>CM053162.1:70852350-73352350 GCA_028571685.1 Heterohyrax brucei | reverse complement strand
TCATCTTCCACTAAGACGCCTTCAACTTTCCTGACGAATATTCCCTTTGGTTTCCACCCTCCATCTCAGACCCCCATCTTCTTTTCTGAATCACAGCTATTATCTCCTTAAAAGTCCACATTTCCACAGAGGACAAAGGCTTCAAAATCTAAAATATATAGGCAGGCCATACATATCATTACGGAAAGAAAGACGTCTCCAATTTCTTTGTAACGAACAAAAGAAGTAAACAGACATTTTTGCCAAAGAAGATACCTCAAGAGGTCAACAGACACATGAGAAGACCAAGGCCTGCAGGCACCAGGGAAATAAGACTGAAAACCCCATACCTGCCAGAAAAGTTAAAATCACCAGGATCGAAACTATCAAGAACAGTAAAAACGCGGAGCAACTGGGATTCTCATCTTGTACTGACAGAGCTGTAGATTAGCACAGCTACTGGGGAAACTATGGGGCAGTACTTACTAAAGCGAAGTAGACACACATCCCGGGACCCAGTCGGGACAGGTGTGTCCACTTGTGGCAGGAAGGGCTTAGAACAGGAGCAAACAATAACGGAGCTACTGGGACACTAATTGGGCTCTGTATCTTGGTCTTGCGAGCTCCTAACCACTGTGCCACCAGGGCCCCTATCCATGCGTTCCACTACCACACGCAGGTGCCCGACTGCTACAGCTAGACCGACCCCGAACTCGCCCAGACAGCCAGGCTGAGACACTGGCAGAATCAGTCAATGGCAAGTGTTCAGATCGTCTTTTAACATTTGTGCAGCGTTTATTCAGAAAGCAGGCTAAACGCTCCACAGAGGTCTGTGGAAGAGAGCTGATCAAGCCTAGAATCTTCTCCATTACTCAAGTACGCTAGCCAAATCTGAAAAATAGCTGAGACAAAGCCTGCAGTTAACCAAACCTCAATTCCTCAGAGAAAACTTCCACAACCCTGTCACCTGAACACATCCTTTACAGGGCTCACCACCCCGGACCCATCACCACCCCGCCGGGTGGACCCACACCCATCTGCTCCCATTTGGGGCCGGGGCACTGGCTCAGCTGACCAGTGCCTTAACCCAGCTGAGCACTAACCAACCCCACTCTCAACAGTTTTGATCTGAAAAGTTCTTACAGCCTCCACCTCCCCACAGGCCCTAATGCAGCACAGCTGAAAATACGTACGGGTATTCCTATGCTTGCTGTATTCTTCCTAAAATCTCCTTCTTCATGAATCATAGCCAAGTTTTCCCAGCCCCTGACCTGGAAGTCAAGCCCAGCCCTGCTGTGGATGTGCCCCCAGCTCAAGGGGCCTGCGAGACACAGCAGAGCTAGCCCACAGGGTTCCCAAGGGCGGGGGCAGATGCCAGCTGCTGACATCTGGGTGGGCAGCTATAGCACTTAACCACTGCACCCCCAAGTCCCCACTGTACCCCTAGTGTGTAACAATAACTAGTTTTAGCAGATAACTTCAAATGAAATGCTAACAGAGAATTTCAATCTATTTGCTGCTTTTGGTCCTCAGGGGAAATGAAAAAGTACAAAAAGAAACCTCTTTATTTTCTCTTTCCTAACAATCAGAGAACCATATTCTACTTAACAAGCAGTTATCCAGCATTCAGAGTCCTGGCAGCACACTGCCAACCAAAAAGTCAGTGGTTCAAATCTACCAGCTGCTGCTTGGAAACCCTACAGGGCAACTCCACTCTGTCCTGCAGGGCTGCTGCCGCTCGGGACAGCCGCCGCTCGGGACAGCCGCCGCTCGGGACAGCCGCCGCCAAGAGGCTCAGCTGGTGGGTTTAAGTCCTCCAAACACATCACCTGGTTTAAGTATCTCATCAGTCCTATGACAGAGCACACAGAAAAGCTGGCAGGTGCCCAGGCCACACAGCCTGTAAGTGGCAGAGCCGGGATTAGAAGGGCTGGGCACAGAGTCCACGCTGTGTCACCCATCAAACTCTTCCACCTTCTAGTTACTGCTAACCGCCTGTTAATGCACCTTTCCACACCTTTCTCCATGCTCAAGAACCTATAACACTTTTTCCCTTCCTATAAAGAAGTTATAAAAAAGACTCTGGATAATGTTTAACATGTGCTCATTTATAAAATTCCAAAGGGCCCTTTCCAGTCTTTTTCACGGTCATCTGTCATGATAAGGTCAGACAGAAACCTTGCAACAGCTCTGCTGGGATCACCGCACACAGGGACCTCCCACACCAGACTCCCTGCCGGACTCCGGGGAGGAGCTGACCTCCTTCCCCGTCCGTAAGAGGCGCAAGAAACATCAGTTTCTTGTTTCTCTAGTATTCTTATCAAGAGCTCCACCCCAGGAGAAACTCTCACAGGTAACACGTTTGAAAAGAGATTTCTTTTTTTCCAAAATTTGCTAGCACGTGCTAGGGCTTCAGACGGCACCGACCACCGCCCGCCTTCAGCTGGCCTGTACAAGTATCCGGGCGTATTCCTCAGTCCCCTCCGACGACCACAAGAGCACCAGAGCAGATAAAGTACACACCCAGCTCCATCTCCAGGAATGCGCCCAACTGCAACTCACCATGTGTTCTTCATTTACACTGTGGCTTTCAACTGAATTGACTGTGGTTTTCAGGAAATGGTTAAGTTTTCCATGGCTTAAAAGAGACAAAACTGTGTACGCCTCGGCTGTCCTTCCAAGCTTCCACTCGTCTACTCCCCTCTTCTGAATGTCCCCTCACTCAGAAGCTCACGGGAGCCCGGCCTTTCTTCTCTCAGGGCAGGAGCAGAAATGAAGTCATTTCAAGCTGTGTTTCTCCTATCAGAAAACCTCACCAACCCTAGAAAAAATTGTCAGTCTCAAAAAACATGTTTTTTCCACTTAGAAGCATACGGAAAGACAAAATATAAGGCCATTCTAGATTCATTACTGTAGAGAACCCACATTCAGCAGCAGAAACAGATGGCTCCTTCACCATAAGTCCTGCTGGATTTAACAAGAGACTGAACACTGAGTGGTTCTCAGGAAGAGAACAGCAAAGATACCTAAATGACAAGTGGAGCTTATCTAACGTCATACATAACTGGCTCAGTAGCCCGAACCCTACAACGATCTCTCTCCCATGGTGTTGTGTCTAAAACCTGTCTCCTCTTCCTCACCCTGCACCACTGCTCGGAGCCTCACCATACAGCACCCAGGGTTCTGAGCATGCCCTGTCTCACGGATTCCCAGGCTTTCCTTCATTTAATGCCATGCTCAGCAATGCTGTCAAATGACAGCACTTTAACGCTCTTGCAGTAGCCCACTGCTGTCCTCCCAACACAACACAGACACACCCCGGACCTGCGTCAGGTGCACACCAGACACCTGTTTTGGAAGGTAGATGACTGGATACAGGACAGCCAGGTGGACAAACCAAAGAGATATTTTTGGTATAGTCAGGAAAATTACATCCCGTCTGATGAGTAGAAGTGTTAAAGGAAAAAACAGGGATGGACAAAACAAACAAAAAAAAATTTAATTTTTATCATCCGTATCACTGACAGAAATTAGGAAAGGGTTTGGATAACAGACCCCCGGCAGGCAAGTAATCTCTTTAAAACCCTACGATACTAAATATTTTCCTTTATATATATTATTTTCCTAATTTTTTATAAAAAATACATTAATTTTTATAACATGCAGTACTTTTTAAGTTCAGTAATTCCACATATTTTTTTTAAACTTCATTTAAAAGTCAGTCCTCCACTTCAAATGGGTTCTATTCCTGCTCTTGGAAAATGTACAAAGAACAACAAATGGAACTGCACAAGATTACAGGTCACAAAAATACCAAAGCAAAAGAGCAAGAGAAGAATTGTAACCTTCTATATATAACATCTTTAGGTCTCTTGTGAGGAGACGTACCAACCTGGGCATCTCCTGAACACAAGGCCCAAATGCAGTGGAGCTACACCACCTCCTCTCCCCTCTAGACGGCTCAGTGGTGTACGCAGTATAACCTTCTGCCAGGCATCCACAGTGCACATACCACCGAAGCCACACTCTGCTGCCACCCAGTAGATCCTGACTCAGAGTGACACTACATGAGAGAGTAGAACCTGCCCCCAGGGTTTCCAAGGAGTGGCTGGTGGATCCCAACTGCGAACCTTTTGCTGAGCCCAGCAACCTACACGCTCTAATCATCCACAGCAATTGATTAAAATAAGGAGACACACTTGCCATTTACAACTCAAATAACAGCTTTTATTAGCAACTTGATTGATTTTTCCTTTGAATACGAAAATGTATTTCCTACTCAAGAGCCAAACTCTATCCAAAAAGCTCTCCCATCTGAGGAACGATTTCTGTGGACGGAAATCCGGTCGCCTAGGGCTCTGCAGAGCACCGTCTGCTACAACACAAAGGTTCTGCAGTGTGAGGAGCGGGATGGTGTCACTAGTCATTACACAAACAGGCAGTGATCAGTGGTGCGGCCCGAGGAGAGGACACCACTGCTGACACGCACACAACCTCTCAGACGGGGTCACTGTTACCGTCAGACCACCAGGTGGTCCTCCCGGACGGGGTCACTATTACCATCAGGCCACCGGGCAGTCCTCCTGGACAGGGTCACTGTTAGCATCAGACCACCGGGCGGTCCTCCCTGATGGGGTCACTGCCATTCTCAGACCACCGTGCAGTCCTCTCGGTCAGGGTCACTGTTACCATCAGACCACTGGGCAGTCCTCCCAGACGGGGTCACTGTTACCGCCAGACCACCGGGCAGTCCTCCCAGACGGGGTCACTGTCACCATCAGACCACCGGGTGGTCCTCCTGGACGGGGTCACTGTTACCATCAGGCCACCGGGCAGTCCTCCCGGACGGGGTCACTGTCACCATCAGACCACCGGGTGGTCCTCCTGGACGGGGTCACTGTTACCATCAGGCCACCAGGCAGTCCTCCCAGACGGAGTCACTGTCACCATCAGACCACCGGGTGGTCCTCCCGGACGGGGTCACTGTCACCATCAGACCACCGGGTGGTCCTCCTGGACGGGGTCACTGTTACCATCAGGCCACCGGGCAGTCCTCCCGGACGGGGTCACTGTCACCATCAGACCACCGGGTGGTCCTCCTGGACGGGGTCACTGTCACCATCAAACCACCAGGTGGTCCTCCTGGACAGGGTCACTGTTACCATCAGGCCACCGGGCAGTCCTCCCGGACGGGGTCACTGCCATTCCCAGACCACCAGGCGGTCCTCCCAAACGGGGTCACTGTTACCATCAGACCACTGGGCGGTCTTCCCAGACGGGGTCACTGTCATTCTCAGACCACTGGGCGGTCCCTGCTGGCCGTGTCACTGTCCTTCTCAGACCACTGGGCGGTCCCCTCTGACAGTGGAGCCGCCACAGGGCCGGGCGGTGCTCGTGGGCACGACACCAGGAGAAGCAGCACCGCTCACAGGCAGAGCGCCTCCAGCAGGAACAGGTACCGAGCCTTAGGCCCCATTAAAGAAGGAGTGGGGTGCACCACCGCCTCTGCGGTCAGGGCCTGAGAAGCAGAGACGAGGACAGAACCCGGCAGCATGAAGAGCGGCGACCAGAAGAGCTGGGGACGACAGTGGGATGCTGACTTCCACTCAGCGCACTGAAGGCCCGTGTGCAAATGCTGCTCCACGTCCTGTTTGCGGGGGTTCAGGGGGCAGTCCCTGCTTACCCAGCCACCAGACCTGCGCTGCTCACCTGCTGCTGCTGTCTTCTGCAAATCATCATCTCGTCCACGCTTCGCAATAAAATACTCAATCTGCCTCATCAGACAGAAACTAAAGTTCTTCTGAACGCTAACATCAGCCAACAAGGCACGGGCCAAAATCAGTGGGGACCACTAGCCAGCAGGGATCCAAACTCAGCTCATGGCCTAAGACTAAGGACATACTGGGTGTTGGATAAACATGAGGTGGGGAGGAGGGGGTGTCTCCCATACAGGACAACGAACGGGAGGGAAGAACCTTTCCACTCTCATAGACAGCAACATCTAACAGGATGCATCAAGTCCCTGCCTGTCAGAAACAACAAAACACAACGTCTTCATCTGTGTCTTTCACATTATTACCATCTACTTGTGAGGACAATACTCTCACATCCAGAAAGAAACCAGCATGGCGGCGCACAGACAGGAGACAACACCGAGGGTCACAAGCCACGAAGGCCATCCCAACAAGCAAGGAGCGCCACCCACGCGGCAATCAAGGAAAGCCCAGTGACAGCATCCACAGTTGTCACAGGAACTGTGGAAGGGAACCCAAGACTGTCTTGTTTAAGCATCCATTTAAGGGGTGACAAGCCTGTAGCGAGATACTTCCAAAAATTACAAAATCAGATTCTTTGGGGAAACTAAATTATAAAATATTTCTCAGCATTGACAGGAAGCAACATAGTTTGGTAGAAAGAATGTGAATTTTTTATACAAGTTATGAGCTTTATAAAATAAGGAAAAGTTAATTAATATTCCTGAGCTTTACTTCCCAATCTAGACAACGAATATAATAACACCTTCTGCACTCTTCTTGGTTGTGTTTTCTACACAAAGCAAAACCCTAGTTATCCTCACAAAGCGAACCACACTGCTGGGACACTGCGGAACGTCTCGGCAGTTACAGGACCAGCTGTGCTCCACAGCCGTCACTGTTGCTGCTTTTGTTCACTGTCTCACTGACACACAGAGGGGATGCGGACCAGCTAAGGACTAGGAGAAGTGGCCCCCAGGGCTCCTGAGGCCCATCACCACTGCCTCCCTCCGGGCCACAGGCGGCTCTCAATTGCCACCTTGGGTTAGCGGCGTGCACACATCAAATGTTTGCTCCATCTCTTCACTTTCTCCCTGCCCGTGGCCCCCTCCCAATCTCAAAGCTCCCATCTGTCTCATACAACACTACCCTCTTGGTATCAAAACATTACAATTTTAATTAATTTTCCACATATAAACTGTTTAAAATACAAAGCCATATAAACAGCTCCAAAAGTCTGCTGTTCTCCACGTTACAACATCTTTAGTCCTTCAAGTCCCCTTCACACGATGGTTGGTTACAGAACTACTTAACTGGCATCTTCTGAAAATACCCTGCTTCACTCACACTCTAGGGAAGTATGGCACCAAGAGCTGAGCGCGACATCTCAGTGTGTTCCTCCTGGAAGAGAACTGATGTCCTCCCTCACGCACACACCGCGATGGCACAGAGCTCCTCACGCGGCCTTGGCCTTCTGTCTCTCGTCCACACACCGTAACGCTACTCAACCACCCGCACCGCCTCAGCTTCTTTGGATGATCACATTGCACTGCTTTTATCAGCAATTAATATCTCTGGGATTTTTCCAGATGTTATTACCTATAAACTTTTCCCATCCTGTACTTACTGTTAATTTTTAGACTCAAGCAGGGTTTTACATTAACTCAAATAAAATTTAACTCTGTTGGATGAAGCCAGATTCATCACCCTGAGAAGATCCTTCATGACATAAACTCCAACATCCCTCACAGTCCTTTCCCAGTAATTAGAGATATATACGTGTCCTCTCAACATCACTGTTTCGATCAAAGAGTCAGTTCGCAACTCAAAGGACCCCACTACACAATGACGGGAGGAGCCCTGGTGGTCCAGTGGTTAAGAGCACTCGTGAGCTCTGTCTGCCAACCAACAGGCCAGCAGTTCAAATCCACCAGCCACTGCTTGGAAACCCGGCAGCAGTTCTCTATCCTGCAGGGTCACTAAGAGTTGGACTAGGATTGACAGCAGGGGGTTTATGGGTTCTACAATGAGCAATCAACCTATCTATTTATTACTCTTTTGATCCAATTGGTTTTCTTCCCCTTGCACAAGCAGCCAGTAGGATGCAATGATACATAAAGCTGCGTTTAAGACGAGCAGTGTTTACAAGAGGTGACTTACTCTCCGTCTTACACAAGCGCCGCCCTCTGTCCCCTTCGTGCCTCTGCAGACCCCGTCCTCCACACACCACAGGCTTTTCCTCACCAGACAACAAGTCTTGAGGGCATCATTAGCCACGGGTGCTTAGCTTCAAGAACCCAGCTATTGACAACCAGAACAAGAGATCTGGTTCCGCGTCATTTCACAAGCTTTGGGGACAAATTCTATCATGTTGCCACCTGTTCATCTCAGTAACTGAAGCCCCCTCCTCCTCTACCATGCATCCTACTCTGCCTGTCACCCCCCACATGCTTTCTAGAGCTCTTATCCGAGAGATCACAAACACACGGCCTTCAAATATTTAGAGACTGAACAGCTCACATAAAAATCCACATTTCCCGTACCTTTTAAAACTAAAAATATTAAGGTGTGGTAACACTGGACTGTACTGCCCCATAGAAGTAACTGGCTAGGGCCCAGTGGCAGTCAGAGGCACGCTCCCCATGGCACTTGTTTACATGCCTGCCTGACTCCCGGGGCCCACTGAACATGCAGCACCGGTCCTAACAGGGCCGTTCCTACCCATGGCCATGACTGTGGCCCCCAGCTCCTCCATTCAGAGTCCCACTGTGAGACGACCACACTCTTATTTACTCTTCTGTATTGTACAATATCAGCTATTTTCTAAACAGAAAACAGCATTAAACTGTTCACATTTTCCAGCAGTAATGCTGTCAAAAGCTGTGAAGTACACAAGTATTCTCAAGCTAAATAAAAGGGAAACGAACTCCCAGGCCAGCTAATCACACAATTACAGCAGAAGAAATGGCAATCTGAAAGCATGTTAGCTATGTTTTTGCCCTGGAAAAAACTTCGTAATGCTCAAGTGCAAATCTCTAGACCAAGTCGCAATCTGAACAATAATAACACAATGCCACAGAAGTTGATCCTAAAGGGAAAACACCAGCATCACATCCAATCATCAAAACGAGTCATCCCCAAGGGACACCCTCCCAGGACAAAGTGCACAGCAGCGCGTTCAGCATGACTCTGCACTATGAGGACTGATCAGTACGGGGACAGGGGCCACCTCCTGTTTACAAAAGGGACTATCAGGCAGGGCGCAAACTGGAAACAGAGCACACTTAATGCTCTTTATTGCTCTAAAGCACAGCACTGCACACACAGGTACAGGTGAGTGTGAGTGTGTGAGTGTGTGTGTGTGTGTGTGTGTGTGTGGCATACATGTGTTCATATTTATGTGCATGTGTATAAAACAATGTAACTTAAATCAATCAAACATGCATTACCCACAGCCCCACACCTACTGCCCCTGAGTCAGTTCTGACTCACAGTGAGCCTACGGGACACAGCAGAACCAGCTCCGAGGGTCTCCAGGACGCAGAAGGCCTCACCTTTCACCACAGCACAGTGCTGGGCTCAGACCATCACCCTCTGGGTTGGCAGCAAGGGCCCTAACTACTGCGCCACCAGGGCTCCCATCCATGACCCCCATCTCTGATGATGCTCCACTCCCTGCCGTCACAAGGTTGACCCCCAACTGCACACTGTAAAGGATAAAGTACAAAAACATGCACAGGCACAGAGGTGACACTCTGTGGGAAAACACAGAGACTGTCGACAGAGGATGACTTCACCTGCAAAAACAACTCAGTCTTACATCCTGCCACACACCAAAACAAATCCCAGATGAATTAAAGTGTTAAATGAAAAGGAAACAATACTCAAAGAATAAAAAAAGGATCGAATATAAGCCCAAGAAGAAGAAATCACAAAGAAAATCAAAGAGGGTACACAAGGGAGTAAACACAAACTGATGATCACACCAGTAACAAAGAAGCCCCGCTTGCTGCCCTCCGACACAAGTCAGAGTGAACAAGGGACCCGGACAGACAGTTCACAAAAGAAAACCAGAACTCGGGAACAAACACATTAGCATGTGGAGTCTTAACAGTGATTGGAAAAGTGCAAAGTAAAACACCTGTTCACTTTTAAAGATCACAGAAAACAGTACGAACCACTACTGGCGAGCATACAAGGAACACAAACTCTATTAATAAAGTGTCAGCAAAAATTCAACCATGAGAAATTCATGGTTACAAGAGCCTTAAATGCTTACATCTTTTAACCTAATGATTCTATTTCTCAGACTCTATTCTAAAGAAATAATCTTAAATATAGAATAGGCCATGGGCCCAGAGTTGATATTTCAGTATTAAGAAAAAATTGGCAACAACCTAAAGTGCATCAACAGAGTTAAAATAACTCTCCAAGTAAAAGTGAGTTTTACATGGAACGCACAATCGGAGAAATACAAATAAATGTCTAAAATAAGACACCCACCTGTGCATGCAGTGATTAAGAATGTGTTTTAAAATGCACAGTCACGGAGAGCCACTCTGAAGGGAACAGAGCTCCAATAACGGTTCAGCGGGCATCTCCCCTCCCCCGGCCTCCTGCTCTCCCCTTGCCCAGTGGGCGGCACTCGGACAGGGCACACCTGGGCATCGCCCCCCACAGCCCCCCTGCCCACGCTTGGGGCTGCACCTCAGAAGACGGAACTTGTAGCCCTCAAGCACTGAGTGCCACAGACCAGCTTCCTCACCAGCACCCTGGCTTCCCCACTGAGGGCAAAGGACTTGAACAAATGCCTTTACACCATCCGCTGAGAATGGATTCTGCCCTTCATTCCTTGGTATACCAACTGGCATTTGGGCTTTTCTACTTTTTCACATTTCATTAATTTAACTCTGCCTGTAGCTCTGTGACTCGATGGCACTTGGCTTGGCTGGCATAGCTCACTGGAAAAATGCAAAACTTGCCTGTCTAATCAAACATTAAGATCCTTAACAGCCAACTACTGTGTCTGCTAGCAGGAGGAGACAAAGGGAATTCTAAGCCCAGACGCACATTTTCCTACTGCCCACTCTACCCCTAAGGCAGAGGAGAAGGCTGACAGATGCCACCGCTGATCGCTGTCCTTTTACTATCACCTCCCTGCTCTCATCCCCATCGGGATTCTCAAGCCTCAGGTAAGAATTCCTAATACGCTGAAAACACAATGAGTCTGAACCCAGGGGAGCATGTGACACTGTGGGTTAGCCCACGGCTGCTAACGGACCCTTCCGCCACAGGACAGAGATGGGGCAGTGTGCTTCCTTAGAGAGGCAGCCTCTGAAACCTTATGCGGCAACCTACTCTGCTCCGCAGGTCACTGTGTGTCACAATCAACTCAACGAGAGGTGTGGGGTTTTCCAGTTTGACCTTCAGCCAGTTTAGCTCTTCGGGCATCAGGTTCCTCACCTATAAAAGGACACAAGATTTACCTCACAGACTTGTGTGAACATTAAATTAGTAAATACAGATACAACACTTAGAGCAGCACCTCTGTGCTAAACACTGGAAATTGCTCTAGGACAGAATAGTGCCCCTTAGTCATTTCTGAGTCCCTAATACACAGATGGCACTGAACACATGTTTACAGAACTGCAGGTACAACACAGCACACTGTGACGGATAAAACAGACAGGCTTTGTTCCCTTAAGAAATTCGTAATTTTGTGAGAATAGAAACAAACCTGAAACAAATAGTTGTACTAATCAACTTAGAATAAGATGTGGTCCTAAGTTCTCTTCAGTACACACTGGCACTATTATGAAGGGAAGTTGTTGGGCATCCCTGAGTCAATTCTGACTCCTGCCACCCTGTGTGTAATACAGGAGAACTCCCCCACAGGGTCCTAGGCTGTCACATTTGCAGAAGCAGGTCACCAGTCTTCCTCCCACAGGGCTACTAGTGGGTTCAAACCAGCAGTCTTTAGGTGAACAGCTAAGCACCTCACCAAGGCTCTGTCAAAGGACAGGAAAGGAACTAACTATATTCCTAAGGGTCAGAAAGGTCCCTTTGAGGAGTTGATACTGAAGGTGCACCCAAAGGGATAAACAGGAGACTCCCAGAGGGGCAATAAAGGCAGGAGTGATCTGGACAGAAGGAGGAACGTGTGATGCTCCATGAAACTGGGAAGAGTTAGCAAGTTTACCCCAAATCCCCATGGCTAGAGTACAATGAGCAGGAGGAAGACAGCTCAGGACGGTGCTGGAAAACAACAGGCAGCCAATAGGTGGCCATTTATGGCTTGTGACCCAAACCTAGTCCGTAGGCCATTTCTGCATGACCCTCAGCTTTAAATAAATAAACAGTATTTAAGGGGAAGACAACTGACTTCATTTCTGGAAAGCTGGAGTAAATGCTATTGTCCTCAGTCTTTCGGTCACGTAAAGCACACACTGCACATGACAGAAATCTCATGCACAGAACAAACCTAAGAAGACTAAAAGGAAAAGAAAAGAAGGACCAGAACCCTTCAGATCCACAAAATAACACACCGTTCCCTGGGTTTTATTTTACCTCCTCTACACCAGACAGAGTACTCTCGAAGCCAGCCGACCGGAAAAACAAGGCAGCTGCAGTTCTCACCAAAGTACCAGGAAACGTACAGCCAACAAGACAGAAAACTTGACACAGCGGCTTCCTGACTTGAGTTGTACTTCACAGAAACAACTGCAGCCCCCATGACACCACCAGCAAAGATCAAGTGGGGAGCTGACTCTTCCAGCCTCTCTGCACGGCAAGTCCTCCAGGTAGACCCCACCAAGTAGGCCCCTCCCAGTAGATCCTCAGGTAGATTCTCTCAGTAGGCCCTCCTGGTGGACTCTCCTGGTAGATCCTCCAAGTAAACCCTCCCAGTAGACACCTCCAGATAGGCCCTCCCAGTAGACCCCCCCCCCAGGGAGATCCCCAAGGAAGACTCTCCTGGTAGATCTTCCAGGGAGACCCCTCCAGCTAAACCCTCTCGGTAGACCCCTCCAGGTAGACTCCTCTAGGTAGATCCTCTGAGTAGACTAATCCCTCTTGGTAGACCCTCCAGGTAGACCCCCCCAGATGTGGTATCAGCAAATGACCCTATGATGTCAGTGAAGACCATGTGATAGAACTGGTGATATCTGGGAAAGTTCAACACCTCTATCTCAACAACTAACAGGAAAATCAGAGAGGAAATCAGCAAGAATATACAATTCAACAACCACGAGCCAACAAGATCTAACTGACATTTATGAAACATGCCTCAGGAAAACAGCATGATTCTCCAGCATGCATGAATATATATCAACAATATCCTGAGCCATAAAACAAGCCTCAAGAAATTTAAAGAATTTAATTCATAGAATGTGATCTGTGAATATAAGTATCCAAAACAGCTGAAAACTTTAAAAAAAAAAAAAAACTCTCAATAAAATATGGCTCAAGAAAAGTCGCAAAGGGGGGAAAAAACTGCACTGCATGAAAATGAACATGCAGCACAACCAAGTTATGGGTCATAGCTAAAACTGTGCAGAAATTTACAGCATGGAATGCATATGTCAGAAAGAGGGAAAATCTCAATTCAACAGCTAGAAAAAGAACAGCAAATTAAACCTAAAATAAAATGAAGAAATTAAAAAGATAAAGTTAAAAGTAATTAAACTGAAAACTGGAAATCAATACAGAAAAATCAATGAAACAAAAAGCTAGTTTTCTGAATGATTAGTAAATACTGACACAAATTACCGAAATCAGAAATCAAATAAATACTACCAGCACAGACCACGTAGGCACAGAAAATAAGGGAATAACGTGAAAACTCTACCAAAACTATAAGCTACTAAAACAAGCCCAATATGAAATACATCATTTGAATAGTCCTATAACTAGGAAGAAAAGGGAATCCGTTACTAGAAACCCTTCAAAGGAGATGTCTCCAGACCCAGATGGCTTCACTGAAGAATTCTACCAGATATTTTAAGAACTAATGCCACTTCTATAGAGTCTCTTCCAGAAAACAGAAAACTCCTTTTACAAAACCTGGATAACAAAGACAGTAAGAAAAAACTACAGGCCGATATCCTTCATGCATATACATGCAAATATTCATAATAAAATATTAGCAAATAGAATTCAGCAATATATAACAAGAACTACATACTAAGTGGGATTATTTCACAGATTCAAGACTGCTTTAATATAAAAAAAAATCATTTAATGTAATCCACAGTATGTCAGTATGCTAAAATTCTAAAGAAGTCACATGATCTTATCATTTGATGAAAATTATTCAATAAAATTCAACATCTATTCAAGATAAAAATGATCAGACAGACAGAAGAAAATTTCGTCAATCTGACAAAGAGCATCCACAGAAAATTTCTTCAGTCTGATAAAGAGCATCTATAGGAAATCTACAGTTTCCATCACATGCCATGGTGAAAGGCGGGATACATCAAACTTAATGGTGCAAGACCAAACTACATCTGACCTAAGAGTGAGGGGCTGCGCCACATGGCACCCGACCGCGAAGGGCTGAGCATGGCCCCTGCAGGTCGGGCAAAAGCCAAGATGTGGGCGCTCATCACTGCTATTTAACGTGGTGCTCAATGTTCTAACCAGCACAAAAAGGCAAAAAAAGAAGACAGGTCAAGATACAAAAGAAATTTTTTAAAAAGTCACTTATTTGCAGATGACATAATGATCTACACAGAAACCCTGGTGGCAAAGTCCAGTCGCCCTCTGCACTCGAGAGGCCAGCGCGTTTCACGGGGTAACTCAAGAGGTGCATCTCAAGCGACTGAGTGGTGACAGTTGTTGTTTTTAACCGGGACAATCTTAACAAATAGAAAGAAATTATCAAGTGAAATAAAAAAAAATTTTTTTCAAAAAAATCCATGGTAGCCTACCAAGATGGTAACACTCTACTGCTAGCGTGAAACATAAAAGGACCATCACTTGTTTGACCACTTGGGAGAACGCAGGAATGACTGCCGTAAACAGGATTTTATAAGGTGGTACGGAAGTCAACGTCAAGAAACCTAATATAATAAATTACATAAAATACATGGGTGGCACTGATCGAGCAGATCAATACGCCTCAACATACTGTTTTCTGTGAAAATCTTTAAGTGCCTTTGGTGCAGGAGGCTTTCTAACCAGATGTGGGCCTGAGGCCCCAGGCCATGCGGCCACAGGAAGCGGAAGCTGAAGAGACAAAAACAGCGGGGGAAGCAGAGCTGCCTCAGTAGCAATGGGTGTGGCCATGACTTCAGGGGTTTAAAAGGGTGGAGCCAGGGCTTTCTGTGTTTCTGAGGGTGGAATTGCCACTCAGTCGGGCTTAGGGTGCACCTAAGGTTGAGGGGGCAGAGTTGTTGTCCAAGTGTGCCCTTCTAGGCAGAGTTGTAGCACAGAGCCAGGGGTCTCTGCTCAGAATCCAGGGAGAGTGGCCAACACCTAGAGCCTGGAGGACAGGGCCATTATGCAGAATGTCTCAGAAAATATAAAAGTATTTTCAAAGCTTTGAGGGCTAGTGTCGGGTGTTTTTTATTGTGGTATGTGCCCTGACAAACTGAGGACACACCTCACAGATTGTTTCGTGAAATACCATACAAAATACGATTACAGAGATTGCGGTATGTGCCCTGACAAACTGAGGACACACCTCACAGATTGTTTCATGAAATACCATACAAAATATGATTACAGAGACTAATATTTCAAAGATTTTGTTTTGTAAGATGTAGAAATATATAAAATGTTAAAATGTATTATTTGTATACATTTGTTTGAGTATAAAATCATTTTAAAGTAGCTGTAAGAAACTTGCCTAATATATGCAAAGTTGAGACACTTGCTAGTTTACCCAGGGAAAAGGTCGAGGGAAAAGTGTTAATCTGCTAACCAAAAAGTTGGCAGTTCAAATCCACCAGGCGCTCCTGTAAACTCTGGGGCAGTTCTATTCTGACCTCTAGGGTCCCTATGAGTTGGACCTGACTCAACAGCTGTTTGAGCTTTGGGGTTTGATGATCTACATAGACCATACAAAGGAAGTTACGTAAATAAATAAATGAATGAATGAATAGACAGAAAGACAGAAACAGATAAATAGATGAGTTAAGCAAGGTTGCAACATGCATCATCACCAACAGCCAACTATATTTCTACACACTACCAATTAACATATAGAAACAAATTAAAAATGCACTTTATAGTAGTTAAAAAATTTACATATAAATATAAATCTAACAAACTATATACACCATCAACCACCAACACCCACCTGTATTTCTACATAATACCAATTAACAGGCAGAAACAGAAATTTAAAACACAGTAATATCATTTGTGGTCCTGGTTGTTGTTAGGAGCTGCTGAGTCAGTTCAGACTCTCAGCAACCCTGCGCACAACAGAATGAAACACGGCCCAGTCTTGCATCTTGTCCACGATCATTTTTGTGCTTAATCCCATTGTTGCGGTCACTGCGTCAATCCGTCTCATTGAGGATCTTCCTCTTCTTCACTGACTTTCCGCTCTAACAAGCACGTCGTCCTTCTTCAGGGACGGATCCCTTCCGACAACATGTACAAAGTATGTAAGCTGCAGTCTGGCCGCCTGTGCTTCCGAGGAGCACCCCGGCTGGACTTCTTCCAGAACAGACCTGTTTGTCCTTCCGGCAGCCCACGGGACCCTCCGCATTCTTCTCCAACACCACGATTCAAAGGCGTCCATTCTTTTTCTGTCTCCTTACTCACTGCCCAGCTTTTGCACGTACATATGTGACTGAACACACTACAGCTCGGGTCAGGCACACGTTAGTGTTCACGGTGACATCTTTAGTTTTCAACAATACCATTTATAGTTGTTTAAAAAAGCTATATATAGGTATAAATATGAGAAAACATATACAGAATTTATATGTGTAAAAGAAATCAAAGACCTAAATAAATGAAAAACTTACATTCAGAGAAGACTTAACATTGATACATACACTTAATTCCGTTACTACTTAAATCTCAGCAATACACGCACAGATACAGCAACATTATTCTAAAATGTACATGGAAGGGCGACAGAATTGGCGTATGTAGAACGACTGAAAAAGAACAATAAAGTGGGAGAAAGGACTCCACCTGATGTGAAGACCTCCCTGTCACCCATAGTAATCAAGACCACTCTGTCAGCAGGGAGACGGGCACAGAGCAATGTATCAGAGAACCCAGAAACGGCCCAAGGAGGTGGAGACAACCAGTTTTTGGCAAAGGTGAAAAAACAATTCAATGGAAAAAAATGTCTTTTCAACTGTGCTGAGTAAGCACAGGCCAAAAAAAAAAATCAGCGACCTAAGCCTCACATCTTACATAAAAATAACTTACAGTGAACCATAGCTATCAATGTAAAGCATAAAGCTACAGAAAATTTCACAAGGTAACACAGGTAGAAGTTATCAGAACACAAGACTGAAAAGTTCTCAAACAGAACATCAATGGCACACTCCACGAAACGATAAAAAAAAAATCAAGAAATTGAACTCTGTCAAAATTACAAACCTCTTTGCTCTCCAAAACATCCTGTTCAGAGGACGCAAAGAAAGGCTCCAGGTGGGAGAAAACACGTGTAAACCAGATATCTGGCAAAGGACTTGTACACAGCAAGCAACCCAGTTAGCAAATGAGCAAGAGCACTTCGGTGAAGAGGGTGCAAGGCCGGCACCTGAGCAGCCGGAGGGACACCCCAAGTCATCACCCACCTCTCACAGTGACTCAGTGGAGACAAGCGAGGACAGCAGATGCACAGGAGCTGAGAAGACCGACCCCTCCGGCACGGCCGACGGGACGGTCCGTCACTCTGGGACCCTGGGACACAGTGTGGCAGTTTCTAGGAAACTGAACCTACAACCCACCAACTGCATTCCTGGACATCCACCCCAGAGAAAGCAGAGCTTGCACCCACACAAAAACCTGGGCGTTCTCCTGCCCAGACGACTGTCTGCGGTAGCTGAAAACCACCTCAACAGCATCCGCACCAGGAAACCTCCTCACGACAAACAGGGACAGAGAACTGAAGCAGCGACCACTCAGGTGGACGTCAAAGGCACGTGAAAGGACTTTATCCAGAAAGGCCACATACGGTATTGTGTGTGTGCGGGGGGGGGGGGAGGAGAGAGAAGTTGAAAAATCACGTCAAAAAGAGAAAACAGATTCATGTAGGCCGGGGCGAGGTGGGAGGGAGTGTGAGGGCACAGGGAGAGCTCCGGGGGGCCCTCAGCGGTGACAGACTCATTCAGTACCTGACTGCAGGTCCCCCAGAGCGGTCACAGCAATCTATACACACAACACAATGATGCACAATTACGCCCACGCTCTATAACAAGGTCCACTTCCGGCTTTGGGCACTATGTTACACTTACGGAAGACGCAATCGTCACTAACACCAGCTGAAGGTACAGGGACCGCTCAGCACTATTTCTGACACCTGGTGTGACGGTTAAGTGCTACAGCTGCTAGCCGAAAGGCTGGCAGTTTAAATCTGCCACGCGCTCCTTGAAAACTCTGTGGAGCAGTTCTACTCTGTCCTATAGGGTCACTGTGAGTTGGAATCAACTAGATGGCATTGGGCTTGGTTTTGATTTTCTGTGAATATGTCATTACTTCAAAATAAAAAAAGTTAAAAATAAAAGACTATGCAACAGAGAGTGCCCCTGGCCTCCAAAGCCTACACTGCTTACCACGGATATTTACCACCTGTCCCTTTACACAACAGGTCTGCCCACCCCTGACAGCAGGCACAGGAAGAATAGAGAGGAGGGTGACAAACACGGAAGGAAAGAAGAAGGGAAATCAGTCTAACTCCTTCAGCTCCCTGAAAATCTCAGGCATGTACCAGGCAATAAAGAATCCTTCAGGCTACAAGTTAAAGTCACCCAAGGACTAGTTGAAAATACCAATCGAGGGCTAGATGTTGTACAAAAGGGCCATTGAACGAGAAAAGAAATTCAGGAAGAAAGCATTAAAATTCCCACAAAAAAAGAAAACTTTCAGCATATGCTAACTCAGTGCTTTAAAGAGACCGGAAAACCCAGTGGCATGATGGTTAAGCCTACGGCTGCTAACCAAAAGGTCGGCAGTCTGAATCCACCAGCAGCTCCCTGGAAACTAGGGGGCGGCTCTGCTCTGTCCTACAGGGTCACTGTGAGTCAGAATTGACTCCACGGCAGCAGGGTTTTGAAGAGCTTATTTCACCCTTTTCCCTTCCCTCCCAGCTGACAGCAATCCCGCGACCGTGACCACCAACATCCACCGTAGCCAGCGCCTCAGTGACTAGGCCTCCACACAGGCACACAGGAGCTCCAAGTTCACTCGGCGGGACAGCTAAACGAGCCAACAACGCAGCAAATACACAACAACAAAACAGCCAGTCCTTCCTGCAGGCTGAGAAGGAGCCTACACACTACACAAGTGTCATCGGTTTTTACCCATCAGTCACTGTTGGAGGTGCGGGGACCACCTCACCTGTGAGATTGAATCCCTTGCCCGAAGCCTCCCCGTTAGGAATGCAGGGCCAGGCAGTCTGGCCGGAAAGGCCCGCGGTTCTAACCCGCCGGTCACCACTGCTCTCATCCAACTCCCCTCCCTCCACCTGCATCTCAGAGGGAGGGAACAAACAAGATACAGGAAGGAAACACAGTTTTGTAGGAGGTGAGAGGACCTCTGAAACGACAGCGGAGAGGAAAGTCTCTGGAGACGTGAGGCTTCCAGCATAGCCAAGCAGTGAGCAAAAGACGCTGCAGGCATTTCTCTAACAATTTAATGTGAGCATTAGTTAGCACTCCGCAACCGAAACGCCTCTACTTATCAAGCTATAAGACACACGCTGCCTCCAGCCCTGCAGACGAGATGGACACACCGCACAGGGATCTACACGAACACATCCCCCTCTAATCAGGCCACCTCTGGCGGGAGCAGGAATTACAAGCCTTCTGAGAGTCTCTTCCTAGGCTATCTATGATCTTGAGTTTGATATTTAACAATTTTATAAATGAGTCAATGTGTGATTTTTTCAAATTTCTTAAACAAAACCATACATTGTCAGGTTAGAAAATTTTACACATAATATATCAAATTTCAAATTTCCCCCCAAAACCTAAGACAGCAAAACTGAGTGATTACATTTAATAAACCCATAGTGGGAAACTTAGCCCTTAAAAGAAGATGGGAAAAAAGTTGTGGAAATCTGTAACCATCTGGTAACCATACAATATTTGAGAAAACGTTAGCATTCTAATTGAGATCTAATTGAGTTTGATTTACTTGTCAAGATAATTGCTTCAGTATTAATTAAATGTGTCTCCTGCAGCTGCAGAAAAAGCTAAACCATAGATTCTGCTGATTATATAGGATATACTTCATTCATTCGAGTCAACATTGCTAGGCTCACGTTACACCCAAAATAGCTCTCTGTATATTGATTATTAACATTTCAGATTTTGACAGTAGTCTTTTCTCCATAGATTAACAGTGAAATTTGTCAAAACTGAAGAGGAAATTGGGGAAGCTCCACAAATACTGGTTAGAATACTATTCTCCGTCAGCAATACTCAGGTCTGAAGAATTCTTTCAGAGAAGTTTTAAATCCCCAGAGCGGCTGAGGCACTGTGATTATCAGCATCTTGGTGACAGACAAGACAGACTTCAGAATCACCTCTGTCTGTCCTCTCCATAACACTTCTGGATTCACAAGGCTGAGACTGTCTTCTCTCTAACACTTCTGGATTCACGAGGCTGAGACTGTCTTCTCTCTAACACTTCTGGATTCACGAGGCTGAGACTGTCTTCTCTCTAACACTTCTGGACTTGCAGGGCTGAGACCACCTTGCCAAATTACAACAAAACAAAGAACTGGTGTTCCTCACTGGCTTCCGTTAGTGGACAACGAGATTTACAGACTCGACAATTTTTTTACATATAAGTTCACATATGTTGAACTTAAAATTCTGCCACAGAATCCACCCGTTTCTTTTCTCTCACTGAAATAGCACAGAAAGTGGATCAGCACTCTGTGACAATCACCTGTGCGCAGCCACACTGACAAGCACGGGTGCTGACATGGAGCGCTCACTGCCCGCCGATGGTGGTGTGGCAGCCCAGCCCCGCAGCCCCGCAGAGACAGTGTCTGGCCGTCACCCCCAGAAAGACGAACAGAAGCCCAGTCCTACTCTGTGAACCGAGACAGACTCAGGGACGCATGACAACAGCAGAAGTGCACTTCAAAAGCATTAACAGATCATTTAACTAACTTTCCGTCAAGTCACAATCCTTTCAACTCCTCTCAATTCACCCAATTAGTTCTACTTTGTAAATCTTTATTCATCAGGGCAATTCCAAATTCTTCCCAAACTGCATTTCTGTTGAAAAAAAGAAGAGGAATTTCAGCCTAACCAGAAATGACTGCTGGAGCAGGTGACCTGAGTTACAACCAGTGCACACCTATACCTCATCTCTGTGCTGCACAGAGATGAGGCGCCGGCGTGCACCGGTGTGTGAACAAATGAGAGGATGCAACATACAGATGACGTGTAGGCGTGCACCAGTGTGTGAACAAACGAGAGGATGCAACATACAGATGATGTGTAGGCGTGCACCGGTATGTGAACAAACGAGAGGATGCAACATACAGATGACGTGTAGGCGTGCACCGGTGTGTGAACAAACGAGAGGATGCAACATACAGATGACGTGTAGGCGTGCACCAGTGTGTGAACGAATGAGAGAACACAACATAGAGATGAGGTGTAGGCGTGCACTGGTGTGCGAATCAGTGAGAGGATGTGACACAGAGATGAGGTGCACAAGTGCACTGGTGTGTGAATAAGAGGACACAACACAGAGATGAGGTATAGGCGTGCACCGGTGTGTGAACGAATGAGAGGATGTAACAGAGATGAGATGCAGGCGTGCACGTGAGAAGTAAAATGCCAAGGGAGTGCAAAAGCAGGGCCCTGAACCCAAAATGAGGAAGTCGTGTCACATAGCAGCACATCTTAGAAAAAGCGCCACAAACACAAAGATATTTGTGCTGAAGTCATCAGGTCAGGGTAAGCTGACAAGACAGACATCACACAGAGGGGCGGGGAAAAACCAGAACAGCCTAAAGTTGGATGAGAAACCAAAATAACATCTCCCACAAACTAAACTCAGCTCAGAATGTCTGGAGGGAAGGTGGCAAGTGGGGGATTACAAAAGAAAAGCCAGAGGGTCAGGAGTCTGTGTGTTATCACGGGAGCTGAAGACTCGTTGATCAGCCAGGCATTTCCCTAAATAAGTCCGACCCTGACCATTCTGGCTGCTGTGCCGTGACCAGACAGGGCACTGAGCTCCAGGCGACAGCCCAGTCAGACGTGCCGCACAACCTCTACAGCAAAGACCTGGGACACCCGGTGTAATGGATACAAAGGACAACTGGAGAATCCTGAGCATCAAGAGACACAGAATTAGATCAAACTGACTGGAAAAGAAAAGCTGACGACAGTCACAAACGAGGTGAGATGCAGAACAGTGGTGCCCTACCCACCAGCAGGGCCACTTCAGGACAACTCCATGGTGACCCTGGGTGAGGAGCAACAGAAGAAAACATCACGGAACACCCAGCAGGGGACAAAGAGTCCATGTAGACAGACTGAAGTGGAACCAGGTGTGCAAGCTGTGAACTGGTACCGAGGACAAAAGACAGCACAAAGGCAGACACCTCTGGCATCCTGGTGCCACGGTGCAAGGAGCCAATCAGAACCCATGCAGGGACTCTCCAGCAGCAGCGACTGACCAGCAGGGTGGGAGGGCAACACAGAGCAAGGACAGGGCCACTCTAGCTTTGGTATTCCCTTCCCTCTGCCCCCCTTCCTGGTCACCTACCCTGCTCATCTTCTGCCACAGACAGCGCCTTTATGACCCCCCGTTACCCATCCTGCCCCCTCCAGCTGAGCAGAGTGCCTGTGTGACCCCTAGTCACCCATCTGCCTCTCCCCTGTCAAACAGAATCCCTACAAGAACCCGGGTCACCCACCTGTCACTCTCCTGCTGGACAGAGCAATCTCCAGCCACCCATTCCGCACCTCCTTGACCAGACACAGTACCTGCACTCCTCCAGCTGACTGCCCTGTTCCTCCCTTGGTGAAAGAATCACCTCTATGTCCCCCTCTATACCCCGATCTCTCCCACCAGAAAGCATCGGTGCCCACAGCTGCCCATTCTGCCCCTTGGTTGCCACCCACCTACCACACAAATGACTGTTAACACTCCCATACACCAGCTGTCACCCACCCTGCACACACCGACATTTACAGTGAACAGCAACCAGGGCTCGCCCAGCACCTGCTGCCCCGTCTACCGGGGACACGCAGGGAGTACCCCCATGCCGCCAGGTGAGCCCAGACTGAAGTACAGTCAGCCTGCCCACTCAGATACAGCAAACAAAAAACCACAGTAACACTTTAACACCTCAGAGACAAAGAAACAAGACAGCATGGCTCAATCAACTGGCCCAAATCAATGGACAGAAAATCTTCCCAACAACTAAATGGTAATGAAACTGTCTGACGAGAAAGTCCCAGATTTATACATAAGAAGTTCTCAAAACAATCAAGGAAAATACAGACAAAACAAGGGAAAATACAGATAATACCCTAGCAGAATTCTGGAAAGCAATATAAGAACAAAATGACAAATTAAAGAGATAATTAGAAATCACACAAAAATAGCAACTAGAAATCCAAGAGACTAACAATAAAAAATATCAGAAATAGATAATTCAATCAAAGGACACAGAAGTAAAATTAAGACAACAGAAAAAAAAGAAACTACTGAAATAGAGGCCAATTTGCTAGACACCAATTTGTTGGAGGAACAATCACAATAAAAATGAACCCCCCCTACAATGAAACAAAGAATGCTAAGTGTCACACAGCACACTGTGGAGAGAAATAATATAAGTGCGACTGGAATCCCAGAATAAGAAAAGAGGGAAAAAAAACCACAGGGAGAATTTTTGAAGATCTGCTGGAAGAAAACTTCCCAAATACCACAGAAGATGAGAAGAGGTCTATCCAAAATGCTCAATGAACCCCACAGAGGAAAGACCCCAAATACAGTCACCAAGACATTCTCTTACTCTTAAATTTATAGAAAATTCCAAAACCTCAACAAAACAAACAGTCCAATTAATAAATGAGCAGAGAGTTCACTAAAGCAGAGATCCAGGCAGCCAACAAATATATGGCAATATGCTCACGAACCTTAGCCATTACAAAGATGCAAATCATAACGACAATGAGACCCCAATCCCACACCAGTAATAATCTGATCTAAAAAGAAATACAGAAAACAACAAATGGTAAAGAGGCTGTGGGGAGCCTGGTACCGCTGGGATTAAGTGACAGGGTTGCTAACCAAAAGGCTGGCAGTAGGACATGGCCCCTGGCCTTGCTGTGAGCCCAGCGCTGAAACCAGTACTGAAGTCAGCACTTCAGACAGACTGGACTGAAGAACGGGGCACAGTGTGATGCAGGCGGTGTGTGTGCCTTACGGTTTAATGTAGCGGAGGCTGCCCTACTGGCCTCTTTTCAGAGGGGTGGGGAGAGGGTGGAGAGGAGGGGACCAGTCTCGGTTGAATGGACACTGGAAGTAGAGAGTGGGAAAGAAGAGCATACCATAAAAGGGTGAGGAGAGCAGAGCTGCTCAGAGACGAGTGCTTGGGGGTGTATATGGAAAACTGGCTTGGACTGTAAACTTTCACTTAATCACAAAAAAAAGAAAAATTTAAAAAAAAAAAAAAAGGTTGGCAGTTTGGGTGAAACCTGCATTCCCAGGAAACTTTGTAGGGCAGTTCTACTCTGTCCTATAGGGTAGCTATGAGCTGGAATTGACTCAACGGCAGTGGGTTTAGAGAGGCTGTGAGGAGACTGAAACACTCTCATACTGCCGATGGGAATGTAAAACAGTACAAGCACTACGCAAAGCAGTATAGCGCGTCTCACAAAGCTAGAATGAGAAGTACTTTTAGATCCAGCAATCTCGTTCCTAGGTACCCAGCCTAAAGAGACATGGGCCATGACATATACAGAACATGAGCACCCGTGTCCACTGCAGCGTTATTTACAACAGCAAAAAGATGGAAACAGCCTAAGTGCCCGTCAAAGGATGAATGAATTAACATTCAGAAGGCACACACAGTGAAAGGCTACACAACCTTAAAGGATTTTAACAACAAATCCGTGAAACATGAAACATCTCACAACGTGGATGAACCTGAGGGAGTGACGTTACGCTGAGTAAAAGAAGTCAACCACAAGGGACAAAGAGACCACTAAACGCTTTCGGACAGAAACATTCTTAGATAGTTACCAGGAACGGGGCAGGGACCACTAACTAGGTGGTTGATACGGACTAACCTTAGTGAAGGGAGAGAGAACCCACACTATGAGTGAAGTCAGTACAGTGTAAGGTAAAGATACTCAAAAGCAGACCACATTCCACACAACCCTGGTAAACACTAACATACACAACCCTGCAACAATGGTAACAACTAACAATTTACCATGTGACTGCTGACACAGGTAGACACGTCAGCTGAACAGGGTGGCAGGTTTCTGTAAGTACAGCCAGGTACACGTGTGTGTGCACACATGGTAAGTACACTCACATACATGACAGTACACACAGGTGACACAGTCATGAGGACTGAGCTGCAGCCACAAACCTCTCAGGATGGAGATATAGGGCTGGAGGGCTGGAGGCCACGGCCACGGGGGCATCCAGGTCAAGCAACACAACCCATACAGTGTCCTACATCCTACCTTCACAAGCAGTGTGACTACAGTCTTAAATGCTTGGGAGCCGTCATCCAAGACACAACAACTGGTCTCTTTCCACACAGAGCAAAGAAAAGTGAGAAAAAACAAACACTCAAGGACTCAGCTGGTCCAAGTCCTAACGCACCACACGAACCACGGCTGCACTGGCCTGAGACCAGAAGAATCTGGGGGACATTACACTGAGCAATGGTGACGGGTGTTCCGTCACCATCACTGACAGCTCTGTAGGCAGCCACCACAGTCGGTCACAGAGAGAGAAATGTGGGATGAAATTCAGACTCCTAAATGAGACCATACTTACCTGTCCGACAGAGAAAGGTGGAAGACTCAAGACAATGGCCCTTGGACACCCCTCCAATTGGGAAGTGAAGTCATTTCCAGAGATCGCATTATAGCCATCCAATAGACAGGTTTATAAAATGCACAGTCACACCAGTGAGGAACGGACACCTCAGAACCACCAACTATAGGACACCTAATGGGCAGCACCTGTCCAAAAGCACAGGGCAGAGGGAAGGCAGCAGCAGGAGAGCGGGGCAAAAGGGCACAGGAGACTCAGGGAGAAAGGAGGAAACAGCAGGCACATTCAGGGGTCTGCAACCAACGTCACAAAACACACTATGTCAAAACTGTTAGCTAGAAAACTAACTGGCTCTATAGACTTTCATTTAAACCACAATAAAAATGTTTTTCAAAATGGGGAGGGGAACAGGACTAGTGGTAAAGAAACTGGGTTAAGAGCCTATTCCACAAACCCAGGAACGAGATGACAACAGACTAAAGGGAAAGAATAGCAAGAAGAAAAATTAAAAGGTTAGAAAGTACAACTGCTAGTTCCACTAGCACGTGGAAGATGAAAGAGAAAGCAACTGTGTATACTTGAGATTTCCAGCTCTGCTGCTGAATCTGAAAAGAATTGGGCCCTTTTTTTTTTGTAATATCTTTTTGTCTTTTCAGTTGATTTAACATTTTTCCTTCATTTAAATATGGTAGTTCTTCACTGTAGAAAAATTTAGAAACCACAGATAAATAAAAAGCAGAAAATTAAAATCATCTATATTTCCATTACACAAAATCATTGTGAAAATTTTGGCGTATATTCGTCCTGCTTTTTGATAAACATGTAATTCCTTTCATTTGTAAGAATGGAATCACAGTTTTACAATCTGTCTTTTTTCCCTAATATTTCTCTAAAATACTGGTTCTCAAAATGTGGCCCCCTAACCAGCAGCACAGCCCTCACCCCTGAACTTCCCAGAAATGCACATTCCTCACCCCCATTCCCGCCCAAACTGCTGAATCAGAAATTCTGAAATTGGGGTCCAAGTGATTCTGAAGGACACGTGGTCAAGTTCCACAACACCATTGTGGCAGCGCATACATCCCACTGCACCGAGGTCCCACCCTTCAGTCACCACCCTCTAAGGGCAGACGTTGACTTAGCTGGGTTCCATTCCGGCTGTAGTCACTGCTGTGGAGTGAGTCCCGACTCAGAGCCCAGTGTGTATCCTTACAACTCTCTGCACACATCCCTGAGAACTGTGGCTGGGGTAATTTCTGAGACCCACAGTGCTACGTAGAAACAGTGACACTTTGATGGATAGTCTCCAACTGTAATTCACTTTTCAACATCCCCTTCCATCATGAGTCAGTAACTATGGCTGTTTCTCTATATTTCTCCTAAGACTGTATTACCACTTTTTAAAAATGTCAGCCTTTTTCATAAAAACCCACTGCCAGTGAGTTGGGTCTGACACCCTGCAGAGTGTCCAAGGAATCCCTGGCAGACCCGAGCCGCCGCCCTGTGGTCAGCGGATGCACTTGGCCCCCTACGCCACCAGCGTTTCCTGCCCCATTCTCCCAGGTATGTCTGTATTAGTTTTCCAGAACTTCTCTTTGTTCCCCCACCTTTCCACGGTGTTTGCCTGTTTTTCTCACGCACTTTCTTGCCAGAACCCTGGCCGTGTCGTGGTTAACTGCTAGCTACAGCTGCTCACCAGAAGGTCACCAACTGGAACCCACCAGGAGCTCCTTGGAAACTCTAGGGAGCAGTTCTACTTGCAGGGTCGCAATGAGCCAGAATCGACTTGATGGCAACAGGTTTGGTTTGCCTAGCTTTTCTCTAGAGTACTCTAAAAAGAAAGGCTTTGATTATTTATGTACTTCTAGGATATAATTGTCTTCCAGGGGTTGTTTTCATTTTTGATTTCTGTAAATAAATGAGAGGTCCTACATTTTTTAAATGAAATTTACCAAGTTTTCCCAAACATTATTATCCGTGTCCTGGTATCATGTTCAGAAGTCCCTTTTGATAGCTAAGATGAATAGATAACCAGTCACATCATCTATTACTTTAATGGCTTTTTTTTTCACATTTATGTCTTCCAATCTCCTGTAGCACTTCTCTGCCACAGTGAACCCATCAGTCTGTTTGCTACTAACTGAAAACGCTACCTTCACCACAGATGAACTTCTTACACAAACCAGGGTTTGTTTAGGGACTTTGTGTTCTACCCTACTGTTCTGGCATTCCTGTAGCTTATGCTTTTATACACAGTCATATGTTAACACCACAGCCTGCTGTCACTGAGCTGTTTCTGATCCGGGGGACCCCATGTGTCACCGAACAGAGCTGCCCCACAGGGTTTTCTGGGCTGTGATTTTTACAGAGCAGATCACCAGGCCTTTCTTCTGTGGTGCCTCTGGGTAAGTCCCAACAGCCATGCTTCAGGTGAGGGGTCAGGGTGAGTCCCAACAGCCACGCTTTGGGTGAGGGGTCAGGGTGAGTCCTAACAGCCACGCTTTCGGTGAGGGGTCAGGGTGAGTTCAAACAGCCACACTTCAGGTGAGGGGTCAGGCACCAATCGTCTGTGCCCCACAGAAGCCTTCTACATGTTATGTATACCTTATATGTAAGCAAATATTGTAGACATAATTCCACAGAAAAACTACTTCTCAACAATTGTTCTCTTTTTCTATAAGGAAAATACTGAGACTGAGTTGGAAGAAATCTAAAAAGTCATCTAGTTCTCCCTTCAAATCCTGTATACATAAATCTTCTCTAAAGTAGTATGATTTGCTGGCTGAATCAATTTCTGATTCATATATAATATCTGAACCATCTGAGCAGAACCTGTATCAGACATCCATCTTTCTTTATATAGGCATCAATGGAGAAGAGGGTCACTGAGAGGACTCTGTTTCTGAAAGTCAGGGAGGCCATCTTCCCCAACAATCAGACCTTGCCATTAACTGAAAACAGCCTGGTGTGAATGCCCTACAGGTATGACCAAAAACAGGCTGGTATGCCCCACTTGGTGTAACCATAACACCATAAATAACTTTTGCATGAAATCATCTCTCTTCTCTTTCTTTCCTTATCAAACCGTAAGACCCCCTCAAGCCACACTACCTCATCAGAACTTTAAAACTATAAAAAACTTGCCCTACTGGGGAGAGGAAGGTTGAGCCCCCCTCAGCTCAGACTCCACTCTCTTTCTCTTCAAATAAACTTTACTGGCCCCTCAAACTGGTGTGTCTACCTCTGTTTCAGGCGACTCTCTCCTGCAACAAATGGAATCAATCAAGCTTCAACACCCAATGACTGTGAAAATAGAGGCTGGAAAGTCCCAGGGCGAAGGGTACCTAGATGGAAGGCCTGAGAGGCACTGTTTCAGATCAGCCCCAATTTGCAAGGAAAGGCATGACCTCCACACACCACAAGCCTCAGGAAGTAACGGTAGGGTGGCCCTCACTAGGGTGGGGCCCTCAGAGGCACCACTACAGATTCAGAAAACTATTGGCAATGAAGGATTGTTCTGATGGTTGGACTCGAACCTAGAATAAAGGAATTAAGCCAGAGGCCAGGGAAGACGGAGAAGTAACCTCTGTCTGAGCATTCTTCTTTCAAACTGCTGGCCAGATGACGTCTGGCATCACTTTGTTTTCCTCGATTGCTGTTAACGGCTGGTGATTTTCCTCGAGGGCTGTTGACGGCTGGTGATTTTCCTCCAGGGCTGTTGATGGCTGGTGAGACTGTGAAGCAGGTGAAGTCCTTAACAACCAGAGAGGCCAAAGGATTGAAAGAACGCAGCCCTTTCCTCAAGCTCCTTTTTGAACTCCTGTATCAGCATGTGGTTTCTTCCTTTAAAAATACTGCCATGTTTCCTGAGAAATTTGGACAAGCTTTCAAGATATTCTCATCCTGAAATATCTCCCAGCCCCTCTGCATACCAGTATGCAAAATAAAATTTTGATCACTCACTCAAATATCTGTCTCAGCGGTTGGCTTTTCAGGGGCAGGTAACAAGAATCTGGAGCCTTGTCTGGTAACAATTGTGGCACTGATACAAATGGATCAAAATGAATTGAAGTGTTAATAATATCTCAGGGCTGTAGGACTGCTGGAAGTATACCTGTTTTCAATAAACAACTGATAACATACCATTACATAATATCCTGTGTTTAACTAAAAAAAAAAATTAGAAATTAGATTTTTCTTCTAGCTTTCAATGTACATAGAAGTCTTGAACAACTGTCTTCTAACAAGTCATAATCCCAAAAGCTCCAACATGTATATATATTAAATCCTATGTTTGGTTTCCTAATTTCTCTCATTTAACTGACAGGGACCACAAAACGATGTTTTCAGAAACATCAAAACAGATACGGAGCCACGGGAAGACCCAGATGCCAGTCGGAACCTCCAACTAAAGGCAGTCCAGATCTCTGCTCCCGATGCATATCTTCAAAGGACCCCTGAGCACCCCACATACGCACCCCTCTTTACCCCTACTCAAATACATTGTTTCCCTGGCACCAGCACCAACACCTGTATTTACATTTTGCATGCAGCCCCCACTCCCTTATAAATACACTCCAATCACCTGTCAAAATTCAAGCAGGATCTGATAGAGAGATCCACCCTACTTCCTGGGTCTGCTAAGGCACAGTAAAAGACTACTTTTGATCACTCACCCTGAAACCTATCTCAGAGATTGGCTTTGGAGAGCAGGTAACAAAAATCTGGAGTTTTGTCTTGTAACAAGAACAAGTCTAGTTTTATTACTGGTGTAGGACGCATACTCAATATGTGAATTACTGGATCAACGATCAGGCAATTAAATCACAAGATTTTAGTAACAGCTCTATAAGAAAACTACTAGAAGCAGTGGAACAGATGCAGAAGCAAATACATCCATGATTACTAACATCAACTGCTAAACAGTACAGAGGGTAATAAAAAAATACAAGCACATATTTTTTCAAATAACAATATGCTAGTTTACTCAAAACTATCAAAGACTGTTTTAATTTTTAAAAAGACAACCTATGAAGAAAAGCAGATATATCAGGCTTCATCCCTAGATTTAAGAAGGTAGCAGAGGAAAATGAATCCAGTCTGAAGGGGAAAAGCCTGTGACACACAATTTTACATTCAGGAAAACCACTCTTAAGAACGCATACAAGAGAAAAGAACACAGCACACATACTGTCACTCCAATAGATTGCCATCCATGTAAGCTCTCTAAAAAAGTACTCAAAGATGCAATCTAGTCAAAAGCAAAACAAACAGAGACTGAGAACACAGACAGGGAGGATGTAAGATCCAAAGACGACTAAAGAGCACAGAAGAAATTAATAAAAAAGCAGATACAAAACAACTGTCAACAACACAACAACCAAAATAGAATTTTTTGTCTTTTGTGAGTAATATTAAACTACTGAACCACTGCTGAGAGACTTGGTAAAGGTTCCAGTTTAAATGTCCACATATTCAGAGTACATCCCAGTCTAAAACTTGACAGACCCTAAGGCACAGTCAGTTTATGCTTAACAGGGAGGAAAAACTCAGAAAAAGATAGAGTGAAAAGGGCTGCACAACTCACAGAATGTAAACACATCATGAACAATAAGTGCTGAGATGGCTAAATTGGAGTCTATTTGACTATGTACATTCTCAACAACAAAATAACTCTTTCAAAAAACCTGATACATAGGAAGAAGATCAGAATACCATCCCTGGGTGAGCAGCATCTATTTTAAAGAGTCAATTAATCTACAGATGAAATTTAAAATACAACGTAATTCTTTTCAAAACTATAAAAATTCTTTTGAAACATGATGATATTTTCTAAGGAAATACTGGAAATTTAAGGGTAAAAATAGATAAAAATACCAAAAAAACATTTTGAACTCAAAAATAATGACAAAAATCTAAACTATCAGTTGCTTAAGTATACTTACTACAAAACAAGAATCGTTAAGACAGTGTAGAAAGTTGTTGTTGTTGTCAAATGCCATCGAGTCGGTTCTAACTCACAGCAACTCTATGAACAACAGAACAAAACACTGCCTGGTCTGGGGCCATGTCCACAATCGTTTTTATGCTTAAGCCCATTGTTGCTGCCACTGTGTCAATCCATCTCCATGAGGGTCCTCCTCTTTTTCGCTGACCCTCCACTCTACCAACCACAACTGTCCTTCTCCAGGGACTGATCGTTCTTGACAACACGTCCAAAGGATGAAGACACGGTCTTGCCATGTCTTCCAAGGAGCACTCTGGTTATACTTCTTCTAGAATAAATCTGCTTGTTCTTTTGGTGGTCCAAGGTATATTGAACATTCTTCTCCAACACCACAACTCAAAGGCATCAGTTCTTCTGTCTTCTTTGTTCATGACCCAGCTTTTGCATGCGTATGATGCCACTGAAAATACCATGACTTTGGTCAGGAGCATTTTAGTCTTCAAGGTGACATCCTTACTTCTGAATGCTTTAAAGAAGTCCTTTGTAGCAGATTTTCCCAATGCAACGCATCTTTTGATTTCTTGACTGCTACATCTGAGGGCGTTGATTGTGGACCCAAGTAACGTGAAACCTTGACAACGTCAATCCTTTCCCCACTTATGACAATGTTGCTGACTGTTCCACTTGTGAAGATTTTTGTTTTCCCGATGTTGACATGCAGTCCATACTGAAGTCTGTGGTCCTTGATCTTCATCACTACGTGTCTCAAACCTTCCTCATTTCCAGCAAGTAGGGTGGTGCCATCTGCATAACACAGGTCATTAATGAGTCATCCTCCAATCCTGATGCCTCGTTTTTCTTTATATAATCCAACTTCTTGGATTATCTGCTCAGCACACAGATTAAAAAGGTATGGTAAAAGGATACAACGCTGGCACATGCCTTTCCTGACTTTAAACTATGCAGTGTCCTCTTGTCACACGACTGCCTCTTGATCCACATACAGATTCCTTATGAGCACAATTAGGTGTTCTGGAATTCCCATTCTCTGCAACATTAGCCATAATTTAGTATGATCCACACAGTCGAATCTTTTTGCATAGACAATGAAACATGAGTAAACATCTTGTTGGTATTCTCTGCTTTCAGCCAACATCCATCTGACATCAATGATATTCCTGGTTCCACATCCTCTTCTGAACCCAGTTTGAATTTCTAGCAGTTCCTTGTCAATACATTGTTACAGATGCTTTTGAATGATCTTGAGCAGAATTTTACTTGCATGTTAATATCACATTAACAAAATTGTCTGGTAATTTCCACATTCGGTTGGATTACCTTTCTTTGTAATGGGCATAAACATGGATCTGTTCCAGTGAGTTGGCCAGGTAGAAAGAGCAGGTTAAAAAAAAAAGAAAAGAAAAAATGAATAGAACAGAAAGCACAAAGACACCCTAGGTGTGTAAATAACATTTCTAAAGCAGGTGTATACAGCTGCACGTGTATTTCTCTTTGAGCCCACTGATACAGCCACTGTGTGAATCCTTCTCTTTCAAGGCTTTCCCTTTATCACTGATCTTTTCTACATTCCTAAGCACGAGTCCTGCTGGCACTGGTCCCTCCAGATAACGCATGCAAAGTACATGAGATTACGTCTTGCCATCCTTGCTTCTAAGGACTCATTCTTCTCACAGTCGGTGGCAGATCAATACCCTTTGTCCACATCATAATTCCAAGGTGTCTATTCTTCTTCCATCTTCCTTATGTAATGCCGTAGCTTTCACAGGCACAAGAGGCAACCAAAAATATCACAGCCTGGGTCAGGCCAACCTTAGTCCTAATAGTTACATCCTTGCTTGTGAACACTCCAAAGGGATCTTTCGCAACAGATTTCTACAATGTATTTATGTCCTGGCTAATGTCTCCATGGGCAGTGATTCTGAATCCAAGTACAACGAAACCCCTGATAACCTCAATCTTTCCTCTGTTTATCACGATGGTGCTTATTGGTTCAATTACAAGAACTTTTTTTTTCATCATGTTGAAGTGCAATCCACCCTGAAGGCTATATTCTTCTATTATCATCAGTAAGTGCTGCACATCCTCTTCATTTTCAACGAACAGCTTGTGTCATTTGAACACTGCAGGGTTTTAATTATTTTTTTGTGCTTTACATGAAAGATTACTAAGTCCATTCGTCATACAAAAATTTGCACAGACACTGCTACGTAACTCTAGCGGCTCTCACCACCCTGTGACAGCACATTCCTCCTTTCCACCCAGTATTTCCCATGTCCTACCAACCAGCTCCTGTCCCCTTCTGCCATCTCATCTCGCCTCTGAACAGGAGGTGCTCAGTTAGCCTCATGCATATACTTCAGCCTAGAAGCACACTCTTTGCCAGTATCATTTTTATATCTTATAGTCTAGTCTAATCTTTGTCTGAAGAGTGGGGCTTAGGCCCTGGTTTCAGTTCTCAGCTAACAGAGGGACCGAGGGCCACGTCTTCCAGAGATCCTCCAGTCTGTCAGACGATTACATCTGGCTTTTTAACTGAGTTCTATTGCTGCAAACTCATTTTTCTCCTGTTACACCAGGGACTCTATGTTGTATTCCCTACCAGGGCAGTCATTGGCGGTGGCCAGGCACCATCTACTTCTTCTGATCTCATGCAGATACAGTTTCTGAATTATATGGCCCTTTCTGTCTCAGGCTTATATTTTCCTTAAGTGTTTGTGAACACTGAAAGTTTTTAATGACTGTCTCCTTCCAAACCTGATGCTCCATTCTTCTTCATGTACTACAGCATACAGACCGCATAAATATCGCAAAAAGATAAAACTCTAACACACACCTTTCTTGATTTAAATCACAGAGAATCACATTGCTGTGTTCGAATGACTGTCTTTTGGTCTACACATAGGTTCCTCATCAGCACAATTAAGTGTTCTGGAATTCTCATTCTTAGCAACATTATCCATAATTTGTTATTCATCTACACAGTAAAATGCCTTTACAAAGCCAACACAACACAGTTGAATGTGCCTAGTGGTGTCTACTTTTCAGGCAAGATCCATCTGACATCATCACTGGTATCTCCCATTCTATGCCCTCCCCAGAATCCAGCTTGAACTTACGGCAGTTCATGGTTGATGTGCGGCTGCAACAGTTTTCAAATGACCTTCAGCAAAATTTTACTTGCATGTGATATTAATGTTGCTCTTCTTGCTATTGTTTGAGGTCAAGATGGTTCCAACTCACAGAGACCCTATATACAACAAAACACAACAATGCCCGGTCCTGCACTTGAGCCCACTGCTGCAGCCACTGTGTCGATCCATCTTGTTGAGGGTCTTCCTCTTCTTCACTGACCCTCCACTCTACCAAGCATGATGCCCTTCTCCAGGGACTCACCTCCCTGAAAACATGTCCAAAGTTTGTAAGAGCAGATCTGTCTGTTCTTTTGGCAGTCCATGGTACAGTCAATATTCTTCTGCAACAGCCCAATTCAAAGGCATCAATTCTTCTTCCATCTTGCTTACTCAAAGTCCAGTTTTGACATATGCACAATGCAACTGGAAACATCATGGCTTGGGTCTGGTGCACCATAGTCTTCAAAGTGACATCTTTACTTTTCCAACACTTTAAAGAGGTCTTTTCGGCAGATTTTCCTAACGCATCTTGTGATTTCTTAACTGCAGTTTCCATAAGTGTTGACTGTAGATCCTAGTAAAACAAAATCCTTAACACCTCAGTTTTTTCTCTGTTTATCATGATGTTGCTTATTTTGTCCAGTTTGTGAGCATTTCTGTCCTCTTGATACTGCGGTGCAACCCATACTGAAGACTGTGGTCCTTGATCTTCATCAGGAAGTGTTTCAAGTTCTCTTCACTTCCAGCAAGCAAAGCTGTGTCATCTGCATAACACGTTATTAACGTCTTCCTCCAACCCTCACGGCCAGTTGTCCTTCAAACAGTCCCACTGCTCAGATTATCTGCTCAGCATAAAGAATGCATGGATGGTGAAAAGACACAACCTGACACACATCCTCTTGATTTGAAACCATGCTGTGCTCCCTTGTTAAGTCTGAACAACTGCTTTATGGCTTTATGATTCCTCATGAGCACAACTGTCTTGAAATTCCCATTTTCCATAACATTACCCATAATTTCTTAAGATCCACCCAGTCCAATGCTTTCATATAGTTAAGAGAACACAGGTAAACATCTTTCTGGTATTCTCTGTTTTCAGCCAAGATTTCTCTGACATCAGTGACAGTATCTGTGCTTCCACATCCTCTTCTGAATCCATCTTGAATTTCTGGCAATTTCCTGTCAGTGTACTGCTGAAGACACTTTTAAATGATCTTTAACAAAGTTTTATTTGCATGTGATATTAATGATACTGTTTGATATTTCTGCATTCAGTTGGATCACCTTTCTTGGGAATAGGTAGAAATATGGATCCTTTCAGTCAGATGGCCAACCATCCTCCCAATTTCTTGGCATAGATGAATGAGCACTTTCAGTACCTCATCCGTTTGCTGAAAATCTCAATTAATATTCCATCAATTCCTGAAGCTTTATTTTTTGCCAATGCCTTCCACACAACTTAGACTTCTTCCTTCAGTGCCACTAGTTCCTAATCAGATGGATGAATATCGACCAACTCTTTCTGGCATAATGCCTCTGTGTGGTCTTTCCATCTTCTTTTGATGCTTTGTGTGTCATTTAGTATCTTCTCTGCAGAATCCTTCACTATTTCAACTCAAAGCCTGAATTTTCTGAGTTCTTTCAGCTTGAAAAATACAGAACATGTTCTTCCTCTTTGGTTTTCTACCTCCAACTCTGCACATGTCATTATAATACTTTACTTTGCCTTCTCTTGTCACCCTCTGAAATCTCTTCAGTCCTTCAACCTCATCATTTCTTCCTTTTGCTTTCACTACTCAACATTCAAGAGCAAATTTCAGTCTCTCCTGACATCCAATTTGGTCTTTTCTTTCTTTCTTGTATTTTTAACGACCTCTTGCTTTCTTCACAGATGATGTCTTTGATATTATTCAACAATTTATCTGCTCTTTGGTCATCAGTGTGGCATCAAATCTGTTCCAGAGATGGTCCCTAAACTCAGATGAAATATACTCTAGGTCATACTTTGGCTCTCACGGACATGTTCTAATTTTCTTCAGTTTCAATCTGAAATTTCATGAGAGCAACTGATGGTCTGCGCCACAATCAGCATCGGACCTTGTTCTGACTGATGATATTAAGTTTTTCCATTATCTGTTTCCAATGACATAACTGATTTAATTCCTGTGTATTCTATCTTGTGAGGCCCATGTACACAGCCACCATTTCTAGTGGTGAGAAAAGTATTTGCAATGAAGAAATTATTGCTCATGCAAAATTCTATCATGTGATCTCCAATATCACAAGGCTGTATTTTCCGACTACCAATCCTTCTTGTTTATTTCCAACATTTGCATTCAAATCACCAAAATTATCAATGCATCTTGACTGCATGTTGGATCAATGTCAGACAGCTGGTAAAAATCTTCAATTTCTTCATCTTTGGCATTAATAGTTGGTGCATAAATTTGAACAGTCATATTGACCGGTGTCTCTTATAAACCAAAAAGCCTACTGCCACCGAGGTGATACCAACTCAGAGTGACCCTACAAGGACAAAGTAAAATTGTCCCATAGAGTTTCCAAGGAGTGCCTGGTGGATTTGAACTCTCAACCTTTTGGTCAGTAGCCACAGTACTTAACCATCATGCAACCAGGGTTTCTGGTCATCATTATAAAAAAACTAAACCCACTGCCATCAAGTCAATTCTGACTCATAGTGACCCTATAGTACAGAGCAGATCTGCTCCACAGAGTGTCCAAGAAGCGCCTCATGGATCTGAACTGCCAGTCTTTAGATTAGCAGATGTAGCACTTTACCATTACACATCAGGGTTTCTCAGGTTGTCATTACAGGCATATGGATGTTATCCTGTCAGGGTCAAGATTTTGAAATGCTCTTTTTGATGAAGACTGCAACCATTCATCTTCAATTTCTCATTTCTGCCACAATAGACCACAAGATTACCCAATCCAAAATGGCCAGTACCAGCCCATTTCAGCTCATTAGTGCCCAGGCTATTAATTTTTATGGATTCTATAATATCTCTGAAAAGTTCCAATTTTCCAAGATTCATACTTTGTACGTTCCAGGTTCTGATTATTAACGGATGTTTGCACTGTTTCTTTGTCTCTCGAGTCCACCTCCTCCACAAGTGAAGGTCCCAAAAGCCTGACTCCAGCTGTATCACTACGGCCCACTCACGTTAAGAGGCAGTTCTTCCCCGGTCATTTCTTGAGTGTCTTCCAACCTCAGCGGCTGATCTTCCAGCACTACACCACACAGTGTCCCACCGCTCTCCATAAGCTTTTTGTTGGCTAATTTTTTCAAAATCCTCCTTCTTAGTTTGTGTTAGTCTGGAAGCTCAGCTGAATCCTGTCCACAATTGGTGGCCCTGCTGGGGTTTGAAATACCAGTGGCCCAGCTTCCAATATCGCAGCAACAAGCAAGATACCCAGGAGGTCAAATCGACAGACACACATCACACGTAATATATACACGTATTACACTGTCACTCACTCTTTGCTTTTTGTTTTTTAATATATAATGTACCATAAAGATCTATTTTATTAGCTACTTAACCATTATTACCACTGCTAGTAAATATTAGTTCTTTTTTTATCTTCTTTGAACAACTCTCCTACAAGATTCGGCAGATCGGCAGGACAACTGGACCCCCAATAACCACCCTGGACCTGGAGACACCACTGACCCATAACAGAGCAATAAGTGACAAAAGGCCTGAGGCACAACACTTTCGTACTGTGAAGTCACCGCATCAGCCTCAGAAAGCCTCCTGTAAGAATTTCATATGAAAAGAAATGAGTACTCAATAAACATTAGCTATTACCATTACCGGAGAATATTCACTGCTTAACAGCCAAAAGCCTGCTTAATATTCTACCTTTTAAACAATCAAGTCACATACTGTGAATTGAGAAATATTCACAATATACAATTAAATTTTAAAAGGTGAACATATAAAGGATCAAGCCACACTCACCAAAATATCATTAGTGGTTACCTTTAAGCGGTGATGACATGCTTCTCAGACCATTTGCTTGGCACACAGATTGAAAACATGAAAGGATACAACCCTGATGCACACCTCTCCTGACTTTATCCACACAGTGTCCCCGTGCTCTGTTTGCACGACTGCCTCCTGACCCATGTACACGTTCCTTAAGAGCACAATTAGGTGTTCTGGACTCCCGTTTTACAGTATGTTAGCCATAACTTTTCTTGTTACTCAAGTGCAAACAGGCTTCTGTATTTTTTTTCCCCAGTCTAAAATGTCACTATCACAGTGACCACAGTGCTAGGAAATGGCTCCTGAGCTGGAAGCAAAACAAACTTTGAAGTAACTTACAAAGAATCATTTCAAGAACCTATCTTTTATTCTTGTATTATACAAAAGACCCTTAACCTGTCAACTTCTCAACACACCCCAAACCCCATGGAGCTCTCTACTGTAAACAGTGTCACACTGCAACACCACATCAGTGGGTAAAATTCCTCAATTATTTCTGTGTTTGATTCACATTTGTCCAACATACGCCAGTGAACCCACGGTATTTGTGATGGTCAACTCCTAGACGCCTGAGCTCACCAAAGCATCAGGCGACCTCAAAACAGCAGAGTTCATCTACATAAACCAGCCTGGATGAAAGCCAAGATAAGGAATCACAGCACAAACCAGTACAACAGTCTCCTTCACTACTCCCTCCAACTCTTCTCCCTTTATTAAAATGTTTTTTAGAGTAAGAGTGGCAAACTGGCTTGTAAAACTCCATCTACAGATAGACAGTTACTGTCCTAACATTTAAAAACCATGATTCACCAAACCGAAAAAGCTGAAAGAAATAAAGCCCACAGCAATTTAGTTACCCTGATCACAGTGAACAATAAACACTGACTGCACACATTCCCAGTGGTATCTGTCTGCAGGAGCCCTGGTGGCACCGCGGTCTGAGAGCTAGAGAGCCCCAACCGCTAACCAAGCTATGCTGCTATTGTTGTTGCTGCTGCTGCTGCTGCTGCTGTTGTTAGGTGCCGTCAAGTCGGTTCTAACTCACAGCAATTCTATGAACAACAGAACAAAACACTGCCCAGTCTTGCGTCATGTCCACAATCGTTTTGATGCTTAAGCCCATTGTTGCTGCCACTCTGTCAATCCATTTCATCGAGGATCTTCCTCTCTTTCGCTGACCCTCCACCTTACCAAGCACAATGTCCTTCTCCAGGGACTGACCTTTCCTGGCAACATGTCCAAGTATGTAAGATGCAGTCTTACCATCTTTGCTTCCAAGGAGCACTCTGGTTGTACTTCCTCCACAACACATCTGTTCGTTCTTTTGATGGTCCATCATGTTTTCAACATTCTTCTCCAACACCACAATTGAAAAGTGTCAATTCTTCTTCTGTCTTCTTTGTTCATGCTCTAGCTTTTGCATGTGTATGATGCAAGTGAAAATATCATGGCCCGGGTCAGGTGCACTTTAGTCGTCCAAGTGACATCTTTACTGCTCAATACTTTAAAGAAATCTGTTGCAGCAGCCTTTCCCAATGCAATGTGTCTTGATTTCTTGGCTGCTGTTTCCAAGGGCACTGATTGTCGACCCAAGTAAAATGAAATCCCTGACAACTCCAATTCTTTCTCCATTTATGACAATGTTGCCTACTGGTCCAGCTGTGAGAATTTTTGTTTTCCTGATGTTGACGGGCAATCCATACTGAAGGATGTGGTCCTTGATCTTCATGAGTAAGTGTCTCAAATCTTCTTTATTTCCAGCAAGTAAGGTAGTGTTATCTGCATAATGCAAGTTGTTAATGAGTCGTTCTCCAATCCTGATGCCTCACTCTTCTTCATACAATCCAGCTTCTCAGATTATTTGCTCGGCATACAGATTAAAAAGGCATGGTGAAAGGATACAACGCTGGCACATGCCTTTCCTGACTTTAAACCATGCAGTGTCTCCTTGTTCTGTTCGCATGACTGCCTCTTGATCGATACACAGGTTCCTTAAGAGCACAATTAGGTGTCCTGAATTCCTATTCTCCGCAATGTTAGCCATAATTTAGTATGATCCACACAGTCGAATGTTTTTGCATAGTCGATGAAACACAAGTAAACATATTGCGGGTATTCTTTGCTTTCAGCCAAGATTCATCTGACATCAGCGATGATATCCCTGGTTTCAAGTCCTCTCCTGAACCCAGCTTGAATTTCTGGCAGTTCTTTGTCAATACACTGTTGCAGACACTTTTGAATGATCTTGAGCAGAACTGTGCTTGCGTGTGGTATCAACGATATTGTTCAGTAATTTTCACGTTCAGTTGGATCACCACTCTTTGGAATGGGCATCAACATGGATCTCTTCCAGTTGGCCAGGTAGCTATCCTCCAAATTTCTTGGCACAGACAAGTGAGCACTTCAGTGGTACATCTGTTTTTTGAAATTATCTGTTGATAGTCCATCAATTTCTGGAGGCTTGTTTTTCGTCAATGCCTTCAGTGAAGCTTTGCATTTTTCCTTCAGTACCACTGGTTCCTGATCATACGCTACTCTTCATACAGGAAAACCCACTAGTTCTTTCTGGTATAATGACTCTGTGTATTCCTTCCATCTTCTTTTGATGCTCTCTGAGTCATTTAATAGTTTCCCTGTAGAATCCTTCACTATTGCAACTCGAGGCTTGAATTTTTTCTTCAGTTCTTTCAGCTTGAGAAATGCAGAATGTGTTCTTTCCTTTTCCATTTCCAGCTCTCTGTACATGTCATTATAACACTTCATTTTGTCTTCTGGAGCTGCTCTCTGAAATCTTCTGTTTAGGTCTCTTACTTCACCATACCTTCCATTTACTTTAGCTACTTGATATCCAAGAACAAGTTTCAGAGTCTCTTGTGACATACAATTTGATCTTTTCTTTCTTTCCTGCCTTTTTAATGATCTTTCTCTCTCTTCATGGATGATGTCTTTGATGTTATTCTGCAATCTGTCTGGTCTTCGGTCATCAGTGACCAATATATCAAGTCTATTCTTGAGATCGTCTTTAAACTCAGGAAGGATATACTCAAGCTCATACTTTGGCTCTCATGAACTTGTTCTAATTTTCTTCAGTTTCAATTTGAATTTGCATATGAGCAATTGATGAGCTGTACCAGTCAGCACCCGGTCTTGTTCTTAGTGCTGATATGGAGCTTCTTCATCATCTTTTTCCACAGATGTAGTCGATTTGGCCCCTGTGCATTCCATCTGGTGAGGTCCATGTGTACAGTCACCGTTTGTTAAAAAAAGGTATTTGCAGTGAAAAGTTACTGGCCTTGCAAAATTCTATCATGCAATCTCCAATATTATTTCTATCACCAAGGCCGTATTTTCCAACTACCGATCCTTCTTCTTTGTTTCCAATTTTTGCATTCCAGTCACCAATAATTATCAATGCATGCTGATTGCACACTGAATCAGTTTCAGGCTGCAGAAGCTGGTAAAAAATCTTCAACCTCCTCATCTTTGGCCTTAGTGGTAGGTACATAAATTTGAATAATAGTCACATTAACTGGCCTTCGTTGTAGGCATATGGATACTACCCTATCACTGATAGCACTGTACTTCAAGACAGATGTTGAAATCTTTTTGATGATGAACGCAACAACGTTCCTCTTCAAGGTTTCATTCTCAGCATAGTAGACTATACAACTGTTGGATTCAAAATGACCAAAGCCAGTCCATTTCAGCTGTGGAAAGCCACAACTGCTGAGAGCCACAACTCCCTGCTAACCGAAAGGGGGGCAGTTCCAATCTACCAGCTACTCCTGGGAAAACCTACTCCATACCACAGGGTCACTGTGCATCAGAAGCTACCCAATGACAATGGCTTTGTGTTTTCTGTTTTTGTTTTGTTTTTTTGTAGAGTGGTATTCAAAACGCACTATTCTTTCTCAGTCTTAAGAAAGCCTTTTTCTACCTTATTTAATAAAAACTAACATAGAAGTGGAGCTCTTTTTAACAGCACAGAGAAAGACGTACCTACGGCATACATGGAATCCCTTTCAGGAGCAGGGTACAGATGCCATCCCAATGGTTGCCTCCTACCAAAAACTCCATCTCAGTCACTCCACTGCCTACTCAGTGCCCTCCTGGGAGATGCTGTCAGCTCGACAGCAACACCAGGAGTCCCCTCGTCCAGGAGTCCCCATTCAGCCTGCAACTACCTCATCCACACTACCTCTCCAGGAGTCCCTGTTCAGCCTGTGATGAATTTTCCAGGAACAAGAGAGGACTTAGCTCAACTGCTGCAAAATTCTACCAATGAATAAAAATACTCTAAGAAAGCATCTCCAGATCATATACTTGATCAAACACTTGCATTCCAAATATACAAAGAACTGCCAAAATTCAAAGTACAAAGGAAATAAATCAACTGAAGATTAAGCAAAGAAACTAATCGGACACTTCAGCAAAGAGAATATATGTATGGTAGTAAGTGCAAGAAAAGATGCTTGAGATCACGAACCACCAAGAAAGAAACACAAATGAAAAGCACTACAAGACACCATGACGTATCTAAGGCTTTCTGAAACAAAAGATGGATATACAAAGTGTGGAAAAAATGAAGAGCAACCAGAATTCTAAGATATTGTTCGTGGGGACACAAAATGGCACAGCCACTCTGGACAGCACCTGGGCCACTTGTGATAAAGTCAGACATTGCAGAAATAGTAAAGCCAGTCCTGAGATGTAGATGTGTCACAAGGGCCCCGGATCCCCACAGCAATCCTGAGAAAGAAAAAAGTAAGAAAATGCACACTTCCTAATCTCAAAACACATTACAATGCTATAGTAGCCAAAACAGTCCAGAACTGACATTGAGACCAATGAAATAAAACTGAGAGTCCAGAAATAAACCTGTAAATCTTTGATCAAGTGATTTATGACAAGCTGGTAAGTTCACCCTCTGGTGAAAAAAATAGTTTCTTTAATTAGTGATGCTGGGACAACTACATTTCCACATGCAACAGAATGCATCTGGACCCACACCTCATACAAGACACAGAAACTAACTCAAAATTGATTAAAGAGCTAAAGGTAATAATTGAAACCATAAAATTCTTAAAGTAAAACATACAGATAAGGTTTAGAGTGGGATCCCTTTGGGGCACAAGCAGTTAAGCACCTGACTAGCCAAAGGGTAAGTGGTTTGATTCCACCCAGAACCTGCAGAAGACAAACAAACCCGGAGATCTGCATCTTGAAGGCTACAGCCTTGAACCCTCTAGGTAACAGTCCTCCCCAAGATGGGAGCGATCCTCCCCAAGACGAGTGGGGTTACCATGAGCTGGAGGTGACCAGACAGCCACCACCAGCAGCATGTGCCCAGTGACCTTGCTACTCACAGTGGGGTCTTTGACGTGACACTGGAAGCCTCAGCAACAAAAGACAAAACTAGTAGCTGGGACCTCAACCCAATTTAAAACGTCTGCTTATCAATGGAGTTTAGCAAGAAAATAAAGAAACAATCCACAAAATGGGAACACACTTTGGAGACCACATACTAAATAAGGGTTTAACATCCAGAATACATAAACAATTCTTACAGTAACAAAAAAAGACTTAACAGTCAAATCAACAAATGAGCAAAGAACACAAACAGACATTTCACCACAGAGGACACTACGACTGTCCACAAACACAAGAAAAGATGCTCCAAACAGAAACCACAATGAAATGCCACGTCACTCCCAGCAGGACGGCTAAGAAACAAAAGGTCAAATAGTAAACAGCGCGGAAGATGTGAGGCAACCGGAACCTTTATCCACTGCTAATAGGAATCCAAAATGGCACAGCCGTCTGGAGCCGGTGTGGTGGCTCCTCAGAGAGACAAAGCTATAAACCCTCCATGAGCCGCCAACCCCGCCACCAACGGACACTCAGGAGACTGAAACACAGACACACACATGCACCCCCGTGTTCACTGCAGCACTGCAGGCCCAAGGTGGAAACCACCTCAGCGTCCCAGCAAAAGGTGCATGGAAGGGTAAACAAACCGTTATGCATATACACAACACATTACGACAGTGTGGTACATATACACAGTACATTACGACTCCTCTCTCAAGAGAAAGGGGTCCTGATGCTGGCTGCTACATGGATGAGTCCTGGAAACACTATGCCAGTGAAAGAAGCTGACCTCAAAAGGAGACTTGTGTATGAGCTCCCTTACATGAGGTGGCACTGAATGACAAGAACAGGCAGACTTCATGAGTGGTTACCAGAGCAGGGAGGGAGGAGGCAAGGGGAACCACTGCTTGAGATGCAGGATTTTTACTTATGGTGACAGGAAACTTGGAATCAATTAAGGGTAACAGCTGCACAGCGTGATTAATGTAGATTACTAAGTCGTGCAACAGAAAAACGGGTGAATCGGTAAATGCTGTGTAATACATGTTTTTACAACAAGAAAAAGTCCAGCTGCCGAGGCAGCTTATATAGGGGTTTGTCTTCCCAGTTTGGGGACACAGAAGTGTGGTTTTGTGTGTCATCCCAGTCAACTGGCCTGACACTGTTTGTAGTGTCTTTGTTCTACCTGCATAGTACCTGGGCTCGTAAAAGCTTGAGAGAGGTCATCCACAGTATAAGCACTGGTCTCTGTTCGCCTGGAGCCACAGAGGAGGAGAGACACTAATCAGAGGAGGACCCAGAATGCGCATCTCACCGGCCGTGGGAAGCACTAGGCAGTGCCCAGCTACCATCACAAACACTTGAATCAAAGAAGAGCCCTGATGAAAAGGGGAGAAACGGGGGGGGGGGGGGGGGGGGGGGGGGGAGAATGTCAAACTCTCCTGGAATCCAGAATTTCTAAAAGTAATGAAATGACTGCCCTGAAGTTACCTTTAAATCTGAAACAGCCACTACCCCCTCAAGCCATCTCTGAGCAGTAGCCAAGCTTCATTAGTGAAGAACGTCTGTCCCTCGCTTTGTGCTCTTTGGAAGAATGATTTTGAGGGATCTAAGGGACCCAAAGCAACTCCACGGTCAACTGAGAAGTCCAGGGGCGGCCTGTCTACCTCGGTGGGGCTGAGCCCCCGGGAAGAAGACACAGCTGCGCCCCTCAGAGCCAGGTCCGAGCTGCTGCGCAGGAAGGAGCGGCAGGACTGCTGCTCTGTTTACAGCGCATACCTCCACTACAAAAATAAAATTTACGAAATAAATTATAAATTTCTCTACATATAGTCTATCATTGGCTCAATATAGACACTTAAAGTGCTGACTTCCTCCATGTTCTTTTAATACGTTCCTGGTGCCTACAGCAAGCCGTAGCCTCCTTTGTAAAATTTTAAAAAACAGACAAGAAAATCCAAAAAAAAAAAAAATGACCACACAAATTAAACACACATAACCTCAACAGCTTTTCCCCAGGAAGGTCCCTGTAACACAGGGCAGACCCTGGAAAACGGCCCTCACAGAGGTATCTAGGCCATGAACGGACAAAGTTCAGAAACAAGATGTGTGCAACTCATTTTAGTCAAAAAGGGAGCATGTTTCCAATCCCTGATGGGGAGAAAACTCAGTTTTGCTTAAGAGGCACCCTTAGTCTTGAAAGAATACCCCGCCAATTTCTGTCTCTCAACTCGGAACTTCAGCCTTTCAGATGGTTTTTTCTCCCTAAGGTTCAAACACTACAAAGCATCTGACTTGGTGAAAAGCACTTTAAATGCCTCTCCCAGTCCTCCTCACTGGATCAAAATGTCACACAAATGTTGTAAACACCATCAGTCATCTTTCAGAGAACATTTTAAACAAACATTGTTTTGTTCTTTTGTCTGGAAAAGTCATTTCTGAAGTGAAGAGTTCAAAACTTTTAGCCCTCCATACTTACATACTAGGAACAGGGGGAGGGGAAAAAAATCTTTTAAGCATCAGACACGGAGCACACAACAGGCTCTGTCTTGTTAAACAAAAGGACATCCTTTTCATCTCGATCATTCCCAGCTGTGTGATCGGCCCTCGTAGAACCAGAAACGCACGGCGTATGGCATCTGGCTACCGGCACAGCCTGCGTATCAAATTCTGAAGTCCTCAGTAAGATTAACGGATCTAGTGGCTGAGAGTGCAGGAAGAAGTTGTCAGGGGAGCCACCAAACACCGTTTCTAAATAAAGGCAATAACCCTAACCGGAAAAGGCAAGAAGAACCACCCCAGCTGACCCCGACACCAGCCGGATTCCCGTGAAGCGACTCGACTCTGAAGACCTCCCATCTCCCAGGCAGCCGCAGGGCCAACACCAGGGACTGCACCAGAGGTCTGGGTTCTCAAACAAGGACGAAAACCCCATTTAAAGAAAAAAAGGCTGTGTTTCCCCACCTAAAGACATGTCAGAATGATGTTCAGAACCCAAATGAACCAGAAACTCCAGTAACCATCACTCGTAACACGGAGTCCACTAAGTCGTGGTCTCAGATGGTAACAATGCACGGGGTCTCAGTCTAAACGATCTTCAACAGCCTTCCAAAATAAAACCATTCCAGACAAAACATTATTTACCTTTCTTCTTAAGATCTCGGAAACCCTGGTGGTGCTATGGCCGGTAACCAAAAGGTCGGCAGTTGAAACCCGCCGGGTGCTCCTTGAAACTCCACAGGGCAGCTCTGCTCTGACCTATAGGGCCGCACTGAGTCAGAGTCAACTCGATGGCAGTGAGTTTTACAGTCCAGTTAGTAACATCAGTGCGTGAAAAACCTGCTAATTCTAGGGACATACTTCGGTTTTCAGAATCCATACAGCCCTAATTTCTAACCTGATTCTCACCTAAAGAAAAAAAAAAATCCACCGCTGTTGAGTCAATTCCAACTCACAGAAAACCCATGGGACACTGTGGAGCTGTCCCTGGGGGTCCCCGGGGCTGTCAATCGCTGTGGTAACAGACCGCTGTGTCTTCTTCCTGTGAAGTGGTCAGTGGCTCCAACCAGCAGCCTTCTAGGTGACAGTCAGGCGCTCTAAGCACTGTGCCCGAGGGGCTCCTGGCCCTCACCTGGTGCGACATTCCTACAGCATGACTGCTGAGACGGACCGCAGGGACAGTAAAGGGAAAGCAGTCCCAGCTGGTAAGGAGCGATGCAAAACCGTGAAGACGGCCTTTCCCTGGCCCTCCCCAAAACTCGATCAAGTCTACCTTTCACACTTTTAACCCTGTCTGCTACTTCCAGGTGGGCTCTCTCCAAAGTACGCTGGGCTGAGCACCAGGGGACCTGACAGTCAAACAGTGCTGCACTCCCTGACTCAGTGTCTCCGGACTCCCAGGAGACAGAAGGAGCCCTAGTGCCCGGGGGGGAGAGCTCAGCCGGCTCAGCAAAAGGTCATTGGCTGGAATCCACCAGTCACTCCTTGGAAAGCCCAGGGGGCAACTGTGCTGCTCTGTGGCACAGGGTCACCCTGGGCCAGAAGTGACAATAGACAACAGCAATGAAGAGAAGAAAGTGGGGTTTATTAGTGAGTACTGCAGAAAGCAAGCCTGCAGGCACTTCATCAAGGACGTTTAATTCTGCCCGTAAGCACTGGCATCTTCTAAGAGCTCCTCTCCAGCAAGTACCTTCAGTGAAGACAGAGAATGAAAGTGAATACCAGTCAGAGATGGCAAGAAAGTATCTTAAAGATATTCGACTCGAAACAGACAAAAGAAAGATGGGCAATTCACGAGAGAGAGAATTACTTTGATGTTATGACGCATACACGGACTATGCAAAAAAGAGAAAAAAAGAAGGCAAATGTTTAAAAGAAAACACACTTGTTTTCACCTTCCTAATTCTCTCTGTGAGCAGCTCTCCCCAGTGCCCTGACAGCCTGATAACAGGGATGTACAGCGCACCCTGAGGCGCTAGGTCAAAGGCAGGAACCCACCTATCACAGTGGCCAGGTCTCAGCCTCACCTGAAATTCCTGAAGTGCAAACACATCCACAGCTGTTCACACTTCCCATCTTTCCTCCCTGAAGCTGGTCCTGAAATGTTGCTGCTGAACCTTTGCAACACGACCACCAATCTCTGTTTCAGCGCCTACAAACACTGCTGCTACTAGTGCCCAGTTTGTGCCCACAGCCATGAGTAAAGGGCTGGAGCTCACGCTCACCAATTCTCTGGAGGGTGGCCGGAGTGTTGCTCACTCCAAAACCTCGAGGGGAAGTAAGGGACCCTCTCCACAGAAACACGTGCAAATAGAAACAATTCTGCATATGACCTCAGAGAGTTAATCGACCTTTTAGACCTCAAGTCTATAGACCTCAGCTTAAGAACCTTGACTGTAAATTGAAACAAACAAACAGAACAAAAAAACACATAAATAAAGGAAATCTGGATTTCCCAGAGGTAAAGTGTCAAGACAATGTTTTGGGAAGTGTATTTCCAACGAGAGAAGAGAGACAGCTTGGCATAAAGAATAACATTCCTAACTGAAAAGTCACAGAAGGGACTGGAAAAAGGTCAGAAAAAGGGAAGTGTGCGTTTATAAATAGAGAACATGTCCTAAAGAGCGAAAAAGACAACCTTGAAATTATTATATCTTCGAGGCTAATAAAAACGGTAACAGCCGATTTCGAAGAAGAAATGGCATCTAATCAGTACTTAGCTGAAGCTGATAAAAACAGCCAAGGGCAACAGAGGACAGCAGGGGGGAAGGGCACTCAGCCAGCGCTCAGCGGGAGACCACAGCGCTGGCCGCGCCCGCAGTGGGGACCGGCTCACGGGAAGGCCACCCCATCAACGGCTCAGAGCACAGACCCTAACATGTGACCTGGGATCGGGTCCCAGACCAAAAAGAAACTGTTTTTTCTTTTACAAACTTAGAGTAACTTTGTAGACTGTCTGAGAGCATCCTATCAGTATTGATTTCCTGACTTTGATAACAGTACTCAGATTAGGTAAGAGAACATTAGTCTGCAATTACCCCCAAAACCATCTAGAAAAAAAAATAAGAGTGTGCATACTTACAAGCAGAGGAAGAAGGGTAACGTAAAATTGATCAAATTAACACGTAGGGACTCAGATAAAGTACATGTGGGACTTGCTTATGCTATTTTTGCAACATTTCTGCAAATGAAGGCAACTCTCATTCCTAAACCGTCCTCCTCTGGGGAATGAAGATTGTAGCCAGGTAAGTTTAAATCTCAGAACACCGACTCTGTGCCTCTCAAGAGTTTAGAGAAAGAAGACAGCAAAGCAAGTGGCAAGGAAAGGAATTTCCCTTGGAGATACACTCAGGGGTCTCCTAAGAAACTCCAATCACAACATTATTGTGGTCTTAAGTTTTTAAGATAATATGCATTAATAACTAAAGTCACTTTCGCTGCCAGAGACATACACGATATAAAACGACATCTCCTAAGTTCTCTCAACCAGAGGGGACACAGGGACACAGAGGAAGGCCCAATTTCAATTCCTACAGTTATTTCTAACCAGAGTACCCGAAAAAGAGGATCCAATACAATCTGTCTGAGAAAGGTTTCGATCACGCCAGCCAGAAGAATGGGTTGTTCCTACAAGCAAAGTCTTGACTGGGGTTCCTTTCTGCGCCCCAAGCTGGCAAAGACACATGGCCACAGGAAAAAGGCCCTGGAGCCCCATTAAACACAATGGAAACCACCTTTGAAAGGAGCCCCCTTCGCAGCTGGGTAAGAAACACAGCGGCTCTCTCTAAGATCCCTTTTCCACAAACAGATGGACAGTTATTATTTACTCTATTCACGAAACATCCTCAGGTACTGAAGATCACATTTCAGTCAGACTAAATTCAGACAGTAGTAAAAGTGTACAAACTCCTAGATGTATTTTACTGGTTTTCCATTACATTTTCTTTTCTAGTACCTCCTCCATCTCTTGTTCCATTTTCTACCTTTTTTTAATTGCAACCCCTTCTCCGAGAAAAGTCACAGAGAAGTTTCAGAATTTCAGATGAATTCCAAAAGGAGAGATGACATGTTCACACAGCCCACAGGAGGATCACTGCAGACAAGGACAAAGCCTGGGAGCAAAACTGACCATCAGTCAAGAACTTTAAGAGACTTAGGACGTCTGGTAACAAAGCTACTGTGCATTAATATTTGAATTACTTTGGTTCTGGCTTTATAAACACAATGGGGGACCTTGTAAGGGGGAAATCCATTTTGATTCCATATATAGGTAAAGTGGAATCCAGAATATCATATGAAAACACACTGTCATGGATTGAATTGTGTCCCCCCAAAAATGTATGTGTTGATTTCGCAATGCGTCCCAGTCTGGTGCCCTCCCTCCCACATGTGGTGAATCCTGCCTCCGGGAGACTGAGGATGGAGATGGGTAGCAGCTGTGTTAGCAAGGCAGCTCTCAAGCTACAAGCTCGTGGGTTACAGGGAGATAAGTGAGGCGAGGAAGCTGGAAACCTCACAACACCAAGACAGAAGCATCAAGAGCAGAGCATGGCCTTTGGACCCAAGGTTCCTGTGCCGAGATGCTCTCACTCGATTTGGACTTATCCTACCGGACAGTGGTAACTTCTCTTACTGAATGGACTTACAACTTGTTAATGGATCTGTGGCTTACCAGACTGTGACAATAAAAGCTTCTCTTCAGGAAACCTTCCACTCTGGTATTTTCTGTTAGAGCAGTACCAGGTGACTAAGACACACATCCTCTATAATTCTTCTTTCTTTCAGTGAAGCCCCATAAATTTCCCAATAAGAAAACCAAAGGAACAGTCTTCTCTTCCCAACTGCAACTAATTTACTGTGCTTCTCAGATCACCAAACTCCGGCATCTGGCAATCTTGCTGCTCAAGTACACTGACACAGGACTGACGACCAACAGAGTCACAGAGAGTCTCCTCACAGACTGTCTGCACAGACCACCACAAACCCACTGACCACGCTCAGCACACACCACAACTTCAGGCCTGGTGAGCTACCCGCAAACGTGAGCCAAGGCCAACCCTGCGGATCCCAGGGCTTGCCGCCGCCCCCCCGCCCCGCGCACCAGGCCTCTGCGAGCAAGCTCACCCGCGCCACTGACAGCAACTCTTACGCAGGAAGCTTTTAGCATCTGATTCGGTTTCACTGGGTTATGAGCTCCTTGAAGACAGAACTACATTTTTGTGGAGTTTTTTTTCCCCAATCTTAATTCTCTATCTTCCTCAATCTTGACTACCCAGGGCCAAGCATTCAGCTATAGGCTATAAAAAAATGGCTCTTCTAAATAATTAGCAACAAAGCAATGTTAATTAACTGAAGAACAGTTAAATTACAGCATCTTTATAACAAACTATTAAACAAGGTTTGATAGATTTATAATTATGGGCATTAAGTGTGTTTCAGGTATGAGTAAAACAATTACAATTTATTATAGCTCAAGCCTATTTTTGAAAATATATATAGACATACCTGCATACATAAACGATTTTCATTTATCCATACGTAAAAATCTAAAAACTTTTTACCAAAATGTTAACGCTGGTTATCTGGAGGCCATGCGATTTTCAGTGATTTTGACATTTCTGTTTATATAGACTTTTATATACTACATAAAAATTCCTTATAGTGAACATTAATCCCTCCCATAGGTATCAAAACAAGTTATTTTCATACCGGGAAAAAAGTCAGCTAAATGTAGCCTTCTAAGCCAGCTTCTATTTTCTTCTTCCCAAATCTCAGAGGTGACTGCAGCCCTGACTGCTTGGGTCTCTGCTCGTTTACCACCTGCCACGCCGCCCCCCTTTCTTTCCTGCTTTTCTGTCTGTTCCTTACCAACATCCCCTAGTGGGGCAGAGAACTCCCCATGTGGGCCGATCCCGCACTGATCGTCCCTCCCATCTCTGAATCCGCGTTTCCCGCACTACATCAGCAATCAGCATTGCCATTGCACAACCCTGGCTCAGAAGGTCAGCCAGTGACATCCAGGGATGCCACTCTGAGGCTCACTCACCCAAGAGAAACAAAACGCACGATCATACCAAAACTTGTACAAGGATAAACAACAGCTTCACCCACAAGAGCCAAAAACTAAAACATCCTAAGTTTTCATAAACAGAAAAACAAACTCTATTAAGTTCACACAAGTGACTACTACTCAGTAACAAAACCAAGGGAACATGTCTAACAGCACGGCCTGGCCTCAGAATCATTAGACCCAGTGAAAGACATTTCAGCAAGAGCGTCTCCAGGAAGCCCAGAGACAAGCAAAGGCAATCCGTGGTGGAGAAGCACTAGAAGAGCAGACAGCCCTGGGGAGGGGACAATGGGACATAACAGACTACGCTAGGGTAACAGTAACATTCCTTATCTTGAAAGGGCCTTAAGGGGAACAGGTATATAAATTCGCCAAGAACTCATTAAATAGTACACTTCAGATCTGTATGTGTCATGCTATGTAAACTTGACCTCCAAAGAAAAAAGAATCCTCAACACTGAGCTCTCTAGTCAATGACACACACACTGTGGTGCGGAGGGACCAGTCAACTGATGTCTCAAGTTTACTATGAAACAGCGAACATCGCAAACTGACAGAGGGTAGATGGATCGGTAGGTGACAAAGCCCGGAGAACCGAAACTCCCTGCTGCTGAGTGGATCCTGACGCCTAGCGACCATACCGGACGCAGTGGGACTGCCCACAGAGCTCCTGAGGAGCACCCGGTTACTCAAACAGCCGACCTTTGGGTTAGCAGCCACAGCTCTTACCACGACGCCACCAAGGCCTCCAAAAGAGGCACAGCAGGACACTAATGGCACCCTGGGGGTGAAGAAACACAGATGCTCGCTGTGTAAGGCTATCCACTTTTCACTGTTTGAAATTTTTCAAAATAAAATGTTAGGGAAAAAAGTAAAATAAGATCTCCAATTGAAATTACTTTTTCACTTCTTCACCAGAGACAAACCACCTCCTTTTGTAGCAGGTGAGGTCAGCTTCCCACCAATCCAACCAGGAGATAGGCCGCCTGCTGGGCCACTGGGCAGCAGAGAAAGAAGCCTAAATCAGCAAGCCTGCTGGGAGGGAGCCGGTGGGGGGCCAGTCCCAGTCCCAGCCAGCGGGAAAGGGACCGACGCGGTGCGGCCCAGAGGCCTGCGGTACTACCACTCCCTGTCGCAATGCCTTCCGTGACTCCTGTGCCCACGCCAAAAACCAAGAGGACCTCCACCACCCGAAAATCCCCTACTTGGGAGGCGGCCATCACCACGGGGGCACACTCACTGGGAGGCGGCTGTCACCACTGGGGCACACTCACCGGGAGGTGGCCGTCACCACAGGGGCACACTCACCGGGAGGCGGCCGTCACCACAGGGGCACACTCACCGGGAGGCCTTGGTCACCAGTGGGACACACTTACCGGGAGGCCGTCATCACCACTGGGGCACACTCACTGGGAGGCCGTCGTCACCACTGGGGCACACTCACCAGCAAGCGGCCGTCACCACTGGGGCACACTCACCGGGAGGCCGCCGTCATCACTGGGGCACACTCACTGGGAGGCGGCCGACACCACAGGGGCACACTCACCGGGAGGCGGCCGTCACCACAGGGGCACACTCACCGGGAGGCGGCCGTCACCACAGGGGCACACTCACCGGGAGGCGGCCGTCACCACAGGGGCACACTCACTGGGAGGCCTTCGTCACCACTGGGGCACACTCATCAGGAGGTGGCCATCACCACTGAGGCACACTCATCGGGAAGCAGCCATCACCACTAGGGCACACTAACACTCTTCTGCAGCTTTACGTCTCTAAATACAACCAGAAGTACCTCCTAAGAAAAACACACACAGCTTTGAAATGTAGCATGGCACACATTTACAGAATATGGAAGACATTAAAGTGCGCACTTTCTCTCTCCAAATACAGTGCACAGACTCATAAACAATGCCTGAAAGTCATTTCAGCAGCTTAATCCACACAGAACAGGTTTTGCTTTTTAAGACAATCAGGAACTGTTAGATACAGGAAGCCATAAACAACAAGAATTTGGCTTACGAAAGAAATAGAATAAATGTTTTTGATGGCCATCACGGACCCTTTTCTGCAGGGGCTATCTGTCCGTGATGACGGCCGCAGGACGCACCTTGTACACGCGCAGCAGCTCTCGCGGCACACCTAACCTTGACTGACTTCTCAGGAGCGCAGCAGGGCCTGTCAGCATCTCCGCCAACAACTACATTTTCCAGGCTCAATAATTCCCTTCTCCCAATTTTCTCCAGACAGAGAAAACCACTCAGCTAGCTCTTAGCATTCAGACTCAGCAGAGGTTTTTTCTTTCAAGTTCCATCACCCACGAAGTCTGGAGTTTGGGAAGTGGATTTCCTGAGGTCAGCTTAGTCTTGGACGTTTAAGAGGTGAAAAAGTCATGATACAAAAACTATCCACAGAATTCTGTAACTTAACAAACATGACACACGAAAAATTTACAGAGTAAATTAAGAGTGAATAAAGCACCCAATACCTGAGGGTAGTAGGAAAGAAATACTCTACCAAAAAAAAAAATGCAGTTATGACCTGATACTACTAGTGAAGCTAAATAATTTATGAATAAGGTACAGATTTTTTGCCAAGGGGCAATATCTGAAAAAAACTAAAAAGTTCAGTCTTTACACATGAAGGGTGAGAGTTCTGTTCTGAGACTTCCTGGAACCACAAGCGAGATTCTGAATTCTTCATTTACTCCATCAATAAAACAAAACAAACTTTCTAAATTATTATTTTCAAAGACTGAAAACTTCTACGAGAAATCCAGAGCCTTGCTGGTGCAGTCTCACTCCTCCTGACTATGAAGAGGGGCCTGTACCTGTCACAGGACTCGCACCCCAGTGGTGACAGGCAGCACAAAGGGGGGCCCTGCACAGTACGTGGAGACAGCACTTCCGGCCCTAGTGATGACACACAGCACAAAAGGGACTCCACAGGTAGAGAACACACATCACACTCCTTGAAATTATATGACTTTAGCTTCTTTCCCAATTTCTGCTTCTACATTTTTCTGATGTGACTGCATTTCACGGAAAGTCTGATAAGAAATAGCTGCTTGGCCCATTTACCCTCAGATGCATGCACATAAATAAACTGCTATCAGGGTACTGAAACCCTGGGGCTGTCGTGGGTAAGCGCTACAGTTGCTCCCCACAAAGTCAGCAGTTCAAATCCACCACGTGCTCCTTGGAAACTCTAAAGGGCAGTTCTACTATCCTACGTGGTCGCTGAGTCAGAATTGACTCAGCAGCAGCGGACTGGCTAGCTAGCTGATTAGGGCGTTATACGGACCCCACCCTTCTGTTTCGTACTGCTAGTGTACAGCACCCTTCCATGTTTTCTGTGGTGAAAGTGAACTCCGAGGACTCTACCAGCGGAAATTAAACGCAAGCACTGAGCTGAACACCGTCCTTAAAACTCCCTACAACAGCCTTGATGGAAAAAAGGGACTCAACCACAAAAATCAAAGGGTACAGAAGAAAAACTACAACAATGAAATCACAGTTTGGGAAGCTGAGAAGCAGAAGGACCACCTGGTAACTGACTGATCAAACCAGACAAAGTGAGACGGGGAGACGAGCTTACGGAGGCCAAGCCAGCGGAGAGGCCGGCAGCCCTCAGAGCCGTCTCCAGCGCCCTCCCGCCGGCAGCCACTCTTCCCTCACTTACGAGACAAAAAATAGGTAAAGCAAAATGTTACTGTATATACTAACCATTCCTTTATTCTCAGGCTCCCTCAATATCTCTAACATTCATTAACAACATGTTCATTCACCATTCCTGAACAGAGATGTTCAGCTTTAGCCATACAGTTTTCAGGAGATTCTTTCTTCTGAATGCCATGACAGAACCTAATACAGCCACTTGTACTTAAAGGACACACCAAAAATGTCACAGACTCACAAAGACTGACCGACCACAGCTGGGCACAGCTCGCTGACAAACACTGGTCATGACCGACACGCGAGTCTACGGAGCCCAGCCGGCCGGCGTGCGCAGCAGGAGCCTCAGCTGCAGGACGCACGGCGCTCATGGCCACCCGGGTCGCCCTCCGTGAACCACAGCCTCTCCTCCACCACCGATGTCCAGGCTCATGGCCATATTTCCTCACAGCACCACAATGCTGAGAAAGCTGCCACACACAGGCAAGACATCAAACTAGGCAACACCGAGAAGACACCAAGGGCAACCAGTTCTGGTGTGTAGAGAGCTGCATGCACGTACACACACACACCTTTCTGCTTCTGTTGCTGTAAAGACAGAAGGCAGAATCCCACAGAGCCAGCTTTGAAAGGGCCCAAGAGTAAACGGTGTCAGTTTCACAAGCCACACCGTACCTACTTTAACTACCCGACTTTGTCACTGCAGCTGAGTCAGCCACGGTCAACTTACGAACAAACTAGCGTGCCAGGTTTCAATCAACCTCGGTAAAGCAGGTGGCCCGGCCACAAGTCACAGTGTGCTGACTTCTGTCACACAGTAGCGGCTCCTGATCATCTTGTGATCCACAGCTGTGACGTGGCCACCTGGCCACACTGAACTATGCTTCCCAGAATTCCCTTTCCTTTAAGTTTCCAGTTAAGAGTGGGGCACAAGACACACTCGTGTGCAAAATCTAGAGACAGCAAGGGAAGTCGCCGTCACACGGCAGTTCACACAGGTCAGATCGACCTGCCAGCTGACCTCACGGACACGGGCGGCAGCCGGGCCAGTTTCCCTCTCCCTGGGCCCTCCTTCGGCGTTTCTCAAGCCTGATGTGTATCTGGGCTCTCGGTGACGGTGCCCATTTCTGCTGCAGGACACCCCCAGCGTCAGGGTCAGAGGCAGCAGGAGCTGACGTGGGCGTAAATCTACCCCTGTCAGTCCCTGCTGAGGCCTGTGAAGGTTCACCTTATCTTCCCCCTATTTTATGTCCCCTTTCCCTGTCCAATCATGTTCCTATGAACTTCAAGCTCTCATATCACACAGGGCTGAGCCCAGCCAGAAGAAAGCCCACCTTAAAGCGAGATGCTTAAGTCCCCTCCCGATGGTTCTGCTTCTCTGACTGAACCCTGACTGAAGCTCAGAGCCCTCTGAGAGCCTGCCAACGTTGTAAATCAAGATAACACATGCATAAGAGCAAACTTTCAAACACTTTTAGGGAGCTGACAAGTCCAGATCAAACATCCTCCCACAGAGTAAAATCAGTGAACAGTGGAAGTGTCAACCAACAGGCTGAATGACTCCCACGTTTTCCAGCCTGTACTAAAGAGAGGAACACAGATGTGTGTGCCAACCTAGCTAGAAATGACTTTCCTTTTCATTTAATACATGAATTTAAAATCTCATTGACCTTTAAATTTCAGATGCTTCTTGGACAGAAAGGAGGGAGGCACATGAAAAAAGAAAAAGCCTGACACTGAACACTCATTGGCTGATCTGCTGTTGGACCTTTGCACCAGCCAGAGATTCTAGTGAAAACACCAAGGAGAAATAAAAATTTAATGCCCATTTACTTAATATTGTAAAACTTGCAAAGGCCAAAGATCTGGAAGGCAGAAGCCTGTCAGAGAATAGAAACTCAAATATTTCCCTTTAAAACGAGCAACAGAAAAACGGTGAGGATGCATCTGCCAGAGGCAGGAAAGGTGCAAGACCCAGGGAAACAGGGCAGCCCCACCAGGGCGCCAGCCCCCGCAAGCTTCACTGGGAGCAGGTTTCAGGTTTTGAACCGGGGACACTGAAGACACGCAGGCACTTGGTGCCACCACCTAGGAAAGCCTGCATGTAAACACAATGATGCACTCCGGTGACAGCAAATCTTGAAAACGGCAGCATTTCGTTCTTTTAAGGTCTGGCTAAAGACCAACACCAAGCCGCTATTCCCGTCAGGTTGTGCTGGGTCAGGCCGACACCGCGCACAACAAAACATGACGCGCAGTCCTGCGCCACCCTCGTGGCTGGAGCTGCGCCGGAGCCTGCCATTGCGGCCACTGGGTCAGTCCATCTTGTGCAGGTCCTCCTCTTTCTCAGTGATCCTCTCCTTTACCGAGCGTGATGTCCTTCTCCAGGCAAGGGCCGCTCCTGACACCACGTCTGAAGTATGTGAGACAGATACCTTCTTCTTCTTGTTGGCAGGTGCTGTCACATTAGCTGACTCACAGTGACCCTACACACAACAGAACGACACCCTGCCGGTCCTGCACCACGCCCACAGCCATCGGTGTGCCCAGGCCCATTGTAGCAGCCACAGCGTCCACACTGTCGAGGGCCTTCCTCTCTCCTGCTGACCCACCCCTCTCCCAAGCATGCTGCCCTTGTGTCCAGGGGTGGGAACCTCCCGACAACACGTCCAAGTATGTAAGACACAGTCTTGCCATTTTTGCTTCCAAGGAGCACTCTGGTTGTACTTCTTCCAAGACAGATCTGTTCATTCTTTCGGCAGTCCATGGTACAGTCAATATTCTTCTCCAACACCACAATTCAAAAGCATCAATTTTTCTTGTTTTCTTTATTCACTGTCTAGCTTTCGCATACAGATGATGTGACTGAAACTATCACAGCTTGGACCAGGGGTACCTCAGTCCTCAAGGTGACACCTTTGTCCCTCAACACTTTAAAGAAGTCTTTGGCAGCAGACCTGAACAATGCAATGTGTCTTTTGATTTCCTGGATGTTGCTTCCATGGTTGTGGACTGTGGATCCATGTAAAATGAAATTCCTGACAAACTCAATCTTTTCTGTTTATCATGGTATCACTTACTGGCCCAGAGGTGAGGATTTTTGTTTTCTTGAAATTGAAGTGTAAGCCGTGTTGCAGGCTGTTGTCTTTGAGCTTCCCCAGTAACACAGGTTGTTAATGAGTTATCCTCCAATCCTGATGCCTCATTCTTCTTCATATAACCTAGGTTCTCAGGTTATCTGCTTGGCATACAGACGGAAAAGGTAGGACAACCCTGACACACCCTTCCCTGACTTTAAACCATGCAGTGTCCCCTTGTTCTGTCTGCACAACTGCCTCTGGGTCCATGTACAGATTCCTCACGAACACAATGAAGTGTTCTGGAATTCCCACTCTCTGCAATGTTATCTATAATTTGTTATGATCCACTCTGTTGAAATGTCTTTGCATAGTCAATAAACCACAAGTAAACATCTTTCCAGTATTTGCTGTTTTCACCCAGGAGCCATCTGACATTAGCAATGACACTTCTAGTTCCACATCCTCTTTAGAGTTCAGCCTGAGTCTCTGGAAGTTCCCTGTCAATATCCTGCTGCAGCCACTTTTGAAGGATCTTCAGCAAAATTTTACTTGTGTGTAACACTAATGATATTGTTTGATGACTTCCTCATTCGGTTGGATCACCACCCCTGGACACTGGCATAAATATGGACCTCTTCCGGTCAGTTGCTCAGGTAGCTGTCCTCCCAATTTCCTGGTATAGATGAGTGAGCAACTGCTGATATTCCATCAATTCCTAGAGCCTTGTTTTCTGTGACCCAATCCAACCCAAAATAAGCAACTAAACTTTCTCCTTTTCCTCATTTGATTTTTCTCCATAGAAAATACCATTGACATATTTACTGTATAATGGCTCGTTTCAATACTGGATAGGTATTTGTTAATTGAAAGAATGAACTATAAATCATTAAGATAACTAATAATTATCCAGATAACCTTGATATTTTAGTGTATTCAAATGCTGAGATATTACTTAACATGAATAATCTTCCATACATCAAAATAAATTAGTAAGGTGAAAGTGTTCTAGAGAACACTGTGATTACTGATGAGTTCGCAACTCCTTTTCTATCCTCTCTCCTTCACAACTCTTTAAGGCACTACGACCTGGGCAGAGTCTTCCTCTCCCCATCTCAACTATCAACTATCAACTATCCCCATCTCCGTATCAACTAAGAATGCATCGCACAAGGTGAGGCTCCCCTTCAGTAACCCCCTCATGTGAAACCCTAAGACGACCCTTGGGAAGAAGTGGAATTCACTAGAATTCAATGACTACACATGCCAGTTGCATTTTTCTGTGTGTATATAAAATATTCTACAAAAGACCGAGAGAGGAAACTGCTGAATCTTTGGTTTCAAGCTCCTTTTACAGGCAGTCTAACACTAACATCGTCAGGGCAAGTCCTAGTCAGCCCTGCCGAGACCAAGAAAGAGAGCAGATTATCAGCCTTCCACCTACTCTCCAACTACCCTTCCAAACAGTTTAAGTGAAAAATACTCTTCAGAAATACTAATCTTCACAGCTGAAACACTGACCTTGAATACCAGAGGAAAACAAAGAATCTGTATGAAACTCAATCAAAGCTCCAAAGTGGCAGGAAAACTGCCAGTATCTCCTTTTCCTACCCGCCCCCCCAAGTCCCACTTCAAAAGGATAGAGGAGAGGAAAAGAAGAAATCTGGTTTAACAAAGAAATATGGTACATCGTAGCAAACACGTAGGAGCCAGCGCTCAGATGGTGTCACCTGGAAAACTGTACCATGTACACGGCTTCAGACTATTGGAAAAGACAGCTTACAGAAGAAGTCGTACACCGTAAGGTGCATTTGTCTTCTCATTCCAGGATCTGCTGTGAATCAGGCTCTTGCCTGTGAGTTTGTTAAAGCTCAGCCCCTCACCCCCACCCACCGCACCCCGAAAGAGCAACCTGGATGATAACCAAGCCCCACAGGGCCGGCCTCGGGGCCACGCTAAGGGCCAGATGGACCGGGTACAGAAACGGGGCGTGGGGAAACGCATCAGCGTTTGGCGTGGTTATTTAAACACGTGCCTCAGCAGAGTGGGGGCTGCTTTTGACGGAGACGTGGTGCCCACTCTCCACTGCGAACGCCCTAACTTTCTCTCTGCCCTCTGTGGTTCACCCACAAATTCAAGGCCCCACTCCCACTCATCCGCCTCTTCCCACCAGTCTCCATCACCTCTGTCTTCTTTTTTTGTGCTGTCCACCGTCTTCCTCCTCTAAATACTGGACCCTTCCTACCTGCCTGACAGGGTCTCTACATCCCTTCCTCTCCTCCCGCTCCTATCACAAAAGCAGGCAAATTATGTCAAAGGAAATGCACCTAGAGACACGGCTGCTGCCTGCACAGCCTCTGAGGACATGACAACCTCTGCCCACGACACACTGAGGGGTCCTGAGGCCACCCCGAGACAGAGTTCTCAACCCAAACTTCTCTGCTTTGCCAAAAGTTTTCTTCCTTCATGAGTGAACTTCCCAGATCTCATCCAAGGATTAAACAAAAAATTTAGCTTCAGAGGGTGGATAACTCTCCCCTCACCCCTGTTCTTGGCCCAAGGAAGGTGTCACAACAAAGACTCGGGGAGAACGCAGCCGAAGCACATGGGATGCCAATCACATTTCCACAGGGTTTCCTTTCTGATGCTGCTGTTTCCATAGAGACACCCCAGGCACCAAGAGCTGCAACACAAGCTGGGTGCCCCACGGGCTGTGCACACCTGTCCAGTCACCTACCCTTCCGCAGTCCGCATGCTGCTAAGACACAACTACTTCAGACTTGCTGTTCTTAGCAAGACATTCCTTTCCCCGTCACACAGCAGGCACAGCTCTAGAACTCTGCCAGTTCACCCTGGAGCCCGCTGTTTCAGTCAGCATCCCATCAGGTTCAACACATGCTCTCCTGGGAGCACCGGATCCGCAGCTTGGCCTGGGGATGGCGGTGCTCGTTACTCTGCTGGCAGTTCTCTGAGACCTCTGGCTGAACCAGGAGAACTATCAGACCAGCGTGCTGCCAACAAACGGGCAGGTTATGGAGTGAAACAGGAAAAAAGTGTAAACTTGTGGGGTTCAGCCTGGCCATTGGTTAATCTTGCTGGCTGCATGGAACAAGAATCCTTTAGTCATCACAAGACAGAAAAGCAGGGCTGTGAGACAAGAGCTGTGAGCACACAAGAACTGCAGCAAGCTGTTTTTCAGGTAGTCAGGTCTTGAGGAAGGCTCAAAGCTTCTACAGTACAGTAGGACAGTCGTGTCTTAGAAAGACACATGAAAGAATTAAGACCCACAAACTAGCAACTCGTAAGTAGGTCTTGTACAGAAGAGGATTAAAACTCATCCACCTGGAATCACCAAATTTTTTTCTTTCCCATGATAAACACAAGTTTAAAAGTATACATGGAAAATATTCTTAAGTGTTTCTTTGTATGTAGAAGCCAAAGACAAGTTGTCACTAATAAGAAGAAAAATTTAGAGAAAGTATCAAAGCAGAAGAAAGCCCAGTGAAGACAGGATCTCCCCAACTCCCTACACACACACTGCCACACACCTCACACACACCACACACCCACTCACACACACCCCCACACACACAGTCTCTCTCTCTCACACAACACACACACACACAAAGGCTGACATTTTTCCTAGAATGCCAAGGGCAAAATATACAAAGACACCCCCTTTTCCAGAAATAAAACTCATTCCTTACAACTAATGCCTTGCACTCTCTGGGAGGGCACACACATGTTGTCTCATGTGCCATCTGCAGTTGATCTGGGAAGGCAGGTCTAGATCACGGCATTGAGGCCTCTGAGGCTCAGCTTAGGACAGTGGGCCAAGTGCCCCCTTAACTGCCCCACATCAGTCCGACCAGCGGCTTCCAACGCGGGGTGTATGTGCCCCACAGGTTATACTGCAACATACTAGCACTCACACTCGTATCTACTTTCATGTTAAAAAGAAATTACACTTTACTGCTCTTTGAGTTTGATTATCAAGATTATCTGAAAAAAACAATTCAATGTATTTTTTTCTGAATAAGAGCCAAGCCAAGTGCCGTCGAGTTGGATCCGACTCATGGCGACCCTAGAAATGCACAGCTAAGATACCAACTGATGAGAGCAGTACATACATACACGATTTACAAGTAAATAAACACACACATACTGGGTGGACGTCCTGAAAAACGTACTACTAAAGGCAGTTCACTGTCAAAACAGTTTGGAACCATGGACCTAATTAAAGTAGCATACATACAATTTAAATAAAGAAAAATATATGCAGATATTGGGCATTAATGCCCAGTTTCTTTTGAGGATAAGACTGTAAAAATTTGGGGTGGATTTCTGGTGAGCTTTCAAGTACTCGGTGATATAATAAAGCTTTAAAAACCCTCCCTCAGACTACTTTATCCAAATCTCTTTCCAGACTTCAGTCCCGAGCAATCAGAGGAAGAGGAGCCCACACAGTGTGAAGGTTCTGCTTTGACTGATGCCATGCAACCACACTTTACGATACTGGGTGCCCTCACCTCAGGCGCCCCAGCCAAAGCCAAGTGCCGTCGAGTCGGAGGCACCCCAAGTGATCTATAGAAAGATTAAAGTCCAAATTTCTCAGCATGGCCGACAATTATCTCGGATGACTGATGGCATTATTCAGCGCAATAGGAAATATAGAGAGAAAAGCATCCAACGGTCGGGTGATGGGGGGAGGCAGGACAGCGACACGGGGCCAACGAAGGGACAGCCTGGAGCACGCCAAGTGCGCAGTGGAGAGCAGCAGCAGAGGGGGAGCTGCAGAAAGACGGAAAACCAAGGGGACACGCCAGGAGACTGCACAGGGTGGAAGACAGAGGTTGCCCCAGGGAGAACGGCACCTTCCCCTCCAACTGGAAAGAAGGCAGTCCCCAACAGCAGGGACACGGCCAGGACAGAGGACGCCGAGGACCGGCTGAGTTTCTCCTGACAGCCTCCAGTTTCTCCAGCACAATAGTTAAGGGGTAAGGTCACCCACAAAGAAAAAGGAGGGGAAGTCAACTGAAGTCTTCACCAGACACCTTTTCTGGTCCCACTGAACAGTGTTAATATTTAAATGGTACAAATTTGGGGCTCATTCACACTGCATTACTCTTCCAACTTCAACTCCAAATAAGAACATTTCTGCACTGGAGCTCTGTCCTCTATTTCTTCAGCACTGCTTGGACAACACCGACAGGCGCAGGAAATGCAGCGAGGCGGCGGTGAGCCGAGAGGGTCGGCCTGCATGGCCCACCTGGCCCACACCCCAGGCCGCCACCAGCCCCGCAGAGGCTCCGGCGCGGGGTGGGAGCCAAGCCAGCGTCTGTGCTCACTAATGACAGAAAGCTGGGCTCTGAGCTAGCTACAACTTTATTCAAACTTTCCTATCATGTACTCTTCACAAATCACAAAGAAACAGGAAAAGAAAACACCCCCAAATACACCAGATTCTGACACTGGTCCTAGAGACCTCAGTAATCTGACTGGCTCCCAGAAGGCACACGAAGTGTAGTATGCTTCCATAGGGTTCAAAGGATCCCTAAGTTTCCAGACAGTTTATTAAAAATTTGTATACTGAAGAAAATTTTTCTGAAGAGAGGGTTTATGACTCTCATAGATTCTCAGAAGGTTTATGTCACTCAAAGGCTATAGGAAGGTCCCTCCTCTGGGGCTGACAGACAAACTCTTGAAGATTTCCCCTCAGAAGAGAGACAGGGAAGCCGGGAGGGAGAGCCACGTGCTGAGCAGGCTGAAAGCCCAGGTCCCATCTTTGGGCCATCGCTTGTTTTCTCGCATGGTTGATGAGAAGGGAAAGGTACAGATTAATGACAGACTCCAGTCTGGATCAAACACATAAGGCTGGGGTACTGAAAACGAGATACTGCAGACCTGCAAGTGCTCTGGCTTCAGGACAGGCCAGCCCCCTCAAGGTGGACCACAGCCACCGGGGTGGATGGCGGCCTCTCAGTGCACGACACGTACCCTGCTCAACATGAAGACAACAGAAACACAGACACACAGTCATCTGTGTCAATCACCAGATTAGAAAGACTTTCAGGTAGTAAGAGCTATTCCAAGTATTGATTCTGAACAAATTAATTTAAGAAACTGAGGCACAGAAAAACTATCTCAAAAATTACAGAACTGTAACCTATTTCTTATTCGATTAAAAAACTGCTGCATCAATTCCTGCTCTGTTCTTGGCCTCCTTTTCTTCCCTCAAAGAGATCCCAGCGGGCTCGCCAACACAGAGGAGAAATCACATTGGCTCAATTGCCATCAGTGCTGGGCCCAAATCACAAGCTTAAATCCACCAGTCTGTGATGTCAAGGTTCACTAGAAGAGAGTCAAGATAAATCTATCCCTCTATGAAAAAATTTCACCTAGAATTTCAAAGATAAATTGTATCTTGATACATCAAAGTTGAATATAACTGTCACAGGCTTCATCCACAAATTAACTGACTAAGCAAAACAGGAAAGCATCAAAGCTCTTACCATACCCATGGAGACTTCCTTAAATACGTGCTTAAATGCCTATTTGCTCTGATCCCAAAAGTGATACGTATATATTATGTCATAAGAATGTCCTGAGTCCTACTTTGTATAAGACAATGTCCCAAGTTCCATGGAGACAAAAAGATGAAACCAATTCAGACACTTGTCCCTGAGAAACTGCCAGAGCAAGACTGCCACCTGTGCCGTCCCGTCCTGGAGTCTGTGCTAACTGGGACAGATCCTGCGGGTTCCCCTCCACCATGCACCTGCTCGGGCTCCTTTGGGTCACCTAGAAACCTACAATTTGAAAACCCTGGTGGCATAGTGGGTAAGTCCCACATGTGCTCACCAAAAGGCCAGCAGTTCAAATCTGCCAGGTGCACCTTGCAAACTCTATGGGGCAGTTCTGCTCTGCCCTATGGGGTCACTGGGAGTCAGAATTGACTTGACAGCATGGGTTGGGGTGGGCTGGGTTTGAGTTGGGAATCCACAACTTCAACCCCATTCTCCTCAGCACAGTGTTTCACAAGACACAGCAACTCCATCACTGCACAGCAGGACTGTCTGCGGAAACACCCGAGACCCGCCGCCATGGAGTGGGTTCTGACACCCAGCAACAAACAAAAAACCCGCTGCCAGGGAGTCCATTCCAGCTCCAAGCAGCTCTGCAGTGACAGGGCCCCCTGATTCCCCACCACTCCAACTGCCCACTGGTACACAGGGCACTCACCTCCCGTGATCTGTGAAATCGCCTCTGATCCCTAAAACAGTATTTTCTTAGTTTTTAAAATCTTCAAATACTTAAAAATTAACAAAGACTCATTACCATTGTTCTGGTTTAATGACTAACCACACTCAGAGGCTGCAACAGTTGGCTGACTTCTGAATTTAAACAAATACACACACATGCAAGTATGCACCAAAATCTTAAAAAGCATTTTCCTTCCTGCAAACAGCTGTCACAGTCTGCAGAGAATTCTTCCCTCTGTAGTACATACACACGTCCTAAGTGAAAGCTGTTCTACATTAGCTGTACACATGCAATTAGAAAACTGTCAGGAAGGGAAAGTAAGTAGCCTGCACTTATCAACAGAACGACATTTTCTGCACGCTTTCACAACGAATGATGTGCAGTTACTTGAAATGCCACACCTCGTGGCATAAACTCTTGAAATTGCTTTACTCAGCTTCACACAAAGAATAGCTGAGAACAGAGTCCACGCATTCAAAACTGACTACGATGGTTGGGCTGTCTCCGACACACCGCACTCCAGAATTCCCCCAGCCAGTGCACTGCAGTCATCTGTCCACTCTCTTTCTAATGAGGAAATAACGTCTCTGTTCCAACAGAGTCGGGTTCTAAGATCCTAAGGTCCTAAATTTTAGAATCACATAAACCTGGAAAAAGGAACAAAGTAGTTGCCAGTTACTACTAAATGGTGAAAATTTAACCTCAGTGGGTTTCTTTTTTTTTTTTTTTTGCAGAAGTGGGTGGCTAAGATTCACTTACCCGTGGAGACCCTAACTGAGACAGCTAAGGGGAAAACCCCCTTCCCACATCTCCAGAGGTCAGTGACAAGCCTGCCTGAGCAGACCTGATGACTGATATTTCTGGCAGCTCTCGTCACCAGCGGCACGTGACGGCCACCCTGTGTGTGTCACCCTTCATAATCAACAGCCAGTGGAAATAAAAACAGAAAACCAAGCTACAGTAAGACATTATTACTGTCAAGGAAATGTCACAGAGGCTCCATTGACAGACCCAAACTGAGGACACCACCTCCTGAGCCGAGGGCCGTGGGCGCCATGGTCTCGGGGGATATCTAGCTCAACTGCCACATCATCATTCATAAAGGAAATGTTCTACCATGTACTCTGGTGAGGAGCACCTGGAGTCATCAGAGCCTCTACGCAGCCACCTAGAGACTCCCCTGGCCTCACCCCCTCGGGTGTAAGGAAGAACAAAGGACACTAAAGACACAGGAGCACCCCTGCCACGGCCACCAGCTGATAGAGGCCAGCACAGCCAGATGCTGCCCAGGGAGCTGCCCTGCAAGACGGCCCCCAGACGCCCTTCCAGCTCAGAGCTGAGCGTCACCCTCAGACCGGGACTGGATGGGCCCAGCAGCCCAGGTTAGGGTCAGGCCGAAGCAGCTGGTGGAGCGGGGAGGCTGGTGCTAGGGGACCGGGGTCGAGACAGTAGAGCGCTGACCACCGTGGGGTCCGAAACAGCACGTGCGATAGCTACTTAACGAGACGCCGGTTTGTTCACGACCTTCGTCTGCCGGGCACCAAGGCAGCCAAGGTGGTGGGGCTGCTGCTAGCCGCCATCAGCCGGGCTCTGACCCGCGTGGCCCCACGTGCGCAGAGTGGGCCTTATCTGCTCCGCATGCTGTAGGAGCTGTGACCTTCCAGAAGCAAGCTGTCAGGCCTGATTTCCGAGGAGCCTCAGGACACGGGAATGGCCCACCTTTCAGCTAGTAGGTGAGCAATGAACTATCTGTGCCACCCGGGACTCTTCTATTAGGACAGCAGAGTAAAATCTATCAATTAGCTAGAAAATAAGCCCTATATTTATTATTTGAACACAGGACACAAACACAATGATGGCCAAGGGCTTTTTCCCTTACACCACTAAGACGGCTCTTTCTGGATCACCCCCACACACACCATCACAGAAGGCTGCTTCCCTGTCACCAGCTCCCTGTCCCCTCCAGCCTTCCAGTCCTTGTGCCTGGGTCATGTGCCCCTTTAGTCTTATCTGGTTTTATGAGGCCCTCCTTATCTTATCTAAACTATTCTGCACAGAAAAAAACATACATAAAGGCAGTTCTGAACAAATTTGGGGAGGAACAGTAACTCCTTTCCATGAAATAAGTTTTAGCAGAGTGATTCAGGAAAAGAAGACTTGAAAGGCTATACACCTGTGCTGGAGGTCAGGGAGAAGGGGGAACAAACAGAAAAACAGTGTAACTGCCTATTCAGAAGGTGAATTTGCCCCCTCAACACATAAAGGGCATTTCTACAAAGCCAAAAGCCACCGATACAAACCCACTGACAGTCTCCTACCGCCCTCAGGATGAAGCCCACATGTCCCTTGGTGGGCTAGGGGAACGTCCATCGCCTCTGTTCAGCCCCTTCTCTCACCTTCCCTGCACACTGCTCACGCCTCCTCTTACGCATGCAGGTCACACTTGAACCTGTCACTCGGACTCAGAGCAGACCTTCCTGGGTGCCATCACCTCTCCCTGGGGGGTTTCCTCTCAGGACTCTTCATGGTGCTGCTTCTGACGCCTCAGGTCTCAGATGGCATCTTGGGACAGAGGCTTTCCCTGACCAGCTGGGTGTGTATGTGTGCTTTCAATTTTTTTAACTGTACTTTAGATGAAAGCTACACAACAGACTAGTTTCTAACGAAACAGTTAACACACTTACTGCCTCACGACACTGATCAACACTCCCACTGCAGGCCAGTACTCTCCATTCTCAGCCTTGGGTTCCCTGTCACCAGCTCCCTGTCCCCTCCAGCCTTCCAGTCCTTGCGCCTGGTGGTGCGCCCCTTTAGCCTTATCTGGTTTTATGAGGCCTTCCTTATCTTATCTAAACTATTATCTTCTGCATAGAAGAAAACTTGTAATTATTTCACCTATTAGTTATTAATCCTCTGTTTCTCTGTCTAAAATATATTCTTCATGAGAGTAAGGACCCTGTCTACTCGCCATGGTATCTCATGGCCTGCCAACTGGGTGCTCAGTAAGTATGCGTAGGTATGCAGGCAGGAAGTTACATGTAAGTAGGAAGAGGAATTCACATAAGCACGCATGGATACATGAGGTATCAGATGGGTACAGAATTTTGGAACTATTTCTGGAATGGCCATCGCACACGGTGGCAAGGTGGCAAATTCACGTACTTAACTGATAGTTGTCTGTAAGCGAGTTTTAGCCCGTAAACAAATAACTGTATTGGAACATTCTCCCTACTCACCTCATCTGACCTCCAATGACTTTCTTCTTAACTGAAGATAATGGAAATATTGAAAGGAAGACATCTGGATGACATTCAGGACATGAAGGGTAATACAGTGACAGCTCTCAGGGCCATTCCAAATTGCTTTGAAGGGTGGGCTAGGCACTGGTGTCGGTGCATAGCTTCCCAACAGGAGGACTTCAAAGGTGACCACAGTGATACTCAGCAATGAGGTACACAGCACTTTCTCTAGGATGAGTTCATGAACTTAATTGTCAGTCCTCGTATCCATCCTCAGGTCTACCACTGCACTTTATCTGTTTATCAGTCTTGAAACTACTACTGAATTTTATTTGTTTAACGACTCATCAGTCCTTGGGCCTACTACTAAATAAGCTGAAAGCAAGTTCTGTTCAGTCTCACAGCTTGATGTCTCTCTCCTGATCCATTCAGCTTCCCTGAGACCTTACTGAGGGTCACGCTGGTTGCACAAAGGGTGGAACAGGTTCTGAAGTTTGACTTACACCATGAAGCAATCCCACTAGAAAGTCCACCTTAAACAACAGCTGCAGGAGAAGGTGTTCCTGCTCTCTGCTATGGAATCTCAGCTCCAGGGAAGCCCAGATGCCTCCGTACAGATGCTATCACACTGACATCTCACCATCAGTGATATTTTCAGCCAGGTTCATGTATATTCGCTTTAATTAAAACTGCACCATTTTCCTTGAGACACTGCCAGCTCTCCCTAGCTCCTGCAGACCCTTTCTTGCCATTTTCAGAACTCGAGTCACAGGCAGGCCTCTCTGCTCTTACTTCAGCTTGCATGAGGACTGCGTGGCTATCATCTCACAGGACACTGCCCTGCGCTGGGAGCTCCCACTACGTGCAACTTAACAGTAGTCATGAGGCTTTCATTTGCTCTCACTGCAGCGCGGCGATCTCCAGAAGGCTCTCCTTTGCTCTTATTCTGACTCAAGAAGAGCAGAAAGCTGGCTCGGCTCAACAGAATCTGAGGGGACCTGCTGGCCCCTGTGCTCCCACTCGTCCTTCCTGGTACCCCTTCTTCCAAGCAAAGCAGACGTGAGTTAAGCTGCCCCCCACCCCCATGCCGGCATTTCTTACAATTCCAGTCTCCTACTCCCCTCAGTGACTCACTGGTCTGTGCATGCTGGAACCCAGGGAGGACTCACTCACTCATCACACCTGGTTACGCTGTACAAAACATGAAACACAGACTAAATAGGGTGAGGACATGTGAACCATGACAGGCTGTCCTGAGAAACTTCTTGAAATGCTAAACGATTGCCTGAGCAAAGCCATGAACGCCCTCTCTCTAAATATGTTAGAGATAGCCCTGGTGACACAGTGGTTAGGGGCTCAGCTGCTAATCAAAAAGTTGGCAGCTTGACTCTACCAGCCACTCCTGGAACCCTAAAGGACAGTTCTACTCTGCCCCATAGGGTGACTACAAGTCAGAATCCACTCCACAGTAGGTTTCGGTTTACACCCAAAAGAGGTGAGAACTTATGTTCACATAAAAATCTGTCTGTGAGTGTTGGTAGAAGCCTTATTCACAAGTGCCAAAGGCTGGAAACAACCTACTGTTCTCCACTGGGTGAAGAGACACGTAAATGCAATTATATACAATACCATGGAGTACAACCTGGCAATAAAAAGGAGTGAACTACTGACAGGCAAACACACTAAGGGTGAGTCTCTGAAGCACACTGAGTGGAAGAAGTTAGTCTCAAAGTAAGTGCTGTGGGATTCCATCTATGTGACATTTCAGTTACAGCAATGGCCGTCAAGTCGGGTCCAACTCAGAGGGACCCTGGAGGTCAGAGCAGTACTGCCCCACAGAATTTCCAAGGAGTACCTGGAGGATTTGAACTGCCAACTTTCTGGTTAGCAGATGTAGCACTTAATCCACTGCACCACCAGGGTTTCAGTAGAGGCAGAGAACAAATGTGGCTTCCACAGGCCACAGCAGGGGGACAACTTGATCATGAAAGGATAGGCCACAGAAGGAAATCAGGAGACAGCTGAGTCACACTGGCAACACAAGAATAAAAAGGGGTACACCCTGAGATCTCCACTAAAAGACCACAATTGATGGTCCAGGGGCCTCAGGGTTCCCCTGGGAGCATGATCCCTGGCCCTGATGCTGGCCCTGTCCATAAATCATAATGGAGGTCAATTCTTCAGACAGGAATAGATTGGACTTGGCGACACAGAGTGACCATGTGTGCACTTCATGGTCCTATGCATCCAGAGGATGTCGTCCTGCTGACCTCTTACTGGAGGCGGGGGAGTGGGTGGAGAGGAGGGGACAGGAGATTGCTGGGAGGATAAGACATGTATGGAGCAGAAAGGAAGACTGTGTTGTCAACGGGCAGGGAGAGCAGCGGGAACTGCATATAGGCGGGCATGCAATTTATATGGGAATGTACATTTTCACTCAATCATAGTAAAAAAAAGAAGAAGGAAACCAGGAGAGCTGATGAACTCATTCTGTATTTATTTTGTTGCAGTCACAGGTCCCAGAATCTATGCCTGTGTTAAAACCAATGACATCGAAACAAAGCAAATGTTATCATGTATAAACTCAACTTCCTTACAAAACTACTCTAGAGTTACCTGCTAAAACTTTTTCTCAACGACATCCAGCAAGATGTGACTGACAATACACAGTCAAACGCCTTCTCTCACAGACCAGCCCAGCTCCATTCCTCCTGCCCTGCGGAACTCAAGTCCAACCGTCTCTGTTTTCCTTCCTTGTTCTTTCCTCCCATGTCAGTTCCCTGAGCACGATTTTGATGGCGTTTTTGTGCCCGGCAAAGAAAACATCTGGTGGGGGACAATACTAAAACACTTGCTGAGAGCACAACAATCCCTGGAATTCTCAGCCGGGCTTTTCCAGGGCCAGCAAGAGCCACTGTGCAGGCCCAAGGGCACACTACGGGGCTTGCGGCAGGGCTCTAGGCCTGAACTGCCAACCCGGCTTCATGACAGTCTGCACTCGTGGCAGGGGTCTAGGAGTCCTGAAAAGAAAAGTACAGTACACCGGTAAACTCACTTTTTGTACCAAGAAGTTATCAGTCCAGAAGGCCAGGAGAAAATACACTGAGCCCAGAGTGCAGTGCCATTTAGTACCTGAGAACAGGGCTCATCGGCCATTCTCAGAGGAGATCGCACAAAGCCGAAAGGCCCAAATCAAATTTACAACAACAAAACAAGGACACTTCTCTTCACCCATTTAATCTCCCTAATTTCTATGGTCTGAATTGTTTAAGCAGACCTAGGGTTTGGTTTCTCATTGACATTAAAGACATCATTGCGAATCTATATATATTTTAAACTGCATTTCTTAAAACCAAAGGCTGAAAATAATACAAACTTCTTAAAGGGAAAAAAAAATCCCCTCTTCAAAAATGTTGCTCATACTTCCCAAATCAGTTTGTTTACAAATATTCACAGGAAAAACCGCAGCCGTAATCATTCTGTAAGAGAACGGAGAGGGGGCAGTTGGTATCAGTCTAGCAGCACCTACTTAAGCTCTCCCCCCCCGAGACACCAACTATCTGATAAAATCATGGGGACTTCCAATCAAAAGCTGCTCAGAGCACCACAATGAAGTGCCTGCTACATACCAAGCACTTGGTGATAAAGGAAGAAACTAAGGATCAGATCTGACTAACTTGCCCAGTGAAATCTCAAGTGGGAGAGTCAGGTCTTAAACCAACTTTACTGACTCTAAGGCTATCTTCTTTACTACAGAAGATTTTCTACAAGGAAGACTAGACTAAATTCAGGTATGAGCTAACTGTCTCTAGAAATTACTCGGAAGACGGTCAGTTGCTGCTGTGCATTTCTGAGGCACCTGTACCTAGGAAACACCATCCAAGCCCAAGCAAAGTAAGACGACAGCTTTACAAACACACATCCAACAGAGAAATACTAGTCCACTCGGACTCGTCAGGCAAGATCCCTACCTATGAGATGGGACAATCACTTGTGATTGTTCTCGGCCCTCTGTGTAACCAAAAAACCCAAACCCACTGCTGTCTTGTTGACTCCGACTCACAGTGACCCTACCAGACAGAGGAGAACCGCCCCCGAGTCTCCAAGGAGCACCTGCAGGATTTCAACTGCCAACCTCTCGGTGAGCAGCCGCGGCTCCGAGCCGCTGTGGCTCCACAGTCTCCTGCCCTCTGGGCAGAAGCGTCGGACAGCTCTCAGGCTGCATACTTACCTGTCCGTCTGTTGTACCTGAGGGCCCATCTTACGAGGCCTCCGCTGCGTGGGTGCACACAGGCATATGTACCACCGTCACCACCATTTATCTCTGAAATTTTTCACCACCAAACAGAAGCCCTGTTCCCCTTAAGCAATAACTCCCAACTCTCCACACTCCCTGGTAATCTTAACCTACTTTCTGTCTCTGTTCATCTGTCTAGTGAATAACCCTTTTTCATATCCCAGTATATTTCAGAGGTTCAAGTACACAATAAAAACATACTTGGATATCATCTTTACGTTAATGAGGGTAATTCATTTCAACCTCACAACTTAGACCTGAAGTACTGATCTCAACATTAAAGTCAAAAGGGGTTCACTGAACTGAACCTCATTTCCACATTAGTGTGGCACAGCTGTTTATAATATTTGGGAGCTGTAGGACACCCCAGGGATACTGTAGTGAAATGAAGTTTAGCTACTGTACAAACAACCTAAGGAAAACTTGACTATGGGTTACGTTTCTTTTGTAACAGAAAGTTAATGCTCCCAACAAAATAAGGACACTGAAGCCTCTGGCTCTCTCCCACAGAATCCGAGAGGATGTCACTTACAGGAAGGCTAGCCACCCAGCAGCACCGCAAAGGACTGGCCTGGCAATCTTTTTCCATCAAGTTTACAGCCAAGAATAGCCTGTGGAGCACATCTCCTCAGTCCTATGCGGTCACCGTGAGCTGGGCTGACCCCAGTACAGCCAGAGAGCCTTCTCCTTCACAGCCTACCCTCCCGTGCAGCAGTGCGGTCACACAGCCCACTCCTCAAGCAGAACGTGGAGGGGGCACACGGCCAGGGCGGGCTCCGGTTCTGCTCTAAGTGAGAGGGGCTGAAGGACCCAAGGTGTTGTCTGAGCACAGGTGAATACTGACTGTAAGAATTCAAGACAGGAGGAAGAGAGCATCCTTACTATCACAAAAACCAAATCAGCGACCTTATCATCACCCTCAAGGTTTTTGTATCACAAAGAACAGCACTTGCTTTTTGGTACACGATGTCAAACTCATCTGTTCTCGTCTTCAGTAAGGCACACACCTGAAGAGTCCTGAGACAACCTGATCTTAACTCACATCTACCCACAAACCTCACTCACTGTGGAACAGCACAGCAGCAACGCCAACTGCCACTGCAGGAGCACGCCTGGCAGGTGACACCGACTCACAGAAAACTGTGAATGATCCGTTCAAGAACCGAGACTCTTCCTCCGCTGCCCGAGAGCTGGATCGGAGAGCTGGATCGTTTCCTGCATCAGAGTCAGGCCTGCAGCAAATCCTGTCACTCACACACGTTCCCAAGGGGGATGCTCACGTTTCTTGCTTTTTAGAAATGGAATAGAGTTTATAAAAGTTATGCATGTAAGCTATACACAGTCAAAGAGTTCTACAAGGATTATTATAAAAAACAAGTTTCTTCCTCTTCTGTCCCTCAAAACCATGCTCCCCAGAATGACCGCTCTTTTCGTGTTTGTCGCCTTAAGCTTCCACACACACCTCCTGTGTCTTCAGCTCCAAGTGCTACCCACTGGCTTCCTGGTACAGAAGACACCCACGTCCTACAGGAGCCCCTACATCTGCACACATGCCCACTCACCTGTCCTTTCTAAAAGACCGAGATACCTATGAGTTAATTGGATAAATCAGTTTTCAGTGTTAATTTTATAACCACAAACACACACTGGGCTTTCTTCCACTTTCATAGCCTTAAGAACCCCCCTTCAGACTTTCTCGTGGGCCCTGGGCTGCCCACTGATCCACACCGTCTCAGGAACCCTCCTTACAGACCTTCTCACGGGCCCCGGGCTGCCCACTGGTCCACTGGCAATGCAGCACCTCCCCTAACACAAAGGTTCTGGGATTCCGTCTGCTGTTCCCTCTATTTGGTTGCGGTCTCTGGGTACTGCGCCTGGCTCACCGGGCACTACTGACCAAAAGGTTGACAGCTGGAATGCACCCAGAGGCACTGCGAGGAAAGGCCTGATGACCAGCTGGTTATGCTCTCAAAAATAAGTATGGGTCTGTGGTCAGAGCTGACGTGACAGGAACAGGTCTTTTGCTGTGTTTCGTTTCCTATGGGATTATCTGCATTCTGTTCCACATCCTCCTCCTTGTTAGGTGCATGAAAAGTTCTTTTGAGATCTTTTGTTACTGCAAACAACTTTATTCCACCCTCACACCTGCCTGGTATTTGGCTGGATGTGGAATCTGGATGGGTCCTCACCTTCCCCTAGGACTTTCCCAGGGCTGCTCCACTGCAGGTTACCGACCAGTACTGACGCTAGCAAGTCCAAAACAACCAGCGTCATTCCGCCTTGTGCTGGAGACTTGGTTCTTTTCCTTATCCTTTGCCTTGGAAACTTTACAACGTGCCTTGATGTACGTCCATTCTCATCCTTTCTGTGAGGTATTCCATAGGACTTCACATCCGAAAACTCAGGTTTCAGAAATCTGGGGAAATTCTCCCATTATTTCTAGGAATAACTCCTTCTCCTCACATGCATTTTCTGCCTAGAAGGCCTAGTATTCAGCTACTGAACTGAACCCTAGGGCTCTTATGTTCTATTTCCCATCTCTTTGTCTATTTAACCTTCTCTCTGGAATATTCTCTCCACTTTGTCTTCCACAACCTCCTCTGAGTGATTTCCGCTACTGTATTTTTCATTCTCACACATTCTTTTTGTTCTCGGCATTTTCTTCTTTCGTGTACCGTTCTGCACCGATTTTTCACCTCTAACAGTTTTTCTCTTGGTGATTCTACTCATGTCAGTCTGTTTTGTCTTTTTCTTCTGCCTGCAGGGTCTGTTTCATCCAACTGGCTTTTTTCTGTTTCTTTGTTCTAACTTTCACGTTAGAGATTTTCCTCAAACACCTGGTGAAATGGTCATCTACAAAAATTGACAGAAAGTTCTGTGCATCATTCAGGCAACTGGGAACTTCCAAGTGATCTGACTAGACCATCTGGTTGGGGACTACTCAGTGGCCGTATCTGCAGGACTTTCCTTATGAATGCGTCAGACTATCCTGAGGACCTTCCAACCTTGCATGTGAAGGGTCTACATCTAGCCATGAGGGTTCCAGGAGTCACCATCAGGAAAGAGCAGTATGAAAGGAGGGGCACGATCTCCACATTCAGTATGTAAACTGTCACTGAAGTACCCTGTTTTCAGTGATGGCACCCCTACCCTCAGCTGTGTCAACTGCCCTCTAACGTCTGCCAGACTTGGGGTGCGGCAGCTGACTGGTGAGAAGAAGGCGAAGAAACAGTCAGGTTCTATAACTGTTTCTGAAACAGACTTTCGATCAATCTTTCATTCTGTCTGGGCCATCAATTTCACCTCCTTTCCAGGAAGAAAATCATGTTACCAATTCCTAACACTGGGGGGAAGGGGTCCCACACAAAGGTTGTTCTCGCTTTTTCCACTGCTAGTTTAAGATTGCACTTTCTTGAGTACGGCAGGACAACGGTCACTTGTCCTTTTGTTTTCCAGATCCCAAAATTCATTGCTGTCGTCTACTCTCCTGATTTCTCTACATTTAAAAAATGTCTATCTTAGCTATTGTACTTTAGCTGCAGATTTGAAGAGTTTAGAACTGGAAAGAAACATAAATCCACACGCTGAATGTACCACCTCCAACAAGAAGTCCATCTGATCCCTTCCTCAGCATCTTCACAGTACTTTCAAGCAGGGTTACAATCCATACGGAGAACAAGATATTTTCATATACGTTAAGTAAGAATCTAATTGGAAACTACAAACACACACCTTTGACTTAACAAAGATGGCTTTTCCTACAACATGTGAAGGTGTGGGTATGTTTAATTTAATTACTACATGCTGTATAAAGTCAGTAGTTATATTGTTAACCAGTAATTAGCTACCTATAATCATCAACTACTATGCCAGTAAAACACTGGTTGTGTGAAGACAGACACCGTACCTCTGCCCTTTCAGAGGCCACACAGACTGGCTGGGATGGCAGAGAAGTACAGCAAAACTCACACTCATGGGGCTCCCCACTGACGTGAGACATCACTGTGGAGGGCTCTCCCTCTTGTCACAAGTTTAGCAATCCGTTGATTCAAAAAGACTGAGCAGGCTCATCTCAAGAATACCAGATCTCCTTAGCAGTTCCAAGTGGCACAAGTATTGGAACAGACACAGAAACACAAGTGACCACATCCAGAGCATGACCTGTACCATTCTGGGTCTTAACTGTGTCTCCAAGCAGGAGTCCACTGTTTCCCTACATTTCTCTCAAAATAAAGACTAATCTGTGTTCTCTTTAGGATTATGAATAAACAAGTGATAAAATTACTAAAGACCATAAAAGAAAAACAAAGGGTAGCCAGACCACCTCTCAGCCCAAAACATCAGCTCAGATATCAACCCTTCTGGGACGTGATCCCTGTTGACCTCCTAAGGAAGACTGTCTTTCCTAGGACACTAAGCCTTACCCCCTTCTCGTACAAAAACCCCAGCTGGTCTCCACTTTAGGGAGGCTGATTCGGGAGGACTCCCTTCCCTCTACCTCCGTGCCTATCGACAGGCAACACACACCTCGCTTCTCATCTCCCTCACCTCAGATGCTGGCTGGCTGCAGCACCAGCTCCGCTGGTCTGGCAGTCACTGTTGAGAATTCCCTCAGCGGCGTCCTTTCTCTGACTAGCAGGGTTCCACTTAGTACAAAGCTGACTTTGTTCCCCACTTCCCCACAAGTGACACAAGTGGAGGGTCCCTGTCCTGCAGCATGTCCCACAGTCTGTACTACCACGTCACTCCAGCATTTCCAATGATCATCCTGACTTTTTTACCTTTTAAAAAGTTTTCGGAGGGGTAAAACTCATTTTACACCTATAAAGTGTGAGAAACCATTTTAATCCTCCCAGAATCCAGATTTCTGGGGTTCGTGGAGTTGGGGAGAACCACCAGGCCACGGCCCTTGAGATCACCCCTGACTCAGACAACGGTCTGGCTAAACCAGTGAGACCATGTTGTCCCTGTCACCCTTTACTCAGACAATGGTCTGGATAAAACCAGTGAGTGAGAAGAGACCCTTTTGCCTAGGTCCAGTTTTTGGAAACAGAGGCTCAGAACGTCTGAGTAGAGCTGTGTTTCAGGGTAAGTCAGTATTTACCTTAGTTCTTGAAATCCTTCAAAACCACAGACTGTGGATCAGTTATTTTCTGGCCCTTTTCCCAAGGCAGTGCTGATAAGACAGGGTCGACGAGTTTGCAGGAATTCTCTCATTGATATTAGTCAGCACCTACTCAGCGGCAGCAGGTTTTGGTTTTGGAGCCTTTCTGACTCTGCGAGCCCTGGTGGAGCAGGCGGGTAGGTGAGCTACCGCTGCCCTCCGAGAAGTCAGGAGTTTAAACCCACCAGCCAGTCCTTGGAAGCTCTGTGGGGCAGATCTGCTCTGTCAGAATCAACTCAACAGCAATGGGTTTAGTGAGAATGTTACCCTAATCCACAAATAACCAAAAATCAAACTGAACCCAGGGCCGCTGAGTCGACTCCAACTCACAGAGTCCCTACAGGACAGAGAAGAACTGCCCCCGCCGGAGTTTCCAGGGAGCACCCGGTGGATCTGAACTGCCAACATTTTCACTGGCAGAGGTAGCGCTTAACCACTGTGCCACCAGGGTTTCCAATTTACAAATGAGATATTCCATAAACTTCAATTTATACTATTGGCTTAATACGATTACTGTTTTAACAAGTGTGGTGCTAACTTGTCTCTTGCATGATGCCATTTTTATCACTTAAGTTCTTACACACATTTGGGTCTCTCTGGATTACTCCTGTGATTCCACATTGTTTTAACTCTTATTGCCCCCTTCTGTAAAAGCCAGGGCCAATAAAAGGAACATTCTCCAGAGGATTTACTCTCAAAATGCCTGGAATCTACACTATTTGTGACAGATGGTATAAGTGCTACAACTGCCCTTCCTCTAGATGACCTACGCAACAGTCGGTTTTAAGATGAGAACACCACAAAGCTGTGTTAACAGACTGTGATGTCAAGCAGTTATCTTTACGTAAAGTAATCTGGTCTCACCTTTGTTTCCTGAGAAAGAACCCTAACCCTTTGGAATCTGAGTAATAGACATGCCTTTGTGAACCTAAACAACACCTGAGGATTTGCGCTAGTGAGTGAGGGCTGATCAGTTCAGAAAGATCACACACTATCAACTAACCTCCAGAAAACCCAAAACCAAACCCACTGCCTTCAAGTCAATTCCAACTCATAGAGACCCTACAGGACACAGTAGAACTGCTCCACAGAGTTTCCAAGGAGTCCCTGGTAGATTTGAACTGACAACCCTGTGGTTAGCAGCCCTAGCACTTAACTACTATGCCACAGGAGTTTCCATCAACTAACCTCAGGAGCCTTAATTCCACCCATCATGCATACGTAATGAGGTATCAATCAAGACTACATAATGAATGCAACCAGTAAATACGGCTCTCCCCTTTGAGGCTCAGGAACTTCCTGGTTGGTGAAGAGAAGGGGAGGTGCCCTCTTTGGGATATGGAAGCTTCCCGTTGGGAACCATCTCAGACCTCATCCATGTGTGTCTTCCTTAAGATAACCTTGATTTGTATCCTTTCGCTATGAATTGGTAATCATACAATTGGCATAGTTCCTTCTACCAATTCTGTTGGTCATTCTAAAAAATGACTGAACCCAAAAAAGCAATGGCAGGCAGCAGGTGAAAACAGAGGAGCCTAGGAGAGGGTCCCAACCTTGCAGCTGGCCTCCAGAAGGGGTACTGGAAAAACCTGTGTGGCCAAGAGGTCACGAACAACAGTACCATGTGGATGCCTGCGTTTGCAGCTGTGGTCTGCCCATCTGGCAGTTTAAAGAACAGTGTCCTTTCAAAGTGTATGCTCACTGCCAATGGTCAAAACCTAAATGCACAGAGAAACACCACAAACTAGTGTAACATAATACACTTACTGAAAGTAGAAAAGATTCAGAAGCCCTGGAAGTATAGTAGATAAGTGCCACAGCTGCTAACCAAAAGGCTGGCAGTTCGAATCCGCCAGGTGCTCCCTGGAAACTCTGTGGAGCAGTTCTACTCTATCCTATAGAGTTGCTATGAGTCAGGATCAACTCGATGGTACTGAGTTCGGTTTTGTTCAGATCGGGTTCTGACGGGGCAGCATCAAACTCAAAGTATCCAAAAGACACCCCAAAGCGGGAATAACCATTGCCATCAAGTCGATTCCAACTCATAGTGACCCTGCAGGACAGAACAGAACCCTCCTATGGGCTTCAAAGGCTGTAATCTTCACACAGCAGACTGCCACACCCTTCTCCTGCAGACTGGCCCACAGGTCCAAACTGCCGACTGTGTGAACAGCTGAGCACCTAACTGCTGTGTCACCAGGGCTCTTGACAAGGGCTGGTGGCCCGTCACAGCAGCCAGGTCCAGGTAGAACAGCCTCTGCAGTCACTGTGAATCCCATCAGGCTCAGTCAGTTGTGAAAACAGACTTATTAAGGACATCCCATAGATCCTAAAACACAGCTTCCAGTCTACCCTGGAATTTCTGCTTCTCAAAACTGGCTGCACACAGAAGAACTAAATGGCGTCCGGCCACCACCAGTGACTGCCCTGACCAGGAACACACACAGTCCCTGAAGCAACGGGAGAAAAACAGGTGCACAGAGCTCCAACTCTACTAAAAGGACTAGATTTGATCATCCGACAGGCCTTGGAAGACACGACCCCGGGATTCACTGTGAGCCCGGGACTGAAAACAATTCCCAAAGCCAACTCTTCAGACAGTTTGGCTGAACTCTAAGACATAAAATGATACTGGTCAAGAGTGTGCTCTCGGCTTTACTAGATACCTGAGGCTAACGGAGCAGCTCCTGTCCAGAGGCGTGATGAGAAGGAGGAGGAGACAGGAGCTGGCTAAGGGGGACAGGAGCTGGCCAAGTGGGCACAAGATGGACACGGTGAAAAGGAAGAATGTGTTGTCACAGTGGAAGGAGAGCAGCTAGTTACAGAGCAACGCGTATGTAAGTTTTTGTATGACAAACTGACTTGGATTGTAAATTTTCACTTAAAATACAGTAAAATAATTCAAAAGAAAACTGGCTGCACATAGATAATTCTCCAGAAAAGTCCAAAATTTAAGGGAAAACTGTCTCTTCTAAACTGCTTAAAAGGCTACTGTTTGACCTGAAAGTGACTCCAGAAAAATCAACTGTTTAAAGGCTCAAAGTTTACAAGGAAAGCACAAGTAAAATGGCCTGGGTCAGTCACCCTAACTCCATTCCATGGACCCAGAAATCAGGGTGCCAGGACAGCAGAAGTCAAATGGCCTGGATGAGTCACCCTGACTCCATGGATCCAGAAATCAGGGTTCCATAAGAATTAAAACGGTTTCTCATCACACAGCTAGCAAATGGCAAGCTAGGAGTCTAAGTCAGATTGCACTGTCCACTCCGTTAAACATCGAGTGACTTTATGATTAACAGTAATACTACACAATCTGCTTCAGATTCTTCCTAAAATTACAGTATGTGCCCTAAGTCACTGAACCCGACCTATTACAAATATTGCTAGTGTAGCTTACCCACCCCCACACTATCCCTAGACTAGCCACACAGGCAAAAGACCAAGGAGCAAAAAATAGTATAATTACAAGAAAAAAACTTGCTGCTGTCAAGTTGATGTCAACTCACGGCGACCCCTGCAGGACAGAGCAGAACTGCCTCAGTACCCCAGGAGCGCCCGGTGGATTTCAACTGCCAGCCATCTGGTTAGCAGTCGTGGCACTTACCACTGTGCCACCAACAACTCTACAAAAACCAAAACCAAGAAGAAGACAAGTAAACAGGATACGCCTGGAACGCTAGCCCAACGCAGAACCCACACCCGACTCTGACGGCACGCTTGGCTGGGTGCCACAGCAGCACGCAGCACACACGACTGTGCACCAGCTCCGTGACTGGTCGTTGGGACACGGCCTACGGGAACTCGGCTGGCAGTAACAGGTCAGACTGAAGTCAAAAGATGCTCTACAAATACACAAAAGAGCACATTCTGTTCTACTCAAGGCTTAGCCAAAGACAGTCAAGAGTTTAGAGCATCATGGTGACAAACATCACCCAAGGGTCCGTTTCTCTGACACGAGTGACTGAAGGAAAAATGCCTCGGAGCCTTCAGTCTCTTTCACAGGCAGCCAGCCCCTTTCCTAGGCATCAGTTACACAACCCATACAATTTGGCACAGCAAGTCAGAATTTTAAAAGTAAATAAATCCTTCCCTTTGTTAAAGGGCCTTGCACAGAAATCAACCTAGCCAAGAATGTTTACATTACAAATGTTATTTAGTCCCACAAAGCCTAAGGCAAACTAATCAAAATAAGAAATACAGAACTTTCCTCCAGCACAAATCAATTCCATAACAAGTGAATTACAAAAACCCATTTCAATAGGAAGACTAGGCAACAGTGGACAATTAACAAAGGACTTCTTGAGACCTTTTTATAAAATCACTCCATGTTAAAGTGATTTGGGGTGAAGCCGGGAAGATCAGCAGAGAAATGGGCTAAGAAAAATCAGTGAGTCTTCACGCCTACTTTAAACATGGCTCTGTTTCCCACGACAGAAGCCAGAGGTAGATCTACTAAATGCTTTCAATGTGATACCATGGTGTAGGGGAAAGCAGCATGAGAATCAGAAAGATTGTTTGAAAATAAAAACTGGACTGCTTAGCTTAAAATGTAACACGGTAATCAACAGCAGAGTGGACAATGCTCAAGTTTCTTCCCAGATTCTGCCAGATGACTAAGCTGTTGTTAGGTGCCATTGAGTGGGTTCCGACTCACAGCGACGCTGTGCACAAAACAATGAAACACTGCCTGGTCTGGTGCCATGGCCACAATTGTTTTCATGCTTAAGCTCCTTGCTGTGGCCGCTGTGTCGATCCATCTTGTCAAGGGTCTTCCTCTTTTTTACAGACCCTCTACTCTACCAACCATGATGTCCTTCTCCAGGGACTGATCATTCCTGACAATGTGTCCAAAATATGTAAGATGCAGTCCTGCCATCTTTGCTTCCAAGGAGCACTCTGGCTGTATTTCTTCCAGAACAGAACTGTTTGTTCTTTTGACGGTCCATGGCACATTCAACGTTCTTCTCCAACACCACAACTCACAGGCGTCAGTTCTTCTGTCTTCTTTGTTCACTGCCCAGCTTTTGCACGCATATGATTGCAACTGAAAATATCATGGCTTGGGTCAGGCTCACTTTAGTCTTCAAGGTGACATCTTTACTTCTGAATACTTGAAAGAGAAACCGCAGCAGATTTTCCCAATGCAATGCGTCTTTTGATTTCTTGACTGCTGTTTCCATGAGTGTTGACTGTGGACCCAAGTAAAACGAAACCCTTGACCACCTCAGTCCCTTCTCCATTGATGACGATGTTGCTTGCTAGTCCAGCTGTGAGGATTTTTGTTTTCCTGATGTTGACGTGCAATCCATACTGAAGGCTGTGGTCCTTGATCTCCATCAGTAAGAGTTCCAAATCTTCTTCACTTCCAGCAAGTAAGGGGGTGTCGTCTGTGTAATGCAGGTTGTTAATGAGTCTTCCTCCAATCCTGATGCCTTGTTCTTCTTCGTATAACCCAGCCCTCCACATTATTTGCTGGACACATAGATTGAAAAGATATGGGGAAAGGATACAACCCTGACACACTTCCGTGACCTTAAACCATGCAGTGTCCCCTTGTTCTGTGCATTACGACAGCCTCTTGATCTATATATAGATTCCTTAAGAGCACAATTAAGTGTTCTGGAATTCCCATTTTACTCAATGTTAGCCATAATTTACTGTGATCCACACAGTTGAATGCCTTGAAACACAGATAACCATCTTTCTGGCATTCTCTGCTTTCAGTCAAGATCCATCTGACCTCAGCAATCTTATCCCTGATTCCACGTCCTCTTCTAAATCCAGCCTCAATTTCTGGCAATTCTTTGTCAACATACTGCTGCATTCCCTTTTGAATGATGTGGAGCAAAATTTTACTCACATGTGGTATTAATGATACTGTTCAGTAATTTCCATATTCAGCTAGACCACCTTTCTTTACAGTGGGCATAAATATGGATCTTTCCAGTCAGTTGGCCAGCTAACTGTCCTCCAAATTTTCTGGCACAGACAAGTGAGCACCTCCAGCACTGCATCTGTTTGCTGAAATATTTCAACTGATATTCTATCAATTCCTGGAGTCTTGTTTTTCGCCAATGCCTTCAAAGCAGCTTCGACTTCTTCCTTCAGTACCACTGGTTGTTGATCATATGCTATCTCTTCAAATGGCTGAATATCGACTAGTTCTTTCTGGTATAATGACTCAGTGTATTCCTTCTATCTTCTTTTGATTGCTCCGCGAGCTGTTTAATAGTTTCCCTGTAGAAACCTTCATTGTTGCAACTCGAGGCTTGAATTTTTTCTTCAGTTATTTCAGCTTGAGAAATGCGGAATGTGTTCTTCCCTTCTGGTTTTCCATTTCCAGCTCTTTGGACATGTCATTCTAATACTTTGTCTTCTCGAGCTGCCCTTTGAAGTTTTCTGTTTAGGTCTTTGACTTTGCCATTCCTTCTTTTTGCTTTAGCTGCTCAACAAGAGTCTCCTCTGACTCTTTTGGTCTTTCCTTTCTTTCCTGTTTTTTTAGTGACCTCTTTCTTACAGACAATACCTTTGATGCCATTCCATAATTCACCTGGTCTTCAGTCTTTAGTGATCAACACATCAAGTCTGTTCTTGAGATGGTCTTTAAACTCAGGAGGGCTATACTCTAGGTCATACTTTGGTTCTTGTGGACTTGTTCTAATTTTCTTCAGTTTCAATTTGAATTTGTGTATGAGCAACTGATGGTCCGTGCTTCAGTCAGCACCTGGTCTTGTTCCGACTGCTGATATGGAGCTTTTCCATTGTCTTTTTCCACAGACATAGTCAATTTGGTTCCTGTACACTCCATCTGGTGAGGACCATGTGTACCATAGCTATTTGTGTTGGTTAAAAAAGGTATCTGCAGTGAAGAAGTCATTAGTCTTACAAAAGTCTATCATGTGATCATCAGCATTATTTCTATCACCAAGGCCATATTTTCCAACTACCAATCCTTCTTGTTTACAACTTTTGCATTTCAGTGACCAGAAATTATCAATGCATCTTGATTGCATGTTTGATCAATTTCAGACTACAGAAAGTAGTAAATATCTTCAGTCTCTTCATCTTTGGCCTTAGTGGTTGGAACGTAAGTTCAAATAGTAGTCATATTAACTGGCCTTCCTTGCAGGTCTATGGATATTATCCGATCACAAACAGCATTGTACTTCAGGACAGATCACAAAATGTTCTTTTTGATGATGAATGTAACACCATTCCTCTTCAGCTTTCATTCCCCGCATAGTAGACCATATGATTATTGGATTCACAATGGCTCATACTGGTCCATTTTGGCTCACTAATGCCTAGGATATAGATGTTTATGCCTTCCATTTCGTTTTTGATGATTTCCAATTTTCCTAGATTCGTATTTTGTACATTTCATGTTCCGATTACTAATAGATGTTTGTAGCTGTTTCTCCTCATTTTGTGTCACGCCACCTCAACAAATAAAGACCCTGGGGGCCTTACTCCATCCATGTCATTAAGATCAACTCCACCTTGAGGAGGCAGCTCCTCCCCAGTTGTCTTCCAAGTGCATTCCTACCTGGGAGGGCTCACATTCTAGCACCGTATCTAACAATGTTCGGCTGCTATTCACAAGGCTTTCCCTGGCTAATTCTGTTCAGAAATAGACTGCCAGGTCCTTCTTCCTAGTCTGTGTTAGTCTGGAAGCTCAGCTGAAACCTGTCTACCAGGGGTGACCCTGGTACCTACATACCAGCAGCATAGCTTCCGGCATTGCAGCAACAAGAAGCCCCTGCTGACAGACAAGTCAGGGTGCTCCTAAATGTACAGGACCAGAAAACAGAACCTGAAATATATACATACAGATGCAGACATAGACACACAGTGAGAAAGAAATACGCCTGTGAAGCAAATTCAGGTATTCAGGAGGGCGCGTGGAGAAACACAGACAAGAAGAAATCTCTTAGAGGGAGCAGCCGATCCTCACGACAGCAGTGAGCAAACCAGTTCCTTCCACAGAAGCAAGAGCTAGGCAAAGAACATCCCCTACAACCAGGGCAAAGGGATTTCTAAATGTCTGCCAAAAAAATCACATGATTTGCTATGGAAAAGTGGATACTGTGTGTCTTCACTCCTCTCTTTTCTAAACCAACATTTTTACTGTATATTTATTTATTGTTTTTACTCTATTCCAAGTTCACCAGTGTACACTAAAGAAGGAGGACATGGAGACAGGGGCAGTTCACCGGTCATCGGTCCATGAAGAGCTCCCCCTGGATCCATCCAATGGAAAGGACCAGACTGGAGATGCAAGTGGGCACCAGATGAGATGCTGGCTGTCCTCCTCAGGCAGTGGGTGAGTGCACTCTGTGCACGGAAGGAAGAATGGAGGTGGACCACGGGCAAGCCTACTCTTCACCAAATCCATGTTCTCAGGGATTGGACACGATTACACCACCCAGCCTCCCATACAGGTCACTGTTATTCACTGCCATTGAGCTAATTCTGACTCGTGGCGACTGCACATGTGCAGAGCAGAACTGCTCCCAAGGGTTTTCACAGCTGTGATCACCAGACCTCCCACCAAGGAACCGCTGGGTGCATTTGAATGCCCAACGTCTGGCTGGTAGTTGAGTGCACAATCACTTGTAACAACCAGAGACAACCCGTTACAGACAGGTGTAGCCCTGGAATATGGTGAAAAGTGATAGGTGCTATTTCTAGGAAGCTCTAAAAACTCTCTTTTGTCTTCAACCCTCTGCACTAATCCTGGCAGCCATATCAAAGACAGCAGAGCCACACAACAGAGAGATTCTTAAGCCCTAAACCATGACTCTGATAGAGACCATCAAAGTGACAAACATCACTTGGGGGCTCGACACCTGAGAAACAAGCCATCTCCTTTCCCTCTCCTCCAACATCCAAGAATTCGAACCCTTGGTGAACACGTGCTCTGTATACAGCAGTGTCTCTCCTCCTTTCCTTACTTCCTAGGTACTACAGAGCATTGCAAGGAGCATTGGGTGCATTGGGTCAGCGCTCACTTGTTAAAGGAAAGGTTCAAGCCTGTCAGCAGCTCCCAGCACAACAAGCCCGGTGATACGCCCCCGTGAAGGTTACAGCTGAGAAAAACCCACCAGACCACTCTGTCCTGTCACAGAGGGTTGTGAGGCACTGGAATAAGCTTGACAGGAAACAGCAACAAGAAGCTTTACAAAGGTGTGCAATGTCTTTACTCACGGATCATACGTACACCATAACCTAGAGTAATAACATGCGCGGTGAGATCCCTGCCTAAGGTGAAAAGTTTTCTAAGAGGAATGAAGGTTATCAGCCCATCAATAAATTCCAAATTCTTAAAAGCCTTCTTCACCATCTCTTTCTGTGACCCCAAAATAGCAAACAGCTAATAGTTTACACAAACTGGGTGCCAGAGGGGACAAATTCTTTTCAGTCTGACCTGAACTCTACTACAGGTGGGGACCACTAGAAGTTGTCCAAAAGTAAATAATTTACTTCTCTCCCTGGGCTTAATTTCTTTAGATAATTAAGGAGTAAGACCAGATAATATCACTCAATGAATGAGGTAAAAAGATTCTTAATGGAGTCCTCTCTTTCACCAAAAGCGAAGTAATGTTAATTTCCCAAGCTAGGGCTCAGAAAAGCAACGTTAATAAAGGAAGCTTCCAGAGGCTTTGTGCTATACTCTCCTATATTTTGAAAATTTAGGAAATATTATTACAATACTCAAAAAGGCTTATTTTACAAGATACTTTCACTCCCGTGCTCAGAATATACTTGCCAACACACAGGTATATTTTCAGAGATTAATTTTGTTACAACATGACAAGAAGATGCACTATTTCTATCAGAAGTTTGTCAGCAACTGGTTCTCCACACTGCACTGTCAAGTACTGATACTGACAAAACTGAAAAGGAAAAGAAAAAGAGTAACAGAAATAAGCTTATCTGCATTCCTCATGGAAAGAGTAACTGGCAAATCTCATTAGCAGAATCAAACAGATATCTGAAAGACTACCAAGGCTAACTAAGACCTCAACTATTACCCCAAGTACAGTCTACTCTCATATTCCCCCCAGATGATAAGAATCAAAACTAACTCCTCAAGAACACAGTTGTTTATAGAACCAAGAATCGTTTTCCATAAACAACTCAAATTCCTTTTCTTTTAGCAGGCTACACAATCAGGCGTACTGAAAAATTTTAATAAAATCAATGTGACTTAAAGTTCAAAAGAGCAAGTAGCACAGAAAATCATTACTATTACTGCTCTTTTATTCATAACAAAAAAAAAATCAGCTGTTCCTTGTGGCTTTAGTCACTTAGAGATTTTTTTTTTAACTGAAACATTTCTGACACACTCATTAATTTACAGCTGTACAGGAAGTCCCTTCTATGATCATAATTCACAGCGTTTCCCGGTGTCTTTCTGTCACTGACACCTGTTGATTAGCTCATCGAGTGACAGAACTTCAAAACATCTTGGGCTCCAAATCATAACCAAAATCAAAGAAAGTGCTTTCAAGAAATGGAAAAGCTCTTCAGACCCACAATATAAACGGTCTACCAAAGAGTATCTGCTGAACATCCACAGAGCAAAACAACACCGGTCAACTGTCGTCGTGGTCCTCACACAGGTTGGGACCTCCCTAAAAGGACCAGACAAGTATAATGAAGAGTATGTGCTGAGCACCCACAGAGTGAAATGTCACCAGTTACAGCCACCACAGGCCTCGCACGGGGGCGAGGCTTCCCTAAAAGGACCAGACAAGCCACCGTGGAGAGCTCCGGCCCAGAACACCCTGTGCAACAATCTGCCAAGGCAACGGCCCAGACGTGGGAACGCACAGCCTACCTGCTTCATGGCAGTCTCTCCGATCCTGTCGGAATGCCTGCGGATGCTCTCCAGGAAATCTTTGAGGTCAGACATGGAGACCTCCCTGATCTCTTCCCGCAGCTTCGGGATGTTGTCCACCATCACCTGGCAGAACCGGTAGTGGCTGACCTGGGGCAGGTACGTGTGCTCCAGGTGCTCCAGGGTCTTCAGGGCAGGGTAGTGCCTACAGAAGGAATCCATCATCTTAGATCAGCTCAGTCTCCTTAAGGGCCACGCATACAGTCTTCAGGCAAAAGCTCTAGTCTCAATTAGTTTTCAGAATACATTAAGACAAATTTAATATTAAGTTTTAATAAGAACATCAATGGAAAAGTCTCAAATCATTACAGATTCATAAACTGTAAGTCTAGTAACTCAAAACCAACTATTGGTTTATCCCCAAAATGCAGAAAACTTAGAAAATCTACCAATGACATTTATTATATAAAGAAATTTTTAAAAAATCATCTCAATACCAAAAAACCACCCTACATTAATTAATACCAAGGTTAGACTTCCAGTTATGGCAGAGGGAAGAGTCTGGAAAATCTTCTTCCTGAGAAACAACTATAAAATAGACAAAACTGTCAGAAAGAACTGTCTCAGGCCTGCAGAAATCAGCCGTCCCAGGAGACTGTCAGACCAGAAGCACTGCTAAAACCACAAGGGACATTTCATGACAAATTCTGTTTGGGTCACCTGGTACTGCTCTAACAGGAAACACCACACGTGGAGGGCATCAAGATGAAAAATTTTGTTGGCACCACCCAGTAAGTCACAAATCTGTTCACGAGTTCCAAGTCCCTTCAACGCAGGAGAAATTATCACCTAAGACCAAACTCAATGCAAGCATCTCGATGCACCAGAGGGCGTGCCCTGCTCTCCACCCGGCTTTCCTGGCGGTGTGCGGTTCCCAGCTTTCTCTGCCCACTTCCCTCTCTTTTATGTCCCATAGCTGGTCACTGGAGTCCAGCCTCCCCAACCCAACTGCTGCCCACTCTCCCTCATCAACATCACAGAGGCAGGATTCACAATACATGGGAGGAATTGCACCAAATCAAGACATACCTTTGGGGGGGACACAGTGCAACCCATGACACTCCTAATGAAAGGACACTGTCTGTCTAACAGGTAGAAAAGCTCCCACAGCATAAGAGGAAAAATAAAACTAAGACTGAGAAGGCTGACAAGATAAAAAAGTAAGTTACGTGTAAAAACAACATAATCAGAAAGAAAAACAGAAAACTGGAAAAGATTATTCGTGACCCACATACAAAAGGTTAACAAACTTGAGTTTAAAAAAATGCCAACAAAGAAAATTCACAAAAGAACAAAGAATAGTCAACATATTGTTTTTAAATGAAATTAATGTGCAGAAGCACACATTAAGAACATGTTTGTCACTCAAACTGTCAATGATTTCTTAAAGGAGAATGTATATTATCATCAAGGGTTTCTATAGGTGGGAATTTATGGCCTGCTAAACAAACTTTTTCTTAAAATGATACAAAGTTTCAAGGACGAATTTCAGCAAAACAAGTATTCTCAACTCCATTTCTAAATATGAGAGGTACGAAAGGTGGATAAACCAAACCAGCCGCCAACGAGTTGATCTTGCCACATGGCGAGGTAGGACCATGCCCCACAAGGTCCCCAGGCCTTCCTGCAAGGCACAGCCGGGCCCACCCAGACCCCCGGCCCTCAGTGAGATCCCTCCCAGGGCACAGCCAGGTCCACCCGGACCCCCGGCCCTCAGTGAGCCCTCCTGAGTCACAGCCGGGTCCACCCGGACCCCCGGCCCTCAGTGAGCCCCCCAAGGGCACAGCCGGGTCCACCCGGACCCCTGGCCCTCGGTGAGCCCTCCCATGACATGGCCACGTCCACCTGGACCTACAGCCCTCCGTGAGTGCCCAGCATGCGAGCCACCTGCAACACCTGGGGTCTCTGCCTGTTGTTTTTTTTAACATAAATTTGCAGATTTGGAAAACTAACCTAAATGTCTAATAAACACGTATGAGTAAAATACTAATAAAATGGTACATTTACAATATTCTTAAAAATTATTTCAGAAATAGAACTTACAAATAATCATAAAATTTTTCAAATTTATTAATATACATGTATAAGATATATTAAATACATATACACACATACGTACAAAAGCACACAGATTACAAAAATATATTTTTAAAAATGTTAACCATGGTTTGGGGGTTCTTTTTGCCTGTTTTTGTTTTTTGCATAGCAAGACTGTGGGTGACAACTTTTTCCCTCGCGTTTTTAATTTCCAAATCACGTTTTCCCGTGATATTATGCAGTATAGCAGATACTCAATTCTAGCATTATGAATTAAGAAAAACATACATCTTTATTTTGGTTTTTAAGATGAACTTCATACCACATAACTGAAGTTCTTGCTGCAATGCACTCGGTACCATAAAACCTAAAGACCAGGGGCTGGCTTTATTTGTTTCATTTCTTTTTAGGTTTGTCCACACAAGTTCCAAAAAACAAAATCTTACTCCAAATAATGGAGAGAATAAAGGTTTACTTCCCCTAAACTCAAAAATAAATGCACATATGTAGTTAAGTCAGGAATAGCTGCTTTTGTTAAAATTCTACAGACTCAAAAACAGTATAATTCACATGGTTTTGTGTAAACAGAATGGTGTTTATACTACGATTAGGTATGAAGAGCTATGTGCAATAAAATGTCTAATTCCTCTAGAGAGAAACTTTAGACTGGATAGAAAGCCAGAAATTAAGCCAAAAAGATAAACATGCTTTGGGGTTTAGTTATACCGTGGAACTCTGTTTACAGAATGAGAAAAATGCAACGGCACTGCCTGCGGACACAGACACACTCACTGATGAGACACATGGCTGGTGCTGAAACATCTGGTCTGCCAAACAGCTCCACGATTTCAAGACGAATCAGTGCCAGCAACAGTGATTCCTGGTAACCAGGAATGCCACCCTGTCTCCCTGCTGCCCCTTCTCTGGTACAGTCATGTCCCAGCTCTAACGGTCAGTGCGACCGCAGCTTATCCAGATTTCTCGTGTACTTCTACAACAGCAACAGGAAGAACAATGCCAGCCAGCTCGATCCCTCCACAGCACGCAGCCAAAGAAGGAAACTTTGATTTCTAGGGGCTCCGAGAACCTACAACGGGCTTCTGACATCATTATCTGACAGGCTCTATACACTATAAAAACTGGACAAAAAGTCAGGTTCCTCAGTGTTGCTTGTGTGTGCACGCTCACTCACACTCCTCCACTACACAGCCAGGACCAGGTTCCTCAGTGTTACTGGTGTGTGCACGCTCCCTCACACTCCTCCACTCCACCTCCAGGACCAGGTTCCTCAGTGTTACTGGTGTGTGCATGCTCCCTCACACTCCTCCACTCCACCTCTAGGACCAGGTTCCTACATGTTATTGCATGTGCACGCTCACTCACACCCTCACTGGGTGAAAAGCCAGCTTCCTAAGTGTTACTCATATGTGCACACTCACTCACACTCTTTCAGTGAAAGAAAGGCCGGATTCCTGTTACACAAATGTGCTCGCTCACACTTGTCCTCTGCATATCCAGGCTGTATCCCTAACAGAAATTTGCTTTGAAAGAAAACAAATGACATAACAGAAGAGAATAAAGAGGAAAAAGACAGGAAAAGAGGTCTCCATAAGTCTGTAAATTGGCTAAGCAAAGTCAGAATAACTTAGCCATGGATGACGGCCACCTTGAGAAGAAGAATCTTGAATCCTGACAAACATGATTTGGATACTTTCTCTCCATGTCCCAGAATGCTTTCATAATGACTATTTTCAAAATTCCAATAGGTGATCATCTAAAGTGGATCATAACTACCCAAAACAATTAAATTAAAAAAAAACAGAGTAAATAAAAGAAAAAGCTGTTGCGACAGAAAATCAATCACTGTCCTTCTCATCCAAGAGCACCGGGAGCAACTTTAATCCCTCCTGTGTGCTTGAGAACAAAAGACGATCAGACGGCGTCCCTTGGGGACGTCAAGTAATATATGCAGTGTCTACAGCTCTCAAAAAGCAACAGGTAATTAGGCTTCTAGCCATAAAGAAATCACAAGGAACAGATCTGACTTCCCAGTTTAAACAAATAAATCACACACCAGCGAAAATAAATGAAACAACTGTTTTCAGACCCTGGTCATCAGGAACACAGACATGTGATCTCTGAAACAAGGAAAACCAACAGGGAGAGCTCAGTAATCTCTCTGATTATCTAGGTAAGGTGACTTCCAGGCTGAGAGTACAGTCAGTGTAGGAGCCACTGAGTTCAAGAGTCAGGGTGGGACAACCTGATGCTGTGAGGCAGAATTCCAAAGGAAAAAAGGAAGCAAAGCAGATACAAGAACTTCAATCTTTGCTGAGCACCAGGCCAGGTGCAGGTAAAGCTAAATGCCACACAGAAGGCAGGGAGGGAAACAAGGAAAGAGAAAGGCCACATGAGGAAACAGAGAGAAAAGGGCTGATGAGAGAGAAGAGGAACACGCAGACAAGACAGGGAGGCATCTGAACTCTGACCTCCCAGATGGGCAGTCCTTGGTGATCTCTAAGTTATTCAGAGTAGACTGCAGATTTTACTTACTTAGTAAAGTTAAACTCCCCTAGAATGAAGGTGGACCTAACAATGTTTAAAAATGGGATTTAAAAGACCAAACTTATCTGAAAACAACCTAAGTAGTCACCAAAACAAAGCTAACACATGTAGGGGGCAGGAGAAAGACATTCAACAGCATAATAAAATGCCTAGCACTCAATCAAAAATTACTAGACAGAATGAGAACTCCAAAAACTGATCCATAATCTCTTTGTGTAGGCTACACAGAGACTCAGGCATTCCAGAAATTATCAAATTAAAAAGCTATGACTCTTCTTGCATTTTTTAAAGACACAAAAGTAAAAAGAAATAAAGCTGAAAGGGGGGAAAAGTACACACACAAATAATTACTTCTAAAGGTGGAAAACACATTATCTGAAATGAAAATTTCAATAATCAGGCAATGGAAAAAAAACCAGTGCACTTGAACACAAAGCAAGAGAATCCAAAAAATGTAGAGAGAAAAAAAATAATAAAAAAGAAGCAATCCTCAAGTCTCCTGCAAAGGAAGCACAAGCTGTCAACATAGATGTAATTTCAGCCCCACAATAGTCAGAGAAGGACAGAAATATGGGGGGAATAAATCTGAGCATCATTTAGCTTTCATAAAATGTATAAAGCCACAGATCCTACCAACTAAACCGCAAGCAATATAAATACACACATTTACACCAAAGTGCATCAAGATCAACTTGTTCAAAACAAATGATAGAAACAACAGCTTCAAAACATCTAGAAAAAGACATATGTGTACAGAGGGACAATTATCAGAGTGTTTGCATACCTCTACTCAAAAACGATGCAAGCCAAGAAAGATTCCATGAAATGATGTCTTAAGACCTAACAAAACAAGAAACCTGGAAATAGAGACCCATTAAAAATATCTTTCAAAAATGAAGGGAACAGTGAGCTACAATTTCACTGCCACAGGGCCACCATGAGTCACAATCAACTTAGCAGGGATGGGTTTGGGGCTACAGTTGCTATCAAGGCTCTTCCAACACATGGCAGTCCCACGTATGGGAGGCAGAACTGCTCCACGTGTTTCAAGGCTGTGACCTCTGAGAAGCAAACCGCCATGCCTGTCTCCACAGTCCTCCTCCAGGGGAGCTGGAGCTGCTGACCTTCCGGCCAGCAGTCAGGTGTGCACTCATCAGCACCACACTCTGGAACCCCCGACCATCCAACAAAAAGGAGACAAGAACAAGCATTGGCCGAGGTATGGGGACACAGAAACCCTCACACTCTGCTGGTGGGAGAGGAAAGCAGTATGGCTGCTTTGGAGAACAGTCAGGCAATTCCTCAGAAGGGTTAAGAGCTACCACACAACCATGAAATTTCAGTCCCAGACATATTCTCAAAAGATAGCTGTGCACAGACACTGGGACATTAACGGTGGTATTATTCATAACGATAAAAAATGGAAATAATCCAGGTGTTCATTAACTGAGGACTGGATAATCAAATGCAGTCTGTTCATACAGTAGAATATTACTCAGCCATAAAGGCAGGCAAAGTTTTCATCCGTGCTGTGACGTGGGTGAATCTGGAAAACACCGCGTGAAGTAAAATACGCCAGACACCAAGGGATAAATACTGTGCCATCCTGTCGTTCTCGTTAGGTGCCGTCGAGTCGGTTCTGACTCACAGTGACCGTGTGCACAACAGAACGACTGTGCAGTCCTACTCGTGTGAAACACCTAGAACAGAAAATGCAGACATACAATATCAAATGAAATCAAAAAACATTAGTTCATACTGACATAATTTGAATGTTTGGCAAAGAATAATGAATTTACATAACTATAAAACAGTTCCCCACAAAATTTCTATTAATTGCAAAGGGTAAAAGAGTAACTTTACAGTGGCAAAGGCTGCAGACAGCATCTTAAGTAATCAAAGTGAACGTCATCTAAGCTAGGACAAATCCAGTTCCCGTGCCACCTGGTAAGAGCATCACTGCCGTGACATTCCAGCCCAGGGCACAGTGTGCAGCACCGGGCAAACAGAAAACCAAAGGGCACTTTCCACAATAACTGGCCCACAACCTTCCCAAGTGGCCAGGCTCTGAAAGTCAAGGAAAGCCTCCGGGCAGTTCCAGACACAGAGATGACTAAACGCAACGTGGACTGTGAACTGAGGCGCAGGCTGCACAGTGTGGTCAGGACACAGGCCTCACCTGCACCAGGCCCACGGCTCAGCAGCACGCACTTGGTGATCGCACGCACTGGGTGCAGAGAGCCGTGCCTTTACTTGGGAGCCATCACACTGACATCCGAGGGTGACGGCACACTACGGTACCAACTGACTTTCCAGTGGTTCAGGAAAACGTTCTACAGAACACTGAATTTGAAAGTATTTAAAAATAAAAAAAAAATTTAGTACCTGCAAAATGTATCTGACTATGTTGAAATTTAAAACTACTGCACAACAGAAAATCCAACTGTATGGAGTTCACACATAAGCCATGCACTGGAAGACAACATCCGCAGTGTGGTTAGTGTCATGGACCGAGTTGTGTTACCCCAAAACCGTGTGTAGCCACTTGGCTGGGCTATGACCCCCAGTACTGTGTGTTTTTCTTGGATGCTCCAAACCCCGCCTCCGTGGTGTCAGTGAGGGAGACTGGGTGCAGCTGGGGTGGGGGGCAGGACTCAGTGTACACGACTGTACTGTGCCTTGAGGCAATCTCCTGGGATATAAAGGAAAGGGAAGCCAGCTGAGAGCTGGGAACCTCACACTACCAAGAAGCAGTGCAGGCGGCAGAGCACGTCCTTTGGAAAGGACCCGGGGTCCCTGTGCCTCAGAAGCTCCCTAGACCAGGGAAGACTCAAAACAAGGCCCTTCCCCCAGAGGCAACAGAGTAAGGCTTCCCCTGGAGCTGTTGCCCGGAATTCGGACTTGTAGCTACTAGACTATGACAAAATAAATTTCTCTTTTTAAAACTGTCTATTTATGGTATTTGTGTTACAGCTGCCCTAGATGATTAAGGCAGCTAGGATACAAAGCAGATAACGAACTCCTACGAGTCCAAGGAAACCCTGGTGACACAGTGGTTAAGAGCTGCAGCAGCTCAGCAAGAGGACAGCAGTCTGAACCCACCAGCCACTCTGTGACTCCATGGGGCTCCTCTACTCTGTCATATAGGGTAGCTACGAGGCAGAATACTCTTGACCACAACAGGCTTCGGTTTGGGTTTTTTCTTTTTTCTTCGTTTTATAAGTTTAAAAAAAAGGCAATATACAACCTCTCATAAAAATGGGCAGAGCATACAGAAAGAAAACCTCAATGTTCCAAACCCAACCGCATCCGTAATCAAAGAAATGAATACATCAGAACAATCAACTATTATTTCACAATCATCATCAGATCAGCGAAAGAACCAAGTTTGACAACGCAGCTGTTACCAAGAGGTAGAGTAACCAGACTTTCCAGAAAACGCTGGTGACAGCATTAACTAGTAAACCAGTCTGGTGACCGACAGCAAGTGCAAACCAAGACATGCGTCCCCTGTCTTTAATATGGCTAATCTCTATTACAAACCCCCAGTCACAAAACTCCTGTCACCAGGGAGCTTAAGGTAAAACTCAGAAGCTGGGAGCCACCTCCAGCCTACTGAGTCAGAACCTGAGAAACCCTGTGTATGTCTGCACCCTAAAACACGTGCGCGAGGCTCTTTACTACACCCTTGTCTGCAAAGCATCTCAGAGGATCAGCCAGGGTAAGTTTCCTGTAGGAACAAACAACCCCCAAAACCTCAGGGGCTAAGATACCTACTAACATTGTATGGAAACCTTGGTGGTGCAGCAGCTCAGCACTACTGCTGCTAACCAAGAGGGTCGAACGTACCAGGCACTCCCGGGAAACTCGATGGCACGGTTTTCTACTCTGTCCTGCAGGGTCACCATACAGCAACAAGTTTAAGGATTTGGGCACCACTGTGAAAGGAGCCCTGGTAGCACACTGATTAAAGCACTCGTCTGTTATATTTACAAACTGAAACTGGAAAAATGTTAATAGTTTGACAGTTTGGTATGTAAGTATTGTCTGTTCTTTATAATCTCCTGCAATTCTATAACTTTATAAAGAGTCTGTCAGGGAAACACCACCCCTCTCAGGCTGTCTTGGACAAAATGGCTCAGACAGCCCCACCGTGCTCCTTCAAGGGAACCGACCCCAAGGAGGAAGGAAATAGCCCTAAGACTAAATCCTAAGAAACTAAAAAAATGTTGAAACCTCATGTTTCAGCTTTAAAATTCTTGAGAATGTGGAATTTTTACCCACAGTACTTCCTTTCTTATTTCAATATTAAACACATTAAGTCCATAAATCTGCCTTTCAAAATCTAAGTAAAACGAACACCTCAAGAAGACGGGCCCTGTCTACCGGCAGTAGGCTACCGAGCACCCCAGGGCAGGGCAGCCAGGGATGACACTTCAGTTTGGGAAGTAAAGATGCCCTGCTCTGCACCACAATACATGGAACTCAACAAGTATGCATTGCTGAGCCTGGTGCAGGTGAGGCCTGTGTCCTGACCACACTGTGCAGCCTGCGCCTCAGTTCACAGTCCACGTTGCGTTTAGTCATCTCTGTGTCTGGAACTGCCCGCAGGCTTTCCTTGACTTTCAGAGCCTGGCCACTTGGGAAGGTTGTGGGCCAGTTATTGTGGAAAGTGCCCTTTGGTTTTCTGTTTGCCCGGTGCTGCACACTGTGCCCTGGGCTGGAATGTCACGGCAGTGATGCTCTTACCAGGTGGCACGGGAACTGGATTTGTCCTAGCTTAGATGACGTTCACTTTGATTACTTAAGATGCTGTCTGCAGCCTTTGCCACTGTAAAGTTACTCTTTTACCCTTTGCAATTAATAGAAATTTTGTGGGGAACTGTTTTATAGTTATGTAAATTCATTATTCTTTGCCAAACATTCAAATTATGTCAGTATGAACTAATGTTTTTTGATTTCATTTGATATTGTATGTCTGCATTTTCTGTTCTAGGTGTTTCACACGAGTAGGACTGCACAGTCGTTCTGTTGTGCACAGGGTCACTGTGAGTCAGAACCGACTCGACGGCACCTAACGAGAACGACAGGATGGCACAGTATTTATCCCTTGGTGTCTGGCGTATTTTACTTCACGCGGTGTTTTCCAGATTCACCCACGTCACAGCACGGATGAAAACTTTGCCTGCCTTTATGGCTGAGTAATATTCTACTGTATGAACAGACTGCATTTGATTATCCAGTCCTCAGTTAATGAACACCTGGATTATTTCCATTTTTTATCGTTATGAATAATACCACCATTAATGCCCTGGTGTCTGTGCAGTGCCTTCCGGGTGAGACGGACGCCAACAGCACGCAGGAGAGGAGCCCTCTGGACCAGTCCTGGCCTCGCCCCTGCACCCGCACCAAGAACTGTACCCAATCTACTGGAATACCAAACACCAGCATCGCCCTCAAACCAACTATCAATGACACAGTCACACACTTCACCTGAAAGACAGAATCTTCTAAACACTAAACTGTGAATGAGGGTTTTCACTAAACACAGTACGTGACAGAAAACATCAGCATGCCCCTAGTAATGGAACTCTGGGGATGGATAAATAAATATCCAAATGGCGGGAGACGATGGTATGGAAATTCAGTTTTTCGAAGTTATGCTAAAGGCAGACTTTACAATACTGTAAATAACTGAAATTTTACATAGTAACTGTCCAATAAAACCACTTACCTTTTAGTTTTCATCTGGTCCCTCAGTTTGCTGTACATCTCCAGGACTTGGAAGAGAAGGAGAGAGGAGCAGACGTTATTTTGCAAGCGGGAGGCGGGGCTCAAGCTGCAGCACAGGCACCGAGGCCCCACCCCGCTGCTCACCTGGGAGGCACAGCACCAGCCTGTCCACGGTGGCAGAGATGTTCCTCTGCTGCAGACGGCACTGCTTCAGCTCTTCCATGGCTGTCACCAGCTTGGCAAGAGGGAAAAAAAGAGGAATTATGTCAAAATTGTAAATCAAAACTTTTCAGCCACATTCCTCCACTCTGGGTTCCAGTCATCAGAACATCCCAGACACTTTCACAGTGAGACCTGCCAAAAGGGCTGAGGAATTGCTTTTCTCAACCAGGAAAACATTCCTGCAGCTCCTCACTTTCTCCCCAAGATGCAACCTATACCCAGAAAAGCTACACAAAGTGAAATCCTAAAATAATGGGGCGATCCAGGACAAATGCAAAACCTGTGGATATTTTCCCCAAACCCTGGCCAGGCTCTTCCTGAGTTAGGGTTTCATCAGGTCCCTAAGAGCCTGTGGCTCCCTCACGGAGGCCAGATGCCTGGAGGAGAACAGTCCTTCCCAGTCAGCCTCAGGTAAGTCTGCAAAATGATCTCCAACCACCTCTATTTTAACAAACGGGCCACGTTATGGCTTTTCCATGAGTTGCAGTTCAGTCAGCAATAGCTGACTTCTCTCTCTTCAAGGCTTCCATCTGAAGTTCGAGAGCATAACTGGAGAGACTGAACCCTGCATACTTTAGAACATGTGAGATTAACTTAAAAAGCAATAATCTACATACTGCAATCCCTTGCAGTATTTATCCCACACCCACAGCCTACGCTATGAAAAACAAAGAAGAATGGCCCGGTCTAGTCACAGAGACAACAATTCAAAGCTAATCTTAAAGACCATTAAAATTAATACTTAAATAAGTCTTTGGTGATGAAGAAAAGCATGATGCAGAAAACAGTCATCTACTACATATCAAAAAACTCAGGTGTCACAATGTAGAGTCCCTGGCATGACATGAGAAAAAGAAGTGGGCAGTTCAACAACTGTACTACAAGACCAAAACTGATGGTCCGACAGCCTGGAGGGTGCCTGGGCACACAGCCCCTAGACCTGCTGCCGGCCCAGACCTGAAACCAGTACTGAGGTCAACTCTTCAAAGCATGGACTGGACTCAGGCCTGATACAGGGTGAAAGTGTGGTGTGTGTCCTTCATGGTTTTATACATTTGTAGAAGGCTGTCCTACTGGTTTCTTTCTAGATGGGAGAGCAAAGAGCAGAGAAGAGGGGAAAGGTGCCCACTGGGAGGACATGAGGAGTAAAAAGGAGGAGCGTGCTCTCACAGGGTGGGGAGAGCAGACACAGTTGTAGAGAGGTAGGCATGCAAAACTGACTTGGACTGTATACTTTCACTTAATCATGATAAGAAAAAAAAAAGATTTTTTAAAAAAACTTGGCTGTCAGTCCCAGTCTTGCCAATTACTACATAAACTTCAGCAAACTGCCTGTTTTCATTTCCTACTCGATATAATAAAGATAACATTTGCCCTGACTCGACCATAGGTCACAGCCATGAGAAAATAAAGGTCAAATAATCTTCTAAGCTGTGATGGTTTAAATGGAATCTTTAAAAAACAAGCATTTATTGAGCATCACCTCGTGCTGACAACTATTTAGACAGAAGAGACACAGCTGTGAGCTCAGAAACAAAAATTCCTGCTCTCCTGGTGAGACCGTCTGAGAGACAGGTAAGAAACCAACATACACCAGAGAAAAACAGGGACAGAAAGGGTAATTCACAGCGCAGAGGTGAGGGCAGACTGCAGCGACTGGTCAGGAAAGGCCTCACGAAGAAGGCGCCATGGGAACAGAGATGGGAGATGGGTGCACACCGCGGAAAGGCCATTCCAGGGGTCAGGGCAGACTGCAGTGACTGGTCAGAGCAGCTTTCATGAAGAAGGCATCACGGGAGCAGAGATGGAAGGTGGGGGGACACAAGGCCCCTCCGCGCATAGGAGACAGCACCAGCTGCAATCTACCTACTCCACAGGTATTCACTTCATTCACGGATACTCTGAGAGAGGGCATGGTAATGTCTACACTCATCCAGCAATTGCTTACAATCTTACAAAACAGTAAAAAATACTTAGAGACTCAAGATTGAGTAACATGAGACAGAAAATACTTTTCAAAAGGAAAACTGGTCTTACTTCCTTTCCCTCATGTTGCAGTTTTCTGTTCGTATCTGTCACCTGATTCTGCGGAGAGAAAAAATTTAAACTCATTAAAATACGCTTCATTAGAAACAGATCAAGATTCAATACACAAAGAATGGGCACTGGCATTTGCAGACTGCCCTTCAAAGCCTGTCACACACCGGCCCCGGGGCCCTCTCCTGGGCTTACAGCACAGCAACTGTTCTACCCAGTCGCGTGACCCTCTGAACAACAAAAAGGAAAAGTCACTGAAAGACATACTTGGTTTGAACATTGCCAACGAAGATACCATAACTGAAGTCATAGTTTAATTCTGGAGAGAAGCAAATAACCAAAGAAACCCACCATCCCTACAATACCTAGAAAGAACAAATTTGACCATTGATAATCCACATTTCACCGCTGTATTTCTGGAAAAGTTAGGTGCTAACTGAACTGTTAACTCAAACCAACCTTTCTGTATTTGTTTATATCCTAATTTTAGAAAATTTTTATTTTCATTCTTTTTAGAATATTAATTCGTAATAGATATCACATTCCCATTTTCCCAATTTAATCTCTATCAGACATCAAATATGTTAAAAAGCCTTTAAATGATCGAGTTTATAATCTAAAGGAAATGGCATCTACTTTTGAAGTCTTAATTGATGTGGGAAAAATCACTGAATATATAAAATATTGATCTCCTCACCATCTGGGACGTTACCAAAGCATGACTGATGCTAATTTCTAGGACATTTATGTAAACGCCTCTCACCGCTCACACCCCTAGGGCACGCCCCCACCCAGCGTCTCCTGCAACTGCTACTCCCAATACCCAGCCAGGCAGCTGCATGAGCTCACAGGCGGGGACGCAGGCCCACGACTGCACATGCTTCTTCAGGATAACACTTCAGGGGGATAACATTAACCGGTGACTCTGGTGACTTTCTTTAGGGCTTCCAGAAGCCTCTGCCACCCCAGTGCACTGTGAGCCCACAGGAAAAGGGAACCTGCCCACAGGACTTTGCCTGACTCACTGCATCATCACATCCTCATGCCGGGGACCCCTAGGGACACCTGTGAAAGCACACTCTAAACTATGCCCTGTATCCAAACCAACATTCTCAGAGCAGAGCTCTACACGTCCCTCTCTCAAATGCAACAGGAAATCCTCCTCGAAGAAGCCTTCGCAAGGCATCAAAAAGAAAGGTAAGAAACCCTCCAACTCCTCCTTCAGTCACCACTTACTGAATGCTGTCGAGCATGACAGACCCGGGCCTGCTCCGCTGGACAACAGGCTCAGCACGAACCAAGGGGTGGGGCTCCCCAAAAAGCCAATCTATGGCAACACAGACAGGAACGCTGTCTACACCAGGAGCCGGCAAAGTTCTTCTGCCAAAGATCAGACAGTAAGTGTTTTAGGCTTCGCAGGCCATACCATCTCTGTCGTCACTACTCAACTCTGTTGTTGTAGAGAAAGGCAACCACAGACAACACGCAAACAAATGGGCAGCCTGTGTTCCGATAAAGCCTTCTTGACAGAAACAGACGGCAAGCTGGATTCGGCCCGAGGGTGCAGCTTGCTGACTCCGGGTACATAACAGGCGAGGGGACAAAACTGCTAAGACCGCCCGGTGACAATCACATCAGATGCTGTGTTTTAAGGCCGCCACGCACAAGGTGAAGCGGGTTATATGTGAAGGGGGTGGAAGAGGGACTTAACCACGAAAGGAAACCCAGCTTCAGGCATTTTTTAGCCCAGAGTGGTAAAAGCACGCACGTGGAGACACTGTACAGTTGTCCGGATACCACACACTATACCCAAATCACAACTGCCCTTCAAGTATCTAAAGAGCTATCAGAAGAAAAGTCACCCCCAAACCAACCAAGGGGTGTAAGTGGGAAATGCAGCTCCACTGGGTATGTGGAAAAGCTTTCAAGCAAGGTGAATCCAATGGAACAGGCGATGTCGGGGAGCGGTGCTGTCGTCCTCACAGCAGTTATTCAAGAAGAAACGACATGATTTTGTGTCTTAATCTCTAAGTGGGATCGCAAACAATTCGGGCTTCCGTGAAGACCCCCGACCTCAGCATCAGCACCCCAACTGGAGCAGCCTTGCTCACCTCACAGAGGCCTAACTGCTCAAGTTTGGTTTTCCTTTAAATTCCCTGTAAGAAACACACTTTACACTGCAACTCAGTACCCGAGTGTAAGGAACACACACACACAAACACCTCCATGCACAAAATAATTGAAAAAAATTTTTTCATGGTACAGTGTTTACCTTTACTATATGGAACATACTTCACTACTTTTTAATTCATTTTATTCTATCTAATCTCAGCTTTTGGTTAAAAACATTGATCATGGTCCACTAAATTGACGTCACGTAAACCATGGTTCTAAAGCATATCCACTGACTCTATCGACTGCTTTGGATGAAGACAATTACTATTGCAATACTGTTTTACCTTAAAATTGAATATAAACTAGACTGACTACTCAGGATGCTCCTTTTATTGAATCAAAGAACATAAATATGGATACACATACTCTGTGGATCAAAAGAAATTGACGGGCAAATAAGAGAAGGTAGTTGTCGCTTGGTTAGAGCACTTAACACCGTCCTTCCCTCTTCCTGACCACCCTGCTATGACGTCATGTCTCATAGTTCTCTACCTGGGTGGGAGGGATCGCCCCAGAGCCTGACCTCCCAGGGGGGCCGCCAGACGCCGATCCCCTTGGCCCTCAGACTCACTGGACGGAACCGAAGCAGCCGCAGACGCTACACTGGCAGCATCTGGCAAGGGGCTCTTGTCAGGCACTCCCCTCGCCGGCCTTCTGAGACACGTGGCCGAAGACGGAGGGACAGGAAGACGGGCGCCAGCCAGCGCAAGGCACCGCCCCGGGCGACCCCCACTGCGCCCCTGTGGGCCCGCACCCTGGACTGCTTCAGCGGCTAGACACGCCCCTGCTCCCAGACTCCACCGCTCTGAGAGCCCCCTGGCCGCATCCCCCGAAGGCCCGGTGACAGAGACACGCACCGTGCCTCGGCAATCACCTCGCCGTGGGCCATCCCCTGCGCCACCCCGTGCGCCCCGCTCTGACTGTGGGACTCGTCCCTCAGCACACACAGCGCGCACACATCTGCTCTTCTCCGGAACTGGGGCCCTGCAGCCGCTACCCAGCCCTGTGCGCACGGCCAGCGAGGCGGCCCGGCTGCCATCGCCGCCAAGCCGCCCTCCCGGCCGCCCCGACGGCTCCCCGGCCGCCCCGACGGCTCCCCGGCCGCCCCGACGGCTCCCCGGCCGGCCCGGGGGCTCACCGCCGGCAAGAGAGACCACGCTGGACGGAGCTGAGATACTGTCCTCTACTTCAGACAGGCTGCGCCCTCGTCCCATCCTTCCTGTTTTCACTGCCGGAGCTCCTTTAGGCTGCATGTTTCACCTGCTGTGACTTGGAAGGTTATTTCTGTTCTCAGAATGCTCAAAGCTGTTCCCTATAAATTAACGGTGATTGTTTCTGTGCCTGACACCATTGCAGCCGACCGAGGTTTCACATGAACACTCCACCTTCAGACAGGAGAAGCTGGACCTTAGTTTGTCTTTGCTATCTTTTTAACCTGGATTTTAAGTATATTTATTATTTTCCTATGTGGAATGAAAGTGGTTGTTTAGTGTATATATTTTAACACTAGATTTTCTCATCTATAATAAAAATTTTCAATTCAAACTGGAAGAAACTTAGAATACAGAGAAAAGGCCCTGACAAAAACATCAAAATATCTATTATACAGCGATTACTGATAACTTCTGGTAGAAAGTTGTCCAATTTTTTTAATGCTTATTTATTTACCTAGTAAGTATGCACAATTAATAATAAGCCTTCTTTAAAAAAAAGACATTCCCTTATTTGTCCACTAATCAGGCAGAAACCCTGGTGGTGTGGTGATTAAGAACTACCTCTGCTACCAAAAGGCCAGCAGTTGAGATCCACCAAGGGCTCATGGGAAGCTCCGTGGGGTGTTCTACTTGGCCCTACAGGGTTGCTAGGAGTCAGAATCAACTTGACAGCAATGTTTTTTTTTCCCTTAAGCATGTGCATTTTCATTTATAAAACAGTATCATTATTGTTCATATTTTTGTAACCTGCTTTATACATTAAGCAAACATTTTTCCCTATCAGATATTCTCTAATATATTGTAATATGTACAATACACTGTACATTTTTCCCAATGGATGTATCAAAACTTATTTTATTAATCCTCTACTAAATCATTTTTAGACTCACTTTTAAGTTTCACCTACAATAAAAACAGCATACGAACATCCTTGAACACACATCTCCAAACCCCAAACCCACAGCTGACAGGTCAGTTCTGATTCACAGTAGTGACTTCACGGGGTTTCCGAGGCAGCAGATCTCCATGGAAACAGAACGCCACATCCTTCTCCCATGGAGGCGGTGGTGTGTGCGACCACCAGCTCATGGGCAGCAGGCAACGGCTGTGACTGCCGCGCTGCACTGCCAGGGCAAACGCCAACCCAGAGCCTTAAAATCTGTATTAAAGCCATGTGAGGTTTTAAGTACTGATACACACTAACACACTTTTCTCCACAAAGGTGTGACAATCTAGACTGCCCCCAGGTTTGCCCATTTCTGTGTCACTAGCAACCTTCAATGCTATCTTTTTCATCTCTGCCCTTCCGCTGGGTGTCAGCTTAGTGTCTGTGCATCCCTGTCATTATCTCTGAACCGCAGAGCCCCCTCGGGCGACTTCTTACGGAAGTGACAGACGACTGCACACGTCTCAGTTTTCTACTGGAACATTCATCATTTTCCTGCCAATTTGTAAGGACCTGCTATATTAAGAAAATTAACTACTTGTCATATGTATTTCTACATCTTTCTCTTGATTTGGTTTTCATTTTAATGTCACATCCATCGACTTTTCCTTTCTAGTTTCAGAATCTTGTAAATATTCATCCATGCTTTTTACTGTTTCCTTTACGGCATTATTTTTTTACCTTTAATGCTCTAGCTCATCTGGAATTCATTCTAATGAGGAAACGTTCTAACTTAATTTAAATTAAAATAGTGTTAAAGAACATTAACAACCAATCAAAACAGTTGCTGCCTCTGTATGAGAGGCTGGAGCAGCAGCTGAGGAGAGGACTGAAGAGAGACCGGACAGCACCACGTCTCCCGAGACGGCCAGGTGTCTGTTGTACAGGTCCATAAATCCTTGTTTGAAAGCTTGGGACTGAATCTATTTTGGGTTTCTGGATTCTGGTGATTTAATTAAAACAATATGGTATACATTACATATCACAGAACACCCATCAGTGTGTCTGGGACAGAACTCCGTGATCAACACCTTAACATTTCTGGGCCAAGCCAAAAATGTCACATTAAACCAGTTAAAAAGTCTGAAGCCCTGCTGTCCACTCCAACCAGGTTCCCGGCCAAGAGGGTCTCTAAGTTACTGCAGCTTTAGGGTGTAACCTAACATCCCCCTCGGTGGACCTGCCCCTTCGCTTCTCTCACCAAGACACCTTACAGCTTCGGATTCACTCTCCAAGTTCACCCCATGGAAATCCCATGGGGATTTTAACTGAAATTCCAGCCAGACAGGAAAATAAACTGGAAATAGAAGGACTTGAAAGCACAGAAAATTATTATTTAAAAATCATATGAGTATTTATATAAGAAACAACAATCAACACACAAATTATTAGAAGTAACAGAAGAATTTAAGTAGCTGGATTTGAGATAAGCAAAGTCAGTTTTGTAAGTTTAGTGAATTTGTTATGGCATGAATCAGACCCCCATGGCTAGCAGCCTTCTTCCTGAGGGTGAGTTTCTCGTATCAAGACAGAACCATCATAATTTGGTAAGACCCACCACAACTATCAAAGATTTTTCCAGTGGCTCAGGTGGCATACTGCAGAGACTCCCACAGCAACACCCTGAAAGTCTGGCAGCCAACACCGATGGCTTTATCAGCACAGAAACAGACGGCATCAGGAGCCAACTGAGCTCCCATCAGAACGAAACTGGCACTGACCGCTGGTTGGCACCCCCGTGTAGTTCTGCCAAACTCCAGCCTACGAGGGTATTCTTTTCAAGCAGGAGGCTATCATCTCGATTATCTATAAATTCCTGTCCTGCTACACAGATGTGATTATGAGGAACCTGTAACCTGCAGTACAAGCTAGTCCAAACCCCAGTGTGGATTAGCTCCACGCCTCCTTACTTTGAGTCTCTGGGCCTCTCCTCGCACCTTCAGGAGTTCAGTTATCGAGTCTACGAAGCCCTGGTAATGAAAGTTGCACATTTTCTCGATTTCTCGGTCGTGATTGCGGATGCGAGTTTCAAGCTTCTCCATGAAACGTCCATGTTCCTCTCCATCATAGACAGACCTTTAAAACAATGGCATGAAGAGTTCATCAGCTTTCATTTTAAGAAGGAGAAACAGAATTACAAACCGAAGAAAAATATTTCTTTGAAAATTAGATATTTAAGGCACACAAATCACAAAGTCAATCAACTGTACTGACACGGCCCCAGTGCGAGGTGAGTGTTCTTAGGCAAACTCAAAACTCTCCCTGCTCATTCATCCAAAAATAAGAGTGCTTGACAGTGCGCATCACAGAATTCTCGTCATAACACGAAAGAACAAAATTATACACCTCCCCTGCACCTTTGTTTCTCAACAAAATTTGTCTAGAAAACTCAACTACGCAATTACTACTCCGGGACTGCACCCATGAAGGAAACTCTGGGAGCACAGGGGTTAACAGTCAGGACAATCGCTCACAGGAAGGCTGGCAGTCCAAGTACACTAGACACTCTCCCCTACAGGGTTGCTATGCATTGGAATTGACTCAATGCCAAAGGGTTTCACTTAGTTTTCTACCCAAGAAGATAAGCATTTCTGGGGCGGGGGGGGCGGGAATCATGCAGCTCTGCTGGCCACACTCAAGTTTAAACAGTAACAAATCTCAATTGGGCACTCAGTACTACCAGACAACACTGCTGTAGTTTGCCTAGTCCCCAAGAATCACTCTGTACCCTCCAAAATAACTATGGGTGGGAACCTTACTTTCTTCTCTCCTCAAAAGCCCACCCCTTGCTCTAAACTGCTGACCTGACTATTCATGTCACAAAAACAATGCCACCTAGCTAGTGCTGTGTGACTGCCCTCTATTCTGTCATCTAAAATAATCTCTCTACACGCTGCACATCCTACTGATATAATGTCACCGAGACGGATCAGCAGCACTTACACTGATGAGATTTACAACACCGGACGGTGTCTTAAGCCAATCTCCTCTGAGATACACAAGAGAGACAAGAGGGCCTCAAGCCACCAAGCAGCAGCACGGAGCACGGCATGTCCCTTGGACACAGGGTCCCTGCAACCGAGAAAGGCCTCCACCAAAGGAAGATGGGTAAGAAGATCCCTTCTCCTGAAACGACGCTGCAAGCCTTCCCCCGGAGTACGAGCCTGCAGCTGGACGACAGTGCAAGCCTTCCCCGGGAGCTCACGGGGCCCGGGCCAGCACTGGGCCAATGGTGCGAGCCTTCCCCTGGAGCTCACAACCAGAGCCCAGGCCTATAGCCAGCTGACAGTACAAGCCTTCTCCTGGAGCTCACAACCAGAGCCCAGATCTGCAGCCGGACGACAGTATGAGCCTTCCCCTGGAGCTCACAACCAGAGCCCAGGCCTGCAGCTGGACAACAGTACGAGCCTTCCCCTGGAGCTCACAACCAGAGCCCAGATCTGCAGCCGGACGACAGTACAAGCCTTCCCCTGGAGCTCACAACCAGAGCCCGGACCTGCAGCCAGACAACAGTGCGAGCCTTCCCCTGGAGCTCACAACCAGAGCCCGGGCATGCAGCCGGACAACAGTACAAACCTTCCCCGGGAGCTCATGCCCGGAGCCCGGGCCTGCAGCAAGACGACGGTACGAGCCTTCCCCTGGAGCCCAGGCCTGGAGCTAGCTGTCAGAGGAGGCTTCTCGCAGTGAAAGCCATCCACTCGTGGTGTCTCTGTGACAGCAGCACTAGGTGCCTTAGACAGATGTACTCACCTTACTACACCCAACAGCAACATCTGCTCCGCTGCTTAAACGCTCTCTCCTTCTTGACACACAATCTTCTATGACCTCAGCGGTGCCACCCTTACTTGGTTTCATCCTCTCACCAACGTTCCTGTTCAGTCTCCTCTATGGGCTCCTTCTTCTCTACGACCTTCCTAAATACCCCTAAGACCTCTTAGCTTCTCTCTCTGCGCTTTGTCCCCAAGCAACGTTACCTAATCCCATCAGTTTTTCAAATGCCACCCACACTGATATCTTCCCAACCTAAACTTGCAATTACAAACACATCTCTGAGCGCTAAACTGAAATACCAGCTACTATTCAACAACTGGATGGAATTTTTAAAAGCTGGCTCAAACTCAACACAGCAAAACAAAATTTTCTGAATTCTTATCAGCAACCTGTCTCTACTTCCAAACCTGTTCCCCCCCAAATCTTTCTCTGACCCAGCTCCCGAGGGCAGTAAATGGTACTATGCAGTTATCCAGGCAAAAATCCAGTAATTACTCTTAATCCATCTCTTTCCCTCAAGTATCCCACCCAATCTAGTAACAAATCTACAACTCATCCTCCAAAATTTAAACCTGAAACTGATCACAACCCACCAATTTCCACAGAAACCCTAGTTCAAACCCAGGTGAGGCAAAGGCCACGGCCCATCTGCACTCTGTGCTCTTGCACCCCCCTCTCCTCTGCCCCAAGCCCCACGCGGGCACACTATTCAAAGGGCAGTGAAAAATGATCTCTTTAAAGCAATAATTCAGACATTATCATTCTGTTTAAATTACCTCCAATGACTTCCTTTCACAAAAGGAATAAAATCTTAAATCCTAACCATGGTTCATAAGACCCTACAGAATCCAGCCTCTCATTATCTCTCTAACTTCATTCCTCTCTGTCTACTCCTCTAACCCCAGCCCTCCTGCTCCAGCACAGACTGACTTTCTTTAAAACATTCTCTATGCCTCAGGAATGTTGTTTCTGCTGTTCTACCTCTAGCAAAGCTGGTCCCTGTGCCTCCAAACAGTTTCTTCCTTCTCCTCGTTCACAGTTTGTTGTCTATCCCTCTACTCTGAATCGCTCCACTTAGGAGTCTAAGGTCAAGGTCAAGAACCGTATTTCTACAGCAGTGCCAGGCAGCAGGCAGTCAACAAACAACTGTTGACTGAATGACTGATCAACATTTCCTCAGAGACTTCTTTGATCCATGACATTTGTTCATCATTAAAAAATGCCAATATTTTCCTATTCTATTACCCTTTGTGGGCAACCATTTCCCTCACCCTGTGGATAAGAAAGCACTCTCTCCACAGCAAGTCAGGTCCACTGCCCAAAGTTCAGCAGTCACCATAAACAACACACACAAAAAAACTTGGTTTCCAATAAAACTTCCAAACACTTAGTTCAAAAAAACAGAGCAAACCAGATTCATTCTCTCTCCCTTGAAATAAAGAGAAAAGATCTTTTAAAAAAAATTATAAACAATTCTTGCTTTGACTTTTAAAACACAACTGTAGAATACCACTTGCAGGAAGAAACTGTTTGAAATTTACAAAACAGAATCTACCACTGACATTTCAAATAATCTCAAATAAGCTTAACTCTTCCTCCTTCACAGAAAAGAACAGGTTTCCACAGAAAGACAAAGACACCATATTCCTTTCCAGTTGGAAAATGGACAGAACCACAGACAAGTGATCAATCTAAAGGCCATAAACTTATATTATTCACAATTAAACCATCTCTCCATTTTAGATTCAATCTCATCATGATCCAAGTCCAGTTCCTTCTATGAGAAGACTTCTCAGGGTTTCCCGCCAAGGATCTCCCTTAACATCACACAACACAGCAGTCAGGAGACAAAGATTCTAGGATCAGAAAAATCAGAACTTCTATTAATAATGCCTCCCCAGCTCCAATTAAAAATATACATATATAGAAATCAAAGAGAATAAATGTGAGTTTTAGCAACCTGAATATGTGGCCTTGGTCTCAACATTTGAACTAAGTCTCTGGCCCACCAGTCAATGTCTCTCAGCCCCAGCCTCTTAACTTAGAAACAGGAAGTGGTCAGTTCCAGGCATGTTCTCTGAAATGCTAGAGCAACTCTAAGTTCCTACAATTCACCTCCACTTCCAAGCTCAGTCAATAAGGTAAAGATCATACATGTTCAAGATAGGACGTTCAAAACAAGTAAATAAGTTTTTGACCTCCTTAACATTATTATGCTTCTAATAGTTTATTCTAATAAACCCAGTGCCATCGAGTCAGGTCTGACTCATGGCAACCCTAGAGATCAGAGCAGAACTGCCCACAGGGTTTCCAAGGAGCCCATGAAGGATCTGAACTTCTGCCCTTTCCATGAGCAGACGTAGCACTTAACACTATGCCAGCAGGGTTTCCAGTTTATTCTAACAGTTCATTATAATAATGCTGAATAACATGAAAGGTTTACAGCAGATCTCAAATATCTTGAGAATAAAATCAAAAAATCCTGAGAATAAAATACAAAACTCACGCATTTAAGACAAAGTTATTAATCCATATTGCACAAACTTGTGTTCCATGGACAAGCTTCCGGAAATCCATGAGTCCCTGGATTCTAGGTGAATCTTGTGTGTCTGAACAGACACTTTGTATGTGTACATACACATATTTAAACAGACAAAAGATCCATAGTTTCCATCTAGTTATCAAAGCAGTTAAAAATACTAATTTACAGATCGTGTTTCAAATTGTCCACCATGAGCAAAGGCAGCTGCAGACCAGCTAACAATTCATCTCGAACCAACAATTCACACCAACCAGGGCCTCCGCCAGTGCTGACCAACACGCCCACCCACTATCCACATGCCGGAAACAAAAATAAACAAGTCTTCAGTTCTGGGGAGGTGGCAGGCCCGGGACGCTGCTCACCTAAGAGGTAGCAGGCCCAAGGGGCTCACCTAAGAGCTGCCAGGCCCAGGACGCTAACTAACACCGCGGGTCAGCGCCGGGACAGCCCTCCAGCGTAGGCCACTTCTCCCTGCCCCCGCCCCACCCAGGCCCGAGGTACGCAGGGAAAGACTGCCATCTAGCGATGCTCCGGATGGAACACCACGCGAAAGGGGATCCTGACGTGCCCAACAAGGACTGGTTAAAAATCTAAACACTGTACTGTCAAGTGTAACACAAGGACGCCAAAGACTCAGAGCCCGCTATTAAGTGATACACATTTATACTCTAACATTTCAAGTTTCCTTTCTAACATGAAAGCAGCAGGGCAGCTCCCCTCTCTCATGCAGGGTTGCCTGGAGAGGAATCCCTGACGGCACAGAAGGACACACGGAAGTAGGCCCCGGGGAACAAGTCGTCTGCTTTGGACACGTCTACATCCTACCACCTACACAGCCCAGACATAGACACGACTGTCTACGAAGTAAATTGTGCCACAAGTTGAACGATTTTTCATAATCCAAGAACATTCTAATTCCCAATAAAATATAAAAAAGAAGAAATGATTGGAAATTAACAATAACTTTATGTAGCCTCACTTCTGACTCCACTCCACAACTCTTGAAGAATCTGATTTCCAAAAGCCCACGAGTAAGTCAGATTTTGGCAAAAACTAAAAAATTTTATCCTAGTGTCTGTACACAATGCATACTTAAGAGACATAACGGTACTCCATCTGTCTTCCACCTAGATTTCACACGCACAGTGAGAGAGCAATTTTGTCTTATAAATTAGCCCTCAAGAAATTCTCATTAACAAATACGACTCTTCCATACTAAAGCACCATATGATTATGTCACTTGATCAGAGTCTACATCAGCGCACATCTGCTTGTCAGGATAAAAGTCCAAAAAATAACAATATATGTTACCTCATTTAAATATATCTACCTTATACATTAAACATGAACCTCCCTTTATAAACCTGAAACTCAAACAGATGAAAGACTTTGCAAGTTCACTCCACTACGAAGTGCCTCCAGCACATCGGTCTCTCTTAGAAACAAAAGCAAGCAGGTCATACCAACCCCTGAAATTTTAGAGCTGAAGGAGTCATAGAAATAGATTACAAAGCTCTCATTGGACACTTGGGTAAACCGAGGCCAAAAAAACCCTAAATGCCTCAAGCAAACACACTGCTTGTTATTAGCACAGCTGTGCCTGCCCCCCAAAGAGCCCAACTAGAAAAAGTCAGTGCAGCATGGAGCCAGACACAGAGCTACATGGCTTAAGCAGTGAGCTTCTACTCAAATAAAGACGAGTCAGCTATTAACAGCATGTAAATCAGACCCACTGCCAGTGAGTCGATCCTGACTGACAGTGACCCTATAGAACAGAGCAGAACTGCCCAACAGAGTTTCCAAGGAGCACCCTGGTGGATCTGAATGGCTGACCTTCTGGTTAGCAGCTGCAGCCCTTCGGCCACTGGCCCCAGGATTTGCACTAACTGTGTCTGCGCCATGGCTCCTCTGTCCTTCCTCCTGTTGGACAGGTCACTTGTCCTGGCATCTCACCATTCTGTCTCAGGTTAACAGCAGCCCTGGGACAGGGTGGTTAAGGGCTACAATGCCAACCAAAAGGTCAGCAGCTCAAAGCCATCAGCCTCTCCGTGGACGGTCTGCGGGGCCCTTACAGAGCTGGCAAGGCTGTGATCCGAACCAGTCAGCACGGCTCCTGCCAGCCGATCTTGGGCGGAACCCTGGTAGCAGGGTGGCAACCCCGTGGCTCAGTGGCTAAAAGTTACAACTACCCAGACGGTCAGCAGTCCGAGTCTACCTGGCACTCCTCGGAACACCTGCAGGGGAGTTCAGCTCTGTCCCACAGGCTGCAGGAGTCAGAACCAACTTGATGGCAATGGGCTTGGTTTTTTGTTTTTTTGGGTGGCAAAGTGGTTAACAGCTTGGCTGCTAACCAAAAGGTCTAGAGTTCAAATCCACCAGCCATTCCTCGGAAACCTGATGGGGCAGTTCTACTCTGTCCTACAAGGTCCTTATGAGTCAGAATTAACTGGAAGCAATGAGCTTGGCTGGTCTGGCACCCATTCTACAAGGGTAACTATTAACCGGTCTGTAAATCAATCATGGTAATGTCACTCTCCTTGTCAGTAAACAGGGCATGTGATACAACTCTTAGCAACGAGAAGCCAAAGGGAGTTTTGCAGTGAAAGTCCAAGGAAAGGTCTCCCTTCGCGATGGGTGCCGGGAAAACGGGAAAAGAAAAACCTTGCTTTTCCTCCTCTAGACAGCTCCCTGTGAAGGTCAACTCCCTGTGAAGGACAGCTCCCTGTGAAAGCAAGATGCTTGGAAGGCAGCAGCTTCCTGAGATGACAGCGACAGTGCCAATTATCTGAGAAAGGCCAAGGGAGGCGGAAAACACCTGGATGCTTGACAAGCTCACTCAAGTAGTACCTATTCCAGACTTCCGGTCAGGTGAGTTCATAAATTCCCTACTGTTTAAACCATTTTAAGCTGGATATTTTGTTAGGCTGGTACCGTAAATGATAGACATTGTTTCATCTTCAAAAGCAGAAGGCAAATAAAAATAAATAAACATCTTAAAATGCACACAAAGCTACAAAATCCCACACACACCCTTGACCTCTGCTGTCCTTCCCCCTTTTCCTCTATCTAAAGATCTCAGTGTGGACCTGACTCCTCCTGAGGACCCGTCCCTAATCACATGGATTCGGTTATGTGCTCTTCCTCTCTGGTGGTCACCACCAAAATGGATTCAGTGAGATTCCAACTGTTCACTTGTCAATTTCCCCATACTAGAATGTAAGCCGACTGTTGTGCCTTTTCTCCAGCTCCGAGCACAGTGCCTGGTACAGAGAAGATCCTCCATTTAAACTGAAGACTGAGAAGGAAGGATGGAGAATGATTCAGATTTCAGACTGTCCCAAAAGAAGATGCAGAAGAGTGCTCCATCATTTAAACTAAATCTGCTGAAGATGTTTCCGAACCAAGGTGACTGTGAAGACACAAAGACCTGAACGTTTGCTTTTTGTTTTTGACTAACCCAAGGAAAAAACAGAGTTTGTGCTGCCTTTTTGTTCTCACAGATGCGTTTTTTAACATCTTTGGTTTTAGTCTCAAACATTTTCTTCTCACTAAGCTCCATAAAAGCATTATTAGTAATTTTGTTTATTCCAAAAGTTAAAAATAAAGTAGAAAAACAGACTTAAGTATGATGTTGAAAGAGAAACTACAAGAGGTCAAGAAGAGTTTAAAGTCCCTTCTGCATTTACTCCATCTTGTCTGTAGACCTAATTCAGACCTGAGCACGACACCACGGGAGATCCAGCAGAGGATGGTCAGAGCGGTGTGCTGCACCTCATGTCACAGACAGGGACGGTACACATGCCACAGAAATCCAGGATGATACACACAAGTGCTTCCACACTGCCACAGGAGGTCAAAAGTATTCAAACCCTTTTTGCACCCCTGCAGAGACCACATTATCCAACCGTCTTCAAGAAGACACTCATGCACCAGCAGAAGAGTGTGATGGGTACCTCCCCACGGGCAGGACAGCTGTTCTCAGAGGAATGAGGGGAGCACGCCCAACTGGCCCCCAGCCAAAGGGCCCACTGAAAACCTGGTTTTGGTTAAATAACAGAGGAATGTGGAGAAGGAACACTTGTCACAAAATAGCAGTCAAATCAACAGCAAACGATTAGGGAACAAACTAATGAAAGCAAGGGCATTCCAAGTGAAGAAGACAGACCGGCCCTAACTGCCTCCACAAGCAGGCCACAGTGTTGGGGCATCCGTGAGACACAGGCCCGGCAGGACACGCTGGGGCGGCCTTTGTGTCAGTCTGTGCAAAGTGAAAAAAGATTTAGTCCCCACTGCAGCTGTCTGCAGTGGCCGTGGGGTCCAACGGCCACAAGACGGGCCGTGGATCTTGCGGTCAACACCAAACACAAAGGGAGGGAGACCTTCCGGGTCCTGGTGCCGCTCACCGACCTAACCCGAGGAAACGCTGATGGCAGAGGGAGGAATACACACAGACTGACACATCAAACCGAAACAGCAAGCCCACTGCCCTCAAGCCAACACCAGCTCTCGGCAACCCTACAGGACGGAGCAGAGCTGCTGCGCAGTTCCCAGGGAGCACGCGGTGGGTTCCAACTGCCAACCTTCTGGTCCGCTGCAGCAGACACACAGGGCCGGGAGCCACACGGCTAAAGCAGCTCCAGGTCACTGCCTGGAGTTCAGAACGTCACGTCTAACACTTAATCATGTGACTCCGGAGCTACACGGAACTGCTGCTTCACGTGGTATCACACCAGGGAGTCTGAACCTAAGGGATGTTGGTAAAACTTTCAAGATTCTTTATAAGACACGGTAAATGTGTCATTAAATGACTCTGAAAAGATATGTAAACATCAGAAGACTGCATGTTAATGACTGAAATACTTTAGTATCCATAAACTCTTACGACCTCTAAGACAAATCGTCAGGCTATTAAAGGGGCAGGCCACGCAAACACGTCAGTGATGAGAGCTAGCCCGCCTACCAATGCCAGTTCACAGAGGGTTTAAACAGCAGACCAACTGAGTTCCCTGCGTCATCGAATCAGACTAAAATAAGCTGACTTGACCTCACTTGTCAATGTGCACGTGTGTGTAACAATACATACGGTACATTATGGTATACGTGTGTACCTCTACACATACACATGTAAATGCATACAAATGTGGGCCTAGGGCACTTCAGGGTCACTATGAGTCAGAAACCACCTCACAATAGGTTGGCTTTTTGTTTTTTGTTTGTTCGGGACGGCAGTATAACTCCAACCTGTCTGACAGTTTGTAACACGGGGGGCTTACATCTGGAAGTGATGCTGGAGGCTCCACCGCCAGTGTCCCCACTGACAGCAGGATCCCCCACAGTGGGCGGGTGCCAGTGGGGCTTCCAGACGGAGTCAGACTAGGGAGAAAGGCCTGGTGACGCTCATCTGGAAATGAGCCCATGGAGACCCTGGGTCAGTCAGCTGTCGAGAGGCACCAATGAGTTTTTAAAAATCACGGCTCACAAGGAATGTCACCCAATTACCAGCCGTTGTGAAGATTGCACAGGCTTGGGCCATATTTCATCCTGTTGTACATGGGCTCACGCTAAGGCAGGGCCGGTCAATGACAATGAATGACAACCCAAAGCAGATGTATTAAAGTGTGTATTCTCTATATTCACAGGTACATAAAAATGTTTTATGTACACTGCAAATACACATACACACACATATGCACTTTTCTAATTTTCTGATAAAGAACCAAATCTACCAAGATCACATTCAATTACTGGTCCAACGTCTACTACAAACTCAGCTTGCTGCCATCAAGCCAATTCCCACTCTTGAGCACCAACAGGATGGAGCAGAGCCGCTCCAGGGCCTCCTATGGGCCCTGCAGGATCCCAACTGCCAGCCTTCTGGTCAGCAGCCTCACTCTCAACCACGAAGAGGCCAGGGTATCCAGCTTTCAGTGGTTGTTTACCGACGCCCATGACCAAAAGCAACCACAATTTACAGCTCTTTAAGTTTATAAAGGAAGACCACGGAAGAAGATGGGTGAGAAGTATCAGAACAGTTTCCATCCTACAAAAGGACAGAAAAAAATACTCAAAACAGAACAAACATCTATTGTCTGAAGCATGGAAGACAGAACACAGCCTGGAGAAACTTCCCACTACCAAATCTCTACAAATGCTGGGTTAACTTTTTGGTTCATGTCTAAGAAGAAAATAAAAAAAATCTCCACAGGCTGAAACAAAATGGGACCAGGGATCTAGATTCTTTTGGTCACCCACAACCCAATGCTTCCGTGTTACAGCTACATAGGGAACAATCCAAGAAGCTGGACTGTATGGAGAAGATCGAGGCATCAGAATCAGAGGACAACCCATTAACAACCTGCATTATGCAGATAACACACAACCCTCCTTGTTGGAAGTGAAGAGGATTTGAAATACTTACTGAAAAAGATAGAAGACCACAGCCTTCAGTATGGGTGGCACCTCAACGTCGGGAAAACAAAAGTCCTCACAACTGGACCAGTAAGCAACATCATGATAAATGGAGAAAGGACTGAGGTGGTCAAGGATTACACTTTACTTGATTCCACAATCAACACCCATGGAAGCAGCAGCCAAGAAATCAAAAGATGTGTTACACTGGAAAAATATGCAGCTAAGGACCACCTTAAAGTATTGTAAAGATGTCACCTTGAAGACTAAAGTGCACTTGACCCAAGCCATAGTATTCTGAAGCGCATCACATGCACACGAAAGCTGGACAATGAACAGAAAAGACAGAGGAAAAATAGATGTCTTTGAACTGTGGTGTTGGAGAAAAATGTTGAATGTCCCATGGACCGCCAAAAGAACAAACAGATCTGTTCTGAAAGAAGTACACCCAGAGTGCTCCTTGGAAGCAGAGATGGTGAAACTGTGTCTTACAAACTTTGGACACACTGTCAGGTGGGATCAGTCCCTGGAGAAGGACATAATGCTTGGCAGGGTGGAGAGTCAGCAAAAAAGAGGAAGACCCTCAAGGAAGGGGACCGACACAGTGGCTGCAACAATGGGCTTCAGCATAAAAACGATTGTGGGCACGGTGCAGGACGGGGCAGGGCTTTGTTCTGCTGTGCTGAAGGCTACTGTGAGTTGGAACCAACTCAACGGCACCGAACAACAACAGGGAACAAGGGGCAAAGCCCAGGGCCCACGTAAAGTGAAGAGTCAAATCAGAGCCCTTCAAATAAATAAAGCCAAGATACTTAAGGGCTACACTCTTAAGTGAAGGAAAGCAGAGAAACTCTTCCTCATAGATGGAAGTAACGAGGAAACGTGCCTATCTGCAACCCAGCTCTGGGTGGGGGCAGGGGAGAAAAAAATTCCCCTGATAAAGTGAAACCTCAGGGGACTTCTTATATAGACTATTCACACTATTCACCTTAACTGTGGCCTGAGACATCTCAAATTAAGAATTTATTTTAAAAGTAGTCCCAATCTGACTGTCAGTGGCCCCAGAAGCAAAGACAAACCTCTCCGGAGAATACGCCTTAACCTACTGACCTAAGAGGTTTCAGACAACACTCCTTTGAACTAGAACTTAAATATCAACAGTGATAAAACGCACAAGGAAACAAAACACACAAAGCAAGAGTCACCAGAAAAAAACAAGTGGCAGAATACGACTTGAAAAGACTGAAAAACAACCACGCGCAGATGGACAGCAGCAGCAGCTCGCCCTCAGCCACCAGGGTGGGAGTCTGCACCCACATGGCAGCCCCCAGAGGAGCCGCTGGCCCATCACCCGCCTCACGATTAGAGCCAAGCAGTTCTACTCGGGGACACGGGGGGTGGCCAGAAGTCAGAATCGACCAAATGGCGGTGAGATTCTTTCCTTTTAATATGTTTAAAGAAACATTAGCAAAAAATTACCAAAAAGAAAAGAACAGACAAACTAGAAAAGAAATAATGGATTTCAGAATGAAAACTATCAGTTTAGTGGGTTTCCCTCAAAGACAAGTATGGTGCTTCTGTCCTTAGGTTTTATAATTCCACCAAAGCTCACTGGTCAGGCCACAGTCTTGCGAAGGGTTAGCCAATTAGTGTGTAAATATGGGTTTGAAACTCCCCCTGGGAAAGGTGACTTCTGTGATGGTTACGGATGTGATGTAACTGTCTGCCCTTTTATGATCTGAGGTGAGTGGTCAATCAGGTGAAATCCAATCCGTTTTCTTGGGACTGAGGCCTGCATCCCATGTACATACATGGATGTGCTGGCAAAAGCCTTTCTAGATCCTGCACCCAACTGGTCACCCCGACCCCAGGTTCTTGGGACATGCATGAGCCGGCAGTCTGCTGCTGCCTGACCTGCAGGCCTCGGGGTTCACCAGCTCCGAGAGCCCCGAGAGCCAGCAGCCTGATGCCTGACCTGCAGGCCTCGGGGTTCACCAGCTCCAAGAGCCCCAGGAGCCAGCAGCCTTCTGCCTGACCTGCAGGCCTCGGGGTTCACCAGCTCCGAGAGCCCCGAGAGCCAGCAGCCTACTGCCTGACCTGCAGGCCTTGGGGTTCACCAGCTCCGAGAGCCCCCAGAGCCAGCAGCCTGCTGCCAGCCCTGGCGACACTGGGCTCATCAGTCTCTGCAGCCACAGTGAGTCAGGAAAAGTCTCCAGCCTGACCCTGACTCACAGATTTGGGACTTGCTAGCCTCCGCAACGGTGGGGGCTACTTTCTGGAAATAAATCTTTATACACGTATTTACACACACACACACACACACTTCACTGGTTTTGCTGCTCTAGAGAACCCGGCCTGAAGCAAGCCCCTGGGGGGCCCACTCCAAGGCTGGTCAGTCTGTCCATCCGGCAAGGCTTACTAAGGGCGAATCCCACAGAGGCTTCAGGGGGGCCTCACTAGATCAAGAAGAGTCTGGGACAGAGTGTGTCCTCTGAACTCAGGGTTTCTAAGATGAGAACCGTCCAGAACCAGAGGAGCTACACCAATGAAGACAGCACGAGACAGCGAGAAACAGTGGGGCATCGGAGTAGCCCAGCAGCTGGGGAATGGCAGGAGCAGGACAAGTGACCGAAGCTGTCCACAGTACCAGTGGCTGCGGTGAGACACACGGCTGTGGTGGGCTTCCCTGCCGGAGGACAGCAGTAAATGTCTGCACGCAGGAGATTCGCTGGCAGAGCAAGGTGTCTCCGGGCACTTATAAAAACCAAAAAACAAACCATCGAGTCAATTCCAACTCACGGCGACCCCATACAGAGCAACAAAGAGCTCTAACACTTGCAAGAGCTGGAAAGGGGCCTAGCAAGGCGTGGAAGCAAAATGGTCCCCATAACAGTAACGGTACATACACACACACGCGCGCGCGCACACACACACACACACACACACACACGTTGCCATAAAGGGGTGTCTGCCTTATAATCAGAAATTTCCTTGAAACAAGAATATGCTAAATTTTGAAAAGCTTATAAAAATAAAATTTGTAAAAATTTTTTTAAAACTTATGCAAAAATGCAGCACAGAGAGAAAAGATGGTAGAACACATTAAAGAAAGATTAAGAAATAGAACACAGGATAAGAAGTTCCAGTATGTGATTAACCAGAGTTCTAGAAAGCAATAGGAGATTAACATTCCAAGAAATAGCAGAGAATTTTCCAGAACTGACAGAAGAGAGCTTGAGCTCAGGGAGCACAATCCATCCTGAGCAAGAGGACAGAAAAAGGAACAGGCAACATGAACACATGGAAGCAGACACCGCAGAAACACCATGGAACGCCAACTGCTACAACAACTGCAGACAGCCGTGACTCCCGCTGTGAGGCGTGGACAGGTCAGCCCCAGCCCCCAGTAACCCCTGAGCAGCTCTGCCCGCTGCTGCGCCTGAGCCGGCTGCCGCACGCACCGCATCCACCCACCCTTTCAAGCATCTTCCTCCTCTCGGGAGACACCCTATTCCACCAAGCACAACACCCTTCCTGCCTGATTTGGTTCAAACACTCTGTCTCTCCACCCGCACTTCCAAGGAGCACCCTCGTTCATTCCTCTGGCAGCTCACCCTGGATCCGGTGCGTTCGAGTTGATTCCCACTCACAGCGACCCTACAGGGCAGGGTAGAACTGCTCCACAGTTTCCAAGGAGCGCCTGGCGGACTCCAACTGCCAACCTTTTGGTGAGCAGACGTAGCACTTCACCACCGTGCCACCAGGGCTTCCCAGCAGCTCACAGCACGTTCCGTATTCTTCACTAATATGTAATCCAAAGGCATCAACTCTCCTGTTTTTCCTTCATCCATTCTCCAGCTTCTGCAAGCGTGTGAGCCTAACGAACACACCATGTCGGGTTAAGTGCACCTTCGTCCTCAGAGTAACAGCTTTTTGACCCTCAGTACTCCGAAGCAGTCTCTGCCACAGATGGGCCCAGTGCAGCACGTTGCTCCCTTTCTTAATTGTGGCTTCCACAGGCCTTGACTGTGTAGACAAGAAGACAAAATCTCTCACAACGTCAGTCTTCAGTTCTCACGATGTTCCTCAGGGGCCCGGTTCCGAGGGCTTTTGTTTTTATTATACTGGAGTGATTCATGCTGAAAGCCGTGGTCTTTGATCATCAGTGAGAAAGTGCTTCAAATCCTCGTCACTCTCAGCAAGGACAGCCGTGTCATCTGTGTGGTGTGTGCTGTTCGTGCTCTTCCTCTAACCCTGATGTCACACTCTCTGCCATACTGTCCAGCTTTTCAGATGATTTTCTCAGCACACAGACTGAATATATACAGTGGAAGGACACAACCCAGACACACACTCTTCCTTAATCTGAGCCATGAGGTCTCCCTCCTTCTGTCCCAATGACTGCCTCTGGGTCTACGTACAAATTACACATGAGCAAAACTGACTGTTACCAATAATTTGTCGTATCTGTGGAGTCTGATAGTTTAGCATAGTCAACAAAACACAGGTAAACATTAGGAAACCAGAGAAGTTAATCCGTAAACAGCTACAACAACAGAAGAAAAAAAAAGAGAAAATAAGTGGTGCAGGAACAGAACTCTCTGGTGGATTAGAAGGCAAAACAACACCAAGTAACAGACTGACTCAAACCTAGAAAAATAAACATAAATTTCAAAGTAACCACAAAGAAAGTTAACATGCATACTCATCAAAAAAAGAAAAAGAACATGAAGTCTCAATAAAAATAAATTTACAGAAACAAAAGAAATCTACAAACCAAACGCATTCAGCACAGAAGAGTAAGAGGAACAAAGAAAACACCAGCAACACACACACAAAAGCAATACTGAATGACAGCACTAAGATCACACCTATCAATAACTATGCTGAAGGTAAATGGCCTCACTGTAACCCTAAAGAGGCAGAGAGGAACACAAGGGGTTAAAAAAAAAAAAAAAAAACAGGATCCACCAGTAAGCTGCTACATGTGACACATCTCAGAAACAAAGACACAAAGTTATTCAAAAATCAAGGGAGGGACAAACTACGTATCAATCAAACAGCTAACCAAAAAAAAAGGAACGCAGGTGCTAACCAAAGATACAACAGACCTCAAAACAAAATCCACCACAGAAGACAAAAGAAAGTGTCTTTAGAATGATTAAAGGGACAATCCATGATAAACACCTGTGCATCCTGTGACAGGGCTCCAAAATGCATCAAACAAACTCTAACAGCACTGAAAAGAGAAATCCACAGTTCCACAATAATAGGAGACTTCAACACACCACTCTCAATAAAAGACAGAGCATCCAGAAAGAACTTAACAAAGATACAAAAGACCTACATTGACAACCACACAACTTGACGTACTCTATCCAACAGCTACAAAGTACATTCTTTTCCAGCGCCCATGGAAGCTCTCCTGAATGGGCCACATCTTAGACCACCGAGCACTGATCAATAAAATCCACAGCAACAAGAGAATACAAAGTATTTTCTCTGGGTAACAGAATAAATCAACTAGGACTAAAACAGCAGCCCTCCAGAACCCCTACAAATCAGACTTCCTGCCAACACTCTACCCAGCCTGAAGCAGTTACAGAAGAATGATCTTAGTCCCTACTCCCAGTGACAGTCCGGGTTTGGTACAAACATCCCAATCCTGAAAGACACAGAGGGGATGAGGCTAGAAGTCTGCCTGCCACCGTGAACAGGCAGAGGGCTGCTCTGCCACCCTCTATGACACAGGAACTAAGACAGCCTCTGTAAGCTACCTCCGACTTTAGGTAGCTTCCTATTGCTAGCCAAGTTGAGGAAAATAAGAGACTGGGGTCCCAGGACCATCTGAAACTGGCAAGAACCAGATGTAGCCTGCCTCGCAGATGCAGAACCACTGGCCTCTCCACTTGCTCCCTTCTCCCCTGCATCCTGAGATGTTGCTTCAAAGCACAAACAACTTTACAACCTATCCTGCAAAAGCCCAAGAAGTAATCACCACTGTTCCAAACTTCTTAATTCAGTATCTTTTCCATATTCTGACCTCTCGTTATTAACCACCCTCCCAAAATGGATTCAAAACACAGGTGATGGATACACTGAAGCTTTTTATGTGAAAATGGATGCAGTTATCTCACAGACCCCCTCCTGTGTCACCACCAGGCCCACGGATGCAGTCATCCCGTAGACCCCTTCCTGTGTCACCCCGAGGCCCACGGATGCAGTCACCCCACAGACCCCCTCCTGTGTCACCCCGAGGCCCACGGATGCAGTCACCCCACAGACCCCCTCCTGTGTCACCCCGAGGCCCACGGATGCAGTCACCCCACAGACCCCCTCCTGTGTCACCCCGAGGCTCACCCTTGGCAGTCAGACAGCACCAGCAGCTCTCTGGAAGTACGGGCACTTCCGCTCTGTCCTGCAAGGTCACTGACAATTGGAACAGACTGGAAGGCAAAGGGTTTGGTTTTGGGGGGTTGTTTATACCTTAAATAAGAAAGAAATGGGGATGGGACCTCAGTGGCTATTGTGATGGAACCTCTGAGCTATTACTAAGTCACTAGACTTGAGAACTGGAACAGTTGGCCACTTGCTATTGTTTCCTATTTAGCTTTAGTGACACTCAAAGAATTCCCTACCAAAAACATAAAGCTATTTACCAAAAAAAAAAAAACTTCATGTTTTAGACAAAAACAAGGCAGGTATGTCCTCTCATACCAGGGATGCCATGTTTCCATGAGGATCAATACTACATTGGTTTTTCTTTACACTGAAACATTTGTTTAAGGATAATATACACTAACCATTTTAACACTCTCTCTGTAACATAAAAACATTGTGTTGTGTTTCCTTGGTCCTCAAAGATGATCTACTCCAAACTCACAGACAATATGAATTCTTTATAGATCTCTCCATCCAATAATTGTCCAGCTTCTGGTTAAACATCCCAAATAACAGGAAGTTCACTATGACCCAACCAATCCCTTTCATCAGCTATTACAAAGTTTTCATACAGAACTAAAATTGACCTTCCTGTAATTTTCACCATTTGTCTTATTTTTGCTCTCAAAGGGCAACAGAGAACAAGTCCTTGATCCTTCCCTTCTCCTGCCTAAACACCTCAAATGATTCAACTAATTCACATAAAAACAGCCTCTTCAATTCAAGTCTTCAATCTTAGCCATGTCCCAGTACTCGGTATTCTTCTTAAAGTCTAACAAAACAGGCAGTGTCGTATGGTGGTCCGCAGCACAAGCTTCAGAGACTTCTAGATTCAAGTCTTCATCCGCCTCTTATTTGTTATGTGATTTGGGAAAGCTACTAAGCTTCACTACATTTCAGTTTCCACACCTGTAAAATGCGCATATGATAGCAATTCGCTCATGTAGCTGTAGTAAGTTAGAGAGGATAATGTAAGAATTCAGAACAAGGCCAGGTGAACAAAAAGAATGCTACAAATATTAGCAATTTAAAAGTCAGGTAAGGTCAGAGCAGAAGGCGGCCCATCGTCTTTGATCTGACTGTTGAGTCTCTGCTGAGGCCACCTAGTGACGGGGAGCCTCGGAAACCTGCCACAGCTGAATCCATTCTGACCCACAGCGGCCTTGTAAGACACACTACAACTGTACCATCAGGTTTCCAAGGAGCACCTTGTGGATCTGGACTGCTGACCTTTCGGTTAGCAGCTGTAGCACTTAACCACTATACCACCCCAGTTTCCCAAATGGAGCTTGGAGTCATGTAAAATCTTTTAATTTTACGTCAGTGTTTCAGTCATCTAGTGCTGCTCTAACAGAAATACCACAGAGTGGATGGCTTTAACAAAGGAAGGTTTATTCTTACACAGTCTGGTAGGCTGCAAGTTCAGATTCAGGATGTCTGCTCCAGGGGAAGCCTTTCCCCTTGTCGGCTCTGGAGCAAAGTCCTTGTGTGGCATCAGTCTCTGTTCAGGGAGCATCTTGGTGCAGGAACCTCAGGTCCGAAGGATGTGCTCTTCTCCCAGAGCTGCTGTCTTGATGGTGTGAGGTTCCCAACTCTCTGCTTGCTTCCCTCTCCTTTCATCTCTTGTAGGATGAAAGAACAAAGGAAGGGTGCTGCGAGCCACACTCCAGGGCAACTCAGGGAGGCAATGATCCTATGAAGGGATTTACAGTCCCACTCTAACGCCCTTTAACATCCAGCACAGGAAAATCAGAAAGTGGAGGGCATCACAAAACACTAGACATCACAACCCAACTAGATTTTTATACATATTTTGGGGGGACACCAATTCAATCCATGACAATGAAGTCACCGTGAGTTGGAAAAGATTCAGTGGCAACACCTTTTTCTTCTGTTTTTTACATTTTACGCTAATTTAGTTGGTATTGCAAATCTACAATGTACTATCATAATTACAGTCCATTTTTTTCAGTTTTTTGAGGTCTTCTCAGCTGGTGACTCCGTTGTCCTTCACTTTGTCACACAGGGACACAAGACGTTCACAGCTGAAAACCCACTGTGGGGAACGGCAGAAAAACAAGCAACTCTAAGGAGAGTCCTGGGAAACACCAACACGTGACACCACAAGATCTTCTCGTTTCTGATCTTATGGAAGAAAGAGAGACCTTCAATCACATAAAATCAAGTAGAAAGCTTTAAAAAGTTAGTGTTCAACCTTAAAAAAAAAAAAAAAAACCCAGGAAATAGAAATCATCAACCCCACCTCTTCTACAACATTTGACCCCCTTAAAAGTAACCAACAGTGCCCATCTTGGAGAGAACTCGCAGTGAGACTAAACTTTTGGTATCCCTCCCTTTAGAAGGCACAATGGAAACAGCTTCCCAGAGCAAAGGAGCTGTGTCAGCCAGCGAGCTCTCTGTTCTTTCAAGCTGGAAGGACAGTCGATTCACACCACGTGTCGGTGAGAAACACCAGTTAGAGCCACGTGAGGTCAATTCAGGCTGCAGAGCTGTTCATGTTAAACCATAATAAACCATCTGTAGAGCAGATTATAAACAAAATACTTTGCTTACCCTCTGTCACAGACTGAACTGTGTCCTTCCAAAATATCTGTCCGCTTGGCCAGGTCATGATCCCCAGTGTTGTATGACTGTCTACCTTTTCGTCATCCAATGTGATCTGCCTATACATTCTAACTCCTATCACTATGATGTAATGAGATGGATTAGTGGCAGTTATAGTGACGAGGTCTACCAGATTGAGGTGTTAAATGAATCTTCTTTCAGATACGAAAGAGAAAAGTGAGCAAAGACAAGGGACCTTGTATCAATAAAAAGATGAGTGACCAGAAAAGAGGTTCCTGTACTGTGATGCTACAAGACCAAGAGCAGACTGATGGCAGGACCATCCTCCAGGGCCAATGGAGGGAGAAAGCCCTCCCAGCTCCCTGAATTCAGAGTTCTATCCCACTAAACTATGAGAGAATAAATTGTTAAAGCCATCCACTTGTGGTATTTCTGTTATAGCAGCACTAAGTGACTAAGACACCCTCATTCTCATACACTACTCCCCTTGAAGAGAACTTCTTCAACAATTCACAACTCAAGATCACATATGTTCCACCAAGAAATCATTCTGAAATGAAACACCCAGAGCCAATGATCTGGTCAGAGTGCCAATGCACTGCCCAGGCGCATCAGACTCAGTAGTGCAGGACAGCCATCTGTGTTCAACAATAATGTTAATTTAGTGATGGTCACAGTGTTGGTTTAACCTTTCCTTTGTCATTAGGTATCTCTAAATGGAGTCATTTCAATTGCATCATATGCATGCAAAAGCTGGACAATGAACAAAGAAGACAGAAGAAGAATTGATGCCCTTGAATTGTGGTGCTGGAGAAGAATGCTCAATGTACCATAGGCCGCCATATGAACAAACAGATCTGTCTGGAAGAAATACAACCAGAGTGCTCCTTAGAAGCAAAGATGGCAAGACTGCATCTTATGTACTTTGGACATGTTGTCAAGAGAGATCAGCCCCTGGAGAAGGACAGCATGCTGGGTAGAGTGCAGGGTAAGCGAAAAAGAGGAAGACCTTCAACGAGAGGGACTGACACAGTGGCCGCAATAATGGCCTTAAGCATAAAAACGACTGTGAACACAGCACAAGACTGGGCAGTTCTGCTCTGTTGTTCACGGGGCGTCTGAGTCAGAACCAACTCAATGGCACCCAGCAACAACAATAAATGGAGTCATTTTAGTGCCCAATCTAGTCAGTAATTTTACCTGGACCAAGAAATGAAATATATACACAGTGACATTAAATGATACTAACTAGATTTTATTTTTAATACTTTGAAATGTAAAAATAAAACTTGAAACAACCTTGATCTATATAGATTTGTTTGAGAAAATAGTCCTAGAACAATCAAAATAAAATTTTACAGAGTTAAGTTATACCAAGACTAAAACCATAAAATAAAGGTTGCAAAAGGACTACTTCAATAAATTTTTTCTTATAACAAAAATTAAATTATTAAGAGACATCTTTCAGGAAAAAGAGGTTATCAAGACTGCATAATTGATTCAACATAAAGAAATTAAAGAATACAATGGGTCACTACAGGGAATGCAGATTATCTTCCTTTCAGAAACTGCCCTATTAATAAAATTTGTTAGTTATTTTCCTGAGGCCTAGCATCTGTTTTCATTACTCATCTATGACCTAGGGATCAATCCCTGGAGAAAGACATCCTGCCTGGTGAACTGCAGGGGTGGGGTCAGCAAAAATGAAGAGCACCGTCAACAAGAGAGACTGACACAGCGGTACAACAATGGGCTGCAGCACACCAGTGGCTGTGGACACAGCGCAGGACCGGGCAGGCCTCCGTTCTGTGTACACACAGCGGCTACAAGGACCCGTTCAACGGCATTTAACAACAACAACAAGGCCCACATCTAGGTCTAGGTCATACTCTTTATTTGCAGAATCCAGTACCCTATACAAGTCAACTCAGAAATCAGCAAAGTGATGATCTAATCTGGACCAATCCAGATTTACTGCTTACTGGTAAACCACTTCTGGAAAGGGTTGTATTCAGACCACCCTTCCAGAGCTATGAAGCATCCCTACCACATCTACTCCTTTAGTCTGTGAAGTAACTGTAACTTGATTACTTAATGAGGGAAAGTGAGAACTTTTTTTAATCTTCAAACTAGGTTAAATAAACTTCTAAGAGGCAGGAGATAATTGTCTAGTAAGTAATACAGCAAGTTAAATAGAAAACTTTCTCAGAAACTCAAGGATACTGCCTATACTAGGTGGTCTGGATTTTTATCAACATTTACAAAAAAAAAATGTTGCCATCAAGTAAATTTACTAACAAAAAGACAAGAGTTGTTCCCTCTGAGAGAGTTCACACTGGAAGAAAAGACTAAACTAAACCACAATTAAAGTTAATTTTATACCTAAACAAAAGCAAATATAATTAGATCTGTGTACTTTAGCAATGTGAAAAAAGGAATGATCAATATGGAATTGCATTAGTCAAGAAATGCTCTTGAAGTTGTTGAAAACCAATAATAATGAAAAAATCTTAACAGTTAACACACAGGAAAACACATTACACACACTGAAACAAAGAACGACCACAGACCTCTCATCCAAATTATGTAAGCAAGATGACACTGGAAAGACATCTCTAGAGGGCTGAAGAAAAAGAAATTGAGAACTTACAATTTTTGTATTCTGCAAACATCTTTCAAAATGTGATGAAAACCATTTTTTCAGACACACAAAAGTTTAGAAAACTGTCATCAGAATATCTTCACTAAGAGAAAGTTAAAGGAATTCTTGAAGGAGGAGGGGGAAGAAAGGGGGAAAGAGGGAAACAAGGGGGAAGGAAGGAGGCAGGGAGGGAGGCAGAGAGGAGATTAAATCAGGTCAAAATCTGGGTCTGCAGATAGGAATAAAGATGGTAGGAAATGGCACACATAAAATAATTTCTTTAAAAGTGACAGTTGAAAGCAAAAATAATAACTATGAATTCTGAAATTCATAACATATACAGAAGTAAAATACACATTACTCAAAGGTCAGCAAGAGAAATATATGTGTAGGTAGTGCCTTATTTATGATATATTCCAGTTATAACAAACCACACTTACGACCGTCTGTATTTGGTTTGCATATGTTATTGTCAGTAACACGTACTGCATACAATGTTTGCTGCACCATGTAATTTGCTGATGTTATCATCCTTAGATGTTCACTCAAATATGTTCATGTGTAATTCTCCCAAAGACAAATAAAGATCAGATTTATAAACATGTTGATAATAAAAGGCAATACTAATGGAAGCTTTAAAAAAGGAGGGGGATATTCAACTTACATTAGAACCAACTGATGACACAGTCATCAGAGGGAACTCTGCAGGAAGTCGAGGACTGTTTACTTTTGTGAGGGTCATCCGTTTTACACAGAGTGTTACGACATCATTCGAAGGTAGACTATAAATAAGTTAAAAAGATGCACACCGTCCACTCTAGAGAAACTACTAAAGAATAAAAGAAAGAGATATACTAATAACCTAGTAGTGGAGTAAAATAGAATCCTAGAAAAATATTCTACTGATCCAACTCAAACAAAGAAAGCAAGAAGAGAGCAACAACAAAAAAAGAACAAAACAGAGGCAGGATAAATTAAAAAAACCCACCTTAAGATAAGAGATTAAACACAGCCATTCAGACACTACAGTTCTCTTTTCCTGCTGTCTCTGCACTGAGGACACATTTCTCCCCCTTCCATCTGCCAGCTGCTGTCGTTGCCTTATGTCGTCCCTTGGTGTAGTTTTGTTGCTTGTGTTTATCCTGCTTGAGGAACTCTGAGCTTCTTGAATCATCATTCCAATTTTCCAGGAAAAAACTGAACGTTTGTATGTGGTTCTGTTTCTGATTTCCCAGAGGCACATCAGTAAGGGGACTGTTTTCATCTTCTGTTTAGACACCGTCCAAGAAGCCTGGGTGCACGACAGCGAGGCGCTCTGCTGTCCAGGAAGCCCTGGGTGTATGACAGTGAGGCGCTCTGCTGCTGACAGAGAGGACTGTGGCCCAAACCCACCCAGCACCCACAAAGAAGGCCTGGCGACCTGCTCCCACCAGGGCTACAACTCTGTCACAGGTAGTCACCATGATTCTAAACTGGCTTGATGGTCCCAAACAACAGACACTGTCTACCTTCTGCTATAATCAATAAAGACTGCATCATACTAGCCCATTTTTCCCTCCTTCTCCACATACTTATGCTCTATTTTTAGTTTTTCTAAAGATTACATTTTTATAATTTGAACAATATACTTCTGCTTTGATTTGTCACATCATTAACAGTAGATTCTCTTGACTCTCAAGAATGCAAAGTGAAGCATGGACTTCCCTTATTTCCTCATCTCTCTTCCCCACTTTCTCCCAGTTACTTAAATCAATTTTACCTTACATGATTCCCAATATACCTTTCTGTTCTGTAGTTATAATGGTCTTTCACAGTTTGCCAATAATTTGTCTTTGAAAATCAATGCACACTTATCATTCTGGAGATATCACTATTCTTTACCTTTATGCCAGGTTGTATGCTGAGATAACCTTTCCTTTCTTATTGGAATCCTCCTCCCTCTTCCTAGAAACCTCTCTCTTGAAGCTCCCCTTCATCCTGCTCCAGCTGTGAACTGACACTTCTCCAAGCCTCCTACACGGCTGTCTGGGATGCTCTGTCCTGGCTGACTTACACAGCTTCTGAGGCAAGTAGTAGGAATTACGGGAACAAAGTGCACAAGGGTAAACCACACAAATCAACACTTTTCCCCCTTGGGGTATTTGTTAAAAAGTTCCCTGTGAAAGTATTAATCAAAAAATAATAACTAAGAGGTACAAAAACTTCCATTTGATAGTCCTGTAGGGCTGAAGAGATACAAATTAGAGACTTAAGAAGACAAGATTCTGGAAGGGAAACATGAGAAGATATATACGCTGAACTCTTCAGCTCTGCAAGGCAGGAAGCAATAAAGCAGCCCCCGAGAAGCAGGGCAGAGGTTTAGGTGGTCTCCAAGTATGGAGAACACGGAGGTCAGAATTCAGGCCCTGGCTCAGGGAAGAGACCTTAATCTCTGCCCCAGGCTGTACGGGGTACCTGAAAGGTGGACCCTAAGGGAATAACAAACCAGAAGCAGCTATGACCCAAAACCCAACAGGGGACCATCGAGTCCTCTGACGCTCAGTGACCTGCAGCATGGAGGAGAACTTCCCTGCAGCAGATCACTGGGTGTCTTCTCCGGCAGAGCTGCCGGCAGGCTGGAACCACTGCCCTTTCCGGTTAACAGCCAGGCAAATCAACCACTGGGCCACCAAGGCTCCTGCAAAAGCAGCCACAGTCACTGCCACTGAGTCAGTTCTAAGTGACAGTGACACTACAGGACAGAGCAGAACTTTCCCGGAGCGGATGGCTAGGTGTTTTGCCCACAGAGCTGCCGATGGGTTGCGAATCACCACCTTTTGCTTAGCAGCCAAGCAAACACACCCTTGTGCCACCAGGGCACCCATAAAGGGGAGCCACGCTCACTGCCATGAGCCAGTCTGGACTCACAGTGATGCTACAGGACAAAGAACAGCCTAAAGGGTTCCCAAGGGCAGCCGGTGGATCCAAACTGCCAGCCTGCTCATCAGCAGCCCGACTCTTAACCACTATACCACCAGGGCTCCGAAAACCACACCAGCGAGCCGCCACAGCCTGGCTGTCATGGTTGGAATTGTGTCCCCCCAAAAATGTGTGCAGCCACGTGGCTGGGATATGGTTCCCAGTATCTTGGGACTGTCCTCCATTGTGTGGTTTTGCTAACCTGTATGTTAAAGGATTAGGGTGGGGCTGTAAATTTCTGCTGTGGGGGAGTTTCCCTGGAGTATGGCTTGCCCCACCCTTAATGCTTTTAGCTTGCAAGGAATAAAAGGAAAAAGAAACAAAGGACAATTTGAGAACCTCACTACCATCAAGCAAGCAGCACCGGGAGCAGAGCGCGTCCTTCAGACCAGAGGTTCTTGCGTGAGGACGCTCCCTGGACAAAGACTGATGCAATACCGGACTTTCCTCCAGAGCCGACAAGGGGAAAGTCTTTCCCTGGAGCAGACACCCTGAATATGGACTTGTAACCTACTGGACTGTGTAAGAATAAATCTTTCTTTGTTAAAGCCATCCACTCTGTGGTATTTCTGTTAGAGCAGCCTAGCTGACTAAAACACTGGCCCAAGCCCAGCCCTGCATCAGCAGGCTCAGGGTACGGCCTGAAGAGGGAGGTCACTGCCAGCCTGGCTGCAGAGCCTCCACAGACTTGGATCGCCCTTGTGTCCGAGTCGCCGGGTCCGCTAAGACTGAGGGCCTTGCGACAGGGAACCAGGACCCGCAGGTGACCCACGCACTGAACTCGCTGAAGACTTTAACACGGCTCTAAATAATACAAACTCCCAAAAGGAGAAGGTGAAGAAGATACACAGAAAAACAGGTCACTCCCCAGACTTGGGAATCCTTTTTTTTTTTAATTGAGTGAAAATTCAAGAACTGAAAAATAAACCTTTCAAAATTAAAATCTCCGCAAGTGGGCTTATCAGCAAGAGGGGACTGGCGACCTAGGTCAGGGGCAGGTGCTGCGGGGGGGTCCTGCGGCTGAGCGCACTACAGGGCAGAGCCCACCTGCCCCACCAGGATTTCCACAGGACCACGGTGGATTCAAACTGCTGACCTTGGTTAGCAGCCTGATTCTTAAAATATCCAGAATGAAGCATAGAGGGAGGAACAAAAAAAGGGGGCATGTAGAAGTCTATGAGAAGGCTGACAATTAAGTTCACAAACTCGTCCTAGAAAGAGTGTCACACGTCTCACTGTTACGGTCACTTCTGAAGTACTCCACCTGGGAAGCTACACACCAAAATCAGTGCTGAGTCCCACACAAAGCACTTTTTCTAGGACAAGCTGCCGGACTTAAATTGTCAGATCGCATCTGATGACCGCTCTGATGCACACTCCAGAAGAAGAGCTCCAAAACTGCTCTGAAGAGCGGACTGGCCACTAGGGTCAGTGCACAGCTTCCCAAGGGGAGGACTTGGAGGCGACCGCAGGGACGCTCTGCAGTGAAGGACGTGGCAGTTCTGCTAGGGTGTGCTCACAAACTCCACTGCCTCACTTCGTATGTCCTTCCTACAACAATCGCTACAGAAGGAACTCCACTCAGACCAGACGACGGGAAACACGCCATTCACGTACGTCCTTCCTACAGTCATCACTGCGGGAGGAAGTCCCCTCGACTAGGTGACAGGGAACACCGTTCACGTACGTCCCTCTGACAGTCATCACGGCGGGAGGAAGTCCCCTCAGACCAGGTGACAGGGAACACCGTTCACATACGTCCTTCTCATAGTCATCACTGCAGAAGGAAGTCCCCTCAACTAGGTGACAGGGAACACCGTTCACGTGTGTCCTTCTCACAGTCATCACTGCGGGAGGAAGTCCCCTCAGACTTTTGCTGACAGGAAAGGTCAGCAAAAAAAGACTGGTAGTGAAAAGTTAGATGACGATCTTGAACTGTAACTCTAAGACAAAAACTAGGTCAGATTAAGAGACAAAAAAATGACACATGAAAACAGTACATAAAAGTTACACAACAAAAATGAGAGAAAAGATGGAAAGTAGACTGAGCCGGCCAAACTGCCTCATCTAATAGCTGGGGAGTCGAAACAAAGTGAGTCAAGTACCAGTCTCCAATCCCTAACTAAACTCTTTGGGTCAGAAAAGTTTCATAACTCCGAGTATTATAGATTTTTAAGAAACAAACATACCACACATGTCAACAATATGGAACATTCCCAGTGAGGTCTTAAGAAGCATGCCATAATCAAAAACATTAGTATTTCTGCCGGAAAATGTCAAAATAATCACACAAGTGGTAAACACGAAGACTGTGGATATCTCACGTCAACTGAGGTCAGGCTTTGCTGCCAATGAATTCAGGATATTTAGCTAGGTTTTTACAACCAACGCATTTCTTAGCTCTTGAGACTTTGCAGTTTTGAACGAGCGATTACAGGGCAGCAGAACTCAAAGTCTATTTGAGAGTACTAAGCAAAACAAGGCAACGGTGGTGTGTAAGTTGTCATGGAAACTCTCCGCTCTGACTAATGGTGATCTTCTGCATAACAGAATTTGACGAAATACTAAATGACAGGGAAGAGAAAGGGAGAAACAATACATCTTACCGTTGCTCTAGGTGATGAACCAAGAAACATTACCTTTAATAAAAAACAGGAGAGACTGAGGGTAACAATACAAAGGAGCCACCAGAACAAAACACGTAATATCTAATTCTCAAAAAGTTATCAGACACAATTTTGCTGAGTGAAATCAGGCAGCAGTAAAAGGAAAAGGATTATACGAGACCACTGCTTTAAGGACTTAAAAACGGGCTCCTGCACAAAAGAGAAGACTCTGAGGGCTACTGGGTGGGAGGGAGGGGATGGAAGGGAATCAACAGGAATTCAGTTAGGTGAAGGGAGGGACAGCACAGGGGACAGCAGACCAGCATAACTCGACTACACCACACACTGAAAGTTTTTTTTTAAACTCAACCCAACATTTTAAAGGATACAGTGGAAACAGCAGTCTGGAGACTGTGTTTTCAGGGGACATCAAGGTCAAGTGGCATAACTAGTCTTCTGCTAAGAGTCTTCTGAACCCAAGTGGCATCTGGGGTCTTCAAAGCCAGCAAATTGCCATCTTAGGTGCACCAAATGTTGCCAACCCACCTGGAAGAGGGTGACCAAGAACATCAAAGACACAAGGATAAAGGAGCCCTCGAGACCAAAGGACCCACATGAATGGGAGACTGCATCAGCAGGAAACCAGAAAAACTACACGGTGCCTAGCCACCACCAAAGGCAGATGTGACAGGGGACACAAGGTAGAGTCCCTGAGGGAGTACAAGAAAAAGAGGTGTGCAGTTCAAGAACACTACTGAAAGACCAGAACTGATGGCCCGACAGCCCTGGAAACATGGCCACTAGACGGGCTGCTGGCCCTGACCTGAAACCAGTACTGAGATCCACGGTTCAGACAAGAATAGACTGCGCTCGGGACACGGTGTGAGCACGCAGTGTATGTGCTTTATGGTTTCCTACGTTTATAAGAGGCTGTTGCACTGGTTTCTTTCTAGACGGGAGAGAAGAGGGTGCAGAAGAGGGGACAGGTGCTCCTTAAGACAACACCAGAAGTGTAGAGTAAAAAGGAGGAGTGTGCTGTCACTGGTGAGGAGAGCAGATGGAGCTGCAAATGGATAGGCATGCAAAATTGATCTGGAATGTATACTTTCAGTGAATCACCATTTAAAAAAAGATAGTTATGATACAGCTTCATAATAACACCCTCCCACCAAGAAAACAATTCTTTGAGTGGACACTACACTATTTTCATGGCGACCACAGTGCCCTGGTTACGTGCTACAGCTGCTCACCCACACGCTGGCTTTTCAAATGCACCAGGCACTCCCCAGAAACTCCACGGGCAGTTCTCCTCTGTCCTATGGGCTTTCTATGAGTCAAAATCAACTCCACTCCAATGGATTTGGTTTTTATTTTTGTTTCTTATGTAAACAGTGTGTTAAGGAGCCCTAGTGGCAAGGTGGTTAAGAGCTCAGCTGTTAACCAAAAGATCGGCAGTACAAATTGAGCAGCTGCTCCCTGGAAACCCTACAGGGCAGTTATATACTGTCCTATGGAATCATCGTAAGCCAGAAATGACAAGTGGAAAACCTGTTTGGTTTTTGGTTTTATAATGCTCTCAGTTTCTGTTGGCACAGCAGTTAAGAGGTAGGGCTGTTAACCAAAAGGCTGGCAATTCGAGTCCACCAGGCACTCCTTGGAAACTCCATGGGGCAGTTCTGCTCTGACCTAGAAGATCGCTCACTGAGTCAGCACGGAGTTTCGGGGTTCACGTCCTGTCTCCGCGCTCCTCGAGTGAGCTGCTAGTACACGCAGCAACCACGAGGGGGCAGCAGAGCCTACGGCGCGCCCTCTAAAAGGGGGCGCCTACTCCAGGACCTTGGCTTGGCGACTCCAGGACTTCACAGCGTCCTCAACAACCCAGTCCTTCAAAATTACACACAGCAACTAATCTGCACAAATTTTAAATTCTATTAATTTATAGTTCTTTAATTTTTATTTTGACATAATTTCAAACTTGTACAAAGACTTCGTACAAATAATACCCCCCCTAAAAAACCTCACTGCTGTCCATTCCAACTCCTAGTGACCACCCAGGACAGAGAGAAGTACCCCACAGGCTTTCCAAGCAGCACCCAGGGGATCCTAACTGCTACCTTTGGGTTAGTAGCTGAGCTTTTAACCACTGTGCCACCAGAGCCCTGACAGACAATTCCTTACATACCTTACCCAGAATTCACCAGTTTGCAACATTTTGGCCACATTCGTTCTTTCTACAAAGATACAGAATGTCTGCTTATTTTTCTAAAGTATCTGAAAGTAGGTTGGGCAGTCCAGCCCTTGGTGCTCTGTCTGTCTTCTCTTACATAACCACAGTGCAATAAGCAAATCCAAGAAATCGAACCCTAACATCATACTAATCTACTCCACACTGCACATTCAGACTTTTTTAATTGTCCCAACAATTTTCTTGAGAGTATTTTCAGTTTCTCCTGAGGATTATGTCACATTTAATCATCATATCCTTTCACCTAAAATAGCTGTTCCCAACCCTCCTGGACACAAGATCCATTTATAATAATAAAATTTACAGAGGGTCCTAAAGAACTTTCTATAAACAAAGGTTTTACATACATAAACTTTTAGATACATAAGTACCTAATGTATTAGAAATGTAAGCTTAGGAATTTAAAAAAATATTAATGCCTTTAAAAACAAGAGTCCCACTACATGTTAAAGAATGTAATTTTCACAATCACATACTCCCAAAAGGTAAATCACTTGGAAGACTGGGACTCTTACGCATTTGGCAAATTCCTCCAATGCTAGCTTAACAGGAGACAGCCAGGTTCTCTCAACTTGTAACCAATTCTGCATTCGATGCACTGCTGTGTTTGGCTGCAGTGAAACTATGTGACGAAAATCAGCCTCACAGAGATAGGCAGCTGGAGGAGGAGGAAGTAGGGTTAAGGCCTGTTCAGACAATTACAAGTGTTTTTCTTTGATGTAAGCCACAAAATTTGGCAAGCGGCAGTTTCTTACAGGTAAGCTGCAACACACACTCAGAAATGGTACCAGCGAGAAGTTTGTGCCCGGTCCAATCACACGCATCTCACACTTCACATGGACCTCTGACCTGTGCATAGCTGTGTGCCGTCAGGTGTCAGTCATGTGAAAATTCCTGCTACACAAGTCGGTGCAGGTCTTCCAAACACGAAGGTGCTTCATCACACGGTATCAAAAAGCACACTCAACCAACCATTCCATAAGAAAGTTGCTAGTACTAAGAATTTTTAGGAAGCCAGAAGGCCACAGATAATTCATAAAATACGCAATAACAGGTCATCTTAAAGTACTGCAAAGAATAAACTGGCCATTCGGTAGAACGCAATTGCAGAGACAAACTTAAAATCTAACCATCATAAACACTAAGCTCATTACACAGTCAAATGACTGAAATAAAAGAGTGACACCACCCAAGGCTGGCGACGACACAGAGAAGCCAGGTGAGGCACAGTGTAACGCAGGGACGTGTGCAGCCACTTCGGAAGAGGCTTTGGCAACATGCACCCCGGTCATGCAACTGCACTGTGGGTATTTATTCCAGAAAAAATGACAACACATGCTCATACAAAAGCATATACACACATGTTCCCGTCACCTATAATCACAGCAGCCCAGACCTGGACCCAACGCAGATGTCCCTCAACACGTGAGCCAGCAGACTGCAGTACGTCCACTCCACAGCAAGCAGCCCAGTAATGAAAAGGAATAAACCGCTGATACACAAACAGCTGTGATGAATCTCCAGGAAATTAAGCTGAGCGAAAACAATCCAGTCTCCAAAGGTTGAGCTGCTCTTCACAAGGCTTTCCCTGGCTAATCCTTCTCAGAAGCAGCCTACCGGTCCTTCCTCCTTGCCTGTCTTAGTCTGGAAGCTCAGCTGAACCCTGACTGCCATGTGGGACCCTGCTGGCAGGTGACTAATTGTGTCACAGCCTCCAGCATCACAGCAAGCCCCCATAGTACAACACACTTACACACAGATGGGGGACTACAGCACGGCCCTCACCAGATGGAATACACAGGAACCCAACTGACTACATCTGTGGAGAGAGGAGACAGAAAAGCTCGACATCACAGAAAAAGGCCAGGGGCCAACGGCAGCACGGACCACCAACTGTTCACATGAAAGTTCCAACTGAAACCAGGAGAAACAGCAGCAGGCCCACAAGAGGCGGGGCGCAGCCTTGAGTCCACCCCACCTGAGTTCAGACACCACATCGAGAACAGATTTTTTGTGTTGGACACTCATGAGCAAAGACCAGAAGACCTGTGGAATGATGCCGAATGACAGAGTGCTATAACAGCTCGTCCAAAGACCTGGAGACAGAAAACCAAGAGGGAAGAACAGACTGCATTTCTCAAACTAAAAGAACTGAAGACAAAACTCAAGCCTCAAGCTGCAATAGGGAAGCACTCTACAGGTAAAATATTAAATGACACAGGAAGCAGCAAGAGAAGATGGAAGGCACACCGATTCGTCACAGCAGAAAGAAACAGCTGACACTCAACCCTTTCAAGAGGCGGCATATAAACAGGAACCAATGGTACTAAAAGCAAAAGTCGAAGTGGCACTGAAGGCACTGGCAATAAATCAAGGATCCAGGAATTGACAGAGTATCAACTGAGAGATTTCAACCAACACACACAGCACTGGAAGTGCTCCCTCATCTACGTCAGGAAACTTGGAGAACAGCCACCTGGCCAACCAACTGTAAGGATCCATACTCACACCTGTTCCCGAGGAAGGCAATCCAACCAAATGAGCAAATTATCAAACAATATCATTAATATCACACACAAGTAAAATTTTACTAAACATCATTCAAAAGCAACCACAACAGTATACTGACAAGGAACTGCCAGAAATTCAAGACGGATTTAGACAAGGACATGGAATCAGAACTATCACGGCTGATGTCAAACAGATCTGGGCTGAAAGCAGAGAATACCAGAAAGATGTTTACTTGTGTTTCACTGACTATGCAGAGGCATTCAACTGCGTGGTCATAAGAAATTATGGATCACATTAGGGAAAGTGGGAATCACAGAGCGCTTCACTGTGCTCATGAGGAATCTGCGCATAGGTCACAAAGCAGTCATTCAAACAGAACCAGGAGACACTACATGGTCTTCAGGAAAGGTATACTTCAGGGTTACATCCTTTCACCATATGTATTCAATCTGTATGCTGAGCAAATAATCCCAGATGCTGGACTAAAGAAGAATGAGGCTTCAGGATTGAAGGGAGACTACTTAACAACCCGTATTATGCAGACAACACACCCCGACTGCTTACAGTGAAGAGGATTTGAAACACTAATAAAGATCAAAGACCACAGGGCACTGTATGGATTACAGCTCAATATAAAGAAAACAAAACTCCTCATAACTGGACCAGTAAAGAACATCATGATAAATGGAGACAGAATTAAGGTTGCCAAGGATTTCATTTCACTCGGTTCCACAATCAGCATGCACAGAAGCAGCAGTTAAGAGCTCAAATGATGTACTGTAATGGGCAAATCTGCTGCAGGAGACCTCTTTAAATTATTGGAAAGCAAAGATGTCACCTTGACGACTAAGGTGTGCCTGACCCAAGCCATGTTATCTTCAATTGCATCATGTGCATGCAAAAGCCAGACAGTGAATGAGGAAGACAGAAGAAGAATTGATGCCTCTGAATCATGGTGTGGGAGAAGAATGTTGAACATACGATGGACCGCCAAAAGAAAAACAGATCTGTTCTGGAAGAAGTCCAACCAGAGTGCTCCTTGGAAGCAAAGACAGCAAGACTGCATCTTACGTACCTTGGACATGCTGTCAGGAGGTACCAGTCCCTAAAAAAGGGCATCTGCTTGGCAAAGTGCAGGTCAGTGAAAGGGAGGAAGACCCCCAAGGAGACGGGCCGGCACAGGGGCTGCGACAGCGGGCAACAGCGGGCTCCAGCACGACAGCGACCGAGGGCCTGGACCAGGACCGGGCAGCACTGGGTTCTGTCACACACAGGGCCACCAGGAGTCAGAGCCAAGTCAATGGCACTGGACAACGTCAACAACACAGATGGAGTGTGGTATCACTCTATCCATCTAACAATTCTGAAGCCAGCAACATGCAGAAGTGGAGACGGATGAGTGATGACCAGAGGGCCTGCAGGGGGCGGGCACCGTCACCAAGAGGGCAACAGGAGGGACCGCCGTGGGGATGGGCAACAGGAGGGACCGCCGTGGGGATGGGCAACAGAAGGGACCGCCGTGGGGATGGGCCCACCCCGTATCCTGGCTCTGGTAACCCGACACACCAACCTGCAGGAACAAAACTGGGCAGACCTAAATACACACACAAAGGAGGACAAGTGAGACTGGACGACTCTGAACCGGTGGGCTGGGGCGTTGTACCAAGGTCAGTACGCTGGCTGTAACACTTTCCCACAGTTGTACAGAACGCTACCACTGGACAAAAGCTTCTCCAAGAAACACACAAAAATGTGTTCCCACAAGAACAGGCTGACAGATGCTACTACACAAACAATTGTTCTGGACAGATATCAATTTAGGGGAGGGCGACACATTTCAAACAAGTATACTCCTCAAACTGACCTACTGATTCAACACAATTACTACCAAAAACCCAGCTGTCTTTTCGTAGTAATTGACAAGCTCACCCTAAAATTTACATAGAAATGCAAGGGGCCAAAATAATCAGGAAAAAAAAAAAAGCTGGAGGGCATATTCTTCTCAATTTTGAAACTTAAATACGAAGCTATACTCCTCAAGTCAGTGTGATGGTGGCATAAGGAGTGATATGTAGATTAATAAAGGATAACTCAGTGTCCAGAAATATCCACATATTTACAGGCAACTGACTTCCAACAGGAATCACCAGACAACTGAATGGAGAAAGAAGAAAGAGTCTTTTGAACAGATCAGGCTGAGACACTCACATGCCAAAACAAAGATGCTGGAATCCAACCTCACACCATATACAAAAATCAGCTCAAAATGTATCAGAGACCTAAGGGTTAAATTCTAAAACTCTTCAAGGAAAACATAGGTGTAACTCTTTGTGACCCTGGGTTAGGCAATGAGTTTCTTAGCTACTACACGTAAAGTACAAGCAACCAAAGATGAAGTCTCTAACTGCTAGCCGATCAACCCCACTGCACAGCTCGGCCCAGCTGTGCTCTCTGCCCTCACCCTCGTCTAACCGCTAGCTGACCAACCTTGCACAGCTGGTTTGCTTTCCAACACTTTACAGAGGTCCCTGCAGCAGATTTTCCCAGTGCAACATGTCTTTCGATTTCCTGACGGCTGCCTCCACGGGCATTCATTGTGGAGCCGAGTGAAATGAAATTCTTGACAACCTTAATCTTTTCTCCATTTATCATAATGCTGCTTACTGGTATAGTGGTGAGGATTTTTTTCCTGATGTTGAGGTGTAATTCACACTGAACGCTGTGGTCCTTGATCTTCATCAGTGTTTCAAACCCTCTTCACATTCTGCACTTGTGGCACGGTGGTTAAATGCTACATCTGCTAGCCAAAAAGTTGGCAGTTTGAATCTGCCAGGCACTCCTTGGAAACTCTATAGGGCAGTTCTACTCTGCCCTACAGGGCGGCTGTGAGTCACAACTGACTCAGCAGCAGTGAGGTTGGGTTGGGTGGGGTTATTTTCAGCAAGCAAGGCTGTGTCATCTGCATAACATGAGTTACTAATGAGTTTTCCTCCAATCCTTATGCCTCAATCTTCTTCATGTAGCCCAGTTTCTTGGATTATTTGCTGGCCATACAGATTGAAAATATATGGTGAAAGGATACAACCCAGACACATACCTTTCCTAACTTGAAACTACGCAGTGTCCCCTTGTTCTGTTTGCATGACCACCTCTAAATTCATAGACAGATCCCTCACGAGCAGAATGAGGTGTTCTGGAATTCCCATTCTCTGCAACATTATCCATAATTTGTCATGATCCACACAGTTGAATGCCTTTGCATGGTCAATGAAATACAGGTAACATTTTTCTGGTATTCTCTGCTTTCAGCCAAGACCCATCTGATATCTGGTTCCACATCCTCTTCTGAATCCAGCTTGAGTTTCTGACAGTTCCCTGACAATGTACTGCTGCAGCTGGTTTTGAATCATCTTGAGCAAAATCTTGCTTGTGTGTGATATTAATGACATCGCACAATAATTTCTGCATTTAGTTGGATCACCTTTCCTGGAAATAGGCAGAAATACGGATCTCTTCTGGCTGGTTGGCCAGGTAGCTGTTCTCCAAATTTCTTGGCATAGATGAGTGAGTACTTCCAGTGCTGCCTATAATTGTTAAAACATCTCAGTTGATATTCCATAAATTCCTGGAGCCTAGTTTTCCCGAGTGCTTTCCATGCAGCTCTGGCATCTTCCTTCAGCACCATCAGTGACTGACCAGGTGCCACCTCCAGCAAAGGTCAAACATCCATCATCTCTCTTGTGGAACGACTCTGTGTACCCCATCCACCTTCCTTTGATGCTCCCTAAGTCATTTAGTATTTTCCCTATAGAATCCCTCACTACTGCAACTCTAGGCTTGACTGTTTTCTTCAATTCTTCCAGCTTGAGAAATGCAGGTCGTGTTCTTCTCTCTTGGCTTATCACCTCCAGCTCTCTGCACTTGTCAGAACACTTAACTCTGCCTTCCGGGGCCACACTGAAATCTTCTTTTCAGCTTTTATTTCATCATTTCTTCCTTTGGCTTTAGCTACTCAACATCTGAGAGCAAGTTGCAGAGTCTCTTCTGACACCCAACTTGGTCTTTTCTTTCTTTCTTGTCATTTGAATAACCTTTTCCTTTCTTCACGTGTTCCACAACTCACCTGGTCTCTGGTCATTAGTGTTCAACACATCAAATCTATTCTTGAGGTGGTCTCTAAACTGCAGTTCCTAACCAACAGTTCTTAACCACCTCAGTTCTCAACCAATAGTTCTTAACCAACAGCTCTTAACCACTGCAGTTCTTAACCAACAGTTCCTAACCAACAGCTCCTAACCGCTGCAGCACCAGGGCTTCATCAGTCATTTCAAACAAAAAAAGCCAATCCCACGGTTGTTAAGTCAGTTCTGACTCACAGCGACCCTACAGACAGAGTACAACTGCCCCATAGTGTTTCCAAGAAGCACCTGGTGGATTTGAACTGCTGACCTTCCGGTTATCAACCATAGCACCCAACCACTATGCCACCTGGGTAGGGAAATGCCAATCAAATCCACAGTGAGATACCAATGTGATAGTCATAGAATGGCTATAGGTCAAAAATAAATAAATGGAAACGGGAAAAAAAAGTGCTGGCTAGGATATGGTGAAAACGGTAAGCCTCACCCACTAACAGTAAGAACAGAAAGTGGGACACCACTGTGGAGCACAGCTGAGCGGTTTCTCACAGCACCACCACCCCAGGACCCAACAATCCCAGCTCAGATACCTACCAAAACAACGGAAGGCAAGAACACAAACAGAAAGCTGCACACCCGTGTTCACCACAGCACCGTGGGTCACAACAGCCCAAAGGCGGGAACAGCCCAACGTCCACCAACAGATGACAGACAGACAGAGTGTGGTGTGCCTGCACACCACAGAACACACAGCGCACCGTGACAAACCCTGAAAACAGTGTGTTAAGTGAAATGAAGCAGTCACAAAAGGACAAACAGTGTCTGATGTCCCATACATAGAACAGGCAGACATACAATGACCAAAGCTCACTAGTGGCTGCCAGGACGGCAGGAGTGACAAGAGCTGGTCCCTGCCAAGGAAGCAACCAGCTTCTGTCAATGGTGGTGGAATGACGTGGGGAAAGGGACAGCTGTGATGGCTGTACAACTGATGAATGTGTTCAACGTCACTGAACTGTGCCCGCAGAAACTGCTGACGTGACAAATGTTTTACATATGCACTTTTGTAACAGTGAAGAAAAAAGAAGGGAAAAACGTATGTAACTGCAAGTGATTTCCTGTTTCTATATTGATTTTTAATCATCTATTCTCTCATCTTGGTATCCAGTTCATCTAGAACTAAATTCTAATTGTACTGAACCACGAAGTGAATCAAATGTGAAATCTGAACAAATTTACCACAAATTAAACCTGTGTATTTTCTAGAAATACAGGACCCAATCACAATATTTGCCAACAATATTTCATCGACTCGAGTTTGAGATTAACTGAACTCATTATGAGGTCCGACAGCTAAGTTCACAATCTCACCCTAGAAGAGGTGTTCCATCCCTTACTGCTGACTGTCACTACGGTCACCTCTGAGGGACTCCCCTTGGGACGCTGTGTGCTGACCACAGTGCCTACTCCACCCTTCAAAGCACCTTTCCTGGGGGAGTTCACGGACCTGTCAGACGTCATCTGACGACAGCACTGAGGACCATTCCAGAAAGAACTCCAGAACTGCTCTGGAGGGTGGACCAGGCGCCGGCGTCAGTGCACAGCTTCCCAAGGGGGAGTCCTTCGAAGGCAAGCATGGGCTGTTCAGCAACAAGGGGGCAGCACTTAGACGAATGAAGTTCACAGAGTTCATCGTCAGACCTCACGTGAACCTATCACATGGCTTCAGGAATGAACCGACTCCCCGCTCTGCACCCATCACACCACTTCAATGGTTAAAAGAGATGGAAAATTCTGCTGAAATCTCACCCCCACTTCCAAAAGAAAACAAAACTAACCGCTCAATAAAGAGGATGATACAACTAATTCCACTTCCTAGATTTCTCCTATTTTGTGAACACTCATTTTTCTTCTGAAGAAAAATATCTCAAATTATGGAAAAATTACTTGTGTGGTTCTTTTCAATTTAAGAATCTGAGTGGGGGGGCAGAGTCAAGCTGGCGGACTAAGCCCACGTCTCCTTCTATCCCTCTGGAAACCAAGACCTGAATTCACAATCAAACAGAGCCTTCCGATCACCTAATCAGCCTCAGGACACGGCACAGAGCTGTTAATTGGGACTTCATACCACTCAGCGAAAAACCTCCTCTCTTTCGCTGACTCCCGCTCCTGGCTAGCCCCAGCTCTCAAGGAGGGAAGGTAAACGCACCAGTTTGACTTTTTTTTCCTCTGCCTCGGCTGGCAGGCGGAGCTCAGTCTTCCCTGGTAGCTGGACTCAGACGCGCTGCTGGGGGGATAGGCAGGCGAAATTCTCATATTCTGAGAGCCAGGCTCGGGACTCTTAATGTAGCCACGTTGGGCCTTTCGTTTTGTAGCTGCCTCAGCGGAGTTTGCACGGAGCTTTGCAGTTAGTATGCGGGATGCCATGTTGGTACCGAGATTTTAGCAGGACCTCGTTCTTAGCCTGGGAGCCAGCGCCCGCAAACGGGACAGCGCTTCTCCGACAGAAGAGTAGTGATTTTGCACAGTGCTGCCTGCACTGGGGGCCCTGCAACAGAAGCAGAGGAATCACTACCTCTCGGCACCTTTAGCCCCTCTGTCGGCTGCCTGTGTGGAGGGCACCATGTTGGATACGGTGGCCGCAGCTAGACATAATTCTTAGCTTGGGAGCCAGAGCCTGCCCACAGGAGAGTGCTTTCCTATCACAAAACCAGTACTCGACGCAGTGTTGGATAAGGCTAGGCCCTGTCAGCAGAGGCCAACAGGGCAGTAGCATTGCTTTATTCTGAACTAGTCTGTTATCATCTGGGGTTGGATATAGTGGCGCTTACTTTGTCAGATGAGAAGAGGAACCTCTACACCTGAAAACCTAACTGACTTGTGAACTGGTCAGATACCTTTTGCTTTACATTTGAAAACAGCCTAGAGAAACATTTGCAATCCATCCTCTCAGTACCTCTTCCAGCCTCTAGATACTCACATGGGACCCAAAAAGCAACAGACAATTGTGGCATACAAGCAATCACTCATGGCTTCAGAAGGCTCCCAAACAAAGCACCCAAGGAGTTTTCCAGATGAAGAAACTTTTATGAAAGCATCAGGAAGTGAATACAAATTGATTATATATAGAGCCCTTCTAGACCTGATACAAAATGCAGCAGAACAAAGTGAAAAATTAAGCAAGTTGTTCGCTCTGATGGAACACCAGTACTCTGAAATCCAACAGATCAAGAAGAAAATCAAAGACATAGAAAATTCCATGCAAAGCCAAGAAAACAGAATGGAACAAATGGAAAAAGGAATTTCCGACTTGGAAGACAGAGCTACTGATGCCAGTGTCTATGAGCAGAATCAGAAAAAAGAAACAAGAAAAAATGAAGAAACATTAAGAAGCATGTAGGACTCTACTAAGAGGAACAACCTTCGATTAACTGGAGTCCCTAAACAGGGTGAGACATCTGAGAACACAGAGAGTATTGTTGCTGAGCTGCTGAAAGAAAACTTCCCAGAAATCATGAAGGAAGAGAATATAGACATCTCAGATGCATATCGTACGCCACCCAATATAGATCTCAACAGAAAGACTCCAAGACATATTATGATCAAGCTTAACAAAATGAAACATAAGCAGCAACTCTTAAAGGCAGCAAGTCTCAAGGCACATTCAAAGTCTTGAAGGAGAAGAACTTCCAACCAAGAATTATATATCCTGCAAAACTATGTTTCAAATATGAAAATGAAATTAAGACATTCCCAGATAAACAGAAACTCAGAGACTTTGTAAAAACCAAACCCAAACTACAAGAAATACTGAAAGAAGTTCTTGGCTTTGGCTTAGAAGAACAAAACCACTAACTTTATATTTTAGAACTACACACTACTTAATACTCTACTCATTTAGGGAAGGCTCCAAAGTAAATCACAGCTTTGACATGGAAAGAAGCAACCCAGTGATCATCATGAAAACTATGGTGTCATCATAATAAAAAGAGGGATGTTCTACAGTCGTTATAGTCCTTCCAGATGGAGAGGAAGATGACAAGACTGGTAGTAATTAAAATTGGGTTTATAAATAGTTTATTAAGGGGGTTCATAGGGGCAGCTGTAAAGCACAACAAAGATGTATCACACCATTTCAAGAAATCTAACACACGAGTCTCAACAACTATAAAACCAGCTCTGAAAAAGGTGAAAAATCAACTCACAAAAAAGAGTGTCCCAGAACAGACTAATAAGAACAACAGAGAAAACATCAACATAAAAATAAACATATCACAATGGCAGCAGTGAACACATACCTATCAATAATTACATTGAATGTGAATGGACTGAATGCTCCATTAAAGAGAAACCGAGTGTCATCCTGGATCAAAAGACACGACCCATCCATATGTTGTCTACAAGAAACTCACTTGAGATCTAAAGACAGGAACAAACTGAAAATTAAAGGATGGAAGAATATATATCAAGCTAACAATGAACAAAGAAGAGCAGGGGTGGCAATTCTAATCTCAGACAAAATCAATTTTAATGTCAAATCCACCATCGTGGACAAAGATGTCACTATTGCTGAAAGGTTCAGTACACAAGCAAGACTTAACTATATTATTTATGCACCTAATGCCAGAGCACCTAAATATGTCAAAGAAACACTGACTACGCTCAAAAAAGAGTTACATGACTCCACAATAATAGTGGGAGACTTTAACACTCCACTCTCATTACTAGACAGATCATCTAGAAAAAAGCTCAGTAAAGATACAGAAGACCTCATTGACACAATTAACCAACTAAGCCTCATTAATATATACAGAACTTTCCACCCATCAGCAGACAACTACACCTTCTTCTCCAGTGCACATGGAACATTCTCCAGAATTGACCATGTGATAGGCCATAATGCAATGCTCAACAAAATCTATACCACTGAATTACTGCAAAGCATCTTCTCAGATCATAAAGCCATCAAAGTTGAAATCAATAGCAGAAAAAAACAGAGATAGAAAGTGGAACTCTTGGAAACTGAACAACATCTTGCTCAAAAAAACATGGGTTATAGAGGAAATCAAGGATGAATTAAAGAAATTCATGGATTCTAATGAGAACGAAAACACTTCCTACCAGAAACTATGGGATACAGCCAAAGCAGTGCTCAGAGGTCTGTTTATCTCCATAAATGCACACATCTGGAAGGAAGAAGGAAGCCAAATCAAGGAACTAACTCTACAGCTTGAACAAGTAGAAAGAGAACAACAGAGGAACCCCTCGGGCACCAGAAGAAACGAGATCATAAAGATTAGAGCAGAGCTAAATGAATTAGAGAATAGAAAAACAATTGAAAAGACCAAAAGCTGGTTTTTTGAAAAGATGAACAAAATTGATAAACCACTGGCTAAACTTACTAAAGCAGGAAAGCAAACAAATAACCCAAATTAGAAATGACAGGGGAGTTGTCACAACAGATCCAACAGAAATCAAAAATATCGTAACAGAATACTATGAAAGACTGTACTCTAACAAATTTGAAAACCTAGGGGAAATGGACCAATTCCTAGACTCATACCACCTACCCAAATTATCACAACATGAGGCAGAACAACTTAATAAACCCATCACAAAGGAAGAGATTGAAAAAGTCATCAAAACACTGCCAACCAAAAAAAGTCCAGGCCCAGATGGCTTCACGGCAGAATTCTACCAAGCATTTAGAGAAGAGTTATCCCCAATACTACTGAGACTATTTCACAGTATAGGAAGGGATGGAGTACTCCCAAACTCATTCTATGAAGCCAGCATAACCCTGATGCCTAAGCCAGGGAAAGATCCAACAAAGACAGAGAACTACAGACCAATATCACTCATGAACCTAGATGCAAAAATCTTTAACAAAATTCTTGCCAACAGAATACAACAACATATCAAGAAAATAATCCATCATGACCAAGTGGGATTCATACCAGGGATGCAAGGCTGGTTCAACATCAGAAAAACAATTAATGTGATTAAACACATAAATAACACAAAAGACAAAGATCACCTGATTTTGTCCATTGATGCCGAAAAGGCATCTGATAAAGTCCAACACCCATTCATGCTAAAAACTCAGCAAAATGGGCATAGACGGCAAATTCCTCAACACAATAAGGGCCATTTATACAAAGCCAGTTGCCCACATCATCCTGAATGGAGAGAGACTGAAAGACTTTCCCTTGAGATCAGGAACCAGACAAGGATGCCCACTCTTACCTCTCCTATTCAACATTGTGCTAGAAGTTCTAGCCAGAGCAATTAGAAAAGACGAAGAAATAAAGGGCATCTGCATCAGCAAAGAGGAAGTTAAAATCTCCCTGTTCGCAGATGATATGATTGTATATGCAGAGAACCCCAAGGAATCTATAAGTAAGCTACTCAAACTGATAGAAGAGTTCAGCAAAGTCTCAGGATACAAGATAAACATGTAAATCAGTAGGATTCCTTTATACCAACAACGAGACTGTTAAAGAGGAAATTATCAAATCAATACCATTTAGAATAGCCCCTAAGGAGATAAAGTACCTAGGAATTAATCTAACCAGAAAAACAACAGACCTTTACAAAGAGAACTACAAGCCCTTACTACAAGAAACTAAGAGAGACTTAGATAAATGGAAAAACCTACCCTGCTCATGGAGAGGAAGACTTAACATTGTGAAAATGTCTATTTTACCCAAAGCAATTTATTTATATAATGCAATCCCAATACAAGTTCCAGCATCATTTTTTAATGAGATGGAGAAACCAGTCACCAATTTTGTTTGGAAAGGGAAGAAGCCCTGGATAAGTAAGGTACTACTAAAGAAGAAGAACACACTGGGAGGCCTCTCATTACCCGACCTTAGAACATACTACACTGCCACAGTGGTCAAAACAGCCTGGTACTGGTACAAGAACAGACAGATCGATCAATGGAACAGAATTGAGACCCCAGAGACAACACCAACTGCCTATGAACAGTTGATATTCGACAAAGGCCCTAAGACATTAAACTGGGGTAAAAACAGTATCTTCAACAAATGGTTCCAGCAAAATTGGTTATCCATCTGCAATAAACTGAACCAAGATCCATATCTTACACCTTATACAAAATACCAACTCCAACTGGATAAAAGACCTAAATATCAAACCTAAAACGATAAAGCTCATCCAAGAAAAGGTAGGAACAACAATGGAAGTTTTAATACACAATGAGGACAGACTCCAAAATCTATCAAAGAAACCTCAATCAACAGAAGAGAAAGTAGATAAATGGGAACTATTAAGAATCAAACACTTTTGCTCATCCAAAGACTTTATTAATAGAATTAAAAGAACACCCACAGAATGGGAAAAAATATTTGGCAACTCCTTGTCAGACCAACACCTGGTCTCCATAATCTATAAGATACTACAAAATATCAATAAGAAGAAGATAAACCATCCAATTAAGCGATGGGCAAAGGAGATGGACAGACACTTCACTAAAGAGGAGATCCAGGCAGCCAAAAAACACATGCAGACATGTTCACGATCTTTAGTTATTAAAGAAATTCAAATCAAGACGACAATGAGATACCATCTCACCCCAACAAGATTGGCCATGATCCAGAAAACACAAAACAACAAATGCTGGAGAGGCTGTGGAGAAAGTGGAACCCTCCTACACTGTTGGTGGGGTTGCAAAATGGTCCAGCCTCTTTGGAAGGCAATCGGGTGCTTCCTTAAAAAATTGGATATCGATATACCATTTGACCCAGTAATTCCACTACTGGGAATATACCCTACAGATTCAAGGCCTTTCACACCAACGGACACATGCACCAGAATGTTTACCGCAGCACAGTCCACGATAGCAAAAAGATGGTATCAACCCAGATGCCCAACAATAGAAGAATGGATAGGTAAACTATGGTACATATACTCAATGTAGCACTACGCAATGATAAAGAACAACGATGATTCCAGGAAACATCTCCTAACCTGGTTTCAACTGGAAGACATTATGTTGAGTGAAAGTAGTCAGCGACAAAGGGACAAATACTGTACGAGACCTCTACGATAAGACCTCAAAAACAGACTTGTGTATAGAAGAAAAGACTCTTTGACAGCTGCAAGGGAGGGGAAGGAGGGAGGGTGAGTGGGGGAGGGTTTAGTTTAGATAGTTACTAGAAATCTAGTTGGGAGAAAGCGGTGATAGCACACATTAGAAACAAGAACAACACTAAGTGGACTTCAGCATAACTTGAGTACTCCTTCCATCTCAACTCGATATTGCAAGGATAGAGTAGCTGGGGCAGGGGGCGGGGGACCATGCTCTTAGGCAAATTCCAGGCCAATTGGCACAACTAGTGTTTTGCTAAGAAAGCTCTCTGCACCCCACATTGGTGAGTGGCGTCTGGGGTCTTAAAAGCTGCCAAGCTGCCATCCAAGGACACAGCAAATGGTCCCAACTCAGCAGGAACGGATGCTCACCGAGGACCAAAATGACATGCAGTAAAGACAACCGAGAAGACAGAGAGACCCACAAGAGTGGGTGCCTACATCGACTTGGGACCGGAAGAACCGGATGGTGCCCGGCCACCACCAGTGATAGCCACGATGGAGCTCACAGAGAGGAGTCTCACTGGCAACACAAGAATAAAAAGGGGTGCATCATGAGATCTCCACTAAAAGACCTCAACTGATGGTCCAGCGGTTTTGGGGTTCCTCTGAGAGCAAGGCCCCCGGCCCTGATGCTGCCCTTTCCCATAAATTATAACAAAGGTCCACTCTTTGGACAGGAATGGATTGGACTTGGCAATGCAGAGTGACCATATATTGGAAGCACTTTGTGGTTCTATACATCTACAGGATATCATCTTGCTGACCTCTGGCTGGAGGAAGGGGAGTGGACGGAGAGGAGGGGAAAGGAGGTTGTTGGGAGGATGATACATGTATGGGGCAGAGAGGAATAGTGTGCAGTCACTGGACAGGGAGAGCAGTGGAAGCTGCATATAGGTAGGCATGTAAATTTATACGTGAATGTACATTTTCACTCAGTTATGTTAAATAAAAATAAAAAAAATAAAAAAAAAGAATCTGAGTGCTCTGGTGAAGCTGTTCCCAGTGACTTCTGCCCTCCTAATTTGTCTTCAAGTCTCTTGGTGCCAGCACAATAACTGACACAGTAGATATTTAATAAATGTTTACAAACGAAGATAAAAAGATCGCTTCCAAAGACAGTAAAGTCAGTTTAAGCACTTTACATCCCAAAGATACTCCAGCTGCAAACACAGACTCTAAAGGCACCATTTCACATAACTCGACAGAGCAAAGGGAAAACCTGGAGGCACAGTGGTTACAGGTAAGCAAAAGGTTGGCAGTTCAAACCCACCAGACACTCGTAGGAAACTCCGGGGCAGTTCTACTCTCTCCTGTAGGGTCACTATGAGTTGGAATCACCTTGATATAATGGGGTATTTTTTATAGAGCAAAGAAGAATAACTCAATTGTATCTGAGTTTTACACATTCTTTTTTTTCTGATTCTTTTTTATTATTATTTTTTAATTTGATATGATTGAGTGAAAATGTACATTCTCATATAAATTTACATGCCCACCTATATGCAGCTTCCACTGCTCTCCCTGCCCGGTGACAGCACACTATTCCTCTCTGCTCCATACATGTCTCATCCTCCCAACAACCTCCTTTCCCCTCCTGTCCACCCACTCTCCTTCCTCCAGCCAGAGGTCAGCAGGATGATATCCTATAGATGTATAGAACGATAAAGTGTTTCCAATATATGGTCACTCTGCATTGCCAAGTCCAATCCATTCCTGTCCAAAGAGTGGACCTTTGTTATAATTTATGGGTAAGGGCAGCATCAGGGCCAGGAGCCATGCTCCCAGGGGAACCCCGAAACCACTGGACCATCAGTTGAGGTCTTTTAGTGGAGATCTCATGATGCACCCCTTTTTATTCTTGTGTTGCCAGTGAGACTCCTCTCTGTGAGCTCCATCGTGTCTATCACTGGTGGTGGCCAGGCACCATCCAGTTCTTCCGGTCCCAAGTCGATGTAGGCATCCACTCCTGTGGGTCTCTCTGTCTTCTAGGTTGTCTTTAACCACACGTCATTTTGGTCTTCGGTGAGCATCCGTTCCTCCTACTGAGTTAGGACCCTTTGCTGTGCCCTCAGATGGCAGCTTGGCAGCTTTTAAGACCCCAGACGCCACTCACCAATGTGGGGCACAGAGAGCTCTCCTAGCAAAATGCTAGTTGTGCCAATTGGCCTCGATGGTCCTGTGCCCCCTGCCCCAGCTACTCTATCCTTGCAATATCAAGTTGAGATGGAAGGAGTACTCAAGTTACGCTGAAGTCCACTTAATGTTGTTCTTGTTTCTAATGTGTACTATCACCGATTTCTCCCAAACAGATTTCTAGCAACTATCTAATCTAAAGCCTCCCCCCGTCGCCCTCCCTCCCTCCCTTCCCTTGCAGCTGTCAAAGAGTTGTCAGAGAGTCTTTTCTTCTACACACAAGTCTGTTTTTGAGATCTTATCGTAGAGGTCTCATACAATATTTGTCCTTTTGTAGTTTTACACATTCTTAAGCTTAGCTTGGAACCCCTGGAAACCCTGCTGGCGGTCCTGCCCTGACCTGCGGGGTCACCAGGAGTCGGAATCGACGAGATGGCAATAGGTCTGATTTGTTTCTGGAAACTTAGCTCATCACAAAATTGTATTACTTTTACTCAAATTCAAACTAGAAAAGAAACATAAATGTACAGAAGTGGAACACCTTCAAAAAGTTAAAGTTAGATCTGAATGTGGTAACTTGACATAGCAATGTGACAGCTAGTTGAATAACTAATCAAAAGAGATTGTTTCCAGATCCAAAGTGCTAAATATCATACATTTAGAAGACACCAAAGTAAGTTCAAGCTCTCTCTGGGAGAAAATTAGTGTATGCACAGTGATCACAAAGCTTCGAGTTTTTTATTTTGTCATTTTCAAACATTTGAAACCTTTAGTTCCCATAAACCATAACAAATTCTTCTAAATGACTATTTCAGCAAATAGTAACTATCACTGATTGAACTGTGTCCCCCAAAGATATGTGTATCCACTTGGCTGGACCAAGACTCCCATTATTGTAGGAGTGTCTGCCATTCTGTCGTCTGATGTGACCACACTATGCCATAACGACATGGATGAGATTTCCAAGATTAAACAGTGTCTCGTATCTTCTGAGACATAAAAGAGAGAAGCAAGCAGGGAGACGGGGGATGCAGGCCACCCAGAAAGCAGCACCAGGCGCAGAGCATCACCTCTGGACCTCAGGTTCCTGCACAGAGAAGCTACTAGACCAGGGACAGTCTGAGGCCAGGGACCTCCCTTCACAGCTAACAAAAGAGAAAGCCTTCCCCTGGACTGGGTGCCCTGAATTTGGGCTTGTAGACTACCAGACCAGAAAAAATAAATTTCTCTTTGATAGAGCCAGCCACCTGGGCAGCTTCCTCACAGCAGCAACAAACAACAAGGACAGTAACAGGTCAGTATTTTATATCATGTATATTTTTAGCTGTCAAAGACAGAGCTACAAAAAAACAGGGAACAAGGGCCAAGGCCACCTCATGATTACTCATGAAACATGCAGATACTGGTCCGTACCATGCACATACAGTCAAAGATCACTAACATCCCAGGAACATAAAAGCCTGTGAAGCAAAGGAATGAAAAAACTGGCAGCAACATGACATAATAAAAATACAAGTTTACTCGCAGGCATTACTGTATATGATCATTTGGTATACACTTCAAGACTATTTAAAATGTGCTCTGACGTTTAAAATTATATTTCAATGCCCAGTTTTATGCAAAAGAAACTGTATTTTTTAAATATTTACAAAAAAGAATAACCTTCTCTTTTTGAAGAAATGGGATAGCCAGAACATCTTATTTCTAACAGACAAATGAGACCACTTATTTTTAAAACTGAAATATAAATGTGTACTTTATTTCCAAAGAATAAAATATGCCATTTTTGTTGATCACTCATTACGCCCAGTCATTCTTCCAAACACTATACATGTTAACAATTCATCCGTTCTTTATAACAATGTTATGAGTTAAACACTACTATGATTACTGCGTTTTAGGGGAAAGTCTACAGCTCAAGTTAGCTTCTCACCAAAATTACTGCACATACCATTATGTGATCCTAGCTGCCACCACTCCCTGAAGGCACTATCCCTACCCCACCCCAGATTTCCCATGTCTGTTCAGCAGCACCTGTCCCCCTGCCTTGTCATCGAGCCACGGGACAGGAGCTGCTGTTCTCGTCTCCTGGATCTCCCTGAGCTAAGAAGCACTCTCTCTACAAGCATCAGTGTACATCCTGCGTCCAGTCCAGTCTTGGTCTGAAGAGCTGGCCCTGGGGATAGTTTTCATTCTGGGCTGACAGCAAGTCCGGGGCCACATCTTCTGGGGCTCCTTCAGTCTTGGTCAGGCCATCACATCTGGTCTTCTACCCAGAACCTGAGCTCTGTGCCTTCCTTTCCTCCCACTCTGTCAGAGTGTTTCCTGTCAGAGTGATCACTGGTGATACCCAGGCGCCTTCTAGTCCTTCTGGTCCCCGGTTTAGTGAGTCTCTCGTTTATGCGACCCCTTCTCTGCTTCTCGGGCTCCCATTTTCCTCATGTCTTTGGTGTTCTCCATTCTCCTTTGCTCCCAGTGGGCTGGGACCAATTGACACTTCTTAGACAGATGCTCGGCAGCCTTTAAGACCCCAGACACCACTCACCCAGATTACAAAGTAGGATGTAGACCATCCTCTCAATAAACTTTGCTGCGTCAGTTGGCCCAGATGTCCCCAGAAACCACGATCACCAGACGCTCACCCCACTGTTACGCTCTTTGAAATGTGTGGTCATGTTCAGAAACTGACCAGCTTTGGGCTTAGTCCCCCGGGGCTGACTCCCCTGTAATGTGTGCTGTCCTTTCCCTCACAGACACAGTAATTCTCACCCACCATCCTATAGCGTTGCTATGAGTCAGAATCAACTCCAAGGCAGCGGGTTTGGGTTTTTCTGGTATCTAGTTAGTAGAAACCCCAGTGGCACAGTTAGCGGTGAAGTGCCACGGCGGCTAACCAACGGGCAGCAGTTCCAATCCACCAGCCGCTCTTGCAAACTCTATAAAGCAGTTCTATTCAGTCCTACAGGGTCACCAGGGATCAGAATTGAATCAAAGACAGCGACAGCAAGTGAATTTCCCCCACCACCTGTGTAACCATCAAAGAAGGTTTTCTTCTGTGTGTGAACCTTTCCTTGAGTTTTTATAATAGTGGTCTCATACAGTACTTGTCCTTTTCCAACTGACCAGCTTCACTCACCTGAGTCTTCCAGACTCATCCAGGTTATGAGATGTTTTACAGACTCATCATTGTACTTTATCATTGCACAGTATTGCATTGTGTGAATACGCCATAATCTGTTTACCCGCTCCCCCGCTGACGGACACCTATGCTGCCTCCACCTTTCTGCTGCTCTGAACACAGGCGGGCGTGTTGCTCTACCGGCCATCCTTCTCTAGGACACCCTTGTTCTAAGGACCGGGGTGGCTCGATCACGTGGTACTTTTATTTCTAGCTTTTTAAGAAAGTGCCAAACTGATTTCCAAAGTAGCTGTGACATTTTAGTTCCCACCAGCAGTACAGAAGTGTTCCAGCCTCTCCAAAATCTCCTCAGCATTTTCTGTTTTGTGGGTTTGGGGTTAATAGTAGCCTTGTTGGGGTGAGAGAGTATCTCCCTGTAGTTTGGATTTGCACTTCTCTAACGGTTAATGATCAGGAGCATCTCCTCACGTTACCTGTCAGCTGCCTGAACATCTTCTTTGGTAAAATGCACTATTATCATTACTTACTTAAATAATGAGGAAGCAGAGGAAAAAAATCAGTTGATTTTTACAAAGTAAAAATGTTTACAAGTAAGTAATGAAGCCACAGTTCAAACCTAGGCAGTCAGACTCAAAGACATACCATCCTGCTGTCATTAAACATTTATGGTAGACTTACAGGTGAATTTTAAACTTTTCTTCTCGCATCACTTAGAGGCTAGCTCAGCAATGTGACTGAGAACAGTAGCGAGCACTGAGCACGAGCACTGGCCACAACATAGACACTCTCCCACAATAGCCGCCTAGGATGGGCACCCCCATCACCCCATTCCACACGTGGGAGAAGGGATGCCGCGAAAGGCAGGTGACTCTTCAGGGTCACGCGGTAGTAGAATGAACTGGAAGCTCTTGCTGTCAGGTCGACTTTCAACTCAGAGCAGCCCCAGGGGACACAGCAGGTCACTGCACACCACAGGGTTTTCCAGCCTAGACCTTTTGCTCACCAGGTCTTTCTCCGTGGAGCCACTAGGTGGGTCTGAGCAGCCAGTCTTCCCGTTAGCAACCATCTATCTGTCATTTGCCACCCAGGCTCCTTTCAAAGGTGGTCAGCAGCAGAACCCCTCCATCTGCCTAAACCAATGACTCTCAGATGCCACTGAGTCAAGTCAAACTCACGATGACTCTGTGTACCCCAGCACGGCTGGGCTCCACAGGGTTTTCAGTGGCTGCTTTTTGGAGACAGGTTGTCAGGTCTTCTTCTGGGGATCTCTGGATGGACTTGAACCTCCAACCTTGCAATCAGCAACCACACACACCAACCATCTGTGCTACCAACGGATCGACTCCTGGATATTGTGGGGGCTGTTAGCCGCCATCAGCCAGTCCTCCAACTCACATTCCACAAGACTGGACCCCTGTGGGCCACAGGACTTTCACTGGCTAACTTCAGAAGCAGAGCCCCAGAACTTGCCTCCTAGCCCTTTTTAGTCCGAAAGCTCCGAAGAAACCTGTTCCGTATCACAGCAACATGCCAGCCTCCAATGACAGGTGGCACCTGCACTGAGCTGCACTTGACAGGAACCAAAGCCCGGTATCCCGCCCAGAAGGTGAGAACCCTAGCACCGCACCACCCCTATTTTCACTGGCTGTTACCTGTATCACACTGCTCAGATCCAATCTGGGTAATATTCCCAGTAGGAGATCTTGCTTACTGATGAATTTTGGGGGCTAAAGGAACCTCTGTGGCACAGTGGTTAAGAGCTATGGCTGCTAACCACAAAGCCAGCAGTCAGAATCTACAAGGTGACCCTTGCATACCCTTTAGGGCAGCTGTTCTTTGTCCTCTGGGGTGACTGTGAGTTGAAACCTACTTGACAGCAACAGTTTTCGTTTTCTGTGGTTTTTTTTTTTAAAGGCTTAGAGAACATTCAAAATATGAGAAATAAAACAGTAATCCAAACTGCATTGTGACTATCTTGATGCAAAAGGAGAAACTAATGAAACTTCCAACCCAACTCCAGAAGCACCTTCGGACACTGTGTCCTAGCAGGTGTGGGGTGACCCAGGACAACTTTCAGGAAACTCCAAATAGCAAATGAACTTAGAAGCAGCTGATGTCATCCTGAGAGAATCACAACTGAGGAACACTCAAACCTGTGGCAAAGATGTGGGGTTCATTCAACCTACCCCACGCTACTGACAGGACCCAAACGTTGAGTCATCTCAGCATCACAAGGACATTTACATGAAGGCTTCTGAGTTGCTAAACTATGTACAAACTAAACACATTAAACATTAGGGAAACAAAGTCCAAAACACTTTCACAGCAAACTCACGGAAGAGCTCATTTCTACAGGAGATTGGGGGGGAGGTAGGGAATGCTATCAGTATTAAAGGGAAGTATGGAAGAAAGAATAAAAACAGGGAAGACAGAGAAAGGACAGACAGTACAGTCAGCTAGAACTACTGAATCTGTAAACACAATTTTAAAAAGAGTACTTAGTAATAGTTTCATAAGACATTTTTTAAATGTCTGAAAATAGAGTTCCCATTTGCCCATACGGTACATTTATGTAAATCAGAAAAGGACACTCCTTCAAGACACCTGACTGCCACCTGCTGGAGAAATGTCCTGGTAACTATATAAACTGACATTGTCCAAAATATCAACTGTACCATCCTAGACATGCACTGTACAACCAGCACAACTGTACACAGGAACCACAGTGGAAAACCAACCTTAGACCCAACCTGAACCTCCACAGTCAACTGGAAACCTCAAAGACATCTGTCTATAAAGTTCACACAGGTTAGGCTGACAGGGGTCTCCCAGCTACGTAAATGACCTCATCTTTACAAGTAACCAGCACAGTCCGTAAGTGCTGTAGCTGCTAACCGGAAGTTCAGCAGTTTGAATCCACAGGTGCTCCCTGGAAACTATGGGGCACTACAGGGTCGCTATGAGTTGGAATAGACTTGATGGCAATGAGTTTGGTTTTAGTTTTTTTATAAGCAACTAGTGATAAAGCAGTATCACTCTGCGGTGCCAGCTTCAAGCAGGTGAAGTAAGCTGGCTATTCTCTGAACCGTGACTTTATATCAAACAGAATGCTATTACCTTGACTACAGACTCTAGTATATGCAAGACGAAAACTAGTCCAAGAATTCTGCAGCAGACTCCTCTTAGTTCTTTTGGGTTTTAATTTGTATTTACTTGTTTATTTAATAGGTCTGGTTTACCTGGAAACCCTGGGGGCATAATGGATTACATGCTACAACTGCTAACCAAAAGGCTGGCAGCTCAAATCCACCAGGGGCTCCTTGGAAACTCTACGGGGCAGCTCTACTCTGACATCTAGGGTTGCATCTAGGTCCGACATCGAGTCGGACCCAACTCGACAGCAGTGGGTTTGGGAGTTTTCTAGCTTACTTATTTTGTATGATGTATCTCTGAAAGTAAGAACCCTAGGATGGACAAGGGCCTAATCAGTTCTTCGGTGAGTGGTCAGCTTATCAGTAAATCATTATTTTAGTGACTTGAAAGAAAGACTCTTAAAATTTTATCTGATGAACAGAAACTAATGGTGCAAAATGGTAGGAGCAGAAACAAATCTGCACCAAGTGCTCGTTTCTGCACTCAGGTGCCCAGCAGCTCAGGGTCTGCAAACCCTCCTCACTGGGGACCACAGAGAAGCGTCGTTCCTTCGCCACCCGACTCTTAGAAGAGCAGTTCCAGAGGCCACCTCCAAGAAGGGACTGAAGATTAGCATCGTTAACTGAGGCCATACCAGTCATAATCTGGTGAAACCCTGGGAGCATCTTTCCAGCTTTATCCAGTGCCAGCATGCTCTGCGCTGAGAACAGCCAACTTTCTAAGTTCTAGGTCCCCTGCTACACCACACATTCAAATCTTCAAGCTACAGAAAGCCCTTAGAAGATCTCCTTCTACCAGAATCACTCAAGAACCCCCTCGCCAATTATCCAGTTCACATGAATGGTCTTTTCTGACTGAAAAGCAGAGCCTGAACTGTTCTTTCTGAGGACAAACTGTCCCCTCCACTGTCACACTTCTAGGCTAGCTCCCTGCGGTCCTGGGCTTCTCCTATAGACACGATGCTGGGAGCTGAGAAACTGACCACAGGCACCGACAGCCACGTACCAACCGTAAAAAATAATCAGAAAGAATATCAGTTGGTTGAGGCCTTTATTAATACTTATTCAGCTTATGATTCCAGGCAAAAATTTTACAAGCTCAAAACAACTATCTCTTCTGCTGATAATCAGAGCCTACTTCTTAAATTTAGCACAAGTAGAAGAAGGTAAAGTCTTTTGAAAGATGAGAGAGTAACTTCCAGTGAGACAAAAAAGGATTTACTTTAATTCCTGTTGCCACGTCTGACACCTGAAGTATCTGACACAACTTCTCAAAGAGCAGAATGTGTGCGTCTCCCCCGCACCTCCACCCACCCCACAGAGAACAGCAAGAAAAGCCCTCTCAGGCGCTGACTACACAGCTTGAGGAGCAGCCCTCAACAACTGGCCTCGCTGACCAATCACTGCCAAAATAACTTCAGACCAACTGCTGGCAGTCCTTGAGTCACCCAGTTCATATGTTCCTGGGAGTCTGCACAGGAAGCAAATGTTCATAAATCAGCGCAACATGTCCCAGAGTAATAAGGTGGGCACTGAAGTATTTATGGATGAAATGACACGATGCTTAGGACTCATTTCAAAATTATCCAAAGCTGGTATCAAGGCAGGGGAGCAATAAGAGAAGAGAAAGGAAACAACATTCACTGTGTGTTGGTAACTGTTTACACTGGTAGAGGGCACCTTGGGTTCAGTGTACTATTTTCTCTACTTTTGTGCATTTTAAATATTTTACAATGAAAACTTTGGGGAAAAAAACAGGAGATAGTTGGTAACATCTACCAAAGTTTTAAATTTATGTTAGTTATACTTAGCAAACCTACATTTACAAATCTACTGTACAGAAACACCAGTATCACTATGTAAAGATATTTGTGAGAACACAGAATTGTTTCTAATAACAGAATGGGAAGGAAAAATATCTTGGTACCATTTAAATGCCCTGTAACTTCTTACAACACAAGTCTGCTATCACTGAGAAGAATGATGCAAAGATAGAAGTTCTGACTAATAAAGATACCCAATATGTTTACATTGTTGGAAAAATACAGACGTATACCAAAAGGTATCATGTGATTCCCATGTAAAAAGGAAAGCTATAAAACTCTATATGTGTCTATGAAGGTATGTGTCTACACACACACTTACAGAAGCATAAAAAGAAGTCTACAAAATTACACATCAAACCATAAATAATTCTTAGCGAGGTGAGATCAGAGTGATGAATTTGTAGGACATTTACTTACAGACTTCTAGATTATTTGACTTTGTTACAGTAGACTTATAAAACTTTGTTATTTAAAAACCACTACAGTTTAAAAATAAAGTACTTGACAGATAAAGTTTACTCAGTTAGGAGAAAAATCCTAAATGAATGGCTAAGGGAATGTCACACACTCATAAAACAATTTCACATAAAATACAAAACATTTAAAGGGAAATCATGTAAACTAATATACTTTTTCACAAAATATGACAGAAAATGAAGAAATGTAGATACTGGGATACAACATTTGAACAAGTTTGCAGGACTTGTACAAAACAGTCATGGAGGGAGAGAACCAAGGCCTCCTGGTTGGAAAGTGACTGACAGTATAAAAGAAGGTGGGGAGGTAAAGAGGGAAAAAGTGAAAGGCTTACATCTATGGTCATGCACCTTTCATGAAAATGGTGCTGAAAATCAGAGGGTGGACCAGGGCATTTAGTGGCTGTGGCAACCCTTGTGAATTTTCCTTCACTTGGAAAACCCCAGCACGCCTGTCCTGAACCTAACGCACGCCAGCTTCACCCCAGAGCGTAAAACTTGAGCCAACGTGAGGAATTCTAGACCAGACTTAAAGTTTGATGTAAACGAGCCATACACATTTCCTAGACCCATTAGTCTAATAAGAACAAGATAAGGGCCTGTAACTAACAAAAAATAGCAAAAAAAAAACTTTCTAGAAGACAAAAACTCACACAGGGAGGTAACGATTAAGTAGAGTAGCACGAAAAAACCAGCGTAGCGTGCTTTGGCAAGGAAATGAAATCCAAACAGGGGCCCAACTGCCTGTCATACGAGGTCTGACAATTAAGTACACAAACTTGCCACTGGGCACTTGCACCGGCAGCCCTGTACAAAGAACTCGGGGAGGCTTCACAACCTTGGTGTATGGTGTCTCACAGCTGTGTTCATGTCAACCTGTGGCGGTATCAGGCTGAGGGGCATTCACTATTGTTGTTGTGTGTTTTTGTGTCCCACTGCAAGAATGTTGGAGCTTGTATTAGAGCAACAAACAAACATTAAATTTCCTGTTAAACTTGGCAAGAGTGGAAGTCACATCAGGGACCCGTCCAAGTTTATGGGGATAATGTGATGAAGAAAACGGCAGCGTACAAATGGATTAAACGGTTTTCTGAGGGGAGAGAAAGTGTCACTGATGAAGAGAGGTCAGAGCAGCCTAACAAGCAGAACTGACAACAGTATTGCAAAAGTTCATCAAATTCCATGGCAAAATCATGGTCTGACTGTGAGATGTAAACATAAAGTAAACACCAAGCAAACATCAACAGAGAAAAACAGAAAAATCTTAACTGAAAATCTTGGTATGAGAAACATGTATGCAAAAATGGTCCCGAAGGAGCTCACTGACAAAGGACAGTAAAGAAGAGTGGAAGTTCACCCAGGCCTACTGGAGAGGCCCGATGACGTCGGGGCACGGAACACGGGCGTGCCAGTATGACCGTGAACCCAGGCATCAAGCTGCACAATGGAATCTCACCAGTTCTCCACAACTGACCAGAAAAGTCCCATCAGTCCAAACCAAAAGTCAAAACAATGTTGCCAACATTGTTTGATACTGAGGGATTGTTCATTATGAATTTGTACCAACTGGACAGTTAACCAAGTTTGCTATTTAGAAGTGCTGAAAAGGCTGCATGGAAAAGCTAGCTGAAAACCACCTGAACCGCTCACCACCAACTCAGGGCTCTTGCATCACGACAACACGCCAGCTCACACAGCACCATCTGTGAGGGGATTTTTAGCCAGTCTGCTCTGGCCAACAATGACTTTTTTCTTTACACAAAGATAAAGGAAATATTGAAAGGAAGACATCTGGATGACATTCAGGACATGAAGGTACTATGGCGACAGCTCTCAAGGCTATTCCAGAGGAAGAGGTCCAAAACTGCTCTGAAGGGTGGACACTAAGCACTGGTGTTGGTGCCCAGCTCCCCAAGGGCAGTACTTTGAAGGCAACTAGTGATATTCAGCAATAAGGTATCTATCACTTTTTCTAGGATGAGTTCACGACCATAACTGTCAGACCTTGTATCCACGGAGAAGGTCGGGGTTGAGAATGCTAAGGACAACAAATGAGCTGAGAACAAATGGATTCATGACTGAACGCAAAACAGTCAGACCCCATACCTTCACTCCATGCAGGCAAGATAAAGTCAGGGAGAGCTCTAAAAACAAAGCAGAAAACACAAAAAATACTAGTGACTAGAAAGAGGTCAAAGATTTGAGAATCCAGATCACTTTCACCACTGCTATTCAGTATGTCTACTAGCAGAGCTAGCCAGAGCAATTAGGTAAGAAAAAGCAATGATAGTTATCCAAATCAGGAAGAAAGAAATAAAAATATCCCTTTTCACAAATGACACAATCAAATACACAGAAGACCCCAAAGAATCCACAAGAAAGCTGCTAGAACTAATAAATGAATTCAACAAAGTGGCAGGATACAGTTAACAAAAAAAATTGAAAAATCAGTCAGGTTTTTATACATCACAAAGAGCAATTTAAAAAGCAAATGAAGGCAGCAATTCCATTTAGAGCAGCATCTAAAAGAATAAAATACCTAGAAATAAATTTAACCAAGAAGTAAAATGCACATACACTGAAAATTATAAAATACTTCTGAAACTTAACAAAGGCCTAAATAAATGGGAGGACATTCCATTCTCATGAACAGGAAGAGTTAATATTAAAATGGCAAAGTTATGTTAGGCAAATTTATATAGAATTGTCAGGGGCCTCAAAGAGTCAAGGTAATCTTGGGGGGGAAAAGAAAAAACCAGGAGGGCTAACGTTTCCCACTGTCAAAGCATCATAAAGCTCCAGTCATCATAACATTCTGGTACTGGTATAACAGTAGACAGACCAAAACAGAATTCAGAGAAATAAACCCACACATGTATGGTCAACAGATTTTTAGCAAGCATGCTAAGTTTATCCAATGAAGAAAACATAGTCTCGCTCACAAATTATGCTGTGAAAACTAGATTTCCTCAGAGGAAACTGGACCCATAACTTATATACTAAAACTAACTCAGAATGGGCCAAGTACTTAAATGTAAGAACTGAAACCATAAAACTCTCAGAAGAAAACAGAGGTAATACTTTGAGACCTACTTTTTTAACAATATTTTATTTTGACTTTTCTAATTGTGATTAAGTGAAAGTCTACAATCCAAATCAATTCTGCATGTCTACCTATCTGCAGCTCCATCTACTCTCCTCAACCTGTGACAGCACACTCCTCCTTTCCACTCCATATTTCCCGTATCCTCTTAAGGAGCGTCTGTCCCCTCCTCTCCACTCCCTTGTCTCCCACCTAGAAAGACACTAGTAGGGCAGCCTCTTATGAATTCATAAAACCACAAAGTACACACAGCATGTGGTCATCAGTGTTCCTGCGTCCAGTCCATTCTTATCTGAAGAGTTGACCTGAGCACTGGTTTGCAGTCAGGGCCAACAGTAAGTCTACAGGTCGTGTTCCCAGGGGACCCTCCGGGCTGTTGGACCATCACTTCTGGTCTTTACTTAGTAGAGTTCTTGAACTGCACACCTCTTTTTCTCACATTTAACAGAATCTTTTTAGATATGGCACCAAAAGCACGAGCAGCAAAAGACAAAATTAGATAAACAGAATAACAGCAAAATTAAAAACTTTTTCTCACAGGACTTATTAAAAAAGTAGAGGTAATGTATAGACTGAGAGAAAACTTTTGTAAACTATATATCTTATAAGGACTTAATACTCAGCATATATACAGAACTCTGACAACTTAACAAAAAGACACACAACCCAATCAAAAAAAATGGGCAAAAATTTAAATAGACACTTCTCCAAAGAAGAAATGCAACTGGCCAACAAACACAGAACACTGATCATGAAAGAAATGAAACAGAAAACCACAATGGGGATCACTTCACATCCACCAGGATGGGACTATGATTTAAAAACTGAAAACAGTAGTTGTTGACAAGAGTGTGAAGACATAGAAATCCTCATCCACGGCTGACGGGACTGTAAGATGGTACAGTCACTGTCCAAAAGGTTGCTGGTTCCTCGAAGAGTTAAATATAGAACTATCACATGATCCGGAAACTCCATGGCCAGGTACACTCCCAAAAGAGCTGGGAGTAGGAACTCAGACACCTGTGCACAAAGGCTCACTGCAGCACTATTCACAGTAATCACCAGGTGGGAACAGTCTAGACACCCACCAACAGACGAATGGATAAACTAAACGTGGGACATATACACAATGGAATACTGCTTAGCCACTAAGAAAAATGAAATTCTAACACATGATAAAATAAGGATGGACGCTGAAAAAAATTACACTAAGTGAACTAAATCAGTCTCAAAAGGCCCAGTGGCATGTGGTCTGCTTCCATGAACCGTCCAGAGCAGGAAGTGTACAGCAGCGAGGCCAGCACGCACAGTGACCGCCACGGAGGAGGGGAGGGGGAAGGAGGGAAAGGCAGATTTGATGCTTCAGGACTCTGAGCTTCCGTAAAGGGTGACTGCAAAATACGTGAACAAATAAGACAAGGGTTGGACAAGACAATCAACACAATGTCACTGAACTGTGTAAGACTGTTGAAATGCCCAATGTTTTATTATATGTATTTACCAAAACAAAATCACAGGAAAGACAGGTGCTTCGTGAGAGCCACAACACAAATCACAGAAAACTGAGGAGAAGAGGGGCAGAAAACAATGGGTATGAAGCACTCAAAGGAATATTATGACAAGTTTTCATAACTGAAGAATATAAGTTTAGCTACAGAAAACCTAAGCCAAACCAAACTCATCACCACTGAATCAATTCCAACTCACAGCGACCCTACAGAGCAGAACAGAACTGCCCCAGAAGCGTCCACAGTCGTCATTTTCACGGAAGCAGACGCCATGTCTTTCTCACAAACCACCTATAGGTTGAGAACCACTGACCTTCTGGTTAACACCCAGGTCCTTCAATGCAGTACCAGGTGCCTTTAAAAGGCCTCTGAGTCCCAAACACAATGGGGAAAAGACACCAACACCAGTGTCCGGCTGCCGTGCTGGCCGAGGGTACATTGACACAATTAATTAAAAAGTAATGATTTAGCACTATCTGGTAAAATAGAACATGACAGCCCTATAGGCAACGATTCCACTCCTAGATATCCACAGAAATTCTGCACATGTATATACCAAGAGACACGTACAATAACACATATTATCTGTAACAGCAAAAAAGAAGAATTAACCTAAATGTTCACCAACAGGAGAATGGAGAGAAAATACAGTACAATCAGACAGTAGAATACCATGCACCCTTATAAGCGAGTCAACAACTACACAAATCAACAAAATTAATCACACAAGTACAATGTTAAGCCAAAAAACACATATCACATGAGATCAAAGGTATGATTAATTCTGTCCTAGTCATCCAGTGCTCTAACAGAAATACCACAAGTGGGTGGCTTTCACAAAGAGAAACTGATTTCCCCACAGTAAAGTAGGCTAAGAGTGCCATTTCAGGGCCTTCACTCCAGGGGAAAGCTTTCTCTGTTGGCCTTGGAGGAAGGTCCCTGTCGTCTGTCTTCTGAAGCTTCTGAGGCATAAGGACCTCCGCTCTACAAGAGATACCCTGCTCCTGGCACTGCTACTCTCCTGACAGTAGGAAGTCCCCAAATCTCTCCGTGAGCTACTTCCACAAGGTCTCAAAGCCTCTGTGGTGTTAATGGACCACAGCACGGGGGCCCCTCACACCACACCGGGACCACAGCACGGGGGCCCCTCACGCCACACCGGGACGACAGCACGGGGGCCCCTCACGCCACACCGGGACCACAGCACGGGGCCCCTCATGCAACACCAGGATGACAGCAAGACAAGAGACACAGTGGCCGCATCAGCACAGGCTCAAGCATAAAAACAGCTGCGGGGCTGGTGCAAGGCCAGGAGGGTCTCCTCCAGTGGTGCAGACGGGCACCACAAGTTGGAACCATTCAGACGGAGCCTAACAACAACGACCATTACCAAAGCGAATAAATCGAGAAAGAAAACAGAATCCAGGAAAGTAAATTCAGAATAATAGGGAGAAGTCCTAGAACAACAGTAATCAACCACAGCTCAGGATCTATCAACTCAGACCACAGCAGGAGAACGGAGCACCTAAAGAGGCAGATCTCCAGGAGAATTTATTTTGAATGTGGATTTGAGCAACATGATAACATCACATTAAAGGCTGGCAACATTTACACAGGGAGAGATTCTAGTTGCCTACCAGGTATCCATTCTAACTTAAAGAACTCTGATTTACTCAAGCAGCAATAAACTCAGCTTCAAAGATTACATTTCTTAGCCTTCTAGCTAGGGTTAGCTAATGAGTTAAGAGAGAAAACTCTGGGGTATGGTTTCAGAGGATCATACTAAACAGAAGTGAATTAGTTGGGAGAAATGTCTTTTTCGCTATTTATCCAACTGCCTCTTTTTCAGCCCATCTGGAACACAGATGTGATTGCTGGAGCTCCAGCATCCGTCTTACAGGCAACTCTGAGGACAGACACAGCACACTTAGGATGCTGGAGCAGACAGACAGACAGCCACAACACCGTACCACTCATAAACGGGCTACCCAGCACTTCCTTTACAAAAGGGGGAAAAGTTTAATATGCTTTCACCAGTTGTGTGCATTTTCTGCTCTAAGGATGAACTAAACAGTGCTAATACAAGCAAGCACGAACAATTTGGGGAACACAGTGTCTAGCAACAGTTCTAGAGAAGATTACTTGCAGATGAAACCAATCTAACAAAAAAATGACCCAAGATAAGGAACTCAGGCAGGGTGGAGGAGCATTTCTTTCCCCTGTTAAAAGACAGGCCTAATGCTAAACAACTGTGGGAATCAAGGTTACCAAGCAAAATGCAGATGTTAAAAACCCAGAACCACAGCAACACGACAGAGCAAAGAAACAGTCAGAAAGGAAGGGAGAGGTAGACAGTGCCCAGCTACTACGACTGATCATTGTGACCAGGGACACAACAGAGGTCCCAGGCAGAAAGGGACAAAAGTATAGAGCAAAACTCAAATTTCTAGAAAGGCCAGACCGACTGTACAGAGGCTGAGACCTGAAGAAATCCTGAGACTATTGCCCTAAGATACCCTTTGAACCACTGACTACAGTTACCTTTTATCCAAATGACAGACTGGGTTATAAAATAAGCAACAGTCCCCGTGAACACTGTGCTCTGTTAAATCATCAACTGCAGGAGGACAAATGGTCAACATTTCCCCTAAAACAAAAATAAGAAGCTAAAGAGAGGCAGGAAAGCCAGATTAACAGGAACAGGACAAAAAGAAAAGAAATAAGGAGAATACTGACACATTATAAAAAAATGTAACCAACATCATAGAACAAGTTATACAGAAGTTGTTAAATGGAAACCTCATTTGCTGTGTAAACTTTTGCCTAAAACACAATAAAAAATTTTTTTTAAAAAAAGGCACAAGAAAAGCTGCTAGACTTCTACAGTTATCCATGAAATGCTCATCCAAACCACAGTGAGACACCGTTTCACCAGCACAAGGACGGCTAGAATGAAAAATAAAAAAGATCACCAACAGCTGTGGAGACACTGGAACCCTCACCAACTGCAGGCAGGAATGTAAAATGGTGCAACCACTTCAGAAAACAGTTGGGCAGCTCCTCAAACAAGTCATCACTGAGCTACTACATAACCCAGCAATTCCTCTCCTAGGGATATATGTCCAAGAAAATGAAAAACAAACATTCACACAAAAAGCTGTACCCAAAATTTTTAGTAACTTTATTTGTAATAGCCCCAAACCAGAAACCACCCAGATGTCTTTCAATGGGCAAATAAAAAAACTGGTATATCCACGCCATTGACTCCTGCTTAGAGTGAACAGCAATAAATTACTCATACACAACAACCTACAACCTAAATCTCCAAGGAATTATGTTGAGTGAAAAAAGCCAATTTCAAAAGATTATATGAGATTCTATTTATATAACATTCTTGAAGTGACAAACTTATAGCAATGAAAAACATATTAGCAGTTCAAGAGAAGGCAAAGACAAAAGGGGAAGCAGGCGTGGCTACAGGAGGGCAACGTGAGCACCACTGCGGTGACGGAAGTGTTTTCTGATTGACCCTAACAGTGTCCACACACTGGCTGTGACAATGCACCAGCGTTTTGTCAGATGTCACCGCTGGACCAACTGGGGAAAGGCACAACGGTCTTCCTGCAATTCTTTCTAATGTGAACCCATTAACTATCTCAAAATAAAAAGTTTAAATTAGTAAAGAATAAACATACACAGTCAGACTCAGGCTTACCATCTGAAATACTTCCAATAACATCTTTTCTTTGGATTTCAAGAGCTCCTCTTATCTCCCTTTTCCTGACCTTCACCAGACCAGTGCCAAAAGCTCTTCCCTGGATGCAGCCTCCTCACAAGACAAGCCGTTCTGCCATCTCATTAACAACCAGCCGCTGGAGCGCCCCACTGGCCCTCTTGTTTGTTAGTGTGCCTCACAAGCGCTCTCTCCCCAGATCAAACTCGGCACCACAGGGTCCTCCACTGACTTGGTCATGCCGCAGCACACCCAGCTTCACAGTGCTTTTCTTACTCAAACGGCTTGATAAGACCGTATTTCACATCACTACCTTTAGAATTTTCTTGTTTGTGAAACAAACAGAATTTGGTTGCTTTGGGAAGGGTCTTGTTCACTGAGAGGTTTCACTGGACAATGGGTGTTTTAGAGTTCTTAGAGAAAAGAGAAGGGAGATACAAAGTTAAATACAAACAGGAGGAGAGAAACCAAGACACAAATTGTGAAAGAAAAACCAGAAACAAAGTTTCAAAACTAGAGCTCTTGAGAACAGCAAGAATAAAGAGACTTGCTGGGGACAGGTAGCAAAAAGTCAGTCAGCACTCCACTCTAAAACTCCTCTGATGCCAGAAGATGTACTTGAATCTCAGAGCTTGCTCGTTCCAAGTGGACAGAAACAAGACCAAAACAGAACGCCTGTGTTACTTCACACTTCTTAATCAAAAACTAGGTAGAGCAAAAGAGTCTGTATTTTCATCTAAATCATCATTTGGGGCAAACGGCCTTCATCACTTATCTAGCATATTACATTTATCTAGAGTTCTAAACACTGGCATCTAGATACTTATGTGAAATGACATAATTGACAGAACTGTCCTAAAAGAAGTTTGTTATTATTTTTTGCCTTTACTTTTATTTAATGATCAATCTGATATCAAACCAAGTTAATAACTGAAGAGAGATGCATGTTAAAAGTTAGGGCATTCAAGCCTGTGAATGAAACACGGGTGTTTTAACAGAGTCCAGGCCATACCTCAAACTCAAACTGCATACACAGAATTCACATTTATGTACATATATACATAGGAGTTAAAATGAGTTATCTATCTCTATAAACATAAAATAGACACACAGGCATGTAACATGCTTAATTTTATCAATCACTGTGCTCTTTGTGAGTTAACAGGTCTCCACTTAAAAACACGTTAGTACCTCCTACACACTCCAGGTAAATAACACCCTTAATTAGGCAGGGACACCCTAGTGGTGCAGCGGTTAAGTGCTACACTTGCTCACCAAAAGGTGGGCAGTCAGACTCCACCAAGTGCTCCTTGGAAACTCTATGGGGCCATTCTGCTCTGTCCTATAGGGTCACTATGAGTCAGAATCCACTTAAAGGCAGTGGGTTTGGTTTGGGTTCAATTAGGCACACATCTTCCAATTAGTATATTTTATAAATTTGATTGTGTAAGGTTAAATGTCTGTTTTTAAGTGGCCAAGACAGGCTGAGTTATTCTTAACATCAAGCTTGAAAAGTAAACACGCTCTGGATAAGAGTAATACTACAGAAAGCAAACAAGCTCTGGATAAGATTAATACCACCGTATGAAAGCTGAAGAGTCTGACTCCCAAAAGAGGTGACCTGAGGAAGAGCATCCAGGCAGAGGGCCAATATCCACCCCCAGAATGTGCATGCCACATTCCCACATTCAAACAGATAGCTTTGAAGCACAATCATTTTTGGAAATAATCTTAAATTTGAAGTTTGAAACACAGAGCCTGGAACTCGCTGACGCCCAGTAATCAGGAATTCACACACACACACACACACACACACACACACACTGCACACATTCTTACAGTCAGAAGTCACGGGGCCTGGACATTCATGATTTTACTAAGGGAAAGGTTAACAGCTTGCAGAATATTCTCTAAGGGATCAATAGTCAAGAAAAAAGGAGGTGGGAAAATAAACGGTTATATACCTCCCCTCTAAATATTATAAGATCTATGCCTGGATTAAGCCAAAACCAGCAGAAAACTGCATTTCTAGACCCCTGATTCTGGCCCCTGCAGCACCACTTTTTGCTAAATCGTGCTCTGATGACACACCACACACTTTCATTCAAGGACATGTAGGAGAGCCCAGGGGTCACTGACTTTGTGGATATTGGTGATGCATCATACAGGGTGCTCTCGGGGAGACACACGAGAGGAACGGTCTGCGGGTCTTACTCAGAACCAAGACCAGCCGTGCTTCTCCTAAGTGCCCACTTTCCCAATCTGCTGTGACTAAAGATACAGTCACATCAGGTCTGACCATCCGCAACCCCACGTGACAGCATCCATCTTCCACGGACGGTTCTGAGGTCTGTAGTCCTGACAGCAGCAGACTGCCGGGTCTCTCAAACGGGGGTCCAGACCATCCACCTTGCGGTGAGCCGCTAGCCCCACTGGTGGAGCCCCAGGGCTCCCCTTTGTCACTTACGAGCACCCTAACCCAGAGCATGCCCCTTTTGGCACCAGCTGGCAAAAAGCTGAGAGCCCGACTGCTGGCCTGCCTCCCAAACATGCAGGCCCTCACGACAGGAATCTCTTCGCTGCCTCATTCTCGGTGTCCCGCCCTCGTTTCCACCCTTACTTACCCTTTGTTCCCGTGTCCTCACCACCTTCCGCAGACCTGTTTTTTGTGTGTGTATGTTTTAAATTACATCGTTTTTCACAAACCATCCTTAATCCTTTCCAGAACTACACAAGGAAAAATTCAAACACTAAGAGAACAATGGTTAACTAGACAGGGTAAGAAGTGATGATTTCAAAAAAGGAAAGGAGATTGCAAATAACCCAGAATTTGAGTTAAGATAAGTCCCAAAAATGTCAAATGTGGTATAAAATACATTTACTGTTAAGTTACATACACTGTAAAGGAAAATACCCACCACTCTGTGGACATCTGGAAATACAATCTATAAATAAGACTCACCGACACACAACATCACCAACTGCTTTTAAAAAACAGCCCCAGCACGACAATGGCCCACTGCCGCTGTCTGCTTTTCAGCTGAACTCACGCTGGTTCACTCACTGGACCAACCAGGCAGCGTCTGTCTTTTGACAGTGGCTCTCCTTTCTGTCTAACCAATCAGCAGAAACTGCCGCACAGTAAGAAGAGTTCACTCTCCCTCTCCACAGCCACAGCGGTCATCTCTGCAAACCATCGACCAGTCAACACAGGTCCCAAGTGCCGAAACTCAGCATCACAGGTAACTCAGGGATTCTGACCCCTCCCTCTCAGTTTCCCAAAAGCAAACTCAAAATGTCACCATCACTCAGCATCTCTATCCGGACTCAGACATGTCACAGATGGAACACTGAGCCAAGTGACTTACAGCTAGAAACTTGATTTCGTACTTTAATTTTCTTCAGTGACCTAGTTAGTACCAAATACACATATTCCAAGCCAAAGCTATGTCATAACTATCATCCAAACTTCCCTCCAGTATGACAGGCCATCAGGTACGTTTTCTAATGGAGTTCTAGTACTGCACACCCATTTTTCTCCTGCTACAACAAGGACTGTACTCTGTGTTCCCTGTCAGGGCAGCCACTGTTGGTGGCTGGGCACCATCGACTTCTTCTGTCTGCTAAAGTGGTCTCTGCATCACACAGCCCCTCGGTCTGCTGAGCCCACAGCTTCCTCATGTCTTCGATGTCCTTTGGTCCTCCTCTGCTCCAGGTGGTCTGAGACCAACTGATGCCACTTACATGGCCGCTTGCTTCTAAGACCCCAGACACCACTCACCAAAGTGGGGTGCAGAACATTTTCTTTTTTAAAAAAAAAACCTAGTTATGCCATTTTAGGCTAGATGTCCCCTGCAACCACGGTCCCCAGGTCCCTGTCCCTCACTACTCTTTAAAACACTGAGTTATTCAGAAAACCTTTGAGCTTTTAGCTTTTAGTCCAGTCGTGCTAACTTCCCTTCCGTTGTGTGCTGTCACTGCCCCCACCTAAGTCAGTTCCTAAACTCATATCTAATCTATGAAGACTCCTTGTCCCTCCCTCCTCACCCTTGTAACCATCAAAGATTATTTTTTCTGTGCTTAAACCTTTTCTTAAGTCCTTATAGCAGTGGTCTTATCCCATATTGGCTCTTTTGCAACTGCATAACTCCACTCAGCACAATGCCTTCCAGATGACTCTGTGCTACAGAGACGCTTCCTCAGGCCGTCATTATTCTTCACCATGTCACAGGGCTCCGCTCTGCGACTGTGCCACACTTTGTTTACGCATTCGTCCGTTAAAGGACACCCAGGTCGATCCCGCCTTTCTTGCTGTTGAGGACAGTGCCACAGTAAACGCCGGCATGCATGTATTCATTCGCGTGACAGCCGTCATTTCTCTAGGACACATTCAGAAAGAAAGTGGGACTGTGGGACCATATGGTATTTCTATTTCTAGCTTCTGAAGACAGTACCAAATCAACTTCCAAAGCGGCTGTACCACTTGACATTCTCACCGGCAGTACAGAAGTAGAGTCCTGGTCTCTGGTCTCTCCACAGCCTTGCCAGCATTTGTTGTTTTGTGTTTTTTGTATTAATGCCAACCTTGCTGGGGTGAGATGGTATTTCACTATAGTGCTGATTTGGATTTCTCTCACGGCTAATGATTGTGAGCATTTCCTCACGTGTGTGTTAGCTGCCTGGATGTCTTCTTTGGTGGTGTGCCAATTCATCTCTTTCATCTACTTTTTTAAACTGTGTTATTTGTCTTTTTCTTGTTTTGCAGTGCCTTGTAGATAATGGAGATTAGACGTCAGTCAGATTCGTCATAGCCAAAATTCCTTCCCTGTCTGTAGGTAGTCTTTTTACCTTCAGAGACATCTGTGTATGAGCCTAAGCGTTTGATTTTTAGGCGTTCCCAGCTACCTATTGTGTCTTCTGCTGTCTGCGCACTGTGATAAATTTGCAGTCTGTCTATGCCGTGCATTAGGATTCCTCAGCTTGTATATTCTTGATGCATTAAAGCAAAGCATGACCATCAAAAGTTCATTACCAGCACTCCAAAATATCAAAAAGTACCTTATTTATACAAGAATGAGCAAAGACAAGGAGAGTACAAGTGCATATAATGAAACCAAGGCCCATAAACAGACGAAGAGGTGTTCACCCCACTCCTACTCAGAAAAATGAGAATCAGAAACTACAGTGAGACGCCACTCATCAACTACTAACAAAAATTGAGAAGTCTAACATATATATTGTTTAAAAGGCTATGGAGAAATAAGCATCCTCAAAGACAAACTGTCCACCCTCCACAGAGGACTCCTGGGGGGACAGCCAACTGTCCACTCTCCACAGAGGACTCCTGGGGGGACAGCCAACTGTCCACTCTCCACAGAGGACTCCTGGGGGGACAGCAAACCCGTGCATTCTCTGTAGAGGAGACTTTGGTGCCATCTATCAAACAACAGGTCTTCTGGGAACTTATACCACAGCATATGAAATACACAATGAAAAACCACAAACATTCCAAGTGCTTCACTGCTGCACTCTTCCATCCAGCAAAAGACTGGAAATGACCCAAGTGTCCAGAGATAAAGCACTAGTGGAATTAAACCAAGGTCAGAAACCCTGGTGTTATTGTGGTTAAGTGTTACAACCACTAACCAAAAGGTTGGCAAAAGGTTGGACACTCGGGCAGTTCTACCCTGACCTACAGACTTGCTATCAGTTGGAACCGACTCAATGGCAGTGGGCTTGGTTTAGCTTTACAGTCACATAACAGAATACACAATTACTGTTAGAAAAAAAAAGGAAAATCTCTGCTTACTAATGTGGAGAGATCTCCAACATATACTGATAAATGTGCATACCAGAATTAAGAATCCAGATGCAAGTCCATCTACCTATGGTCACCTGGTCTTCAACAAAAGCCCAAAGTCCACTAAATGAGGAAAAGACAATCTTTTTAACAAATGCTGCTAGCATACTGGATATCAATCTGTAAAAAGATGGAACAGGACCCACATTTCACACCATACACAAAAACTAATTCAAAATGGAGCAAAAATCCATACATAAAACCAAAAACCGAAGATGATGTTGTGGTTATTAGGTGCCACTGAGTTGGTTCTGACTCGCAGTGACCCTGTGCACAACACAACAAAACACTGCCTGCTCCTGCACACGTCCACAATCACTTTTACGCTTAAACCCATCATTGTAGCCACTGTGTCAGTCCGTCTCATCGAGTGTCTTCCTCTTTTTCACTGACCTTCCACTCTACCAAGCATGATGTCCTTCTCCAAGGACTGATCCCTTTTGACAACATATCCAAAGCAGGTAAAACACAGTCTTGCCACCTCTCCTTCCAAGGAGCACTCTGGTTGAACTTCTTCCAGAACAGATCTGTTTGTTCTTTTGATGGTTCACGGTACATTCAGCATTCTTCTCCAATACCACAACTCAAAGGCATTAATTCTTCTTATGTCTTCCTTATATTCAATGTCCAACTTTTGCCTGCATGTGATACCACCAAAAATGCGATGGCTTGGGTCAGGAGCGAGCACCTTGGTCTTCACAGTGGCATCTTTACTTTCCAATACTTTAAAGAGGTCCTTTGCAGCAGATTTTCCTGATATGCTGTGTATTTTGATTTCTTGACTGCTGCTTCCATTGGTGTTGACTGTGGAACCAAGTACGATGAAATCCTTGACAACATCAATCTTTTCTCCATTTATGATGATGCTACTTACTGGTCGAGTTGTGAGGATTTCTGTTCTCTTGATGTTGAGGTGCAATCCATACTAGAGGCTGTGGTCTTTGATCCTCATCAGTAAGTGTTTCAAATCCTCTTCACTTTCACCAAGTAAGGTGGAATGTAGGTTGTTAGTGAGTCTTCCTCAAATCCTGATGCCTCATTCTTCTTCATATAATCCAGCTTCTCAGATTATCTGCTTGGCATACAGACTGAAAAGGTATGGTGAAAGGATATAGCCCTGACAAACACCTTTCCTGAACTTAAGCCATGCTGTATCCCCTTGTGCTATTTGAACAGCTGCCTCTTGATCCATGTATAGATTCCTCATGAGCATAACTGTGTCAAAATTCACAATCTCCTCAATGTTAGACATAATTTGTCATGATCCACACAGTCAAATGCCTTTGCATAGTCAACAGGAACATAGGCAAACATCTTTCTGGTATTCTCTGCTTTCAGCCAAGATCCATCTGACATTAGCAATGCTATCCCTGGTTCTACATCCTCTTATGAATCTGGCTTGAATTTCTGGTAGTTCCCTGCCAATATACTGCTGCAGCTGCTTTTGAATGATCTTGTGCAAAAGCTTACTTGCGCATGGTATTAATGATACTGTTCAATGACTTCTGCAAGATCAATGCTAGAGGCCTTAATACCATAAATAGGATACCAACCATAATTTAACTACGCACAAACAACAGAAGATAAGCTAGATAACTGCAAACTTACAAAAATTAAGCACTTACGGTCATCAAAAAACTTTACCAAAAAAGTAAAAAGAGAACCTACAGGCTGGGAACAAAAATGTTCGGCTATGAAAAATTCAACAAAGGTCTAATCTCTAAAATGTACAGAAAACCCTAATACCTCTACAACAGAAAGACAGATAATCTGATTAAAAAATCAGCAAAGGATATGAACAGACACTTCACCAAAGATATTCAGGTACCCAACAGATACATGAGGAGAAATCACAGTCATTAGCCATTAGAGAAATCCAACTCAAAACTACAATGAGACATCATCTCACCCCAATATTAATGGCATGAAAATGTTGGAGAAGCAGCAGGGATATCAGAATTCTTATACACTGCTGGTAGGAATGCAAAACAGTACAACTAAATTATTCTGGAAAATGATAATGGCACTTCCTTAAAAAGTGAGAAACAGAAATACCATACAATCCAGCAAACCCACTCCTAGGAATATATGCTGAAGAAATAAGAGCTGTCACGTAAATAGACATATGCACAACCATGTTCATTACAATACTATTCACAATAGCAAAAAGATGGAAACAACATAAGTGCCCATCAACAAATGGGTGAACAACAACCTACAGCACACACACACAATGGAACACAGGCAATGACAAACAACAATTCTGGAGGACATTATGCCAAGTGAAATGAGTCCATCACAAAACCACAAATACTGTATGAGACCACGGTCACAAAAACTCATGGAAAGGTCCACACACACAAAGAAGCAATCTTTGGTGATTACACGACAAGAGAAGTGCGGAGGGAAAAATCCTGAGTAGACGACAGACAAGTAATAACTTTGGTGAGGCGTAAAGTCAGCGCAGCCTGAGCAAGCATGGTTGTGGGGGCTCCACAGACACATCCCAACTCCCAGAGGGACCAAACAACTGCACTGAGGGTTGTGGGGACTACGGTCTCAAGGAACATCTAGCTCGACTGGCATAATACAGTTTACAGAGAAAATGCTTTACATTCTACTTTGGTGAGCAGTGTCTGGGGTTCTAAAAGCTTGTGAGTGGTCATCGAAGACATCCCACTGGTCCCAGCCTATCTGGAGTGAAGGAGAATGAAGAGAACCACGGACACAGGGAAGGATTCATGCAGAGGACTAACGGAGCACAGCTACCACAGAGTCCACCAGATCGGGATCGGTACAGCCACGTGGTACCCTGCTACCACCACCAACAGCTAGCAGGGGTCACAATAGAGGAGTCCGGACAGAGCTGGAGAACAACATACAATAAAATTCTAACTCACACACACACACACACACACACCAAAAAGACCAAACTTACTGGTCTGACAGACTGGTAAAACTCTGAAATGGTAGCCCAACGACATTCTTTTAACTCAGCGCTAAAGTCGTTCCTGAGGTTCACCCTTCAGTCTGAGCTTAGACAGGCCCATAAAACAAACAACAATATGTACAGCTCAACCAGCACACCAGCCCAGGGGCTGAGACAGAAGGCAGGAGGGAACAGGAGAGTGAGTAACAGGGAACCCGAAGTCCAGAAGGAGAAGGTGCTCTCAAATCCCGGGACTGCCACCAGTGTCACAGGATAACGTAGGCTAGTCACTGAATGAGGAATTTTTCTCTGCAAACCTCCACCTAAACCATGATAAATATACATACAAACAAATTTTAAAAAAAGATTCAAAACTATATATACAGTACGATACTTTTGGGGTAAAGCCAAGCCAAGTGCCGTCGAGTCAGACCCATGATTCGGGGTAAGAGGGGGATAATAAAATCATACATGCTTGTATTTATTTTTAACAAATCATGAAAGAATAAACAACAAACTAGGGAAATAAAGGAAACAGGAGGACAGTAGAGCAGTGGTTTGCATTCCATCATTTTCTTCCCAATTTTCAAAGTTTGCAAACACAAATCTAAAAAAACAGACAGAACAATTTACCTACATCATTTGTTATTTTTAAAGTCATAACCCAAAACCAAACCCACTGCCATCACCACAGTGAACACACTGTTTCCCCCATGTCTCTCAGTGTGTCACACTCTGGGGTCCTGCACGTCACTGTGATGCTGGAAGCTGTGCCACCAGTATGCAGACACGAGCAGGTCACCCACTGAAGACAGGTTTCAGCTGAGCTTCCAGACCAAGACAAAGGAGGAGAAGGAAGGACTAGCCAGCGAAAACCCTAAGAACAGCATCAGAGTCTCGCCCAGTGTGGTGTCAGAAGATGAGCCTCTCAGGGTGGGAGCTGCAAGAAACACAACTGGGGAAGAGCTGCTTCCTCAAAGTAGACACAATCCTAATAACACGGACAGAATCAAGCTTTGGGGAGCTTCGTTTGCTGATGGGGTACAACTCAAACTACGAAGAAACAGCTACAAACATCCTTTAATAATCAGTATGTGCAATGACACAGCATGCATCTAGGAAAACTGTAAGTCACCAAAAATGACATGGAACACACAGACACTGACGTCCTCAGCATTAGTGAGATGGAACAGAAGGGACTGAGTCGACGGGCTACTAGGCCAGGAACGGCAGAGAAGAGGAAAGGTGCCGACTTCACTGTCAAAAAGAACAAACATTTCAAGATCTACCTAGTACAACACTGTCAATAATAGGATGATATCTATATGCCTACAAGAAAGATCACTTAATACAACTATTATTCAAATCTGCACACCAACCACTAAGGCCAAAGGTAAGAAACTGAAGATTTTTACCCAGCTTCTACAGTGTGAGGAAACCCTGGTAGCATAATGGTTAACTGCTATTTCTGCTAACCAAAAAGTCAGCAGTTCAAATCCACAAAGCGCTCCTTGGAACCTCTATAGGTCAGTTCTACTCTGTCTATAGGGTCAGTATGAATCGGAATCAACTCAGCAGCAGTGGGTTTTGGGTTTCATGTACAATCTGAAATCGACAGAACACGGAATCAGAACAAACTGATAATTACTGTGATTCGAATGTGAAAGTTAGAGACAAAGGGTCGGCAGCTGGAAACACGGCCCTGATGACACAGTGATGGCAGAGATCACATGACGGGAATTTGCAAAACCAATGATGTCTTCACCGTAAGGACCTTTTACATCAACCGTACGTAGGAACTCCATCAGATGGAAGACCCAGGAATCTTAACAGACTACATTTGTGGAAAAAGACAATGGAAAAGTTCAATATCATCAGTCAGAGTAACAGCACGGATCCTCAGCAGAATGAGCCGACTGCTCATATCCAAGTTCAGACTGAAGCTGAGGAATATTAGAACAATTCCATAAGGGCCAAAGACCTCAAGTACAGCATATCCCACCTGAATTTAGAGACCATCTCAAGAGCAGATTTGACACACTGAACCACAATGACTAAAGATCAGACAAGCTGTGGAATGACATCACAGACATACACATGAAGACAGCACAAGATTGTTGAAAAGACAGGAAAGAAAGAAAAGACCAAAATGAACATCACAGGAGACTCTGAGTCCTGGTCTTGAATACTGAGTAGCTAAAGTGAAAGAAGAAATGATGAAGTCAAAAAGCTGAACAGAAGACTTCACAGGGCAGCTTAGGAGCAAAAAGTATTGTAAGAAGTGCAAAAATCTAGAATTAGAAAATAAAAAGGAAAAACACGTTCAGCATTTCTCAAGCTGAAAGAACTGAAGAAAAAAATAAAAATGTTAAAGGATTCTATGAGGAAAATATTAAACAACACAGGAGGCAACAAAAGAAGATGAAAATGTACAGTCACTACACCAAAATGAACTGATGGGTGATCAACCATCTCAAGACGCAGCAGGTGATTACGAACCGACAGGACTGAAGGAAGAAGTCCAAGCTGTGCTGAGGGCCCTAGCAAGAATTACGGCTCCAGGAACTGATGGAATATCTACCAAGATGTTTCCACAAACAGATGCAGTGCTGGAAGTGCCCCATGGTCTATACTAAGAACTCTAGAAGACAGCTAACTGGCCAACCAACTGGAAGAGATCCTTATTTGTGCCTGTTCCAAAGAAAGACGATCCAACCAAATGTGGAAATTATCAAATATCATAAGGTCATACAAAAGTAAAATTTTGCTGAAGATCATTCTAAAGCAGTTGCAGCAGTACATCCCCAGGCCACCACCAGAAATTCCAGCCAGATTCAAACGGACGTGCAACTAGCGACATCACTGCTGATGTCACATGGAATTTGGCTGAAAGTAGAGAATACCAGAAAGATATTTACCTGTGTTCTATTGAGTATGCAAAGGCATCCGAGTGTTTGGTTCGTGATGAATTATGGATGAAACTGCAGAGAATGGGAATTCCAGAACACTGACTGTATCATGAAGAACCTGCACTTAGATGAAGAGGCGGTCACTGGAAGAGTGCATATGGATGCGGTGTGTTTTAAAGTCAGGAAGGGTGTCCCTCAGGATTGTATCCTTTCACCACACCTATTTGATCTGTATGTTGACCAAACAATCCAAGAAGCTGTACTACATGAAGAGGCTCAGAGGAAGACGGGTGAACAACCTGCAACACGCAGATGACACTACTGTGCTTCAAGTGAAGAGGACTTGAAGCACTTACTGATGAAAATCAAAGATGACAGCCTTTAGTACAAACTACATTTCTGACATAAAGGAAACAAACGTCCTCACAACTGGACCAATATGCACGAGAAAAGACGCAAGGTATCAAAGGTTTGATTTTACTAGAATCCACAATCAATGCCCAGGGAAGCAGCAGTTGCATGGGGGAAATCTGCCACAAAAGTTGTCTTTAAGGCACTGAGAGCAAAGGCGTCACCTTGAAGACTGAGGTGTCCCTGACCCAAGCCAGGGTGCTATCAGTTACTTCACATGTATGTGAAGGCTGGGTGATGAATAATGACGACCAGACGGCTAACACTTTTGAACTGTGCTATTCATGTAGAATACAAAACCTACCATGGACTGACAACAGAATGAATACATCTATCTTGGAAGAAGTATAGTCAGACTGCTCCCTGGAAGCAAAGATGGCAAGACTACATCTCATATACCTTGAACATGGTATCAGGAGAGCTCAGCGCCTGGAGAAAGACATCACACTTGGCAAAGTAGGGGGCTCGTGAAAAAGAGGACGACTCTTAGCCAGACGGCCTGACAGCCTGACGGGGTAGCTGCAACAGTGGGTTCCATCATGACAACTGTGGGCGCGGCACAGGAGCAGACAGGGCTTCATCCGGCTGTCAGAGGGCCACTGTGACTTGGAGCTAACATGAGGGCGCACAGCAACACCAGTAAACACACGGTTTGGGCTCTACTTGCAAAACACATCCTCATTCAGCTAATCCATTACCATCTCCTGCTAGGGACTGGACTCTGTCCCCTAAAAATGTGTGTCAACTTGGCCAATCCATGATTTCCAGTCCTGTGTTACTGTCCACCAATTTGTGACCTGATCTGATTTTTCTATGTGCTATCAATCCTACCTCTTCGATGTTAGTGAGGTGAGGTTAACTCAGTGCTGTTGGGTCAGGTCCAATCCATAGCAACCCTGTGGTCAGAGAAGAACCGCCCCATAGAGTTTCCAAGGAGAGCCTGACGGATTTGAACTGCCAACCTTTTGAATAGCAGACACAGCACTTAACTCCTACACCACCAGGATTTCCAATGAGGTAGGATTAAAGGCAGTTAAATTAACAAGGTAGGACCCAACCTGCAAGATTAGGTTGTACCCTAAGTCAATTTCTTTTGAGATATAAAGAAAGAAGCTAGCAGAGAGACAGGGGTATGTCCATTCCACAGATACATACAAACTCCCTGAGAGTCTGAACAGCTGGGTTGAGGGCTGTGGGCACCAGGATCTCAGGTAACATCTAGCTCGACTGGCATGATACAAACAAAACATTCTATATTCTACATCAGTGAGTAGCATCTGGAGTCTGAAACACCTGTGAGCAGCCATCTAAGATACTTGACTGGTCTCACTCCTTCTGGAGCAAGGAAGAATGAGGAAAACTGAAGACACAAGGAAAAGATGAGTCCAAAGAACTACGGGACCACAACTAGCACAGCCGCCAGCAGATTGAGTCCAGAACAACCAGAGAGTACCCAGCCACCACCACTGACTGCTCTGACAGGATCACAGTGGAAGGTCCTGGGCAGAGCTCAAGAAAAACGGAGAATAAAATGCTAGCTCAAAAAAGCTGACCTGCCTGACAGAGACTGGAGAAATCCCTAGAGTATGGCCCTCAGGCACTCATTTAGTTCAGTTATGAAGTCACTCTCAAGGTTCACCCTTCAGCTAAAAATTAGACAGGCCCATAAAACAAAATGAAACTAAACAGGCACACTAGCCTACGGGCAAGGACCCACATGCAGGAGGGGACAATAAACGTGGTAACAAGGGAACCCAAGGCGGAGAAGCGAGACATGTGGTAAGGCTGTTAAACAATGTCACACAATCATTGTGTACTAACTCTCTACTGAGAAGCTGGTTGGTTCTGTAAACCTTCATTTAAAGTGCAATTTTTTAAGACAACAAAAAAAGAAAACATTCTGCATCCCACTTCAGTGAGTGGCATCTGGGGTCTTAAAAGCTTGCAAGTGGTCATCTAAGATGCATCACCTAGTCTCAACCCACCTGGATCAAAAGAGAATGAAGAACACCATGACATAAGAAAAACATTAGTCCAGGAGGCAAAGCCAAAAAAACTCGCTACTGCCAAGTCGATTCCAACTCACAGCAACCTCACAGGGCAGAGCAGAGTTGCCCCTTGGAGTTTCAAACGAGCACCTGGTAGCCCTGAAGTGCCAACCTTCTGGTTAGCCAAGATAGCACTTGACCACGACGCCACCAGCGTTTCCCAAGAGACAGGAGACCCAAAAGAAGTCCAATGCTGTCAAGTCGATCCTAACTCATAGCAACTCTGTTAGACAGAGTAGAACGTGTTCCATAGCGTTTCCCAGAAGTGCCTGGCAGATCTGAACTGCCAACCTCTGGTCAGCAGACCTAACACTTCACCACTATGCCACCAGGGTTTCCAGGAGACAAAAGGGCCACATAAAGCAGGGGCTCCACTAGCCTGAGAGCAGAGGACATAGATGGTGCCCAGCCACCACCAACGACCACCTTGACAGGGAACACAACAGCCAATTCCTGACAGATCAGGAGACAAGTAGGGTGCAGAACTCAAATTCCCAAAGGAAGCCCAGACTCCATGATCTGAGTCTAGAGGAAACCCAGAAGACATGGCCCCCAGCCTCTGTTAACTCAGAGCCAAAACCAAAAAATCAACTGCCATCAAGTCCATTCCAGCTCACAGCAACCCTATAGGGTAGAGTAGAACTATTCTAAAGAGCGTCCAAGGAGCACCTGGCAGATGTGAACTGCTGACCAAAAAGTCAGCGGATGCAGAACTAACCACTTTGCCACCAGGGTTTCCAGCCCAAAACTAGAGTCATTCCTGGAGCCAACTCTTCAGACAAAGATTAGGCCAGACTGCAAACACAGAACACTGCTTGTGAGGGGTGTGCTTCCTTCAAGCAGATACAGGAGACTAAACGGGCAGCTCCCATCCAGAAGCAGGACGAGAAGGCAGAAAGGGACAGGAGCTGGTTCGATGGGCATGACAGACCAGGGATGACAAGGGGAGCGTGCTGTCACATTACAGGGACTGCAACTAGAGCTCCGTAACAACATACGTAGACATTTTTTATGAGAAATTAACTTGAGCTGTAAACTTTCATCTAAAGCCTAATTTTTAAAAAAGAAAGAGAAGAATAGTGACATGGGGATGTCCCACCACCAAGAAAGCAGAGACCAGAGTGGAGCATGTCCTTTGGAAATTGAGCCCCTGTGCTGAGAAGCTCCCAGGCCAGGAGAAACTGACGACAAGAACCTTCCCCTCAGAACCGACAAAAAGAAAACCTTCCCCTGGAGTCAGCCCCCTGAATCAGACTTCTAGCCTCTTGGACTTTTAGCAAATCAATCTGTCTCTGTTCAAGCCATCCACTTGTGGTATGTCTGTTATAGCAACACTAGGTGACTAAGACACAGCCACTGTGGTAACTTCTGTTATAGCAACACTACACGACTGAGACACTGCCCACTGTGGTGTTTCTGCTACAGCAGCACTAGGTGACTGAGACGCCGTCGGCTGTGGTATTTCTGTCACAGCAGCACTAGGTGACTGAGACGCCGTCGGCTGTGGTATTTCTGTTACACAGGCACTGGGTGACTGAGACACCATCCACTGTGGTATCTCTGATACTGCAGCAATAGGTGACTGAGACACACCATCCACTTGTGATATTTCTGTTACAGCAGCATTAGTTAACTAAGACACCTCCCAACACTTTTATTTTTTGACCAACCATCTCTGGCCTTTTATTGCAAGTAGTCCTTGACTGGCTTCCCTGCTTCCTGTATTATCCAGTCCCACACAGCAACCAAAGTAATCCTTTTTTAAACCTAAATTAAAGCATGTCACTCCCCTACTTCAAACTCTCCAGTACCCTCCCATCACACTTAAACACTGTCTGGACCTCAGCCAGTCCCAAGTCACCCCCACTATAATCGTTCTTCCGAGGCACTTCCCTGAGAGAACCCTGAGGCTCACTCCTTCACCAGACCAAAACCTCTGCCAAACCACATTTTCTAACCACCCAGTGGAAAATAATACTGTCATTACAGAGCACTGATCACTCCACAGTGTTACATTCTGTATCCATTGGCTTTGTTATTCTATGGGTAAAGCATATTTATCCACTTGTTTATTCCCTGTGTCCGTTCCCTAAGGGTAGAAACTTGACCATCCTGTTTCCCATGGTAACCCCCAGAAGATGGAAGAGTATCTGGCACACAGACATTACTCAATACATCTTTACTGACTGAATGACTACATGAACTAATAAACTGATTCATGAATAAAGCAATTAAATATGGCTATTAATCTATAATGATATATGAAGCTGTATGTAACATATTAAATGGAAAAGCAAGACGCAATGTGATAACACTCTTCCACCACTCCACGTGTGAGACATTAGCAGGCCACAGGCAGAATTCTTACCCCACGCACAGGAGACCCAGGTTCAATGCCTGGCTATGCCCCTCACACAGCTACCTGTCTGTGTCAGTGCTGCTGTGATGCAGGGCAGGTCTCAGCAGGGCTTACACACTAAGACCCACAAGGAAGAAAGGCCTGGCAATCTATACCCAGATATCAGCAAATGAAAACACTACAGATCACAGCTGGCCCAATTACCAGCCACCCACAGGGATGGCCAAGGGCCAGGCGTGTTCCGGTTCCATTGTGCACAGGGTTGCTACAAGCTAAGGGCCGACTCACTGGTCACTAACAGCAGTAACACGCAATGTGATTGTTACGGACTGAATGATGTCCCCCCAAAATGCATGTTAAATCCTAACTTCTATGCCTGTGGTTATAATCCCACCTGGGAATGGGCTGTCTCTGTTATGCTAACAAGGAAGGATTAGTTTGTGGTGTATTTGGAGTCAATCTCTCCTGAGATATAAAAGAACTGAGGTAGGCTAACAGAGCAGAGACAGAAGAAGGGAGAAGCCAAGCCCCACGAAGACCACCCAGGAACAGAACCTGCAGAGCCATCAGAGGCCCAATCTGCTACAGCCGCCCATCTGTATGTCTGCCACAGCAGCACAAGGTAACTATGACAGTAATAAAGTGCATGCGGAAAAAGTGAGACAGAAATACGCAAACAGAAGAATTATGGCAGGGTGGTAAGTTTGGGGTTTTTTTCTTTGTTTTCCTTATTGCCTATTTCTTCTCTTTTTAAGACTCATCACTGCATTATAATTACAATATAAAACTGTTATTTTCAAAGGAACTATTACTAACTACTAGTAAAAATAAGAAGTAAACAACGAGCAATGACAGTGACTGCCAAGGAGGGAGTGTCCAAACCACCCAAAGGGTTTTCTTATCTTTGTTTCCTGTCCTTCTCCATTCTCCACTCTGTACTCAAAATTCTGATACGCAGTCCTCAGGATCTGAATATTAAGTAGTGTGACATCCCTCAGACATGTGGGGGCAAAGCTAAATAAACACAAGGACAGGGTATGAAATTCAACATTTCTCCCATAAAGAATATAAATTTCACGGTAAGGAGATCACAATAAATCTACTAGGAATACACCAGGTTAAAAAAAAGGCATTCAACAAACGGTGCTGTAACAACTGGACACCCACAGGCAAAGGAATAAAGTTGGATCCCTCTCTTACACCACACAAAAAATAATTAAATCAAAACGGATCACACACCCAATATAAGACCTAACATTAAAATCCTTAGTGCTGCACATGATACCATCAAGAAAGCGAAAAGACAACCCAGAAAATGGCAGGAAGTACCAGCAAATCATACCTGAAAAGGGATTTATATCCAGAATACATAAACACTTCTATTACTCCACAAGAAAAAGGACAACTAATGACATTAAACAATGAGTATGACAGCTGAGTTTTTTTCCAGACACATAACCAACGAGGCACAAGCACAGGGAAAGATGCTTGACACCCTCCGCCACCGCGCTGCTGCTTTGTTCGGGGCTGCAGCATCAGTCCCGACTCACAGTGGCCCTTTGTGAGACCGAACGGAACCCTGCCCAGTCGGCGTCGCCCCCACAATCAGTGCTATCCTCACCGTGTCAGCCACCTCACTGGGGTTTTCCTCTTTTTCACTGACTCTCTGTCACTAGCCATTAAACGTGTGGCATCAAGTCAATTCCAACTCCCAGTGACCTTGTAAGACAGAGCAGAACTGCTCTGCTGGGTTTTCAAGTAGGGGCTGGTGGATTCAAACTGTCACCCTCTCAACAAGCAGCCAGACTCAGCTACCACCCAGGAGGGCTCCCCGTTAGCCACCAAGATAATGCGAGTTAAAACTACGTGAGATGTCGTTTCCCATCCTCGAGGGCTAAAATCAAGACAGCAACGAGTGGTGCCAATGACATGGCAAAGCCACCTCTCCCACTGCTAAAAGGAACACACCACTGGCAGCAGCCCCTGCAGCGGCTTGGCTGCTCCCCAAAATACCTCACAGGCTGAACACACCCTGCAACTCCACTGTGGGCACACAGCAAGAAAAACGGAAATGCACCACACAAAAACGTGTACACGACTCTTCATGGCAGCACTGCTTGACAGCCGAAACCTGGAATCTACCGAGACAGCCACCAACTGATAGGATGCGCTAGACCTACGCAATCGAACATCAGACAGACTTAGCACAGACAGCAGCTCCATCCCCGGGCGCACAGCAAGAGAAACGGAAACACGCCACCCCAAAACGTGTACATGACTGTTCACAGCAGCACTGCTTGACAGCCAAAGAGTGAAAACAACCCAGACAGCCACCAACTGACAGAACACGGAAGATCTACACAGCCACAGCCCAGTGCCGTCGAGTCGGATCCGACTCATGGCAGGAGAACACTATATGGTAACTCCAAGGAAAGAAACAACGATGCTTACTAACACAGGGATGAAACCTTGAAATCAGTGTCAGTTTCACACACACATAAATGCACACACAAACACATGCGCACATACTATGTGATGTCATTTCTATAAAATGTCCAGAAAAGTCCAGTCCAGAAGGCAGACTGTGATTGTCCAGGGCTGGAGAGTAGCTGCCAGTGGACTGGAAATTTCTTTAAAAAAAACCCACTGCCATCAAGTCAGGTCCATCTCATAGCGACAGTAGAGGAGGCGATAAAAACATTCTACAACCAAACTGTGGTGCTTGCTGCACAACTCTGCAAATGTCAGAAAAACTATTAAGCTGTACATTTTAAATGGAAGAACTGCATGGTATGTAAATTATATCTTAATAAAGCAGTTTTTTAAAATGGTAATACATTTCACAGTTGAACTAAAAAGTCTGAAACCAACCCTTAAACAGTGCTTACCCAGAACACCACAGTGACGGGCCAACTCCTACTCAGTGAACGACACAAGACTGGAGATACAGAGATGGGACTTGAAACACGAGAACAGGGAGCTACTGCTCTTGGGTCATTCTTGATCTAAAGTTCTCAGAGCAGTGCTACAGAGTCAGAATCAAGACCATTCTAAAAACAAAGCAGACCCTGACATCTTCTGGACCTCCTTCCTTATCTGCAATATTAGGACTTGCAACTGATGAAATAATTTTCAAAAGACAAAGGGAAAAGGGATGGGCGCTTGCCCAAAAGAATCTGCTAGGCAACAGCTTCTCTAGGTGTCCATACATTTGGACTTTCAAAACTACAATGAAAAAGAAAAGGCACTGCCTTACGATATATGACACCTGACTAACAGTGCCTGCATTGTTCGGGATTAAAATCATAACAGTTACATAATGAAAAAGGCAAAACCCTGTGACTGCCCCCAAAAAGAAGTAAGACTGGAAGGATAATTCCATATCACAGGAGGGAAAGACATCACGTGCTGATACATAAGTAACAGTTGGCAAAGGGAAGCGGCTTCTCAGGCACCACAGGGAGCGGACACTTGCAAAGAGCAGGAGTTTTAGGAATGGATATAGTAATCTTCTATTTGCGACCAATGTGCTGTTCTGCAATTAAAAAAAAAAAAAACTATCTTGAGACTAACTAATGTCTTTAAAAAGCTGCTTCAAAAACTGGGAAAACCTCCAGAAACACACAATGAAAAGGGCTGGTTTGGGGTCTGCAGCTGAGGGCGGTTGGGACAGGCACACACACAGCCGAAATGGGCCAACAGGAGACAGCAGCGACGAGTCACATCCCGGAGAAAGCATCAAGCCTGAGCACGCCGCTGCCTCTGAAGAGAAGAAGGAAGGGAGGTGAGACCATCACGAGCGAACCTGGAGACAGACAAGCCGAGACTAAAGACAAACACTGTGGGCGCTGCTCGCACTACAGGACATGAAAGGGACCAGGTCTGACAGTAAAACGCAGGCTCACCCGCCCCAGAAAAGATGAGGACAAAAAACGAGAAGTCCCTACAAATGGCACAGGGAGTCAGAGACATCACCTACAACTGGTAGCAGAGTGCGGTGGTCTTTGAACTTTTCTTTCTGACTGGGCCTCCTGAGAGCCAAAGACCACTATGCCACGAAAGCCCACTTTCCAGGGGAAACAGAACTCGGTGATCATGACAAACGAGGACCGCAGGAGAATGACACTCTACAGTTGAAACAAAATATGTAAACTCTTAAAGTCAAGACGCTAGAAAAATTACAGCCCAAAATTAAGCTGGTACAAATATGTCTCACTATTCAGTGAAGAGTTAGCCTAATAAACTAACCGCTATAAACCAAACTGACAACACTGAAGTCTAGCACATAAAACAGGACCTGAGACAGCGACAACCAGCTCCAGACAACACCGGCTGTGTCTCTCCGGGTCCACTGCAGGCCAGCAGCCAGTCTTCCTAGGAGACTCTGGGACAGCACCCTCAGGGCCCCCTGGTAACACCTTACGCTACAGGACGCAAACACGAACAACTCTGCAACACTGTCCTCGGCACACCCTAGTAACATCCGACTCTACAGAACGCAAATACTAACAACTCTGAGACTGCGTCCTCAGCACACCCCAGAAACATCGTGCGGAAAGGGAGCACTAACAAGTATCACCGCGCAGAGCAGAATCCCAGTCAGCAGCCCTGAGTTGCTCGGCACTGACAGATCTGTCACTTCAGCAGCTCAAGAATATGGGAAAAGCACGGTGGTCCGACCCTGAGTAGGAGGGGCACCACAAGGGGTTGAAGAACTGACCCCAAATGAGCCAACGCAGATTCTTTACAGGACAGAAGGCAAAACCTGGGGAGAGTCAGGTCCAGGGCCGAGCCGGGGCCCCGGGAGGGCACGGCACCCGCAGAAGCAAGTGCGGGCGCGCGGCGGGCTCCTCGGCGGCCCGGCCCGGGGCCACCGCTCGCCCTGGCTCTTCTGAAGGGGGACCCGTGGGCGGCGGGTGGCCGGCTGAGGGTGAGCAGGCCCCCGGGCCTCGGGAAGCCAAAGGGCTCCAAGCCGTCTTCCAGGCGTCGTTCCCCCCCGAAAGGCAGGGCAGAGCACCCCCCGCCCGAGGCGCGGGGAACCGGGGTCGCCGAGCGCCGTCTGGACAAACCGCCGCTCGGGAGCGCTCGCCGCGTCCGCGCACTGAAAACCAGGCGAAGCCGACTGCGCGGACCGCGCTCTCGGGCTCGGGCTCCCGACGCCCCCGCTGCTCCGTCTGCTCCGTGTGCAGCTCCGGGCGAGTCGCCTGGCCTCTCGGGGTTCCTCCCCTCGGGGCCCGGCCTCTCGGGGTTCATCCTCTCGGGGTTCCTCCCCTCGGGGCCCGGCCTCTCGGGGTTCATCCTCTCGGGGTTCCTCCCTTCGGGGCCCGGCCTCTCGGGGTTCATCCTCTCGGGGTTCCTCCCCTCGGGGCCCGGCCTCTCGGGGCCCCCAGGCGCCCGGGACGCGGACACGCCCGGCAGGTATTCCCACGCGGTCCCTCATCAGCGCCTCCGCCGAGTCGGTGAGCCACGGGGGCCCGAGTCGCGCCTGACGCCTCCAAACGGGGGGCGAGGGCGAGGCCGCGGAAACGGGGAGCGCCGTCCGCGCTGAGGGCGCCCCGAGGCCGCCCCGTGCGGCGGTCACCTCCCTATCGGGAGGAGGCGCGGGGCCACAGGGGACGACCTCGGTCCGGGCAGTCTGTGAGGCGCAGGGATTTGGGGAGACAGGGCACCCCTCCTATGCCGGGGGACCCCGGGGTGCGATCCGGCGGCTCGAAACGGCACAACTCGGGGTCCCGGCGGAGCGACGCGCGCGCGAGCCACCATCTGTGAGGGGACAACGCGGGGGGCAGGGGCGCCCCCCAGGACCGCGCCGCCGGAGCGGGGACCCCCGCCCGCGGGCGCGGAGGTCGCCGGCCGCGCCCCCGAAGCAGCGGGCGGCGCCGAGCGGGCGGCCGCCGGTCCCGCCCTCCGGGCCGCAGTTACCTCAGAGTGGGCCCGATGCAGGCCGTGTCGGTGCTCTCGATCTCCCGCAGGATCCGCTCGTGCTCCGCCGCCGTCTCCAGGCTCTCCGCCTCGGCCATCGCGGCCCGCTCCGTGGGCCGGGGTCCGCCCGCAGCCCGCCGTCCGCCGCCCCGCCGCCGCCCGCCGCCGCCCGCCGCCGCCCTCGCTCCCCGCGCGCTCCGCGGCCGCCTCAGCCCTCGCCTCAGCCCGCGGCCCCCCGCGCGACGACCCGCCCCCCGCCCGGCCCGCCCCCTGCGTCCCCGCGTCCGCTGCGTCCCCGCGGGGCCTGCTGGGATTTGTAGTTCTCTGGGGAAGGCAGGCGGAAGCCCTTCCTCGGTCATTGACCGGCAAACAAGTGGTGAAAGCCGGCTACCCGCCTGTAACCCCGACGCTGGCTACAAACCCACCACCAGCAGCGCTGCCGTGTCGGTTCCGACGCATGGCGACCCTAGCGGTCAGAGTAGAACGCCCTGTAGAGTTTCCAAGGAGCGCCTGGCAGATTTGAACTGCCAACCTTTCAGTTAGCAGACATGGCACTTAACCCGCTACGCCACCAGGGTTTCCAAAAGGAGTAAACAAATCAGGCAAGGACGCAGTTCCACAAATTGTTCTCTACACGCAAATAGAGAGGAGGGTTAAACCCTTGACTACAAACCTAAAGGGTCCCGGTTCGAACCCCTCAGCTGCTCACCCAGAGAAAGACGTGGCAGTCTGCTTCTGCAAAAGTGTGCAGCCTTGGAGACCCCGTGGGCAGTTCTGCCCTGCCCTAAGGGGGTCACTGTCGGTCGGATTCCACTCGACGGTGATGCATTTGCTTTGGGGCTTGAGAATAGGTTTCTTCAATCCATTGGAGAGAAAAGCTGGATAAGCCCAAAACTGTGGTGTAAAACAGAATATGTCAATAAGCGAGTTCAGAGACTAGACCGCAAAGAGTCCTATCCAGCCTTGAAGACTTCAAAGAGAGACGAGGCTTAGAAGTTCAAAAGTGGTACCAGAAGGTATGAGGAGAATCCAGAGACCCGGCAAAACTCGTTTTCACTGGCGTGTAGCACTGTAAGTAATAAGGGCAGACTGCAAAAGTATTTTGGAGAAATCAAAAAGCCTTAAATACTCAGCTGAGAAATTTGTACTGTATTCTGATGATTCCACTGGCCCCACAACCAGGTATGTCCAAAGCACCTGGCGAGTGTCTCCTGCTGTTTTCTAATGCAGAGACTACAGACATCACATCCAGAGCTGCAGGGCTAGGCAACTTCCCACATTAGAATTTAAAAACCAGATTTGTTCATGACTCTTTGACTTCTGCATAACACAATGGGAAATCATTCAAGGTTTTCAAGAAGAGGAAGGACATGTCAGAACCTTGGCATTGGAATACTTAATCAAGTGTGAGTGTGCTGAGTCTGTCTAAGACACAGCTGTTGGTCTGTTCCCACCCGGGGCAAAGAAGAGAAGGGAACCAAAGACTCAAGGAAGAAACTAGTTCACAGAACTAACGGCTTGTGCAAACCACCACCTCTTCCAGCCTGACACCGGGAAAACCCAGTGATGCTCAGCTACAACCATTCTGAACAGGGACACAAATAAAAAGTCCCTTTTAGAATGGAGGAAAATGTGGAATAAAATTTGAATTCATAAGGACAAGAACAGATTTACTGGGCTGATTGAGACCATAGGAACCCACAAGACCACTGCCCTGAGATACATTGGAAGCTGGAACTGAAGCCACTTGCAGACATCCCCTTTCAGCAGAACAATAAGTTGGCTTATGAAATAAATAGTAATGCCCATGAGAGATGTGCATCTATAAACAATCAACTACACACAACCAACCGGTCAACAAAGATGGGAAAGTGGTGAGTGGAAGAAAAACAGGATGGACAGAAACGGGACTGACGGGGCGGAGACGGCAAGAGTGCTGACACACGGCAGGGGGCGCAGCCGGCACCCCAGAGCACTGTGGGGGGCGACTGTTGTGTGAACGTGCACCCACAACACAATAAAATAGTCACAAAAAAGCAGGAAGTGGGCCAGGTGGGCAGAGAGAGAGCACGGAGACGGGAAAATGCTACAGGAGACAGGCCTAGACTAAGACAGCAACGAGGGGGAAAAAAAGAACTGACCAGTAAGAGAAACACTTTAGAGGAAGAACCGCCACAATCTGCCAAATACAGGGAAACGCTAGTGGGTAAGTGCTACGTCTGCTAACCAGAGGCCAGCAGTTCAAACCTGCCAGGCGCTCCCTGGAAACTCTACAGAGCACTGCTGCTCTGTCTGTAGGGTTGCTGTCGGTTGGAACAGACTCGACAGCACTGGGTTTGGTTTTGGTTTACTAAATACAGAAAAGGAAGATGTTGGGTATTGCTCCAAGATTCCGAGCCACGACGAGTGGCAGAAGGTGTCACACTGTCAGCAACTAACAAAGGGTTGTCGGAAGTATCAAACTGGGAGTCGAGGTTCGGTGACTTCTGCTATAAGCACACCACCCTAGGGCAGTAACCCACTGTTGTTGTTGGGTGTCACTGAGTGAGTTCCAACTCACAGGGAGCCTGTGCACCACAGAACGAAACCCTGCTCGGTCCCGCGCCAGGTCCGCAGCCGCTGCTGCAGCCGCTGCGTCAGTTTGTCCTGTTGAGGGTCTTCGTCTTTCTCCCTGCCCGTCTACGTCACCCTCCACCAGTGAAGTATGTAACGGAGAGAGATTTGGAGGAAGTGACTCGTGTGGTGTAGAGACTGGAATGTCCCAGGTCCTCGGGCCAGGCGGGAGGCCTCTCCTGACTCACATTGCCACAGGGGAATGACCACAAGGTCATCACGTCACACAGCAGGGTGACACATCTCAAGACTGCCAGACAAGACAGCAGGTAAGTGCCACCCGAAGTCCCAAGAACTGAAGGTCAGATTAACAGAAGCCAGTCTCGGATCCAGAGCCGGCAAAGCCAGAGAGTCCACCTACGTGGGGCACACGCCACACCCCCAGAAAATGTCCTCTGAACTGACTGGCTACGTTGTATCAAATCTCATCCCGGAAGCAATGACGTGACTGCCAAACAACTTATAACTGCCACACCACTGAGAATCACGGCCCAGCCTAGTTAACACACAACCCTAAAGATCACACGTATTCCACCATCTTCAAAAGAAAAAGATGATATATTCAGATATGAAACTATCTCCAAATTACAGTTAAATGGAAAAACAAACAAGGTTTGAAACAGTTTGTGGAGTGTGTTTACATTTGTTTTTTTAAAAAGACTGACTAGTCACACACATGCTTAGAAACAACCCAGGGCCATAGAGTGGATTCTGACTCACAGTGACCTTATAGGACAGATTAGAACTGCCCCACCAGGTCTCCAAGGAGCAGCCGGTGGACTCGAAGGGCTGAGCTTTCTGTTAGCAGCCAAGCTTTTAGCCACCGGGTCAGCAGGATAACTGTATGCTTATGTACACATAAATTATTACATAGGTGGAATATTTTTGAAGGGATACCAAGACATTGTTACTGTCAGTGGCAGTCAGAGAGGAACTGGGAGGAAGAGGTCTGGAGGAGGAGGGAGGTAGTATTTATTCATGTATCGTTTGCACTTCCAAATTCTCTCCTGGTACACTTCACTTTTTCTATAAAAAGTAGCAGCTATTACCTAAAAGTACACTTTAAAAATAAACAGACTGGCAGTCCAGAGACAGGTTACAAGACCTGGTTTGCCAGGAACTGGGTGAGTTGCTCCACTGTCTGCTTTTCCAGATCCTCCCCAGCTCTCCTCATCTTGTCCCATCGCTCAGGCTTCAGCATTTCAGGCCAGAGGAGGAGGGCAGGGAAAGGGCGCCGACTTTCGTACTGTGAAGATCTCTTGAAAAACATTGCAGATGGTTCCTGCAGGCACCTGTATGAACATTTCACTCAGCACAGCAGAACACTGTCTAGATCAGACACGTGTATACCCAGGGAGTTGCAGACTGCTGGCTGCTGCTGCTGCCAGCCCGACAGAGACCGGAGGTCCCAGGGCCTGCTGACAGGGCTCTGTGAGTCTGGAGTTACTGGTGTAACTGGAGGGAGAAGGCCCGTCCTCCAAACAGGGAAGATGTGAGGTCAGTGTGGAAAATCACAAAGTGCTGGACTGAGGGTCGGGGCCTTACACTCAGTTCTGGCATTAAACCAAAAACAAACAAACAAACGTGTTGTGTTTGAGTTGATTCTGACTCACAGTAACCCTATAGGACGGAGCAGAACTGTCCCTTGTGGCTTCCAAGGAGCACCTGCTGGCTTCGAACCGCCAGCCTCTGGGTTAGCAGATATAGCCCTTAACCGCTAAACCGCCAGGGTTACCCAGCTCCAGCATTAGTAGCTAAAATACACCAGGCACATTTTATGTGCTGGGCACATAAGTCAACATTTCACACGCATTAATTTCATTAAATCTTTAAAACAATCCTTTGTGTTAGATGTTACACGTCCCATTTTAAAGATGAGAAAGCTGAGAGGTTAGGTGACACCCAAGTCCCGCAGCGAAGAGATTGCCAAGCTGCTGCTGAGACCAGGCCATCCGACTCCGAGGGGCATTTCCCATCAGTGGCTGGCACTGGCCCCACGCCCCCCGCCCCCACCCCACCTCCAGTCCACCTGGGGGCTCACGCAGGTGACATCGCCCGCCGCACCGGCTTCCGCCCTCCCGGACTGGCGCTCCAGCCTCCCAGACCTCTTCCAAAGGCAGCCCTCCCCACAGACGCACCTCCTTCCCCGTCCTCGCTGGGAGTGAACCGGTCGTGCGTCACTGGGCACAACGTGAGCGGGGTCACCGCCAGAGCACCGGGCCGCTCAGCTGACCTCGGCAGTCCTCCGCCGGGTACGTGTTCCCCAGACTTCCCACCTGGCTCGCAGCCTTGCTCTCCACCTTTTCCACCGTCCTCGGGTCCTTAGCCGTCAACGCTGGAGACCCGCTCAACACCGCGCTCTCACGGTCCCACCTGTCCCTCCCTGATCCTCAGGCCACGCAGGTCGCACAGCCATGCCCTCCCCCTTTCACCTCAAGGTCACCAACACGCTCTGCCCTCAAGACAGGAGCTCTAAAATTCTTTGCCTACAGTCTCTTTTCCGTCTTCCTCTCCTGCCTGATTCGTACGGGGCCCACCCTTCACTGCAGCCCTGACCTTCATCCCTAACCCTGCTTCTGTTGATATCCCTTCCCTCCTCTCTCGGGTTTCATTCGATCCAATCTTCCAATGCAGAGATATGGGACTTTGATTCCTGACCCCTCCGCTTACCGGAGGGATGAATCTGAATAAATTCTATGGTTTCCTTAAGCTGCGGGAGCCTTGGTGGTGTGGTGTGTACATGCCTCATCTGCTAACCAAAGGGTCAGCAGTTCGAATCTGCCATGCACTCCTTGGAAATTCTGTGGGGCCGTTCTACTCTGACCTCTAGGATCACCATGAGACAGAATCGACTCAACCGCCGTGGGTCTTTCTCCCTACATTGTAGCCGGGGTGGAGGGGACGGGGCGGAACCCTGGCCCCGCTACCCACCTGCCTCATTGGCATCTCCTAGGTCCTCAGCGCTGCTCACTCATCCTTTGGTTTCTCCTCCCGTGCACAGCTGCACACACAGGCCTCTACTCCACGCAAGACCCTGCTCTGCTCCCTGCCTGTCTCACTCCCAGCAGAGGCCTCTCCTCCCAGTTCCCGGAGAGAACTGCCGTCTGTCAAAGGCTCCTCTCCTTCTCCTTCACCGTCTTTTCACCCACCTCCTCCTGAACCCAGGTGTAAGAGGAAAGGGGATCCCTATCACCTTGGAAAGTCAGTGTCCCCTTGGAGGGCAGCTTCCTGTGTCTTTGTGACCGTTCCCACAATGACCTCCCTTTCCTCCTGCAGCGTCCATCCTCCTTGCTTTGCAGGGCCGTGGTGAAGACACACGTGCTTGAGGCTTTCCAACACAAGCACCCCTCCACCTAGCTCTCCCAGGTCCTCCTTCCCTTCGGGACTGAGAATCCTACGTCTGTCCTTCCTCTCTACCTCGCACTCACCCCCTAAGTCCCAAGGAAACCACTGATAGGCGATAACCATAAGCCTCCCCACAGCCAAACTCAAAGGGACGTTCCACAGTCTGTCCGAGCTGACCTCTATGCCATCCTGACCCCTGGTGTTGAAGGAGCTAGGGAACAGGGCAGTGGACTGCTTCCTATTCTTCACAAGTTGTTCACAAAGGGTCCAGAACACCCAGGGCTGGCTGCTGTTTTCTTCCCAGTTCTTCCCTCTCCAGTTGCCTTTGGAGTTCCTGCCCCCATGGGAGCAGGGTGCTGCCCTGACACTCAACTTTGGATGTGGCCACACAACTTGCTTCGGCACATGGGGTAGAGAAGTGGTGGGCAGAACCCTAATGTGTGCTCCTGAGGTAGGGCTTTGTCTCTCACCTGTCGCCGTGAGAAGAACTCACCACACACACTGTTGGTCCAGGAAAATGAACGATGGTGGTTGTGTACCACTGTTTTCTGGGATGATTTGTTACACACCTTTACTGTGACAATAGCTGACTGATACATGCTTCCTTCCTTCGCAGGCTTTTTTCTGTCTCACATCCTAGAGCACTTAAGTCTCCTGGTTTTGCACTCTGCTTGCACCTTCCTCTTGGTCTCATTGACCCCTCCCCCTCGGTCTACACACTTGGATGTCTTCTCAGACTCTTTTTCTAGCTATTTCACATTCTCTTCTTAAGTGATCTCGTTTAGTCCCACAGGGTCAAAAATCTCTAGCTTTGAGTCCTTAGCACTCTCCTCTAAACTTCAGACTCAGATTTCTGGCTGCCTTCCGGAAACCCCTGTTAAATCTGCTACCACCTGAAACCCTACATTTTCATAAAAAATTTCTAGAAGCATTTGGAGCAGACTGACCTCTGGAACTGTGTCCTCTGAGCTTGATCCAGAAGGCAAAACCAGGCAAATTTTATCTCTGCTTCCAATTCTAATCACCTTTGACTGCTACCCAAAATGCAAACCTGTGTCTCTCCCTTCCAAAACCAAACCAAACCCTTTGCCATCCAGTAGATTCCAATTCATAGCAACCCTATAGGACAGAAGAGAATGGCCCCATGGGGTTTCCCAGAAGCAGCTGATGGATTAGAACTGCCGACCTCCTGGGTAACAGCTGCAGCTCTTAACCACTGCGCCACCAGGGTTCCCCCTCTCCTGTACTGCCCTATAATTCACCCCCCTTCCTGACCGTTACCTGAAGCCAGCCTCCTTTCACCTCTTCACAAATGAAGCGTGCCCGCCATCCCCTGTCCTAAACGAGTCCTGCCTTTCCTTGGAGAACATCATTTCTTTGAAGTCATCCTGAGGCAAGACCGATGATCTGTTCTTCCAGTCATCCTCTCTGCCAGTGCCTGATCCTCCCACTGCACAGCCCTGCACTGCCCACCCCAACTGTGACTCAAATACCCTTTTCTCCCTCAGGACTTCAAACTGGCTCCTTCTGCTTCAAAACCCTGCGAAGAATTTGAATTTTGAACAAATCTCCAGGACATTCTAGTTAAGAACCACCCTGGGGATCTTGTTACAACACAGATTCCAGTGGAACCTGTCTGGGGTGGAAATGCAAATTCTCAGCAGGGAACTTGAACATAGACCCCAACTGCTGAGGGCAGCTGGAGGACAGGACAAACCTGCAGACTGGTGCTTGACAGTTTCTGCAAAAAAAAGTCAGCTGGGATTTTGTGGTTCTGTAGATCAGTGTGTGGAGTATTGAGATCTTAGCGAGTGTTCTGATCCATAAATATGGAGATCTCTTCCTTTATTTAGGTCTTCTTTAATTTCTGTCAAGATTTTTTTTATTATTTCAGTTTTCAATGCGTAAGTCTTGTACTTCTATTATTAAATTTATTCTTAAGTATTTTTTTCTGATGCTATTATAAATGGAATTGTTTTCTTAATTTCATTTTCAGAATGTACATTGCTAGTGGTATAGAAACACAGTTGATTCTTGTCTTATGTATTGATCTTGTGTTGTGCAACCTTGCTCTGCTTGCTTGAATATTAACAGGTTTTCAGAGGTTTCTGTAGGTTTCCTGTATATCAGATCATGTCTCTCATCTTCAGAGAGCTTTACCTCTTCCTACCCAATTTGGAGGATCTGATTTATTCTCTTGTTTAATTACCCTAGCTGGGACTCCCTGTGCCAAGTTGGATGAAGTGGCAAGCCCAGATCTTATCCCTGATCTTAAGCTGCACGCCTCCTGTCCTTTGTCGCTAAGTGTAATGCTCACTGTAGGGTTTTCATGAATGCCCTTCATCAGTATCAGGAAGCTTCTTTCCATCTCTAGTTTGTTGGGTGTTTTTATCATGAAAGGGCATTAGATTTTGCCAGATGCTATTTGTTCATCTATTGAGATGGTCATTGTTTGTCTCTCATCCTATTAACATTCCACAGTACATTGATCAGTTTCTGTAGGCTGAGTCACTCCTGCATTCCTGGTATAAATTCCACTTGGTCATGGTATGTACTCTTAATGTAGTACTGGGTTCAGGTTACTGGTGTTTTGTTAAAAGAGTTTTGCATCTATATTTATAAAGGATACTTCATTGTTATCAAGTCAATTCCAACTCACAGCAACCTTTCTCCACAGAGTTTCCCAGGAGTGCCTGGTAGATCCCAACTGCCGACCTTTTGGTGAGCAGAGGTAGCATTTAACTACTGCACCACCAGGGTTTCCTCACGAAGGAGAGTGATCCATGTTTGTCTGTCTTTGGTATCAGGGTAATACTGGCCTCAGAGAACGAGACGGGAGATGTGCCCTCATCTTCTGTCTTTTGGAAGACTTTGTGAAGGACCAGGACGAATTCATTAAACAATTCACCACTGAAGCCATCTGGGCTGGGTTTTTCCTTCTGGGAAAGTTTCTGAATACTAATTCAATCTCTTTCAGATTTTTTCAAAAATCTCTTCTTCGGTCAGTATTATCTTTCTAGGAATTTGCCCATTTCAACTAGGTTATCTAATTTGTGGCACATCATTTTTCATAGTATTCCTTTATAATCCTTTTTGCATCTGTAAGGTTGTCAGGTTCTCTCTTTCACTTCAAGTTTTAGAAGTTGCATCTTCTCTTTTTTCCCTTGGTAATATAGCTAAAGTATTTTTAATTTTGTTGATCTTTTCATAGAACCAGCTTTGTTTTTACTGATTTTATCTATTAATTTTCTGTTTTCAGTTTCATTTATTTCTGCCCTAGTCTTCATCATCTCCTTCCTTCTGCTTTCTGTAGGGTTGGTTTGCTCTCCTTCTTCTAGTTTATTAAAATGGAAGTTTAGGTTTTTAATTTGAGAACTTTCCTGTTTTTACACTTGGCATCTATAGCTATAAATTTCCCTCTAAGTACAGCTTTGGCTGTATATCCTAGGCTTTGATAAGCTGTGCTTTCCTTTCCATTCATCTCAAAATATTTTCTAATTTCCTTTGGGATATCTTCTTTGACCCATTAGTTATGTAGTAGTGTCTTGCTTAATTTGCACATATTTGTGGATTTCTAAATTTCTTCTTGCCATTGATTTCTACTGTAATCCACTGTGGTCAGAAAATACTTTGCATTATTTCAGTCTTTGAAGATGTGCTGATACAGACTATCATAGACACTGTTCCACGTGCACATGAAAAGAACATCCATTCTGCCATTGTGGTGTGGTGGCAGTCAGATCTGGTTGGCTCATACTGTGGTTCGAGCCTTCTATTTCCTCATTCCCGGTTATTCTATCAGTTGCTGAAAGTGCGGTAATGACGTCCCAACCAGTCTTGTTGAACACCTATCTACTCTTCAGTATATCCCAGATACCTCAAAATCAGTGGATTTAAAACTGATTTTATACTCTCACGTCAAGCCCATCTCCGCAAATGGTACCCATGTGCTCCCACCAGAAATTTGGGAATCATTCCAGATTCCTCCTTCTCCCCAATCTCTTACACCCAGCAGACCCCCAAGTCCTGCCAAGTTTACTCATCTATTGACTCCTCTTTATCTCACCTAGGATCCCTGGTGGTGCAGCAGTTAAAGCACTCGGCTGTTAAGCTAAAGGTTGGCAGTTTAAACCCACCAGTTGCTCTGCAGTAGAAGGATTTGGCAGTCTGCTCCCATGAAGATTTACAGCCCCAGAAATGCTATGTGGCAGTTCTACCCTGCCCTACATAGTCACTGTGAGTGGAAACTGAGCAACAGTGGGCTCATCTGTCCGTTTATCTCACCTACTCGTGCCTGAGTTCAGATTCTCGCCTCTCTCACCAAGACCATGAGATGTCTATCTCCCCTCCTTCTTGATGTTGATGATTCTTGATGATTTCACCTAGGACAACACACTCCTCCTCCCAGATTTAACTCCAGAGTCACCCTGTCCTCTGGGGTGTCCTCTAGTTGACCTCATTGTCTCTTCTGGGTTTTCTCAGCCTCCTGTGAATACCTTTGTCCCAGGAATGACCACATGATTTTACCTACCATTATCTTCCCCTTGGAAACCATGGTGGATTCACGGTTAAGTGCTACCGCCGCTCACCAAAAGGTCAACAGTTCAAATCTATCAGGTGCTCCTTGGAAACTCTATGGAGCAGTTCTACTCCATCCTATAGGGTTGCTATGAGTCAGACTCAATTCACTGGCAGTGGGGTTGTTTTTTTGTTTGGATTTATCTTCCCTTCTGAGCCCTGATAGTGTAGTCAAGAGCTTGGCTGTTAACCAAAAGATTAGCTATTCAAGTCCACCATCCGCTCCTTGGAAACCCTATGGAGCAGTTCTAAAGTATCCTGTGGGGTAGCTGTGAGCTGGAGTCGACTCAAGTGCAATGACTTTGGTTTTGATTTTTGATCTCCCCCCCAGGGAGCTCTAGTGGTACCAAGCTGAGCAGCTGACACCCACCAGCCACTCTTTAGTGAAGACTTGCAACCTTGGAAACCCTATGGGGTAGTTCTGCTCTGTCCTACACTGTCTGTGTGACTCACTGATCTGACTGACCAACTTGGCAGTGGTTTGGGTTTATTTATTTATTCATTATCTTTCCCTCAGGACAGCTCTGTCTGCTACAGCATAGTAGTTGGGACTGCAGACTACAGACAGACGGTGTAGATCAAAATCCTGACTTCTTGAGTTTCTAGTTGTGTGACTGATAAAGTACTGATTTCTCTGTCTCAGTTTCTTCATCTGTAATGGGATAACAGTTCCTACCTTATAGGACTAGATTATGCTAATAGATGCAAAGTGTTAGAATTCTGCCATGACTCACCTCTGCGGCCCAACAGGTTACCGCAGGAGCTGGGACAGGAGGCACGCACTGTGTTTGGATGAGCTGTAACGCGTTGAACTGAACGACCCACCCTTCTCTGTCTTTGCCTACACAGTTCTATTCCTTTTGTGTGAAATGCTCCTTTCCTCCTCCCTCCTTGCTCGCTTCTTGAACCTGCCTTCAGGACGCAGCCGTGTGGCGGTCTCTGTGAAGAAGAGCCACCCTTCCCATCACAGGCCATCGGGAACTCATTGGTACTGCCAGAACCCCCACACTGTCGCTGTCACACCACGTGACTCTGCATGGCATGGTGGCAACAGTAACAGCCACCGTCCGCTGGGTGCCAGAGCACAATGTGAGATTTGTCACTTGATCTTCACAATAATCGTATTAAGGGTCTAAGATTGTTGTGGCCATTTTATCAGTGAAATAACTGAGTCTCACTGTGGCTAAATCATTTGTCCAAGGACAGAGGGCTGACAAGCAAGTGATGGGCTGAGGTCCTCCTTCCTGCCACTTTCGTCCCCTTACGAGTCTCTCTATCTCACCGGACTGCGAGCTCCTCAGGGACAGGGACCAGTCCCCGCAAACGCTGTTCCAAAACAGAGAAGCTCAACAAGTGAAGTGGGAAGGGCAGGGGTTCGTGTTAACGCAAGGACAGTTTAGAAGGGGGCTGAGGAGGTCTCACAGCTCAAAGAAGGCCACCAGTGTCACTGAATTGTAAACATAGAAATGGCTTAATCGGCTGTGTGTATTTTTAACAACAAAATTAAATCTTTTTTAGAAGGACAAAGAAACGTGTTTCCCCACAAAGCCTAACATTTCCTGGGTGCAGAGCATGGGCACTCCCTCCTTCTGTCTGTCTGTCCACAGCGGGAAGAGAGGGTTCCACACTGGCGGGCAGGCTGGAGGGTGGGGAGAGGAAAGGACGGTGGAGGGACAGCTGGCGGCGGCAGCCCCGCCTCCGGGGCCTCTGGGCCCTGTTCCTCGCTCCAACTCCAGCATCCTCGGGCGCCACCAACCAGGCCTGCTGCCTCCCTGGAGTCTGAGCTCACCAGATCCCCTGTGGGGTGATGTCAGCCTCCGCTCTCAAGGCCCCCGAGTCCACAATCAAAATGACATCACTCACATTTCCACTGGCCTCAGCCAGGAACTCAGGTCTCATTCATCTGCTTCTGCTCGAGACAACATAGGTGATCAGCTTTTGGGGGGAGTCCTTTCCTGTGCCCAGAGATGTCTTTGTGGCAGATTACTAGCACCTGTGGACAGATTACTAGCCTACCCCTCGCCCTAGCTTATCGGTCCCTGAAATTGTAAACTTCGCCCAGTACTGTGCTCTCCCCAAAATCTGCCTGGAACTTCTGACACACCATTCTAAGGAGAGAAATAAAAAATTCCCCAGTGATTTGTCAGACTGGAAAAGGGAAAAGCTGAGCAAGAGAAAAGTAGGACAACTTACTGCCATCCCAGGATCTCTCCGTAACCGGGTTGCTCCAGTTTTAAGTACTTGAAACCTGAAAGAGCTCTGAAATTTTAGATTTTTAACCTGCCAGCCTCTGTTAGTCACAAAGAAGGCATCTCCACAGAGGATTCTCGCCCTCCGTCCACCAGACCCACCTCATTTGATATAACCTACAACTATCTGTCCCATACCTGACTAAACAGTTGTCTCCCCAAATATCCGCCGCTGTGGAGCACGTCCGGAGCGCGTCCGGAGCACGGCGGCCCACCAGCTGAGCTCCCTGCTGCTAACAAGAAGGCTGGCTCTTTGAACTAACCAGTAGCGCTGTGGGAGAAAGACCTGACATCCTGCTAGCGTCAGACCGCAGATGAGAAAACTGCGGAGAGTTCTCCCTTGTTTCACGGGGTGAGCTGAGTTGAAAATGGAACACGCCTAGCAACCACAATAGAGGACATGTTTTAAAATGAAAACTGGGCTAACATTCTGTTAGAACCTTTATAGAGCTCCCCGCAGCACTAAGGGTAAATTCCGAACTTCCTACTGTGGCCCCAGGCACCTTGCACCCCCCCTCCTCCCGTGCAGACTCTGCCCGGGTTCACGGGCTCAGCCACACCAGCCAGCTTCCAGCCCAACCCCTCCCAGCCGTTGTGACTGAGTCCCCCGCAGGCTGTAGGGTAGTGACTGCTTCAGGGACGGGGACAGACAATGTGGCTGACAACTTGAGCCTGGAGTCTGAAGGGTTAAAAGTCCAAACTGAAAAGACCCAGTGGTCTGGCACCCCAGAAAGCAGCCTGAGGCCCAGGGTCCAGGGGTCTGGCCGAGGTTCGCCCCAGCTGCGAGAGGGCCGGCCACTGCCTGGGGCTCTCCGTGCTCGACGACACCACTGTTCGGCGCCAGGGTCAGCTGCGCAGATGCCGGGACCAAGACCAGACCCTTGGTTGTGGTGTGTGTGTATCTGCCACCCCCGTCACCGGGATGGAAGCCCAAGGGCACAGAGCCAGGCCTCCTTTGTTTACTGTGGCCTACCATGCCCAGAAGGAGCCCTGTGGCTCAATGGTTAGGCGCCTGGCTGCTAGCCTTGTCAGAGGATCCAACCCACCAGGCTGTCACAGGAAAAAGATGTGCCAGGCGGCTTCCCTAAAGAGCAAACTCAGGGCCATGGGAGGAGTCCAGCTGACGGCAAGGGAGCCACTGTGACTCCCCGGGATTTCTGACACTGTGAGTCTCAGCGGAAGTAGACTGATGAATCCGTTTCCTGCTGAGTAGCTGCCGTCCTACTCTGTCCTATAGGGCCACCACACGTGAGAATCGGCTCCACGTCAACGAGAATGTCTAGGGCAGTGCCTGGCACATGCTAGGTGCTTCATAAATATCCATCCATCACACAAATGATAAAGAGTGAATTCCGCATTCAGAGAGCTTCTCAACTATTTGAGGAAGGCAATTAGTCCACAAAAACAGACACAGATTTTGCAAACTGGGTATGCAACAAACGGCACCCTATTTTATCCCCTTCAGTCAAATTGAATATAACTCCAAATCTGTACCCTGCTGGGCTAGCAAGAAATTCCGTCTCAACCCAGAGTCAGGTGAGGGCCCCAGAAGCTCCCCTGGAACACAACTTCAGCGGTCTCCACAGCGGAGACCCTCACTGTCCCAGCCCGAGCGGTCCTGTGAATTCAAACCACAGCTCCCTGGCAGCTCTTCCCCTTAGGAAGGTCCCTGGTCCTTAGGAAGGACTGAGGGCATCAGGGGGCCATTTTTCTCACTAGCTCCCCCGGTTGCCCCAAGGCAGAAGCCAGGGCTCCCCAGCTGCCTAACAACGCCTAGCCCCGTACCCAGTGATCAGGAACTCTGCCCTTCTTTCCATCCGCTGCCCTTCAGCCCTACTCCTCCAGACTCCAGCACCCTCCTCCAGTCCAACGTCAAACTCTTGAAGAATTGAGACTGCCCTCTGACTGCTTTCTTTCTCTGACTTCCCATAAATGACCTTGAGTGTTTGGTGCCCAAGGCCTTCTTTCATCCTTGGAATTGGAGAGGAAATCAGGACAACGAAAAACAAAGTAAAAGCTCAATAAATTACCTCGCTCTACACCAAATGGGAAACTTTACAAAGACAGAAGACAACAGTGTGCTAAGCAGAAAATAACTAAATACTAACTATATGGTATAATTAAGAGTGTTTTTTTTCCTTCATTTCCCAATTGCAGTTTCCCCTTCCATCTGTCCAGCTTAGGCAGTCTAATTCTCCCGCACACTACAGAGATACCATGAATCCAGGTTCCTGTCAAGCAGTCTTGCCAATGACTCTACTTCCAGGGTGGGTCGGTCTCCCCAGCAGTTATTTAACACCATGCTACTACCAGAGGTCAAGGTTTAATGCCCTGTACCAGGACTCACAGTGGTCTACCAGAGGTCAGGGGTTAATTCTTGCCCCGGGACTCCCCATGATCTGCCAGAGGTCGCGGGCTACCGCCTTGTACCAGGACTCACCATGGTAATGGGGCAGTACCTTGCCCCAGGACTCACCGTCGTCTGCCCGAGGTCAGGGGTTAACGCCTTGTACAGTGTTGACTCACTTCCCTGAACTCCTCCTTCCCTGCCATTCACTACTTCACTCTTCTTCTTAAAAAAATCTTAGAGCAATTAAAATAACACTTACGTGACTTTAGTTGCTCACGTTCTCTGTGCCCATCTGTAAAACTGACGTAACAATAATAATATCTCTTTTATAGGATTATTATATTGTTATAAAATAACTTGTGGCCATAAGGGCTTGATAAATGTCGGCCACTATTTTCAATGTTGTTACATGCCAGGTCCTCTGAGATATACAAATCTAACGTTACTACAGGGCTGTTTAGAAAATTAAAATAGAACGACATTAACAGAGGCTGCACAAGTGGTTTCTGGACTGATGGTCACAGACAGGATCTCTGGGGAGGTGACATTTAAGCTGAGGTCTAAAGGACAAGAAGCCATCCATGTTTAGATGGGGGGCAGGAGAAGCAATAGGTACAGGCAGCACAAAAGCCCTAGGGCAGGAGTACATTTCGAGTGTTCCGGGATCTTAGGAAGGGTACCACGTGGAAGTGTCACAGGCAAGGAAAGAGAACGGCTGGGGCGGGAGGTCACGAGGCCGTCATGACAACCACAGACAGCTCTCTCTGGAAGTTGTTTTTCATGAAGGGAAACAGAAGCAGGCAGATGCCAGAGAGGCCTATGAAAACATTTTTACTTTATTTCATTTTTTTTCCAAGATGACACTGATCCACTGGAGAGTGAGAAGTGATGATGCTGAGAAACGCAAAGTCGTAGAGAATGAAGGGATTCGGAGTGCAGCGAAGCTTTTCGTTTTTTTAATTGTTCTTGGGATGAACGCTTACAGAGCAAATTAGTTTCTCCTTAAACAACCAATACACACTGTTTTGTGAGGCTGATTGCTAACCACATGGCATGTGACACTTCCCTTGTCTACTCAGTTCCCCATTGCCAGCTCTCCTGTCCCCTCCTGCCTTCCCACCCCTGCCTCTGAGCTGGCTGCCCACTTAGTCTCGTTTTGTTTTAGGGGCCTGTCTTGTGTTTGGTGAAGGGTGAACCTCAGGAGTGACTTCAGGACTGAGTTAAAACGGCATCTGAGGGCCATACTCTCGAGGTTTCTCCAGCCTGTCAGACCAGTAGGTCTGGTCTTTTTTTGTGAGTTAGAATACAGTTCTACTTTTTTCTGCATTTCCGTTTGGGATCCTCTACTGTGACCCCTGTCAGAGCAGCGGGTGGTGGCAGCTGGGCACCACCGGTTGTGCTGAGCTCAGCCTGGCAAGGTGGTGACGGTGTGGTCCTTAGGTCTTGGTGTAAAGTGAAGGTTGGGGCGACTGCTGGTGCCAACGTAAGTTCCTGTTCCCACACTGACTTTTAGGGGCCAACAGTGGTTCAGGGGTAGAATCCCCACCCATCACAGGGAGACAGGGGCTGCCCTCCCACCCAACGTGCCTCACGGGCAGCCGCCCAGCCCCCGAGCCCACCTCACCCCGCTCCCCGCTGGAGTGATGCCGTGCTGTGACGCTGGCCGACCTCAGCACGGCCTCCAGCTCAGACGGACACGGCGGGAAGGCCGGTGGTCTCCTTCGTGAATCAGCCAGGGACAACGTGGTGGACCACAACAACCCAATCTGCAGCTGCTTGTTGGGATGGCCCAGGATAAGCAGTGTTCTGTTCTGCGGAGCACAGGGTTGCCAGGAGTCAGAGGCCACTTTGGCAGCGGCTGACAACAACATATTGTCGTGGACTCAATTACATCCCCAGAAATGTGCGCATCCGTTTGGCTGGGCCATGATTCCCATTGTTATGTGACTGGCCTCCACTTTTTGATTGCAGTTTTAAGTTAAAGAAGATTAGGATGAGACTGTGACACTCTCACCCAGTCACATCCCTGACCCAATCCAAAGGGAGCATCCTGAGGTGTGCCCTGCACTGCCTTTCACCTCCTGTGAGACAAAGGAAAGGGAAGCAGGCAGACGGCTGGGAGTCACACCTCCGGGAGTCACACGCACCAGGAGCAGACTGTTACCTCCTGTGAGATAAAGGGAGCAGAAAGTTGGGGACCTCAGACCACCAGGAAAGATGCACCGGGAACAGAGCGTGTCCTTTGGGTCCAGGGCTCCTGCGCTTGAGAAGCTCCGCAACCAGGGGAGATGGATGTGAGGGGCTTCCTCCAGAGACGACAGAGAAAGGCTTCCCCTTGGGCTGCTGCCCCACATTTGGACTGTTGGCCTATTTACTGTGAGGAAATCAGTTTCTCTTTGTTAAAGCCATCCACTTGTGGTATTTCTGTCAGAGCTGCGCTGGATGACGGAGACACCAGAGTTGACAATTCCGGGGCTGGGTGTTTTTCCCTGTCCCACTGTTGAACCATACTGAGATGGCACAAAACCAACTTAGCTATTCCTGCAGGAAATCCCTGCTCCCATATGATAATATTGGGGACCAATCAGAACAATTTCTCATGCAGGAAATCCCTGCTCCCGTATGATAACACTGGGGACCATTCAGAACCATTTCTCAGTTAAGAGTACCCTCTAGACCTTCAGTTCAGCGGACCACCAATCCAGAACCATTGGAAATTCTGTCAAACCCCGGCCCGTCCTCTACCTGGTAAGACTCACATGTAAATCACCTGACAATGGCCTTAACGCCCTGTAGAAATCCTGCCTTATTTTCCGCATTCTGAGACACAGCTAAGACTCCATCACGGTGGGGTTCTCCCTCACAGAGGTGTGCCTGATAAACTGAGTCTACTGGGTGAGCAGGCTGTCCTGCTGGCCCTTTGGAGAATCAACAGTTGACACGACTTTTGACAGGGAGAAGACTACCAGCCTGCTGTAGTAGCTCATGGGGCTTAGATGCTGATACCTGGAGGTTTGGGTTGTGAAAATGTAACACAGTTATGTCAAGTACTAGTTTCCTGTTTTCCTACTGCTGCTACAAGTTGCCACAAACTTTGAGGCTTTAAATAAAAATTTATTATTTTCTAGGGTTGTGGGTTATCATTCTGAAAGGGGTCTCATGGGACTGAAATCAAGCTGTTGGCAGACTGGATTCCTTTTGGAGACTCCAGCAGAAATCACTTCTAACTTCTTAGGAAAAACTTCATTCCGTGACTTGTAATCCTCTTCTGCTTTCTGAACCAGCAACCCTATTGCTCCACGTCTGCCCGACAGACACATCCCCTCAGCGAGCAGGAAGTAAGGGAGAGTCACGGGGACATTTGGGGAGATCAGTCAGTCCAAGGACCTAGAGAGTACGCCAGGTGGCCAGGAGACAGAAGGCAACGCATCAGAAGCGGAGGGACTGACGGGCAGAAGAGAGGGACCCGAGGACACAGAAGTCACCACAGGTCAGTGACGCAACGTCTGACAGGCAATCTAAGAATCTGGTTGTTCACTCTGGACAAGATGGAAGACGTGGTCTCTTCTGAGGAGAGAAATGACAAAGGTCTGACTTACGCACTACAAAGACGCTCGGGTCACTCTCTTACAGACACTGTAAGTCTGCAAGAAGGACAGAAGGACTCGCCTAGGTCAGGAGGAGGCCACTGTCCAGGCAGAGATGATGGTTACAGGACCACAGCAGTGTCTACAGAGGTGGTGTGTGTGAGAGGTTTTGAGATTTTTTTTTAAGTTTGTTATAGATCGCCCTTTGTCCCCCAAACCATGTACAGCAATTTGACTGGGCTGTGATTCCCAGTATTCTGTAATTGTCCTCCTTCAGTGTGTGATTTTCCTAGGCCACAAATCCTAATCTCTGCCTGTGGTTAACAGACTGGATTCCGGTGGAGAGGGTTAGGGCGGGACTGGGACGCCCTTCCTAATGTGAAGGGAGTTTCCCTGGAGCACCATCTTTTACCCTTCCACCCTACAAGAGCTACAAGGACCAGAAGCAGGCAGAGAGCTGGGAGCCTCAGACCACCAACTGGGCAGTGCCAAGAACACAGCATGTCCTTTGGACCTGAGAGTCCAGGGCCAGGATGCTCTCGGACTGATTTTGGACTCTTAGTTGACTGGACTGTGACAGTGTCTCATACTGAATCAAGTTGTAGCTGACTGGGCTGTGAAAATAAAATGTCTCTTTCTAAAGTCGCCCATTTGCAGTATCAGAGCAGAACCAGAATGCTAAAACAAACGGGAGTCTTTATGCAAATTTTAGCCTGACAAAATTTTGTTTTGTTTTGTTTTTGTACTTTAGCTGAAGGCTTACATAACAAACTAGGTTCTCATGAAACATTAATACACATATTGTTTTATGTTTTATAATACTGGTTTGTGTTTGGAAAGTGAAGCTGGTCAGCTTTGTCAGCGGATTAGGTGTGTGATGAGGCAAAAAAGGGGAGTCAAGAATGATTCTGAAGGTTCCAGCCTGCGCCACTAAGAAACACAAGGGTCTGTCTTCTAAGCCAGGAAGACACGGGCAGGATCCAGCTGGCAGGCAGGCGGTGAATTCTGATTCTGAACAGGTTGGGTTTGAAAGGCCTCTCAGGGACACCAGCTTCAGCCTCAAGCCAGGCTGTTAATAATGAGTCTGGAGCTCAGGCCAGACCCGAGCTGAATACGCAGTGCTGGGGCACAAACACGGGATCCGTGTGACGTCCCTGAGGACAATGGGACTCCCAAGGCAGGGGGAGAGCCAAGAAGAAATCCAGGGACTGAAGCCCAGGCATCCCAGGGCGTAGAGGCTTTCGCACCTCAAACCCGTCCCTCCTCTTTGCTGCACCAGACCCTCAGCCTGGACAGTCTTTCTCCAAGCTCCTCTCCACCTGCTGTCTTTCAAAACTGTACTCAGAAAAGTGGAAAGGAGCCCTTGGAGAGGAGGGTGGCTCCATGACTCAGCCCTCCTCTGGGGACAGAAGGGACAGGGCCCGCACCTCCCTCCCACTGCCGGCAGCAGGCAACATGGACACTCTCCTTTCATCTATTTTTTTTGCTGGCAGAACTTGGGTTTAAGTTAAGGCTGAAGAGTGCCCAGCCCTGGCCGCGAAGTCCTGATGAGCGGGGAGGAGACACTGACTCAAGCGCAGCTGACCTGGGCGTCAGGCAGGCCGGGAAGCAGGGCCCAACTCTAATCCCAGCTCCCCAGCCAGGGCCACATAATACTTCACTGCCTACACTGACGTCCCCGGGCGCCTTAAGGGAAGCCTGGGAGACCCCGTGGAGCAGTTCTGCTTTGTCCCTTGGGGCTGTCACAAGTGAGGGCAGCTCGCCACAACCACATACACTGTGTAATCAATCACAGTGAAGAAACGGGGCCCTAAACCCAAACCACACTCACCGCCGTCGGGTCAACTCTGATTCACAGCGACCCCACAGGAGAGAGCAGAACTGTCCCACAGAGCTGCCACGGCGCGCCGGGCGCGCTGAACTCCCACCACGTGGTTAGCAGACGTGGCTCTTGGGGTCTGCGCCGCCAGGTTCCCCACTGGAACCCTCGGCAGCAGTGAAAGCAGACCAGGAGCATCTCTGTGACTGAATCAGCAACCTCCTAAATGTATTTTCAACAAGTTTTTATTTTGGAATAAATATACAAAAAACCTTGCAAAGAGGACAAAGAGTTCCCCTCACCCCACTTCAGTCCCCCCTAATGTTACCTTCTCCACCACGTGGTGCGTTTGTGAAAACCAAGACGCCGACATCGGGCGTACCACCAAACAACGCCCAAACCTCAGCGCCATCAAGCGGACTGACCCCGGGACCCCTAAGTAAGTGACAGCGGGGCGCAGCGGGGCAGGGTGCTCCGGCCGGCCCGGGCCTTCCTTCTGCGGTGCCAGCCTTTGGTCAGCAGTCGGGCACTGACGACCGGTGCCCTCCGGGGACCACTGCTGACCTGTCGTCACTAGCTGAGCTCCAGACGTCACGAAGCTCTCTCCGGCTCCACCAGCATCTCCCGTTTGGTGCCAGATCTCATCCCGTCGCCACACGGCACGCAGTCAGCATGCCTCCCGGTCATCCCCAGCCTGCGGCAGTTTCTAAGACTTTCCATGTCTGTCGCTGTCCGTCTCCTCTTTTCCAGAACATGTCCCACTTTGAGTTTGGCCGACGTCCTGTGATTAGACTGGAGTTACGAGTTTCTGAAAGAACACCACTGAGGTCAAATGCCATCCCCACTAGCTGTCAGGGGCTCCGTGGTCTCCACGTGTCACCACTGGTGACGTCAACCTTCGGGCGTCACTAAGGCCCCTGCGCTGGGTGTCTCCACCGCAGGGTCCTTGTTCCTCCTTCTCCAAACTCTGTTCTGTGGGACGCAGTCCCTAAGTTCACTGCCGGGGTGGAAGTGTAATTAAGGTCCACCTCTGTAAAGAGAGACTGTACACATATGAGGTCTGACAATTAAGTTCACAAACTCATCCCAGAGAAAGCGCTAGGTACCTCGTGGCTGGGTCTCAGTACCGTTGCCAGCACCTAGTCCACCCTTCAAAGCAACTGTGGAACTTTTTCTGGAACGGGCATCAGAGTTATTGTCGTATTACCCTTGATGTCCTGAATATCGAAGTGTCTTCCTTTCAGTATTTCCTTTATCTTCGAGTGAAGAAAAAAAGTCACTTGGGGCTGGATCAGGTGAGTAGGGAGAGTGTTCCAATACAGTTATTTGTTTACTGGCTAAAAACTTCCCCACAGACAACTAGACAGTTCAGTTTGCAAACTTCCCACCATACTGCTGCAGTGGGCATTCCAGAAAGAATCCCAAACCTGCTCTGAAGGGTGGACTAGGCACTGGCCTCAGTGCACAGCTTCCCAGGAAGAGGACTTGGAGGGTGACTGTAGTGATATTCAGCAGTGAGGGGTGGAACACTTGGAACAGTTAAGTTCGCAAACTTAATTTCTGGACCTGGTATAATAATAAATGAAACTCTTGAGGAAGGAAGATTTGTCTCTTCTCCTGCACTGACTGATTATCGAGCCTTCATCCGCATCAGTAGGGAGTCATGTATGTAGTGTATATGGGGTGACTGTCATTGAACGTTCACCCACATCAGCACAGACTCGTGTGTTCAGTCTACACTGCGGGCGATGACCCAGTGCTGGGCTATTTATCTTGCTGCTCGACTGTCCCAGCACTGGTGACTGAAGCCCCTTCAGGTGGCCCCCGGCTCCCTTCCCTGTGCCCTTTCCTGCTGCTTTGTGAGGCTCACTTTTGATTCTGTGGCCTAGGGCACTCCCTGCCCTGCTCCTTCTTCTCGGAGCCTCAGGCACCGTGTCCCCTCTGGCCAGCAGCCTCTCCGGCCGTCCCCTCAGGCTGGGTGAGACGGCTCTGGGCCGAGGCCTAAGCCACCACACCTCAGCAGTGTCTGTCAGAAGACAGCCGGCAGGGCCGTGACCGTCACCAGGGCGACAGGAGTCGCTCTGCCCTGCACACCGCCCAGGGGTCCCACTCCCAGAGCTCCTCTCACCTGCAGCACTGGGGCCTCACGGCTCAGGGCTGGGGGCCTACGTCTTCCACAGGACCATTGTCACCATGGCACTCTGGTCCTGCTTGCCCAGGGACCAGGACCCGGGGGACCGGGTCTGCAGGGGAGCGGCCAGCTAGCTCTTCTCCAGAGCTCTAGGGGAGAGGGCCTGGCTGGATGACGTCACAGACCTGCAGAGCCAGAGTGGCCCACACCTGGGGACCTCACTCTTCTTGTCTCTTCTTTCCCTGTGTGCACTTACAGAGCAGTCAGACATCCTATGCATCGAGGATTCTCGTGTTGTCACCCTACTGCCAACACCAGAAGCCTTTGGACTCTGTCTCGGCTCTCAGGCTCAGGTGCACCGTGTCCTGCACGGGCGCTGTGGCTAGCGGTCCTTGACGAGACCCCTTTAACTTGCCAGGAGGGTATTCACAAAGAAGACAGAAGAACAGCCTCAACCGCTGCAAGCAGATGCCACGTCTCAGAGAAACCCACGACTGTTACCAGGCAAAGAGAGCAGGGTCTACAAACCACAGCCAGCCGAGACAGCCTGAGGGAGTGTACTCTTCTCACCCTGGGGATGTTCCTCCAGCCCACAGCTTTAGTTAATTCTAGGGATCTTTGGATTTTGCTAGGTTTTCATTAAGATTAAATGGTGAAATTTGGGGATAAGTGATGAACTGACAAATCAGGAAAACTTTATATCATTAAAAAATCCAGGTAAACACTTTGACAGGACTCACAGACAGCAAATCCACTGTGAATCAGTGACAGAAGTGAAACTCCAAACCAGGTGCCGCTGGGGCAGTTCCGACTCCAGGCAGCTCCATGTGTTTCTGAGCAGAAGGCGGATGGCAGGGCTTTGGTACAAGCTACCTCTGCATAGATTATGACCCCTCACCCTTGGGTGAGTGGCACGTGCTTAGCTGTGGCCCACGGGGAACGGTCTTAGCAATAATGGCATTTCCGTGCGAGGCAACTCACATGTGTTTCACATTTTGGGACAGGCAGTGTAGCAGAATGAAGAAAAGGAACCCTGAAGCCAGACTAGAGCCCCAGGGTCATGAGAACGGGCTTCCACTGTTGTAGCTGGGTTCCATCGGTTGGTTCTCATCTAGAGCGACCCGAAAGGCCTATTCCTAAAGGGCAGGAGGGGACTCTCAGGGAAAAGCTTCTGACTCTTCTGCCACTGTGCAGTGGTCAAACCTCCCACCAGTGTCCATGTCTCGGGTTAGCTGGGGCTCCCGATTCAGGCCAATCTTGGGGGCTCCTGATTCAGACCAACCTTGGAGGGCTCCTGATTCAGGCAAGTCTTGGAGGGTTCCTGATTCAGGTCAATCTTAGGGCCATAAAGGACCATGGTAGGCACACAGATCATGTTTTCCACGCACAAAAGGAATGGAGAAAAAGTGATTTTAAAAGAACATGAGATTGTAGCAGAAGGCTAAGGCAGTGTCTGTGGAACGGTGCAAACTCATCTGGCTTCCAGGTCAGCACTGGGCGGGCTGGGAAACACCAGTGCCTCACTTCAGCCCCTCGGTGAGTGCCCCTGATGACGCCGGGGTCAGTGAGGGGATGAGTGCTTGGCATTTGGAGTTGTTGGTGTATGCGGCAGACAAACACCAAACCAAACCAACTGCCATCAGCTCCAACTCACAGTGACCCTAAAGGCCAGAGTCGAGTTGCCCTCTAGGGTCTCCAGGGAATGCCGGGTGGAGCTGAGCTGTGGATGCTTTCCGTCAGCCGTAGCTCCCTGCAGCTGGCGGCCGCCATGTCACCAGGACTCCACGTGGCTCGAGGGTCGGTCAATCACCAGCGAGTGAGACAGGCAGACAGGAGTCCGGGGAGCTCCTGAGAGCCCCTCACCTTTCATTTGGGGATCCTCAGCTCATTAACGTGTTTGCTGTGGTCAGCTGGTGCTGCTCTCACGGAAATACCGCAGAGCTGGCAGCTTTAACACAGCGAAGCTCAGCCCTACACAGTCCAGTAGGCCCCAAGTTCGGATTCAAGGTGCCCGCTCAGGGGAAGGCTTTCCCCATCAGCTCTGGGGGAAAGTCCTTATGTCTTCGTTCAGGGAGCATCTTGGCGCAGGAACCTCGGGTCTGAAGGATGCACCCTTCTCCCAGTGCTGCTTTCTTGAGGGTGTGAGGCTCCCCATTCTCTGCTTGCTTCTCTCTCTACCTCCCATAGGGTGACAGGATAAAGGGTGGTGCAAGCCACACTCCAGGGAAACTCCCCATACAGTGGAGCGGGGAGGTGGCCTTAGGAAGGGTGTTACAGTCCCACCTGATCCTCTTTAACATATAGCACAGGAAAATCACAAAATGGAAAGCAATCACAGAATACGGGGATCCTGGCCCAGTCAAATTACTACACATGTTTGGGGAGGACACCATTCAACGTGTGACAATGTTCATCTGTGGTCACGGAACACGTCAGAGTGTACTTCTTTGTTGGAACTGGATCTCAGACACAATCTAGATGAAGTCAGTTTAATTCTAGCACTGACAGAAAACAACACATACCTACAAATTCACACACACACATAAAGGAACACGACACACATCTACAGCCACTAGCACTTCTGCACACACAAAGGACACGACAACACATGCATGCGCATACAAAGGGACACAACACACACCTACACACTCACTTTGACACACACACAAAGCAACAGGTGCACACCTACACCATTCACTCCTGTACACACAAAGGACACAACACACACCTACACTCGCACCGGTGCACACACAAAGGACACATATCTACACATACTTCTGCACACACAAAGGAACATAATGCACACCTACACACTCACACTTCTGCACATACAAAGGACACAACACACACCTACACACTGTGCACACTCAGTTGTGGACACACAATGCACACCCCGACACTCACAGCTCTGCCCCAAGGACACACATCTATACACACCTGTGTCCCACAAAGGGGCACAATGCACACTTACACTCACACTTTTGCACACACACACACACACACAGGGACACTACAGACCTTAGTGCTAGTTGTAGGGACTCATTTCATCCCTGTGGCAGTTCTGTCACTTTGACACTCCCAAGGAGAACGTCTCCCTCTCAACAGTGTTATGTGGCGGTCTCCAGGATTTTAAACGTAGTCTTAAATCCAGCAGAGGTGACCTCGCACCCGGCAGGGTGTCACAGGGTCGCTGGTGAGTTGGAATCCCCTTGACAGCAACAGGTCTGGGCTCAGGGGTCTCTTTTTCTATCACGACACCTTACCCGGTGCTGGGTGTCCACTACTCTGCTCAGCGAAAGCTAAAGCACACCTAAACTCAGTCCCTTCACATTTTTTAGGATTTTCCAGGTCGCTCGGAATCTCCCTTGCCTGCGTTCCCTGCAGGAGTGACACCTCGGCATGGCACACCTTTCCAGCGTCTCAGTTCCCGCTGCGCACACTGGTGTCGTCTCCACGTCTTGTCACCTCAGCCGACTGCGCCGTCCTGAGCTCAGTCATGGGTTGGCTGTTTCCCACATGTCCCCCAGTTTGGGGCCCCAACACTGCTGACCTGGGCTCGAAGGCCAGGTCCACTCTGAGAGCCCACTCCCAACTCCCCTGTGTCCCCTTGGCAATGGGACCTTCACATGCTCCTCCGAGCAACGCTGGGACCTGCAGCCACCTGCAGCCACCTGGGTCCCGGACACCTTCCCGGGAGCTGGGCTGCCTGCCTTCTCCCCGAGCCTCCACTCTAGAGCTTCATGTCCCCAACTAGGCGGTTCTGACACGCCTTCCAAAGGAGTTTCCAACCCGGGGGCAGGGTGTAGACAGAGGACAGGGTCTTCCCGCAGAGACCCGCGCGTCCTGCCTCGACTTACCCGGGACGCCTGTCCGTCTGGGCTGCGTTTGGCGCCACCTGGTGGCGGCCTAGCAGATCGTCTTAACCCCAGGTGTCACAGTAACAGCAACGGAAAAGACCGTGGGCTGCACCAGGCGCACCTGACACACCACAGGGCATCTCTGCTTTTTAAAGTCTTAAAGAGGCTTTTCTCACAAACCTGTCCAGGGCAGTGCGTTGTATGATTAATTGCATGGCTGCTACTTCCACTGCACTGACCGTGGATCCGAGTTGAATGAACTCCTTGCAATTTCAACTTTTTTTTACGCCTATCCCGTGTTGATTACCAGTGTGGGTGTGAAGATTTTCACCTTCTCCATATGCAGGCACAATTCCTGGTGAAGGCTGTAGTCTCTGATCGCCATCAGCGAGTGCTTCCAGTCACCTTCCTTTGCAACAAGCTCGTGCCACTTGCATGTCACAGACTGTTAACGAGTCTTCCTCTGGTCCTGATGCCACATTCTCTACTAACTCTAGCTTGAGTTACTGGTTCAGCAAACCGACTGAATAAGTACAATGAAGGATACAATCCTCTTCCCATTTTGAACCACGCAGTATCCCCTTGTTCTGTTCAAACCACTGCCTCCTGATCCCACGTACAAGGTCCTCGTGAGCACAACTGCCTCATACTGTGAATGCTGAAACACCGAGGAGTCTACAAAGATTAAAATTCTCAATTAGCTGTCTTTATTGCTGTATTGTAGTACTTCTGTGGTTTCACTGAATAATTTCTTTTATAGGAAGCACACTTACATGGGTTTTAAAAATTAATGAAAAAGATACACTCTGCGTATATTTACTCCCACACCACTCCTTTCCGTCCTCGATAGTTAACCAGTCACATGACTTATTCGGACTCTTTCCATTATTTAACAGTGTATGTAATAAAATCAAAATTATACTTTTATTGCACAAAAGGTAGCATATGAGACACATCTTTTTCTTGCTTCATTTAGTTTTTTTCACTTAACCTACGCTAGAACTCTCTTCACATCAGCATACAGTATGCTGCCTTTTGTGCAACAGAGGGGGATAAAAAATGTAATTTTGATTTTCTTACATGCACATATTAAATACTGGAAAGAGTCCCAATAAGTCACATGACTGGTTAACTATCGAGGGCAGAGAGAAGAGGTGGTGTGAGAGTAAATATATGCAGAATGTATCTTTTTCATTAAATTTTAAAAACCATGTAAATGTATAAATATATGTCACCTTAAAAGATATTCTTTAACCAGATTCATTTACGATTAACATTGTTAACAGTACAGCTATCCTTCACGATATTCTTAATTTGCAATTATTTATAAACTTTATATTCTTTTCAAATGATAAGGTTTAAAAAAAAAGAATGGATATAAAAAAGAATTTCTTAAGTGAAACCACAGGACTTCTACCTGGATCTTTCATATGTTTACAGGTTATTTGTACTTCTTTTTATGAGAACTACATCTTATGTCCTTTGTCTGTTCTTATACTGGGTTCTTTGTCTTTTTTGTCTTGATTTCAAAACACTCTTTATACACTGATGAGATCAGTCCTCTGCAGTGATATGAGTGGCAAAATTTCATGTTTTTCTTTTCCTTTTAACTTTGCCTCATCCTTTTTGCCATCAAAAACAATTATTTTTAGTTTTTATTTTTTTAATTAAATATACCAATCTCTTCTTATTTGACTTCTGGATTGTGAACCACAGATTAAAATACCTTTCCTCCTCAGTCTGCCATTACAAAGAAAAGTATCCATTTCTCCCCACTAGTTTTATGGTACCATCTTAACCTGAGTTCTCCAGAGGCAAAACCAGTAAAGCCCATGTGTATATGAAAAAAAAAATACACATACACACACAGAAACACAGGGAGAGAGAAAGATTTATCTACAGGAAACGGCTCGTGTGGTTTCAGAGGCTGGTGAGTCCCAAGTCCCTGAGTTGGGCATCAGGCTGGAGGCATCCTGGCTCACATATCTACAGTAGCTGGTAACCCAGTATCTGCAGGTCTGATGGTAGGCTGCTGGCTCACAGGCTGCAGAGGTGAGTTCCAAGATTAGTGGGCAATACAGCAGTCAGCTAGCACAAATCCCAACTAGAGGTCAGACGATGATGAGATGGATGCAGGATCCAGAGCAAACACACACGCATTGACAGAACAACCACATAAATGTTGGACGCAGGCCAACTGATGGGCTGATCACAGCAGATGACATCATGAAGGATGACCACACTGCTATGTAACTGCCACATTACAGCATTACATAACTGCCGAACTGTGTCATTACACAGCTGCCAAATCACTAAGAATCACAGCCCAGCCAAGGTGACACAGGACCTTAACCATCCCAGGTACTTTTACCAGTTTTTTTGTTATGTAACTTTTTGCCCTGTTTGGAATTCTCCTTGGTGGACACTGTGAGACATAGATCCATCTGCACCTTTTTCAGACAGGTACATGGTTATCCCAGCACCATTTACTACAAACAAGTTTGTTACAATGCGTCCTTCATCATCAACTAAACGCCTCCGTTTTCAATTCTTTCCTCAACTTTTTATTCCATTCCTTTGGTCTGTGTACCTATTCATGTGTAATATCATACAACTTTAATATTATGTTCACAGCTGAACTGTTGTTGCTGTTAGGTGCCGCTGAGGCAGTTTCATTTCATGGCAACCCTGTATACAACTAGTACTCTTTTACTGCTCCTATTTTCAGAATATTTCTATCCATACTTTTCCTTTTAAAAGCTTTTCATTTGAAAAGAATATAAAATTTATACATAATTGCAAGTTAAAAATAACATAAAGGATAGCTATACTGTTAACAATATTAATAGTAAATGAATCAGGTTAAAGACTGTTTTTTAAGGTTACATTATATATTTACATAAAACTATACATTCGGACCTGACCAGACAGAATACACAGCAATAAAATCAACCACATCTGTGGAAAGAGACAACAGAGAAGTTCAACATCATCAGTCAGAACAAGGTCACTGGCTGACTGCAGAACAGACCATCAATCATTCCCATGCAAGTTAAAGCTGAAGCTGAAGAAAATTAAAACAAGTCCACAAGAGCCAAAGTATGACCTTGAGAACATCCACCTTCAGAGACCATCTCAAGAACAGATTTGACACCGAGAACCATAATGACCAAAGACCAGACAAGCTGTGGTATCAAGGAATTCATACACGAAGAAGGCAAAAGGCCATTCAAATACCCAAATGGATATCAGAAAAGATACTGCAACTTTCTTCTGAACACTGAGTAGCTGAAGTGATGGAGGAAATGATGGAGTCAAAGGGTGAACAGCAGCTTCCAAAGGGCAGCTCAACAGACAAAGCAAAGTATTATAATGAAATCGTTGGGGAGAAGGTAGCCTGAAGCAGAGGCAGAGACACATCAGTCCAAGAGTCTAGCAAAGTTTATTGGAAGAGAAAGACAGTGGGGTCTGAGCTGAGAGTGTCTCAGCCCACCTTTCCCCAGCAGGACAGGCTTTTTATAGTTTTAAAGTTACAAGGAGGTAGTGTGGGGTGAGGGGGGTTATGGTTTGATATGGAAAGAAAAAAGGGTAGCAAGAAATTCTGGTTAGGGAATTTACAGTTTGAATAAGGATGAAGTGTTGATCAGAAGGGGAAGAGCTAATGTTTGTTTATGGTCAAGATTTTGATAAGTGAAGAGCTTTCAGCTTTCAATTAGGAGGAAGGGAAGACATGCAGAAAGTTATTTATGGTTTTACAGTTACACCAGGTGGGGCACACCAGGCTGGTTTTGGTCATCCCTGTGGGGCACGCATACTAGGCTGTTTCCAACTAACGGCAGGTCTGATCACTGGATAAGATGACCTCCCTGAATTTCAGGGACAGAGTCCTCTCAATGACTTCCCTGAATTTCAGAGATAGAGTTCCCTCAACCAGATGGTAAGATATGGGATAGGAAACCAAAAGGCAAGAACACAAGCTGAAAGAACTAAAGAAAAACTTCAAAACTCGAGTTGCAATTTTGAAGGATTCCATGTACCAAACATTGAATGATACAGAAAAGTATCAACAGCAGGACAGAAAGAAAGCAGAGTCACTGTCCCAAAAAGAACTGGTGGACGTTCAGCCACTTCAACAGGCAGCATATGACGAACTAGTGGTACTGAAGAGAGGAGTCCAAGCTGCACTGGAGTCACTGGTGGAAAACAAGGCTCCAGGAACGGGTACCAATCACAGTGTTTGAACAGACAGACCCAGCAATGGAGGTATTCTGTCATCTATGCCAAGAAATTAGGAAAACAGGAACCAGGTCAATCAACTGGAAGAGATCCATATTTTTCCCATTCTAAAGAATGATAATACAAGACAATCCAGAAATTATCAAACCGTATCACTAATGTCACATGATAGTAAAATTTTATTGAAGATCGTTCAAAAGTGATTGCAGCAGCACATTGGTGAGGAAGTGCCAGGAATTCAAGCTCACTTCAGAAAAGATTAGAAAGAGCAATATCACTGCTGATATCAGAAGGATCTCGGCTGAAATCCGAGAACACCATAAATATATTTACCTGTGTTTTATTGACTATGCAAAGGTGTTTGACTGTGTAGACCATAACAAAACTATAGATAACACTGTGGAGAACGGGAATTCCAGAATATTTAATTGTGCTCATGAGGAAAAGGTACATATGCCAAGATGAAGTTGTTTGAATAGAACCAGAGAATACTGCCCAGTTTAAAGAAAAGTGTGCATCAAGGACGTATCATCTTATCATGCTTATTCAATCTGTATGCTGAGCAAATAATCCAAGCAATTGGACAATATAAAAAAGTAGGAAGCATCAGGATTGAAGGAAGACCCATTAACAAGATGTGATATGCAGATGACACAACCTTGTTTGTTGAAAGTAAAGAGGATTTGAAACACTTAAGGATGGAGACCAAAGACCATAGCCTTCAGTATGGATTGTACCCCAACATAAAGAAAACAAAAATCCTAACAACTGGACCAGAAAGCAACATCATGGTGAATGGAGAGCAGACTGAGGTTGTCAAAGATGCCATTTTCCTCAGATCCACAATCAAAGCCCACTGAAGCAGCAGTCAGGAAGCCAAACAGTCCATTACACCGGGCAATCTGCCGCAAAAGACCTCTTTAGGTGGAGGTATTGAGCTTTCAAATCAAGACGAAGTCAAGGCAATATCAAGTAATAAACGACATTTAGACTTAGGAAGACAGTGGTCAATTTCAAGCTAATCACAAAGAAAATTTGGAAATCCACTCACCGAAATAAGGAAGAAAAACCTGAAGTCTTGGTAAACAAAAAATCTACAAAAATGAAAAAAAGGAAGAAAGAAAAACCCCACAAAAAAGGAATTCACTACAGAACAGTAAAAAGAACAAAGAAGACATCAGAACCACACAAAAAAGCACTACAACAGGATAGCAAAAACCTCACATGTATCCACAAGCACACCAAACATAAACGGCCTAAATGCACCCCCAGAGAGACAGTGAGTGACAGAATGAATGAAACAGGATCCATAAATATGCTGTCTACAGAAAACACACCTGAGAAACGACGACATAAATGTATTAAAAATCAAAGGATGGAAATAAAATATACCAAGCAAACAGCAACCAAAATGGAGCAGGAGTGGCAATGCTAATCTCAGATAAAACAGAGTTTAAAGCAAAATCCCCATAAAATGCAAGAACGGATGTTATACAGTGATTGAAGGGACAATATACCACTAGGACGTAACTATAATAAATATTTCTGCACCCAAAGACAGGGCTCCAAAATACATAAAACGACCTGGAACAGCACAGAAGAGAAACAGACAGGTCCACAATGACAGCAGGAAACTTCAGCGCTCCACTCTTGGTAAAGGGCAGGATATCTAGAAAGAAACTCAAGGAAGGTACAGAAGAACTAAATGGGACAATCATTGAGCCTCCTCTGCTTCTCCTTCAGCCCCGGGCCACTTGGATTAGCCCCACTGCACTGGCACTCGCCAGCTCCCAGAGTGCCATTTGTCTGTAGTTGGTGTTGTTTCTCCTGTTTCTTTTGGTTTCTCCCACGCCTCCCACCACCTTCCCCTCCCATCTCTCCAACACCTGGCTTCCTGTGCCATCTTTGCTTCTTCTATGAAGCACTCTGGGGAACCCCCCAACCCTGGCATGTGCCACCATGCTGGTGGGGTCCTTGGGGCTTGTTTTTGCTTTTGTTTTGTCTGTTTGTTTGTGTTCTTCACTTGGGAGCCCCTTCTGCCTGGCTGTACTTCCTGGCTTGGGCTGCACTCCTCTAGTCGACACAGCAGTGTTAGTGAGCTCTTTATAGCTTCCCAACTGTCCTCATTTCTCCATTCTGGTCTCTCTACATTTGCCTTCACTTCCCGTCTCCTGGATACCAGGTGCCATATGATGCTGTACTGCACAGCTGGTCTTCAAGGCCACACCAGTGGAACCTTGGACGTCTTTCTTTTCTTTTTCCAAGTTTTTATGTAGTTATTTTTGTTATTTTTTCCATCTTTCTTTTTCTCTTTTTAATTTTCTGCTTTTTTTCCCCTGTTTCTCAGTTTCTTATCTCTCCACTCCCAAGGCAGGCTCTATTAGAACTCTCCCTTCGTCTTGCGGTGAGTTTGCTTAATGATGAAGATGGAGTAAAGCCTTCAGGACCTTCGTTTGCTGATGTGGCATGACTCAAAATGAGAAGAAACAGCTGCAAACATCCATTAATAGTCACAAGGTGGAATGTACAAAGTACGAATCTAGGAAAACTGGGAATTATCAAAGATGAAATGGAATGCATAAACATTAATATCCTAGTAATTAGTGAGCCGACAGGGGTGGGGTGGGGGGTGGGACCAAGATGGTGGCCTAACTACATGGCCCTGCTGAGCCCTCTAGCAACAAAGAACCTAAAAGGTAATAAAATTCACCAAACAGAGCATTTCAGGAGGCCTGAACACCAGGTAGAAAATTTGAACAATGGACTGGGTGAAAGGAAGATCACAGGAGCCCTGAGCCACCACAGATAAAACACCACAGCCTGGGGCTGAGAATCTCCACGTGCTGAAGGTGAGCCAGGCAGGAAGCACCTCTGGCAAATCAAAGCCGTGGTGCAGAGATGAGAAACAACAGGAGGGCTGGAGCAACACTGGATCCATCTAAGCTGAATAAGGAGGCCAGCCCCAGATGAGAAGTCAAAGCCTGACACTAAGGACCTCCATGCAGGCTAGGATGCCCTGGAACCAGACCACCCCAGATGAGGAATCAAAGCCTGACACTAAAGCCGTCCATGCAGGTTGAAATGCCCTGGGACCAGGCCGGCCAGTGATCAGAAGGCACTAGGGTCCAGCACCCAATAGACCTCAGAGAAGTGTGGGACCAAAGGAACGAGGTTCCAACAGGCAACAGGGCAGGAGGATGTGGGACTGGGAAACTGGCATGAAAGTGTACACAGACCTGTGAGGGGCCAAGTGTCCTGGGCTCCTCAGGCTGGGGCGATGAGGTGGAACAGCATGGGCCTAGGAAGGCATTGTGAAGGCTCCCACCTCCGCCAGGCCTCAGGGTTGGGTGGGTCTGGGAGCATTGAGTTCTGCCTGCTCGGGGCAACAGGGCAGGAGAGCACCAAGCCTTGCAAGGCAGCTTGAAGGGTGCATAAATGTGTGCGCAACCTGCAGGGCTGAGGACTGCGTGGTACCACAAAGCTTGGGTCCCAGTGACCTGAGGTGGCAGCACAGGTGAACATGGGACCTGGGAAGGCTGCACTTGCAGTGGACAGTCAGGGTCAGGGAAGGCAGCATGTGTGCATACATGACCCTGGACAGTGGCACAAGGGAACACAGACTAGACTAGGGCAAGATCAGCTGAGCAACCCGCATCAGGTTAGACTGAGGAGAGCCTGGCCAATCGGTTAACCAAAGCACCCAGCCATAACTTCACGGAGCAGAAGCTCTGGCCCATGCCCCAAAGAGAATCACCAAACAGAGCAGCCAAATTATCAAGCTTCCAAAATCAAACCAGCTCAAAAGACTTGACTATCCACTGATACAGCTTTTACCATAATAACCAAACCAAAATTGTATCAACTTTCTGATGATTTGGAGACAAGAATCAATTTCGAAACACCTCAAAAAAACCAGATTACTATGGCTGCCCCAAACTGCCAAAACAAAGAATCAGTAGATTTCCTAGATGAAGAGGACTTCCTAAAATTATCAGAGGTAGAATACAAAAGACTGAGGTACAGACCTGTGCAAGATATCCGCAAACAGATCAGGTAAAATGCAGCTGGGCACACCGAAAAACTAGACAAGCTGCAAGAACTGCTTGAGGAGCAATGACCTGAAATTCAATACATTAACAACAAAATTATGGAGCTTGACAACCCAATAGAAAGTCAAAGGAGTAGGATCAAGGAACTGGAATGCAGAACTAGTGACAATAAAGACAAAGTAAATGACATCAGCATATATGAGGAAGAATCAGATAAAAGATTCAATAAAAACGAAGAATCACAAAGAGTCATGTGGGATTCTATCAAGAGTAATAATACACAACTGATTGGAATACCGGCGCAAAGAGGGACACCTGATACCACGAAAGAGGAGAAGACACCCATTGAACCTCACTCAAGATAGATCTCAAAGGTAGTATGCCAAGGCATATAATAATCAAACTCAATAAAGCTAAAGACAAGGATATGCTACTTAAGACAGCTAGACTTAAATAAAAAATAACTTACAAAGAAAATCATTCAATTCAGACTACTTATCTGAAACCATGTTGGCAAGAAGACAATCATACAATATATGCAAAGCCCTAAAGGAAAAACTGTCAAAGAAGAATTATATAACCCTGCAAAATTGTCTACCAAATATGAAGATGAATTTAGGACTTTCATAGACAAACAGAAATTTAGAGAATATGCAAAAACCAAACCAAAACTACAAGAAACACTGAAGGAAGTTCTTTGATTAGAAAATCAAAACATTAGATGTACACTAAAACATTCAGCCCTGGACAGACCAATCCAATATCTTGAAATCAGGGAGTCCACAAAGGATATCCAAATCCAAACCACAAAAAACAGAAAGTCAAAGATCTCAGGATTTAGTTAATGATAATCACATATGAAAAGGAGGGTCAAATCAATGTAAACACAAATCTTTGAGATGGAAAATCTAAGCAATACAAAGACTTCATAGACTGGATTACTTTTAAATTAGTAAAGGGGTTTAAGGAAGTAATCACAACAGAAACTTACAATTCTACATGTCAAAACATCAAACAAAAAAGCAAGCAAAACACAAAATCTCAGCAATTACAAAAAATCAAGCACTGAAAGACAGCCAAAGAAAACACATAAAGAATAAAGACTGAGCACAGAAAATTATATGGAACAGAAGAATCGTCCACAACATACAAAAAAGTACACCAAAATGGCAGCACTAAACTCATATATATCAATAATCACATAGAATGTAAATGGACTAAATGTACCAGTAAAAGAAATGGAGACTAGCCGACCAGATTTTAAAAATAGGATCTATCTATATGTTGCTTACAGGAGACATACCTTAGACTCAAAGACACAAACTACAACTCAAAGAATGGAAAAAATATATACAGGCTAATAACATCCAAAAAAGAGTAGGAATGGCATAGTAATCTCTGACAAAATAGACTTTAAAGATAGAACCATCATACTAGATAAAAAAAGACACTATATATTGGTTAAAGGCTCAATAAAACAGGAATTAATGAGGTGAAATGGACTGGCATTGGTCATTTTGAATTGGACAATCATATGGTCTACTATGCTGGGAAGGAAAACCTGAAGAGGAATGGTGTTGCACTGACTGTCAAAAAGAACATTTCAAGAAGAGCGTGCTGTCACAGGGTGAAGAGAGCAGATAGAGTTGCAGAGAGGTGGGTGCTCAGCATTTTATATGGAAAATTGACCTGGATTGTAAACTTTCATTTAATCACAATAAAAATTTTTTAAAAGAAAATAACATTTTCAGATCTGTCCTGAAGTACAATGCTATTAGTGATAAGATAATATCCCTAAGCCTACAAGAAAAGATAGTTAATATGACCATTGTTCAAATTTATACATCAACCACTAAGGTCAAAGATGAAGAAACTGAAGATTTTTACTACCTTCTGCAGTCTGAAATTAATCAAATATGCAATCAGGATGCACTGATAATTACTGGCAACTGGAATGCAAAAGTTGGAAATAAAGAAGGATTGGTAGTTGGAAAATATGGCCTTGGTGACAAAAATTATGCCAGAGATCATATGGTAGAATTTTGCAAGAGCAACCACTTTTTCATTACAAATATCTTTTTTTACCAACATAACAGTGACTATACACATGGACCTTGCCAGATGGCATACACAGGAATCAAATCAACTACATCTATGAAAAGGGTCAAAGGAAAAACCCATTATCAGCAGTCAGAACAAGACCAGGTGCTGACTGCAGCACAGACCCAAAGATAATAGACAATATCAACACATATACAAAAACAGGACAGGATGTTTTCAGTATGTGTCCAAAATAAACCACCAGATGACCTTCCAATAGAAGTAAAGGCCCTAGAAATACTTAGCAGGAATTCAAACTTGTCATGCTCAGAGGCAGCCAACAACTGGAAATCCTGGGGGCACAGTGGTTAAGTGCTATGGTTGCACTTAAGTGCTAAAGGTTGGCAGTTGAAATCCAGTAGGCACTCTTTGGAAACTCTATGGGGGCAGTTCTACTCTGCCCAACAGCGTTGTTACAAGTCAGAACTAACTCAGTGGCAGTAGGTTAGGCCTTTTTTGATTGTTTATTTGTTTGGAATCCAGCAATTTAAGTAAAAAAAAGCAGACAACACTGAGGAAAACACAGACAAATTCATAGAAAAGGCAAACCAATTCATGGAAAGTACAGACAAAAAACAAAAAAAGGAAGAATTCAGGAAAGTAATATGGAAAAAAATGCTGAAATCACACAAAGTAATATGGAAAAAATGCTAGAAATCACACAAAAACAATGATTAGAAATCAAGAAAATAAAAACAAGATTTTAGATATGGACAGTGTAATAGAAGAACTGAAGAGAAACTGAAATGGTGGAAGACAGGATCAGTGAAACTGGAGACAAACACTTGGATATAATTCTGTTTGAGGAAAAATCAGCATAAGGAATAAAGAAGAATGAAGAAACCTTTAGAATTATGTGAGACTCAATCAAAAGCAAAAATTTGCAAGTGACCAGACTTCCAGAAAAGGAGGAGAAAATGGAAAACAGAGGATCACTGAAGGTTCCTGACAGAAAACTTCCCTAATATGAAAGATGAAAAGCTGACCACCCAAGATCAATGAACCCCATATAGAACAGACCCCTAAAGGAAATCACCAAACCCAGTGCCATCAAGCTGATTCTCACTCACAGCAACCTTACAGGTTAGTGTAGAACTGTCCCATAGTTTCCAAGGAGTGCCTGGTGGATTTGAACTGCTGACCTTTTGGTTAGCAGCTGTAGCACTTATTAACCACTACGCCACCAGGGGTTCCCAAAGAAAATCACCAAGTCATATCACAATCACACTCACCAAACCCACAGATAAAGAAAAACTTCTGAGAGGAGCTCAAGAAAAACAAAATGTCACATACAGAGAAAAAACTAAGACTAAGTTCTGATAATTTGGCAGAAACCATTCAGGCAAGAAGGCAATGAGATGACATATACAAAACTTGGAAAGAAAAAAATTGCCAACCAAAGAAAGTATCTCCTGAAAAATTCTAGCTTAACTATGATGGTGAAATTAGATCATTTCCAGATAAATAGAAATTAAAGGAATAAGAAAAACCCAAACAAACTTACAAAAATTATGAAAGGGAGCTCTTTGGTATGAGAACAAACAACATGAGATCACAGTCTGTATCTAGGATGCAAGACTGTACCAGCATAGGAAATGAACTCTCAAGGACTATCCAAAACTCAAAGAATTACAACAGGGAACCAGAGAGGTTAACCTGTAAATCATAACAACACAAGAGGGAATAAAGGGTGTAGGTAAAGAACTTTCTCATGGGGTGCAAGGCAGGGTGATACCAGGTAATAACAGGTTGGTTGGAACACAGAAAGATCAGGGGAGACTCCAAGGTAATGACAATGAAAGTGAACAACATACTCATCAAAATAAAGAACAAAAACATAGTCTCAATAAAAACAAAATAAATCCACAAACAAGAGGGGTCAGCACAGGACAGCAAGAGGAATAAAATGTCAGCACCACAAAAAAAAAGCAGTACAAAATGGCAGCAATAAACTCAGAATCAACAATTACACTGAATGTAACTGACTTAAAGGTACCCCTAAAGAGACATAGGATGACACAATGGATTTAAGAAACAGGATCCATCAATATGCTGACACAAGAAACACATTTTAGAAACAAAGACATAAATTTATCAAAAATCAAAGGATGGGAAAAATATATAAAGCAGATACCAAAAAGGAACAGGAGTGGCAATACTAATCTCAGATAAAATAGACTTTACAACAAAACCTATCAGAAAAGACAAAGAAGGGCACTGTATAATAATTAGAGAGACGATCCGTAAAGAAGACTTAACCATAATAAAAGCCTATGTACCCCAGGCTCCAAAACACATAAAACAAACTAATAACACTGAAAAGGGAAATTGGAAGTTTCACAACAATAGTAGGAAACTTCAACACATCACTCTGGGTAAAGAGCAGAACACCTAGAAAGAGACTCGAGACAGAACAGAAGAGCTAAAGAGCATTGTGCTGTTGTGACAATCAGCTTATCCGACTCGGCAGACATCACACGGGACACTCCACCCAGTACAATCAGCTGATCTGACCCCCACAGACACTACGTGGGACACTCCACCCAGTACAATCAGCTGATCTGACCCCCACAGACACTACGTGGGACACTCCACCCAGTACAATCAGCTGATCTGACCCCCACAGACACTACGTGGGACACTCCACCCAGTACAATCAGCTGATCTGACCCCCACAGACACTACGTGGGACACTCCACCCAGTACAATCAGCTGATCTGACCCCCACAGACACTACGTGGGACATTCCACCCAGTACAATCAGCTGATCTGACCCAGCAGACACCACAACAGTCACTCCACCTAGTACAATCAGCTGATCGACAAGGCAGACACCACGCGGGACACTCTACCCAATACAATCAGCTGATCCGATGTGGTGGACACCATACAGGACACTCTACCTAATATATCATCTGATCTGACCCGGCAGACACCATACACTTGCAGAATACACAGTCTTTTCCAATGCACATGGAATGTCCTCCAGAATAAACAACATCTTAGGACACAGAGCAACCCTCAACACAATCCAAAACACTCAGATAACTCAAAGTGTTTTCTCAGGCAACAGTGCCACTAAAGCAGAAACTGACAACAGGAAAACAAGGAAAAAAAATCAATCACACATCAACCGAATAACACCCTGCTTAAAAACCACCAGATAACAGAGTAAATCAGAGATGAAATTTAAAAATTCCTAGAATCAAATGAGAACGAAAGCACATCATACCAAAATCTCTGGGACACAGCAAAGGATGTACTCACATGTCAGTTTATACCAGTAGGTGCATACCTCAAAAAAAAAGGGACAAAATCAAAATCAAAATATCAGGTGCACAATTCAAACAAATGAAAAGAGAACAGCACTATTAAAGATCAGAGAAGAAATAAATGAAATAAAAAATAACAAAATAGAATCAACAAAATCAGAAGTTGCTTCTTTGAAAGAATCAGAAAAATTAAGAAACCACTGGCCAAACTGACAAAAGAAAAACAGGAGAGGATCCAAATACCCTAACAAGAAACAAAACAGGGACTTTACAACAGTCCCAAATGAAATAAAAGGGAGCTTTATGAAAAGCTATAGTCCAACAAATTTCATAATTTAAGAGGAAATGGACAAATTTCTACCTACCCACACTAACACAAAATGATGTTGAAAATCTGAATAGACCCGTAACAAGAGATTGAAAAAGTAATAATAAAAAACAGTCTCAAGAGAAAAAACCCTAGCCCAGAATGGCTTCCCTGGAGAATTCTGCCCAACATTCAGAGAACAGCTTAGTCAAACTATTTCAGAACACCAAAAAGGAAGGGATACTTCTGAATTCACTCTATAAGCCAGCATGACCCTAATACCAAAACCAGGCAAAGGCACCACAAAAAAAAGAAAATTATAGACCAATATCCCTCATGAATACAGATGTAAAAGTTCTCAACAAAATTCTAGCCAGTGGAATTCAGCACCGTATCAAAAAAATACTACACTACAGCCAAGTAGGATTCCATACCAGGTACACAAAGATGGTTCAATGATAGAAAACTCATCAATATGATTCACCACATAAACGAAGAGGAAATAAAAGAATCACATGATCCTCTTAATCAATGTAGAAAAGGCAACTGACAAAATCCAACCCGCATTCCTGATTAATACTCTCAATAAAATAGGTATAGAAGGGAAATTCCTCAACATAATAAAGGGTTCCCGCTTTAGTCAGCTAGTGCTGCTTCAACAGAGATACCACAAATGGGTGGCCACAAGTCCAAATTCAGGGTGCCAGCTCCAGAGGAAGGCTTTCTCCGCAGGCACTGGGGGAAGGTTCTTGTCATCAGTGTTCCCACAAACTTGAAGTTTCTCAGGCACAGGGACACCAGTCACTTCTTGACAACAGGCTTAGCTTCTGCAACTGCTTCTGGATGTCTGAGGTCCCCTAGTCTCAGCTTGCCTCCCTTTCCTTTACATCCCAAGAGGCTGCCCCAAGCCACAGTACAGTCCTGCCCATTAAGTCCTGTCCCAGCAACCCATCCTCCCTCATTAATACCACAGAGGCAGGATAGGAAGGACATCACACAATACCAGGAATCATGGCCCAGCCAAACGGCAACAGATTTAGGGGGGAACAGAACTCAATCCACAACAGCATCTATGCAAAACTAACGGCCAACATCATTCTTCATGGAGAGAGGCTGAAAACATTCCCCTTTAGAACAGGAACACGACAAAGATTCTCTTTATCACCACTCCTATTCAACATTACGCTAGAAGTCCTAACTAGAGCAATAAGACAAGAGAAAGAACTAAAGGGCACCCAAATTGATAAGGAAGAAGTTAAACTGTCCCTATTTGTAGGTGATATGATCCTACACATAGAGAATCCAAAAGACTCCATGAGGAAACTACTGGAACTAACAGATTGAGCAGAGAAGCAAGATGCAAGATAAACACAAAAATCAGTTGGATTACTATACAACAATAAAGAGAATGACGAAAAGGAGATCAGGAAAATGATCCCATTCACAAGAGCCCCTAAAAAATGCTTAGGAGTAAATCTAACTAGGGATGTCAAAGACTGGTGCAAAGAAAACTACAAAACACTACTGCAGGAAACGAGAGATCTACATAAATGGAAAAGCATTCCAGGCCCACTGCTTGGCAGACAACACTGTAAGAATGACAATTCTACCCAAAGTGATTTACAAATACAGTGCAATCCCCATTCAAATACCAATAGCATTCCTTAAAGAGATGGAAAAACTTCTTATACGGATAGGGAAGAAGGCCCAGATAAGTAAAGCACGACTGAAGACAAAGAAGAAAGTAAGACAGTTCATGCTACCTGACCACAAAACACACTACACAGCTGCAACAGTCACAACAGCCTGGTACTAGTACACTGATCAGTGTTCACTGACAACAGATACACTGACCGATGGAACAGAACTGAGAACCCAGACATCCATCCTTCCACCTATGGTCACCTGATCTTTAACAAGGTCCCAAAGTCCATAAGTGGGGAAAAGACAGTCTTTTTAACAAGTGAAGCTAGCAAAACTGGATGTCTACCTGCAAAAAAAACGAAACAGGACCCAGACCTCACACTATATATAAACTAAGTGAAAAGGGATCAAAGTCATAAATATAAAGCTAAAAACTATCACGTTCAGAAAAGAAAACATAGGATCAATGCCAGATGCTCTAACACATGGCACTAACAGGAAACAAACTCTAACCAAGAACACACAAACTCCAGAAGATACGCTGGATAACTGGAATCTTAAGAATTAAACACTTACGCTCATCAAAAGACTTCACCAAAAGAGTAAAAAGAGAACCTACAGGCCAGGAAAAGAAAATTGGCTTTTACAAATCAGACAGAAATCTGACCTTTAAAAGTGACACGAAAATCCGACGCCTCACACAAAAAGACAATCCTATTCAAAAAGGGCAAAGGAAATGGACAGGAAGTTCACCAAAGAAGACATTTAAGCAGCCGACAGACATGTCATGGATTGAATTGTGTCCCCCCAAAATGTATGTGGTAATTTGGCTGGGCCATGATCTCCAGTATTGTGTGGTTGTCTCCCATTTTGTTATTTCCCCGTGTTGTGTATCCTAATCTCTTCCCATCATTAATAGCATGAAACCGGATTATGTTGAAGAGTGGGGACTGTAAGGCCCTTATGAGATCACCCCCCTGATCCGATTTAAAGGGAGTTTTCCCTGGAGTGTGGCCTGCACTACCTTTCATCCTACAAGAGACAAAACAAAAAGGGAAAGAAGCAGGTCCCAGAGAGGGCACATCCTTTGGACCCACAGTCCTTGCACCCCAGAAGCTCCAGTTCAGTGGAAGACTGGCGGCAAGGCCCTTCCTCACAGCCAACAGAGAAAGACTTCCCAAGGAGCTGATGCCCTGAATTTGGACTTGTAGCCTATAGGACCATGACAAAACAAATTTCTACTTGTTCAAGTCATCCACTTGTGGCATTTCTGTTATAGTAACTCTCGGGTCGCTGTGACTCAGACCCGACTGCACAGCCGTGGGCTTTTTTTCTGTGGGAAATTTTACACTAGATGACTAAGACAAGACACATGAGGACACGCTCCAAGTCACTAGCCGTTAGAGAAACGCAAACAAAACTACCATGAGAGCCCAGCTCATCCCAGCACTACTGGCACACATCAAAAAAACAGGAAATAACAAAAGCTGGAGAAGCTGTGAGGAGACTGGAACTCTTATGCACTGCTGGGGGAATACAAAATGACATGACTGGTTTGGAAAGCTAGAAATAGAAAAATACCACATGCCCGAGCAATCCGGCTCCTAGAAATACACCCTAGAGCAGTAAGAGTCATCGCACGGACAGACGTACGCTCGCTCACGTTCACAGCAGCCTTGTTCACAACAGCAAAAAGGAGGAAGCAACCCAGACAGATCTCAACACCCGAACGGATGAAGGAACTGTGACACAGCCACACAGTGGAGCACTCGTGGCCGCAAAGAACAATGACCATTCTGTGAAGCACTTTGTTACACAGAGGAAACTGGAGGGCAAGATACTGAACGAAGCAAGTCAATCACAAAGGGACAATTACCGTAGGAGGCCACTACCATAAAAACTCATACAAAAGTTTACACACAAAAAGAAGCCATCTCTGATGGTTATGAGCGAACGGAGCGGTGGGGATGAAAAAACGCTGAACAGACACATAGTAACATGGGTGGAGGTCAAGACACTGCCAACACAACTTGTACAGGATAAGGTCATGGAAGCTCCGCAGACATGCCCAAACTCCCCGAGGGACCGAATTCCTGGGCTAAGGACCGTGGGGACCACGGTCTCAGGGAGTATCTAGCTCAGCTGACATAACTTGGTTTACAAAGAAAAGACTCTACATTCTATTTGGTGAGTAGCATCTGGGGTCCTAAACACCTGTCACTGGCCACCTAGATGGTCTCTTCCATCTTCTCACCCCTTTGGGAGCAAGGAAGAATGAAGAAAACTAGGCACAATGGAAAAATGAGTCCAAAGGACTAACAGACCACAGCTACCTTAGCCTCTAACAGACTGAGTCCAGTACCACTCAGAGGTGCCCAGCTACCATTGCTGACTGCTCTCACCGGGATCACAACAGATAGTCCTCGACAGAGCTGGAGAAAAATGGAAAACAAAATTCTAACTAAAAAGGAAAGACTAGACTTTCTGGTCTGACAGAGACTGGAGAAATCCCAACAGCATGGCCTCCGGACACCCTTTCAGCTCAGTACTGAAGTCCCTCCTGAGGTTCACCCTTCAGACAAAAACTGGACTGGACCACAAAACAAAGTGAGACTAAGGGGTAGGCCAGCCCAAGGGCAAGAACTAGAAGGCAGGAGAGGGCAGAAGAAGGGAATTCAAGGTAGAGAACGGAAAGGTGGACCTGCTGTGGGGCTGTTAACGAATGTCATAAAACTATCTGTGTACTAGCTGTTTAATGAGTTTGTTCTGTAAACCTTCATCTACAGTACAAGAAAATAAAACAAAAATGGCTGGACTGATATTTAATCATTTCATTTTAGATTGCAAATTTTCAAAGGAATGAGTTGCTGTTCTAAATATTTCATTGTTTTACTATTACTATGAATTTGTTCTTTATATACCCAGCATGTTTCAATCCGTCTGAATCAGTACCTGCCCATCAGCAGCACCTCAGGGTCCCAGTTCCTCCCCATCCTGAGCAACTGTTGTTGTCCGTCTTCTTCATATCGGCCATCTCAGTGGGGGTGGAGCAGAAGCTCATTATGGCTTTGATTTGCATTTCCCTGATGGCTAATAATTCTGAGCATCTTTTCATGTATTTATTGGCCATATATGCATAATATATATACACACATACATATATGGAAACCCTGGTGGTGTAGTGGTTATGTGCTACATCTGCTAATCAAGAGATTAGCAGTTCAAATCCACCAGGTGCACCTTGGAAACTCTATGGGAGTTCTACTCTGCCCTACAGGGTTGCTATGAGTCAGAATCGGCTGGACGGTGCTGGGTTTGGGGGCTTCTGTATTTCTGTACATATGTAGGTATGTGTGCATATATATATATATATATCGGCGTTGGCTACATGTATGTGTATATACATATATACCCTCCTTGGAGAAACACTGGTTCAGATTCCTTACTCGTTTTTTAAATTGAGTTGTCTTTTCATTACTTAGTTGCAAGTAAGGTTCTCTAAAAACTTATTTTCAAATCATTTCAGACTTTAAAAAGTCACAAAAACAGTATGAGCTACAAACCTTTAACCCAGATTACCCCAATGATGCCATTTTCTCACACTTGTTTTATCATTCATTCTACTTTTTCCTGAAACAGTTGACAGTTAGCTGCAGATATGATGCCTGTTTACCTCTAAATATGAGCTCTGACAACTAAGTTCCTGAACTTGCCACCATACGCTTAAATTGGCAGTGCTGTACAAACAACTTGGTGAGGTTTCACAACCTTGGTGTATCAGTGTCTCACAGCTGTGTTCATGTCAAAGTGTGGCGCTGTCTTGCTGAGTGGCATTCGTTATTGTTGAGTGTTTTTGTGGGCCACTGCGAGAATGTCAGAGCTTGAGTTACAGCAGTGAACAAACATTAAATTTCTTGTTAAATTTGGCAAGAGTGGAAGTGAAATCCGGGACATGTCAGTCCAAGTTGATGGGGACAATGCCATGTACAAATGGATTAAACATTTTTCTAATGGGAAAGAAAGCGTCACTGATGAAGAAAAGTCAGGGAAGCCAGTAATGAGTAAAACTGACAAAAACATTGCAAAAATTCATCAAATTGTGCACCAAAATCATCATCTGAGTGTGAGAACCATAGGAGACCAAGTAAACATTGACAGAGAAACAGGAAAACCTTAACTGAAAAGCAGGGCATGAGAACGGTGCGTGCAAAAATGGTCCTGAAGGAGCTCACCAACAAATCACAGGAGACTTGAAGTTTGCCAGGACCTTTTGGAGAGGCAGGATGATGTTGGGGGCTGTGTTATCACTGGTGATCAAACATGGGTGTGCCAATACGACCCTAAAACAAAGCATCAAAGTGCACACTGGAAGTCAGCTAATGCTCCATGACCAAAAACATTCCCAGAGTCTAAATCAAGAGTTACAATGATGTTACTAACCTTTCTGATAGGAGACAGATTGTTCATTATGAATTTGTACCAACTGAACAAACAGTGAAGCAAGTTTACCCTTTGGGAGTGCTGAAAACGCTGGGTCAAAGTTGGATGAAAATGACCTGAACTTTTCATCAACCACTCACGGCTCTCACATCACAACAATGCACCAGCTCACACGGCACTGTCTGTGAGGGAGCTTTTAGCCAGTAAACAAATAACTGTACTGGAACACCCTCCCTACTGCCCTGATCTGGTCCCAGTGACGTTTTTTTTTACCCAAAGACAAAGGAAATGTTGAAATGAAGACATTTGGATGGCATTCGGGACATCACGGGTTAATACAACATCTCTGATGGCCATTCCAGAGAGAGTTCCAAAACTGCTTTGAAGGGTGGACTAGGTGCTGGTACTGGTGCACAGCCTCCCAAGGGGAGGACTTCAGAGATGACCGTAGTGATACTCAGCAACGAGGTACGGCGCACCTTTGCTAGGATGAGTTTGTGAACCTGTCAGACTTCGTCCATCCATGTATTTTCAAAAACAAGCCAAAACCCCATTTTTGTCGAGTCAATTTTGACTTATAGCAACCCTAAGGATGGAGGAGAACTGCCCCATAGGGTTCCCAAATGCAGCTGGTGGAGCCAACCTCTTAACCACTGTGTCACCAGGGATCAGAGCCCAGTGCTTGAAGGATTTCAGTAGCAATCAAATAAATGAAGGGATGGGATTGTGCTGTCATCAGCCTGCCTTCTGATGTCTAGAGCTGGATCAAGCTGCTAAAAATTCTTTCAAGAACAGCCTTTCACACCATTACAGGAGAGGTAAGCTTGGCAGCACCCAGGTTGAAAGTGTTTACCTTTCAGTGTGAGCACACAGATGGAAAGCACGCCACCTTCAAAAGGCGGGTATTGGTGAAGGCCATGCTAGTTTCCACGCATGGTGATGCCATGTGTAGAAAAGAACTGCTCCAAAGAGTTCTCAAGGCTGCGACCTTTCAGAAGCAGATCACCAGGTTCCAGTGCCAACCTTACGGCTAGTGGTTGAACTCTTACCAGTTTGCATGAAGAGGGATTCCTCTCCAGGGCCATGCTTGTGCTGAAATTATCAGAACGCCCCCACCCAGTTATTCAGCGATTGGCGCCTGCCTGTCTCACTTCCAGCACTCCAGCCTAGGTCTCTTCTGACTGGTTGGCATCCTGGTATGACAAGTTGTTCAGTGTTTTGACCAGCACCAGTGGGTAAGAATTCAATGAAGTGTCAAGAACAGAAAATACACATGAATGAACAGTCCCTGCCCAAGGGAGGCGGCTGCTCATCTCAGCCGGATGGTCTGCCTGGTCGTATAGTGGTTAGGTGTTACAGATGCTAACCAGAGGGCTGGCAGTTTAAATCAGTGAGGCACTCCTCGGAAACTCTACGGAACAGGTAGTTCTACTGTGTCTTATAGGGTCGCTATGAGTCAGAACTGACTCGACAGCAATGGGTTTTTTTGTTTGGTCTCTCTTTTCCAGAAATCCTGGTGGCACAGTAGTTAAGTGCTACAGATGCTAACCAGGAGGTCAGCAGTTCAGATCCACCAGGCACTCCTTGGAAATACTATGAGGAGGTTCCACCCTGTCTAGAGGGTCGCTATGAGTCAGAATCGCCTTGATGGCAGTGGGTTTGGGTTTGGTTTTGGTTGGTATCTCTTCCCCAGCCCACCTCCCATCAGTCCAGTACTCCAGCCTAGGTCTGTTCAGACTGGTTGGTGTCCTGATGTGACAGGCTGTTCAATGTTTTGACCAGCACCACTGGGTAAGAAGTCAAGGAACCATCAAGAACAGAAAACACAAATGAGCGAACCGTCCCCAGCCCAAGAGACACGGCGGCTGCTCTCCTCAGCCGGATTGCCTCCCAGCTGGCCAGAGCTTCCCTTGCTGAAACTAAGCTGGAAATTCTGCTAGCGGATAAAATCTCCCAGTTTAGAAATGTTAGCTCAAATTTTAAAAGATTTTTTTAAAGCCTTACTTGGGCCAAATGAAAGGGCATCTGGGTCCCACTCTGTTGTTTGAGGGCAAGCCTTAAAAACAAACCTCAGTCACAGGCGACAAAGAACCAGCAGTTCCAGGAGAGAACGCTGCTTCTTACATCTTACCGCATAAAACTGAAACGCACTGCAATACACTGTACAACTCTCTGGGTTCCAGCTCAAACTTAACTTTCTGGTCTTTTTCCCTAACTGACTGGACACTTGATGTCTTTTTTGTAACACAAGAATCTAGACTCCTAACAATAGGAACATAATTACTTATTTTCTTCAGCCACTTTACATTAAATACTTTTAAAATACACTGCCTATTTGTTTCCTCATTTTAAAAGAAGTTTTATTGTGGTGAAATCTACCTATCAAACATTAGCCGCGTCAAGTGTCTGCGCAGCTACAGTTCAAGGACACTAATTACAGTCACCGAGTCTTACAACAGCCACCACTGGTCCCAGATGATTTCATCGCCTGTGAAAAAAACTCTTGTGTCCCAAACCACAGCCTCTTTCCCCGGCCATTCACCTTTGGGGGCCACTGACCAACTCTGGTCTCTACGCATGCCCCGATTCTGGATCCTCCACACAAAGTGGGACCTACAGTTCTTGTCCTGGGTGACTGACTGATGTCATCCCACCTGTTCTCTGGGCTCACCAGGCCACACTTCCACTTCACGGGAGACTGGCATCCCATTACATGAACATCCACTAGTCAACCGATGGCCACTTGTGCCGGTCCCACTGCTCGGCTATCGACGATGCTGGGGCCCACACTGGTGCACCGGTCCGGTCCGCGTCCCTGCTCTCCAGTCTCACACGTCTGTATCCTGGAGCAGAACTGAAGGACCTCATGGTAACTCTGGGTGTAACTTTCTGAGGAACCGCCAAACTGTCGTCCACGGCAGCTGCACCTTTTCACGATCAGACCGAGACAACAGCCATCCTAGTGGGTGTGAAGTGTTATCTCTCTGTGGTTTTGATCTGTATTTTCATGACTAACAACACTGTGTCTCTTCCCACAGGTTTGCTGGTCGTTTGTGTGTCTTCTTTGGTGAAATGTCTATTCACATCTTTTGTCCTTTTTTTCATTGGCTTGTTGGTCTTTCTGTTGGTGAGTTCTAGGAGTTTTTTGTAAATCCTGGATACCAAACCCTTGTGTGATATGCGGTCACCAAACCTTTTCTCCCCACAACACAAACGTTGTCTCTTCACTTTGTTGACAGTCCCTTGGTGCACCCAATTTTAAATCTTGATGAAGCTGAATTATGTGTTTTGTTGCTCCTGCTTTCATATCATCCATGATACACGAAAACTTGGTCCCCAAGCATCACTCTTGCATTTTAGTCTAAGAGTTTTATGGCTTTACTTGTATACAGCATGAGGTACAGGTCTAACTTTATTCTTTTGTGTGTAGACCTCCAGTTATCCCAGCATGATCTGTTGGGGAAACTATTCCCTGTTGGGTAGACTCAGCATCCTTGATGAAAATCCGTTGGCTGTAAAGACGTTTGGGTTTATCTCTAGACTCTCAGTTTGACTCCACTGGCCTAGGTGCCTATTGTCACACCAGTACCAGAGTGTTTTTGGTTACCACAGCTTTATCATGTGTTCTAAAGTCCGAAAGCGTGAATCTTGCTACTTTGTTCTTTTTTAAGATTCCTTTGGCTGTTTGGGGTCCCTTGCAATTCCATTTAAATTTGGAGATTAGCTTTTCCATTTCTGCAAAGAAGGCTACTGGAATTTTGATGGGGATTATACTGAATCCATAGATCACTTTGGGTAATGTGAGGGACTGAACTGTACACTCCCCAAATCTGTTGTAAATCCTGCCCCTTTAGTTGTGGTCAGAATCCCATTTTGGAGTTTTCTTTGTTATGTCAAGGAGGTAGTATCAGTATACAGTGTGTCTTAAGTCAATCCCTTTGGAAATATAAAACGAGAAGATTAAGCAAGGAAAGAGGGCCAGGGAAGACAAATCTAACAGGATATAAAGACCACCAATGAACAAGGGTCTTCCTGCAGAGTCGACAGACAAAAAGCCTTCCCCTGAGGCCAGCGCCCTGAACTGGGAACTTCTGCTTGTTAAAACCATTCCCATCCACTCAGGGTGTTTTTGTTACAGCAGCACTAGATGACTAAGATGGCAGCATCAACACCGGACACTACTGAGTCTTCCAGTCCATGAACAGGAAACATCGTTCTTTTAAGTTCTTTAATTCCTTTCAGCAATGTTTTCATGTTCAATGTCCAGGTCTTTCACCTCCTTGATTGAATTTATTCTCAGGTGTTGTATTCTTTTAGATGCCACTGTAAACGTAATGGTTTCCTAAATTTCCTTTTCAGATTGCTCATTGCTGGTTTGTAGAAACCCAAATTGCATTTTGTGTAATTTTCTCCCCTGAAATTTTGCTGAATTCATTTACGAGGTCTAGTAGCTTTCCTGAAGATTCTTGGGATTTCTAGATATAGGACCATGTCATCTCTAAAGAGACATGTTTTTTCTTTTTCCTTCCCAATTTGGGTGCCTTTCATACCTTTTTCTTACCTAGTTCTGTGGGTAAGACTTCCAGCAGAGGATGGAAAGCAGTGCTGAGAACAGGCTTTATCCTACGGATCCCTACAAGTCCAGGGGTTAAGTGCTATCAGTTACCCAAGAGGTCAGCAGTTGGAAACCACTAGTCACCGCTTGGAGAAAGATGTGGCAACCTGTTTCCATAACGATTACAGCTTTGGAAACCTAGGATAATTCTATTCAGTCCTATAGGGTGACTATGAGTCGTAATTGACTGGATGACAATGGATTTGGTTTTTAAGCATATCTTTTTTTTGTTTCTGATTTTAAAGGAAAGCTCTTAAGATTTACCCAGTGAAGATGAGGTTAGCTTGTGGCCTCGCTCATCCTTGGGGACTAGCTGAGAGGCGGGGGAATGCGGGTTTTCTAAATCACTGGACTGAACTCAGGCCTGCAGGTACAGATTTAAGTGGTCCTCTGCCTAAATGGAGTCTGGGAGTAGTCGGAACTGCCTACAAGGGAGAGCGCAGAATGAGCTGGGGCAGAATCCCGGAGAACACAAATTCGAAGGGTCAGAAATTCCCGAGAGGAAGGGAAGGCGGGGAGGGAGGAGCCTTCTGTGACTCAGACACCAGTGATCTCCAGAAGCCTAGCGGGACCCCAAGTCCTAAACGTGCCTGGGCTTCATTAGGGCTTTCACCGGCCACGGACAGCGAACCCAGCACCGAGCAAGGCGCCCTGGCCTCGAGGAGCTCACTTCGGCAAGAACTCGGGTCTGGAACTGGGGACGAATGCACAGAACGCGTCCACCTGCGCAAGAGAGACACGCGGAAATCATCGCGCAGGGAGGTGGGTGGGATTCTGGGCGGGGGCGGTGCTCACGGTTTTGCGTACTCACCTCCTCCGCGCCGACGTCAGTGCACCCGGAGCTCCTCCGTCCGCGCCAGCGCCCAGGGAAGCCGGGTCAGGCTCCGTGGCAGCAGGTGGGGTCAGGTTCCTGTCCCTGCCCCCCGCCAGGCGGAGCCTCCCCAGCTTCGGGCCAATCGAGGCTCTACCCACGCGGAAGCCCCGCCCAGTCCCCGCCTCCTCCCCGGCCCCGCCTCCTCTCGCTCTGCCTCCTTCCGCCCGACCCACCGTGGCCCCGCCTCAGCTCTACCTGGCCACGCCTCTACCCGCCCCGGCCCCCTGGCTCCGCCTCCACCCGTCCCTGGCTACCCCTGGCCCCACCTCTTCCCGCCCAAACCCTCCCCAGCCCCGCCTTCACCCTGCCCTGGCTCCTCCTGGCTCCGCCTCCGCCCACCCCCACTCTGGCCGCCCCGCCCCTCCCCGGCCCCGCCTCTACCAGCCCCTGGCTCCCCCTGGCTCCGCCTCCGCCCACTCCCACCTCTGGCGGCCCCGACCCTCCCCGGCCCCGCCTCCACCCTCCCCTGGCTCCCCCTGGCCCCGCCTCTGCCCGCCCCGCCCCTCCCCATCCCCGCCCCCATTCTCCCCGGGCTCCCCGCGGCCCCGCCTCTGGCCGCCCCGACCCTCCCCGGCCCCGCCTCCACCCTCCCCTGGCTCCCCTTGGCCCCGCCTCTACCCGCCCCGCCCCTCCCCGGCCCCACCTCCACCCTCCCCTGGCTCCCGCTGGCCCCGCCTCCTCCCGCCCCTGGCTCCCCCTGGCCCCGCCTCTGCCCGCCCCGACCCGCCCCGGCCCCACCTTCACCCTCCCCTGGCTCCCCCTGGCCCCGCCTCCACCCGCTCCCGCCTTCGCCCGCCCAGGTGCGCCCCAGTCTGCCCGAGGTCCCGAGAGAGCCCGGAGGTTGGCAACATGGAGGGAGGCAGCAGCCCGGCCGGCGGTCTCGGGCGCGTCGTGTGTGTGCTGACCGGAGCCTCCCGCGGCTTCGGCCGGGCGCTGGCGCAGCTCCTGGCTCCTCTGCTCTCTCCTGGCTCGGTGCTGGTCCTAAATGCCCGCAACGACGAGGCGCTGCGGCAGCTGGAGGCCGAGCTGGGCGCCGGGCGGCCCGGCCTGCGCGTGGTGCGGGCACCCGCCGATCTGGGCACCGAGGCCGGCCTGCACAGTCTGCTCGGTGCGCTCCGCGAGCTGCCCCGGCCGGAGGGGCTGCAGCGCCTGCTGCTCATCAACAACGCAGGTCAGCCAGCCGGAAGGAGCGCACGGGCGGGCAGCCATGTGGTACCGGTCGGCACCCCTACCGTCCGCCTCCCTCTCGCAGCTCTCACTGCCGCCCCCGCGCGGCTGGAAGAGGTCAGATAAGGAGTCAATCTAGACGCCCAAGTCCTGAGGGCTCCAGCGTGGGTGGCGAGCCGTGGTCCAGCGTGCAGGATTGAAGGCGGGCGCCTCCTCCTAGCCGCCCCCCAGATTTTCTAAAGCTCCAGCAAAACGCTCCCAGTCGCCTTGCCGAGCACCCTCTGGTGGAGGTGTCGGGGGAACCTGGGGTCTCCAGTGAAGAGCATTCCCGGGCTTCGCCCGAGCTCTCCCCAAGTCCCAGAGCAGGGCGGGCGCCTTCTGAGCCTACTGCTTGGGGGCCTTCTGTCTGCACAGCTAGGGAAGAAGGGGGTGCCTTCAGAAATGCAGCGGGGACTTTTCCCGTAGGCCCGGCAGAATTTGGAGAGGCCCCTGGTGCCGCGGTGGTTAGAAGCTACTTGTGCTAACCAAAAGGTTGGCAGTTCGAATCGGCCAGGTGCTCCTTATTAACTCTGTAGGGCAGTTCTGCTCTGTGCCGTCAGTCACCGGGAGTTGGCATCGACTCTGCAGCAGCGGGTTTGGTTTGGGGGAGGAGGAAGGCCTGCTGGGTCGGCGGCTCCTAGGGTCTGTTTTTTCACAGGCTCTCTTGGCGACGTGTCCAGAGGGTTCGTAGACCTGGCTGACCCGGCTGAAGTGAACGGCTACTGGGCTCTGAACTTGACCTCTACGCTCTGCCTGACCTCCGGCATCCTGAAGGCCTTCCCTGCGAGTCCTGGCCTCAGCAGGACGGTGGTGAACATCTCGTCTCTCTGCGCACTGCAGCCCTTTAAGGGCTGGGCGCTGTACTGCGCCGGGAAGGCCGCTCGGAACATGATGTTCCGAGTCCTGGCCGCGGAAGAGCCTCTCGTGAGGGTGCTGAGCTATGCTCCAGGTGGGTGGGCGCTCCTGCCCCTGCCCCCCAGACCCCGCTGTCACCTCCAGGGAAGGGCCCACAGAGGCCCTGCCCCTGAATCGTGTGACCCGTCACCCCAGGTACAGGATCCAGGGAGGGCGCGTGGAGCGCTCGTTAGCGGATGGGGTGGGGAAAAGTGGATAGGATCCAGAGGCCAGGGTGGGAGCTCCCGGCCTGCACCCCATCTCTGTGAGACAGAGGACAGCGTGCGGGCACGTGTAGCTGTTCCGTGGCTCCCCCTGCGCTGAGTTGTCTTGCTGTGTTTGCTGCTCAAGCCCCCCGCCCCCCACCAGGGAGCCTCAGCGGCGGGGCCACGCACTGTTGATTCGAAGGCCCACGACACCTAGCAAAACTTCTGTCCCCATGGGTGTCGAAGGGTGGCAGGGCCTTGTGACACCTGGTTTGAGGCAGACTGCCCCGCTGTGTCGCCACTGTCGGCCCCTTGAGGTTCCCAGGATTAGGAGGCGGTGACAGCCGCGGAGCTATCGGAACTGCAGAGAAGGAGGGCTCGCGGTCTCTCCCCCCACCACTGGCTAAATCCCGGCGTGCCGCCTGGGTGCCGACCGAGCCCCCTGGCACCGGTCAGCTGGGACTCAGAGCGCCCGTGCGGCGTCCCCAAGGCTGTAACTCCCTGCGGGAGCAGGTCGCCGTGTCTGTCTCTAGCTGGTTTGCCAGGAGATGCCCCACTTGGCCGAAGTTCAGTGGGTGCTGGAGTTTGAGCCTAGAGCTAAGGAGAGCCAAGTGACGCCCCTGGCAATGCCAACCGCACGTCCGTGCCAGGCGCAGAATAACTGACCGTGACCACACCCTGACCTCGACCAAATGCCTGGGTGGGGCTATGCAAATGAGGCGCTTGTGATTGGACAGCTTGCTAACACCGCGCGGTGCCAGCGGCCCTGGGGGTTGGGATCATACGGGTAAGATGTGTGGGACCCCAGGGAGGGGACTGGTCAGTTGGGCCCTCTGGCTAGGCTTAAAATGAGCTGTCTCTGTCAGAGGGGAACCATGCCACCAGGAAGCCCTGCCAAGAGTGGAACATGTCCTTTGGACCCAAGAACCTTCTGGACCCAGGACACTGAACTGGGACCAAGGGACAGCAACAGAACTGGGAGACGGGCAGGAGACGGGGTGGTGGGCTGCCTGGTCCATGGGGTGAGAAAGCTGATGCCCTCAGGCAGGGGTCTGGCTGAGAGGGTGCCCCTGGGCACTTAGCCACAGGAATGAAAGAGGTTTGCAATACTTGCTTGAGTGGGGCAGAGGCTGGTCAGGCCAGGGGCCCAAGTGACTGAGACTCAGAGAGGTGTCCCTACAGCATGGCTGAGAAGAGTTTTCCTGATGGAAGAACTATATGCTGATGGTTTCTGGTCCTAAGCTGTGGCCTGTGAACTGCCCTGATAAACCCCACACATGAGTGTCACCTGTGAGCTCTGGTGGCCAGCCACTGCAACACCTGATCGGTCCAGCCAGACAGAGGAGCTGTAGGGGAGACGATGGTGTCCGAATTGGTAAAAGGCTGAAGAGCAGAGGTCTGTGTGACTGCCACCTCCTGAGAAGGGGCCGTGGGCTGTTGATGCTTCTCCTCTCGTGGAGTTAGAGGAGGTCTGTGGCCTCTGCCACACCATTGTCCCTGAGGTGTTGTCTCTGGCCAGACCTGAATTAGGGTCTCCCATCCCCGCCACCCCTCCGCCTTGCCACCCGCCTCTGTAGCAGGGGCCTGTATCCCCTGTCCCTGCCTTGGCTCTGTCCGTCATCTCCTGTTCTTTGTCCTGTAGGTCCCCTGGACACGGACATGCAGCAGTTGGCCCGGGAGACCTCCGTGGACCTCGAGTTACGACAGAGGCTACAGGCGCTGAAGGCAAAGGGGGAGCTGGTGGACTGTGGGGTGTCAGCCCAGAAACTGCTGAGCTTGCTGCAGAAGGACACATTTCAGTCTGGAGACCACATTGACTTCTATGATAAATAAGCCCCCGTGCTTGGCTCCTGGCCCTTCCTGCCTGCTTGCAGGCTCCCTCAGAAGTCCCCTGAGTCCCCATGTCCAGCCACAGCATCACCAGCTCTGCCTTACTCAGATGGGCACTCAGGCTTGCTATCCTGCCTTCAGATAGCCGGCTCAAAGGGCCTGTGCTCTCTGGCCTTCCAGTTCTCAGCATCTGTCCTGTGTACGCAGGTCGTGAGGAGGCTTGGGAGGGAAGTTATGGGTGTTAGTACATTCTGTCTGTGGGAGTGGTTTGGAGGTGCAGAAAGGGCAGGAAGAGGTGCTGGAGCATGGACTGCCGCCCATGCAGCCCAAGGGCAGACAAGGGCCATGCAGATTCCTAAGTGGGCTGCAGGGCAGGGGGCGGAACAATGCCCCTTGCAGATGCCACTTGACCAGGGTGAACTCCATGTCCTCTCCTGACACCCTGTCCTTCCAGAACCTACCTACTGCCCCTTCCTCAGACTGGAGGAAGGGCCCCTGAGAGTCTGTGTACCCTGAAAACCAGGGCCAATAAAATAGAATGTGTCCTTTGCTGTCAGTCATTGATGCTTACTCTGATAGTAGGCCCAGCCAGTGAGAGACTTCCTGTTGGGGTGGGTGCAGGGGTGCTCCTAAGATAGTAACCCCAAACCTGAGGTGCTGCCGTTCCCGGGGGCATCATCTGGGCCCTGTCCGCATCCTCCTCGTCTTGGAGCCCCACCTTGCAGTAACCCCCTTCACAAAGGTGGCTGAGGTGGGCGTGTCCAGGTTTCTTTCATCCTTAAAGCTTGTGCCTTGATTGGCCCAGTGTCCACTGCCCTTTTCTCACCCTTGGCGCCCTGTGGCATGATTGTTAAAAACTTGAATGCTGACCAGAAGGTCAGCAGTTCAAATCCCCTAACTACTCCTTGGAAACCCTAAGGAGTGTTCTCGGTTCTGTAGAATTGCTATGAGTTGGAATTGGCAACAGGTTTGGGTTTTTTCCTTAGCCTCAGTCAATTCAAGGAGTAGCAGTCCTGCAGGCCCCTCTACGGCCTCACTTGTGTGGATGAGACCATTTGGGGGCTCACCAGCCTTGCCTGGACTCCCAGTTCCAGCCGTTGTCCACTACAACAAAGATCTGAACAGAGTCCCAGCTCCCAGTGGGCTGTCGTGAGTTTTCCTGGTACTGACCTGGCTCAGGGTTCTGATCCCTGGTGGGTGGGTACAGGATTACCGTGACTTGGGGGAAGTGGGTGAGTTTACAAGATAAAGGGCTGGAGAAACGAGGGTGTGATGGGCTGATCCTCTGTCGGTCCATAGCTGTGGGTGGGCTGGGGGTCCACGGTGGTGGTGGTTTGCAGCCAGCCAGCCTCTCACCCCTGGCCTGGTTCTGTCTTTGGGAGGAGGTAGCATGGCCCTGCTGGGGCAGGAGGGAACTTAGTCATGCCCCTACGCTCTGTCATGCTCCCTGTGGACAGCAGAGGGCGCTCCGTCGTCCTGCCGGTGGACAGCAGGGGGCGCTCCGTGGTCCTGCCGGTGGACAGTAGGGGGCGTGCCGTCGTCCTGCCGGTGGACATCAGGGGGTGCGCCGTCGTGCTCCATGTGGACAGCAGGGGGGGTGCTCCGTCGTGCTCCCGGTGGACATCAGGAGGCACTCCATCGTGCTCCCGGTGGACAGCAGGGGGGCGCGCCGTGGTCCTGCCGGTGGACAGCAGGGGGCGCTCCGTCGTCCTGCCGGTGGACAGCAGGGGGCGCTCCGTTGTGCTCCATGTGGACAGCAGGGGGCGCTCTGTCGTGCTGCCGGTGGACAGCAGGTAGTGCTTGGAGACCATGCCTGCCGGAGAAGGGACAGTGGCGCTGGCTGTCACTGGGCAGGCCTGGCAGGAGGACGGAGCTGGCGCTGCTGGTGTCTATGGGGAGCCAGCCAGCGATCAGCTCTCCCCGCCTCAGGGAGGGGGAATCCTGGGCTCCCTCCTGGCTCGGCCACGCAGCAGCAGGTGACCCAGAGCAAGTCGCTTCTCTTTTTGTATCATCTGAAGGGTGTGGATATAACGGCACCTACCTCAGAAGATCGTCGTGAGTTTTAAATGACTTCATGTTTGTTTGTAAACGGTTTGCACAGTGCCTAGCTCTGCAGTAAGTGCTGGAAAAAGGCGAATAGTGTGTTCAGACAGACTGCCAGCATCTGGGTCACCCGGGAGCCCCAGCTGCAGCCTGGTCGTCACAGGTGTCCCCACCACCCCCGACCTGTGCTAGAATTCTCCCTGCTCTGCCGTCCTGCCTGGCCTCTTGGGGGCAGCTCCGCTTGTCCTGCACTCACCGGACGCGGACACGGGCATGTGTGAGCCTTGGGTCCAGGGCCATCCGGTCCCTCCCTTCCCTGTGATAGACTCTGGGGACCTAGGCAGGGCCTCCTATCTCCGTGCCGAGAGTCCTGCCTGTGGCTTACCCCTCAGGGGTCCTCCGTGTGGGACTGCTGCCTCCGGAGGCGGGGCGCTCACTCTGCGGGTGGGGGCCGCTGTCTGTCACAGCGGGTGTCGGCTGGATTTCCTCACCTGCCCAGTGCTTCCAGGAGGGCGTCACTCCAACCGCCAGGGCCCCATCAGGGTCCGCTCTGCTGGTTAGCCCTGGCTCACTGAGGAGTAAGTACCACATGTGCCCACGAGGTGGCGAAGCCCTCACACGCTGACACTTCGGTGAGATCAGTGGTTAAAAGCCGCGGAAAAGCTTCCTGGGCCTGACTCGGCCTCCTCCGGCCAATTCTGTACTCTCAGGCGGGCTCCCAGAAATCCGGGGGTTCAGAAGGGAGCTGGTACCCGAAAGGTGGGTACCAAGTTCTGCCCGAGTCAGCCAGCGTCTCTGCAGTGGAAAGACCACAGGTAGGTAATTCGAATAAAAAGTCTATTTCCTCACAGTTTAAAAAACCGACCCTATAGGACAGAGTAGAACTGCTTCCAAGGAGTGCCTGGTGGATTTGAACTGGCTGACCTTTTGGTTAGAAGATTACCACCTAACCACTACACCGCCGGGGCTTCCGGATGAATACCCACCCCCGACCAGGAAGCGACCCCAGGTCTTCAGAGTGATAGCACTGAATCCTGACCACCAGGGAGTGTCAGAAGAGTTTCAAGGAGCGTTCCAGGAGGTTAGAATTCACATTCTGGGTGCCAGCCCTAGGGGGAGGCTTTCTCTCTGTGGATTCTAGGGGAAGACCCTTGTCCTCAATCTTACCCTGACTGGGGGCCTCTCGGCTGGGGGATCCGGGATCCAGAGGACGTGCTCCGCTCCTGGCACCACTGTTTGTGAGCCATGGGGCCCTGTGTCTCTCTGCTCACTTGTCTCTTTCATATCTCAGAAGAGAATGACTCAACATGCCTCCTAATCCTAGATGAGTCCTGCTCATTAACATCACTGCCTCTAATCCGACCTCATTAACATCACAGAGGCGGGATTTACAGCCCAGGAAAATCACCTCAGATGACACAGTGTGGACCATCACAGCACTGGGAATTGGGGCCCCAATGACGCACATCTTCGGGGGACACGGTTCTGTCCACAGTAGCCTCCTTAGTAACCCACGGGGATTTTCTAGGCCTCACCCAACCTGCAGGACCCCTCCCAGGCCTGGACTCAGCTGCTGGCTGTGGCAGAGAGGCTTGTGTGTCAGCCTCCAGGACGAACCATGTCCCCTAGGTGTGCAGCCTGGCCCTGGCCACCACACGTGAGCACATTCAACCACACACACAAAGACATATCTGCACACGTGCAGAGCCAGCTGCCGGGATGAGCAGGACCGCAGACAGACCAGCTGCAAGACAAGCAAGCACTCTCTTTGTCTGCGGCGGGAGAGACGTAAAAACTGCGGAGTTTTTTCTTTCTTTATTTTCTGGCTTTGTGTTTCATAGCCCTGAGCTAGAGGCCAGCAGCTGGGCCATGAGGGGCAGGGGGTGGGGATGTTGGGGCCACCCCAGGCAGCTCTGACACCTTTGTGTCCCCGTACTGGCCTGTGCTGCTGCTACTCACACCTGTGACGTGTCTGGGACCAGGCCAGTCAGGGACCCCAGTCCCCGGCCTTCCTCCCCTGACTCACACATGTGCCCCGGATCCAGGCAAGTGCCACAGTCTATGACTGGTCAACCTGGAGGGGCCCCGCGGACCCCACCTCCCCAACTCAGGGCCCCAACCCAGGACACGCTCCACCTGGCGTCTGTCTCACCTTGGGAGACAGCGATCTTGTCTCCCACACCCGAGGCCATCTCCCTGTGGCCTTTCCCCACAGAACATGGCCCCCCACGCCAACACACAGAGCTTCTGACACGCTTGGAAATATCCACACCCTTGTGTGTGTGCACCAGGGTGCCCAGCCTCAGGCCCTCAGGGAAGGGGTTAACCTGGGTGCCCGTGTGCTGGCTTACAGCGAGTGAGGAGTGCACCACTTGACTGTGTTACGTATGTGCGTGACCCGCTGTCCACATGTCCCACCTCATCCTGACATGCCCACCAGGTGAGACTTGCCCTACAGATCACCGAGGAAATGCAGTTAAATCCACGAGCACCTTCCTTGGTGGATAATCCACCCCGTGAGCTGTGGGGTCACCTGTGATGGGGAGGGGGGCGAAGAGCCCTCCTGGGCCTTCTCTCAGTCCAGGGGGAGAATCCACCGGGTGACATCTCCTTCTCTCCCAAGGGCATCTCAGTGAGCTGGGGTGTCAGGGAGGAGGCAGGGGCTAAGAACCTCTAACCAGCCTGTGAGTTTCTTAGCTGAGTACTCACCTTGAGTCTGGGGGTCAGCTGAGAGGCCGGAGCCAGTCTTTCCTGCTCCCTTCCCCAGTCCTGAGGTCCTCCACCACAGTGCTAGGGACGGGAGGGACCCTACCTCCCCCCTCTCAGCCCTGAATTACTGTCAGTCCAGCAAAGGCACCCACCTCACCCTGGGGAGGAGCCCCCTTGCAAAGAACGGCTGCATTGTCCAGAACAAAAGGCACTTGCTCTGAGAGTGTGTACGGTGGCCTGCCCAGGTGATAGGGAAGGAATGGGGAGAAGTGGGGGTGAGGGGAGGCGAGTGGAGCATCCAGACAGACAAAAACAGACACAGCAGGGGCCAAGACCGAGACAGGCTGAGGGGGCAAGACAGTGAGAGAGGGGGACAGAGACCGGGACAGAAACAGAGAAGCACAGGGGGGAGAGAGAAACGCTGGAAGACAGAGTAAGACGGATTTCCACGGAGAGAGAGCCGGCAGGAGAGACTACACCCCTCACACCCTCACACCCCTCACCCTCACACACACCGCCGGCCTGAGCCTCACTGGAAGTAATCCCGCTCTCGACGCTGGGCCCCAGCTGCACAGGCGGAGCCGAGCTGTTACCTTACACATCTGTCAGCTCCAAATGTGGAAGCTGTCATGAGATTGTGTGTGTGAGTGTGAGAGAGTGTGTGTGCTCCTCCCAGAACATTCTGGGGCCTTCACCAGGGAAAGGGAGACCCCTGAGGCCTGAGGCCTGCAGTCTCTCCAGGAAGGCTGTACCTTGGCAGGTAGCCTCAGACTGCCGCTTCTTCCTGTAAGGGGACAGACCCAGATGCCGGCCTGCTTTATCAGAAAGCTCCTTGGACTGGCTCTGGGACCTGAGCAAGTCTCTGTCCTCAGAGCAGCTGGGTCACCCTTGTTTGTTAGGTGGGATGTAAGGTGCTGCCCACCTGGCTCCCAGAGGGGTGTGACGAGTGCCTGACCCACTGCATGACAACGTCCCTTGGACAGCAGGGATTTTCACTGTCATGCTTGTTAGAGCTGAGGAGGCTGTGCTGTGTCTGCGTCAGACGTATGGGCACAAGCCCAGTCCACAGGTCCCTCTCCAGGCTGAGGACATCGTCCCCTGGTCTGCTCTACTGGACCTGGAAAGACCCCTGAGTCACCCAAGGACGGCCTTGGGCTGCAGAGCATCTGAGCCAGGCTCCCAGCGGGAGCCTCGAGGAGTGAGGAGGGCTGGCACAAGCCCAGGGCACAGGGTGCAGACCCCTTCCTCGTGAGGACCCTCGGCTAGAACGTGTGCATTTGCACTCCCTGATGATTTAATCTCAGCTTAGCATGGAGGGATTTTACAGCAGTAGGGAAGATGGCCCAGCAGCCATTCAGTGAAGAAGGCAGCCTTTCACTGTAAATAATGGGAAACAGAAGCTCCAGCCAAATGGACACAGCCCCGAGTGGGCGGCCAGATGAAAGGTTGGCTTGGAACCCAGGCCCTGACCCCTGTGTCTGGCTCTTCTCACAATGCCATGGCCATGTCCACCCAGTTAAAGCACCCCCAGACCCATAGAACTGGCCCTTCAAGGCATCACCCTTCCACTCATCCCACCGGCTGATACCTCACCCCTTGGCCTGGGCTTATCAAAGCCTGATCCCACCCCCAGGCCATCTCTTTCCCCAGATTCACCAACCTTTCTGCATACAGATTTGTCAGCACCTTCTAAGCAGGCTTTGAATGATTGTGGAGCTCAGAGGAGGGCATTCTGAGAGAGGACACAGGACCTGACACCCTGCATCTACTACTCAAGTCCTGTCCCCTCAGGAAGCCCAGAGACCATCACCCAGGGGTGTTCTCTCCTGGAGTCTGAGTTTCTGTGAATGTGCAGACATGGCTGCGTGGGTACGGCTCGTGGACTGCCCCAGGCCTTGGCCATATGTGTGTATCGCTATTGGCCACCTTAGTGTTTACAGCAGTCAGCGGGTGCTTGGCCATTTCGCTTTGCTTATGCATGGGTGAGGAGACTGTACTTGTGTGTTTTGATGTAAAACTTACCAGCATTAGTGCATGCAAATGTGTCGATTTGGTGTGTAGTTGTATGCATGCCCTTAAAAGACTGTTATATGTATGTACCTGTAAGACTGTTGTGTCCGGACACCTAGAAGACTGTTGTGTGTATGTACCTGTAAGACTGTTGTGTGCACATATGTACCTGTAAGACTATCATGTATATGTACATACCTTTAGGGCTGTTGTGTGCACATACCTGTAAGTCTATTGTGTGTGTGTGTGTCAGTGTAGCTTTGTAAGCTGCCATGAGTGCATGTCAGCTTTTAACCTTGAATAACTGAGCAGATGTGTTTAAACCATGTGCCCGTTCAACAGTGCATACCTGTGATCACATGTAATAGCATGTTGGTCTCTCTTGCTTTCAGCAAACTGGCGTGCATGTGCACCTGTATGATGGGGTGCTACCTCATGAGCGTGAGCTCTGGGAGGCCATGCATGAGATTTAACGAGCATGTGTGTGTGTGTGTGATAGGTATGATTTTTGTCCAAATGAGTGTGTGCAGGTCTGTGACCAGGGGACAATTTTGTGTTGACAAGCTCTTGATCCTCCTTCAAGTCATGTCCAACAAGAAAGAAATGTGTAGAAGTATTGTTAAAACAGCGACAAAATACCAGGTTCTGCGGTAGCTGGGGCAAAATGGGGAACTTTCTCTCCCTCTGCACACGCTGGCCGGCATCTCAGTCCTCCCAGGCGGCGTTCTCTCACACCTAGGCCCACTGGTGGTGTGCAGCCTTTCAGCTGTTACCTCAGTCCCTGCTCCCCTCACTCCTGATTCACTCCGTTGCTATAGGTATGTTTGAAACCCCAGCGTGGTAGATTTTAATTAGTCTTCCTACAGATGGCCAATTAACATTCATTACTTTTGCCTTGAGCGATTAATTATGAGTTTGGATAGAAAAGGAGAGACGAGGAGAGGAAGATGGCAGGTGAATGAAAGGCGAACAGAGAAGGGGCTTGATTGGGAGTTTGGAATGTTGACACAGAGCGGGCTGCGTAGGGAGAGGGTGGGAAAGAGAAGTTTGAATCCCCCCACTCCCAGCGGCCTCCCTGGGCCCACAGCTGCTCCGGGCCTCTAATCAGCCTGGCCGGCCCAGCCCTCTGTTTGGGCGTCCTTTTCATAATACTAGCCTCTGGTTTCTGGTGCCAGAGATGAGTGGGAACGGTGTCAGGAATTGTCTAAAATGCAGCAGATAACCCAGAAACAAAGCCCCCCTGCCAATGTCTGGTTCCCGGAATGGTAGCAGCTCACAGTACAGATGAGGAAACTGAGCCCAGAGCAGGAACCCACTGCCTCCAGCTCATGCATCTTGGGGGTACAGTCCAGCTCAGCTGACCCCGGGGCCACTTCTGTGTCCACTGGAATTGCCTCGATGGGCCACATTAACGACCTGGAGCACAGTCCTTACCTCACATAACAATGCTCTTCAAGGCTCCAAACCCAGCCTTCGGTGCGCACCCAACTGCCCGTGGCACAGCATGAATTCTCAGCTCATTAAAAGCCTCCCTGGGTGACGCTGTCAGGTGTGGGAGATGCATCTGCGCTTGGAGCCCAAATTCATTCCAGAACAGAGAACAGGCTCCACGGCGTCCACACTGCTCTTGGGTGGTAGAGTTACAAATGATTTGGGGTTTCTCTTTAAAATCATTGCTATTTTTGGCTAAAATATGTATTCTTTGAAGATGTGAAATATATAAAGCAGGACTATATACTACTTGTAAATTCTTAGAACTATATTTTGTAAAAGAAGAAAAGGAGCCTCTATCAGTTTACAGTCTCTTTTAAAAGACTGTGCACATGCGGAGCCCTGGTGGCATGGAAGCTAAGAGCTCGGCTGCTCACCAAAATGTCGGCGGTTGGAATCCACCAGCTGCTCCTTGGAAACTCCATGGGGCAGTTCTGCTCTGTCCTATGGGGTCACTGAGAGTCAGAACTGACTCAGTGTCCCGTTAACAGTGACAACATGAGTACATACGTGATATTTATAGGATCCCTGGAGGAAGAGGAGAGTCTCCAGAGAAACAGTGGCTGGCGCTTGAGTCTGCCTGTCTGGACTTGTCTCCCAGCTCCAGTGCCTACTTCAGCTGGGTCTCAGTTTCTTCATTTGTTAGGTTCACCTACAAAGAGGACCCGCCTCACAGGTCACGAGGATTAAATGAGATAATGCACGTACTGTCTTAGAATGGCCCTCATATCAAGAATAAATGTTAATAATTAAGAAATGTGAAAACACAAACCAAAAAGACCTGTTGCCATCAAAGTGATTGCAGCTCACGGCGGCCCTGTAAAACAGACCAGAGCTGCCTCATAGTGTCTCCACGGCGTGACTGGTGGATTCTAACTGCCAAGCCGCTGGCTGGCAGCCGAGATCATAACTGCTCCACCACCACAGCTCCTAGTGAAGTTAGCCATTATTAACAACAGTGAGATTTTAAGATAACAGATTTTTTATTTAGCTCATTTTTCTTTTCTGTATTTTGAAAATTTTCCATAATGAGCACATATTACCTTGGCAATAAGAAGAAAATGTAATGAGAAAGAGACAATGAGAGAATGAGGAAGAGAGAAAGGGAAGAGGGCAGAGGGCGGATGGACTTACAATCCCAGAGCAAGCACAGCTGCTTCACGTGGCTGTTGGGTCGCCTGTTGGTCCTCATGTTGTTAGTGCAGCTGTGCCACTCTGTCCTCCAAAGGGCTTGCTCATTACACACACACATGACCCCAAAAAGTTCCCTGCGTCTCCTCTCCTGGCCAACAAAGTTCTCCTCTCCTTTGCACCCCGACAGTCTTGTTCCCTGCTCCTGGCTGGCCAAAGGGCCTGTCCTGCTTGGGGCTCTGGGCTCCGGGCAGAAACCACACAGGTTACAGTGCACCCTTGATGTGGGCGACGAGCTGACAGAGCCCTGCCTTCTCCCCCAGTGCCCTTGTGGTTGGCTCCATTCTCCGCCCACATTTCTTGTTCACCTCTGTGCTCACACAAAGCCTTTGCTCCCCATGGTTTCAGTGTGGACGTGGCCCAGCCCTGTGGCCTCAGCCATGTTTAGCTTCAACGCCCCTCTGTGTCTCTCAGCTCTCGTGTCTGGCTGTGAGAAGCTGGTTGGCCCAGCTACTTTATGTCATGGTCACACCGTGGACCACGGGTTCTTGGTCCGGTAAACAGCAGAGAGGTGAGTGGCTGTCAGCAGGCTCACATGGTACAGAATATGACCCTTGGGGACAGAATTTCCTCCAATGAAGGCTGAGTTGCACAAGGAATGACTGGCATCTTTGATACAGGTACCTTGTCTTGCGCTCCCAAACTACATCCTATTGTTTCCCAGTACCACTGACACTGCCATAGACGTCAGATGACTTGTTCTAATCCACCCAGCATGACATGTCCCATAAGAGTCACCCTTACTGGCCTGTCCACAGCACCAAGCACAATGCTTCGCACATAGTGCGTTCTTAATAAACATCTGTTGAATGTTGAGGAAATGCTTACAGTATTCAATCTATTTATAAAAGTCTTACAAAGGTCCAAAGATGAATACACATTATAGAACTCTTTCTGGACTTTAGACTTCCCTGGAGAGAACTGGATCATCCAGGTGTGTTGGGGTAGTCTGGGAAGACTTCCTGGAAGAAGAGCTGGAGGAAGAGAGATGGAACTTCCATTGCAGCAAGAGAAAGCTTGGCTGAGCCACGTGCTGGCCTTTATTCATCGGCTGGCTGGCTGGCTGGTTGGTTGGTCGTTGATTGGTTCATGAAGTTATGCCAACCACAGGGTCAGGACTGAGGATGTCTAGACATGTGCCAGACAGCAGGGGTGGGGGCTGGAAGATGGAGACTTGGGCTGCAGGTGGGGGCAGAGTGGGAAGGGAGGGGCAGACCCAGGTGAGAGGACAAAGTCTGTGATCCCTGGAGGAAGGGGAGGGGCTCCAGAAAAGCCACCAGCCAGTTGTGAGTACAAACAGAGGCTCTCCCCAGTAGCCGTGGGGCACACCACCTCTGAGCATCCTCTGTTCATCAACGGGTGACTGGGAGTGCAGGCTGGGCTGGGCTGGCCGGGGCTGAGGCTGCAGCGCGGGCAGAGGCAGGGGCATTCCCGGGGCCTGTGGAGTCGGGTGGGTGGGCTGCAGTCTAGGAAGAGCAGCCCGTGCCTTTCCAGAGACAGACAGAAAGGAAAGTGTCCAAAGCAGAGCCTTCTTGGATGCAGAAAGAGGTGTTGGAACTCAGAAATGGATGGGGAAAAGGCATCTCTTCTGACCCTCCTTTCTCTCTGTTGGGGGGCCTGGATTTGGGCAGAAAGAGGGTGACCAGGGCCTGGATTTCTGGCGTGGGAGCCAAGGGCAGAGGCTGGCTTTTTTGTTTCAGGGTAGGGCCCCGAGGCAGTCCAGGGCACCACAGGCCTTCCCCAAAGCTACACCTATGTGAGTGTGAACGATGTCCCTGAGACCCAGAGGAGTGTTGCTCAGGGGACAGGGCCCTGCAGGCCAGCCGGGAAGGAGAGAGGCTCCAGCAGGTGCTGAAGTTCAGGCAGGGTTGGCATCGGGTGGAGGAGGAAGGCCAGCTGGGTGGCACAAAGGGTGATGGGTGTGGTGGGTGGGCACAAAGACCCTAGCTGTTACAGAGCATCTCAGGGAGGCTGGATGGCCAATGACTTTGAAGAACGGGGCCCAGACAGCGCCACTGTCCTGGGGACTGTGCCATCAGACCCCAACCCCAGGCTCCTGAGACTTCCCAGGGCTGTCTCAGCAGCTTCCTCCAGGCCTCTGTCCACCCACCAGGGCCACCAATACCCAGGCAAGTGTCCACAGTATCCCCACCCAGGATATCTTCACTAGCCCCAATTTCCCAGCTGTCTGTCACCGAGTTAGTCCAGTTTTCAATGAGCCAACGAGCAGGCCGTACAGGATGCGTGGTGATAGGACACAACACCTAGGCCCGAGACCCAGGAGCCAGCTGAGGATTCAGATGGGGGTGGCGCAGCTCCATGGTGACGGTGACGGTGCAGACCAGGCGCTCCAGGCCTCCCAGGCAGGCAGCCTCTCGGCGGGGTTTGCCGCCTGGGCTCACTCGGAGGCCCGGCACTGCAGGCCCTGCACGCTGTGGCACCTGCTGCACGGCTGCCCCTCTGCCTGCCGTCTCGTATCACTGCCCCTGGGTCCCAGAGTTCAACAGCTTGAGAAAGAATCTCACCGTGTGAGCTTGACCCGAAATCCAGGTCACCAGCAAGCCATGGCGACCACCTGACTCGAACAGTGGTGGCCGGGAGCTGGCCATGCTGGCTGCCAGTGGGGGCTGTGCAGACGGGGTATCTCCCAGGCAGAGCCCCAAGAAGGCCTGCACGCTGGAGCTGTCCTGTCGGTTGTCTACTACTCCCCAAAGCAGCACTGCTACAGTTGCCTTTATTTTGTCATTGATTTGTTTTAGAAAAGCACATTTAGTAATGTAGCCACAATTTATTGAAAATAAACATTTATTCTAAATAACTTTTGTGACATAGTAGGAAAAATAAACTACTTGGGTTACCATGAACTTTTTTTTTTTTTTTTTCGCTGGTTTTTTTCCCTGCATGCAAACCTTTTGGGATTCCTCTTTGGCACGTTTCTCTGTTATATTCCAGGTGACTTTGAAATATTTGTCACTTCTCTCAGACAATAAACTATGAAATATGTTCTACTTTTGAAGGCTTCAATTAGAAGCTCTTGGGAAACAAAAAAGAATATGCCTGCAGTGCTTAGCCAATGCTTAAAATTTGTAAACAAAGCTAAAATCAAATTTGGAAGCCAAGGTTGGCCAAGGCCTCCCAGTGAGAAGCACCTTTGAGTTTCAGGAACTGCTTGCTCCACCTTTCCACGTCTTAATAGTCTGCAGAAGCCTCAGTCACAACCAGTAATCCATCACGTTCTCAACAACCTCAAGCTCTCTGCATGTTGTACCTCCACTCCACTTACAAATGGCTTGAAAAACCACCAGCCTTTCAGAGAAGCATGAATCACATCATACCAAGGATCGACAGTGCTGAGGTCACCATGGAGTTCTTTCATAGCTCTACAAATCACAACACGATGACATCACCAAGAGGACAACGTCTGTAGAAAGCTCCTGGCTCATCCTCCCCGAGCACTGAATGTTTGGCAACACAGTTAATCTTCCCCTTGTGTAGGCACCTCCAGTGTAGACATACCCATGCATTTTATGAAAATCCTATTATATACACAAAAAAATCACACGGCTGTCAAGTCGATTCCAACTCTTAGCTACCGATCATGCGGGACAGGGTAGGACTATCTCATAAGCTTTCCAAGGAGTGCCTGGTGATTTGAACTTCCCGACTTCCCGTTGTTCAGTTAGCAGCTGAGCTCTTAGCCACTGCTCTACCAGGGCTCCTTATTATGTAGCTATGTGTAAATACGTGTATAGCATTCCTTGCAGTAACTAAGTCCGGCTAAGATTCTCCGGTCACCTCATCCCATGGTACGCGTGAGTGTCTTCTCAATTAAGATGGCTCCTGACGTGACCTGTAAGGACCTCACACAGAGCTAGGTGTCACTGCCCTGCCTCATCAGATGTCACGAGTCACAGAAACCATGTCTTCCTTTATTCTTACGTTAATAATCCCAAATGCTTGTGACATGCCAGGTGCTGCTGTGAGTGTCTTACACACGTCCTTAAAGATACAAATAATTGGTAACCGGCTGCTGGCCTACAGTTTGGGGGTTCGAGCCCACCTACCCCTGGGAGAAAGGCCTGGCATCCTTTTTCTCTCAGAATTACAGCCAAGGAGACTCCAGGGAGCAGTTCTGCTCCGTAACACCTGGGTCACCAAGAGTCGGTGGCAGCTCCCCAGAAGCAGTGGGTGTGGCAACAGAGTGGTCACTGCTGCTTTCTGGATATGGAGACCAGCACTCACAGGCTGTCCCCTTCCATGGAGAGTTAAGTTTGTGCAAATCAAGTTAGACTGGAAGTTCTCTTTCTTACAAATCTCTCTGATTCAAACTCAGAACTCTTGCCTTTGTTCACGGATTCCATACATCCACGAGAGATGCTTTTCCCAGAAACAAAACATTTTCAGCTTTAGGGACATCATATCCTTTTCAGCACACCTCTTGCAGTTGAGTTGATTCCAACTCCTAGCAACCCTCGCTAGAGGACGGGGCAGAATGCCCGCAGGGTCTCTAGTGATGTGAATGGAAGCAGCTGGCCATGTCCTTCTCCCACAGAGTGGCTGACGGGTGGCCTTGAGGTTTTCAGTCAAGTACTTAAACCGGGCTTCTGCTGTTTACCACAAAATTCTGCTGATTATAGATGCATGTCACATTTTTCTTCTTTCCTGAAAATTTCCAGGAATTTTTTTCGAGTTCCCGTAGTTCTCTTCACTCCCCAATGTTTGTTAGTTAGCAGGACATCTGGACCGGGAACAGAACTGCATATCCTTCATGATGCTCTGTGCTGCCCATCAACAATCTGATTACTAAGGTTTTTTCAGATGTGTTAATTGGCCTTGTACTCTGTGCTTTGAAGATAGTTTTCGTAGCAAGAAGGCCATTATTTCTTTTGGCAAATTTCGAGCCCTGTGTAGAGTCTGGCCTTGAAGTGTGTCACTGCTACACCAGCCCTCATGCCACTGTGACGGACTCCTGACGATGGTGCCCCAGGTGACTCTTCGCTGGTGCCACTGCCTTCACAATAGGAGGTAAACTCTGGGGAATGTTTTTGTGTGTGAAAAATGGAAACTCAAACTTTTGTTTTGACATCGCTGTTTCAGTTCCTGTGATCTAAGTATTTATTTAGAACAGCTGAGCGATGGCGTTTCATCTCCAAGAAGAGAACGCCAATGGCAGAGTCTCTGACGCTTCTTGTTCTGACTGTCCGTGTTTTCTCAGATACTTCCTGACTAGACGCAGGTCCCAGAGCAGGGCTCCTTCATCCTAGTGGCACCCTCTGGCTGCAAGCCCAGAAACCATGCATTCAAGGTTTTTCACTGATGGCAGCTTTAACTGGAGCCCTGGTGGCCCAGTGGTTAAGCACTCAGCCACTAGGCAAAAGGTCAGCAGTTTGAAGTGACCGCCCACTCCTTGAAAGCCCCATGGGGCAGTTCTACTCTGTCTTAGAGGGTCACTGTGAGTCAGAACCATGTGACAACATGGCTTCTACTGATTAGCTCTTTTCTATTATTTAATTGTCTGTCATCCAAGTTTTTTATTTTATGTTTTCTCTTTGATTCATTTGGAAGTAACTTGCCTATTTCTATTTTCTTCGTGGATACCATAGACATTTTAATACGCCTGTTTAACTCCCCAAACCTAATCACTATCTTTACCCTCCTTCTGAAAGTTCATATCCAAGTTTGCTCTGACTGGGTCCCCACCCCACCCCAATTTATATGCTATTATTACCCGATTCTTCTATTTCTTTAGTTCTGCAAAGTGTGCAAGAACATTAAGAATTTATACAGTCAGTATTTGTATTAACTTTTTTGACTACTGATTCTTTCAATTTAAAGTCATATTCTGCAGTAATTTTCCTTCTACCTGAAATTCCTCTAAGTGAGGGTCAGTTGATAAAAACTTTCACTTTCCTGTTTGTCTGAGAATCTCCTTCTTTCACCTTATTCTTGGCAGACAATTTTTGCCAGAGGCAAAATACTGGGTTTTAAGTTGTTTACACTCAGCAATTTGAAGACATATCCCACTCTCTCAGGCGTCCACTGCTGAGGGTCAGCGACCAGTCCACTCATCATCACAGTGCAATAATCTATCTTTTCCATCTGCCTACTTTTGAGATCTCTTTTTCTTAGAAGTTCTGCTTTAGATTGTGTGCTGATTTCTTTTACTCCTAGTGTTGGAATTAAATGAGCTTCCCTAATTCGAGGGTTGGCATCATTCATTGGTTTTGAAAATTTTTTAGGCATTAGCTCTTCAAACGAAACCTCTCTCTCATTCCCTCTGCTCTCTCACAGACTTGTCATTAGCCGTATGAGAAGCCGCCATGCCTTAGACCTTGTGGCCCTTCACCACTCCTTGATATTCTGACTTCTCTTGGTCACACTCTGTGCTACATTCTGGTCATTGCTTCAGGTCTTTCTGTTCATGAGTTTTCTCTTCTGCTGTATTCATAAGAATCTGCTAATTCTTTATCAACTGAGCTTCTAATTTCACTTATTATAGTTTTTATTCCTCTTTGGTTCTTTCCCAAGTCGGCTGAGTCCTTTCTGTTCACAGTGAGGAATAATTTACATAAAGTGAAATGCATAAATCTTAAGTACATGTCTCAATAAAGTTTTACTATGTGTACATCCATGTAATCACTGCTCATATCAAAATACAGAAGATTTCCAAGACTGCAGAAAATTCCCCTGTGCCATTGTCCAGCCAATAATCCTTCAAAAAACGAAAAAGGAAAGAAAAGAAAAACTCATTATCTTTTAGAAAATTCCCACCTCAGAGTGATGCTATAGGACGGACTCGAACTGCCCCACTGGGTTTCTAGACTAAGACACACTAGGAAGAAGGATTCAACAGTCTACTTTTGAAAAACATTAGCCAGTGAAAACCTTATGAATAGCAGCAGAGCACTGTCTAACACAGAGCCGGAAGACGAGCCCCTGCCCCCGGTTGGAAGGCGCTCAGAAGATGGCTGAGAAAGAGCTGCCTCCTCAAAGTGGGGTCAACCTTAATGATGTGAATGGAGTCAAGCTTTCGGACCTTCATTTGCTGATGTGGTATGACTCAAAATGAGAAGAAACAACGTCAAACATCCATTAATAATTAGAAGGTGGTGTACAAAATATGAATTTAGAAAAATTGGAAATCTTCAGAAATGAAATAGAATGCATAAACATTGTTGTCCTAGGCATTAGGGAGCTGAAATGGCCTGGTATTGGCCATTTTGAACTGGACAATTACATGGTCTGTATGCTGGGAATGAGGACTTGAGAAGGAAAGGCACTGCATTCATCATCAAAAAGATTTCCAGATCTGTCCTGAAGTACAACGCTGCCAGTGATAAGCTAATATCCACATGCTCTACTGGGGAAACCAGTTAATGTGACTATTATTCAAAATTACACATCAGTCACTAAGGCCAAAGATGAAGAAAGCAATGATTTTACCAACTTCTTTCCTTTTCAACTTCTGCAGTCTGAAACTGATCAAACTTGCAATCGGGGTGTATTGATAATTACTGGTGATTGGAGTACAGAAGCTGGAAACAAAGACAGATCAGTAGCTGGAAACATGACCTTGGTAACCAAAACGATGCTAGAGATCACACGACAGGATTTTGCAAGACCAGCAACTTCCACACTGCTATTATCTTGTTTCAACAACATAAATGGTGACTATACATGTACTGTGAGACAGAATAGACTTGATGGCACTGTTTTTTTTAATTTTTTAAATATATGTGGACTTCACCAGATGGGATCCATAGGAATCAAATTGACTCTATCTATGGGAAGAGATGATGGAAAAGCTCTGTGTTGTCAATCAGAACAAGGCCAGGGGCTGACTGTGGAGCAGACTGCCCATTAACTGCTCCTATGCAAGTTAACTCACAGTCTGTCCGAAGGAAAAGTTCAAGCCCCGAGTTGCAATAGTGAAGGATTCTACAGGGAAAACACTAAATGAATCAGAGAGCATCAGAAGAAGATGGAAGGAATGCACAGAGTCACTACACCAGGAAGAGCTGGCCGGCATGCAGCCACTGGAAGAGGCAGCAGGTGGCCAAGAACTGATGGCACTGAAGAGAAAAGCCAAAGCTGCATCGAAGGCGCTGGCAAAAACCAGGCTCCAGGGACTGATGGGACGGCCACTGAGACATTTCGACAACCAGATGTAGCACTGGAAGTGCTCACTCGTCTACCAAGAAATTTGGAGGACAACTACCTGGCCAGCTGACTGGAAGGGATCCATATTTATGCCAATCCCAAAGAATGGCAATCCAACCAAATGCGCAAATTACAGAATAATATCATTAATATCACCTACAAGTAAAATTTTGCTCAAGATCATTTAAAAGTAACTGCAATGGTATATTGACAAGAAACTGCCAGAAAGTCAAGCTGAATTCAGAAGAGGACGTGGAACCAGGGATATCACTGCTGATGTCAGATGAATCTGGGCTGAAAGCAGACAATACCAGAAAGATGTTTACCTGTGTTTCACTGACCATGCAAAGGCATTCTACTGTGTGGATCATAACAAATCATGGCTAGCGTTGCGGAGAATGGGAATTCCAGAACAGTTCATTGTACTCTTAAGGACTCTGTACCTGAATTCAGAGGCAGTCGTGTGAACAGAACAAGGGGACGCTGCATGGTTTAAAGTCAGGGTTGTATCTTTTCACCGTACCTTTTCAATCTGTATGTCAAGTAAATAATCCAAGAAGCTGGACTATGTGAAGAATGAGGCATCAGGATTAGAGAAAGATTCATCAACAACTTGTGTTACGCAGACGACACCACCTTTCTTGCTAGAGGCGGATTTGAAATACTTACTGATGAAAATGAAAGACCACAGCCTCTGGTACGGATTGCACCTTATCACTAAGGAAACAAAAATGCTCACAACTAGACCAGTAAGCAACATTGTGATAAATGGAGAAAGGATTGAGGTTGTCAAGAATTTCATTTTATTTGATTCCACAATCAACACCCATGGAAGCAGCAGCCAAGAAATCAAAAGACATGTCACATTGGGAAAATCTGCTACAAAGGATTTCTTTAAAGTATCGAAAAGTAAAGATGTCAACTGGAAGCCTAAGGTGCACCCGACCTAAGTCATGGCATTTTCAATTGCTCCACACGCGTGTGAAAGCTGGCCAATGAATAAGGAAGACAGTAGAAGAATTGATGCCTTCGAATTGTGGTGTTGGAGAAGGGTGGTGAATGTACCACAGACTGCCAGAAGAACAAACAAATCTGCTCTGGAAGAAGTAAAACCAGTGTGCTCCTTGGAAGCAAAGATGGCAAGACCACGTCTTTGGACATGTTGTCAAGTGGGATGAGTCTCTGGAGAGGTGCAGGGTCAGCGAAAAAGAGGAAGACCCTAGACGAGATGGACTGACACAGTGGCTTCAACAACGGGCTTAAGCATACAAACACTTGTGGACATGGTGCAAGATCAGGCAATATTTCATTCTGCTGTACACAAGGTCACTGAGTAGGAACCAACTTGACGGCACCTGACAACAACAACATGCAAATCCAAGTTAAAGCTGAAGAAAATTAGATAAAGTTCACGAGGGCCAAAGTACAATCTGGAGTATATCCCACCTCAAGACTGGATGTGATGGGTTGAACACTAATGACAGAAGACCAGTTAACTTGCAGAATGACACCGAGGATTCTGTATATGAAGAAAGCGAAAGGTCATTGAAAAGACAGAAAAAAAAAAGAAAGACCAAAAGGGATGTCAGAAGAGACACTGCAAGTTGCCCTTGAATGCCAAGTAGCTGAAGCAAATGGAAGGAATGACAAAGTAAAAGAAATGAACAGAAGGGAAAGTGTTGTAATGACATGTGCAAAGACCCAGAGTTAGAAAACCAAAAGGGAAGAACACACTCTGTACTTCTCGAGCTCAAAGAACTGAAGAAAAAATTCTAGCACTAAGTTGCAATATTGAAGAATTCTATAGGGAAAATATAACTGAAGGAGGAAGCAAAAAGAAGATGGAAGAATATACAGAGTTGCTACAACAAAAAGAATTAGTCAGTGTTCAATCATTTCAAGAGGCAGCATAAGTAGCACTGAAGGAAGAAGTCAAAGCTGCACTGAAGGCGGTGGTCGAAACCAAGCTTCTAGGAATTGACGGAACACCAGTTGCAATGTTTCAACAAATGGATGCAGCATTGGAAGCACTCACTCGTCTATGCCAAGAAGTCTGGAAGAGCTATCTGACCAACCGACTGGAAGAGATCCACATCTATGCCTCTTCCCAAAATGCAACAGAATGTGGAAATCAGTGAACAACAGTATCAATATTGTACACAGATAAAATTTTGCTGATGGTCACTAAAAAGTGTCTGCAGCAGTACACCCACAGGGCACTGCCAGAAATTGAAGCCAGATTCAGAAGAGGACGTTGAACTACAGATGTCATTGCTGATGTTGGATGGATTCTGGCTGAAAGCAGAGAATACCATAAAGGTGTTTACCTGCGTTCTATTGATTACGCAAAGGCATCCAACTCTGTAGATGATATCAAATTATGGATAACATGGCAAGAGGAAGCTGGACACCACCATAAAACTGGCTGTTGTTTCAACACCAACTCACCTATTCCTCTGGATTTGAGCTTTCTATGGTTTCTGGGAAGCCGATGCATTTTCCTTACTGTGGGTGAAATGAGTCACTTGTGTGTCGTCTTTCTAGGCATGGCCTCATTGGGTGGGACTGTACAAGACAGCTGTGGCCCGCCAGAGGAACTGGTCAGCTTTGCCTTAAAAGAGAGTTGATCCCAGAAGTAAGGATGGGACTGTTCAAGTGTCTTTTTCCAACTGTCCTTTAGGTGAAAGTTTACAGTTCAAGTTAATTTCTTACACAAAAACCTATGTACACATTGCTGTGTGACCTTAGTCACATTGCCTTCAGTGTGATAGCACACTCCCCTGTCCACTCTGGGTTTCTTGGGTCCATTCAGCCCGTGCCTTCCTGCCTCAGGATTGGAGGTGCCCATTTGGCCTCGTATATCGGCCTGAACTAAGAAGCACACGCCTCACGAGCACTATTTTTGTTAGACAGTTCAGCCAAACGTTTGTCTGAAGAGTGGGCACCAGGAATTGTTTCAGCTCTGGGTTAACAGAGCTTCGGGGGCCATAGTTTCAGAGATTCCTCCCATCTCTGTCAGACTATTAAGTCTGATACCTTCTGTGAATTTGAGTCCTGCACCCCACTTTTCTCTGCTCTGTCCAGGACTCTCAGTTGTGTTTCCTGTCAAGGAGGTCATTGGTGATAGCTGGCACCATCTAGTTCTTCTGGCCTCAGGTTAATGGAGTCTCTGGTTTACATGGATCTTTCATCTCTTTTGCTAATATTTTTCTTGTGTCTTTAGTGTTCTTCATTATCCTTTGCTCCCAGTGGATTGGGACCAGTGGCTGCTCAAAAGCTTTTAAGATCTCAGATGCCATTCACCAAAGTGAGATGCAGAAGATTTTCTTAATAAACTTTGTTATGCCAATTCACCTAGATGGTCCCCAAAACTAGGGTCCCCAGACTGCAGCCACACCTTCTCTTTCCCTCAAAGTATTTGGTTGTGTTTAGGAAACTTCTTAGCTTTGGGTTGAGTCCCGTTGTGCTGACTTCCCCAGGATGGTGTGTTGTCCTCTTCCCTCCACCTAAAATAAGTCTTACCTACTATCTAGTTAGTGAGTTCCTCTCTCCCTCCCTTCCCACCCTTGTAACTGTTGAAGATTACTTTCTTCTCTGTGTAAACATTTTCTTGGGTTCTGATAATAGTCATCTCATACAATCTCTGTCCTTTTGCAGCTAACTGCACTCCACAGCACAGTGCCCTCTGGATTCCTCCATGTTGTCAGACATCTCAGAGATTCGTCATTGTTCTTTATCCTTGCACAGTATTTCAATGTGTGCAGGTACCACAGTTTGCTCACCCATTTGGTGAGCACCTAGATTGTTTTCCTTTTTTGCTATTGTAAACAGTGTTGCAGTGAACATGGGTGTTTACATATCTAGTCGTGTGATGGCTTTGATTTCTCTAAGATATATACCTAGGAGTGGGATTGCTGGATTGTGCAGTACTTCTACTTTTAGCTTTTTAAGGAAGTGTCAAACCATTTTCAGAAGGGGTTGTACAATTTTGCATTCCCACCAACAGCGCAAAAGGGTTTCAGTCTCTCCAAAACCTCTTCAACATTTATAATTTTGTGTTTTTGGATTAGTGTGAGGCTTGCTGGGTAAGATGGTATCTCTTTGTAGTTTTGATTTGCATTTCTCTAATGGCTAACGATCCTGAGCAGTTCCTCACGTATCTGTTAGCCACTTGAATGTCTTCCCTGGTGAAGTGTCTGTTCATATTCTTTGGGTTTTTTCTCTCTTGCTGCAGTATCTGTTAGATTTTAGAGATTAGACACCGATCGAATTTGTCATAGCCAAAGTGTTTTTTCCCCAGTCTATAGGTTGTCTTTTTACTGTTTTGGTGAAGTCTTTGGATGAGCATAAGTGTTGATTTTTAAGAGCTCCCAGTTATCTGGTTTCTCTTCTGGTGTTTGTGCATTGTTGGTAAAGGTCTGTGTTCTGTTTATGCCATGTATTAGGGATCCTAGCATGATCCTTAGTTTTTCTTCCAGCATCTTTATCGTTTTAGGTTTTATATTTAAGTCTTTGATCCTTTTAGAATTAGTTTTTGTGCACGGTGTGAGGTGCGGGTCTTGTTTCACTTTTTTGCAGATGGATACCTAGTTATGCCAGTATCATTTGTTGAAGAGACTGTCTTTTCCCCAGTTCACAGATGCTGGGCTGCTATCAAATACCAGCTGTCCACAGGTGGGTGGACTTACATCTGGGTTCTCCATTCGATTTCATTGGTCTACAATGCCTGCCAGTTAAGTCCACAAACTTAATTGTTCTAAATGCTAAATACCTCATTGCTGAGTATCACTATGGTTACCTTCGAAGTCCTCCCCTTGGGAAGCTATGCACTGATGCCAGTGCCTAGTCCACCCTTCAAAGCAATTTTGGAACTCTTTCTGGAATGGCCACTACACATGGTGGCACAGTGGCAAGTTCACAAATTTAATTGTATAGTTGCCTGTGAGGGATTTTTTAGCCAGTAAACAAATAACTGGATTGGAATGTCCTCCCTACTCACCTGATCTGGCCCCAGTGAGTTTTTTTCTTTAACTGAAGATAAAGGAAATACTGAAAATATTTTGATGACATTCATGACATCAAGGGTAATATGATGACAGCTCTGATGGCCACTCCAGAAAAAGTTCCAAAATTGCTTTGAAGAGTGGACTAGGTACTGGCGTCAGTGCACAGCTTCCCAAGGGGAGGACTTCAGAGTGACCATAGTGATATTCAGCAGTGAGGTGTACAGCACTTTTTCAAGGATGAGTTCATGAGCTTAACAGACAGTCCTCGCATGTATCTGTTGTACCAGTACCAGGCTATTTTGATTACCACGGTGGCATAAGAAGTTCCAAAATCAAGTAGAGTAGATCCTCCCATTTTGTCCTCCTTTGGTAACGCTTTACTTCTCAGGGCCCCTTCCATCTCTGTATGAAGTTGGTGACTTGTTTCTCCACTGTGTTACAGAGTCCTATTGGACTTTGTGTCGGGATTGTACTGTATCTCTAGATTGCTTAGGGGAGAACAGGCATTTTCACAGTGCTGAGTCTTCCTGTCCATGTGTGCGGCATGTGTTTCCCCAGGAAGGTACGTCATCGGCACTTGGAAATTAGTGATTTCATCTGGGAAAAACATAAAGTTGGCATTATAAACCCATGAGGGATGGGCAGCAAGATACTGAACTGTGGGACTGGATAACAAGAACTAGAGTGGTAGGCACAGGACAGTTCAACAAATCAAAGACAGATCATATGAGCAGAACACACTAAGAGTGAAGGGCATGGGAACTTTACTGAGCACCCACACTTAGGAAAAGAAAGGGGAGCCCATGAAGTAGCAAATTCTGGAGGCCACAGATTCGGAAAAGCACCTTGTCTTAGTCACCTGGTACTGCTCCAACAGAAAATACCATGAGTGGAAGGCTTGATGAAGAGAAACTTTTATTGTCACAGTCCAGTAAGCCACAGATCCATTCACCAGCTATAAGTCCCTTCAAAAGACAAATCATCACAGTCCGGTAGGTTGAGTCCAAACCCAGTGACAGCATCTTGGCACAGGAACCTCTTGTCCAAAGGACATGCTCTGCTCTCGGTGCTTCTCTCTTGGTGGTATGAGGTTCCCAATTTCCTCTACTCACTTCTCTCCCTTATATCTCACAAGCTTGTAGCTTGAATCTTGTCTCACTAACACAACTACAGCCCATTCTCCATCATCAATATCACAGAGGAAGGATTCACAACACATGGGAGGAACGGCACCACATCAGGACTCATAGCCAGGTCAAATCAACACACACATTTTTGGAGGGACACAATTCAATCCATGAAACACCTCTTTAGAAAAATGACAGCGAGTTTCCAGAAGAAAAGGACTCAATGCTGAAGAGCCCAAGAGAAATCATGTCTAAGAAAAGGCTGGAATTTCTAAATGATGAGTTTTCATTGATAGTTTAGAGGATACAGAGAAACTCTCCAAGCCTGCTGGTGGTAAATTAGCACAATCTTTCTAGAAGCCAAGTTACTGGTAGAGAGATCGAAAGAATTAAAATATTGCGTATCTGGAAACGACACTGCTAGAAATTTGTCTAGAAAAGAAATGCTGGATATACAGTAAGATACTATGGGGCCTGTCATGGGTTGAATTGTGTCCCCCCAAAAATATGTGTAGCCATGTGGCTGGGCCATGATTCCCAGTATCTTGTGACTGCCCTCCAGTTTGTGGTTTTCCTATGCTGTATGTTAAAGGATTAGGGTGGGGCTGTAAATCCCTTCACAAGATCACCCCCCTGCTCAACTGTAAAGGGAGTTTCCCTGGAGTATGGCCTGCCCCACCCTTAATCCTTTCATCCTACAAGAGACAAAAGGAAAGGGAAGCAGGCTCAGAATTGGGAACCTAGTACCATCAAGAAAGCAGCACCACGAGAAGAGTGAGTCCTTCAGACCTGAGGTTCCTGAGCCAAGATGCCCTCTGGAGAAAGACTGATGCCATACTGGACTTGCCTCCCGAGCCAACAAGCAGAAAGCCTTTCCCTGGAGCGGACACCCTGAATATGGACTTGCAGCCTACCAGACTATGTAAGAATAAACCTTCCTTTGTTAAAGCCATCCACTCTGTGATATTTCTATTAGAGCAGCCCTAGCTGACTAAAACAGGGCCATTTGTTGAAATTTTGTTCAAAACAGTGAAGATCTGTAAATAGCACAAATGCCCAACAATAACAGAGACTATGTAGTTACACTGAAGATGCTTGAGATTGATCTTGATGGCAAAGAAGCAGGTTACACAGCGATATACCTGTCTGTGTGAGTGTGGACAGCGTGTGTGACACTGCCAGCCACAGCATATGTGACAGTGTTGACAGCAGCATCCCCTCCTTGTTGAAAAGGGAACACCCGTGGAAATAACTGGAGGGAGATACTGCAAGAATTGCAATCTGGTTGATTGGGGGCCGGATTAGATCAAGAGAAGATCTGTTCTCCTCCTCTCCCGCACACGCGCACACACTTCTTTCTCTTCCAGAGTATCTGTCTTAAACCCTGGTGGTGCAGTGGCTAAGAGCTATAGCTGCTGACCAAAGGTTGCCCACTGGAATCTACCAGGTGCTCCCTGGAAACCCTATGGGGCAGTTCTACTCGGTCCTATAGGGTCACTATGCATTGGAATTGACTCCAAGGCAGTGGGTTACGACTTTCAAGTCTGGTGTGTATCTTACTCTCAGGGAACAGCTCAGTTCAGACCCTCCCATGGTCAGCGCCCAGTTGCCACGTGTGGTCCTTGGCTGCCACAATGAAGAGCATGGTCGGTAAGATAATGGCGGCTAGTGTTTGTCAGTGTGTCGCACCAGCCAGGCACTGCTCTGAGCCCACCAGGCAGGGGTCACATCTCATTCAGTGGCACAAAATTTGTCCTTGGGATTGCCTCCATTTATGCCCCTACTGCTCTGGCAAAAATGCTACTATAACAAAAAATTTTGAACTTTCGCAAGCCATTTTCTGGGGGGTGTGTGCGTGCATGCGTATGCGTGTGTGTGTGTGTGTGCGTGTGTGTGTGTGTGTGTGTGTGTGTGTGTGTGTGAAGCTAGACTGCAAGACAGTTGGTAAGAGAGTGAAAGATATTCAAGAAATCCAGTGGTGGGAAAGAAAGAAAAGCCAGCACACTGTGAGACCTCAAAGACAGTAAATTTTGTGGGGTGTAGGTGGGGAAGTATGAAGGCTGAAGGGAAAGAGAGGGGTCAAAGGTGAAAGGAGATGGCCAGAGGGTGTTCTGAAGCCAAAGCAGGGCTTCTGTTGGGCAGGCCTGGCCTGGCCCTGGGCTGGGGTGGGGTGATACCACAGCTTCCTGGCTCTGCTGGGTGGTTGGCCTGCTGGGGAGACAGACAGACAGGAAGACTCCGCTGACTCTGTTCTGCAGGTGAGCGCTATGGCACAGTATCAGGGTGTGGAAGGCCCCGGGGACAGGTTCTCTGTACTACCTGGGGGATCAATACACAGAACTGAGCTGTGCAGGCAGCAAGTCGGGCCAAGAGACAAAAAGGTAGGGATGCGACTGAGGAACACCCCAACGACAAGCCCGAGAGACTGCACGAGGAGAGGAGAGGAGCCAACACACCCAGAATGTCCCCACGGGCAAAGGCAGAGATGGGAGTACTTCCTGAGGGCTCTTAGGAGGAGCGTCGGGGTGTCCTCCACAGCACCCACCGTTACTCATCTAACCCTCACAGGATCCAGGGGGATGCTCCCCATTTTACAGATGTGCAAGGGGAGGCGGGGTCACATGCCCCAGGTCTCACCACTAGTTAATAAAAGAGCCAGGCTCTCAGCTCAGGTTATTTAGGGGTGACTGTTGACATGGAAAATGATACTGAGAGCAGGGGCTGGCTGTGGGAAACCAGAGACCTGGAGTGGGTAAGAGGCCGGTGGGGAGAAAATGGGAAGCAGCCCCGAGGTGGCGGGAGGTGGTGGGTGCTCCAGCGGGGCAGAGACACCTGGGGGAAAGGGAGACGTAGGGCAGGAGAAGGTGCACAGGATTCTGGTCGGGTGGAAGGCTAGCCACCCCAGCCTGGTGTGGAGGTGTGGAGAGGGAGAGGCTGCAGGTGGCCTAGAGAGCAACGGGCAGCTTGGGAGAGACGGGCGACGGAGCACAGGACGAGACTGGAGAGCGGGGGCACTGGTGTTGGATCTGGAGCGCAGGACCGGGCTCAGACAGCCCCCGAGGGCAGCGCCTTCTTCTCTTACCTTCCTGCAGAGGAAGAGGCCCCAAGAAGAGCGGAAACCGAGAGAGAGTAAGATTAGGGACACCGGAAACTGAGAGATGGAAAGGGGCTTGGGAGAGGGAAGCTAAGGAGGACGACTCGGAGGGGCAGGAGCTCCGCATCCAGTGCACCCGGCATCCTATCCCGGCACCAACCAGGTTCTGTCTGGGAAGACCCTGCAGACCGCAGTGACCCGGATGGGACGGGACTGGACGGAAGGGACAACGGAATAGACGAGAAGCGACAGGACAGGACAGGACAGGACCGGAGCAGAACCTGAGCCTGGCTAGGGCTACCTACAGTCTATGCCAGCTCAGTTAAAGACCAACCCAGACCCGGACCAGACTCAAGCCATGGGTCCTCTGCGGTTCCATCTCTTCATCTCTGAAACGGTCTTAAATACAGCTGAATGGTAAACTATTTCAAAAGCACTGTCTCAAAGGTAGGTGTTGCCATTATACATAAAAGTCTGTCGCGTTAGATGCAACCAGGTATTCCCATCACCAAACGAGTGAAGGTCTTCGTGGCTAGTGAAAAGTCTGGGGACGGCCAGGAGGACCCCGAGCTCATCTGCATGCCGGTTCGAGTCTGGTCCCAAGCCTCGCGTGGTGCGGAGGCGCCTGGCCTGCACCGGCAGGTGGGCTGGCTTCTGGGGCAGTGGGTCCAACGTGCTCTGCTTCGTGACTTCCTGAGTCACAGACCCAGTCTGTCGCCAGGAGTACAGGCCCCGACGACGTTTATCCAACGGAACCAGTGTTCCAACAAAATCCTCTGCCCTGTCCTTCCATCGTCCCTCCCCGCCTGCCTCGGCCGAGCTCCTCACTCCCTCCCTTGGTGACAGGGCCCGGGCAGGTCCACGCACCCTTTCAGCCGCGTTTCCCTCTCTCCAGAACTGAGGATGGAGGCAAAAGTGGAAGGAGTGAGAAGAGGGAAGAGTGGCGAGGGGGCAGCGCGGGAGGTAGAGGAGGGGAAGACAGACCCAGACACTCCGAGGAGGGCGAGCCCAGCACGGAGCCACAGAGGCACCCGGAGAGGCCGCGACGGAGACGCGAGCGCCGACCACTGACCCGGTAACGAATCTTCCGGCACTCGTTGGTGGGAGCTTCCACGGCGCTCGGCCTGGGCGCCCGGACCCGAAGGGCCGCAGGGTGCCCCGCCCCCAGCCCCAAGGGGCCGGGACGGAGGCTCGCGGGGCTTTTCAGGGCAGTCGAGTGGAAAATAGACTTTAACCGGCTTTGTGGCGGCCGGGGCGCCCGGAGCGCTCGCCCGGGGCCGGGTCCCCGGCGCTCCGGCGGCCTCCGCCAAGACCCGGCCTGGAGCGGCCGGCGCACGGACCCCCGGCCTAGAGCGCCAGGGCCCGGCTCGGCGGCTCCCGGCGGCGGCGAGGCGGCTGGGCGCGCCACGGTCCCTCCCGGCGGCTGCGCTCCTCGCGGGGTCGCGCCTCGGCCTCGCCACCAGCGCCAGCGCCCTGCGAGGCCTCGGCGCGCCGTGTTCTTGAGGCCGGGGGAGGCCCGAGGGGCAAAGTTGGCGAAGTCCCGGCTCTCACCGTCGACGGCCCTCTCGCCCCGGGGCATGAGTACCATAAATGCGAAGTGCCCGCGGGAGAGTCTCTGGCTGCCCCGCCGACTCGGAACGAGAAGGTCAGGGGACAAGAGGCGGGGTCCCCGGGGCGGCCGGCGTGCCCCCTCAAGGACACGCTCCGGCCGCGCCTTCAGCTCCAATTGGAGGCGCGGTGTCGCCGAAGCCGGGCCCTGGCCCAGGGGCGCTCGACCTCCCAGGCCGGAGAAGGCTAGAGAAGCAGGTGGCCCGGCGCCGAGGAGCGTCGTTCCCGTCTGAGCGGTCGTGACTGGGCGAAGGGGCGGCTTCCCCGGCCCGCGAACCGAGGCCAGATGGTGGCCGCTCCGGGGCTCCTCCTGCACCTTCCCCGGCTGGGTCCCGCGTGAAAAGAACGCAGCATCCCCTTTCCCGTTCCTAGCGACATCCAGACGACGTGACAGCTCACGCGCGACGCCGCGATTTCGGGGCGCGGCTCAGGCGCCGGGGAGCGGGGAGCCAGGTCTCGGAGAGCCCCTGTGTCAGGCCCCAAGCGCCTAGCCTCTGCTCGGACGCAGGCGGTCAGAGAGCCGAAACGTCCCCAGGCCCCCGGGATGGGGCTGGCCTGAGTCACGCACGGTGACCGGGGTCTTGGGTCTCCTCCGGAGCCGCAGCCTCTCGGACGCCTCCCACGGCTTGCGCTGGGGTCCTGGCGACTGCGTCCAGACCCGGTGCGCGGGGAGGGGTCCCGGATCGCCTGGCCGCCGCTCCAGTCCAGCTTTTGCCTACGACTCGGGCTCCTTCCCCGCCCGCCCGCCGCCCCTCGCCCCGCCCCGCCCCGCCCCCACCTTGGGGCAGGTGAGCGTCGGCCAATGGGCGCGCGCAGGGCAGGTGCCCGCTAACTCGCGCCTCGCGCCGCGGCCGGGCGGGCAGTGCAGTGGGGACCGGGGGTGGGGGCCGGGCCTGCGGGGCTGGGGAGCGGGGGAGCCGGGCTCAGCGCTCGGGCGGCGGAGGCCGGTCGCAGCGCCCCTGGGCTCCCGCGCCCGCGCCGCGTCGGGAGCTCCCGGCTCGGCCGCGGCGGCCGGCGCTCCTGGCTGCGCGCGGGGGGCCCCGACTCGGCGCTCGCCGGCTCGCTCCCCCCTGGCCGCTGGGAACCCGGCTGGCCGGCCGGGGCCGAGCGCAGGCGGGCGCGCGGGGGCGGTGAGGGGCGCCAGGGTGTGTGCATGTGCCTGGCTGGGTGCGCACCCCGCACGGCGGCGGCGCCAGGACGCGGAGCCCTCGCCAGAGCCCGGCTGCCTCGCACGGCTCCGGCGGCCGCGACCATGTTCCAGCCGGCGACCAAGCGCGGCTTCACCATCGAGTCTTTGGTGGCCAAGGACGGCGGCGGCGGGGGCGGCGGCGGCGGCGGCGGGGGCGCGGGCTCCCATCCCCTGGCAGCGGCCGCCTCGGAGGAGCCGCTCCGGCCCACGGCCCTTAACTACCCTCACCCCGGCGCGGCCGAGGCCGCCTTCGTGAGCGGCTTCCCCGCGGCCGCCGCCGCCGCCGCCGCCGCCAGCGCGGGCCGCTCGCTCTACGGCGGGCCCGAGCTGGTGTTCCCGGAGGCCATGAACCACCCCGCGCTGACAGTGCACCCGGCGCACCAGCTGGGCGCCTCCCCGCTGCAGCCTCCGCACTCCTTCTTCGGCGCCCAGCCCCGGGACCCGCTCCACTTCTATCCCTGGGTGTTGAGGAACCGCTTCTTCGGCCACCGCTTCCAGGGTGAGTGCCCGCTGGCGCTGCGCGGGGAGGCTCGGGGCGCGCGGGGCTGCCCTGAAGTTGGTGCTGAGAAGGCTGCCGAGGCCGCCGAGGCCGGTGCCTGCGCCGGGGAGGGCCGCGCTGGATCCGCCCGCGGATCTCTGCCTCCTGGGGAGCCGGGCTGGGACCCCTAATCTTCCCCGGGCACGCAGTCTGTCCCGAAGCGAGGCCTCGACCCATCCTCGGTGCCTCCCCCGGCTCTCCCCGCGGCCTGCCCTGTTCCCTCTCCGGCGAGCCAGATCTAGCTGTCTTTCCTCCGCCCCGGCCGGACTCGGGACCACACTTCGCTGGCGTGTGCATCACCGTCTCCCGGGGACCCGCCCTCGTTGGCGCGTCTGTACAGGGGAAAGTACGCCGCGTGCCCTGGGTCCGTGGGATCAGGGAAGAAGAGGGTGAAGCTGAGTTAATGTTCTCTGCGGAGTTCGCTGTCTTGGGGTATTTCTCAGCACCTTGGCCCACTTCTCTGAGTCACACGTGCCTCTCAGTCTCCGGGTGGGGAAGGTGTGTGTGTCTTGGCAAACTGACTTCCTCCTTGGCTCACCCCTTCAGATGTCCCCCCGGCTGCTGGCGACAGTCCTCCCGGTCAGGAGGAGGGAGCAAAGGGCTTTTAAGGTCGTGGCCAGTCCGAGGGGGAGGGGGTCCCCTTGTCTGCAACCCGCAATCGGTTTGCTAATGATTCTCTACTAACTGCACACATGGACACATGGACACACACATACGTGTACACACACAGGTTTCAATTATCTGACTTTCCCTGAAGAAAGAGTTGCATTTGTTGGAGTTTGTTTTCTTCCTCTATTTTATCGGAGTTTTTCTTTTCCTTTTTTAAGAGGCTGGCCTGAATTTATGCATTTATTGCGCAGTTTTCGGTTTTGTCAGTGTAGACCGGGTCTGGCCTTGGGAGACACCGCTGCTCAAAGCGGGGCAACCCAGCTTTTAGTGAAACAACCGAGGGGGGCTTGGCCAGCTTGGGGCCGATCTGATGGTCTGCACAGCCAGAGAGGATGGCATGTGTGCACGGTCAGCAAACTGTAGGAGACAAACTATGTCACGGAAAGCTGCTTTCCCGGCCCCCGCTTGTCTGGCAATTTTCTCAGTCTTAAGTGGCCAATAGGTACCCACCCGGAGAGATGCTACAGAATCAAGGAACGTAGTGACTTAAACAAGAATTGTTGTGGGGCAGACTTTTTTCTGCCTTGGACATTCAAAGCTTCTCCCAGATTATTTGAAAAAAATTGCCTAAGAGACAATCGCTTTAGGCAAGGGTTTGTATGAATTCAGATGTTTTTATCGGTGGAATGGAGGCTTTATTCCAAACTGAGCAAACCACCGCGGTCCTCGTGGACTCGGTCCTTGGCCCGAGTCTGAGAACCTGTCGCGCGCGGGCCAGAGTGGGCTCACGGCGGGACCAGGACAGCGGAGGGGCAAGCAGGTACCGCGCGGGCCAGTGGGGATTTGGCACTCAGAGGAGAGGCCCTGGCCGGTCCTAAGCCCTGTGGCCTCTCCAGAGGCTCGACTCCTCCGGAGACGGCCTCCCGGACTGTGCACTTGGCTTCGGATCCCACGCCCCAAGTCCACCGGGCCTCTTTTCCTGCCTTCGGCGTAGCCCGCACCGGCTCAGGACGCCTCGCGAGTGATCCTCCCTGGCTCTCAGATCCCTAGTCAAGCGACATCAGACGAAGCCTGCGTAAAACCCTCTCGGAAACTGCAGCAGCCGCCCGAGCCATCGGTCCCGGCAGGCACGTTGTCGAGTTGCACAAGCGGTTGAATTTTTCTCTGGAGAATCGAGTCTGGATGCTGAGATGGAGCCCAGTGTGGCCGCGTAGTTGAACCGGGAAATCGGTAATCTGCGGGGCACTAAAGGACTTTCTGATCCCTGAGAAGCCTTCCCTTGGCGACCCCTGCTCGCCCCGGCCGACCGATGCGCGCCCCGGGGCCGTGCGCCTCGCGGTCTCCGTGGGCCTCGGGGCTGCAAGCCGAGCCGTCCTGGGTCCTCCGGCGCCGCGTTTTCTAGAGAACCCGGCTCCGCGATGCTCATTTCAGCCCCATTTTCTTGCAAGAAACGAAACCCTACAGCAACGAAAATGAACGCGTCTACGCTCCGCGAGCAGCGCTCTCGGGCGGCGCGGTCCCGGGGCGCGGGGAAGCGGCTTCTCAACGAAGCGAGGCGGTGGATGGGGGACAGCGAGCGCGCGATGGTCGGGACCCAGCGGCTGAGTCCGCAGCCCGCCGCGATGGCGAGTCCCGAAGGGGAGAAGCCGGTGAAACACGGGAGGCGGCGGCCTTTCGGTGTCATTTCCCGGCATCAGGACTTTCCGGCCGCAGAGCAGCGCCGGGAGGGGTGGGGGAGAGTCCTTGCCTCGGGGACCGGCGGCGGTAACGGGCCGGTGCTTCAAAGAGCGCCTTTGTTCCGGCAGAGGAGGGGGAGGAGGTTATCTCCGTGCCCGGCCGACCCCCTTCTCCCGGCCTCGGGCTCTGCTGTCCTTCCATCCGGCCCCAGACCGCAGCTCGGGGCTCTGGCTCCTCGGATCCCCGGTTCTCACCTCCAGCCTCCTCATTCCTGAGTTTCTGTTGCTAGCTCAGTCATTGCCTTGAATGGCCGGCAGAGACAGGCTCCAGGGACTCCACCCTGGGCGCTGTTTCCAGCCCCAGAGAGGCGGCCCTGTCCTCGAAGGTCCACTTTCCGTTATCACTGCGGCCAGAGCACTCCAGCCCTTAGCTTGCCCTGTCCAGGAGGTCTGGTCCAGGGAACTTGAGAAGTGGTGGGCATGGGTCAGGTTTTATTGCACAGGTCAGAGCAAGCTGGACCCAGGTATACAGAGGCCTAAGGCACCAGCCTCCAGCGGACCAAGACATGGGACCAACGTCTGTCAGCTGCTTACAGGGGAAGAACTGCCTCTTCAAAAATCCAAACAGCCTGCTGTCAGTCTATCAGCCTTTAGAATAATTTTCCAGCCCCTCATTTCCCAGTGGTGGGGTTGGGAGGACCCCTGTGTTCCGTACACACGTACACGCACAGACTGCAGGAGGCAGGCCATCCCCCACGGAACGTCGCGGTGCAGACAAACGGCCGTTTTCTCAGGGAGGCAGACCCAGCAGCCTAGCTTGCTGCCTTCACCCTGCACTCTTGGGTATACAAAGACTAACATAGAGCCCTCCAGTCCACAGATGACCACATCCAGAGTCACAGAACAGCCATCCCATCACACACACTGGACTTTGTCACACCTCCACATCTCGTTCCCTGCCACCAACGAGCCACCTCCCAGGACCAGGCTGGCAGAGCCAGCACAAGACCTGGGGATGGTGGGCTGGGCTGGGCTGCCCTCTCACCTCTGGCTCGTCTCTACAGAAGAAATCACTGCAGGGACTTTGGTGGGTCAGACATTTATGAAGCAATGCACCATTACATCAGAAAGAAGTGTTTGCTCCGTGACATAGCACAAGAAGAAGAAGTTTGCAGATCAAGAGCTCTACTAAAAGACTGAAACTGGTGGTCCAGCAACCCGGAGGGTCCCCTGGGAACATGACCCCCAGACTTGTCGCTGCCCCAGACATGAAACCAGTACTGAGGTCAACACTTCAGATTAAGAATGGACTCAGGGACACAGTGTGACCCTGTGGTGTGTGCACTTGATGGTTCTGTGCATTTATGGAAGCCTGTCCTACTGGTTTCTTTCTAGAAAGGAGAGGAGAGGGCGTAGAGGAGGGGACAGGTGCACTTGGAAGGACACTAGAAGAGTGAAAAGGAGGAGTGTGGTGTCACTGGGTGGGGAGAGCAGACAGCGTTGTAGAGAGGCAGGTATGCTAAACTGACTTAGATGGTAAACTTTCACTTAATCACAAAAAAAGAAAAGAAATGTTTGCCTCTCACCTACCCGCTCCTTTCCATGGCCTTCCTCACTGGCCCACTCAGCCCACAGACGGAAGCTCTCCTAAGTCCTACTTGAAGCAGCCTCCCCTTTGTGTCCCTCTTAGCCTCTGTGTCGGACCACCTCCCCTGACCAGCTGTCCCCTGCTCCATCCTGAGTGCAACCTCTCTTCCTTAAGTTGGGTCTGAGAGTGGGTAGTGTCCCCTCTCCACCTCCCTGTGCTGTGAGCCCATCCCCTCTCATAAGACCCCAGACCCTGCTACTTGAGACAGATAAAGAACTGGAGGTCAGTGACCCCTGCCAGCCCCTCACCCCCTAGCTGCCCGCTCTGCAAGAAACCCCAGCCCATCTCCATGCCCAAAGCCAGGACTTGGCAGAAGTAGGATCTGGTGGCTTCCACAGCAGAAGGACGGGGACTGTAACACGAAGGGAGGGTTCATCTCCACGCCAGGTGCCTTTGCTTCACATATATAGACATTTCCAGAGATGGGGATGTCAGATGAACTACCCAAATCATTGTCTCAAAAGCAGAACAATAGGTTGCTGTGCATCAAACCAATGCCACTGAGTCAAATCAGTGGCCTCTTTCTGAGGACATTAATTGGGTCAGACAGTGTCAATAGCTTACTGTCAAAACAGCCCATCTTGGACTCTGTGTTGTCGGTGGGTCTGGGGACTGGTGCACGCTGCTGCCTGGGACCCCTGGGTGATGTCATCAGGGGCTCTTAGTAGGTGTCACTGTGCCTGGGACTAGGGGTGGCCACGGAGGCTCTCTGCAGGGACTAGTGCTGTGAGTGGGCACTGGCTTGAACTTCTGGGGCCCTTGACCCCCACCTCCACCTCCCCCAGCGTCGGTCCCTTCTCCAGTGTGTGGGTGCTGAGTCTCCGTGCTGGCAAGCATTTGCCAAGGGATGGTCACACCTTTGAAAATCTTGTACAGTAGATGGGAAAACAAGACGTTAGGGAGGCTGGAGTATATCTTTACACACGTCCCTGCTGAAACCAATTTATCTCTAGTATGAGAGAGAAGGATGGCATCTCGGCATTTATACATGTGTCTCTTCAGCACAGGACTGTCTGGGGAGGGAGCGGGGCTTTTCCCCCCAGGAGGAAGTCAGAGTCTCCATGGGAGGGGCTCGCTCTCCAGGCTGGGCCTCTAGGGGCTGACGTTAGACCTCCAGGTACAGCCTAGACCGTGACCTTGCCCCTGGCCCGTTCTTCGGCACAGAGCACTGGCAGGACTATTGTCGTCCTTAGCCTCAGCACTCAGCAGCCAGGCTGACTGAAGCAAGGGTGAGGAGGACACTCCTATGTCACATGGTCCCTGGATCTGTTGGAGGTGGAGGGCTGGGTAGCCCGGACATTCTCCACATGCCTTCCTGATACCCCGTCCAGCCTCTGCTCTTGGTGCACGTTCAGGGAAGAGGGCAATGACCACGGAGTTAAAAGCAAAGCACCCTGAGCCCAGGGACAAGGGCAGTGCTGCTGGGGAAAAGTGGGAAAAGAGCGAAGGGGTCTTCCTCACATCTTGGGCCAGCCAGCCTCCTAGGCACAGGCTGCCTCTGGGTCTGCAGAATGGCACCCACTGTAAGACCCCAGCGGGCACCTCTGGGACTGCGGGGGAAAAATGGGGAGCAGAGCTGGCCTCAGGAAAGGGCAGCCAAGGACCAGAGGGAGAAGCGAGTGCCAAGGATTGGAGGGCCGGCACTGCTCACCGCTGACGGCGTCCCTTCCGTCTCTCGGTCCCCATCTGTGTTCCCTCTGCAACTGCAGCCAGCGATGTGCCCCAGGACGGGCTGCTCCTGCACGGCCCCTTCGCCCGCAAGCCCAAGCGGATCCGCACGGCGTTCTCGCCCTCGCAGCTGCTGCGGCTGGAGCGTGCCTTCGAGAAGAACCACTACGTGGTGGGCGCTGAGCGCAAGCAGCTGGCAGGCAGCCTCAGCCTCTCAGAGACACAGGTAACAGTCCCCTCTGTGTCTGCGGCCTGGTGGCAATGGCGGTGGGCGGGTGGGCACAGGAGTGGCCCTAAGCCTTGTGCCCTCCGTCCCACTCTCTCCAGCTTAGATGCAGGGGCCACCGTTGGTGCTGCCCCACCTCCACCTGTCCTTAACCTTCCTTCCCTGACTGTGGCTAGCTAAGCCCCAATGGCGGTCCCAGCGGGAAACAGAGTAAATGCCATTCTTGACCCTGAGACCTGCTCCTAAAGCCCACTAAAAGCTGCCAGGTTCTAAGGGGCCAGGAGCTCCTGTAGGTAGTTCCTCTGGGTAGCACGGCTGGACACAGCAGCTGGTTTCCTGCACTGGCGTGGAGCAGCACTGACCATGTGGAAGGGTGGCCAGGCCTCCTGAGCTGGCTTCCCAGCTGCCCGTGGGCAAAGCTGCGAGAGGCCTCGGTTGCGCAGCAGCAGACGTGGTGGGGGGGCTCAGGCACCCTCAGGCCACAATAAACACTAGAAGCAGAGGTGCTGGCCAGAGCGGGGTCTGGGAGCTTGGGGGTGCGTGCTGGCATCTGGGAGGCCTGAGAGTGTGCGTGAAGCCGACGGGGCCTGGGGGGCTGCTTTCCATGCCTGGACTGACTCCCCTGTGGAGTGGAGAGGCCCAACTGGGGACTGACAGTCACCATGGGGTGGTTTTGTCATTGTAAGCAGTTGACATTTGTGAATCAGGGGGCAGAGCTGAGTTCGCTGTAAGTACAGGCTTTGCCTTCATAGAAGCTGCCCGGAAAAGAGCACTGTCCACAAGCTCGGTCTGCGTCCGTCCGACCCGCTGGGGGGCTGAAGTTCTCTGTCCCGCCACTGCCTCAGGCCTTCAGTGTCTTGGGAAGCCTGACTGCCACCGGGGAGTAAGGGAGGCCAGGGTGCCTGCAACTGGCCTCAGCCCCTACGTCCCCTTCTTCCCACTCAGCACACCCAGCCCCTGGAAGAGGAGAGGCAGCCGCAGGCCTCTCTCAGTGTTGGCACAGAGCAGCTCTCGGGCTGTATCTGTTGGGGGTGGGAAACGGCCTGGCTGGGGGCCCTTATGGTGCTGTCCCTGTGGTCCTCTCCTCGTGGTTGGGCATCTACTGTCATGTGTGTCTGTCTGTCCTGCTGCCTCACGTAACAGTCAAGGGCTGGCTCCCAGCTTCCCTGCAGGGCCTGTGCGTTTTCAGACTCGCTAGCTGGGCTGTCGAACTGCAGAGAAAAAGCATACATAACAATGGAATCCTTTAGGAAAAAACATTTTAAGGAAAGCTATTTTAAAAAATAAGTTAATAAATAATGCACGCTCTCCTCTCCCAGCACCGCTGTTTTAAAATCATTGTTTGCAACCAGGTGTGTGTGTGAGAGTGGCATCTATAATTAACTGCATTTAAAAAGTGATATTTATTACGTTTTAATTGTAGATGTGTAAGAAAACAAAACCGGCTTATAATCCCACCACCCACAGATAACACTTGTGGAAATCATGTCATTGTTTTTAAACTTTGTTTTTTAGCTCAGTGAGAACACTTTTAATTAACCTCCTTCCCCATGGACTCTAGCTGCCCGTCAATATTTGCCACTGTTAATGCCAGTTAGGAAATGAACTGCTCCGTTTTCATTGTCCAATGTTTTAAGCATCTACTTTTTAAAATCAGATGGATTCATGTGCTGCATCCAGTTTATCTGGTTACCAGCATTCTGGCCTGTCTCATTCGGGGTGCTCTGTGTATACGGAACACCAACAAACATGGAACTCGGGGCGGGATGACCCTCAGAAGATCCACGGAAGGGGGGGCGCTGGCAGGTGATAGGTGCGTGAGCCGGTGAGACAGCAGGGCACAGCCGCCAGCCGGGCCAACTTGACTTCAGAGGCCTGCATCCCCGTCAACTGCTGCTCTGGGAGAGTCACTCAGCCTCTCTGAGCTTCAGTTTTCTGATCCAGAAAATGGGTTGTTTGAGGATTAAAGGAAGCCTGGTGCTGCAGTGGTTTAGGTGCTATAGCTGTTTGCTGAAAGGTCAGCAGTTCAAATCTGCAGGGCGCTCCTTGGAAGTTCCATGGGGCAGGTTCGCTCTGTCCTGTAGGGCCACTGTGAGTCCAGCCAACTCAACGGGGCTGGGTTTGGTTTTCGAGCTCCAGATGCGGATGGCTGGTGCGTTCAGCTCAGAACCCAAGAGGTGGAGGTCCGAGCACATGGACCCGGAACACCCCTGGGGCCCAGTCGGACTCTGACCCGCCTGGGTCCCCAGGGGCTGGGGCGGCTGCAGGTGGTGTGCAGGCTCTTGGTGAGCACTGATTCCCCCGGCACTCTCCGGGTCTATGGTGATACACCAGGTCAGTGTCACGGAGAGGCCCAAGCCTGGGCTTCCTGCCCTCAGCGTTCTTCCTGCCACGTGATCAGTGTCACTAGAGCTTCCTGTCACCTCTTGACCTGGACCTAGGCTGCTGTGAGCTGGTCATCCGCCGCTCAGCATCCAGCAGGCAGCTTACCCGTGGTTTCCGCCGTCAGCTGCTTGTCAGGCGGCATCACCGCCATCGAGCCCCGGCCACCCTCCTGCTGCCAGTCGCTCCGTCTGCCCCTCGGAGTCTCTAATCTGTCCCGCAGAGAGCCCTTCCCCATCGTGATGTCCGTGAGCAAGAGACCACCTCCTGCGGTCTCCGTCAGTCGCGGCCTTCCTCCTAACGGCGGCTTCTGGGGGCCACGAGCCGATTCTCTCTGTAGCACTGATGTCATTCCTTCCTCTGTGCATCCCCCACCCCAAGTGCCTTGGATTGCCCCCGGATCTAGTCAGTCAGGGACAGAGGACACACATCTGTTTATGGCTGGTCTGTCACCTCGCTGGCTGTGGCTCTGTCTGCTCCCTGGGACTCAGGTGCTGGATCTGTGATGTTAGACAAACTGCAGGTGGCTCTGGGGGCCACCTGTCATCCACCTTGTTTCTGCACAGTCCGGACCCCCGTCCTCAGGACGCCCCATGTGTCTGCCACCTATCACAACATGCAGGTCTTCTGCTGTCACTGCCTGTTTGGTTACCAGCTCTTCTCCAGAGCAAGCACCCCAAGTCTGCAGCCCTGCTCCAGTGCAGACCCCAGAACACAGATTCCAGGTTGCACCCAGGAGATTCCTGGGAGGTCCGAGATGGGTCCTGGGAAAAGCAGTGTTAAAACAGCTCTCTGGGGGATTCTGAGCAACGGGGCTGGTCTGGGAAGCAAAGACCAAGCCTGTTTCCTGTGGGACTCCAGGACCCAGCTTAAGGCCAGCAAGCATATGCTCAGTCCACGTGTACTGAAAAAAGAAGCAACTTTTCTTCATCCTGCCTGCACATATTCATACGTCACACTTATCCGTCAGCCCCTTGCTCTCTGCTGTCACTGTTCTCTCCCTGTCTCTGTCCTCCTATCTTTCCTGGCGCTTCAGCGGGTTGTTGATCTAGCTGATGCCAACTGCAGCAGACAGCCCTCCTGAGGGCTCAGCAGATCTGCAGCCCAGACCTCAGAGGTCTCTGCGAGTTGAAGCCCAGCCGGGATGTTGGCAGTGGGCAATCTGAACTTCTGTCTGGGGGTGGGCTGCTGGCTCTGGTGGGTAGTGGGGAGTCTGTCCTGGGATGGCCAGTGGGTCAGTCTCTGGGGAGAGCGGGCCCTGGGCAAAAGCTAGTTCTCCCTTGCGGCTATAAATGGCTCATTCTCAGTGCTTTGGTGAAGCCCTGGGGTCAGACCAGGAGAGGACCATCCAAGCCACTGTCCTGGTGGCTGGGTGGGCAGCCCCAGGCCCGAGTCAGTTCAGAGCCTTGAGTGTGGGGACTGTGTGTGCAGCCCCAGCGTGGGGCCCATACTGGCCTGGGTCAGGCGATGTCACGTGCACACATCAGGTGCCAGTAGGCACCTGAGTGACGTCCCGTGCAGGTTCAGGTGGCCTACCAGCAATCACCCTTGTAACTCACATGCTCCTTTTGTATTGAGGGGGGAGTATCTGGCTGCCCCAGGCTTTGTTCACTGCTCCCCTTCTGCCCAACCCTGACCTTGGCCATTCTGATGGGCAAGAGACCCCCACAGGCTCTATTCAGAGACAACTAGAGGGAGTGGTTAGTTTAGAGAGCAGGCTATGGGAACTCCTGAACAGGGTTTTGAAGGCTAAGTAAGAGTTTTCCAGGTTGGGTAACTCAAGCAAAGGTGGAGAGTCTTAGAAGGATCTGGTTTATCTTAGAAATCCAGTGAAACAGGAACTTGGGAGACCACAAGGAACCTCTCCTCAAAGCCACAGGGGTCCCAGATGGTGAGAGGGTCCTCCAGCCAACAGTGCCTTTGGGGGAGAGACGGGGGTGGCTCACACAGAGCTGGGGCTGGACCATGGGTGGGTCAGCCCTTCTCTCTTTCAGGGGAGAAAGACTAATCACTGTTGTAAGTGAGGCGGTGAAGAACACCCGGGAAGTAGGAAGCAGGCAGTCACTGTCTGCCCGGTACACTTCCTTCCCATCTTTCTTCCCAGGCGCAGATTCTGTTCTGCGCCAAGGTGACACTGGGCTGACACAGCGCCTCCAGCCATTCCTGCTGTTAGCAAGTGCCCAGCACCCACCTCCCTCTGTGCTCCTGGTAAACAGCACCCGCCACCCAGGCTGAGGCTGCTCCCTGGAGAGTGCTGGGCTGTCTGGGGACGGAGGGTGTGTCTGCAGGGCTGCGGACTCAGTACTAGAGGACCGCCTTTGGGACCCAGGGGTTTCCATGGAGAGACCACCCAGACCACCGTTCCCTGGGTGTGCGGCAAAGCTTCTCTGGTCACAAAGCATGGCCTGTGCCTGAAATCCCACTGCTGACACTCTTCCTCTTCGGCCAGTGTTGCAGGGAAAGAGTGGTATGCTAGCCCACGTCCCACCGGAGGCTGGTGTGACTGTCAGTCCCTGGAAGGAGACAAGAGTGGGCGGAGAGACGGAAGGGTGCAGAAAAGGCCCTCTGTCCCTCATGCTGTGGGGCCTCCCGGATCCTCTCCCGGGGCCCCTTCCTCCCCGGCCCGGTGACACGGTGGGGCCTCCTGGTGTCTCTCACTGTCACCCCCAGGTGAAGGTCTGGTTCCAGAACCGGAGGACAAAGTACAAGCGCCAGAAGCTGGAGGAGGAGGGTCCTGAATCAGAGCAGAAGAAGAAGGGGTCCCACCACATCAACCGGTGGCGCATCGCCACGAAGCAGGCCAACGGGGAGGACATCGACGTCACCTCCAATGACTAAGGGCAGACAGCTGTGAACCCACCAACGCAGCGTGCTGCTTGCTGGTGGCCAGGCCCCCGGAGCGGGGACCTTGCTGGACTCTAGCCGCTCGCCTGCCAGGCTGTGGGGGAGCATCAGGTCACAGCCCTCCAGGGCTTGGATCCTGGGGCCACTGCTGCCAGAGGGACGAGACAGAGGCTGGCTGAGCCTGGGGCCCTCGGCCGTCCCCTCAGAGGGCCCGCCTGCCTGGGCCCGCGCCCACCACGTAGCCTCGCAGCTGCTGTCCACATCCTTCCTCACCTCTGTTCTGTTGGGATGCGTTGCTGTTTTAATTTATTTTCCAGGGCTCACTGTAGTTCTTAGCGGTCCCTTTCTGTCTCCTCCTTAAGGGAACAATAAAGTCTCTCTTCAGGCCTTGGGCATCCAGCTCTGACCTCGGGGCCCAGGAGCCTGGGCGGGTGGCCTTGGGGCCAGCGGGCGGTAGCTGAGCAACCTGGCTCAGTGTATGGGCCAGACGCTGGAGGTTCGGTACCTGAAGCCCACCCTGTCCGCAGCTGGATACATCTCCCCACCTGGTCTCTCCAGCTGTCGGCGGCCAACGCCGGTCTCACGTCCCAGTTCCACAGCAGAAGGAAAGGAGACCAGGTGTAGGGAAGGACCTCCTTCTGTCCTCAGCAAGGTTGGGTTTGGGTCTTTCCGAATTTATTAATGAGCCAGGTGGGTCAGAGAGACAGAGAAGGAGCTCCCTGTGCTTGCCAAAGTGGGGACACTGGACCCTCACTTTCTGGTGGCTTCTCGAGAGGAAGAGGGGAAGCTGGGGGGCTGGGTGGATGGGTTGCTGTTCACTGTGGCTGACAGTCCTGGCACCCGGTTCTGGCCCCACCAGGATGCTCAGGCCCTCAGAGAGCACTCAGGGCACCTTACAGCTTCAGAGACACGGCTTGAGGCTGAGCCTGCCATCAGTGCCCGGAGACTCTTCCCCAGGAAAGGGCCCCAGGGCAGGCCTGCTGAGTGTCATCCCCCACCCGGTCCTTGGGTTTGTCCGTTTGTCTTTCCTGCTCAGCACCCGTTAGGGTTGCCCTCCCTGAAAAAGCAAGAATGGATTCCTCACATTTCCCTGAAGACGTCCCACTTGTCCCATGCGCTCCCCACCTTCTGCTCCTTGGCCTCTGCCCACGCCCTGCTTAAGCTGAGGACAGTCACCAGCCATGGTCACATCCCCACCTTGGGGCCAAAGCCAGCAGCCTCCCGTCTGGGTCCACCTGCCCCCGGCTCCGCAGAGGTCCCTCAGCCCCACCTCCACCTTCATGTTGGACCTGTGAGCTCCCGTCCTGCCCGAGTTCTCCAGTCTCTTCCCAGCCTCCTTCGCCTCTGTCCACCCCAGGGTCAGTCCCTGGTCCTCCTGCCTCCCTCCTGTGACCGACTAGGGGTTCGCATCCACTTTGGGGACTTGTCGGCAGCTTGCAGTCCGCCCTCCAGCGGACCTCTGCTGAGACAGAGGCCTGCCGACCTCTACACCCCTCAGCCTCAAGCCCACCCTGTCCCCAGCTGCATCTGTCTCCCTCCCTGGTCCCTCCAGGATGGCCTGTCTTAGCAGGTGGCATTCCCATGCACTCCTTCCAGAGCTAGAGGAACCCTTTCCCCCACGCCCCCCATTCTGCCCTCCTCCCATTGGCAGCCAGTGTCCCGAGCCCGGCTTCTCAAGCACATCGCTGTGGCACAGCACACCCCAGTTTACCCTGCTGCCACCCAGGTCTGCTTCTTGGGGACCAGTGGGTGCAACGGGGATGAGACCCCTTCCCAGCGATAACCTCTCTGCCGAGGCTTGCCTTCTCTTCTTTGAGCCCACACAGGGCCATGTCACCCCCTTCCTACGTCCCGCACTTGTGCCCACTCCCAGTTCACTCTCCCTCAGCCTCTCCTATGTCACTCCCCCTCAGGTCTGCCCACGTGTGCCCTGTCCCTGGTTGAGCTGTGGGTGTCCTCTGCTGTGCCTTTGTGTGTGCTGTTCTTGCCTGGAGTGCCAGTAAGCATGCCGTGGGCACTTGGTAATTGTTGGATTGACTGGGAAGATGTCAGCATCCCAGCCCTGTGGCTTGGGCACACAGGGACTCAAGCCCAGGGGGTACTTCTGCCGGAAACACAGCCCCAGGTCCTGCTGGGACCAGGAGTGTCTCTCCCTACTCTGCCCAGTCAATGCTAGAAAGCTAAGGGCTTGGCCTCGTCCCCGTGCCCACCACTCACCAACTGGGAGGGCCTGGACCTGGCCAAGCCCAAGTCCAACGGCCTGGAGGGTGCTGCCACTGCCAGGCTTGCGGGGTCCCCTCTCAGGAGCTGTGAACATGGGTGGAGGTGAGAAGGGGCACCCCTCGGGCCTCGTGCAGGCAGAGGAAAGGTGAGCTCTTCCCTCAAGATTCTCACTCACTCAGTACGGGAGGGAGGGATGGGCAGGCCACAGCAGAGCGGCCCTGTCACCCAAATAAAGGTCTGGAAAAGACCCAAGCTGATGGCTGCTCTCCTAGCCAGGCCTGCGCGGGGGTGGGGCGGGGAGTCCCCACAGCAACCCCATCCGTCCCCCATGTTGTGCGTCTCCCTGCAGACGGTAAATATTGGTGTTGTGACTTCATTAATAAAGGCTTCTGTGAGCCTGAAAGCCACAGAATCAGGAGGAACTATTTTCTGAGCTGTGGGCTTGCCAGGTTTGCTAATTTGGGAGTTTTTGGGCCCTATCCAGGGAACAAACCAAAGTCTCTCTCGAAGAGACACAGATGCAGCTGAGAAGGAGAGAAGACAAGGATGCCGCTCCCTCCTCCCCCACCTGGTGATCGGGGCGCCCGCAGGAAGTGCGGACTGGCGAGGGCACCCGCCACGGGCGTGCCTGGGGCGAGGTCTGCAGGGGGCTGGTCGGCCGGGCCCTCACAAGGGGCTCTAGGCTGGCCATTTCCTCCCGGCTGAGCTGGCCTCCCAGGGAGCCCCGGAGAACCGTGGGGTGTGGTGCGTGAGGGGCCCGAGAGGGCTCCACACCGCAGGACCCAGGAGGGCGTTCACGGGGCTGTTCGTCACTCTCTCGGCCGCGGCCTGGGCCTTGCCCATCTCCTGCCTTCAGGAAGCCGGCTTCGTACATCCCCTTGTCCACAGCACTTTCCAGATCAGTCTCCGTGGTCTTCACAGTGTCCTGGTGCCTGCTCTTAGCATGTCTGGCGTGTCTGCACAGATCTGCACCCCGTCCGCCCGCCAGGCCTGCGATGGATTCCCACGGGCCTCCCTCGAGTCCTCCTGGAGTGGACGGAGCTCAGCCCATGGGGCTGGGCCCGGCTCCCAGGCCTCTCCTCAAGCCCCTGCTCTGGGCGGCCGTGGAGGGAGGCCAGCAGGCTGACGGTGCGGGCCCAGCCAGCTTTCCTGTCAGACGGGCGCTACCAGCGTGGAGCCAGACACTGGGAACAGGTCTAACCAATTACCCGGGCGCCCCATCTGCTGTCTGGGGTGTGTGAGGGTGAGTGCATGTGAGGGCGTCTGGGAGAGTCTGGGAGGACTGGGGGCGTGCGTGCGTGTGACTGTGCAGGGGGCCTGTGGGCAGGCGGCCGTGCACGCTGTGCGGTGCATGGCAGAGGGTCCTGGTCACGCCTCCTCATGTGCCAAAGACCAGTAGCCAGCTTGGTCTTGCCGTCTCCCAGGACCTTGGGATCCACGTGGAAAGCCCTCCCAGGTCCCCCAGCCTCATGTCCCCGGCTCTTGTCCACACCAGTTGCTGTCAGGACTTGTCACAGCCCAGACATGTCACACCATGGCCTGAGACGCCACTCCCCTGCAGCCCACAGTCCCACCTGCCCACGTGCCCCACAGTCGCTGACCCCCGCCCCTGGCCCTCTTGGCCGTGACCCCTCCATTGCCTCGCCTGCCCTGACGTGCTTGCTTCCCTCTCCCGACCCACCTCCTGGGCAATCTCTGAGCGAAGTCCGACAGCCTCTTGTCAGCCTGTTTGAACTGGCCTCTCTGTGAGTCCCCGAGACATCGGGAGGCGTGCCTGTGGCCCCTCAGTGTCAGGGTCTCTGGCCTCGGCTGAGGTCAGCCCTGCTGGTCAGCTCGCTGCCCTTTACAGGGGCTTCTCAGGCTGTCCCCCTTCTCTCCAGACCTTTGCCCCTCTCAGTCTCAGCAGAAGACTGTACATGCCCCTTCTGAGGAAGAGGAAGGGAACACCTCTGTGCCAGTCAGGGTCCTGGTGGAAAGAGGTGCCACTTTCAGACAGGACAGCATGAGACAGGATGACAACAGGACAATGAAAAGATTCTGCAAAACGAAGGGGGGTGTCACAGCACCCCAGGACTAGGTGCACCAGGGTACCCACCTGGCCGCTGGGCTAGAAGAGGGAAAGAAGGAAACCCCAGGAGGCAGAGGACAGCTGGAAGAAGAGGGTGCCCAGCCTTCAGCAGACAGACCCAGACTCTGCTGGAGGCCCCAGGAGGAAGGACTGTCAGTCTTGTCCTCCAATCCCCTGACGGTGCCATCAGTGGTGGACATCAGGGCCAAGTCCACAGGAGCCAGCATGCCAGGACAGCCTGAGGGGCGGGGGGCGGGGGAAAGAGCCTCCCGCTCTTCAGCTTCCTGCCCTCAGACCTACATGCCAGCAGCCCCCCATCCCCACTGCCCGCCTCCTGCTACCCCGATGCCCTCCTCTCCTCCTGGTCAAGGGGGGCCCCGACCTGGGCTCCAACGCTGCCCTCCCCACCCGGGGCAGCCCCCTGGATGATCTCGGCCCCAGACCCTGCCCTCCCCACCCGGGGCAGACCCCTGGATGATCTGGGCCCCAGACCCTGCCCTCCCCGCCCGGGGCAGACCCCTGGATGATCTGGGCCCCAGACCCTGCCCTCCCCGCCTGGGGCAGACCCCTGGATGATCTGGGCCCCAGACCCTGCCCTCCCCGCCCGGGGCACCCCCTCTCAGCCTGTCTCTCCTCTTTCCCAGCTTGGCGGTCTTTGCCAACTCTTGATCATTATTAGCATCTCCGTGTGCTCCAGAGTCTCTGTCTGACGAAGCCCTCCGAGTCCATATGGGGGTCCTTGGGGAGCACAATCAACCACTGCACTCAGCTGCGGACCCAAAGGTTGGGGGCCCGTACCCCTGCAGTGGTGCTTTGGAATCAAAGTCCAACAATCCCCCTCGGAATCCCACTGAGAAGAGTCCTACTCGGACACATGTGGCGTCACCTCTGGAAGGAAAGCCCAACAGTTGCCCTACTACAAGGGCACACCTGGCGTCACCACGAGTCAGAGCTGACTTGATGGCAGCTGGGCTTTAGCTGTGTCACGGGCAGCCATGGTCCCGTCTCCCGGCCCTCCATCACGTCTACATGGGCAGTCAGTGGCCATCCTGTTGGCCTCCCAATCCACGCAGAGCCAGGGTCTAGCCCTGACCGCACACCCTCGAACCAGTTCTCTCCAGGTCCCTCGAGGGACCCCCATCGGTCTTGGTCTCCTGACAGCTCTCGGCACCCATCGGACATGCAGAGAATCCTCCTGCTGGAAACATGACCCTCTTGTCCTGAGAGGTTCAGCACTGCCGTCGTCCTCTTCCCTCGCCGAGTGTCCTGGCAGCCTCCTGTCTCGGCCCCGGGGCTAAGAGGTCAGGCTCAGTGCGATTCCATCCAGGCCTTCCTCTTCTCAGCCAGCCTCGTCCCTTGGCTTCCTCCGTCCCTGCAGCTCTTCTCCACACACTGACTACATGCACTCTCCACACCCAAACCCTTCCTGCTCCGAGCTCAGAGGGGTGCACCCGGCTGTCTCCCGACGCCTCTGAACCTCTCCTAATCTGTAAAAGGTGTGCGCCTCACCTTACCTGCAGACATGTTCCTCCTTCTCTGCTCCCGAGCTGAGGGAAACGCTGCCACCATCTCCTTGGGTGCCCAAGTGAGGACCTGGGGTCACCTTTGACTCCCCCTCTCTCGGCCACCCTCCCCGAAGTCAGTCACCAAGAGCTGGGCTGTCCTGATCTCGTCTCTATGCCCCGACCCTCACCACCTGGACCAGGCCACCCACTTCCTTCACCTTGACTGCTGCGGTGGCCTCTTCCTTGGTCCTCCCTGCAGTCCTGCCTGTGTCCACTCTGGCGTCTCCTCCCCTCCTTCTGGCCTTCAGCGGCTCCCACGTCCTTGGCCTGCAGCCCCACTGACCTCCTCGGGGTCTTGCCCTCCATTCTAGAACAACACTGAACTTGCAGTTCCCACCCGCCCGTGCCGCGCTGTGCCTCTGCCATGCTCTCCTGGGGAGACACGGGGACCCAACCTCAGGTGGCCTGGGAGTGACGACAGCCTCTCTCCCTCACTGGATGTGCTGGGGCCTTCAAGGAGGGATCACTATCCATCCGTCCACCTTCTCTTCACCTTTTCCAGTCACCCCTTTTTTCAAGGAACTAGCGTCCTACGGAGCTCCAGATTCCTGTTCTGGCTGAGGCGGTGTCCGTGTCAACAAGGAGCCAGCCTTCAGCCTGGGACCGGGCTGCCTGCCTCCAAGTGAGGGATGGAGAGGGTGCTCTTCCCCTGGTGGTGCGGGACAGTGGGCCTGTGGGGGTTAGGTCCCGAGGGAGTGACAGGGACATTCCTCTGTGGGGGACTAATCAGTGGCCGGGGTGGGGGAGGAGAAGGCAGCAGTTCCGGGGGCCTGAGAACAAGGCCGGGCTCCCCTGGCTGCTCCCATGCCCCGGCTCTTCCCACCCTCCCTCATCCCCCTCAGAGGGGAATACTCTGGGGACTGGGTGGAGGGGTGGGGGCAGAGGAGACTGCATTCCTGGAGCGTTAATGATCTCTTGGCTGGGCAGGAGCTGAGCCCCCCCCTCAGCTAAAAACAACAAACAGCTCCCAGGAGGGATTTGTGTCTGTCCCGAGAGTGAAGGATTTCCGCCCAGATGGAGACTGTGGCCTGTGGGCTCTTAGCAAAGAAATTCCCCAGTGACCAGAAGCCCCGGCCTCCCTCCGTCCTTTACCCTCCCTCCTCCCAGGGGGCCCAGCGGCCACCACAACACCTGTGAAGTCTCAGCGCATTCCTCCCCAGTCACAAAGCCCCCACACAGTCCAGGAGGGTGCTGCCCTTGGCATTTCAGAAACAAGGACACCAAGCCTCAGCTAGACGTGCGTGCAACAGTGAATACACCCAGCAGACCCCTGACCAGATGTATGGGTGAACGAGGAAACAGGTGGGGAGCCCCAGGGCCACGCTGAAGCTGGGCCCCGGGTCTGCCTGACCCTACGACACTGTTCCCTGGCCTGGGAGGCTGTCAGTTTTCCCCGTCTACCTCTGCAGGATATCCTAGAGATGAGGCCAAGCCTCACTCAGGAATTCCAAGAGTTGCTGGAAAGTTGGAGCCAGGGTGCAGGAGGGTGTGGTCTTCCCTTGAAGGGGCTGCAGGAAGAGGAGGATCCGGGGGTACAGAAGGACCCAGTCCTCCCCTGATAGGGCTGGAGGAAGAGGAGGATCTGGGGGTACAGGAGGATGTGGTCCTCCCTTGAAGAGGCTGTGGGAAGAAGAGGGTCTAGGGGATACAGGGGACCTGGTCTGCCCCTGAAGGGGCTGTGGAAAGAGGAGGAGGCAGGGATACAGGAGGACCTGGTCCTCCCCTGAGGGGCTGCGGAGGAACTGGGGAGGTGTGGAGATTCTGGGTGATGTGAGCACCCCGCCAGCAGCAGGCATTCTTCCCTCTGGACCAGACCTTTCCTCGGTGTCATCCCTGAGTGATGTGAACCATTTACACACTCGACCCCATCCAGGGCGCCTCCCAAGACAGCGCTGGAGATCTGCCTCCAGGGGCTTAGCCGCTGAACGCTTTCTGGGCAGCTCCACTGACGCAAGGTCACCATGAACCAGAATCGTCTCCATGGCAGCCAGTTTTCCCTCCCTGAGAAGGCACTCAGCAGGTCCCAGAGGGTACCAACAATACCACTGAGCTAACTCAAGGGCTGATAGTTCACAGTTGCCCAGGGCCACCTTGGAAGGAAGGTCAAGCACCTGTTTCCAGAAGGTTTCAGCCTGGCAGACCCTCTGGAGCGTGCCACCCACACACAGACGGGGTCTCCATGAGTCCGGAGGAAGGCCGGGCACGCACTTCCAGAAGGTCTCAGCCTGGCAGACCATCTGGAGAGTACCCGCACACATGGATGGGGTCTTCTTGAGTCGGAAGGGACTGGACAGCCCGTAACCAGAACGTGAGGCTTCTCCTGGCCCAGGCAGCCCAGGAAGGACCCCTCACCTAATCCCAGGCCCACACGGGTATGAGCTGTCAGGGAACCTGTCAGAATGCCCGAGGTACCAGAGTTCCGTGAGGTGGAAACCCCACTGAAGGCTCGGCGCCCACTCTGCTGTCTCAGCCCCTGCCGGCCTGGCTTTCTGCCCTCAGTGCCCACAGGCACCTTCCTCTCTCCTTCACTTGGGCCCCCCAGCCAGCCAGACCACCCTCAAGCCAGGTCCTGGGGCCATCCCCGCAGACGCTGTCCCCGCCTCCATTTACAGAGCCAAGGCCTGGCGCTTTCAAGCCATCCTTTATTCCTCACAGCTCGTTAGTATTATGGAAATCAGAGACAGACATTTTCTGAGGTTAGAAAGACACTGTGCTTTCAGCTGAGTCCCCTGATGTGGCCCAGGCACGCGGTGGCCCCTGGCCCACACTGGCCCAGAGCTGGATGACCACTTTGGGACTTCCACCCTTCACCCAGGACAGGAAGCAGGCTGGCTCGTGGCCAGGGAGAGGGAAGGGGGCTGTGGGCCCCTGATTCAGCGCCATCCTGGCCTCTTGGCTTTCCGCTCTCTGGAGATGCAGAGAAGGGTCTTCTCAAGTCCAAGGGAATGCCAGAAGTGGCCAGAGGAGGTTCGGACAGGTGCACGAGGGCTGGCGCCGGCATTCGGGCACTGCCGGGCCCGGGCTGCCCCGCCTGGATCCATGCTCCAGCCCATGCCCAGGCACGAACCCCCCGGCTCTGGCTCCAGCAAAGTGCAGGGCGAGCGTTGGCTAAGTTTCCTCCTGGAGTTTTCTGCAGCCAGACCTGGGCTCGGCAGTGTAACTCATGTCCCCCCATGGCCGTCACCCTAAGCTCTACAGAAGGCCAGCACCTCAGCCCACCTGACACCACAGTGGGAACCCAGCAGAAATCCCCCCAGAGACCAAACCAGCGGGGAGGAGACTGCATGGCCCCTGGGCGGTGGGCATGAGGGTGGGCAGCCTGTTGGTGCCCCAAGGTAAAGTGCATGAGAACCTACGAGACACGAGCACAGAGGGAGCTTGAAGTGGGGCTCAGGAGGACCCAGGCATGGCCAGCCCTCAGCCTGGGCCAGAACACTGGGCGTTCAGGAGGATCCAGGCACACTCAGCCCCCAGGCCAGGGAAGTGGTGCTCGGGAGGGCCCAGGCACACTCAGCCCCCAGGCCAGGGAAGTGGTGCTCAGGAGGGCCCAGGCACATCCAGCCCCCAGCCAGGGCCAGGAGAGCTGCACAGCTGCACTGACACGGTCACACTGCGGTGGGATGGGCTCCACACCTCCTACCCTTCCCACCCCAGCACCCACCCTTCCCGCCCCAGCATGACCCGCCCCACAAAGCTGCCTTGCCTCCAGGCTGGTCTCTGCCTTCTCCCCTTCCAAGCGGGTGGGCTGCCCCCCAGGACAGTAGGGGCCCCGTGGCAGGCAGTCATCTGGGGTGGGTTGAGACACCAAGACCAGCCCAGAGCCAGAGCCCACAGAAGACCGCCTGGATGACTGACTCCTGCCCCAGGGCAGTGAGAGGCCTCCCGGGCCCCCTGGCCACCCTGCAGCTGCCCCTGTGTGCACGTGTTCACCAGCTGGGCCCCCAGAGTCAGGGCGGGAGGAGCCCTGTGGGGCACATCAAGGCCTCCCTTCCAGCTGAGGTCCGGGGGGGCTCACACTGAGACCAGGACTTCTCCTCCCCCTAGGCCTTGAGACGAAGGCTCGCCAGGCTCTCCCCCCAGCCCTACATCCCTTTGCAGAGCTGCCTTCCTGGCCCTCAGATTAGGGGGGTGGTGTGGGAATACGGGGCCAGCAGCAGGGGCCCTCTGGGGCCTGTGCAGAGTGACGGGCAGTGCACAGCGTGCCCCACACACCCACACGTCCACACCCGCTTCCTCCTCCTGCAGTATGAAGTGTTTGGCAAAGGTTAACTACTCCGCGGGTTGGGGTCACCCACAGAAGGGCACGGCCCGCTTCCGAGGCCAGCTGCAGGCTGTACCCAGAGGGGTCTGCTGCCCTGGCCCAGCTCAGCGTCGGGCCCCGGGAGGCCAGCGTCTGCGCAGAGCAGGCAGGGGAAGACGGAGCTGGAAGAGCCGGCGGAAGCCACCTGCTGCCGCCCTCTGGTTCCAAGCAGGGAGCAGCCTCGTCCAGAGGCCACACAGCCCCCTGGTGCCCAAGCCAGGCCCATCCGTTCCTGGGTTGGTGCTCCCTTGGGCTCTGGCCTCCACACACTCAGGCCCAAGACCCGAGAGCAGAGGAAAAGAAGGGAAGGGGCAGGTGGGCCTGTGCGGAGAGGCCCCCCAGCCCCCAGCGCTGGCACAGCTGCGGCCTGCGCCTTCCAGGGGAGCTTCTGTGGTGGCCAGAGCACAGGCACACATCTCCACAGGCGTTGTCCCTCCCGGGGCCCCTGTCTGGAGCTGGGGCCATCTCGGGGGGGCCCTGCATCAGCAGGGGTGACCCAAGCCCCAGCAGGTCACGGGCTTCACGCACAGGCTGGCTCTGCAGATGCAGCCTGGGCAGCGCTGGCCACGCCGGAGCCAGCTGTCTGAGGAGCCACCCCACTGCCCTCTGACTCTTGGGCCCCTTCCCAAGGACTTCAGGCCTGGCTGGCTGACCCTGCAGGAGGCAGACCACCTGCCCTACCCTGGACCACCTCAAAACCCTGGCATCCGACCAACCCACCCCAGGCCAGCTCCTGTGACCACCTTCTGTCCAGCAACACTTCTGGGCAGCCATGAGCTAGGCTATGACTCGATTCTAATGAAAAATAAAAAAGAAACCAAAGTACAGAAGAATCCTAATTCTACCCAGCGGGCACTCTATAGATTTCTGGCTTCACAGGTGACTGTGCCGAGCAGAGCCCTGACAGCCCCACGTAAGGCCCGGAAACGCACGGGATTCACTTGCGCAGGAAGCGTGTCAGGATTCTGGTCCCCCGTGTTAGACTGTGAACTGACCCGTCCCCCCACACTGGGCCGAGGGTCCCCCGGACTTGCCCGGCCGGTGAGACCTGTAAGACGCCATGCCTGTCCCCGCCGCCCTGGCCCAGACGGTGCTCTGTCCCCAGGCTGGCTGTCCCCGGTCACAGCCCCTTGTTGTACACCACTGTTCGGCTGCTCGTGGCCCGGGCAATCTCGGGCTCCAGCTGGGAGGTCTCGATCTGAGGAGAGAGTGGGAACAGAGAGGTGAGGAGGGAGGGATCACTCTGGAGGGGACAGCGTGGAGGCCGGGAGTGCCAGTCGGGACGACTCCAGTGCCATACCTGCCCCTCCGTGTCCCCGCCCATGTGCCCCAGAAACAGCCCCAGGGTCTTTCCCTGCAGCCCTCCACACGTGGTCCGTGGTGCCCCTTCCAGCCAGGCTGTGCCTCTTCCTTGTGACTTTGTGTCCATGGGGCTGAGCCCCCCACGCTCCGGCTGGGTTCTGTGTTTCTCTCACCTCCAAAGACAGGCCCGTGGGGCCGGCCCCACGACCTGGTCACACCCAGGAGCCCAAGTCCAAATCCCACCTTCTTGGGCCCACAGGACCTACCCTGTGACCACCTTACCAATTCCTCCCCTTCTCCATAGCACCAAGGCCCCGGGCCTCAGACGCCCCGTCTCTTGGTCTTCAGTGCTCCTCCAGTTACACACCGTGGGCCATCACGTCAACCACTCCCTGTCCTAACGTCCTCCTGACCCAGCACGTAGGTGGAGTCCTGCTCTGGGGGAACCTTCTCTACACGCGAACCTCACAGCTTGTTGGAGGCCACTCAAAACTCACTGTCCCTGACTGGCTCACCGTCCCAGAGGCTGGCCACAGCCCACTGCCTCGCATTCTCCAGAGAAGAGCCCCCGGCCCCTGTGTCTGCTCTCCTTGCTCTTCTCGGTTGCGGCACCCGCGCTTGGGGCCCCAGCACCCCAGCCGATGGGCTTCCTCTCACCAACCCCCAGCCCCGCGTCCGCACTCCCCTCTGCTACAGCGTGGCAGCACCCCCACCCCACTGGGAGGCAGGTCTCCCGGGGGACTCGTCCCCTTCCTGTTCACCCTGGAGCTGGATCCCGAGCTCCCTGTCCCCCCTACCCCCCACTCTCCTGACTCCTGCCTGTCTGCACCTCCCCACAGCACAAGGTTCCATGGGATAAACCCTCCTTTACCCCAGGTCACACCCGGGCTGGGCCTTGCGTCCCCTCAGCAACCCAATTCCTTGCTGAGGTCATCTACACCGGCCGTCTCCACCTCCCTGCCTCCCACTGACTCGTCGACCCAGAGCTGATGTGGCTTGTTTCCACGCCACTGAGACCGCTCTCTGCAAGGGGACTGCTGCTGTTCTTGTTCCAATCCCTGGGCGCGTCTCAGGCCAGCGGCCCTGACTCTCTCAGGGGCCGTCCGTGCTGGCGACCTTCCCATCCCTCCTGGTCTCCCCCTTTGGAGCAATGCTGTCAGGTTGGTGGGTTCTTGGTACTTGTCCTCTCTTCTGCTGATGCCCCCAAGTCGTCTGACCCGCTAGGGCCTCCCAGATCTGAGATGTCTCCAGCCACAATGTCCCCTGAGCTGCAGGCCATCAGCTGACCTCTCTACTGAGTCCCACTGGGACCTGGACTCCACCCACCTCAAACAGCACTGCAATCAGCACCTCCCCACCTGGGGACTGATACCACCGCCCAAGGTGCTCTGACCGACAGCTCAGGGCCTCCTGCTTGTCCCCTTCTTTCCCCTCCTAACCCAGCTTCCTCCAGCCCCTCCACCCACTCCACCACGGCCATGGCGAGTCTTCCAATGCACAAATCTGATCCTGCCTCTCTCCACGGGGACCCAGCCCAGTGGCTCCCCTGCCCACAGGGATCAGGCCCAGCACCCTCCAGCCCCGCTGCCCCTCACTGTCTCGCCTGGGCCTGAAGACACGGCCAGACCCAGCGGTTCTCAGCTTGTTAGATGCACGGGGCTGTCTCTCCCCTGAGTATGGACTGTGGGCCCTCCCACTTCACTCTGTCCCCCGGCTGACCTCTCCCGACTCAGCGTTAGACACCGCCCCTTGTCCAGGTCGGGTCTGGCCCTCTCTCCTGTGCGCCGACTGCGCTCTGCACTTCCTACCCCACATGGTGTATCAGTGTACGGGGGCTGGCTCTCCGCATCAGACAGGCGAGCTCTGTGAGACAGCGACTGTGCTAGCCTTGTTCGTCACCGTATCCCCGAAGCCCAGACTAGGGCTGGCACACAGTAGGTATTCACTGAGTGTGTTCATCTCGTTCCTGCCTCTGTCCTCAAAGCCCAGTCTAGTGCACATAGTAGGTCTCCAGTGACTGCATTCATCTCATTCATGCCTGTATCCTCAAAGCCTACCCTACCTTCTGGCACACAGTAGGTCTTCAAGGAGTGCTGAACAAATGAGAGTGCAGAGGGGCCGGCGGCACTGGGAGGCTGAGGCCCACAGGAGCTTCCCCGCCACCCAGATGCTGGTCTGGAGATCCAGGACGGAGCCCGCAGGGCACCTGAGCCACAGCTGGAGAGGGGCTGACGGAGGGAGGAGCCACCTCACTGACAGGCCTCTGTAACCTGGCCTGAACCACTGTCCCAGGCCACCCTCTGCTGTCTGTCAAGCCGTCTCACCCTGGAGAATGGGCGGAAGGTAGCACAGAGCCCCTGGGGGCTGGGCAGAACTCAGCCAGGCTAGACAGGCAGGCTCCTGCACAGAGGTCAGGGATGCCCAGGCTGTGCACGTCAGAGACCAGGCGACCAGATGCGGTGTGGCTTCCGCAGACGGGACGGGTAAGCACGGATGGGCTCCTGAAGATCAGGAGGCCTTCCCTCTACAGCCCCTGGTTCCTCGGCACCCGGGCTCCAGCCATGTGAGAGGGCCGCGCAGACGAGAGCTAGGTTCAAGACTGGGCCTCTTCCCCACCTCCGCTCCCAAAGCCACCGTCTCCCTCCCTACCCCGTGGGCTGCCACGTCCCCTCCACCCTGCCAGTCCCCTCGTCCCCCCGCTGCCACCAACACAATGCACAGCGCCCACGCTTAAAAATCTAAATGCTTTTGAAAATGTTTAACCTAGTTAGACAAATTAGCAAAAATTTGTGCAAAACAATTTAGGTATTTAAAATATTCAATGTTTTTAAAAAACTGGAAAACTGTTCTTAGCTTTCAGCTGCAAAAACCAACAAAATATAACATCCCAGCAATCTTACCATGAGGTGTAACATAACCCTTCGGGAAAGCTGTTAAACAGCTACTGAGGCATCCTGGGAAATAGCACTTCATTTATTCAAATGCACATATGTCAGGCTTTTGCACCATATGTCATTCCAAGCTATTTACAGTAATAATTAAATCTTAATCAACGTTTAACCTCTGTAAAATGTTTGAAGAATCCTAATCACCCTTCAGACTGCACTAATGAAGGAGAAATATATAAACATAAAAGGAAAATGATGCATAGATATCACACTGGAAAGAACAGTAATTGCAAAATTGTATTTCTTTTAAATATAATCAGTAAATGATGTAAAGTAAGCCAAGGAGTATTTTAAGTTAAGACATCTTGGATGTCAGAGGTGTGAGCAGCTAATTTTGTTCTGCTACCCATAACAGATGCAGCATCTTCTACTTTACTGCCATTATTAGCAACTTCCCATGCTGGCTCTCACTGCGGCACTGAGCCCGCAGGAGAACCAGCCTGCTCGCCACCACGGCGGAGGGCCGTGGCCCAGGCCACAGGCCACACTGCCCGCTGGGCGCACTGGTCTGCGGAGCTGCAGACCTCTGTGTGGCGCAGGTGGTGCTGCGGCCCCCCACGCTGTGGGCGCCAGGTAGGAGGAGGACCTGGGGCGGTGGCTCAGACCCTCGGGAGCAGAGACAGTGGACAAGGCCTTCTCTGTTTCCATGCCGCCTGCCCCCTGGGTCAGCAGCTGTCTGTGGCAGCCAGAGCCAAACACAGATCTGGGCACACAGGCTTGGACAAGCCTGGCTGCTGCCCTGGACAAGCTCCTGGTCTGGTGGGGGTCGGGTGTCACACAGCAAACGCAGACAGACCAACAAGCAGAATGCCCCAGACACTGTGGGATGGGTGGGGGGCCACCACTCACAGGTGCAGGATCCTGGAAGACTCCCCAGAGGAGGCAGTCCAGAAAACAAATCGAGTTTGACAGGAGAGGGTGGGAAAGCCATGTCCTGTATGGGGTGGACGACGTGCGGTGGGGGAAGGAAAGTGGGCTGGTCTTGCAGCCCACATGAAGGACTTGGCACCGTGTCTGAGGACAGCGGGGAGCCACAGAAGGGCTGTGAGCAGGAACAGACCAGGATCCAGACTCAGCCTTAGAAAGGCCTCTCTGGCAGCAGAGGGCGTGCAAGGCGGACTGGGCGGGGGTAAGTCAGAGGACTGGGGAGCCTGGGGGGCCGTGCGGGAAGCTGAGTCCATGAGACCGCGGGTCCAGCTGAGAGAGCACTGCACTGGGGATCTTTCCTGGAGCTGACATCCTCAAGCGCTGATGACCAGCTCCACGTGGGGTGAGCGGGAGGTGTGAGGATGACTGTGCCTTGCGTGACTCCCAGCTCCAGCTGGGAAGCAGGCTGGCTGGTGAGGCCACTGTCACGGGCAGGGAAAACAGGAGGGCCCAGGTGTGGGCGACAGACTCTGGCCTGGCCATCTGGAATCCAGGATCCTGTGGGTCCTCCAGGTGGAGTGTCCTGAAGGGCAGCGGTCCACAGTCCTGGAGCCCTGGGCAGGGGTCTGAGCAGGAGCAAAGGTCTCCAGGGTGGAGGAGGTCACCCAAAGAGCTGGTAGACAGAGGGTGCCTGGGCCCTGGAAGCATGCCCATTTGAGGGGTGAGTGAATGGAGTCAGCCGTGACGGTGGCCTGGGGGACCAGCCCAAGGAGCAGAAGCACTGACAGGGGTGGCACAGACGCCAGCCACAGACAGCAGGACACTCATCCTTTTCCCAGAATGCTTCTGGTGAGGACTGGGAGGCTTTGGCCTTGGGTGCTGGATTCCAGAGACCTCCCGGGGACCAGGCCTGCCAACTCCTGACTTGGTGCCGACCCTGGACGGCCTCTCCACCTGAGCCAACAACAGTGGCTGTTTCCAAACCCTCCGCCCTCGGGCCGCACTGAGGTCCAGCAGCTGGGGCCTCAGCCCTGGGCTCAGTGGGGGAGGGTGGGACGGGACCACTGTGCTTCCTGCTTGATGGGATCTGCTGGTCCTCCTCTTCCCACCAATCATCAGGTCTCTGCTGTATAGACCACCTCTCCCGGCTGTGTATGGGGTTGTGTCCCCCAGAGGGAGCCATGCTGTCCAGGGCCCTGGACTCACCAGCAAACGAATGTGATTCAGGTTCTGGGGTGAGGGTAACAGGCCACCCTACTGCCATCTCCTGTGGCCCGACAGCTCCGGGCAGGGACACAGAACCTCTGCAGTTCCCCTTTGGTCCCCACTGCTTGGAGGACGGGCCAGCGAGAAGCAGACGCCACATTTCGGTGCCCTGCAGGCAGCAGAGCAAGCAGCATGGTAGCCACAGCAGCTCATGGGGGCGGGAGGGGTGAAGTGAAAGAGCAGTGCCAGGACGTGTGGGAGTGGTGGGCACAGCAAGGAGGGACCTCCAGCTCCAGGTCCAGGGGAGCGGTTCTGGCCACCAGCCAGCTCTCTGTAGAGCAGGTGATGGGATGAGGCTGGACAGGAGGAGCCGCAGGGAGCGCTGGGGCTCAGGCCGAATCGCCCGCCTGCCCCCTTCCTCCAAAGCTGGCTCTGGAGGACCCCGCCCCAGGTACCTGACAGTCAGTCGGCAGGGAGTTCTCAAGGGGTGGGGTGTCTGTGATGGGACCCCAAATCCCTGAGGGGTGGGGCTACTGGGATATCAACCAGCCCCGCTGATGGCACACCCCAGACCTGGGGGTGCCAGAAAGCAAGGGCCTGCTTGTCCGCCCCACCCCTGGCTGCTACCTCTGACCTCAGACCGGCTTTAAGTGCCTGGGAAAAGCCCTCCAGGTGACGGGGCCCACCCCAGGTCCACCCCAGGGGGCCATGGAGCCCACCTGAGCCTGCACCAAGAAGCAATAAAGCCCACCCCAGCCCGCACTGGAGGGCGACAGAGCCCACTTCAGCCTGCACCAAGGGGCGACGGAGCCTGCCCCTGCCCGCCCTGAGATGCAAGCAGAGTCCACATGCTCCTGCCTGGGATCACAGGCCAACTGCGCACAAGACCACAGCATCCCTGCCTCTGAGGCAGAAGCTGCACCCCCCCCAGGAACTCCCCTCAGTGCCCCCAACCCCTCCTGCAGCCCCTCCCTACAGACACTGCCCAAGAGGCCTTCCGGCTGCATTTCAGGGTGGATGGGCCAACACCGAGCACACACGCAGCCCCCCAGCGCCCCACACCCCAGGCCTGCTGGCTCCAGCCCGTGGGCTGTCTTCTGGCCCCGGAAGGGTTAATGTAGCGCTGTTTACCTTTCCCCGGACTCCCGGGGCAGGGGGCAGTCAGGAATGCCTGAGAGGCCACCCCTGCGACTGCGGCCTAGGCACACACACCTGCAGCCAGCAGCCCAGGATGGTTGACATATTTGAACGTGAGCTCAGGTGCAGAGGTGTAAACAGGAAACCAGATCCCCTGCTGCGCCCCCTTCCAGGGGCTTTTACGTCCTACAAAAGCCACCTCCTCTTTGCCTTTCTTCTGGGCTTTTCTGTCTCCCTTTCAAAGGCACGAGGCTGGGACGCGGGGCATGACCTTGTGACCTAGCTGAAAGCCGCCTGCTGCCTCTGGCCCAGCGTCCAGGCCTCTGGGGTGTGTAAGTGGTGGCAACATTGACACCAGATCCAAAGCCCAGTTGGCACCTGGCTGACCCTGCATGCCTGGCCTGGGGCCAGCCTGCCCACTGGGAAGCCCAGCCCTTTCCCACTAGGCCTGTGCTGAACGCAGGTCCTGCTCAAACACACCCACACCCACCCACATCCACTCTGTCTCCAGGAAAGGGACACTGTCCTGGGTGCCCACGGGCAGCAGCAGGTGAAGCTGCAGCCTGGACCCCTGGCTTGGGCCTCCATCACCGGCTTTGGGCTCCCAGTGAAGGTCAGTCCCCCAGGCTGGACTTTCCAGACCTTCCAGGACCTCCTCCGGGCTCCTCACCCACCAGCTGTTGTCTGCCCGAGTTATACGAGGGTTTTAAGACCTGAGTCCAGGTTCTGTCCTGATCTGCTACGGCTGCTTCCTTCAGGAAGCCTCCCCTGACCTTCTCAGCCCGAGCCCACTGCTGCAACTGCAGGGCCACCCGCCTTGTCCTCTAGCAGCTGGACACTGCGAGTCAGTCAGGGTGCTCAGCAGCCCTGGGCCTCCTATTAACAGAGACCCTCCATGAAAGCCCCACCAGGTCCTGCTGTGGCCTGGCGGCGGCCCAGACCCCTCCCCATTCTGGAGCTCGGCACTGTTCCTGAGCGCCCTCTGGCGGGCCCTCCTCAGGATCCATCTCCTCAGCCTCAGTTTCTCCAAATGTTCACTGGGATGATTCTTCCACCTCCTGGGGCTGGGATGCCAACCCTGGTGGCGCAGGGGTCACGTGCTACAGCTCCTGCCCGGCACGTCGGCATTTCAAGCCCACCAGGCGCCCCTTGGCAGCTCTCTGGGGCAGTCCTTCTCCGTCCTAGGGGGTCCCTGAATCCACTCAGCAGCAATGGGTCTTGTTTGGTTATGGGCGCTGCACTAAGGCTCTAAGCAAGAAACCGAGGGAGAGCCTTTGGAAGGCCTAGAAATCCCCTACAACGCTACATCATGAAGGCAGGACCCCGGGGCGATCCCAGCGCCCAGGCCGAGCCTGGCTCTCCAGGGTCTCCTGGGGCTGAGCACACGTCCCCCTCCCCAACCTGACCTCCTCCCTCACTGTCCTGAATCTAGCCAGAAGGTACTGCAGAGAACCTTCTAGAAGGCTCCAGAAGAAGGGGGAGCACAGGCTGCGGGCGGCCCTGCTGGGGCCTGTCGCCAGGCCGTGGGTGCCTGCACGTGGGCCTGTGTGCACGCAGGTTTGGGGGTGTGGGGAGCAGGCAGCGTGACAGGTGGCGTTGGCGTTTCTGGGCTCTGCGGGGCTCTGCCGTGCCCACCCTCTCTCCCGGGGGGTCCTGTGGGCAAACTCCAAGGAAGCAGCGGGCGGGGAGGAGGCAGATTTCTGAAGCAAAAATAGCCCACTGGGGAGTTCGGCAGGGACTGATTAAACCAGTCCCCAAGAAAAGCCCCCAACAAACATCTCCAGGCAAAGGAGGAGACGAACGTGCATGCAGTTGGCAGGGGTGGAGCTGAGACTGGGGGGTAGAGAAGCCACTGGGGACTCCAGAGGGACACACAGGCCCCAGACGTGAACTTGGGAGGGACACTACGGCCCCCAGACCTCCTGCTGTGCACAGCCCTGGAGAAGCCAGAGAGCTGTGCCCTGGGGCAGGAGCCAACAGGCCCAGGGCAGGTTCTCAGCCTTAGCAAGACCCCGTCTCGAGGAAGAGATGGGACACAAGAAAGGCACACCACTGTGACCTGATCAAGGAGAGCTTCCTGGAGAAGGGGCTGTTTCTAGAATTGCTGGACTGGGAACCTGAGCTCATCTCTGCCTGGGAATTTCAAATGCTTCCTCAGGAACAAGGAGGCAAGTTGGGGAAACATCTGTCTCTGGTGGGTCACAAGTGCCCAGACAAGCTGGTGAGGGGCGGGGGCCTGGGTGGAGATTCAGGTGCCTAACAGGAGACCCCAATTCTTTCCCCACACAAGGATGGCATGCCTCTTCATTTCCTAACTCAGAAAGCTGGAAGGGGCCAGCCATCCTCAGGGGAACTGTTCGCAGGAAACCCCAGGGGCTAGGGGCTGCTTTCCTTCCCGTTACGGTGTCCTGCGGAGGGAGGGAAAGGTGTCTGGGGAGGTGCTGGGGAAGGCCAAAGGGCAGGAGACAAAAGCCCACACGACCACCGCCAGGGCCCCACTGACTAGAAAACAGACTGAGTAGGAAACCACCAGCGCTCCACGCCATGTGACCTGCGACCTGCGACCCGCTCCAACAGCTGGTTCGGGGTGGAGATGAGCGAAGACAAGTGTGCGCCTTTGCTGCAGCCCCAGCCCCCTCCCCGAGGCACACGGCCTCTGGCACCACTGGGGGACAGGCAATGCCTGCTGAGGGTCCAGCGACACCCCATGTCCACGGCCCCCTGCATGAGCTATGCCTCACCCCCGCCGTAGAGGAGACACGGAGGGTCGGCGTGGGCAGTGAAGGCACAGTGCCACCCACTGGGTCTCGTTCTGGGACCAGGACCTGCTTCATCCCAGGATCCGGGTGGACAGAGCCACCAGGCTCCGACTTCCTCCTCAGCTGGGGACACCGAGTCCTGCGGGTGGAGCCCCAAGGTCACACTGGGAGTTTCGGCTGCAAGACACCCACCAAAGCGGAGGAGGATGGAGATGGGCCTGGGGGACCATGGGACAGCCTCCCAGAGCCAACAGTGCCGGGCACAGGACAGCATGGGCAGGGTCCCCGCGCCTGCTTGTCCTCAAGAGCGCCCCCTTCCCCTGCAGACCCCTTCAGCCTCACCAAAGCAGCTAATCACTGACAGCTGGTGAAGAGGAGCTCTCACTTCTCCTCCTGTTAAACTGCTCCTAATTAGTTCCCTGTCCCCACGGCTGGCTCGCCCGCCGCCCGGCGCGGTAATCGGCGGCACGGAGCCTCATTAACCTCTTGCTCCCCTCCTGCCGCCTGCCAACGCGATGAAGACAAAAACAGATTGTCTGACAAGGGCTCCGGCTTGTGCGCGCAGCCCTCGAGCTCCCGGGGGGCTGTGTGGGGAGAGAGTGGGGACCAGGAGGGGCAGAGCCCTGAGGACTCAAGGACAGGGGAGAGAGGCCCAAAGAAAGGCAAGGCAGAGGTGGGAAGTGGAAGGAGGTCATGGCCCAGGGACTGCTTGTTGCTCTGGGGAGGCAGAGACTTGACAGCCTGGGCTGGAAGTGCTCGGAGGTGCGGGAGCCCGGCTGTTGGAACCGGAGGCGCCCCTGCAGCACCAGGCGCGGCCTCTTGGACAGCCACGCCTGCTGGCATGGAGACTGGACCTGGATGTGTCCGTGACAGACTCCAGGCAGCTGTGTGTGCATGTGCACGTGTGTGCGTGTGTGGTTAAGGACAGCCAGGGTCTGCCATTCAGAGTCCCAGTCTCCACAGCGGCAGGGCCAGGAAGGCCACCACAAAGCAAGCCCCACCGTGCCACAGGGGCCCCACTGCCTCCTGGCCTCAGGCGGCCCCTCCTCCCCTTCTTCACTGTCTTCACAGGACCGACCTTCTTGTTTATTGACCTCTCGGCCTCTGCCACCAGAAGGCGGGTTGTCAGCGGGTATTTATTGCTCAGGAGGTCTTTGGAAAGGCAGCCTGACCCCCTGGGGCAGAGGGGCTCCCGGAGTGCTCCCTACGGTAAGCCGGCCTCCAGCTGCCTGGAGCTCAGGTTTGGGCCCCCCATTTTGGGTGTCCCCCGTGTCTGCTGGTCTGTCGTACCGTCGGGCCTGGGTGCTGCTGTGGCGCGGGAGGCTATGCCACTGGTGTCCAGGGCCCTGGGGGAGAAGGGCGCTCCTTGGAAGCAAGGACGGTGAGGCTCCATCCAACGTACTTCAGACATGCGGTCAGGATGGCCAGTCCCTGGAGAAGGCCATCACACTTGGCCAAGGGCAGGGTCAGCGAGAAAGAGGAAGACCCTCGACAAGATGGACCAACACAGGGGCTGCATCAGAGTGACAGAGGACACGGCGCAGGGCCGGGCGAGGTTTCCTTCTGTTGGGACAGCATGGGATGAGTCAGAAGCAACTGACGGTGCCTCACAACAGCAGTGTTTTACGGTGCCGCGGGGTGGGCTGCAGCGGGTAGGAACCCACTGGGCTCTGCCACTGGCCACTCTGGATCCTGGGCCTCCACTTCCTCGCTTGTAAACACAGTGCAACGTCAGTGTACCTCACAGGACTTCACATTCGGGACCCTCATCCCACCACAGCCAACTAGGCCCCTCTAGCCCTGGGCACAGGGACGCTGTCAAGGCCAGGCCCTCCCGCCTGTGTCAGTGTTCAGTGTCCAGGCTCCGCTGCCGCTGTCCTTCCAAGCCCTGGACTCGCATCTCAGAACAGCCAGTGTCAGGGTGTCACTGCACTCTGGGGGCAGTGGGGTGGCCTCCCCCCGTCCACCCGACTGCCGTGCCCAGGGGCACCCCTCAGCCCCCAGCCACAGCACAAGCCGTAATGAGCAGGGTCACCTCCAACTCTCAATTCCAGGTCACAGCAGAGCTGGGCCACAAGGTTTCTGACAACTGAGTTCTGGAAGCAGGTGACAGGGGCTTTCTCCTGGGGCACCTTCAGTGGGATGAACCTCAAACCTTCTGGCACAAGCCCGAATGCACTGTTTGTACCACTGGGGATGCCCCGAGGGCACTAAAAAAATCAAACCCACTGTCTGAGTCAATTGAGACTCAGCAACCGTATTAGGGAGACTTCATACAGCAAGGCATGTGGGTTTCCCAGCACGGCGCCTGGTGTAATAGATGGTTAATAAATGGTAGCTATTATTTGCAATGTGAGGCTCAGTTCCATTTTAGGGGCTGAAACACTAATTTGAGAAGGGCAGATCAAACCTCCAAGGACTCTACACAGGCATCAAAGTTCTTCTCTGACCCCTGGGGCTGGAAACTCCACACCCATCGCTGCCCAGGAGCCACACTAGGAATCAGCTCCTATCTCTATCTCCAAGTCCTCTAATTAATTAATTAGTGGTCCAGTGAATCCTCTTGTTGACAATCCTGGTGGCTTTTGGCAAAGTTGGATCAGCCCAAGCAAGTCCAGACTTATTGTGGCAAATCCCATGGGCTTCCAGAACGTGAGACACGCTCCCCACACGGCAGAACGCCTCGTTAGAGAGAATTAATTGGGCGGATGAGAGGGGCACAAGGTCGTCTCAGCCGACTGACTGCAGGCCTTGATGTCCTGGGTCACAGACAGGCCTCAAAACACTCCCTGACACCCTGGCTGGCTGGCTGAGAAGGGGGCGCTCCAATCTTGCCCCTGTCCTCCTGTTCAAGCTGGCAAAGACTTCTCACCAACTGTACTCTTTCTAGCACTAGAGAAAGAAGCTGGGTTGCAACACAAGGAATTTTGGTTAGACACCCAGAAGAACTGCCATGCTCCTTTAAGGAAGGCCTGGGGGACAAGAGGAGCCTGGGCTTGGATTTGCTCTCTGCAGTAGAGCTCAGGAACGGCTGGACAAAGCACACTACCTCAGAGGAGCCCCTCAGCCCCATGGGGCTGCCTCCACCTGCCCCCCTCCCCCCACTGCCCCAGGGTCGGCACGGTGGCCCCATAGGCAGGGAAGACCGATGGCAGGAAGACCAGAGGCCCCATGCCTGAGTCTCAGGCTTCCTCCCAGATCAGCCTCCAGCCTCTGTGGCCTGGGTTGGCCCCTGGCTGCTCATAGCCTCCTGATCCCCCTGTGTGCCAGAGGGGAGGACCCTGAAAATCCTCACAGCCGGGCATGGTCCCTGATCTGGCCGCTTGGGGTTTTCTCGGCTGTGGGCCTCCTCTCCTGCGCAGGCAGGTAGCTGAGGGCGGTCTGCAGCTTCTGAGCAGTGGTGCCTACGTGCACACAGGCTGGCGACTGTGACCACGCCCGGGGCTTGGCCTGATCACACAGGCCCAGCCTTTGGGGATGAGAAGGCCAGGACCAATGTCACAGACTGCACTGTGTCCCCAGCAGCGTGTTGGAGGTGGGACTCGATCTACATGACAGCAGTGTGTTCTGAAGAAACCTCTCAGTGGGTCAAAGGAAAGGGAAGCCAGCAGAGAGGCAGGGACCTCACTCCCCAGGAAGCAAGCCCTAGGAGCAGAGCACATCCCTTGGCCCGCACCTGAGAAGCTCCCAGTCCAGGAAGGCGGACGGCAAGGACATCCCCCCAGGGCCCAAAGAGAAAGCCTCCCCTGGAGCCAGTGCCCTGAATCGGGACTTTCGGCCGGCTTTTCTGCGACAAGACATATTTCCCTCTGTTACAGCCACCCCCTGTGTTAGAGCAGCACTAGGTGACCAAGACAGCCACCAAGACCTCGGCCATCTCCAGGGGAAAGCGGCCGCCTGAGCCCTCAGCTCTGCAGGCGGTCCCCAGGTGTGCACACGGCAGCCCTCCTCTCCCTGTGCCCTGGCCCCCGAGACAGGAGCGCCCCCGTGTCACAGTGCAGGCCTGGTGCGGGCAGTAACTTCAGTTCCCACCCTCCAGGGACCTCTGCGCCAGGAGGCGGACCCCCCCCCCTGCACTGTGGGCCCCGGCTGCCCCAGGCCTCAGCGGGGACCGTGACCACCCAGGCCAGGGCCCTTGTTCTCGCCTCCTGCTCCTCTTGGGGTCCCTCGGTGGCACACTGGTTGGTGCTCTCAGCTGCTGACACAATGTAGGGGCACACTGGGAGAAAGTCCTGGAAGTCCAGAGCCCCCCACGGACCAGGTTCCACCGTGACAGACGCCAGGTCGCCGCAAGGGCACCGCAACTGTGTGGCTGGCCAGCTGGTTGGCTGGTTAGTTGGCTGGTCAGTCGGTTGGTTGGTTAGTTGGTAAGCTGGTTGTTCAGCTGGCTGGCCGGTCAGTTGGTTAGTCAGTCAGTCAGTTGGCTGGTCAGCCTACTCCCTTCCAGCAGCCACGGACAGCCTGTCACCCATTATAAGGCCCTCCCTGAAGCAGGGCGAGTACGGAAGTCACCCACCACAAAGCTCCCCGCTGTCTCCTCACGGGCTCAGTTACGCCACATACACCACTCATCCTCCGCCCCCAGGGCTGTCCCTCCGCCGAGCCCTGCCCCAGCCCGCCCACGCGTCTGTATGCCCAGTCCCACTTAGATCCCATCGCCCACCGCCCTCCCGTTTCCTGCCACGTCCTGCAGGCTACACTAGCACCTCTGCCCTCCCCAGAGCCTCAGCCTCTCTCCTGGCACCTTCCTTTTGACCTATACACAAAGCCAGGATTTCCCACCTAAAAAAGGAAGAGAAAAAAAAAGCAACCTTCTCCTGACCCCACACCTCATTCCAGCTGCCACTTGGCACCCAGCTTCCGGACGGAGCTGTCAGCCCTGCCACACCCCCTTCCCACCCCTCACCTGCCTGGGCCACTCCTTGGGGAGGGGGTTTGTCTTCACGACCTGAGATACCACTGGACACTTGTCAGGCCTCACAAAGCCTGGCCCCGCATGAGCACCTGGCCCGTGGACGGCGCATCTCCCCAGCACCCTGACTGCCCCAGCCGCACCCCACGGCTCCTGTCCATCTCCACACTACCCCCTGCTGACCTCATCGACAGCCTGCACCTCCGAGGCTGCTTCTAGGCTGCTGGCCTCCCCATCTGCTCTGCCACTCCAGGCCTCCTCCCGGGACACAGTGACGTGGAGAGTCCACGGGCTCCACGTGCTCTGCATCTAAGCCCGCCTGCTGCCTGCTGTCCCCTCCAGTGTCTCCAGCTTGTCAGGACTGCCTGCATCTGCCTGGCAGCACACAGCTGGGAAGCCAGCGCCCTCCTGCCAGCTCCTGTCCCTTCTTACCACGTTCAGCTCTCACCGCGTCCCCAGAAGCCACCGCCAAACTCTGCCAAGCCTGTCCGCTGCCTGCTCTCTAAGCCCACTGCCGACAGCCGGGTCCAAGCTGCTCACCAGACGCCCGCCACCACCTCCTGGTGTTTCCGTCTTCTGCCCAGCCCCAGCCCGGCCTCCTCTGGGCAGCCACGGGGACCACCTGACATCGGAATCTGTGGGTCTCCTTCCACAGCCCTCTGGTGACCTTCAGCACTCTGCTCTGGCCTCCGAGGCCCCGACCCCGGCCTCCCGGCCCGGGCCCACCTGCCCCGGCTCCTCTCCCTGCAGGCCCTACAGCCTGTGCTCAGCTCTGAGAGCGGCAGCCCACACTGCTTCACCGCAGAACCTTCCCATCAGGGGGCCCTGGCCGGGGGGCGCCCCCAGGCCCCTTTCGCCTGGCCAGCTCTGCCCTGTTTGCCAGCTCTGCCCCGTTTGCCAGCTCTGCCCCGTTTGCCAGGCCCCAGAAACACGGCTGCCTCCCCCAGGCTGGCCTGGTCCCTGGGCCGTCCCCTCCCACGGACTGCTGCACTTCCTCACCGCGGCCCGTGCCCCCCCCTCGCTTGTCGCTGTGCTCACTGCCGGACCTCGGCCCTGAGCGGGCACCGCTTGGGCTGGCCTCATCCCTGCCGAGACAGCCCCAGTGCCTGGCCTGAAGCCCCGCAGTAGGCACTCTGCAGTCGGCACTCTGCAGTACGGTCAGCGAGCAGTCCTGGTGGCAAAGACATTAACGCGCTCTCTGCTCAGGACAGGTCAGTGCTCAGGGGACGGGCCAGGTGGCCTACCCCCAAAGACCAGCCATCAAAGTCTCACCAGGCACCTGTCTGCTGTGACACCGCAGGGCTGGGCCGCCGTGAGTCAGAGACCCCTGATGAACCGCCTGTGCGCCCCCACCCACGCTCTCCAGTCCTGCCACGGCCGCCCCACCCACTGACCTCTGACATCTGCGGGAAGAGGCTGATGGCCAGCGGCAGGGCCAGGCCAAAGGCCGCCAGGCACACGAGGGTCTGCACGGGCAGCAGCAGCCGGGGGCGCGCCTGCAGGAGAGCTGTCCTGGGGGGAGAGGGGGAGACCCGTGAGAGCCCGGGGTGGGCTGGACCCCCACCTACTGAGGTCACACAGGAGCACGTGGGGCGCCCTGCCACCTACGGCACGCCCCTCCCTGCCGTGGGCCACCCGTGGGGCGTGGAGACAGCCTGGAGAGTGACACCACCCTCTGAGGCACGACGGAACCAAGCAGTAACGAAGCCAGCGCAAACACCAAGTCGAGGGGGCAGGCGAGGCCCACGTGCACACACACGCACACTGCACGCTCATACGATGCATACACGTGTGCTCACCCAGCCGCACACTCACAGCACTCCACACACACACATGCCAACACTGCACCCATGTGCACACAGGTACAGGCATGCATACTCACCCTACACACACACACCCTACACACCCCCACACACCCCCACACCCCCACACCCCCACACACCCACACACACCCACACACCCACACACACCCACACACACACAGCCGGGAAGGGTGGCCTCTTCTCTGTATGGAAACAGACAACGCCTACTGGCCACCCTGTCAAGCTGCACCCAGGAGGGGCAGTGACGTGCCCGTGCCAGGAGGCCGACCCGCCTGGACCCCTGGCCTGCTGAGTGGGCCCTGAGCTGGCTGGGCCCTGCCCTCAGGCCACTGCACTGGCCTCGCCCCAGCACACTCACAGCTGCGTCTGCTCCCCAAGGCTTCAGAAGCAGGGTTCCCAAGCTAGTCCTCCCACTCTGTGACAGAATGGCTCCCAGGCCAAGCTGGGGTCACACCAGCTGGCACCCCACCTTCACCACGTCGTCCCTGTCAGGTTTGTCTGTCACAGCCTAGCAGGCCCTACAGCAGGAACCCTGCCCCCCACTCCAGGGGGGTCCTGGGACGGAACATGCCATCAGGGTAGCTGACTGGGCGAGCTGCCAGGAGACGACGGTGGGTACCAAATCTACCAGGAATGGTGGTGCCCCTGGTGAGCAGGCCCCAGTGTGAGGCTGCAGGGCTGGCCACGGCCACGGGCAGCTGAGGGCCCAGGGGACAGGCAAACCTCGCAACATCATTCTGTCCTTGGACAAGAACCCAGGAGACCCTGGCCCTGTGCAGCAGGCACCAGGAATGCAGGCCGAGATGGCCTGAGGGGGCACAGCACAGACTCTCCAGGGCTTTGGCATCCACACGGTCAGTCCTGAGGTGCTAGACCTGAGACTGCATTTTCAACAGCCCTCTCTGAGCTTAACACAGCTAGCTGTTTCCACAATCCTATTCCAGAACATTCCAGAATGTTGGAGAATCAATAAAGATCCAAGGACATGCAAATTCTCTGCAAGGAAGAAGCGCAGCTGGGGCTGGCACACTGCTGTGCTCGGAAATGGTGTACTGCTGTCGCTGCAGCTACTGCCACATCCTGGGGGAGGAGGAGGGGAGGCCCTCAGCGGCTGGGCTCCTCACAGCACCCCCGGACCCTGAGATCTGTCCAGGTCCTGAATGAAGCCCGAGATTACACAGGCAGTGTCCTCTGGCTTATGAGCAGCTGGAGCCATCTGCCCCCCTGAGCCTTGTCCAGCGTCCCCCCCAGCCTCGTCCGGTGCCCCCTCCCACAACCTCGTCCAGCACCCCGCCCCCTAGCCTCATCAGTGACCCCTCCTCAGCCTTGTCCAGCACTCCACCCTCCACTCCAGCCCCACTGTCCACAGACCCAGCCCAAGGCCTCCTGGGCTCCCCAGGTGGTCACACAGGGCCAGGGGTTCCCACCTCTGACCATCTTCTCACACAGATCAAGGGCGAGAGGGACGCGATCCTCCAGACCCACCCACGGGGAGCCCTTGTGCTGAGGAGGCAGGGAGAGGTCGGGCTGCCCCACCACCCCAGTAGTAGGGACCCAGGCCTTGGTCCGAGGGGGCATTAGAACAGGAGCAAGTGGGACAAAAACTGAAAATCAAGCTGCTGCCACCAAGGCCATTCTGACTCACAGCAAGTCTCTCCTGAGCTGGGATGGGAGGGTGACAAAGCTTTGTGTTCCCAGGAAGCACAGCCCTGAGGGTTGCTGAGGGCCAGGCAGGGCAGGGTAACAAGGAGAAGGTGACAAGGGAACCCACTGCTGCGTAACTCAACCACAGCCCAGGGCTGGGGGCCAGCAAGCGGGGACCCTCAACCCGCAGAGGCACCTGCCTCCAGGCTACAGGGACTCAGGGGAGCTGCTCTGGGGCCCACAACCTGCCTCCCCAGTGAAGGACATCTGCATGCAAAGGCAGAGCAAGCGCGCCCTGCAGTCTGCGGGGAGGGTGCGGGTCAGAGCCATGGCCTGTTACGTGTGTGCATGTGTGAGTGTGTGCAGTGTGCCTGCGTATGTGAGTGCACGTGTGAGTGTGAGTGCATGTGACAGTGAAGGCGTGTCTGAGCGAGCATGTACGTGCATGTCTGAGGGTACAGAGTGCACGTGTGGGAGTGTGTGCGTTGTGTGTGCCTGTGTGATGTGTGAGTGTGCACATGAGTGAGGGTGAAGGCGTGTCTGAGCAAGCATGTGTGTGCCTGCGTGCGGGCACATCTGTGCCCATGTGTGAGAGTGTGAGGGAGGCTGTGCATGTGTGAGGGTGCCCTGGGCTGGGGGTGGGCCTGAGAATCCTCCCCGTCGGGTCTCCAGCTCCAGGATAAATGATGTGCGGAGCCCCCAGCTCGACCTCATCCTAGCAGGACCCCAGGGACCTCCAGCAGGGAGGGCGCCTCCCTCCCGCCTGGCCCGTGCACAGCAGCCCCCTGCCCCCTCCCTGTCACCGTGCACCCCGCACTACCTCACATGGGGTGCAGGGCTTCAGCTGGCACACCGTCAGCTTGCAAGCAGGCTGCTCTGTCAGGTCCCTTTGTGCTTCTACTCTGGCTGCACCCATACCCTGCCCGATCCGGACTCCTGGAGCGGGTCCCTGCCACGAACCAGACCACGTGGCACCCTGGATTCCACGCAGGCCCGGGCCAGGGAAGCTCACAACCAGAACAAACCCCATCCTGCCTTCTGTGCCCTCCAATCCTGAGTTTACACCCCCAAACCCACAGGACACTGACCATCATGCAGCCTTCTGCAGACCCAACTCAGAGGCCAACGAAGAAGGCATCAGAGAGCACGTGGTCCTCTGGCTAGCATGTCTCCTTGTGTGCCTGCCGCCACCACCAGGCAGGGACAGTTCACCACGGGGCTACAAGTCAGCAGCATGAGATTCCCCTGCCCCGGATCTGTCTGTCTGTCCATTGCCAGCTTCCATAATAGATGAATTTTCCTAAATTCTGGTGCTCTACATCCATACCCTGCTCAGGCACCCCAGAGGGTCTGGTCCTCCCAGGGAGAGGACGCGCTCAGTTTCCCGGCCTGGCACAGGGCCCCCTGTCGCTGATCCCACACCTCCCCAAGGAGATGCTCAGCTTCGTTTGGGCTGTGTCCACAGTCCCCAGAAAGCGCCCCCCACTGCTCTGGGGACCAGCTCAGCCTTCCCCCTGGGACTCATCCTGGCCCTGTCCACACACTGTCTGGTCTCATCCACGCTGACCCACAGCTGGCAGCCTCCCTTAATAAACACAGGCTCTGTAACATCAGGCCCTAGCCTGTCACTCCCGTCCCCATGCACGGCAGGGCCCAAAGGCACGCTGGCTGATGAGAGGACGCAAGGACCCACAAGCACAGCCAGCGCAGCGCCGACAGCCCAGGTCTGCAGCCAGATTCCTGGGCCGCCCCCGTCTGCCATCCTCACATGTGACCTTTAGCAGGTCACACCAACTTCACCTGCAGAGTGGAAAGAGAGGACTTCCTCAGGGCATTGCTGGATGGGCTGGGTGAGACCAGCTGGTCGTTCACCAAACCCTGAGCACCTGCCGTGTGTCAGGGGCATGGCCCTGAGCACCTGCCATGGGTCTGGGACACAGCAGGTGCCACGCTGGCCACACGCACAGGACGCGCTGGCCTCCCAAGGTGATGGCCTAGTCTGGTGGGGCCACCAGACAACAAGGAAACAGATCACCTCACAGGGACAGGTGTGGGGGCCAGGGTGGGCCCTTCAGGGGAGTGGCGCTGGGCAGGGCTCTGAGTGCAGGGGGGCCTGGGAGGTAGGAGAAGCCAAGCAAGGGTTGGCCGTTACGTCACTGGCACACAGAGTGAGAAAGGCCACCAGTTAGGGATGGAAGAAGGCCTGCTGACCTACTCTTGAATCAGCCCAGCTCACAGCCGACAGGACAGGGCTGGGCAGCGGGGCTCTGCTGTGCCAGGAAGCTGGCAACATCAGCCAACTCAGGGCACAGGCGTCCAGGCACAGCCCAGGGCCGGGCGCCAGGGGCCTCTCCCTCTGCCCTTAACCTGCCGCCATCACCGCCGCTGTCACCACAGCCGTCACCTGCATGAGCCGGCAATCCACTGCTCCCCACCCCCGCCCTGCCTGGGGGCCCCGCCGAGCCCTGACGTCTGCAGATGTGGTCTTAGCAACCAGGGCCACCACTGCCGGGGTGTTTCCTTAAAGGGATGACAAGGACCCTCTCAGGGCGTCCCCATGGGGCAGGTGGGCAGCTTATTTCCATCTTCAGTTTACAGACGGAGAAACTGAGGCTCAGCGAGGCAGCTGTCTGGAAGGATGGCACTGTCCCCGGCTTGCTTCCCCACCATAGTCCTCAGAGTATCTCTCCACAGACAGTGCACAGAGCATGGTCACCACACAGCACGCAGATGGGCAGGAGTGCGCGCACCCCACAGACCTAACAGCTCCTGGGGCAGACTAGCCTGCGCGCGTGTGCGCTCACACTCACACCCACACCCACACCCCCACACCCCCACACCCACCCCAGAACCATCAGCTCCCAGGGCAAGGCCAGCCTGTGCACAAACACACACACACACACACACACAGTAACACAGAGAACCACTAACCACACACACATGCACGCACACACACCCTTCCGAGAACCATTAGCCCCTGCAGCAAGGCCAGCCTGCCCCTTCCACTGTCCCTGCCGTCACTAGGACAGGGTCCCGCACCTCCAAGTCCACAGACACCCACAGAAGAGCTCCCACAGCACCCCGGGCCAGCCGTGGCCACTACCCTCAACAGATCAGGGCGGGCTGCCGGCTTGGCTTGCCCTCACCCTGGGCCAGCTGCTCCCCCCTTCCCCCCGACACAGTCCCTCTGTGTCCCCCACTCACTTCTCCAGCATGGACATGACAATTGGGGGGAGCACCAGGATCGGCATGGGGAGCACCACCCGCGTCAGCGCCGTCTCCAGCAGGGCCTGTGTGCGCAGTGGGGAGACAGCAGGAGATGCGGTGAGTGAGCGGGCCCCAGGCAGTGCTCGGGGAGGGGTCCCCTGCCCTGTGTGCGCAGTGGGGAGACAGCAGGGACCGCAGTGAGCCAGATTCCAGGGCTGTGCTCGGGGAGGGGTTCCTGCCCAGCAGGTGGGGGCAGAAGACCATAGAGCCCACAGAGCCGACATACCCTGAAATGAAAGCCAGCCCTGAAATGACCACCACAGGCAGCCAGGACGTGCCAAGGTGGGACAGCAATCCCTGGACTGACTTGTGTCCCTTCCTTCTGACACACCTTAAAGGCTACGATTGATCTCCTGCCTCAGGAGAGCCCTCAGCTCAAGTGGTCGCCTGGGAAGGGGACACTCTTTGTGGGCTGTCTGCCTGGGACCTGCCCGTGGCCTCCAGTGGGATTCCTGTGGGGCACACTTCTTGCTCAGCTCACGGTGGTTCTGTACTCAGACAGACACTTTGGGGATTGCCCCTAACCCCATGGGCTCCCAGCCCTAAGAAAAGCCTTCAGGAATGGCTCAGAGCCCCCCACTGCCTAGAATCTTCCACTAAGCAAGGTGAGGAAGCCAGGGATGCAGAAACACCCGAGAGAGGGCAGCCGTGGTCTGCCGCCCTCAAGGGGCTGCCTGGAAAGGGGAGCTCTTCCTGTCTTTGCAGGAAGCAGAGGACAAGCTGAACCCTCTGCTGGCGGGCTGAGCTGTTTCGGCCAGGAGCCTGTGCCCTTCACGACCAGCCTCCTGGGCAGGCTTGGGCACAACAGGAGGGCCGGGGCCAGCGCTGGGCCCAGGGGACACAACGCTGGTGGCAGCCCACGCAAGCCCCTTCTCCCTCAGCAGCCCTGCGTGGGGAAGGGGAGGATGGCGACCACACGAGGGTTCTTTCCAGAAGGCGGGCTCACTGTGGAGGCCTGACAACGGGAGCTGGCTGGGGTCGGGGTGGGAGCACGGGGGGCTGTTCGGCCAGCCCACGGTGACGCCCCACGGCCCAGCATCTGCGGCCAGAGCTCCGGGGCAGGGCCAGCCTTTACCACGGTGAGGACGAAGGCTGAGGTGCACGAGTGGGCTGAGAATTCTAAAACGATGGTTGCGACTGCTCGGGCCAACAAGGCCAGTGGTGCTGGGGTGAAGGAAGGCCTCGTCTTTGCCAAACCAGCCCTGGGCCCGGGACCCCCACGACAGTCTGCCCCCAGCAAGGCGTCACCTCCACCATAGTCTGTTAACACACGGCCACAGACTGCTTGCCTCCAGGCCACCTCCTCCCACCTGAGACGATTCGCAGGTCTGGGGAGGGGCAGAGAGTGTGGGGTCTCCTCAGTCCTTGCCAATTACCAGTCTCTGGGCTAGGTGAGCTGGGAGGCCAGTCCCCAAAGGCTGGGAGGAGCAGCGGGAACGGTTCACAGCTGCGACACGGAGAGGCAGGTGTCACAGATGGGAGATGGTGGGGCGAGAGGAGGGAGCAAGAGGGCAAAGGACAGCTGCTGTGGACAGGAGCCCCAGGACATAAATGCCAGCGGGAAACGCCCTTTCCCTGTGGCAGCCCCCTGGCAGCCCTGGGCCCTGGGCAGACTCACGTGTCGGGCTGCGATCCTGGAGGAGCCCACCAGGTTGCCGTCCCCATCAAGGACATCGATGCCTTCCTCCAGCTCCCCGTACCGCATCAGGACCACATTGCAGATATTGGCGCTGGCTGCAGAGAGAGGGGACAGGCCTGAGGGTGGACACAGCATCCCTCCCGGGAGAGGAGGCCAGGGCCCCTTCCCCAAGTGACAAGGGGTCAGGTGCAGTGGACAGAGAGCACTGGCGAGGTGCTTGGTCCCCCTCCCCTGGTCCGACTGGGGTATCTGAGGCCCTTGGGGACCTGGTGAGTGACAGTAGAACCTATCCTGGGTTGGGGGTTGGGGACCCTGTTCAGGGCTCTGAGTCTGACTGGTGGTACAGACTGCTGCCCCCTCTCTGTGCAGACTCTGCAGGCAGACACACCGAGTAGAGGCCCATCTGGGAGCACTCTGCGGCCCGAGGAGCCTGCCACTCCCACCCACGGATCCCCACACCCACTGTGGCAGTTCAGACAGTCGCTGGGGCTCTGGGACCGCTCCCTCGGCACCCACCAAACTGCTGACCCCGATCCCCACAGACATCAGCCCGTGGCCCCTCAGGGGGCATCCAGCTCCCGCTGACCTACTTCCCCAGCAGACAGGGCCTGCGGTCACCTCAGCCTCACCCAGCACCACCCCCTTGTCGTAGGCACGGAAAACAAGGCTCAGAGAGGGGCGCATCTTGTCTGAGGCCACACAGCCAAGCGGGGCAGAGCTGAGACATTCTGGGGCCCACCCTCTAGGAGCCCGGGGATGGGAGCGTTGCAGGGGTGGGGGGTTGGGATGAGCAGACAGCTTTGCCTCAGAGGGATGGGGTCCTTTCTTTGGCCATCACCCCCACCTGAGTTGAGGTAGTGGGGGCCTGGGCAGAGGGGAACATTCTTGGTTCTTCAAGCAGATACTGGGTGTTGGAGACTTGGGGTAAATGCTCCCCCTGCCTGGGATGTGCTGGCTGGAGGGAGGGGTCATCAGGGAGCACCGAGGGGGTCAAGGGGTAGTCGGGGGTTTGGGGAGCAGCAGGGGGAGCAGTGGGGTGGCACTCCAGCTGGGAGGGCCAGCCTGTCCTCGCCTGCTCTGCTTCAGCATCAGGGTGGAAGCAGGGACCTGGGTGTGGTGGAGGGCTGGGGAGTGGGGGTGACAAACACGGAGCCCGCCTGCTTCACTCTTCCCCCAAAAGCGCCTTGCTGTGTTTAAAGTTTTAATTTTTGCTAATTAATGTCAATTAATTTTGTATAATGAGTGTTTAATTTTGGGGAGCGTGTGAGCCGGAGCGACTGCAGTTCTGGGCTGCGAACGCTGATTAGCACCGACACCTGCTGCTTCCCGCTCCCTCCCACGGGGGGGTGACAGAATTTGGGGAGCTGGAGGGCGGCAGGGCCCCGTGGGCAGGTGGAGTGGGAGGGAGATCCCAGATGCTCCCGGTGCCCGAGCCAAGTCGGGGGCGCTCCTGGCGGGGGGGGGAGCCCTGTGGGTGAGGAATGGCCAGAGAGCCGGGGGCCTTGGAGCCTCGTCGCCTGTCTCAGGGAAGCTGGAGGTGCAGGGAGCAGAGTGGAGACCGCAGTCTCTGCAGATCCCGGGGAAAGCAGATCGAGAGCTTTGAGATGCATTCGCAGCGCACACGCCATCTGTGAATCTCTGCCGGGCTCCACACGACACTCAGCGGCAACGGTAACCACAGGCAGACCCTCCCCTGGGCTGGGCTGAGCCCTGCGCCCTCCTCTGCACACCTCAAGTGACAGGGGCTCAGCAACAGTGAGGGGGCTCTGCTGGCCATCTGCCCCTTGTCCTTCCCTGGGGGGCATCTAAGGGCCCTTGGGAACCTAGTGGGGAAAAGTGGAAACTAAACAGGACAAAAGGGGACAGTGTCCTTGTGAGAGACAGATAGGCTCGAGTGTCTGACAGACACAGTGGCTGTCAGGTGGGGGAATTCCCCCCGATCCTGGGCTTTCGGCAATGTCTGGGGACACCTGCCTCATCATGGTGACCTGGTGGAGGGGAGAGGAGGCAGCCTGGTGAAGAGGGACAGGGGTGCCTCTGGTCTCTAACAGGTACGGCCAAGGGCTGCTGTGGGAAGTCTGACAATCATGGGACAGCCCCACACAACACAGCAGAGTCTGTCTCCCTGTCATCAGTGCTGAGACTGAGACCCCGTCCTGTGCACTGTCACAGACAGGAAGGGGAGTCTGAGATACAGGGATCCAAAGCTGCCGAGGACTCCCGGGGCCACGGCTGGGCGCCCGGGCGGGGTCCCTGGTGTGGCTCTGCGTGGGTCCTCTTACAGAGGTGAGCTCTGGCCAGTCCCAGGGGCCCCAGGGCTCAGCTCCCAGGAGGCCCCCGGAGGGCAGCCATAGAAAGGGGGCATCTGCCTCTCTGTGTTGGTGACACGCCCTCTGGTGGCACAGGAAAGGATCGGCGTCCCTGCAGCCTGGGGCTGCCTGGCCTTCAGCTCCCAGAACACCCAGGTTGGGTAGATACTCGGGTTTTCTGCCTTGAAAGGTGCCCTTCTCTGTGCCCCGAGAACCCCCTCATCGCACCGTCACCACCACCACCGCAGGGAAGCCGAGGTGACAGGATGTGGTCCAGGGGAGGAGCACTGGTCGGAGGTCAGGAGCGCCCTCCAGGTGTCACTGCCATCCCCGGTCATGCCTGGCTTACAGGGTGCCAACGGGGCTGAGCTGGGTGCCTCCACGGTATCCCTGTGTCCTGGGAGAACTCCAACGACGACCACCCTGTGTGCACACCCACGGCCGTCTGGGAAAGCCCTGATCACGTGTGTGGCTGTTCTCAGAGAAAACACGAAGGTCGGGGTGCAAAGACCTGGCGGAGAAGCACTGCGGGCCAAGCTGTGCCTGACAACCCAACAACAGTGCAGTGTGGGCGGGTGAGAGGGGTGTGCAAACGGAGTGGTGGTCCAGCAGGCCTACCCTTGGGCTGGCCTCCCACTGGCTGTCCCTGACAGTCGAGCACGGCTGCAGCAGAAGCAGGGCCGCGCAGGGCTTCAGTGGACACCCAGAACCCCTGAGAGAAAAGATGAACCAGGAAAGGAAGAGAAAGGCTGTCTGCTATCCCCCTCCTGACCACCTCTGGGTGACAAGGCCCTCTTCTCATCTAAGATGCAGGGATGGCAAGAGGTCAGACAAAACGCTACAAGCCCCCTCGGAATGACATTAACCCCTTGGCACGGCCCTGGAACATTCGGGGCCCACTCTGCTCAGAAGGCACACGCCCTCTGACCACATTTGTGGGCTGTACACACGGGTGCCCACTTCTGAGACGCCTGCTGAGCGCACAGGCGCTGTGTGCCTGCCTCTGGCATTGCTGCCCGCCGTGCCTTCCTCTCCAGGTCTCTGCAGGGCCTGAGAATTCTGCACCGGATCCTTCCAGCTCTCTCTGGTCCTTGTTGTCTCACTCCCGGTGAGCTCAGCTCCTGAGACCCAGACAACAAGAACCTAAGCAAGCGAGGGGTCCAACCACAGGTCCCCTTTCTGACACACTGGCAACATGCGATACTGATGACATCAGCAGGTGAAGGAAGCCACCTGTCAGCAACAGCGGTAAGACAGCACGTCTGCAGCGCAGACCACCTCCGGTCAAGAGGTGGCTGTGAGCGGGGCAGCGGCCGGGGGCGCGGCCCGGCGACAGGCTCCTGACGGCTGAGGACGCGCTCAACACCAGGCTCACGGTGACACACCGCGCAGGCCACGAGCCGCGAAGGAGGCGCCTGGCGTAAGGACAGAGCGTGGAGGAGCCAGGGCAGGCGACGTCAAGACAGCTGTGCACGGGAATTCCAGAAACAGACCGCAGGGGCACTCGCCCTGAACTGCCCCAGAGCAGACGGAGAGCAACTGCGCACGGCAGGGGCTCAGGCGCCCGTGCGGGAGACACGCGTCTGTGACAAAGCTGTCTCACCAACTCTCTGAAAAAGGACCACTTGAAAGCTGCTGCTGTCGGCAGGTGTCTCTGAGTCGATTTCGGCTCATACCAACCCCATTGATGGCGGAGAACTTCCCCACAGTGCTTTATAGGCTGTAGTCTTTTTAAAAGTTGTATTTCTTTTTAGGGTTGTCAAGGACTTCATTTTACCGGAATCCACAGTCAACACTCAGAGAAGCAGCTGGCAGGACATCAAACGCCTCCCTGTATAGGCCGGATCTGCCGAGGTGGCTTTGCAGACAAAGGTGCACCAGCCCCAGACCCAGTGGTTTCCACCTCCTGATGAGCACGTGAACGCCGGAGAATGACTAAGGGAGACGGAAGGACAGACACCGCAGAAGTGCGGTGCTGATGAAGAATGCGGAAGGCATTACAGATGGCCCAAACGAGGGGACACATCTGTCTGGAAGAAGTGCAAACACAGTGCCCCTTGGAAGCAAGGATGGCAGGACGTGGCCTCACACACTTTGGATGCGTTGTCAGAGGGACTGGTCCCTGGACAAGGACAGCGTGCTGGCAGAGTGGAGGGTCAGCGAACAGAAGGAAGGCCCTCACCAGGACAGACGGGCACAGTGGCTGCAACACAGGGCAGCAGCATCAAATCTACTGTGGGCGCGGCACAGGAGCAGGTGTGGTTCTGGCCCGCTCCACGTAGGGTGGCCGTCAGCGGGAGCCAGCCTGATGGGGCCTGAGACCCCCCCCCACGGCAGATGGTCAGGTCTTCCTCCTGCGGGGCTGCTGGGGGCGGGGCTGAATCAGCGGCCTCGTGTCGGCAGCTGGGGATCTGACTATGCAGCTAGCAGAACTCCCTGCTCAAACTTTGAGGAGAAACATGTGTTCTTTTGGAGACAATCAACTACCACACAACATTCTAGGAGGTATGTCCTCATAGCTTAACATTTCAAAAACCATGGCATGTCTGACGGTGTGTGTTGGGGGGGTGGGGGTCGTCACCCGCTGCTCAACACCACGGCCTGGGCATGTGTGTGAACACGCCACGGGCAGCGGGATCTCTTCTTCCGAGTGTAGCACCCCACACAGCATCCGAACTTAAACTCAGATTCCTAATTGTTGCTTAAGACGCCTTTTTAAAACTCGCTCTAGAACAGAGCACGGACACGAGAAGTTATTGTACATGTGCAGGAGACGGTCTGGCAGATACCAGGCGATGCAATTAAAGGCAGCAGAAATTGCCAAACCATAGATAGCTACCCTAAAGAAATGCTTGCCCATATGCACAAAGAGACATTTACAAGAATGTTAATTATAGCACTGTTTGTGAGAGCAAATAATTAGAAACAACCTAAATGCCCACCATTAGGGAACTCACACGGGAAGATTTCCAGAACAAACTTTTAGGAGGAAAAATGCCACTGAGTATGCACCAAAAACAAACAAATCAACCGTGTGCCACTGAGCTGATCCCGACTCTTAGCAGCCCTGCAGGGCAAGGCAGAACTGCGCCACAGAGCTTCCGAGGGGCAGCCGGTGGGTCTGAAGTAGGTACACGGTGACTGAAGGCACACAAACCCTGCCAGTAGGCATGCATCCACCGGTGCACACACACCCCCACCCGCCGGCGCACACACGCACCCACCCACAGGCACACACACACCCCCACCCGCCGGCGTGCACGCGCATCCATCCACAGGTGATGTTTTGGAAGGGACCACCTTGCACAGCAGTTCCTCTGCTGAAGGGAACCAGATGCAGGTTAGGGATTAGGGCAAACTGAAAAGGACTTCACTTTCTGACTCCACGTTTTCTTTTATTGTCTGAATGTTTACAGTGAGAATGTAATCATAGTTTACTTGTCTAGATACTTAAAAGGAATCTTCAAACTTCTTGAAGTTGATATAAAAATGCTGGAGACAGCAAGACATGGAGTGACCTAATTAACCCTTTAGGCATCTATTTGTCAACAACTTCCTTGAGAGGCTGATTACTGTCAGGACCATTTTTTTCCTTCAGGTGAAGAAACCGATACAGAAGCCCAGCTGTAAGCAGCAGGGAATGCAGACAAACCCCCCCCCCTTCTCAGGTGCTCTGCAGTCACACCGGCCGCCTGTAGGAGCCGAGGGGTCTGGGCTGGAACAAGAACAACAGGTGGCCATAACGACCTGCATAACTGCCGACGTCCTACAGAGAACTGGAACAATGCTGCAGCTCTCAGCGTCAGCAAGGCCTAATGCTACAAACCTGAGGACTTCAACAGCCTCCTCGAGGAGACCCCAGCTCCCAGTGACCTGCCGGGCAGAGCAGAGCCCCCCGCAGGGTCTCCACGGCTGTCCTCTCCAGAGAAGCACAGTCACCTCTTTCTCCCATGGAGCAGCTGGTGTGTTCCAACCACTGGCCTCAGGTTGGCAGTCCCGTGCCCTAACCAGTGTGCCACAGGACGCCCTGACCGGGGAAGGCGCCTTGTAACTGAACGTGCAAATGTGAATCGGTTCCTTCCTTCCAGATAACACACTGCACTTCTCTTCTACATCAATGCCTCTTAAAATCGAGGCATCTGAGAACTGAGAAATGCATATTCAACATCTGTTTATAAACTTTAAGAAGTAGGAAGCAGAGAAAACATTTATTATACATGACAAAGAGCGCTCACACGGAAGGAGGGTCACGGTGAGTGGCTCCCAGCAGCTATTCTACCCATCAAGGATCTGTCGACCTGAAATGCAATAACCCCATCATCCTTGGGTTAGCAGGAAGTGGAACACTGACCTGCCAATGGAAGGCCGCCGCTAAGGGACTCCTCAGAAAGGGCCCCACCCCGTAAAAAGCCCTCCAGCCACTGCTGGGTCTGGAGGTGACGCCTGGCCTTGCCTCTATGTCTTCGAGCCACGAGAGGAGCAAGCCCGACCCTGGAGACCCCAGGAGCCTGACACGGAGGGAGGCAGAAGGGTCCCCAGTGACATCATCCCACCATCGCTGTGGCACCCCCTGGGATACGCCCTTTGTAGAGGAATACACTCCTTTATGACTGAAGCCCAGTTGGGTTGGGAGTTTGTCACTTTTAGCCAAATAAACAAACAAACATAAAATAAGAGCTTTTACTGATACAATGACTGAAATCACAAAAAACAAAAAAAACATGAGCAAGTAATTCATGAAATAACCTCACAAAGCCAATACACACAAACTCAAATCTCACTAACAGTCAACGACACATCCAACGGCTGACAATTAAGTCCTCAAACTCATCCTAGAAAATGTGCTTCATACCTCGCTGCTGAGTATCACTGTGGTCACCTTCCAAGCACTCCCCTTGGGAAGCTGTGGACCCATGCCAGTGCCCTTCAGAGCAATTCTGGAGCTCCTTTTCTGGAACGGCCATCAGAGCTGCTGTCACGGTACCTTTGATGTCCTGAACATCATCAAAACGTCTTCCTTCCAACACGTCCTTTGTCTTCAGGTAAAGAAGAAAGGCACTGGGGGTCAGACCAGGTGAGGAGCGTGGGTGTTCCAGTAGTGATTTGTTTACCAGATAAAAACTCCCTCACAGACAACGGGACAGCTAAGTTGGTGAGCTTGCTGCCACGCCACTGTGCTCGATGGCCACTCCACAAAGAGCTCCAAGACGGCTCTGAAGGGTGGACTAGGTGCTGGGGTCAGTGCACAGCTTCCCAAGGGGAGGACTCTGAAGGTGACTCTAGTGATACTCAGCAGGGAGGTGTACAGCACGGAGAACAATTAAGTCTGTGGACCCTTTGTCTGTGTGTGTGTGTTGTCTGTGTAGAGAGCTGTAAAGCAAAGTTTACAGTCCAAGTTTGTTTCTCACATAAAATTTGTACACACATCATTACGTGGCCCTAGCTGCTCTCCCCACACTGTGACAGCACGCTCCTCCCCTCCACCCCGCATCTCCTGAGTCCCTTCAGCCAGCTCCTGTCCCCTCTGCCTTCTCATCTCATCCCTGGACAGTGCCAGCCACACCCTAGAGAAACTCTCTTTACATTGGGTCAGGGAGGCGACCTTAGTAGGGGTTTTACAGTTCCACCCTAATCTTCAAAGCAATCCAGCCGTGCCTTATTAACTGCAGGTACGGTTAGGGTTTACAACACAGGCAGATCACTGAACGTGGGATGGGCACTGACACTGGGCATCACGGCCCAGCCAAACCGCTACACGCATTTTGGGGGGAACCTGCTGGATTGAGCCAATAAGGCCCTATGCTACTGAAATGGGCCCATCAAGGTCCGTGTAGGGGTGACAGGTCTTCAGAGTCTGTGGACCCCTCAGGCCCGTGCCTAAGCAAAAGAGCTGTCTCTGCCCCAAGGTCCCAGGTGGGATAGCCGGTGGAGTCTTTTCCCTGTTTGTTAGTTTGTCCCCTATCCAAGGCCGAGAGAATGGCTCAGGTCATGTAAGGATCTTATTCCTGGCCCAGGAGACAAGCTAATCCCTGAAGCTAGCTCTGTCCTGTGCAGAGCGGGCACAGGGCAGACGAATGGGAGACCGGTCTCTCCAGCAGGGTACGTTTTGATTTAGGCGGTTGGTTAGATGCCTGTACTTCTCTCAGTCGAGCCCTGCTTTCTGCTCATTCTGGTGCTGTGAGCAGACTCTCTGCCTCTCGTTCGCCCCGAGGTGGAACACAGACTCCAGACACTGCTGCTGCCTCAGTCGGCTCACACCAGTCCTGCTGGCCCACAGGCCACCAGTCTCTGCGGGATCGGTCTCTGCAGATCGGCCCTGGCTACTACTTGCTGCTTCTGAGCCACCCCTCCCTCCCCATGCTGCTCAGCCCAGTCCCGCAACTGTGCCTCTGATGGTCAGGGCTCATCGGTTGTCAGACACAGTCGATTCACCTGTCTCTTTGGGTGTTCTTTGTAAGGGACCAGAGCAGGCGTCTGACGACCCCCCCGTCCTGGCTCTGCCCCCCAAGATTCCTTTTTTTTGCATAAATTGATCTACCGGAATTCTTTGCATGCTTTGAGCCCTAACTCTATTTCCATTAAATAGCTTACAAACAGCTATTCCAAGTCTAGAGCTTGTCTTTCTACTTTGTTGGTGGCATCTTTGGTCACACGTTATGACGTGTACTAGAATAAACCGCCCCCTCCTTCCTGGCATACCTTTCTTGTGTCATCATGAAACTCTGCCCCTACTCCAGTGTTGCAAGCATTCATCCATGTTTGCTTCTAAAAGCTTTTAAATTTTACTTTTCATGCACCAAGTCTTCAATCTATGTAGAAGGCATGAAATTGGGATCTCCTTTCTCTCGTGTCTCTCTTCTGTTTGGAGACCTAAATCCCAACCGAGCTAAGAAAAGATTTTCAGCAATACTGAGAGTTAGAGAAAAGGCAAATTAAAATGATTAACCATTTCAGATGGACAGAGTTTTAAAACACTGATGACACCGATGCTGGAGAGGACGCAGGACGACAAAGACATGGGCCCTGCTGGTGACCTGGGGCCACACAACACCTGGCCACGGTCACTGCAGACGCCCTACGACCTGGCGGTCCCATCTGATCTTGTCTCCTCTCTTCCCTCTCCTCTCCCCGCTCCGTCCCCCCGTTCCCCGCTCCCCCTCCGTCCCTCTGTCCCCCCTCCATCCCCCCATCCCCCGTCTCCCCCACCTTCCCTCCATCCCCCCTCCTTCCCCCCATTCCCCGCTCCCCCACCTTCCCTCCGTCCCCCCTCCGTCCCCCCTCCGTCCCCCCTCCGTCCCCCCATTCCCCGCTCCCCTACCTTCCTTCTCCTCTCCCCCCTCCGTCCCCCCGTTCCCCGCTCCCCTACCTTCCCTCTCCTCTCCCCGCTCCGTCCCCCCGTTCCCCGCTCCCCCTCCGTCCCTCTGTCCCCCCTCCGTCCCCCCATCCCCCCTCTCCCCTCTCTTCCCTCTCCTCTCCCCGCTCTGTCCCCCCATCCCCCGTCTCCCCTACCTTCCCTCCGTCCCCCCATCCCCCGTCTCCCCCACCTTCCCCCGTCCCCCCTGTCCCCCCGTTCCCCGCTCCCCCACCTTCCCTCCGTCCCCCCTCCATCCCCCCATCACATTTCCCCACTCCCCTACCTTCCCCCGTCCCCCCTCCGTCCCCCCTCCGTCCCCCCGTCCCCCCTCCGTCCCTCCCTCCCCTCTCTCCTTGCTGCTCTTCAGAAGGTGACCCACGGACACTGAGTAACTCAAACAATGGAAGAGGGTCAATGGGAAAACTAAGTCTCCTTGGCTCCCGACCCTCAGTGTCATCCTTCTTCCCAGAGACCAACACTGCAGCCACCGTTGCACCCACCAGGGACAGTCTGTGTAGTGACAAAAGTACACGACTCGCGTCACTGCCTTGAAACACACACACGTCCCCAGCCCAGCGGAGCCCACTCCCTCTCCCATAGACAAGGGATGGTCATCGAAGGGTGGTGCTACGTCTCTGTCTCTGCCTGATCCAGTAGTACGCACCATTATTCCACCTGGGGTACACCGCCACACGGTGCAGACCTTTTCTTTTCCTGTCATAAGATATACATGCATACATATACACACACACATAACAAAACGTTTCTCTTTGAAGCACTCTGAGTGTAGAGGCAGTAACATCCACCACACTCAGCATGTTGTGCGACTGTCACGACGATCCACTTCCCAAAGTCCTTCCTTCCCTACACGGGAACTCAGCACCCCTGGGTGACGACTCACCCAGCCCTCCACCTCCAGCCCCTGTCACCACTGACCGCTTTCTCTCCATGCCTGTCCCCACTCCAGGCATTTTATGTAAGTGGAGTTACATAGCACTCATCCTTTCATGTCTCGTGTATTTCACCCAACAGTGTTTTTGACGCTTGTCTGTGTTGTGGTGGTTACGGGACATGACTTCTCTTCACGGCTAAGTGACAGTACACTGTGCGTACGTACCACATCTTTCTGTCACTCACGTTGTCGATGGCCACATGTGTCCTCCTTTTGGCTGTTGTGAATAGTGTTGCAACGCGTGTGGGAGTGCAAGTACTGGGTCGTGTGGGGAACCCACTGGCTGTGGGTTCCGTGGGGCACAGAACTAGGAGCGGAAGTGCTGCTCATCTGCTAATTCTACATCTACTGCTGGAGGACACAGGTTTTCTTTTAAATAGCTTGAGAACTAGGGGAGTTTCACAACTCACACTGAGGTTCTACAAACTCAGGACCAAGAGTTGCTGGATGGAAAAATCAGTCTGTGAATTTAGGTGTGGGCTGACTCAGAAGTTCAGAATCTTTTCATGGAAGGTTCTGCTAATATACCCACTTTCTGGGATGTTCGAGTTTATCATAGCTGCTCCCTAGTTTCAGACTCTTCAGTGGCTCCCCATCAACCGTAAGATAAAGCTGACCCCCTAAGCTAACCACTCCCAGGTGACTCGCTCCCTGGCTGGGGCCACCTCCTTCATAACCTGTCTCCCCTGCCTTCTCTGCCTGCCAAGCCCAGGTCCCTGTGATTTCAGGAATGGCCTGGTCTCTGAGAAGGAAGAGATCCCAGAAGTCACTCCTTTAGCGAGCATTTACCGAGCACCACCACGTACCAGGCCCTGACCTGCTTGGTCACCTGTGAACGACCCCTGCAGCTCTGGGCTGCTCTGCTCGTGGACACTTCCCTTACTCAGGGTGCGGGCAGTCTGTTAGTGACAGGCTCTGCCATCTTCTCCAGACTCGTAAGTGTCCTGCCACTCTCCCTGGGCTCCCGTCTATTGGTGTCACCCTTGCCTGTGGAGCCCAGAGCCAGACGCCCCTTTGTTCAGGGACCTCTGTCTCCAGACACATGGCTGCAGTCTGAGGGGCCAGAGGTCACACACCACACTGTGAGCCTGGAGTTCAGCATAAAAGACAAAAGCCTGATGTTGTAGACTGGCCTAACTCACAGGACCCCACCGGGCAGAAAAGAGCTGTGCACGGGGCTCCCAGGGGCAGCGGGTGGATGCACACTGACGAGAGAGCGGCCCAGCCCTGTGCACCGGCACTCAGCACTGGACCCACTGGCCCAGTGCCTGTCTGAGGGCTTGGGCCCAGCCAGGGCTCGGCTCCCTCCACGTGGGCAGCTGCCCACTGCCAAAACTCTTCTAGATCCTGGTACCTCAGCTAGTGCATTCACAGTCTCTGCCAGGCTGGTGGCCCCGCTCTCCGAAGGTCAGCAGCAGGTCGCCCCTGTCCACGGCCACAGTGAAGAAACTGCAGTGGAGACAGGGTCCTGGGCCCACAGCCTGGGGCCCCTCAGCACCTGACAAATACTGGGGACGCATGCCAGCTCGGGAACTGCCCCTGATGGTGGCACCCAGGCCACTCTGCCCTGTCTAATGGGAGCCTCCTGTGATTCTGCAAAATCTGCAACCACGCCTGCATGTTCTTGATTGTCTAGTTTTGTCCTTTGTGGTTTTCTAAGTAAGCAAAAACCTTCCTTCTGAATAATTCAGTTCACACTGTTGTTGTGAAGTGCTGCTGAGTCAGTTCCAACTCCTGTACACAACAGAACAAAACCCTGCCTGGAACTGCACGAGGCCCACAGTTGTTCCTATGCTGAGGCCCATTGTTGCGGCCACTGTGCCAACCCATCTCATCGAGGACCTTCCTCTTTTTCACTGACCCTCCACTCTAGCAAGCATGATGTCCTGCAGAGATTGATCCCTCCAACAGCATGTCCAAAGTATTAAGGCACAGTCTCCCCATCCTCACTTCCAAGGAGCACTCCGGTTGGACTTCTTCCAGAACAGATCTGTTTGTTCTTTTGGCGGTCCATGATACATTCAACATTCTTCTCCAACACCACAACTCAAAGGCATCAATTCTTCTTCTGTCTTCCTTGTTCCTTGTCCAGCTTCAGCACACATGTGTTAAACATATATGTTCCAAAATATTCCCTTTCGGTTTCCTATCTCTGGGTCTTTGCACACATCATCATGATAGTTTAGTTTGTCTTCTCACACTGCCCTTTGAAACTCTCTGTTCTATCATTTCTTCCTTTTGTTTTAGCTACTTGAGGTTCAAGAGCAAGCTGTAGGGTCTCTTCTGATACCCAATTTGGTCTTTTCTTTCTTTCTGGTTGTCATGGCTGGAATTATGTTCCCCCCAAAATCTGTAGCAGTTTGGCTGGCCTGTAATTCCTGGTACTGTGTGACATTCCTCCACATTGGAATTCCTGCCTCTTTGAGGTTAATGAGGGCAATGGGCAGCAGTTGTGTTAGTGGGCAGGATTCATTGTGTAAGATTGTTCTGTGCCAGGAGGTGGTCTCTTGAGATAGAAAGGAGAGGAACTAGGTGACTAAAGCATCTGTCTTTTTAATGATCTGTTTTTAATGTCTTTGATGTCATTGCACAACTCCTCTGGTCTCTGACCGTCAGTACTCAAGATATCAAACCTGTTCTTGAGTTGGTCTCTAAACTCAGGTGGGATATGCTCAAGGTCATAGTTTGGCTCTGGTGAACTTGTTCTAATTGTCTTCAGTTTCACTTGGAACTTGTATATGAGCAGTTGATGGTCTGTGCTGCAGTCAGCACCTGGTCTTGTTCTGACTGCTGATACGGAGCTTTTCCATTGTCCCTTTCCACAGATGTAGTTGGTTTGGTTCCTGTGTATTCCATTTGGTGAGGTCCATGTGTACAGCTGCCGTTTATGTTGGTGAAAAAAGGTATTTGCAATGAAGAAGTCATTGGTCTTGCAAAATTCTATCATGCAATCTCTAGCATCATTTCTGTTACCAAGGATGTTTTCCAACTACCAATCCTTCTTTGTTTCCAACCTTTACATTTAAATCATCAGTAAATATCAATGCATCCTGATTGCATATTTGATCACCTTTGGACTGCAGAAGCTGGTAAAAATCTTCAGTCTCTTCATCTTTGGCCTTAGTGGTTGGTATGTAAATTTGAGTAACAGTTTATTAACTGGCCTTCCTTGTAATTGTATGGATGTTATCCTATCAGTGACAGCACTGTATTTCAGAACAGATCTTGCAATGTTATTTTTCAGAGTACTCGTGTTCCATCAGATCGAACAGCTTGCTTAATTTTTCACTATGCTCTGCTGCATTTTGTATAAGGTCTAGGACGACTCTCTATATAATCCTTTTGTATTCACCTTCCAATAGTTTCAGAAAAGCTTCTTCATCTGGGAAGTTCTGAGGTGCTTTCTTTTGGAGGCCTTCTGAAGCCATGGGTGATTTCTTGGCTATGGTTTTCTCCAGAGTTTGTTGGGCATCATGTGAGTCAACAGAAGCTGGGAGAGATGCTGTGAGGATGGACCACAGTTGTTTCTCTAGGCCGTCTTAAAATGAGAATTAAAAGGATCTGACAACACCTACAGTCAGGTTTTCAGGTGTAAACATCCCTCTTCCCAGCTGGCAAAGTAAGTACCTCTATATCGAACCTCAGATATTATAAACTAACTCAAAATACAGAAAGGCTACTGCCCTGTTGGCCTCTGCTGTAGGTGACACTGTGCAGAATACTGCTTTTCTGCCAGAAAAGCACTCTCCTCTGGTCAGGCACTGCCTCCCAGCCCAGGAATTAGGTCCAGCTGAGGCTTCCATATGGGTATTTCTGCCTCCCAGTGGAACAAGATGGTGTCCCCCACAAGCTCACCACCTGGCTGGGACCAGGCTACTGGTGGAAAGAAAGGGCAAAGGTGCCAAGATGTACAGTCTACAGCCTCTGTTGCTGGGACCCAGCTGTAGGTGACATTGTGTACAATACTGCTTTTCTGCCAGAAAACACTGTCTCCCGGACAGGTGCTGCCTCCCAGCCTAGGAACTAAGCCAAGCTGGGGCCTCCATATGGGTGTATCCGCCTCCCAATGGATCAAAATGGCGTCCCACACAAGCTTGCCACTGCCTCAGTACTGGCTACTATATGGTGGAGGCAGAAAGAGAGGCCAAAGGTGCTGAGATGCATAGAATCCAAAGCCGGGCTCTCAAAGTATGGCAGTTTCACTTGCTATTCCACCAGCAGTGCATCTGAGATTAGCGGCTAGTCAAGTCCCAGCTCTGCCCACTGGCTAAGATAGAGGAACAAATGATGAGTTACCTTCGCTCTGTGCAAGCCCATGTTCGCCAAGAGTGGGGTCAGCAAAAGAGAGGAGATTTTGTATTCAGTGATATAAAGTCCAAATTAACAGCCCCATGCCACGTCCTAGGGCTCACTATGTGTCCAGAAGGCTCCATTTAATTATCAATTTAGGTCTGTTTCCAGAGGGATTTACAGAGATATATGTTTAGTCCACCATCTTGACTCTGCCCCCGTTGAAATGTTCTTTTTGACTATGAATGCAACACCATTCCTCTTGAAGTTTTCATTCCCAGCAGAGTAGACCATATGATCATCTGACTGAAAATGGCCAGTGTCAAGGTTAGTTAGGGAACCTGATCAATGCTGCCACATACTAACATATTACTCCAGAATCTAACACATTCTAGAGATAATAAAGGTCATGGTTTGCATTACAGAAGACACACAGTATTGATAAGGTTACCAAGAGAACATGATTTGCCACACATCAACAGTTCTTTCTGGCAGTTGTGATGCAGATACAACAGTTTCTCCTGGCAGTTGTGAAGTGGCCACAGTGGCCTGAAACCCAATGACAAACCAAGTTACTACCTTACCTCCCATCTATACCACCCCTTGCTTTTGCCAATAAAAAGCACCCTGAAAATGTGTACTGGGTCTTTTTCTGCTCATGGAGACTGATTCATTCCCTCTTTGGAAAGTACTTACTCTTAAACTTTTCCATCATTTGTTACCAAAAAGGATGCATCCTTGTGTACTTTAGGGGAGGGGGAGCCCAGTTTGCCACCTGTCGGGAGATCAGACTTGCTCTCTCGATTTCTGGAACCCGAATCAGGTTACTCGGGGTCTAATCAGGTAAAGGTCCTCAACAGCCAGTATAGGTTCATGTCAGCTCCCTAATGCCTACGATATCGATGTTGGTGCCTTCCGTTTCAGTTCTGACAAGTTCCAATTTTCCTAGATTCACACATCGCACACTCAGTTCACATCAGACTTCTGAGAAAGCCGTAGTGTTGGAAAACGATTAACAGACCAGGTTTCGTCCTTCTATGAAACTTTCCCACACTCATCGCCAGAACCTTTGCTCATTGTGCCACCCTGAGCACTGGACCACCCTGTGTGGAGAAGGGGCAGGCAGGGAGCATGGCGGACATGCAGGAACAGAACAGAGAAGACTTTTTCCCCAACCCCGAGGAAGTGACTTGCTGGTGGACACATGGTATCCTTCATAGCAACAAAACATGCTATGACATCTCAAGGAAGAGAACTCAGGAGAGTGCAGGAAGAAGTCTCCCTGCAAACGGGTAACAAGGCTGGCCCTCCTGGCCCAGGTAGGAGGCTGCCCTCCTGTGGGAAGAGTCGGCTGGCTGTGGCTGAGGCTGAGGCTCTGGTCTGTCTTCCCACCCACGCTGAGCTCAGAGAGCAGACAGGACTCTATTAGCCTAGGATCCTGACTGTTCCTGCTCTGTGTGGGCTTGGCCAGCAAGCCTGGGGGTGACCCTGAGGACTCCCTGTCCACTCACACACGTCCACACACCAAACCTGAGATGCCAGCCCTCCTGCTATGCTTGCCCAGCTGACACCATGGGGCCTCCACCTCTCAGCGCAAGGACCGCCATTCCTGACATCAGGGCACATGTAGCCCCCTCACCAGCACCTACCATATGGACCATGGTGACCATTAGAACCTGTCCCCACACATGCTTCTGGGCTCACTGTCCTTCCTGACATCTCCATGTATAAACAGAAAGTGAGATTTCCCCGTGACTGCCGTTCTGGACCAGGGGAGCCCGGACACAGAGCTCCAGGGGGCTTGGCCCTCCTCTCCACCCCCAACCTGGGCTCCTCACAGAAGGGCTGTTTGTGGGGCCCATGCTCCCCTGGAATGAACTCTGCTAGTGGAGTTGGCAGCTGGACCTGGGGGTGAACATTGTTCCAGTGCCTTCTCTACTGACCTCTAATTACACTGTGTGCCCAGCTCCCAGACTATTAACGGCCACCTCTCAGCAGCCACACGTCAGCTAATGAAGGGCCTGCCCACAGCACATGGGTCACGAACACAATTATGCCCAACAGTCCACAAATAGGAAAGAACGGGAGAATTAATTAAGGCCTAAACAAATTAATCACCAGTCCCCAGTGGGTTCTGACACCAGCACACATCCTTCCCGATCTCTGTGAGAGTTCCTAGAGGCCTGTCATTCCAGATGGGGCACGAGGCTGGGAAAGAGACTGGAGGGCGAGAGTGGGCCCTACTGAGCAGCCTCCCGGACTTTCCACATATTCACATGCACATATGCAGGCACACAGCACATGTGTACACACTTACCCTGCACACACAAAAACACATGTGCATGCTTGCCCAGGTGGAAACACCAGGGTGACTCCGGAGGCAGAGCCTGCTCCTGGTGGGACACTGGAGTGACCCTGGACACTCTCAGCTACATGGCAGGGGCTATCCAGGAGGAGCTGAGACAGCCCTAGGCTAGGCCTGTGTGACTCTGAGGGAGTCTGCCTTGTGTACCCTTCTGTAAAATGGGATGGCCTGTGCTGCCTTCAGGGCCTCCCTGAGCTAAGGAGCAGACTGAGGAGAAGACCAGCTGGCCAGCCAAGCATGGAGAGAGACTGCAAACCCAGGGGGCCAGAGGTGACAGCAAAGGTGGTCTCAGCAGGAAGGGGCTGAAGCGGGGTCTGGGCCTGTTCCCCACTTCCAGACAAGGAGACTGAAGCCAGTGCGGTGGGAGCAGCAGAGCTGGGTGGGGAGACCAGAGGTCCCACACCTGAGTGTCTCAAGTATGTGGAGCCAAGGGAGGAAAAGTGTCCCCGACCTCCCACACTGGGAGGCCAGGAGGGGCTGGGCATCAGCCAGGTGGGAGAGGACGGCTGCCTCCTGGGAGCCCACGGAGTCCCTGGAGCTTGAGCCCCTAGCCTGCCCAGGAGGTGGGGGTGACGACATAGCCTCTGGGCACCAGCTCCTAACGTCCCTTCAGGACCCTCCGGTCACACTGAATATACCTCCCTCAATACACACACACACACACACACACACACACACACATGCTGACACACGAACACACACACGTACACACATACTTAATACACATGCAGCCACACATACACGCATACACATACATGTGCTCACACACATATACATGTACACATACACGCATAATACGCGTGTACTCACACACATGTACATACATACACAGATACACACACACACACACATCAACCAGCTCTTACTATGATCCCTTTCCCATACTTTCCCCTCCAACCCATGTGCACTCACGGCTTGGTGAGTTCTGTCTTCTCAATACACCAGGGGCCTGAGAGACAAAGGACCCCCATGAGGCGAAGCAAGCCCCGAGCTGGTTTCCTGTGGCCTTGGGAGGCCTGGCCTGCTTCAGAGAGCTGGGCTGGGCGCCCAGTGGGGCCTCCACCCTGAGAGCGCACAGTGGGTTTGGAGACACTCGGTCCTGTCAGGTGGGCCTGGGGCTGAGGTTGAGGGAGGCCGCGTACAGGGACCAGACAGTGGCCAGGGTGTCCCAGTTGACAGAAGTTGGCAGGTGACCACAGGCAGGTGGGCTAGGCTGGACATTGGGAGCCAGACGGATAGAAGCTGCACGTGGGGAGAAGGAATGGGGGCAGGGGTGGGCGGCAGGCCCACTGCGCCGCCAGGAGAGCCTGCTTCCCTCAGGGTCCCGGGGGCTAGAACTAGCACGGCTTTGGCCCATGCTGCAGTGGCCTGTGCAGCTGGCCAGCGAGCTGCAGTGTCCAGCCTCCTTGGCAGTGGATGGTGAGTGTGAGGGGGCTGAGCCACAGGCTGGAGCCCAAGGAGGGGCAGAAGCGGGGATGGCAGAAAGGGTCAAACCAAGCCTTCCCTTGAAGACCCAGAGAGGCCAAGACAAGGCCATCCCAAGGTCACCGAGCAAGACGGCACAGAGCAGGGCAGGCAGGGGCCCCCAGGGGACAGATTACATCTGGCGGGTCCAGATCTAGCCCAGTGCAGCTGAGAACTGCTCACTTTTCAGCAGCATTTAACCCTGAAGCCCAAATACCAGGGACACAGGTCAGGGTCAGGACTGGTTCCACTAGGGCCCTTAACAGTCCAATCTAAAGAGGCATTCCATTAGCAGCCTGGCCAGAAGTCACCGGGAGTTCATTACATGTGGGGAGCTGCTATAGCAATTACCCAGCTGGCTGAGTCCCGCTGGGTGCCAGGTTGGGGTGCATTAGCCCCACCTCCTGAGGTGCCGCCCAGGATTCATCTCCCACCCTCTCCAGGGACTTTTCAGGGGCTTCAAAGCATTTCCCATCCATAGAACCCCTAGCATGGCCTTGTCCAATCCTCCCCACAGCTCCGGGACATGGGAAGGTATAGCGAGGCCCCCCGTTCAGACAGGGAAGCTGAGCCTGGAGACACAGGGTTGACACTGTCAGCCTGGGACCAGCTCCAGGCTCCACAGACTCAGTGTTGGTACAAGGAAGGTCCCAGGACCCTGTACGCCATCCCAGGCCTACTGTCACTTTGTTCCCTGGCATCTGATGAGGAACTCAGGTGTTCCCATCTGAGCATTTGCTTATACTTCTCTCATTTTAAATATTATTCTTGTGTATATAAAGATACATATGAAGACTGCCAATTAAGTTTGCAAACCCATCCCAGAAAAAGTGCTCCACACCTCACTGCTGAGTATCACTACGTTCACCTTCAGAGGACTCCACTAGGGAAGCTGTGCACTGATGCCAGTGCCCAGTCCACCCTTCACAGTGATTTGGAGCTCTTTCTGGAAAGGCCATCAGGGCTATCGTTGCATTACCGTTGATGTCCTGAATGTCATCCAAATGTCTTCCTTTCAATATTTCCTTTGTCTTCAGGTGGGGAAAAAGTCACTGGGGACTATATCAGGTGAGTAGGGAGGGTGTTCCAATACAGTTATTTGTTTACTGGCTAAAAACTCCCTCACAGACAACTACACAATTAAGTTTACAAGCTTGCCGCCATGTCACCGTGTGCAATGGCCATTTCAGAAAGAGTTCCACGATTGCTCTGAAGGGTGGACTAGGCACTGGCATCAATGCATAGCTTCCCAAGGAGAGGACTGTGCTGGTGACTGCAGGGATATTCAACAGTGTGTGTACCACTTAGAATAACTCACTCTGCAGACTTCACTGTGCGACCTCATATAACCAACACACCCATTCACCAGCTTCTGCAGGAACAGCTCAGGGACACTGGTCACTCCCTTCACACCATGCCCTGATTCTCACCATCTCTGCCCGCACCCTCTCATGGCCATTACCTAAGACTACTGTCCCCTGAACGATTCATTTGTTTTGGGGTCACTGTTGTCACTTTGATCTCATAGCTCATCCCTCAGGAGAGCACAACGCTCAGTGTTAAACTGTCATTCGCCCGAAAGGGGATTTCAGGGGAGACCTCTCACGCACGGCCACGCACTGCTTCCGATGTTGACTTCTTTCTACCGTTCTTTATGTGTCCCACTGCGACACCCCCCTCCTCTTCAGAGGGCTGGGCTGGGCCTCCGTGGGACCCTCAGGGCTGGGCCTGCAGCACCTATCCTGAGCTCCTAAACCCAAATCCACCGGGCGCCCTGGTGGTACAGCAGTTAAGAGCTCAGCTGCTAACCCAAAGGTCAGCAGTTCAAATTTACCAACTGCTCCCTGGAAACCCTCTGGGGCGGTTCTTCCCTGCTCTATGAGTCGGGATCAACTGGATGGCAGTGGGTTTGGTGTTTGTGGTTGACTCTTCTGGCTGCCTGGTGAGGCCCGTGCACCTCTCAGAATGACATTCTTGAATCCATAAAAAAAAAACGCATAAGATTACAAAAGGATTCTATACAATGCGGTATTTTTTAAATTGTGATATAGTCATAGATGTGTTTTTTAATTAATTAACAGACTCAATATGGTAACTCTTGACACTGAGTGAGTGCTGAGTGTGAACAACGCTTTAACATCCCTGGAAAAAGTGACATAAAACATCTGTGACCTCTACCACAGCAAACATGTCACAGGTCTGGCTGATATCACGGAGGTTTGTTGCTTACATTAAAATTCTTTTTTTATTGTGATTAAGGGAAAGTTTATAATCCAATTCCAATGCAAACCCTGAGCACCCGGCTCTCTGCAGCTCGTCTGCCCTCCTCACCCTGTGACGGCACGCTCTTCTTTCCCACTCTTGACTTACGGTGTCCACCAACACTGTCCCCTTCCCTCTAAAAAGAGACCAGCAGGACAGCCTTCTATACGTGCATAAACCCTGAAGCACACACCACCTGCATCGCGCTGTGTCCCCAAGTCCAGTCCCTGAAGTGGTGGCTTCAGGATTGGTGTCAGCTCTGGGCTAGCAGCCAGGCCAGCAGCGATGTTCCCAGGGGGCTGTCCAGGCGTCAGACCATCAGGTCACGTCTTTCAGCAGAGTTCATTATCTGCACATCCCTTTTTCTAGTGCCACACGAGGAGCTATACTTTGTGTTCCAGGACAAGGCTGTCCTTGGTGGTGGCCGGGCACCAGCTAGTTCCTCTGGTCTCATGCTTATGTTGTCTCCCAATCATGTGGACCCCTGTCTCCCAGGCTCAGCTGGAAGTTAGTGCGAATATTTTCCCCAACAAGTTCACATGTTGGGGGCCTGAGGACTCCAGTTAGAACCCTCTGGGATAACAGAAGTCCCAGGCACAGTGGTCAGTCAGCAGGGCCCCGGCCAGCACTCCCTGTTCACATGCTGTTTGCCCCAGTTACCCCCGCCAAGAGACCACAGGCATCAGGAGAGGTGTGGAGGGCAGGGCAGCTTGTGGGGATGCTGACCCGACATCTGCGTGAAGCGCACACTCCCTCCCCAGGGGCCTTACCTACAGCAGGGAACGGGACAAATCGCTGGACCAGGAGGCGGGTGGCCGGGGCGAACTTGCTGGCCTTCTGGACCAGAACATTAAGGCCCACCTGGGAAAGAGAGGCAGAAAAGGGTGAGGGGCTGCAGGGGCCTCGGGAAAGGACGCACAGAGAAGGGCACTGTCATCCTCTGAAATTATTCCCAGGTCCCCATGTCACAGAGGTCCAGTGTGGCTGCCCCAAACACTACCACCTACTCATCCCAGCTAACTGGTCCCTGAGGTGGGAAGAGAGAAGCATAGCACAAACAGGGACTCTGCAGCCCTGGAGACACAGTCTGCAAACACACCAGCCGCTGCCGAGTGTTCTGGCTGCCGGCAACTCCGCGGGTGCGGAGCCCACGTGTTGCTGGGGCGTTCACGGCCGGGACGCTCGCAGGCACAGGCCTTTCTTCTGAGGGGCCTGGGTGGGCTCCCACAGCCGAGCTTCCCGTTAGTGGCCCAGCATGTGACATCTGCACCACTGGGGACCTCTCAGTGAAGTAGAGGAACCCCAAGTTGCCACTCGGACCCCTAAGCACTGCCTTCCTAGGTCGAGCTTAGGACCCAGCACAGGGAGAGCCCTGGGCCCGTGGTCCTGCCTTCACTCCAACCCCAGCTCCCCTCGCCAGAGCCAGGATACCAGGCCCCTCCCCAACCTTCGCCGTGGGCCCTGCTGTCCCTTGTCTTTGCAGACCACAGGTCCGGGCGTGCCCACCACGCCCCACCCTCACGCAGCCCTCTCGGCCCCCGATACTCGACGTCCTGCCTGCACAGTTTGGGCTGCTGCTTCTCAGACGTCCCTGGGACCTCCATCGGCACTGCTCCCATGCCTGGAACGGCCCCCCACCGCGGCTCGGTCCCCACCCGCTTTCTGAGGCCCAACTCTAGTGCCTCTCGCTTTCAGTGAGACCTCAGGCTGGTGAGTCATTCAGGCTTCCTCTGTCCTTATCTGTCACAGCCGTATCACAGGGCTGTCCTGAGAATGCACAGGGATGCTTGGCATGAGGCCAGCACATAGGAGGTCTCAATGAATGAAGGTGCATCACAATAAAGCCACCTTCCCCAGGTAGTGAATCATGTCACATGTCACCGACTGCCCCAGCTCCCTGTCACTCAGTCCCCGGCTCATGGTTCTGATGCCAGATTGCGGTGGAAGGAGCATCTTCGTAGGCCAACAGTTAGGACGGTGGACGTGATGCAGAAAATACTCAAGAAACCAGGGAGTGAGGAGTGACCACAGAGACTGACAACAGATTGAAAGGGTCCCGAGGTAGCAGGGCTGCAAAGGCTCTTACGGGAGGGAAGGCAGGCACCAGCCAGGCAGCAAAAAGGGGCCTTCTGCTGGGTCAGACTGCATGAGCACAGGCCCAGAGAGAGAAAGCAGCTCAGTGGTCAGACCAGACGACAGGTGCAGAGAGCCAGCCCCCACCTGGAGACCCTTTCTGGGGCCTGAGGTGGCCTAGTGCCCAGCAGGCCACCCAGCTCCCACAGTCATACACAGCTGCGGCCCTGCATGTCACCCTAGTCCTCAGCCCACACACCTGGTGCCCCACAGGCCACCCCCCCAACAGTCACACACACCTGGCGCCCCGCAGGCCACCCCCTCCCACAGTCACACACACCTGGCGCCCCACAGGCCACCCCCCCAACAGTCACACACACCCGGCGCCCCGCAGGCCACCCCCCTTCAGTCACACACACCTGGCGCCCCGCAGACCACCCCCCCACAGTCACACACACCTGGCACCCCGCAGACCACCCCCCACAGTCACGCACACCTGGTGCCCCGCAGACCACCCCCTCCCACAGTCACGCACACCTGGCGCCCCGTAGCCCACACCCTCCCACAGTCACACACACCTGGCGCCCCGCAAACCACCCCCCCCAGTCACACACACCTGGCGCCCCACAGACCCCCCCCCAGTCACACACACCTGGCGGCCCGCAGACCACCCCCCAGTCACACACACCTGGCGCCCCGCAGCCCACCCCCTCCCACAGTCACACACACCTGGTGCCCCGCAGCCCACCCCCTCCCACAGTCACACACACCTGGTGCCCCGCAGGCCACCCCCCCAACAGTCACACACACCCGGCGCCCCGCAGACCACCCCCCCACAGTCACACATACCTGGTGCCCCGCAGACCACCCCCCCCAGTCACACACACCTGGTGCCCCGCAGACCACCCCCCACAGTCACGCACACCTGGCGCCCCGCAGACCACCCCCCACAGTCACGCACACCTGGCGCCCCGCAGACCACCCCCCCACAGTCACGCACACCTGGCGCCCCGCAGACCACCCCCTCCCACAGTCACACACACCTGGCGCCCCGTAGCCCACCCCCTCCCACAGTCACACACACCTGGTGCCCCGCAGCCCACCCCCTCCCACAGTCACACACACCTGGTGCCCCGCAGACCACCCCCCCCCAGTCACACACACCTGGCGCCCCGTAGACCCCCCCCACAGTCACACACACCTGGCGGCCCGCAGACCACCCCCCACAGTCACACACACCTGGCACCCCGTAGCCCACCCCCTCCCACAGTCACACACACCTGGTGCCCCGTAGTCCACCCCCTCCCACAGTCACACACACCTGGTGCCCCGTAGTCCACCCCCTCCCACAGTCACACACACCTGGTGCCCCGCAGACCCCCCCCCATAGTCACACACACCTGGCACCCCGTAGCCCACCCCCTCCCACAGTCACACACACCTGGCGCCCCGCAGACCACCCCCCACAGTCACGCACACCTGGTGCCCCGTAGCCCACCCCCCACAGTCACACACACCTGGTGCCCCACAGACCACCCCCCACAGTTGCACACACCTGGCGCCCCACAGGCTGCCCCCCCCACAGTCGCACACGCCTGGCGCCCCGTAGCCCACCCCCCCCACAGTTGCACACACCTGGTGCCCCGCGGGCCACCCCCCCCACAGTCACACACACCTGGCACCCCATAGCCCACCCCCCCCCTCAGCCTGCACACCTGGTGCCCTGCAGACAACTATGATGAGGCAGGTGAAGTCAGGGTTTGAACCGCAGGCCCACTGACCCCAAAGCTCTGCTCCGAACCAGCGTGCTGTTTACCCTGCAGCCACTTCCTACTCGGTCAGTGACACTTCAGTGCCTCACAAGCTGTCTAAAACGGGCTCAGCACACCAAGAGCCAGATGCCAGCTCGGCACGGCGGTCCAGACAGGTGAAAACGGGAAGAAGCTCAAGTCAGGGGAGACAGGGCCCCAGAACCTGTCCCCCACCCACCGGCAGCTAGCCATCCGGGGGTCTGGGTCCGAAGCCCCACATCACTCGTTTGGAAAGATGCAGGAAATGCTGGAGCCGTGTGGAAGGGGCCACCCACAGACGCACGCAGGGGTGCTCGTCTCCTTCCACGTAGTGGTCTCTTGAGCAAGATGGGCAGGGGCACCATGGGTGGGTGGGAGAGATTGTGGCCACTGGTTCTGCCAACCCTCGGCCTGGCCACTGCCCTCAAGCTGTCCTGTCCATGGCTGCAGCCCCCCATTCTGGGGGCAAGGACCACCCCAGTGCAGAGGGTGTCCCACGTGTTCTCATTCACCTGCCACATGAGGCCAGAGCAATGAGGCCCAAAGAAGAAAGAAAGCACTACTCTGGTCTCGGGTGTCTTCTGGTCTCTCCTGAAGCCTGCTGGGGTCTCCCCAGTGGGGACAGGATGTGATTTAGGGCCATGGGAGCTTCTGAGAGCAGGGCCACAGGCTCAGGGAGGAGTCACAGAGCAGCAGTAGACAGGAGACCTGGGCCTGCAGGCTGCTGTGGGCTCACTAGGAGTTTAGAGGTCACCTAGTCTGCCCAGTGTGAATGGGCCCACTGGGAGGGACAGCGTGAATCCAGGCCTTACTGTCCCTGCAGTGAGGATGGCCAGCGCCTGGGAAGGCACCTGGGGTTGGCTATAAACCTGGGACCAGGACCCCTACTGTTCTGTTCCCTCGGGAGCACCGTGGCCTGGAACATTCGGGGGGCCCATTAAAGTGAACAAGCCAAGTGGCTGGTGCCTCTGAACACCAGCCTGTCTTCCCTGGCACGGTGGGCCCTGTCTAAGGGGACCAGCTGGCACTAATGGCACACAACTCGTCAAGAACAGCAGCTGGTGATCAAAAAACCGGAGCTCACCATCGTTTCAGGGATATAACGAGAGAAAGCCACTGCTGCCGAGGGTCCCTGGGCTCTGTCTGAACAGCCCCCAAAGAAGCCACCAGACAGAAACCCAACCAGCCAGGGGCCTCGCGTGGAGGAGGGGCAGCAAGCGGGGTCCAGGCTCTGTGCGGAATTCCCCATGTGGTCAGCAGAGGGGGTCCCGGAAAAACAGGAGACCGAGAGCTGTGGAGACAGCATCTGCCTGCTCTCCAAGGTCTGGACCCCAGGCCGATCAGTGAATTTATCACAGGCAGCCGATGGGGGCCAAAGGAGGAGGCAGGACGAGGGGCTTCCTCGCAGCCCCCACTCAGCTGGGCTAAGGGCTGACCACACCCAGACCCTTGGTGGGGTGGGTACCCCGTGACCCAGGCCCCAAGCTGCCTCCAGACTCACGGCTATTTCTAGGCTGTCAGCAGCCTGAGTTTTGCAGGGCCTGCAGACAGACACCGGCTAGCCTGGGACCGTGGGCGTCTCTCGCCGGCCCTCTGTACACTCAGCGACCAGCCACAATGGCTCTGCGGGCTTCAGGAGGTCTGCCGTCCCTCCTCTCATTCCCAGCTCTGTCCCTCACACCAGGAACATCAGCACTGCACTGTCCTGGACGGAGCTGCTCGCCACACAACCAGCCAGTCACCTAGACCTCCACATCCTGCTTTCTCAGGACCTTGATGCAGCCACTTCCCACCTTGGCGTTTGCCACCCAGCGGAAGGTCTGCGCTCTCTCCCCAGTGACGTCCACTCCTAAGTGGGCTCTCTGCTTCCACTCCTGCTCCAAACCACAATGATGTTCTAAAAACAGACAACTCTTGCTTGAAATCTTGTCTGAAACACGTATCCCCCGCAGCGCTAGTCCCAGCAGCAGGAAGGTAGGACCCAGGCAGGTGTCTGTCAACAGGCGAAAAGATCTACAAGATGTGGAACATCCGTCAGTGGGGTATCCTTCGGCCGTAGAGAGAAGTGCGGATACATGCCAGGACACAGATCAACCGTGGAAACATGGCAGGTAGGACACGCCAGGTGCAGAAGGACAAACGCGGCTCAAGCCACAGACAGGGACCACCCGGACTCACGGGTGCGTGCAAACCGCTCTGTGCAGCTCCCTGGGAAGCTGGCGGGAGCCCTGGTGGCGTGGTGGTTAGCTCAGCTGCCAACCAAAGAGGCCGGCGGTTGGAATCTGCCAGCCGCTCCATAGAAACCCTGCAGGCAGCTCGTCCCCCAGGAGCCGGGATCGAGGGGGCAGCAGTGGGTCCTGTCTGAGCTCACTTGTGACGGATCGGAGGAGACGGGGAGGTGCTGCTCCCGGGGCACCGAGTTCCCGTTTGGGGTGGCGGAAAGCTTTTGCAAGCAGAGATGACAGCTGCACAGCATGCTGAGAGTGACAGTGTCACCAGAGTACACACCCACAGATGGGAAGAGGGCACACGTCTGAGGACAGTTGTGGGCCTGCGGTGGCTGTGCAGTCGACTCCAGCTCTAGGTGACGTGCAGGGTGTCCCCAAGGGCTTCTGGCCTGAGACCTCTGGAGAGCAGATGGCGGGTCTTCTCACAGCCAGTGGGGTGGGGGCTCCGATGGCTGATCTTTCAGTCAGCAGCTGAGCACGTCGCTGCCATGCCACCAGGGCGCCTACGTGGGTTTCATCACAATAAAAATGTGTGGGAAAAAAACCTCAGCAGCTTCTCACTGCACTTACAGACCCAAGAGGACCAGTGTGGCCACCGGGGCCCAGCACAGCCACTGACCAGCCTCGCCTGCAGTGCTCCAGCCGCTGGCTGACCAGTGTCCTCTGGGGCTCATGCTTTCTGCCTCTGCCCCCAAGACCCTTGCGTGCTGTCCCCTCTCCAGCTGGGACCCTCGTACACCGCCTCCTCTCCCCCTGGGGCTCTCCCCTGCACACTGTCCCCCTCCCCCGAGGAGCCTCACACGCTGTCCCTTGTCCCCCCAGGGCCCTTGCACACTGTCCCCCTCTCCTGCCCCTTCTTTTCAGACTAAACGTCAGGCCCACAGAGAGGCCTCCTCTTCTCCTCCCTCAGGTTCCTCTCTTCTGCTCACCCACAGAATCTGGAACTTGTCTTGTCCATGCCTCTCACAGTCAGTCTCTAAAAATATATTTATTTACCCTCTTAAAAATCATCAGTCAAATAATACATGCAGATGATCTGACAGCCGAGTAGTACAGAAATGTCTTCACCGGCGGACGCTACAGACCACCCAACTCTCCCAGGAGACCCTGCTGAGGGGACGGGCACTGTGTCTTTTATTCTTTCCATATTTCTGGTCCCCAAAACGTGTAGGTTCTGGAGAAATGTTTCTAGACTCAGTCACAGCAGTAAACTCCGAGGCAGGAGACAAGTGAACTCCAAAACCCCTGCGGTACTATCAGCAAACACTCAGGGAGCTCTCCTCTGGGCTGGGCTCCGGGGTACAGTGAAGAAAAGCTGGACCCCCCTTCCCGGCTCTACGGATCCACTCGACCAGGTTCCCTGACGTGCTCCTGAAGGAGCAGGGCCTGGAGGCAGGTGACTTGTGGGCCTCCAGGAAGGGTGGGGTAGCAGGCAGCCAGGTCAATGGTGGAGACCCAGCAGATGTCCAGAAGCATCAACTCTCAGGAGCCTGCAAGCACTCAGAGACCAGCAGGCACTGCAGCTCTGCAAGAACCCACCCTGAGGGGGTCCTAGGGGCCCTGGGAACCAGGGAGAAGGGCAGGAGCCCAGAGGGCGGTGCCACCCTGGAGTGGTGAATGACCTAGTCACCAGCCAGCGCTTGGTGTGGGACATGGGGACAGGGATGGAAAAGGCCAGGGAACATCCAAGGCACCAAAAACAGCCACCAGAGGGCACTCTTTGGAGAACAAAGTCTCAGTAATCCACTGGACCCATCCCCTGTATGGAGGCCAACTGTCCCCCAAAGTGGCCCACATGGCCATGGCAGTTAGGCACAGCCCACCTCCCCACAGTCAACTGTCTTGCTTCCTTGTGACAGTGACCAGTCCTGAGGCTTGAATGTGGCCCTACGCTGTCCAGGGCCCAGCTGGCCACCTGCTGGGAAGCTGTCCCACCAGACCCTTCTGCGTGGGAGGGAGCGAAAAGTTGTCCCCCCAGAACAGATGCAGAACTGTTGTTTCTGACGCGCCCTGCCAGCACCATCTGCGGGCTTCCGGAACACTCCAGCTTCTGCCACGGGGCCTGGGCAGCAAGCCCTCCACCCAGGAGCCCCTCACAGAGAAGCTATGAGACAACCGGCAAGTGCTGGCCACCCCTGGGAGTCCTGCCGGTGTCCTGGTTAAGTGACACAGCTGCTCAACGAAAGGTCAGCAGTCCGACCCTCCAGTCACTCCTTGGAAAACCTGCGGGGCAGTCCCACAGGGCCACTGTGAGCTGGAACCCACTTGATGGCAGTGGGATTTCTGGTTAGGGTCTGACTACGTTGGTGCACTCTCAGTGCCCCAGTCCACATCTGGAACGGCTCCCCAATCTCTAAACTGAGAGTGTGCCTGGCATATAACCAAGCCCCTGAAGTCAGTGAATGACTCTGGCCTCCTCTCACCCCCCCACACAGGGACCAGCCAGGGCAGAACCCCCAACAGGCACCGGTGAGGGCTGACCCCCCCACCACAGGGACGGGCCAGGGCAGACCACCCCCCACAAGGGGACCGGTGAGGGCCAACCACAGAGGTGCCCAGCACAAAGTCCCCAACTAAAAACCAGTGAGCAGTGCAGGAGGCCTCCTTTGTTAAGACAGCAAACTGTTGAGTTTTAAAAATATCTTCAGTTGGAATTTCTTTTCATTCCCAAGAAAGAAGCCAGACATTGCCAAGTCCATTCAGATGGCTCACCCAGGGGCTGCTAACCCCTCCCCAGCATCCTGCAACCAATCCTAAATTTCATTTAGGGAACATCCAGATGGGGGATTCCTGACTCTGGGGTTTGCTGGCCAAGGCCGGGGCCCTTCTGAGATGAGGCAAGGGCCCTACGGGGTAAGACAGAGGAGGACAGACTCCCACGGCCTGGCCTCCCCGCCAGCTGGCCCTCAGCGCCTGGGACCTGCTCATGGCCCGTCAGCCCCCGTCCATGCCGTCTGCTTGTGGGGACTCACTTTAATTAATGCAGAGCTGGGCCAACCGCTGGGGCCATGACACTTGTTTGCAGGTCATTTCTCCCTGACAGGCTCACCCTGGGAGGGTATCTGTCACTGTTAATGAGGCTGTGGGCCTGGGGTTCCAGAGGACAAGGGAAAGGAAAATAAAATAAAGCCTCTTTCTTTGGGGGTTTTGTGATTTACACACAAAAGAAAAGCTCGCAGGCTGCAGCTTTTCCAAGTCAGAAAGCCCGCTCCATCTGCCGGAGCTGGCCTCTCCCTGTGTGCAGACGTCGGCGGGCGGAGGGACGCCGCCACACGGAGGAGGGGGCCTCCTGAGGCCAGCCAGCCATCAGCCACCTAATTAATGAGTGTTCAGAGGGCTCTGTGCAGGAGAAGACACCGGCCCTGTCCTCGCTTAACTTGCAATCCAGCTGGGGACAAGCCAGGGAACAACGGGGACCCAGGCGTAACTGAGTGTGTGGCAAAGAGATGTCAGGACCCGGGTGATAGAGAGGGGGTAGGCAGTGTGAGCTGGTGGTCAGGAAAAGCCTCCTCCAGGGGTTGCTGGGGCTCCAGAGGGAGGAGGCAGGTGTCCTGAACACAGACGCAGCACCCAGGGCCTGGGACAGCCCAGCACAGCCCAGCAGAAGGCCTCCAGCCAGGGTGGGGTGTGACCTGCCTCTGGGAGCCCTACGGCCTCCCAAACCTGGGCTAGGTCTGGTCTTGAGAAGTGCTCGGGGTGGAACTGGCCGGCGGCCCCAGGAATGGAAGAGTGAGGACCAGACACGCAGGGCCGGAGCCCGTTCCCAGAGCTGGCGGCCTCCAGGGACGGAAGACCCACCAGCAGGTTGGCAGAAGGGCCAATCCATTTCCCCTCAGCCACTCAACCACGGACGGCTCAACGCTGGTCACGACCCCTGCAGTGTCTCGCACTGCCCCCGTCACCCCCGAGCCCCGTTTCCGTTCATTGTACCTCAGTGTCTTCCCTCGCTGTAGTCACACTGTGCTGACCCCCTGACTGGGTCCTGCCTTCCCTTGGCCAAGTTAACACGTGTCTGCTGTTTAGTTAGTGACTCTGCCTTCACCCCCAGCAATCACTGGGGAAGAGTTCTTTCGGAGGCTAAGCCAGTCCTTCCTCTTTAGGACACTAGAGTCACGTGACACTTGCTCTCCTGTGGTAGCCTCCTTCCACTCGGCAGAGCACCCTCCAGGCCCATCACGGCTCTTTCTGCTGCACGGTGCTCCGCCAGGTGCGTGTACACAGCCGGCGCGGTCACCCTCGGACAGTCACTCCGTCGTGTCCGACGGTGAACAGCGCTGCAGTGAAGGGGGGCGCGTGTCTGTCTGTCCCTGTGGCCGCTCCTACTCCTTTAGGATGAAGACCGAGGAGTGGGACAGCTGGGTCATGAGGGACTTTTATTTCTAACTTCTTGAGGACACGTCCTACCGTCTTCCACACGGTTGTACGTTTTACCTCCCTGCAGCACTGTGTAAGCACCCTGATCTCCCTACAGCCTCGCCGGTGCGCGCCGGCTCCTCCCACAGGCCTTTCTCAGCTGTGTCCTTCTCCCGGAGGTCCTTCTCCTGGAGGCCCTCGGGTGGACACCAACACTGATCTTCTGGTTAGAGCCGAACGTTTAACCACTGGGTCACCAACACTCTTTTTGTTGCAATACATGAATTATTTTTTATCCGTATTGTCTAATGATTTTTCTTACCAATAGCATTGATTTATCATGTACTGAATGAAATGACAAAAGCTCTGCCTCTGGAGTCAGCCACAGGAGGCCCGACCCCGGGAACCCAGAGAGCACCCAGCGGAGGTGCGAGACTGGGCTCAAAGGTGACTGAGCGTGTGAACGAGAGACTGCATCCACAAGGAACCAGAAGAACCAGGCGGTGCCGGCCACCACCAGAGACAGCCGCAACGGGGCTCACAACGCGGGGTCCCCATGGCAACACGAGAAAAAGAAGGGTGCAGCCCAGGAACTCCACTAATAGACACAACTGACGGTGTGACACCGGGGGCTCCCCTGGGAGCGCGGCCCCTAGACCTGCTGCTGCCTCTGTCCAGAAAACAGCACGGAGTTCAACTCAGGGACACAGTGTGACCACGTGATGTGTGTACCTAATGGATCTATGCATTCACACCATGCCGTCCTATTGGTCTCTTTCTAGATGGGAGAGCAGAGGGTGGAGAAGAGGGGACATGTGCTCGTTAAAAGGATACTAGAAGTACAGAATGAAAAGGAGGTGTGCGCTGTCACTAGGCAAGGAGAGCAAAAGCAGCTGCAGATATGTGGGTATGCAAAATTAACCTGGACTGTATACTTTCATTTAATCACAAAAGAAAAAAAAAAGGAATCCTATACTGCACACACACAAAAGAAAGGTGACTGAGGGTAGACAAGGTAATGCAGGCTGGGCTCTGGCTTTGGCCCAGGCCCCTTGCTGTGTCACCTGCCCTCTGCCCTCACATGGGAATGGGAGCCACCATCCATCCTTATACCTACAGTCAGACTGCAAACCCCACCCCCTACAGAGAAGCTCGCCTGTTCTCCAAGTCCTCGCGGAAACTCAAAATAAGGCTTCACCTTTGTTTTTAGGGGCTGACCAGCCTCCAGCAGGGACCAGGTTTGTGACAACATGACAGCAATCCAGGCCACCGGGAAAGATGAAAGGGCCCTCAGAACTCAGTCAAAGAGTGAAGGGGCAGTGGTGTTAGGGGCACGAGTGGAGAGCCATGGCATGCCCACCCTGCCCTGGCACAGCCACCTTCTGAGCATGAAGACCAGTTCCTCAGGGAAGCGGGCGGGGACACACAGGCACCCTGCAGCACAGACACCTGCCCTGACTGTGGTGGGTGGCACTGCCGTCACCCACAGGGCCACCTCACCCCCTGCCTGCTCTTCCACACCTGAGGCACCAGCTCCTCATGGCTCTTCCCTGCTAAGAAAGCCTGACCTGACGGCCCACCCACGACAGGCCCCTCACTCCCTGTCCTGGCCATGACCCTCAGACAAAGGTATGGCCTGCAGTGCTGGGGACAGCCACAGAGCAGCAGAGCTGAGAAGAAGGTGGGGGAGCTACTCACTGCAATCGAGACGGCACTGACGACAGCTCCCAGGTAGCCCTGGATGAACTTGGAAGTGGGTGACGGCTGGAAGACAGGCAGAGGCAGAGGGTCAGGCCCAGTGGGTCCCCAAGTTCCCACGTGACACCTCTGTAAGTGGCTCCTGGCCAGCAAGGGGCATGTCCTCTCGCTCACCCACAAGGTCAGGTGAGGAGGAAGAGGTCATCCAGAAGCCACAGGGCCCAGGCCTCCCACAGCTCAGCCTGCACGGAGACGCGAGGCAGCAGCATCCAGAGAGCCGCCACAGAGTGCCTGCTTCCCCTCCGCCCTGCCCTCCAAACGAGTCCTTGGTGTGCAAACTGTTAATGAAGTTGGCTGCAAATGGAGAAGTTAGGGGTTCCAGCCCACCCAGACGCATCCTGCAGACAGGCGTGGTGACCTGCTTCCAAAGAACCAGTCACTGAGAACCCTGTGGAGCACAGCTCCGCTCTGATCCTGAGTCCCCAGGCGTCACAGGTGACGCGCGAGCACTGGGTTCTAGAGAAAGGTGACGCCGGATGTTGCTGGCTGCATTGAGGATGACAAGAACCGGAAGAGCTCATGCACAACCGTGCCAGCGGTCTCCAGTTCACACGGGGCCCCTCCCAGATGGAGATGGCCGTGTCAGGGCTGGCCACGGTCCAGCTGGCACTCACAGTTTCGCTGTCACGCAGCAGCTGGGCCCCCATGTCACTAGATGATGGTGGCTGTTGTGAAGTGCCATCCAGTCAATTCCAGCTTGTGGGGACCCTACAGAGAAAACAACAAGCCACTGCCCCGAACTGCCCCCTCCTCCCAGTCGCTGCTACGCGGGAGCCCAGTGCTGCAGCCACTGCGTCCATCCATCGCCTTGAGCGTCTTCCTCTCTTGCTGACTTTCCACCAAGCATATGTCCTTCTTCAGGGACTAGTCCCTCCTGACAGCAGGTCTGAAACCTGAGAGATCAAGTCTCACCGCCCTCTCTTCTAAGGAGCGCTCTGACTGTACTTCCCAGACAGATGTCTTCCTTCTTCTGGCAGTCCACGGTCTAGTCAATACGCTTAGCCAGCACCCCAACTCAAATGCGTCAGTTCTTCGGTTTTCCTTATTCGCTGTCCAGCTTTTACAAGCTATGAGGCAACTGAAAACAGCACAGCTCTGGTCAGGCACACCTTCGTGCTCAAAGTGACATCTTCGCTTTTCAACACTTCAAAGAGATCTTCTGAGCAATCTGATTTGATTAATTTCAATGATTGTTTGATTTCTCAATTGCTGCTTACATGGGTGTTGACTGTGGATTCTGTAACAGGAAATCCCTGACAACTTCAACCTTTTCTCCATTTATCATGATGTTGTTATTGGTCCAGTTGTGAGGATTTCCATTTTATGTTGAAGTATAATCCACACTGAAGGCTGCAGACTTTGACCTCGTCAGTTCGGGCTTCCAGTCTTGCTGCTTTCAGCAAAGAAGGCAGCGGACGTCTGCATGTACGGGTCGTTACCGAGTCTTCCTCCATTCCTGATCCCACCTGCCTCTTCATCGAGTCCAGCTCCTCAGATTGTCCCTCAGATTGTCTGTTTAGCAGACTGACTGAGTGTGGCAAAAGGACACAGCCCTGACACACACCTCTTCTGATTTCAAGCCATGCAGTTCCCCTTGTTCCTTTCCAACGACTGTCTCCTGGTCTGCGTGCAGGTTCCTCATGAGCATAATTAAGTGTCTGGAATTCCCGTTCTCTGCAACGTCAGCCATAATTTCTTATGCTCCACACAGTCAACTGCCTCTGCACAGTCAATGAAACACAGGTGAACATCTGTCTGGTATTCTCTGCTTCCTGCCAAGATCCAGATGACATCAACGATGACATCCCTGGTTCCACATCCTTCTATGAATCCAGCTTGAATTTCTTGCAGGTCCCTGCTGCAACCTCTTCCGAATAGTCTTCAGCAACAGTTTACTTGTGTGTGATATTAATGACATTGTTCAATACCTTTCACATTCAGTTGGGTCGCCTTTCTTTAGAGTGGGCATAAACAGTTGGGTGACCAGGTAGCAGTCTTCCATATATCTTGGCACAGACAAGAAAATACCCCCAGTGCTGCTTCTGTTTCTGGAAACATGTCAATTGACAGTCCATCAATTTCTGGAAACTGGTTTTTCTCCAATGCAACTTGGACTTCTTCCTTCAATACCACAGGTTCTTTATCACATGCTACTTCCTGAAGTGAGTGCCAACCAATTCTTTCTGTTACAGGGACTCTGTACCAAGCATCTTTTCATGCTTCCAGTGCTGTTTAATATTTTGTCCATAGTATCCTTCGATACTGCTGCTCACGTTTTCAATTTTTTCTTCAGTTCTCTCAGCTTCAGAAATGCCATGAATGTTCTTTATGATTTTTAACTCCTGGTCTTTGCACATGTCATTATAATATTTTGTCTTCTCAACTTGAACTCTGAAATCTGTTCAGCTCTTTTACTTCATCATTTCTTCCATGTATGTCAGCTACTTGACGTTCAAGAGCACATTTTAGAGTCTCTTCTGATTTCCATGTTGGTCTTTTCTTTCCTTCCTGTCTTTTTAATGACCTTTTGTTTTCTTGACTGCCTCCTGGCATAGTGGTTAACTGCTACATCTGCTAACCAAAATGTTAGCAGTTTCAATCTGCCAGGTGCTCCCTGGAAACTCTGGAGCAGTTCTGTCCTACATGGTTACTATGAGTTGGAATTGACTTGATGGCCGTGGGTGATTTTTTCTTTTTGTGGCTTTGTTTTTCTGTATGATATCCTTGATGCCATTCCCCAACCCGTCTGGTCTTCGGTTATTAGTGTTCAGTGTCAAATCCATTTAGAGAATTCATGTGGGATATACTCAAGGTGCTACTTTGGCTCTTGCGGGCTTTAATTTTCTTTAGCTTCAGGCTGAACTCACAAATGAGCAACTGATGAACGTGTTCTGCAGGCAGCCGTGGCCTTCCTCTATGTGATGGTACTGAGATTCTCCGGGGTCTCTCTCCCCAGATGCAGTCAATTTGATCCCTGTGTGTTCCATCTGGTGAGGTTCCCAGGTGTGGTCATTGTTTTTTATTTTTTTATTGTGCCTTAAGTCAAAGTTTACAATTCATTGCTTTCTCATACAAATATTTATACATACATTGTTATGTGATCTCAACTGCTCTCCCTATCATGTGACAGTACACTCCTCCTTGACACCCCAGATTTCTGTGTCCCTTCAACCAGCTCCTTCAACCATCTTTGGCCTTCTCGTCATGTCACCAGACAGGAGCTGCCCATTTAGTCTCATGTAGCTACTTGAGCTAACAAACACTCTCTTCAAGAATATCATTTTTGTCTTACAGTCCAGTTTAATCTTCATCCGAAGAGTTGGCTTCAGGAATAGTTTTAGTTCTGGGTTAGCAGAGAGTCCAGGGCCGTGTCCTCCAGGGTCCCTCCAGTCTCAGTCAGACCATGAAGTCTGGTCTTCTTAACAGAATTTGAGTTTTGTACCCCGCTTTTCTCTCCCCCATCAGGGACTCTGTGGTGTTCCCTGCCAGGGTGTCAGGGTGGTCAATGGTGGTCACCATGCACCACCCAGCTCTGGTCTCAGGCTGATGGAGTATCTGGTTTACAGGGCCCATCCTGTCTCCTGGGTTCGTACCTTCCTTGTGTCCCTGGTGTTCCGCATTTGCCTTTGCTCCAGGTGTGTTGGGACCAGTTGATGCATCTCAGGTGGCTGCTTGCTAGCTTTTAAGATCCCAGACGCTACTCACCAAGATGAGATGTAGAACACCTTCTTAACTACCTTTGTTACGGGAGCTGACCTAAACATCCCCAGAAACCACGGTTCTCAGACCCCTGTCCCCGCTACTCTGTCCCTCGAAGTATCTGATTACATTCAGGAAACTTCTTAGCTTTTGGTTTACTCCAGCTGTGCTGTGGTCCCCGGTACTGTGACTCGTCCTCCCCTTCACCAAAGGTAATTCTCACCAGCCATCTAGTTAGTGAAGACCCCTCTCCCTTCCTCCCCAGCCTCGTGACCATTAGAGAATATTCTCTTCTGTGTTGAAACCTTTTATTGAGTTCGTATAATAGTGATCTCATGCAGTACTTGTTCTTTTTGTGACTAATTTCACTCAGCACAACAGCAGACTTCACCAGTCCTGCAGAAGTCCACTGTGCTGCCACTAGTGTCCTGTCACCAAGTTCATGGTTTCCAACTCCTGATCCTTCTTCTGTGTTTCCAATTTTTGCATTCTAATCACCTGTAATTATCAAGGCATCTCGACGGCATGTTTGATCAAATTCAGGCTGCAGGCATTGATAAAAGTCATCAATTTCTTCATCTTTGGCATTAACGACTGATGGATAAACTTAGACAACAGTTGTAATACTAAAACCTACTGCCGTCACGTCGGTCCTGACTCACAGGTACACTGCACGATACAGCAGAGTCACCGCCCAGAGTCTCACCCCCAGAGTTCCCAAGGGGTGCCTGGTGGATTCAAACTGCCCAACTTGTGGTTAGCAGTCATAGCACTTAACTACTCAGCTGCCAGAGTTTCCAGTAGTTGTAATAGGTGACAGAGAAACCCCAAAGCGAAACCTGTTGCTGCTGAATTGATTCTGACCACGGAAACCCTGTAGGACGAGCAGAACGGCCTCACAGGGCTCCCAGGAACAGCTGGTGGACTCAGACCACCAGCCTCTTGTCGGCAGCTGTAGCTCTTCACCACTGAGCTACCAGGCTCCGTTGGATGACAGTCTCCCAATGTTTCTGTGGGAAAACACACCCCATGTTCCAATACAGAAAATCAAGACCACACTCGCCACACCAGGTGTGAGGTGTAAGCTGCAGAGATGCACGTGTGCAAACCACACGCAGAGACTCAGGGGGAGGGTTAGGTGGGGAGGGGTGCCCTCAAAAGATCAGGCCCCGAAAGTTACATGACCCAGGCCCAGCTCCTAATGTCCCCCTTCTCTCCCAAGTTTAGAAAATGAAAGGACTCACCCTAAAGTGACAGCCCCCAAAGAGGTTCTAGGCTCCTCCTCCCCTCCCTTAGGCTTTGGGTTCAGTGCTGAAGTCAGGGAGGGCTGACCAGGGAGAGAAGCACCCTTGCCAGTCTCCTTCCAGATAAGGGAGCAGGTAGCAGGCCTTGGCCAGGAGCTCAGTCCACAAGTGCAAGGGACACCTGAGACCCTTCTTCTCTCAGAAGCAGACCCTGAGTCGGGTAGCCAGCACTCAGAGACCTGTGGACAAGGAGGTGGCTCCCAGGCAGGCCTGGAGGACGCATTAAGACACTCTTGTCCCCATGTGGCTAATGTCCCCTTGGTCCCCTGTTGCTGTAGTTGTTGGCTACCTCCCAGTGGGCTCTGACTTACAGGGACCTTCTATGTAACAGAAGGACACACGGCCTGGGCCCGCGCCACCTCTGTGTGCCTTGGTGTGTTGGGGCTCATTGTCAGAGCAACTGTGCCCACCCACCTCGTGGGACGGCCCCCAGTTCTCACCGGCCCACTACTTTACCAGCCATCATGCCCAGCCCGAGCAGAGAGCTGCCCAGGAAAACTCCCACAGCGGGCTGAGTTCGTCTTATGCACCCCCTCCCTGACATTCGATGGGCCCCCACCACAGGGACACTATGAGACGGGATCCACTCAGCAGCACTGGGTTTGGTTTTTGGTTTTGCTTCACATAAACAGCCCTCTCCAGGGGTTTCCCACCCAGACCTCTGTTGACCCAGGAAGGTGAGAACCTGAATCCACTAGCCCTCCTGAAGGGACGGCATTTTAAGGGACCTGCAGAAGGGAGCCAGAGGAGACAGCTGCTGACAGTGGCAGTGTCACTGCAGGAAGACAGCCAGGCCACCCCTACCTGAATCCCACCACGGGGCAGCAGTCAGTGGTGCTCACCTTGGTTGCGTTGCGATTTGCATAGTTGACACAAGCGTTATGACTCTGGTTCAGCCACTGAGAGGCAAAAAGTTGAGAGGGGTGGTCAGAGAAGGTGCAGTCACCTCCCCAGGAGCCTGGCTTGGGCCCAGGAGGCCACCCTTCCAGCTCACGACCGCTTCTGTCCCCTGCATTACCTGGCGTGACCAAGCATTCCAGTCTGCCCAGGACTGCCCAGTTTTAGTGTTCCAGGTGCCAATCCCCTGGAAACCCCTCAGGCCCTGGCAAACCAGGGTGGCTGTCCCACCCCCTCCATGCATGTGCAGCCGGCCACTGTGAAGCGGGCAGCACTGCCCAGACCAGGCCCTGCTGTACACGGCTACCCTCTCTGGGCCACTCAGGGCCACTGCGTGCAGGGGGCACCATGGTGGCCAGGTTGACAGAGCCCTGATCCTCTTCTGAAAATGCTCTAGCCCAGTGGCCCGCACCGCCTCCCCGGTCCCAGCACGGACGCTGGGAGGGGTCTGATGCAGGGGAGCCTCTCCTGCATTTCTCCCTGGGCCTGTCTAGAGACAGGCGTGATTTTCTTCCTGGTTTGCTTTCTCTGCCCAGACACCACACACAGTCTCAGGGTTTGTGACACATGGTCATGACTTCCCTACAGAGTGGGGGGAACTAGTGTCCAAATGGCACTGTGGGACTCAGGGTCACATGGATCAAGCAGTTGGTGGGCAGCTCCCACTGCCTCTGTCTAGGGGTGACAGCGACCCCTCAATGGCCCACCATGTGCTGGGTTGTGCCGGGCCTGCTCAGCCCAAGGATCTCAACCTTCTCCCAAAGCTTCTGGGCCAAGCTTCTGGTGGGGAGGGGGCTGACTCGACCCCAAGAGGTGTGGCCGGGGGAGGAGCCACCAGGCCAAGAGTTCTGCCTTTTGGGGGTCTGTTACCTGCCAGAAAACAGTGGAGGCCAGCGTCTGGTTAGGCAAAAGGAGACCAACCACCTGCAAGAGAGAGAAGGGGCTGAGAACGTTAAAAAAAAAAGTACACTTTCTAAAGAAAAATTACACGGCCGTGAATAAAAGTGAGGTGGATCGATGCAGGACAACTCCCACCCTCTGTGAGACCCCTGCACAGCAGAGACCCTGTAGCATCCCCCACTTCTGTAAGGAAAACGCTTCCATCCAGCCTTCCTGGGCGCAGCCAAGGTGAGTAAAAGGTGAGTGCGCACACTGGGAGGCTGGAGGGTGAAACCCACGCCAAGGCACCGCAGAGGAGACCCAGAGCCCTGGTGCTGGAAAGCCAGCCACGGAAAAACCCGAGGGAGCCCAGTGCCACTGATCCATGGGCAGTGTGAGTCAGAATCGACTGACAGCAGCCGGTTCCATCCATTTGTGTGTACAGACACACACACACACTCTCACTCACACTCATACTTTCAGCTTGCCGGCTATGAGCTGTGGACGTCTCGGAGGTCAGACCATAGAGCCCCGTCTCCCATCTACTGAGATATTTCAGCACTCTCTTTAAAAATGGCCATGCAATGTCCCACCAGAGTGAAACAAAACCAAACCACCAAACGAAAGGAACACCTTCACCCCCACTCAGGTGACTGTAACTCTTTCAACACCCTATGCATCTAATACAATTTCTGTGAGGATTTAATCAAAGTTTTTCAACAATCTTCAGTGTTTTCGAAATACTAGTTGTGGAAATCCACACGTTATCTCTAAGGTTCCATAAAGCAGAACCCGCACTGTGCTGCGGCCACTGAATGAAACGTAACATCTAATCATATTTGTGGTGACCATGAAGGCGTAACTGAACACGCAGCCACATGCACCGAGCCCAGGACGCTTACGTGATGTGCGGCTTCATTCTCCCCACGGGCCAGGGATCACCCAGGACCAAGACTTGCTGACTTTATTTTCTGGGTTTAAGTTGAGATTAACTGTGTGACCGTGACCCTGGCTGAACCCTGGACTTCGGGGAGCTGCGTGTCTCTCAGTTTTGCCTTCTAAGTGTCTGCCTGTAAAACACCATCCACACCTCACCACTACATACAGAGAAAATGCGCACAGCCATCTACAAGCTGACTCACTTATTCTTGTAGATAAAGTGCTCGCTGGCAAGAATTTCTGCACGAACAAGTATGAACACCGCGCGATGCAGTAAACCAAACCCTGGGCATTCCTAGGAGCATCAGCAAATCATGTTTAAACATCACAACGTTTGAAAACAGCGAATGTGCACATACAGTTGTATTTATTGGCCCCTATCGGTTTGAATAAAATTATATACCGCAACATCTCTGCACAGCACCAATGAAGAGTTATCTTCAGAGACTCTCCTCCCAGGATGAGACCCCCAGTGGATCTCCCTTTACCATGTCAACACAGGAGTCCTGGACCCGGGAGGCCTTGAGTGTCAGGCCCCTGTGGGAGCACTCACAGAGGACAGTCCCATGTCAGGCTCTGGCTGTCCTACTTACAAAAGCGAACAGCTGACCTTAGAGGTCCTTCCCAGGTACTGAATTCTGTTTTCTCGCTCCAAGCAGCAGGTGTGAAGTCAGCAGAGACACTGCCCTTGTCTGTGCCGGGGTCACCTGTGCTAAAGAGGCTCTCTGGCCCCCTTCCAGCCAAGGGCCAGACCACAGAGGTGACACCTAGCTTGGAGAGGCTTGAGACTGGGACCAGACACTGAACGGAAATGAGGATGAGGACAAGTTCTGTCAGGGAAGGTCATCAGCTCATCCTGGACTGAGCACCACACACCTCATTGCTCAGTACCACTGCTGTCCCCTTCCAGGTCCTTCCCATGGGAAGCTGTGCACTGACACTAGTGCCTGGTCCACCCTTCCAAGCAGCTTTGGAACTCTTGTTCTTGCAGGGCCATCAGAGCTGTTGTCATACCACCCTTGATGTCTTGAATGTCATCAAAACGTCTTCCTTTCACTACTTTATCTTTCGGTCAAGAAAAAAGCCACTGGGGGCAGATCAGGTGAGTAAGGAGGGTGTTCTAACGCAGTTATTTGCTTACTAGCTAAAAACTCCTTCATAGACAGCTATACAATGAAGTTAGAGAACTTGCCACCGTGCTCCCACGTACCATGGCCATTCCAAAGGCGTTCCAAAATTGCTCTGAAGGGTGGACTAGGCGCTGGCATCAGTACACAGCTTCCCGAGGAGAGGACTTTGAAGATGACCACAGTGACATGCAACAATGAGGTATACAGCGCTGAGAACAATTACGTTCATGGACTTAGTCGTCAGACCTCGTGTGTGGATACATGTTTGTATACATGTGTGCACGGTTAACTGTCTCCCCAAACTCGAGGACGTGAAAGCTGCTCTCTGTGCCCGGTTCTCTGCGTGTGGTTCCCCGAGTCTGTTCATGTGACATGGGCATGACATAAACCAGCTGGTCTCCCCAGCTCCCACTGCACCCTGTGAGCTTGGGCAGGCCTCCCAGAGCACTGACACCCCGCAGACTCACTGTCTGTGGACCTGCTGCCCAGAGCACTGCTCCTGTCACCACATGGTCCCCAGGGTATCACTCCTGTCACCACACGGTCCCCTCTGTCCAGGGTATCACTCCTGTCACCACACGGTCCCCCCGTCCAGAGCACTGTTCCTGTCACCACACAGTCCCCTCTGTTCAGGGAATCGCTCCTGTCACCACACAGTGGAAGCTGCTGGACAGTCTCAGGGCAGAGGCGTAAGTTCTGAGTCACGTCTGGCACACGTCTTGCTGACACGGAGCCGTCCGCTGTGCCTCTGCACGGGCAGCCAGAGCTCAGGCAGTCACACCACAGCCCTGTCTGCCCAGGTTACCGACTCCACTGCAGGTGTCACGACCGAACCTCCTTCCTGGCCCACCTGATGGCCCTTTTCCTAGCCTGCCCTGACAGCTGTGAGACGGCCAGGGCCCGGCTCGTCCTGCTGCCCACCAGGCCGTGGGTCGCAGCAGCTCGCCGGCACCCAACCAGCCCCTTCCTCTGGTCCTCTCCTCATCTCCGCTTGTTTTATCCTGGGGCGAGCATTCTCGTGCCTGGGCTCGAGTCTTTCCCGGAACAAGCCAGGACCCGGAACAAAGCGAACAAACACCGGAACTGTGTACTACACGCAAGGGCGCGTGCGCAAACGCACGCACAGACGCACGCGCGCCCCGACGCCCCCACGCACAGATGCACGCGCGCCCCGACGCCCACACGCACAGACGCACGCGCACCCCGACGCCCACACGCACAGACGCACGCGCCCCCGACGCCCCCACGCACAGAGGCACGCTCCTCGACGCCCCCACGCACAGACGCACGCGCCCCCGACGCCCCCACGCGCAGACGCACTTGCCCCCGACGCCCCCACGCACAGACGCACGCGCCCCTTGACGCCCACACGCACAGAGGCACGCTCCCCGACGGCCCCACGCACAGACGCACGCGCCCCCGACGCCCCCACGCACAGACGCACGCGCCCCTTGACGCCCCCACGCACAGACGCACGCGCCCCCGACGCCCCCACGCGCAGACGCACGCGCCCCCGACGCCCCCACGCGCAGACGCACGCGCCCCCGACGCCCCCACGCACAGAGGCACGCTCCCCGACGCCCCCACGCACAGACGCACGCGCCCCTGACGCCCCGCCCGCTCGGTGACCAGGCAGCGCTTCACGGTGCTCACGACCCAGGCCGGCCACCTGGTCTCCTCGCCAGCCGCTGACTGCTTAGCGACAGTCCCCGGGTGACTGTCTGGCACTTCCCCACATGCCATCCGCTGTCATCTTCCTAATAACTCGGGAGCAGACACAGCAGAGGTGACCTTTCATATTTCGCGAATCAGGAAACCGAGGCTTACAGAGAGCTTGGTCTCCTGACTTCGGCTTTGAAAGCCCCACTCCCCACTGCGGAGCGTTCCAGGCAGGGCACCAGAGGAGGACATGTGGCCCCTCACTACGGCAAATACGAAGAAAAACAAAAATGTTCCACAACAGCCTCTAACAGACACGAAAATGAGGCGGCTTCATTGGGCGCCCGGGTGCGTGGGAGTCCCCGCTGCCGGGGAGGGAATGCCGACTCACCTGAGGATGGAGCGGCACCGCCCCAGAGCAGCCGGGGCTGCGACCCTGCCGGAAGCAGGCGACCACATGGTCCCCCTGGGGAGCAGGCGGTGGGCCGCAGCTTCCCGGGAGCGCCGAGGGCTCCATCACTGCGCCACCAGGGCGTCCTCTTCGGTGTTGGAGGGTGATAAATTTGAACATTCGAGCAGGAGTTCACAAACGGAGAGGTCAGAAGGGTGAAGGGGTTAGCTGAGGGGTGGTGGGGTGGCTGTGTGTGTGTGTGTCCCGGAACAGACACAGCCAAGACACTATCCCGACTGCAGGCTGGACTGACGGGGGTGTGTATGTGTGCGCGCGCGTGTGTACACGGGAGCTGCGAAAGCCCAGAGACTGGCCCCACTGCAGGCCTCGGAGACAAGAGGGGAGCCTGAAGAGGGTGAATCAGAAGGCAGGAGAACACAAAGCTCAATCAGCCCAAAGGGGCCCTGGGGAGCCACTGGAGGTTTGGCCAGGAGGGCAGGGCCCTGCCCTCCGGGCCTCCCAGGCAGGAGTGGGCAGCAGAAGCCCCCGGGTGCCAGCTGCGGTCCCTACTGGGCAAGACGCAGAGCCATCTGCACACTCCCAGGAGCAAGTGCTGATATTTTATAACTTCCTTTTTTCTTTTTAAGCCTAAATTAAAAATAAATGTTCCTTTCCGTTCTCAGACGTGTATCTCTGGTGCAACCCGTCCAACACTCCCTCCTGCCACCAGTTCCAGAGCGGGGAAGGGTGGGGAAAGAGGGTGCTAGGGAGAGGGAGCCAGCCCACCCAGGCCATGCCAGTGGATTGCGCCTCTCCCAAGAGGAAACACTTCAGGCATGGCTATGCTGACAGCGTGTGCGGGGAGCCCAGGGTGCAGCTGGTACAGAGGTAAGTACAGAGGGGGCAGGGGCCACAGGACATCCTGCCTGCCTCCCTGCAGGACCTCGGCCAACTTCCCCCTCCATGGTGGCTCCATTTAGCTCCTCTCCGAGCTGCTGTCCCCCGGCACACCTGTCAGTCCCTGGCTGGGCAGCCAGTGGTGACTCAGGCTTTGGTCACGGGGAGAGCTGAACTCCATTCCGGGCTGTGGTCCCTGCCAGCCGGGTGACCCCAGACAAGTAGCCTGAGCTCTCCGTGCCCTCCTGTTAGTGGGTGCAGTCCTGGCATTGCCCAGACAATCACGAGGGCAGATAGCTCACAGGTGAACGTGGCAGCCGTGTGGCATGACACAGGAGCTCACGCGACGTGAGTCGTGAGGGCGGCCCCTCCACCTTCCCAGTTCCTTCCCAGCCATGACCAGTCACTCCTGCTCACTACCTTTTACCAGCTGTGCCACACAGCTGGGGTCCACCTTGTTGCCACCCCATCTTTGAAGAAAGGCAAGTCTCAACCCCTCCGAGGATGGTGACAGAATTGAGGTCTTCCTCTCTGCTGTCCCCCAGAGAACTCCGGGTTCGCACTGCAGACTGGAAGACCACTGCTAGCTACTCCACTGACTATTAAAGAACATGGACCCATCCCTGGCCAGGGAACAGCTCTGCCAGATGGTGACAGTAGCCACCAGCAGTCAGCTCTCTGACCCCTTTATTAGCATCCCTGTCACCTGGGGCACTGGACTCTGGGGAAGGATACAGATGGAGTCGCTGGTCCAACTCTTAACCTCTGTGTCCATCCCTTGCCAAGCCTCCTCGTGGGAGGAAGGTGTTCTCCTGACTTTGCTGGGTCACGGGACTCGCTCTGGCCAGTGACATGAGAGGAAGTGGCCACAAGCCAGTGCTGAGTCAGGCCTCGAGGTTTTCATGTGTATCTGCTTCCCCTTTTGTGTGTCGTCGTCTTCTTTCTTCTTATAATATTCTGTTGTGTTTCAGGTGAAATTTTACAGAGCAAATTAGGTTCCCATTTAACAGTTTTAGGGAAATTATCCCGTGACAGTGGTTCCATTTTTCACAGTGTGTGAGCACTCTCCGTATTTCTGCTTTGTTTGTTCTGTGTCCACTGGTACAGCTCTCCCCTTCCCTCCCCGCTTCTTGCCTTTGTTTCAGAGTAGACGTTGATGGTTTAGTCTCCTATCCATTATTTAAGGAAGTACAGTACTCACAGATGATCAAGTGTATTTTAGAAGCCAGTCTATTGTTGGGGTGCAAGGTGATCACAGGGAGTGTTTCCACCACAACCATGCCAGCTGTGGCCTGTCGAGCCTTCTGGCCCAAGGGGAACGAGAGACACGAGAAGCAGAGCCTAGCCAAGGTCTGCTGACTCCCGGCTGACCCACAGACCTGCAATCAGAAGCAGACCTGCCTCAGCTGAGCCTAACAGACCAGCCAAACCCCAACCAGCCAGCGAGTCCTAAGAACAAACGTTTATGGATGCCACTGAAATTTTTTGGCTGTTATTCGTCAAAAACTAACTGATACAAAGATCACCACATATGAAGAGTGACCATGCTGTCCTTCCTGGTCCAAAATATTGTACCATTACTAACAGGCCTCCAACTGTGTCTTTGCTGGCAACGTTGGTGGCTGGGTAGACCTGCTCATCAGCCCACCCACCTGGTGATCCTCAGCCCATCTTCCAGTTGCTGTGGGAGACCCAGGGAAGGGGCAGGGGTCTGTGCTCAAGCCTGGGGTCAGGACAAGGTCCAAGCAGGGCCTGGGGCTTCCACCTAGCAACAGGACACAGGAAAAAGCACACCCTCACCTCGGGCCCCTCCTTCAGATACTGGAAACACTGCAGAGAGATGAGGTTTCAATCCAGGAGAAAGGACTCCCCAAATACTCCCCTACATCTTGGCTAGCAGCAGCACACAACAGATGAAGACACGGGCACAGGGGGGAAAGGCCCCCGGCCGCAGTCCTGTGTGGGACCACACCATCCCCCACCCTCGCCACCACTTCCCATAGAAAGCTGACCAAGTGGTAGGAGAAAAGAGGTTTAAGAAGAAACCAGGAGAGACACTGATGACACACCCAAACAACCGGGCAGTGAGACCGAAGCCAACGGAAGGGCGTGGAATTCTCTGGCTTGGGAAGGAGACACCAGAAATAAGCACAGGAGAACAGAGCAAACCAAAGACACAGGGAGGGTCGGTCCAAAGGAGTGACAGACCTCAGGCACCACAGCCTCCTCCAGGGAGAGTCCAGGAAAAGCCGGTGGTGCCCAGCGACCACTGTTGACCACTCTGACAGCGCGGGACGACCATCGCACTCCCAGAAAACCAGACTCACTGGCCCGACAGACTGGAGACACCCTGAAGGCGTGGTCCCCGGATACCCCTTAGCTCCATAATGAAGTCATTCCCGAGGTTCACCCTTCGGCCAAAGACTGAAGGGGCACACCAGTTCAGGGGCAAGGACTAGAAGGCAAGAGGGGACAGAAAAGCTGGTGACAGGGGACCCAAGGTCAAGAAGGGAGTGCTGACAAGTCAAGGGGCTGGTAACTGAAGTCACAAAACAGTCAATGTACTAATTGTTGGATTTGTCCTGTAACCCTTCATCTGAAGTACAAAAAGAGTCATCGTCCCTCCCGGCCGCAGCCACTGTTACAGGACAACCCCCTCCCCCCCCCGCTTCAGGTTTTACCTCACTGGTCCTCTCCTCTGGGAGCCCCTCTTCACCCTCGAGACGGGGCCCCGTGCTCTGCCACGGGCTCCCCTGCATGCCTTCCCTGCAGCACTGACCTCTGGAGGAAACTCATGTTTACTGTCCTTTTGCTTGAGAGACCACAAGCTCCAGTGGGGCAGGACTGCACAACGTCCCCTTCTCAGTCACCGGAGCCCATGCGCGTGAAGCAGCAGGCCTTGGACACTGCACCCTGGCCCTCCCCACTGACACCCACGCTCGAGTCCAGAGTGACCCTCTTCACTTCCAACAGACGAGAGTGGCCTGGACCCTGCAGGCTTTCTGTTTTTCCTTCTACTTTTTCTCCCTCTTTTTGGTTTATGGGGCCAATGACTGGGAAAGGAACACTACAGTACTTTGGGGATGCTGTTGTTTGAAGGCTTCCAGCTAGTTAGAGGAAACATCACTAGTGAAGTGAATGTCTGTCCCTGGCTGGTCAATTCCAGCTTAACCTGAGCAGCACCTTTTGTACAGCACCAACTAGGCCAAGATGGTTGGTGTCCAGTCACACTGCAGGCAGGCTGGGGAAAATACTGGGCTTGGGGCTTTGCCATGAGAAGGGTCAGAAGATGTCAGAAAGGCCTGGGACACAGCCAAGTTCTCATGTCATCAAGTGAGGTCCCATCTGGAGATGAGGTGAGTTGGCCAGCACCTTCCTACCATGGTTTCTAAATCTGTGATTAGCTGTAGTATTAAAACGAGAGGATTCAGCGCAGGGAGTCAAAACTCTTCATTTCTCAAGACAGAAACTGAATTTGGGTGTCATCTAAGGTCCCTGAACTCACTGGGAGTTCATGGTCAGCAGTCCTCAAAAGCCCAGCCGGACATGGGAGACTGGGTCCCAAGTCTAACAAGCAGAGCTCAAGGCTGCAGAGGCAGGCACAGATGCCACCAGCAGACCCGCAAGCCAAGGCAAGGCTAACTCCCAGCGGCTGAGGCCGTCCAGTGGCCACAGCTGCAGGCCCAAGGCAGGCCGGAGAAAGGGCTGGGGGGAGCCAGACCACCAGGACCTCGCCTGTGCCACCCTGGCAGGAAACGGACAGCACTGCCGCCTCTTGGTGGAATCCCTGGGAGGGGAGATGCGGAGCATAAGAAGCGACCCAGCAGGCAGAGCTGGCAGAGCCCATGCGGGAAGACCCCACGAATGCCCCAGGAGCCCCGCTGGGCTGGGGCGGGGGGCCGAGTCCAGCAGGCCTGGCCCATGGCTTTAGCTGCTGCACTTATATATAGCCTGGGATCTCTCTGCCACCCACCGAAGGGGGGACAAGTTCCCATCTTCAAATGTTAAGCTTAAAATAAGACGCTACGTGAGCGCCAGTGGGTCTGTGAGATCTGCTGACTAAACTGGCACCAGCCTCGGGGAGAAAGCCAGCGCATTTCTCCCCAGCACGGGCAGGAGCGGGGCCGGCCTGCTCCAGGCAAGGCTCTGCCCGGGTGGGCAGGAGCGGGCGCCGTTGGGCAGGTGTGGCTTGGACGTGGCTCCTGGAGGCATTGTCGTCCCTTCTTCCCACTGCTCAGGGACCCATCCAGCACACTCGCTAGCCCCCACACCTCTTTTGGTAAGCACTTAAGTGGGGTCCGCACGAGCACACTTGTAACCCCCTCTCCTAACCTGAGCAGGAGCGCCCCTGAGGGGTGGACCAGGCGCTCGCTGAGACGCAGAGGAGCCAATGTGGCTGGTGAGAACCAAGCCTGGCAGGGAAGGGCCAGGGCAGCTGTGGCGTGCCTCCACGCTGGGTGGGGCAGCGGCCCCGTGAGGCAAGAGGACCAACAGGTCCTCATGTCGCTCGTCTGTGACGATGCCAGGACAGACAATCATCATGTTCTTCACGTGCGATACACAGCTGCCCAGCTGTTCTGAATCTGGGGATCTGCCTCTCTGGGCTAGGCAGTGGAGGCAGACGGCCACCACCATTTTGGCCCGGGCTGCTGCTGAGGTCGGCCGGGGGTTCTCCCACATCCCACTGCCCGTTCTGCCTCAGTCACAGGCTCAAAGAGGACCTCAGAAGCCAGGGCATCCTACTCTCAGGCGTACCCCTTTACTCACAGAGGGGTGCCTACTCCAGGGCGGAAGGGGACGACACCATCTGCTTCTACCATCAGCCCCAAACAGCATGGGGCGGGCCAGCACCCAAGTTCTTCCTGTAGGGCCACACTGGAACCACTGGGTTGATTCTGACCTCATGGTGCTATCAGCTGGGGAGAACTGGCTATCTCACTCTGTCCTCTATTCAGGGACACACACACACCCACCCACACCCACACCCACACCCACACCCCCACACACATAACCCCCCACACACCTACACCCACCCACCCACACACACACACGCACAGCTGTTGATGTAGAGTCAATGCCAACTCACAGTGACCCTACAGGGCACTGCAGAATTGCCCCACAGAGCTGCCAACGAATGCCTGGTGGATGTGGACTGCTGCCCTTTCGGTTAGCAGCTGTAATGCTTAACCACTACACCACTAGCGTTGCCGTTCAGGGCCACTGCGACCCAAAATGACCATCTGTTGTGGGTGACTGAGGGACAGAACAGAAAAGCACAGGACCAACCTCAGGAACATCTTGCCAACTAGAGGCAGTGTGGGCATCTCCGGCGGGCCCGATTCACCCCAGCAGACTGCAGCCACTGCCTCTGTCAGGGTCCCCTTGGCCTCTTCTGGGGAAATGAGCCTCAGTTCAGCTTTCACCAGTTATAACAACCAGTTCTTTGGTAAGAGACGGTATTCCAGAAGATACATCTGTTTTTTCAAGTGTTGATGAAATATTTATAAAAAGTGTTATGTCACACTTCTGTTTGCCTGTCTAATCACCACCTTCCCTGTTTCTTGCTAAGATGACCTCTATACAACCGAGGACCAGCTGTGTACACCAGCTGAACTCTACAAGAAATATAAGCAACAGTGCTGTATGCAACTCCCAGGAATGCTCCTTCCATCCTCATTTGGGGGGTTCACCCTTTCATGGTTCTCTTCTACTTTCTGGCATACTAGGGTGGCAATCAGAACATCAGCAGGCATGCTCAATGGTAAGCTGACTGTAAAACAGAAGCCTACATTCAGAACACTGGCATAGAAAGACGGATACTGAGTTCCTGATGACATCAGGGGAGACTGCCTACCTCTAAACTTCTTTGACATGAGTGAGAATTAACTTCTATTTTGTCTAATTTTTATTTTGGATTCTCTCTTACATACAGAGGATCCTAAGCCTCATTAGTAAAAGCATATACTCTGTACAAAGAAAAACACCAAGAATCCCAAGGTCAGAAATGTAAAGGCCATATTTTCTAAAAATAAGGTAAACCAGAAAATAACGAAAAAAAGAATACATTTTTAAAGACCCAACCACTTGGAGTTTAAAATGTGTTCTTCTAATAGCTAATCGTCTCCTTGAACAACTATCTCCTCTGCCATGAGATCTGAAGAACTGGATGGTGCCTGACTACCATCAGTGAGCATTTTGATCAAAGATTCTACAAAAGAATCCAGACCAAAAAGAGGAAAATGCAGAACAGAATTTCAATTCTCATGAACTACAATTTACTAGACACATGGAGGCTGTATAAACCCCCCAAACTATCTAAGATAATCTTTAAACCTTAGACCTAAAATATCCCCTGAAATCTTCTTAAAACCATACAGTAGTTTAGCTTAACTAGTAAAGAATGTCTGCCCTGAGTATTACTTTTAAGAACTATCTATATGGTATCAAATTGACAAAGCACCTCAAAAGATCAGACAGGAACCCTGGGAGGCGGGGTCTTACCCATGGCGGAGGAACAACTGGGGGAGGCAGCCACGCAGCTCACGGACTCATCAGCATCACCGAACTGCACACGTGCAGCCTGCTTTCTGCTGTGTGTGTTCTCAATGACAACAATATTGTAAAAAGGCAAAGTGTTGTTCCGAATATAAGTTGATTATAGAGAAATTCAAAGTCACTTATAAAAAGAAAACAGCTCACTAGCATCAAGTTGATTCTGACCCATAGCTGCCCTTTAGGACACAGCAGAACTGCCCCACAGGGTTTCCAAGGAGCAGCTGAAGGAGTTGAAGCTGCTGACCTTCGGCCAGCGGAGCAAGTTCTGAACCACTGCACCACCAGGACCGCATGAAACACAGGATGGGTACACGTGAAAATGTACTGAAGATAGGACGCCTTGGGTTAGGGACGTCCAGATGTTAGACCAGTTCACACTTACCCTTCAGTGTTATGTAAACTTGCCCACACTTTAAGAAGACAGAGGCAGCCCCCACCTGCAACACACCCTTTAGCACAGCCCCCTTCGCCAGCCACATGTGCAGCTGTCACACCGCGACGGGGCGTCGAGCCTCTTCCGGCGCTAAAGTAAGAACCACACACACCTGTTACCGACCTACAGCTTCAACTTAAAGGCTCAGTGACGGACAGATCTCGTTGGTGGCCCAGGACTGCCCACAGAGTCAAATCCATACTTAGAGGCCAATTCATAGCTTCAACACTTGTATTAGGAAGAAAGAATGAGAATAAAAAAACTGAGAGTTCAAGGCAAGAAATAAGAAAAGCAACCACATTAAAACAAAGAAAAGGAGAAAAAGGAAATCGTAAGACCAAAGCAAGAACGAACAAATTAGAAAACGGAAACAAAAAGGACTGATTAACTGTATCCAAGAACTAATCTGTGGGCACAACTCTTATAAATCTGGTTATTTTAATAAAGGAAGTAGGGATGAGGAACGGGGACAAGACTTAAATTGATTAAAGAAAGGTAACCACATTTAAAAACATCAATATTTAACATGTCTTTTCACAATAAAAGACACCACAGAGCAAAAGAAAACAGCAGAGAGATGTGCGCTGTGTGTGACTTCAGGGATTGATGTCCAGTGTGCAGAAAGAACACTTACAAATTAATTACAAAAACAGAGCCTACAGAAGACTAAACAAAGGATGTAAATCGACAGAAGAGGACATACAAATTGTCAGGAAGTAGATGAAAAGCCAAATCCTTCTGGCGTTCAGGGACAGGAAACTGGAGCCACAGTGACACCCTACCGAAGCCCTTCACACTGGCAAACACAGTACAGAAATGAATGCCAGCGTCACACAGGTGCCATGAAATGAAGCCTCTTTGAAGGGAAATTTGGCAATGGGTATTACAATTTTTAACGTGCACAGCTTTTTAGACTGAAAATGTGCTTTCTGGAATCTGCCCTTGAGAAATCCTCATGCCTTGACAAAAAAAGAGCCTTATAGGAATTTTTTCATGGCAGTGGTGTTTCTAATAGCCAATGGTCAGACACAACCTAAATCTATCACTAGCAAAAAAAATGAAAACCAAACCCATTGCTGTGGAGTCGATTCTGACTCCTAGCAACCCTGCAGCACGGGGTAGAATTGCCCCCAGGGTCTGCTGAGGAGCGGATGGTGGGTGGGATCCGAAAACCTCTCGGTTAGCAGCCAGGCTCTTAGACACTGGGCCACAGGGCTCCGAGAGTATTGTTCAGCAAGAGAAATGACGGGATGAAAGAAAGAAACAGATCTTTATGTATGCAAACCATTAAGTGTAATACAGTAATTACAGACAAAATAAGCACACTGTTGTGTTTTTTATTAAAAAACACAAAATAAAAATTTAAGTAATGACTTTCATATACGCAAATGCACACAGAGAAGGCCAGGAAATTCCCAGCAGTTTCTAACCGAGTCCCTCTCAGTGGACAGGGAGTCGAGGGTCATCAAAAGGACTGTCACTTTTTTTTCAGGTCATTTGAAATCTGAGTTGAGAGAACATATTCACACATTACTTGTATAAGTTTCAGAGGCAAATTCCTTCCAAACCACTTAAGAAACCAAAATATCCCTTTAAAAATCCTGGTAGTATTTTTGAACTGCAAAGAACATATTCATGTATTACTTGTATACTTTAAAAATACATATATGAGGAGACTTTTTTTTTTTTTAATCCTGGGGATATTTCTGAACTCCAAAGAAAAGATAAAAAAGATACTGAAGCTCCAAAGAGAGGCCGCTAAGTGGTGGTAAAGTTTACAGACGGAAGAAGAGAGACTCGGGCCGACTGTTGTTCCCGGGGCAGAGCGAGAAGACAGGCCTCCCCGGGCACTCGCGGGTTCAGACACATCCTGCCTACACACCGTGCAAGTTAGCCAGGGGTGTCCTCTAGTCAAACACACAACACACACACGCACAACAGGGGAAGCCTGAAGGGTCCTGAAGTGTTAACAGGTGGTTAAGAAAGGACTCCCAGATCGAGTGAGACCCAGATTATTTCCTCCAATGCGGCAGCTGTGCACAGGTAGCAGGGTAAGAGGACGTGTGGGGAATGCCTTCCCAGGCGGGCAGGGTTAGGAGGTCACACTTACACAATTCTTGACACTGATGATGTCAACACAATGCCACCTCTACATAAAAATCACTGAAGAGTAATCAGCCCTGCATTGGGCAAATCTGCTGCAAAAGACCTCTTTAAAACATTGAAAAGCAAAGATGTCACCCTACAGAGCTAGGCACACCTGACCCAAGCCATGGTGTTTCGCTTGCATCACACACACGGAAAAGCTGGGAAGGCACGAGGAAGACAGAAGCAGCACTGACGCCTGGCCTGGTGGCGCGGAGGGGACACTGAGGGCAGCGGGCCGCCGAACGGACAGGTCTGTCTCGAGGACGCACGGCCAAAAGGCTCCTCAGAAACCAGGACACTGAGACTGCGTCTGACACCCGTCTTGGACATGCCGACAGGAGGGACCCATTCCTGGAGAAGGACGCCATGCTCGGTGAAGCGGGCGGTCCGTGGAGGAGGGGAAGACCCTCCACGAGACGGACTGGCACAGCGGCTGCACCGGTGGGCTCAGGCACTACAAGGCTCGAGGCCGGCACAGGGCAGGGCCACCAGGAGCCGGAACTGACCCAGGGCCCCTGGCAACAGAAGGCTCTCCTTCTGCACCACTGACCACTCTGGGGATAAACACGAAAGTGTGCGAGACAGGGAGGGAGACAGAAACAGAGCCAAATAAAACGCTGACAAGTGCGCACTGCACGGCTGGAGGGAGCGCTCAGAATCACCGGGACCCAACAACCACAGACGGGTCACACTTCATCATTAAAATTAGCAACTGTTTTCAAACTCAGTGAAAAGATAAAACACAACAGTATTTTGTCTGCACGAGATATGATATAAAATGACATAGACATTAAATGTTGCCTCTGATAGAAAAGTATACAAGGCAAATGAACTTTAAAAAGCAATAGCACTATTCGTCTCAGATGGAACAGTTAAAGGCAACAGTATTTCCAGAAACAAGGTGAGTGTGGGGCACGCTCACGGCACGCTCCAGGACTTCTACTGCCCCACGGGCCAACGTGCTCAGCCCTACACCCAAACGGGAAACCCTGGTGGCACAGTGCTTTAGTGCCACTGCTGCTCACCACAAGGTCTTCAGCTCAGATCAACCAGGTGCTTCTTGGAAACCCTACAGGCCAGCTCTACACTGTCCTACGGGGTTATTATGGGTTGGAATCACACGAAAGGAATGGGTTTGGGTTTTTTGTTTACTTTTGCTTGTCCCCAAACCAAACTGTCTCACTTATGACAGGACACTTCTACACCTTTACGCTAAAAATTGTCATTATTTGTCTTGGCTTTTTGCTTGTTCATGTAACTTTTAACACCAATTTGCCAAGTTCCAACAGAAATTCTGCTGAGATTCTGATTAGAATTACACTGAATCTAAGTTTTGATTTGAAGACAACTGTCTATTGATGATACTGGATATTACCATCCAAGATGATCTGTGTCTCCGTTTATGGGCAGTGTCCAGGCTACTAGTAAAGTCAAGTCCTTTCCCAAATCGGAACAGGTGCACACAGTCCTCATTTAGCCTTCCTTTAGGACAACAAGGGGTCCTTGCTGCACAGACGTTTGAGTGCAGCTGCTAACCCACAAGTCAGCAGCTCCAATCCACCAGCTGTCCTTAGGAACCCGATGGAGGAGTCTACTCTGTCCTGCTGGTCTGAACTGACTTGATGGCCATGGATTTGGCTATTCCGGTTCCAGTGCAAGAAAAGACTGGAAGCGTTCTAAATGATACAGAAGTCACACTGGCAGCAAGTGAAGGGAACTGTGATGAAGAGCTTGTTGCACACAGTGGTTGGCTCCATCGGCTTCAAGTGAGGGCACGTCTACACAACATTTAAGGGGATGTGTGTGAGCTGTCCTTAAGTTCTGTGTAAGTCTACGCAGCGACCTGGGGACGACCGTATTCGGATCTTGAGTTTCCTTCAATCAAGTCTTTCCATAAAGCTTGCACACCTCAAATTTATTTTAGTACCTTACAGATTTAAGTGTGATTGTCAATAGTATGTTCACATTTGTGAAAAATGCAGGGTACGTTTGTAAAAGCAATGTCCTAGAGGGTGGGTTTATAGGCACACAGGTGACTCCACATATTTGTCTTGCATCTAGAAATCTTTAAAACACTTAGTTGTTCTCATAGTTTGTCTATTCTCAAGAATATTCTTGTTTCTCCCTTTCCAGTATCAGGACTGGATACTTATTTCTTCATGTCTTACTGTGCTTGCTACTCTCCCAGGAAAATGCCAAATAGCTGGGGCATGATGAGGCTTTCCCGCTCTGACCTGCCCACTGAAAAACTGGCTTTGTTTCATCTACGGGAGGAGGAGGGGCACACATGCTATCAAGTTAGGGAAGTTCCCTTCCAGACCAAATGTACTACCTTTTTCCTTTTAACTCATAAAACGGAGTTACGTTTTTACCAAATACTTTTTTGTATTTACTGAGATGATCATGTTTCCCCTTCAATTTTTAAACGTGATAAACTATATTAATATACTCTCCAATGTTACTGTCACTGGTAAAAATCATTTGGTTATGCTGTCTTTCAATACATTGCTGGATTCAATTTGCCATTACTTTATTTAGAATTTTTACATGTAATCACATAAATGATATTGGCCTGCAACTTTTCTTTCTCTGAATTACTTTTTTGGTTGGCTTCAAGGTTACAGCACCCACACAAGTGAACTGGGGAATATAAGATCCTTTCATTCTCTTTCAGAGGTTGAGGCCAGCTAATTTGGGGTTTGTTTTAGAATGAACTTTTTAAACTATGACAAGTAAGCTCACAAACTCATCCTACAAGAAGTGCTGCATGCCTCATTGCTGTATATCACTATGGTCATCTTCCAAGTACCTACCTTGGGAAGCTGTACACCCACACCAGCACCTAGTTACCCTCCAAAGCAAACCAGGAATTCTTTTCCTGGAATGGCCATCAGAGCTTTTGTTGTATTACCACTGATGTCCTGAATGTCATCCAAGTGTCTTCCTTTCAATATTTCCTTTATCTTCACAGCATACATAATTGTTGGTTGGAAGTTTTTCTCCCTCAGGGCTTTTGTCCTCCCACTGCTTTCTTGCCAACATCATTTCTGCTGAAAAGTCAGACAAAATCCTACAGGATTTCCCTCCAAATGTTAGCTTTGCTTTGAGATGCACTGCCTTTAAGGGCATCTGTTAATGTTTCATTTTATTGAGCTTGATTATGTCTTGGTGTCTTTCTTTTGAGGTCTAGTTTTTGTGGTGCTTGATAAACATCTTGGATATCTATGTTCTCTTCTTGCATAATTTCAGAGAAGTTTTCTGTCAACAACTATACAACAATGTTCTCTGTATTTTTATCTATCCCTCCCTGTTCAGGAACTCCAATTATTTGTAGATTATTCCTTTTTAATAGAGTCCCACATGTTTCTTAATGCTTCTTCATTTTTCTTATTTCTTTTCTCTGATTTCTCCTCATAGATGCTGGTGTCAGTAGCTGTGTCCTCAGGGTCACTGAGTCTGAAGTCCATCTCCTGCTCTTTTGGCTTTGAACTGAATTGCTTAATTCTGTAATTTTGTTACTGATCTGCTGTATTTTAGATCATTGATGTTCCATCAGTTCAAATAGCTTAGTTAATTTTTCACTTTGTTCTGCTGCATTTTGTTGTATATATAATTCTTTTTGTACTCAGCCTCTGATAGTTTCAGAAAGTCTTCATCAGGGAACTTTTTGGTTCTTTATTTTGGGAGTTTCTAGAGCCCAAGTGGACTGCTTCTTTATATGATTAACTATGGTCTGTTGTTTGCATGCCATCTAGAAGCTCTTTGATTTCACCAATGTTACCTCAACAGGAGCTGAGACAGTTCTATGAAGGGAGCTGGTCACCAGCTGTCTCTATGTACTCTAGTGATTGGCCCCAGGTGGCTGGACTCTCTGGGGTGGCAGGCTCTGCTACTTGGCTGGCAAAGACAGTACCCTATTTATGGAGACACTAGGGGGCCATCAGCCAACCCTACAAAGTGAATCAGTGAAGGGTTGTGAGAAGCTGCCAGGCCTCTCAACAGACAGATCTCCAGTCAAATACAGAGGCCTCTTGTCGAGCCTTTAAAAGAAAACTTGACTTCTGCACAGAGAGCTGTCCAACTGCTACTGAAAACAGGCCCTCAGGTGCAGCAGACTCTATCTTCCAGCTGACGATGAAAGTACCTTATGGGCATTCCCAGAAGCTGCAGTTCTCTGATACAGCAAGTCAGCAGGAACAGAGGTCAGAAGCAGCTGGCCTGTCTTTGACAGCGGTAGCAATACTGGTGCCTAGTCAAATGTGACACCACTCCAGGCCCTAGGGCTCCCCAAATGTCCAGTTCTCCATACAAATATCATTCCAGGCCTTAGTTCTCAGAGGGAATTGAGGAGATGTGTGTCTAGTCTGCCATCTTATAACAGTCTCCCTTTCATCTCTGGATAAAAAGAAAAAGTCATTGGAGCCCAGATCAGGTGAGAAGGGAGGGTGTTCCAATACAGTTATTTGTTTACTGGCTTAAAACTTCCTCACAGACAACTATGTGATTAAGTTCACAACCTTTCCACCATGCCACCATGTGCAATGGCCATTCCAGAAAGAGTTCCAAAGTTGCTTTGAGGGGTGGGCTAGGCAATGACGGCAGTGCACAGCTTCCCAACAGGAGTGCTTCAAGGTCACCACAGAGGTATGTAGTAGCACCTAGAACAATTAAGTTCACGGACTTAATTGTCAGACCTTGTACACAAATTCAGTCAGTTGTACACACAACCAGTGACACTGATGACATTCTTCAAATTGTACAACTGTTCTCACCTCTTTTTCCAAATTGTTTCTCCTTCATTTACCAGGTGGTCACTGAAACTGGCCATTTGGGTATCTCTTGTCAAGTTGTTGTTGTTGTTTAAATTGGGTTCTTTTTATTGCTTTCTTTTGGCATTCTTTACATCACTCAATAGTTTCCCTAATTTAATGAGATGTATCTATAGATTTTTTTATTGTGCTTTAAGTGCAAATTTATAGAGCAAATTAGTTTCTAATTCAACAATTTACACACAAATTGTTTTGTAACAGTGGTTGCAATTCCCACAATGCGTCTCTGTGCTCCCTTCTCTACCCAGTCTCCCCATTTCCATTTGTCCCCAGTTTTCTGTCCTTCCTCCTTTTCAGTTGTGCTTTTGGGTAGATGTTACCCACCTGGTCTCATTTACAAGATGAGCTACACACATTCCCCACGTGTCACTGCATTATAAACTTGTAATAACCTTTGGCTGAAGGGTGAACGTCAGGAGTGACTTCAGTTTGAGTTAAAAGGGTGTCTGGGGGTCATAGTCTCAGGGTTCTGCCTATCTGTATCAGACCAGTTAGTCTGGTCTTTTATTGTGAATTTGAATTTTGTTCTACATTTTCGTCCTTCTCTCTCCAGGACTCTCTACTGTGATCACCATCACAGTGGTCAGCAGTGATGGCCAGGAACCATCTAATTATCCTGGGCTCAGGGTGGTGGAGCCTGTGCTACACGTGGTTCCTTAATTCTCTGGAGATATATTTCCCATGTGACCTTGGTAACCTTCAGTCTCCTTTGCTCCAGACAGGATGAGACCAGTACATATGTCTTAAATGACCACTCAAAAACTTTTAAGACTCCATAAAGGCTGCCAAGCTGCCATCCGAGGGCACAGCAAATGGTCCCAACTCAGTAGGAACGGATGCTCACTGAGGACCAAAATGACATGTGGTAAAGACAACCCAGAAAATACAGAGACCCACATGAGTGGGTGCCTACATCAGCTTGGGACTGAAAGAACCACATGGTGTCCGGCCACCACCAGTGACAGCCGCGATGGAGCTCACTAAGCTGATTCTCACTGGCAGCACAAGAATAAAAAGGGGTGCACCCTGAGATCTCCACTAAAAGACCTCAATTGATAGTCCAGCAGTGTCAGGGTTCCCCTGGGAGCATGGCCCCTGGTCCTGATGCTGCCCTTGCCCATAAATCATAACGAAGGTCCACTCTTCAGACATGAATGGATTGGATTTGGCGATGCAGAGCGACCATATATTGGATGCACTTTACGGTTCTATGCATCTGTAGGATATCAGCCTGCTGACCTCTGGCTGGAGGAAGGAGAGTGGGTGGAGAGGAGGGAAAAAAGAGACTGTTGGGAGGATGAGACATGTATGGAGCAGAGAGGAATAGTGTGCTGTCACCGGGCAAGGAGAGCAGTGGAAGCTGCATATAGATGGGCATGTAAATTTATACAAGAATGTACATTTTCACTCAGTCACAATAAAAAATAAATAAAAAACTTTTAAGACCCCAGAACTTAATGACAAATTCTAATGTAAACAAATTCTCAGTTGAACAAAGCCCAATCTTGCATTAGTGATTAATGTTTTTACGTCCTGTTTAAGAATATAAAGATAATATACTATGTTGTTTTCTAGAAAAATGTCTGGTTTTATCTTTCATGATTAGGGTTATGATCCATCCATAATTCATTTTTGTGTGTGGTGTGAGTGTAGGGGTCAAGCCTCACTTTCCCACCTTATGGGTATCTAATCAATACAGCACCACCACTGGAAAGCCCATCTTTGCCCACCACACAACTGCCCAGGGTGGTTATCTAAACCAGGTGACCATACGCATGTAGGACTTGTTTCTGGACTCTATTCTGTTCCAGTGGTCTATTTGTATATCCCTCTCTTAATTATAAATCTAGTAGGGCAAGTCCTCTAACTTTGTTCTTCTCTTCAAGATTACTTTGGTATCCTTTTTTTTTAAATTGAGATATAATTTACATACCACAAGATTCATCCCTTTATTCAATTCAGTGTACACCCATCGCCACTACCTAATACTAGAATATTTCAACAGTCTTAGATGTTCTTAACCCATTTCCATATTAACTTGAAACCGGGTTTATTAAAGTACCGTTATGTACAATAAAGTGCACCCTCTCTATAGTTTGACAAATTTTGATAAATATGTGCAACTGTATAACTAGACTTAAGAGAGAAAAGCATCCCATCATCTAAAGCATTCACTCACACCTCCTTGAGGTCCATCTCTGTTCCCAGTCTTCAGTTCCTGGTGACCACTAATATGCATTCTGTCACTCTGATTTGGCCTTTTCTAGAATGGCATGTAAATGGCATAGAAACATCTGCACTGTGCAGCATTTTATCCTTGCTTGCAGTGAACACAGCGTTTCTGAGATTCATTCATGCTGAGCATGTGTCAGTAGTTCACTCTTTTTTACTGATAAATAGTATTCCACTAGATGATATACTGTAATTTATTTATTCAAGTGATAGATATCCTAGAAGTTTCTGGTTTTAGGCTAATACGAATACAGCTACTATAAACATTTGTGTATAAATATTTCTATGGACATATGTATTCACTTCTCTTGAGTAAATACCTAAATTTACTACATGCCACGGACTGCCAAAAGAACAAACAAATCTGTCTGGGAAGAAGTACGGCCACAATGCCCCTTAGAAGTGAGGATAAAGAGACTTTGTCTCAAATACTTTGGGCACGTTATTAGCAGGATCAGTCCCTGGAGGACACCATGCTTGGTGGAGTACAGGGTCAGTGAAAAAGAGGAAGACCTTCCAAGACACTGACTGACACAAGGCCTGCAACAACAGGCTTCAGCTTGACAACAATTGTGGGCACGGCACAGGACCCTGTGATGCCTCATTCTGTTGTGTACAGACAGGGCCCCTGTGAGTCAGAGCCCACCTGACAGCACCTGACTACCACAAACAGCCAGACGTCAGGCTCTCAGGCCCCACAGTGAGCACAGGTTTAGCTTTACAACACTGTGACAGCACTTGCCCCGGCCCCTCTGCCCAACCCAGTGCCCATTCTAGGGCCACACACTGCATTTAGGGGCTGTGTTTTTGGCCTCTGAGGTACACGAGAGAAATGAGGGCACACTGCCCCTCAAAGGTTTGTGCAGGCATGTTCGTGTCAGCGCTGTTTACGTGCTCGCACTCCGAAACACCCAAGGGTTCACCAGCAGGAGATGGACAGACCTGTTGATGAATCTGGAACGATGGGACATCACACAGCACAGAGGGTCAAGTACGCACAACAGAAGGGGTGAGTCTCACAAACGGTGCTGAGTGCGAGAAACCAAACACAGGAGAGTGCACACTGCTGATGCCCATTACACACAGCTCCCTGACTGGCAGAGCTGGGATACAGTGAGAGAAGACCAAAGCAGCTTCCTTGGGAGACAGCGAGTGGCAGGGGCACGATTAAATCTGAGACACTACAACGTTCTAAATCTTCATGGGAGTGTTGTCTACGCAGATGTGTTCACTTTACGGCCATTTACCCAGCCGCACGTTAATGGAAAGCACACCTTTCTGTTTGCTTGTTTCACTCCAATAAAACAAAAATTCATAGTTACCCTGACCCTGATTTCAAAATCAAAGAAAAAGGGTACTGACACCCCTTTCTGAATCAATGTTAAGAAGGCACTCTCGTTTTCCCACTACTCAGGTTCCGTGGGAAATCCTCCCCATGACTGCCATGCTCCCGAGCACTCCTGGGCACGGGAGACAGACACCAACAAAGACACTTCTGGATCTCCAGGAATTTATCCTACATCAATAAATCATTCAAATATTTATGAATAGTGATGTTGAGTTCTATGTTAAAGTTTTTTAAAGAAAAAAATTCTTTTAAGCTAATACTTACAATTGGCGTCCCAAAAGGAATGTAACCTGTGGGAGGGAAGAGAGCAAGTTTCATCGTCCCACTCCCACTCCTCCACCCCACCCTCAGCCGAGACACCCTCAAGACTGCTGGGCCCAGGCCAGTCACAGCCCTGACCGACAGAGGGGCTCAGGGAAGCCCCCAGACTTTCCCCCAGCTCAGCTCTCCCCGGCCATCAGCCAGAGTGCGGTGGGGGCTCCCCGTCTGCGGCACAGGCTGACCTGTGTTTCCTCCCCTGCAGTGCACAGCTTCACCTGTGCACTCTCCCCACGGGACAGCACGCTCCACTGGGGAGTGAGTCAACATGGGGAAGCCCGTGCGTGGCTGGCTTCCTGGGTCATTGAACCTCGTCACCTCCCTCTCTGTGCCCCTCCAAAACCCAGAGCCCTCAGCCTGAAGGCAAGATTTCCTCCCCAAGGCACACACTCCTGCTCACGCCCACTACACAATGCTGTGGATGTCCTTCCCCACCCACAACTACTACGCAAGCCTGCGGGAGTCCCTTCTCGCCCATGCCCACTATACAAGCCCGTGGATGTCCTCCCCCATCCATGCCCACCACACAAGCCTATGGGTGTACTCCCCCACCCACGCCCACTAGACAAGCCTGCGGGTGCCCTTGCCTACCCACACCCACTAGACAACCCCGTCTTGCCTTCAGCTAGCTTAGCCAGCACAAGCCGTACTTCCCTAGCACCATGCACTGTTTCTGGAGAGGGAATGCCCCCAATCCTAAGCCCAATACTTGTGAGGGTCAGAGCTTTTTAAATCTCAGGTTCCCTGCTTAGACATCCCTCTGCAGAATAGTGGGCGGCACACGTGAAGCACAGCCAGGCCCCGGGCGCGTCTTCTCCGTGCTCGCAGGCCTCCCTACAGCCAGGTTCCTGGGGCCCCCACAGCACAGCGGGGCTCTCATGTCCAGGGCTCTGACAGCCCCCACACCACAGTGGGGCTCTCATGTCCGGGGCTCTGACAGCCCCCACACCACAGCAGGGCTCTCATGTCCCGGGCTCTGACAGCCCCCACAGCACAGCGGGGATCTCATGTCCGGGGCTCTGACAGCCCCCACACCACAGTGGGGCTCCCACTGCTACCCCGCTGTGGTCAGCGAGCTGTCTCCAGTCCCAGCAGCTGCATGTTCACACTTACAAATGCGTGTCTTTGGTCTCCTAACCATCTCCCTCTGAGGAAGAGGCCAAGGTCACGAATCACAAGAGAAGCCAGGCCAGGGTGCAACTCTGAGACTCCGCTGTGGCCTCTGCAGAAGCTACAGGGGGCTCAGAGCCTTTGCTGCCCTGCAGACCCCGGGGCAGAGCAAGGTCACTGGCACGATCTGCCCAGCGTGCGTGCCGGCGTCAGCGTCCACTCCCCTCCCCTCATGGGTCAGGCTCTCTGGTGGTGGGGGCCCTGCCCACCCCTGCATCAGGGGCGTTCCTCAGTGGCCCACCCAGCGGGAGGCCTTGGGCCCAGCAGGTCACTTCCTCCCTGTGGCCCTGGCCTGCCCACTAGGATCCAGCCCCTCTCTGTGCCTCACAGAGCAGAGCACAGACATCTGGAGGGCGGCTTAACCGCAGATCAGGGAGCACGGCCAGTCTGGGGAGTCACCGCCCCAGCGGGGAGCAGGGAGCAGGACTGGGGAGGAAGGCGAGGTCACCCTCAGTGAGGGAGGAGGACTGTCTGGGGACAAACCACCCGAAAGCTGCCGCTCAGTTGGGGCGTGACCTGTGGGGTCACCACGAAGCTGACAGAGGTGTGTGGCCTGTGGGGTCACCCCGAGGCTGCCGCTCAGTCAGAGGTGTGTGAGGCGTCAAGGACAGCAAGTATTCACAAAGCTTCACAGGTGACTCTGGGGCCTGGCCAGGGGCTGCAGGGCTGGGCCAAGGACACAGGCTCTGGCCCCTGCTCAGGCCCCCACGGCGGGGCGCAGCTGGTGGAGCTGGCGGTCCTGGGGCTCACCTGACATCCTGAAGGGCATGAAGATCTTTTCATTGGTGTCCGGGTGCAGGATAGCCTGCAAGACAGAGCCGGGGACAGGGTCAGCGTGAGGGTGCAGTGTGACAGGGAGGTGGGGGGTGCAGGATAGCCTGCGAGACAGTGCCAGAGACAGAGCACAGCGTGACAGGGAGGTAGGGGACCAGCAGAGGTGGTAGGGGAGTTAGGAGGGCGACAGGCCGCTCCCCAGGGGAGATTCCAGGACCAGTGGCCAGTCACCCCTCTGCCATGTCCTGGGCAAAGACCACCACACCAAGAGCCGCACGCCTGAGCCCTCCTCCTGACCAGCCCTCCCAGCAGACTGTGGGAGACCCAAGGCCTGTGAGGTCACTCTCTCTCGGGCCCTCTGTCCTCGGCTCTGGCACACAGTTGGCACTTAATAAGAGCTTTGTGGAAGGAGCCTACTCCTCTCCCGGAACTTTGAGGGCCCAGAGAAGGGATGCTTGGCCTGAGTGCCAGTACTCAGAGAAGGGAGGGGTGAGGCGGTCAGGGGCCATGGGGAGGGGAGAGGCTGGGTATGCAACAGCCATGGGAGCAGCAGCATGACTGGTTCCCCTGGACAGCGCAGGGCGGGGCCCAAGAGAACACGGAGAAGGGCGGGAAGAGACCCACATGGAATTACCTGCTTGATTTTCTGCGCACTCCAGAGCTGAGGGAGGGAGGGAGAGAGGAAGGGAGACAGGAAGGGGAAGGAAGGGTGGGGGTAGAGAGGGGTAGGGATGGGGGGAGAAGAGGGGGAGAGAGGAGGAAGGGGAAAGGGAGGGGGAGGGGGGAGAGGAAAAGAAAGAAAACCAAGCATCAGTTTAAAGTCTCAACATCCCAAGAGGCTAAGGCTGACCCTCTCCCCCAGGCCCAGCAGCCCCCTAGGGTGGCATCAGGGGACAGGCATGGGTCCCACGAAGGGGGAGCTTGGGGACATCCTGCAGACTCAGAATCAACCTGCTAGAATTTGAAGGTGACAGACCAAGCTGCAAAAGAGCCTGAGCTGCAGCCTCTGCCCTGACCCTCCAACACTGTGTGGCTTTCACAGATGGAGAACAGACCCGCCTGTCTGAGGCACGGTCACAGGTGGCCAGCTGACGGCCAGCAGGAAGTCAGACAGGCCTGGGTGTGGATCCCAGCCCCACCACTCCGGAGTGTGGCCTTCACCGAATCATTCAGATTCCCTGGGCCTCTACTTACTTATCTTTAAAATGGGGGAACACCAGGCGGTACAAGGACGACCGGGATAGCATACCTAAGTGGAGCCAAGGCGGACAGCCACCACCACGTAGCTGTGAGTATCACCACACCACACTCCTCTGTCTACCTCCTCCTGAGAGCTCTGTGATCCACTGAACCATGTCCCCCCAGATGATGTTATTAACCCCAATCTCTCCACCCATGAGCAAGGCGCAGCAGTTAGATCACCCCACTGCGCACCGGGAAGCTGGCAGCGCAGAGCCACCGGCCGCTCCACAGGAGAAGGAGCAGCGGTCTGCTTCCCTAAGCACTTAGAGCCTTGGGAACCTACCGGGCAGTTCTACTCTGTCCCTTCAAAGATGAGGATGAAGGATAAACAAACTGTGGTCCACACACTCAATGGAACACTACACAATGACAAAGAACAATGGCGACTTCAGGAAGTGTCTCATCGCCTGGTTCCAACCAGAAGACGGTGTGCTGGGTGAAGTCAGTCGGCGGCCCAGGGACAAGCACTGCATGAGATCTCTGCTACAAGGACTGAGAAACAGAGTTCTGTGCAGAAGAAAACACTCTCTCATGGCTACAAGGTGAGGAGGGAGGGAGAGGACTGGTCACAGATTAGACAGTTGGCAGGAATTTGGTTGGGTGAAAGCAGTGACAGCACTCAGTAGAGAGCAGATCGACTTAACTGGACTACACCATAAACCAAAGGGTTTTCTCAACTCAACCCAATATTCCAAGGGACAGAGTAGCAGGGGTGGGAGTCTGGGGACCAGGATTTCAGGGGACATCGACATCAATTGACACAACTAGTTTTTCACTAAGGGTTTTCTGTGCTCCATACTGGTGAGTGGCATCTGGTGTCTTAAAAGCTAACAAGCTGCCACCTGAGGTCACCAAACGGTCCCAACTCGTCTGGAACAGATGACGACCAAGAACAACAAAGACACGAGGAGAAGACAGCCCTGGAGACAGAAGGAGCCGTGGGAATGGGAGACTGCAGCAACGGGAGACCAGAAGGGCCAGACAGTGCCCGGCCACCACCACAGGCAGCCGGGAAGAGCGACACAACGCGGGGTCCCTGAGACAACACGACCCAAACAGTGTGCAGCACAACTCTACTACAAGACCAGAAACGATGGTCCACCAACCCGAAGGGCCTCTGAGAACAGGACCCCTGACTTGCTGCTGCCCCAGACCTGAAGCCAGGACTGAGGTCGACGCTTCAGACAAAGAGTGGCCTGGACTCGGGGAAGCAGAGCGGTGCAGGCGGTGTGCGCAGCTCATGGTTTAATACATATAATGTATGTATTACTTATATAACATTATGTGTATTATGTTACATTACATTACATTACGTTGTATTGTATTTATTACATACATAGCTGTCCTACTGGTTTCTTTTTAGAGGGGAGAGGAGAGGAGGGGACAGGTGTTGGTTGAGTGGACACTAGAAGTGACAGGCGGAAAAGAAGCGTGTGCTGTCACAGGGCGAGGAGAGCAGGCAGAGCTGCAGAGAGCTGGGTGCTCAAGGTTTTCTATGGAAAATTGACCTGGATTGTAAACTTTCACTTAATCACAATAAAAAAATTTAAAAAAACAGAACAGTGTGGCACTGAAATACGGAAATATATACACTAATGGAATAGAACCAAATGCTCACAAAGAAGCCCCTAGATGTAGGGCCGAGTGACATTCCCCATGGATGTTGCGTCCTCTCGGTGGGAACAAGCAGGCTCCTCAACAAGTGCTGCCGGCGCGAGGGGGGCTCCGCACACAGAAGTGTGAAGCCGGACTCACAGCTCCCCCGACACACAAAAATTAAAATGGATCAACAACCTCAATACAAGAACTGAAACCATAAGATTTTTTGAACAAAGCATAGGGGTCCATCGGCTCTAGGATCTAGCTTTTGACAAAGGCTTCGTACACATGACACCAAAAGCACCATCAACAAAGCAAGAACAGACAACCAGACTTCATCAAGATGGAAAACTTCTGTGCATCAGCGGACTTTCTCGTGGAAGCGAAAAAGGGATTTAAGATTCAGAATATATTAAGAACGCTTGTAACTCAACGAGACCAACAACCTAACTAGAAAATGGGTAAAACATTTGAAAAGACATTTTTCCAAAGAAGCTATACAGATGGTCGACAAGCATACGAAAAGACGTTTGACGTTATCAGTCTCTAGGAAAACACAAACGACAGAGAGACGCCACCTCACCCCCACCGAGGAGGCAGTTATCAGGGAAACAGGCAAGAACAAGGCCTGGTGCCCATGCTGAGAAACAAGGACCCTCAGGCCTTGCTGGGGGAGGTGACTCGTGCCACCGCTAGGGAAAATCGCTGGGTGGTCTCCCCAAAAGGGAAACACAGAAACACACGACCCCCCAAAGATTCAAAAGCAGTGACTCAGACAGACATTCCTACACCTCTGATCCCTGCAGCACAGGTCACAACGGAAAAAAGGCGGAAGCAACCCAGACAACGGGAGACTGCTCGGCCATAGGTACACGTGGGGTGCTGACACGTCACAACACATACCAGCGCTGAGAGCACAGCAGGGAGTGAGACAAAGTCCGATGCAGAATGATTAACGTGCGATGATGTCACTTACAGGACATATCCGGGACAGCAAACGCGCAGAGAGCGCTTCTGAGCAGGTGCGGGGGCGGGGTGCAGGGAGAGAAAGCTATTGCTCCAGGCTGCTGGGCTTCCTTCTGGGGTGAGGAAGGTGTCTGGGAGCACACAGAGGTGACAGCTGCATAACATGGTGTCATCAAGGCCACTGAAGTCAGCACTTACAAGAGTCAGAAGGCAAAAGCTTTGTTACAGACGTGTTAACACAATCCAGTGTCCACAAACCCCAAAGAGCCCCTGCACCTGCACCTGTGTGCTGCGTTTCCACACCTGGGTGTGTGCACGGCCTTCCGGTGACCAGTCTGAGATCAAGGGGGGTCGCCAGGGTTGGGAGCTCAGCCGCTCAAATCCACCCGGCACAACCCAGAAACCCAGAAACCCCTCCAGGGTCACCGTGAGGCGGAACCAGCTCAGAAGGCTGTCGTGTATTTCAGGCTCCGGTGGCGCAGCGGTCATGAACTCAGCTGGCACCCACCAGGGCAGTGGTGTGAGTACACCACGGGCCCCTGGTCACCCTCTGGGGCAGGTCCTGTCCTGCAGGGTCACTGTAAGTCAGAATCTACTCGACAGCAGTGCTTATTTTTTTAATATAAGAAAATTTTAAAGGCAGTAACATGTTCTGTCGTGAGTTGCTGAAAGGAGAGTCACACTCAAGCTTGTGGAGTACGCAGTAAGTCTCCCCAGGCTTCAGAAGAAAACCCACAGACAGCAGGGCAGGAGGCGGGAACACGTCTCCCCAAGACCCTTCCCGTCTGATGGCCTACAACGCTGGACCCAATCTGTGAGGGACCAGGAGCAAGACTCAGGTCTGACTCCCACCGTAGGGGTCTCCCTGGGGACCCACCGCACCCGAGTCAGACTCTGGAGGCAGAAGCATGGGTAGATCATGGGACCGGCAGAGAGCAACCCGTGGCCGCCTCGAGCATGACCTGTGCACTCTGTCTTAACTCTGTCTCCCAGCAGCAGTCTGTTGTTCCTGAGTTTCTCTCAGGGTTGAGGACTAACCTGTGCTCTCTTTAGGACTGTGGAAAAACAAGCGATAATAACTGGAAAGCAAACGAATTTGCCGTGTGACAGGGAAGCTATGTGACACCCAGACCACCCCAGGCCCAAAATACCAATTAGGACATCACAACGTCTGCGAGGAGACCACCGTGACCACCCAGAAAATTAATCTTCTACAAACCCCAAGGACTCATAAATCCTTATTCCCTTCTCCTGTGAAGCCTCCAGCTAGTCTCCATCCTGAGAGGCAGAATTTGGGGGGATCCATCCCCTCTACCCCCTTGTGGACCAGCACACAATGAAACCTCTTGATTCCCGTCTGACCCCTGTCTCAAAGATTGGGTGTTTGCGGCCGGTGGAATGACACCGCTTCGGTTTGCAGTAGTGATACCACCCGCCAATTACGAGGCGGCTTTCAGTGTGAAGTGTCAAGAGCCAGTCCTGGGACCAGACCCCCAGGGAAGAAGACCATCTCGGGGTAGGAACCCTTCAACAGAAGGCCAAACAAGAGGTCATGGGTGGCCCACCCACACGGAGAATCGAGGGCAGCACGCCCAGCGTCCTCTGGTCAGCCCACTGAGGCATCTCCAGAAACCCACACGCCTCGTTGTGACCTGGTATTCTCTGGGCTCAGCCCGTCTCCGTCTGTGCCTCTGGCTAAACCCAGAAAACGAGCAGAACTGACCTCCTGGGGCACACAGGCTGCAGCAACAAGCCAGCGGATGTCAGACTCGGAGCCTTACCGTTGCCGCACTTGGAGTGGGGACAGAGAAGGGGTGCAGGAGAAGCAGTCTGGGTGAGCGGCAAGAAGACAGAAGTTTGCTGATGGCACAGATGGCCAGGACCCTGGCTCAGCCACCAGGGGACCGTGTGAACCTCAGAGCAGAAGGAGGTGCAGCAGGCAGACCTCAACCTGCTGCCGGGGTAGGAGGGTGGACAGAGAGGGACTGTCCCCCTGCCTTCGTCAAAGGCCCACACTTCTCTGGCCTCACTCCCTCCCTGCCCGAGGAGCAGACTCACCTTACGGAGTCTCTGACACCCCAGCTGCCCCTGCTCCTGTGGGACCCAGTCAGCACGCGGCCTCTGAGTTGCCAAGGCTCACGCCAAGTGCAGAGCAGGTGCCTCTGAGGAGTGGGGCCTGATGGACCAGGGTCACCATGCTGGGTTCCCAGAGTCCAGCTCCCCACGGACCAGGCCGCCCACATTGGTCTCCTTAGTGCCATGTACCCCTCCCCCAGCCCCAGCGCCACCTCCAGCCTGCTCCCACACAGTGCCTACCGCGCCCAGGGACCCGGGCGGCCGGGGTAGGCAGGGCCACACACGGGGAAGTCAGGCGAGCGTCTGCAGAGTGGACAGGGAGGCAGCAGTCTGCTTTGCTGATTCGCTCCCCAGAAGGTGGAGAGATAAAATCGTACTGTACTTATGAAACAAGAACAAAGTTTAATCAAAAAGAATAAAGACAAGAAACAGAGTTATCGAGAGCCCTTGGAAATCAGAAATATAATAGCTGAAGTAAATTTGACAGGTTGGGAATAAACACAAGGAAATACCTTGCAAAGCCAGCAGAAAGACAAAGGGGTAGAACAGGAGAGAGGAGCTGAGGGTCCATCTCAGGCATCCAGCAGCTGACTAAGAAGGGTCCTCAAGGAGAGGAAATCGTCAAAGCCCAGTCCAGGAAACTGTGAAACAGCTGACACACGGGGGTCTCCAGCTCCAAGAACCCACAACAGTGAACTGGAATTTCAGAAATAGCTTCCACAGATACAGAGATGATTCTAGAAATTTCCAAAGAAAGCAAACAGGTCACGGTAAAGAAGCAGAAAAAGTGGCCGTGGATCCCTCACATGGGGCCCCGTGAGCTGGAAGCCACTCGTTGGCAATTAGCACGGGCTTTATCCAGAGAACCAGAAGAAAACAGAGAAACATCTTCAAAATCCTGAAGGAAAATGACTGTCAGCCTAGAATTCTCTCCTCAGTCAGACTTTCAATTAAGGCTGTGTGCAGAATTGTAATTTTTCAGCTATAAAAAGACACAATTTCTTCTCGCTTACTCTTCATCAGAAATGTACTGAAAGAGTGCGTCACCCAGGACACGTGGTCAGGCGGCACCAGACCCTGGAGAAGGACGTCGTGCTTGGGAAAGCGCAGCGTCACCAACAGGCCGACTCTCCCTGAGGTGACAGACCCGGGGAGTCCGACACAGCGATGCACAGGGTGACGGCCCGGGACCAGGCAGTGCTCCGGCCTCTTGTGTGTCAGCACTGACTAGGTTACACCTCACAACACCAGCAACACGATCCTGAATGCCAACAGACCCCCAAACCATGACAACTACAGGGACTGACAATGAAGTCCATGACCTCATCCCAGAAGAAGGGCTGCACACCTCACTGCTAAACATCACTGTGGCCCCCTGGAAGGACTCCCCTTGGGAAGCTGTGCACCAATGCCAGCACCTAGTCCACTCTGCAAAGCAGTTCTGAACTCTTTCTGGAATGGCCTTCAGAGCTGTCGTTGTATTACCCCGATGTCCTGAATGTCATCAAAATTCTTCCATTCAGTATTTCTTTTATCTTCGGGTAAAGAAAAAAGTCACCGGGGGCAGATCAGCTGAGTAGGGAGGTGTTCCAATACAGTGATTTGTTTACTGCATAAAAACTCCCTCGCAGACAACTAGACAATTAAATTCGCAAACTTGCCACTGTGCACAGCAGCCACTCCAGCAGGAGTTCCAAAATTGCTTTGCAGGGTAGACTAGGTGCTGGTGTTAGTGCATAGCTTCCCAAGGGGAGGACTTTGCAGGTGACCATAGTGACATTCAGCCAAGAGGTACACAGCACTTAGAACAACTAAGTTCACAGACTTAACTGCTGGACGTTGTGTATTTATGGGGTGGGTAATGTAAGAGCACAACGCTCATCAACCCTAATACAAACAAATCCCCACTGCTGTCAAGTGGATTCTGACTCACAGTGACCCTATGGGACAGAGCAGGACCATCCCAGAGGGCTTCCCAGGAGCAGCTGCAGAGTCACACTGCGGACCTTCTGGAAGGCGGTCAAGCTCTTAAACACTGCACCACCAGGGCCCTCTACTGTAATCACAACAGGGGAAGACACACTGAGAAACAGCAAGAAGGAAGAGCAGCCGTCCAGGCCTTAAATACCGGTCTGCGGAGCGGCTTCTGGGGACAGAACAGGGCTGCAGACAACACAGCGCGCACCGAGAGCTCCGCTCACCAGCATGGCAACACTCGGATGCCTGAACGACACACGTGTGTCAGTTCGGGAAAAAATTTAAATCAGTTTTAACTTTAATTTTTTTTAGTTAGTATTTATCAACAAAAAGAGACACTTTGGCAGATTAGTCAACGGTTTTGCATTTTATGGTGTAAATATTCCTGCCGTAGCAGATTTCAAGCTAGCACTGGCCTATCACCGGATGTCGGAGTGGAAAGGGACACATGCCAAGTGTGCAGGAAGGCCATGTGAGCTCCCATGGGTCACCGCCTCAGGGCCTCCTGGCCTTCTCGGCCCCCTGCTTCCCGCCACACCTAGGGTTCAGCAGGGACCTGACTGTCCCTCTAAAGAGCCAGAGGTCCACAGGGCATGGACAGCAGAGACCTGGCTGTCCCTCCAAAGAGCCAGAGGTCCACAGGGCATGGACAACAGAGACCTGACTGTCCCTCCAAAGAACCAGAGGTCCACGAGGCATGGGCAGCAGAGATCTGACTGTCCCTGTAGAGAGCTGGAGGTCCAGGGGACATGGACAGCAGACCTGGCTGTCCCTCCAAAGGGCCAGAGGTCCACAGGCACACGGGGCAGCACCAGATGCAACCGCTGAGGGTACGGGGGGTTCTGGCCACAGGGAAAGTCTAAGAATCTGCTGTCCCCTTCCCAGCCCCTGCCGTCACCCACCCCAACAGAGGTACCTGCTCGTCGGTGACTCCTGGGCGCAGGGCGCCACGCCTGTAGTCCTCCAGCAGCTCCACCGCCTCTCTGAGCCGTCTCTGCGGGAAGAAGGCGAACACTGAGGGCCAGCTCCAGGGCCTCTCCCGGGCACGGCTACACGATCTCAGTCAGGCATTCCGGGTTCCATGCGCAAGGCCTCGTGAACTCCCTGACACCGTAAGGAAGGACACACCCAATGTCCTTCCACGGGACAACGGCTGTCTGTCCAGCAAGACCGTGGAACATCATTCAGCAGTTTAAAAAGTGAAGGAGATTCGTATACAAGGCCCCACAATTAAGTTTACTAACTCTGTTGTCCTAATTGCTCCCTACCTCACTGCCGACTGTCACTACGGTCACCTTCGAAGCCATCCCCTTGGGAAGCTGTGCACTGATGCCAGCACCTAGTCCGCTCTTCAAAGCCACTTTGGAACTCTTTCTGGAATGGCCATTGTGCACGGTGGCACAGTGGCAAGTTCGCAAACTCAATTGTCTAGTTGCTTGCAAGGGAGTTTTTACCCAGTAAACAAATAACTGTATGGGAACGTCCTCCCTCCTCACCTGACCTGGCCCCAATGGCTCGCTTCTTTACCCGAAGATAAAGGAAATATTGAGAGGAAGACATCTGGATGACGTTGAGGACATCAAGGGTAAGATGATGACAGCTCGGAAGGTCATTCCAGAAAGAGTCCCCAGACTGCTGTGAAGTACCGACTAGGCGCTGGCATCGGCGCACAGCTTCCCAGGGGGCTGCTCCGAAGGTGAGCATGGTGACTGGCAGCAGTGAGGGATGGAGCCCTTTCTCTGGGGTGAGTCTGTGGACTGAACAGCCAGTCCTCGTGTGACTGTGACTCACCTGCCAGGTGTGGAAGGAGAAAGCAGAATGCACCAACCAACAAAACCCACACACAGGGAAGACAGTGTCCCCTGTGAGAACACTCAGGTATGTATAGCCGTGAAAAAAGTTCTGGCAAGAGACCCACTCGACTGGCGTGTCATCGTCCAGGGCTGCACTAACAAAGGCAGGCCTGTTCTCACGCAGCCCGGTAGGCTACCAGTCCACATCCAGGGTGCCCGCTCCAGGGAAACCTCCCCCTGTTGGCTGTGGAGGAAAGTCCTCGTGTAGCATCAGTCTTTGTTCAGGGAGCGTCACGGCGCAGGAATCTCGGCTCTGCAGGACGCGCTCTTCTCACGGTGCTGCTTTCTTGATGGTGTGAGATTCCCCGATTCTCCACCTGCTTCCCTTTCCTTGGATCTCTTGCAGGATGAAAGGATTAAGAGTGGTGCAGGCCACACTCCAGGGAAACTCCCTTTACAATGGAGCAGCGGGGGACCCTAGGAAGGGGTTTACAGTCCCACCCTAGTCCTCTAATATATAGCAGAGGAAAACCACAAAAGGGAGAACAATCACAAAACATTGGGATCACGGCCCAGCCACAGGACCATACACATTTTGGGGGACACAGTTCAATCCATGACAGCCGGCAGCAGATGTTAGCTCGGTAGGGACACAGGGATAGCTCAGGGTTGTGAGGAAAAACCTGAATCCCGATTGTAATGTTGAAAGTTATTTACAGAGTACACGTTTTTGTAATGCCTGGTTTATTTCAAACATTCCACAAGCACAGAGTTAGCTGCTGTGGCTGCTAGCCACCGGCCCGCAGCTCCATTCCACCAGCCGCCTCCTGCAGCTCTGTGGGGCAGTTCTCGGTCCTGCAGGGTCGCACGGAGTTGATGGTGACGGGTATGTAAGGGATTCACATTGTTCAGGAAAAATGTCCTAAAAATTAGAGAAGCACAAGCCCTAACTTGAAATCACCAGGCGTCACACCGCGAGACGATCACGCAGGGTGAGGACAGTTCCCTTCCAGACCTAAAACGGCTGTCTGTGGCCACACAGCTCGTGAGCGGGAGCTTCTGGACCAGACCCCAGGGTCCAGCCTGATGCCTTCTCTGCCCACCGCTGACCCGACAGGCTCCAGGCCCCTGGCTCACAGCATTGTCCCCCAAGGCTGTGTCCTCTGCTGACACGACTCTGCCACTCTGCACCACCACTCCACGCAACGTGCCCCTTGCCACTGCCAGCTGGCCAGCAGCCTCAGTCTCTCGCTCATTGCCCATTCCAGTGACCCCCCGAGTCCCTGTACAATCTGGCCACATGCCATCTCCTCTAACACAGTCACCATGGGCAGCCCGCCAGCCAAAAGGCTGACTCCCAAGAGCCCTGAGGTCGGCAGGAGGTGTGGGCTGCCAGGGAAGGAAACCCAAAGATTCTGAGGACAAGCACCCAGACTCAGTCCTAAAGGAAGGCAGGGTGTGTCCTTCTGTCCCTGGGGGCTACAGGCTGGCCTCTGAAAAGAAACAAAAGGAATCTGCCATGGAGGTGAATCCTACTCACAGTGACCTCCCCGTGTCACAGGGCAGCACCACTCCACAGGGCTGTGCTGGGTGGAGGCGACCTCTCCCTGGGTCACAGGGCTGTCCTGGGTGGAGGTCACCTCTCCCTGTGTCACAGGGCTGTCCTGGAGGAGACGACCTCCCAGTGTCGCGGGACTGGCCCCCTTTCGCCCGGTGGTACTGTGAGGCTTGGCAGAAGGGCTTGGCAGCGCAGGAAAGGGAAAGGCCAGGGAGCTGGCCACGGGGTGAGCTGGGCAGGAAGTGTTCAGCAGGGAACAAGCAGGCAGCCGCCCTGAATGCAAAGCACTTGGAGGGGCCCACAGGCCCCCGGACAAGGCTGTGTCCCCTCTCCGCAGCCCTGGCAAAGGAGGGGGTGGGAATGGTCCATGGTGCCAATTCCCAAACCCTGCCTCCTGCGCCAGCCTGCCTGCCTCCTGCTTGCCACAAAGTGTCATCACAAGGGTCACCCCATATCTGGTCCCCGTAAGGTCGCTCTGGAAACACACAGCTGGGAGAGCTCTCCTCCAGTAGCAGGGGGTTAGCAGAGCACAGGCCTGTCCCCAGTCCCCATGGGGAAAGAGCGCCGCCCGGAGTGCTGGAGTGGTGGTCACAGAGGACAGGCTATCAGGAGACTCAAACAGGAGAGACGGGCACATAAAGAAAAGGCAGGGCAGAGTCATCAGAAGTAAGGTTCGTCTTCTCCAGCAGCGTTAGGGAGCACCACCGCTCACCCACACCGAGCCCGCCGTCTGCTTGGCTGGGGTGACGGAGATGCCCAGATGGCTCACGTACATGGTCACACTTCACTCACTGTGACAAATTTGCCACATTAATACATGATGACAGAGAAACGAGACAGAGGCCAGGAGGCAAGCGACACCCAAAGTACTCCACACCCCAGCTCTGGCAAAATGAAGCCCCCTCTGGGTCCTGACCCGGCCACACTACTCCCGTCCTCAGGCCCCCTTTCTGCCCTAGTCTACACCACCCCCAGCCCCCAGCCCTCCAGGGAGACCCTGGCTCCCAGCATCAGTACAACAGTACAGATGACGGCACCAACAGCAGCCTGTGCTGCGTCATCGTAACTGACACGCCTCCAGCTGGAGCGGGAATCTGTCCTTCATTCACTCCCTCACGTAACTACTCAACTCAGAAGAGCACAGGCCTTTTCAAATTAGCAGTAACTTGCCCGCACATCCGTGGCCAGCTGGTCCTCAGTACGTCTGCCCAGTCCATTCAGGAGGGAAAGAAGAACACTTCCACAGACAGTGTCAGACAGCGGCCTCTCCCCGAGCCGGAGAACAAGGCTGGACCTCCACCACCCACCACGTACGCAGATGAAACCAGACTGGATCCATGACCCACGCGGAAGAACTGAAACCATACAAGTCTTAGAACAATATATACAGGGAACGCTTCGGGACCTAGTTTTTTACAATTGATTCTTGGACACGATGCCAAAAACACCAGCAACAGAAGAAAAAATACAGACATGACTTCATATGAAAATGTGTATCCAAGGACTTTTTCAAGAAAGTGAGGAACTTACAGGATGGGAGAGAATATTTGAATCCAATATATATTATAAGAAACTTACAACTCAACCACTGAAAGACAAACTAATTCAAAAACGGGCAAAGGAAGAGTAGACAGGAAACTCGGGGGGCAGTGACTTTATGTTAACGAGGGACAGGTCAGAAAAGAGGGTGAGCAGGCCACACAACAGAAGAATGTTGTCACTGTCACTGAAGTGACACAGAGGAACTGCTGAGTTAGTGTCTGTTGTGCTGTGTACGTTTCCAGTGAATTATAAACCAACAAATGGGCCAAGGACTTCAACAGACATTTCTCCAAAGAAGACACACAGACAGCCCACAAGCTCACGAGAAGACACTGAGCATCATCCGCCACCAACGGAAGTCCCTCACGTCGACTCCGACTCCTGGTGGCCCCGTGTGACGGAGGACAGCTGTCCCACAGCACCGCAGACCAGTAGGTCTTTCTTCCCAGAAAAAGTGGGTGAGTTTGAACTCCAAGCCTCCTCATGGTCAGTCAAGCTCCGAACTTTCAGATCCTACCGGGCTCCTGGATTAGCCGAGAGGGAAAGAGACCAAACTCACTCCCATCCAATCTTGACTCACAGAGACCCTACAGGACAGAGCAGACCTGCCCCACGGGAGCCCCGGTGGATGCCACCTGCCGACCTTCGGGTAGGCGGATGCACCTCCTGACCACGGCGCCCCCAGGCTTTCTCTCCAGCAGGGCCGCTCCTCAGCAGAGACCTGGGAGCTGAAAGCCGGGCCCCAGACGGAGCCTTGCACATCTCACCGTCTTTGCGGCACTCCTCCCCACAGCCAAAAGGTGGCAACGACCCCAGTGCCCATCCACAGACGAATGGACAAACCAAACGTGGCCTGTCCATGCAGCAGAGACCATCCGCCCATGGAAAGACACAAGTTCTGAGGCATGCTGCGTGTGGCTGTACCTGAAGACACACTCAGGGTGCTACGTCACAGGAAAAAGGACAGATATTGTACAACTCAGCTTCTGTGACATTTGAAGAACAGGCAGACGTGCAGACACGGGTCACGAGGGGCTGCAGGAACCATGGAGAGCAGGGGGCTGGCACCTGCTGCTTGAGGGGTGCCGGGCTTCTGTTTGGGGAGATGACAGACACTCATCAGCGGACAGCAGTGACAGCTGTGCCACATGGTGACTGTCATAGACATCTCCAGAGTGTACACTTAAGTACCAGGGCAAATGTTTGGTGACACAGGTGTCCCCTGCTTGTCAGAAGTTCACTCTGTGCGTGTGTCTGCAGAGTTAATTAGCTTCTCATTAAACAACACACACACAGACCATCCTGACACTGGGTGCCAACCCCACAAGGTGTCAGCATGCTGCCCCCCGTCCTTCCCATCCTCCCCTTGGGCTGGTGTGCTCACTTCCTCTCGTAAACATAGCTGAGCCGTGTGCCGTACTGCTTGAGGAGACTGTCTAATCTTTGGCTGAAGGGTGATGCTTAGGAGTGCATTCCTATGAGCTAAAAGGGTGTCCAGGGGTCACGTTCTCAGTGTCTCTCCGGCCTCTGTCAGACCAGTCACCCTGGTCTTTTCCTGTGAGTTTGACTTCTGTCTCGCATTTTGGGACCCCTGTTGGAGTGGTCAGTGGTGGCAGCTGGGTTGTGCTGGCCTCAGACGGTGGGGGCCACAGTGACCAGGCTCCGTGAGGCCTCTGGAGTCATCTTCCCTGGGTCTTCGCTTTTCTTCCCTCTCCCTGCTCTGGACGGGATGCGACCAGCGGGGTCTGTTGGACGGCTGCTCACAAGCTTTCACCACTGCAGACACTACTCACTAGAGCAGGGTGCAGGGTGTTTTCTTCATAAACTGTGCTGCGCCAGTGCTGAAGGTCCCCGAGACCATGGTCTCCAGTCCCCAGCGGGTATGGATGTGTCCATGAAGCTGCTATGACTCTGCCTTGGTCAAAGGTGCTGACCTCCCCAGGTCCGTGTACTGTCTTACAGTTCCCCAAAGTTACCTACTGCCCAGTTCGTGTGCCCCTGCTTTTATGAAAGACCCCAGTTGGTTCCTGCTTTTACGAATCAAAAGGAACTGGAGAGGCTGTCCACTTTCACAAATACAGGCGGTCAGAGAAACAGCGTGCGGTGCTGGCTTTCAGCAAGCCGTCGAGGCGGGTGCCCAACGGCTCAAGTGGCCACACTACACTCCTCCTGGTCACACCCAGCACTCGGCAGTCACTGTGGGTCAGAGCTGCTGTAGGTTCAGGGTAATTTGGTAGGATCTGGTAGCTTAGTTTTGGATCCAGGAATGTGAGATGATTTTTCCATATAAATGAATGGTAACAACCCCTTCTCTGCTTTACATCCTCTCAGCTTACAAAAGATTTCCTAGGAATGCTGCACTGTTGGAGAATTCGGGAAATCTGAATGCACTGCACCAAAATAAAAATAAAATAAAAAACCTAACTTGGACATCAGCTGGTATAGCTTTGTCCCTTGGAAACTGAGACAGAGTCCCACGGCCTACGTAGAAAGCCAAACCCTTCTGCTTGGGGTTCTGCCGGCTCCGACAGTGTCCTCCCCCAGGCTGGCCTCCGCACATGCTGCGTGCGGACAGGAGACCCGCGGTGTTCACATCGGGCCAGACTCTGCACACACTGCGTGCAGACAGGAGACCCCAGCCCCAAAGACGTGCTCCTGTAGAGATGTCACAAGACAGGTGGACTTGATCAATGACTGCCCAGGAGTGAGGACAAACGGGATGACATTGTGACGTTGAAACTTTCCCAAGCACAGGGGTCGCCAGCCGCCCCCGAGGAGGCCCGGGCCCAGGCCCCCCTGGGCGATGTCCCCCACTGCCCCCAACTCACCCCAGGCTCTCAGGCTCCGTCCCACGGCTCTTCCTCTTCTACTGTCACTTTTTGCTCCTTTTAGAAGCAAAAAGCACAACTCTTGCCCCTCGGCCAAGCAGAGCACCCTCTGCCCTTCCCGAAAGCTTATTCAAGGCCTTCTTAGAACAAGGACAGATTTCTTCTGAACAGAAAGGATGGGGAACAGAATCTCTTCCACCTCACTACACACACAAGCACTGGGGCCTTTGAAAGCATCATCAGACAGCAAAGTGCCTGTAAGATGTCCCCAAGGTGAGTTCTGCGCAGCACTCGGCAGTGGCCCCGGAGGATCCAGTCACCACACAGCTCAGCTGGCTGGGACCCTCCCAGCTCTGGAGTCCAGCCTCCAGAGCTGCTCCCTTGGGTCTGCCATACCCTCCCATTGTCACAGACTAGCGGGGCCTGGGGTCAAGAGCTGGCTGCTCACCCAGAAGTCAGCCGTTCAAATCCACCAGCGGCTCCCTGGAACCCTACAGGGAAGTTCCGCTCTGTCCTCTGGGGTCGCTATGAACTGGACTCAACTCAGTGGCTTTTTCACGACAAGCAGGCTCATCCCAGTACCCTCCAACTGCAGACCTCACCCCTTGTTCCCTCACAGGACACCAGTCAGAAGGGAACTACCAGTATCTCTACAGCTCCTGAGGGAGGGCTTAGGTAAGAGACCTTCCTCTCACCCTGGAAGACATGGTCCCCGGACTCCCTGCTAACCCAGAACAAGTCACTGCCAAAGCCAACTCTTCAGACAAAGAGGAGCCTGGACTTGAAGACAAAAGAACGGTACTCCTGATAACAGGGCTTCTGTGTCCACGTGGACACATCACAGACAAGAAGGCAGAGGGGACAGGAGCCGCTAATGGACAGGGGCATCTGAGGTGGAGAGGAGGAGTGTTCCGTCATGTCACAGAGAGAGCGACTCGGGCCACAGGAAGATGTGTGTCAGCACATCTGTAGGGGAAACTCACCTGACTCTCGACTTTCACTTGAAACACAATAAAAAAACCCTTCATCTGGGCACCTCACAGTTCTCTTGGCTCCATTGGAGGCAGTGCTGCTGAGCAACCTGCCTGGGTTAGGGTCACCCAAGGCCACGCCACCACCTACCTCACCTGGACGTCCCTCTCACAACCCCACCAGAGTTTCAGGGACCAGAAGACCTCCTGTGCATGAAGACCTTCTGAAAAAGAGGCAGGTTGTGCCGGAAATCACCCTACATGGGGTGCAGAGGGCAGGGGATATGTCTGTTCTGGAAAGCCAATCAGAACTTCTGCGGGGCAGGGACCACGTGACACTGGAGGACCGGTCTAAAATTGTCCTTGTTTTGGTTAGGTTCTAGAAGGTAAATATTCAGCTGCTTTTGACATTTCAACTACTGGTCAAGAGATGGGGGACATTTTTTTATTTATTGATGCAGGAAACCAACTGACCACGGTTCAGTGATGTGTGAGGACATTGGGGTCCTTAAAATTGAAGGACTTGAAAAACAGACAGGCACAAGACAGAGAGGCGTGCAATGACGTAGTCTGGGGACGGAAGGAGGGCAAGGTACGCAGCCGTCACACCAAAGGCACAGCCCGTTTACGGTAACGCTGAGGCACATGGTACTGCCTCCCCGCTCCTGAGCCCCGTCACCCATCTCAGCGGTCCTCTGGGCCCACCACCAGCCCCTCTAGATGGAGCTGGCTTCTCAGTCAGCCCATGACCAGTGACGTCCATGCTGGGATTTCAGGGTTGTTTCTGGTTTTACACAGTTCTACAGCTTTCCTCTAGACACACTGCCCAGGCTGGGTAAGTCATTGCTCTAGCATGGTGCTCTCACAAGTCTTTTATGTAATCACATGATGCCTCTTTGGGGTACCCCAGGAAGGGCCTAGAAGTACAGTAGCCTTCACTCCAGGAGGGGATAGACTTTGGGGGACAGACAAGGCCAGGCAGTAAGATACTGAGCTCTGTATCTTTGCTCAGACGCAGTGAGAGGCCACACAGCAGGACGGTTCCCACACTGCAGAGGAACAGACTCCGTGCCTCTAGGGCGGGCCGAGGCCCAGGGGTCCAGCATGCCGTGGGCTTCCTTCCATCGCAACTGCCCTCCTGCAGCAGACCACTCCAGGGCTGAAACAGGCCGAGGCACAGCAGACTCAGGCACGGAGGCTCGCCCGGGGCTTGCAGGGGCGAGGCTGAGTCCAGGCCTGCTCTCAGCTAACGGGTCTCAGTTAAGTTCCCTTACCTTGAGCTCCCTGAACAGAGAGCTGACCTGCTGAGAGGAGGGGCTCTGGGACAGGCTTAGCGGAGTGCTCACCTAGCTCCACCGCTCGCCGCCTCCGTGAGCGCGTGCACGACACCTCACTTCTGTTTCCTCATCTGTGAAGCAGAACTTGTCATGACAGCTAAGTCACAGGGCTGCCTTGACTTCATCTGATCAGCGAATGCATGTGAAACACTTACAAGACTGCCCGGCCCACAAGTCCGTAACAAACATTTGCTGGTTTTCATGCACACACATCCTCATACACACTTGTAAGTACATGTGAAAAGCCATAAGACAAATCTCCTAGAATGACTATAAAATTTTACACTGACCATAACAAGCGTTGGTGACGATTAGGAGCAACAGGAACTCCACTATATTGCTACAGGAATCTAAAATGACACGACCACTTTGAACAACCGTCTGGCCACCGTCTATAAACATGTATTTCCCTATGAGCCAGAAATCCCATTCCTACTTACTGACACAAGAGAAACAAAAACACACATCCACACAAAGAATGTTTACAGACGTTTTATTCACAATTGTCAAAAACTGGACGCAGCCACGGTATTCGTGAACAGGTGAAGAGATAGACAGATTCAGTGGGACTTCCATTCAGGGGAATCCTACGCAGCAGTGAAGACGGAGGGACTACTGAGACCCGCAGCAGCACCCATGAATCTCAGAAGCTGCATGTTAAAGGAAAGAAGCCAGACACAGAAGGCTACACACTGCAGGGTTTCACTGAGGCGACACTCTGGAAACAGTAAAACCACGACAGCAAACACACCGGCTGCATCGGAGGGTGGGTGGGGAGAGCTCTGTAGGGTGACGGAGACACTCCATGTCTTGGCCATGGAGGTGGCTACGCAAGTGAGCGCAGCTGTCAAAACTCACAGAAACACCCAGGAAAGGGAAGTTACGTCTGCATACATCTGGCCTTTAAAGCCATTAACAATCACCTGTGATAAGAGGGAACTGGGTAGAGAAGATGCATCCAAGATATATTTTTGTTGTGTGTAAACACACCTGCATTGTTTCAACTTTTATAATGTGTGTAATCCATGTACACGGTAACAATTCCGTCACAGTTCTAGATAACAGCATGTTTTGCTGAGCACGTGGTCCACATACCTGGTAACAATTCCGTCACAGTTCTAGATAGCAGCATGTTGTGGTGAGCGTGTGATCCACGTACCTGGTAACAATTCCGTCACAGTTCTAGATAGCAGCATGTTGTGGTGAGCGTGTGATCCGTGTACCCAGTAACAATTCCGTCACAGTTCTAGATAGCAGCATGTTGCGGTGAGCACGTGGTCCACATACCTGGTAACAATTCCGTCACAGTTCTAGACAACAGCATGTTGTGCTGAGCGTGTGATCCGTGTACCTGATTAACAATTCCGTCACAGTTCTAGATAGCAGCATGTTGTGGTGAGCGTGTGATCCGTGTACCCGGTAACAATTCCGTCACAGTTCTAGATAGCAGCATGTTGTGGTGAGCACGTGGTCCACGTACCTGGTAACAATTCCGTCACAGTTCTAGACAACAGCATGTTGTGGTGAGTGTGTGATCCACAAACCTTCACAGTTTGAGCCAGTGACGCTCTCCACCCTGAAGGGTGCTGTGCAGTCCAAAGGAGACATGCACTAAAGCGCCCCACACAGAGCAGACGCTCACGCAGACACGTGCTCCCTGTCACCTTCCATCACCCCGTCTTGCTCACCCCCGTCCTCCATGCTCCCCAGCGTGGGTCTTCTGAAGGGACAAGGCACAGAGGCCAAGGCGCCTCCCCTGAGCGGGGCGGCCGTGACTCACCTCAGTGACAAAGAGTGTGCGAGGGTCGATGATGTCCAGGAAGTGCCTGAAGCGGCCATAGAAGGAGGTCTGGAAAAGGTGGGAGAGGGGCCGTCAGCTGCAGTAACCAGGCTCCGGATGCTGGGTGACCCCCAGCAGCTCCCCTTATCACTGGGGACCCCCAGCCCCCCAGACAACCCACAAGGGTGGTGAACACCAACAAGGCCTCACTGCTCAGGGGCCTGGGGCGGCTCTCCTCTCCTGGGCCTGGGGGCTTCCGGAACTCAGCTCAGAAGACCGTGGAGATGTGTACTCCAAGATGCTGTGCTTGCCCTTCTCTCTCCCAGCATCCCAAGAGTCACTCAGAGCCCCCAGAAGCCCCCAAGCACCGCTGGGCATGCTGGCTGGAGATGGGCCTCCTCCCCAGCCCTCTCCCAGCTTCCCCCTGTGGATGAGGGAGGGTCCCACTTGTCCCTCACAGGTTTCCTCCAGGGCCCAATTTAGGCTGTGCCCCTGGGGGATGGTCCCCACTGCAGAGCTCAAACTTGAGCTCAAGCTCAGGCTCGCATCCCTGGGCCCCTCCTTCACCCACAGCCCTGGACCTGCCAAGAGGTGTAGGCCAGAGAGCAGCCCCCCAGCCTTCCTTCAGTGCGGGACCCAGGAAAAGGAGGGCTTTGTGTTAAAGAGGCCACGGGCCTCTGAGCACAATGAAAGGAAACCAAGCAACGCTTCCACAGGGCTTCCTGCCCTGGGGACACAGCCAGCCAGGCAGGGCTGCTTCCAAGGAGACGGGTGGGTGCGCACGCCTCGCTGGGCCCCCGATTCCTCCCTCAGCCCGTCCTCTGCCTGGTGGCCACCACCCTCCCTCCTGCTTGCTAGGCCGTGGGATCCAGCAACCCCGCGCTCTGTTCCTTTCTCTGCCCAAAAAGGTCTCTGCCCCAGGCCCAAGGTCACCCGAAGTCCCCACCCTGCCTCATCTCTCTGCTCACCAGGTAGCCTCACATGCAGCACTCTCCTCTCCGCCTTTGCCCTGGCCCAGGACCCGCCTCTCTCGAGCCAGCTCACCTGCGGCACCTCATGTCACTAAAACCATCGACCCCCATCCTCTGACAGCTCAGATGGGCTAACCACTGCCCCACTGAGGACAAGGCCCCGACACTCACTCTGGGCCTGGCAGGATCGCACTTCAGGCCACAACCAGAGATGCTCAGTGGCAGCCGCTGCAGACATTTGTGGCAGTGTTACTCACGACGGTGGGGGGCTGGACAGACAAGGACAGTCTTTTCGTATGACTGCATACACCCCGCAGCTGTTTATACCGTGTTTTCAGACAACACTGATGACATGGAAAAAATGCTTATGATTTTGTGACATGCAAATAAGTAGTATGACTGTAATTTAACAGGCAAAGAGATCAAGGGAGCCAGGTGGAACTTAGCTGAAAGCAGAGAATACCAGAAAGATGTTCACCTGTGTTTCACTGACTATGCAAAGGCATTCAACTGTGTGGATCCTGACACATTACAGCTAACACTGCGGAGAATGGGAATTCCGGAAGACCTCACTGCGCTCTGCAGGAATCTGTTCATGGATGACAAGGCAGTCCCGCCAACAGAACAAGGGGACACTGCCCAGCTTCCCCAGGGAAGGGGTGTATCAGGGATGGCCCCTTCACCACACTTACTCTACCTGGATGCTACACAGATGATCAGAGAAACAGGACCATGTGAGGGAAAGCAGGGCACCAGGACTGGAGGACGACACATTAACAACCTGCTTGTGCCACGTCACCCGCCTGCTTGCTGGAGGCGGACAGGACTCGAGGCGCTCACTGGTGTAGATCAAAGACCACAGCCTTCAGTGTGGATCATCCCTCAAAATAAATAGGAATCCTGGCAACTGGACCAAGAAGCAACATTGCGCGCGATAAATGCAGAAAAGATTGAAGTTGTCACGGATTCTGTTTTACTTGGATCTGTTGCTGGAAAAAGGTAAGTGTGGCCTGCAGAGCAGAAAACACCTCAAACACCACTTTGTTTAAAAAGGAAGGGGCTTTATTGCTAGCAGTATGGCCAGACTCAGGGCCAAGAGGGCTGCGCACCCCGTCCTGTTACCAAAGCATCCCTTTTATACATCTTTTCAAGGAAGCAGACAAAGAAATTTCCATACAGCCTTCTAATTGGCATTAGCAGGTTTATAAATCTTCATACTGCTCTTCTATTGGCACCAACAAACTTCAAGAGGCAAGGACAAGCAGTCAGTGTTAAGTTACGAGGAAGAAATCTCCCTTGGCCGTCAGCAGTCCAAGGTGAGGGGCATCTGCGGGGACCAACGTGAGTCTGAGAGGAGACCAGTCTCAGAAGCGGCTTCCTAGCGGTGGCTCGGCGGGACCACCCAGCCTCCAATGTCCTCTGGGGTTGCCAGTCTCGATCCTGCCCCAGCCCTATTCAGCTTGCTGGTGTCCTTCTCTGCCATTGCCACAGGGTCCCCTTAAAAGCGCTCTGTTCCCCAGACAGCTACAGGTCCCCGGAGAGCCAGGCTCAGGGAAAACCACCATGAATGAGCCCGCAGGGAGCCCTGACTCTACCAAGAGAGACCACTGACTGAGACACTGGTCATAAAGCTCAGGCAGGACACACAGCGTCTTCCCGGAGTGATCCAAGGAGGCTCCCCAGAGGAGAAGGGGGACTGGGGGACGGACGAGCTTACCAAGGGAGCAGCGGCCAGCACAAGCTCACAGACATGGACGCCGGGAGCAGGAACAGCACTGGAGCCTTGAGGCCCACCCACTCACTCACCAGACAGCAAGTGCGCCCTGCATGGTGCTGGGTCCTGGGGGACAGCCAGGCTGAGTGATGATGACAAACAGGAAGGATGAAGAAACACAGGTAACACCTCAATTTCCACTTAGACACTAATGCTCAGCGGCCATGGATTGAACTAGCCCCCCAAAAGAGACAGCAGCCTGGCTGGGCCATGACTCCCCATACTGTGTGGTAGTCCTCTACTTTGTGATCTGATGTAATTATCCTCCACGTTGTGAAGTGCCATAAACTCTAACCTCCAGGTGTTATGGCAACAGACTCAGGGTGGCATCCCTCGAGTCACAGGCCCCTCACCTTCACCTAAGCCAGACCCTTACTCACATTGCACCTTCGCTTGACAGACACCTTTTATCTTCCAAGAGATAAAAGCTGACAGAAGCTAGCATGGAGGACAGGGCTCTCACAACCACCAGGAAAGAAAAGCAGGCAGGGGAACACGTCCTTTGCACCTGGGTCCATGTGCTCAGGGTGTCCTAGACCCAGGGGAAGCCTGATGTCAAGACACAGAGACCCCCAAGGTCGCTGTGCCCCCAGATGCTGAAAGGAGACGAGGACCTTCCCCCAGCACCAACCCACAGAGAAAGCCTTTCCCTAGAGCCAGCGCCCTCAACTCAGGCCTCTAGCCCCCTAAACTGGAGAGAATAAATCACTCTGTTAAAGCCACCCACCTGTGGCATTGCTGTCCTAGCAGCGCCAGGTAACTAAGACACCAAGACAAGGAAAGCCAGAGCATGCAGACTCAGTGGCGATCACGATAAAAATTCTGCATTGGGCATACAGTCTCGGCTGTCCACAGGGCGTTTCAGACAAACCTTTCAATCAACACTGGAAATAGAGGCCTGAGATTCAAGAAAGGGGTCTGAGATGCAGGCGCCAAGCACAGGTGACAGTGGACCAGTCCCATCAGCTGGAGACCACCAGGAACAAACCTGCCATCTGACAAGGTCAGGTTGATTGATTCACCGCCAGGAGGGTGGCCAGAGGAACCGAAAAATTAACGAAATGTAGAAACATAAAGGAAGCCCTGCTTTCAGAGGATAAAGCCAAGCCGGGCTCTGTGGACAGGGGTCCCCACAGGTCCGAACAAAGAAGCCAGAACTCTGAGCGCAGGCTGGAAACAAGGCTGACGCCCAGAGTCACAGGGATGGGGATCCACCAGGAACAGGGGGGTGCTTCGTTTCCACCAACATGGTTTCAAACAGCTACGCTTCTGGCAGTGTATGATTTTTAGAGGCAGTGACTTCTCAGTGAGTGACAAGTGGCCACTCAGAGCAGGGGTCCTAGGACACTTGTGACTGCAGCAGGCCCTGGGGACAAGCACTGCTGCTTTGTAACTGGCTTTAATTGGCCCACTTTCCCAAGGGGTGGAGAGCAGGGAGAAACACTGCTTCTTTGTGTCTGACCTGCTTCCCCAGCCCAGGAATGTCAGGAAGATCCCCCTTCTCAGCCTGAGTTACCTCTTACTTTTTCAACAGTTTAAAATGTACGTGGTGGTTTGTTTTTGTTTTGTTTTTCACTCCAAAATTCAAACCCCGCCTTGACCCAATCGGAAAGTCAGCGATTTTTTTTCCTCCCCTCTTTTCTTCTGGATTCCTGGTGGTGCGGTGTTTAAGAGATCAGATGCTAACCAAAAGGTCATCAGTTCAAATCCACCAGCCGCTCCATGGAAACTTGACGAGGCCCTGTCCCGCGGGGTCACGGTGAGTGGGGGCTGACGGCAATGGCTTTGGGTGTTCTTGTCCTTCACTGGAAGACTGTCTCACCCAAGCAGTCCCTTCTTTCCCTGTCCCAGTGGGTCTGTCACCTCATTCTGGGCAGAAATGCCAGACCCCCAGCAGCAAGCTGCCTTCGCCTCCATGGCCTGGTCTCAGGCATGGCTCCTCTCCTCACCTGCAGGCCCTTCGGGGACAACAGGCCCGACGGCAGGAGCAAAGAGCAAAGACCGCAACCCCAGCTGCCCACTGGGCCCTTACCCAACCAGCCCTCCTCCCTCCAGCGGACACCAGGCATCAGCAGGTTTCTAACTGCCTGCGTGACTAACGCACAGCCTGGACTGACCAGGTGCCGCTGGACCTGCCCCTCAGCACAAACCCAGGAGCTCTCACAAACGACCAACCGCTAACCGGAAGGCACTCGGGTTCTAGGACATCACTGCAGGCACAAGGCAGGGGGGCTTCCCCACCCCCTCTGGACTCGCAGCCCCACAAACCCGGCCACTGGCTTTCTTGCCCAGCAGGTCCTCCGTACCCCAGAGGGAGCCCCACGCGGCCCCTGCTCCGGCACAGCTGATCTCAGACCAGCACACAAACAGCGCACCCACAGCCCCAGATGTCTGAGCACAAAGAGCGAGGCACCCAAACACCAAGGAAATCTTACTTCCGGGGGGCTGAAGCACAAACGGGCAAAGGCAGGTGGCAGGTGTGTGTCCCCCACCTGGGAGTGTCCAGGGCAGAAGAAAAGTCAAGAGCCGGGTCAGGGGGGCAAGGGAGAGGGAGGAAGCCCAGGCGGGCCTCAGAGAGGTGCCAGGCACTGGCTCATCTCGACCACCTTCACTGGGCAGTGTGCAGCACGGCTCACGAGCACGGGCCACAAGTACAGAAACTGGGCTGAGAGTGACAAGCTAAACACCGCCACACGGATGCCACTGCCACACTCAGGACTAGGGCACTACAGGACAACACACAGCAGGGGGCAGGGGGAGAGGAAGGGAGGGGAATGGAGAGGGATGCAGTGGGATGGGGGAAGGAGGGGGAAGGCTGGCAGATTAGCAGAGACAGCAGTCAAAGAGGGGCTGGGGCCCCTGGGGTGCTGACTCAAACAAACTGTAAAAAAAAGGTGACAAGCTGGGAAATATGAGTAATAAGGGTTATTTTACGATATGAAGAATTATTTTAGGTATATTCACTTTAAAAGCAGTCCTCTGTGAATCCCAAACTAGGGCTCATAAAGGAATTCAGCCAAGTCACAGGTTACAAGGTCAGCAAACAAAGCTCCACTGGGTTTCTCCCACCAGCGGTGAGAATCTGAAAGGGAAGTAGGGAAACAGTCCTATTTGCAATTCCAGAATGAACTACCTCGGAGTAAATCCAGCCAGGGATGTGGACAACTCACACCATGAACCTATAAAGTGCTTCGGAAGAAGACAGACACGGGAGGGTTCCGGTTCACAGACAGGCAGACTCCACGCTGTTCAGACATCAGCACTGTCCGGTCTCTCGGGTCAGCGCAACCCCGATGGGGACGCCACCCGCTTTCTTCCCAGAAACAGAAAACCCACTCCTCAACTTGGCACAGGATGGCATGAGGTCTCAGATGGCTGAAACCATGTTGAAAGAAAAGACCAACGTGGACAGACTCACACTTGCGATTCTGAAGCATACTCTCCAGCTACAACAATCACAATAGCATGGTGCTACTGTAGCAACAGAAACACAGAGAAGCAGAACAGGACTGAGACTCCAGAAATAAACCCAGACATCTGCGGTCAGCTGATTTTTGACAGGGGTGTTAAGTACAATCAATGGGGAAAGAAGAGTCTCTTCAGTAAACAGTGTTTGTAAAAAGAGACCAGACTTAACCGGTCAGAGAGTGTGGAAAAACCCCACAAGTTTGGTCCCTGGGCACCTTTAACTCAGGAATGAAGTAACTCCTGAGGTTTACCGTCCAACCAAAGCTTAGATGACAGGCTCAGGAACAACACACACAGCTCAGCCTTGCCTAGGAGGCAAAGGGAGCACACCACCCAGGGACGAGGATGGGATGGGGGAGCGGACGGGCGGAAAAGAGGGACCCAAGATCGAGCAGGGGAGAGTGCTGGCACTCGGTGGGGCTGGCACCCAGTGTCAGAAAATAGCAGGTGTACTGCTTAACGAGAAACTACTTGCTTTGTAAATACACACACACACAAAGTGAACTTTTGAAAAGCAGGGGGCACCTGTGTAACCACTCGTTTGTCCGGTTACCCATCTTTAAAGGTGTACCCCAGGAACGCCAGTGACAGTCGCCATCTAGCACAGCTGTCACTGTTGTCCACTGACGAGTGTCTGTCATCCCCCCAAGCAGAAACCCAGCACCCCTGAAGCCACAGCTCCCCGCTCCCCTGCCTCTACTGATGCCAGCAAGATTCTGCCCGTACCTACTCCCCTGGTCTCCACGTGTCACACAAGTGGGCTCAGGCACCATCTGTCCTTTTACGTGTGACTTACTTCACTCAGCACATTGTCACGGTTCAAGAGGGTGGGAACGCGGGTAACAGGGAATCCATGGTGGACATGCGGAGAGTCTTGGGGTTGGGAACTAACGTCACGGAATAATTGTTAAATGAGAAAATAACTGCTCTGTAACACTTCATCTAAGGAACAGGGATAAATACACTCCGCAAACTTCTCATGGAATAAATAAACACAGCGGTGCTGGGAAAACTGCATTTCTGTCTACAGAAAAACAAAACAGGATCCATGCCTCACACCACACACAAGGACAAACTAAAACACAAATTCTAACACAAACTAAAACCATAAAATCCTTACAAGAAAAGGCAAGGACAACGCTGTCAGGCCTAGCTTTTAATAATAGGTCATTCGATATAGTAATAAAAGCAAAACAGCAAAAGACAAAATAAATAAGTGAGATCTCATAAAAATCAAAAACTTTTGTTCCTCAAAAGACCTTATCAACAAAGGGAAAAAACAAGCTACTGACTGGGAGAATATCTTCAGAAACCAGACTCCTGAGAATAATCTAACAATCAGAATTTACATGTAAGCTGGCAAACTCACAAGAGGAGGACAAACAAGCCAGCCACAAAGCGGCCCAAGGCCTTGAACAGGCGTTTCACCAAGAGGTCTGACAAAGGGCCACCAAGCACATGAAAACACGCTCAGCATCACCAGTCACCCAAGACACAAATCCAGACCGCAGGGAGGTGCCGCATCACTCCCCCTAGGACGGCTAAGATGGAGGGAAAAAACAGAAATGACAAACACCGGTGAGGATGTGGGAAGATCGGAACCCTTACCCATTTCTGGTGGGAACGAAAGACGGTATAGCCATTGTGAAAAACCGTATGGCAACGGCTCCTCAAAACCCTGAGCCCAGAACCACCGTGGGACCCCACAATCGCGCTCCTAGGCAACAGGTCCAAAAGACTGGAAAGCAGAGAACCAAGATGAGTCGTGCACATAGCAACGTTCACCACAGCACCCGTGACGGTGACTGAAAGGTGGCCACCACCTAAATGCCCAGCCCCAGTGACAGACAAATGTGGTGCGTACACACCATCAGTGCTACTCAGCCAGCAGAGGGGAAGTCGTGAGCCACGCTACGATGTGTAGCCGGATTATGCGGAGTGAAACGGGTCAGCCTAGAAAGGACAAGCCCTGTGCGACCTCGCGTGAAAAGACACGAGGCAAACGCATGAAGCGCAACACTGATTCGTGGTCACCAAGGGCTGGAGAGCGGGGAGAGGGCTAATGGTGACGGAGACACAGTCTTGTTAAGGACATGGTCGCACGGCCCACGGTTTTCGTTGCTGTCAATAAACTCTACAGCAAGAAAAAGTTGCATTCACAGGCCAAAAAAAAAAAAGAGTAGCTGCTGAAGCTGCATAATCTGGTTCCTGGGTTTGGAGATTTAGGGTGACGGTTTCATATGGTACTACGGTTCATTCCCCTAATAACTCCCGTGTAGTGTTTCTATTCTGCCTGGGGTCTTAAAACTTTGCAGGAGGCCAGGCCTAGCCCACTAATTGGCCTCTATTTGCCTGGAACAACAGAGGAAGAGGAGCTGACCAACCGAAGGGGGACATGCAGCGTGTGGCTAGCGGCCTACATGGCTGACACACAGCTAGTGAAAGCGGAATAACTGGTTGGCAGCCGGCTACAATTACTGAATGCTCCGACCAAAGATCCCACGGAAGAATTTTGGGAAACACAGAACGGAACGTCCAGTTCTCACGGACAGCAGACTCCCTGGAGCCACGGAGGGTAGATGAACCCCTGAAACTATTGTCCTGGGATACTCTTTAAGTCTTAGACCAAAAACAACCCCCCCAAAGTCTTCTGAAAAACCAAACAGTAGTTTAGCTTAATTAGTAAAAAAAGTCTGTCCTGACCATTCTGTTAAGCACTGTCTACACGGGATCACACTGACAAGAGACAGGATCTCAGGGAGCGGTGACCCACGTTCCCAGGAGAAGATCAGCTCAGAAAAGGGGGGTGTGAATGGCTGTACAACCCAACAGATGCCGTCACCACCACTCCATGGCACCTGCCAAAACCGGCAAACTGTGTGTCTCTCACTGTGGATTCCAATGACAGCAATAAACGTTTCTGAAAAATTCTCCAACATGAGACGAGGGGAAGGGAACTTAACCTCTGCTGCAGTCTTTCCCCAAACCCCAAACCTCAGTCTAACAGTGAGAACAATCCCAGACAAACTCCAACAAATTAAAGGACTTCCTATAAACTATCTGACTAGGATTATTTGAAACCATCAGGGTCATCAAAAACAACAGAACTCTGAGGAACTGTGACAGACCAAAGGAGATGGATGCAGATGCGGCGATCCCGGAACACAAAGAGGATATCAGTATAACACCATAGCCAACCAGGCCCGTGGCCAGAGAGTCAGAGCTGGCGAAACACATCACGGTGTGGAGCTTAGCTGGTGGCAGCACACCAACACGGGTCTCTTCATGTCAACGAGTGTGCCCTGGTCAGACGAGATGGTAACATCAGACAGAAACTAGGCAATGGTTATAAAGGAACCCTGTTATGTTTTAAATTTTTCTATAAATCTAAAACGATTCCAAGATTTAAAAGTCTATTTGTTAAAAAAAACGACTAACCAAAAAGGTCTTCAAGAATGAAGGACATCAAAGACGTGAGGATAGTATGATCCCAGCAGGCAGAGGGGGCCATGTGATCCAGGGACTACATCAGCATGAGACCAGAAGAACTAGATGGTGCCTGGCCACCATCAGCGACTGTCCCCACAGAGAACACACAGTCAAGTTACTGACAGAGCAAGAGAAAAATGGGTGTGCGGGACTACAGCTCTACTAAAAGAGTAGAGTTGATGGCCTGTCAGACTGGCTGGTCCGCGGACTGCTGGCCCAGAGGTGAAACCAGTACAGAAGCCAAACCTGCAGACAGACTGGAGCGCACTCTAAGACACAGTGATGCTGGTGAAGAAATACCTGCCGGAGGCGGTCAGAGCCACTCCTCTCTAGAGGGGAGATTGGGGGGGACAGCAGTTGGCTGAACGGATATGGGAAGGACAGGGTGGAAGGGAGGGGTGTGCTGTCACTGGGTGGTGAAAGCAGCCAGCGGCATGGGTGTGGGGTTTTGTATGGCAAACTGACTTGGATTATAAACTTTCACTCAAAGCACAAAATGCTTTTTTAAAAAGTTTTTTAAAGGTCCTTAATTTTTAGAGGTACCCAGCAGCAGGCATACACTGAAATGTACCCACGACGACAGACAAGGTGTGGGACCAGGCAGCATTTTATCCTGTCACACAGACGTCACCGGCAGTGGTGGCTGACTCAGTGACAAGTCACTAGCGGGTCTGATGAAATGACATGATTCCAAGCTGGGCTTCATTCACTGGGTGAGGGATGTGCAGTACAGTGGGCAGGTGAGATAAGCCTGGCCCGACTCCGGCACCTGCTGAAGCTCAGTGAGCAGTGCAGGAGGGTGCTGAGGTGTGATCCTCTGCCCTGTCACACTGGAGAGGTCTATCACTAAGAAGTGACACTATTTCTTTCAAGACATGCACAGAGCTGGTCTCAATGAACACTGCCTGTCCACTATGAGGGCTGTGCTCTCTTCAAAAGTCACCTAAGGGAGATCAAACCGACACTGGGAAGGGGACAGCGAGTTTATGGAAACCGTGCTAGAATCATCTGGAAAAGGGCCGTGCGACCGGCTGCACGACTCGCTGTGATGGGCGTCACTGAACCAAATGCACAGGAACTGCCGACGAGGTGTGTTCCCGGCTCTGTATAAGGTCAACAAATAAACTTTTGTAAGTGGCAAGCACCCAGCACACCCGAACTCTGGAGCACGGCTGCCCACGTGACTTCCCGTGTGTGTATGTCCCCCCCCAGGCCACCCTCCCGCCCCGTTGTCTCACTTATAAAACGGGGCAACTGCTCCCGCCTCACGGAGTTGTGACCACCACACCAGACAACACAAAACGATCAAACAATGCCCAGCTTTCATTGTGGTCATCTCACGGGTAGAAAAGCGGCCATGAACCTTTGGGTCCATCAGGGCCACCTGTCCTTCAGATGGAGAGGCAAGACTAGTCCTTCCTCCCCAAAACTGCACAGTGGGCAGAGGAGACCTAGTCACCACACAGCCAACAACCCCAGGACCACAAAGCAAACTGCAAGGAAACTGTGGGCTGTGAGGACCCCACTGGTGGCAGCCAAAGGGGTGGGCTGCGACCTGATAAAACTCGACGTTAACTATCAGGGCAGAGGGGGCTTCCTGGAGGAGACCGGCTTTACTGAGCCTTGAAGGACGAACAGAATGCAGAGTGCGGAAGGGCGCTCAAGTCCAGGCAGTGGCACCCCTGACAGTGTGTCCCTAAGGTGACAGGAGAACCCACACGGGCGGGAGGCGCCAATCTCGCCTTAGAGACCTACATGCTGAGATGGTTTATTTTAAAAAGAAATTAAAGTCCTGTTTAAAAACAGTGGGGACCATTTCCCAGGAGGCTCAGGAGCGGGGTTCTGTATCAGTAAAGCGCAGGGCGCCGCTGCGCTGGAACCAGCAGCCCCCAGCCCCCACCAAACACATACACAGTCACACATGCACGTGTGCGCGCACCGTCACACCGACCTTTGTACAATTTCTTCCTGCAACTTCCTTCTGTCCCCGCCGCTGCCACCTACCCGCAGGCAAACACGCCCCTGACCCACTGAAACCTCCGCCTCTTTTCCTAAGTCTGTGCCCTCGGCAGAGCGCCACCATTCCGCGCGCTGAGGAGCCCGAGCAGGTCGGCAAGGCCAATCAAAGAGCCGCCGCGCCGGGGCTGCAGGTGGGGCGACAACCCCAGAAAGAGCGAGGGAGGGGGAGTGCGGGGCGGACCCTCTGCCGGGACTCCCCAGGGCAAAACACCTTGTCCCCTCCACACAAGCCCACCTAGCTCCTTCCCCAGCAGGGTGCCACATGGCCGCCGGGCTCCTTCAAAGCCCTCAGCCGCGGGGACCGGCCGCGGGCCGCGGGGCTGCCCTCCGTGGACCCAACTCCGGGTAGAGGTCTGGGCGCGTGGCCGCCGGCGCAGACACCACCACGCGGCTCCACCAGACACTCGGGACGCACGACAGTGCCCAGTGACAGCAAAAAGTTACTGACGCGTCTCAGCCACGCCAACTCCTCGCCCGGCGCCGGGCTGGAACTTTCCGCCCAGCCGCGGACGCCCAGCAGCCCGGCAGGCGCCGCGGGGACCCAGGCCGGCGCGGAGAGCCCGGCCGGCGGCCAATCACCGGGCGCCCCGGGCGGTGCGGCTGACGGGGGCGGGCATCCGGGGAGTGACGGCGCCAACCGCCAACAGGGAGCCAAGGTGGGCGTCCCCGCCCGCAAGGCCGACCAATAAGGAAGGGGCGGCCGCGGCCGCGCTCCCGCAGGCGGTAGCTGCGGGCTCCAGCCGCCGCGGAGCTGAGACCTTCGGGCTAGAGGGGACTTGGAAGGAAGTTGGCTCGCCCGCGCTGCTCCACCCGCCGGCCCTGCGTCCACAGCTCGGCCCTCACCTGTTGGAAGCGGGGCTTGCCCAGCTGGAAGGGAGGCGCATTGCTAGGGCCGTTCGCGGGGCTGGCCGCCGCCGCCGCCGCCGAGGCCGTAGTCGCCGTGTCCGCCATGGCCACGGACGCCCGCAGTCTCGGGCCCTTTTAAACTGTCCCTCCTCGGCCCCCGCCGCAGCCGCCGCACCCGATTGGCCAAGAGGAGCCGCAGCGAGCCGATGGAGCAAGGGCTTCTGGGGAGTGTAGTTTTCTTCCCGCGGAGCCGGCGGTGCGAAGGGTTCTGGGGAGCGGAGCTTTCTCACCGCGGAGCCGGCCGAGCGCCGCATCGGCGCCCCTCGGGGCTCGCTTCCCGCCGCCGGTCCGGGGAGGTTGCTCGCGTCTCCGCGGCCTCGCTGCTCTCACCCGCCCCCGGGAGGCGGAGCGGCTGCGGCAGACATGGGTCCCGCGCCGCAGCCCGGGAGAAGGGCCGGAGCGACGGGGACGCGGGCGGAGTGGGTTCCGCCAGGGCTTGCGCTACGGCGCGGCCCTCGCGGCTGCATCGGTCCCCACTCTGTCCCCGTCCCCTCAGTCACCGCTTCCCGGAGCGTGCTGGGTGCTCGCCGCCCCGGCCCCGGCGGAATGTCCGAGCTCGCGTCTCCCCATGGCGCTGTCTCTCTGGCGTCACCCTCATCATTGCGTTCCCCAGGTTGGCCGCACTAGCACCTTTACAGGCTCCTGTTGCGCCTGGCTTCGCTGGCAGCACTGCCTTTGTATTTATTTAGGACTTGGCACACGTCTTTCCGACAGTGAGGCCAGAAAGGCAGGCGCTGCGACGTTGTGACTGAGTGCGACCTTCAGGGCCAGGTGAGGGAGTCAGACGGCGGGGCTCGGCAGGGCAGACTCCGAGCAAGCAGGGTGCACGCGGGCCTCAGTGGGTTCATCTCCTGACCGCTGCGGTCACGCCAGCCACATGACGGACAGGTGAAAGGGCGCGCTCCGGGTCAGTAAGGAAGCCCGGGTGAGCTTACTGGGCCATTCATCCCTGGCAGCCTCCACCTCCTCTGGCCAGGCATGACACAGGGCTCCCCAGGCTCCTTGGCAAGAAGTGAACTGGGTGTGGGGTTCCTCAGGTCGGGGCGAGTCCTGCGCCCTGCAGAGCAGGCACTGGCCCGCAGAATGAACACACTCAGCTGAATTATCTGGTCACTGAGACCTACCGAGGGCGGCCGGACAGCACAGGACCGTAGGCGTGTGTGGTTTTGGCCAGCGAACCCCACTGTGGGCCACTTAAATCTCGCGGGTGAGGTGTACGGTGGTTCATGCCTGCCCTTGTCGCCCTGACACCACCTAACCTGTTACAAGTGACAGTTCTCGTCTGCTGGGGACTCCCTAAAGCTGGAGAAAGATTCTGACAGGCCACGAACACCTGTGTCTTGGGTTTTTCTTTCCCTGCTAGACACGTGGTTTCAGAAGAGCAACCAAGCCTTTCACCCTGGGAGTTCTCCTCCATAGTGCCCAATAAACGTACCCCTGAAGAGGTGGCCAATAAATGTGGGTGTCCTGAAAGAACGAAGTACAGTCCCCTGGGCAACACGGGGCTGCTGCCTCTGACGTCAGCATGGGTGGGGGTGTCAGTCGGGAACCCCCGGCCCTGACTTAAGGCTGCTGCCCCCCACTGTTCATTCCAAACTGGGTACACAGCAGAGCCACCTGCATGCAGTAGTGAACTGTTTATTCATCAAGTGCCCAAACATGAAGAACCAGCTCTTTATAAACAGTTACACCAAAGATGATCCACAGTCAAGCAGATCTGGGCCCGGCCCACCCAACCACCCTCCAGCTGCCCTCTGACATGGGGCCAGGAGCCTGAGCCCTGCAGACCCCAGGGCTTCAGCTTGGAATCTGCAGAGGACAGCCCTGTCCTGGAACGCCGGCCTCCTAGTGAAACTATCTGGAAAAGGAGTCAGAGCTGAGGCTGAGTGGAGCCCAGGGGGTACCCAGCAGGGGAGTAACACCCCCAGGACAGACACTTTCTAACCCACAGTGGTCCCCTCCCCAAAAAGGTGACAGGTTCTGGGCACCTGTAGACAGTGCTGTCAGCTTTGATGGGTGGTCTTTAAGGGGCTCTCTCCCTGTGGGGGGCTCTTCTGCTCCATTCTGGCACAGGGGAGACTCAGCACACAGCATCCCTCCTCCCACGGCTTTAGAAGGGACCACAGGCCCTGCCCCAAGGACTGGCAAGCCCAGAGGCCCAGTCTCTTCCTCCCTATGATCCCTACTTAATATGACAAACTGTCCTAGGCCTGTGATGCCCTAGGGGGCCTCTCATGCTTCCGGCCAGCAGCCTGGGCAGTGGGAGGAGGGCTGCAGCCACCTAGGCCAGGCCAGGGAGCAGGAGGGGAGTCAGGGTGGCAGCTCAGAGCACGGATGGGAGGTTCCTCCAAATGGCAGAGTGGGGCCCCCACTTCCAGACTGTAGCTATTATCCACACTCGCCAAATGGGGTTGAAGGATATGGCTTGGGGAGCCCCAGGGAGCAACAGCAGCATGAAAAGACCCTCACAGGGAAACACCTCTCAGGGAGCGAACAGGTATAGAGTGCTGCCACCTTCCTCACCCTTTTGAGCATCAGACTGTGACACGGGGTCACCTCTCAGGGAGGGGACACAGAGTACTGCCACCTTCCCCACCCTCCTTCCTGAGTCCTGACATTCTGTATCAGCTCTGCGAGGAGAGGAGGGTGCCCCGAATACGGGGCAGGGCTCTCAGCCCCTCCTGCAAAGGCACATTTTCACTGGTTCCTCGAAGTTCAGACCAGGCAGCAGCAGCACAGAGTTGGCATCCGGGTGGGCAACAAGGACAGAAATGAAAGCCCGAACTCCAAAACTAAAGCAGCCTGCAGCTCCGAGCCGCGGAGTGGATGACAACCGTCAGAACGAGACTCTGCCTCGAACCTCGCAGCCTCCCACGTGACGCCAGGTGAGAAGGGGACGGGAGCGCAGCACACACGCTTGTCATCTCCTCAGACAGACAGACTAGGCCTGACCAGGCAGGCTGCTTGCAGCACTAGAACGCAGTGAGGCCGCGGGACCCGGTCATCCGGCAGTCCCCGAAGAGCAGGCAGCTTGGTCCCTGCCCCGGCCCAGTAACACTGGGAGCCCCTCCGGGGGCTCAGGGGGCTGAAAAGGAGTGGATTGGGGAATGGGAGGAAACCGCTGAGCACCCCTGGGGGGCATCCAGTAAGTTCCCCAGACACCAGCTGACGGCTGACCCCCTGTTTCAGCTCCCTGGGGCCCCCAAAGCTGAGTGCGCAAACAGGCAGGTAGAGACAGGGCTGTGACCGACCCAGGGCCCCCGGGGCACGCAGGTTGCGGGGGGACCCGGCGCCCCTTCCAGCATCTGGCGTCGTCGGGCCGGGGCAGCGCAGGGGCGGGCGGCGGTTACTCGGGGGGCGCGGCGGCGGGGATCTGCAGCAGCGTGGGCGACGTCTCCATGATGCGCACCAGCAGGCGGTCGATGTAGCTCTCCAGCGCCTGCACGTGCTCGTCCCGCTGGCTCAGCTCGCGCTCCCGCTGCAGCAGCAGGCCGATCAGCTCGTCGTGAGTCAGGTGGTAGTACTTGGCCGACTGGTCCGGCGCGCCCGAGTCCTGTGGGCACCCCCGAGAGTCAGACGGGCGGGCCCACCCCCCCCAGTTCCCCAAGGCGGCCAGAGTAGCCAGTCGCTCTGCATCCCCCCACCCCAGCACCAATCGCCCACCACACCACGGGCTCCGGTCTCAGGAGGCCCCTCGGAACCCCACGGCGGCTCACCTTCAGCCTCTTGGCTTCCACAGCCTGGCCACTCTGGGGGGCAGGCGCCACGGGCTGAACGCTGCCGGATGTGACCGTTTTGAGCTTCTCCAAACCACTGCTCAGGGCTGTGCTCAGACTGGAGCGGGCAGACTTCCTATCCGTGCTGCCCTCCACGGGGGCCGCGCTCAGGGGCTTCACGAGGTGGGGACTGTGAAGACAGACCAGAGGGGGCGTGGGGAGGGGCGGGAGCACCGGGAAGAGGGGGGCCCCCTTCTCTGCAGAGCCTCCGGGGCTGCTAGCCAGTAAGGGCGGCTGTGCAGGCCCTCCTCAGATACCCTCCCTTCCCTTCCCCTCCCCTTCCCTTCCTCTCCCCACTTCTTCCCTCCCCTCCTCTTCCCACCAGCTGACCCCACCCCTCACCACTGGCTAACCCCGCCCCTTACTACCAGCTAACTCCACCTCCACCGCTAACTCCCCCCTTTCAGGCTGGCTCCACCCCCACAGCTAACTCCTCCCCTCATGGCTAACTCCGCCCCTCACAGCAGGTTGCTGCCTCCTGCCGTCCCCCTGAGCCTGCATCTGGGTGGCCAACCACCTTGGCCTCTGCAATAGTTACAGCAAGAAATAGTTACAGGCAAGAAACACAGGCCTGGGCACCTAGGCCACATGGCCCCATCCACAGGAAACTGGCTGTTTTCCCCCCCAGGATCTTAGAAAGCTAGTCTTCTGGCCTAGGACTGCTAACTCCTATCCACTTTCCAAGTGCACGCAGACCACTGCTCCAGGAATCCTTCCAGATTCCCCCAGGCTGACTGAAGGGACCCTCCGCTGGAACCCAACACCTGGAACAGTGACCCAAGCATCGTACCCCCACTTCGGTTGACCTGCCTCTAGGATGCCTCTTACAAATGTGCCCTTGAGAGAGGAACTGGGTCATTCAGGGACAAGAAGTGAAACGGCTTAAGCCCAGACCCTAGGCCCCACTCAGTGAAGGCAGGCTGACCCGGGTCCAGAGAAGCCAGCTCTGAGGCTCAGGACGCAGCTGTAGGCTCAGTCTCACAAACCGGGCAGCGTGGCGGATAGCCCAGCGTGGGGTGGAGAGTAGGGACAAGAACAGGTCTTTGTCCCTTCCTCCCACCCGGGAGGCTCTCAGGGCTACCCAAAACCAAGACGTGCCCAGTGCCATCAACTCCGGTCTGACTCCGTGACCCAACCCCAACCCTCACAGGGTTTCCGAGCCTGTTAGCCCCCACAGAGGCACTGCCAGTCTCCCCCGCAGAGCAGCTGGGGGCTCACACCACCACCCTCAGGGTCGGCAGCCATCGGCCCTAACCATTCCACCACAGGGCGCCTTGCATTGCGGAGGGGAGTATAAAAACAGCTCTGCCACCTCTGGGCGGTGTGGGGTGGGGATTACCAGTGTGTTCTAAAGCACCTGAAGTCAAGAGCCGGGAGTCCCAGGCTCTGGGGGACAGGCTCGTGCACCTGAAGGCCTGAGCCCGGCAGCTCTCTTGGACCCCAATTTCTGACCTGAGGAACGGGAGTAGCTCTGCTGGGAGCCAGTGTAAGGGTCACACCAACTACAGACAGGAAGCCAGCTCTGAAGAGGTGACAAATGTGACTACAAGGGTGCCTGCACGCAGCAGGGCCAGTGTGGACACTACGCGCAGAGCAAGGAGCTGGACTCGCCACCCCCATGGCCATCCCTCACCTCCGAGGGACAGAATGACCCCCGCCCACCTCGGCCCAGTGTCTCCGGGAGGGTCCTGTCGCAGGCTCACCTCCCCCTCCCTCAGGGGTACAGCAGGGACAGGGCCTGACGCTGTCAAGGCTCGACTTGCTGAGCTGGTGAGCGCCAGGAAGAGCAAGGGAGGTCAGGGAGGGCCGGCCTGGAGCCCGCATGGGCTTTGGGCATCGGTGTCTCCGCTGGCTCAGCCCCCCACCCTCCTCTGTCTGCCCTCTGAGAGTGCTATCACCCCTCTGGACTTGGCTGCTCCTAAGCAGTCACACCCTGTTACCCCAGTGACCTGTGTCCCCACACCTTGGCTCTGGTCCCCCTCATCAGACACCCAGGGAGGTCAGAGCCTCATACTTCTTCCAAACCAGACCAACAGAGCCACAGTGTCCACAGTCATACGGTCACCCACTGTCCACTCAGCACAGTCGTGAAGGCACAGCACACAAACTGATGAAGGACCTGAAGCAGTTAGGGTCCCCCCTGCAGGAAGGTCCCCCTCGCAGGAAGGTCCCCCTCGTGGGAAGGTTCCCCTTGGGAAGGTACCCCACAGGAGAAGGTTCTCCACACACAGGACGGTCCCACACACAGCAAGGTCCCCCACACGGGAAGGTCCCACATATATGGGAAGGTCCCACACATGGGAAGCATTCCAGCCTCTCTCAGACTCTCCTCCAGTTCTGTCTTCTGTAGCCTGCCCCCGACCTCATCTGGACAGGAAACTGCACACTGCCAGGGACTGTACTTGGGGTCTCTACTTTCAGCCTGCTCTCCCGTCCTCCCAGGGCCTGTGCTCCCTAAAGAGACGCGGCCCTTAGCCAGCCAACTTCTTGCAGGCGGCCCAGAGCCAGCTAGCAGCCCTCACAAGAGAGCTCTGGAAGGGCCCCCCAACACCTGCCGTTGCTCCTCCCCTCCCTCATGGGCACACTGGCTCTCCCCCCATCCCACTCTACACCCTGGCACCTCCTCAGTCATCTCCCCCAAGCCCTGGCTTTGGAGAGCCCTTCCAGGGGGCACCCCCCTTGCTCACGGTCCCAAGGAGGAAGCAAGCTAGGAGTTGCAGCCTACAGAGCTCCTGTCGTCAACCCCCGCAACATCTTGTCTCCTAGGTGGAGACCCTAGCCAGCTCTGGGAAGGAGGAGGTGGTAGCCCCCAGAAGGCACCCCACCCCAGCCCTGCTTCCTGGGACCCACTGGAGGGTGGGAGCTCACCTGGCCCGGAGCAGCAGCTCCTCAGCTGGCCGTGTCTCCAGGGGCAGAAGCGCAAGCGGGGAGGCTGGGATGGCTGCAGCGAGGTCCTCCCCGGGTGGGGCGAGTGGGGCAGGAGGGCCCCCAGTCACGGAGGGCTCAGAGGGTCTGGGGGGTGAGGCCAGCGCCCCTGAGGGGGGGGAGGAGGAGGCCAGGGGCTGGGCTCCCGGCAGGGGAGGGCACTGAGGGCTGGGCCCCCCATCGGGGTGGCTGGCCCGGGGTGGAACGTGGGGTTGTGGGAAGGCAGGCTCTGGCAGGGTGGGCAGTTCCTCTGGACCAGGGTGGATGGAGGAGTCCCTGGACCCCGGAGGGGATGTGGAAGGGAAGCTGGGGGGCTCTCGGCCCCCATGAGACAAGAAGGGGTTCAAGGTACCCTTCTGTTGGGAGCAGGCTGACAGGGGCCTGAGCTCCCCTTCTGCAAGTCCCTGGCTCTGGGCCTCAGGAGCAGCGGTGGCTTCGCCTGTATCCAGGACGGGGCTCTCCGAGCGGGCAGGTGTGGAGATGGGACCCTCAGGGCAGCCAGTGGGCTGAGACAGGCAGGACCCTGACGCTGGAAGGGGGCTGGCATCCTCAGGGATGACATCCTCCTGGCCAAGCTCGCCCAGCAGGGTCTCAGAAGAGTGGCCGTCAGACTCCTCCGACGTGGGCTCTCCTGGCTCCTCTCTGGGCTCCCCGGGACCGAGACCCAGAGAGGGTGCGAAGGCGGCATCACTGGCCTCCGGTCCCCAGGCACACAGCCTCTCTGTGATGTCCTCGTCATCCTCCTCTTCCACCTGGGACCCTCCCGGCGTGAAGAGACGTGGAGGCTTTGGGGGTGGGGTGCTGGGCTGCAGCCCCTCCTCCTCTGACACCCTCTCGAGTTCAGGCTCCGGGTCACGCTTCTGTGGGGGAAGCCTCGCACTGCCCGTGGGGCTCACAGCGTCAGGGGCTTCTGTCTGCAGCTTGGGAGACAGCTCATCGGACTCGCCCCGCAGGGCTGGGGAGGACGTGTCCGGGGTAGGCGAGACGGTGACCACATCCCAAGGCCAGGAATCACTGGCTGTACTGAGCTCCTGGAAAAGCTGGCTGTCCCCTCTGGAGACCTCACCATCCTGGGCCTCAGGGGCACAGGCGGTGCCAGGCAGCCTTTCCCACACACTGATCACTTCTGGGGAGCTGAAGAGCGACGTCACGCTGTCTGCTGGACTCGGCCCTGAGTCCCCTCCCGGCTCTGAGTCTGAGCCCCTGAGGTGTGGCTGGGTTGACATCGAGAGCAGGCTGGCCCCTAGTGAGCCCAGGGGCTCTGGGTCCGCTGTCCTGGTCCTCTGCTGCTCCGGCCCCAGCCGCATGCTGCTCCCATCTCTTCCGCCTCCCTCAAGGCTCCCCTGGCTCTCAGCCAACTTCACTGTCACGGCCGCAGGGTTTGGGGCCTGCAGCCCTGTCACCTCCAGCCCCACTGCTGCAGGGGCCAGGCTCTGGCTCCTGACCTCTGGACACAGCCTGCTGGCAGCAAAGACGTTGAAGGTGTCGTCCCAGTCTGTCAGGGATTGCCCCGGGGAGGCCAGGGGGGTGGGGCTGGCCCTGGCGGCACTGGGGAGAGAGGGAGTGGGTGGACAGTTTAGTACTCTGAGCGCTACCAGCTCGTCGAAGAAGGGGCTGCTCTGCAAGGAGGAGAGGAACGGGTTGGTGAAGCCTGAGAGTCCAGGTGGGGTGGCTTCGGGAGTGGCTTCATGGGTGGCCTCAGGGGTGGCGATGGTGGCAGCAGCAGTGGCAGCGGCTACGGGAAGGTTAGTGCTTAGCATGAGAGCAGCAGCGGGAGCAGGGGGAGCAGGGACCCGAGCACAGGGCGGGCAGGGGGGCTGGTGAGGAAGAGCGGCTGGGCCAGTTTCTACCTGAGGAGACACGTCCAGGCTGTGGGGGAGACAAAACCGTGGCCTCCTGGTTAATGCCGAGACGGGAGGGGTTCCTGCTGACCTCCACCCCCACCCCGCTCTGGCCAGACGGAGAACCAGACACGCAGACCGAGGGAAGACCCCAGCCCCGAGGAGGAGGCGGCGGCGCTGGGCCCAACCTAGAGGACAAGGACCCCGCCAAGCTGCCATGATCCAAAGGTGAGCAAGGGGCGCTTCCACGACACCAGGAAACTCTGCTCCACTCGGCCCGGCCTGAAGGGGCTGCCAGAAGGGGTCGGCCTGCACAGCCAGCCAGGCGGCACAGAAGGCCCAGAGACCAGAGCAGGGCCGGGCCTCGGGACTGCGGGGGACAAGGCTGGCAGTGACGGGGCCACATGGGCACCTGGAACCCCACCTCAGACTGGCCCCACAAGCCCTGCAGAGCAGGGCTGTCAGCACTCAACCACAGAGATGCCCCTCCTCACGTTCCCTGGAGAAGCAGCGTCAACGGCCAAGGGAGACATGTCCTGTCAGAAGCCACACGGCCGACCGGCACCCCCCATGGGCACAGGGAGTGAGCCCTCCGATGGGCCCACCAGACTCGGGGTCTCACGCACAGGGACGCTGGCTCCCCCGGGCGTGGATCAACAGAACGGTCCCTTCAGGGCCATGAGCCTGCCCCTGCAGAGAGCCTGGAGAGCGCTGCCCCTCGGGGCCCCCGCCCCCCGCATCCACAGCGCCTGACCCCGGCGGGGGGCATGGGCAGCCTCAGAAACCGGAGGGACACAGAGCTAGGGCACAGAGACCAGAGGAGGCAGGAGAGAAGGGGCCACACTGGTTTCAGCACCCAGACACCACTGTGACAGGACTGGGACAGGAACCTGCCCTGCCCCCAGGCCCACCGGCCAGACCCTGACCACGGCCAGCCACCCTGCTCCCGCTGCCGGACCCGCCGCCCCTCACGGCCAGCCCCCCCTCGCGGCCAGCCCCCCTCACGGCCAGCCCCCCCTCCTCACGGCCAGACACCCCCTTGGGGCCAGCCCCCCCCTCCTCAGGGCCAGACCCCCTCACAGCCAGCCCCCCCATCGCGGCCAGCCCCCCCTCACGGCCAGACCCCCTCACGGCCAGCCCCCCCTCCTCACGGCCAGACCCCCCTTGTGGCCAGCCCCCCTCCTCACGACCAGCCCCCCCTCGCGGCCAGCCCCCCTCCTCACGGCCAGCCCCCCCCTCGCGGCAAGCCCCTCTCCTGGCGGCCAGGCCCCCCTCACGGCCAGCCCCCCCTCACGGCCAGCCCCCCCTCCTCACGGCCAGCCCCCCCCCGCGGCCAGCCCCCCCCTCGCGGCCAGCCCCCCCTCGCGGCCAGACCCCCCCACGGCCAGACCCCCCTCCTCACGGCCAGCCCCACCCCGCGGCCAGCCACCCCCTCACGGCCAGCCCCCCCTCACGACCAGCCCCCCCCCCACGGCCAGACCCCCCCCCTCACGGCCAGCCCCACCCCGCGGCCAGCCCCCTCCTCGCGGCCAGCCCCCCCTCACGGCCAGCCCCCCCCTCACGGCCAGCCCCCCCCTCACGGCCAGCCCCCCCCTCCTCAAGGCCCAGCCTCTGTGAGCCCCGAACTCCTCCGCTCCCTGACTCCTCCACCCCAGATGCAAACAGCCTGGGAAACTTAGGCATCCACCTTCTCCACTCAGTCAGCTTCTTCCCACTTCTCAAGTCTGGTTCCCCCTACCTGAAGATCAGGGGGTGACTGAAAACGTAAAATCCCATCAACTCCCAGCCCACTGGACTTCCCAGCACCACTCAGCCTCTGTGGTCACTAGATGGTGAAGGTTCTTCAAGGGAGAGGATCTTGGAGCCAGGACACACATGCCCGCCTTGGGGACCAGAAGGGGGTTCAAGGTCCTTCCCTCGCCCCCATTAGAGCCCACACACCACTCATGGCCCCACCTGCCAGCAACACAGAGCCCCCAGGGACAGGGCTGGGACCACATGGAGCCACCTCTCCTCAGCTCCCTTTAAGACGGGTGACCGGGGTGGCCTGGGGGAGGAGCACCCTATCAACAAACAGCACCCACGCCTAGACCCCGCAACCCAGGTCTGGTCTCCCACTCACCCCTGCAGTCTAGAGCCAACTGGCTGCAGGCGGAAGCGCGGGGCTGAAGATGGAGACTTGATCCCTCCCAGCAGGGTCCCCAGCGGCAGGCACACAGGCTCGTTGGTATGGAGCCGGGCACAGGGCTCCCTGGGGGAGGGGCCTCCAGGCACCAGGCCCAGCAGACGTTCCAGCGCCAGGACACCCCGATCCTGCCCGTGCCCCGCCTAGCACCCAGGCTCCGCGGGCCTCCCTCACCACACTCTGCACCAGGCACTGATTCACGCGGTTCTCCCCCGGGACCGTCTTCCGCACGCCCACCCTCTTCTGCCCCGCCCTCGCCATGCGGCTCTCAACGCTGGCTTTGCCCCCAGGGCACGGACCCCTCATGTACCCTAGAGCCCACGGGGCGGCCCGCACAGCGCCCCCAGGCAGTGGGCAGTCTCTCTGAGGACCGAGTGGTCACCCTCCAGAGGAGCCCTGCAGTGCACCAAATCTCCTCTTTCTCTGCTAGGGTTCAAACACAGCTCCTCCGCTCTGCCTTCAGGTACACTGGGGAGGAAACCCCAGGTCCGAGGGGACCGCGGCATCCTCAGGGCTGCAGGGTCCTACAGCCACTGGTCAACCCGCCCCTGACACAGGACTCACGAGTTCCCCTTGGCCACCACTGCCACTGGGCGCCTCGCTGGACCGCCGTGTCGTGCCTGCGGCAGGAGGCCAGGCTTGACCACAAGAACCTCCCTCTTAGACTTGGGTAAACCTGGTGCCCTGGTCATTCCCACCCACTGCTCTCAGCTGTGACGTGCAGCCCTAGAGAGGCTTTCAATCAGGAAAAAAGAAAAGCGACCGACCGCCCTGGAATCAATTCCAACTCAGAGCACTATAGGACAGAGCAAAACTGCCCTGTGGGGTCTCCAAGGGGCGACAGTGGGTTCAAGCTGCTGCCCTTTCGGCTGGCAGCCTAACATTTAGCCGCAGTGCCACCAAGGGTCTGCCACCAGGCAGCCCACCAAAAGGTCAGACGACCTCCAGGACACAGCCACCCCCAGCCAGGATCCCCTCCTCCAGCCCGTTCCTCCTAGGAAACTGGGCGTCCTGCTAACACCTGTCCGGGGACCAGACACATCCCCTCCTCCTTCCCTCATCTGGGGATACTAGGTAACAGAGGACAGCCTTGTGAGGTAGACTGTATGGTTTATCCTCCAAATCTGAACACTTTTAATACAGGGAAAGAAAGGAAAAAAAGCACTGTCTGCTATTGAGCCAGTTCTGACTCCTGGTGACCTTGGGGACAGAGCAGAGCTGCCCCAGCGGGTTTCACAGAAGCTGAGGGCCCCCTCGTTCTGCGGGGCAGCTGGGGCTTCCAACCGCCAACCCCCTGATCAGCAGGTAGCCCTTAACCACTGCCCCAGCAGACAGGGCACATCAGTTATGCCAGAACACAGGCCTAGTGACAAACGGCACGCTAACTATAGGTCACCAGGCCCATACCATCACGTCACTCTTACCAACACAGCCCACGACTGGGCAGTCGAGAGGGTCAGAGGAGGGGGTGCTGAAGACCACCACGGTGACACGCTCGTGCTTCTCGGCAGTGCCACGTGAAAGTGCACCTATCAGTAGTGTTTGGTCCCCGCCACAGGGCCGCGCACGGTCCAGTCAGCGTGGGGGCGGCCCGGGGAGCGCCCGCCGGCCTGCCCTCAGGAAGCCTAGGTTCTGCTTGGAAAGGAAGAGACACAGGGTCCACTTGGCCCTGGGCTGGCTGGGTCACCCTGAGGCGGTGCTGCCATGCCACAGTGGTCTGAACAGTCCTAGGGTAACTGGGGGCTGAGGGCAGGGAGGGGTGCTGGCCCAGGCAGGGCTGGGCCCAGCCACCGGCCCCCACATGGCGGGCTGGGCTGCGGGACGTGGCAGGTGAGCAGCTGCCCAGGGGGACCCTCCAGCCGCTCTCCCAGCCCTGGCATTCCCTTGTAGCTGTGGCCAGTCTGCGGGGAGCTACCTGCAACCCGGAAAGCCCTAGCAGCGCAGTGGTTCAACAGCTCGGCTTCCAGCCAGGGGGTCAGCAACCAGCCCCTCCAGGGCAGAGAGCTGCGACAGGCCGCTTGTGTGAAGACTCAGAGCCGTGGAAACCCCACGGGCCACACCACGCTGTCCGAGAGGACTCCACTATGAGTCCCAGGTTTGGTTTCTCGGACCTGCCTCTCTGCGGGGCGCAGTCCCATATGGGTACACTAGAGGGTGCTGCTACCCTTCCCTGTGAGAACACCTGCGCTCCAGCCCAAGCCCCAGCCCCAAGGCAGAGCACCCCTCAACTCCAGTGTGTGTGGGCCGGCTCCGCACGCCAGGCAGGGTGTTCTGCAGCCCCACCCAGTCCCCCGGATTCTGGTGTCTGACCTACAGCTTCTGGCCACAAGCCAGCTCCCCTCGTCCATCATGAGCCTGACAGTCCTCCGGGTGAGCCTATCAGTTCTCCGTGGGACAACGCATCAGGCTGGTGCGGAAGGGCTCAACACCCACAGTTCTGTCACTCCAGACTAGACCACATGACCCCAACAGCAGCCGCTTCAGCCTGGCCTGGACACAGCCGAGCCCACACAGCGTGGCCTGCAAGTGGGCAGTAGGGAAGGCAGGCCCGCCTGGGGCGCTCCACCCTGCTGAGGACAAGGCTCGGGATTCAGGTGCGAGCAGCACAGAACTCGAGTGTCTCTCTGCCGCCGAGGGCCCAAACGGACAGAACCCGCAGCGCCTCTCTGCCACCGAGGGCCCAAACGGACAGAACCCGCAGCGCCTCTCTGCCGCCGAGGGCCCAAACGGACAGAACCCGCAGCGCCTCTCTGCCACCGAGGACCCCAACTCTCCTGCCCCTGCAAGCATGGTGGGGACAGACACACAAGGGGGACAGCAGAAAACAAGTAACCCAGGAGGGACCACAGCTGCACCATCACTCAGCGCCGCCTCCTGACGTCCTGGTGACATGTGCCCCGGATCCCAGGAAACATGTCCAGGGGCCCAGGCACCCCTTCCCTCCATTATCCGGGTACACGAAGATAACAGAGGAGAGTCTGGTGAAGGCTAACGAGGGAGACGAAGCCCAAAGTCTGGCTTCTCACCCACAGATGACCTCACAGATGCACCCTAGTACCCTGCCCCAGCAAAGGTCTGGAGACACCTGGCGGCCGCAGCACTGAGCCGGAGCCTGGGGCCCTTCTGACCTAGCTCCTCCAGGAACACCCTTGTGCAGGCTGCTCTCCTGTCACCTCCCCTGTCCCACTCCCTCAGACATCTCAGAGTTGTCCCAGGGCCACCAGGCTCAGCCCAGGCACCCAGAAAGGCTTGTCTCCTTCCTCCTCGTGTTCCCCAGACTGCAGACGCCTAACAGTTCCCCTGGGCTTTGGTGACCAGGGCTGCGCAACTGGGACAGCTGCTGCCATACCAGGCAGGGAGCAAAGCGGGGTCATCACCCAGAGACTGACCCACAGCAGCCCATCACCCAGGACCTGTGGCACGGGCTGCCAGCTGGCGCGGGGGCCCGGCCTGCGGACGCCCTTCATGGGCCCGCACCCCTCTTCACTGACTCAGAGTTCCTCAAGCAAAGAAGAAAATCAAGAAGCTCCCACACGATCCCTTCCCCCTGCTGGGGACTGGCCCTGAAGGTCTTCCTTCCACCCCCTTCCTTTTGACTCCTCACCACTGTGCCCGGCCTTCCCACAGCACCTCCTGCCCAGACATCCAGAGGGGAGAGGACAGGCATGCTGGGGGAGCAAAAACAGCTGCCCCGCCACACGGCTGCAGGTGCTGACCACGCTCCTGCGCCCTCCGGAGAAAGACACGTGCTGCTCTGGCCTCTGCGGGGCCTCTTCCTGGGCCCCCCAGATGACACACAGCTTCCCCCCGGGCCCCTTCCTGGGCCCCTCCAGATAACACGGCAGCCTCTCCAGGGCCGCTCCAGATAACATGGCAGCCTTACCCGGCTCAGGCCTGGGCGGGGACAAGAGGCTGGATTTCAAGGACTCCTGGGATCCCTCCTAGCTGGAACTCAGCACATTCAAGGAAGCGCAGCCTTGAGCACTTCCAGCAGCCCTATACCCCAAGACCAAGAGACACCAGAGGACCAGAGCCTTCAGGGTCTCCAAGGACGGCGTCAGGTTTCCAGGCTTCAGAGGGGCCCCCACAGCCTCTGGCCAGGCCAGGGGAGCTGCTGGGGTGAAGGCACCGGGAGGAGCGGGCAGGGCCCTGCTCAGCAGCCTTGGTGCCGCCACAGCAGATACACCACCAACAGGCAGCTCCCCACGGTTTGAGAGACCAGAGGTCCAAGTTCAGGGGCCAGCTGCTGGGGAAGCCTTCTCTCTGCCAGCAGTGAAGGCCAGCTGTCTGCATTTGTGCTCTGGGGTGACCTGGGCACCTCTCTTCCCAGTCTCTCCTCACTGGCTTGCACTTGACCTTCTATATCTCAAAAGCGACAGACTCCAGCGTCCACCCAACGTTAACTCTCCTGCAGCAAGTAACAAAGACAGCCCACGCCCAACGGGGTCACCCCCACAGGCGCAGAGGTCAGGGCTTGGTGGTGAACTCAATCCAGAACAGGCACCCATTGCTTGATTCCTATCTCCCACAGGGAAGAGACGCCAAGCCATCTGGAAGAGCTGGGCGGAGCAGGAGGTGCTCTGTTCTCAGACAGGAAGGCAGACATCTGAGGCAACAGTCCCATGATCCTCCTCTATCCGACAAGGTCACCTTACCTCAAGGCCAGAAGGCAGGTGTGGAGGCCAGGAAACAACCTACAGAAATGGCCACTCTGCTTCCCCTGGCCCCTCGTTGGAGGATGGGTGTGCCCACTCAAACGTCAGGCTGCAATGCCCCCAACCCATGGCAGGCATGCAGGGCACTAGGCCTGGCAACTCACCTGCATCTGTGTGCAGAGAGAACAAGCTGGGCTTGGGGGCCAGGACACCCCATGAACCATGCAAAGCCAGAGCCCCAGCAGCCCACCCAAGGGCCATGTCTCTTGCGCCCTCCCTGTCCAGGGTCTAGGCCGAGGGCTGCACGTCATACTGGGTTTGACCTTGCCAAGGACATACCTGGGTTTCTGAGGGGCCTCCTTGGCCTCTCTCAGGCCAAACCAGCTGCTCTTGGCCTTCTCCTCCCCGCTGGATGAGTGGTGTGGGGAGGCCCCCAGGGTGGGACCGCCCTTCTCCCCCAGGGAGCTCCGGCGCCCCAGCTCACTGCGGCTCAGGCCTGGGTGGTGGTGGAAGAGCCCCATCCGGGGCTTCCGCTCCTCCTTCCAAGCTCCCTCCTTCTCAGCCGTGGCCTCAGAGGATGCCCCCAAGGGTGGGGTGACCTGGACCGGCCTCCCCGCTGACAGCAGGGCCCCCTCCTCCTCGCCGGAGCGGCTGGCTCCCACGGCCAGCACCCTGGGCTGTGCACTCGGCTCCTGTCCAGGCCCTGCCTCGGAGCTGCTGGCACGACGGCCACCTCGGCCCCAGGAGTCATCCACCGACCGCGACCCCTCCTCAGAGGGCCGGGAGGAGATGCTGAGGAGGGAGCTCGACGGGGGAAAGGGGCCCGAGATGGAGCTGCGGTGCCGCAGAGGCTCGGGGGGCTGCTCGTTGTAGATGTGGCCCCCGTTGATGCAGAGAGAGGAGCGGGAAGCAGTGTCCACGTGGCCCTGGAGGTCCAGGAGGGCTCGGGGAGCGGCCACTCGCACCTGGCTGGCCTCGTCACTGTAGGTCCTTTTGTGGGTCAACAGTTTGGGGGACACTGTCGAGTCACGGCCTGGAGGGGAAACAGACGGCATGAGCCCACAGACATGGCCTCCTTCCCACAGCCAGCCCTACCCGCCTCCCTCCCGCACCCCATCCCTCATTCACTCCCCTCCCTCCCCCACCTCCCCTCCCGTTCATTCTTCCGCTCCCTCCCTCTCCTTCCTCCCTCCCTCCTCTCCCTTACCCACCCCTTCCTTACCCAGCCCCTCCCTCACTCACCCCCGTCAGTGGACAGCCAACTGGTGCGGCTGGGCGAGCGGGTGAGCAGCTCGGCACCGGGTCCCTGGTAAGCCAGGCTCCCGCTGGCAGAGGACAGAGTGCTGGCGGAGCCCAGCGAGGTGCTGGACTGGGTCAGTGACGACTTGCGCAGCTTGTCGCGCAGGAAGAAGCCCTTGGCCTTGCCCATTCGGCCCAGGCTGCCCAGCTCGGGGTCCTCCACGGCGCTGCTGGGCAGGATGGCGGAGGCCGACTCCAGGTCGAACTTCTTCTTGCCCCGCACCTTGTCCTTGATCTTGCTGAAGGGGGAGCGCGGCTTGTCCTTGACCGACAGGTCGAACATGCTGGCACTCAGGTTGTTGCGTGTGAACTGGATGGTGACCTGGATCTCCCCGCGCTCCTTCTCCTTCTTGCCGGCCTTCGAGTGCAGCTTGTACCACCTGGACAGCGAGGGATCAGGCAGAGATCTGGTCACTGGCTCGGGGGCAAGGGGACCCTCCAGTTTGGAGGTCCCTGCTCTGACACACAGACCCTGACCCCAGGCCACAGAGAGCCTGAGACCTTATCCAGAACTCCTCTCTCAGGGGGAAGCGACCGCCTGCAAGAGGGAAGCTCTCAGTGCCACCCCCACCCGCCCACCTGGCAGGGAGGACAGTGGGCAGCAGCCTTCCCCGGAGTTCAGAGGCCTCCCCACCTGCCGCTCTCCTGCCACACATATCCTGGGAGTCTGAGGCCCAGGGGGACAAGGCGGGGCCTGGGAGAGACTCCTACATCTCCAGGCCCCTGGAGCAGACAGGTTCACCCATACTCTCCCTGTTTATGTCATCTCTCGCCACTCCCTACCAATGTGCTCCTCAGAGCCACCAACAAACCCACAAAACAGCAGCTCTCCCCAAAGCCCCAGGCCAGAAACGCTAACGCCCTGGCATGGACGCAGCCCTCACTCACTGACTTACCCCCAGGCCAGCCGGGAAGACTGCTGCTGGACGGGGGAGCCAACCACAGCCTAAGAGGACTGTCCAGGGTGCGGAGGGGACCAAGACTCATTGAGCATCTCTCTGTGCTACAACCAGCTCTGCGGCTCTCCCCTCCGTCCCATCCGCATTTCACAGCCAGCCTAGGAGGCAAGAGACACTGCCCCCTTTTTACAGATCAGAGAGTTGAGGCTCAGAGATAAAAGAATTCACCCAAGAACAAGCTATCAGTCTGCAGACAAGACAACACAAAGTCAGGCTTTCATTATTCCAAATGCCATGTTCCTCCCACTATTGACTTCCCAGAGAAACACACAGGAAGAGTCACACACATTGTAACTGGGCTGTCCCGGGTCCACAGTGGGGGCAGTCTACCCTTCAGGGGAGGGGGCTGTGGACACAGGTGCAGGGAAGGCAGAGAGTCAGGAGAGGCTCCTCTTTGCTCTGCCTTCCAGATCCCCTCTCCAGCTCCACCCAGATGCCCACTGGGCCTGAGCCGGGCTGCCCCTCCGTCCTCACAAACAGCAGCTTCCTGCAGCACCCACCTCTGTTCAGCCACAGCCCTCCCCATCGCCCGCAGAGGTGAGGAGGGAGGCTCCCCAGAGAACACCCAACACAGGCCACAGCACTTCAGACACGGAGCCTAAGGAAAAGGCAAGCCTAAGGCAAAACGCACACACCTAACGGAAATCCAGACACCTGTGCACACCAGCACCCACAACACATAACCTCCCTGGCATTGAGGGCTGAAATACAACATTCAAAGAAAGCGTTAGAGGATAAAAACAAAAAAATCAAACCCACTGCCATCAAGCCGGTTCCAACTCAAAGCGACCCTGTCGGGCAGAGTAGAACATCTCCACAGAGTGAGTCTCCAGGGAGCACCCGGCAGATCTGAACGGCAGGCCCTGTGGTCGGCAGACGCCAAACCTAGCCACTGCCCCACCAGGGGTTCCCCTGGAGGACAAGGTAGGGGACATTTCCCAGAAAGCAGACGAGGAGATTAGAGGGCATGCCAAGAGCTTCACCAACCAAGTGACCACAGAGTCACAGAGAGAAGAACAAGCCAGGAGGAAACCAGGACAGGACCAGTGCAGGAAAAATTTCCCAAACCGAAGGACTCTGGTGCCAAGGGGCCACGAGAATCCAGCAGCATGGATGAGAGAAATCCAGGCTGAGACACGTCACTGAGAGGCTTCAGAGCACCAGGGGCACAGCTGGCACTGTTGCTGTCGGGTGTTGTTGGGACCAACGCACAGCGCCCCGACAGACAGCAGACAGAGACCCTGCCTGCCCCGGGGCTGTCCTCACAGGCCCTGCCGGGGGAGCCCCATATCTGTCCATCTCCCTGTTCTCAAGGGGAATGCTTTCAGACTCTCTCCATTTAGGATGATGTCAACTGTTGGCTTTGCATAGACATCCCTTATCACGTTGAGAAATTTCTCTTCTATTCCTATTTTGCTGAGAGTTTTTAACATGAATGAGTGTTAGACTTTGTCAAATGCCTTTTCTGCATCAGTTAATAAAATCAAGTGGTTCTTGTCTTTTGCTTTATGTACGTGGTTGATTATATTAATTGGTTTCCTAATACTGAACCATCCTGGCATCCTTGGTATGAATCCTACCTGGTTGTGTTTAACTATTTTTCTGAGGTGTTGTATTTTATTGGCTAGGATTTTGTTGAGGATTTTTGCATCTAAGTTCATGAGAGACACTGGTCTGTAATTTTCCTTTTTTGTGCTATCTTTACCTAATTTTGGTATTGGGATTAAGCTGGCTCCACAGAATAAATTTGGTAGTATTTCCTCCTTTTCTATGCTCTGAAATACATTTAATAATAGTGGTGTTAATTCTTCTCTAAAAGTGAAAGAATTCCCCTTTGAAGCTACTAGGGCCAGGGATTTTTTTTTGGTTGGGAATTTTTTAATTACTTTTCCAATTTCTTCTTTTGTGATGGATCTATTTCGTTGTTCTACTTTTGTTTGTGTTAGTTTTGGTAGGGAGTGTGCTTCTAGAAATTTGTTCATTTCCTCTGGGTTTTCAAATTTATTAGAGTATGATTTTTCACGATATTCTGTTTCTTTTAATGTCAGTGGGGTTTACTGTGATACTGCTCATCTAATTTCTTATTCAAGTTACTTGCGTCCTCGCCTGTTTTTCTTTTGTTAGTTTGGCCAATGGTTTGTTGATTTTGTTGGCTTGGCTTCCAAAAAAAACATCTTTTGGTCTTCTTAACTGTTTCAGTCAGTTCTCTATTCTCTGCTTCATTTACTTCTGCTCTGATATTCCTTATCTGCTTTCTTCCAGCACTCAGGAAACTCTTCTGCGGTTCTTTTTCTACTTGTTCAAGCTGTAGGTTAATTCTTTGATTCGGGCCCTTCCTTCTTTTTGGATGTGAGCATTTATTAACAGAAACTGACCTCTCAGCACTGCTTTTGCTGGGTTCCACAGTTCTGGTAGGACGTGTCTTCATTCTCTTTTGAGTTTATGAATTTCTTTATTGTGTCCTTGTTTTATTCTATAACCCTATAGTTTTTGAGCACAGTGTTCATAGTTCTGGTAGGATGTATCTTCATTCTCTTTTGAGTTTATGAATTTCTTTATTATGTCCTTGATTTATCCTATAACCCTATAGTTTTTGAGCACAGTGTTGTTCAACTCTATGTCTCTAATTTCTTCCCCTTGCTTTTTCTGCAATTGATTTTTAGTTTCATGGCTGAGAAGATGTTTTGTAACATTTCAGTGTTTTGGATTGTGTAAAGGCTTGCTTTATGGCCTAATATGAGGTCTATCCTGGAGAATGTTCCCTGTGCATTAGAAAAGAAAGTACACTGGGCTGCTGTTTTGTGGAGGGTTCTGTAAATGCCTATGACGTCAGGTTGGCTGATTAAGGTCAGGTTGGCTGGTTGTGGCATTTAGATCATCCGTGTCTTCACTAAGCTTTTTCCTAGATGTTTTGTCTTTCACTGAAAGTGCTGTGTTGAAGTCTGCTACTATTAACGTGAATTGATGCCTTTGAATTGTGGTGTTGGAGAAGAATGTTGACTGTACCAGGGACCACCAAAAGAACAAACAGATCTGTTCTGGAAGAAGCACAGCCAGAGTGCTCCTTGTAAGCAAAGATGGCAAGACTGTGTCTTACATGCTTTGGACATGTTGTCAGGAAAGATCAGTCCTGGAGAAGGACATTATACCTTTTAGAGTGGAGGGTCAGTGAAAAAGACGAAGACCCTCTACAAGATGGATTGACACAGTGACCACAAAATGGGCTTAAGCATAAAAACAATTGTGGACATGGCACAAGACCTGTCGGTGTTTTGTTGTGTTGCTCACAGGGTCGCTGTGAGTCATAACTGACTCGACGGCACTTAGCAACAACATTTCTTTTTTCAGTGCAGTAAGTGGCTGTTTTATGTATCTTGGACCCCTATCATTGGGTGCACAGATATTTAATATAGTTACGTCCTCCAGTACTGATCCTTCAGTCATCATGTAATGTTGTTCCTTATCCAATGTGGTGGATTTTACATTAAAGTATATTTTATCAGAGATTAATGTGGCCACTACTGCTCTGTTTTGAATGTTGTTAGCCTGATATATTTTTCCCACCCCTTAAGTTGTAGTTTATTTATGTCTTTGAGTCCTAGGTGTGTTTTCTGTGGGCAGCTGTTTTAGTCAGCCAGTGCCGCTAAAGCAGAAATATGACAAGTGGATGGCTGTACAAAGAGGAATTTTACTTGTCACACTCAAATAAGCTAAAACTCCAAATGCAAGGTGTCAGTTCCAGGGGAAGGCTTTCTCTGCTGGCACTGGAGGAAGATCCTTGTCATCAGTCTTTCTCTGGATTGGAAGCTTCTGAGGCCCAGGGACCCTGGTCCTTTCCAGAGGAGGTGCTCAGCTCAGCTCCCAGCACTGCTTCCTTTCTTAATGTTATGGGGTCCCCAAATCTCAGCTTGCTTCCCTTTCTTTTCATATCTCAAGAGACTGCCTGAAAGCATAAAACAATGCCACACATTAAATCTTGTCCCACCAACATCATAGGCATCATACAGGCAGGAATTCCAACATGGAGGAACACATCACACGATATCACGAATTATGGCCCAGCCAAACTGCTACAGATTTTGGAGGATACAGAATTCAATCCATGACAGCAGCATATAGGCGACTCATGTTCTTTTTATCCAATCTGCCACTCTCCATCTTTTTATTGGTGCATTTAATCCACTTGCATTCACCATGATTAATGATGGCTATGAGTTCAGTGCTGTCATTTTGATGTCTTTTTTTGTGCATTGTAGAAAATTCCCTCGTTTCATCTAATTTTCTGTGCTGAGTCTTTTTTCTGTGTTTTCATCTTTCTCAGTGTTGGTGGCTTTCCTGATGCACAGGACTAATAGTTTCCTTTGCAGCTGCTTTAACACGTACTCCCATTTTTCTAAATTTAAACCAGTCTTTAATTTCTTTATATCATCTTGACTTCTCGATGTAAAAGATCTATGACTACATTTTAAATTCCCCCTTTTGTTATAATGTTCACATTAATGACCTTTTTGTTTCCCTGTTTTCACTGTTTTGCTTTTATTTTTGTGATCCCCCTGTTTGGGTTGAAATCCTGTTGCTCTGTTCTGTATTCTGCTGCTACCTGGTTATTTTAGTCACCTGCTGCTGTTCCAACAGGAAATACCATGAACAGACGGTTTTGTGCAGATAAACTTCATTGTCATGGTCCGGTAAGCCACAAATCCATTTATGAGTTGTAAGTCCATTCAATATGAGAAATTATCATAGTCCAGCAGGCTGAGTCCAAATTCAGTGAGAGCATCTCGGAACAGGAACCTCAGGTCCAAAGGATGTGCTCTGCTCTCAGTGTTGCTCTCGTGGTGATATGAGGTTCCCAACTCTCTATGCTCACTTCTCTCCCTTATATCCCACAAGCTGATAACTGGAGTCCTGCCTCACCAACACAACTGCTGTCCATTCTCCCTCATCAACATCGCAGGGAGAAACTGCACCATATTGGGACTCATAGGCAAGTCAAATCAATATATACACTTTTGGGGAGACACAATGCAATTCTTAACATTGGTGTTATTTATTTTCTAGCCAAAGGACTCTCTTTAGTATTTCTTGTAATTTTGGTTTAGTTTTTCCAAACTCCCTAAACTTCTGTTTATCTAGAAATGTCCTAGTTTTGCCATCTTTTTTGAGGGACAGTTTTGCTGGATATATATTTCTTTGCTTCGACATTATTTTCCTTTAGGGTTTTATATACATTCTCCCATTGCCTTCTTTCCTGCATGGTTTCTGCTTAGTCTTAATGATTTTCCTTTGTAGGTTATTTTTGGTTTAACCCTAGCCCCTTTTAAAATCGTCTCCTTATCTTTAGTTTTGGCAAGTTTGATTTATGTCTTGGTGTCAATCTTTTGGGATCTACCTTGTGTAGAGTTCAGTGAATGTCTTGGATAGATATCTTCTCATCTTTCACGGTCTCAGGGAAGTTCTCTGTCAACAAGTCTTCAACAATTTTCTCTGGATTTTGTATTATCTCCCCCTTCCCTACCCTCCCCACCTCATTCTGGTACTCAGTCACTTGTAGATGATTTTTCTTGACACAGTCCCACACAATTCTTAGTGTTTCTTGATTTTTTTAAATTCTCCTATGTGATTTTATCACAAATATGTTGATGCCAAATGCTTTATCTTCAGTCTTACTAATTCAGCCTTCCACTGCCTCAGTTCTGCTCCTATGGCTTTCTATTCTAATTCTGTGATTTTATTGTTAATTTTCTGAATTTCTGATTCTTGCTGCTCTATGCTTTCTTGCAGCCTGTTCAATCTGTCATTATGCTTTGCTGCATTTTGTCTCATGTCCTTTTTGATCTCTTGAGGAGTTCTAAAGATTAATCTTCTGTATTCTACCTCTGATAATTCCAGGAAGTTCTCTTCCTCTGGAAAATGTGAATCTTTGTTTTGTGAGCTTTCTGAAGTCATAAAGGTCTGCCTCTAAGTGATCTTATATTGACGCAAGTCCATGGGCCATCAGTACGTTTTATTTATTTATTTTATGTTTGCCTACCGTGTTCTACTGTCATTTTGTTTTGAAATGTCTAGATTGGCTGCTCCTGTGTGATAGTTTGGTTATTGTTGCCTCTAAAGCTCTAATGTCCTGTCGCCAAGTGGTTAGAGCTGTTGCTAGACATGTGAACCCATAAGTCTATTTACTTTTCTTGTATGGATTCAGCTCAGATGTCTAGATAGTCAAATCACCACTGCATGGTGCAGGCTCTCCTTTACAGTCCTAGATGGGCGAGGTGATCATATCTGGATGCAGGTGCTAAGAGAAGGAGGGACTAACATCTGTCCCTGAGCATCTGTGATGATGGCGTGTCCCCTCATGTCTGAACCTAGGTGAAGAAATGATTTCTGCTCTGCATTTCCAGCTCAGGGGAATCAGCAGATTCTCCCCTTTCAACTTGCTTGTTGTGTTGTTCCCTTTTGGGGTCTCAGAGGATGGCTCAGTTAATGGCATCTAACTCCAGAGTTGGTCACAATACACATAAGGGATGGGGAGCCACTGGGAGAAAGGAGAAAGGTTTATCCTGAGGGAAAGATTTAGACCCTCACATGGAAAGTTACATACGTTATTCTTCACTGGTTCTGGAGGCACAAGTGGATTCTCTGGTCTATTGCTTCTGCTGGAGGGATGCCCTGCAACCACCACGCTCACCCCACCATGCTGGCCGCGGCTGTTTCCAGGACAGCCAGGTCTAGCAATCCTGCTCTCCTTCCCCGTTGCTCAGTCCAATTATTCAGTTTTCCCTTTAATGTCACATGTAATACACTCATTATTCTTTGGGAGTCTCTGTTTTTAGAAGGGTCAAAGAAAACATCTGAATACTACGCCATCTTGGCCCTGTCTCCTTGCTAGCTTCTAAGCCCCTAGACACCACTCACCAAAGTGGGATGCAGAATATTTTCTTAATAAACTTTGTTATGCCAGTTTAGAACATTCTCTATACAGGAACCCCAGGTCCAAAGGATGCACTCTGCTCTCAGCACTACTCTCTTGGTGGTATTAAGTCCCATGGCTGTTCCTTTCTTTCTTTTATATCTCAAAAGAGAGTGACTTAAGATATAATCTAATTTTATAGATTCACTTGTGCCTCATTAACATAACTTCCATTAACCCCATTCATTAACATCTCAGAGAAGATTTACAATGCAGAGGAAAATCCAGCAGATAACAAAATAACCAACACTCACTCAATACCAGGAACCATGGCCTAGCCAAACTGATACACATATTTTTGAGAGACACAATTCACTCTGTGACACATGTCCTCTTCTGATTTCTGCCTAAATTTACAGCAGTTCCCTGCTGATGTACAGCTGCAACTATTTTTTAATTATCTAAAGCAAAATTTCACTTGCATGTAATATCAATGATGCTGTTGATAATTTCCACATTCTGTTGGATTACCTTTCTCTGGAATGTGCACAAGTAAGGATCTCCTCCAGCCAGTCGGCCAGGTAGCTCTCTTCCAAATTTCCTGGCACAGACGAGTCTCTCCAGCACTGCACCAGTTTTCTGAAACATCTTAATTGGTATTCTGTCAATTCCTGGAACTTCACATCTTGCCAAAGCCTTCACTGCTGTTGGGACTTCTTCCTTCAGGACCCTCAGTTCTCGTTCAACCTCTTGACGTTGCTGAACACCAACTAATTCTTTTTGGTACAGTCACTGTGTACTACTTCCAACTTCCTTTGATGCTTCCTGCATCTTCCAGTATTTTACCCACAGAATTCTTCAAAATTGCAACTTGAGGCTTGAATTTTTTTCTTCAGTTCTTTCAGCATGAAACATATGAAGCACGTTCTTCTCTTCTGGTTTCTTAATGTCAGGTCTTAGCACGTGTCATTATAACACTTTACTTTGTCTTCTCAAGATGCCCTTTTAATCTCCTGTTCAGCGTTTTTTACTTCATCATTTCTTTCATTCCTTTTAACTGCCCTACATTCAAAATCAAGTTTCAGAGTCTCTTCTGGCATTCATGTGGGTCTTTTCTTTCTTTCCTGTCTCTTTAATGATCCTTTGCTTTCTTCACATACGATGTCCTTGACGTCATCCCACAGCTCAGCTGGTCTCTGGTCATCATCAGTGGTCAGTGTGTCACATCTACTCGAGACTGTCTCCATTCAGATGGGATGCATCCAAGGTCGTGTCTTGGTTCTGGTAGACTTGTTCTAATCTTCTTAAGGTTCAACCTCAAAATGCATAGGAGCAATTGATGGTCTGTTCTGCAGCTGGTCCCTGACCTTGATTTGAACAATGATACGGAGCTTTTCCATCATCTCATTCCACAGATGTAGTCAACTGGATTCCAGTGTTCTCCACCCAGTGACAGAGGAGACCCTAAAAGCTTCCAAAGAGGGAACGAGTTCCACAGAGTCAGGAATAAGAATAGTACTAGAGCCCGCATTCGCTACGCTGAGCACCAAGTGGAGGGGAAACTTCACGACCTAGAATTTCAGCTTGAGGCAATCAAGGATGAAGACAGAACAAAGCCATTTTCAGACAAGTACTCCCTCAAAACATTACCTTTCATGTATCTGTCCTCAGAGATTACTGAAAGCTACGCTCTACCACAAAGAAAGACTACCCGAGCCTGAGAAGCACCAGCCATGGGAAGCCAGGCCCAAGAGACTTTTCCAGATGACAGCTCTGCAGGGTACAAAGGGCAATGGGGGACAGTTCTCAGAAATCAACTAAAGCGGGTCAATAATTGATACATCTTGACCTTGAGGAAGACAGTGTTCAAAGTCTACTGGGGAATATGGGAAGAACCAGGGATGAGGACAAAGAAAATTGAACAGGTGTACAAATGGGGCAACTACTATCTCTAGAAAAAATAAGCAAAAACAACCGTTAAGGAACGAAAACAATTCTCGTATTCCACCCGGCTTAGCCACGGCCAGTACTTACGGCAATGAGATGAACACCCATTCAGCGTGACATGATCACTTCACTGAAAAGACAGCAGAGACAGAAGCAGCAGCAAAAGAGTTGTATAAGAAAGTAAACTTTCACCTTCCAAAAGTCAAGACAAATTCTAACTTTGATATATTAAGAAATACATAATCATCTCTGTGAAGAAGCCACGTGTATGAAATAATGACAAAAACAGACTAAAGACTAGAAGAAACACATCTACAATAAAAGATACACAACGACTGGCACCAGTCAACTACAGCTATGAGGGTGACTGCCTCGTGACAGCTCCACGTGTGTCACAGAAGGACTGCACCCCACAAGGTCTTCAGTGGCTGCTTCTTCACAAGAAGACCTCCAGGCCTTTCTTCTGAGGCCACTCTGGGTGGACTCGAACCTATAACGGTAATCAGTGTATTAACCCGCTCAACAGTCTGCCCCAGTGACAGACAATAAACCATAAAACCAAACTCACTGCTGTCAAGTTGATCTCCAACTCACTGTAACCCTACAGAGCAGGGCACAGTTGCCCTATAGAGTTTCCAAGGAGCGCCTGGTGGATCTGAACTGCTGACCTTTGGGTTAGTAGCCACAGCTCTTAGCCACTACACCACCAGAGTTTCCCTCAGGGACAACAAGTGCATGACAAGACACTCAGCATGAGTCACTCGGGAAATGAGATGACAGCTCACACCCACCAGGATGGCCACTGTTAAGGACGTGAAGAAACTGGAACTTTTATTGCATTAACACTGGGGACAGAAAATGGGGCAACCACCATGGAAAATGCTTTGGCCATTCCTTATCAAGTTCAACACAGAATTACAGTATTACCCATTAATTTTAGTTACACATTCTAAAGAGGTGAAAGCAAAGACTAAAACATATACTTGTATGTCAGTGTTCACTGTAGCACTGTTCACAACAGCTGAAAGGTGCCAATAACCTGAATCTCCTTCAACAGACAAACAGAAAAACCAAATGTGGGATATCCCCACAATGGAATCTTATCTGAGACTCGCCTGCCAGCTCTCAGCCCGGTGGTGGGTGCACACGTACATGCTACATGTACACACATGCTTACATGTGCTGCTGTCTGGCCATCTCCCACCTGGGATTCGCCTGCCAGCTCCCAGCCCAGTGATGCACGCACAGGAATACACCACACACACAGCGTGCACACACGTACACGCATGCATGCACTGCTATGGGGCCATCTCCTTGGGATTCGCCTGACAGCTCCCTGAGATTCTGGTGTGTGCACACATACGCACCACACACACAGTGCGCACATGCATGTACACGCATGCACGCACTACTGTGCAGTCATCTCCCCCCTGGGATTCACTTGCCAGCTCCCTGAACCTCTGGTGGATGTCAAAGGGTTGGGAGGAGGAGCCGCTGCAGGAAACGTCTCTGCACATCCAAATGTCCAGAACTGAGTCAGAAAACTCAAACCAAACCCATTGCTGTACAGTTGACTCCAACTCACAGCAACCCTACAGGACAGGGGAGAACTGCCCACAGTTTTCCAAGGAACGTCTGGCAGATTGGAACTGCTGACTTTTTGTTCACAGCCATTGCATTTAAACAGTACGCCACCAGGCTTTCCTGAAAAAGGGGGGTGTTTGCTGCGGGCTGCTAGGAATGTGCTGTCCTGCCTATTGCTTTACTGATACAGGTTTAGGCCTTTCTCGGGTATGGCAGAGCCTCCGAGAAAGCCTGACCTTTGCCTCTTTCTCCTTCCTCTTATCTCCCACCTTACTGAGACTTCCACACACAGGTGTAGGCCTTTCTTGGGTCTGGCAGAGCCTCTGAGAATGCCTGACCCTTGCTTTTCTCTCTTACCTTGTGCCTTGATAATATTTCTGCATATGGGTCAGCCAAGCATGAAATGCCTCAATACCATTGTAACCATTTTTGGCAAAACAGACCTCTCTGCCAACCTCCTCCTGATTGTAGCCCTATAAATAAAGTTTCCTACTGATGAACGATGGCCATTGTTTTCCACTGAGGACCATGGTCCCACCTGGCCCTAACTTCATCTTGTGTGAGTGACATGTTTCTTGTGTGAGTTTCTCATCCCCCTTCCTGTCTCCCTTGGATATGGGTTTTTCCCAGTGCTGGTCACTGGGGTGCCGGACATGGCAGGTGTTTAAAAAGGACTTTCCTGGGACAACTCCAGCTGCATCCCTTTGGAAGAGTCTACCCTAAGTAAACCCTGTGTGCTCACTCCTGGGTTATGCGCCCACCCTTCCCTGGGGACTCAGCAGATGGCCTGAGCAGAGTGGGCAGGGGCTTCTGGTTGTCACTCCCAAGACTTCAAGACTGTCCCTCCAAAGGCCAGATCAGGAGGGTGACAGCCATGCTCTGGGGATATCTGCCTACACACACTCTTTCCTGAGAAGCAGAGGCAGGAGGGAAAGTGAAGCAGAAGGGAGGGGGCACAGAATGAGTGGGGAACAGATCCCAGCAAGAGACAGTGTGAGGACGTTTAGGGGGCAAGACCACGCACCATTCACTTAGCAGTCACACCCACATCCCTACTGCTTCGCCCTGGGACTGACCCTTTGCCTCTTTAAAGCCTAGACCCTAGCCACTTCCCCCAAACCTAGGCTAAACCCCATTTAGCACAGGAAGATCTTGTGAGGCGGGGCAGAAGCGAAGATTGTGGACTCCAGCCCACGACCACGCCAGCCTTGGCTGAGTGGCTGGAATCAGCAAGCACTGATGTCCCCTGCTAAGCACAAAGGTCAGGGGCCCTCAGCCCAGCCAGTCACATTCCAGATGCCACTGCCTGAGCAGTGGTTATCTCTGCGTGGAAGGCTCTTCCTACGCTGCCTGTGCTTGTCCAGTTGGAACATTTATAAGTAGCAAGCACTACTGCTTCAAAAAGAAAAAGAGCCAAGGAAGATCCCCTTCCTGCCTGGCTCCTCAGCTTCTTCACCACAGCATGGACGGTTCTCCTCTCACTCCCACCCATCAGATGCTCCCCACTCCCCCAGCTCCTTTTCTGCTCTTCCCAAAGGGGTTTGAGTTTCTCTCTGGATCTGCTTTTCAGGGTGGCCCAGTGAGAAAACAAACAGCTCCCCTTGTTCTCTGACACCCCCCAATCCAGAGCAGAGTGAGACTGAGAATGGCCGGGCCTGCTCACGGACCCCTGCCCACTCTCCTGGCTCCCTTCTGCCAGCAGTACAGGGCAGGACTAAGCCAGACCCACTAGGCACCTCGGATGCCCCCAGGACTCTCACACAGGCTGAGATGGCAGTCACACCCCTCCCTCCCTCCTATCCTGCAGCTGCTCCTGCTCCCTCTGGCCTGGTCCTGACAGCCCCTAACAGTCCCCCAGGCCCCCAGCACACAGTCCTCGGAAAGCTCAGGCACCACCATCACCACCGGCTGGGCCTGAGGACCCAGCTGTGGGATGGATGGATGGATGGAGGCTTTCTCCACATACAGCCCACATGCAGCTGACTGGAGAACAAACAGGCTCCAAGCGCCTCATCCCTGCAGACTGCGGCTCCCTGGCATCTATGCCACCTCCTCCAGCAAGCTCTCTGCAGCCACCAACTGGCCCAGTCTAGTCCCACAAGTTGGGATCAGAATGTGTGTGTGTGGTCAGAGAGAGAAGGGACTGGATCAGTCCAGCTTAGCAACACTGTGTTGTGTAAACACCAGGGTCTCTCACTTCCTGGCTGACCACTGTCTCCTCAGCTGGACTGTGCTCCTTGCCGATAGTTACTGTGTATCTCCCGGGGCACACAGCTCCAAAGTAAACAAATAGCCAGTGAAGGCCTCAGGGATCACCACCTCAGGCTCACCACCTCAGGCTCACCACCCCAGGCTCACCACCCCCGGGCTCACCACCCCAGGCTCACCACCCCGGGCTCACCACCCCGGGCTCACCACCCCAGGCTCACCACCCCAGGCTCACCACCCCCGGGCTCACCACCCCCAGGCTCTTGGGCCTGTTTCCCCACAGGTCTGCCCACTCTTTCACTTCCCGTCTGAGCTTGGAGGGCCAGAGGCAGCCAGATAGGGCTGAGGGAGTGGGCTCTGCAAGCTGACAGGAGTGTGATCTTGGTAGGTGAGGTCGGCCATTGAGTCGGAGTAACAGCGGTCAATAGGCAGCCTCTGTGTCACTCACTCCCCAAAACCATCAGCTCGCAGGAGTCCTCTAGTTCTGGAATCTCTAACTCTGAGCACTGTGCCTGTCTTCAGGGGAACCTGCTAGCCCCTTTAACAAATATTCACCTTCCATTGTCAGGCCTGTCCACCCTGACCTCTGATTTGGGACTTTCTGTCTCTGTCCCTAGATACCAGTCAGTAGCTCACTGGTGCACATGCTCTCTCCTCTCTCCTTTGAAGTCCTGGGAACTCCAAAGTCCCACCTGAGGCCTGACTTGTCCCTGCCCATCCACGACTTAGAACTGGCCAGAATTAACCTGGACATCTCCCAGGCCACAATCTGCGTCTAGGCTCACAAGCCACATTACACGTCTTTCAGTGTCAGAGCTCTGTGGCTGTGGCACCCCAGCCTGCAACATTACCAGAGGGTTTCTTTTTCAATAGACTGATGCAGATACCATCCAAAAGCTACTGAATTAGAAGACTGACGTCTGGAATCTTTATCTTTAGTGGGAGCGGGGCAAGCTGATGGCGGAAACCCTGGTAGAGTAGTGGCCAAGGGCTACAGCACCAAAGGGTGGGCCGTTCAAGTCTGCCAGGTGCCCCCTGGAAACTTTGGGGCAGTTCTACTCTGTCCTATAGGGTTGCTATGATGTGGAATTGACTCCACAACAGTGGGTTTGGGTTTTTGGTATGTGACAGAATTCACCTGGACCACATGTGGAAGCCACAGGAGACTTGTTCTTCATATACAGGCAAACAATGAACTTTTGTCCATTAACTTCCGTATCCTGCTACCTTGGTATGTTCATTAGCTGTAAGTTTTTTGTTTAGTTTGCATTGATTCTTTGGGATTGTCTATACAGGCAATCACAACATTTGCTAACAAAGACAGTGTTACATCTTCCTCCCTGAAGTGCACACCTGGTGTTTCCTGTCCTAACTCCACTCGTTAGAACTCCCAGTGTGACGTGGAAAGGAACACGGAGAGGGCACATTCTCCTCTGGTTCCCAGCCTTTGGGGGACAGCATCCAATTTCTCACCACTGACCACGATGTTAACTGTGGGTTTTTCATACATGTTCCTTTCCAAGTTGGGGAAACTGTCCACTATTTGCAGGTTGCTAAGCATTTTCTCACAAACAGGTGTTAGATTCTTTCAAGCCTTTTGAGTCTACCAATAAGAACACATTCTTCTTCCTCAGCCTGTTGATGTGATGAATTACAGTAACTAACCTGTGGGTGGTGAGCCAGCCTTGCTTGTGTAGCTGGACTGAGTCCCACTCGGTCAGGGCGTATGAGTCTTCATGCACATGGCTGTGCTCCATAGCAGGGACGTTCCTGCCGGCTCTGTGTCACTGTGCGCCCCAGAGACCAGCCTGTCCTCCGCCTCCATTGACGCTGACGTCATCCAGGGAGAAACCCGCCCTCTCTGCTCCCTGGCATCACCTTGCCTTCCGAAGTCCACAGAGCCGGAGCTTCTGAGGCACGTGACCCGAGACACGGTGAGCCCTCTCCCAAACCAGCTGCCACTGAGCTGACCCTGACTCATGGCCACCCTCCTGGGCAGAGTAGAACTGTGCCCACTGGCTCCCAAAGCCATGACATCCCAAGAGCAGATGGCCAGGCCCTTCTTCCTGGGCCCTCTGGGTGTGCTATGACCACCAAACTTTCAGCTGCCAGACCAGTGCTGAACTACCCCGGCCACCCACCTGGACCTTGGTCACATCTACCTGCCAGGACACCAGCCCACCCCAGCTCCCTGCTGAACTCCATAACTCCCTGTTCACCAGCTAACAGTCCACTCGTCCACGGCCCAGCTGGGAAACAGGAGCAGTGAGAACATATCACACACCCACACCCACACCTACATAGATGCCCGCATGTGCACACACAGATGCACACGGGCACACACAAATGCACACATGAATATACACTTGCACGTGTGCACACAGAGACACACGTGTGCACACGGATGCACACGCAGGTACACACATGGACGCACATACCTACGGATGCACACATGCGCACACAGAGTTCACACCCTTCCAGTGCAGCCCACACCAGTCAAACCTAAACTCCTCGCTGTGGCCGGAAGGACCCTCGTCTTCACGCATGCCTTCTCACATCCCGCAACCCACCCAGCTCATTCCTACTTCAAGGCCACTGTCCTTGCTTCTCCCTCTGCTTGAGACACACACGGGACTGTCAGTCAAGTCAGGTTTCTTGTCCCCAGCTACAACTGCCCCTTACTGTTTAAAGTCATCGCTAGACAGCCACTGTGTGTGCATGCATGCATACCCATGTGTAAACGTGTACACACAGAGACATGTGTAAACATTCATACACACACACACAGACACACACACATCTCCTACACAGACAATGACTCATGGACGCCAGGCCTCCCCTGCTGTATAAGCATGACCTTGGTTCTGTTCACCCCTGCACCCCAGCACCTGAAACAGCAGACACTCAAAATACGTGAGTGGGAGCCAACCAACTCAGAGACTGACTGAGGCCTGTGGCTGTCCCCGCCCACAGCCGCTCTCTGGATGCTGCTATCGTCACAACCCCACAGGGCTCACCCACCAGGCCGGGGGCTGCTGAAGGGTCACGGTCTCCTGGAGGGCAGAGGCCACACCTGTCAGGCTTAAAGGACTGAGTTCCAAAACGGGACCTTCTGTAACCATCAGACTCTTCCCCAGGCCCCGAGTCTGAGCTAAGACTCTCCTTAACTTCCCTGAGGGAGCACCCAGCCAGACTGGGGAGGTGCCCAGCCGCCCGCCTGGAGGAGAGGTGGGCGCTCACCCCACCCTCCCCTATCACGGGCCTTCAAAGCCAGAACCACGTCAGCTCTGACACCTACAGTCCCTCATTCAGCCCTTCCTCAGCCCTTCACAGACCCCCAAAAGCTCAGCTGCTGAGTTCAAGGTCAGCCATGCAAATCCGCCAGGTGCTCCTCGGAAACTCCATGGGCCGGTTCTCCTCTGCCCTGTAAGGTTGGAATCAACTCAATAGCAATGGGTTAAAAAAAAAAAAACTCCCCAATAATGACTTGCATCTCAATCCCCCTGCAGCCCCGAGAGGTCTGCGTGGGGGAAGACGTCAACAGCGACGGTACAGAAGAGTTAAAATGTGGACTTTGGGGCCAGGCTGGCAGGGTTTATGTCCCAGCCTATCCACTTACTAGCTGTGACCTTGGGCAGGACACCTGAGCTCTCTAGGCCTCAGTGTCCTCCTCCCTCTAGAAAAAGGGGGTAACGGAAGTCCCCCACTGCAGAGACACCATGAGGACGAAACCGACTGGGCACGAAGCTCTCAGCACTGGGCCCAGGAAACAGTACAGGAACATCAGCCCTTGTTGTGTGTAAACACACACATTGAGGTGCAGAGAACTCCACCAAGGGTTAAGTCACAAACGTGGCCACCAACTAGGAGACAGGAGCCTTGGTGGCGCAGCAGTGAAAAGCTTGGCTGCTCACCAAAATGTGAGCAGCTCAGACCCACCAGGTGCTCCTTGGAACCTCAATGGGGCTACTCAGCCCTGTCCCATCAGGTGTGAGCTGGCCTTGACCCGATGAAAGAGGAGCTTTTAGTCAGGACAGCCAGGGTCTCAGCCCCGGCTCCCGGCTCTAGAGCCTGTGACCTCCTCTCTGCAAGTGTAACACACACCGTCCCTGCAGGCCCAGAAGCCCCCTTTCCCTGCCCAGCCAAGGAATACAAAGTCACCCCCTTATTTCCCTAGAGCAGGGCTGTATGTTAGATGGGAGGAAAAGTCCATCTTTATTTTCACTAATCTCAAACCAAAATTCAGAATTTTCTTCAATTGCAAGCATATGCACCAAGAAAAATGAGACACTTTCGTATCATATTTCACGAAATTATGCTCACAGCTACTCTGAAACTAGTTAGATCCACTACCAACCCCTGACCTTCGAGTCAATTCCAACTCATGGGGATCCCATGTGTTTATGAAAGAGCAGAATTGTGCTGCGTGGTGCTTTCCCAGCTGTGTCTGTCACAAATGCGGGTTGCAGGACCCTCTTCCCAGGCCCCACTGGGTGGGTTCACACTGTCCCCCTCTGGTTACCAGCAGAGAGCAAACCATCCCCACCACCTGGGGGCCCTAGACCACCCTGAGATCGTATTATCCTGATACACGAAGGAAGCAAATCTATTGCCTGATCCAAGTTTGCCCACACTGGTAACCTCACTTTGACACCATCAGTGTCTTCTCTAAGCCACGTGTTCACACCCCGCCCTCTCCGTGGGGAGTCCACAGGCCTCTCAGGCACCTCACAGGTCCACAGCACGGCAGGGGCTCTGAGCACCTGCTCCGGAGCAGGAGGGAGCCTCCACTCCCCGCACACTCCCGGCCCGGGTTAGGACGGCCGAGCAGACAGCAGGCACTGCTCCCTGTCTGTTTCCTGGTCCCAGCCACAGATGTCCACAGCTGCCCAGTCAATTTCCACACATGGCGACCCTATAGGGTTTCTGAGAAGCGGCTGGAGGATTCGGTGAGTAGAGGAACGCTTAACCCAGCCAGGGTCAGAAGCCAGCTGAAGGTCCACAGCTTCCTCAGCATCGTGTCACAATGCTCATGGGGACCCCCAGTGCCGGTGTGACAGCAAAGGTGACCCCAGAGAGACAACCACCCCAGCGGCATCCACTGACTGGGAGTGAGGGGCAAGGGGCTTGTCCACATCCAGCCCTGGCCCAGCTTCTTGGGGCTGTTCCAGCTGAGTCTCCCCACTGAGCCTGCACTCCCCCAGTCTGCTGCTTCTGTCCTCTGGCTGTAGCCTTTCAGGGACAGATGGCCAGGCCCGTCGCCTAGGGTGCCTCTGGGTGACTTCACATCCTAACCCTTTTGGCTAGCAGCTGAGCGTTTCACTGTCTGAAGCACCCACAGTGCTAAGTCATCCAGAGACGCCACCCTGTCGGCCTGACACCTGCAGCAACAGGCAGGAACCTTGAGAACGTCACCGAGTGAACTCAGTCCCAAAGGGACAAATGTCACTTAAAGGATTCCACTTACACCCAATGTCTACCACAGGGCGGTGTACACAGACCTCATTTCACCTGTGGTCACCATGGCAGGTCAGGGACTCGCTGCTTAGGGGACACTGAGCTCCTATTAAGAGGGACAGAAAAATCTGGAACCAGAGGATGGTGCCGGCTGTACAACATGGTGAACACGACGTCACTCAGCTGGCTGTGAAGAACGCTGACATGCCAACTATCTGGGGACACATACGTTTACCGCAGGCATGCTGGAAAGCCCTAAGGAGGACACAAGAATTGATGCCTCTGAACTGCGGTGCTGGAGAAGAATGCTGAAGGCGCTGGGGACCGCCAAAAGGTCCCACAGATCTGATGCGGAAGAAGTCCAACCAGAGGGTTCCTTGGAGGCAAAGACAGCAAGACTGCGTCTGACATACTTTGGATATGTTGTCAGGAGAGACCAGCCCCTGGAGAAGGGCATCATGCTTGGTAGAGTGGAGGGTCGTGACAAAGGGGGAGACCCTCAACGAGACAGACTGACACAGTGGCCACCGTGATGGGTTTAAGCATAAAACAATTGTGGGTGTGGCGCTGGACCAGCTGGTGTTGCATTAGACTGTGGACAGGGTCGCTAAGAGTTGGAACTGACTCAACAGCACCTAACAACAACATATTTACCATATTTTTTAAAGACGGAAGTAATTCTGGGAAAAAATACCCAAATGCCTCCCCGTGACATTGCCTGCCCCAGACGGCTACTCCAGGCCGGCAGCTGTCTGTCTCAGACAGCACTGCGCAGACTGAGCCACACACCTGAAAGCCAGCAGCCTTCAGAACCCAGTCCGCTCCGTCCTCTCCTCCTCAAGCTCACGAGGCAGGAAACTCTCGCTACGCAAATTATTTTGAATTTGACCATCATCCACCAACTGCATAATAACGGCACAAGACTAGGCTCTTGCCAGATGAAAGTGAACATGGCTTCAAGCACTCACTGGTGAAGGTAAGACTCCAGCCTGCGGTATGGATCATACCTCAGTGGAAAGAGAAGAGAAGTCTTGGGACTTCTTGGTGAGTCGTGAATGGACTGCTGAAAACATCACGATAAATGGTGAAGAAACAAGTCATTCTTTGTGAAACCACGATGCCCACGGAAGCGACAATCAAGAAACCAAAGGACACACTGCACTGGGCAAATCTGATGGAAAGAGCTCTTTAAAGGGTTAAAAAGCAAAGACATCACTTTGAGGACTAAGGTGCACCTGAGCCCCAGCACTGGTCTTTCCAGTCACCCCGTGTCCACATCAAAGCTGGACCATGAGACAGAGAAACCAAAGGGGAACTGATGGGTCTGAGCCGCGGTGCCGGCCAGGAACAGTGACCACATCACCAGCGGCCAGAGGGGCAAACAAATTTGTCCCGAAAGACGCATAGCCAGGATGACCCTGACAAGTGAGGGTGATGAGACTTGTCTGTTCTCTACGTGAACGTTTACAATTCAAGTCAGTTTTTCACACACCAAATGCACACACTCATCGCGGGTGACCCCAGTTGCTCTCCCAAGACTTCCCACCCCAAATCCCCCACATCTACTCGACCAGCTCCTTCCCACCTGTTCTAGTCAGCTACTGCTGCTCTAACAGAAACACCACAGAGTAGATGGCTTTACCGAAGGAAGGTTTCTTCTTACATAGTCCAGTAGGCTACAAGTCCAAAGTCAGGGTGTCCACTCCAGGGGAAGGCTTTCCCCCCTGTGAGCACTGGAGGAAAGTCCAGTATTGCATCAGTCTTTGTTCAGGGAGCAAAGGAACCTCAGGTCTAAAGGACCCGCTCTTCTCCCGCTCCCAGTGCTGCTTTCTTGATGGTGAGAGATTCCCAATTCTCTGCTTGATTCTCTTTCCTTTTATCTCTTGCAGGATGAAAGGATCAAAGGTGAGGCAAGCCATACTCCAGGGAAACTCCCTTTACAGTGGAGCAGGGAGGTGATCTTATAAAGGGATTTACAGTCCCACCCTAATCCTTTAACACACAGCACAGCAAAATCACAAAATGGAGGACAACTGCGGAATACTTGGAATCATAGCCCAGCCACATGGCTACACATATTTTTGGGGGGACACAATTCAATCCATGACATCACCCAAAATCCCCCACATCCATTTGACCAGCTCCTTCCCACTCCAAATCCCCCACATCCATTCGATCAGACCCTGTCCCTTTCCGCCTTGTCATCTCGCCTCCAGACAGAAGTTGCCCTTCAGTCTCACCTGTCTGAGCCGAGCAGAGCTCTCTTTGTGAGTACCATTTTATGCCTTCCGGTCTAGTCTTGCTCTGAAGAGCTGGTTTCAGTTTGGGGCTTACACAGAGCCCGGGCTGTGTCTTCTGAAGCTCCCCCAGTCTCAGGCACACCATTACATCTGGCCTTTTTACTCTAATTTGACTTCTGCACCCCACCTTTCTCCTGCTCCATCAGGGACTCTGCTGTGTTCCCGGTCAGGGTGGTCGCCGTCGGTAGCTGGACGCTGTCCAGTTCTGGTCTGCAGCTGACACAGCCTCTGGGTGTTTGTCCCTTTCTGGCTCTTAGGCGAACATGTTCCTTGTCTTTGGTGTTCTGCATTCTCCTTTGCTCCATGCGGGTTGGGACAAGATAGTAAGACTTTATCTTACTTACTGTGGACACGACATTCGGGGGGCCAATCGTTGGGAAAAGACATCACTCTTGGTGAGGCAGAGGTTGGCACTAAAGACAGTGACTCTCAGTGAGACAGACCAACACAGCAGCTACAGTGGGCTTCAGCAGCTGTCACTACGAGGGGGCACAAGACCAGGCAGCGTCCCCTGCTGTTGCACACAGGGTCGCCATGAGTCAGATTGCACTCAATGGCACCCCACAATGACAACGAGCCCTGACACTCCTCTGCAAAGTGTGCCATTCCGCCATTCCTACTGCGGAGGTGTCAGTGTGACGAGTCAACTTCAACTCACAGCAACTCCATGTGAGAGAGAAGAAGGGTCCCGCAGAAGCAGATCGCCAGCTCCCTTCCCCCACGGAGCACCAGGGCTCTGAACTGACAACCTCTGGTTAGCAGCCAAGGGCTTGGCCACTGCATCACCAGGGATCCTTACTCCTCCCACAGAGGGACCAAGTAGTTAAAAAGGACAGCACACCTTTGTGTCGGGACTCCAGCTGACAGAGAAGACAGACCCAGAGATCGAGGGGACAGCCAGCAGGCAATACTGACAGCTCTTGGGGAAAGGCTAGCAAGAAGCCCCGAAGGACAGTCGAGCTGACCACCCGGAGCTGGCAGCCTGGAGCCCACCACAACTCCTGGCCTCATGCAAGGTCAAAGAGCAGGCAGGTGGGTGTCCCGATGGGACGCAGTAGAGTTAGCCACTCTGCCAGGGAGGGTCGCCTGCCAGGAGGTGCGGTCAGGGTAACCCGCCAGTGACCAGGGCCTGGAGAGTCAAGTCGAAGGGCACTGTGAGAAAGTCGTCACTTGGGTCAAAGTGTGGGATATTCTTAAGGACAAACGGACAGGTTCCTCCATTAGGTAATGAGGGCATGAAACCAACAGGTAAAGAATTGGTGCACTGGGGACACCCGAGGAGCCGTAACAAACAAGGGGGGCCCTACTTGGATCCCAACCCAACGAACCATGTATTAAGTGATACCTCTGAGGTAACTGGGGAAATGTGAATATGAACTGGTTATTAAGTGGTTAAGGTGGTTGACTGCATGAGTGTGTGTGTGTGTGTGTGTGTGTGTGTGTGTGTGTGTGCTGGCATTTCGGTTACACTCCCTGAAAAGCACCCAAATCTGCTGGAGATGGTTAGAGGAGCATTCTGAAACATTTAGGATGCAACAACTATTCAGAACCACCTTCTGGTCCCACTTAGGGGCAACTATGGAGTTCCATTAGGTACCTTCCGGTCAGGGGGGAAGCCCTGGCTGGGGTACGGGCTATCTCTCCTAGCCCCCTTACTAGGCCCCAGAACTCATCTTTTCCCTTCGCTCTGTCCTAACCTATGAGCTCATCAGCCCGCTGGCCCCAACTGACACAGGAAGACAGGAGACCTGGGTTCCAGCACTGCCTCTGACTTACTAAGTGGCTTTAAACAAACCAACTTGCCTCCGTGAACAGGGGTGGTCATAAGCAGACATTCAAGCAACACAACTGGTCACCTGGAACAAGAGTCGAAGAAGAAGCCTCAGGAACAAGAGGAAGAAATGGAATGGGTAGCTGTCTGCCTCCTTGGCCGTGACACCAGAAGAAATGGATGCTGGTGGGCTACCAGTACCAAACATTTTGATGAAAGACTCCATAGAAGAATCCTGACCAAAAAGGAAGGACAAAAATGTTCAAATTCTCCTGGAATCCCAACTTTCTGGAGCATAGCTGCTGGATGAACCCTGAAACTACTGCCGTGGGGTCAACTTTAAACCCTCAACCAAAAAGATTCCCTAAAGTCATCTTAAAGCCAAACAACAGTGTAGCTTAACTAGCAAGGAAGGTCTGCCTTCAGCACTGTCCGCCTAAGGTCTGTGGGTCCAGGATCAGACTGAAGACAGCAACCTGGAGGTCAGACAGCAACCTCAGGGGCCATGAGCTTATGTGACCAGGAGAAACTCAAAAAAGGGGTGAGAAAGGCCTCACAGCTTGAAGAAGGCAGCTGGCACCGGGAAATGTGCAAGCTGAAATGGTCGCGCAGGCCTCTCTTGTTTTCATTGTGATGATTAAGTGAAAGCATACAATGCAAATCAATGTCCATGCCCACCTCACCAGGTGATAGCACACGCCTCCTTTTCACTTTTCTAGTATCCTCTTAACAAGCATCTGTCCCCTCCTCTCCATCCTCTCCTCTCCTCTCTAGAACGAAACGTATACGACAGCCTCCTCTAACTGTATAGAACCATAGAGTACACACGCCACATGGTCACTCTGTGTCCTGGAGTCCAGTCCATTCTTGTCTGAAGTGTTGACCTCAGTACTGCTTTCAGATCTGGGCCAGAAGCAAGTCTAGGGTCACGTTCCCAGGGGACCCTCAGGCTGTCAGACCATCAATTCTGTGAACTGGCGTATGTTTTGCTGTGTATTCCTCAACAAAAAAATTATCATTTTTTAAAATTAGACAGGGGCAGGTGGACATGCCCCCAACCTGACCCCCACACCAGCCGGTCCCTTTCAGAGGCACCAGGAGCTCACTAGTGAATCCCACACAGCCAGACCTCGGTCCAAACTTTTCTCAAGTTGTCCCCAGGACAAGAAAAGAGCCTGCACGTTGGCGGGGCAATGAAACAGACACACTGATGAAGGGGAAGAGGCACTCGGCACACAAACCCACACAAATAAAGCTTTTGCAAAGGCCAATGGGAGCGGTGGAGGGTCGGGAAGAGGCGGGCAAGACGCAGCCTTCACACTGGGACCAGACAACGGACAGAGAGGAGGCCAGCGGGAGGTCAGAGACAATCCCAGCCAGAAGGAACACAAGACGCAGGTGCCTAGGCTGGATGCCCGAAGAAGGGCCGTAAAGGCTTTGGGGCAGTTGGAGATGGCCTTGAGCACCCCAAGAAGGAGATGGGGCTTTATTCTGGGCCCCCAAGAGCACTGCTGCTAAAGGCCAGTCAGTGCCAGCTAACTGATACACAGCAACCTCACCCACAAAAAACACGGCCCAGTCCTGGGCTGTCTCCACTGCTGCTGGTCGGCTGGAGTCCCACTGGGCAAGACAAGGACAGGACCTGATGGACGCAGTAGGGAGGGCCCCAGACACCTGGGCACAGTGAGCCCAGGCAGGGAGACAGACGTGAAGCCAGCACAGCCCAGGGCCGGGGCCTGTGACCCAGCTAGCCCGAGCAACCTTGTCGGCTTTGACAGTTTTCTTTCTCATCAAAAATTAATAAACTGTCTATAAAAAGGCAGCAGCAGCCATGGCAACAGTCGTGAGCAGAAGTAAAAATGAAATTTGCCTGAACTGGGGTAGCAGCAACGGGGAAGAGGGGCACAAGGGCCCCTCCCCGGAGCCCCCTGTCCTCACACCTGCTGCAGCCTCTCGCACTGTCTGACAGCTTTCCACCCACACCAGGGACAGGACCAGGGACAGGAGCGGGCACAGGACTGGGCACAGGGCCTGGCATGGGGAGGACCTCTAACACTTGCTGGAGAGACGAGATGGAGATGACAGCTGCTCAGTCCCACAAAGAAATCAGGGGAGACAAATCGCCTCAAGGACAGTGAAGGAAAGGCCCGTGACCCCGAGGATGGGAGAGCAGTTCTGGTCCTGCCCCTGACCTAGGAAGCTGCCTGACCTCTGTAAGCGGAGTTAATGAACTCCGTGCGTTGGGACAGGAAGCGGTGCCAGCTAAAATGTCATTACTCAGAGCTCAGGGAGGCGACGGGGAAGACTTCCCCAAGGCTCTGCTGTCCTCACGTCCTTCTTCCTCTCCGGTGTCATCACCCCACGCAAAATTCCCATACACAGCGCCAGACAGGAGGTGTGCGGCCACAGGCTGCGGTGCCCCAGCCTAACCAGCCGCTGCCTCGGTATCTGCAGGCACCCTGCCAGCCAGGCCCAGTCGCACGACAGGACGCAGCCTCTCACAGGCCAGAAAGAGGATCCCTAGCACCTCTGAGATGGTGCCCTGCACCAGCCACCCTGGAGCCCAGGAAGTCACCTCATTAGTGTCCCCACCTCCAGGGAGAAGGCTGCCCCTCAGACCCTAGCAGCATCAGCTGCCCCCCTCCAGGGCACAGGCAGCCTGGCTTTTCCTGTCTCTCCAACCACCTCAGCTCCTAAGGACCGTCCCTGCCGCTGGCCTCAGAGGTGGCCAGGAGTTCACACTCAGCCGCAGAGAGCAACAGAAAGCCAGCAGCCCTACAACACCAGGCGGAGAAAGAAGCTCCAGGTTCGGAGATCACAAATCCAGGTGCCAGCCAGCCATGTGACCCCGGACAGGTCACTCTACCTTCTAAGACCTCAGTTTCAACATCTGTAAAAATAGGAGTCACCTGCTACCCTCAGGAGAGAATCAGACAGAGCACTGCCAGGAAAGCACTCTGAAAGTAGGCCAAGCCGCACATGCAATGTGGGCTTATCTGTCTGTTAGGGGCCTTCAAGGCAGGCTGTCATCAGCCCTGAGCCAGCGAGGTAGCCCAGGGCCAAGGAGTGCTGACCCGACCCAGGAAGAAGGAGAGAATCACCAAACAACCTCTCCCAAGGGATGTTCAGCAAAGGGGGGAGAAGGAAGAAATTCTACCTAGCCATGGACCCCCACTTGCTCCTAACCCCATACAACCCAAGGAGCCCTGGATCTCAGAGGACAAAGCTAGGGGGGCCCACCCACTCGGCCAGCACAACAGGTAAGACCCCACGACAGCTGGTGACGAACAATGAACAGCCACACGGGCACATCGGCAGGTCACAGGCACGGACTGTGCACTCAGTGAGACAGCAGACAGAAACGGGGGATCACGCAAGGCGTCTGCTCCAGACACGTTAGGTCACCCCGCTGGTCACCTCCGAGGAGGGCCACTGGGGCCAGGAGAGGTTGATTTTCCATTTCTTTTTTGTGATTGCTGAGAATATACACAGCAGAACACACACTGTCATGGGTTGACTTGTGTCCCACCAAAAATGTGTGCAGTCACTTGGCTGGGCCGTGACCCCAATATTTTATGATTGTCCCCCATTTTGTGATTTTCCTGTACTCTATGTTAGAGGATTAGGGTAGGACTGTAACACTCCTCCTAAGGTCCCCTCCCTGCTCCACTGCAAAGGGAGTTTCCCTGGAGTGTGGCTTGCACCACCCTTAATCCTTTCATCCTACAAGACATAAAAAGAAAAGGAAGCAAGCAGAGAGTTGGGAACCTCACACCATCAAGAAAGCAGTGCCTGGAGAAGAGCGTGTCCTTCAGATCTGAGGTTCCCATGCCAGGACACTCCCTGAACAAAGACTGATGCCACACAAGGCTCTTCCTCCAGAGCCGACAGTGGGACAGCCTTCCCTGGAGTGGGTACCCTGAATTTGGACTGTGTATGAATAAACTTTCCCTTGTTAAAGCCATCACTGGTGGTGTCTCTGTTAGAGCAGTGCTAGACAATTAAAACACACATCAATTTAACAGTGTCTACAGAAGCAATCGATGACCCTTTTCCAGTTGTGTAACCACGCTCACTCTCCTGTTCCGAGCAGTTTCTTCCCCACGGGCACCAACTCACTGTCCCAGATTGCCACCTCACCTTCAGAGTCTCCGTTGTCACGCTGCTCCCATACAGAGGTCCAAAGGAACACGGCTCAAGGGAGCCATCCCTCACTAGTTAAGCCATAAACTACCTCCTGGTGCTAAGCAAGGGAGGTTTCCCATGCCATGCCCACAATACCTGGAGGGTTCTCAACCAGGTGAACTGCTCAGAGATGGAAAAGTTGCATTAAAAGAAGAAAAACGGTTCTGTGGAAGGAGGTGCATAGAAAAGCTCGGTGGCCCTGTTCCCTGGACCAGCCCACCCCACCCATGTCCCCGCCTGACACTCACCAGGCCACCACACTGTACCTGTCATCAAGGTCCTGCCTCCCCCAGGAAGCCTGTCCTGATCACCCCAGGCCCCCAAAGTTCCTCCTGCCCTTCCCTCCCCTCACACGTGCTATTTGCTGCTTCTGAGTCACTCATCCCTCCTGTGAAAGCCTCATCTCACGCACGTGTTCAGCCTTCCGTGTCCCACACGGTGTTGACCTATGCGCCACGGTGGCTGAGTCACTCCATTCCCAGAACGCTGAACCAAAGAGGGAAAAAATCCACATGATGGTGTTCCCACAGGAGGAGGACCTGGGTAGTGGGGAGCACTGTCACTAAAGTAGGCACATGGCCTTCGGCAAGGTCAAAAGTCTCATTTCTGCTGATGACCTCAAGTCTAGCTCCAGGTCCAAGCCCCAAAGGAATGACTGTCTCCAGGGGGGAGTGGGTGTCACTCCTGCAAGGACATCACCCCTGGAAAGATGTCCTCCAAGGACCCAGAGAGACGCCCTGGTGGCGGTGACACTCTCCTTCTCCAGGTAGCAGGGGCAGCCCCAGGGCAGCCCAAACACACCCACCCCAGTAACACGGGGCTCACACAGAAAGACATGCTAACACAGCCACCCAGCCCACCTCCCAGGGTGTGCTCGGGGTAAGAGGGTCAGCCACCCGAGGGCAACTACTGAGTGTGTGGCGCAATGCAGAGCAGAATCCTGGGAGACACACAGGAATAGCACCATGTGGTCAAGAACACTGAGTCTGATGCCTGATGGCTGTGGGTTCAAAGCCTGGGCCTGCCACTTACTGCCAGGCGGGCCACCACGAGCTGAAATCAACTCGACGGCCATTGGTTTCGTTGGTTAAGTGGCTAAGTGCTCTACCAGCCGAAAGCACGGTGCATTCACCCAGACATGCCTCAGAAGACAGGCCTGGTGACAGGCTTCCATACCGTCACAGCTGTGACAACCCCAGGGAGCAGCACTACCCCGCATGCATGGGGTGGCCGTGAGCTGGAGCCAACGAGATGACACATGAGAGGAAGCAAATGCTCTCCCAGCTCTAATGACAGAATTCGGGGCTGCAGTGGGACTCTGCTCCCAGGCCACAGGACGCCAATGACGGTGGAGGTGGCCCGTGACCAGCTCCCTCGCATGTAAGGATGTCTCCTGAAGCCAGGGCCTCCACCTGCAATGTCCCTGGTTACAGCTCTCTGAGAGGAGAGGAGCCACAGTCCAGCTCCAGCAGGAGCACCCAGCCCAGCTCCCAGCTCCGGCCACCATCATCGTTCCCTAGGGAACAAATAACCCTCCAGGTCCTTGGTCAGCGCAGCTAACAAAGCCATCAGGCTCTCCCCTGAGGGGACGCCAGCGGCATACGGGGGGCTCACATCACCTATTTATTTACATCACTTGGCCACAGGAAGGACAAAGCTCCTTCACAACCACATCAGGGTGCAGAGGGCCTGCACAAGAAAAAAGCCCACTAATTCCCACGGAGCAAAGAGAGGTCCCATCATTGTGCTAACGGCCTGTCCCTGAGCAAGATGGGAAGGCCAGGGGGAAGCCAGGGGAAACATCGAGAGAAGGCAAGACCTGAATGCGACTCAGGGGCCACAGCATCTGGGCAAAAGGCCAGTCGTCATGGGCGCTGGGATGGAGGCTCTGCTGAGGAGGCCTTGGCACAGTCAGCCTATAGAACGGAGACCTGGGCAGAGACGGGCAGCACTGAAGGCCTAAGGCCCTCCTCAGCCCCCACCCAGGGCCTGGCACCAGGGCCAGGTGCAGGCAAAGGGACGCCCAGTCTGACGGAGGAGTCACACTTTCTACCCCACCCGACGCCCCAGACGCTGCCCAAGCAACCCCAAATAAAAACTGTCCCTCCTAGGTCCTAATGAATGCCTTCGAATACAGCCACGCCCTTTCCTGCAACCCAAACAGGTGTCCCAGCAGCCCCTGGGGCCTCAGCTCCGGGTCTGGGGTTGTGGCAAGGGGCAAAACGGGGGACCAGGGCAGCCCTATGCTGCTTCCTCAGGAACAGGGCAACATCTGGGAGGCAGGCGAGAGGCTGTGGGGTTGTGCACACACCCGTGTACACATACAACATGTGCACACACAGGCATGAAGCACATGCATACACACACAGCATGTGCACACACAGACGGCACATGCCCACACGCACACACAGACACAGACACATGGCACGTGCACACATGCACACACAGCACTGCACACTAATGCACGCAGCATGTGCACAAACATGCACGCACACACAGCACTGCGCACACTGAACAGCAGTCGTGTGCAGACTCCGGAGGTGCAGGGGTGGATGACAACCCTCAAAGTCCATAGGGATCTCAGGCCAACAGGCCACATGGCCCTCGCAGGCCACTGTGAGGCCAAGGCGCAAGGCTCTGCTTCTCAGGCGTCTGTCCTCCAAAACAGAAGGGTTGTGCAAGACCCGAGGGGCTGTCCGGGCCAGGACATTCAGACTCTTCTGCGATGGAGAAAGACCAGCCCATCCCAAGTCAAACTGGACTGCCAGCCGTGGCACGCCCATGGCCCGGTAAGCCGAGACGATGGCACCACCGTCCCACCTCAGGTGTCAGAGCAGGGCAGCTGGCTCCGTGGCAGGGTCAGATCTCCGCAGTCCGAACAGCCTTGCAGCAGACTCCCTTCCGTATCTCCCCACCCCCGTCCTCTGCATGGCCTTCCCTCCTCCCAACACATTCAGGCTCCTTCATCTGGGGACACAAGCCACACAGGCCACCTAACGGGCAGCTAGGTCTCAGCGGCCAGTCACTACCTCCACCCCTCCCAACTGTCGTGGGGGGAGGCAGGGAGGCCAATGCCAGACACACTCACTAGGCAGCACCCAGAGGGAGGCTGGAGGCAAAACCAGGAGGGGCCCGCGGAGGGAGGGGCATCTCCTGATGTTCAGACCTCAGGAACCCCACGATCCCAAGCAGTCTCCGGGCTTAGAAGGCTGTTGTCAGTTAACTGACACGTTAACAACTCTTCTGTGGATTTCTTCTTCAATTATTTAGAAGCCTCCAGTGAAGATCTCTTACCTCAAAGAGCTACCCCTGGCAAAGGGCCTCTGGGGGACGCTGTGGCACCCAGGACCTCAGTTCCTACCACCATCGCACAAAACAGGGCTCCTACAGTAACCCCAAGAGCAGCCCTGTGAGAGCTTGCTATGTGTCCAGAACTACATGCATCTTCTACAGATGACATCCTACTATCATTGACCTTTCCACAAACCAGGAAGCAGGTGAAGCCATCTGGCAGCTGGTGAAGGACAGCCCTGATGCTCAGATCTGGCATCCAGGACCTAAACATCGGGAGGGCAAGGATGCCAGGGGTGGGGGGAGCTGAGGGCTCCCAGGTGACCTGAGCACAGCCTCCCCGCTGCAGAGGCCCCCACGCCCAGCCTAGGTTCTTGTGCCCCACTAGCAAAGAGCGAGGTGGAGGGCTGCAGACCCCGCCGCCCAGGGCTCTGGGGCTTTCCAGGCTCTCAGCCCCGCCTCCTCACCCCTGGTTGCACTAGGAATCCACTGGGTGCTCCTTGGAGACCCGATGGGGCCCTTCTACGCTGTCCACGGGGTCGCTGTGAGTCGGAGTCGACTTGATGCCAACACATTCTTCACAACAGAAGTTCTCCCAGGCAAAGCTGTCTCCGTGCTCAGGGACCAACGTCATTCCAAAACCTCTGTCCAGCATCACTGCTGTTCGCTGACTGCCTACCAATCACAGGGCACACTCGGTGCTTCGCCTGCCTTCTCCTTTCATCCTCTATCCTGTGAAGCTGGTAATTCCTCCCATTTCGCAGATGAGGAAACCAACACAGTTTAAGAAGGTTTCAACAAAGTGGCAGGTTTGGATTTAGAATCTGTTCAGAGCAACTCCACGACCCTCCCCCAGCCCACCTGCTTAATCATGAGGCTGTCTTTCCCCAGCCAGGGTCTCTTGGGGGCACCTGTGTCCCCAAATGCTCTCCCTCCCTCAGACCACCACAAGTTGGCTCCTAGAGCTGCAACAGCGAGGGCTGTCCTCATCCACCACGTCCAAGGCCGAGGACAGCACGCTCCGGTCTCCTCCAGCAACGTCCTGCCTTGTCCCCCACCAGGCAAGGTGTAGCTCCAACAACCCAGCAGCCCCCGTCCAGTGCACTGAGGCAGGCGGGTGCTCCAGGAGAGCCCCAGGAGGGGTCGGTGGGGAGCTGCTGGTCAGACCCTCATGGACCGCAGGCCCTGGCCTGCTTCACAGGCTCTCCCCTGTCCAGCATAAGGGCCTGCCCCCCGGGGTCCTACGAGCAGCTCTGGTCCATGCCTCACAGAAGCAAGCAAGGCACGCTCCGAAAAGTCCTGGAAGAAACGGCGCCTGCTCCCAAGTCAGTCAGGGCTCCCAGCGCCCCAAAGGCAGCAAGGCCAGGTCTTCAAGAGCAACTGGCCTCGGGGTAACACAGGCCCACGTGGGCCTCGGGCACAGCCAGCTGACATGGAGGAAGCTGGGGCAGGAACAGGAAAAGCTGCCGCCCCATCTCACCTCAGGGATGCCCCCCACCTCATGGGCACCCCCCACTTCAGGGACGCCCCCCACCTCATGGGCATCCCCCACCTCAGGGACACCCCCACACCTCACGGGCACCCCCCAACTCAGGGACGCCCCTCTCCAAGACCTGCAGACCTGGGAGGCCTAAACGTCAGGTCAGCTACCTCTCCTGAGAAATAAAGGGTTAAGCGAGCCGGGAAGCCTTTCCACCCCACACCCACATCCTCGGGCTGCAGGGCCAGGAAGGAGGGAGAAGACAGCCATGGGGTGGAAAAAAACAAAGCCAGGGCCAAGGGAGACCACATGACCCCACATCCAGCAACCAAACAGCAAGTCAGCAGCAGGGAATGGGGGAGAAGGCCAGGTGACAGGGAAGTGGAGCTGGGTCACAGACCTGCACGGAATGCCCTGCACACCCTGCGTCCCACCCCAGGCCCCGGGAAGGCCGCGCTGGACGCGCTTCAAGGTCAGACCCTGTCTCCCCAAATCTTCCCGGTTTCACTGGGTCTGCACCAGGTCAGCCTCTCCTCCAGCAAAACTCCCGACACCTGACCATTCAGTCCGCGTCCCCTGTCCTCTCCACACAAGGCCCGCCAGGCCTGGGGGGCGAGGGAGGCCCTCACTCCCCATTATCCCCTTGAGTGATTCACAGTGGGGCTGGCTTCCAGAGCCGGGCCCAGCACAAAACAGGAAACAGGGCTCCAGGCTAACGCCTTGGTCTCAGCACAGGGAGGGTGACTGCTGCCAGGATAAATGATGGAGAAACCCAGGGGCCCTTCCTGGAGGAAGTGACTGTGACACTGCCTCCACCCAGGGCAGCAAAGGGCCGACTAAATTCTTTCACCCCTCTACCCAGGAACTTCTGCCCTCAGCCCAGCGGCCCAGAGGGGCAGGGCCCACCAGGGAGGCGTCTTCAGATTCCCGAGGGCCTCTGAGGCAGACAAGAGGGACGCCTGGCAGCCTTACTGTGTCTCACCCTCTCCGCTGGCCCGCCGGCCCTGCACCCGGACAGGCACTCAGAAACTCCCTCCCCGTTCGAGGAAAGCAGGAAAGCCCGGGGACCTAAGAGTGGAGGTAGATTTTTCCTTCTTGAGGTTCCCACGCCCAGAGTCCCTGGATCGCACTCCTAAACTTCACCTGACAATCTACCCCCGGCGTCTGTCCCCGCCACGACTCCCGCAGGCCTCACAAGAACCCACCACGAGCCAAGAGCTGCACAATACACTTTTGGGGGACCACAGCGGAGACCCCAAACGGAAGAACCCAGTTGTCGGTTTACGCCCTCGAGCGCGGACCTGGCCGTGATTGCGGCGGGTACTCCCGCAACAGCCCCGCCGGTTGGTCCGGTAACTGCCTCCCTGCCACCCCCAGACCCCACTTACTCGGTGTGCTGGGCGCGGCCCGCGCCGAAGACCTGGTCCAGCGCCACCGTGGCCCGGCCCAGGAACTTGTCGACGCCGATGAGCGAGCGGTGCCAGGTGGTGAGCAGCAGCTCGCAGGCCCCGGGGGGCGCCGCCCAGGGCGCCGGGCCCGCGTCGCTCTCCTGTGCCCGCAGCAGGCCGTCCAGGGCGCCGGGCGGCAGCTCGAAGGAGCACTCCTCGCGCCACTCCGGGCAGCCTGGCGTCTTCTCCACCACCGACGTGCTGTACTTCTCGCGGCCCAGCTGGATCACCGTGTAGGCGTCGCTGGTGCTGCCCGCACCCGAGCTCTTGCCCCGCAACCCGCGGGCCCGCAGCACCGTCACCTGGACGTGCGTGGGCAGCCAGCGGGAGGTCCCCGCCACCGGATCGGAGGCCGGCACCAGCGCCATGGCGGGGGAAGCGGCGGCGGGCGAGGGCCGGCACGCACGGACGCGGGGACGGCTGAGGAACCCGGCGGCGGCGGAGTGCGGTCAGGAGCCGGCTCCCGAGGTCGCCTCCCGCCCGCCAGCCCGCCAGCGCCGCCGGCCGCCGCCTCCCCGCCTCCCGAGCCGCGGGCCGCCGGCCGCGCGGTGACGTCATCGTCACGCCCCTTCTCCTCCCCCAGCCCCGCCCCGCGGCCTTGCCAGAGCTAGAGCTCAACGTCAACGCCCCGCCCCCTTCCCGCCCCTATCCCCGCCCAGCGCCAGCGCCAGAGCCCGAGTCCGTTACGTTAGAGCCCCGCCCCTGCCCCGCCCCCTGCCCCGCCCCGCGGCCCACACCGCCCCCGGAGCCGCAGCCCGAGCACGCGCTCGACCCCGCGTCCGATCCCGCGGGGCGGGGCGGCTTTGCTGCCGGGGTGCGGACCGCAGAGTTCGGCCTCGCCCGCCGCGGGCCCTCCTGAGGCGCGGCAGGGCGGGGCGTCTGCCTCTGCAAAGGGGCGGGCGGGCCTTCCGCGCTGGCCCCGCCCCCCAGCCCTGGCCCCGCCCCGGCCTTCGCAGCCTCGGGGCGCCTCCGGGATCGCGGCCTCGCCTCCTCAGGCCTCTGGGGAGCGCGACGCCCTCAGGGAGTACGGGATGCCAGCTCCGTGCCTCCCCGCCGGTCCTGATTCTTGCTTCAGAGGTTCCTGCTCGGGAGACCCTCACCCTAAAAAGGACTGCGGTGCGGCCTACGCCGGGCGGCTATCGCCTGGGCCCCGACTTACGGAGGTGATAACGGGTCCCTGGCTGCTCACCCTCTTCGCGGGCTCGCCCTCCCCTCTGACAGCCCGGCCATGCCAGGCAAGGTGCCCACGTGACACCAGAAGCGATTCCCGCGCCACTACCTGAGGACCCCTCCTGGGGGACCTGGGAGCGCGTGAGCGGCTGCGCCACCAACCTCCGCGTGCGGCAGCGCCCCCCGACCCTGTAAGGCCGGGCCGCCGGGGGCCGGAGGGCTGGGCTGGCCCGCGCCGGCAGTGCAGCGCAGAGTGATGAGTCAATGAGTGACCACATCAATACTGAAGCGTTTGCTCCCAGCCCTGGGGCTCCTGCGGCATGGGCTGGAGGAAGTGACAGACTCGGGCGGAGGTTTTCGTTTTGTCCCCATTACTAAGTGCCTCTGATGTGCTCCCGCGGTCTGGCTGCTAACCGAAGGGTCAGCTGTTGGAAGGCAGCAGCCGCCCCGTGGAGAGAGACGTAGCAGTCTGCTCCCCTGGAGACGACAGCCTTGGAAGCCCTGTGAGGCGGTTTTCTGCTCCGTCCTACGGGATCGCTGGGAGTCAGAAGTGACCAAGGGCCAGGGGCTTGGTTCGGTTTGGCCTGATGCGAACCGGCGCGGGATTCTGCACCCTTCCTGTGTTACCGGTAACCGCTGCTGATCACAGGCGCTGGATTTCAGCCAGCCCCGCTGCCTTAGATGTCTTATTCCGTTTTATCCCCAGACCAACTGCGCGCAGTGGCTGTGGCTGTCACCTCTGTTTCCCAGAAGATAAAACTGCAGCTTAGAGATTCACTTGTCCAAGAGCCCTAACTGGCACAGGTGTTTGAATCCACAAGCACCCCAGAGCCTGTACCTTTTTTCTTTTTTAAACTTTAAAAGCCTGTACTTATAAAATAATTTTCAGATAAAATGAAATTGCTGTTGTTAGGTGCTGTGGAGTGGATTGTGACTCATAGCAACCCCATGTCCCACAGAAGGAAACACCTTAAACCAGTTACTGTTGAGTCCATTCAGACTCACAAGGACCCTCTAGAACAGAGGGGGCCTGCCCCAGAGGGTGTCCGGCCACACCTTCTCCCTTGGAGCAGCTGGGGGATGCCCACTGCCCACCTTCCAGATAGCTGCACCACCTGGGCTCCTTGTAACACACTCACACACTTTTAAAAAATCAAGACAAAAGGGCTTATGACAAGAAGCTAACCCGACCCCTCACCTCCACCCCTGTCAAGTGGGGGGACAGGCATTTACAGCCATTACTGTTTGGGGCTGCCAAAATCCCCAACCTCTGGCCCAGGTCCTCCACCAGGAATACGGATGTAGGAACCTGCCTTAGTCACCTAGTGCTGCTGTAACAGAAATACCACAGGAGGATGGTGTCTCAGTCGCCCAGTGCTACTGACACGGAAATACCACAGAGGATGGTGTCTCACTCACCTGGTGCTGCTGTAACAGAAATACCACCGTGGATGGGGTCTCAGTCACCCAGTGCTGTTGTAACAAAGACAGCTTTAACAAGAAGAAACTTACCTCATCACAGTAAAGCAGTCTGAAAGTCCAAGTTCAGGACATCAACTCTAGGGGAGGCTTCCTCTGTTGGCTCTGGAGGAATGTCCTTCTTAGCAGTCTTCCCTGGACCGGGAGCTTCTGAGGAGCAGGGACTCTGGTCCTTCCCAAAGGATGCTCTCATCTCCAGGTACTGCTTCTTGGTGGTTTGAGGCCTTCAACTCTGAGCTTGCTTCCCTTTCCTTTCTCTCCCAAGAGACTGCCTCAAAGGACAATACACTCACAAACTGGGACCTTCCTTACTAACCTGACTGCTGCCCATCTTCCCACATTAGCATCATAAAGGCAGGATTTATGTCACCAAAGAACATCACACAATACGGTGGAATCATGGCTCAGTCAAATTGCCACACACCTCTTTTGGGGGGTTACACAATTTAATTAGTGACAGAAACCAGCCCTGCAGACAGGGGAGGTCCACAGGAGCATACCCACAGGCCCGGCTCTGAGAGTCTCCCATGGTAACTCTCCAGTCAGAGACACTGGGGGACAAGGGGTGGGGCCCCAGGTGCCACATCCCTCTGAGCAGGGCCTGGCTTTGGGGACAGCCACTGGATCTTCTGCCACTTAGCAGCTACAAGATCTGAGATCCGAGGTTTAGGCCTTTTCTCAAAAACGGGGCCAATGATCCCAACCTCAAACAGTTGCTGAGATTACAAGAGAAACCACTGTCAACACACTGAACACTGTGAAGACCAGCACAAATGATCCCAAGGCATCTGAAAACCAAGATTATAAAAGATTAGAAAGACTAGAAAAATATAAAGAAGAAAACAAAAATAAATCAAGATCCCACTATCCAGAAATAAACACTGTTAGCATTCGGTTTTCCCTCCTGGCAAGCCACCATCTAAGATGCATCATCAGTTGGTCCCAGCCCTCCTGGAGCAAAAGCACACGAAGAACATCAAACACATGAGGAAAATGTAAACCAAGAGACAGAAAAGTCCACACCAACCAGGGACTTGATCAGCCTGAAACCAGAAGAACTAGACGGTGCCCAGCTACCGCCAATAACCGCCCTGACAAGCAATGCAACAGAGAATCCCACGCAGAACAGCAGAGAAGTCAGCAACACAGTTCAAACTCCAGTAGAAAGACCAGACTTAATGGTTTGACTGAGACTGAAGGGGCCCAGAAGACATGGCCCCCAGACTCTGTTAGCCTGAAACTAAAACCATTACTGAGGCCGACTCTTGGGACAAGGATTAGACTAGGCTATTATACATAAAATGAAACTGGTGAAGAGTGGGCTTCTTAGCTCAAGTAGATGTTGTTGTTGGATGCTGTTGAGTCGGTTCCGACTCGTAGAGACCCCGTGCACAGCAGAGCCAAACATCGTCCAGTCCTGTGTCATGCCCACGCCCGTTTTTAGGCTTAAGCCCATCACTGCGGCCACCGTGTGAAGCTATCTCATCGACCGCCTTCCTCTCTTTTGCTGACCCTCCCCTCTACCAAGCATGATGTCCTTCTCCAGGGACTGATCCCTCCTGACAACATGTCCACAGCAGGTAAGATGCAGTCTCACCATCTTTACTTCCAAGGAGCTTCTGGCTGGAGTTCTTTCAGAATACATCTATTTGTTCTTTTGGCAGTCCATAAAAATAACCCACTGCTGTCGAGTCGGGTCCAACTCATAGGTACCCTAGAGATCAGAGTAAAACTGGCTCAAAGAGTTTCCAAGGAGCACCTGATGGATTTGAACTGCCAACCTTTCAGTTAGCAGATGTAGCACTTAACCCACCATACCACCAGGCTTTCCTTGGCAGTCCATGGTACATTCAGTATTCTCCCTCGACACCACAATTCAAAGTAGAAGGTCAGGAAAAGAAGACGCTCAGAAAGACAGATCGACAGTGGCTGGGACGATGGGCTCCAACATGCAATGGCAAAAACGTTGTTCAGCTTTTGCATACATAGGATGTGACTGAAGAGACCATGGCTTGGGTCAGGTGTACCTTAGTCTTCAGGGTCACGTCTTTACTTTTCAACACTTTAAAGAGGTCCTTTTCAGCAGATTTTCCCAGTGCAACGTGTCTTTTCATTTCTTGACCGCTGCTTTCATGGGCATTGATTGTGGACCGAGGTAAAATGAAATCCTTGACAGCTTCAATCCCTTCTCCATTTAGGCTTATGTTGCTTACTGGTGCAGTAGTGAGGATTTCTGTTTTCTCGATGTTGAGGTGCAATCCATACTGAAGACTGTGGTCCTTGATCTTCCTCAGTAAGTGTTTCAAATCCTCTTCACTTTCAGCAAGCACAGTTGTGTCACCTGTGTGACCCAGGTTGTTAATGAGTCTTCCTCCCAAACTGATGCCTCATTCTTTTTCGTATAGTCCAGCCTCTTGGATTATCTGCTTGCCATACAGATTGAAAAGATACAGTGAAAGGATACAACCCTGACACATATTTTTCCTGATTTTAAACTATGTAGTGTCCCCTTATAGACACACGAGACTAAGTGAACAGCTCCTGTCCAGAGATGAGAAGACAGAAAGGGACAGGAGCTGATGGATGGACTCAGGAAACACAGGGTAGAAAGAAGGGAGAGCTGTCACAGTGTATGGAGAGCAGTCAGGGTCACATAACAATGCATGTGTAAATTTTTGTATCAGAAACTAATGTGAATAGTAAACTTTTGCTTAAATTCACTTAAAGCACAATTTTTAAAAATAGTTGAAATAGCAAAAGCAAACAAATGAAAAACCCCTGTGGATCACAAGAGTCTGGTCCACAGCCAGTCATGGGAGTGGCACAGGACAGGCAGCATTTTTGTCCTGTTGTTCAAGGGTCACTGTGAACCAGGGGGCCAACGGGACTGCAGTTACCAACAGCATGAGGCAACCACGCTGGCATTGTTGGGTACTGTTGAGTTGGTTCTGACTTACAGTGACCCAACACGCAGCAGACTGAAACACTGCTGGTCCTGCTCCACGCCCACAATCGTTTCTGCACTCAAGCCAATTGTTGCAGCCAGTTTGTCAGTCCATCTCGTTGAGGCTCTTCCTTTTTCGCTGACCCTGTCCTTTACCAAGCAGCTATGGTTTAATGATTAAGCCAGTGGGCTTTGGAGTTATTTATTCACATGTGTCACCCTATATACCCCGAGGACAACCAGTTAGGGCAGACGCCATGGGTATCTCACGTCACTCATGAGGCAACCGAGGCAGGGAGAGCTCTCCAACTGCAAAGCAGCAGAAACTCCCGAACAAGCTCTGAGCGCCCACGCTGGACCTGCTGGGTGGTCACCCAGGCACGCTGGCTAGGTGCCATCAGTGTTGACTCACCCTGATCCTGTGTCCGGCAGAAGGAAAGGCCACCCAGTCCTCCTCCAGCCTCACAGTTCTCACTATGTTTGAGCCTATTGTCCTGGCCACTGTCAATCTGTCCCCTTGAGGGTCTTCTTCTTTTCCTCACCTTCTACTTTACCAAGAACGATGACTTTCTCCAAGGACTAGTCCCTTCTGATAACATATCCAATGTACCTGAGTGGAGTCTCATCCTCCTCGCTTCTAGCGAACGTTCTGGCTGGACTTCTTCTGAGAGACATTTGTTTATTCTGCTGGCAGGCTGTTGTGCTACTATCAATATTCTTTCCCAACAGCACAATTCAAAGGCATCACCTCTTCTTCCATCTTTCTTCTTCATTGTCCCGCTTTCACACACATACGATGCAGCTGGAAACACCGCAGCTGGGGCAGGTGCACCTTCACGACCAAGGCAACATTTCTGCTTTGGAACACTCTAAGGAGGTCTTTGGCAGCGGATTTGCCTGATGCAAAACATCTGTTGATTTCTTGACTGCCGCTTGCACGGGAGTTGGTTGTAGACCCCAGGAAAATGAAATCCTTGACAACTTCAGTCTTTTCTCTGTTTTTCACGATGTTGCTTGGTCCACTTGTGAGGATTTTTGTTTCCTTTTTGGTGAGGTATAATCCACACTGAAGGCTGTGGTCTTTGATCTTCATCAGTAAGTGCTTTGAGTCCTTTTCACTTACAACAAGCAAGGTCGTGTTATCTGCATACTGCAGCTCATTAATGAGTCTTCTTCCAATCCTAGTACCATGCGCTTCTTCATATAGTTCCGCTTCTTGGGTTATTCGTCAGTACACAGATTGAATGAGTAATATGAAAGAGTACAACCTTGACTCACACCTTTCCTAATTTTAAACCATGTAGTATCCCCTTGTTCTGTTCAAATGACTGCCTCATGGTCCACGTACAAGTTCCTCAGGCGCACAACTAAGTATTCTGGAATGCCCATTCTTAGTAGTGTTATCTAGATGATCGATACAACCCAACGCTTTTGCATAGTCAACAAACCACAAGTAAACATCTTTCTGGTAGTCTCTGCTTTCAGCCAGGATCTATCTGACATCTGCAGTGATATCCCTGGTTCTACCTCCTCTTCTGAATCTCATTTGAACTTCTGGTGTTTCCCTGTCGACGTACTGCTTAGCCATCTTCAAATGATCTTCAGTGAAATTTTACTTGTATGTGATACTAATTATCCTAGTAATTTGACATTAATCATACTTGTACTCAGTGATTTCTGTGTTTTGTTGGATTACCTTTGTTGGGAATGACACTTCATCCATTTAAAACTGACAGAACAGGAAATAGTGTTGTACCCTTTTCACACAATGAAACTGAGAATCAAAGGGCTAATGGACTTACCCCAGGTTACCGAGGGAGAATGGGCCCACAGAGTCTTCCATCTTAAGAGTGGATTCTGCAAGGGTTTTTTCAAATAATGATGTCTTTTTGAAACTCTGGTGGCCTAATGGTTAAGCACTCCATCTGCTCACCACAAGGTCAGCAGTTTGAATCCCCTAGATGCTCCTCGGAAACTCGATGGGGCAGTTCTACTAGGTCCTAGGGGTTGCCATGAGTTAGAATAGAGGCAATAGCAAATTTTTTTTTCTTACCAACTTCAATTAACACACATCTGCCACTGTCCTTTAAAGAGTCTGTCTCTCCAACATTCCTGGACTTCCTCCTCCTCTACCACCTCCCCCGCTGTTCCCCTCCACTCCACCGTCAGTCTCCAAGGAGACGCCAAAAGAAAGTTAGACTTCATTTATCACCCTGACCTGTAGGGTCGCTATAAGTCAGACCCAATTCGATGGCAGTGAGAGAGGCGGTGTGGGGGTGGGGTCGCTGTGAGTTGGAGCTGACTTGACAATGGGTTTGGTTCGATTGGTTTATGGGCCAAGTGGAAACCCGGTGGTACAGTGGTTCAGAGCTACGGCTGCTAACCGAAAGGACAGCCATTGGAACCCACTGGGGGCTCCTTGGGGACCCTGTGGGGCACTTCTCTGCCACCTGAGTCAAAACCTATGTCCAGCCCTCAGTCTCAAGTCTAGGCCTCACACTCAGAAAACTGCAGCCCTGGAGTCCATTCAGAGTCCAGGGGCAACAGCTGACTTGACTCTGGGGAAGCCACAGAGCATGGTGCTGGAGGCTGGCGGAGGCTCCACCACCGTGGCCGGCCTCCTCCTGCCCTGGCTGCCCAGCGGCTGGGCCAGCTCAGGCTTCCTGCTGGCCTAGGGAGGGCAAGACATGGAGCAGAGCTGCCCTGCATCCTGGACACTCGACTCTAGGAGCAAAGGGTGGGGTAGTCTTCCCCTTTTCTCTTCTCCTCTGAGGTGGAAAAACAGCAGGAACTCCCCACACATTGGTGTCTGGGCCACTGGGGTGCAGCTTCCTTCTCTCTGAGGCCACCCACGGGGGCCCTCCAGACAGCATCAGCTGTTTGTGCGTCCTGTCGCTGACTGAGTGTGCTCACTGCCTTCCTGGTTGCTCGGGGCTGGGAGGGAACGGCCTTTGTGTAATGTCCACATGCTGGTACCCTCGACAATTCCCTGTAAGCCCAGGCACTCTTCTGCACAGATGCTTCAGCTATGCTTGACCAGCTTGTTCCTGTCCTTCACTTCTCTTTCCTGTCACTGTTTTCTAGGCCCCTCACTACTGCAGACACACAGAAAACAAAAACACGACACCCAGTGCCGTGGAGGGGATCCTGAGCTACAGCAACAGCCCAGGTGCAAACCCAGCACTGTCACTGTGTTGGGGTTCGGATTTCAAGACGTGACCCAGAATTTCTTTAAAGGTTAAATTTTATTTAAAAATATACCCAATAGGAAAAAGACTGGTGCACCAGGGACACACCCCAAACTACACAGAGCAGGGGCGACCCCGAGCTTCCTCAGCACCCAGTGTTTAAGTCGTGAAATTACAAAGCAGGGAGGGGGAACTGACCTTTACATTGATTGGTTAAGGCCACCTGGAATTCCTGTTAGTTGTAAAATGTGGTCAAGGTCTAGGAGCCACTTGAAAGGCTGTCCCCAGGCTTTGTCTTGTGACAGATGTTTTGTAAGACAAAGGTGAGATTACTCTATGGTATTTTCTACTATTAAGTTGTTTCCCGGGGCTTTCTTTAATACCTTGAATTTTTACTGTGCCCTTCCTCAGAATGGAGTCACTTATGCCTCATTTCAGCAACTGACTGGCTATACAACCCCTGGGCAAACCACTGAGCTCCTGACCCAGCTTGCCTGACAGTAGGGTCTGTATGAAAACTGTCTCCCACACCGTCAGTAGCGATGACTGTTACCTGACAGCGGGATCTGTGTGAAAGCTGTCTCCCACACCCTCGGTAGTGAGGACTATCAACCATCTGGGACATCTGGACCCAAAACAAAACGCTGCCCTTGTTTCATTTGTGTTTTTTCATTTTCCAGCTATTAGTCATTTTTGCAGTTACTGGTCATCTGTATTTCCTCTCTTTTGAGGCGTTTTCCGAGGTCCACTAGTGCAACTCCCTTGAGACAGTAGGCGAGTCCTCTGAACGTCCTGGATGAAGCACCAGCTGCAGTCCCAGACGCGCGGCCCGAGAGGAATGCAAACAAGTGCCGCGGAAACTCTGCGGGACCTTTACCCCTGCTCCCTCCCCTGGCCTTGGAGCCCATCTAGGCCTAGGGCCCATCTAGGCCAGCATTCTCCTCAAAGTTCTCCTCATCTCTGAGCAAGATGCCTCCGCTGGCTCTTTCCTCTGTAGTATAAATATGCTCAAATCATTTGCAGTAAAAGCAGGGACAATGACAAGCACCTCTCACTCTCTGTCTGGGCCACCTCCTTCTGCGAAAGAGAACTGATCTCCTAGGCTCCAGTCCCTCCCTGTGGCATTCACTGCCCACCTGCTGCAATCCAGCTACCCGTCTCCCAGGCCAGCTGTTTCTGCATTCCTAGCTGCAAATGCCAGGGCCGTCCTCAGTCCCCATCTTTCTCATGCTGTCCTTGGCATCCAGCCCTCACCCGCTCCCTTCTCTGCACTCCCTAGCCTCCACTCCCTGCCTCTGTAACTCTTTCAGGCTTCTGGTCCTGCCCCTCCCTCCACTGTCCTCCTGGCTCTCCCTCAGGGCTTTTCTTTCAGGAGCTTTCCTTCTTTCCCCCCTTTCTTACTGCTGGTTTATGTCCCAGCCTTCTCTGTTCACTCCTCGCTCCCATCGAGGACCCCCACCTTGTGTCCCTGACTTGACCTACCCTGTCTGTGTCTCAGCCCCTTTATCTCAACTGCTTTCTTGAACCCCAGATGTGCACTGACAGATGCCAGGAGACCTCCACAAGTCTCTCACCCAGAAGACCCTAAAGCTGAACTGATCGTCTTCCCGACCTCCACCTGTCCCCTTCCCTGTCTCCTGTTTCTTGCGAAGCCCTCAAGGCCTTAACCAGAAACCTAGAAGGGACAGTGTCCTCCTACAGGAGCCAATTTGAAAGGTTTCCACCAGCTAAACCAAAAAACCAAACGCACTGCAGTCATGTTGATTCTGACTCATAGCGACCCTATAGGACAGAGTAGAACTGTCCCATAGGGTTTCCAAGGAGTACCTGGTAAATTCAAACTGTAGACTTTCTGGTGAGCAGTCAGAGCACTTAACCACTATTCCACCAGGGTTTCCAACAATGAAAAACTGTGCATCAATGAGGACAGTAAGTCAATGGGTTGAAATACATTAAATATAGTTAAATCTGTAATTCATCATGACTTTAAAATTCTAATTTGTCATCATTAGAAGATACCAGGGAAACAAAACTTTATTCTGAAAACTGCTAAATAAAGGGAAGGAATCCTTTCTAGGTGGACACGTACTAGGTTAAAAAAAAAGCAGAGGAGACAAAGATTCTCTTTATAGAAGTGTTCCAGCAAATGTGTGAGGGAGGAGTGATTGAATCAGAATATCACCAAGATGCAGACAACAATTGTCAATGGCTGCTGACATCACAAAATAGAGATAACCAGGAATTATATAATTTTTGATAGAAAGATACACATACAAATAAAATAAAGTATAAACATCATAGTACTATGTATGCGTTAGTCTGGCCCAAAATGGGCTAACCAATTCTGATCAAGCCTCTAGATCAGCTATAAGTTTACACGAGATTCAGGGGACAGAGAAAATTGTTAAACTACACAATAGGGATAGAGCCAGCAAAATTCAGACTATGTGGTGGCTTAAATAGGATATGAAACGATAATTGATAATACACAAACACTAAAAGATAAGCCAGATAACTGAGATCTCCTAAAAATCAAACACACTCATAAGATTTCACCAAACAACTAAAAAGAGAACCTACAGACTGGGGCGGTGGGGATTGGCTACGAACCTCCGCCAAATAGCTAACCTCTAAAATCTGTAGGAAAATACCTCAACAACAAAAAAATACAAATAATCTGATTACTAAATGGGCAAACTATATGAACAGACACTGTACCAAAGAGTTATTCAGGTGACTACAGAAGCCCTGATGGTTAAGTGTTACGTCTGTGAATCAAAAGGCGGGCAGCTCAAATTCACCAGGCTTTCTTTGGGAACTCTATGGAGCAGTTCTACTCTGTCCTATAGGGTCAATGGCAGTTGGAATTGACTCAGTGCCAATGGGTTTTTAACTGACACATGAGGAAATGCTCCCAAACCCTGGCCATTAGACAAGCGCAAACCAAAACCATAATGAGTTGTATGTAATGCCAACATGACTGGCATGAATCAGAAAATAACAAACGTCTGAGAAGCTACCAGGACATTCGCAATCCTACGCATTGTTTGTGGGAATGTAAAACGGTACAACCATTTTGCAAAACAGTACACCACTTCCTTTAAAAGTAAGAAATACCGTATCATCCAATCTTCTCACTCCTAGGAATGTATCCTAGAAAAACAATGGCCATCCCACCAACAGATGTATGCGCATTGCAGCAAAAAGATTGGAACAATTTAAGTGCCTATTTTTGTTATCTAACAAAATTACCACAGTCACTAGTGGATGGCTTTAAGGAAAGGAATACCAGATTCAGGTTGTCAGCTCCAGGCGAGGCTTTTTCTGCTGGGTCTGGAAAAAGGTCCTTGTCATCAATCTTCCCTTGGACTGGAGCTTCTGAGGCTCAGGGACCCCAGTCCTTTACAACGGACATGCTGAGCACCACTTTTTGGTGGTATGCGGTCCCCAGCCTTTCTTTTAGATCTCAAGAGGTTCTTTTAGATCTTTTCTTTTAGATCTCCTTTCTTTAGATCTCAAGAGGTTGCCTCAAGGCACAAAACAATCCCACTCATTAAATCCTGCCCCGCCAACACAACCACACCCATCCACCCTCATTAACATCACAGAGGCAGGAATTCCAACATGGAAGAAGAGGACACAACATCAGGAACAATGTCCAGCCAAATTGCTACAGTTTGGGGGGAACACAGTTCCACCTATGACAATGCCTGTGAACAGTTGACTGGATAAACAAACTGTGGTACCTACGCACAGTGAATTAGCAGACAATGAAAAAGAACAGTGATGAATCTGCAAAGCATCTCACAATGTGGATGAATCTGTACAGTATTACACTCAGTGACATGAATCAATTACAAAAGGGAAGATACTGTATGAAAACACCACTATTTAAAAAAAAAACTCATGAAAAGATTTACATGCACTCACACCAAAACACACACACACACAAATCTTTCATTTATATGGGTGAAGGGAAAGATAAAGAGTAAAAAGCACTTTTAAACCCTCTGTGGCCAGAAGGAGATGACGATAGAAGTAGGCAGTGCATCCCAAGACCATGGAACAAGACCCCAGCATGGGAATGAATTTTATGGACTTTGCTTGGTGATTATAGCTGTCCTCATTGTATAGCCAAGTGCCGTCGAGTCGGATCCGACTCACCTGTGGTCTTATTTCCTGCTAGTGTTACTCACTAACAGTATCAGCAATTTGAGCTATTGTAACAGAAAAACTGCAAATTGATCTTTCAAGCTGGGAATACCACGGTGGGTAAAAGTGTTCAAAGGAATACCCATCTTATTACAAGTTTACCAGCTATTGGATTACCCTGTAATACAGTGTCTCTCTTATTCTAAGAGAGGATTTTTCTATCACTTGTCCAACATTTGTGAACGTGGCTATCCAAGGGAATTCCTGAAGTCCCTAAGGTGTATTGACCTGCCATATTCCAACCATCTAAGCAAGGTAATACCCGGGCATAGGGTAATTGTGTGGAGTAGGCCCTTCTGTTGTAGGATAATCTTATCCTTGACTAAAAAGACATACTCGTAAAGGGCACAGATGACACCATTTCTGGTAGCTTTGTCTGGGCAATGGATGGTCTGACTGACCTTCTCAATCCAATGTTCTACCAAATAATTATGACAAGTGGGCAATTGTTCCAACTTTAGCCAGTTTCATCTTCTCAGGCCCAGCCAAGTGCTGTTGAGTTGGATCCAGGCTATTAAATTTACCATATGGGCACTTTTTTTCAGATTCTAGAAGATTTATGTGTGAGATTAGAAAATAATTTTCACAATCATGTTAGGCTGAAACCCAAACCCCCCTCCCGCAACAATTCCTGGAACAGCCTGAGTCAAAACCTCTAATCCGCCAGCTATTCTGGGAATTCCACTCATATGAAGACTAGCTACCGTGTCTTCCCCATAGGCTCAACTAGACCTCTTCTCACCTCGCTCCACTGAAAACAACATCCCCCTATGTTAATTAAGCAACTCTAATTGTCCACAACCCCACTGGCTACTTGCCACTGGCACTGTCCTCAGCACTGTCCTCAACAAGGTCTGCCACCACCCTTTTATAAACCCCCAACCCCCCAGACCAGAGCGCGATTTTGTAGACTCCCTCCCAGGAGCTCTGTAAAGCTGCCCGGGACGCAAATAAACTTTTTCTTTTTCTTTCTCTTTCTCTCTTTCCCTGGTTTTCTTTTACTGCATAATTTAAACTAAACAAAACCTTTTATATCTAAAACCTCTAATAATAAGGGTCTCCAAGAAGCTTCAAAGAAATTCGGGCTTACAGTCTGGGTTAAACTAAAGCACGATGCCTGAGATTGAGCCTGTGATCCAGGAGGATGCCATAGTCTAGCATGTATGACCCACATGAAGGTGAGGTTGCAGTTAACGGTAACACAGGGTACAAGACTGTGATTTAATATTGGAGACGCTTATGGAATTAGCATCTGATTTCCTGAAATCTGGGTTTTCACTCACAGATCGCAGAGGGGGATAACAGATCTAACATTCAGTGAAATTACCACCACTAGCTACAGACTGGGCTGATTTAACAACTGTGTTCTGTCTCCAAGCATTAGAAAAAACTGTTAGGAAGAAAAGAATAAGACTTAAATGAGCTTTCATAGTGAATAACACTGCCAGAAATAAAACCACAGGTATACAACAAGGATAGCAATAATCATCAAGCAAAGTCCGTAGAATCTACACACATGAAGTCTTCCGTGATCTTGGGACGAGCTGCCTACTGCCGTACTCATTTCCTTCTTGTCACAGGGTGTTTACTTGTAATTTTCAGATCTCCAGAGGTCTGACAAGTCAAAAGAGACGTTTGTTGTTGTTGTCAGGTGCCGTCGGGTCGGTTCCGATTCCTGGTAATGCCGAGCACAGCAGAAGTGCCGAGGCCCATCATCCACAAAGGCCTCTGTGAGCAAAGCTACATGCCTATGTGATGGCAGGCGGAGGCATCTCACCCATGACATATTTTTGGCTGTACTCTCCCTGATGATATTTTGTATCCTAATTAAATCTTCCTCAAAAATACCCTCTCATCTCCCCGCACAAAGATTAAGGAAGATGCCTTCTGGGAACGCTGAGCCTGGGAACACCCAGCCCGGGAATGCCAAGGCCGGCCCAGCCCCGCTAGCTTCCAACTGTACATCCCCCTCCACATGTGAAATGCAAGATTGCAGGAAGGCCCTGAGAAGCTCTCCAGGGGCAACGCCCACACAGCCTTTCCACTCCCTGCACCTCTTGACCTTGAAGCATAGATAGAGCTGATTAAGCTCAAGTCAAAACTTTTGTTTTCACTGTTGATTATAATCACAATATACTTGTCTTGGGCCATTACCTAGAGGGCCCTAATGATTAACATGTAAAGAGACCACTTGTCTCAGGCCATTATCCAGTAGGCCCCAATAATCAACATGAAAAAAGGCCACAAGGTATCAGTTCTTTGTTAGCCAACAGCTTATGTGATCAAGGGGGCAGGGTGAAATCGTGTCACTGATTGTATAAAAAAAAATAAAGAAAGACGGGCCCTAACAGGCTGCCGATCTCCAGACTCCTGGTTGTCTCAGTCTCATCATTTCTTCTTCGCTGATGCCACCCATCTCTTTGTGATCCCAGACCCTGCTGAGGCTGGCTCCTGGCACAAAAGGAACCCTGCCTGGTCCTCCAGTGCCCTCACAGTTGCTGCGATGCTGGAGCCCATTGTTGCAGCCACTGTGCCCATCCATTCTCAAGGGTCAGTCTTCCTCTTTTTCAGTGACCCTCTACTTTACCAAGCATGATAAAAGAGGTGTCTTAGCCGTTCCCTGCCAGCTTCACTGCCCATGGGTTGGTGATGACAGCTAAGTAGAGCCCCTCCCCATGAGGTCCTGGTGGGTTCTTTCATTGATGTCTCTCCCAAAGAATCACAAAGTCATACATGATCCCCAAACAGTATTAACTGTCCGTTTAAATATTGACAGACTCTCCTGCAGCTGCTGGTATACCAGAGACCATCAAGTCAATTTTGACTCATAGTTACTCTACAGAACACGGTAGAACTGCCCATAGGGTTTCCAAGGAGCAGCTGGTGGATTTGAACTTCCAGCGTTTTGATTATCAGCCACATCTCTCAACTGCCGTGCTACCACAAGCACAACAGTCATCTAGTGCTGCTGTAAAAGAAACACCACCAGTGGACATGTCTTAGTCATCCATGGCTGCTGTAACAGAAATAACACAAGTGGATGGTGTCAACAAACAGAAATGTATTTTCTCACAGCTTCGTAGACCGTGTCCACATTCAGGGTGTCAGCTCCAAGGGAGGGCTTTCTCATTCTGTAGGCTTTGGAGGACAGGCCTGGTAATCAACCTTCTGGACTAGGAGCTTTCCAGCACAGGAACCTTGGGTCCAAAGGATGTGCTTTGCCCTTGGCCTTGCTTTATTGGTGGTATGAAGCTCCCACCCCATCTCTCTGCTCACTTTTTTTTTTGTCTCTTGAAAAAACTGGCTTGAAACCCGACCTCATCTTGTAGATTGAATCCTACTTCGTTCACACAGCCACCGCTAATCCCTTCTTGTCAGCATCATGAGACAGGATCTACAATGCACAGGAAAGTCACTGCTGGTGACAAAACGGTGGGCAGGCACACAATACTGGGAATCATGGCCTAGCCAAGCGGACATACAAGGCCTGCGAATTAAGTTTGTGAACTCATCCTAGAAAAAGTGCTACATACCTTGTCACCGAATATCACTGCATCGCCTTCAAAGGACTCCCCTTGGGAAGTTATGCACTGATGTCAGCACCTAGTCCACCCTTCAAAACAATTTTGGAGCTCTTCTTCTGGAGTGGCCATCAGAGGCACTGTCGTATTACCCTTGATGTCCTCAGTGTCATCCAGATGTCTTCCTTTCAACCAGAATTGAAGGTCCAAAATCCTGGAGGGTCCCTTGAGAACATGACCCCTGGACTTGCTGCTGGTCCAGAGCTGAAACCAGTAGTGAAGTCAACACTTCAGACAAAGAGTGGACTGGACTCAAAGTAGTGCATGTGGTGTATGTACTTTTTCATTTAATATGTGTATGTAGCTGTCCCACTGGTTTCTTTTTAGAGGGGAGAGGAGAGGGTGGAAAAGAGGGGACAGTACTGGTTGAGTGGATACTGGAAGTAAAGAGTGAAAAAGAAGAGTGTGCTGTCACAGGGCGAGGAGAGCAGAGAGAGTTGCAGAGAGGCAGGTACTTGGGGTTTTATATGGCAGACTGACTTGGATTGTAAACTTTCACTTAACAACAATTTTTTTAAAATGTCTCCCTTTTAACATGTCCTTCCTTCAGGTAAAGAAAAAAGTCATCGGGAGCCAGATCAGGTGAGTAGAGAGGATGTTCCAATCATTGTTTGTCTACTGGCTAAAAACTTCCTCAGACAATTATACAACTAAGTTTGCGCAGTTGCCACCGTGCCACTGTGCACAATGGCTGTTCCAGAAAGAGTTCCAAACTTGGTTTGAGGGGTGGACTAGGTGCTGGTGCTGGGGCACAGCTTCCCAAGGGGAGGATGCCGAGGTGGCCGTAGTGATAGTCAGCAATGAGGTATATAGCATTTAGGGTTTGCAGGCTTAATTGTGGGACCTCGTATATTTGAGGGAACACAGTTCAATCCATGATGACATATTTCACCACAAAAAAATCTTTCTAAACGGAAATAAAACAGTCTTGGACGAATGCAAACACAGGCCTCAAGAAAGGTATGCTGTAGGATAAAGAATTTAACTTTGCATAAAGAATTTGGTTCCTGAGAGATAATCTCTAAGATCCTGGAATTTCCACCCCGATTGAGGCGTCTTTACATACGGGGGCTCCAGGTCACACTTGCTCCTTTATGCTAACGAGGTGGCTCAGGTCACTGAAACTGAGGAAAGTGGCTGGAGTCAGCACCTCAGACCCTGACAGTTCCTAGGATCAGGGCTGGTATCTGGACGGGACAGAGGAACTCGCAAGTTTGTAACTATCAGGTCCAAAGTGAGGCGTTTATGGGAACGCTCACATGCATGGCTGGTGTCTGAGGTTATGGGCAGACTCGGCAGTCAGAAGGACTGTGCCTTTAACCAGAGGCGGGTCTGGCCCTGGTGGTCAGAGTCAGGGAGAAGGGCTGCGAGTGCAGCTGGGAACAGGACGGAGCAGGAGATCGGCTGCTTCCCCTCAGTCGCCCTCCACGGGTGTGAGAAAGAGCAGTGGCACGGCCGCAATCGATTATTACCGAACAATCCCCTCTGTGGTGGGATCGGTTCCAGCTCACGGGACCCTACAGGACAGGGAGAGCTGCCCCAGTGTTCCCGAGAGGCCCCTGGTGGATTCGGACTGCGGACCTCTCGGTGAGCAGCTGGCGCCCTTGACGAGCGCGCCACCACGGTTTCCGGCTGGTCATTACACGTGCCTAAAATAAGATTCCTTCAGCAGTTTGAAAGCCAAGGAAACAAAAACCTCAAGGAGTTTTTAAGTAACTTGACACACAGCCTCTGAAGTTACTCAGGAGACCAGATTTAGAGTGTTAACAGGGACCAGCTGAGTAGAGAGGGCACAGGAACGCGTCATCTCACTGTGACAGCTGACCGACCAACGCGGCGCGAAGGCAGCGACAGCCACACAGAGCTACGGGAAGAAAACAGACAGTCCACAAGCCGGGTCACACGGGCTTACGGATTCAATCTGCGGTAAAGAAGGTACTTCCAGCATGTAGGAAAGGGGCATGTTTACTTTCCATTTTTAAAAAATAATAGTAATAGAGTTAGAATCCCAATGCATAAAAAAATGTGTCAGATTGAGGGCCTCAATGTATCATAAAAACCCTACCAATGTACTGGAATAAAATCTAGGAATTCAGTAAACCCTGGTGCTGCAGTGGCTAAGAGCTGTGCCTGCTAACCTCAAGGTTGGCAGATGGAATCCACCAGGTGCGCCTTGGGACCCTTGAGGGGCAGGTCTACTCTGTCCTATAAGGTAAATCAGGATGTGGAATCAACTCACTGACTGTGATGGGTTTGAGCTCAGGGCTTTTTCTATTTGGGGTGGTATCTCAATTGCTAGAGACCCTGGTAGCGTAGGGGATAAGTGCTATGGCTGCTAACCAAAGGGCTGACAGTTCAAATCTTCCAGGCACTCCTTGGAAACTCTACGGGGCAGTTCTACTCTGCTGTGAGTCAGAATTGACTCAGCAGCAGTGGGTAGGTTATCTCACATGCTCAAACAATTTGAATAACCAGTTACAGGAGAAATACAAAGGACAATTAAACGTATGCCAAAATGCTTAACGTCACCAGTAGTTCAAACCATAAATTAACACAGTAGTGATGTCCAGTGTAGGCAGCCCTGGTGGTGTGAATGGTCTGCCCCGGACTACTGACCAAAAGGTTGGCAGTTCAAATCCACCCAGCTGCTCTGTGAAGCAAGGCCTGGAAATCTGCTTCCATGAGGATGGCTGGGAGGACTGTACCAGGCAGCTCCACTCTGTGACCCATGACGTTGCCATGAGTCAGCAACAGGGATGGTTTGGGGTTTGGATGTACTGTATGGGAGTGAAAGGACACTCAGCACGTGTATAAACAGGGACAACCTTTTTGGAGCTCAGCTTAGCAACCATCTATCAACAGTTTTGGAGGCTAAGGGTGTGGCCTAAATATCCCTTAACAGAGAGAAGCGACGGCTCATGGGAGAAAGGGCCGTGAGGGCTGCAGGCTGCTCTGGAAGAAGGATGCCTTCCGGTCCGAAAAATCTCTCCGTCCCTGGGCTGTGCTGGGAAAACCATTCGTCCATAGACACTGCTGAGCCAAGCTGGGGCCCAGGCAACACAACTGTCATGGACTGAGTTGGGTCCTCCCAAAAATGTGTTCAATATTTGTCTGGGCTGTGATTCCTACTATTGCAGGATTGCTCTCCACTGTGTGATTTTCCTGGGCTGTAAATCCTTGTCTCTGCCTGTGGTTAACAGGGTGGATTATGTTAGAGAGGAATGGGGTGCAGCCGTAACACTCTTCCTAAGGTGAAGGGAGTTCCCCTGGAGTGTGGCTTGCAGCCCTGTTTATGCTACATGAGATAAAAGGGAAGCAAGCAGAGTCGGGGACCTCCTACCACCAAGAAAACAGCACTGGGGTTCCTTGGCCCAGCTGTCCTCAGATCAGGAAAGACTGACGCAACATGAGGACCTTCCTCCAGAGCCAACAGAGAGGGAAAGCCATCCCGGGAACAGACCCCTGGAAAGCAGACTTGCAGCCTCCCTGATCATGTGAGAAGAAACTTCTTTGTTAAACCCACATGCTTGTGTTATTTCTCTCAGAGCAGCACCAGCCCACTGCGACAGCAGCCTTCAGCCTCACCCAAAGTTTGTCCTACAGGCATTCAAGGCCCGACAGGAGGCGGCTCCAACCATTCAGCTTTCTGTGCTGTGCCGGGCTTTCCCTTGGGTGACTTCCCTTTTGTTCTAAAGAAGACACTGAAGCCTCGGTCCTTTAACCAATAACACCAAGTCCGCTGCTGTCGAGTCGATTCTAACTCATAGAGAGAGACGAAAGCCTGAAGAATTACAGCCTTTCCTAAAATACCAGAACTCTGACGGTTTGAAACTTGAAGAGTTAAAGCCTTGTTAAACACACCAGGAGCCTGGAAGCCTGGCACAAGGAAAACTCCCACACAAGTGCTTCCTGTGACCAGTTCGAACCCAGAGAAAGGAGAGCCCCTTCCTCCAACTTAAGACTTTGCTTATCTTTATCTTTGTAAACATGTTAACACTGGTTAGAAGGTAGAATGATAATTTGTAAAATTACTAATACCAATAAGAATGCTGTATGAAAATTTCTTTGTTTGAACTGTCTGTGAAGTGTATATGAACTCTGAAATTTAGCGGGATGAGGAACGCAGGCATTTTCGGCTCAGTCCACTGCGCTCCCCAGCTGGAATTACAGGCCTTTCCTCTGACAACTAACTAAGTGATCCTTCTCCCTGGAGCTTTGTTTACCGGTTATTTGTAAACTGCTGTTTTTCCTGCGACAATAGCGACACTTTAGGAAGGAGTAGAGCTGCCCCCAGAGTTTCCCAGGACCGTCCAGAGGATTTGAACTGCCAGTTTATGGGTTAGCAGTCACAGCACTTGACTGTTATGCTACCAAGGTTTTGTACACAAATTGCAGCAATACATCTAACTTCCTATTTTAAAACAAAAGATTCTGTTTTGTTTTTTTTTAATAGGGACCTAAACTATTTGGCAGTATTTAAATCTTCGGGGAGGCAGAAGGGAATGTCTTTGTAAACGGTTTCCTTCCATTCTTGCATTGATTCCACAAACATTACACAGCTAGAAACAACTTCTGTAATTTCCTCCAGGGAGAGACAGATCATCGATACACGACCACAGAAATATGAACTGTGAGCAGCCACCAGTGTGGGGAGGGCATAGCACAGGCTCATGGGAGGCTGTGTTTCAGGGTGGCTCACGCAGTGTGTGGCTGCTAACCAAGAGGTCAGAGGTTGGCATCCACTCCCCCAGAGTGGCTGATTACCTATCCTGAGAAATCAGCTGCCGCAGACCCTGCAGATCGGAGTTCTACTGTGACACACACATGGGGTGACCCAGAGTGGAGCTGACGAGGTGGCAGCTGGCTTTGGTATTTCAGGGGGACTTCATTTCAGGAGGGAGGTTGGAGAAAGTTATGTCAGACAAAACCAGAGAAAGATACAGACCAGAGGGATCCTGGGAGTCTGCACCAAGAGGGGAGAGCTGGGAGGCTGGTGTGGCCTGAGTGCCCTGGGAGGGCAGGAGAGTGGCGGCAGCCCCACTTCTGGGAGTCGAGGCGCTGCTCTAAGGATGAGTGACTTTCTCCTAAGGGTGATGCAAGCCCACTTACGGATCAAGAAAACTTTTTCCTGAAGTGTGATTCAGACCGGGCTGTCCCTGCGCTGCGGTTTTGACAATAGTGCGGGTGTGTCCTGGTTGACACAGTCACCCACAGGAAATCGGGAGCAGAGCCAGAAAGCAGCCAGAAGGACTGACTGCAGAGGAATCTCCCTTTCAAGCCGAGAACCCTGAACCCTGAGGGCAGCGATAAAACACTTTCCGGCTGAAGCCTGGAGTCCAGGGCTCCCAGGAACCTTGACTCAAGTAGGGCCTCTAAGGCTGGCCTTTCCTCGCTCTGAGCTGTCCTCTCCCAGAAAGACTGACAGCTGGAACAGCCACTGCCTTTGTCAAAACCTACCATCTTTTGGCCCTGCACCCCATCCAGGAAACCACAGTCCTCCTTGGTGTCTCTCCTGATGTCAGGGTCCATGGCTCCCAAGGTCCCTTTGTGCTCTTTTGTTGTCAGGAGCACTCCTGTCTCACCCCAAGCCATGACTGATGCTCTTTCTGTCTCCATAGACTTTCCTCCCTGTATACGAGTGTGTCACACAAGTGACATCAGGCAACGTGTAGCACGCTTCTGAGGTTCCTCAGTGGGGTAGCGTCAGTAGTCCATTCCTTCCTATTTCGAGAATTCTTCCACTCTATGGAGCGGTTCTCCTCTGTCCTATGGGTCACTATAGGTCGGGCTAGACTAGATGGCAGTGGGTTGGGTTGGGTTCTTCTACTGTATGAATATTCCACATTCTGTTTACCCATTAACCTGCTGAGCATTGGATTTGTTTGTTTTTAGCTATTAGGAGAATGCTGCTATGAATACTGCTTTTCAAGTCCTGGTGTGAACAGAGGGTTTCCTGGCCCTAGAAGTGGAACTGCTAGACCTAACAGCAAACTTCTTTTTTAACTTTTTCAGAAACTGCTCAACTGTTCTCTGAAGCAGCTGTACCCTTTTTGGCTCCCACCAGGAATGTACAAGGGACCCAGTTTCTTCCCAACTTTGCCAACACTCATACTGAGTAGCTTTTTTTCCCTTAACTGCCTTGGCATTTTTGCCAAAAATAAATTGACCATAAATGTGAAGGTTTATTTCTGGATCTCCTTTCTACTCTGTCAATGTGTGTTTTGTTTGCTCTATGTTGATCGCTATAATTGTTTAGTAAGTTTTTAACTAAGGAAGTAAGTCCTCTAACTTTGTTCTTCTTTCTCAAGATTGTTTTAGCTCTTCTAGGTTATTCACGTTTTCGTGTTAGTTTTAGAATCAGCTTGCCAATTTCTGCAAAAAAAAGAAATAGCAGTTGGGATTTTGACAGGGATTGCATTGAATCTATGTACTGATTTGGGAAGGGTTACTGTCTTAACAGTAGTAATTTTTCATGATTTCTTAGGATTTTTCTAGACACAAAATCATGTCATCTGAAAATAGTTTTATTTCTTTTCCAATGTGGACACTTTTATTTTATCTTTTCTTTTTTACCTCTAGGGTCACTGTGAGTCAGACCTGACTAGACAGCAATGGTTTATGGGGTTTTTTGTTCATTTCACTGACTGGTTCCCCTGCACAAGGTGATGAAAAGTGGCACGAGCTCCTTAAACGAATTTTTTTTTTTAATTGTGCTTCAGGTGAAAGTACACAAAACAGATTAGTTTCTCATACACACATTGTTTTGTGACATTGGTCTCCAGCCTGCGATGTGCCCACACTCTCCCCTTCTCCCCTCGGGTTCCTGTTTCTGTGTGTCCAATTCTCCTGTCACTTCCAGCCCTGTTGTCTTTCCTTTGGGGCTGGTGTGCCCATTAGTCTCATGTACACCAGTGAACTAGGAGGCACATTCGTCACACATGTCACTCTTGGCCCTATAGACCCCTCTCATCTTGGCCTGAAGGATATACTGAGTTCAAAGGGTGTCGAGGACCATGTTCTCGGGTTTCTCTGGTCTCTGCCAGACCAGCAAGCCTGTTTTTCCATTTTTAGTGAACTGGAATGTTCTGCTTTTTCTACCCCTCTGTCAAGGATGCTTCCTCCCTAAGCAGTTAGCGGTTTAGCCGGGCACCATCTAGCTATGCCTGGCCTTGTCTGGTGGAGGCTGTGTAGCTGGGGTCCATCAGTCCTTTGGAGTAATCTAGCCCTTGAGTCTTCCGTTTTCTTCCCTTCGCTTTGCTCCAGCTGGGATGTGACCAACATATGTCTTAGATGGCTGCTTGCAGGCTTGTAAGACCTAAGACACTACTGACCAGTTAGGTGTAGAACATTTTCTTTACAGATCACGTTATACCAGCTGAGCTAGATGTCCCCTAGGACCACCATCTCCATCCCTCAACCTACTAGCCTGGTCTCTCAGGGTGTCTGAATGTGTCTGTAAAGCTTCCGTGACTTTGCCCTGGTCAAGCTGTGCCAGCTTCTCCATAGTGTACCCTGTCTTACCCTTCATCAAAGTTACCACCTATCTATTGTCCAGTTCCCAGCTTTGCCTCCCCAGACATCCCTTCCTTTCTAACAATTAAAGGTGGTTTCTTTCTGTGTGTAAATCATTTTATGGTTTTTTTTTTCTAGGAGTGGTCTTATCATAGTATTTCTCCTTTCATGATTGACTTATTTCAGCCAGTATAATGCCATCCAGATGCATCCACGTTGTAAGATATTTCAGAGATTCATCATTGTTCCTTGTCGTTGCGTAGTGCTCCACTGCGTCTCTGCACCTTAGTTTGTTTATCCATCATCTGCTGATGGGCACTTACGTTCTTTCCATCTTTTCTGCTACTGTGGACAGTGCTGTAAGGAACATGGGTGTGCATATGTCTACTTTTTTATTTCTCTAGGATGTATTCCTAGGTGCGAGATTGCTGGATCACATGGTATTTCTATTTCTAGCTTTTTAAAGAAGCGCCATATCATTTTCCAAGATGATTACACAATTTTGCACTCCCACCAGCGGTGCAGAAGTGTTCCAATTGCCCCACAACCTCTCTAGCATTTTTCACTTTCTGTGTTTTTAAATTTCTGTAAGTAATGTTGGGGTGAAACAGTATCTCGCTGTCATTTTGGTTTGCATGTCTCTAAAGATTAGTGATTGTCTAGCATGTCCTCTTGTGCCCATTAGCCACACGGATGTCTTCTTTTGTACAGTGTTTGCTTATATCCCTGTCCATGTTTTTAATTAGCTAATTTGTCTTTTTATTGCGGAGGTGTTGGTGTTTCCTACAGATTTTAGAGGTCGGACCATCATCAGATATGTCATAGCCAAAACCGTGTCTCCAGTCTGTAGGTTTTCTTTTTACTCTTTCGGTGAAGTCTTTCAGTGAGCCTAAGTTTTTAATTTTTAGATCTCATTTATCTATCTTGTGGTGTTTCTGCATGGTTAATTACAGTTTATTTTCTGTTTATACCATACCTTAGGGCCCCTAGCTTTGACCTTATTTTTTATTCCATTATCTTTCTAGCTTCAAGTTTTATATTTAGGTCTTTGATCCATTTTGAATTCGTTTTTGTGTGAGTTATAAATTCTGTTTCTTTTTTTTTTACCAATGGCTATCCAGTTTTGCCAGCGCTATTTGTTAAAAATACTCTTTTCTCCATTTAATGGATTTGGGGTCTTTGTCAAAGATCATGTGGCCATAGGTAGATGCATTTTACACCTGGGTTCTCAATTTCATTTCACAATTCTCCACTGGACAATGTCTCTATCATTGTACCAGTACAAGGCTGGGTTGACTACCACAGCTGTAGAGTAGGTTCTCATGTAGGTAATGTGGATGGCACTTGGCTTGGCTTGCCCTACTTTGTTCTTCTTCTTTAACAATGCTCTACTTACCCAGGGCCTCTTTCCTTTTCATGTACAATTGGTGACTAATTTTTCCATCTTTTTAAAGAACGTCACTGGTATCTGGATTGAGATTACACTGTATTTGTAGATTTCTTTGGGTAAAATTGATACTTTCACAGTGTTGAATCTCCTTATCCATAAGCATAGTATGTTTCTCCATGTATGTAGGTCTCTTGGTTTCTTGTAGTTCTGTTTTGTAATTTTCCTAGTACTGGCTTTTTACATTTATGGTTAGATTTATTCCTAAGTATTTTATCTTTTTAGGGGCTATTATAAATTGTAGGAAACCCTGGTGGTATAGTGGTTAAGTGCTACATCTGCTAACCAAAAAGTCAGCAGTTCCAATCTGCCAGGCCTTCCTTGGAAACTCAATGGGGCAGCTCTACTCTGTCCTATAAGGTCACTGGAATTGACTTGATGGCAGTGAGTTATTGTAAATTGTACTGCTTTCCTGATTTGCACTCTGTAGTTCTCTTTATTGGTGTATATAAACCCAAATGATTTTTCTGTTTATCTTGTATCCTGCTCCTCTGCTGAATCTTTGAATTAATTTCAGTAGAATTCTTGTGCAGTCTTTGGAGTTCTCCATGGGTAGTATCATATCATTCAGAAATAGGAAGAGCTTTACTTCTTCCTTATAAGTCTGGATGCTTTTTATCTCTTTTTCTTGCCTTATTGCTGTAGCTAGCACTTCTAGCACACTGTTAAATAGAAGTGGTGATAAAAGGTATCCTTGTCTTATTCCCATTCTCAGGGGAAATATTGTCGGTTTCTCTCTATTAAAAATTATGCTGGTTGTTAGTTTTCTATAGGTGTACTGTATTATTTTATGAAATGTCTCTTCTATTCCTGTTTTATTGAGATTGTTTTCAGGAATGGGTGTTGGACTTTATCAAATGCCTTTTCTGCATGAATTAAGATGGGTCACATAATACTTTTGTTTCTTATCTTAATGGGATAAAGTTCCTACTTTGATAAGAATTTTGAATCACTAATGGATAATAAAACTGGATTTTTTTGAATGTTTTTTTCTCTTGAGATGATCATATGGTTTTCATTCTTTATTTTATTAAAATGGAGATTTACCTTAACTGAGTTTTAGATGTTAAACTAGCCATGCAGTCCTGCAATAAAGTCCACTTGGGCATGGTATACAAGCTTATTTTTGCTTTTGCTGGATTTCATTTGCTAACATTTTGTTATGGATTTTTTTACATCTGTGTTGTGTTAGACTGAATCATCTATAGCAGCAAAACCAGTAAGTCATGTAAACATATTTATAGACAGAGACTTAGATCAAGGAAATGGCTCACATGGTTGCAGAGGCTGAAACAATCCAAAGTTCATGGCTCGGGATAGAGGCTTCTCCTGATTCATGTAGCCACAGGGGCTGGCAAGCCCAAGATAGGTAATTCAGGAGGTAGGGCTCCCACTTGCAGGCTGCAAAGACTGACAGATCCTAAGATCATCAAGTAAGACCCCAGGTGAGCTGCTAGCTCAAGTCCCAAGAGCCAGAGATCAGATAAGCCAGAGCCAGCTGCAGGATCCAGAAGGAGCACAACCCCCACGACTTGCCATAATATCCGTAAGTGCAGTTCATATGCCCCAGGGAGACTCCCTTTCAAGTGCCTGACTAATTACAGGAGATCCCATCATGGAGGTGATCACGTGATACCAAATCCCACGGTAGAGGTGATCACAGCATCACACGACCATCAGACGAGTGAGAATCACAGCTCACCCAAGCTGACACACAGCCTTCACCACCCAGCCCTTGTCAGTGCGACATCTGAACATGTCTCCTCAAACTATACATAATCCCTGAATAAAGACAACTGTAAGATCATACTTGCACCTAGCAGGATGCAACAAATGCACATACAAAGCAGAAATACTCATAATGATTACAGTTATTTCTGCAGCTGGTCACATGGCTGTAACCGGTAGTTAGAACTACCTTCTTCTGTAACTCCTTCTGTATTCCCTTAGCCCTCAGCAACACCTCAGGTTCCTTGCTTGGTGAGGTGACCCAAGTCTCCTTTCCTAAAGGGCCTGGGCCATTGGCACTTACGTTGAAACTTGTAAGTTTCCACTGACTTTAATCATAGAGCATGATATGACTAAAAGACACTGTAAAGGATCACCTGCACTCCTTGCCTGTGAGTCTGAGAAGTGGGCCTGAACCAGAGACCCTTGCATCAAGTGGTGGAACTCTAGAGGGAACAACGGGGGCTCCAGGCCCTGAGCATTCACGTTTCTCTAGGAATCAAATACAGACGCTTTCTGCAGGAAGCCAGCTGGCAGCCAACGAGTAGTAAAGACCCCAGAGGACAGGGCGGAACTGCCCTATGAGGTTTCCAGGTCTGTAACCTTCAGGGGAGCAGGGTGTCCCCATATTTCTGTCCTGCAGCTGGGGGTTTTCTACCACCAGCCTTTCAGTTAGCAGCTGAGAGGTTCCCCACTGCACCCCAGGGCTCCTCCTCTGGAGGAAAATACTTCTATTTTAGGCTCAGATTTGGTCACTGGACCACGAGTTCTCAGAGAGTGACCAATAAATTATGCTGAGAGTCAGCAGGAGCCATCAACAACAGAGACAGATGTCCCAGGAAAGCGGAATTGTCAACCCCGGGCGGTTCTGCTCTGTCCTGTAGGGGTCGCTGTGTGTCCTCAACTCCCGGCAGTTCTGCTCTGTCCTGTAGGGGTCGCTGTGTGTCACAATCCCCTCAATGGCAGCAAGTTTCGTAGGTTTTTGGAATAAAAACTCTTGTGTTTGAAAAGTTTAAGGAAATGAAAGACAAAATTACAGAAATGAGCAAGAAAGAAGATATTATTTGACAGGACAAGACAGGATTAAATGGAAATAGAGTGTTTAGAAAAGAAACATGGAACTATTAAAGTAAGAAAACTTAATGGACATGGAGCAAACGGACATCGTGGGTGTTCTAACGTCACATGGCACAAAGCACACAGTGCCGCCTGTGATGGGGTCTTGCCGAAAGAAGAGTACTAATGTCTGAAACCTCAGAGCCAGTTTCCAGCTGACAGTGACACAAACCGAACCAGATCCACTAGGGCCGAGCTGATTGTGACTCGCAGAGGCCCAGCAGGACATAGCAGACTGCCCACAAGGTCTCCAAGGCTGTCATCCTTACGGAAGTGGACCGTCACATTGTCTCCTCTGGAGCATCTGGGATTTCCAACCACTAACCTCTTGGTTAGCAGCTCAGGCCTTTAACCACAGTGCCACTGGGGCTCCACACAGCAACACGGGGAATTAAAAAATAACAGTAATAAAGCAGAAAAAACATTAAATGACACTGTGAGGAAGTCAACAGGCAAAGCCAGGAATGGCAGATTTCACGGATTAATTCATCTCACTTCCTTAACATGCCACTGCCATACGGAAAAAAAAGACTCACTACTCCAGGAACTTCACACTGTGCATCTGGGTGATGTGTCATTTAAGCCTCGAATTCAAATGTGCACAAGGAGCTGGATGATACTAAGATTTTAGCATAGAAATGAAACAAAACAAAAAGTCCTTATCTACCAGAGACACAGCCTGGTGCATATGCCTGTCTGGAGGTTGCTCAAAGTGCTGCAGTTTAAAAAAAAAACAGAAAGATAAGCCTGAGAGGCAAGGACATAGAACAGAAGAAATGACGTTGGCACGATGTTATTAACTGCGGATACTGAGTGCTGGAAGCTCACCATACTCGTCTCCCTACTCCGTGTACTTTTGGAATTTTCCATAATAAAAAGATTTAAAACCAAGCAAAAAAAAAAAAAAAGGTAATCAGAAAGAAAAGCCAGATTACCTACAAGAGACCAACAACAAAAATAGCAACAGATTTCTTAACAGCAAAAGTGAAAAATGGAAGGCAGAAGAACTATCCATTTTTGAAAGAAAACAACTGCCATGCTAGAATGATATATTCAGAAAATCCTCAAGCATGAAAGTTAGTTAAGAATAATGTTAATAAACAAAAATTAAGTTTACCACCAATAAACTTGCTCTATAGAACTACTAAAGAATGTTCTTCAACACCAAAACCAGGCAAAAACACGACAAAAAAAGAAAATTACAGGCCAATGTTTCCCTTGAATATACACACAAAATTTTCAACAAAATTCTAACCAACAGAATTCAGCATCAAATTAAAAAAAAAAGGCACCACGATTAAGTGGGATTCATATCATGTATGCTACAATGGCTCATCACTGGAAAACCAATCAATGTGATCCACCACCTCAACAAAAGAAAAAACCATAATGATAACTTCAAAGCAGAAAAGGCATTTAATAAAGACCAACACACATTCCTGAAAAAAACTCTCAATTAAATATAGAAGAGAAATTCTTCCACATAATAAATGGAATTTATACAAAACTAACAGCCAACATAATTTTCAAAGCAGAGAAGCTGAAAACATTCCCTCTGAGAACTGGAGCAAGGCAAAGACGCACTTTAATGCCACTCTTATTTATCATTGTGCTGGAAATCCTAGATAGAGCAATAGGGAAGAAAAAGATATAAAGGGCGTACAAACTGGTAAGAGAGGAATAAAATTACCCCTATTTTTGTATGATGTAATACTGCACATCTGACTCATGGCGACCCGACTCAACGGCACTTGGCTCGGCTTAATACTGTACATAGAGAACCCGAAAGTCTCCACACACAAAAAAAGTGCTGGAATTAACAGAGTCAGCAGAGGAGTAGGATACAAGACAAACATACAAAAATTACCTGGATTTCTATACACCAACAAAGAGAACTACAAAAAATAATTGGTTGTACTGTAGGGGCTTGTGTGTTGCTGTGACGCTGGAAGTTATGGTACCAGCACTCTTCTACCAGCGGGGACACCCACAGCGGACAAGTTTCAGCTGAGCTTCCAGACTAAGACAGACCAGGAAGAAGGACCCAGCAACCTACTTCCGAGGAGAATTAGCCAGGAAAAGCTTTATGAATAGCAGCAGAACGTTGTCTGATGTAGTGCCACAAAGTGAGCCCCCAGGTTGGAAAGCACTGAGAAGACGACTAGGAAAGAGCTGCCTCCTCAAAGCAGAGTTGATCTTAATGACGTGAATGGAATCAAACTTTTGCGACCTTCATTTGCTGATGTGGCACAACTCAAAATGAGAACTAACAGCTGCAAACATTCACTAACAATCAAAACTACAAATCTACAAAGTATGCACTTATGAAAATTGGAAATCATCAAAAATGAAATGGAACACACAAAAATTGGTTTCCTAGGCATTAGTGAGCTGAAGTGGACTGGTATTAGTCATTTTGAATCACGTAAACTGTACAGTCTACTGTGCCAGGAACGACAAGTTGAAGAGGAACGGTAGTGCGTTAATTGTCAAAAAGAGCATTTCAAAATCTATCTTGAAGCACAATGCCATCAGTGATAGGATAATACCCATATACCTACAAGGAAGACCAGTTAATGTGACTATTATTCAAATTTATGCACCAACCACTACAGCCAAAGAGGAAACATTTGAAGATTTTTACCAGCTTTTACAGTCTGAAATCAATGGAACCTGAAACCAGGCTGCACTGACAGTCACAGGTGGTGGAATGCAAAAACTGGAAGTGAGGAACTACCAGTAACTGGAAACTAGGGTCTTGGTGACAGTGAGACTATGGCCATGATCAAATTTTCTGAGACCAATGACTGCTTCGTTGCAAATACATTTCTTCACCACCATAAACAGTGACTGTACACACAGACCTTGGCAGATACCCAGGAATCAAACAGACTACTTCTGCAGAAAGAGATGATAGAAAAGGTCAATATCATCAGTCAGAACAAGACCAGGGCCGACTATGGACCAGAGCATCAATTACTCATAGACAAGTTCAAGTTGAAACTGAAGAAAATTAGGACAAGTCCACAAGAGCCAAAGTATGACCTTGAGTGCACTCCCATCTGATTTAAAAACCCTCTCAAGAATAGATTTGACACACTGAACACTAATGACTGAATACCAAACAAGTTGTGGAACGACACCCAAAACACACTACATGAAAAAAGGAAGAGGCCATTAAAAACACAGAAAGGAGGAAAAGACTAAATCAGATGTCAGAAGAGACTCTGAAAGTTGTATTTGAACATCAAGCAGCAAAAGCAAAAGATAAAAATGATGAGCTAAAAGAGTTAAACAGAAGATTTTAAATGGTGGCTGAAGAGGACAAAGTATCATGACACATACAAAGACCTACAGAAAACCCAGAGGGAGGAACACACTCAGTATTCCTCAAGCTGAAAGAGCTGAAGGAAAAATTCAAGCCTCGAGTTTCAATTCTGAAGGATTTTACAGGGAAAATAGTCAACAACGCAGGAAACTTCAAAATAAAATGGAAGGAATACACAGTCATTATACCAGAAAGAACTGGTCAGTGTTCAACCATTCCAAGAGGGAGCAAGAGGTCAAGAACTGAAGATACTGAAGGAAGAAATCAAAGCTGCCTTGAAGCCACTGGCAAAAACCAAGGCTCCAGGAACTGATGGAATATCAACTGAGATGTTTCAACAAATAGATGCAGCACTGGAAGTGCTCACTCATCTATGCCAAGAACTTTGGAGGACAGCTACCTGGCCAACTGATTGGAAGAGAGTCATATTTATGCCTATTCCCAAGAAGGGTGATCCAACAGCATGCAAAGATTATTGCACAATATCATTCATTTCACATGCAAGCAAAATTTTGTTAAAGAACATTCAAAAGCTACTGCAACAGTATGTCAACAAAGAATTTCCAGAAATTCAAACTGGATTCAGAAGAGGACATGGAACAAGGGATATCATTGCTGATGTCAGACAGGTCTTGGCTGAAAGCAGAGAATACCAGAAAGATGTTTACCTGTGTTTCATTGACTATGCAAAGGCATTCAACTGCGTGGATCATAACAAATTATGGCTGACATTGCAGAGAATGGGAATTCCAGAACTCTGAATTATGCTCAAGAGAAATCTGTACATGGATCAAGAGGCAGTCATTCAAACAGAACGAGAGGGCACTGCATGGTTTAAAGTCAAGAAGATGTGCACCTAGGTTGTATCCTTTCCCCATGCCTTTTCAATCTGCATGCTGAGCAAATAATCCAAGAAGCTAGGCTATAGGAAGAGTGAGGTATCAAAACTGGAGGAAGGCTCGTTAACAATCTGCAATCTGCAGATGACATGATCTTGCTTGCTGTAAGTGAAAAGGACTTGAAACACTTGCTGATAAAGACCAAATACTACAGACTTCAGTGTGGATTACACATCAACACAAAGAAAACAAAAATCCTCACAACTAGGCCAATAAGCAACATCATGATAAATGGAGAAAAGTTTGGGGTTGTCAAGGATTTCATTTTACTTGGGTCCACAGTCAATATGGAAGCAGCAGCCAAGAAATCAAGATGTACCGCACTGGGCAAATCAGCTGCAAAAGACTTCTTTTAGGGTTTAAAAAGCAGACATCACCTTGAGGACTAAGGGGCACCTACCCCAAGCCAGGCTGTTTTCAATTGCCTCACATGCATGTGAAAGTTGGAAAATCAATCAGGAAGACAGAAGGAGAACTAATGCCCTTGAATTTTGTTATTGGTGAAGAACATTGAGTACACCACGGACTGCCAAAAGAATAAACAAATCTGTCTTGGAAGAAGTACAACCCGAGTGCTCCTTGGAAGCAAGGATGGTGAGACTACGTCTCACATACGCACTTTGGGCATTTTATCTGGAGGGACCGGCCCCTGGAGAAGAACATCACGCTTGATGAAGCAGAAGGTCAGTGAGAAAGAGGAAGACTGTCATCAAGATGAGGTGACACTATAGCTGCCACAGCGGGCTCAAGCACAGCAACAGCTGGGAGGATGACACAGGACCTGGCAGTGTCCTTTTCTGACGCACACAGGTTTGCCACGAGTCAAAGTGACTCAACAGCACTGAACAACAACAAGAAAAGGAAATTAGGAAAGCAAAACCATTCATGACAGCCCCTAACAAATGAAACTAGGAGTACATCTAACCAGGGCCGTCAAAGGCCCATACAAAGAAAACCACAAAACCCTGCTGCAGGAAACCAAGAGACACCGACATAAGTGTGAAAACACACCACGCCCACAGACAGGTAGACTGAGCAGTGTGAAAGTGTCAGTTCCACCCAAAGCAGCCTACAAACAGAGTGCCATTCCAATCCAGTATCAACTGCGTTCTTTAACAAAGTGGAAAAAGCAAGTCATCAATTTTATATGGCAAGGAGAGTGGCCCTGGATAAGTGAAGTACTTTTGAAGAAAAAGATAAAGCAGGAAGACTTACACTGCCTCCCTACCAGACAGCAATGGTAGTCAAAACAGCCTGAAAATGGTACAATGACAAATACACTGTCCAGTGGAACAGAATCAAGAACGCGGATGAAAATCCATCCACCCAAGGTCACCTGATCTTCAACAAAGGCCTAGAGTCCATTAAAGGGGGGGGAAAAACACCTTTTTAACAAATGATGCTGGCAAAACATCCACCCACAAAAAGAAAGAAGGAAAGAAACAGGGCACAGACCTCACATCAGACCCAAAAACTCATTCAGAATGGATCAAAGTCCTGAACAGAAAACCAAAACTATAAATATCACAGAAGGAAAAAAGGGTCAATGCTAGTGGCCCTAAGACACAACATAAATGTCACACGAACCATAACCAACAATGCATAAACCCTAGAAATTCATCAGATAACTGAGATCTCCTAAAAATCAAACACTTACACTCTTCAAGACTTCACCAAGAAAGCTGTGAGAGACAAAAGGACAAATATTGAATGAGACCAGTACGATAAGAACTTAAAAACAGACTCATGCATAAAAGAAAAGACTCTTTGATGGCTGTAAGGGTGGGAACAGAGGGAGGGAGAGGGTGGAGTATGGATTAGATAGCTGATGGAAATTTGGTTGGGTGAAATCAGTGACAGCACACATTAGAAAGAAGATCAATTTTAACTGGACTTCAACATAACATGAGTACTGCTCCTATCTTAACCCAATATTGCAAGGACAGAGTAGCTGGGGTAGAAGGCTGGGGACCATGCTGTCAGGAGAAATTGAGGCCAACTGATACAACTAGTGTTTTGCTAAGAGAGTCTTCTGCACCCCACACTGGTGAGCGGCATCTGGGGTCTTAACAGCTGCCAAGCTGCCATCTGAGGGTACAGCAAATGTTTCCAATTCAACAGGAACAGATGATTTCCAATGACCAAAACGACTTGGGGGAAAGAGAACCCAGGAGACAGAGAGACCCTCCAGAGTAGAGGACTGTACTGACATGTGACTGAAAGAACCAGATGGTACCTGGCCACCACCAGTGACAGCCGTGATGGGGCTCACAAAGTTGAGTCTCATTGGCGACACAAGAATAAAAAGGGGTGCACCCTAAGATCTCCAGTAAAAAAGACTGCAATTGATGGTCCAGAAGCCTCGGGGTTCCCCTGGGTGCATGGCCCCCTGTCTGTAAATCATAATTGAGGTCAACTCTTCAGACAGGAATGGGTTGGACTTGGCAACACATAGTGACCATATCATGCGTGCACTTTACGGTTCTATGCATCTATAGGATGTCATCCTGCTGACCTCTTCCTGGATGGGTGAAGAGGGTGGAGAGGAGGGGATAGGAGATTGTTAGGAGGATATGATGTCTACAGAACAGAGAGGAGGAGGGTGCTGTCACTGGGCAGGGAGAGCAGTGGGAGCCGCACATAGGCAGGCATGCAAATTTATCTGGGAATGTACATCTTCACTCTATCATAACTAAAAAAAGAAAAAAAGACTTCACCAAAAGCATAAAAAGAGAACCTACAGGCCAGGAAAAATGTTCGGTTATGGCAAATTCCACAAAGATCTAACCTCTAAAATCTACAGGAGAATCCAACACCTCGACAATAAAAGGCCAATAATACAAATAAAAAATGAACAAAGGATATGAATAGAGACATCACCTAAGAAAACGTTCATAGCTAGGAGACACCTGGTGAGATGCTTGTGATAACCAGTATCAGAAAAATGTGACTAAAAGATACAAAGGAGATCCCGTCTCACCCTCAACGTCACTGGCAGGAATGAAAAACAAAAAACAAAAAACAGAAAATAACAGACACTGGAAGTTGCGGGGAGATTGGAACTCATACAAGTGTGTACTGCTGGTGGGAATATAAAATGGGACAATCAATTTGGCAAATGATAGGACACTTCCTTAAAAAGCTAGAAAGAGCTAGTGATCCTGCTCCTAGAGTATACCCTAGAGAAATAAGAGCTGTCACACGAATAGACACACACACACACCCATGTGTGCTCATCGCAGCATTATTCACACCCAAATGATGGAAACAACCTAAGTGCTCATCAACAGATGAATGGGTGAGCCAATCATGGTTCACACATATAACAGAATACCACACAACCACCAAGGCAATGATGAATCTTCACAACATCTCGCAACATAGACGAATCCGAGGGAGTCATGCTGAGTGAAAAAATAAGTCAGTCACAAAAGGGCGAATAGTGTGTGAGACCACTATTATAAAAATTTATGAAAAGGTTACACACAGCAATAATCTTTGATGGTTACCAGGAAGGGGAGGGAAGGGAAGGGGACGGAAAAGCATGAAGTCAGCAGAGTAGGGACTTCGGTGAAGGGTGAGATAGGACATAATATTGGGCAGTCAGCACCACTTGACCAAGATGACATCATGGAAACTTCATAGACACATCCAAACTCCATGAGCTGGGCTGTGGGCTGGGCACCGTGGTCTCAGGGAACATCTGGCTCAATTGGAATAACCTCGTTTGTAACTAAAGTGTTCTACATTTCTTTATGAGTAGTCATCCCAGCTGTCCTGCTCCATGGGGAGTAAGGGAGAATGAAGACAGACAGACAGACAGAGGGAAAGATTAGTCAGAAGGGCTGAGGGCCCGCAACTACCGCAGCTCCACCGGGATGAGTCCAGCACGACGGACGGTCTGCCGTCACTACCCACCGGCCCTTGGACAGGGAGCAGAGCACAGCATCCAGGACAGAGCCGGAGGATTCTAACCGACAGAAGCAGAGCAGGCTTCCTGATTGGACAGAGACTGGAGGAACCCCACGATTACGGGCCCCAGACACTGTTTTAACTCAGTGCTGAAGTCATTCCTGAGGTTCACCTTTCAGCCAAAGATCAGACAGGCCCACGAAACAAAATGAGATTCAGGGGGCCCAGCAGCTCCAGGGCAGGGACGAGAAGGCAGGAGGGGGCAGGAAAGTCGGTTACTGGGAACCCAGGGCTGAGAAGGGAGAGTGTGGACACGGGGCGGGGGGAGGGGGTTGAAACCAGTGTCACAAAACAATGTGTAACTAACTGTTAATGGCATACTAAGTCTCTCAGTCAACCTTCATCTAAAGTACATTTTTTTAAAAAAGGAATGTTCTTTAGGAAGAAGGAGACGATCCTAGGAGGAAGGTCAGTGACTCAAGAAGGAAGGGTGAGCCGAGAAATCGGTACACTGAAGGCAAGCACTGCTGCGTCAATGGAAACAGTGACAGCGGGAATATTCAACCGAAGGGCCTTAAAACGGAGTTAAAGCCCTCGACAACTGCGTCTAGGAGCATGATGGGTCTGTCCCTTGGCTTGGGTTTTGTTTTCTCTTATTACATAAAGCTCCAGAGTTTTCTTCACTTAAGTGTTGCACCTTTTTTTCCTTTGTTAATTCAGATCCTAGAGACAGCCCTTAATAGTCTTGCTGCTGTTGGAAATGGGCCCTTTTCAGCACCCTGATTTTCGTCCTGTCACTGGTCTGTAGGAGAACGGCTGAGCTGTGCGTAATGTGAGGCCACTTATCTTGTCAGGTCCAGGTTTCTCTCCACTGTGGAATGGTCTAGGCACACGGCTGCAACAGTGGCAAACACATCTTGGTTTTGCCTTCTGGTCTTGGTCTGACCTCCTGCCAAATGTTGGACAACAGGAACAATAGTGGGTATTTTTTTTTGATCTTGTATTTCTGGGCAATGGTTGTAACATTTTATAACTCAGATGCTATTGATTTCTGGCAGTTTCTGCTGGTCCCATTAATGAAAGCACTTTCTTCTGCAGCCTGCTGAAGGTTAATGGGCTCTCAGTGTTGATATCAAACACCGTTCAGAGAAGAGTCATCTAGAACACACTTTCCTAGAGTCCCCTTTATCCTGCCCCCCTTTCTTTCACTCTGTGCTATGTACTCAGGACAGCATCTCACCCCTTCCCCCCAAGGCTTTTCTGGTTTCAGTGACACCCCCTCCGCGGATTTCCTTCCCTTCCTGTGCCCCCCTCCCTCATCTCTCTGCCTTTGTCTCCCACTCTCTGGAGCAGCGTCAGAGAAGGTGCAGGGGGCAGGCACCATCCTGTCTAGAAAGTGAGCAGCAGGGGCTCAGGCCTTGTTTTTGTCCGAAGATCACCACGGCTGCCGACACGCTCTTCCCCCTGTGCGCCCCATCTCCCACGGTTATTCACCAAGTGAACCCCCCTCCCTTAAGCTGTCCTCCAGCCTGTTTAATAGGATCGCTCCGTGACTCCTGCCCTGGGCCTGTCTCTCTTCTGAAGCTCCCTGAGTAATCGCAGCGCTTCAGGCCTTTCCTGTTGATCCTCCGTGGTGACCCCAAATCTTCAGGTTTCACCCAGCCTCTCCGCAGAGCTCTTGAGCTGCACATCAGTGGCCGGATACGTGTCTCTGTACAGCTGTCCGTCAGAACTCCAGGTTCCACAGGTTCGAACCCTGCCCCCTCTCCCTGGCCCCCACTCTGCTCCTCTCCTGATCCTCGTGTGGGTTCCGGGTACCACACGTGGGGAGGCACTAGAAGCGGCTCCCTGTCCCTCACACTTGCTCTGCACACTCAGCTGCTGTTAGGTCCTTTCTGTTACCTGACTTTACATTTCAGGAGGCGTCCCCACTGTCCCTGCGTTCTCAGCCCGCAGCGCATCTTCCCGCATCTTGTGTATCTGTCACCCGCCGCAGCGTGTCCTCTGTGGGACCTGTCCTGTGGACTGCCACCTGAGAATACCGACCGCACCGTGGGGGGGGGCGAAGGGGGGGACTGAGACTCAGGGACAGGGGTCAGACGCAGGCTCTAAGGGCTGGGCTCCCTTGTTGAGACACATTCCTCCCATTTTCCCACAGCAAAGCCACTGGCACGTACCACATGCTCACACACAACCACACACAGACACACACACCACGCATCACACATACCATGCGCACACACACCACACACATCACACATCCACCACACACACCACAGGCACCACATGCAAATCATATGCACATACACCACAATGCGCATACACACCACATGCACACATATCACACACACCACAGCACCTCACACGCACAGACACCGCACGTGCCCATACAGACATACCACATGTACACACGCACAGACACCGCACACACATACCACATACCACATGCACATACACACCCCACGCATCATATGCACTACACACACAGACACACACAGTCACAGACAAACGCACACACAGGAACACACGCAAACTTCCCGCTCCCTCACTGGACAGACATAAGCCGAGGCCGCCCCCTGATGTTCATCTCCGGAACGACAACTCCTGCCTGCCGCTGTGCTGTGTCGCCGGCTGGAACTGGGTTTGGACTCGGGCTTCTCCTCTGAAAACAGTACCTTTGCCGCTGCCGGCAGGGCAGCCTGCAGTGTCGCCCGCGAGTGGCTGGGGAATCGCTCATCCCACCGTCCCCAGCCGCCCGGCCCCCCCCACCCCCGCGGTCCGCCGCGTCGCCGAGTCGCCGCTCCCGGCCCCGCCCCTCCACCCCGGTCCCGCCCCTCCACTCCGGCCCCGCCCCTCAGGCCCGCCCAGCCAGACGTCTGGCCCCGCCCCTCCCCGCCCCTCCTGTCTGCCCCGCCCCACCCGGCTCCGCCCTTCTGTCCAGTCTGGACCGTCCTTTTGGCTGGCCATGGTACCTTCAACATTTCTTCTCCAACATCACAGTTCAAAGGATCAACTCTTCTTCTCTCTTCTTTGTTCATTTTCAAGCTTTCTCATGCATATAGTGTGATTTCAAGTATCCTGGCTTGGGTCAGACGCACGTTAGTCTTCAAGGTGACGTCTTTACTTTTCAACACTTAGAAGAGTTTTTTTGCATTAAATTTTCCCAGTTCAATGGGTCTTTTGATGTCTTTACTGCTCCTTCCACGGGCGCTCATTGTGGAACTACATGAAATGAAACCCTCGACAACCTCAATCCTTCCTCCATTTATCATGAGGTTGCTTAGTGGTCTAGTTGTGAGGATGTTTGTTTTCTTAGTGTTGAGGTGCAATCCATACTGAAGACTATGATCTTTGAGTTTCATCTGTAAGTGTTTCAAATCCTTTTCACTTTCAGCAAACAAGGTTGTGTCATCTGCGGAAGGTGGGTTGTTAATGAGTCTTCCTCCAATCCTGCTACCTCATTCTTCTTCACATAGTCCAGCCTCTCCAATTATTTGTTCGGCACACAGATTGAAAGGTATGGTGCAAGTATACAATCCTGACACACACTTTTCCTGACTCTGAACCATGCAGTGTCCCCTTGTTCTGTTTGCACAACTGCTTCTTGTTCCAGGTATGGATTTCTCATGAGCACAATGAAGTGTCGTGGAATTCCCGTTCTCCCCAATGTCAGCCATAATTTATCAGGATCCATACAGTCCAGGGCCTTTGCATAGTCAATAAAACACAGGCAAACATCTTTCTGGTATTCTCTGCTTTCAGCCAAGATCCATCTGGCATCCCTCATTTCACGCAACCCCTGGTTCCACCTCCTCTTCTGAATCCAGCTTGAATTTCTGGCAGTTCTCTGTCAACACACTGTTGCAGTCACTCTTGGATGATCTTCAGCAAAATTTTCCTTGGTGTGTAGTATCAGTGATATTGGTCAATGGCTTCCATATTCAGTTGGATCACCTTTCTTGGGGACAGGCATACATTTACTTCCTCTTCTGTTCGGTTGAGCTCCAAATTTCTTGGCACAGATGAGTGAGCACTTCCAGTGCTGTATCCATTTATGGAAACACCCCGATTGATGTTCCATCAGTTCCTGGAGCCTCGTTTCTGCGAGTGCCTCCAACGCAGCTTAGACTTCTTCCCTCAGGGTCGTCAGTTCCTGGTCACACACCACCTCTTCAAGTGGGTGAACGTCGACCGGTTCTTTCTGGTAGAATGACTGTGTGTTCCTTCCATCTTCTTTTGATGCTCCCACATTGTTTACTGTTTTCCCTGTAGACTCAATGTTGCAGCTTGAGGCTTGAAGTTTTTCTTAAGTTCTTTCAGTGTGAGAAATGCAGAGTGTTCTTCCTTTTGGTTTTCTGTCTCCAGCTCTTTGTGCTCATCATGGTAATATGGAGAGCAGACTGTGTTCCATTCTCCAGTGCATCTGCCTGCAGCCCTGGTGGTACAGTGGTTAGGAGCCCTGCGCTAACCATAGATCAGCAGCTCAAATCCTTGGAAACCCTCTGGGGGCAGTTCCACTCCACAACAAGTTGTCATTAGTAGAGTCCCCAGGTTATGCTGGTTGGAGCTCTGGAGAGACATGAAGGCTTTCTTAGGGGCCCTCAACAGACAGTGACCACAGTCTTGGGGGTGAAGTGAGTGCCCAGGGGAGCAGAGAGGAGATTGAAGTCCACTCTCTGAGGCAGGGTGCAGGGAAAGAACCTGCGGGAGAGCCCGCAGAAGAGCAGTCAGCCTGGGCAGAAGAAGGCATGTGGTGGTGGAACCCCAAGAGGGAGACAGAGAGAGAGAGATACTGCTTCAAGGAGGGGTGGGCAGTGACATGAAGTCCTTGAGCAAGAAGGGGCCCGAGAAGTGTCTACTGGTCTTTGCCTCAAGGGGACTGATGAGAACAGTTTCACTAAATGGACCCAGACAGAAGGTGGAATTCTGCGGACTTAGAGGAGTTTGGGAGTGAGGGAGGGAAAGCAGTGGATACACGCACTCTTGGGGAGGGAGGGCTCTGTGTTAATCTGGGAGATCTGTTTTAGTCAGCTGGTGCTGCTCTAATGGAAATACCACAAGTGGATGGCTTTAACAAAAAAAGTTGATTCCGCGCAGTCCGGTGGGCTACAAGTCCCCATTCAGGGTGTCCGCTCCGGGGGAAGACTCTCCTGGTCGGCTCCGGAGGAAGTCCTTGTGTGACATCAGTCTTTGTTCAGGGGGCACCTTGGTGCAGGAACCCCGGGTCTGAAGGATGTGCTCTTCTCCTGGTGCCGCTCGATGTGCTCTCTGCTTCCCTCTCTTTCCTTGTCTCTCTCGTAGGATAAAAGACGGTACAGGTGACACTCCAGGGAAACCCACTTCACATTGGAGCAGGGAGGTGACCACCCTAATCCTCTCTGCCACAATCCAGCCTATTGACCACAGGCAGAGATTAGGATTTAGAGCATCAGAAAATCACAAAGCAGAGAGCAGTCACACAGCACTGGGAATTGCTGGCCCAGACAAATTACTACACACGTTTTGGGGGATAAAATTTAACCCATGACAAGATCAGAGCAGGTGTCGCTGCAGAAGGGAAGGACTCAACTGAGAAGGACAGGCTGGAGGTAGGGAAGAGGAGCTAGGTAATCTGGTCTGAGATGAGACCAGATCACTTGAATGTCCAATCCTAAGAGCTTGTTAGGACAAATAAAGCTTGAACAATATGAGATTAATTGTAAAATAATTGCCCGCAATATGCAACTGGAACAAATTAAACATCTAATGTATTTCATTTTAAATATTCTTTTATGCTTTGTCATTTGTTCCTATCACAAGCAATGCATGCTCATTTCAGGAGAAAAAAAAAAATACCAGCAAGCAGAGGACCATAGAGAACACTCACAATTGTGTGCCCCGGAGGCATTTAGATTGCTAGTTTTGTTTTGGGTGTTATAATTACTCTGCTAAAAGATGAATGGGATCCCAGCATACTTATGTGTGTTGTTTATACACAACTGCACAATAGGAAACCCTGGTGGCATAGTGGGTAAGTGCTACATCTGCTAACCAGAAGGTCAGCAGTTCAAATCCACCAAGGGCTTCTCTAGAATTCTATGGGACAGTTCTACTCTGTCCTATAGGGTCATTGCGAGTCTGAATTGACTCAGTGGCAGTGGAGTTTTTTTTTTTTTTTTGGTTGCATAACAAGTCACTGCACTACTTAGTGGCTAAAAACAGTGAAGGTTTATTATCTGACAAGTTCTGTGGGTCAGGAATGTGACAGCAACTTAGCTGGGTGGCTCTGAAGCCACCCCATGCCCCATCACAGCTGGTCAAGCCAAGGTTTTAACTGCCAGCACTCCAGGACGAACCAAAACAGAGTTTGAATTTGGTGCCAGAATCCTGTTCAGGCGCAAACGAGGATCTTAGCCACGGCTGGACCTTAAGCGTCCTGAACTTCCCAGAAAAGGGAGATTTTTCCAGCACACCATGGTGCTCAGGCCCTTTTGAACAGCGCAAGCTGTCTTCCTTGGCAGCGTGACTCAGTGCCCAGATCACCAAAGGTGGGCATGAGGGGCTCAGGAGCTCAGAGCTATGGCACTGGTCCCTACACCTGCCCCTGTGAGGCAGGGTGCACCTGGTCTTTGGGAGCCACTCCCTACATTGTCCTGTTGTTTGTGCAGACAGTAAGCATCCACTGTCGTCACCCATACAGCTGGTGGTGTGGTGTCCCGCATGACTGGACCAGCTCCTGCGTTTGGTCACAGTTCTGGCCCAGAGGCTCCCAGGAGGTTGCAGTGAGGGGGTCCACCAGGGCTGTAACCATCTGCAGACTTGAATGGGCTTGAGAGGCCGCCTCCGAGGTGACTCACCCGCATGGCTGTGGGCAGGAGGCCTCAACTTGTTATCACACAGGCCTCTCCAGGGGGCTGATCCGTGTCCTGGTGACAGGGCTGGCTCCCTCCAGTGTCAGCGACCCCAGTGAGAGGGAAGGAAGGAGGGAGCTACAGCACCTTTAGTGACCCAGTCCAGGAAGTCACACACCACTGCATCAGGTAAATTTTATTCATTACATGTTCGCAGCCACGTCCAGCCCACACTTGGAAAACCAAAAACCGGAAGTCCATTGCTGTCAAGTCGAGCAGCGCTATAGGACAGGGCAGGAGTGCTCCATGGGGCTCTGCCAGTACCACCTCCTGAAAGGAGCAGGATGAAAGGATCTGGGGGGACATATTTTAAACCTTTCACAATAAAATACCATAAAAATTCAGAATACTAATACTCGTTGCCTGCGAGGAAGGGAACTGGGTGGCTGGGAGATGGAAAGATGGAAGAAATTTTGCTCTGTACCCTTTTTATCTTTACAATTCCTAAGGATGTAAATCTGTTAACTTTTCAAAAATAAATAAAATTTACATGACTGTGGATGTTCTTTCTATTTTTAATTGAATTCATGTTAGCTTGACTTGGGCCCAGATGGTTTCAGGTTTCAGTCCAGCGATTGTTGCTAAAATGAGAGGACCCCCTGAGAGGTGGGGGTCCAGGGGCTGGCACGTTGTTGGGGGAGGGAGTGTGGGGGCCAGAGCGGGGCCCAAAGTTGAGACGTAAACGTGAGGACATCATACGCTATTTCGCTTGAGCGTATGGCTTTCCTTCTCCGTCTGCCAGGCCCAGGAGCTCCTCAGTGCAGGGACCCAGAGTCCAGAGGGCTCCCTCTGGTCTGCCTCCTTGGTAGTGGCAAGGTCCTTTTGCTCTGGAATTGGCTCTCTTTAAAGCCCAGTGGGGTGGCAAACCGACTAGCACCCTCGACGGGCCACAGCCACCTCATTTGCGCCGCACCCCCCAGTTGCCTTCATTGCTCTTCATTGGTGCTGCTAGCCTCCCCCCGCCGTGCTCCCTGTGGGGGTTCTGGTCTCCCTGGGTTCTCCTGTCCCTCTCGTGACCCATTCCCACACCTCCCCCGGCCCCCACTGCAGACACACCACAAGGCTCGCGTGGCCTCCCCTTCCCACACCTGCTTTCGGGCAGTTTACTCCCAGTTCCAGCTTCTGTCCTGAGGTCTAGCTCCTTTCTGCTCACACCGTGAGACCAACCCAGCCCAGTGTCCCCTGATTCGCAAAGCTGTTCTTCGCATGCCTGCCCTGGCTTTGTTCATGGAGCCGCTAGGGGCCTGGAGAGCTTGGACACTGTCCCGCACCCCTGTCCCTTACGTGTGATATCCACAGTCATCCCTCATTCCCTCCTCCCACGAATCAGTAGCCCAAAGTGGCTCGTCCTGTGGTTCTTCCCCTTGTGGTTCCATCTCAGCGCTGGCTCCCTGCACAATGAGAGCTAACACTCACGAGCGCTTGCTACGGCCGGTCGCTGGGTGAGAGTTACCAGCCGAGTGTGAACCACACAGTCTCACCAGAAAGTCCCTACCAGCGCGCTATAGCCAGGAGTCGGTAACCAGTCGGACTCGAAAGCTGGTCTGGGTGGTCTAAACAGCTTCTCATTGTTCCGTTGTTAGGCGCCTCTAGTGGGTTCCTGCTCAGCGACACCACGCCCGACAGACACACCGCCGGGTCCAGCACCAGGTCCGCCACTGTTTTCTTGCTTCAGCCCGTTGCTGGGCCCGCTCTGTCAATCCGTCTCGTCGAGGGTCTTCCTCTTTTTCGCTGACCCTCCACTCTACCAAGTGTGATGTCCTTCTCCTTAGTCACTGAAATGACCTTAATTATTTGGTGCCAAGGAAACCCTGGTGGCATAGTGGGTTAAGTGCTATGTCTGCCAACCAAAAGGTCAGCAGCTCAAATGCAAGAGGCGCTCATTGGAAACTATGGGGCAGTTCTACGTGGACCTCCAGGGTCACTGTGAGTCGGACCCGACTTGATGGCAGTGGGCTTTTGGGTCTGGTGGCCTCCAAAGGAAACCATTGTTGTCGAGTTAATTCTGACTCAGCGACCCTGTAGGGCAGAGTAGAACCGCCCCATAGGGTTTCCAAGGAGCAGCTGTTGGATTGGAAATGCCGACCTTTTGGTGAGCAGTCTTAGCTTTTAATCACTATACCACCAGGGTTTCCAGACCTTACCAAAGCAACCTACTCTCAGCTCACAGACCAGGCATTCCGAGTCACCCTACACCCACCTCACAGGTTGACCGTCCTGAGTCATTGCTCTGATCTGGCAGCAACTCTGATCGAAGAAGCCCTCTTCTCCGTTGACAGGAAGTCCTGATACCCAGTTTTCAGCTCAGGGCCCTCTGTGGAAGGGCCTCACCTGCCTGTCCCATCTCCTGAATGCACCCACTCTCCAGCTGTCACTGATGTGCTCTCGTCTGCACCTCACACACACACACACACCTGCTCCCAGCCACGCTACCACACCTCATCCTTACCCTGCCTCCTCCTTCCCTGGTATGTTCTCACTTCCACGTGGCCACCTTCCTCACGCGCTCCTGTCCCCAGCCACACCATGACGCCTCCTCCCTTCCCTGGTGTGCCCTCACCTCTGCGTGGCCACCTCCCTCACGCGCCCCTGCCCCCAGCCGTGCCCCAAGCCTCTTCTCTGCCGGGCCAGACCCAACCCGTCCTTCATGGCTCCGCTAAAACTACCTCCTCCACAAAGCCTCCTACTTCAGACATAAAATCATTCCCCTGAAAAGGGAATACCCTCTGCTTCTGCCCTCACACCTCCTTCCTCCTCCCAATACGGCATCCCTACCTCTCAGAGGCCTTGGCCAGACTGAAGCCACTTGGGCCAAAATCAAGCTCTGTGAGTTGGCATCCAATGTGTGTAAAACCTGTGGCCATCCACACAGTCCGCTCTGACTCATGGTAGAATCGGGCGCCACGGGGTTCCGATGGCTGGTTCTTCAGAAACAGGTCACCAGCCCTTCCTTCCAGGATGGAAATCCCGGTGGTGAAGGAGTTAAGGGCCTCGACTGCCAAGGAAAAGTCAGTGTCTTTGGAAGCCCCGTGGGGTGCTCCGCTGGGCCCCGTTATAGGGTCTCTGAGTCAGCGTCCACTGGACTGGGTTTGGTTTGATTTCTTGTCTGAGGTGCTGCTGGCTCGACTCAGACCTCTGACCACCTGCTGAGTGGTGGGTGGCTCCCTGTTTGCAGCACCCAGGGACTCCCATCTCATAGCCTACCCAAGTTCACGTCAACCTGATTGTCAGCTGGCTGTCTTTCATGTCTGTTGTGTTTTTCCCAAACAAGACTCCCTTCGAGGTTTCAGCAGAGCATTCCGTTACTGGGAGGATCTTTGACTCTGAGAATGCCTTTTGGAACTGCTTATCTTTCACATGTATGTTGTCTGTTTAAAAAACCAAAATTAAAGGGTTTCTGGGAGGTGTACATGCCAGGTCCTTCTCTCTCCCTGCTGCCCTCTTAGCCTCAAGGCAATTCCAGTAGAATTCTTTTTGAAGGTGTACTTTTAACTGTGGGAAGGCATTTGCAGACTTCTGAGCCCACGACACAGTGGTCTGGTGTGTTTCAGAAGGTGGCCCGGTGAAAGCGCGCCTGGAGGTCACCGGGGTTACGCCCCGCGCCTGGCCGGAGGAGGGGCGCTAACGAGCGGGTTCCGTCGCCATCGAGAAATGGTGCGGCAATTAAAAACTAATTGCCGGACGCCTGTTTTCTGCAGCGAGGCGCCGCGGGGCGGTGGTGGCTGAGAGCGGCCTCACAGGCCTGGGAACGGGCTTTGGGGGGCAGCGGGCGTTGGGGATGCTTTTTAGGGGGTAGAGAGGAGGCTGCAGAGGCAGACGGTGCAAGCTGCAGGGCAAGGCAGGAAGGAGCGCCCCGAAAGCGCAGAGGGGCAAGAGAGGCGTTGTCCCGGCTTCCCGGGCCAGGCGGGGCCGACCCAGGTGCACCAGGAGGGCGCCGGAGGGTGGACCGGGCCCTCCCCCGGGTCTGCAGGCTCTCGGGCGGGGGAGGTGGCCTTGATGGGCGAGATAGGCCTGGCTCTGGGTGGCTGGGGGGCGGGCGACCGCCGCCGGGCCGGGTCACGCGGGCGGGAGTCGTGGCTTATCAGCCTCATCAGCACCGGTCACCCTCCGCCTGTGACCGGTCAGGCCGGCGCCCCGCGGAAGGGCTGGTCTGGGAGGGGGCTCACCCGGCTTTCATTCACATCTCGGGTTAAATGACCTGGAGGACACTGCCCGCGCGCCCCCGGGCCGGAGCCGTGGTAATGGGCTGCTCTCACGGGTGACCGGCGCTACTCCCAGCGCTGTGCACGTTTTAACTCGTTTTATCTTTACAACTCGAGAGGGAATGAAGCCTCACAGCTACCCACACCGATTTTACAGACTCACAGGTCACGCTGCTATGGGCGCTGGGGTTCGTACCCGGTGCTGCAGGTTGACGGGGATTTGGGCCCAGCTTGAGGCTAGGCTGTTTGTGCGTCCGTCTGTAAAGCCTTTCAGGTCAGGAGCTCCCTGGACGTGGGGGTTCGGTTCTAGCCCAGGCCTGCGGGGGTTGTCGGCTGGTGGAGAGTGCAGCCAGAGTGACTTCCAGTGGCCATGGGCCCTACAGGACTTCTCTGGGCTCCTGAGGTGTCTCCATCAGGTTTCTCCCCCAAGGGCACCCCGGCACCCCATCAGATTAGGCGGTATTTTACAAACTGTGGGCTGGGACCCACTAATGTTCATGAAATCTATATAAAGATGTCAGAAACAGAACTTAAGGGAGAATTAGAAAAGCATAGATAACCCCTGCGTGCCTGCTATGTACAAAAGTAACTTCTGTTCTGAGTATCCATACACGTGTGGGTCTCTGTCAAACACACACATGTGTGTGGGCTCTCTTAAATCTATACAGGTTTGTGGAACTCTATCTTGAATATACACACGTGTGGAACTCTGTAAAATACACACACACGTGGGTGTCTGTCTTAAATCTACAGACATGTGTAGATCTCTTGAATATGCGCACATATGTGGAACTCTGTCTTAAATACACACACGTGTGGAACTGTCTTGAACACACATTTGTGGAACTCTGTTTTGAATGTACACATGTGTGGATCTCTGTCTTGAATATACACACATGTGTGGATCTCTGTCTTGAATATACACACACGTGTGGATCTCTTTCTTGAATATACACACACGTGTGGATCTCTGTCTTGAATGTACACACACGTGTGGATCTCTGTCTTGAATGTACACACACGTGTGGATCTCTGTTGTCAATATATATGTGTACTCAGCTTGATGAAACTATTTCTTATGGTGGGTTGAAGCCAAAATGATTTTTAAAATACTGCTTCAAGAATCTAAACTCTTCAGGGTTAAGAAAGTATTTTCTTTAATCCACCCCAACTCCCCATCCTCGTCTGTTGGGTCTATTTTTTGGAAACATAGCTGTTTCTCTCTCTTTTTAAGCATTCTTCACTGCATTTTTTGCTTGAATTGGAGAAGTGACCCAGGAGCAAAGACCGCCGTCTGGACACTCCACACCAAGCAGAGTTCTGCGAGCTTCTGTGCGACGGCTTTTCTGCAGATGTATATTACAGCAATTAAATTGAATTAAATGTACAGGTGTCTGCATTTTTTTCCACATTACAATACCTTAGAGATTTTTGCATGTCAAAGGCATGTACATTAATCCATCCTCTCTCTCTCTTTTATTTTTCTTCAGGTAAATGTTTACAATCAAAATTAAAATTAAATTAATTTGCCATATAACCCCACCCACAGAACACAGAGCGATGCAGGTGGTGTGTGTACCTGATTACAGAAGGATGTCCCACAGGTTTCTTTTTAGAGGGGAGAGCAGAGGGTGGAGAGGAGGGGATGGTGCTGGTCGAGTGGACACTGGAAGTAAAGAGTGGAAAAGGAGAGGGTGCTGTCACAGCTGAGGAGGGCAGACGGAGCTGCAGAGAGGCGGGTGTTCGGGGTTTTATATGGAAAATTGACTTGGAGTGTAAACTTTTACTTAATCATGATAGAAAAAGAAAAAATAACATCTACAATCCACTGCCATTGAGTCAATTCTGATTCATAGCGACCCCATGAGACACAGTAGAAGTGCTCCGTAGAGTTTCCAAGGAGCACCTGGTGGATTTGAACTGCCAGTCTTAAGGTTCATAGACATAGTACTTAACCACTGTACCGCCAGGGGTTCCTAACCATCTATAGCTAAAGGAAAAATAAAAACAAAAACCACACAGACACCACTATGCTACTCCAGCTGCTCTCCCTACCCCGTGACAGCACACTCCTCCTTTCCACGCGATACTTGCCGTACCCATTCAACCAACTCCTGTCCCTCCCACGCTCTCATCTCACCCCAGTGAGGAGCTGCTCTGACAGCTTCATGCATGTACTTAAGCCAAAAAACCTGTTGTTCACCGGCGTCACTCGGCGTCTCTAGTCCAGTCCAGAGTTTGTCTAAAGAGGCGGCTGCCGCACTGTTTTCAACTCTGGGCTAACAGAGCGGCCAGGGCCCATGTCCTCAGTGGGCCCTCCAGTGTGGTGGGCCATCAAGTCTTGTCTTTTCAATGGAGTTCTAGTTCCACAGACCCGTGTTTCTCCCACCATATCGGGGACTTTATGTTGTGCGCCCTGTCCGGTCAGTCGCTGGTGGTAGCCGGGCACCAGCTAGCTCTCCAGTCTCATGCGGGTGTAGTCTCCCAGTCACGCGGTCCCTTTGTCTCCTGGGCTCACATGTCCCTTTTGTCTTTGATGGCCTTTGTTCTCCTCTGCTGAAGGCGGATTGGGACAAGTTGGTGCCACTTAGATGGCAGCTCACTAGGTTTTAAGACCCCAGACGCCACTCACCAAAGTGGCATGCAGAACATCTTTAAAAAACTTTGTCATGCCAATTAGCCTGAATGTCCCCTGAAACAGTGTTCCCAAGACCCCTGTCCCTGCTACTCTGTCCTTCTAAATGTTGGTTGTATTCAGAAAATCTTTTAGCTTTCGGTGTAGTCCGGCCGTGCTGACCTCCCTTCTGCTGTGTGCTGCCTCTGCTTCCAGCGAACCCAATTCCTGTCTACTATCTAATGCAGGAATACCCCTTTCGCTCTCTCCCGGTCCTCGTAACCATCAAAGATTATCTTCTTCTGTTTCAACCTTTTCTTAAGTCCTTATAATAGTGGCCTCATATCATATTTGTTCTTTCACAGCTGACTGATTTCACTTAACACAGTGTCCTCCACATGACTCTGTGTTAGGAGATGTTTCTTAAAACCATCATTGTTTTTTATCATTGCATACTGTTCCATTCTGTGAACGTATCATAGTTTGTTCTTCTGTTGCTGGGCACCTAGATTCCATCTTTTTGCGGTTTTAGACAGTGCTGCAGCAAATGCTGGTATGTGTGTATCTGCTCTTATGATGGCCCTGGTTTCTCTAGGATATAGTCCAAGAAGTGGAATTGCTGGATCATGCAATATTTCTACTTCTAGCTTTCTAAGAAAGCACCAAATCAATTTCCAAAGTGGTTGTTCCATTTTACATTCCCACCAGTAGTGTAGAAGAGTTCTAGTCTCTCCACAACCTCTCCAACATTTATTTTTGGGGGTCTCTTCATTAATGCCAGGCTTGTTGGGATGAGACGGTATCTCATTGTGATTTTGATGTAGATTTCTCTGATAGCAAATAATCGTGTGATCCGTTCTTTTTATGGGCAAGTGATACTCCACAGCATGAATGCACCCTAATTTATTTAGCTTCACTCCTGGGGGGTCCTGGCCTCATGGTCCTTTAGGATGGCAACTCAGCTCTCTCTCTGGAGACCTCACATCAGGGAGCAACCATCTCTTCTTTCCTTGAATGGTCAGACTCTGTAGTGGGGTCTGCAGGGGCAGAGGCTGTGTCCAGCCTTGTAGGGTTGATCAGAAAGGCTGCAGAGTCCTGCTGGCCCCTCCATGCCCCTCAGCACCATCCCCCCAGGACTCCCTTCTCTGACTACTGCCCTCCCCACCCCATGCTCTGCCCCTCAAGTGCATTCGTTTCCCTGGTGCTGACCCAGAAGTGGGGACAACACACCCTAGGCCTCGGCTCTGCTCACCAGCCTCTCGCCACCCAGCATCAGCTTGGCCTGGTGGGCAGCAGTCACCACCTGGCACAGGGGAGCCTCCACACTACGAGCCGCTCACTGGGAATGCTCAGCAACACTCTGCGTCCGTTATTTAAGTGGGTGAAACATCCGCAGGGAGGCTTGTCACTTGGCAAACAGCCTGTGAGCAAACATGTCAGGAAGGGAGGAGTGAAGTGTTGGCGCAAGCTGTCCTTCAGCCCTGGCTCCTCCCCTGCCCCACGCCCCCAGCAGGGAAAGGGGACCCCTAAAGGACACTGACCAAGGGCTTCTGCAGGCAGGGCTGGGCCAGCTGGCCAGGCAGGCCTCAGGGAAGGCAGGCCATGTCCGTGAGGAGGGAAGATGTGACCCCAGCCCCTCAGCCCTGCCACCAGGGCCTGTGGCACAGTCAGGAAGCCACAGTCACACCAGCTAGCCCTCCACAAGACCAAACCCAACAGTTGCCATTGAGCCAACTCTGACTCACAGTGACCTGCAGTGTGTCACAGCACAGCTATGTGCCACCAGGTTGTTAAAGGGCACTTTTTTGCCAGTACACGGTTAGGCCTTTCTCCTGAGACCTCTGATTGGACCAGAATGGAGAGCGTTAACCACTGCACCACCCAGGGACTCCAGGTCCTTGTGCTGCTGCTGCTGCTGTTGTTGTTGTGGTCAGGGGCAGTCGAGCTGGTTTGCTGTTGTCACCCGCCGCTAAGTCAGGCCCTGAATCCCAGCCATCCCACACACGAGGGAAGGAAACGCCTCCCGTCCTGTGCTGACCCCACCGTCACAGGGCTTTCGCTGGCTGACTGTCTAAAGGAGGTGAGCTGGCCTTTCTCCCCAGGCCGTGGCCTCTGAGCTGACTCCCAGTGGTCCCACAGCTCTGAAGTCACCCCTTGAACTAGGAGTTGGAGACCACACTGATGGACCTGCAATAAAGAGCTCAAGAAGTCACAACTGATAGTGTCACCACTGCTGTGTGTTGTGGCCTCTTGACACACAGAAGCTGAGAACCCAACAAGGGGATGCTGCTACAGAGAAAAAGGGGGAAGAAGTCATGTTACTACATCTTACAGCTATGAGAAACGACCACAGGCAGAAAGCGGCCTTGATCCCACCTCTCAGGTATTCCCAGGAATAACCGATTCATGGAACCCAATTGCCTTCCAGAAATGTAGCTGCAAGGGAGTCTGGCCATGCCTTTCTAACTTCCTAGCCTCTCCAGCCAACACAAGGGTGGTGCAGGAGGTTGGGGGAACCCGTCCTGTGTCTGCCACACTCTTGTAGGAAGTTTACCGTCAGGTGGGTGAAGCAGTGCAGACCATGTCCACACTTGCAACAAGGACTCCACATGCAACAGAAGTTCTGAGAGAGGTTCACACACAGGTTGTAAGGCGAGGACAGCCATACAGAGGTGTGAGCTGGCGTGTACAGATAGACGAGTCAGCCTGTGCTCAGGGCTTCACACACAGCAGCTCCTTCTGCACTCACACTCACCTCAGGCAACAGCTTTCAGTCTGTCCCTACTGCTCTGCAGGGGAACAGAGGCTCAGAGAGCTTCTCCAAGAGCACAAGGGTTTAGAGGGCAGAGCTGGACACAGAACCAGGACTGCCAACTTCAGAGCTCTGCAGCAGGATCTGAAGAACCCAACTTGCTGCTGATGGATTGATTCTGACTCATAGCAACCCTACAGGACAGGGTAGAGCTGCCCCATGGGGTCTCCAAGAAGTGGCTGGTAGATGCAAATGGCTGACCTTTTGGGTGGCAGCTGTAGCTCTTAAGCACTGTGCTACCAGGGCTCCTGGGAGAGAGGGTACAGGTGGAGGTAGAATAGATGGGGGGAGAGGGTTAAAGAAGATCCTTATATGACTCGACGGCACTTGGCTGGCTTGGCTCAGGTGAGGGGCCCCGTGTGGACAGAGACATGGGGGTACTTGAGGGGGTCAAGGAGCAGATGGTCTAGTGGGAGTGGGCACATTGGGATGGGCAGAGAAGGGCCATGTCCAGAGCACAGAAGGTGCTGAGCACGGGGGGCACTGAGTGAGCACGAGGTGCAGTGAGTGAGCATGGGAGGACACTCACTGAGCAGGTTGGGCACTCAGAATGTGAGGACATTCAGTGAGCACGGGCACACTTGGTGAGCATAGGAGGGCACTCGATGAGCTCGGGAGGCACTCAGTGAGCACAGGGGGCACTCAGTGAACAGAGGGGGCACTCGGTGTGCACAGGAGGGCACTCACTCAGTGATCACGGGGGGCACTCAGTAAGCACGGGGGGCACTCAGTGAGCACGGGGGGCACTCAGTGAGCACAGGGGGCACTCAGTGAACAGAAGGGGCACTCCGTGTGCACAGGAGGGCACTCAGTGATCATGAGGGGGTACTCAGTGATCACGGGAGCACTCAGTGAGCACAGGAGGCCCTCAGCAGAAAGGCATTCAGCACGGAGGGCACTCAGCACACAGGCACAGAGACACTGCAGGGCCCGTGGGAGGCACAAATCGTGGGAAAAGGCAATGACCTTGAGGGTCAGGGACTGAAGAGGAAAAGAGAGAGCAGGTGCTCTCACCCCAAAGAAAGGGCCTGAGGCCCAGGGAAGCACCAATGCGTGGGAGATGCTCACCCCAGTGGGAGCACCGTTTCCAGACTGGATAGTGGCCACCACCAGTAGGCAGCAAAGCTGTGCTGACAGCCATTCAGATTGCAGGGCTCCCGGCTCACCACACCCAGGCCAGCCCTGGTCTTGGGAACACCATCGCTCACTGACGAGCAACCTCGTTCCTCCTCCAGAAAGCCTTCCCGAGTTGCCTCTGTCAGGCTTTGAGTTGCCCTTTGCTCCTGGGCCCAGGGTGGCTTCACAGTGGTGGCTGTGCAGTCACACATGTGTTCCCACCCTTATACACTCAGAAGTGCTATCCTGTCATCAAATTATCAGTAATTTTGTAAGAAGGGGCTCTGTGTTTTCATCTTGCACGAGGTTCTAGGAATCACGCAGTCAGTCCCATTTGGAACCCCGAATAATTTTAAGAAAGATGTCCTGGCTCCTGGGTGCAGGGGAAGCCCCATGGCTTTTCCAGGTGAATGGGCAGGGTAGGGAGCTGACGGACTTGAAAGGCATTGCTCCTGTCATTTTGGATTTCAGGGCCACCCTGAATGGCTCACCACACTTCCCAGCCTTCTCCTTCACCCACACGTGACTGCTCTATGACCTGAGCCCAGCCCGCTGGAAGCCCCAGGAAGCAGGCCTCTCTTCTTGCCCGCTACTGGATGCACACGGACCTCTGACACCCCTTCGAACCTCACAGAGGACTGTGCACACAGTAGGTGCTTCATCAGCCTTACCACCTTGGCCCAACAGCCTGGCTGGGTGGAAACAGACTGACAGTCCCCACGATGGTGCATTTCTGCAGCCTGGACAGGGAGGAAGAGGGGGAGAAGGGAGACGGCCCCTGTGTGTGAGTGTGTGTGTGTGTGTGTATGTGTGTGTGAGGGAGGGAGGGAGGGACAGGGTACATCAAATAGAAACAAATAAAGAGTTCAAATGTGAAACGATTAAAAAAATAAATCGAAGGGAGCGAGATAACGCCGAGGAGGCTCAGCTCCTCGTTAACATTCATTGGATTGAATAATCAGGCGTCATTATCTCAAATTGTCTGCATACTTGCCCTCAAAATGCTAATTTACAGTTGGCTGGGAGCGGTCTCGGCCTATTTTGACTAAAACATGATTTCACTTTATTGAGCGTTGTTCTTAGCTGTCGGGCATCTTGGTTTGGAAGGACAGGCCAGCCGTCGTCGGGAGGGAGGAGATGTCTCCGTCGCCCAGGCCGCCGTGCTCCCCTCTGATTACACTCACTCCCTCTTTGGAGTAGAAATGGCATTTCTAAGCCTCCCAGTAAAATTAGAGGTTTTATCATTTTCTTTTAGGGGACAGACTGTTTATCATTCATCTCAGAGAAGGAAATAGGAGAAATAATTTTTTTGTTTTACCGAAGGGGTGAGAAGTCTGTCTCTTCACTCCCCCTCCCCCTCTGTGGGCACACAGCGGGCTTTTTCGCCCCCCGACTCTCCTGACCTCTGGAAAGTCCAGGGTGCCCTTGCCGCTGTCCTCCAAGCCCCAGGGAGCAGGGGAGTAGTTTGGGCTGCTGGCGTCAGCCCAGCCGCCTGGCTGGAGGTTCCCGGAATCTCAGCCCTGCCAGTTTAGAGACCTTGGCTCCAAATCTGATGCTCAAATTGGTTGGAAGGACACCGTCCTTCTTGGACGAGAAGCGGGGGACAAGCATGTCCCTTTGGTCGCATCTGGCCACAGGGTGGTCCAGACACAAGACAGGAGACCTGAGCTGGGAATGGGCTTCCCAGAGCCCACCACACTCTGCCCACCCCGTAGCCGGCTGCCCATGGGAATGAGGACAGGAGCTCTGGAGAGCTTAGGCTAAGGTCAGTGACAGGCTAGGCCAGTTGTGTGTGTGACCGGTGTCAAGAGGAAAGCCCCTGAGAAATCACTGTGTCCCACCATGTTTAGTCAGTGACAAACCTGAGGCAGGCCCTGAGTTGGTGGTCTGAGGGCATGTGTCTATTAATGGTCATCCTAGTGGGCCCAGTTTCCTTAGGGGACTCCTCTCCTCTCCTCTGCCAGACTCCTTTCTAGGTACCCCATTTGGCTGGCTCTCCTCCTAGTTTTCTCTCTGCCCCTGTACTCTCCGTCTGCTGCTGGGTGGCCGTGCTGGCACTCTGCGGAGCAGGAAGGCCTGGCCTGCTGGCACCCTCGGCCCTGCCTCTACGATGAAGACTGGCCCAGGCCTAGGAGACAGTGTACCTGCCAGCAGGCCTCCTGCTGTCCTGCTCTGGAAGCCAGGACCACTCCCGCCCCTGCCACTTCAAAGCCAGGGTGGACGTCCACTTCTGCCCAGTTCCTTCACTTGGTCACCTGTCAGCCTCTAGAGGAAACAGAATTTCACAGGTCCCCAGGCCATGTATGCCAAGCCAAGTGCTGTCCAGTCAGATCCGACTCATGGCGACCCTAGGGGCCAGAGTGGAACTGACCCCCAGAGTATTCAAGGAGCGCCTGGTGGATCTGAACTTGGGCAGATAGTACACTGCACAAGGCCACCTGGCCAGTGGCCCGGGGGCTGAGGGCCAGCTCCTGCTCCTTTTACCAAGGCCTGTGCCCTGGCACAGGGCTGCCTCTGCCAGAAGGGGGCCGTGTGGCCCTCCAGCTGAGCTCGGCCTTCTCTCAGGCTACTCTCCTGACCTGTCTGGAGGCTGCGTTGTCGCCCAGCTCAAGATCCAGACCTGACGTGGCCATTCCCCTCCCTGCCTGCAGTCTGTGTGACACAGGAGGTCCTGTCAGGTGCAGACAACAGGCCTGCAGGACTCCAGGTGCCTCTCTGTCTGAGCACCTCCCACAGGCAGCCTCCACCCGGCCTGGGCCTCCTCCGCATCCTGACCTCCTAAAACACAGGGCTTCCCAGATATTCCTGGCATGGCTCCCCAGCCAGTCCGGGGCTCTAGTCTGGCATCTCTGTGGGCATCATGGTATGGCCCACATGTCCTTGCCCTCTGCATCCAGACAGAGTAGGATGACACAGGCTTCCTGACTGGCACTGCATACACTCTGCAGACACGGCCCAGACACCATCACCCTTAGCAAACACTACGAGCACACAGGTACCGTCGAGGAGACACCACATGCACACTACCCACTCAGCACACACGCTCCTAACAAGGCTGCTCACAGCCTACATTCACACCCGACAGAATCCACTTACCTTCACTGACACCACTCAGACACGTATCCTGACACACACAGTGCGTGCACAGCAGATACCACACACACATACACCCCGACTGACGTCACCCGTGCTCCCATCGGCTCCTACAGAAGCTGTCCTGTCCACTGGGGGGAGGGCATGGACCTGGTAGTTAGGGGACTAGCGGGAAGCCCCCGCCAGCCCACACCTGCATTCCAGAGGCTGAGGACTGTGGCTTTATCATTTCTCAGATGAGATTATTGGGTCACAGAAGGCAATCACGCAGCCCGGGTGGGAAGTGCGAAAGCCTGGCTTCCATCCCCAGTGGTGTCCCTCCCAAGACCTGTGGCCCGGGTGACCCTCGCACCCAGAAATTAGGCATCAGGAGGACTGGTCACAGTGTTCAGATGGGGGTGGGGGCCCTGGTGGCCTGGTTTTAATAAGCAGCATACCGGCCCGGGGCTGAGTTCTGCAGGGCAGACCAGGCATTCCCGGGCAGGCTGGGGGCCCGCCCTCAGGGAGGTGGCTTCTGGCTGCGGAGAGCAGCAGAGGACCAGACAGCACACACACGGCCCCTGTGCACAGGGACACACGCAGACGCAGGCTCAGGGGACTCAGCGGGGTCTGAAGGGAAGCGAGCCGCTGAGGACAATGTTGGGCAGACAGCTGGCCCCGTCCTGAGGGACACATTCAGGCCGGGGGATACAGAGGTGGCGGTCCGGGAGCACGAGTCACACACCAGCAGTTTACTTGGTGCCCGCTGCTCACTAGGGACCGCTCTCAGCAGCAGGTGCCAGGATGCTGTCCCTGCCTGGTGGCACTGGGAGTCAACACCAAGCAAGGAGAGAGCCGCGCCTCCCGCTGCCATCGAGCGGTTCCCACTCACAGGGACCCTGTGTGTGTCAGAGCAGAATTAGCCGGTGATCGACGGCTGGTTTCACGGCCAAGGCATTGTTCCCAGGTCTCTCTGGGTCACTTAAGCCCCCAGTCTTTCGGTGAGAAGCAAGTGAGTGAGCTGTCTCCACCATACCCACGGTCAACCGGCAGGTGAACAGCGAGGCCGGCGTCAGAACAGGGTCGGGGCTAGGAGGCAGACCAGCAGGGCAAGGGGATGTGGCCGGGGCAGCTCAGGTGACTGAGGGGCTCTCCATGGGCAGCGAGAGCTGTCCCGGGACTGATGAGGCAAGGGAGCCAAGGGGGCCTGTACCACACATGACGGGCCCTTGCCACAAATGACCCTGGGAAAGAACCTTAGAGGCCGTGGCCTGGACCAGCAAAAACACACCTGACTTCACAGTAATGTCAGGTGGAGCCCATTACCCTGCACACAACAGCCCCATTAATCACTGGTTAGCCCTCGTTAATCATTGGTTAGACACCCCTGCACAGGCAGTGTTCTCCCCACACATTAGTACTGATGATACGCTGGTGTGTGCTGAGTATAGAGACACCCCATTAACCAGACCGTATGCTGGTATGTACTGGATATAGAGACACCCCACTAATGGGTGTGGAGACACCCCATTAATCACTGGTTAGACACCCCTGGACACAGGCACAGTATTCTCTCCACACATTAGCGCTGATGAGACACTGGGTACTGGGTACAGAGACACCCCGTTAATCACCAAGTTCAGGCCTCACGCAGGTGTACTGCTCTCCTCACACATCAGCACTGACGATACCCTCAGTACTGGGGATACAGACACCCCGTTAATCAGACGGTACACTGGTGTGTACTGGGCACAGACAGCCAAGCCTCACTGTTAGGCACTGTCCACTACCGAGGTGATTCTCTGTGCTGTGCTGTCTTTTAGAGAGATCTCTGGTGCTGAGCTCTGTGGGACACAGCCCGGTCTGACTCAGCCTTCACCACTGGCCCAAGAGTTCCTCAGAGAAGCCAGTCTTGAGAGGGGGCCTAGGTCCAGTGTTCTGGTGGCTTTTCTGGGAAAGGGGGCACTCCCAGCCCTGTTTGAGTTGGGTCCTGTCAGCCCAGGACCCTCTGAGCCGGCCACTGGAAGCTGGTCCTGGCCACTGCAGAGGCACTGGGGCCCCGACGGTGGTTTGGGGGACACAATCCCTTCCACCCTGGGTCCCTGGTAAGCCCTCAAGGTAGGGTCATACCCAGCCTGTATGTGGGTTCTCGGCTTCCCTGCTCCCTGAAGCTGGACAGAGCCGGGCCTGGGGTCTGACCTCCTTAAACCCCAGGAGTGCAGGGCCCCGACTCCCTCTGCGAACTGGCCAGTGGTCCCCCACCCCAACTCTGCAGACTCAGTGTCCTTTCCAGAGACGGACCTCAGCTGGGGGAGGGTGACCCAGCCCGCTCCAAGGCCAGGGTGGGAGCAGCCCCTGGAGCTGGGCTGAGCCTGCGGCTCCCCCGCTAATCGCCGGGCCACAGCCGCCTGGACGGACCGCCCGGGGATTAGGGGCAGCGAAGGGCAATTACCGGGGAGCGGCTGCGCCCGCCTTGCCTGCGCCGCGCGCCTCAAATGCCTCATTTCGGATGCAGCGCAGCGCTCCGCCTGTTTGCTCCGGGAGCGGACCCGGGGGCAGGAAGCCAACTCGCAAGTGTATCGGAGATTAGGGCTCACTGCGGTGGGGGCGGTGCTGGGCAAACACCGGGCCGCCTCAATCCCCAGCCCGGATTCCGTCCGCGGTGCGCCGGTCCGGCCGCGGGCTGCCCGCAGTGGGGGCGGGGTGCAGACCCGGTTCCCCCTCCTGGACCCTTCCGCTCGCCCCCGAGGAGGCTCGGCCTTGGGGGTCACGGGCAGACGGGGAGGGAGCGAACGGAGAGGGGGAAGGGGCAGAGGCCGACGGAGAAGGGGTGCAAGTATCTGGGGGCCGCTCGCAGACGGAGACCGGGCGCACACAGAGCGGTTGTGGGAGATCAGAGGCCCTGAGCTGGGCAGTCCTCGGTTACTTGGCCTTCCTTCCAATGTTTGGATTTTCACACCCTTTCCATAACCAGCGCACATGTGGGACTAGCATGGTACAACAGCACCTCATAAATGAAGACGGGGAAAGGTCAGGACACCTGGTGACCCCTCCTTCAGCCCACCCTCCGACCCACTCGTCCCCAGCTCTGCCTCTAGTCTTCCGGGTCCCCCGAGCTCCCCACTTCTCCACCAGTCTGGAGAAGCCCGCGGAGAGGATCCCCGGGGCGGGGATGGAGATGGATGGCGCAGAATAGGGGACATGCCGGGCCGGGTTCCCGGGCTGCAGCTCCCCACGGCGAGGCGGGACACGGAGCGCTCTGCCGCCACACCCCTCACCCTCCCAGCTGCCGCCCGGAGTCACCGCCAGTCCTCAGCGGCTCCCAGGGAAGAGCCTTCGACAAGCTTCCAGCAGTCCCCAGGGACATGTCCAGATTCTTAGCCAGATCTCCTAGGCCCCTGAGGTCAGGAGAATAGCCCTGAATCCCCAAACTCCTCTCTGGTAAGACCTTAACCCCACCGACCTTTGCCGTGCCCCTAGCCAGGCTCCAGCAGCCCTGCCTTCCCTCCTTTCGCCCCAGTCCAGGTTCTTTCCTACAAAGGAGCTTTTGCCTGATGTTCCTTCCTTCGGAGGCCCAAATCCTGCCCACCTGCGAAGGCTCAGGTGGCGGCCAAGCGGCTGACTCAGAGGCCTGGGGGCAGACTTCGCACCTGGCCCAGATGTTGGGGGGCCCTGGCCTTCTCCAAAGTCGGGCTGGGAGGACCCCTCCCCGCGCCACACAAAAGCTGGGGCTCCCAAGGGCTGTGGGCATCTGTGCCCATGTGGGCCCCCTCCCCCAGGAGTGACACAGCATCCCTCACAGCGACACCCGCGGGACATGGAGTGGCTCTGCTGCTCCTTTTCTGGCCCACTGGGCAATCAGCGCCCTTCCTGGATCTGTTAGGAAGTCCTTTCTCAAGCCACAGCTCCTGAGCTGGCCAGACAGAACCCTCGACCATCCCTCTTCCTCAGCCCACCCCATCCCGAGTTCCTTAGTGACCTGCTGGACAAGACAGAATGACCGGGTCAGGCAACAACGGGTTTCACGAGTCCCGAGCTGTGTGTGTGAGCGCACCCGGTGCGTTCAGTCTGCACCTTGACAGAGGCTGTGTCTAAACCCATAACAGCTGTCGCTCTCCATGGGGACGTACTGACCGGGACATCTTTGGCCAAGGAAATTGAGCAACACCAACCAACGTGTCACACGACCCTCTCTTGTTCTGGGAATCTGTCCTAGAGAACGGTGCACAGAGAGCACGGCAACCACGAGGGGACACGGAAAACCCCCTTGAGTGGCTGGCCTGGCGACGTGCGGCGGCACCTTGTGTCCACTGGGAAACGAGGTGGAGGTGACTACTTTCACCGTGAGCTACCGCAGACCCGTCCTGGGGAAGGCCAGTTTTATAGCATGGTCCGGTTTGTCACAATCATTAAAATACATACGTCAGTGTGTGCATGGGACAGAAATACACCTGAAAACACCGCCGCAGCGGTTATCCGGCGGAGATGACAGGGGACTTGACGTCCTCACCCCGATGTCGGTGCCGTTTTGTTTTCACCAGGCACCAAAGTCCAACTGTCGGGGAAACCACCTCATCGGACGGAAGGCCTGGACCAGCGGCGCGCCAGGGTCAGGGTGCTGGAAGACCGATCTGGCACTGCCACCTGCCGGCGTGACCGCGAGGGAGCCGGCATCGCCTCGGTCCTCCCTGAAGGGGCGGGGGGCAGGGTCCCTAACGAGAGTGGCCTCTCTTCTGTTCCGGCACTTGGGGGCCTCCTGCACTTGATTCCACACTCTGTCCTTCTCGAAAGCATTGCCTCTGAAAGACCCAAATCGGCGGTCCCAGGTCCCCGCGCAGCGTCACTCCTCCAACTTTGCCACGCTCGGGGTGCAGCGCCCACCCCTGCACCCCACACATGCTTCGGCGAGATTGCAGAGCGGAGGGCCCCACCTCACTCCCCGGCTCCGAGCTAGGGGCGGCCCCGCCGCGCCCCCCGCGCCCCCCGCGCCCCCCGCGCCCCCGCGCCCCCCGCGCCCCCCGCGCCCCGCGAGCCCACGCCCCCGCTCTCTCGACCCGCGGTCTGCGCGCGCCCCCTGTCGCCCGCCGCGAGAACAGACGCTCGCCTTCACCTCTGCGCATGCGTGCCCGTCCGGCGCAGGTGTAGCCACGCGGCGCATACTTGCGCACTCCGCGCATGCGTCCTTGGGTGCCGGGCGCCGGGCTCCTGCTCCCCATGCACTGCGCAGGCGCCAGGGTGTGGCGGGCGCTTGAATGACAACCCGGTGTCTCGATTAATAGGCTCGGCGCCCGTCACCTGGAAGTGTAGGTGACTGTCCAGCGACACGCAACAAGTTAGACGGAGGGCGAGGCGGGAACCCAGCGAGCCTAGAGCTCAAGAGACCGCAGACCCCGGGCGTAGGGTCTCTGACAGAGGCACAGCGGAGACTCACAGCGGAGGAAACGAGAGGCCGCCTTCGGGAAGCCGGAGCCCTGGGGTACGCGGGGCCTGATACCATGCCTGTCACATGCCCGCTCGGGGGTCCACAAACCCGGGGCCCAGCACACCCATGGGAGCCCTGAGCCAGCTCCTAGCCCAGGCGTGTGCCTGCCAGCTCAGGAAAGCCCCAGAAGCACCCCTCTACCCAGGCTGCAGCTATGAGAGACTGTAAGACTGCCGGTTCCCTGGACGAAAGGACAAAGTGGTCAGGGCCAGAGAAGCCTGGAAGGAGGAGTTCAAAGCAGGGACAGAGCCTTGTTACTCAGAATGTGGTCCCTGGACCAGCAGCATCCTGATCGCCCGGGAGTCTGTTAGAAATGAAGCATCAGAGGACCAGCCCACACCTTCCAGGATCAGGACCTCCGGTGTAACAGGGTTCCCAAGTGACGTGTGTGCACACTGGGGTTTGAGGAGCCCTGGTGTCCTCTAGACCAGTGGGTCTCAGCTTTGACTGTACTTTGGAGTCTCCTGGGAAGCTTCCACAGCTCCAGGTACCCAGACCATACCCCAGGCCACCAGCCAGCATCTCTCAGGGGGACCCCTGCATTAGGCTATTTTGTTCCTCTCTGGGACCTATTCCTGGTGACGGAGGGAGCTGGACTCGTATCCTTCCTGATAGAGGCCTCCCTGGCTGAGCCCCCACGAGGCTCTTCTTGGGAAAGGAGAGGCTGGGCTAAGCCTCTCACCGCCTCAGCCGATTGTCCTGGACCAAACCCTCCCTGCCTCTGCAGAAGCTTCTGATGCTGACCTTCCCAGACTAGCCTCTGGACTCGGAGGGCTCTGTGTTTGGGCCATACACCCCCTTTCCAAGCCCACCCCGTGTCCGAAGCCAGAACTTCAAGGAGCAGCTTGTCATGCAAGTGTGAATGGCACAGAAGCCCTCTGGAGCCAAACGAGGGAGTTTCCTGGCAGGAAGCGTCAGTTGGGTGCTGAGCAAACAGCCAGACCAAACCCCACCCTGCCCCTAGACCCTCAGCTGGCTGTAAGACCTAGTCTTGGCACCTGGCCAGGATGATGAGGGTTCCCAGGCCTGCCAGGTCCCCTTCCTGCTTCAGGAAACCCTGGTGGTGTGTGTGGTGGTGAAGTGCTGTGGCTGCTAGCCAGAAGGTTGGCAGTTCAGATCCACCTGGGAGACTATGGGGCAGTTCTACTCTGTTCTGTAGGGTCTCTGTGAGTCAGAACTGACTCAGTGGCACTGGTTTTTGTTTTCTGCCTTCCATCTCTCCCATCCTGCCCTCCCCTTGGACTTAGCCTCCCCAGCCTTCATAGGGGGTGGCAAAGGCTTGGTAACAACCCAGAAACCCACTGGCAGAAGGGCCTTAGAAAAGTCACAAGGGGCTAGGGACAGGTCAGGGGCTGGTGATCAGGGCCTGGGGCAAGTCTTTCCTCTTCCTCCTGCCCAGGCTCATCTGACAGTCACTTGCTTCCCCACCTCTGTGGGCAGACAAACACCCACCCACCCACCCACCCACCATCATTTCTAGTTTTCTCTCTTCTGAGCACAGGAACCTCTTTCCAAGTGGTTTTCTCATCCCCTCTCTCCATCTCAGGGTGACACAAACCACAATACAAACCTTTCTGTGTCTTTCCGCTCCTGCAGTGCCCGTGAGACGAGGCTGAGAGGCGGGAGCCTGTGAGCCTGTGGTATTTTCTTAGAAAGCCTGCCTCTGCTCCCTCTCCTACTGGTTTTGGGAGTCCAGGTTTATTACAGGCTGGTAACACCAGTCATAAGTAGTTAAAACCAGTTATTTCTTAAAAGTGTGAACTCCTCTGCACTGCATCCTTTGATCATAGCCCCACACTCCATGCATCCCAAAAGGTAAAAAAAAAAGCCTTCCCTTACAAGGCTGTGGATAGTTCAGTTCAGCACATCTTAACCGCTGTAACTGACACAGTCACTGCGGATCTAGATTGTAAGTTAAAACCTTGAGCTCTCCTAGGTCCAGTTTCCTCAGCTGTAAATGGGAATCTGTAAAATGAGCGTGAGGACCAAACAAGATACCCTAACTTGGTAGCCTACCCAGTTGTTACTGGCTGCCACAGACATGGCCCTGACTCGGGAAGACCCCCCACAGCACCAATCACAGCAACAAGCCAGCCTCCAGGGACAGAGGGCAGCTGCGCCTCAGATGCTGTGGCTGGGAACCGCACCCTGGTGTCCCACACAGAAGGTGAGAACCCTACCACTGAAACACAGGTGCCTTACTGTGGTATCTGTGGTGTGATAGGGGTTCGCAAAGGTACCACCCCTCTGTCCTGTCCATTTCCTCGGAAACAGGAGCATTAGGGAGAAAGAAATTTGAATTCATCCAGTGTGTGTGCAGAAACCTAGTGGCATAGTCATTCAGTACCATGGCTGCTCACCCAAAGGCCAGCAGTTCAAATCCACCAGACACTCCTTGGAAACTATGGCACAGTTCTGCTCTGTCCTATAGGGTCACTGTGAGTTGGAGTTTCCTCAGCGGCAGTGGGGTTTAATATGTGTGCACCCACTGCGTGGTCGGTGCTGTGATAGGCGTGGCCCCCTCGCCCTGTGTGAGGGCCGTGTGTCCGGGGCCTCCTCCGCGTCACATCATCCGTTCCTCCTTCTGGCTTGGCCTCCCTGGAAGGGGGATGGCCCCAGGGGGTCCGTACTGGCTCTCCTCTCTCCTCTCGTGGCGTCTTCTCTCTGCGTGAGCTCACCAGCTCCGCACCTTCAGCAGGCTTTCCTCTCTGTGGACTCTGAAGAGCCAAGGCCCCTCCAAGGAGCTGTCCTGGGCCTCTGAAGACCCAGAAGTCATAATTAAGCAGTACTAAACCCTGGTGGTGCAGTGGTTAAGTGCTACGCCTGCTGCCCGAAAGGCTGGCAATTTGACTCCGCCAGGCGCCCCTTGAAAACTGTGGAGCAGCTCTCCCCTGCCCTTGAGGTCACTACGAGTCAGAATCGACTTGGCAGCAGTGGGCTTGGTCGTTTGGTTTTACCTCACGCTCCTGTGGAGTTGATCCCTTAATTCTGCCACCTGCCTTAGTTAGCGGCGATGAACCTCTCTGCTTCCCCACCCCATCCTGAGAGTCTGAGTTTCCCACAGGCAGATACCGTGGGCTTTCTTCCTGTCTGTGCCCCTCATAGACCCTGGTGCACAGAAGAGGCCCTAACAGACTTTGTTGACCTCAGCCTGATTGAGTTCAGAGAAAGGCTTTCAAGCAGCCTCCAGGAGACAAGTGACGAAACAGCAGGGGTTGCGAAGTGCGGTGGAGGTCAGCACAGGGCTCCCCACTGCTGTCTGGGCCTTCCAGGGACTGAGGAACAAACAGCCTTGTTTGCTGTGGGCCTGTCAGGTGCAGGGCAGGTGGGGAGGGGCAGGGGAGAGGAAGAGCAGGTGTGGGCTGGAGCTTGGACAGCTGGGCAAGGTGGGTGGGAGGTGGAGGGCTTCCCCCAGGGCAGCCAGGGGCACCCTCACCCGACTTGGGCTTGTCCTGAGGCGTGATGCCTGCGGGCGCTGTATCCCAGCCCCAAAGACCTACGTGGTCACCTTTTCTCTTGTTTCTTCTGAAAAAACAAGGTGCTGTGATATTTGTGGCTTCGTCTCCGTGGAAATACGTGAGAGAGAGAGTGAAGGAGACGGGAGAGATTCTGCAAGAGAGAAGGTGGAAAGGGTGAGATTCCAGCAGGTGCTGGAGAAGGCACAGCTAAGGGGCTTCTCTACCTGTTGTTGCCGTCCTCCCCGGTCCTCCTCCCCTGCTGTCACTTGCGGGAGTCCTCCCTGTCCTCCAGTCCCTCCTCCCCCACCCTCACCTGCAGGAGTCCTCCCTGTCCTCCAGTCCCTCCTCCCCCACCCTCACCTGCAGGAGTCCTCCCTGTCCTCCAGTCCCTCCTCCCCCACCCTCACCTGCAGGAGTCCTCCCTGTCCTCCAGTCCCTCCTCCCCCACCCTCACCTGCAGGAGTCCTCCCTGTCCTCCAGTCCCTCCTCCCCCACCCTCACCTGCGGGAGTCCTCCTTGTCCTCCAGTCCCTCCTCCCCCACCCTCACCTGTGGGAGTCCTCCTTGTCCTCCAGCCCCTCCTCCCCCACCCTCACCTGTGGGAGTCCTCCTTGTCCTTCAGTCCATCCTCCTGTACCTTCACCTGCGGGAGTCCTGCCTGTCCTCCAGCCCCTCCTCCCCACTCTCACCTGCGGGAGTCCTCTCCGGCCTTCCAGTCTCTCCTCCCCGCCCTCACCTGCGGGAGTCCTCTCCATCCTCCCAGTTCCTCCTCCTCTGCTCTGACCTGTGTGGGAGCCAACACCAGCCCTGGGGGACCCCACCTGTGTCAGAGCAGAGCCGTGCTCCATGGGGATCTGAGTGGCTCAGTGCTGGGAGCCAGTCCCAACACTTTTCAGGGTCCCGCACAGAGGGAGGGAAGGCGCGGCAGGAAATGAATAAAGAGAGACAGGAAAGGGTTTTCTGGGTTAAGGCAGCCCGACCCAGAGAGCAAGAGAGAGAGGCTGTCTGTCTTTATTGTTTTTATAGAAGAGGTGATGTAGTGTTCACCCGATTTTGTTCATCCTGTAGGCTTGGCATAAACTATTGGCTAACAAGAAACTGACCCCTCGTGGTCTTCTTTCTCTAGTTAATTGCCAAGGCCTTTTGGATGTCCGTGGTGATAAATGTGAGAGAACACAATTAATGGTTTTATTCGTACCTCAAAGTGGAAGGTACGGAGGGGTAAACTTCTCGAGGCTTCACTGTCTGGCCGTCTCCATTTGTTTCTCTAGGTTTTTATTTATATTTTCCTGTGCAGATAGTGTCTGCTTTCCCCTAATCAAGCCAGCTGCACTAAGAAAGATGTTTCTTTAGTGTTATCAGTTGAGATGCTTGTGTAATTTTAATGGCTATGTGGAGAATTGTCCTTGGAAAGCCTTTCAAGGGTTAGCTTGTAAACTTGTGTATGTGGAGTAAAGGGAGGGGAATGCAGTTAGGGGGAAGCCAGTGAAGCTGGGCAGGCCTCAGTGCTACCAGGCATGCCGCATTGAAATCCATTCCTCTGATCTCTATACCCCAGAAGTTCCTGGTCAGATTTTCCCAGTATAATTCCATAAGCCGAGGGGGTTGTGAAGCCCCTCTTAGGAGGCACCTCCTTGATCCCCATGTTGGGAGAAGGGGGGCCCGCTCCCGACAGCTCAGCTTCTGGAAGCAGACTGCCGGGTCATGAGGGCTCACATCTTTCTGCCGAGAGTGGCACTTCTCAATCCAGAGAAGGAAACATCCTCCACTTAAATGAGACAATTCGGATGCGGAGCTGACGTGGTCAGTGTGTGTCAGCAATTGCCAGCGTCACCACTGTCTTCATCTTCCGCCCTAACCAGTTCCTCTGTGTGTGGTGTGACCAGATTCAGACAAGGCGGTGAGCGAGCCACTTCATGGGGACAGGAGTCAGGCACACGGCTGTGGCCGTTCCCACTGGGTCCTCTTGTTCCCCTAGCTCCTGGGCTGGCTGTGTGTTTAGTTCTGTGGGGAAGGACGCCAGGTTCTCCTGCAGATCGCGAGCACCACCAAAGCAAGGGGCTGGAGCTGGCACAAGGATGAGTGTGTCTGGTTCCTCTTTTCTCTCCCTCTTCTAGGCGACCCTTGCAGCCCCCTTCCTTTCCTCCATCACTGCTTGCTCTGTGACTTCAGGCCCCAGCACCAGACTGAGAAATAATGCCCCTGACACACTGTGGAAAGCCCAGTCCCCACGATAGATTTCTCAGTCTGTGTCACTCAAGGTTCTGCTTCTGACTGGACACTGAGGGTACAGAGTTAGCTGCCAGGTGTGGTTCCAGGAAAGGAGAACCTTAGGTTGGGGCTGGGGAGTCTAGAACTGTGCTGTGGCTGATTAGAACTTCCAGGCATAACTGATGCCTTTTCCAGGGTGGAGGGGTCCTGGGATTCCATGGCATGCGATAGAAGGCAGTAAGTTATACCCGCAGACAGCTGTAACCCAGGGCCTACAGAAGTCAGGGTCTCGACTGACCAAATACCTGCTTGGACATACTAGTATGAGGGGAAAGGGGAGTGGTTTCTGAGCACCCTAAAGAACTTAGCAGCAAAATATGATGAATTGGGCTTCGAATTCCCATCTCAAGGTCCATATGAAACTCACTGCTGTAAAGTTGGTTCCGACTCAGAGCCCCTCTGGGGGATGGAGAACTGCTCCACAGTGTCCAAGGAGCGCCTGGCAGGTTGGAACTGCCAGCCTGCTGGTAGCAGACATAGCACTTAACCAGTACACCACCAGGGTTTCTTTACAAACAAACAAAACCCAAACCCACTGCTGTTGAGTTGATTCTGACTCTGACTCACAGTGACCCTATAGGTCAGAGTAGAACTTCCCCATAGAGTTTCCATGGAGCACCTGGCAGATTTGAACTGCCAGCCTGTTGGGGAGCAACTGTGGCATGTAACCACTACACCACCAGGGATTCTTCATAAACAAACAACAAAAAACCCAAACCTGCTGCTGTCCAGTGCATTCTGACTCATAGTGACCACATCGGTCAGGGTAAAACTGCTCCATAGAGTTTCCAGGGAGTGCCTGGTGGATTCAAACTGCCAACCTTTAGGTTAGCAGACATAGCACTTAATCACCATGCCACCAGGTCCCTCAGAAGGGACCTGAAAATTTCTGTGTGTGCTGTGGGACAAATTATCTTCTCAGCCTCACAGATGTTTTCTCTTCCAGTTAGGCCACTGATTGGAAGGGAATGGAGCCTTGAAGATTGGACTGGAGACGTGTGCGGGCAGATTCTATGAATCTGAAATCATGAGACCTCAAATCTGGCTGCCCCTCCTTTCCAGAGAAGCGTCCCTTCCAGCACTGTCTGAGGAAGTGAAACTCTGCCTGAACAGTTTGTGATTGCCTTCTCCGAGGTTCCTTCTGGCTTTGGTTCTTCAGAGAACCTTTCCTTGCTTCTAGACTCCAGTTCAGACGTGCTCCAGGGGGCGAGCTACGAAGTGGGACCACGAGCAGGTACAATACACACCAGAACAACTGCATGACTTTGCCGGTTTATATTGGTAGAACCCGGGGCATTGTCTGTAAATGAACCCTAAAGTTGTAGGATCAGGAATGCAAAGTCAAGTTATGCTGGATTTGTTTGTGAAGGTTCGCTAGGCAGAGATTAGAAACCCTGGTAGCGCAGTGGCTGACTGCTGCCTCCACTAACCAAAAGGTTGGCCGCTCAGATCAACCAGGCACTCCTTGGAACTTCAGAGGTTAGTTCTGCTCCGTGCTCTAGGGTCACTGTGAGTCACAGCTGACTTGATGGTAGTGGATTTGCTTTTGGTTTAAGCCAAGATTCCTGTCTGAATGTACCTCGAGTGGTTCTAGCAGTTTGCTCTGTTTGTTTATGGAAATATAGAAGTTGAGAAGCCAGCCCTTTGGTGTACCGCAGGAGGGACCCGAAGGCTAAGGAAGCCTGGGACACTGGAGCAGAGCTGTCACCTAAGACCTGTCTACCTAAGGCCACCTAAGGGTGTACATAAGCCTGTGAGAAGCATATTGATGAAGGGGCTCCGATGGCCTTTAAAGAGCTTTGTGATGGATGTTTTCTGTGCCCAGAAATGACCGTGGGAACTTACATCATTGAACTGGGCTCCCCAGATTCAGTGGTGGTGGCGGGGCACCAGGTTGGCAAGGGCAGGTGTCGGTATTGATCACTAAAGATGAAGTAGGTGTGTTTACCATAATGGACTCATGGCAACAGGCCATGGTGCGAGGACTGGGAGTCACAGGTGGCTTTAGTAACAGGGATCCCCATTTGCTGAAGCCGACCTGCTGCAGTCGCTGTTGAGTGCCCCACCTGCCGACAGCAGAGACCAGCACTGGTCTCCCGGTGGGCAACGTTCTTCAGCAGTCAGTTTGTCACCGGTGACAGACAGGGTACATGGGACAGGGCAGTGCCCGGTGGAATGTCCATTTACTCTGCTTGGGATTCATCCTTCCTGCCTGCAGTGTTTCTGACAGTATCACCCTGAATGTTAATACCATCTTGTTTGCTCAGTTGCATTCCACCCAGTGTTGCTTTTGACCAAATAATTTATTTTATAGCAGCTGAAATGTGGCAGTGGGTGCAGGCTCGTGGAATTCATTGGTTCTACCATCTCGTCATCCTGAAGCAGGTGGCCTGAAGGAACAGTGGACCAGCCTTCTGAAGACTGTGATACAGCTCAGGGCTGGGTAACATCCTTCAGGGTGCAGGCTACATAAAAGGATTTTTGTCCTCGTCCTCCTTGGTAGAGAGTAGGAGAGGGTTAGGAAGGTCCTTTTTTTTCTTCCATAAGGATGAGAAATTAATGTGATTCCACTGTGAGGGGCAGTTGCATCACGTGAGGGAGAACCACTATTTGTTAAGTTTTTGTTTGAAAGGTGGGAACTACGGCGGCACAGTGGTTAACAGCTACAGCTGTTCACCTAAAGGCCGGCAGTTCAAACCCACCAGACACTCCTCATAAACCCTGCGTGCAGTTCTACTGTGTGCTACAGGGAAACTGTGAGTCAGAATAGACTCAGCAGCTTACTTGAAGGGTCAGTGTGGTCAAAAGGGCCGTTGGAGGAGTTACCCCAGGCTGAGGGCATTGCGGACCCATTCGCTGACGCTACTGGTATGGGGCAGCCTCTGGGTTCACAGCTTTTCCAGTCCCCGTGGGATCTCCTCCTCAGCATCTCCAGCTCCCAGGTAGGTGGGATTTTAGCCCCAGGATGAATGGTACCAGATTCTCCTCTGTGGTCATCACAGTTGGGGGCTTGGAGGTAGTGAGAGACCCAGATGAGTTCTCGTTCCTCCTGGGGAGTTCTGGCTTTTGTCCCAGGTTCGTACTGTCCTTGTCTGCCTGTCCTGCGTCCCTCTCCCCTCCCTCACTACCTGTCCTGCTGGCTCAGCTCTCAGCATTGGATGCGGAAGCAACAGCTGACGTGAACTGTCTAAGCAACCCCTGCAGTTGTGGGCTGTCAAATTCTGTAACAAATTCCCTGTCCTGTGGCACCCTAGTGGGTCTGCTTGTCTGTTCAAACTCTGTCGGCTCTGTGGGGTATAAATATCTCCTCCCAGGCTGCAGCTGACCTATCTTCCTAGTTGCTTATGTTTTAAATTTGAATGCAGCAGTATTTATGATGTCCGACTCCATGGCACTTGGCTGGCTTCCTATATTTAAGAATTTTTTCCTTCCCCCAAGGTCATAAAACTATTCTACATTTTCTAAAACAAAAATTGAAATTTTTCTTTTCCCCTTATGTTTTTGAACCCGTTGTCTTTGTCATCTCGTGCGGCCATAACAGAACTACCGTAAGCAGATGGCTTTGACAAAAATAAATTTATTCTGTCACAGTTTAGGAGGCTAGAAGTCCAAATTCCTGGTGCCAGCTCCCGGGAAGGCTTTCTCTCTCTGTCCGCTGTGGGGGAAAGGCCTTCTCATTAATCTTGCCCTGTCTGAGGAGCTTCTCAGTGCGGGGATGCCAGGTCCAAAAGACACATTCTGCTCCTGGCACTGGCACTGTTGCCATGGTAGGACGAGGTCCTCCTGTCTCTTGGCTTCTCTCTCACATCTCTAAGCAGAGTGACTCACGGCACAAGCACATCTTGTAAACTGAGTCCTGCCTCATTTCCATGAAACACTCTACCAAGCACAGTGTCCTTCTCCGGGGACTGATCCTGATCCCTCCTGACAACATGTCCAAAGTATGTAAGATACATTCTCACCATCTTTGCTTCCAAGGAGCACTCTGGTTGGCCTTCTTCCAGAATGAATCTGTTTCAACACACAGTTTGCAGGGGCACAGTTCAATCTGCAGCACCCATTGTAATTTATTTTTGTGCATACTGAAAGGTAGTCATCTACTTTTTATTTTCCCATATGCATAATTAATTAATTTAGCTGCCCTTCTGAGCAGTCCCCTATTTTCCGCTGATGAAAGGCTCCTTTCCTGAATACCTGGGGATTCCTTGTGTAGCTGGCTCTGTTTTGGTCTCTGCAGTCTCTCCCACTGGTTTATCTCTGACGCTGCTGCACCGTCTCTATTACTGTAGCTCTATAAGAAGCGTTCATTTCTGGTAAGACAAGTTCCATTACCTTGTTTGTCTTATTCCGATGGTCATAGAGATTCCTGGAGCTTTCATCTACAGGTTTTTGAATCAGCTTGCCAAGTTCCACAATTAAATTGAAATTTAATTCTTAATTTGGGAAGAATTGCCATCCCCTGATACTGAGTCTTCAGTTCCCTCGATAATGTTTTCCAATTGTCTCTTGAACTGTCTCATACACCTTCTAAATTCATCCTTTTGTACATTATAGTCTCAGCTGCAGTTATGAATGGGACCTATTTTTTATTTATTGACCATTGAAGCCAGCCAAGTGCCATCGAGTGGACCATTACTGATTTTAATATATTGATGTTGTATCCAGCAAACTTACTAAATTCTCTCATTTGTTCTAATAGGGTTTTCTGTAGATTTGCTTGAATTTTTTCTGTAGACAGTCATGTGGCCTACAGGTTAGGACAGTTTGTCTTTTGCTTCCAGTTCTTATGCATCTTTATTTTTGTGTCTTACTGGATTTGCTGGAATCACTAGTGCCATGCTGAACAGTGTGACAGGTAAGTATGTGTCTTGTTCTTGACTTCAACTGGAACTACTTCTAAAATCTCATGTTTCAGTGTGATACTTGTAGGTTTTTAATGACTACCCTTCACCCTTTACTTTAGTAAAAGTACTCTTTTTAAATGAATGGAGGTTGAATTTTACCATTTTTTCCTGCATCTACTTTTTTTTAAATCTGTTACTACAGAGTACTACTTTGATGACTGCTTTGACCCTTTTGTTTGCTGAATGTTTACATTTTTAAAAACGATTCTACAGTTGAGCAAATGTTTTTTCATTTGTTAAAATGGTTGTACATTTTTTTATTAATCTCCAATATGGTATACTCCTCAGTAGACGTTGTGATATTGACCTTTCACCTTTTTACGTTCCTGTTAACAAGCCTAATGGTCCAGTGGTTACGTGCTATGTCTGCTCACCAAAAAGTCAGCAGTTCAAATCCACCAGGCTCTCCTTGGAAACTCTGTGTGGCAGCTCTGCCCTGTCCTGTAGGGTCACTATGAGTTGGAATTGACTCAACGGCCTTGAGTTTGGTACCAAGTCGTATTCAGTTATGCCTGTTGTTTTATAGGTCAGGAAGTTGGATTTGCTCATATTTTACATAGCACTGTAGTGCCTTGGTTGACAAGGATAGTTCATTTTAATTTTTTTCTTTTATGCTCTCTTTTCCTGGTTTGAACATGAAGAGTAGATTTGCCTTGTATAATGATTTGGGTAGCTTTTCCTCATTTCACCTCTAAATACCAGGATTATCTGTTCCTTGAAGATTTGCAAAGAATTTGCCTATGAAAATGTCAAGACTGGAAAAGGGAAAGTGGTTCATAAAGTTCTGATTATCACTGAATGATCAGTACTATGTTGTTTTCTATTTTTTCTGAGGTTAATTTCAACAGTATATGTATTTTCTAGAAAATTGGCTATTTCATATAAGTTTTCAAATTTATTGGCAGTTTTATTCATTGTATTCTCTTCTGATGGAATAATCGCTATTTCTTCTCTGATCTGGCCTCATCATCACTCATAATGCTGTTTTTTAGGCCTTTTCTGTTTTAACTCCAGAGTCCCTGGTGGCGTGGTAGCTGAGTGCTATGTCTGCTAACCAAAAGGTCGGCAGCTCATATCTGCCAGGCACTCCTTGGAAACTCTATGGGGCAGTTCTACTTTGTCCTACTGGGTTGCCATGCATTGGAATTGAGTCAACAGCACTGGGTTTCTGAGTTTTAACTCTTGGTAAGTCTTGATAGAAATTTATTAATGTTATTACCTTTTCCAAAGAACTCTTTCAGAGTTTATTGATCCTCATGACTCTATGTGTGTTTGCCTATTACATTACCAATGTTCTTGTCTGTATTTGTCTCTCCAGCTTTTCCGTTCTTTTTTCTGTCTTCTCAAACACAAGTCATTTATCCACAGTCCTCATCCTTGCCATTACTTTTTATTATAAAAGTGTTTAGACATAAACAAAAGCAGGAAGAACGCTAAGGACACCCACGCACTGTGACCACTGACCACCAGTGCTGTCGTCCAGCTCCCATTTGTTCTGATTCTGTTGTCCGTTGATGGCTCCCTCTGGTAGCTTTGAAGATTTTCTTTTATCCTTTATACTTGGCAGGTTTTGCAAGGCATGGCTAGGTGTGGGTTTATTTTTATTAACTGTACGTTCTACTCTGAGTATCTTTTCAAACCAAAGCCCCGCCTTTCTTCCATTCTGAAAAATTACTAGCTATTTTTCACAAGCGCTTCTCTGCCGCCCCTTCCAGCTGCTGCAGCATGCGTGGCAGGGCCCTCTGTCTGGCCATCCGTGCCTAACTGGCCCATGTGTCATTTTAAAAACTCTTGTCACTCTGTTACTTTTGGGGAGAACGGAATTCATTCCATTTATCTTTTTATTTCAATGTTCATGCCCCCCCAAACATTTCTTATTTTTTAAGTAAAATGTATTGAGGTGTGATTTATGTACAGTAAAATTCACTCTAAATGTGCAGACATAACACGTGTGTGGCTGTGTAACTGTACTGGTTGTTTATATTTGCTTCATTGTTGGTTTTGTTTTATAATTTTATTTTCCTATGGATATTAACAATCTTCTTGGACACCATAAACATAACTAAAGTCTTTACCAGACTTTTATAAAATTCATATCATCTGTAGTGAATGCATTCTCATCTTGTTGACCTTCTGTTTCTCCTAGAATTAGACTTTTCTCTAGTTTTAGAACTTCACAAGCACATTTTAATTGCCTTTCAAGTTCCAGTTTGTATTAGGATCTGTTTCAGGATTTTGTGTGACAGAGTTCCCTCTCTCTTCTATTACTCCTTCCTGTCCAGGCCCTAGCTCAGACCTGGATCTTAGATAGCTAGCAGAGTTTCTGCCTCAGGCCAATACTGAGTACTGGGGCTACTCTGCCCTATAAGGTCACTATGAGTTGGAATCAACTCAACAGCACCAGGTTTGGTGTGGTTATTTTGGGGAGGAGTCCCAGCCTGTAAGCCAGTCAGAGCCTTGGTTTACTTCCTGTCCTGGGGCTGGGCTTTATTCTTGTATCACCTGCTCCTGACAAAAGTTGCTAGATTTCCTCAACCTCTTTCAAAAGTAGAGGAAACCTGCCTACTACCCCAGCTTCAAGGATGAGCCCCAGGTTCCTAAGACAGCCCATTAAGTCCCAGGAGCCAAACTCCCCATTGTTCTCAGATTCCAGATCCAAAGCCTAGCAGTCCCAAGGCCCCAGAAACCATAACTGTTTTCAATTTCCATTCCTCTTCTGGTCTGCAGAAATGTTGAGGTTATTTTACAAATTGGCTTTGTCTTTTTAAGGTTTCTCCATTAATAGTATATCTGTTATTGCTCTGTATTTAAAAGATGACGGTTGTCTTAGTCATCTAGTGCTGCTGTAACAGAAATACCACAGGCAGATGGCTCTTACAAGGGTTTATTCTCTCACAGTCCCAAACCAAAAGAACCATTACTGTTGAGTCGGTTCCAATTCATAGTGACCCTAAAGGACAGAGTAGAACTGCCTCAGAGTTTCCAAGGAGCACCTGGTGGATTCAAACTGCTGACCTTCTGGTGAGCAGCCACAGCACCTAAGCACTATGCCAGCATGGTTCCCAAGTCCAGCAGGCTGGAAATCCATATTGAGGCATCAGCTCCAGGGGGAGGCTTTCTCTGCCGGCCGGGGAGAAGGCACCCATCATCAGCTCTTCCTTGGTATAGGTGCTTCTCTGTGCAGGTCCTTCCTGCCCCTGCCTGTTGAAGCAGAGTGCCATGTTTGTGACTGACATAACTGGTACCCTCAACCTGACATTGATTTGGGGGAGGCACAATGCAATGAGAGCTTGGGAGTCAGGGGTCCGTCTGAGCCCCACCAGTCACAGAGTGGCAGGCACTGTCACAGAGTGGCAGGCACTGTGTACCAGGCTGAGTCTACTCATCAGTCCTCAGCCAGCTATGAAGTACTATTATCCACTCTACCAGTCTGAAAATACACACGGTCACCTTTTTGTTACCAAAGACAAGCAGCTAGTGGTACCGATTAGCCACCTGTAAACTGGGGACACAAATGCCTGTTCCACGCCCACATAGCACAAGTTTTGTACACTGCCAACCCCCATGCAGAGATAGTGAACTAGTATTTCTTAATCTGGCACCTGTTACAATACTCTACAGATTTTATATATAAAAACTTTGCCTGTTGATTTTTTCCTTTCCACCATTTTGGACCCAAGGAAGGCCCTTCCAGCGGGGCCCTGGGTGCTGTGAGTGCAGAAAGTCTCGGGAGGGACCCAGCAGAACTGCGTAAGTACCGGACAAGGAGACTAGCGGCCAGGCACAGGGTGGAGCCTTTACCTGCCCCGTGCCTGCGGCTTCTGTCCTGAAGGCGGCACGGAGCAGCAGAGCCGCCTTACAGCTCGGCCGACGGAGCCCGGACGAGGAGAGCAGCACGGCTCCCGAGAGGCCAAGAGGGTGCCCGGTGGCTGGGTGGCGCACCAGGATTTCCCAGGGAGCGCGCCGGGGTGGGCACCGCTAAACGCTCAGGGGCAGCGCGCACTCCGCTAGCCGCCGGGGCCCCGCCCCGCCCCCCGCCCCGGCCCCGCCCCGCCCCCCGCCCCGGCCCCGCCCCCTGTCCCGGCCCCGCCCCGGCCCCGCCCCACTGGGGCCGCGCCCGACATGCCCCGCCTCATCGGGCCCCTCCCCCAGGTCCTGCGTGCCGTGTCCCCGCCTCCCTCCAGGCCCCGCCCCGCGCCGTTTCACTGCCGCACCCACGGCCGGGCTTGTTCTCGGCTGGCGAGTCCCGCTTGGTTTTGCTGGAGGTTCCCGCTCTCCCTTCGCGGCTCTCTCCCTGCGCGCCCGTCGGGCTGCGGCCGTGCCATGGCCAGCCCCGGGCTGCCACGCCGCCGGGTAGCCGTCCCTCGGGCCCCCCAGCCCGCCCCCGCGCCCCGGCCGCCCTCCTGCGCCCGCGGCCCCGACGCCCCGGCGCCCCCTGTCGGCCCCGGGCTCGCACCTGCGCACGGACGCCCTGCGCGTCCCCAGCGGCCCCTGCCGCCTGCGGTCCCCCTACTCTGTGGAGGCCATCCTGGCTAGGCCTGACCCCAGACCCCTGAACCCCTCTCGGTTGCCAGTCACCGCCTACCCTGCATCGGGTTTCTGGACTGCCCCTTCCCGGTACCCGGGCCCGGTTTTGTCCTGGGCGTGCCCGGAGACTTGGCTGCCAGGATACCTGAGCGTGGGACTCTACCCGGTGTGTCCCCAGCCTCCTGTGCTGACGCTGCGCGCAGCTCACTTCTGCACCCTTCCGGGCCTCGGCGTCGCAGTTACTGGGCGCCGGGGCTCACGAGTCCGGAGACACGGAGGGAGCAAGTGACAGTGGCTGCAGAAGTAGTCCCTGAGTTCTGAGAACCCCAAACCGTTGTGGGGCGAAGGACTCCTGCAACCTTTGATCTTGCAGTTGAAACAGATGCCACCAAGAAGGACTGAGACCAGACCCTGGTGCGTGGCTTCTCCGGCACGCTGCTGAGAGGGTGGAAGGGGCGGTGAGGGAGCTGGAAAGTCTTGGGTGACTGACACCCTCGCTGGGGCTGTGGGAAGACCCAGCCTTGCTCTCGGTCCCCGCGCAGCTCGAGGTGGAGTTTTTATCCAGAGTGGCATGACCTTCTTCCGCATCCCCTGTGGATAACGCTTGGTAGCGCAGACTCTTCCCCAAGGCTGGCTTGGTCCCTAACCCAGCCCTGCCTCTGTGGGGAGAGGCGGATGCCACGGTGGCTTTTCAGGGAGCTTGCAAAACCCCTTGCCATCCAGTGGGTTCTGACTCCTGGCGACCCGCTAGGACCGGATAGAACTGCCCCATAGGGTTTCTAAGTCTTGGAAACACTGGGACGTAGTCACTAAGTGCCACCGCTGCTAGCCGAAAGGTCAGCAGTTCTCATCCACCAAGCGCTCCTTGGACACTCGAAGAAGCAGTTCTGCTCGGCCCTGTAGGGTCGCTGTGAGTTGTGATGACTCGATGGCACTGGGTTTGATTTACCTTTATTGAAGCACACTGCCACATCTTTCTCCCGCGGTGCGGCTGGGGGTTTCTAAGTGCTAATCTTTCAGTAAGAAGCCAGCTTTCCCACTGCACCACCTGGGCTCCGTATTAATAGGGGTTCCAGTTTCAATGTATGTTTTGGGGAGTAGGTAACACCCATCAAGACAGGGGTTTTCAGTTTTGTCCTGGAACCATGCCCGACACATAGTTGGCATTCCAAAAAGTGTCTTCTGCAGGTGTAAACAGGTGAGCCCCTCGAGATCCCTGGTCTGCTCTTCGTGCATAGGCAAGGAGACAGTGGTTTGGTGGCCGCCGGAGGGCCAGAAGTCAGGCCCCCCGGCAGAGAGTAGCAGCATTGGTTCTCAGCACTGTCCCTTCTTCCTTGTTTTCTGATAGGTCTGTGCCTTCTGGCTGCATCACCTGGCCAGGCAACGGCAGGGCAGTGGCTCCGGCTTGTCTGTTTCCTTCTTCCCAGGTGGGTGGACAGGCAGGTGCTGGCTAACCTTCCCTCCTGATGCTCTTCAGGCCTGGAGCCAACTCCCTGCCTCGGCCTCTGGGACGCCCCAGGCTGGTCCCCAGCCAAGGACCTTCCTGACACTTACCAGTGGAAGAGGTCTGGGACCATGTTTAACTTGGAGCAGCTGGCTGACCTGGAGAAAGTGTTTTTACCGCAGCACAGCCTGGTGGGAAAGAAGCACACCCAGCTGGTGGCCTGGCTCAGCCTCTTGGAGACCCAGGTGGGCCAGCTTGCAGCCAGGCACAGAGGAACCTTGGGACAGATGCTGCTTTCTGGGAGGGCTGGAGGTGGGAGGGACAGGGGCCTTCCTCATCTGTGGCAGGCCACTGGGGGAGGCAGGCCCTAACGTTGGCATCGTCCCTGCAGCAGTCCAGTTGCAAACTATGATGGGAAGAACACATATGGGTAATCCAGATGTTAACCTACAACTTCATAATGTTTGCACACTGAGAGAGCAGACAGTAATTTAGGGAGTGGTTCCAGGGAGTATGCAGAAAACTCGCGGCCGTTGAGTTGATTCCAACTCACAGACACGGTATAGGACACAGGAGAAGTGCTCCATACAGTTTCCAAGGGGCAGCTGGTGGATATGAACTGCTGACTTTTGGGTTTGCAGCCAAGCTCTTAACCACTGTGCCACCTCAAGGGACTGCCCACTCTCAGTGCCATCAAGTCGATTCTGACTCATAGCAACCCTGTAAGACTGAGTAGAATTGCTCCATAATGTTTCCAAGGAGCATCTGGTGGATTTGACCGCCCACCTTTTGGTTAGCAGACATAGCACTTAACCACTATGCCACCAGGGTTTTGTTAAAAAAATAACAGTAAACATTCACACAGGTCCCCCAGCTGCTGTACCATTTCTCTGCTCCCTTCATAGCCAACTTTGGGAGAACTGTCCTCCTTCACAGCCCTTCTGTGGTCGCACCCATGGCCCCAGCTCCTTCGTCATCTTCCTCCCGCCTGTCAGTGCTCAGTGCTGGTGACCGCCCCTTCCTCTGCTGAAACACCCTCATCGCAGGACTTCCGGGAAGCCATGGTCTCTTCTGTTTTTCTTCGCGGTTCTTTGGCCCCTCCTGTCTCCTTTGCAGATGACATTTTCACTTTGAGACCTCACAATCTCTTTGCAGCTGACCTCTGTACTCCCAGCCCACTCACCTGGATTAGAGACCACCTGTAGGTGGCGGGTTGCAGGTTTCTTACTGCTCTTCTGACTGATGCCTTGTTTCCCCTTGGATGCCTCGTGGGAGGACCTTTCAAGCTTAAGGAGTCTAAACCTCGTTCTTCTTCTCTAACTGTGATTAAGTAAAAATATACAATCCAGGTCAGTCTTGCATGCCCACATATCTGCAGCTCCCTCTGCTCTCCTTGCCTGGTGACAGCACACTCCTTTTCACTCTGTATATCCAGTATCCTCTTAAGCATCTGTCCACCCTGTCCACCCTCTTCTGTCCCCTCTAGAAAGAGACCAGTAGGACAGCCTCCCGTAAATGCATAGAACCATCGGGTACGCACACCATGTGGTCACACTGTTCCCTGAGTCCAGTCCATTTTTGTCTGGAGAGTTGACCTCAGCAGTGATTCTGGTTAGAGGCAGCAGCATGTCTACAGGCTGTGTTCCTAGGGCGCCTCCAGCCTGTCAGACCATCAGTTCAGGTCTTTTAATAGGGTTCTTTGGCCGCTCATCTCTTTTTCTAGTGTTGCTTCAGGGACTGTACAGTGTGTTTGCCTTCACAGCTGTCTTTGGTGGTAACCAGGCACCGTCTGGTTCCTCTGGCCACGTGCTGATACAGTCTGCCATTCACATGGGTCCTTCTGTCTCCTGGGCTCTTTGTTCATTATCTTTGTTGTTCTCGGTCATCACCTGTTCCCGATGAGTTGGGAGCATTTGGTGTACCACAGATGACAGCTTCCTAGCTTTTAAGACCCCAGACACCACTCACCAATAAGGGGTGCAGAACACTCGCTTAGCAATAGCCTAGTTATGCCAGTTGGCCTCACTGTCCCCTGAAAACATGATCCCAAGACCACCGCCCCTGCTACTCTATCCTTTGAAATATTGAGTTAAGAAAACCTGTTTGTGAAGTCCAGTTAAGTTGATCTGCTCTCTACTGTGAGCTGTCACTGCTTTCACGTGACTACGTTGCTGTCAACTGTCTAATCTATGACCAGCCCTCTCCCTCCCTCCCCACCCTAGCAGCCATCAGTCTTCTGTACATAAGTCTATTTTTAAGACCTTATAAGAGAAATGTCGTACAATACTTGTCCTGCAGCTGACTGATTTCACTCAGCATCATGTCTTTCAATGGAAACCAGGTTATGAGATGCTTCCTGAAATCTTCATTGTTCTTTATCACTGCATTGTGTCCTGTTGAGTATATGGACCATAGTTTATTTATGCATTCATCTGCTGATGGGCATCTGAAACCTCATTCTTGATGTGTTTTTTTTTTTTCCTTCCCAATTCTGCTCCTTTCCTCCTGAATGACCCCTCCATGTACATGGTCACTCAAAACCCTACCCACCTTTCATTCCTCCTTCTCCCTGAAGTCCAGTCCATCCTCCTCATCACTGCTACCTCCAAGACAGCTGGATCTATTCGTGTCCATTGGCCTGGTTCACACTACCTGGCTGTCACTGGATTACAGCAGTAGTGTCCCAGCTGTCTCCCTGCTTCTGCGTCCCTCCATCCTTCACACCGTCACCAGGCATGCAGTTCTCAGAAAGTACCAGTAAGATGAGGGTACGTCTCACTTATAAAGCATCCAAGTTAACAGTCCTGTGGCCTTTGGGATACTTGGACGTCTGACTCTTGCCAGCCTCACCCACTGTACTTGCCGTCGGTTTCCTCTCATGCTCGCATTTGGGCTATGCTACCCTCCTTTCTGGTCCTCCAACCCGCCAAGCTTGGTGTCACTTCATGGCCTTCCTGCAGGCTGACCCCGTCCTGCTCGTCTCCGTCCCTGCCAGAGTGGCCTCCGCTTGTCTCAGCCGTGGCTTCAGTGTGGGTTCCTGGGCATTCCTGCCCCCGGCCCCCTGTTCTGCCCTCTGCGTCTGTTTCTTTGCTGAGATGTCTGTGTGAGTCTCCTCGAGCCGACAGTGAGGTTGCTCTGTCACCACCGCCCAGGGCCACAGCTGGCACGGAGCGGGAGCTTGCTGGACACGGAGGGAATGGACAGTGCCTGGAAGGACAGGAAAGAGTGTTCTGGAGAGGAGCTTCCTTTAGGAGAAAGAGCAAAGTTCTGCCAGGCAGAGAGAGACGGGCACACCAGGAGGAGGGGGCAGCAGGAGCGGCAGGGCTCCTTCTGACCTCCGGCCCCAGAGCCCAATTATAGGGGAGGGTCTGGTTCCAGAACCGCAGGGTCAAGTATCAGAAGCAGCAAAAGCTGAAGCTGCCAGCCCGGTCAGCCATCAGCGGTCACTGACTCTTGGGACGAGTCCTCCAGTGGCTCTGACGTCAGGCCTCAGGGTGAAGGCGGGGCATCAGCACAGACAGCTGAGGACCTGCCAGGGCCTCCCCCGTGACATCTGGTTCATTCTTTCTGGCGCACCAGTGGGCTTGCTGGCCCCACACATGGATCTTACCCAACAAATGGCACCCAAGGAGTCTGACCTGTCTGGGGCTTCTTTTCCCAAAGACTCCTGGGAGAGTGGAGAAACTCAGTGGGCAGAGGCGTAGCCGTTCACCCGGAGCTCTGCATCCTGGGCCCAGTGACTGGACTTTTGAACCTTTCTTTCTGTGCTACTAGCATGCTGATCATTTACCCCTGAAAGGGTGAGGGGCTATCTGCAAAATGCTGGAGCCGTGCTAGGCCCAGGGCCATGGGCCACAGCTGTTGGGGCTTTCCTTGGGCCTCCCTTGCACCCCGCTGGGCTGGTGCTGCACCTCAGGGATTGCTCACCTGACTGTGGGTAGGAGCCTCCTTGAATCAGCACTCAGGCCAAGCAGACTGTTTTCTACCAGAGCTGGTGGGGTCCAGGGCAAGGAGGAGGCGAAGACAGCCCACTTAGCCCCCTTCTCGGCTTCTGAACATGTTCTTGTTTAATCTGAACGGTTACCACTCTTAGCGGGGGGGGCGCCTGGGGCCTTCTTAGAGTAGATACCACCCTGCCCACCCTCCAGCTGTCAGCCTCTACGGCTACCCGTCTTTGCAGAGAACGAGAGATTTGACTCCGTCTGTGCCCAGGCTAGCATTTGATCAAGAACAGCCGTGTTTCCACGCAGTGGTTACTGTTCCCCGTTTGGTGACCCCGGCTTGTGTCCCCCATGCCTTCCAGGGACCCGGCTGGCTTTGTCCCTAGGGAAGACGCGTGGGTAGCCAACGTCCCCCCCGTCCGCCGTGAGGCCCGCCGAGGCCTGCCCCCAGCGATTCCAGTGCTGCATCCACATCGCTGCGCCGGTGCAGAGGTTCACACTAGCCATGAGGACACACAAAACTGCGCCGCGGAAAAGCATACAGGCAGGCCCAGCCGCACGCGACCCAGCAACCAAAGGATTTTACGTAGCAAGACGAAGGAGACCCAGCGCGAACCGCGAACCCTCCCGCCCCGCTGGACACGCGCCCCGGGGGCGGGGCCTCCGGGCGGGCGGGCCCACGGTGGGCGGACCCACGGTAGGCGGGCCCACGGTGGGCGGGGCCTCCGGGCGGGCGGGGCTAAGGGTCGGGAGGTGGCGGTGCCGGCGCCCCCAAAATGGCGGCCTCCATGGGCGAAGTGTTCTCCTTCTGCGTGGGCGTGGGGGGCCCGGCCCGGGTCCCCGTGGAGGTCCGCTTCGTGAGCAGCTCCAAGGTGAGGCTGGGCCGGGTGCCGAGGACCCTCACCTCGTCCGGCCTTGGGGGCAGCCCCCCGGATTCCGGTCCCGGGCCCGGAGGCCCCGCTGCCGCCCGGGGGCCGCCGCCCCGCGCCTGCTCGCCGCCCCGCGGCTCCTGCCCGGTCGCCGCGTCGGCCCCCAGGCGCAGGCTCGGGGCGCCGTGACGCGGGCGGGCGGGCGCGGCCGGAGTCGCCCCCGAGAGCGGGCCGCAGCCCTGGCGGGGGTGGGCGGAGGGAGCTGAGGGTCTGAGCCGCGCGGGTCCCCAGGGAACTTTCTCGGAGAGGTTGGGGTGCGGCGTGGGGGCTGGTGAGGGGAGAGGCCGGGGCCTGGAGTTGGGGCTGGAATGCGAGGCCTTAGGGGCGTGGGGAAGATTTCTAAGCGGGAGGGGGCCGTGACTTGCTCGATCCTTTTTATCACCGGGCCGCCGTTGTAGAAAAAGTAGAAAATGCGTGTAAGGGGAAAGACGGAAAACAACCGGCAGTCCTGTCGTGCAGACTTTTTTCAACATTTTCCTATGCTTGTGAAACATACGGTGCCGTGGAGGCGTCTGATCGCTGACCTCACACGGGGCAGTGGGGTAGTAGCGTCAAGACCTGTCCCCGAGGTCGCCGAGGCGGAGTTCGGACGTGCTGCCTCCCTCAGCCTCCTCCCCGGTTCTGATCCCAGCCGACCCTGTTACCTCTCTGCTGGGCTGTGTAATTCTTTATAGTGGCCACACAAGTCTCAGAGGCAGCCCTCAGGATTATGGGGTTTACTGGGGAAGTCACCCAGGGAAACTCTTGGCCGACTCTGGCTGATGGGGCCCTGTAAGACAGAGCAGAACTGCCCCATAGAGCTTCCACAGAGTGGCCAGTGGGCTTGAACTGCTGTTTGGTTAGCAGCTGAAGTCTTAACCACTGTACCACCAGGCCCTGCTAGGGACTGGGAACAGCCCTACCAGGACAGTGTCTCCACCATGCCCACAGGCAGGCCTCCTCTGGCCCTTGCCCCCAGGGTCCCAGCCTTTGCCCTCCTTGAAGAAGTGCCACAAAAGCCGTCTAGCTCCACTGACGGGGATGCAGCCTGCCCGCAGCCGCTCCCCACCCCTCCTCCGTGGGCCGGGAGGCCCCCGGTACTGCCGTGGTGCTGCTGCCGCTGTTCCTCTGCCAGTGCTTCTCGCTGTTTCCGGCCTTGGAGCTCTGTCTCCTGGGTCTGGGAGGTTCCTGGCACAGGGGTCAAAGGGCGTCCTTCACTCCTGGCTCTTCCTTTTTTGGCGGTGGTGCAGTCCCCCCTTCTGCCTCTGAGATGGCTCATTTTAATCTGAGTGGGATGGCAAAACTGACCAGTCGTCTTATTAGGGTTGCATATACTTGAATTACATGATCCCATACCCACAAGGATGTTGTGCACCTTCTTTGCATTATCAGCAAGCTGCCCAATCCCCTGGCGGACCACAGGCACCTTATTTGCATAGTCTTACCCGTTCATGTAGTGGGAGTTACACGATTATAGCAAGAAGGTCCATGTAAAAGCAGTTTTTCACAGTATGTGAATGGAAACCCCGGGGACGTACTGTTTAGTGCTATGTTTGCTAGCCAGAGTTGGCAGTTCAGATCTGCAGGGTGCCTCTCAGAAACTGGGGCGGTTCTGCTCTGACCTGTGGGGCTGCTGTGAGCTGGGGTTGACTCAGCAGTGATGACACCCTGTCTGTGTCTCTGCACATGTATGTTTAAAGAGAGAAAAGAACCTACTGCCATAGGTGGATTGTGACTCATAGCAACCCTGTAGGACAGAGTAGAGCTGCCCCATAGAGTTTCCAAGGAGTGCCTGGTGGATGCAGACTGCTGACCTCATGGTTAGCAGACACGGCACTTAACCACTGGGCCACCAGAGTTTCTATATGTGTGTATGCAGACACACACATGTGTACACGTGTGGTATGTTCGAGTTATGTTTTTAGAAGCTGCATTTTTATGAAGGAATGCTGGTGGCACAGTGGTTAAAGCACTCAACTGCTAACCGGGAGGCTGGCCGTCCAGGCCGGCCGGTGTTGCCGACGCTGTCGGATGTGGCTGGCTGCTCCCCTGAGGGTCCCAGCCTCGGAACCCTGAGGGGCGGCTCTGCCCTGTCACGGGGTCCCTGTGGGTTAGGTTCGACTTGTCTGCAGGGAGTTGGTCTGGGTTTGGCCCTGTGAGGCAGGAACGGAGGTGAGCGTTAAGCTTGGGACCCCAGTTCATTCAGGCAGGCCCCTGTGGCAGACGTGAGTTTCTGTGTGACCTCCCCACTGGGGCTGGGTCGGAGGTCTTGAAGCTGAGCGTGCACACGCGTGTTCCCGGCGGCACGGAGTGATGTCCTGCCTCGTCATCTCGGCTGGCAGAGGGATGCTGCGTGGCGTGGCTCCGTCTTGTGCACAGGTTTCTGTCTGATGAGAGCGGGTGCTTTGACCACATGTGCAGCTGCCCCTGCCAGCCCGTGAGTGATGTGTTTCTTCATCTCCTAGTCTTCATACCGATCCAGTCCCTCAGCCCAACACTCTGCCCTGGAGGCTTCCGGAACGTTCCTCCCTAGAACAGCTCCCAGCTTCCTGGTCTCCTCAGCTGCTCACGTCTCCCACCTCCGCCCCAGAGTCCCCAGCGCTCCCGGCTGGTGTCAGTGACCACGTGCCACGTCAGCCCGCAGTGCGAGGGTCCCTTGGATTCTCGACTGCTGGTGTGCAGTGACAGACCCTCTCTTCCCCTCAGCCGCCTCCTGTCCTCCTCTTGTCCCTCATCACCTCACTGCAGCTGCCCACTCACCCGGTGGCCTGGCCTGGCCCTCCCCTCAGCCCCGGCTCCGGAAGATGAATGGCCGGGGCTGGGCCGTGCTGGACCTGCTGCAGCGCAGCGTCGCCTGGGCACCGGCCTGGCAGCAGGTGGGGGCCTGTGGGCTGTCTGAGTTGGTGGTCAGCCGGCAGGTGTCAGTGTGATTTTGTCTTCCTGGGACTGTCACTTCAGGGTCATGGTTTTTTTTGGTAAAATGGGAAAGGCTTTTTGTTTTTTTCTGTTACTGAACAGTTTAAATACCACTAGGATTGCTTTGATGGTTTGGGACAGCTGGCTTGTGAAACTCTAAAGATGGCGGACTGCCCTGGGGACAGTTTTTAACCACTTTCTCTGCTGCCACAGGGAACACAGGCAGGAATGGTTTGCAGATTTACCAACTACTGTGCCAGAGGAGGCAAGACCAGTCAGAACCGAAACCTGGCCAGCTGTGGGCAGGAAGACACATGTGTGGCCATAGCCTGTCCCTTTATCACTCTGTCCACTGCGGGGTAGACTCCCAGAATTGTGCACAGGATTGAGATTGGTGGCTCGTGGCTTGCTCAGGGCCTGTCCTGGACGTTGTTCGAGCCTGGCAGGCATCCCTGTCTGCCCTGCGGCTGGTGCTGGCAGGGGTAGGCTCTCAGAGAGGCCACAGGAATGGCCATTTTGCTGCTCTGTCCTGTGCCTTTTCTCCTTTTGTGGTGGCAGCCCAGTGCTGTGGGGGCACTGTCTCCGCCCTTGGCTGGGACACGGGGGTAAGTGCCCTGCTGGCCCTGTGGCTGGGAGGGGCTGAAGCAGCCCCGGTGTCTTTTTGTGCATTGGAGCAAGGCGGATTGGGAAATTCTTTTCCCATCTGCCTTACTTTGTGGCGTGCGTCTTCACCTGTGTTTCCCAAACTCCAGCACGCGTGTCAATCATCAGAAGGCAGGTTCTGGTTCCACAGGTCTACTGTGAGGCCCAGGAGGCTGCCTGCTGTCAGCTGACTCTGAGGCCACCGGCCTGGGGACCATACTTTGTGTTTTTATTGCGCTTTAGGTGAAACTAGACACCTCAGTTTCTCTACGGAAATGTTGACCCACCTTGTTAGGTGGCCCTGGTTGCCCTCCCCACACTGCCCCTCTCCAGCCCTGCTTTCCTGGGTCCCCTCAGTGAGCTCCTGTCCCTTCTGCCTGCTTGTCCTACCACCAGACAGGAGCCGCCCACTTACCCTTGTGGGCCTCCTGAGACTGAATGCACGGCCCTCGAGAGTCTTCGTACATTCTGTAGCCCAGTCTAATCTTTTGGAGAGTTGGCTCCAAGAATGGTCTGCGTTCTGGGTTAACAGGCAGGGGCTGTGTCTTGGGGGGCTCCTCTAGGCCCAGCAGACCACTGAGTCTGGTCTTTGTACACAACTGTGACTCTGAAAGCTGCGCCCCAATTTTCTCCTGCTCTGTCGGGGTCTCTGTTGTGGTTGTGTAGTCACGAGCACCATCTTGTTCGTCGGGTTTCAGGCTGAAGGAGTCGCTGGCTTACGTGGCCCTCTTGTCCCCTGGGCTAATATTTTCCTTGTGTCTTTGGTGTTCTTCCCTCTCCTTTGCTCTGGGCACGTTGGGACACGGACCTTACTTTGAATAGCCAGGAGCCGAGGCACATTCGTCTGTGCTGTGTCATTGCATCTGGTAGGTGGTACAGTACTCATTCTTTATACGGGAGACAGAGGCAGAGAAAGGCCAAGACTGGGCCAAAGGCTCGTGGCAGGTCATCACCTGGACTGGTGGAGGGTGAGCTCTGCTGGGAACACTTTGTAGGGTCCCGCACGGAGGGAGGGAAGACGTCGACGGGAAATGGACAAAGGAGACAGAAAAGAATTTTCTGGTTTAAGGCAGCCCGACCCAGAGAGCAAGAGATCTTCTTCTGTGTTTCTGTGTCGAGAGCTGTCGTCTTTATTTTTTATAGGTGAGCTGACGTAGTTAGTCACCCTATTTTCTTTATAACATAAACTATTGGTTAACAAGAAACTGATCCATCATTATTGGCTAACAAGAAAGTGACCCCTCGTGGTCTTCTTCTTCTAATTAATTGTCAAGGCCTTTTTGAATAATTGTCTAAGCCAGGTGTCTGTGGTGATAAACGTCAGGAACACAATTAATGGTTTTATTCGTACCTCAAAGTGGAAGGCACAGAGGAGTAAACTTTCCAAGGCCTAACCACTTGACTGTCTCCATTTGTTTCTCTGAGTTCTTATTTATATCTTCCTGTGCAGATAGTAAGCGCCTGCCATTCTCTAATTAAGCCAGCTGCACTAAAAAAGATGTTTCTTTAGTGTTATCAGTTTTGCATACCAACTATAAAGAATTTAGAAGTTTATTTATTCTTGTGTAGTTTTAATGGCAATGTGGAGAATTGTCCTTGAGAGCTTTTCAAGGGTTAGCTTGCAAACCTGTGTATGTGAAGAAAAGGGAGGGGAATACAACTAGGGGGAAGCCAGTGAAGCTGGGCAGGCCTCAGTGCTATCAGGCATGCTGCATTGAAATCCATTTCTCTGATCTCTATGCCCCAGAAGTTCCTGATCAGATTGTCCCAATATAGTCTCATAAACCGAGGGGTTGAAGCCCCTCTTAGGAGGCACCTCCTTGATCCTCATGTCAGGAGAGGGGGCCCCGCTCCCGGCAGAGCTCGTTCTGTAGAGTAGCACCTGACTACTGGCTAAGAGCCTCAGGTACCCAGCAGGGCAGGAGGTAGAGTGCTCTCCCCTAAGCTCAGCCGCCCTCCTCTCCTCTGGGGTGGGATCCTCTGTAACCTGAGCAGGAGGTAGAGTGCTGCCCCCCAAGCTCAGTCGCCCTCCTCTCCCATGGGGTGGGATCCTCTGTAACCTGAGCAGGAGGTAGAGTGCTGCCCCCCAAGCTCAGTCACCCTCCTCTCCCATGGGGTGGGATCCTTCTGTAACCTGAGCAGGAGGTAGAGTGCTGCCCCCCAAGCTCAGTCGCCCTCCTCTCCTGTGGGGTGGGACCCTTCTGTAACCCAAGCAGGAGGTAGTGCACTCCCCTCTGAGCTCAGCTGTCCTCTCCCATGGGGTGGCATTCTTCTGTAACCTGAGCAGGAGGTAGAGTGCTAGAGTGCTCTCCCTGAGCTCAGCCGCCCTCCTCTCACGTCGGGTGGGATCCTTCTGTAACCCAAGCAGGAGGTAGTGCACTCCCCTCTGAGCTCAGCTGCCCTCCTCTCCCATGGGGTGGGATCCTTCTGTAACCTGAGCAGGAGGTAGTGCACTCCCCTCTGAGCTCAGCTGCCCTCCTCTCCCATGCGGTGGGATCCTTCTGTAACCTGAGCAGGGCGTAGCGCATTCTCCACTGAGCTCAGCTACCCTCCCTCACCTGTTGGGCAGGGCTTTTCTGTAACCCCGAGCGGGTGGTAGAGGACTCTCCCATAAGCTCAGCCACCCTCCCTCTCCTATGGTAGGATCTTTCTGTAACCCCAAGTGGAAGGTAGAGCACTCTCCTGTAAGCTCAGCAGCTCTCCTCTCCTATGGGGTAGAATCCTTCTGTAACCAGAGCAGGAGGCAGTGTACTCTCCTCTAAGTTCAGCTGCCATCCCTTGCCCTCCCTTGCCTGTGGGGTGAGATCCTTCTGTAACCCAAGCAGGAGGTGGAGCACTCTCCACTGAGCTCAGTCGCCCTCCCTCTCTTGTGGGGTAGGATCCTTCTGTAACCCAAGCAGGAGGTGGAGCACTCTCCACTGAGCTCAGTCACCCTCCCTCTCTTGTGGGGTAGGATCCTTCTGTAACCCAAGCAGGAGGTAGTGCACTCCCCTCTGAGCTCAGCTGCCCTCCTCTCCCGTGGGGTGGGATCCTTCTGTAACCCGAGCAGGAGGTAGTGCACTCCCCTCTGAGCTCAGCTGCCCTCCTCTCCCGTGAGGTGGGATCCTTCTGTAACCCGAGCAGGAGGTAGTGCACTCCCCTCTGAGCTCAGCTGCCCTCCTCTCCCGTGGGGTGGGATCCTTCTGTAACCCAAGCAGGAGGTGGAGCACTCTCCACTGAGCTCAGTCGCCCTCCCTCTCTTGTGGGGTAGGATCCTTCTGTAACCCAAGCAGGAGGTAGTGCACTCCCCTCTGAGCTCAGCTGCCCTCCTCTCCTGTGGGGTGGGATCCTTCTGTAACCCGAGCAGGAGGTAGTGCACTCCCCTCTGAGCTCAGCTGCCCTCCTCTCCCGTGGGGTGGGATCCTTTTGCAACCCCACGTGGGAGGTAGAGCACTCTCGCCTAAGCTCTGCCGCCCTCCTCTCCCGTTGGGTAGGATCCTTCCGTAACCTGGAGCAGGAGGTAGAGCACTCGCTGCTATGCTTGGCCACGCTCCCTGTCTGGTGGGGTGGGATCCTTCTGTAACTCCCGGTGTGAGGTAGAGCACTCTGCCTTAAGCTCAGCCACCCCCCCTCTGCTGTAGGGTGGGATTCTTCTGTAACCACTGCAGGTAGTAGCCTAGCTACCAGGATCCTGGCGGGGTGGGGTGGTGCCTGAGAGAAGACTGTCCAACCGTCACCCACTCCTGGTACCAGAGACAGCCTGCCACGAGCCTTGGCACTGCTCTGGCCACTCTAAAAGTTCTGAGGGTTGTGCACTGGCCATCCTGGAGGCCTGTCCCTGTCTCTCTCCCTCTGCTCTGATGGTCGTCAGGAGGTGTGACTGAACGCAGGTCAGGGCTGCATTTCCCGTGTGAGGCTTTGTGGAGGGGCTGCCCCTTCCCCATGAGCCCCTCGGGGCAGAGGCCTTTGCTGCTACCCAGCATGGAGTCTGCAGCAGTGTCCCCCATCTCCCCTCTCTGCCCTCAGGGAAAGGGGCTGTTTGCCCAGCAACTGATCCGGAAAGGGGAGACCATCTTCGTGGAGCGGCCCCTGGTGGCAGCCCAGTTTCTCTGGAATGCCCTGTACCGCTACCGAGGTGAGCGTGCCACCCCTCCTTGCGGCAGCCGGGAAGTGCGGTGCTCACAGCCCACCCAATGTCTTTGGGGCCAGGGAGTCAGAGGAGTGGCTGTCGTGTCATGAGAAGTGGGCTGATGACCTGGTCCCTGGCCGATCTCGGCCATCGGGGCCGTGAGTGTGCTCTGAGGGCGGAGGACAGCATTGCAGGTGGGTCACAGTGTCTGGCCCACAGGATGTCATGCCGAAGGGCCCTCTGCACAGCGGCCTACCAAGAGGAGGCTGAGCTGGGGCTCAGGGGCTAGTGGGATGCCCCAGGCTCTTAACTGAGAGCCCATGTGTGAAGGGGTGGGTCAGGTGACTGGACAGAGTCGGGGAGAGCCCCACAGACTGAGCCCGACAGACAGGCTCCTGGCAAGGCCGGGGTGGAGTGCATCCCTTCAGCGTCTTCACTGACACGGCCGCTCAGTCACTGGCCCAGTGTCATGGAGAGTCTGCTGTGTGTGCCAGGCCCTGCCTGGGAGGCCCTGCAGATGGCGCTGTGAAGGGTGTGCAGGGGTCATGTCCAGGTCTCGTCCTCAGCCTGTGACCACTGCCTTCGGGCACTGGAGAAGGCAGAGGAGAATGCCCAGAGGCTGACTGGCAAACCGGGCCAGGTTCTGCCCCATCCGGAGCTGTGCACTGTGCGCAAGGACCTCCACCAGAGCTGTCCTCACTGCCAGGTGGGTGTCCCCGGGTGGCAGGGGATCAGATCCTCCTGGGGAGCCAGGCTTGAGGACAGAGGGGGCTGTGGGTCTCTGGGAGGATGCGGATACCAGAAGGGCTCGCTGCTGGTTCAGCTTGTCCTCCCTGTCCCAGCTCCACTGTCTGGAGTGTGGGCCTGGTGGGAGCTGGCTGCCGGCCTGGCAGGGTTTTCTGTCTACCTGAGGCGCTGTCTTCCTCCCTGTGGTGTGACGAGCCTGGGAAGGCACCCTGTCCCAGTCTCAGATGCCCTGTCCCAGTCTCAAGCACCCTGTGCCAGTCTTGGGCGCCCTGTTCAGTCCCAGGCATCCTGTCCCAGTCCCGGGCACCCTGTCCCAGTCTCAGATGCCCTGTCCCAGTCTCAGGCACCCTGTCCCAGTCCCGGGCACCCTGTCCCAGTCTTGGGCGCCCTGTCCAGTCCCAGGCATCCTGTCCCAGTCCCGGGCACCCTGTCCCAGTCTCGGGCACCCTGTCCAGTCCCGAGTACCCTGTGCCCACCCATCTCACCCCCATGGAGCTCTGGCTCCTGGTGTTGTGGGGCAGAAGTGCATAGGGCATTGGTGACTAGGGCGGGCCTGGGCCCTGGGAGCTGAGCCCTGCCCACCGCCAGGTGATGTACTGCAGTGCTGAGTGTCGGCTGGCGGCCGCTGAGCAGTACCACCGGGTCCTGTGTGCAGGTCCTTCGCAAGACGACAGCCTGCACCCCCTCAACAGGCTGCAGGAGGCATGGAGGTAGGTGGCACCCCCTTCTCTGTGGTGCCCTTCCCCGCCTGCCTGCCCTAAGCTCAGGAGAGCCTCGGTTACCTCTCCCAGCTTTTCCCATTCTGAGACATGGACGGGGCCTCGGTGCCGGCCCCTGCCCCTGACCCGAGATGCCCGTCCTGCCATCCCTGGTGGGACCACACTGCCACAGAGGTCCTCAGTAAGCCTCAGTGCTGGCCCCCTGCCTCTGACCCGAGCTGCCTGTCCTACAGTCCCTGGTGTGTCCACCACAGAGGTTCTCTGTAGGCCTGTAAGGACGTGAGGCCATCCTAAGTCCCAGCCTGTGCTTTCCCTCTGGTTGCAAATGGAACCGGTGGCTGGGGCTCCCCGTGGCTGGGGCTCCCCATAGTGGCGAGATGGACCCTGCTCAGCACCGGGGAGGGAACTGCCGCCGACTGTCTTCTCCCCCCAGGAGTGTTCACTACCCCCCCGAGACGGCCAGCATTATGTTGATGGCCCGGATGGTGGCCACGGTGAAGCAGGTGGGCCCACCTACCACCCTCGAGTCCTGGCTCTGGGCCCCCTCACCCTGGGCACCCCTCCTCAGCCTCCTCCCCCTCAGAGCTCTGGCCTTCCAAGGGGGTGCTGCTTGCTCTGGAAACTTTTGCAACCCACTGAGTGCGTCAGGTGGGATGCGGGCAGAGCCGGGGGCCAGTTTCCCTGTTGTCCTTGATCTCCGGGGCAGTGGCAATTTGTGCATTGGATCAGAGGTGCTGCCTTTCCAGGACTGTGTCACTCACCAGCAGTGTGTATAGCCTCCTGGCAGTGGTTGGTCCCCCATTTTCCAAAGCTTGGGTGTATGGGTCAGCTTGGCTCTGGCTGGGAAGTGGTTAGTGTATGGGGGAGGAGGTGTCTGTGAGCCCACGTGTCTGTGAGCCCACGTGGGTGTGGGGGTGCATGTGTGTGCATGTGCATGGTGTGTGTGACCTTTCGGTGTGTCTCTTCACCTCAGGCCAAGGAGAAGGATCACTGCATCAGGTGTCTGTGAGCCCATGTGAGTGTGTGTGTGTGCCCATGCGTGTGCATTATGTGTGTGACGTTTGGGTGTTTCTCTCCACTCAGGCCAAGGATGAGGATCACTGGATCTGGTGTCTGTGATCCCACGTGGGGGTGTGTGTGTGCATCTACGTGCGTGTGCATGGTGTGTGTGACCTTTTCGTGTGACTCTCCACCGCAGGCCAAGGATAAGGATCTCTGGATCCGGCTTTTTTCCCAGTTCTGTAACAAAACGGCCAACGAGGAGGAGGAAATTGTCCACAAGCTCCTGGGGGACAAATTCAAGGTCAGTCTTCTCCTGCGGTGGCTTTCTGCGGGGAGTCTCACCCTGGGCCCTTCAACAGAGCTTGCGTTCCTGGTGCTGCGTGACTTCATGGCCCAAACAAAAAAGCCACTGCTAATGCCAATGCCCAGAGACCCCGGGGGACAGAGCAGAGCTGCCCCGCTGTTTCTGAGGAGCGCCTGGCAGCCTCAGACAGCTGGCCTGTTTCGGTTGGCGGACGCGGCACTTTCCCACCAGCCACCAGGGTTTCCACTTCATGGCCAGTGGCACTGACGAGGGCAGGTGGGGTGGTGGGAAGGCAGGACCCCAGAACAGGGTAACCGCTTGCCAGCAGGTCAGTTCCAGCTCCTGGGGGCTTCATGTGTCAGAGCAGAGCTGTGCTGGGCAAGGTTTTCGGATGATCTGGGGGCCCCTCTGGTGGATGGCAGCTGAGCAGCTCACGGGGTAGTGCCGGGCGCGCCTCACGAGAGGGTCCAGCCAGGTGCGCCTGCCACCGCCACATCAGTTCTGACCGGCGCTGCCCTGCCCGAGCTCTCCCAGGAGCACGTGGTGCGTGTGGGCTGCCCTTTTGGTGGGCACCTGGAGCTGCCGGCCTGCGTGCCACCAGGGATTCCCCGATAGGGTGGCGGTGGGAAAATCAGGTGTCAGAAAACTGAGAGCTGGGGTCCCACAGAGTCCAGGAGCAGTGAGGAACAGCTGTTACTGCCAGCCGTTTAGTGCCCACTGACAGTCACTGGGGACAAAGAGAACCCAACTTCCGCGCAGGAGCTGCCTGAGAGCGGAGGCAGGGTGGGACAGGGACGTGTCTGGAATACCTAGAGCGTGCCTTGCAGCTGGGGTTCTGGTGGGACACATAGACCGATCTGGTTTGGAGACCAGTTTGGGGTCCTGGAGGTTGGTAAGAACCTGCCCAGGCCTGCTGTTTCGGGGTTTGGCACCGTCTGTGGCCTTTCTCCACCCCTGGGCAGGCCCAGTCTACAGGGCTGGCTTTCCATCTGTCCTCCCCTGGGAAATGCTCAGGGTGCAAGTCTGTCCCTGCTTTCCCAACCCAGGGCCAGCTGGACTTGCTGCGGAGACTCTTCACGGAGGCCCTGTACGAGGAGTCCCTCAGCCAGGTGAGCCTGTGGGGGTGGGGGCCCAGAGCTGAGCCTGTCTCTCGGGCCGGGGTGGGGTCTTGCACAGAAGACCTCCTGGGCAGAGTGGTGTGGGGGTGCGGAATAGGTGTCTGTGACCACACGTCTGTCTCCTCCCCGCCTCCCTGCAGTGGTTCACTCCCGACGGGTTCCGGTCTCTCTTTGCTCTTGTTGGGACCAATGGCCAAGGGATCGGGACCAGGTTAGGAGGGCATGTTCCAGGCTCAGGGGGAGATGGACCAAGGGCAGCTGTAGGCCTTCCGTGATAGCGGGGACAGGATGTGGCACTGGCCAGACACTAGGCTGGGCACTGAGAGCTCAGGAAGAAGGCGGAGGATGACTCTCTTCTTTGGGGGGGCCCATCCTCGAGAGAGACATGGGTGTGGGTGGGAAACCCTTCCACTTGGCTGAATGTGCCGAGGGTGGGGGGCGCCCTGTGACCTGGCCTCCTCCTCTCTGCCCGGGGTCCCGGGGCCCCAGCTCCCTGAGCCAGTGGGTCCATGCCTGTGATGCCCTCGAGCTAAAGCCACAGGACCGCGAGCAGCTGGACGCCTTCATCGACCAACTGTACAAGGACATTGAGGCTGGTGGGTGAGAGGGGGCCCCTCGCTCTCCCCCCAGGGAGCGCAATGGAATGCCTGTGGGTGGCAGGGGAACAGCCTCAGATCTGGACAGAGGCTCAGGGCTGTGGGTGAGCTGCTGGAAGTCTAACAGTGAGCTGAGGGGACGTGTGGAGACCAGGTGTGCGTGTGTGGGGAAGCCAGCCCCGGTCTCCGAGAGGCAGTCCCCCGTCTGGGGCGTGGCTGGGACAAGGCCTGCACATTTCTGTTTCCCAGCCACCGGCGAGTTTCTCAACTGCGAAGGATCCGGCCTCTTCGCACTGCAGAGCTGCTGTGAGTCCTGGCCCTGACGCCCCGTTAGTTCTCGGCCAGCTGTCTGTGGGCTGTAGGGGGGCAGGGGTCTGGGAAGAGGGCCAGGCCTGGGCTTCCTCGGGGGTCTGCCCGGGGCAGTTCGGTGCCCCCATCTTCCAGGCAGTCCTTCACCTGACTCTGAGCTCTGGCACGTGTTCCTGCTGGCCCAGCCCTGTGCAGGGGGATGCACACGGCTCTGACTGCTGTGGTGTGTGTTGGGGGGGGGGGGTGGCCCTTAGGCCGCCTCTCCCAGATCTCAGCCTCCCACCCTCAGAGTCCTCCCTGCAAAACCCCCTCCCCAGCCAAGCTCAGAGGGCCTGACTCAGTTGTTGAAGTGTCGAAGTGTCCACTGGCAGACAGACGTGTCCTTGAGACACGGGCCAGCTGAGAAAGAGGTCGGCCTCTGAGCAGGGCAGCCCCAGCGGGTGGCAGGGCAGGGACGTGCAGTGCCTGGTGCCTGTGCTATGTGGCCTTCAGAAGAGCGCCGGACAGTCAGGGGATGAAAGAATGGTAGGAGCCAGGGCTGTGCCCATGGGCGCTGTCCTTTTACTGCCCAGTCATCATCCCCTCCGTCCCCATCCAGGCAACCACAGCTGTGTCCCCAACGCAGAGACCTCCTTCCCAGAGAACAACTTCCTCTTACACGTCACTGCCCTGGAGGACATTCAGGCAGGAGAGGTCAGGAGCCAGAGCTGGGGAGGGCGGGCAGGGGACCGCCACATTTCTTTCTAGGTGCTGTAGCAGCAGTGGCCAGAGCCCTTCCAGTTTGGGCTGCTGGGTTGAACCCCAGCACCCCAAGGGCACAGATCCTTCTCTCATGGGTGTGCGTTCGGAGCAGTGTCTGAGGGCCAAACGGTGTCACCTAGGCTCTCCTCGTCAGCAAACATGATTTCTGAGATGGGAGCCGCGGGCCCGGGGCGGGCTGGCCTGTTGGAGGCCAGGTGATTTTAGGGTCCTGGCTGCTGGCACAGGGTGTGGAGCCTGGATGAACCTCCTTCTTGGGTGGGCAGCATCACACAGACAACCTAAACCCTGCCCTGACTGGCTTTAGCTGAGGCCTGAGGCCGACCCCAGTCTCTTCTGTCCAGACACAGCTCTTACAGCCTCCTGCCTGCTGAAGCCTGGGGGTGCACTGGGGGTGCACTGGGGGAGCGGAAGTGCTGGTCCTGTCTGCTGTGGGGAGCAGACACTGAGAGCCCGCCTTCTCCTCCCCTGCGCTCACCCCCGCCCCCAGGATATCTGCTTAGCTTCCTCCCCTCCCCAGGAAATACCCATGAGCTCACACCCCACCTTCTCTCCTCCCCTGCTCCCCTCCCCTCCGTAGGGGGTCCTTACCACCTCACCCCTGCCTCTCCCCCTCCCCTCTGCAGGAAGTCTGCATCAGCTACTTAGACTGCTGCCAGCGTGAGCGCAGCCGCCACAGCCGCCACAAGGTCCTCAGGTGCCAGCAGGGGACATGGTGGGCAGTGGGGTGACAGGGTCCCCTGTCCCCACAGCTGCCTGACTTCCCCCCCCCGCCCCCACATCTCCTGCAGGGAGAACTATCTTTTTGTCTGTTCCTGCCCCAAATGCCTGGCAGAGGCTGATGAACCCAATGTGACCTCAGAGGAGGAGGAAGATGACGAGGAGGAAGGGGAGCCAGAAGCCGCAGAGCTGGGGGAGGAGATGACTGATGTGTGACACTGCTCTGCCCAGTGGGGGGCTCTGCTGCATCCCTGCCATCAAAAGGGGCCCTTCTTCAGAGGAGAGGCTTGGCAGGCCCCCACCCATGCTGCCTGCTTCCCCGCTCCAAGTAGTCTGCCTGGGGCAGGACAGAGGATGGGCCCTGGGCCTGCACCGTGGCCGACCTGACGCCCTGGACACTGCTGCTGAGCTGGCCCAGCCCCTGCGCTGTCACTGAGCCCTGCACAACTGGCCCTCTGGAGCCCCTGCACACCCAGCTGTGCGGAGCTGGAGCCGAGGTCTGACGTACCTCTCCACTTGGCTCACAGCCTCCCCTCACCCACCCGCCTGAGGCATTCCCCCCCCAGCTTATTCTCTCTGGAAGGGACAACGAAGTGGCAGGGCCTTGCCAACCCCAGGGGGGCAGTTCTCTGCACAGGTGAGGCTGCCAGGAGCTGGACTCACCTGGGCTGCTCCTGGTACTAAGGACGGCAGCCCTGAGACGGCCGCTTTCTTGAAGCTGCAGTAGGGAGGAGGGGAGGCTGCCGCCCTTCTCCCCCGCCGGCTACAGGAGCAGGTGACGCAGCTGGGAGAGGCCCGAGGGGACCCAGGCCTTCAGGGCACCCTCCCTAAGGCTCTGAGAGGGACACCACATCGGGATGAGAGGGGCTTCCCTCTGCCTCACTCCTACCATGTGGGCATCTCGCAGAGTAGAGATGGCCCTTAGCCCCGAGCCCAGAATCTCTGTGCTCCGTGCTGTCAGGTCTTGGCACAGTGGCCAAGACCTGGGGTAGTGAGGCCTGGCCTTCCTCAGATGAGCCATGGGAAGGCCACCACCCTTTCCTGTCAAGGACTCTCGCAGCCTGGCTGAGACCTGGGGGGTGACAGGGCTGCACTCCTTCACTTACAGGTTTGAGAGCCTTCCTGGTCAGTGAGAGGCTCTCTTGGCCTGTCTTTACGGCTTCTGGAAACCTAGGGGAGCGGAACCAGAACCCTGCGGTCAGGCCTGACCGTGCCCCCACCTCTCCCCTCACTTAGTCCCGCCCACTGCTCTCTAGCTGGGCGCTATGGCGGTCACAGGGCATGACTCCCAGTGCCTCCTGCTGCCTTCCCTGAGTGCCTGCCGCATCTCTGTGAGGCCTCCCAGCAGGGCAGGTGTCCATGCAGGCGTCCTGGGTCCCAGGACTGGGTGGAGCCTGGGTGTCTGGCCCCCACACCTCTGGAGTTCACAGGAGCCAGTGCCCCCTCCCATGCCCCCTTACCCACTGTTCTCAATAAAAGGTGAGTGGTGGTGACAGGCCTCTGCAGGAATGCTTGGTGGAGAAGGGCTTGATGGGTCCCTGTGGCCTCCAGGTGTCCAAGGGACACATCAGAGCAGGCAGCGGCATGAGGAGGCCATGGGCTCCCCAGTCTAGGCTCATCTCGAGTCTCACCCACTGCTGTGCAGATGTTTCTGTAAGGTCTAGTGGGGTCCCCACGTCCTCCAAGGGGGCTTCCTAGGGCCTCTTTAGGTTCTCGGATCACAGCAGTTTGGGCAGTGGTCCCTGGGGACCTTGGGCAAGTCAGTTGGCTTCTCTACGCCCTCAGTTTCTATCCCTCCAGATGAGGGGGTGGGGCGGATGGGTTCTGAAGGCCTTCCCTGCCCTGTGTGCACTCCCTCTGAGACACAGCCACAGCCCTGGTAAGTGGCTTTATTGCTAAAAAGTCTTGAGATGTGCTGCATCCCGAAAAACTAGCTCCTCAGACTACTCCGGCAGCGCTGGGGGGGGGGGGCAGTGCATGGCACTGTGAGAAGGTCCCTGTGGGAGGCCGGGGCCAGGTGGCCTGTGGCACGTCCCAGCTGGCTCTCGGGCTGACTTCTCCAGATCCCAGCAGAAGCCTGGAGCCCGGGCAGGGAGGCCAGCGGTGTGGCTTTCCTTCTTGAGCCCAGCTGAGACCCCAGCCTCTCCCTGACTCCCACCTGTCCCCAAATGCTCCTCCACTCCCCACCAGCAGAATTCCCAGGCTGCCCCTCCCAAACCCAGAGTCGTGTCTGGCTGGAACATGGGACTGTGTCTGCTACCAGAAGGTCCAGGGCGGCTGCAGCAGCTCAAAGGTGGGGATGCTGGTGACGTTGACTGGAATGGAGATGACGGCCCAGGGCAGCCCGTGCTGCTCCAGAGAGCGGCGGATCATGTAGCTGGGAGGGCACCAAGAGGGTGGCAACTGTCACCTCCGGGCACCCATCATGCCCTGCTGTCCCCGTCACCATGGGGTCTGAGCCCCAGGGCTTGGGCCCTCCCATTGGTGTGCCTGAGATGGGGCCCAGGAAGAGGGACTGGCCATTGCCCCTTACCCCCGAGTCAGCATCTACTGGTGCTGACAGCCAGAGGAAGGGGCCCTCACCCATCTCGGCCCAGCAGGAAGAGGGCTGGGATGTCCGCGGTGCGCTGGGTGCTGTCCTGGGTCATCTCCACGTAGAAGCTGTCATTGTCAACAGCGTTGTCAGAGATGATCACCGCCCGCCCACCGTGCTCCTGCACCACGCGGGTCTTGGAGAGGAAGGAGCAGCCCCTGCAAGAGGCAGGGGTGAGGCAGGGGGGGTGCTGGCTCCCCCTTTCCAGACCAGCATCTGTGTGGATGGCAGGACCCTGGAGGACTTTCTTCAACGGCTAGTAATAGCCAAAGAGGGGAAAGGAATAAACACATCTGTTGCTGACCAGTCAGTTCTGACTGCTGACCACCTGATGGAAGAAAGAACCATCCCACCGAGCTCCCAAGCGGTGCCTGGTTGGGTTCATGCTGCTGACCGGATGTCCGCAGCTGCAGTTCTGAACCACCACGCCACCAGGGGGTCCAGACAGCCAAGGCACACTTAGGGTCATGTCCTCTAAAACAATGACTCATCCCCACAAGAGCTGTTAGCACTGCTAACCCCTGAACCTGTCCCGCGCCTGCTCTCCCCTGCGCCCCGAATGCCAGCTCCTTACCCCTCACTCATGCTGCCAACCCCTGAACCTGCCCGGCTGCCTACTCCTTACCCCTGCTCATACCACCAGCCCCTGGACCTGCCCGGCTGCCCGCTCCTTACCCCCTCTCCACCAGAGCGATTTGGTCCTGGATGAAGAAACCGTTGCTGAGCTCCCCGCAGGCCTCGGGGGGGTCGGCAGGGACAAGGTGAATCTGCTCATACCGTGTGTGCTGTGGGACACCCGGTGCAGGAGGGGGTGAGGAGGCTGGCTTCCGGAGGGCGCTGACGTCCCACCTTGCCGTCTCCCCCAGAGTGAGGAAACACAAAGTGGGTTCTGTGTGCAGGGCCCAGGGCCCTGATTCTCACACAAGCACCTCTGAGTGTCCTACTCTGTCCTGCCTTTCCAGGACAAGGGACAGGGAGTTGCCCTAAAGCACACAGTTCAGGGGTAAGGTGGGCAGAGGCTATGGAGCCCTGGGTTTCTCACGGTGTCATGACAGCCTGGCCCGCCATGGTGCCCAGGTCTGTGCCAGGCCCCTGGGAGGGGACAGCTGGCCTCTGCCCCTTCTCTGCCAGCAATGGGCCATGACAACACTCAGGTACTGGCTGAGGGACAAACGGGACATGTCAGGTCAGTGAGGAGAGGAGAAGACGGGGGTCACTGTGGAGGGGCCTCCAGAAACTTACAAAGATGCCACCGAAGTCCTTGGCGGGCGTGGCTGTGAAGATGTACCTAATGTCACCAGGACTCAGCACTTGGAAGTACAGATAGTCATGGACGCGCAAACCTGAGGACAACAGGCACGGGTGAGGCTCCCAGCAGCGAGGTGGCCACAGACTCTGGGTCTCCACCGGGGCTGACCGGGCCCCTGGGGTTAGGCAGGTGGGCTCTGCCCTGGGGAGATGGGAGCTGCTGCCAACGATGTAGTCATCCCCGAGACCACCAGCTGCTGTTGGGGTTCTCTCTCCAGGGGGCTGATCCAGGTTGGCTCCGAAGGGGCCTGGCAGTTTCAAGGTGGAGATCTGTGGCCCAGGTAGGAAACCTCCCACGGAAACTGACAGCAGCGCTCTGCTCCCACGCCCATCCCCGGCTGCTCGGCCTTGCCACCGCTGCACCCGCCTCCATTCTCACGCCGAGGCCCGTTCTCCAAACCACAGCCAGAGTTACCATCTCAACACACAAGACAGTGCCACGGTCACCCCCAGGGCCCCGGGCACTCCCCGTAACCGTTACCCACAGCCTACAAGACGTCGTTGGGTCGGGCCCTACTCCAACCAGGCCTCCTCACTGCGCTCCGACCACGCGGGCCTCCTCTCAGGTTCCTGACCACCCCAGCTCTCGCTTCTGCAGACAGGCCTCCCCCAGGGTTCCCTCCACCTGGAAGTCACCCCCGCAAACCTGGGCCACGCTTAGAGATCACTGTCTCAGAGAAACTGTCTGTTCTCTGACCGCCTGCCTCTCATGCCCACTCAAAGTGAGCTCCCCACCTCCTCTGACGTTTCCAACACGATTTGTAATTGTAGTGGCGCAGTCGTTCAGTGCTACAGCTGCTCCCCAGAAGGTCAGCCTCTGGAATCCACCAGGCGCTCCTGGGAAATCCTATGGTGCAGTTCTGCTCTGTCCTTCAGGGTGGCCGCGAGTCGGAATCGATGGCAGTGGGTTTCCTTTCAGCTCCTATTCATGGCTGTGCCCCCGTGTCCCACCCAGGGCCTGAGGTACAGCAGGAGCTCAGTAAAGGCCGACAAGTGAGCCGACCACAGGTTCTGGTTCTGATACTCTCTGGCAGGGAACTGCCACGCCAAACAGACTGTCCTGGGGTGTGGAAACTTCTTGTGAGCACTCATGTTGAGTATTTCACCTGGCCTCGGAGTCCCCGCTTTCCTCAGCCCTAGGTCAGGCAGTCAACAATTACCAAGCTGCTACTACGTACAGACTTTGGGCTGCTTGTAACCCGACTTGTCCTTGCCTACAGTCCAAATCACTGCCACCCATTGGCAGTGGCCCATTGGCACCGGGCAAGAGCCTTGGACCCGAGAGTGGGGACTCTCCATCCATTACAAATGCCAAGTCCAGGAAACCTCCCAGGAGTAACCCTAACCACCCTCACCTCATTGCCTAGCCTCTGCAACTGTTCATACGTGTAAACTAAGTACACATACATACACATATACAAGGTCGCCATGAATCAAAACCGATTGGATGGCTCCTGAGTACACACGCGCGTGGACAACATGTGTGTATACACGTACGTGCTCGTGCTAGTGCTAAGACTGTACGTGTTTGTGTGTGAGAACCCAGGTGTGACTACCAGCTTATCTATATGTGTGTGACCGCTCACATACACATGTTCAGCTTGTAGTATTTTCCAGCTGTCCCTCAGCCTCGCCCTGGTCGCTACCCTCGGCCACCTGGATCGGGCTAGTACTTCAGAGTGGCGGGATGAGGTCTCAGAGCCCAGTGCACGTCCTTGGCGACCAGTACCCACCCGCGCCAGTCGTCTGTCCCGGCATCTGCCGCGCCCCGAACTTTCAGGGTCCCCAAGGTGACCCGCGGCCCCCGGCCTGAGACGCGCGCAGGCAGAACGGCCCGCCCCGCTGCGCAGCCTCGCCCGTTGCTCACCGTGGGCCGCGACACAAGCAGGGAGCCAGAACACGAGACAGCACCAGCCCGCGGCCCCAGAGACCATTTCCAGGGCCCCGCCCGGCTCCGCGTCTCCTCCGGGCGCCCGACCGCGGGCCCTCGCCGGTCTTCAGCCGGAGAGCCGCTCTGGCCTCCCGCCCACAGACCCGCTCTCGCGGCTCGTTGGCTAACGCGAACGAGGACCGCGGCCCATTGGCTCTGACACCTGCTCACGGAGCCGCACTTTCCGCCTCTGCGCCTTAGCCTACCTGCCATTGGTCAGGAGAGTGTGGCCGAGGGCTGGTTGGCTGAAACCCTGAGCAGTCCCCGCCCATCCACCCCTCGGCCCCGCCCCAACGTTTCTCAGGAGGGGCTAGCCGCTCCCGGCTTCGCCGACCGGGGGGCGAGCCCGGCAGACGGAAAAGTGGGGTGCTCCGGCGCCTTTTCAGCCGCCTGACGGCCCCGATACTCTCTCGGCCGGCTCCTCTCGGTGGCCTCACGCGGCGACAATTTATTTAGCGTCTCTTAGACGCGTGCACGCTGCTTGGTTGCCTTCCGCCACCGCGCCCACCCTCGCTGCGGACAGGCGTCTGCGCAGCGCCCAGGTGGCCCACGGTTCTGGGCTTGGCGTTCGAGCCCAGCCAGGCCAGTGCCCACTCGCAGCACTACGTGCCCGCTGGCCGTCAGCAGGCGCTGGAACGCTGCCGGATGTAGCCTAGGGCACACGACCAGCTTCCCATCGCCCTTCACTATCACCCTTAACTGTGCAGCTGTGATTGTGGACACTATTTCTTAATTCTCCGAGCCGCTGTTCCTTCATCTGTGAGAGACACGTACTAATAAAACAAACGGAAAAAAAAAAAAAAAACCGTTTCTGTCGAGTGGATGTCGACTTATGGAGGCGCTGTAGAGCGGAGTAGAACCCCTCCATTGGGTTTCCAACGAGCGCCCGGCCTAGCAGCTACACCTCCAGGGCCCCTCCGTCCAATAACTGCTCCCAGGAAATAGGGCTGGGCTGTGAGGACCGGGTCATTCACGGAAAGCGCTCACTTAGTAAGGGCCGGGTCCGCAGCGCTTAACAAAGGATGCTTTGATGGCGCTCCTTGGTCGGCTGTCCAGTGGGAGATGGAGGCGGAATCAGGGTTAGTGCTGACGTGAGAGCCCCACGCCCGCGGAGGGACACGCGCGACCGGAAGCCGGTCACCACGACAACCAGAGCGCCCGCGGAGGCCCAGCCTCTGCCCCTCTAGCCTCGCCGACTCCGTGGTAGGCCAACCATAGAGTGGCGGAAGTGGGCTGTCCATTTCCTCTCCCGGCACCACGCCTCGAAGAAGCTTCTGGGGACTTCGGTGGCGCGGAGGATTGTGGGCTTATTGGGCGGTCGCGATCCTGAGAAGCGAGGAGGAGGCGCCGGCCACTGAAGAAGCTTCCAAGATGATGGTGAGTTGCGTCTCGCGCATCCGCCGCCATCCGCCGCCGTCCGGCCTGTCGCTGGTACCGCCTGGCCGGGACCTGCCCCGAAGAGCCCTCCCCTCCACCGTCACTGAGGCGCTGGGCGACCCCGACCCGCCGCGGCCCTACTCGGTCAGGGCGCGGAGCAGAGGCGGTTGGCGAGGGCTCCGTGGGGCTCTAGGGAGCTCCGGTCTCGTCATCTGGGGACTACAAGTCCCAGGGTGCTTCGGGACCACGAGTCCGTGTCGGGGACCGCGCACCCCGCTGTTGGGGTCTCCCCCATCGGGCCTTGGGAGAGCCGCTCAAGTTGGGCCGCCAGGAAGCCGCGCTGTCCGTCGAGAACGCTTGGTGTAAAGGCTATGTGCTCCCGAAAGCAGGCAGAGGCAGCATGGGGACCTCGCGTTGGGTTGTGGTCACTCGCCGTCCTTAACCTAGCGGCTACAGCGTCAACTAAAACAGACCTTTCCACCCTCGTTTCTGTCGTTAACACGACCATCTGTGCGTTAAAAAAAAAAGTGCATTTGATATTTGGGGAGGTGCGCGGGCTGCCACTCGGTCAAAACGGGTTGGTGAATGGGAGGACCGCGCTCTGACCCGGCTCCCGACCGACCTTCCGTTGCGGCGTTGGACCAGGCTTTCCAGATTAGCCTTTAGACTAGAGGGCCAGCGGCTCCCGGTTGTCTTCCCCTCTCACGACACCCCTTTTCTCCGTCTCGGAGCAGCGGGTCCCCTCGTGTCTCCCAGACCTAGGCAGTGTCACCTGGGGTGAGGTGGTCGTCCCTGTGCACCTGGCAGTCATCACTCAGGTGGCGTTCTCAGTCTGACCCTCCTCTGTTTCCGTGCTTCCTGTATCCTCTCTCTGATCGGGGGGATGTCAGATGGTCACCTGGGAGGTGTTCTTTCTGCTACCGATGCTCTGTGAATGTCCGTTGTGCCCTGGATAGAAGGACCCTATGACTTTTCTTGGAAACTTTGGTGGCAAGTAGCGGTTAGGCTGGACAGTTCACACCCGCCAGGCGCTTCTTGGAAACTCGGGCGGTGCTTCTCTGTCTTGTGGGGTTGCTGTGAGTGAATCAACCTGAGGGCCGTGGGATTTTGGCCCAGCTGCTCTGTGACTGTCACCTTGCACCAGCGTTTTTCAGTCCCAGATGTGGTCTTCACTCTGGACAGAAGCTGAGCAGTATCAAGAGGTGGAAGTTGGGGCTGTGGAGCCCTAGTGAACGCCCAGGTTTATAACCAGCTGTCCCCCTCCCTAACTTTGTGATGCTGAGTGTGTTACTGAATTTGGGGTTCTCAGTCTGTTAGAAGAGGTAGCGGGTGACAGTGTCATTGTAGAGGATGAAGGGAGTCCATCTGTGTGAGGCGTGTAGAGCCGTGCGCGGCCTGTGGCTGACACTCAGCTTGGGGGCTGCTAACTTCCTTTTCTTCTAAGTCGTTTGTCTTGCTGACAAGGCTGCTGTGAGAGCTTAGGGTGGCCTTCAGAACCCGGGTCCTCTGTGAGAGTAAAATCGTTCATCTGGGAAATCCAGACTCCTGTCCTTGGCGTTTTTGTGACCTGAGTCCTGCTTGTCACTGTTAGAGTCCTCCATGTGCCCCTGCGCTCTTGATGGGTTAGATTTCTCCTGTTGGAACAGATTCACCAAGCTGTTGGCAGATTGGTCCCTGATGCTCTAGAGGCCTTCTAGAGGGAGAGGGTCGCCCCCTAACTTGAGTTCTGTGATGGATGGACAGCCAGCAGTGCAGAGCGTGGGTCCCTGCCTCTGTGGTGCTGAGTGTTGTCTGTCTCAGCGTGTAAGTAGGTGCTCTTGTTTTGGGGAATACCAGGTTTAATCTTGCTGGTTTAATCTTACAAGGTTTAATCTTCCTCTAGGAGGAAGGTAATTCAGTTAGGGTTTTTAGACTTTGCACAATAGGCTTGGGAGATTTCTGGGTGGCACTGTTGGTCCTCGAGAAATGAGTGAGTGGGGTTGGAAAGGAACGTAGGCACTGAAGCTGAACTTTCCATGGCAGTGCCTCACCCTGGGAGAATGACAACAGAGGACCCGTCCTGCTCTGCAAGCCTTGTCCCAGCCTAGCTCAGTGCCTCCTCACGGGCCCTCTCCTTCACCCTGCCTGTCTTCCTGGTGGGCCCACGGAGCAGGGGGAGCTCGGGCAGCGCGTGGTCAGCTGCTTCCGAGTCCCTGCTCTGCGCTGTGGGATTCTCAGTGTACCCAGTCACTGCACGCCCGTTTCTGAAGTGTGTCAGGGCCGAGATGAGGCAGTGCTCTCCGGTGTCCTGCTCGTGTCAAGCTCTGGCAGCCTGCTGCCAGCCATTGTCAGGGTGGCCCCTGACTCCTGGAGACTGGCGCGCACGGGAACGGATGCTGCCGTGGTGTGTAGGGTCTTCACTGCCAAGGTGTGGGGTTAGGGAGACGGCCAGGCCTTTCTGGGCAGCCTCCAGCTGGGAGTCCTGCGGACCCCCGGGGCGTCATGGCGACCCGCCGGCTGCTGCACGGACCGGCCTGGCCGCACGCGAAGCGCAGGCAGAGGAGACTGAGCCCGTGGCTCTCGAGCTCACTCTGACTGCTGGGGTCCTCGTAAGGTTTCCATGGCAGTGGGTCCTTACGGAAGCAGACTGCCACATCTGCATACGTCAGGTACATTGGCGGGACTTGAACTTGGGTCTCCTGTGTGGAAGGCAAGGATTCTGACACTGAATTACGGGGTTCCTCTAGTGAACGTCACGGTTGAAGCTTTAGGGGCCAAGTATTGCTTCCTGTGGGCTGGATGTGGCCCTAGCAGACCAAGGTGACTGTGGCTTAGCTCTGGGAGGCGTCTGCCTGAAAATGGACAGTGACGTGGAGACGGTGAGCAGAGGGGATGGGGCCAGTTACGGGGTCCCCTCCTCAGGACGGTCATTGGTGTTGGCCTTCCTAGAGGACACTCCTGAGAGTTGGCGCTCTGAAGGGTTGGTGACTGTGGAAGGAAGCTGTCTTGGTGGAGGGGGGCAGGGGTTCTTACTAGAGGGGGCGGGATTTCCAGTGGTGCCAGGGGGCACACATGGTTAGATGCTCACCTGTAGTAGGAAGGGGTATTCTTTGAACCCATCCAGAGATGTCTGGGAAGCCAGGCATGGGACCTGCATCCCAGAAGAGGGTCATGTCCTGAAAGCCCCGTGGGAAGTTCTCTGCACACGTGAGGTCACCAAGAGTTGGCCAGTGTGGCAGCTAACTACCATTTTGAGGTCAGGGTGAGGAAAAACTTGACCGAAGGGTTGGATGAGCCAGCCTGCTGGATGGGGACGGACCTCCTGAAGGGGGCAGGGAGGGGTGAAGCCCAAAGTTTGTTTCATTTGAAGCGTGGCCTTCTATCCAGGCCAGAGGCAGACTGCCAGAGGCGACTCAAGGCCGCTCTAAAGAATGAGTTAGCGGATGGGGAGACAGGGTTCCCTTGCAGAGGTGCCAGGCCCTGGCCCACTGAGGGGCAGTTAAGAATGGTGGCAGGGCCATTTCAGACCCCCTGAACCGGGGCCCCACCAGAAATGTCCAGGGGTCATGCACAGCATGAGTGACATAGAGCATGTTCACCAGAGAGCTGAGATGGATCCCTGGTGGCACGGCGGTCTGGAACATGGACAGGACCGGGGTCACAGCCCTGGGTCCCAGCTCTTACTTTAGTTTTTCTGCACACTGTTTTAGTCCTGCTTTGTGTCTGTACCTCTCTCATGTTGCTTTCTTTATTCTCCGTAGAGCTCTTTTTGTCAATGTTTTAAGTGTAGACGGTGTCATTCTCTGTTCAAAGTCTGTCCAGGATGTCCCCCTCAGTGCAGGAGGTGTCTGTGATCTGGTGTCTGCTACCTCTTCAGCCCCACCCCTCCTCCAGCTGCGCTGGACAGATGGGTTGCACTTTGTAAGGATTGCCTAGGGGGTACACAGTCAGCCCCCCCCTGCTGGCTGCTGGACTCGCCTGGTTTGGGGTTCTTTACTCCTGATCAGGTAGATACAGCTTGCTCAGGCCCTGGCAGTGCCTCTGGGAGTCAACCAGTAGCTTTCCAGCGTACCAGTGGTGTAGTACATAGTTGGCAAAAGTGTAGAAATAGTATGTATTTGCTGCATCCTGCTTCACGTGCACAGAAGATGTTAGTTGTAGACTGATTGGGAGGACTCAGTCTGTTGTGCCAGCTGGTCTCTGGAGGCTGAGGCTGGGTGCAGTCTGGTGTACTAACCTGAGGCCCTACCGTCTGTGCTCGTGGTCGGGACGGAGAGAGCTGGGCAGGCTTGGGAAGGGGGCAGGCAACCCTGCCCTTCTGGAGCTCCTCAGCAGGTCTGCAGATGCGTTCCTCACAGGGCAAGGGCTGTCCATGGGGTAAGCAGAGTAGAGCACAGTGTCCTTGGGATCTCAGCTGGCGCTAAGATCGCAGGCAGGGAGCTCTGCGTGCCAGCTGGAGAGCGTGAGGGGGGAAGACAGGGCAGCACAGGCAAGATTGGTGGTCCCTCTGGGCCCTGGGCTCGGCCTCTCGGGGCGGGCTGCCAACCGGGGCATCCCCGGGACGGGCCCTGTGGCTATTGGCAGCTTGGCTTTTCAGGATGGGGCAGTAACGCCAATTGGTGGGGGTCTTGTGGGGGTGAGCGCCAAGCACGATCTGTCCCCTCTTCCTGACTGGGACCCAGTTGGTCAGCACAGAAGTTGAGAGGCTGCGCCGGTGTAACTGGGCCCTGGAGAGCACATGATGGGAACAGGTGCTTAGACTACGTGAGGGCTTTTCTAGCCAGTTTCCTTCCTGGAGCCTGTGGGATCTGTGTGGTCATGGCACCAGCTTTGGAGGTTGAGGCTGGCTGGGGTGTGGGGAAGCTGGTTGTCAACCTGCCTCCAGGTGGTCCTGTTCTGGGGAGGTGGGAGCCTTTGGTCTCCCCTCCCACCCGAGTCTTGTCAGGGCAGGTGATCCTGTGAGGGCACGCGAACGTAAGACGACTGTGGTTTTTCCTCCAGCCCACGCCCGTCATCCTGTTGAAGGAGGGGACCGACAGCTCCCAGGGCATCCCGCAGCTGGTGAGCAACATCAGTGCCTGCCAGGTGATCGCTGAGGCCGTGAGGACCACGCTGGGCCCGCGGGGCATGGACAAGCTCATCGTGGACGGCCGAGGTGAGTCTCTGGGTCCCCTCAGCGTGCAGGGCTGCAGGTGGGGGCCGCTGGAGCTGGGTGAGGTGGGCCCGAGAGATCCGCGCCTGAAGGTCCCTTGAGACGTGCGGCTTCTGCGCTGCTGTGCTCCACACGTCATCCTGAAGAAGAGCGCGCTGCTGACTCAGAGGTCAGCAGTTCACATCCACCCAGTCGTTTTGGAAACCCTGTGGGGTTTCTGCTCTGTTGTGGCGCTGCTGTGAGTCAGAATTGACTCAGCGGTGATGCTCATGTTGTGGGGGTTTTTGGGTGGGAATGTCTGGGAAGGTGGCTCGGGACTGGCTGCCTCATCACCGTGGAGCGGAGGGCAGGCCTGCTCGGTCCTCGGGGGCCACTGAGTCGGCAGCAGACAGCACGCTGGTGGTCAGGGTGGTGGGGAGAAGGGGCATGGCTGCGGGACCCTCGCCTAGTCGGGGCGTGATGGTTGGCCGGTGGGGCCACAGTGCTGAGGGCCTGGGAATCCACACCAGAGAACCCGCCTGCCACCTCACAGGGCAGAGACAGGTGACCCTGGGGGCCGTGGTGCTGCAGGGCAGGTGGTTGGTGTCCCATGGTCTCAGTGGCAGCTCTGGTCTCCTGTTCCCAGCTCAGTGGAGTCTGGACCAAGGACTGAGCCAAGGGATTTTGTGGGCACAGAGCAGTCTGAACCTGGTTTCTGGGCTTCTGAGAGGGAGCCGTGTGTGTTTGCCTTCTTTCATTCCTGACAGCTGGCGGGCATCACCTGCGGCGGCTCCATTACAGTCCGAGGCCTGAGGGGGAGAAGATGCCACCTTGGGCTTCACTGGGTCTGTTGCGTGTGAGAAGTAGGGTGGTGGCCATGGTAGAATACCTAAGTGATGACGTGTTCTCCCTGTAAACCCTTTTCTGCACCTGGTTCAGCTGTGCTGAGTGCTGTTCAGGGAGAAGCAGGGGCTTGCGGTTTTTGGTCTGAGGTGGTTCCTTAGCACAGGGCTGACTATTTACGGACCAGATGAGTTTCCTTTCCCTCTCTGCTCCTGCTCCATTCCCTGTGCCCCAGGAAGGGGACATAAGCCGCAGGGCCAACTAGAAGACAGGTCTTAAGAAAGTGGTGTAACATTTGTACTGTTGGTTTGTTTTAAGGTAAAGCAACGATTTCTAATGATGGAGCCACAATTCTGAAACTCCTTGATGTCGTCCATCCTGCCGCGAGGACCTTAGTGGACATCGCCAAGTCCCAGGACGCTGAGGTACGAGAGGGCTCTAGTGAAGGGTGCGCATGCACCCGCTTGCTACTTTTAAGAGTGGAGCTGCACAGGTAACACGTGTGTGGCTTTTCACACTGTTGAGCATTGTAGTGAGAGGCGGTGTCTTGAGAATGGGCCCGCTTGCTGCTGAGGGCTGTGCGGGGCCTGTCAGCCGGCACTGAGAGGGGCTGCTGGGGCTGTGAGTTCCCCTCTGGTCTGTCACCTTACCGCATGCGGTGGGAGGGCTGAGATCTCCAGTCTGCTTTCCTGTAATGCACTGGACTTGTGACGCTGGGGTCTGGACAGCAGGTGTTAAGGAGAGCCTGGTGTTTTGAGAGTGGCGGCCTTCCCTGGATGCTGACCTGCAGTTAGGAGCCAGCTCGTGAGGTCTGTCATGTGGAGGTCTGAGTTACGGGCAGTGGTCTGTGATCACAAACAGGCACTACTTCACAGCACACATCTAAGTGTCATTGGCATTATGTGTCACGTCAGGGGCGTTTTTGTGTCTGGACGTGTTCCTTCAACGTGTGTTACGCTTGCAGAGGGCACCTTATGTGGCATTCTTAGACACTCTCGGACTGACGGACTCTAGCTGTGAGCCACGCCTCACTGTTCAGCTCGTGTACAAATTCAGCATAAAGCCAGGCTTCGTGGAGCTGGCCGGTAACCCAGGTGCCACCTGTGTGTGGCATCTCAGTGCACCTGCTTGGGCATCTGGCTGCCAGCCTGCTGCTGAAGTGTGAGTCTGTTGGAGGTGCCATGGAGACGGGCCTGGTGGTCTGTTTCAGAAAGGTCACAGCCTTGAAAACCCCTGGGAAAGTTCAGTCCGCAAGCATGGGCTCCCCGTGATTCAGAGTCCCTCAACACCGACAACCTAGGACATACGTGTTCTGGAGTCATCTCAGGAGAGGTATTAGGACCCAGAATTGGAAGAGGAAACCCACTGCCGTCGAGTGGATTTTGCCTCATAGTGACTGTATCGGTCGGAGCAGAGTCACTACGCAGTATTCAGGAGGGCCTGGTGGCATTGAATTGCTGACCTTGGTTAGCAACTGTGGCACTTACACACTAGCCCCCCAGGTGTCTTCAGTAGAACCAAACTCAAAACTAGACCAGACCCACTGCTGTCGAGTCGGTTCCCACCCATAGCGACCCTATAGAGCAGAGTAGAACGGCCCCGCAGAGTGTCCATGGAGCACTTGGTTGGTCCAAATGGCTAGCCGTCTGGGGAGCAGACCACCCAGGTCCCACCCAGGGCTGGTTGGGGAGGGGTCTGCGTTGGCTGTGTCACTGCTACAGGGACCGGTGTCCCTTTATCCAGAAGCCGTAACGGGGTGACTCTTCTGCTCCATGGCACGTCCTGTCGCTTTTTGAGAGCCCTGCCTGACAGTGGGCGCTGATGAGTCAGAATAAAGCGGGTGCAGCCCGCTGTCGAAAGCCCTGAGAAAGACTGTGAGGTGCCATCGAGTTGGTTCTACCTCGTCACAGCCTTGGGTAGGACAGTGCTGTCTTTGTGATGGCTGGTGTGTCGGGGACCGTGCTGGGGCCACGGGTCTCCCGTGTCAGATGAGATGTCCTTCACAGACTGAGACGAGCTCATTCCAGATAGGGGCTCCGGGACCTGAGTTGGTCCTGGAGAGATGTGGTGCGATGTGCTGGCGGTGACTGCTTTGCAGACCTGTGCGGTCCTTGGTGCTCCTGAGTCCAGGGTCCTGCCTCTGACGGCCTCTTCTGTTGGTGCTGTTAGCTCCTGTCGTAGCACGACAGCTAGTGTCCCCAGCCCTGCCATCCGTCATGTGTCGCCGGGCTGCAGTAAGGAACACAGGTACCCCAAGGGAATCTCACTGACCATGTCAGCCACCCAGGAGCACTGGGCCCGAGGGACTGCCAGCCACCGGCCCCTTTCTTCTGTTGCAGAGACTTGTGTTCCCAGAACCAAGATTGACACCCATTGAGACGGTGTCTGGCTGACTGGGTGGCTCGAGGGCACTCTGCCGGCTCAGAGCTGCCTGGGGACAGGGAGCGGCCCCACAGCATTGCCAGGTTGTCTTGACCGGAGCGGGCTGCTGCGTCAGCTCTGGCGACAAGGTCGGTGGCTTGCGCTGCTGACCTTGCGGGAGCAGAGTGTGTGCACAGCTCACTGCGCCCTGGGACCCCGTTCTTCCCTGCACATCAGGCAATGTGGGCTTCTGTCTTTCTCTTCCAGGTGGGTGATGGTACCACCTCGGTGACGCTCCTGGCCGCAGAGTTTCTCAAGCAGGTGAAGCCGTACGTGGAGGAGGGCCTGCACCCCCAGATCATCATCCGAGCCTTCCGCACGGCCACCCAGCTGGTACGAGGGCCAGTCTCAGCGGGCCCCCTCCTCTCAGGGACGGGGTGCCTCCAGCCGAGGAGGGCGGGCTGGCAGGCGTCTCTGGTGGAGTGTCTCCTGAACTGGCTTCCAGGCCCTGACCACCTGGGGGGGGTGGAATCTGCCAGACTCCACCTGCTGGTTCGTTGCTGAACTTCAGGTTCCTTTGTAGGCAGTGGTTGGAAGAGGTTTGTGGGACGCGGCTAGCACAGTGCCTGGCCTGTCACAGGCTGCCACTCAGTGAGAGCTGGTTTTGTTGTTATCAGGAGCTTCATGGTGCCCTGTGACTTAGCCTGTGTTCACTGTCACCATCACTGTGACGGGCAGGGAGCTGCTCCTTTCTCCTCTGCCTTTTTCGCTTCTCCCACGTGTACGTGGTGGTGACGTTAAAATGAGAACGTGTAAGAGAAGTACTTTTGGGAAGACATCAGGTGTGATTTGCTGGAGATTGTCACTGCAGCTCTTTGTAAGCTGGGACTTAGAGCTCAGTTCGCTGCTCTGCTTTGCTTTCGTTCCTGGTTTCATCCCCCGTTGCAGGTTCCCCAGCGCAGGATCTAGGGGACACACTTTGGTCTTCAGCACTGTGCCCCCCGTGTCTTTGCCTAACTTCTAGGGCTTTCTCCTGGGCAGCTATGAGACCCAGAAACGTTCTCTCTGTACAGGGACTGTCTTCAGCGCTGTGGAGTAAACAGGAGGGACTGTCGGGGGACAGTGCTAGGAGGTACGGCTCTCATTCACCTGGAGTGGGAGAGACCCACTTGGCTTCTGTTTTGGCAGGCAGTTAACAAGATCAGAGAGATCGCAGTGACTGTGAAGAAGGCCGACAAACTGTGAGTGTGTGCTGGGGTCCGTCAGCCCTCCCTCCCTGCAGTCTGATGGGGTGCAGAAGCTTGTCATGGTCCCTGGGGCTGGGGGTGCAGAAGCTGATTGCGGTCCCCATGCTGGCCTGGGGCTGGCTGGCTCTTGCTGGGTCCTTGATGGCCTGAGTCTGCACGGCACAGATGAGGCTGTAGACTAGTTAAAAGGTAGTGGTCACGTTTGAGGTCTTTGGGTGCGGTCCTCACCTGTCACTGATCCTGTGCCCTGAATATCCAGGAAGGGAAATGGGAAGGGTGGTTTTAGAGGGCATGCCTTCCCCTGCCACTGGAATTGGACCAGTCCCGTCTGCGTGCCAGGGAGCAGAGGAAGCTGCTGGAGAAGTGTGCCATGACTGCCCTCAGCTCCAAGCTCATCTCCCAGCAGAAGGCCTTCTTCGCCAGGATGGTGGTGGATGCAGTGGCCATGCTGGACAGCCTGCTGCAGCTCAAGATGATTGGGGTGAAGAAGGTGCAGGGCGGGGCCCTGGAGGTGAGCGGCTTCACGTTGGGGGGGGGCAGTGGGGATAGCACCAGCTGTGGCCCTCGGACACATGGTAAGGGTGCGGGGGACGGCTCCAGGGGAAGCCCCCCTCTGCCCGGAGGCAGCGTGTCACTGGTCCTCGTGGGTATCTGTCCCGAGTGACCTGTGCTGTGGAAGCAGCTGTGTAAAGACTGCTTTTCCTGGGTCCACTTGGGCTTGTGTTCTGTGACCTCAGCGCTCTGCGACAGCCTTGCTGCTGTGGCGCTGTTGGGATCTGCCCAGTCTGTGTGGGGCTGTGGTGAGCTGGACATGCGCTCTGTGTGCCTATGGAGCCAACTGAGATAGTGTTTCGTGTTAATTCATGTAGGTCGTGATAGTGTGCACTGTAACTTGTTCTTAACGCGTGGCCCTTGTCTGGAGACGTTCTCAGGAGTCGGGATCTGATGCATTCCTTGAACGTTCTCTGACCTGTCTCCTTTTGGGGCCCCTCCTCCTGCCTCCTTCCTGGCTGTCCTCTCCCTCACCCCGAGAAGATCGGATGGGAAGGCTGGCTGCAGACGTTGCAGCCTCGCCTCCTGCCTGTTGGCACCGCGCAGCTGCCCTCCCACTGCTCCCTCGCCCTTCGCAGCCTCTGTTTCGGCTCGTGTCCTGCCACCAGGCTGAGTCAGTCTGTGTGTGACAGACGTGAAGGCTCTGGAGAGCATCCCCCCTCTTTAGCCCAAACCCACAGCCCGACTGAGTCGATCCCTGCTCAGCAACCCTTGAGGACAGAGTAGAACTGTCCCGGACTCTCCAGACAGCGCCTGGTGGGTTTGAACTGCCCGCTGCTTGATGAGCAGCTGTAGCTCGTCCCCGCTGCCTCACAAGGGTGTCTTGGGTTTCCAGTCGGTGTCCCAGCAGTGTGGCTTGTTGCGTCCCTTGTCCTCGTTGCGTCAGCAGTGGCTGTCCGTGTCCCGGACCTTTTGCTCCCGGAAGCCCCTGGAGAGCGACACCCACTAAACGGCTGAGACGACCCCGGGCTCCAACCCCCACGGCGACCCCTCAGGTGTTCCCACGTGTGTGAAGCATCTGTGCTGTCCACACAGAGTCTGGCCATCAGCTCACCGATGGCTGGTGGCAGTTACTCGCTGAGGCCCGGGACTCGCGGAGACCCTGTCCCCTGAGCCTTGCGCTCCTGCCCCTGATGGCTGCTGAGCTCACCTGTCCTCCAGCCCCGGGGACTTTTTTCCATTCTTCGTCACACTTGGTGTCGCTGTGGTTTACTCTGTCACTTAAGCTGGAGACGGGGGGTCCCTGCTGGAAACCTCTGGCTCGTGTAGCTGGTCGGTTGCTTGTTTCACTCTGATGAATTGTTCATCTGCTTGCTCACTGCAGGGACCACCAGGGCAGTGGTGGTCCTTCCAGGCCTGTGTCACTTACCCGTAAACCCATTCTCCTTTCTGTTGCCGGGGAGGTACCCTGGCTCAGTGCCCTGTACGAGGGCTGTCTGCTTCCGCAGGGTCTGCGGGAGAGGCGCTGGACCTCTCAGGCCCTGGACGCCCTGCCTGTGGACGCCCTGCCTGTGGACGCCCTGCTGGTCTCCTCTCGCTTCCCCTCCCCCCACCCTCGTTTTTCCCATCTCCCTTCTCCCTCCCTTATCCCTTACCCTCTTCTCTTCCCCCTTTCCCTCCACTCTTCTTCCCTCCCCCTCCCCCCGCACCTCCCACTGGCTGCTCTCTGGCCTGTCCTTGTCTTTCTTTGATCCCACAGCACTGCCTTGTGTCTCTTGGAAACACTCCCTTTTTTTTCTGATTGGACTGATATCTGCGCACCCTTCAGGGTTTAGCCCAGGTGTCACCTTCTTTAGGAGGCCATAGATGTAAGTGAGCAGTGAACAGGAGTCGGCACAGTCCTGGTGACCAGCGGTCTGCAGTGATCCCACAGGGGGAGGTTCCAGATCACCGCTGGCTGGGGCCCCAGAGGATGCTGAGAACAGCACCCTTTCCATGGAGGGCAAGTGACAGGGACCCAGGACCTCAGCCTGAGCCCACCAAGAATGCCGCACTCAGCCTCCAGGGCACTTAGTGTCAGGCTGCAAGAAGCCCAGTTATGGAGCTGGCTGGGCTTGTGTGTGGTGAGCCGGGCTGTGGGGTGTGGAGATCGGAGGGCCAGGAGTCTGGGTGTGAACAAGGCTGGAGTTGGACAGCCTCTTCTTTCTCCATGCCTGGTTCCTCTCCTGGCAGGTGTGGACACTGATAGCGTCACCTCTCTGTTGGCAGATGCTTCAAGGACCTGCCTTAGAAGGTGGCCCAGAAAGGCCTCAGCCACGCTTAGTTTTTCCAAACTGAATGGTTTTCGTTTCATTAAAGGGACAAGTAAAGGGTTGTTATTTTTTTATTTGACTTTTTGTTAGGTTGTAGGGTAGCTTGTTTACAGCAGTGACCGAAGACCTGGCTCACTTCTGGTTTCGAGAAATGAAGGCACTCTTGCCCTGCAGGCGGCTAGCTGGGTTTCGTGTCACTCCGGTGCTGACCTGTTGGATTTCTGCTTTTCCCTCCAACAGGAGTCTCAACTGGTAGCTGGTGTTGCGTTCAAGAAGACTTTCTCGTACGCTGGGTTTGAGATGCAGCCCAAGAAGTACGAGAACCCCGCGATCGCCCTCCTGAACGTGGAGCTGGAGCTGAAGGCTGAAAAGGACAATGCGGAAGTCAGGGTCCGCACGGTGGAGGTGAGCCCTGCAGCGGGGTGGGACGGGCCGCGGCCTCGCCCTGAAGGCTCTGCTTTCTCCCGCCTGTCCCATGAATGTTGACGACTGGGTGCTAGGCCCACCTCCTTTCCCCTCAGTCCCCTCCTGAGTGACCTGGACCAGAGATGGCTTGGCTGGGCTGCCACTGTGGCTCCAGGGAGGGGCGTGTGGTGCGCTGCAGCCACGCAGCATGCTCTGGTGGCAGTCTGGGTGCCTGGACTGGCTGCAGGGGCACACATGTCGTGTCCGTCTCATTGGTGTCACCCTCTGGAAGCAGCAGTGTCACTCAGCTGTAAGCTTTGCTCTTGAGAAATGTGTCCCCAGCACAGACTGGCCTTTAGGGGAACTGTGTGGGTGCAGTGTCCTAAGGGAAGGCTAGAACTCCCCCAGCCCAGACTCCCGCCCTGGCTGCACCCGCTCTGGCGTGGCTCCCGGCCCCGGGGTCACCCTGCCCGTGTGTGTTGGGAGGTTCCTGGGATGCCGAAGCTGTCTTCTTGCTGGGCTTCCTCGTTGGCTGGGCTCCAGGAGGGGCTGTTCTGTGCGCCGGCCTGGGCCCTCAGGTTTTGCCCTCTCTCCGGGGCCCCTGTTTAGGACTATCAGGCGATCGTGGATGCCGAGTGGAACATTCTCTACGACAAGTTAGAGAAGATCCATCGCTCCGGGGCCAAGGTTGTCCTGTCCAAGCTGCCCATCGGGGATGTGGCTACCCAGTACTTTGCCGATAGGGACATGTTTTGTGCTGGCCGAGTGCCCGAGGAGGATCTGAAGAGGACCGTGATGGTGAGCAGGCTGTCATGGGCTGCTGTTCAGTGCTGGGGCGGTCACCCTTACTCCTGGGATGGGGAGTGCTGTCACCCTGGCACGGGAGTTCAGCCCCACCTCTCAGTTCTTGTATTTTTGCTTCTTGCTGAGAAGGGTTTCCTGGCTTACGTTGGCCCTCAGGCGTGTCTTGGGACCCTCTCTTTCTAACGTGCCTGGGTGTGATTGTGGACTGTGCTCCTAGTCAGACAAGACGGGTGTGAGCGTGGTGCAGGCTGGGGCGTGGCCTGGTGCTGTTGGCTGGGCAGGCCTCAGCGCAGATGCTCCTGGCCTGTGTCTCTGCCTCTTCGTGGGCATCTGGCAGGCGCTCCGAGGTGTGAAACCCCCTCCTGGGGTCAGTTGCTGGGCTCAGTGCTCCAGGGTGCAGGAAGGGGCGTTGAGCACAAGGCGAGGACTCCCTGGCTGCTTCCCACGAGGCTCCTTTGGCCTGTGTGTGGGAACAATGCTGTCATCCGTTCTCCTGGGCAGGGGTCACTCGAGGTGAAGGGAGCCAGTGAGTCACACAGTCCACGCAGAGCTGGCCTGGAGGCCAGGTGACAGCAGGCTGCCTCTTGCCCTGCCGGGAGCCTTGTTTGCTGACGCCTCTGCTGCCCTGTGCCCTCTAGGCCTGTGGAGGCTCCATCCAGACCAGCGTGAATGCTCTGACGGCTGACGTGCTCGGCTCCTGCCGGGTCTTTGAGGAGACCCAGATTGGGGGTGACAGGTGAGTCCTGGGTGGGGGCCGCCTGCCGTCCAGGGTCTCCAAAATAGGCGCGTCGTGCTGGTCTTGGCGGGCACAGAGAGACCGGGTGCAGCGTGGGGGCGGGGGGCCCGCGTTCACCACCCTAGCGGTGCACCCCTGCTTTCCCAGGAAGGGGCCTCACGACAGGGTTGGGGCGCCCGCTGGAGAACATGCAAACATTTGCTGAGGGGCAGAGGGGCAGCAGTGAGGATGGGGTGCCCAGAAGGGCTGACGCCGTGTGCTGTGCCCGGGCTAGGTACAACTTCTTCACGGGCTGCCCCAAGGCCAAGACGTGCACCATCATCCTCCGTGGGGGCGCCGAGCAGTTCATGGAGGAGACGGAGCGGTCCCTGCACGACGCCATCATGATTGTCCGGAGGGCCATCAAGGTCGGGTGCTGCTGGTGTCGGCCTCCGTGGCTGGGGAGATGCTAGGGGCTGTCTGGGGCCCTGGCCTGCCTGGGAATCACAGAGAAACCTCGCCTCAGGCTGTCAGAAGTAGTTCGTTGCTCCCATACAGGCTAAGATTTGTTTTTCCTGCTTTGTAAACCTTTGTTTTCTCATAATGGTGGTTTTCTCTGGTGTTTGTCTTGTGGTGATTGATTTCTTTTACGTAGCATAACGTGCTCCAGATCCATCTATACTGTGAGATATTGGGTGACTTTGTTGCTTGTTGTTTCACGTGACCCATTGTGTGTATGTGTTGTAATTGGGCCTTTCACCTGGTGATGGCACTTAGAGTCAGTCTATTGTTGCTGGCGAGCTGGAACTGAGGCAGCCTTCTTAGTGACTCTGCCACTGCCCTCAGGCTGCGGGTGACCCTGAAGATGGAACCCTCACGTTGAACGGGTGGAGACTGGGACATGCTAGACAGCACTGGCAGGCCGGGGACCCTGCCTGGGGGCTGGGCCTGGGGCCAGGGGAACAACATTGGCCATGGGGAGCAGGTGAGTCCCAAGGGCTTTGAGGTGTGGGTCTGGTTTTGCAGAATGATTCGGTGGTGGCCGGTGGCGGTGCCATTGAGATGGAGCTGTCCAAGTACTTGCGGGATTACTCCAGGACCATCCCGGGCAAGCAGCAGCTGCTGATTGGGGCGTACGCCAAGGCCCTGGAGATCATCCCCCGCCAGCTGTGCGACAACGCGGGCTTTGATGCCACAAACATTCTGAACAAGCTGCGGGCCCGGCACGCCCAGGTGGGTGCTTCCCATCCTGGGGGCCCAACACTGGTGGCAGAGCTGGAGCTGAGGCAGTGCCACCCCTTAGGGGAGAGGAGGCAGTATCTGGGTGGGGAGCGCTCCTCGGAGTGTCAAGGAGAGGTGCTCTCAGGAGCTTTGGAGCCCTGTGACTCAGGTTCCAGCTGTGGCCTTGGGCCAGGTACCTCAGCCCCCCAGTTTGTTAGGGGGTATCTGTCCAGTGCTGAGTGTTGTGACAGCGGGGTCCAGTGAGGGACCCGATTTCTGGCCTGTGACAGTGTGCAGCGGGTAGCTGTACCTCCCATCTGGCTTGCTCGTCTGAAGGGGGCATGGTGAAGCAGGGGTGTGACGGAAGAAGTGGGGAGGACAGTGAGCAGCTTCTCTGGAGAACCGCGGTTCTTGGGTGGGTGTAGCTGAGGACGTGGCAGCCCCCAGACAGTGCTTTGTCCGGGAGAGGGTGTGAAGGGGCTGGTTGGTGGCAGGAGTGAGCAGTGCCCAGGTGGGCTCTCTGGGGTCGTGCTGAGGTGTGCCCGGTAGTTCCTGACCCTGGGTGGCTGTGCAGGAAGGTAGTGTCAGCTGTCGGGGGCGATCTCTTCTGTGTCCCCTCTCCAGGGAGGCATGTGGTATGGTGTGGACGTCAACAACGAGGACATTGCCGACAACTTTGAGGCCTTCGTGTGGGAGCCCGCGGTGGTGCGGATCAATGCCCTGACCGCTGCCTCTGAGGCCGCCTGCCTCATCGTGTCTGTGGATGAGACCATCAGGAACCCCCGCTCGACTGTGGACGCGCCCCCGCCGGGCGGCCGGGGTCGGGGCCGGGGCCGCCTCCCCTGAGCCCTGCCTGTCTCGCTGTGGAGCTGGCTGCGGGCTGGTTGATGGTACAGCAGAGGGGTGGTGGTTGGTCTGCTCTGTTCTGACTGGACGTTATTTAAATAAAACGTATGGCCTTGTGTGGCCTCGGCAGGTTATCTGCATGTGGCAGTCTCCCTCACAGACACCTGACCAGGATTTCAGCTTGGCGCGCACGCACTGTCCCACCAGCCAGGTTTCTCAAAGGCCCCTGGTGGCTGCTCAGGTCGGGGTGTGGGCTGACTTGCCGGGCCTTGTTCCGGGAGACTGTCAGCTAGGAGCAGCTTGTCTTGCTGCGTGTGGGGCGTGTGCCTCTCAGGGCATGTTGGTCTCTGTAGAGGTCTCTTCCTTTGTTCAGGTGCTGTCCTGTCTGGCACTGGCCCACAGCCTGCCCAGCCTGCCCAGGGGTGGTTCTCATGGCTTCTCTGCTTCTGGGTAAAGGCCTTAACGTCCTCTGTGTTATTTTGACTCAGCCTTTGGTCTCTTAGTCAAGATCTTGAGTTGGGGGGCTCTTGGAGGCAGGCCTTACCTTGTCTAAACACAAATGGTCTCTTTGAAACTCACTGAGGAAAGGAGGCAGAAAGCCCCCACCTGGTCTCTTGAGGGTGACCACCAGTGACCACATGGTGTTCTGTGTTGTGGACGTTGGTTTTACACAGTGGTGGTTCAGGTGTGAAGGGCAGAACAGTGACGCGGACCAGGATGAGTCCCTGGCTCGCCCTCCTGCCTGTGTGGTTACGTCTCCTGGAGAGCTTGGCATGGCTTCGAATTCCTTCCCAGCCTTTCCGTTCTGTCTGCAGGGGCTGCCCTCGGTATCGCTCTGGGGGCTGTTCTGTGAAATCTCCACTCACTGGGAAGGTTTTAATTTCACCCTCGTCCTTGAAGGATAGCTTTCCGGGGTGTAGTGTCCTCTCTCCATTGACAGTTCTTGCCTTAAGCATCTGAAGACATCATTCTGTTGCCAGCAGTTCTCAGGTGTTTCTCAGGGAAACGGGCCCCTCGTTTTGTCAGGGATCTTATGTAGGCGCTGGTTCCCGACTCCCTGGCTGCCCTGAGCCTTCTTGACTGAGAGCCTGTTTCCATGGGCGCCTATGACAGCACAGACCTGCTGCTGTCAGTGGGTTCCAACTCCACAGCCCTGTAGGACGCTGCCACTGTCACAGAGGCCGACGGCCACATCTTTGTCCTGCGCAGTAGCTGGTGACTTTGGACTACAGCCTCTGGCTCGCGGCTGAGTGCAGTAACTGCAGCGCCACTGAGCTTCCTGGAGCCAGCGTGACTGGAACCCAGTTCCCTGGTGCTGACTTGTAGGGGCTGTGCCAGGCAGGGCGGGACTGCCCCCGCCTCCCTGCCCTGCGTCCCTAGGTGGAAGCGTTCTGGAGGCAGACTACCAAGTTTTTTCCCACAGACGAAGTGAGTGGGCTCTTCCAAAAAGATGATTGGCACTCTGGTCACCCGACCCATTGCGTCGGGTCACTAGCCTGCTGCAGATGCAGGGCAGGTCGTGCAGGGCAGGGGCGGGGGCCTGGGGGCCTCTCCTGCGGTGCTAATGCACCCCACTGGTGTATGGGTGACCCGCCCCCGCCGCGGCCCACTCCCCTGCAGGTGGCTGAGCCTGGGCCACGCCTGTGCATTTCCCGGTCACACACTGCAGTTCCACCATCGTTTATTGAATACAGAGCTGTAAGTTCTCACGCCCATGGGAGTCTAAAGACACACACTCGGGTACATTCGGCAAGGGCACCCCTGGGTGACGGAGCAAAGTGCTGGGTTGGTGCTGCCGGGGTGGGCGGGATCATAAGCAGGGGCAGGGAGGCCCCTGGAGCTGCAGCTGCAAGCCCCCTTGAGAAGCTCGCCTGGTGAGAAGGGCTCTGTTCTCAGCCTGGCGCGCCCAGAGGTGGCAAGGCCTCCTGTATGGTTTGGACCCGGTGCAGCCTGGTTCCGCGAGGAAGGCTGGGCCAGGGGACACCGTAGAGTCTCCACCTGTGTGGGCTGATATGGTCCTCCCCGGGGCAGGAACTGAGGCTGGGGACCTTGCGGCCAAGTGTCCCTGTGCGGTGCTGGAAGTGGGGAGGCAACTGGCTGGTTCCCTTGGGCGTTCTGGTGTGCCACCTTCACCCAGCCCTGAGCCTGTTGGGCACAGGCTGCAGATGCGCACACTTGTGTGAGTCCGTACAGGTGACACGCAGTATATACAGAAGTGCACGCCCGGAACAAGGCTGAGGAAGCGTGGCCACCAGGGGTCAAGGCCCCAGAGAGGGAAGCACACGCATTGTGGATGGATGGCGAGCCTGTCTGGGCACTCTTCCTGTTGGTCCCCAAGTCCTTGGGAACGTGGTCTTTGGCACCAGTGGTCCCTTTGGGAAACTCCCCTCAACTTAGTGCTTCAGGAATCGGGGTCTGGACGGTGTCCTGCCTGTGTCCCACTGTCCTAGAGGCCAGGGCCGAGGGGACAGCAGGTGTCAGATAGGAGGACCCCTTCATGAGGCAGTTCCTGAGGGATTGGCCCACTTGACCATGGAACTAGGACAGCAGAGCTGATCTTGGGTGGCCCACTCCTCCCGACAGCTCTTGCTCCATCTCCCACCTGGGCTGTGGGGAAGCAGCTTGCACGAAGCCCGAGACAAGCCTCCCAGGTACTGGCCAAGCTGTGTGGCAGGAGGTGGGCTGGTACAGGAGCCAGTGGCCACCACACAGGGAGCCCCTACACATGCCTGGGGCCCAGGAGTGCAGCCTGCCTCCCAGCCTCTTCCCATCTTAGGTCTGAGCCACGAGGACAGGATAAGATCTGGTAGGGTGGCCAGGCCCTCTGTCTGGTTCCCACCCTCAGCCCGAAGGCTGTCAGTAAGGTCAAAATCACCCAGCAGCAGGCTTCTCACCCCGAGACAAAGGGATAGGATTAAGTTGCTGTTGGGATGACTAGACTCAAAGCTGCCAGTGCTCAGGACACACATGAAGGCCAGGGTACACAGGGCTGTCCATCCCAGGGGCAGGTGTGCAGAGGGACACGCTGACCACCACTCCCATTGCCAGGGACTTAGACAACACGTCCCCAGCCCGCCTACCCCTGCCTAGCTAGGAGACGGAATTTGGCCGGGCTTCCTGGCCATGAGGAGGGGTCTCATTGGCCCCTGCGCCTGAGCATCAGGCTGTTGCACAAATGAATGAATGAATGAATGAGTGAACATGGAGTGGACCTGTGGCTGGAGTCAGCCCTTCCAGAACTGTCCCTCGCTCACTGCCTGTTCACTGTGACCTTCCCAGGACAGGTGCCACCCGTTGCCCACAGCCATCCTCAGGGAAGGAGGGCCCCTAGGGCAGAGCAAGCCCCTCTGCTGGGCAGGAGCCGACTGTGCAGGGTATCCCTTTGTGCTTTTCCCAGGACTCAGGGAGGACAGTCTCTGGCCCTGGGATGGCAGAGCTGAGCTGCAGGAGCACAGCTGGCAGCACCCAGACTCAGAGCAGCCAGGCCCTGAACAGCCTCCACCCCCAGTCCAGGCCCCTCCCCATGAGGGCTGGGGAGACAGAGCTGGTGGAGCCAGCTGCTTGGGGGTGGGGGTGGGAGCGTCACACACAGCCCAGGCTTCGTGCAAAGCCAGACCAGGACTTGTCAGCACAACCGCTCTTGTACTCGGGGCCCTTGGAGGGCAGGGAGGAAACGAAGTGGGACAGAGTCAGGGAGTGAAGCCAGAGGTCCCAGCCTCCGAGGCCTCAGGACAAGGTAGCTTGGGGCTGGTCCAAGCCAGGTTGTGGCAGAAGGTTGGATCCTGGGGGAGGCCTGGGAAAGGGGAAGACCCTGGCCCCAGCTGGAACCAGTCAGCTTGATGGCTAGGGCTGGGAGCCGGTCCTGCATAGGAGAGAAGGAAACCCCAAGATGGAACTGGGTTAGATGTTTGGAAGAACTTCCCAGATGAAGGTTGGCAGGACCTGTGGTCTCGAAGCCCACTGTGGGAGTCCTGAGGAATGGGGACACCTGATCGTGGGAGCCTGAGAGCCAGGACCCGGGTTTCGGGGAATCACGCAAGGACCAGTGAGGAGCCTCATTCCTGGTCTGCGACTCCTAAGTGGCTCTCCCTTGGACTCCAGCTCCGCTCTTCAGTGAAGAACTCCCAGGCGGCCCTCAGAGGAAGGGCAGCACGTCCTCTGAAGGCTGTCCTCTTCCTGGGCACCACAGCTCCACCCCAGCTAGCCAGGCTGGGGACAGACGAACCCCCCACCTGCACGTCTCCTCCAGGTCCCCAACAAGGTGCTTCCCCTAGCCAGCCTGGGGGCCCCAAAGGCCACTCCATTCTTGCCCAAGCACCTGGATTAGAAGGCCACTCCATGAGGACGGAAACGATGCCTCCAGGCTGACAGGGCTTCTCAGGCTGGGATGTGGCCTTCCAGAGGCTTGGACGCGGAGGGCAGGTAAGCAGCATGCACCTCTCAGCTTGGAGTTGAAGCTCTGGGGTGTGATGGGTGTGCAGGGCTTGGGAGGAGGGGCCTTCTTTTCCCTTACAGAAACACTCAAGTTTTCTCCCATTGGGAGGTGGGCTCAGTGTCCTGGGGACGGGTCCTGTGTTCACCTCTTGCCTTTCCAAAGCCGTCTCCCCGTGTTCACCGTCCTACCACTGCCCCACCCGAGCTGTCAGGCAACCACGTGTCCAGGCCCACCCGTGTCATCCATCCGTGGCGATCGGCCCAGGGGCTGGGTGGGCTGTCCGAAGGGGTGCCCCAGGGCGCTGGGGGCAGGGCATGGGTACAGAGGCCCCGCGTGCCAAGTCTGAGCTGCCATGTGAGCCCCTTCTGGCCTGGGGACCGACAGAGGTCCCCGACGGGGAGGAGGCTGGGCCTCAGGAAGGGGCGGGAGCCTGGCTGGATGGGGCAGAGCTTCCAGGTGGTTAGTGTAGCCCCCCCCGGACGATGATGAGACCAGGTGCTGGTGGTAACGCAGCTCCCTGCTGTCTGGGCCCAGAAGGTGGCCACAGCAGGACAGGCTGGGGGTCAGAGGACAGCCCCTGCATGGGCAGGTAGGATGGGGTTGGGTCTGTGGCTCCACTGTCAGGGGTGGGGAGGGGCAAGATTGTCAACCGATCCCTGGAAGCCAGGGAGAATGTTAGGCCTCCGAAGGTCCAGTCCGAAGCAGGGTCCCTCCAGAGGTCCAAGGAGCACCCTGACGGGGCTGGCGGGGGCCTTGCTGCCCCCATACCCGGGTTAGCAGCCGCCTTCCACCTTGACATGGAGGATCTTGGAGAAGCCGGGCCTGCGTCGCAAGGCCTGTGGACGAGCCTGGTCAGTTCGCCCCAGGCCCACGCTCACCCGGGTGCCCCTGGGGGATACTGCCCAGGGTCACTCTCACCTGGAGCTTTGTCACCATGTCCTCAAACAGCTTCTGGGCCTCAGGGCTGCTGGGCTCCTTGAAATAATCAGCAATCCCAATCTGGACCACGATGGACTTGAGGTTCCGGCAGATGCCTGGGAAAAGAGGGCGCAGCCACGTCTGCCTGGGCAGTGGTCGCCTGCCTCTCCTGGGAAAAGGTGGGGCCCCGTGACTGGCCTGGGCAGTGGTTGCCTGCATCTCCTGGGAAAAGGTGGGGGGCAGGGGGCATGACTGGCCTGGGCAGTGGGTGTCTCCCTCTGCCTCGCTCCTTCATCAGTTAAATCACAGGACACTTGCTGACAGCAGCCACATGCTGGTCATTGAGGAGCAGGTCAGAGCGTACCCTGCAGGCGTTCCCAGTGAACATGGGGCTGAGGGAGAGGTGAGGCTGCAGCTGGCCCAGGGAGCTTGGGGAGCAGGGACAGAGGGACAGCTCTGCTAGGCCAGACATCGACATCAACTACAGGGACTGAGGACCTGAGGGGAGGCACTTGGACTCAGCTGGGGGCTGAGGGCTTCAGGGATGGGAGGGGAGGAGCCCTGGAGAGGGTGGTTTTGGAACTGAGCAGTCAGTTTGTTTTGGGGGTCCAGGATGTGGCCAGGAGGTTGAAGGGGAGCAAGCAAGTTGCAGGGACCAGGTGGTCAGGCCTGGCGTCCTCCTAGAGGCCGAAATGTTCTACATGATGGACGGTCTCATTTGGGCAGGAGGAGCCCATGCTGGACTCGTCCTCAGAGGGTGGAGAGGGACTGGGACTGGGGTTGGGGAGGTGGGGCCGGAGGAGGCACGATTTGGGGCCTATCAGAGACAGAGAGGAGTCTTCACTCCAGAGCCATACTGAGAGAAGAGCAGGCTTATACACATATCACCTAACCCTGACATCCGTGCCGAAGTCATCTTAGGAGGTGAGGGTGGCAGGACTCGGGGACAGTAACGCCCACATCACCTTACTGGGGCTGGGCCAGAACCTGTGCTCTGAGCAGGTCTGCTCGCGGCTGGGGCCTCGCTGGCCAGTGCCAAACAACTCTAACACCGGACGAGCACATGGCAGGGAAGGGCGACTGGAGGGAACTCTCCAGGAGGCCTTGACTGCCACTGGCCTCAGAAGGCACAGGTGGCCACGTTGGGGCTGGACCCTGGGGCTGGTGCAGGCTGGTGTGGGGCAGAGTCGGCTGGGCTGGCAGGGCGTGGTGGGGAAGGCACAGCCCACCCACTGCCCCGCAGCTCACTGTTGAAATGCAGCAGGGCCTTGGGGGTGACGGGGGTGGCGGTCAGCACCAGCATCTCCAAGCCCTTCAGGCCTTCCCGGCAGACCTCGGCAGCTACCTCCTGGGTGATCTCTGACACGTGGTCCAGCTCCAGGACCTGTAGCCGCATGCAGTTTCTGGCTGGTGACGGGGAGGAGGAGGTGACTGCTGGGTGACCGCCCCTCCAGGTCTCACGTTCCTCCTGGCACCAGGGTACCCCTGGCTACCACCCAGGCTGCAGCCCCCCTGGGGATTAAGTGCAGCCCCCAGTCCCAAGGGAGACTCACCAAGTGATGCCAGGCCCTGCACCCCACAGCCGGCGCCCCCGACCCCCAGGGCCCGGAGGTGGGGCCAGCAGCGCCCGATCATCTGAAGGCAGCGGTTACTGAAGCGAGTGGGCTGCTGGCTGGAGAGGACGAAGGAGGCCAGTCAGGGGAGCCTCGGGGTGCAGGCCCCCCAGCCTACTCCTCCGGGACCCTACCAGCTGCACCACTGCTCAGGGCAGAGAACTGGGGTCACTCCAGTTCCCCTAGCTCCTGCCAAGTCTGGCAGAGCTGATCCCCTATTAACCCTGGCACCCACGATTCAGGCTGCCGTCTGTCTGGGTGAGAACCAGGCTCCTGGCCAGTTCCCCCTGCGCAGTGCCGACAGCCAGGCAGCCACACACAACGTACCTTCACCCAGTCACCCAGCTCAGTTTCACCACCCCCTTCCTATGCTGAGGGCCCAGTGGTAGACCACAGAGGAGGGTGCCTGTTCTCAAGGAATGGACAGTCTTGGGGAAGGGAGGATGAGACGTTGCCCATGATCTTCATCCCTTTCTTAAAAGCCCTTAGTGACTTCTGAGAACTTGCTGGATAAAATGCAAAACTCTAATCCCCTTAGGAAGAGCCCTGCTGGCCCTGGCCCGCCTCCTTCCCAGACACCTTGCTCGGGTGTCCCCGACATCTCCGCCCTCAACGTGCATGCAGGGAACAGCCATCTCTCTGGCACACGCAAAGCTCTTGGCACCCAGGACACTGGAACACATTCACTGTCTCTGCCCTGAGAACCCAGAGTCTAGTGTGGGAGAGTGACATAGAAGGAAGTCAGCCCAGCACAGCGAGAGGGGGCCCAGCCACCACCACCAACTGCTGCGACAGGGACCGCACCAGAGGGTCCTGGATAGGGTGGGAGAAAAAGGTAGAACAAAATCCTGACTCCCACACAAGAACGACCGGACAGACGGGACAGACCCAGAGTATGGCCCGTGGGCACCCTTTTAGACAGGACCCAAACAAACAGTAACACGTGCCAGTCAACTGTGCATACAAGACGACGGGACAAGGATGACAGAGCGAGGGGGACAGGAAAGCGGACACGTGGCAACCGGGGACCCCAGGTTGAGAAGGGGAGTGCAGGGAGACACTGCCGGGTTGGTGATGGCCGTCACGAGAAAATGTGGATCTTGTTTCATGAGAAGATAACTTGCTTTATAAACCTTCATCTAAATCACAATAAAATAAACATCAAGCAGTTCCTGCAAAATGTATTAGAGCAGACTCAGAACCAGGTGCCATGAGAGCATGATGGTCCACATGGGGCTTCAGGGAGGGGACACTGACTAACACGGGAAATGCTCTCACATAGAGAGAGGGGACAGGGTGTCCAAGTCTGAGAACTCACACCCAGGACGCATGACTTTCGCACCCTGGATTCTCAGACACCTAGCTCTTTTGTGTACCACGTGCTGACCCGTGCGCCACGTGCTGAGCCCTGTGTACCACGTGCTGACCCGTGCGCCACGTGCTGAGCCCTGTGTACCACGTGCTGACCCGTGCGCCACGTGCTGAGCCCTGTGTACCACGTGCTGACCCGTGCGCCACGTGCTGAGCCCTGTGTGCCACGTGCTGACCCCTGTGTACCACATCCTGACCCCTGTGTGTCACATGCTGAGCCCTGTGTGCCGCGTGCTGACCCCTGTGTACCACGTCCTGACCCCTGTGTGTCACATGCTGAGCCCTGTGCACCACATGCTGACCCCCGTGTGCCACGTGCTGAGCCCTGGACTGCCTTTCACATGGCTAACAAGCTTTGTTGCTCAGGGTTACTGAACTCCGACTGTGTGCCCTGCAGGCTCTGTGACCCCACTGGAGCAGCAAAGGCCCTAAGAAGACCAATAAGCCAAAGAAACCTACACCTGGCACTGTCAGTTTTCACTCAAGAGACCCTAGAGGATAGAGTGGAACTGCCCCATTGGGTTTCCAAGGAGTGGCTGGTGGATTTGAACCGCAGACCCCCAGGGCAGATCAACAGATGCCTCATGCCACCTTTAGGTAGAGAAACAGAGGCCTGTCAGGTAGCTGGCCCAAAGTCATGCTGCGGGTGACCCCGGGTGGTACAAAGCCTTGCTTCTAACACTCTCTCCACAGCCTAAATGCACAGACTGCCGTGGGTGCATCCGTCTCCCCAACCAGGTTAGGGGATGGACCCGACACGCCACACCAGCCCTAGCCCCAGCCCCGGGTGCCCTCCCACCTGCCGTGGCTCACCACGGGTGGAGTGGGGCCACTTGGAGGGAGACAATCTCTCTGCAGCCTGCACCCAGTGCCCAAATGACTTCGTGACCCACAGGGTCCGTAGCACTCCTGTGGACAAGACAAGTTGGGGCCATCCCTGCAGGTGGCTTCCTCCCTTGGGTCACAAGGCCACGAGCATGTGGCCTTGCTTCAGGGGGGAGGCCCCACCTGTAGGTGACGGCCTGCAGGGCGCGGCAGTAGCAGCTGGCCAGCCAGAGCGAGCGGTCGGTGAGGACGTTGGGGCAGTGGGAGATGCGCAGGATCAGCAGGTTGCCGCCGGCCGCCTTCAGCAGCGACTCCAGCCCCGCTTCCAGGCAGCCCCTGGGAGTGGCCGGGAGGACCGCGCTAGGGGCCGCCCCTGGTCACCTACCCGGGGACACCGGCCCCCCGCCGCCCCACCCCCCCGAGGACCAGTCCCCCGAAGACCCGCTTCCCGCCGGGGACCCGCCCCCGCCCCCGTGCCCGCGCCCGCGCCCACCGCGTGCTCCGGGCGTAGTCCTCCTTGCTCTCCTTCTTGCCCCGCTGCCGCGGCTTCAGGTTCTGCAGGGTCAGCGAGTGGGCCTGGGTGCACCACTGAGCCAGCATGGCCAGAAACTGCAGAGGGGGGCCGGGGACGGATGGGGTCTGAGCCCGGCTAGGTGGAGGGAGGCCACGCTCCGCCCAGGGGAAGGGAAGTTCCCCGAGTGGTGAGTGGAGGTGTGGAGCGTTGAGTGTGGGTGCGGGGCATCAGGGAGCCGGGCTGCGCGCGGCCGGCGGGCGGGCACCTTGGAGCAGACGCGCGCGTTCTCCAGCAGGACGCGCGTCCAGACGGCCGGGTGGCGCGCCACGAAGCGCCAGTCGCGGCAGACCTCGGCGGCGTGCAGCAGGGTGCGCGTGTCCAGGTAGGTGAAGATGCAGAAGAGCGCCGCCCGCATCTTGAGGACCTCGGGGCTGATGACCTCGTTGGAGCGCGAGGGGCTGCCCCTCTCGGCTCGCCGGCCCCGCCCGCTGCCTCCCTCTGGGCGGGCTGCGGGGTGCCGGGGTCAGAGGTGAGGGCAGGGTCAGAGGTGAGGGCGTGGGCAGAGGCCAGCGTGGGGATGGTGCGGGAGGGGGTGCTGGGCAGGACTGGAGCTGCAGGCGGGAGAGGAAGGGGCGCGAGAGAGCCCTGCCAGGCCCCTGCTTCCTTGGCTGTGTCGTTCCCGTCCCTGGTTTTGTGAATCAGAAAAGGGTGTCCCTTCCTCTAGTAAGTGTTCTGGGTTAGATGGGGTGTTGGCACTCGATTCAGACTCACCCCAGAGGGGCAGCTAAGTCAGCTTTGGAAGAGAGCGTCTGGGAACAGGACGCCCCTGGGCCTCTGGACGAGAGACTGCCTGCAGCCCAGCCACAAGGGGCGCGGTGGCACCCTATCCCTCTCCCCACCTAACGCCTCAGCCCCCAGCTCTAACCCACCCGGTATGTGCATGGCCTTGTGGGCATGCGCGGGCCTATGCTGGGCTCTCCTCGACCGCTGCAGGGGGCTGTGCAGCCAGCAGTTGCTGGGTCCCTTAGCCCACCTACGGGGTAAAGGGCTGCAGACACGGTGTCCTGAGCAGCGCATGACCCGAACCCACTGCCGGCCAGGTCCTACCTAGGGCTGAGGGCTGGGCGGGATGGAGGGGGTCGTCCTCATCCGGCAGATGTGGAGATTCCCCACACCACCCCCTGACCGGCCCGGGCCTGGCCCCTTGTCTACCTCCTTCAAAAACTCACCTGACAGCCGACAGCTGCTCAGCGGCCCCGCGGGCCCAGGGCGGGGGGCATCTGAGGAGCCTTCGGCCTCCGACTCAGTGGTCCTGGAGCCCACGTCTGAGATGTCCCCCTCCTCCCCCTCCGTGCTGTGTCTGCGGGGTCTGCGCTGCCAGTTCTGGATGGCCTGGCGCCGCAGGCCCGAGCTGCGGGGAGCCTGGGCCCGCTCTGAGCCGCCGTTGGCCCCCGGGGCCCGTGTGCCCAAGCCCCCGGGGCCCCCGTCCTCAGAGGCCCCCTCTTCTGTCCGGGGCAGCTCCAGACTGTCGCTGTCATAGCAGCCTGAGCTCTGGGATGCGGCTGGCACGCGGCTGGAGGCCCTGGGGCGGGGTGGACCGGGCGGTGAGGGCGAGGGTCCTGGGGCCGGCTCACCCCGTCCCTGACGCCAGCCACAGGCAGCCCACCCACTCTGCGCTCCAAGAGCCCCTCTGAGCGTGGAAAGACAGAGGAGGCAACCCACGGAGGATGGGAGGAGCCGGAGACGAGCACCGAGACGCAGCCGTCCAGCCCCAGCGGACCTTTCCGGGGTGAGGGCGTGCGGCGCGGGGCGGCGGGCCCGGGGCTTACCCTGTGCTGGGAGAGGAGCCGTGCCGTGACACCGCGTGTGTGCAGGGCACGGCCGGGCCCGCGTGGTGCTCTCGCTGCGGGCCCCAGAGCGGGAGGGGGAGGGGTGGGGCGGAGGAGGCGAGAAGATGAGAAGGAGCGGGAGAAGCGGCGTGGGATGGACAGAAGACAGGACGGAGGAGAGAGAGAAGAAGGCAAACAGTTGGGAAAGATGGACGAATGGACAGACAGACAGACAGCCCAGCCCACCCAGCCCCAGCCCTTGGCTTGTGTTCTGTCTGCAGGGAGGGCCAGACTCATCGGGGCACACCTTCGTAACCGCGAGGGGTGGCATTTCCACCCAAGCAGTGGGCTGCTCAGCTCCTGAGCCCTGACTTCAGACTGCAGCCTGCTCTGGGGGGGAGCCAAAGACAGGGAGCAGGGTGCACTGGGGGGCTGGGGGCCAGCGTGCAGGTGCCGCAAGGGAGGTGCAGCTGCGGGGGCACACTCACCATCCGGCCCGCGCCCCGGGCGCCCGGCCCGGCCCCGCCGCCGCCCCGGCCCAGGCTGGCGCTCGGAGTGCTGCCGCAGCTGCTGCTGATGACCTGCAGCTGGCGCTCGGCGCGGTCGGCGCGCTCCAGGAGCTCCTCGATGAAGTGCTGCAGCCGCAGCTTGGCGCTGGCCTCCCGCGCCGCCGTCTCCTTCAGGAACTGGTCGATCTGCACCACCTCCCTGGGCCCGGAGCAGTCTCTCAGCCGGTGTCTCTGCCTGCCTGCCCGCCCCCGTCTCGGTGAGACCCCAACCGGCGGGGAGATGGGGCACAGCTGTCTGCGCCTGGTCCCGTGGACAGCCGCAGAATGGGCCCAGACCCACGGCCTCCTCACAGGGGCACAGGTGCAGAAATGCAGGCATATGCGTACAGTCACACACTGTTACCCCCCCTACCTGACCCTAAATACTCAACCAGACACTGCTGCTCCCCACATATCTGCTCACAGGCATCCTCAGTCACACACTGCCACATGCCCCCCTGAAACACGGACAGGCACACAGAGTCCTATAGCACGTACACATAACCCCACACAGCCATCCACCACAGCCAGACGCATTATCCCACACAGAAACACACAGCCTCCCGACACAGCATGGTACGTCCAGACGCACAGAGCCCACATTCATGTACCATGCGTGCCTATCCTGAGTGTTCTCAGGCATGTGCTCCCACTAAGGGACACAAAGAACCATGGAGGCACAATCCCAGCAACACACTCAAACACAAACACACTTGCAGTCCTCCAGAAACGTTCCAAAACACACACAAGGTCCCATCAACACACAGGACAAAGCACTCAGGGCAGACACATGCTGACAGGTGTACCAGCCTGCAAGAACAGAGTCCCTAGAGTGTTTTCTGCCCAGGGCAGTGACAGCTGTCCATTCATTCACTGGATGTTTATGGAGTGCTGGGGGCGTGGCAGTTAAGAGCTCGACGGCTCACCAAAGGTTGGGGGTTCAAATCTACCAGGCACCCTTGGGAACCCTATGGGGCAGTTACACTCTACCCTAGAGGATCACTGTGACTCAGAATCAACTCAATCACAGGGGTTGTTTTTTTTTAGCAGGTAGTGGGGTGCATGTCAACAGCAGTCAAGAAATCGCAAGACGCACTGCATTGGGAAAATCTGCTGTAAGGGACCTGACTCCCGTACTGAAGAGCAGGATGTCACCTTGAAGACTAAGGTGTGCCTGACCCAAGCCACGGCATTTTCAATCACATCATATGCACACAAAAGCTGGACAATGAATAAGTAAGACCAAAGAATTGATGCCTTTGAATTGTGGTGTTGGAGAAAAATGTTGAATGTCCCCTGGACCGCCCAAAGGACCAACAGATCTCTTCTGGAAGAAGTCCAACTAGAGTGCTGCTTGGAAGCAGAGATGGAAAGACTGCATCTCACATACTTTGGACGTGTTGTCAGGAGGGATCAGTCCCTGCAGAAGGCCATCATGCTTGGGAGAGTGGAGGGTCAGCAAAAAAGAGGAGGATCCTCGACAAGACGTACAGACACGTCGGCTGCAGGGACAGGCTAGGTGTAAAAACGACTGTGGACCTGGCGCAGTGGTGTGAGACTGGGCAGGGTTTCATTCATTCTGGTGTGTACAGGGTCACTGTGAGTTGGGACTGACTCGATGGCACCTAACAACAGTCCAATTTCTAACCCTGGCACCTGTGAATGTGACTTTATATGGAAACAGGATCTTTGCAGATGCAATTAAAAGTCTCAGAATAAAATCATGCTGGATTGAGGTGGGCCCTAAAGCCAGTGACTGCTGTCCTTATAAAGGAAAAGAGAGAGAAACACAGGGCTCTCATCTGCAGGCCACGTGATAGTCACATGAAGACTGAGGCTGATGCCATGCAATGACAAGCCAAGAACCGCCGAGGTCTGCCGACAGCCACCAGAAGCAGGGGGAGCTCCCAGAGAGGACCGCCACCTCTTGGTCCAAAATTGGATTCTGGACATTTGTGCTTGGGAGCTATGAGAGGATAAATGTCTGTTAAGTGTCCTGGAAGCCAAAAAAGAAAGCTGTGTCCCAACCAAGAAGTCAGCACAAATGGACTAAACCCCAAACAGTATTCTAAATAAAACCAAACATTTCCAGGGGCATAGCAGCAAGATTAGGGACCTGGGGACCACGGTTTCAGGGGACACCTAGCTCAACTGGCATAACAAAGTTTTTTTAAGCAAATGTTCTGCATCCCACTTTGATGAGTGGAGTCTGAGGTCTTAAAGGCTAGCACGCAGCCATCTGAGACGCATTAACTGGCCTCAGCCTACCTGGAGCCAAGGAGGAAGAAGAACACCAAAGCCAGCCAGAAAATATGAGCCCAAGAGACAGAAAAGGCTGCATAAACCAGAGATGATATCAGCACGGAACCAGAAGAACTAGACAGTGCCCGGCCACCACCACTGACTGTCCTGCTAGGGAACAGAACAGAGTCCCCCATGGAGCAGGGGGAAAATGGGGTGCAGAACCTGAACTCGAGTAAAGAGACCAGCCTTGACGGTCTGACAGACTAGAGGGTCCCCAAAAGACATGGCCCCTTGTGGACTCTCTGTTAGCCTAAAATGAAACATTCTGGAAGCCATTCTGGTCTATAAGGCACACAGTGATCCTGGTGAAGAGTATGCTTCTTGGCTTGGGCAGACACAGGAGACTGACTGGGCAGCTCCTGTGTGGAGGTGAGAGGGGACAGCAGTGGGTTACATAGACGTGGGAAAGGCAGGATTGAGGGGAGGGGTGTGCTGTCACAGGGCGGGGAGCAGCCAGGGCCACATGGCAAAGTGTATCTAAGTTTTTGTATGGGAAACTAATAGTAAACTTAAAACACAATGAAAAAGGGATCAGCTGTGTCCAGTGCTGCTGAGCGGTCAGGTAAGGTGACAGCCTGGGCTTGGCAAAGGAAGGTCACTGGTGACAGGAAGGACCATGAAGGCAGAAACCTGACCAAGCTGGTTTCCAGAGACAACGCGAGGAAAGGCACTGGAGACAATACTTTGAAAGTATTGTCTCTCTAAGGAGAAAAGAAACAGGACAGGAGACTAACGGCAGCAGGCTTAAGCTGCAGGGCACAAATGACGCCGCGCCTGAGTCCTTCTAGGAAGGATGGAGTACAGGAGACACGGAGACGCTGCTGAGGAGGAGACAGGAGACTCGCGCCATGTCTTTGTGTAGTAAAGCGATAGAGTCCGGTGCCAAAATGCAAGAGCTGGCTTATACCAGGGCGCCAGAGAAGGAAGAGACAGTCTCCACTGTCAGGCACTTACTGCCATGCACTGAAAAAAAAAAACCCATAAAACCAAATCCATTGCCTTCGAGTCGATTCCAAGTCAGAGCAACCCTACAGGACACAGTAGAACCGCTTCCAAGGAGCGCCTGGCCATGCACTCCAGTCAAACACATACCATCAGGACATGCTCCTGGTGCCACACAGAGACACACTCCAGCAAGCTCTCAGGGGCGGTGGCCCGGGAGCACACACAGCCACTCACTCGGAAACACTCAGGGCAAATCCAGCTACAGGGCCCTGCGGCCGCACTCACTGCTGCTTGCGGCTCAGCTCCTGTTCCTTGTGCGCCAGGTCCTGTTTGAGCGAGGCCAGCAGCTCCACGCTCACGTCCACCTGGCGCGAGAGCTCCGAGGCGCGCTCCTCCAGCTCCTCCTTCTCTCGGCCCAGCCGTGCGCTCTCCTGCCGCGCCGTCTCCAGCTCGGCCGCCTTGCGCTCCAGCTCGGCCTGCAGCCGGCCCACCTGGCCCGCGATCTTCTGCTCCACCTCCTCGCTCAGCCGCTCCAGCCGCCGGTCCACCTCCAGCTTCTCCAGCGCGCGGATCTTCAGGCGCGCGAGCCCCTCCTCGTACGCCACATCGGCGGGCGACGGCGACGCGGGCGAGGCCGAGGCCGGCCCGGAGCAAGGACCGGGCCCGGGGCCGGGCGGTGGCGTCGAGCACGCCGAGGACGCCACGGACTTGCGCGCGAACAGCTCGCCCAGCGGAATCTCGATCTCGCGCAGCGCGTAGCGCGCGGCTGGCACCAGGCTCGGTTCAGCCAGCTCCTCACAAGGTAGGCTGGCGGGCACCAAGTCGCCAGGGAAGTGGGCCAGGGGCGCGTGGTGGTGGTGGTGATGCAGCAGATGTGGCGCGGCGGGCGGCCCGGCCGTCTGCTCCTTGCCCTGGAACGACGTGCTTTCGAAGACGTCGCGCCGGGCGCCGGGCACGGCCAGCAGGGCAGCGGGCTCGGGCGCCAGCTGGAAGCCCGCCCCGTCGCAGATGCTGTTGGTCTTGGAGAGGATGTAGAGCGTCTCGTAGGTGTGGCTGTATTCCAGGTGCGCGCGCAGCGACGACAGGCTCCGGAAACGCTTGTGCTCTCCGCAGCGCGGGCAGCGGTACGGCAGGTCCAGCGAGGCCATGGCCCCGCCGGCGCCGCGCTGCCCGGGCTCCACCGCCGCCGCCTCCCTGCTCAGCCAGGCGCGCTCATCGGGGGCCTCGGGCGAGCCCCCGCGTGCGCTCAGGAAGGCTCAAGGCGCCCACGGCCAGGGCGAGGAAGCTGGAAGGAAGAGAACTGTTAGGCAGTTGGCATCGCCGTCGCCGCATCGCCCTCTTGCCAGGCGACAGTTCTCAGGATGGAGCCGGGAGACCAGCGGCCTGATCTCCCAGAGGGCGGGTTCTTACCAATAACCGCTGGCTTACGTGACAACAGTCCCCACCCGGAAATAACTCAAGGGTGCGTCAACAGTAGGCGGCTAGTGGTGGGTTCACAGTGGTGTGTTGTTAGGGGCGTCCGTTCACGCGGACTCACAGCAACCGCACGGCTATGGGAGCAGAACCATGCTCCACGGGACTCGTCAAGGCCGTGACCTTGCAGGTCTCCAGGCCAGCCTTCAAAGCTGCCCCCGTGGCTGTGCCCCGCACTTCCCCTGTGGGCTGCCCAGGGGCTCCTCAGTGATGGAGCAGTACCCAGCAAGGAGAGCAGAAGGGACTGCTGGTACACATGATGACATGGGTGTCCTCTATGTGACCTTGTGCAAGTTGAGCCACACTAAAGAGTGGACGGTGCTGGAGTCCACTGAGTTCATCCGTTTAGAGCTCACAATGGACACCACTGATGACGGAGTCAGACCAGGGAAGGGGCAGGAGGGGCCTCACAGGGTGCCGGCAGTGCTGTGTACCTTGAACTGAGTGGTGGCTGCACAAGTGTGCATGTGTGCCAACAGCCACCAAGACGGGTGCACTCTAGACCCTTTACTGTGACATTTAAAGATCCTGAAAAAGAAGATCCATATTGCCATCTCCTGCAAACTTGTCTGTTGCACAGGCTGGGTGACTGGCAGGTAGTGTACTGCAGTGACGGGACACTGTGGATATGCGTGTGGGTCACTATTCTCGCTTCTCAAGTGTCTGTGCTAGGCAGGCCTCTACTAACTGACACGCCACCCTCTGCCCTGAGGGCCACGTTGTCCGTCCTCCCCAGGCCTGTTCTGGCCCAAGCTGCTACCCACCTCGGCAGGGCCACCCTGTCACCCCACAACTGCTGCTGCCCACCCCTTCAGTCCTGGCTTCCTGTCACCCCCCTTAGCCTTGTGGGACCCCCACCCCACCCATGGGGAGCGCGCTCTCCCTCACTGCTGCACGGGAGCCTCAGCCAGTCAGCCGTCCCCGTGCCCCTCCGGGTCGCAGACCACCTGCTGACCAGCCCCCCTCCAGCCGCTGGGGAGGGCCTCTGGCCACTCGTTCCCTTGGCTGGTGAGCTTTATGAGTGTTGCCACTTGCGATTTCGGCAAAAGGTTACAGGGAAAATCAGTTTCTCACGGAACAGTTAATACATGAATTGTTCTGTGTCACTGACTGCCCAGCCGGCTGCGCGTCAGCATTCGCCCCTTCTCTACCCCATGTCCCCCATTACCTCTTGTCCCGTTTCCCGTCCTTTCCTGCTTCCTGTCTTTGCTTTTCAGCTGCTGTGTCCACTGAGTCACCTAGAGCCAAGGGAGCTGGGGAGCACTTCCCTCACATCTGTGTCAGTGGTGGCCCTCTAGGCCTGTCTCACCTTTGGCTGTGGGGTGAGCCTCAGGAGTGACTTCAGTGCTGAGTTAAAAGGGTGTCTGGGGCCCCAGTTCTGGGCTGTCTCCACTCTCTTGGACCCATAAATCAGGTTTTGTGTGTGTGTGTGTGTGTGTGAGACTGAATTTGTTCTCCATTTTCCACCTGCTCTGTCCAAGAACTTCTATCATGACTTCTATGAGAGCCTTCGGTGATAGGTGGCTGGGCACTGGTTGTGCTGGCCTCAGTCTGGTGGAGGCTGTGGTCACTGTGGTCCTTTACTGCTGTGGACTCATCCTTTGCCCTCAGGGCAAAGGGCGGACTCATCCCTGCATCTTTGGTTTCCTTCATCCTCCTCGGCTTCAGCTAGGATGGGACTGGTGGATTTTTGTCACATGGCCACTCAGAGCAGGGCAGGCACAGATGTCTTCTTCTGCTGTGCCCCTGAACTGGATGCTCCCTGAGATCACCGTCCCCAGACTTCAGCCCAGGGAACCGGGTTCCTCAGGGACTCCGGGTGGGTCCGTGAAGCTTCTGTGACTCTCCCTTGGTCAAGCTGTGCTGCCTTCCCAGTACTGGGTACCCTCGTACCCTTCACCGGAGTCACGACTTACCTACCCTTTCCTTAGTGTTCCAGCCTCGACCCTCCCCTCCCTGGTAACCATCAAAGGTTGTTTCTCTTTGGGTGTAAATGCTGCCACGAGCTTTTGTAACAGTGGGTCTCACACAGTATGTGTCCTCTTGTGATTGACATATCTCCCTGGGGTTTGGTTTGGCTTAATGCCCTCCAGATCCATCCACATGGTGAGATGCTTTGCAGATTCATCATGGTTCTTCATCGTGGTGTGGTGTTCTGTTGTGTGAAGATACCACAGTTGTGAATCCCTTCATCGGCTGATGGGTACCTAGGTTGATTCCATCCTTTTGCTATTGTGAATAATGCTGCACTGAACATGGGTGGGCATGTGTCTATTTGTGTGACAGCTCTTATTTCTCTAGGATATCTTCCTGGCAGTGGGATTGCTGGATCATATGGTATTTCTATTTCTAGCGTCTGAAGAAAGTGCCGTATCATTTCCCACAGGGTTGAAGCATTTTGTGTCCCCACCAGCAGTGCAGCGGAGTTCCAATCTCCCTGCAGCTTCTCCAGTATTTATTGTTTCATTTCTTTGATCGTGCCAGTAACATCAGGCTGAGATGGTATCTCACTGTGGTTTTGATGTGCATTTCTCTAATGGCTAGTGACTGCAAACATGTCATTATACAAGGCCCGACAATTAAGGCCACAGACCTGATTTTTCTAACTGCTACATCCCTTATTGCTGAACATCACTACAGTCAAAGTCCTCCCCTTGGGAAGCTAGGCATGGATGTCAGTGCCTAGTCCACCCTTCAAGGCCATTTGGAACTCTTTCTGGAATGGCCATGACACACAGTGGCCCGGTGGCATGTCTCCAAACTTAATCGTCTAGTTGTCTGTGGGGGCGTTTTTAGCCCGTAAACAAATAACTATTGCAACACCCTCCCTACTCACTTGGTCTGGCCCCCAATGACTTTTCTTTACCTGAAGATAAAGGAAATACTGAAAGGAAGACACTTTGATGATATTCAGGGCATCAAGGGTAATATGATGACAGCTCTGATGGCCATTCCGGAAAGTGTTCCAAACTTGCACTGAAGGGCGGACGAGGCACCGGCATTGGTGCCTAGCTTCCCACGGGGAGGACTTCGAAGGTGACCACAGTGATCTTCAGGAATGGGGTATGTAGCACTTTTTCTAGGATAAGTGCGTCACCTTAACCGGCAGTCCTTGTGTATCTGTTAGCTGCTTGAATGTCGCGCTTGGGGAAGTGCCTGCTCATATCCTTTGCCCTGGATTATTTGTCTTTTTATTGAAGAGGTGCTGGCTTTTCCTATAGGTATTAGAGATTAGACCTTTGCTGGATTTGTCACTGGGAATTTTTTCCCTAGTCTATAGACTCTCTTTTGACTCTTTGAAGTCTTTTGATGGTGAAGTGTTTAATTTTCAGCAGACCCCGGTTATCCAGCTTAGCTTCTGGCATTCGGGCACTGTTAACTTACGGTTTGCACCCTCTTTTTGCCATGTGTTAGGGCCTCTAGTGTTGACTGTATTTTTCCTTCCATAATCTTTACAGTTTTTCCTTTTTCGATTTAGGTCTTTGATCCATTTTGAATTAGATTTGGTGTGCAGTGTGAGGGGTGGGTCCTGTCTGGGCAGCGCTATTTGTTAAAGAGACGGTCTCTTCCCATTCAGGGGACTTTGGGCCCTTGTCAAAGATCAGGTGGCCAAAGGTGTAGGGTTCACATCTGGGTCCTCTGTTCTGTCCCCTTGGTCAAGGTGTCTGTTGTACCAGTTCCCGGCTGTTCTGACTACTGCCGCTGTACAGGAGACCCTGAGGCCGGGCAGTACGAGGCCTCTCGTTGGGCAGTACTTGGATCTCCAACAAGGCTTTACTTTATCTGGGTCCTCATTCCTTTCCATAGCAAGTTAGTGGTTAGGGTTTTTTCATTTTGTTAGAGAATGCTGTTGGTATTTGGATTGGGATTGCATTATATTCGCTGATGGCTTTGGGTGGAATTCACATTTTCACAAGGTCACACCTACCCATCCACAAGCCTGGGACCTTCCTCCATGTATGCCAGTCTCTTTGGGTTTCCTGCAGCAGTGTTTTGTAGCTTTCTTTGTAGATGACTTTGATGTCCCTGGTTAGCTTTACTCCTATGTATTTTATTTTTGGGGGGGGGGGCTATTGTAAATCATATAGGGTTGCTATGAGTCACAATCAACTGGACAGCAACAGGATTTTTAATTGTTTTAAATTTTCAATGGTATTGCTTTCTTGATTTCCTTTTCATAGTTCTCTGTGTTGTCACATAGGAATCCCACTGATTTCTGTATGTTCATCTTGTATCCTTCTCCTCTGCTGACTCTATCTGTTCCAGCAGTATTCTTGTGGAGTCTTTGGGATTCCCTGTGCACAGCACTGTATCATCCACAAACAGGGATAGTTTCACTTCTTTACTAATCTGGATGTCTTTTTTTTTCCGTGCCTTATTGCTCCAGCTACGACTTCTAGCACACTGTTAAACAGGAGCGGTGTTAAAGGGCATTCTTGGCTTATTCCTCTTCTCAAGGGGAATGTTTCCAGCTTCTCTCTGTTAAGAATAATGTTGGCTGTTGGTTTTTTTACAGATGCCCTTTATTATGTTGGGATCTAGTCCTATTTTATTGAGATGATCATGTGATTCTTTTATTTATGCAGTGGATTATGTTGATTTTCTTAAATGTTGACCCATCCTTGCATATCTAATAGAATCCACTTGGTGGGACTTTTTTTTATGGTGTATATATATATATGGTATATGAGATGGACCCGACTCAACGGCAGTGGGATATGGGGTGTGTGTGAATGTGCATGTGTGTGTATAAAATGATGCTGAATTTTATTGGCTAAAATTTTTGCACCCATATTCATGAGAGATATTGGTCTGTAATTTTCTTTTTTTTTTTTGGTGGTACCTTTGCTGGTTTGGGTATCAGGGTTACGCCGGCTTCACAGAGTGAATTTGGAAGTGTCCCTCCCAGTTGTCACTGAGGACATGTGGCCACTCTGTTCCACTGGCTGATACTCCTGACCCTGTTACCTTTGCAGGCTGCCGTAACGCCAGCCTTGTTGGTCTCTTCCTGTGGTTTTCAGATCTTCTCCCCTGGTGCACCCTGGACTTCCTGTCTCCTGAAGGGGCATCCCTTGAGGTCTGCAGCCCCCTCTGCCACCTCAGCACCCCCCTGGCAGTCTGGTTCCCGCTGGCTCACTCACACTTGAAGCCACCGTCTGCCAACCCTCCCTCACCACCCTGACCTGCTCCTGAGCGCCATCTGCCTTATGCGCACCCGTCTGAGTGCCTGTTCCCTCGGCCAGCCCCGCAGCCATTCCTCCTCCTGGTGAGAGCACCTTGCTATTTTAGGGGACCATCTTTCTCTTACTGCCTCTTAGTCACGGTGGTCTTTGAGATGTGTGGCACAGTGGCCCACTCCTGGCTCCAGGGCTAAGGACACAGCACTGGTCTGGCTGATCTGAGAGCTGAGACAGGCCCAGCTCTTTTCTCAGACAGCTGGGGAAAAGCACCCTCTTTGGGTTTCCGTACTGGTGGGGAGGCCGGAGCTTCCAGGGTGTCTGTGTGTCCTTGTGGGGGGACCACTGGTAATGAAGCTGGCACAGAAAACAACTGAGATGGAGACAGAGTGACTCCCCACCAAAAATGTTTGATATCCTGTTTTGTTCCATTATATAAGACCATTAGTTCTCTTTTTTGCTCAAGTTAGCTAGAATAGGGTCTGTGTTACTTGCATTGGCAAAAAGTCCTAACCAAGAAATTAGAATCATTAATGGGTTTTCTTACTCAGGTGACAGACCCTAAGAAGTAACGACCTGAAATAAGCTGGCACCCAGGACCCCGGGTGGCCCAGATGGTTTGCGTTCAACTGCTAACCAGTAGATAGACACAGTGTCCGCAACAATTAGGCTTAAGGATAAAAATGACTATGGGCGCAGGATCGGGCAGTGTTTCGGTCAGTTGTGCCGAGGGTTGCTGTAGCGGGAACTGACTCGACGGCACTCGACCACAGCACTAACCTGGAGGCTGGTGGCTCACACCCACCCCCTCGCGCCACGGAAGAAAGGCCTGGTGCCCTGTGGGTGTCACAGCCAGGAGCACCCTCCGTCGGCCTCTGCTCTGAAGTGCATGGGGGTGGCCGTGAGGTGGAATCAGCTTGTTTGGCTTGTTCTCCAGGGCGGGCGTAAGGTAGGACAGCTTCCCCATCCCCTCCTTAGAGGCAGCAGACCTTGTCACACAGCAGCCCAGCGGCTCATTCAACTGTCCCCGCAGCTCGAGGGCTCAGACCACATCCCTATCAGGGATGGGCCCTCGAGGATCTGGGGAAGAGGGTAGGACACGGTGTGTGGCCTTCCCATGGCGTTCCAGAAGAGACACCTTCCGGGCGAATGGGGTGCATCCGCAGGCAGAGAGGGAGGAAATGGGGTTTTGCCCAGAGAAACCCTTTCTGCCTGAGGCCCGTGATCAATGTGGCTGAGAGGCAGATAATTAAGAGCCAGGTCTCCACGTCAAGCTGCCAGCAGCTTGGGTGGAGAGGGAGGCTGCAGACCCAGCGGGAGCCAAGCCTCAGGCCTGTTACAGTGATTCCCCGCTCTCCCGAAGCCCTCCTGCTGTCAGGGAACCACTGCTCACACCACAGGTGGCCCCCTGTGGGGCTGTGGCTTGAGAGGGAAGGGGCCACTGAGTGCTGCCGTGGGGCAGGGGTGCAGCCAGAGCCCACAGACCCTAAGGTTCCCGTGACGGGTGGAGGCCTGTTGCTAAGAGACCACTCGTCCTCCCTCCCAGCACCACGGTAAGGGACTAGATGGGAGAGTCAGACCTTTTGGTGAGGCCACCAGCTCTGGGGCCTCCCTCACAGAGTCGCTGTGACAGAATCAACTTGATGGCCACGGGCTTGGTGTTCAGGCAGTGCCAGCGGTTAAACACTCGCTAGTGACCAGAGTTGAGGCCACACAGAGGCGGCCGGTGACCTTCTGAAACACCAGCCACTGCAAAGTGATGGCGCACAGCCCTGCTCTGAGCCACATGGGGTCCCCCTGAGTGCAAACTGACTCCACGTCAACTTGTTTTATCTGGCCGGGGAAAGCGAAACAAGACTCAACCTTAGGAAAGAGAAGGCCGGGGGTCACTCGGCCCCTAGAACAAGCCGGGTGCTCTCAGTCACCTCCATCTGATGACCCCACATGTTTCAGAGACTTGAGTCCCACTGGGGTTTTCAGAGCGGGGACCTCTTAAAGCCGAGCGTCAGGTCTCTTCCGAGGCAGGTCCAGGTGGATTCGAACTGCCGGCCGTGTCATTAGCAGTCGAGCCCATAACTCCTCAACCCCAGGGTTGCCCCTCAAAACATACAGCGCTGCACCAGTGGGAGGTGACCCGCCTCGCCTGTGGCCACCGGGCAAGGCAGACTCAGAGCAGAAGCGGAGCAGCCACTGGGTGGACCAGGGAGCCTGTCCTCGCTGCTGGCCAGCAGGACATGTCCCCACCTCCTGTCCACCCTCCCGACAGACAGCTTTCTGTTTCTCAGCTACCCCATTCCTTTGCCATCAGTGCAGTCTGGCCATAAACTGAAAAAGCACGAGAGGCCGAGTCAGTACCCAACCAAATGGGGAGTCCATCCCGAGACCTCAGATCTCAGAGCTGGGGCTGCGTGGGGGTGGTAAGCGGGGAGCTCTCCCTTCAGAGGGGGCATGAATGTGCTTCGAGATTTGTGAGGAACAGCCGTATTATCTTAGGCAGGGCAATTTTAATTATATGTTGGAAGGGTGTGGGGGGCGCTGGACAGCCAAGATGGGTAGAGTGTGGGGGGGCGCTGGACAGCCAAGAGGCGGTCATTATCTCTTGTTCAGCTCCTGTCTCTCTTGCTGTTCAGGCCCCCAATTCTCCCTTACAGCAACATCCCCCCAGCTTGACTCCGTGTTGTTTGGGTAGGGCTGACCCCAGCCTCTGTCTCCAGAAGGAGGCACGTATGTCCTTGATCTGTGCAAACGACAGTTCCGGCGGTTGGTTCAGGAATTGTGGGGCTGGGTAGACCAGTGTGTGGCCCGTGCTCAGCTGGAAGAGGAGCCTGGAGCTGCGGGGACCACTTCTGTCCTCTCAGGAAGCAGCAGCTTCCTGACGACACCACCTCAGCCTCCAGATTGAACTTGCGGGCCGCTGTGATGCACGGCTCCCCAGTGACCGAGGCAGCACATCCACTGAGTCCCTGATAGCCCCCACTATACGGGGTTCAGGCTAACCCAGCCAGCCACGGTGTCAGACACCGAGTCCCGGGCTCCGCCACCCGGGCTCCTTCCTGGCATCCCAGTCTCTTATAACGGCGCCGCTGTCTTCCTGGTCATACCAGGCTACTGGCCATCCTGATTTTCCTGCCCGCTGACCCCCGGGACCTGCTGGCTCCTCCACTGGAATGCCTTCCCCAGACTGCGCTGTCCTCGGCCCCTGTGCTTTTCCCAGCCGCTGCCTCCTCATGCCTAGCCTGCTGGGCCAGCCCCTGGCCTCCCGGCTCTGGTCCCCTTCTGCAAGGTGCCAGTTCCTCTGGCACCTTCTGCTCCTGGTGACACCCCTCTGATGGCCCCCCAGTGTCTGTGAGCCACGGCCCTACTCCTCAGCCTCCCGACAGGCTGGACCCGTGCCATCGGAAAATGTTGGTCACCGTGGGTGGGCACGTGTCCCATGTTTCTGGGTCACTTGTGTCCCTGTGATGACCATCTATGTACTACTTGGCTCATTTTTACATGAACATTCATGGTATTGACTTGGAAAGGCTTTTAACTCTTATTGATGCTTTGTCATTTATGTATTGTAAATATTTTTCTCAAGTTTCCTGACTGGCTTTTAATTTTATTGATGATTTTTATTGATAGACTACAGTTCTAAAGTTTGCTTCAGTAAAATTTATCTGCCTGTCTTTTCTTAGGATTTCTAACGTTACTGCCGTGCTGAGAAAATCTGCCCTGACAACAGATCACGCAGTTACACGTGTTTTCCTTTAGGATGTGGTGGTTTCCTTTCGCACATCTGAACTTTTAACCATCTAGAAATTTCTGGTGGGCAAAGGGAGACAGGGAGTGAAAAACGCAAAGACAGAAAGCTTGCCTTATGGAAAAGTTTACACATGTCCAGAAGTCGACGACTGTGATGAGCCCCTGTACCCTACCACCCAGTGTTACCCACGTGGCACCCGCACAGCGCTGCTCTGCTTCATACCCACCCCGCCTGCTGGGTGTTTTGGAGCAAATCCTGTTTTTCATATTATTTCATCCATTAACACCTCAGTATTAGGAGACAGGGATTTGACTTTCTTTTTCAATAAATATTTAATTGCTGTTCCCCCACTGTCACCCTTTATGTATATTCAAACCCAAAATGTAGACTTGAGAAGTAAACACAACAAGATGGTTCTCTCAAGTGACCAACCAAATAAAACTCCCTGGTACCTCTGTTTAAAGAGGGCGGGGGTGGGAAAGAAACAAAACTGCAACACTAGGAAAGGAGAAAAGGAGCTGAACCACTGACAAAATTACTTTTTAAATTACTAAAATAGTACCAGATACAACTCTTGGCCTAAATTTCTGAAGATCTGGATGAGCTGAATGCCTTTCTAGGAAAACACAAATTATCAAAATTGACCCAAGAAGAAACAGAAAGCCTAAATAGACTAATAACTACAGATAAAACTAAAAATGTTGGCAAAGTGACCGAGGACATTCTAAGTAGAATTCAGCGCACACATATGTGCTCTCCCTGACACAGTTGTCTGTGAACAGGACTGTTACATCATACATGGTCAACCCGAAGTCAGGGTAACTGTGTGGCCTGTCCCTTCCAGCTAAGTGCCAGTCCCTCTGGTGGGCCTCTGGAGCTGCCCGTCCTGTCCCTTGTCCCTTGTCCTCCAGCCCTGCAGCCACACTAAGCAGCCAGGCTCTGAGAGAGCCGGGAAGAGCAGGGATGGAAGGTGCCGCCTGCAATGGACGCACAGGGCCAAGAAGGGACAGGACGGCCAGAGTCCAGGGGGCTCTGTGTGCCAGGCGAGCCCACTCCGGCGTCCCTCCATCTGCTGCAGCTGAGGAATGACCGGGAGTCACATGCTGGAATGCTTCTGCCTGGATTTACACCCCTCCTCAGCATGAGCATGAAGCTTCAGCTGAAGGCTGTTAAGAAGGTGACGGGGCCAGGGAAGCAGGGGAGAGGAGACGGGAAGGGTAGCCGGTTCAAACTGGTGCCACACGGGTCACAGTCCTGCACGGTGGGCGCCGTGACGCAGCAGTGACCTTGCCCTCTGCTTGTGAAACCGAAGACCCAAACCCAGTGCTGACTGCTGGTGACCCTGTAAGCCCCAGCAGAGCTGCCCCATCGAGTTTCCAAGGCGTCTGGTGGGTCTGAGCTGCCGACCTCTTGGTGAGCAGTGAGAGCACTTAACCACCATGCCACCAGGGCTTCCAGATCCTTCTGAGAGAGCGCCTCCTCGCAGTCCAGGTCACCTCTTCAGTGGGCGGAGACACGGAAACCCAGCGCCTCCCACGTAAACATTCAGGGCAGTGCTTTTACAAAACGCTTTGTCGAAGAGCCAGCAGAGAGGGAGACGACAGCATGGCGGTATTTCAACAGAATTTGGTTAAAATTAAACAATACATATTTTTAAATACCATTTTTGAATTTTTAAAATGGCACTTTAGATGAAGATTTGCAGAGCAAATTAGTTTCTCATTAAACAGTCAACATACCAGTTGTGTTGTGACAGTGGTTACCAGTCCCATGACGTGTCACCACCTGCCCGTCTGGACCTTGGCTTCCCTGTCACCAGCTTCCCCGTCCCTTCCTGCCTTCTTGTCCTTGCCCCTGGGCTGCTGTTCCCCTTTAGTCTCATCTTGTTTTATGGGCCTGTCCCACCTTTGGCTGAAGGGTGAGCCTCGGGAGTGACTTCAGTACTGAGCTCAAACGGTGTCCAGGGGCCACACTCCCAGGGTTTCTCTGGTCTCTGTCAGACCAGTAGGTCTGTTCCTTTTTATTTATTTATGTTGAGTTTGAGTTTTGTGCCGCATTTTTTCCCAGCTCTTCCCGAGCCCCTCTCCTGTGATCCCTGTCAGAGCAGTCACCCTCTCTGGGGCTGGACTCAGCCTGGTGGAGGCCGTGCAGCTCTGCTTGGTCCTTCGGACGAACCTTTCCCCTGCACCTTTGGTCCTTGTTCTCTCTGCTCCGGACACGACGGGACCAGTGAAATGTCACAGCTGGCTGCTCACAAGCTTTAAGATCCCAGACACTACTCGTCAGTATAGGATGCAGAAGACGATAGCAGCTGAACTAGATGTCCCCCACAACCAGGGTCCCCAAGCCCTCAGCCTAGTCATCTGTTCCTCGGGGCGTTTGGAGGTGTCTGTGGAGCTTCCAGGCCTTGCCTGGGTCACGCTGTGCTGGCGTCCCCAGTGCTGTTGGCTGTCTTACCCTTCACCATGTCACCGCTTAGCTGTTCTCTGTTCAGTGTTTTTCTCCCACCTCTTCCTTCCCCTGTAGCCGTAAAAGATTGTTTCTGTTTGTGTGTAAAGCTTTCATGAGTTTTTATAGCAGTGGTCTCCTACAAGATTGGTACTTTTGTGATTGACTTGTCTCACGCAGCATAGTGCCCCCAGATTCCTCCGTGTTGTAAGATGCTTTGCGGCTTCGTCACTGTGTGTCACTGGTGTGCTGAACTCCAGTGTGTGGGTGCTCCAGTGGACCCACTCATCTGTGATGGGCAGCTAGGCTATTGGGAACGGTGCTGCCGTGGACATGGTTGTCCATGTGACAGCTCGGACCTCGCTAGGGTGTCTTCCTAGGAGTGGGATTGCTGGATCCTACGGCACGTCTATTTCTAGCTTTTTAACGAAGTGCTGTATCATTTCCCAAATGGCTGTACCACCTTGCATTTACCCACCAGCAGGGCCTAAGAGTTCTGCTCTGCCTGCAGCTTCTCCAGCATTTGTCGTGTTCTGATTTGGGTCAGTAACGTCTGGGCGAGCTGGTATCGCATTGTGGTTTTTCACTAATGGCCAGTGATTGCAAGCATTTCATTATGTGTCTGTTAGCTGTCTGAATGTCTCCTTTGACGCAGTGTCTGTTCATACCCTTTGCCCATTTTTACACTGGATTGTTGGTCTTTTTGTTGTAGAGGTGTTGGAGTCTCCCGCCGATTGTAGAGATTAGACCTGTGTCCGATTTGTCAGGGCCAGACATTGTTTCCTAGTCTGCAGGCTGTCTGTTTACTCTTTGGGAGAAGTCTTTTCATGACCTAAGTGCTTAACAGGCAGATGATATTTAGACATTGGTGCTTCACAGCTTAATACGGCAGAGACTGAACTCACCCCTTCCCCACCTCCAAGCTGCCTTCTTTGTCTGGTTTCCCGTGACCACCAGAGGCATTGCCATCTGTGAGTGCCCCAGACTGCAACTTCCAGGGCACCACTGAAGTCTCAGTGTGTCCCTTCTCTCACGTCTCATCATTACTGATTTCTGCCAGTACTGTCTCCTAAATCCGCCCTGACTTTTTCTCCGTCTGGCTTTTCCTGAGCCACTACCCCACCTATGTTCCCCTCGGTCTGGACCATTGATAGGGTCCCCAACTCCAAATTTGGCTGTTTTTTTGTTTTTTTTCCCCTAAGTTCTCCAACTTTGAATTCTCACGGCTTCCCAAGTCTTCTGCAAATGTCCAGCACGTCACGTTACTCTTCTAGAGGATCTCGATGGCTGGCCGTCTCCAAAAGACGGGTTCCACATGGCCTCGCTGGCCTCGAAGGCTGGCTGGCCACAGCCTTGACCTCCAGCTGGCAGCTCCATGTGCTTGCCACAGCTCCCCATGTGCACCCTTAGTGAGCCTGGCGGAGCTTAGCCCTACTGGAAGCCACATGTCATCACACCCCCAAGTCGTGGTCCATGCTGTCCCTCTGCGCGAGACTACTGTTTCCAGCTGATGAATTCTGCTGGTCTGGCTCAAATGTCACCCTTTCCATAAAGCCTCCCTGACCCCTGCCACCGGCCCAACCACATAGAGCATGAATCACTCTTTAGCGCCTGTGCACGGTAACAGGTCTCACACCCTGGGGACGACAGTGGACCTCAGATGTCCCTGGGTCACATACACTGGAGCACAGAGACAATGTAACTGGCTCACCCTTACACTCAGCATGTACGTATCAGTACCCTGTGGGAGGGGTCACACTGTAGAGGGGAGCAGTCGGCCGCTTTCCTATAACGCCACGATTCCCACGGCCACCCTGGGACTGGGTGAGCAGGGCTACAGTCAACAGCTGCACCCCCGGCTCTGCTTCTCACTGCTCACTGGGAGGAGGAACTCGCTGCATCTTCTCACACGGTTGTTTTCGTTGGGCACAAGGTGTGGGGCTTATCTGCTGCCTTCTGTGTCTCCGTGCCAGGAAAACGTGTCATGGGCAAAGCCTGTGCCTTGGGGATATAAAGATGAGTATGACAGCCATGCCCTCAGTGTGGCCGCAGACTAATACTCAGTCAGTGACATTCACCTACTGATTATTGTGGTCAGACACCACGCTGCTTACTTAGTTCTCAGGACAGTGCTGCCAGATGGGTGGCACCTCTGTCTGAAGATGAGGAAGTTGAGATTCAGAGCAGCCAAGTCACTTGCCCAAGGCCAGTTAGTGCCTGTGACAGACCGCTGCTTGGGTGCCACCCCCTGAAGCCTGCCTCTGGCCCTCCTGGTGTCTCCTCCCACACTGTCTCAGGGGTGGGCCACTGGGCTAGCAGCAAGCCTGAGGAAGGCAGAGGCCTGATGAGTAGCTGTCATTTAGGGCTTGTCATTTTAGATCCCCTAGAGGGTTGCTATGACTTGGAAGAGGCCTGAGGGTAATGTGTTTGAAAACCCTGTTGGTGCAGTGGTCAGTGCCACGGGTGCTCACCTAAAGGTCGGCAGTTCAAATCCACCAGGTGCTCCTTGGAAACTCAGTGGGGCAGTTCTCCTCTGTCCCATAGGGGCACTGTGCATCACAACAGGCTTGACGGCAGCGGGTCCATTTATGAGACTCTTGGGCTACACTAAATGAATGACTAGATATCACACGTAGAGAGACCAGAAGACAGGAGGCCACCTCTGATGGCCCCTTCCATTCAGCCTCCCCCTGAATGCAAGGTGTAAGAGACGCTGGGGAGACAGGCCGAATCCCCAGTCAGAGCCAGCCCGACCTACTGACCACAAGAAGGGGTGCATCAGTGTTGTTTTGACCCTCCAGTTCTGGGGTAGCTACTGCACACCGGTGAATAACTGGAACGGTGACATGCCAGGATTTGAACTCAGCAGTGCCTGTCTTTCGGAACCCCTGCTCTTAGTCTCTGCGCTGTGCCCCTTGGGATGTGGTACCAGCCCTCTGACAGTCACAGGCTGGCCGCAGAAACACTCTAGGTCACTGAAGGAAGGAATAGTGCCGTGGGTCACCAGACAGGTAGTGGGGTCCCGGGAATCCACAGGCAGGATGGCGAGTACTCTTCAACAACCATCATGCCCGCCCGCTTCCAATGTGATGAAAACCAAACCACGCTAAAACCAGACCAAACTCATTGACCGCGACCTGATTCCAACTCCCAGCCACCCTACAGGACAGAGACAAGCTGCCCCCAGGGTTTCTAAGGCTGTGACCCCATGGAAGCCGAAGAACACGTGCTACTCCCATGGAGCAGCCGGGGAGTTTCCAGCACGGACCCCTGGTTAGCAGCCAAGCTCTGACACACTGTATTGCCCTGGCTCCTCAAAACAGAAAACAGAACCAGCTAGGCCTCCGCAAGTCCAGAAACAAGTGAGTGGCCGTCACCAAACTCGCTGGCTTTGTTAGAACTGAGCAGTTAGGGGAGTCTGTTTTGTCTTGGCCTCAATCCTTCCCTGGCCTCAGGGCCCAGCTCCCCAGAGCCTGCCTGGTGTCTTCTCTTCCTCCCAGCCGGTCTGCAGGGCCCAACAGCCCTTTTACTCTTTCCATATAAAACCTACTTGCAGGAAGGAAGCAGAGAAGGTGGGAATTACGGAAAGGGAGGACGAGGTCCATTTACTAGCCAAAGACAAGAAGCTCTAAGGGCATGCTGGGGGAGGCTCCTGCAGCCAGGTGGAGGCGGCAGCAGAAGTCCCCAGATCATGACTTATCCCCCCTGGCCCGCCCAACCTTCTCAGAGGCTGGGCTGAGTTCAGTTCTGCTCTCCCTTCCCAGGCTTCGAAAAAGACATCCCCCTTTCCCCAGGCCCATTATACTCCGTGGGCGGGAATAAAGGAAGCTATCCCCTCTCTAAATCCCTCTGAACCTTGCCGGGGGAAGGCGGTGGGGGCAACAGCGGTCCCTACAGCCTGGTGGAGACCTGCAGGGTCAGTGTGTCCAGTTCTCTGCTTTCCGGCGGGGAGCGGGCAGACGTGCCCACACCTGCCAAGGTCACGCACCCCGGCTGCAGAACCTGGTTTCCACGCCCAGCACCGTCCAGGCCCCTGCTGCAGACCCAGCCTCAGCGAGGGGCAGGCCGAGTCCAGGCTCGCAGGCGGCCTGTGGCAGTGCACCCAAGCACGGCGTCAGACGCGCACTGAAAGCGATGCAGTGGGCGCACTGACATCCAGGGACGCCGCCTGCACCCGCCGCAGCCTAGGACTCCGCTATGAGGAGACAGAAAAGAAACACGAGCGCACACGCATGCACACCTCCAGACGATCACACGTGCACACCAGCACGCAGAGGCACCCACACCCTCCCACCCCCAGGCTCGGCGCAGGTGTCTGGCCAGGCCCCAACATGGGTCCCTTCCCCGCCCCCGCCCCAGGACAGAAGCAGGTGGGGGGCCTGGGGCTGGAGGGCGCTCCTCTTCTTCCTCCCTGCGGCCCTGAGCACCAAGGACCCGAGCCCCATGGGTACCCTCAGCCCGCCCCCGCCCCCAGCACGGCTCGGGGAGCCTCAGGTGAAAGGGGGAAGGGAAGCCGGGTCTCAAACAGGTCCGATTTGATGTCCTTAAATTAACTCCTTCCCTGCCTCTGGCCTGGCCTGCTCCGAATCGCTCCCGGTCTGGCGGCCTGGGCCTCCGGAGCGCCGCGGGGAGACGGAAGGGACGAAGGAGGCGACGCCGGGGGTCCTCCCCGCCCGCCCCTCCCCGGCAGTGCCGCAGCGCTCCGGCGACTCGCCCTTACCTTCTCCTCCCCGCGGCAGGGCCAGGCCCCCGCGGCCCCGGGCTGGGGGTGCAGGGCTGTCCCCCGGTGCCCGGTCCAGACGCAGGGCCGCCTCAGGGCCTCGGATCCGTCCCCGCCGCAGCCTCGGTGGCCGCCGCGGCCTGGGCCCCCGCCTCTCTCTCTCTCGCGGGGCGGGGGCGCCGAGCTCCGGACCAGGCGCAGCGGGAGGGGCGCGCCGCGCGAGCAGGGCAGGACGGAGAGGAGGAGGGGGCGCGAGGCCGAGGGAGGGGCGTGGGGGAGGGGCGGCGGGGCGGAGCCGGCCCTCCTCCGGGGCGGGGCCTGCCGCGGCCGGGGAGGCGGAGCGCGCGGCGGGCGGCCGCGGCGGGACCCCGGCTTCGGTGCGGGGCGCTCGGGCGGGGGAGGGGTCCGCGGCGCGGATCCGGGGCGCAGGGGGCGCCGGCGCCGCGCGCTCCCCGCCCCCGGCGCGTCCGCCTGGCCTCTGCTGCCCACCTGGAGGGACCGTAGCCAAAGCCGAGCCTCCGCCCTGACCCTCCCGCTCTCCCTCGGGCCTGTTCCCACCCGGGTCACAGCTCGAGGTGAGTAGTTCTGCTGGTCGCCGAGGGGACATGCGCCACGGTCCCAAGCGGCCTCGTGGGCGGCACGCCTAGGTGGTACCCTCGGCAACCTCGGCTTGGACACGTGGACTTTGAGGAGGCAGCCTGGATCGACGCCTTTGGGCATTGCAAGGAAACCAGGACAGCTGGGGCGCTGATGCTTCTGCCAGGCCCACTGGTCCGCTGGCCACTTAAAGCACCATCTAGGAGCTCTTGTCCCCATCACAAGGCTCACCTGGAGTTAACAGAGGAGGAAAGGGGTAGTGGTTCTCACAGTCCTGTTTCCCAACTACCAACCCCTTCTCCCCCTTGCCAGGGACAGAGCCGCCTTCCTGGGGCTGCAGCACCAGGGGACCCTGCCCTTAGTTTAAGGCTTCTCTAGCTGGCAGGCATGGACAATCCATCCATCATAGGCCTGGAGGGAGTTTACAGTCTGCGAGCAAAATCAGAGAGGATTTGGGGGCTGCCAAGACCAGGGCTGAGCTGAGCTTTGGATGGAGAAAAGGCGTTTCAGGCCAGGGATAGCACTTGTGCAAAGACACAGAGACAGGCTTTGGCAGGATGGCCCACTAAGGCCATGAGAGGCAGTCTGGGTGCTGGCAGAGAGCAATCCTACAAAGCCCAGGGCTCTTGTCTAGATCTGGGCACTTCCCTGGACCCTACCCAGCTTCTGCAGAGGCAGAGGCATGTGGCATTCAGTATTCAAACCCAAAATATCCAGTGCTGTCCAGTGGAGTCTGACCCATAGTGACCTTGTAGAACAGACTAGGACTGCCCTACAGTTTCCATGGAGAGCCCATCAGATTAGAACTGCTCAGCTTTCAGTTAGCAGCCCTAGGACTTAACCACTATGCTGCCAGGGTTGCCTTTCCGTGTTAGAAAGGGTAATTTGTAAATTTTTTTGTCAGAAAAACTGAGGCCAAACAGTGGCATATCAGGTCAAACTTCCCCCTCCTCCTTTTTAAGCATCTTCTCTTCCTTCTAGTAGCCCCTGAATCTCCTTCCTCCTCCAGGAAGTTTTCTTAGATTTACTTAAAGGAGAAATCAACACTTATTAACCAAGTACCAAGCATTGAGTCAAATCAATTCTGTGCTCATCATTAAACCTTCTTAATAAAGCTGTTGTGGTTGGGGGTGGCCATCCAGTTGACTGCGTCTCCTCTGGACCCCGTGTGTGCAGACAGAACTGCTTTGCAGAGTTTGCAAAGCTGGGATCTCTTGGAAGCACCTGCCAGCCTGTCTTCTGAGGGGCTACCAGGTGGATTCTAGGTGCCAACTTTTCAGCTGGTAGTTGGAGGCGCTCAGCCATAAACCTAGCGTCATGGACTGAATAATGTCCTCCCAGAAATGTGTGTAGCCGTCAGCTAGGCCGTGATCTCCATGTCCAACACACTGCTCATGTCCCCAGTGTGTTGTAGACCCCACCTCTGTGAGGTTAATGAAGGAGGATAGGCAGCAGTTGGTTTGATAGGGCAGGACACAGCGTGTGAGACTATCATGCCTTGAGGCAATCTCTTGGTACACACCGGAAGAGAAGCAAGCAGAGATATTTTGGGGACCTCATGCCACCAAGGAAGCAGTGCCAGGAGCAGAACATGTCCTCTGGATCTGAGGTCCCTGCGCCTCAGAATCTCCCAGTCCAGGGGAAGACTGATTACAAGGACCTTTCTCCAGAGCCAGCAGAGAAAGCCTTCCCCTGGGGCTGATGTGCAGTTGGGTGTGTAGCCTATTGGTCTGTGACAGAATACCGTTTCTCTTTGGTAAAGCCACCCCTTTGTGGTGTTTCTGGTGTAGCGGCCCCCGAGGCTGAAGCACCCCAGTAAGGACGTGTTACCATCATCCCCGCTGTTCAGGCCATGAAGCTGCAGTGTGGAGCCCAACAGGGGACACCACAAGGGTGTGACCCTAAATCCTGCCACGCCAAACACTGGGTCACCACGGGGTGCTTCTTGTCTCCCTTTGCCGTGATAAAGACCTCTGAGCCTCTCCTGCCCAAACACAGACTTCCCACATCCGCCTGCTTTGGCAGACAGCCCCCTAACAGCCCTCTACGTCTTGGCTTCCCCTTTGGGGTTGTGACGTTGGTCTGTCTTCCCTCTGGGCTTCTGGAGTGTGCTTGGGTCAGAGCGGAGTCAACGGCAGCTAGTTTGGTTTGGGGTTCATATATGTCTGCAGGTGCTTTTTGTGTATGTGTGAACGCATGCAGTTCACGTGAGTGTTAATGTACATCTGTGCACATGTGTGCTGTGTACATGTGACACGTGTGTATTTGTGAGTGCATGCACGTGGGCATGAGTGTGCCTGTGTGAACATGTGTGTGCGTACATGTATTTGTACATGTCAGTGGAGGCATGTGCACATGCCTGAGTGTGTGTACAAGGGTATGAGTGCATGCGTGTTGTTTGCCTGAATGTGCACACTTGTGCCTATAGAAGTGTTTGTATGTGAGCGCATGTAGGTGGGTGTGCCTTGGGCGTGTATGTCTATACGTGGGTACATGCAGGTGTGGGCTGTACACACATGCACTGTGTTGTACATGTGTGCCCACGGTTGGGTTGTACATGTGTGTTCATGTGTCTGCACAGGCTGTACATGTGTGAGCATTCATGCATGTGTGTACGTATGTGTGCCCATGTGGGCAGTCCATGTATAATGCATGCTTGCACCAGTGTGCATGTGTGGGTTATACATGTGTGTGTGTATGTGTGCTTGTGCGCATGTGTGCCCATCCTACATTTCACAAACAAGAGTTCCTGCCTGGTTGTTATGGGAACCACAGTTCTAAAAATGTTAAAGTGAAACCCACTCCATGTGGGCCAGAGAAAGTGAGAGGGAGAAGGAGGGAGAGACAGAGGGAGAAAGCTGCGAAACAGACACATCATGGGGCCCCAGAGCCAAGGCAGAGGATCAGGGTCTCAGTGAGAAGGGGACGGCTCCCCCCGCTGCGTCTGAGCTGTGGCTCGCTCCGCCACCAGGGCTGAGGTCAGGGCTGAGGTCCTGCTTCCCCCCAGCTCTCCCTCCTGGCCCCTCCTCCCCTTGTCGCTTGGCCTTCCTGCTCTCTCCTCCTCTGATGCCCTCCTCCCCTTCTCTTGGCTCCCTTCAGGCTCTGTTTTGGTCAGCCCATCAACTCAATAACAACTCACTACGGTGTTGGGAGTAGACTCAATGACACCAGGTGACACCAGACCGGGTGGGTCAGATGTGGACTCTGTCCTCACAGGAGCTCAGGCTGTAGTTGGGGTGGGAAGATTTGAGCCCAGGAAGAAGGGCAGAGACTGTGGAGACCTGAGGGAGGAGACTGGCAGATTCTGAGCAGATCTGGAGGGCTTTAGTGGGAAGGGTAAGGTGCCCCGGGAACTGGGCCTTGGTGGGAAGGGTGAGGGGCCCCGGGAACCGGGCCTTGGTGGGAAGGGTGAGGGGCTCCGGGAACCGGGCCTTGGTGGGAAGGGTAAGGGGCCCTGGAAACTGCTTGGGTAGCGGCTGCCAGGTTGGCTGTCTGGAGCACCGGAAAGGCCTGGCAATCCGCGCCTGGAAGGCACCCAGCCTAGGAAACCACCAGGCAGTTCTGCTCTGTCAGAGGAGGGGGCAACAAGTCCAGACTGACCCCACAGCACCCAAAACAACACCTGAAAGGGTGAAGAATATGCACTTGTTTGTAGCCGAGGGCGGTGCTCAGAGACCACAGATGGGATTTCAGGGCTGCTCTTGAGGGGGGCTGGGCAGCCTGTGCTGGACGGGGCGGGGGCGGGGCCCTGGAGGCCCGAGAACCACAGCAAGCAGCCTGGGGCCCTGCAGGCTTGTCTCAGGGCCACGGTGGAGGCCGAGGAAACAGCAGGTGCTTGTCAAACTCTTCCCATGCCCCACTCCACCGTCCTGCTTCTCCAGTGTGACAGTCAGGACTTGAGTGAGCTTGTCAGCCGTGTTGGAAGGTGCCTCCCAAGGGGCATGCGGAAACAGGAAGGAAAGGGTAAGAACTAAGCTGGGGAAGACACTCATGTCCTGAGCACCAGACAAGAACAAGGAGCAGGCCAGGAAAATGGGCTGTCAGCCCTGATTCCATTTGGACCGTGCGTCTGGATGGCTGGGGGAGGAGGCACCAGCAAACGGACAGTTTCTCTCGGGAAGAAGAGGAGGGACTCCTCAGCTGGGCGTGCTAGAGTCAGCCCAGCTTTGGCACTGGGACTGTGTCACTTGTTGGACGAGTGTGATGATGAGATGACAGTGTGAGGCGGACGGCTGCTGAGAGGGCCGAAGCAGGCAGTCAAACTCCAGCTCCTCTCGGCCCATCCACCCTTCCTTCTTTATGCAGGTTGTGCACTCTGGGGCCAGTTGCTCATCACCTGGGCCTTTACACTCTTCCTGACCCTATTCTACACGGAAAGTGAAGTGAAAGGGATGGTCACTTAAACAGTAAAATGATGAAGGTGACCATCGTGTCATGTTTCCATGAACCCGCCGCCTGCTGTCACAATGCCTGTCTCATCACCCTTGGAGCCTCTCTACTGTTACACATGGAGCCCCGCTAGGACAGCGGTTAAGCGCTCAGCTGCTAACTGACAGGTTCACAGTTCAAACTCACCAGAAGCTCCTTGAGAGAAAAGACCTGGCAAGCTGCTGCTGTAGAGAGTACAAGCTAGGAGATCCTAGGAGCACTTCTCCTCTGTTAGACGGGTCACTGTGAGTCAGAGTTGGCTCAACAGTGCCCAAGAATATGGACTTAAACACTGCTCTCTGCAAATTACTCTTTTATAATGACTCTCTTCCAAACAACCAAACCAAACCCACTGCCAATGAGTTGTTTCCTACTTACAGCAGTCTTATGGGATGGAGTACAACTGTCTCACAGAGTTTCTGTTTAGGATTGAACTGTGTCCCCCCAGAATGTGTGTCACCTTGGTTGGGCCATGAGTCCCAGTATTGTGCAGTCCCCCGCTTTGGGATCTGATGTGATTGTCCCTTGGGCTGTCAGTCTCACCTCTGTGATGTTAATAAGGCACAGTTAGGATCAGTTATGTTAATACAGGACTCAGACTATAGGATTAGTTGTAACTTTACCCAAACTCTTTTGAAATACAAAAGAGAAAATTGATCATTACTACCAAGCAGAAGACCCAGGAGTGGAGCACACCCTTTGGACTAAGGGTCCCTACACTGAGAAGTTCTTAGGCTGGGGGAAGATTGCCAACAGAGGAAAGCTTCCCCTGGAGCTAGCACCCTGAGTTCAGACTTCCAGTCCCCTAAACTGTGAGAGAACAAATTCCTGTTTGTTAAAGCCATCCCCGTATGGTATTTTTGTCATAGCAGCATTAGACAACTAACACAGTTTCCAAGCCTGTAAATCTACAGAAACAGGCTGCCACACCTTCCTCTTACGGAGCAGGTGATGAGTTCCAATCCCTTACCTTCTGGATAGCAGCCAGGCACTTTAGTCACAGCACCACCTGAGTTCTCAGCCCAAACTCACTGCTGTCAAGTTGATTCTGACTCAGCAACCCTATGGGATAGTGTAGAACTGCTCCACAGAGTTTCCAAAACTGTAAGTCTTGAAGCCGATGGCCCCATCTTTCTCCCACAGAGTGCACTGGAGGGTTCAGACCACAGTCCTTTCAACTGGCAGCCAAGCACTTAACCGCTGCACCACCAGGGATCCTGTAACTGTCCTGGAAGAGGCGACGCCGAATCTTTACCCCATGTGAGTGTATGAAGCACCAGGCCCTCAGCCACATGACTCAGGTGCAGTCTGAGCTGATCTCAAGGCTCCTCTTAGCCCTTTCAGCAGGCGATATGACAGAAGCACCGCACCACGGGGGCTCCGTCAGAACGTCCACTCTGGTGTTCACAGAGTGCACTGTCACCACTGCCTGGGATGCCCTCTGTCTGCCGTACCTGTGTCTCACCTCTTAGTAGGAAGCCCTTCCAAACTGCTATTCAGCTCAGGCACCTCCGCTGATGGATAGGCAGAGGAGCGCTGGCCTGGGAGCAGGCAGATGTCTGACCCAGCAACTGACCTAGTCACCACACGCTTCCTCATCTCTGCAGTGGGAGCTTGTGCTGAGCTTTGAGCCCCTGCTGAGAAAGTGCATTTCCATATCAGATATACAGAACCAGAGTCTACATTTTAACAAGATCCTTGGGTGGTTCTTATATATAAGAACCACTACTCTACTGGTGGTTCCCAGAACTGGTCCCTAACCAGCAGCATCAGCATCAACTGGGGACTCGTTTAGAAATGCACATTCTCAGCAGGGGTCCTACCTGGAACTAACTGGTTAGAAGCCCTGGGTATATGCTTTCTTCACTCCACATTGTGAGCACTGTTTGGGGCCATCAAATTGATTCTGACTCATAATAGTGCTAAATGACAGAATAAAACTGCCCCAGAGGGATCCTTAGGCTGAAATAGGCTGAAATCTTTACCGAACCAGATTGCCAGGTCTTTTCTCCCACAGAGCAGCTGTGGGTTTGAACTGCTGACCTTTTGGTCAGCTCCAGAACTCCTTAGGAAGAATTAAGGAGGATAATACATGCATAATATTTGATACCTAAGCCTCTCAACCAGTTTCCCGAAAACCTCTCACCCTGAGGTGAGCTGGGATTAAATTACAGGTAGTCCCCCGATTTACATATCGGAGTTACCATGCACTGCAGTTAACACTGTCTTTTTTTTTTTTTAAAAAAAATCTTATTATAACATGTGCTGCAAACAGTGTTAAAATAGATCTCTAACATGTGATGTTTCTAACCCCCAAAGGCAAATAAAGATAAGCTTTGTAAAGAGACAGATAATAAAAAGCAATAATAATGAAAGCTAAAGGAAAAAAAAAAAGAGGCATTTGACTTATGTCAAAACCGACTTAGCACGGAGTCGTCAGAGGGAACCCACTTGAATCAGACTAGCTGGAATTCATGAGTACGCGTTTATTGAGTGGTACGTGCCACAGTCCTGCCAAGTGTGCCTGCCAGGGGGATCACGTGTCTGACCTACGTTCTCTTCTCGAGTAAGGGCCTGGACATCATGTCTATGGGGAGTTCCCTTTTCTTGCGGTACACAATCACCCGGGAGAGAGCAGGGACAGCGGTGGTCAGACTGGATGACAGATTCAGTAAGCTTTTAGCACAATAATTTTAATTGCAAAAATAAACAGTATTATCAACTGCTTGAGAGTAGCATCTGCTTTACAAAAATTAACAACAAAAAAGAAGTAACCCCAAAGCAAAACGTTACATCCAATGGCTGCTGAAGACGACATAGCTAGACAAAGTCTGCCCGAGACCGGCTCGGCGCTGCCCCAGCCTGTCTCTAGGGGGCCATGGGGAGGGCGTGGGGCCTGCGCCAGGTACAAAAGACTGTTCTCAATCCCCACAAAGCGCCTACTTAAAGGACGGTCTACGAGGACTTTCCCCCAAGCGCGGAGCCGGCGGCTGCGGCTCTCCCACACCACGGGCGCTGTCCGCAGGGCTGGTGCTGAACGGGACTTGTGCGGCGGCTGCTTCACGGAAACGGGAGGCGGGACCCGAGCCCGCCCAGGGGCACGCAGGAAGAGGTGGGAAGGAAGCGAGGAGGGGGCTCGTCTTCTCGCTCGCGCCTGGTGGCGGCGCCCCAACCTGCACACTCAGCTGGCTCATAGGGCGGCGAAGGAGAGGCCCAGCGAGTAAAAGCCCAGGCCCTTGAGCCTCTCCTCGGCGCGCGCCTTCTGCTTCAGGTGCACCTTGCTGTGCCGTTTCTTCTCGTCGCTGCGCGCGAAGCGGCGGCCGCACACGTCGCAGGCGAAGGGCTTCTCGCCTGTATGGGTGCGCACGTGCGTGGTGAGGTGGTCGCTGCGGCTGAAGTTGCGGAGGCAGATGCGGCACTGGAAGGGCTTGTGGCCGGTGTGGATGCGCAAGTGGCGGTTGAGCTCGTCGGAGCGCGCAAAGCTGCGCACACAGCTCTCCACTGGGCAAGCAAAGGCTTTGGCATGCGGCCGCGGACAGAAGCAGCGGGCGCTACACTTGCCGCCCCGGCGCCCCTTGCGTCGTGCCTTGGCTGGGGGGAATGCGGCGGGCTGCGGCGCGGCAGGTGCCGCCACGCCACTGCCCCCGGCGATGTCCTGAGCCAGAGGTTTCGGGAAGTCCGCAGTGGAGCTGTGGAGACCCAGTGGGGATAGTGGAGGCTGCGCACAAGCCAGAAACTCTCCGCCGTCGCCACTACTCCCACCCTCCCCACCAGGAGGGGTAAGAAGCCCTGGGAGGCCATCAGTCCCCTCCCCTAAGTCAGCGGGGGCCAGAGGGAAAGCGTCGTAGGCCTCTGCGGGGTAGGATCTGTTGGCAGGGCCGGCCGGCAGCTCTGCGGGGCAGCTGATGGACAGCAGGTCTTCAATCTTGGCTCCTATCGCGGGGAAACGGGCGTCGGGCGCGGCCTGATAACCTCCTTGTAACCCGCAGCTCCCTGGAAGCCCGGTGGAGAGCAGCTCCCAGGGCGAATAGGGGCTCTTGAAGGCAGAAGCAGCGTCCAGCGCTGGAGAGGCTGGGGGCGCTCGGAGGCCCGGCTTGACGTCGGGCGGCGAGAGCTGCGGTTCATACAGGCACTGCGAAGGGGCGCCCGCGGAGGGCGAAGTCTCCCAAAACACCTCTGGGAAGGTGGCGGCGCCCAGATCCGGAGAATAAAGGTCCGGCAGACCCGGTAGCAAAGCGTCAGGACCCGCGGGAAAGGAGGCGTCTAGCGGTGACCTGGACACTGCCGCCTCCGGCCCGGGGAAGGGTGCGAGGCCTAGGATGCCTGACATGAGGTTGAAGAGCGCCTCCGGGTCGTGCGGGTGCTCGGGTACCGCCTGGATGAAAAAGCTACCGCTGTAGCTGAGGCTGGGAGGGGGCGTGGGCGCCGGCCCCTCCAGGAAGCAGGAATCGGCTAAGTTTCCGGCGCCGGCGCCGCAGCTGCTTAAAGCCCAGCTCAAGAAGTCGCCTGCTGAGGACAGAGCAGGAATCAACTCTGGGCACCCGCAAGGGCGCGCCTCTGAGTCCTCAGCCCCTGCCCACGAAGTCCTCGGTGATCAGGGACACAAAGTGCCTTTTGCACGTAGATACAAGGGGCCAGAATATGCTCCAAGACGCGCATAACATGCACACGCAAAACACACGTGCACAGGCAAAAGGACTCCCCGACGCGTGCACAGATACCTGTGGAGGCGCTGGCGGCCCCCGGGGAATAGGAATGGCGGTGCGCACCCCAGGACCTCCGTGCCTCCCGCGGCCGCTACCCCCATAGCTCCTGCGTGCCAGTCCCTGTCCGCTCTCAGGCACCGTGAGACCCCGCGCTGAGCTGCCGACTGAGCAACCCTGGCCGCGCTCCTTACCTCCCGGATAGCCGTTGGCCGCTGGCGCGTCCCTGGCAGGGAGCCGGGGTTCGGTGCTGGGTTCCGCGCAACAGCCCTCGGTGGACTTCACCAAGAGCGCGTCGGGGCCAGAAAATTCGCTGAGGTGGAGCATGGCGCGGCGGAGGCTGCGGGGCGCCAGGGGCCTCACCCGCTGGGTTTGAGGGCGCGAGGGTGAAGGGGAGGCCAGTGGTCGGGGCACCCTGCTATGCGCAGACCCAGGCGCCCGAGCTCCTGGCTGTGGGCGCTCGCGTTTGGGAAAAGGATTGGGGTACCGCAGCGCCCTTGCTCGTCGGCACCAGCCTGGGGCGGCGGCTCCTTGCCTCTCCAAAGCGCAGTCAAGCTCCCCCAACCCGCGGACCGCCAGCTTATATAGCAGCGGCGGCTCCGGCTCCGGGCTTCCGACTCCCCGGGCCACTGCCATTTCGGGAGGCCCCGGCCCTGCCGCCGTGACGTAAATGCCCAAACATGGACACAGGATGTGTGCCGGGGACTCCCGAAAAGGAAAGCTGGGGCTGTGACGTCACCGCCGCCACCGGCGCCGGGCTCGCGCTGCTGCGTGCGCGCGCCCCCCGAGCGTGGGTCCCGTGCGCGTCGGGGCCGCGGGGGCTCCCGGGCTGGGGGAGGGGCCCGCGCGGTGCGGGGCGCCAGGCCGGTGCGCGCCGTTCCTGCCCGAAGGCCGTAGCGGCGCGCGGGGAGCCTGCGGGGGCTTTGGGATTTCCAAGTGTTCGGTTCGAGTCCGTCCTCTGACAGCTTCTAGAGGTTTCAGTTAATTTCCACTCATGTCAGTTTCCTTACCTGTCAAATAGAGATACCTGTACCCATCTCATCAGTTCGCTATGCAAAGACATTCTGTTGGAACACACGAAGTTGTGGGCACGTGGGCTCTCAGTAAACCACGGAGATTATCGCCACTCGTCGCTCGCTTTCCGCTCACTCTTGTAGCGATTTTTCCGTTTTCTTAACGGTCAATGTTTTCCTTTTAGTTTGCCCTAGGAAAAGTAATTCATACTTAAATTAAAAAGTAATCTTTGCTAACGGAGGGGGCAGATCAATTAGCACAGAAATGTAGGTTCTATACTGAAAACTGAAAGCCCCTCTCCGCCCCCATCCCATCTCCTGAGGCAGCTATACTTAAGTTTCCTGGGTATTCTTTTGGGAAATATTCGGGTATATACAAGCCTACAGAAACCCTGGTGGTGTAGTGGTTAAGTGCTACGTCTGCTCACCAAAAAATGGTCGGTAGTTCAAATCCGCCAAGCCCTCCTTGGAAACTCTATGGGGCGGTTCTACTCTGACTTATAGGGTTGCTATGAGTCGGACCTGACTCAACGGCAGTGGGATTTTTTGGGGGGCAGTATACGAGCCTACACACTGTTCCCCAGTATTGTTTATTTATTCACTTAGAATAGCTTGGAGATTTCTCAACATCAGAACACATGCAGCCTCATCAGTGGCGACCAGGGCCAGGGGTTGAGAGCTATTTCTGCTAACCAAGAGGTCGGCAGTTCAAATGCAGCAGCCACTCCTTGGAAGCCCCATGGGGCCATCCTGCTCTGTCCTGTAGGGTCACCATGAGTCAGCTTGGTGGGACAGATTTGGTTTATAGTACTGGACAAGAAGGGAAGGTCATGATTTAGTTCATTTGTCTCCTATCCCTGAGCCTGTAGATAGTTTCCCACTTCTGGCTTTTACTGTCTTAGCTACCTCATGCTGCTATAACAGAAATACCACTAGTGGGTGACTTTAACCAATTTACTTTCTCAGTTTAGGAGGATAGAAGTCAAAATTCCAGGTGTCAGTTGTAGAGTATATTCAGTATTCTTCACAAACGTGATAATTCAAAGGCATCAATTCTTTGGGTTTCCTTATTCATTGTCTGGCTTTTCCATGCATATGAGGTGACTGAGAACACCATGGCTTGGGTCAGGCACACCTGAGTTCTCCAAATGACATCTTTGCTTTTAAACACTTTCGGGAGGTCTTTTGCATCAAATTTGCCTAATGTCATCCATCATTTAATGAAATGACTGCTGCTTTCGTGAGTGTTGGTTGTGGACCCAAGTAAAATGAAATCCTTGGCACCTTCCATCTTTTCTCCGTTTATCGCAGTGTCTTTTGTTGGTCCAGCTGTGCGGTGTTTGGTCTGATGGTGGTGCGTCATCCACACGGAAGGCTGTGCTCTTGATCTTCATCCACAAGCGCTGCAAGTCCATGTACAAGTCCTCTTCACTCGTACGTCAGGTGGCGTCGACAGGCGCGTCTCCAGTCCTGTTGCTGCGTTCTGCTCCATCCCGTTTCCTGGATTACTAGTGTGACGTGCAGACTGAGTAAGTACGGTGCAGGAATGGAGCCCCGGTGGTGCTGTGGTTCAGGCCGTGGACGGCCACCCTGACCAAAACGATCTGTCGGTGGTTCACAGCTGTCAGCAGATGCGTGGGAGGAGCACGTAGCAGTCTGGTTCCACAGCGACTTATGGGCTTGGAAACCCTACGGAGTGCTGTGAGGTGGAATTGACTCGACGGCAGGAGGGCTGGGTGCTCTTGGGGGCAAGGACCCAACCCGAACACATCCCTTTGCTGGCTTTAAAAACAGACAGCATTCCTCGTGCTCTCCACCTCTTGGTCCGTGTACAGCTCCCTCATGGGCACAGTTAAGTGTTCCACGGTTCCTGTTGTTTGCGGTGTTCACCGTCATTTGTCATGACCCACACAGCTGACTGCGCTTGCATGGTCAGAGAAACACAGGTAAACACCTTCCTGGTGCTCTCTGCTTTTAGCCAAGATCCATCTGACATCAGCAGCGATATCCCTGGCTCTGTGTGTTCTTCTGAAGCTGCGTTGAATTTCTGGCTGTTCCCTGTACACGTACTGCTGCGACTGCTTTTGAGTGATTGTTAGCAAAATTTTAGTTGTGTGTGATGTTAATTATAACAGAACAACAGCAAACAGCCCATTGCCATGAAGTTGATTCCAACTCATAGTGACCCTGTAGGACGCAGTGGAGTTGCCTGATAGGGTTTCTAGGAGCGGCTGCTGGATTTGAACGGCTGACCTTTTTTTTGGTTAGAAACCAAGCTCTGAACTGCTGTACCACCAGGGACCCTCCAGAGGTTCAGAGGCTGGGATCTATGACACTTATTCTGGGGACACAGCTCAACCCATTAGACCTACATGGCTGTAGTCAACTTACTGGACTGTGTCGGTGTGAATGTGTCTGCAGGATAAATTCTAACGAGTGTAGTTGGTGAGTCAACTGGTATGAATCATTTTGATAACCGGTAAATTATCCTCTAGAAAAGTGGGGCCAATTCCTAACACCCCTTTGTTACCCCATCAGATTGCTCTGTAGCTCTTTACTCTAGGGACGCTGTTCCCAGCAACATGCAAAGGAGCCACAGACAGTGTCCCCTGCCGTCTGCGCCTGGAATGATTGTGCTTCTTCTGAATGTTAACAGAAACAGAATCTTTGCCTGCATAACCTTTAGGAGGCTGTGAGCTTCGGCAGAGAAGCTGCCTGTGCTCCTGGTCCCCTCTCTGCTTTGGATTTTGCCTCCCTCTTGTTTTCTCACCCTCTGTTTAAGCTTTCGCTTTATTTTGTGTTGTAGCACACTTAACTCCTTTTCTGGAAGAAAATTAACTCATTGCCGTGGAGTCAATTCTGACTCACAGCGACCCTGTAGGAAAAAGTAGAACTGCCCCATTGGGTTTCCAAGGAGCCGCCTTTTGGATTCAAACTGCCAGCCTGTTGGTGAGTGGCCACGGCTCTTAACCACTATGCCAGCAGAGTGTTCTGGAGCAGAATTAGGGGATTAAATAAATACTCGGGATAGTGTGCTTCACTTCACCAAGGACAGCGCCTCCTGGGACTCAGCCCTGGGAGCTGGGGAGGGTCAGGGTGGCACTTCCCTTTCTTCCCCTCCTTTCCTGGAAATGAGAACAAAGCCACTGGGGATAAAAGGCTTCAGGGTGACCAGCAACGTGTCCCAGACTTCCCTGCCCTCCCTCACTCTTGTTTTCCAGAGACTGCCCAAGGACACCTAAAACCTGCCAAGTTCTCTGTCCTTTCTCCCTTTCTCTGTGTCCAAACATCCCTTCATTCATTCACTCCGTCTCTAGTCCTTAAATGCCTACACTGGGACCCCGAAGGCCATCTCAAATGGTCCCCCCACTGGGCAGTGATCCTGTGATTGTGTTCACGAGACTTGTCCCATCACACAGTCACCTTGCTGGCATGTCAGCAGGCATGTTTCTCCTTGCATCAGCAAATTGTGCAAAGATTTGCAGACACATGTGCAGAGTCACATGTCATAACAAAGTTCACATGTATCTCTATGTTCACATGTTTATATGTGAACAACACGTATATTTGTGTGCAGGAAAGGAAGAAGCCAGCATGTAGTTTCAACGATTAGGCATGCAGGCACTCTTCCCCATGCACTGGATTTCAGACGCGGGTTTCATTCGGGTCCTGGTGCTTCGCCAAGGCCAGGTGAGCCCATACCAGACCCGTAGAGCACACGTGTCTCAGATACACGCGGCATCTTGCTTCCCGGGAGAGAGGGGAGGGGAGAGGTCTGGGCGGGCCAGCGTCCAGGGCTCCCCAGGCTGCCTGTCGGGCCAGATGGGCCAGCCCCAGGTTTCCCATCTGTTAAGGGTTGAATTGTGTCCCCCCGCCATGTGTGTTATAAATCCCAACCTCAGTGCCTGTGCTAAGGAGCCCCGATGGTACAGTGGTTCAAAGTGCTTGGCTGATTAACTGAAAGGCTGAGAGTTCGAAATCCACCAGCTTCTGGGCAGCTCTACTGGCTCCCAGCCACAGCTCTTAACTGCCACGCCACCAGGGTTTCCTGGAATGAATTCAGGGGAGTAAATAAATATGTGGGACAGGTGAAAAGATGTGACAGTCTGCTTCCCTAAAGATACAGCCTTGGAAACCCTACTGGGCAGCTCTGCTCTGTCCTGTAAGGTCACTGTGAGTAGAAACTCGCTCCGTGGCAATGGATTTTTTTTTTTTTTAATATCTGTGGTTATTACCCACTTTGGGAATGGGTTAGGATTAGTGTAGGGTGTGTCTCAAGTCTGTCTTTTCTGAGACAGAAGGGACATTAAACAAGCAAACAGAACACAGACTGAGGAAGAGAGAGGCACAGCCATGTGAGGATCGCCTGGGAACAGAAGTGCAAGAGAGACCAGGACCTTCTTCCAGACTGAGAGAGAGAATCTTCCCCTGGAGCTGGTGCTCTGATTTGTTCTTCCCACCCCCTAAACTATGGGAAAGTTGCTGTTTGTTGCGGTATTTCCATTACAGCAGCTCTCGGTGAACAAGAACTCCTCTTAGCTCTTCCTCGGACCCAGTATGCCTCCTCCTTAGTCACAGGTGATTCTCCTGCTCCTTCGGAGAGTTGCCAGGTCACTGCTGCAGCCTGCCAAGAGCCTTTGGGTTTGGTCTGTGTCAGGACGAGTTTCAAAATCACCCAGCTTCTGCTTGCTAGAGACCAGACCTGGGGGCTGGGGTTTAGGGGGCAGGAGTGAGTCGGAGAGGTGATGGAGAAGATGCTTGTGCCCTGGGCGTAGACAGCCCGTGCCCCTTCTCTGTACCACTCACAGACACCCCACACAGGGGGCTCACCTCTGGGGAATACGTCACGACTGCACGTGGTTTCTTGAGGAGGGGAAGGGACACAAGGGGGGTGAGCTTTCTGTAGCACTGCACAGCTCGCCTCCCCATTTCCCCTCACCCCCCACAGTTTTAACAGCTGAAAAGGAGACTCTGGGCCCACAGAGAATGCAGGTCTTCCCCATCAGCAGTGGGAGGGACAGCTCCATTTTTTATTTTTTTTGTTACGATTAAGTGAAAGTATACAATCCAAGTCAAGTCTGCATACCCGGCTCTCTGCAACTCCATCTGCCCTCCCCACCCTGTGACAGCACGCTCCTTTACTTCCAGTGTCCTCTTAAAGAGCATTTGTCTCCTCCTCTCCACCCTCTTCTTTCCCCTCTAGAAAGAAACCAGTAGGACAGCCTTCTACTAATGCATAAAACACTAAAGTACACAGACCACGTGCTCACTCTGTGTCCCCGAGTCCAGTCCATTCTTGTCTAAAGTACTGACCTCAGTACTGGTTTCAGGTCTAGGGCAGCAGCAAGTCTAGGGGCACGTTCTCAGGGGACCGTCCAGGCTGTCTGACCATCTTTGGGTAGAGTTCTTGATCTCCACACCTCTTTCCCTCATGTTACATCAAGGACTCTACATTGTGTCCCCCATCAAGGCTGTCTTGGGTGGTGGCTGGGTGCCATCGGGTTCTTCTGGTCTCGTGTTGATGTCGTCTCCCAGTCATGTGCGTCCTTCTGCGCTCATCCTCTCTGATGGTCTCAGTTGTCACCTGTTCCAGGTGGACTGGGACCGACTGATGCTCCTCAGATGGAGGCTTGCGGGCTTTTCAGACCCCAGAGGTCACTCACTAACATGGGGTGCAGAAGACTCTCTTAGCCAAAGGCTAGTTATGCCAATTGACCTCGATGTCCCCTAAGAACACGAGAACAGCTCCCTCTTAATCGTGCTCCCAGTATGTAGACACAAACTTAATAGAGGAAACAAGAGAAGTCACAGATGTTGAGCATTCTACAAACCTTACTTAATTACCACAGAAGCTCTGGTAGTGAGAGATTGGAAACCAATCCCAGGAGTGAGGAAACAGACTCAGAACGGCTCAGTGACTTTCCCGAGGCCACTCCTACTCAGCAGTGGGGCTGAGAGTCAAGCCCAGGCCATCCTACACCCTAAGACAGTTTGGGAAAAGAGAATTTGTTTAATAAAAGGGTGTCTCTAGAACTGGTTTTTACATGGAGACTCTCCCTGTAGCTTTTCAAGTCAGGTATGGCACACAGCTTGGACCGGCTGGCACCCATCTCTGCCCGAATTCCTGGGGTGACAGTCACGGATAGGACTGCAGTGTGTCACGACCACCTGAGGTCATTAGGAGCCATTGTGGAAGTTGTTGGTGATGTGCAGGCATGTGTGTGTGACTGTGTGAGTGTGTGCATGTGTGTTCACATATGTACACCTGCACATACCTATGCATGTGTGTGCCTGTGCATGTGTGTGGATTGATATGAGTGTGCATGAATGCGTGTGTGTGACTGGGTGTGCACGTGCTCGCATACGCACACCTGTGCATACCTATGCATGTGTGTGCCTGTGCATGCGTGTGGATTCATGTGAGTGTGCATGCACGCATGTGTGTGACTGTGTGTGTGTACGTGTTCGCATACACACACCTGTGCAAACCTATGCATGTGTGTGCCTGTGCATGCGTGTGGATTCATGTGAGTGTGCATGCACGCATGTGTGTGACTGTGTGTATGCTCATGTGTTTGCATTCGCACACCGGTGCATACCTATGCATGTGTGTGCCTGTGCATGCGTGTGGATTCATGTGAGTGTGCATGCATGCGTGTGTGTGACTGGGTGTGCCCATGTGTTTGCATATGTGCACTGGTGAACACCTATACACGTGTGTGACTGTGCGTGCATGCATGTGCCTGTGTGTACCTGTGCATCTGTGTGCATTCATGTGAGTGTTTGTGTTCATGTGACTGTGTGCATGCATATGACTGTGCACACATTTGCACATGTGGACCTGTTCACGCCTATGCATGTGGGTGACTGTATGTGCACACATGTTTGCATGCATGTACCCATGTGTGCACTCACATGTGTGTGCACTCGTGAGTGTGTGCATCATGTGTGTGTGTGGCCTTGAGGAAGGTGAGAGGAGAGTTCCTGTTGCCGTGGGAAAAGGTGAGGGAAGGAGAGTTTACTCTCTAGACAAGCACAGAACAAACGTTTGCTGAATGGACGGATGAGTGAACAGATCATTGATCGCTAGTTCCTGAGCACAGCCCTGTGCCAGCCGGGCGGCCGCTGTGGGTGCTCCCGGCAGCTCTAGAGGCAGGGAGGGAGGTGGCAGGTCGGGGCTGAAGGCAGCCTCCTTCCCTCTGCACGGTTGGGGCCCATTCCCTCTCACAGTCCCTTCCGGTGACGCCTCTGCCCACGTTCCCCTCCCCTCCCTGGCCTCTCAGCCTACTGAGTTCAAAGAGATGATACAAAAAACAAAACCTGTTGCCGTCGAATCGAATCAATTCTGACTCATAGCAACTCTAGGGACAGAGTGGAACCACCCCAGAGGGTCTCCAAGGCTGCCCGCTCCCGGAAGGAGATGGCCGTGTCTTCCCCAGGGAGGGGCTGCTGGCTTCCAGCTGCCGACCCTCCGGATAGCAGCTGAGTGCTTCACTGCTGGGCTGCCCGTCCTCTTTTGTGCTCACATAATGGTGTATATGTTTTAAAGATTCCAAGAAGACAGCTGCCTCCGAGTATTCATCATGAAGAGGCCAGCGCTTGGTCTCCATGGCGACTCCTGAGCGAGAGCTGAGGAGCAGTTCCACGTCCTACTTCCTGGACCACAGAGGTGCAGGGACGCTGCCGCCCGCCCTCTCTGTCCTCTCCACCTCCTCCCCGCCCACCTGCCCCTTCTGCTCCCTCTCCTTTTCTCTTCTATGGATTTATCTAAAAGCAGCTACAGAGTTGAGGTCTGAGGGCCAGGCTGACAAGGACATGACCGCCAAGGTCAGGAGGCCATGGCAGAGATGAGGTTTGCCTCTGATTGTGGCTTCTGCAGCATGTGGCTTCCTTCCCCAAGACCCCGAAGGGCCCAGACGGCTCGGGCAGGGGTCTGACCACCTGTTCCGGAGACGAGCAGTGCTCTGGCAGAGTTCTGCCTTCTGTGCTCTCCCCGCCTGTGCCTAATGGCTGGAGTCAGCAGAATTTTTCTTTTTTAGTTTTTTTTTTAATGCCCACAGAAGTCCAAATAAATGTATTAAAAATTTGTCATGCAAAAAATAAAATTACTTTTTATAACCTTGTCTCCAGGATTTAAATAGTTTCAAGAGTTTCAGGTTTGTTCCTGTAGGTCTCCAAGAGCTTGTGCCTGGGCCTCGGGGGCCCTTTCCAGAGAAGAGGACATCCCTGCCAGCCAGGAAGTCTCCCACAAGGCCTCACCCCAGTCTCCAGGGGCAGGTGCTGGGCAGCAGTGGGTGCTGACTGTTCTTGTCACCAGGGGCAGGCATGGGTAGTTCCCTCTGCTAACAGTGCCCCTGGAGCCAATCGCCCACTCCATCTGCCTGCCAGCCCCAAGGAACACTGCCTGAAATAAAAATCCCTAATTAGCAATTCCTGCAATCCAGAGCAAAACAACTTATTTGTTTCCTAGAATAATCTGGAGCTGCACTCGTCTTGGCAGCCAGTGGGCCCCACGTGTGCATGTGGTGTGCCACGTGAGGACTCCAGCGAGGCCTGAGCCGGAGGGCCCCATGGTCAGCGGCCCAGGCAGTCACTAGCCGGAGCTGGAAACAAACTGGCTTTCTCTGTGCCATGCAGTGGTTTCTGGTACCAGGTAGGAATGGAGAGGAAGGATCGTCAACAGAGCGTGTGGACTTTAGTTTGCACAAAGCCAAACCAGCACCCCTGCGGTAGGTGGGGACAGAGTCTGCAGAAGGTGTAGAGAAGCTGACTGTGAAGCATCAGCTCCAAGCGTGAGGTTCAAGGGGGCTGATTCAAACCCTCTCCTGCCCTTCACTCATTCTATCACCTGAGCGGATCATTCATTTTTTCTGTGGTTGCCTTTTCTGACCTGAGAACTGGGGTGTGCTCTGCCTGGACCCTGAGGACACAGAGTTAACAAATTAAGTGGTCAAAGCGCCAGCACCAGCTTACAGCAATGGGAGGTGAGCAAGAAGCAGTCGATTCAGCTGTGTGGCAAACAGCCTTCTGCACTCCGGACATGCTCCCTGTTTCCTGGGCACCCCTCACGTGGGGTGCAGTTGGTCACCATGGCCTCAACTTCACAAGCTGGGTTTTTTGTTCAATCTTTTCTCTTTGCTCCCTCCCTCCTTCCCTACTTCCCTGCCTCCCTCCCTCCCTCCTTTCCCTTCTTTTCCCTTCCCTTCCCCCCTCCTCCCTTCATCTAAATCCGTACAGAGGACTTCATCTATTGGCTAGCTCAACAACGTTTCTCAGAAAGGTGTGAGGCTTGTGACAGTGGGGAAAGATCAGGAAAGTTTGGTAGAAGGAGTCGGGAGGTAGTTATTGATCCCAGAAATTCAGAAAAGCCTTCCCAAGGAAGTGACATTCACACTGAGATAAGAAGGTTGGGTAAAAGGAAACCAGGAAAAGGGAAGAAGTGGAGTGAGGAGAATGTTCTAGTCAAGGAGGAGAGTGTGTGCAAAGTCCAAAGAGTGATAGTGACTCAGAGACCTGAAGGGAGTCCAGGATGGCTGGGGCACAGGGAGTCACCTCATACTGCTGTAAGAGAAATGCCCCAAGTGCAGGGCTTTAAAGAACAGAAATTTATTTTCTCACAGTTTAGGAGACTGAAAGTCTGAATTCAGGGTGCTGCCCCTGGGGAGGCTTTGTCTGTCTGTTCCTGTGGAAAACTCTTGTCCTAGCTCCTGTAATCCCGGTGTCCTTTGGTGCCTTGGGAACTCCACATCACATCTATCTTTCTCCCATTTTGTGCTTACCTCTCTCTCCGTATAGAATCTGCTTTTTTTTTGTTGCTTCTCAAAAATTCTTAGCTTTTCACACAGCGTTGAGGGCCAGGCATTGCACCCACTTGGCATTGAGTAAAAGCCAAAATTATTTTGAAATCATTTCTGACTTCTTGCCTTCATTCCACTTCAATCTTTCATCAGGCTGTTAGTCAAACAATAGCAGAATAAATCTAGGGAGTTTTCCTCCCTGGGGTGTGCGGGAGTCCTTAAGTTTAAGTCATACTCAGCACACTAGGGTCACTATGAGTCAGAATTAACCCACCAGCAGCAGGTCTGGCTTTGGTCAGCAGGAGATGGCTTCATTAACCTAACAAAGGAAACCCCATTGCCAGATGGGATGCCATCCGTAGGTGTAGGTATTAGGTTCTAACCGCTATTTTGAGAGGACTCAGTTCAATCCATAGCAGGGAGTAAAAGGGGCTAGAAAGGAGAATTGGGTTCAGCTAGAGTGGTGGACAAGGTTAGGCCCAGGAGGGCCTTTTTAGTGTGTTCAGGCATTTTGACCTTATCCTTGGGGTGACATAACGCCACCAGAGAGGTTTAAGCTGCATAGGATGATGTGATTTTTAGAACAAGCCTGGCTGGAGATCAGTTAGGAGGCTGCTGTGGCAATTCAGGTGAGACAGGATAGGGCTGCATAAGGCACAATGTCACTGTTAAGGTTGCGTCTTAGGCTGAGTGCTCCCACAAGCACACTAGTAAAGTGTGTAAATATAGAGAGAGATTTATATCAAAGAAACTCCTCACGTGATTGTACAGGTGGCACTGGCCCAAATCTGTGGATCAGGATGTAGGCTTCTCTTGGTTCACATAGCTGCAGGGGCTGCCAAACAGAAAGTCGCTAGCGGCTGCCTCCTGTTCCTCTGACGTCTGATTCTTGGGATTGGAGCTGCCAGCTTACTTGCCAATCTTGGGATCCTCTGGCCTTTGTGCCTTCTGGAACTTGAGTTTGCCAGCCCCTGCAGCATGGCCACAGGCTGGGGACCTTCCGACCTCTATGACCCAGTGAGCTATTTCCCTGATGTCAACCTCTCCCTCTCTTTCTGCCGTGTATGGAGGCTTCACTGGTTTTCCTCCTCTAGAAAACCCAGCCTAAGACACATGGTACTGACAGTGTAGATGGAGACACTTGAAGGGTCAGTGACCCTTTGGGAGCTATTCTAAAATAGACATATCTGGGATTAGTTACCCATAGTGGAAAAAGGGACAAGGGGAGTCAGGGTTGACACCTGGGTTCTGATTTTATCACTGGCTAATATTATGAATGGAGTTGTGTCCTCCCCAAATTTGTGTTTATGTCCTACAAACACTTCACCAAAGAAGACATCCAGGCAGCCAAAAGATACATGAGGAAATGCTCACAATCATTAGCTATCAGAGAAATTCAAATCAAAACTACAATGAGATACCATCTCAGCCCAATAAGGGTGACCATAATCCAAAAAGCACAAAACAACAAATGCTGGAGAGACTGTGGAGAGATTCGAACTCTCATATACTGCTGGTGGGATTGTAAAATGATACAATGTCTTTGGAAAGCAATCTGACACTTCCTTAAAAAGCTGGAAATAGATATATCATTTGATCTAGTAATCCCACTGTTTGGAATTTATCCTGCAGAAACAAAGGCTGTCACACGAACAGACACATGCACATGAATGTTTATTGCAGCACAGTCCACAATAGCAAAAAGATGGAATCAACCCAGATGCCTAACAACAGGTGAATGGATAAAGGAACTATGGCGGATATAGTCAATGGAACACTCTGCAATGATCAAGAACAATGATGATTTTAGGAAGCATTTCATAACCTGGTTTCGACTGGAAGACATTTAAGCTGAGTGAAATCAGTCAGTGGCAAAAGAACAAATATTGTGTGAGACCTGTGTTATGAGCACTTAAAAATAGACTTATGTACAGAAGAAAAGACTCTCTGATGGCTGCAAGGTGGGGAGGGAGGGAGAGGGTTGATCATACATCAGATAGTTGATAGAAATTTGGTTGGGTGAAAGCAGTGACAGCACACAGTAGAAAGGAGAGCAACTTAACTGGACTTCACCATAAATTGAAAGCTCTTCTAACCTCAACCCAATATTGCAAGGGTAGAGTAGCAGGGGCGGGGTCTGGGGACTCTGTTCTCAGGGGACATCAAAGCCAATTGGCATAACTAGCCTACTGCAGTTTTTTTTTTGAACTCAAGAATTTTATGTTTTAAGATTCATTCCAGTCTTTCCAAAGGTTTTGTTAAGTGCCTACTATCCTCTAATAAACCTCTTATTTTTGAAAATATTCAAAGTGGTTTCTGTTTCCTAGTTGAAATCTCTATCATGACATAGCAAAGCACTGAAAATACGGTGAAACAGTAACAATCATTTATTTTGCTCACAAATCTGAAATTTGGGCAGGGTTTGGCAGGGAAGGCTCATCTCTGCTCCACACAGTGTGAGTTGAAGGGAAAGACTCTGCTTTGAAGACCGGAGGATCTCCTTACTGAGAGTGTCACTCAGATGGTGGGCCAGGGGGGCAGGTTGTTAGTGGAGCTCATGTGAGACTCGCTGTGTGGCCTGGGCTTCCTCACAGCATGGCGGCTGAGTCCAGGGGAGAGCTTTGTGTGTGTGTGTGTGTGTGTGTGTGTGTGTGAGAGAGAGAGAGAGACAGAGAGACAGAGAAAGAGACAGAGAGAGAGAGGGGAAGGAAGACAAGAGTTGTACCATCCTTCTCGCCTACCTTTGAAGGCACAATGCGTCATTTTTGTCATGCTTTAGAATGTGAGTCAGTCATAAAGACCAGTCAGGCTAAAGAGGGAAGCAACAAGACACCGTCTCTTTTTTGGCCTCCAACATGGGGCTGGCTGGTGGGCTCCAATTTTTTTATGCTCTGGTTCTGTCTGCCTGAATACTGAGCTCTTGAGATGGACCCAGGAAGAGAGAAGGTGAGCCCCTCCTTGAGTTGTGGCGGTCTCTCAACCTGTGGAGGCCGAGAGGTGAAGTGACAGGGGAGGATTCTGCGGCAGTGAGCTTCAGAGAGGGACAACGTTTCTGGTGGCCATGGTACGGAATTGGGCGTCGGGTGGCAAGTCCTCTGTAAGAGCTGTAGAGGGCATTGGTTCTCGTAGACCTCCTCCAATGGGTGGCTAGGTCCTGTGGAGCTGGATGAGAGACCTGTGAAGTTCCCTGAATGCAGAAGTATACCCAGGAAGGTAAGGTTCTGGCTGAGTCCACTGGGAACTGAATTTATTTAGGAAGTGATTCCCTGAGTAAGAGACGTCTTTAAATTTTGTGCTGTTAAGTGTGGCCTGTAAGTGACTCTAGAGATCTGGGTACCGTTATGAAGCTTGACCTGTTACTAACAAGTGAGCTCTGAATTAGGTGTGTGACTGTGTGTGTGTGTGTGTGTGTGTGTGGCACCAGGGCTGTCTCAGTGATTAAAGCTGCAAAGATTATCCCCTTCACCTCAGGTCCTGGTCTGGTCTCTCTCTCTCTCTCTCTCTCTGTGTGGTGCTGACAAGAGAAAAAATTCTGAGGTTAAACTGCTGTGTGTATGTGACACTCTTTCTGACATCATAGCATGGAAAAAGGAGGAAGCCTCTATTGTAGCCCTTCTTGCGCAGGTGAGTGATGATGAGACAGTGAGCAGTGGGTAACTGGAGGATGATCTTCTCATTCCCCCACCTGGGAAAAGAAAACGGAAAAATCCCTTGACACCCATTTGTGACCCCAACCTGAGAGTGTCAGAAGATGAGGATGGGAAGGCAGAAAGGGGCTAGAGGAGATGGGACAGATGTGGTCTCCCCACCGCACACTAGGAGGGTGGTACATTTCGGCCTGACTCCCTGGGAAGGCTTTACTTACAGCAGGAGGTGCCAGCGCCCACTGCAGAAGGGCCACCTTAGATGATACGGGACTATAATTTGGTACAGTTGAAAGTAAAACCTCCCTAAATGTTGGGTGGACCCACGTGCAATGAATGAACATTTTTCCCACATTTTTGCTACCCACCATCCTGTGTGGGATGATTGTCAGACTTTAGCAGACTGCACTCCTCAGAGCTGAAGAAGAATGGATGGTTTTAGTGAAAGCCAAAGAGAAAGCAGAAGAAAAATACAGTGAGAAAGAAATTGTAGCTGAAATACTGGCATGTGAAGCTGGTGTGGGACGCTGAATGTAGCAAACATACAGACAACGTAGAGAAAGAAAGAATGAGCAAATGAAAGACGGTGAAGAGGAAGCGGAAAGAGAGAGAAGACTGAAGGCTAGATGGCTAGGGAGAAATGGAGAATACAAAAAGAAAATGCAGAGAAGAAAGAAACAGGATAAAAATAGCAAGACAAAAACAAAGAAGGAGACAGGGATCTGAAGAAACAGGCTCATCTACTGGCCACTGTTCTGAAACCATTCAGAGGACGACGAGGAGACAGAGGGAAGGACGGGCCCCAACGAGGGAAAACCAACGTGGGTTTTGCAAAGGAGGGATTCTGGAAAACTGAGTGCCCCAAAGGAAAACTGGAAAAGGGTCAGCCACGATTGAAAGGGAGGAGAGGTCTTTTCAAGGAGTTAACAAAGAGCAAGAAGAGGACTCTTACTGACGGACTGGGGAGTCGGCTTTTAATTTCCCTCCTGCTGATCCCCTGGTGCGAGTTACAGTAGGAAGGCAGCAGTGGACTTTCTGGTTGATACTGGAGCAGCCTTCTTGGTACTCACCCAGGATCCTAAAGGGTCTGTCTTGATTAGCATTACTCAGGTTGTTGGGGTGACTGGAAAAGAGGTGACTAGACCTATCTTGCAGCCAGTGAGTGAAAAAGGAGAAACGAAGCCATCTCACCAGCTGCTATACAAGCCAGAATCCCTGGTCCCTCTTTGGCGTGGGATTCCCTAAGTAAAGTACGTGTTGAAATGTCCTTTGATGAAAAAAGTCTTGTCTCTGGCAGCACCGCTAACAAATTCCTGGAAAGGGTAAGTAGCTCTCTCAGCTCTCACAGGACAGGTGTTGTCCACAACACCTGTGCCTTCCATGGTTCAGTGATGCCTCAGCCGTGTGGGTTTGGGCCAGTGGCTGACCGGGATGAGCTCGGACTGTCCTCTGGGTGAAGAAGCCACTGACCAGTGAGTACTGTTTCGTCCAGCGTTTATAGACTGTGAACAAAATGGTGAAGACTCTAACGTTGGCGCTCCCACCTTCCTGGAATCATTTTACCATTTTGAATTTAGAAGACACTTTCTGTTGCGTCTTGCTGGTCTCTGAGAGACCGGATCTTTACTTTTAAATGAAAAAGGGGACAAGGAAAAGAAACAACTCTGTTGAATCGCACAAACTCAACGGTTTAAGAACTCCCTTACTGTTCTTGGAACAGCTCAGACCCAAGATCTAAAGCAATTACCCCCTTCGACCAAAGAAGGGGTCCCGCAATATGCGGGCCTCCGACAGAGAGCAAATCTCAGGAAGACTCTGCTACAAGTACGAGGGCCATCTCTAACCTTCCCCTCAAAGCTGAACATTGGGTGTCTGAGAAAGTTACAAGCTGACTTCCCTATCAGGCTAGGGAGCAGAGACAGATCCTGTCACATGGACTCCTGAGAGCCAACAATTCTTTCGTGATTCAAGTCCCAGTTGATGAAAGCCATAGCCCAGGGTTTTTGTCAAAAACTCATCTTTTGGGGAAATCCAATTTGACTTTTGTGAAAGTGTTTGAGGCTGAGCATCAGATGAAACACTTACTGGTGTGTGTGTAGATTCTTTTTCAGGATAAGTAGAGGCTTTACCCTGCGAGACTTAGACAGCTAGAGAATAGTACAACAGGTGTCACCTGCTTTAGGGACAAAGTGGGAACTCCACAGGGCATGGAGATTTCAACTTGGTAAAAAGGATGAAAGAACGAATCAGGCCATAAAATGTCGTCTCAGTGAATTTTGCCAAGAGATTGGACTTCCCTGAATGGGAGTCCTACACTGGCCCTCCTCTGAGTCTGTGTTGCATCCCAGGGAAACTTAAAATTAGTCCTTTTGAAATATCCTGTGGGGGACCATACTGTCTTCACTAACTGTCCCCACTCTCTTCGATCCAGCCCCCTAATGTAATGATGTCTAAAAGTTTGCTTTCTCCAACCAAAATCCTCTCCCACTTACATGGGGCAATGTGGGTTTGGCACGTTTCCTCTTAAGACAGCTGCACATTCTTTCCAGCCAGGAAACCAGGAGCTTCTCTGGACATGGAAGGACCTCACCTCACAGCCCAGGCTGGACCCCTCTCCGTGCTACTCAGCACTCACACAGCCGTAACGCTTGCTGGAGTGGAACTGGGAATCCATCGTTCCCGTCTGAAGCCCTGCCTGGCCTCCGGTGACAAGGAGTGAAAAGCTCAACCCACTGAAGCTTGCAGTTAAGACTTTCTAAGGTTAAAAAAGAAAAATGTTGGTGATCTTAGTTTGGATGAGTGGAGCCAGTGAAACATACTCCAAGTTAGAAAGAGGAAGAAGGTTTTACTGGTTCACCTGCTCCAGGACACGGACCCAAATCGGCTAACATCTTGATGGGGAATGGCAAAGTTCTGGAAGAGCACATGAAGGGGAAATATTGTGGCCAGTTTTAGGAAGGATAGTCTGCCCCATTCCACATCCCGATTCTGTAACGACGAGGAAAGTGTCATCTCTTGGGGCTGCTGCTTGTCACTTCGTGCGAGTCTGTCTCTGGAGCTCCTGCCTCTGCTCTGTCTCTTTTCACGGGTCTTCTCCACATCTGAGCAAATCGCTGTGGACGTGACAGCCTATGTCCATAGCCTTCCTTGGTCTTGTCGTCACATTGGGTGGTTGTCATCCTGGTCTTGATGAGGAAGGAGCAGAGCCTGACCCAGCTACGTCTGCGACAGCCATGCTGCCGCCATACAGGCGGAGGTTAGAAGATGACTAGGAACTGGCGCAGGCAGGAACTCGCTATGTTTTCAGAAACACATCCTGCCAATATGCTGATGCCTTGATTCCTCTTGTTTGATCTGCATTGATCTTAGGGGTGTTCTGTCTTCAGGACGCTGTAGGAAAGGGGCCAGTGGCCACTCCAAGCACAAGTCTCCCTCTTCAGATGGGCGCATCCGGGCTGACTCATGGATCTGGACGATGCTGTAGTGTCCTCTTCCAACTCTTTGGTCTCTCTTGGCCTGGTTGCTATTATTTCTACAACAGGATCCCCATTGCTGAGGCCAAGGAAAACCCCACCACCATGGAACACCCAGAAACCCTGGTGGCGTAGTGGGTTAAGTACTACGTCTGCTCACCAAGAGGTCGGCAGTTCAAATCTGCCAGGCATTCTTTGGGAGCTCTATGGGGCCGTTCTACTCTGACCTCTAGGGCCACTATGAGTAAGACCTGACTCGATGGCAGTAGGTTTGGTTTGGTTTATGGAAGAGCCACATGTCCTCTGGGGCTGTTTGGGAAACACAAGGGAGCAGAATTCACCCAGCTCTGCGGAGCCGGGGTGGGGTGGAGTGGGCTGAGAGAGGAGGGGGAAGCTTTGATTAGGTCGCTAAGTTCTGAGTTGCTCACTTCCTGAATGGATGTGCCGGCTCACCCCAGAGACGGTGGCCGCCTGGCAGGCCCATATACAGGCTGTGGGCCGCCTGCTGCCAGCATCTTGGCCGCTCAGCCCTCGGGCTGCCTGGCGGTGCTGCGGCCTTAGGAGCCTCGTGTCCTGTGGGTGGTCTGAGGCTGAGCCGTGCTCCAGAGCAGCGGGCATGCCAGGAGCCTTCTGGGGGGTGATTGCTTTGTGGGAGAGGGTGGAAGAGACGGCAGAGCGCTAGGAGAAGAGGGATGGAAACCTGTAACTGAAAATATTAAGTCTGCTTATTTTAGAAGAGTACAGGATGATGCGGGTGGTGCCGTGCGGACTCCTGACCCAGTGCAGGGAGACTGCTGGGCCGCTCTGCGGTGCCCGCCGCCTGCCGTGGCCCGGTGCCCCTGCTGTCTGGAGGCTGGCCACAGCGGACAGCCTAGCTCTGTGCTGGGCTGGGCTCCACCTTCGATGGAGAGCCCAGAGACATTCATGGGTCCCTAGAGGGACTGAGCCCCACCCCACTGGCCTTTGTGGTCTGCATTGCTACAGTCCAAATAAGTTGACCCTGGGTTAAAATGGAAGGGCTTAAAAAAATAAATCAGTGGGCAAGGGAGGTTCAGTCAGGCAGTCAGGCCGCATGCCACTACAGTGACCTGAGTTACTACTGGTGACAGACAGCCACGTGGGGCTGGCACTTATGTTGGTCCACTCGTTTCTTCCCCATGACGGCTCTGTGGGTAGGTGGCTTTGCTGACCATGTTTTAGAGATGAGGACTCTAAGAATTGACCCAGGATTACTCGGTTAGCAAGTGGTCTTGGGAGCAGGGACATTGACGTCGACAGTAAGTTCTAGAGCTGCGGCTCTAATTGTGTCACCCCACTTCCTGTGCTCTCTGACATCCATCCGGAAGCACCACCCTCCTGCTAGGTTCCTGACCCTGGCCCTGATTTGGCTTTCCAGGCAGGGGGCCTCCTACCCTCCGGTAGACTTGGCCCTCCAGAGACAAACACCCCAACTGTAGGGTCCCAGAGCTAAGTGCAGACCTAATCCTTGATCCCTTTGTCTATCCTTCCAGAGCATGTGACCCCAGCATCTGCACCCAGGTCTCTTCCCATCATGCTGGCCTCGCTAGCCTTGTGCTGTGGTCTCACGGGCCCCTCCGGAAAGCCCAGGGGTGTGATCCAGGGTGAGAGGCTGCTTTCCCCGTGTCTGTGCTGCCCCTCGCAGCCTTCCTGAGCCTTCAGGAGTGCGCCATCACTGTGCGTTGCCTGTCACCCCACCTCAGCCTTCTCCAAGGGGTTCTTTCTGGTGTTTTCTCCGGGCTTCAGATCAAGGTGTCCGTCAAGGACTCTGGTCCCTCCCCTTTTTTCTCTGCTCTTATGGCCTCTTTTCCAGGCTTGCTCCAATTTTGTCTTTTGTGTGAGGTATCTATGTGGCCACTTGTTGCTCCCATCAGACTGCAAACTCCTTGAACGCAGTGCTGGCTCTCCGTCATCTCTGTGACCTGTTCAGCCCCTAGCCTGGGCGTGGCACACGTTGGAGGAACACGTGTTTCCTCAGGTGACCTGCTGGAGGGGTGCACATTCTTCTTGGCCTCACAGCTGCTCACGTGCCTTTGAGGTCCCTCTTTTTTAAAACCTGAATGACACAAATGCCGCCTACACTGCACCTGTTTGTTTAACAACTCGTGCTCCTCGTCTTTCCTAATTGTTCCTACGGTACAGGCTCACTGGAGTTCAGGACCTAGGCATGCGCACAGGTAGGGTCGCTGTCCTCGGCCTGAAACCATGGCAACCACATGTAGGAAAAAGCTTCAGAGGATGCTTGAAGGGGTATTTCGACCAAGTGGATTGGGGTGGGGAGTTGAGGATCCTGAAGGTCTTCCAGTGATCCCCGCACTGCCAAGTCACAGTGTGCCCACCTCAGACCCACTAAGGTTGCCTCTGGAGCGAGGGGCAATGGTAGGAGGGACGTGGACTTCTTTAAATAATTGCCATGCCCAAAACATGACAGGCTTATGGAGATGCTGACTTTATTGTGAATTTTGTATTTTCTGAACATTTAAAAAATTCCAATGTAAAAGATCGGGACACTGCCTTGCTCAGGGCTTGGTGACCCTTCTGCTTCACGTCCTTTCTTACAAATGACTTTTGTTTATCTAATTATAATGATGTCATAAAAAACAAACAAATACAACAACAGGAGCCCTCCCGTCAGTTCCACTCATGGCGACCCTACGCACACAGAGTGAGACTGCTCCACAGTGTTCTCGAGGCTGTGACATTTAGGAAGCAGAGTGCCAGGCCTGTCTTCTGAGACACCTCTAGGTAGGTTTGAACTGCCGCCTTCGGGATGCTGGTCAGCTGCTTAACCACCAATGCCACCCAAGGACTTCCCGTAATGTGGCCGACGGACACAGACTCACTGCTCAGTACAGAACTAGGACCTTGGTAGTCATCCTCCTCTAGCTGTGTGATCTTCATCCTGTCCCACCACCTCTGTGTGGTTCTTGTCCTAACCTGTCATCTCTGTGTGGTCCTTTCCTTCTACTGGTAACTGTGTGGTTGTTATCTTTTCCCTCCACCTGTAACTGTGTGGTCCTGTCCCTTCACTTATCACTGTGTGGTCCTTGTCCCTTTATCTCTTTCTCTCACCCATGCTGTTACGGATGGAATCATGACTCCCTCCCCTAATATGTGTTGGAACCCTAACATGTAATTCCATTTGAAAACAGGGTTTTCTTTGTTATGTTAGTACATGGAATCAGTGTTGGGTATACCCTAAACCTAATCACTTCTGAGTCATAAATAGCAACACAGACACGGAGACAAATAAGCCCAAAGGAGGGAAAATAGACTCCACGTCTCTGAAGCTGAGAGAAGGATTTTCCATCAGAACTGACAGGCAGCGAGTCTTTCCACGGAATTAGTGTCCAGAACTTGGCCTTCTAAGTCTCCCGAACTCTGAGAAAATAGATGCCTCTCCATGAAGCCACCCACGTGCGGTATTTCTGCTACAGTGCCATGAGGTGATTGAGTCCAGGGTGTACTGAAGTCGGATTTGGAATCAGAGTGACCTGTCATGTTACATCATCGTCTCATCTGTCCCTTTGTCAGCAGGAGGGCAAATGTGGTTTGGTAGTCTTAACATTTAAAAAAAAGATCCTTAAGTAACTCCACTTGGCAGAGAATAAAGCTCAGACCCAGTGCTGTTTCTTGTAGCACAATTTCTATGTGTAAGGAGTTCAAATACAGCTAAGATATTATTCATCCTGAAGCCATCCATCACCTACCAATTGGAACCTAGCTTCCTTTGTCACCTTTCAGAAGTTCTTTCTTCTAGGATAGGACCAGGGCGGCTGACTAAGAGAGTCCTACCCTACGCGGCCTGCCCACCTTCTTTCCAATACTGCCTCTGCCATGGCAGGTCGTGGCTCCTAAATGACCTTCTCTTTCTAGTCACAGCACTTGGAGGCTGCCACTTGGAGTGACACAGGTGCTGTTTGTCACTCTGTCAGGGTCTGAGTTTGTGTCTGTGCCTCTCAACTGCTCCAACAGTGAGTGGGAGTGACAGGACACACAGCTAAACTTGAAGAGGACATGAGGGGGGTGAAGTGTGGAGGGGCTCCCTTTCATTCCCCTTCATCCTCACCGTTGGTGGGAAGAGGATATCTTAAAATAAAAATGAATTATGGGAATCCTGTTTGTCTTTAGTTACTTGCTGCTGAGGACCATGAAAGTCCTAAAGCCATGTAGCCGCCACACGTATGCCAGTTTTTCATACTGTGGTGGCTTATGGGTCACTGCGATGCTTGAAGCTATGCCATTGGTGTTTCATTTATTTATTTTTTAAGAACAACAGAGGTTTATTCTCTCACATTTTTGGAGGCCACAAGTCTGAAGTATGATGTCAGCAGGACTGGTTCCTTCTGTTCTGATCTGTTCTATGGGTCTTTCCCGGCTTCTGGTGGCTTGCACAGCCCTTGGCGTGACCTGACATGTAGAAGCATCACTCTGTCTCCGCCTCTGTCTTCACGTGGCACGTGTGTGTATCTGCATGTCTTTCTATGTTCTTTCTTTTTTTGGCTGTAACAAGCAAGAATGTGTGTATGTATGTGTGTACGTATTTTATGGTGATGGAGTGAAGGTGTACAATCCAATTCAAATTTGCATGCCCACCTATTGCAGCTCCCTCTGCTCTCCTTGCCTGGGGATAGCACATTCCTTCTTTCCATTCTATACATGTCATAACCTCTTAACAATCTCCTGTCCCCTCCTCTCCACTCCCCTCTAGTAAGAGGCCAGTAGGATGACATCCTATAGATGCACAGAACCATAAAGTGCACACAAAATATGGTCATTCTGTGTCCCTGTGTCCAGTCTATTCCAGTCCGAAGCGTTGACCTCCGTAATGATTTATGAACGGGGCAGCAGCAGGTCTGGGGGCTGTGCTCCCAGGGGAGCTCTCAGGCCCTCGACCATCAGTTGCGGTCTTTTGGTGGAGTTCTAAAGGTGCACCCATTTTTTTTTCTCTTGTTGTCACAGGGACTCAGCATTGTGAGTGGCATCGTGGCTGTCATTGGTGGTGGCCGGGAACTGTCTGGTTCTTCTGGTCACATGTTGATATAGTTTCTCATTCACGTGGGTCTTTCCATCTCCTGGGTTCTTTTTCCCTCATGTCATTGTTGTCCTTGGTGATCACCTGTTCCAGCTGAATTGGGACAATTTGGTGTATCTCAGATGGCAGCTTGCTAGCTTTTAAGACTTCAGACACTACTCACCAATATGGGGTGCAGAAGACTCTCTTAGCAATAGGCTAGTTATGCCTATTGGTGCAAGCCCCTGCTACTCTATCCTTGCAATACTGGGTTAAGATTGGAAGAGTTTTCAGGTTATGTTGAAGTCCAGTTAAATTGATTTTCTTTCTAATGTGTGCTGTCACTGATTTCACCCAACCAAATTTCAGTCAACTATCTAATCTATAACCAAACCTTTCTCTCCCTTTCTCCCTTCCCTTGCAGCTGTCGAAGAGTCTTCTCTTCTGTACATGAGTCTGTTTTTGAGTCCTTATAGTAGGGGTCTCATACAATATTTGTCCTTGTGCCACTGATTGATTTCACTCAACATAATGTCTTCCAATTGAAATCAAGTCATGAAATGCTTCTGTAGGATGTATTGCAAGCAGTGAGATTATTGGGTCAGTTCTACCCTGGCCCCTAGGGTCGCCATGAGTCGGATCCATCTCGACGGCACTTGGCTTTTAGTATATCTATTTCCATCTTTTTAAGGAGGCACCAGATTGCTTTCTAAAGAGCTTGTATCATTTTGCAATGCCACCAGCACTATAGGAGGGTTCCAATCTCTCCACAGCCTCTCCAGCATTTGTTGTGTTTTTTGGATCACGGCTAACTGTCTTTCTACTTTCTGTTTCTTCTAAGGACACTTGTCATTGGATTTAGGACCCACTCAAATCCAGGATGATCTCAATTTGAAACCTTTGCCTTACTTAGACCTGCAAAGACCCTTTTTCCAAACGAGGTCACTCTCTGGGGTTCCCCATGGACATAACCTCTGGGGGCTACATTTCAACCCACCATGGAGGAGGCCTTCATCCTAAGATCACACTCTAATGCATGGAGTACCCATCAACCCAAGGTTCAGAGGGCATGCCTTCCTGCTGTGGTTCTCGTTTGTCTCCACAGCTGCCAGTAGTATTTCAAATACCAGCAGTGGCCAGCCACGGAAACACCCAGAGTCCAGAGGGTAACATGGAACATGTGGTTAGGTTTCAGTGGAATTTCCAGACTAAGACAGGTTAGGAACCAAACCCATTGCTGTCAGTCAGTTCTGACTCACAACAACCCTATAGGACAGAGTAGAACTTCCCTGTAGAGTTTCCAAACAGATTTGGAAAGATTTGGTAGATTTGAACTGCCAGCCTTTCGGTTAGCAGGTGTAGCACTTAACCACTACACCACCAGGGTTTCCAGATTAAGACCAAGGGCCTGACAATCTGCTTCTAAACTTAGTCTGCACAAACCTTTCAGATCACAACAGCACGTTGCCTGACATAGAGCTGGAAGGTGAGCCACGGGTGTAAGGCATCCCGAGACGCAGTGGCTCCAATGGTGGAAGCGAGCACATCAAGAGTCTGGAAGGTGGTGCAGAACGGGCCACTGTGTTGTTCCCCCGTGCACAGGGTTGCCAGGTGTCAGAGATGACTGGAAACTACCAACAGCAGCAGCAAGGCCATCTAGGCTTGAAGTGCTATAGGGAGCTCCATGTGTCGCCAAGAGAAGGACAGTCTCCAAGACACTGACGACGAGGGCCTCTGTCAGAATGGAGCCTGGGGGAGGCGGGGGGACAGGGGAGTAGAAAGGAGAAGAGGGAGGGATCCAGGGGAGAGGGACGTGAGAAACCCACCTCAGGCTGGCTGGGACTGCCCTGAAGACGTGCATGAAGTGGGAGGGGCACTGTTTTCACGTGACCCTCTGGACTCTGGGTGTCTTCAGGGCTGGCCACTGGTAAAATAATTTTATCTTGGGGCAAGACATGAAAGGCAGTCAGACTAGGGTAACATAAGGAAGCTCATTAAGATGAGCAGAAGTTTGGCTGGGCCTCCCGTAGGCCGGAGCTTGGCGAGACCATGCACCAAAGGATGGAAGCCGATGGTCCCTGTGGTAGGTACTTTCTGGGTGGTCCTCGGTCCACAGTGGCTCTTTATCTGAGAACTGCATCCTATCACATTTGGTGATTGGGTCCACAGCCTTTACATATACCACCTGGAAGTTATGGTACCCGTTGGGTTACTTATATCCTTTCTTTCGCAGGGACCCGGAGATGGAGCCTTGAGGTGTATGAATGTGGAATCCCTAGAACTGAGTCATATTAGTGACACTCTAGAGTGAAACTGCCCACTGCTGAGGTCTTCAGAGCTGCCTGAGAGTGGGGGCTGCTATTTTGGAGGTGTGGGTTCAGAGGTGTCCAAATAGGGTCAATTTCCTGCTTAAACTAGGCAAGACGGCATTTGTTCTCTGTGACCAACAGAACTGTAACTTCTGCAGCCCCACTAAATCTTGATTTTTCTTTATTAATTTATTTTTATGATTGTCTTTAAATTTCTCTGAATTCTTCTTGTATTTATTATCCAGCTTGGTTTGTCTTTCACAGAAACAAGTTCTGCACTTTGAGTGGGCGCGGTGGGCTTGCTTTCCCTTTGCTTACGTTTCTTTGCTGGGGTCACTCAGGCTACGTGTACGCTTCTGCCCCTGTCCCTCTCTGACTCGCAGTATTAGGCCCTCCTCACATTTCATCCTGCCCAGAGGAAGAAGTTATGTCCTTTTTCCTTGTAAGATCTTTTGAGAAGGATCACAGAAGCAGCAGAGAGAGTGAAGAGACAGTTGAAATCATAAAAGTATGTCTATTTCCAGGTACAGGACGATAAGTTATAAATGAGGAGCCTAGCAATGGTGTGTTATTTAATCCACTAACATAGAAGTTGTAAAAGCTCATTGTAAACAGTGGAGGCCAGCCTCTGAGACGGCTCCCGCAACCCCTACCGCTGGTGTGCGTGTCTCTCCCGCCTTGGATGGAACTGGCCTGTGTGGCCATTAGGTTATTGCAGAAATGGCGGTGTGCGACTCCTGAGGCTAGATCACAAAAAGCATCACCTGGCTCATTCTGGAAAGCCAGGTGGCATGTCCCAAGGGCAGTCCAGCAGGCCCCTGGAAAGGCTGGCCTGGAGTGGAACGGAGGCTTCTCATTATCATCCAGCCCACACAGCCATCTTAGAAGCAGAGCCTCCAGCTCAGTTGGGCTTTGAGGCCAGCGCCTTGACCTTGACCTCATGAGACTGAGACCAGACTCACAACCGCCCACTGAAGCAGCTCATGAATTCCTGACCCACGGCAAGTATGTAACGTACCAAATGTTTATTCTTGTTATAAGCTGCTAAGTGTTGGGATCCTTTACGATACAGCAATGAATAATACAGAAATGTATATGCTTCCAAGATTTATTATTAAGACTCATTTTGGCAGCAGATAACAGAACACCCGGCCACAGTCTTCTGTTATAAGAACATTTAATGCTCATGTAGCACGAAGTCTGGAGGCAGGAGGCCTCAGGGTGGTTTGGCCCTACAAAACCACAGCCGTCAAGTTGGTTCCAACCCACAGTGACCCTACAGGACAGAACAGAACTGCTTCCTAGAGTTTCCAGGGAGCACCTGGTGGATTCAAACTGCCGACCTTTTGATTAGCAGGTGTAGCACTTAACCACCGTGCCACCAGGGTTTCCCTGGCTGCCTGATGCCAGTGAAGATGCAGTCTCCTCTGTCGCTCTTCCCCGACGTCCTTGGGTTGGGGGGCTGCGTCTCCCCACCCCTGTCCTTCTGGCCTGTGAGCAAGCATGTTGGTCAGCGCGGTTCCTGTCGTTTCTCCAAGGAAGATGGACCGACTTCTCTGACAGGTGAAGTCAGGAAGCAGATTCTTGGTGTGCTCATTTCAGGGCCAGCTCTTTGCCTCATGGGAGTTGGCTGCCGGGGGAGCGTTATGTGCCTGGAATGCTCTCCCTCGTGACATAAGCTTTCCAGGGGGAGAGGCCTTGTCCTCTGTGGGGAAAGCTTTGCTTTAGAAGTGTGACATCTCAGCGATGTCAACGTCTGCTACTCTGACCAGCAAGGACCAATTTGTGTTTTAGCTGGAGGAGCTACAGGCCGGAACTGTGCTATGGGAGGACCCTGACCGTCTAGGCTAGTCTAAGTGCAGGACCCCCGGTGGGCTCTGTTAGACACGGCAGGGAGTTATCTAGGGCAGGGAATAAAAGCGAGGCAGTGGCCTGGGGTGGGGAGGATCTGGTCTGATTCAGGGATATCAGGAGGCTGGCCTTACATTGTCCTTGTCACAGTCCCTGGGGTTCTCAGGAGAGCTGTGGCTGGTATGGGGTGGACAGGAAGTAGGAAAGGGGACACACTGCCTGTCGTTGGGTCAGGACCAGGAGGCCTCCATGTTCAGCTCAGTCTTGTACCCTCGGTTTGTCAGTACTGAAGGTGATGTGTTGATTCTCCATCAGCTGAATCTGCTGGTTTACTTCTGAATTCGCTGGCTTAGACCCAGACAAGGACTGAGTGTGCTCTTTACTAAGCCCTCTGAGAGCCCAGCTTTTGTGTATTAGTGCTTTTCTCCAAAATTGACATAAAAAAACTACTGCCTCATCCCAGGCAGGAACAGGCGGTGGAGTGGGGAACAGGGTGACACCTATGGATTCTTTTCTGACACTTGGCCCTTTTATCAAGGAGGTGATGGCCTCCCCACCCCCCACGCCCCCACGTCCCTGTGTCCCTGTGGTCAGAAGTAAGTAGTTGACCAGCCTGGCTGCAGGGGCGGCTGGGGTGGGGAGAAGCAGGCTTCCACCTGGCAGTGCAGAAAGCAAAGGGGAAGCAGACTGGAATTCCCTGCTGATTACCCAGGCAACCCAAACCCAAGACACCAAACCTGTTGCCCTACAGTCAATTCTGACTCGTAGTCCTACTGACCCCATACAGCAGAATAAAACTACCCCATGGAAACCTTGCTGACATAGTGGTTAAGTGCTATGACTGCTAAGCAAAAGTTTGGCGGATCAAATCCACCAGCTGCTCCTTGGAAACTCTGTGGGCCAGTTCTACTCTGTCTATAGGGTCGCTGTGAGTCAGAACCAAGTCAGTGGCAATGAGTTTGGTTTTACAGGGTTTCCAAGAAGAGGCTGGTAGATTCAAACTGCTGACCACCTGCTTAGCAGCTGTAGCTCTTATCCACTGTACCCAGGGGTCCGTCCAAGTGACAGGGTCTGCTGTGGAAGCTTTGTGAACACTAGGATGACTGTCCTGGTTTGTGTGAATATACTGTTGCCTGCAGAGCTCAGTGTCTGCAGAGCTCAGAGAGCCCAAAATGCTGTTCTGTGCCATCTGTGTGTTTAGATTGCATTTTACCTATTTGACTCCTCACCGCCTTGTCTGTCAGTTTATTGTGCTGTGGTGGCTTGCCTGCTGCCATGATGTTGGAAGCTATGTCACCGGCATTTCCAGCACCAGCTGGGTTGCTGGTGGTGTCCAGGTCTCGGTGGCCTTCCGGATCAGCAGGCTAGGTGGGAGCCTGGAGAAGCCACTGCCGAGGAAGCACCGGTGGAGTCCTTACAGACCACGACCGAGCCCGTTGGGCTCACTCACGTCCACAGGAGGGGTCAGTGGCCGGGGGACAAGCAGGGACACAGGGGTGGATGCTTGGTGAAGCAGGGGCCAGCGAGGGCGTGGGGGACAGTCAGTGAGCCACACCGGCGCAGTGGCTGCCAGGATGGACTGGAACCCATCGGCAGTCAGGAGGGTGGCATGGGACGGTGCAAAGCCAAGCAAGCCCTGTTGTCCGTAAGGTCTCCAGGAGTCACCGTCGGCTCCACGGCAGCTGTCACGGGTTGAAGTTTGCTCTCCCCCAGACGTGTGTGTTAATGGGCTAGGCCTGGACTCCTGCCGTGAGGCTCCTTTGCCCTGTGAATCCTGCCTCCGCGACGTCAGGGAGGGAGGGTGGGCTGCGGCTGTGTTGAGGGGATAGGACTCAGCGGGGAAGACTGGGTTCTACCGTGAGACGATCTCTTGATGTGTGAAGGAGAGGGAGGCAAGCAGGGAGTTTGGGCCCCATCCCACCCGGAAAATGGTGCTGGGAGCCCAGTGTGCCCTTCGGAAGGGACCTGGAGACCATGTAGCTTAGGGTCTGCCAGTTCAGGGCAGACTGACAACCAGGACTTTCCTTCAGAACCAGCAGAGAAGTGTCTGCTGGAGCTGATGCCTTGAGTTTGGATTTGTAGCCTGCCTTTCTGTGAGAAAATCAACTTCTCTTTTGAAAAAGCCACCCTCTTGGGGCGTTTCTGCTGCAGCAGGCACGGGATCACTGAGACAGGTGGCAACAGCAGAAGCTCAGTTCGTGCTTCCCGGCAGCGGGTGGACCTCTCTGTGCTGGTGGTGGTGCTGACCCTCATGTGCTTTAAGTCTGCCGCCGCTTTTGGGGTCCCAGGTGCCTCGGGGGCGTTCCAGTTCATGTTCCCTGCTGGACTCAGATAGTGTCTTCACAGGAGGTCACGCAGTAGCACCTTATGCAGATGGAGAACAGGAGACATGACCTTGGAGTCACATGACACAGGCTTTGGTTGCGGCTTTGCCTTTCTTCCTGTAGAGGGTCCCCAGTAAGCTGTCAGCCCACGTGTCTTGCTGTCAAATGTTCTTTATAACACTGCACACACACACAGGCCTTAAACCCCATGTACAATCCCAGTGCTCTGGAAAGGACGGTCCTTTGGCCAGGAACCTTTCTTACGGGAGGCTGGCTTACTCTGAGAAGGAAGATGCCATCTATCAACTTCTCCTGTTTTGGAGACACCCCACCGAGCTGCCTGTCTCTGGTTCCGACCCTGCCATCGTCTCCGGGGCCCGGCCCGGCCCTCACTGCTTCCTTACGTCTTTGTCTTCTGAGGAACACAGTTGGCTGCGCTGTTCCGAGTCCCAGCCTTGGAACCGGCCTGGGCTGTTAGTTGATTCCTTCACGGCCCGGGTCTCAGCTTCCTGGCTCTATAGTCACCCGTGTGTTGCCTAGCTTCCTTTCTCCCCACACCCCGGCAGTGTTGGGGGGCAGTATCAGTGCTCAGCACATTATTTATTGCATGAGCCAAGCCCATCCCAAAGGCGAGAGGAATACCCAGGATTTGTGAGCATGTGCTGCGCTCAGTGGCCACGAAGCCAAGCCACCGCCTTTGAGGTGACTCCGACTCCTAGAACTGCCCTACAGAGTTTTCAAGGAGTGCCTGGTGGATGTGAACTGCTGTCCTTTAGGTCAGCAGAAGTAGCACTTAATTGCTGCGCCGCCGACGTTTCCGAATGGCCACTAGAGCTCTGGAGTTGTCTTCTCTCTATTGTCTTGTAGCTCACTCGAGGAGTAGAGTTTTAGGGTCTGGGCCCAGATGTATAGAAGGCCACCATGCTCTGTTCGGGTAGCCCCAAACTAATTGCTCATGTCCACAAACAGGTCTGTAGCAAGGCCTCTTTGAACTCTCTTGAGCCTGTTTTCTCACTCAGGAGTGATGACTTTCATCAAAGGAGCCCCCATCCAGATTGGACCTGTGGGCATGGCCTAGGCTGGACTTTGGGGATGGCATCTGGGTTTTTCGATTCATGTCCCAATGAGAACCAGTACTGTATTGTGGATTAAACTGTGTCTCCAAACACGTATTGCAATTCTAGCCTCTCTACCTGTGGATATAATTCAGTTTGGAAATAGAGTTTTCTTTGTGAAGTTGATTAGCTCGTACCTGAGTGGGGTAGGCTCTAAATCTCATCCCTTTGGAATTACGAGAAGAGCAGATCAGCCAGAGACCTGCTGTGGTGCGACTGATCACCCTTGTGTAGTCTTTCTAGCCATGGACTTGTAACTCCCACCCAGATGATTGAGTGGGACTGTGTGACAGGGTAGCGTAGTGGTTAAGTGCTACAGCTGCTAACCAACGGCTGGCAATCCTCTGGTTGCCCCTTGGGAATGCTGTGTGGCAGTTCTACTCTGACCTATAGGGTTACTGTGAATCAGAATGACTTGATGGCAGTGAGATGGCAAGGAGATTGATGAGTTGTGCCTTAAAAGACAGCCAATTCCAGAGAAAAGGGGGAGATCCTACCACCACCAAGGGAGAACAGCCGGGAGCAGACAGTGTGTCCTTCAGGACCTTTGGACATGGAATCCCTGTTCTGGGAAGCTCTTAGGAGAAGGACACCAAGAGAAAGAGTGAGCTGCAGCCAGGGGGACCTGATGGCAGAGACCTAGCAGAAGGCGGTGGTGTGGTGGGCATCCTGGACCACAGAGAGAGAAAGCTGAGTGTCTCTGGGCAGAGGCCAAGGCTCAGGGACAGGTGTGCCTGACAGTCAAGCTGGCAAGAGGCTGTCTTCACGGAAGAGCTGTATCCTGAATGCTTCTGAGCCTGAACTGATACCCTTACTTCCCTAACAAATCCCATAGCTGGAAGCACCATCTGTAAGTTCTGTGTGGCCACTGCAATGAGTTATTGAACTCAACAGAGAGTGCTGTATGGGGGACAGCTGGTGCCAGAACTGGTGAAGATGGGAGAGAGAGGAAGCTTGTCGGGCCACTGCCTCACGGGGGTCAGCCTTGGGCTGTTGGTCTGGTTCTCTTGCTCCTCATGGGCTTGTGGGTGATGAGCCACCAACCCCAAGCCGTTTTATGCTTACCAAGACGCTAGTGGGGGGCAGATAGTTGTCATGAGAGGACGGTCTACCAGCCAAGGCACCAAGGTATACTGACGGCGATCTACAAGGGACCAAGGATGTGTGACCTGTGATGACCTACAAGGCAGCAATCAACACAGCTAAGACCTTAGCTTGGGTGTTTCTCTTCCACAACAGTGAGAAAATCGATTTCTGCTCTTTAAAGTCACTGCGTGTGGCATTTCTGCTGTGGCAGCAGGAGGAGACCAAGACACACCACCTCCAGAGCAGGTGGTGGGAGGGACATCAAGGTTCCGCTCCAGCTCTACAGACACTGAGGTCCCTGACCCGAAATGAAGGGTCCGTTTCCCCAACCCAACCACTTTCAGAGTTCTACGAGGCATGAAGGGCACTGGATTGAGTACCAGAAGACATTGCTAATCTTCTTCCTTAATTTCTGCATGTGTGCAATGAGAGGCGGGAATAAATAAGCCTTAAGGCTTCTCCTTACCCTAAATCATGGGTTTCTAAGTTTTCAGCCTTCCTTGGGAACACAAACATAAGGAAACAGGAGGACTAAACCACTTTTACCAGTCCCTAGTTTAGGTTTCATGTCTTACCACTTAAGACTTGAATGTCTCTGTTGTCTCTGACCCTGTAGCCCTGTTCCAGCCTTAAATCTTGGCATTGGGGCATGGGATGCTGAGTGTTTCAGTATTTTCCCAAACCTGTTGGGACATTTGCTCTGTGTACTTTGGAAAGAGCTTACGCATACATCGTGTGTCCAGAACCTGACAGTCTTCTAAGAGGTAAGTATTTATATCCATTTTCCTGATGGGAAATTGACTCTTGGGGGGGTTACAAACTCAAAGTCCCAAGGCTGGTGAGTTAAGGGTAGAGCTGAGCCAGATTCCAGGGTACTCAATTCTCATCCAAGGGCTGTTTGCTTACAGCAAGGAGGGGGTGTGGGGAAGAAGATAGCACGTCCCTGTGGAGGGGAGTCAGAAGGTGGGGTGAAGGAGACTTGAAGTGAGAAGCAGAGGAGAAAGTTGGAAGGGGGTGCCCTGCTGTGGAGCCAGGCTAATGCCTCTGTTGCTTCTCGTCATCTCCTCTTTATTGGAGCAGCCACGCCTGCTCAGCACAAGAGAGGGCAGAAGGGTAGAGAGGAAGCGGAAAAACTCCTGCAGCCCATGCCGAGTACCTTCTCAGAATGTCTCAGAAGTACTGGGATTCACGTTACCATTTTTTCCTGGTCCCTGGAATGCTTGCGAGGATAGTGCTAACTCTTCTGTACGAGGTTTAGAATTGGAGTAGCATTTTGGTGTCTGGCTCATGGCCCTTGTTCCTTCTTCATTTTGGGATTCCCTGAGCTTTACTCAGAAGTGGAAAACATAGCACTGCTTGATTAATAGTGCCCACGTAGATGCCAATTGCCAGAAGCAAGGCTTCTTTGGCTGGGGCACAAGGCTTCCTTCTGAAAGTCTTAAAGGGCTTCTGTCCTCCTCTGAAAGGAAACTAGTTGATTCTGCAGACCCTACCCATATCCTCCCCACCCCCGCCACTGGTCCAGGCACAGAAGTTGGGACAGGGAAGGTTGGCCAGGAGCTGCTCACTGCATGGAGTCAGGGAATGAAAGAGAGGGTGGAGCCCAGACACTTCCTTGTGTAAAGAACAGTAGCTCTGCTCTCCAGTAAAACAAACACTGCTTAGGTGTGTCCTAGCTTTCAGCAACTCCTTGTCTCTTAGGATAGCGATGTGCTTATTCCTTCCCTTAGGAGCTATGATGGACACAGGAGTAAAGTAGCAGAAACGTCTTTGACACTGAGTTCTCCTAGTCAAGTGACTCCTTTTATTTTGGGTGCAGCCCTCTAACACCTCGTTTGAATGTACTAATCCTGTTCCAGGCTGACTATGTTGACACCTCCGGGATGGTGAGTTACAGAGCCCTGGTGGCACTATGGCTGAGAGCTTGGCTGCTAACCCAAAGGTCTGGGGTTCAGATCCACCAGCTGCTCCTGAGAAAGTCTACAGAGCAGTTGTACTCTGTCCTGTAGGGTCGCTATGAGTTGGAATCAACTCAACAGCAATGGATTGGTTTTTGGTTTGGGCGTTAGGAGTTGGGAATCGTGCATGACAAAGACAGTCCCTGCTCTCAAGGAGTTTATAAACAGAATGGGGGACAGTCATGCCCTCAACAATCAAAGTGCCATAGTATTAACAGTGATAACAGCTAAACCTTTCCAGAACACCTAGCAATGTAGGTACTGTGCAAGCACACTTCATCACACACTCCGCTGCAGTCCTCCAAGGGAAGGTGACGCGGATGCTCTGGCATCCTCACAAAGGGCAGTCGCCCAGATTGCAGAGGTCATCGGAGGATCACAGAGGAGCTCTCACACCCATCTGAGAATATGTGAACACCTATCGGGGGCCAGCCAGTTAAATCGGAGGAAGAAAGGGAGAGCGTTAGTAGGTCAGGTCTGCACAGGACATCTCAGCAGGAGAGAGGGGGAGGAAGCCTCCACAAAGGGCTGGAGGGGTGTGGGAAGGGGCGTTGCAAAGGTGGAGTGTTGCAAGAACAGATTACTGGACAAAGGCACTTCAGGATTGATCCAGAAGTGTGGGAGAACGACCCCTGCTGAGGCTGGTTGATGTGAAAATATTTATCTCCGAGAAGAACCCAACTGGAAATATCTGAGCGAGGCGGGCGGGGGAGACACCAGGAGCCTGGGAGCCGGAATCTCAACCATCTGGATTCCTCCTGAGAGTTGGCGGTCCGTTCCAGAGTCTCAGGTATCTCGCCAAAATATTTTCTAAAGGAGAGAAAAAAACAAAACCGTTGCTGGCTATAATAATGCAGCTGAAACTCCTGACGGTGACATTTACAGACTTCCTGCCAATGGCCTGGGGAGTGAACAATGGGGAGAGCAAAGGCAGCAAGGGGGGTGGCAGCTGAGGAAGGCACTGTGCCTCCCCGGCCTGCCCGAGCCATCTGCCTGTCAGCGGCACTGACAGGCCTGGACCGATTTCAGAGGAATTCCGAAACCCAGGTTGCGGTCTCGTCATTACATCTCGGGTTGTCAGCACTCTGTACAGGAAACACAAATTTATAGAAGATCTGAAACAGTTCTGTGTAAATGTTGAGCGTTCTCTCCTGTCATTACCTGAGATGCCTAGAATGTTGAAATAGATGCTAATAAATTGCCATTCCAGTCTATTGCCAACTAATGAAGGGTGTTTCTTGCCCTTGGAATAAGATGTCTTGGCACTTGAGGAGATTCCAGAAGTTGCATTAAAAACAAAAACAAAACTGCTTTTTTAGTTTCTGATTGCTTCTTGTCCCGTCCCCCTTAAACCAGAATGCGAACAGACGGGTCGGCTGGGCACGGGCTCCCAGCGCGGCACGGGAGATATTGGTTTCTGCTGTCTCGGCCCAGCCCCTTGGGTCTTAACACTGCCTGTCCCAGGTCTTTCTCTATCCCCTGCTGTGTGCCCACCTTGGTTAGTGTCACAGATGGAGAAACTAAACCAGAGGCGTCTTGGTGTCTTCTTGTCCAGAGTGACTGATGATTCAGGAGCCGAGCTTGGGGGGGTTCCACAAGTAAATGGGGCTCCTTACCCCGACTGCAGCTCAAAGGGTGGCCTGTGACTTTGCCACAGAGATGGTGTCACACTAAAGGCTGCAGAGGACTAAACAGCCACAGATACACCGGCTGTTTAGTTAAGACTTGTGTGAGGCAGAAAGCAAAGGGGTGAACTCTGGGAAAATGCAGGTATCTTCCACTTTAGAGAAGCTCTTGGACGATGAGATGTGCAGAGATGCTGGGACAGTCCATCCAAAATGAATGGCAAGTTGCTTCACTTAGTGCCCTGTCACTGAGAAGAAGACCAAGGTTTCAGGGACGTCCATGGTCCCCTGGAGGCTGCCTTTAAAGGTCCTGCTTCAGGCCATTGGTGGGGTGATGTGAGGAGCTCTCTGGGAGCCAATGCAAAATCAGGGTTAATGTCTAGAGACGAGAGTGTGAGGTTGTTAGGTGATTTTGTTGCGTCCTCATTGTGTGGCTGGCATTTTTCCAGGTACTTTCTGTGCGTCAGTTCATTTCATCTTTACAAGGCCACACAGCTAAGAAATGACCGATCCAGGATTCGGGCCCGAGCCGCGTGGCTCCCAAGCCCGTCACGGTAGCCCCGTGCTCCCCTGGGCTGGTTTTCGGAGCCGTTGGCTGGCCGCGGAGGCTGCGTCTGCCGGTGCTGCCGGCCCCTCCTCTAGTTTATCACAGCGGCAGCGTTCTTCAACCTATGGAAGGCACGATAAATTTAACTGCCACCCACACACCCACTGCCAACAGTGAGAGGTGGGAATGAGTAAGAGGAGGAAATTCACCATAACTGGGATTTTAATGGAAAGGAGAAGGGGAAGGTAATTATTCAATCTTCAAATACTCTGAAAGCAGTAAGGAAATATGCAGTTGGTTAATATACAGGGTCATCCACATGTAGAAATTTACCCTTTTCGCTCTGTGTCTACAATTGAGGAAATACATAACTCCCAGGGTTTGAGGACGATTCTAATAAGTATCTTTTTTTCAAATAAAACAATATTTACTCATCATTTTCCGTTTGGATTATAATTTCAGATGAAGTAGTCCTTTGTGTTCATTTGTCCCATTACCTGAGAGCTCTAAAGTTGGGGTGTGAGCCTGTGTTTGCCTATAGCCACACGTCCCAGGCTTTCTCGGCTACCTGGCCTTTCCTTCTTGGATAAATGGAGAGTCCTTAAAGTCAGATTGCCAGGACTCATTTTGTGGGGTTCCCAAATGTGGTAAACCAATTTTATATTGTTGTTCTTAACCCCTCACTGACCTCTAAGGGTAGTGAGATCTTGTATTTACTAAATTCAGATAAAGGTATCTCTCTCTTTTTTTTAAAAATTGTGATTAAGTGAAAGTATACAATCCAAATCAATTTTGCATGCCCACCTACCTACAGCTCTTCTGCTCTCCTTGCCGGTTGACAGCACACTCCTTTCTTTCATTTTATACTTGTCGTATCCTCTTAGCAAGCTCTTGCCCCCTCCTCTCCACCCTCTTCTTTCCTATCTAGAAAGAGACCAATAGGGTAGCCTTCTATAAATGCATAGAACCATAAAGTACATACACCATATGGTCATATTGTGTCCTTGAGTCCAGTCCATTTTTGTCGGAAGCGTTGAACTCAGTAGTGTTTTCTAGACAGGGGCAGCAGCAGGTCTAGGGGCCGTGTACCCAGAGGATTCCCCTGCGCTGTTGGACCATCAGTTGTGTCTTTTTGTAGAGTTTCTAAGCTGCACCCCTCTTTTTCTCATGTTGCCACAGGCACTTAACATCGTGTGCCTCGTCACAGCTGTCTTCGGTGGTAGCTGGGCACTGTTTGGTTCTTCTGGTCACGTGTTGATACAGTCTCTCATTACATGAGTCTTTCCAACTCCTGGGCTCTTTTTCTCCCCGTGTCTTTGGTGTTCTCGGTGGTGATCTGTTCCGGATGAATTGGGACAACTTAGTGTACCTCAGATGGCAGCTTGCTAGCTTTTAAGACCCCAGACGTCACTCACCAATATGGGGTGCAGAAGACTCTCTTAGCAAAAGGCTAATTATGCCAGTTGACGTCTATGTCCCATTAGAGTGTGGTCCTCAGACCCCGCCCCTGCTACTCTACCCTTGCAATATTGGGTTGAGGCTAGAAGAGCTTTCAGTTTGTGGCCAAGTCCAGTTAAATCAATCTGTCTTCTACTGTGTGCTGTCACTACTTTCATCCAACCAAATTTCTATCAACTATCTAATCTATGATCAAACCTCACTCCTACTCCCTGTCGTAATCCAAAAAACACAAAACAACAAATGCTGGGGAGGCTGCGGAGAGACTGGAACTCTCCTACACTGCTGGTGTGATTGCAAGATGGTATATCTGCTTTAGAAAGCATCTGGCATTTCCTTAAGAAGCTGGAAATAGACATACCATTTGATCCAGTAATCCCACTGCTTGGAATATACCCTACAGAAACAAAGGCTGTCACATGAACAGACACATGCACACAAAATTTATTGCAGCACAGTTTGCAATAGCAAAAAGATGGAATCGACCTGGATACCCATTAAGAGATGAATGGATAAACAAACTACGGTACATATACTCAGTGGAACACGATGCAATGATAAAAAACAGTGATGATTTTAGGAAATGTCTCATAACCTGGTTTCAGCTGGAAGACATTATGCCGAGTGAAATCAGTCAGTGGCCTGAGGACAAATATTGTATGAGATCCCTGCCATAAGGACTTAAAAATAGACTTGTGTACAGAAGAAAGGACTTTTTGGTGGCTGCAAGGGTGGGGAGGGAGGGAGAGGGCTGGTAATAGATTAGACAGTTAATAGAAAATTGGTTGAGTGGAAGCAGTGACAGCACACAGTAGAAAGATCAACTTACCTGAACTTCAACATAAACTGAAAACTCTTCTAATCTTAACCCAGTATTGCAAGGATAGAGTAGCAGGAGTGGGAGTCTGGGGACCATGCTCTCAGGGTTGATTGGCATAACTACTCTATTGCTAAGAGGGTCTTCTGCACCCCATATTGGTGAGTGGCATCTGGGTCTTAAAAGCTAGCAAGCTGTCATCTGAGGTAGACCAAATGGTCCCAACACTTCTGGTACAGATGGTCACTGAGAACACCACAGACATGGGGAAAAAGAGCCCAGGAGATGGAAGGGCCCTTCTGAATGGGTGACTGTATCAATATACAACCAGGAGAACCAGATGGTGCCCAGCCATCACCAAGGACAGCCGTGACGGGGCTCACAGTGTTGAGTTCCAGTGGCAACACGAGCAAAAGAAGGGTGCACCTCAAGAACTCCCCTGAAAGACCACAGCTGATGGTTTGGCGGCCTGGGGGTTTCCCTGTGAACACGGCCCCTAGACCTGCAGCTGCCCCTGACCGGAAAACATTACTGAGATCAACTCTTCGGACAGGAATGGACTGGACTTGGGGGCACAGTGTGACCGTATCATGTGTGTACTTTATGGTTCTAGACACCTGTAGGATGCTGTCCTACTGGCCTCTTACTAGAAGTGAGAGGGGAGGGTGGAGAGGAGGGAACAGGAGACTGTTAGAGGATATGGACATATATAAAATGAAAAAGAGGAGTGTGCTGTCACTTGGCAAGGAGAGCAGAGAGAGCAGCAGATAGGCGAGTGTTTTAGTCAGCTGCTCTAACAGCAGTACCACAGAGTGGACGGCTTTAATCAGGAAGGTTTATTCTTATACAAGGCTACAAGTCCAAATTCAGGATGTCCGCTCCAGGGGAAGGCTTTCCCCTTGTCGGCTCTGCAGGAAAGTCCAGTATTGCATCAGTCTTTGTCCAGGGAGCGTCCTGGCGCAGGAACCTCAGGTCTGAAGGACGCACTCTTCTCCCGGTGCTGCTTTCTTGATGGTGTGAGGTTCCCAGTTCTCTGCTTGCTTCTTTTTCCTTTTGTCTCTTGTAGGATGAAAGGATTAAGGGTGGGGCAAGCCATACTCCAGGGAAACTGCCTTTACAGTGGAGCAGGGAGGTGATCCTACAAAGGGATTCACAGTCCTACCTTAGTACTTTAACATACAGCAGAGGAAAACCACAAAATGGAGGACAATCACAGGATACTGGGGATCATGGCCCAGCCACGTGGCTATACCTATTTTGGGGGGGACAGAATTCAATCCATGACAGCGGGCATGCAAATTTAATTTGTATTGTATACTTTCACTTAATCACAATAAAAAAATAATAGACACGTACAGAAGACAAGACTCGTTGGTGGCATCTTTCTTTAATATAGGAAACCTTGGTGGCATAATAGTTGATACATCTGCTAACCAAAAGGTCAGCAGTTCAAATCCACCAGATGCTCCTTGAAAACTGTGGGCAACTCTACTCTGTCCCGTAGGATCACTATGAGTCAGAATTGACTCAGTGACAGTTGGTTTCTTTAGTATAATGACTTGTCACATCCTTGGAGATAGAATTTAGTATTGAGGAGTGGTTTGCAGTTCTAGATACAAAAACTAGGAGAGCAAAGTTACTTCGCTAAAGGAATCAAAAAAAGGAACAAAAATCAGACCTGCTATCAACTGAGTCGATCCTGACTTATAGTGACCCTATAGGACAGAGTAGAACTGTCTCATAGGGTTTCCAAGGAGCAGCTGGTAGATTCAAACTGCTGACCTCTTGGTGAGCAGCCAAGCTGTTAACTGCTGCACCACCAGGCCTCTGTGTTTAAGGCGTAAACTAGAAACTAAACAAACCCGGTGCCATCGAGTCAATGCTGACTGATAGCGACCCTGTAGACAGAGCAGAACTGCCCCATAGAGTTTCTGAGAAGCGCCTGGCAGATTTGAACTGCCGACCTTTTGGTGAGCAGACATAGCACTGAATCCCTAAGCACCCTTGTAAGGAGTAGGGAGCTACCAAATAGGGGTAATAATAGTTTCAAAACAGGATTGTTGTGAGAACGCGCAGAGACCGTGTAGAGTGCAAGGCACGGTTCCCCAGCACGCGGCACAGGCCACGTTAGCGTTGACTCGCTTGGCCACTGCTGTTGTTACTGTTCTCGTTGGTGCTGCTGTGTGAGCTTCACTGATGATGCAGAGATGACCAAGGAGAGAAGGAAAAGAAAGAACTAGAAACAATGTTTGGAAGTATTGCTTGTAATACCAGTTTAAACCCAGAACTAGGAATAAATACTACAGAAACTAAGAATACAGAACGGGATGTTAGAACAATGTAGGAATAAAATAACATACTGAAAGTCAGGGTGTAAGAAGAGCTGAAGAAGGCTGATTTATTTTGGTCCCTCTCCAGAATATGTTATACAGTTGGGTTTTGCTTTGTGAACCAATCTGCACGTCTTTTTTAAAAAGTAAGTTATTTTTGTTGTTGAGAATATACACAGCAAAAACACAGACCAATTCATTTCCACATGCACAGTTCAGTGACACTGTATTTTGCAAGTTGTGCAATCATTCTCATCCTCCTTTTCTGAGTTATTCCTGCCCTAGTAACATAAACTCACTGACCTGTAAGGTTCTTATCTAATCTTTCAAGCTGTTATCGGTTTGATCCCGTATACCAAACCAAACCTGTTGCCATCAGTCCATTTCAACTTGCAGCGACCCTGTAGTACAGAGTAGAACTGCCCCATATGGTTTCCAAGGAGCACTTGGTGGAATCGAACTGCCAACCTTTTGGTGAGCAGCTGTAGCTCTTAACCACTGTGCCATCAGGGTTTCCCAATCCCATAGAGATAGATCTTGAAAGAGTGTGACGCTCAAGACAGACATTGTTTTCTCGTTAAGGTAAACTATTGCTTGTTCTTAAGATGACTTTAGAGATATTTTTGGTTTAGAGTTTAAAGATTATCTCAGGACAATGATTTTAAGGGTTTATCCAGTCTCCATGGCTGCAAAAAAATCTGGATTCCATGAAAAACTGAAAATTTGTCTGCATTTCCTCCTTTTGATCAGGATTCTTCTGTAGAAACTTTGATCAAAATGTGCAGTAATGGTATGGACAGCATCCAGTTCTTCTGGTCTCACGGCAAAGTCTTTTGTCTGAATATCTAAATTTTGCTGATTTACGTTAATCAGTATGACTTGTTTTGCCTTCTGTCTGCAATGTTTTCTTTCATACTGACTTTTTAGCTTTAAAAATTCTTCACTTTGTTTGATTTTTTTGATTGAAATTTGTATTGAGATAATTGCAGATTCATGTACAGTTTAAGAAATAATAGATCTTGTGGACCCTTTACCCAGATTCCCCTGATGGTAATATTTTGCAAAACTATCGTACAGTCACAATCAGGCTATTGATGTCGATAGAGAGCTGTTGTCAAGCTGACTTCACCTCACGGCTACCTGTGTACAACGTAACAGGTTGTTGCCCCAGCCTGCATCACCCTCGCAGTCTCGGGCTTGCTCCAGGCCGGCCTTGTGCTCCTGCATCTCACGACGGGTCTCCCTAGCTCTTCTTCTCTGAATGTGATGCTCTCCTCTGGTGGTTGATCCCTCCCAATGATGTGTCCAAAGCCAGTGAGTCAGACAGTGTTTTGTTGTAATTTCCAAGGTTTTCATTGGCTAAGTTTTGGAAGTAGACTGCCAGTGCTGCCTTCTCAGTCCATTCCAGTCTGGAAGCTCCACTGGAAACTGCGCACTGTAGTAACCCTACTGGTATTTGAAATGCCGGTGGCATGGCTTCCGGTACCACGTTAATATGCAAGCTACCGCAGTATGACAGACTGATGAGTGGTGGACCGGCGTGATATAATCCACCAATCTGATCCAGATGTTCCCAGTTGTTTCATTCGTTCTGAGTGTCTCTTCTACTGATTTGGAAGACTCTTATTTTTATTCTAGTTTTTAGCTTTCAAATTTTATGTAATTATCTTAATTCTCTGTTTCTTTAGACAGAATCTGCTGATTCCTCTCTATAAGCAATGATGGATTTAGAATATTTCTGCTTCCTTTCCTTTTCATCTTTTCTTCTCCATCTGATTTTAACTAACTGTCTGTACTTCCTTGCAGTTAAACTTTTTATTGTTAAAGATACTTCCTTCTATTACTAATTACGTGGCTTTGTAGCTCAAGCTTTTAAAAACAAAAAAGCATATTTATTCTATAATGTGAAATCTGACAATTAAGTTCACAAACTCATCCTAAGAAAAGTGCTACATACCTCACTGCTGAATAGCACTACGGTCACCTTTGAAGGACTCCCCTTGGGAAGCTATACACTGATGCCAGTGCCTAGTCCACCCATCAAAGCAATTTTGGAACTGTTTTTCTGGAATGGCCATCAGAGCTGTTGTTGTATTATACTTGATGTCCTGAATGTCATCAAAATTTGTACCTTTCAATATTTCCTTTATCTTCAGGTAAAGAAAAAAGTCACTGGGGGCTAGATCAGGTGAACAGGGAGGGTGCTCCAAAATACAGTTATTTGTTCACTGACTAAAAACTGCCTCACAGATAGTGCCTTGTGATCTGGCACATTGTTGTAGTGCGAGAGCCATGCGTTGTTGGCAACAAGTTCAGGTCGCTTTTGTCTAACTTTTTCATGCAGTCTTTTCAGCACTTCCAAATGGTAACCTTGGTTAACTGTCCAGCTGGTAGAAATTCATAATGAACAGTCCCTCTGGTATCAAAAAAGGTCAGCATCATCATTTTGACTCTTGCTTTGGACTGACAGAAATTTTTTGGCCATGCAGAATTGGCTGAGTTCCATTGTGCACTTTGACGCTTTGTTTCAGGGTCGTATTGATACACCCATGTTTCATCACAAGTAATAACATGACCCAAAACATTGTCTGGTCTCTCCAAAGGTCCTGGCAAACTTTGACTCTCTTCTGCTTTTGTTCATTAATGAGCTCCCGGATCGTTTTTGCACACGCCTTTCTCATGCCAAGATTTTCAGCTGAGGCTTTCCTGTTTCTCTGTTGGTGTTTACTTGGTCTGCTATGCTTCTCACAGTTGGCTGATGATTCTGATGCAAAATCTGATGAATTTTCCCAATGCTTCTTCAGTTCTGCATGTTACTGGCTGCCCTGACCTCCCTTCATCAGTGATGCTTTCTCTCCACGGAGAAAAACATTTAATCCATCTGTACACTGCCATTTTCTTCATGACATTATCCCCAGAAACTTGAACTAACACGTCTCTGATTTCACTTCCACTCTTGCTGAGTTTAACAAGAAATTTAGTGTTTGTTCATTGCTCTAATTCAAGCTCCAACATTCTTGTGACTGAACACAAAAATGCACAACAATAATAAACTCTGCTCAGCAAGACACTGCCACACATCGACACGAACACAGCTGTGAGACACTGATATACTAATGTGAGGAAACTTTGCCGAGTTGTTTGTACAGTGCTGCCAATGTAAGCACACAGTGGCAAGTTCATGATCTGAATTGTCAGACCTTGCATGTTTGTACATAGCCCATCTCAATTTTTGTCAGTTATATCATTTCTAGATATTTTGTAATCTGTTCCTCTATCAGAGTCACTGTAATCTGTTGTGAGGTGCTGTCCAGTCAGGACTGACTCCTACCAACCCTGTGTTTAACAATGCACACTGGCCAGTCCCGCGGCATCCTCAGAGTTGTTATGCATGAGCTTTTTGACGCCAGCACTGTGTCAACTCATTCCATTGAGGGTCTTCATCTTGACCAAGCACGATGTTGTTCTCCAGGAACTGATTACGTGATAAGAAGCTGACAATAGGCTCCTTGTTTCTGAGGAGTACTCCGGTTGTACTTCTTCTAAGACGAATTTGTTCATTCTTCTGTCAATCCACAGTATGTTCAATGTTCTTCTCTAGCACTGCAATTCAAAGGCATCAATTTTTCTTCTTTCTTATCCACTGTCCAGCTATCACATACAGATGAAGAGATTGAAAACATCATGGCTTCAGTCTTCAAGTTGACATCTTTGCTTTTTAACACTTTGAAGAGGTCTTTTGCAGCAGATTTGCCCAAGGCAAAGTGTCTTTTGATTTCTTGACTGTTTCTTCTGTGGGTGTTGATTGTGCACCCAATTAAAATGAAAACCTTGACAACTTCAGTCTTCAGCCTTGTCATGACATTGCTTACTAGCCCAGTTTTGAGAATTTTGTTTCTTTTATGTTGAGGTATATGTAATCCACGCTGAAGGTCTCTGATCTTCATCAATAAGTGCTTCAAGTCCTCTTGACCTTCAGCAAGCAAGGGTGTGTCATCTGCATAAGGTAGCTTGTTGATGAGTCTGCCTCCGATCTTGGTGCCACATTCTTCATACAGTCCGGTTTCTCCGATTATTTGCTCTGCAGACAGATTGGATAGATATGGTGAAAGGATACAACCCTGATGCACACCTTTCCTGACTAAACCATGCAGTGTCCCTTTGTTCTGTTCACGTGACTGTCTCTTAATCCATGTACACACTCCTTAAGAGCACAATTAAGTGTTCTGGAATTCCTGTTCTCCACAATGTTAACCACAATTTGTTATGATCCACAATTGAATGCCTTTGCAGAGTCAGTGAAACAGAGGTAAATGTCTTTCTGGTATTCTCTGCTTTCAGCCAAGATCTATCTGGCGTTAGCAATGACATCCAGGTTCCACGTCCTCTTCTGAATCCAACTTGGATTTCTGTCAGTTCCCCGTTCATGTACTGCTGTCACTGCTTTTGAATGATCTTCAGCATGATTTTACTTGCATGTGATACAAATGATATTGTTCAATAATTTCTGCATTTGTCTGGATCACCTTTCTTGGAAATAGGTGTAAGTATAGATCTCTTCTAGTTGGTTGTCTAGTAACTGTCTTCCAAATTTCGTGTCATAGATGAGTGAGAACTTTCAGTACTATGTTGTCCTGCTTGACTGTTAATTTGTCATACTGTGGAGGCTTGTGTGTTGCTGTGATGCCAGAAGCTATGTCACTGGCATTCAAATGCTGGCGAGGTCACCCATCATGGACAAATTTCAGCTGATCTTTCAGACTAAGATGGATTGGAAGAAGGACCTGGCAGTCTGCTTCTGAAAAGAATTAGTCAGTGAAAATCTTATGAATAACAGTGGAACACTGTCAGATATAGCAACAAAATGTGAGCAATTCAGGTTTGAGGGCACTCAGAAGACTGCCTCCTCAAAGTAGGGTTGATCTTAATGATGCGGATGGAGTAAAACTTTTGGAACCTTCATTTCCTGATGTGCCATGACTCAAAATGAGAAGAAACAGCTGCAGACACTCATTAATAATTTGAATGCAGAATGTATGAAGTATTAATCTTGGAAATCAGAATAGTCAAAGTGAAATGGAATGCGTAAGCATTGACAGCCTAGGCATTAGTGAGCTCAGGTGGACTGGTATTGGCCGTTTTGAGTTGGACAGTTATATTGGTCTACTGTGCTGGGAATGACAACTTGAAGAGGAATGATGTTGCATTCATCATCAAAAAGAACATTTCAAGATCTGTCCTGAAGTACAGTGCTGTCCATGATAGTGTAATAACCATATACCTACAAGGAAAATCAGTTAATAAGAATACTATTCAAATTTATGCCAACCAAGTAAGGCCAAAGACTAAGAAACTGAAAACATTTTTCCAGCTTCTGCTCTCTGAAATTAATTGAACGTGCTATCAGGAAGCATTGATAATTACTGGTGATGGTGATTGGAATGCAAAAGTTGGAAACAAAGAAGAAGGGTCAGTAATTGCAAAATATAGCCTTGGTGATAGAAATGATGCTGGAGACTGCGTGACAGAATTTTCCAAGACCACTGACTTCTTCACCAACGTAAGTGATGACCTCACCAGATGGAGTACACAGGAATCAAACTGAGTACTTCTTTGGAAAGAGGTGATGGAAAAGCTTGCTATCATCAGCCCGAACAAGACCAGGTGATGACTGTGGCGCAGACCATGAATTGCTCAAATGCAACTTCAAACTGAAGCTGAGGAAAATTAGAACAAGTCCATGAGAGCCAAAGTATGACCTTGAGTATGTCCCACCTGAGTTCAGAGACCAAGAACAGATTTGATGCGTTGGGGACTAATGACTGAAGACCAGATGACCTATGGAATGACATCAAAGACATCATCCATGAGGGGAGCAAGAGGTCACTAAAAAGACAGGAAAGATAGAAATGACACAATTGGCTGTCAGCAGGGCCTCTGAAACGTGCTCTTGCATGTTGAGTGGCTAAAGCAAAATGAAGAAATGATTAAGTAAAATTCAAGAGAACTGAACAAAAAATTTCAGAGAGTGGCTTGAGCCACTTGTTGGAAACCCTACCAGATACTATTACTGTGTCCTGCAGGGCTGCTCTGAGTTGGAATTCACTCGACAGCGATGGGTTTGTGTTTGCTGAGTGTAGACTGACGCGGACATTCCAGAGAGCCGCCTGAGGTACTAAGCACAGTAAGCATCAGGCGGTGTGTAGCTCGGTAGAGCCACCTGGCACGTGTACCTCAGAGAAGTTCTCACACAGACCTATGACGGGCAGATCTGGGAATTTCATTGCCATCTGCAGGGATTCAGGTGAAATGGAAGTGCCCATCAGTGGGGAATTGGAAAAGTGAAGTGCGCAGGCTGGACCCTGGAGGAGACTGTGCAGGACACAGAGGCGATGGGTGAGCTGCACCCGAGCAACAACAGTACGTGTGATTATCGGCCTGCTGGGTCAGATACCCGAGAAGTGGGTTAGGTCTGGGACATGGTAGCAACAATTCAACAATATTCCACAGAGCTAGGACACGTGTTTTGTGACACACACGCGAGTTACAGGCTACACCTATACGGATCATTGCCTACGTGGCATGTGAGGAGGCAGGTGTGGGCAAAGGAATGAAAAGGAAGGCGACAGCCTCTCGCCCAGAGCCAGTGTGGTGACGGCTGGGGACTGATGGGAACGATGGGCTCTGCGTCTCAGGGCCTGGTTGGTGCAGATAACTGGGCAGTGTTTTCAGCAATAATCCTCATTTTCTTCCGAGCACAGTAATGTTTCAGTGCCTGCCCGTTTAGTAATTACGGTCTGATAATTGTAGTTTAAATGATGTTACAATGTTGTAATTTATTTTTTGGTAATGGCTTTGATGTACGTAGTTTTGCATAAGCGTCTCTTGTCTACGAGTTATGTCTGGTGAGAAGCACATCACCGATTGATCCGATTGACTTGGTCTTCTCGTGTTACCGCATAGCCCAGGAACTATCATCCCAGCACGCACAGCCCTGTGAATGACAAGGGACAAACTGTTCACTTTGCAAAAACTGACACAGCCTTATCACCAATCTGGACTTGCCCTTTTAATTTTTTATTGTGCATACTGTTGTTATAGCTGACAATTAAAATAAGTCTCTAATAAAGATTTTAAAATTAACATACATTCATAGCAAGTGGAATTGTTTGAGAATTTTTTTATTTTTCTTTTAAGCAGACTCCATTGGAGACTTGAAGTTTGTTTGCTCTCCAGGAAAGAGATGTCATATTTATGGTATAATAAGCACCTCTCACAAGCCAGACCCATGGTGGCATGGTGGCCAAGAGCTGTGGACAGCAGCCAAAGATGAGCAGTTCAGCCGCTCCCTGAGGACCCGATGGGGAAGTTCTACTCTGCCACACAGGTGTGCTATCAGTTGGAATCGACTTAGAGACAGTGGGTTTGCTTTGTATCTTAAACCAGGTACTGTGCGTGTGTGTCACTTCGTCTACTTTACAACAAGTTTTAACAGTAGACAGTGTAATCCCATTTCACACACAGGGAAACTAAAGTTCATTGAAGTCCGATAATTTGCTCATAGTTTCATAGCTAGTAACAGGCGGTGCTAGAATTCAAACTAAATAAATGTAAAAGTTACATCAGTGTTCAATGTTTACAGTGTTATGACAGGGTTCCAGGTCAGCACGGTGGCATGAGCTCTCCGCAGCTTGTCCTTCCTGCTAATTGTGTTTAAAAGCTCTAAACAAAATACAGAAGCCCACAGCCTGAAGACCGGGGCAAGTGCACGGGAAGAGGCGGATCGCGGGGGGAGTTGAATCCTGTATCTGCCGTCCCTTGCTGTTGGGAAGGCAGAGTGCCGTGGCAGGGAGGCTGGCCGGTCCTCCCAAGCTGCAGTGTAGCGTCACCAGACGACTCAGCAGATCCGCTGGCAGGTGTGCACCCCAAATAACCAAAAGCAAGAACGAGACGAGCTGCTCGCACTCTGACGTCTGGCACAGTGCTTTTCACCGCAGCCGAGGTGTGATGTGGACACGCAGTGGGACTCTGCTCAGCCGTAAAGAGAAACAAACCCCTGATATATGCTGTCTCATGCACAGATGTTGAAAACGTTACACTGAGTGAAATAAGTCAGTCACAAAAGGACGAATATTGCCTGCTTCTGATTATATGAGATATCTAGACTAGGCAAGTGATAGAGACCAAGTCTATTAGTGATTGCCAGATGTGGGTGGGAGGGAGGGGGAAAGGGAACACGCCACATTTAGGGGACGCCAAGCTTCTAACGGGGGTGATCGGGAGCAGGGAATTGTGATGGCTGAGCAGTGTGGTGAAGGGAACTGATGTCGCGGAACTGTGCATGGCCTGCTGTGGAAACGGCGAATGTTTTGTTACCGACTTACTTGCCTTAATAAAAAGAGAGAAGAAAAGAAACAACAACCTCGGATAGGCAACCCCGGGGAGGGTGAGTTTCCCCTCTTTTCTCTCGTGGCTTTGTCTCAAGGCTGGACCCTAGTTGCGAAGCTGTGTCAAGGCACCAGTGGCTAAAACTTCAACAGAAACCCATGAATCAAACCAAAGAAACTAGGGAAAGGGGTCCTTGCAGGTGTGAGGGTGCGAGGTGTGTTGTATAGGTCAGAGAGCTGGAGAAGGGATCCAGTAAGTCTGTAAGGGGGCTCACAGACGCGTCAACCACAGCCCTGTCTGTGTGCAGACAGGTGCAGAGATCTGAACTATGGGCTCGAATAGCGGTGTGTCCAACCACCGAGAGTGGTGCGCAGGACTGACCCAAGCGAAGGTGGTGAAGACCTGGAGTTCCTAAGTGGGATTTGAACCACCTATAGAGCTTTCAGAATTCATCAGAATAGAAAACAAATGAGCAATAGAGAAAATGGGCAAAGTCAAAAGGTATTCCTTTGAAAATTGACAAGCCCTAGCTAGCTAGACTAACGGGGCTGGGTTTGGGGGGGGAGGGAGAAAGAGCAAGAGAGAGAGAAACAAGCACAAGAGGAAAGATGAGAAGCACTCGATGCCGAGTGATGGAGAGCCAGGGAAGGGGGCAGATGTGAAAAGAAGAGAGAAAGAGACCCAAATCAGCCACATTCAGAATGAAAAAGGGATTATCAGCACAGACTCTACACACGCTTAAACAGAAAATATGGTCATAAACTTTACACCAATGAATTTAACAACACAGACAAAATGGACAAATTTTTTGGGAAAAATACAATTTACTGAAGTTGGCAGAAAAAGAAACGAAATGTCTGGATAACCTTGTATCTATGAAAGAAATTGAGTTTGTCATACAAATATTTACACAAAGAAAGCTTCAGGCCCACATGGCTTCACTGATGAATCTGTAAAACATTCAATGAAAAAGTAACACCAGTCTCACATAAACTTTTTCAGAAAGTAGAGCAGGAAGCATCACTACACACTTTGTTTTACACGGTAAACACAAAGACAGTCTGAAAAAAAAAAGACAATCACAGACCAGGAGACCTCCAGGTCCAACTCTTGGCAAGACCGTATGCACAGAGAAGGACTGCTCCACAGGGCTTTCAGGCTGTGACCTTTCAGAAGCAGACTCCCAGGCCTTTCTTCAAAGACGCTTCTGGGGGTTCAAACCACCGACCTTTCGGCTGGTGGTCAAGCACTTGCTCACCTGTGTGAGCCACCCAGAGACGCTTCATCACAGTGTAGGTCAGTGTAAATTTGTCATGTTACAGATTCAAGGAGAAAGGAAGAGTGGCCACCTCAATAGATGCAGACCTTGTTCAGACTCCACTAGTGTTTACAAAAGCTTGTTTGCAGGGGGCGACGTTTTGCACAGTTTTCAATGGTCTGTCTTCAAGTTGCACTTTGCGTTTCTCCAAATGTCTGTTTTGTTGTTATCCTCTCTTTTCTGTTTTTCATCTCAGACAGTAAATTTTTCTTCTGTAGAAGTTTTGTTTCAGTCTTTTTTTTAAAATGTGTCTTCTAAATCTCTGGTTAACCTGCTCATATTTTCTTCTGTCTTTTTGAAGACACAGAACGTAGTTATAATAAATGTTTTGATGCTCTTGTTTGCCGACCATAATTTGTTTAATTTTGGGAACAGTTTCGGTTTATTGCTTTTTCCTTTATTATACTTCACAGTTTCCTGCATCTTTGTGTGCCTGAATATTTTGGATTGGTGCCAGGCATTGTGCATTTTACCTTTTTGGGGTGTAGCATGTTCTTGTTATTGTTTTTGGATGCAATTAAAATACTTGGGAGTCATTTGGTCCTTTGAGGGCTTGCTTTAAGCTTTGTTAAGTGGAAGCCAAGCAGCTTTCAGTCCAAGGTTGATTTTCACCCATTACAGAGAGGATTCTCTTCTGAGTACTCAGCCGAGGCCCCAAACTTTATGCAAATTTTCCCACTTTGGCTGGTGGGAACATGAACTATTTCCAAGGACTCTTGTGCCTGTTTCTTTCACATGGTTCTTTCCACAAATGTATGTGTGGATCAGCACTCAGCTAAGATTTGAGGGGAACCCTCTGGAGATACCCAGAGGTCTTTCTGTCTGGGTCTCTTCTCTTGGTCCTCTGCCCGGGAACTGTAGTTGCCTTCATTCTGCCAGACTCCCTTTTCTACCTTTAAGCTCTGGCTCCACTGCGGTTCTCCTGCAGGTTGCCTGGCAAGTCTGTGCGGGCAGTGACTTGGGCAGTCATGCCTCATCGCATTCATTTCCTCCCTTTCTTCTTGTCCAATCCCTGAAAGTGGTTTTTAGTGTGTGAGCATTTTGGCCAATGCTTTTTTTTTTTTTAAAGTACTGGAGTAAATTCTCTTTTTACTCTACCTTGGTTAGAAGCAGGAGTTCCAGCAGATTTTAATTTTATTTTTTATTTGATAATTTTTTAAGGAAGAGTTTATACAACAAACCACCATGTACCCATCACTCCTGCCAACAATTATCAAGATTTTGCCAATCTTGTTTTATCTTTTTGTTTGTCTTTATTTTGCTGGATGACAAACAAATCCAATGCTATGACATGGATGAATCTTGAAAAATTATGTTAAGTGAAAGAAACCGGTCACAAAAGATCACATATTATATGATTTATATTAAATGTACAAAATAGGCAAATCCATATGGCACAATGTAGATCAGTGGTCCCCACGGGCTCAGGGTGAGAGGACGTGGGCCGTCAGTGCTCACAGGGTGGAGTTTTGTTTGGAGGAGATGAAAATATTCCAAAATTAGTGCACAACTCTGCGATACTAAAAATGACTGAATTCTAAACTTTGAAAGGGTGAATTGTCTGTCCTGTGAATTATACCTCAAGAAAGCTGTCACTGAAAAACTACACATGAGCGTGGAAATGTATCTACAGTTACAGTCCCCAAATGTGTGTAAATTTGGGTGATTGGCTGCTTTTATATCTGGATTTTAAAGTCAGGAATCTGTATTCGCTTTTATAAAAACATGTCATTGCTTTCAAGGAAGTGATGGAGCGGGTGAGTCCAGACTGTCGAGGGCCCAAAACGTGGAGGAACAGCAACAGCTGAGCTGTGATAGGAGGTGTCGGTTTTGGAGACAAAATCTTGTAGCTGGTGTCTGTTAATCCGCCGGGCCTGTGCGCGCTACACAGGTGTGAACTTCACTAGCATGACGTCATGGGTTGAGTTGTATTCTTCCCCAAAGTCTGTAGCAGTTTGGCTGAGCTGTAATTTCTGGTATTGTGTGACGTTCTCCCACACTGGAGTTCCTCCCTCTGTGATGTTAATGACGGTGGCCGGGCAGCAGTTGTGTGGATCAGATTGTGTGGGAGTCAGATTCAGTGTGTCAGGCTGTTTCGTGCCTTGAGGCCATCTCCTGAGATGCAAAGGAGAGGAGCCAGCAGAGACTTTCGGGGCGCACACTGTCACAGCAGAGCCCGTTGCTGAGCGTGTCCTTCAGACAGGAACGGGACCCCTGTGCCTCAAACCTTCCAGTCCAGGGGAAGATTGATGACAAAGACCTTCCTCTCGTGCTAGCAGAGAAAACTTCCCCTGGAGATGACACCTGAAATTTGGGCTTTTAACTACTGGACTGTGACAAAGAAAATTTCTCTTTTTAAAGCCATCCACTTGTGGTATTTCTCTTAGAGCTGCACCAGATAACCAGAACATGTGATTACAATTAATTACCAGACTTACATATGCATTTTTTGTGAAGCAGAGTGCTTAAAGAACGCACAATGTAATTTTATAAAACTCAGCAAGGATCTGTTGGAACAGATAATTTACTGACAAAAAAGCTGCTTTCAAAGAGGCAAGAACAGAAACAGCTCCTTTCTGTGGTGTGCCTCTGATTCAGTCACAGACACGGGAGCCTGAACACAGTAGCTCAGCGGGGAAATCCGTAATTAGAGCTTTAATTTTCCTCCAGGCATTTTTGTCCTGAATTGTCCAAGAAACCCAACGAGAGAGGTGTCTATAAAATCATGGTCAGTGTTCCAACCTCCTCCAGCGCCGGTGTGTGGGAAGCGGGAAGTGCGCGGTGTTCCGAGGAGAAACGTGACTGCGCGACCTCCAGAAGGCGTCGCTGACACTCTGAAGGAAAGGCCGGACTTGCTGGCCCGACAGACTGAAGACACCTCGACAGCAGGGCCCCCGACACCTTTCCAGCTCGGCAGTGATGTCACTCCTGAGGCTCACCCTTCAGCCAAAGATTGGACAGGCCCATGAAACAAAATGAGACCAAGGGGGCACACCAGTAAGAACAAGGAGGCAGGTGGGGACAGGAGAGCTGGTGACAGAGTTGAGCGGAGAGAGTGCTGACGTGTTGTGGGACGGTTAACTGCTGTCGTGAAGTGATACGTCTGCTGGATGGTTAACGAGAGACTAGTGTCATAAAACTACGTCATGCGTTCCGTAGACCCTTTATCCAAAGTGCCATAAAAGGTAAGGGGAGGGTTGGCTGAGACACCCACAGAATTCCCGTAAGCACTCTCTGTGAGGACCCTTTCTGCTGAAGCACCCATCTCGGAGAATGTTTGCCGTGTTTACACACTGTCTGCAGTGAGATGAAGACAAAAGTTAGTAACCAATGACAGGTGAAAGGAGAAGCAGCCAAGTAAGGCTCCCTGGTTTCCGCACTGGTGTCCTGACTTCACTCCCTTTCCCCTTGGTCCTCACCTCCTCCTCTTCCCGGGCCTCCTCGGTGACCCCTACCTCTGGTTGTCAGCACTGGCCACTCCTCCGGGGTCTCTGCTTTTCACCAGCCTGAGCGTCAAGACTGAGAGGAGTTACAAATCTAGATGCTGACTTCGTTTTTTAGCTAATTCTTTACAGTACACCTATTTCCAAAACCAGTTTGAGATGACTGATTTATCAAAACGCTTATGGAAAAAAGTATAGGTTTAAGAAAGGAAATAGAAATGACTTCAGACATCAGCCGAGGGGACTGGTTGTGTAACTGGAGGAGGAGACCCCCTTCCGCACTCCACCTTTCACTGTGAGGGAGCAGAAGGCACGTGGCGGTGTCAGCTTCTTTCAGCCAGCTTGTCAGCCAGGCACAATGGCATGAAGTGCTGCTGGGCTCTGTGCCACTCAGGGCCCCCGCGATGTCACTGGCTGGTTTTCAGGAGTCGGTCGGGAGGCCTTTCTTTCTGACGTGGTCTGGAAGCTCTGCGGAGCCCTGTTTAGCTTCGCAGCTGTACACCAGCCCTCGCCGAGGTCAGCGCCGGTGCCGGCTGTGTATGAGCTCCCTTGGTTGGGAGGGCAACCTGGGCCTCCTGCATCCGAACCCCAAGGGAACCCTCTGCCGTTGAGTCGATCCCGACTCACAGTGATCGTACAGGGCAGAGTAGAACTGCTCCACAGAATTTCCAAGGAGCGCCTGGTGGATTTGAACTGCTGATCTTTTGGTTAACAGAGGTAGCACTTACCCAACTAACCCAACAGGGTTTCCAGTCTCCTGCACAGTGGCTAAGAATTCTGTCACTGAGCTCTCAACATCCTTTGACTAATCATTTCATATGGCTGAGAGTGAAGAAAAGGCGAAACCCTAAAGATAGATTGTTATGTAGCTAAGAAGTAGCTGACATTATCGAACATTTTGCTGGAAGATTCTATGGGAGAATCCTCATCAAGAAGATAAAATGAAGAACAGAATTTCAAATTTTCATGAACACCAGATTTTCTGGAGCGTTGAGGGCTGGATAAACTCTTGAAACTATTACCCTAACATAATCTTTTTTTTTGTTTGTTTGTTTGTTTTTATTTAACATAACTGAGTGAAAATGTACATTCACATGTAAATTTACATGCCCCCCTATATGCAACTTCCACTGCTCTCCCTGTCCGGTGACTGCACACTATTCCTCTCTGCTCCATACATGTCTCATCCTCCCAACAGTCTCCTTGCCCCTCCTCTCTGTCCACTCCCCTTCCTCCAGCCAGAGGTCAGCAAGATGATATCCTATAGATGTATAGAACCATAGAGTGCTTCCAACATATGGTTACTCTGCATTGCCAAGTCCATTCCATTCCTGTCCAAAGAGTGGACCTTTGTTATAATTTATGGGAATGGGCAGCATCAGGGCTGGGGGCCATGCTCTCAGAGGAACCCCAAAACCGCTGGACCATCAATTGAGGTCTTTTAGTGGAAATCTCATGATGCACCTCTTTTTATTCTTGTTACCCTAACATAATCTTTAAAACTTAAACCAAAAATATCCCCTGAAGTTGTCTTAAAAGCAGGCAATAGTTTAGCGTAACCAGTAAACAATGTCTCCTTTGAGCATTACTGCTCTTTCAAGAACTAACTATATCTATATGGGACCACAGTGACCATAGCAGCTTGAAAGGTTAGACAGGAGTGGAGCAGATCAGAAAAGGAGTGTGATGTGGGTGACACAACACCCATCCTACAATCAGTGTCACTGAACTCTTAATGTAGAAACAGGGGTGTGAGGAGGGTGACACATCACACACATCCTACGATCAGTGCTGCTGAACTCTCAGTGTAGAAACAGGGGTGTGAGAAGGGTGACACAACATACACGTCCTACGATCAGTGCCACTGAACTCTCAGGGTAGAAACAGGAGTGTGAGAGGGGTGACACAACACCCGCCCTACAATCAGTGCTGCTGAACTCTCAGTGTAGAAATGGTTGACTTGCTGTAGCTTTCACTGTTTAGTCTCAACAATAACAAAATAAAGTTTAAAAATTAGTATCAATAACATCTGTACATAATTTATACAATTTTTAAAAATAAATTTATTATGCAAATAAGTTCACACAATCTATCAAATCTGTGTTGCAAAACCTAGCAATAAGACTTTCCTTTTTTGAAAGAAACTAAAGAAACAGTGGTGAGTAGTTTAGTAATAGGCCCTAATCGTGGGCCCAGAGGCTAACGGTTTAAGGGGCAGGGAAAGGGGCTGAGGTGGTGAGATGAGTGAGACGCACTTACACTGTCCTTTGTCATGGCGCTAGATGTCCTGCCCCTTATGGCTGGGGCTGTTATATTTAGTTAACGACAAGGAAAAATCTTTTCTTCTGCAATATAAATTCAGACCTCAGTGTCTCCAAGAAATTAATACTTGCCCTTGGGAAGTAGATGTGACAATGTGATTGTGTGTGTGTGTGTGTGTGTGTGTGTGTGTGTGTGTGTGTGTGTGTGTGTGAGATCAGTAATTACCTCTTGGACATCAGGAAGATAAAAAGGAAAAACTATAGCCCACCCTGCCTGGTGGACAGAGTTCAAGGTGGCTCCCACGATTCCTGCCTTGTGGTGTCCGCAATCTGTAATCACACCCCTTGGGTGTGAACAGGACCTGTGACTGACTTGCAACCAGTAGAACACGGTCAAGGTGGCATAGTGTCAGACCCGTATGATGGTGTACAAAACTGTCTTACCAGCAGACGCACACCAGACAGAGACTCACACCAGACTGAGACTCACACCAGACAGAGACTCACACCAGATAGAGACTCACACCAGACAGACTCCCATCAAAGCCTTTGAAGAAGCAGCAGCCAGGAATTAGCGGCTGCGCTGGAGAAGCCCACAGGACCAGTGTGACAGACTGGATGTGTCTCCCGGAAGCAGCGACAAGAAGCCCACCATGATGAGAGTTACAGGTTCGATGTGTCTCCCCAAGCAGGTGTAAGAAGCCCACCTGATGAGTGACACGGGTTGGATGTGTCTCCCCCAGACTGGTACTGAAGTCCTTCCTGGCCCTGCACCTGGGAAGGTGCTCTTGCTGGGAAACAGGCTTTTTCTTCTGTTACGTTAATTCGGTTGTACCAGTGTAGTTAGGGTCCTAAACCTAATCACTTCTGATTTATAGAAAGATCAAAATAGACATGGGCACAAGAGTAGGGAGAAGACACATGACAAGAGATACCTCACAGCTCCCAGCCCGCTGACAAGGAAGGACGTTTCTGGTAGTGGACATGCTGATTTGGACTTCTAACGCTCCAAATTCTGAGTCAATAAATTCCTGTTGTTTAAAACCACGGACATGTGGAGTTTTTTGTTTCAGCAGCAGCAGGTAACTAAGAAAGGAACTCCGAGCAGCGGCTAGATGCTGAGAGCAGTTTCTAGCAAGAACAGAAACCTTCCATCATTCAGCTACAAAGAAAAGAATCTGTCAACAACCTAAGGGAGGCTGCAGGTGGCCTTCTCGTGAGTCCGCAGCCCCAGCTGACACCTGGCTTACAGCCTGGTGAGAACCGAGGGTCAACAGCTGAGCTAAGCTGTGCCTCGACTTCTGAGCTATAGAACATGAGATAACAAATAGGTGTTGTTTTAAACCACTAAGCTTGTAATAATTTCTTATGCAATAGAAGACTAATTCACCCTTACTGGAGACAGGAAGCATTTATGGAGACAGGGAAAAGCAGAGCAACAGCTTGGTGACATGGTATAGAATGAAAAATTCTTTTCAGCCATGCTGAGTTTTAGCCTCCTGTTAGACACAGAGTGAGATGTCAAACACGTAATTCGATAGATAAACTCGGTTCTCAGCGTAGAACCAGGGAGCCACCAGAGGACAGCATCTGAAGTCATGAAACTGAAGGAGCTCTCTGTGGAGAAAGAGAGGAGCGACAAGAGAAGAGACCCCAACAGAGTGCCCAGGGACACTGACATTTACTCAGGGTAGGAGGAGATGCAACCATGTGACACAGAAAAGAGAGCCGGGGAGGCTGAAGGGAACCAGGAGACTTGTGTCCCAGGAACTAAGCAGAAAAAGTGACTCGAGGGAAAAATCGCTATCTGTGTGGAAAGTTGTTAGGTGCCTGGGTAAGGTGGGGACAGCGAAGCGGTCATCAGCTTTGGCCACGTGGGGGTCACTGATGAACTGGATACAAGGAGTTTCAGCTGGAATGCAGGAATGCACTGAGAGCCAGTGGTGAGAAGGGGGAGGGATGGAGAGAGGGCTTGGTGAGGATGAGCGCAGGCAGTCTGTCCAGAGATGTTTCTGTGGAGATAGAAAAATAAGGCCACAGCTGGAGGAAGCTGTGGGGACAAAGGTAGGATTTTCCAAGACGGGAGATGTTGGAAGTGCTTGTCAACTGGTGAGAATAATCAGCGGAGAGGGAGATGGCGGACGGGAATGGGGGAGGGCTGGAGAAACAGCGTCTTTTTTTTTTTTTTGAGTTGTGCTTTAGATGAAAGCTGACAGCTCAAGCTAATTTCTTGAACAAAAATGCACACACGTATTGTTATGTGACATTAGTGGCAGCCCCTAGAATGTGACAGCATACTCCCCCTTCCCGCTCTGGGTTTCCTGTGTCGGCTCACACAGCTCCTGCTGTGGCACCCCGCTAATGGACAGAAGCCACCCGTTGGGTCACTCCTATCTCCTGTAACTAAGAAGCACAGTCTTCACAACTATTCTGCTTTAAATTGTTTCGATGTTTTATCGTCCAGTCTAATCTTTGAGAGCGGTCACTGGGAATGGCTTTAGTTGCGGGTTAACAGAGCGTCCAGAGGCCGGGCTTCTGGAGTCCCTCCAGTCTCAGGATTAGCAGTACATCTGGTCTTTTGGTGTGAATTTGAGTTCTGCTCCACACTTTTCTCCTCCTCTGTCAGGGACTCTTGGTTGGGCTGTCTGTCACAACAGTCCCTACTGGTAGCTGAGCACCTGCTAGTTCTGATCTCCCGCTGATGGAGTCTCTGGTTTATGCGGCCCTTTTGTCTGTTGGGCTAATGTCTCCGTATGTCCTTGGTGTTCTTTGTCGCCTTTGCTCCAGGTGTGATGGGACCAATTGATGCTTCTTAGGGTGCTGTTCACTAGCTTTTAAGACCCCAGATGCCACTCACCAAAGTAGGATGCAGAACAGCTTCTTAATGCACTTTGTTATGCTAGCTGTCCCCCAAAACCATGGTTCCCAGACCCCGGCCCCATCTACTCTGTCCCTTGAAGTTGTTTGGTTGTGTTCAGGGACCTTAGTTTTGGGCTTAGTCCCGTTGTGCTGACTTCCCTTGTGCTGTGTTCGGTCCTTCCCTTGGCCTGAGAGGATTCTAGTCTGTTATCCAGTCAGTGAAGACCCCTTGCCCTCCCTCTCCATCCTCTTAACCATGAAAAAATGTTTTCTTCTGTATTTAAATCTTTTCTTGAGTTCTGACAATAGTGATCTCATACAATATTTGTCCTTTTACAATTGACTAATTTCACTCACCATAATGCCTTTCAGATTCATTCATGTTATGAGATGTTTTGAGGAGTATTCACTGTTCTGCATCAATGCGGGATGTTCCACTGTGTGTATGTACCGTAATTTGTTTACCCATTTGTTGATGGGCGTCTAGGTCGGGTCCGTGTTTTTATTGTTCTGAACAGTGCTGCGATGACCATGGGTGTGCGTGTAGATAGCCCTCATTTCTCTAGGCTATGTTTCGAGGAGTGGGATTGCTGGACTGTGCAGTACTGTTATTATCTATAGCTTTTAATGGATTTCCAAAGTGGTTGTACCATTTTATATCCCACTAGGAAACCCTGGTGGCGCAGTGGTTAAGTGCTACAGCTGCTAACCAGAAGACTGGCAGTTCAAATCTGCTAGGTGCTCCTTAGAAACTCTATGGGGGCGGTTCTACTCTGTCCTGTAGGGTCGCTATGAGTCAGACTCGACTTGCTGGCACTGGGTAGAGTTTGATTGGTTGGCAGTGTGTAAGTGTTCCAGTCTCTCTACAACCTCTCCAGTGTTCATTATTTTGTTGTTCTTGGATTAATGCCAGCCTTGTTGGGGTGAGATGATGTCTCATTGTGGTTTTGATTTGCATTTCTCTAATGGCTGATGATCATGAGCATCTCCTCATGTGTTTGTTAGCTGCCTGAATGTCTTCCTTGGTGAAGTATCTGTTCATATCCTTTGCTCCTTTTTTAAATTGGGTTATTTGTCTTTTTGTTGCAGTATCTTGTAGATTTTAGAGGTTAGGTCCTTGTCAGAATGTTTTCCCCCCATCTTCAGGCTCCGTTTTTACTCTTTTGGTGAAGTCTTTTGACAAGCACGTTTGATTTTAGAAGCTCCCAGCTACCAGGTTTCTCTTTGGTGTCTGCGTACTGTTAGTTATGGTTTGTAGACTATTTACAAGCCAAGTATTAGTGCTCCTTGCATTGCCTCTATTTTTCCTCCCATACTGTTCATTGTTTTAGATTTTATATTTAGGTCTTTGATCCATTTTGATTCAGTTTTTGTACATTGTGTGAGGTGTAGGTCTTGTTTCATTTTTTGCAGATAGATATCCGATTATGCCAGCACCATAAGTTAACGAGACTGTCTTTCCCCCAATTAATGGACTTTTGGCCTTTGCCCAGTATCAGTAGCTCGTAGATGGATGAATTTATATCTGCTTCTCAGTTTGGTTCCACTGATCCATATATCTACCATTGTACCAGTACCAGGTTGTTTTGACTACTATGCAGCATAATAGGTTCTAAAATCAGGTAGTGTCAGGCCTCCTACTTTTTTCTTTTTCTTTATTAATGCCTTACTCACATGGATCCTGTTTCTTCCATATGAACTTGGTGATTTGTGTCTCCTTCCCATTAAAAAATGTTGTGAGAATTTGTATTGGGATTGTGTTGTATCTGTAGCTCACTTCGAGTAGAATTGAAATTTTCATGGTGTTGAATCTTCATGTCCATGAGCATGGTACGTTCTTTCACTTATGTGAGTCTCTTCGTTTCTTGCAGTAGTGTCTTGTAGTTCTCTTTGTATAGATCTTCTATATCTCTGGTTAGGCTTATTTATTACTAAGTATTTTATCTTCTTGGGGGCTCTTGTAGATGGTATTGATTTGGTGATTTCCTCTTCAAAGTTCTGTTTGTTGGTTTAGAGATATCCACCTGATTTTTGTATGTTTATCTTATATCCTGATACTTTGCTGATTCTTTGAGATTTTCCATGTATAAGATTGTAGTATCTGCAAATACGGGTACTTTTACTCAGAACAAGATCTTAAGAAGATGCAAGAGAACAGGTTTCAAGGAGTCAGTGGAAAGCCTGGACATAAGTGTGGTTAAGGGTTTTTCCATCCACTGCGAGAGGAGGGCAGTTTGGGTACAAATGGGAGACATTGTTTTCAATGGTGAAAAAGTGAGGCTGTTGCTGTCTGCTGAAGGTGACAGTAACCAGAGACATGCGATATGAGGTCTCTAAGTGATAAAAAAGAGTGGAATCAGTGTTGGAGGTTTGAAGAGATGTGAGAAGCTTTAAAACAGATTCTCCACAGTACCATATCCATCTTAGTAGAAAACGTAAGATTTCCAGAGAGTGCATAGGGCCTATTTTAGATTTTTAGTCATGGATTTAAAGTGAAACCAGTCCAAACAGCAGGACAAGAAATACTGAGGAGAAACAGATTGAGCAATTTGAGGACTGCCAATTAAGTTTGCGAACTCATCCTAGAAAACGTGCTACCTACCTCACTGCTGCGTATCGCTATGGTCACCTTCGAAGTGCTTCCCTCGGGAAGCTCTGCGCTGACGCCAGTGCCTAGTCTGCCATTTAAAGCTATTTTGAAACTCTTTCTGGAATAGCCATCAGAGCTGTTGTCATGTTATTCTTGATGTCCATTAAAATGTCTTCCTTTCAACATTTTCTTTATCTTTGGGTAAAGAAAAAAGTCATTGGGGGCCAGATCAAGGGAGCAGACAGGGTGTTCCAACACAGTTATTTGTTTACTGGCTAAAAACTCCCTCATAGACAACCGTACTGTTAAGTTAGCGAACTTGCCACCTTGTCACAGTGCGCAATGGCCATTCCAGAAAGAATTCCAAAATAGCTTTGCAGAGCAGACTAGGTGCTGGGATCGGTGCATCGCTTCCCAAGGGGAGTACTTCAAAGGTGACCATAGTGATATTCAGCAGTGAGGTCTGGAGTAGTTAGACCAGTTAAATTCATAGACTTAATTATCAGACCTTGTAATGTTTAACTTCTTAAGCGTGTAAACAGGCAAATTGTTGAATCTGACCAGGTGAGTGTAATGGAAGAAGACAGGATCAAAATTAAAAGCTGTTTACACATGGTTCTGGGTGGTGAACGGAGGGCCACTGTCTGAGTACAGAAGGCAGTGAGTCAGAGAAGGGGAAGGCAGAGAAAGGGCCGGGTCACCAGGCTGAAGATCTTGCTAGGTCAGAGAATTGCCTGGGGTGGGGGCACTGAATTAGAAAATCATGAGGATGGGTGGGTCAGAGAGTAGTTGAAATTGAGATTTTGGGAGGTGGCATGTTGATAGTGACAGCTCTCTCCATAGCTGGCCTTCGGCCTTATCAAGTCCTCCAATTTCAGAAATCTTAAACTCTTGTGATTCACATAGACCACAGCCTCCAGTTATTTAACTCACTGTCTTATTCTTCAGATAGTCAGCTGACATTGTTCATACTTTTAACTCATGAATAACTGAAGCTCTTAACCACTTTGCCACCAGGGTCCTCCCTGCCCCCCAGTTAAAATATCTTAATTTTATGTGACTAGATCTTTTGGGTTACTGCCAACTAGTAGCTGGGGAAGCAACGCTTCTTGCACTTGTATGGTCAGCATTAGAACGCCCTGGTACCTGTGGTTGCCAGCCTCATGAATTCCCCTGTGTAATACCTCATTGGTAGTGTGTTTTTGGTAGTCCTTACTGTCTGCTAAAGTACTACTTCGTTTGGCCCAAACCTGAGACAGGGGCGTCTGATATCTCAGGGGGAGTTCCAGGGTCTTATTCTGTCTAGCCCAGTGGTGGGCACAGTTACCACACAAGAGGCCTTTGACTTTGGAATGGGAGCTTCCAAAGCAAGTCAAAGACACCCAGAGATTCCTAGAGGTTGCCAGATTCTACTGATTCTTCGTTTCTGACATTTTCCACCCTTGTTGTCCCCACTGTGGAGCTCCTGAGGAAGCTAAGGGCACTTCGGTGGTGCAGTGGTTAAAGCCTGCAGCTGGTAGGTCGATGGTTTGAAGCCACCAGTGGGTCCGCAGGAGAACCATGTGGCTGTCTACTTCCCTAAGGGTTATGGCCTTGGAAACCCCATAGGGAAGTTCTGCTCAGTCCTGCAGGGCCGTCATAAGTTGAAGCAACTTGACAGCAGGGGCTCTGGCTTTGGCTTTATAAAGACATCCTCAAGGAGCCAAAGGGCTGTGTAGCCCGGTCCCTGTGACAGCTGCCTCACTGCTGAGACAGGTGCAGACACTCAGCAGCCCCTCTGGTGCAATCGGTGCCCACACTCCCCCAGCCCCCAGGGGCCCTCCCCGCTCTTGAGTCTTGGCTTTGCCACTTACTACCTAGGTGGCCACGGGCAAGTTGCTTAACATGGATGACCTTCAGTTTCTTTGTATGTAAAACACATACAGGGACACCTGCTTCTTAGGGCTGTGAGGTTACAGGACGCTAAGTACCATGCCTTACAGACAGTAAGCGGTGCCTAGTGTGGTTATTGTTACTTTTTTTTCTTTAGTAAAGCACCTATCCTGGTGCATATCTGGAAGCTTTATGGCTGTACCTGCTATAGAAAAAAAAATTTAAACTCTGAGAAAATACGGAGAGAAACAAAATGATTTTCAGTCCCAGTTTCAGCAGGGCACCAGGAGAAGAGACCTAGGATGAGCCACAAGAAGGGAGAAGCCAGAGTGCCCGACGGGCCACTTCGGAGCCCGAGCTCTGTGCCTGTGCAGCAGGCTGACCTCGCTGTTCTGTCTGGCTCTGATTCCGTGTGCAGAATAAACGACGACACCGACAGGACCCGGGAATGGGTAAACTGGCATTGAGCAGAGCACAGCAAAGCTGGAAATAGATTTTTTTTTGTATTGTGATTGAGTAAAAGTTTACGATACACTTCAAATTTGCATGCCCACCTATCTGCAGCTCCCTTTGCTCTCCTTTCCACTCCATACATGTCCTATCCTCTTCACAGTCTCCTGTTCCCTTCTCTCCATCCTCTCCACCCCCCTCTAGTAAGAGGCCAGTAGGACAACATCCTATAGATGCACAGAACCATAAGGTGCACACACGACATGGTCACTCTGTGTTCCCAAGTCCAGTCCATTCCTACCTGAAGAGCTGACTTCACTAACGATCTGTGGTCAGGGGCAGCAGCAGGTCTAAGGGCCGTGCTCCCAGGGGAACCCCCAGGTTTTGGACCATCAGTTGCACTCTTTTAGTGGAGTCCTTAGGGCGCACTCCTTTTTGTCTCGTGTCGCCACCGGAACTAAACATTGTGAGCCCCATCATGGCTGTTATTGGTGGTGGCCAGGCACCATCTGGCTCTTCTGATCACATGTTGATATAGTCACCCGTTCACATAGATCTTTCTGTCTTCCGGGCTCTCTTGCCCTCTTGTCGTTATTGTCCTTGGTGGTCATCTGTTCTAGCTGAGTCGAGACCATTTGGTGTACCTCAGATGGCAGCTTGCTAGCTTTTGAGATCCTAGACTCCATTCACTAATACGGGGTGCAGAAGACTCTCTTAGCAATAGGCTAGTTATGTCAGTTGGCCTTGATGTCTTCTTAGACCGTGGTCCCCAAACCCCCAACCCTGCTACTCTTTCCTTGCAATATTGGGTTAAGATTAAAACAATTTTCAGGTTATGTTGAAGTCCAGTTAAATTGATCTTCTTTCTAAAGTGTGCTGTCACTTCTTTCACCCAACCAAATTTCTATCAACTATCTAATCTATAACCAGTCCTCTCCCTCCCTCCCTTATTTTCCTTGCAGCCATCAAAGAGTCTTTTTTTCTGTACATGAGTCTTTTTTTAAGTCCTTATAGTAGGGGTTCCATACAGTATTTATCCTTGTGCCACTGACTGATTTCACTGAACATAATGTGTTCTAGTTGAAACCAGGTTATGAGATGCTTCCTAAAAATCACCATTTTATTTTATCATTGTGTAGTGTTCCACTGAGTATATATACCATAGTTTACCTATCCATCTGTTGTTGGGCATCTAGGTTGATTCTATCTTTTTGCTATTGTGGACTGTGCTATAATAAACATTTGTGTGCATGTATCTGTTTGTGTGACTGCCTTTGCTTCTATAGGATGTATTCCAAGCAGTGGGATTACTGGGTCAAATGGTATATCTATTTCCATTTTAAGTAAGTGCCCAGTTGCTTTCCAAAGAGGTTGTACTATTTTGCAATTGTACCAGCTGTGTAGGAGACTTCCAATTTCTCCACAGCCTCTCCCGCATTTGTTGTTTCATGTTTTTTGGATGATGGCCAAGCTTGCTGGGGTGAGAGGGTATCTCCTCATCGTTTTGATTTGGATCTCTTTCACAACTATCGATTGTGAGCATTTCTACAAGTGTCTTTTGGCTGTCTGCCTGGATATCCTCTTTAGAGACATGTCTGCCCATCTCTTTTGCCCAACGCTTAATTGTTTATTTCTCCTTTTCTTGTTGATATTTAGATTTTATTTTATTTTTTCAGAAAGTGCTCTTTTATACATAAGTAAAATATGTTCATTGATGAAAAATTTAAAAATTCAGAAAGGCAAAAAAAGTGACCTGTGATGTCACTCAGAGATAACCATTATTAACATTTTGAGGTGAATACTTGCAGTTGATTTATTTGAAAACACACACACACACCCCAGAAACACATACTACATGCTTTTTAAAATTAAATAAATGGATTTGCACTGAACATATGATTTTGTAACCTGCTTTTTTCACTTAGCAAAATGTGGGAATTCTTCCATCAACAGCATTTAAATGACTACAAAGTATTTTACTTCATGAGTGTACCCTAATTTACTTACACCCTAACTGAGGAATCCATTAACATTTCCTTCAGTGCAGTGACAAGCACCCTTGTACAGTGTGTACCTTACGTGTACCCTTTGATGAGCCATCACAAAGTAAATACATCCCTGCACCAGCTCCAAGCTACAGAAGTCAGAACAGGACCAGCATCCCAGCAGTCTCCATCTGGGCCTTTCCCAGTCGTTAGCTTTTCTCTCCTGCTCAAATATAAGCACTCTTCTGATTTTAAGTACCATTGATTAGTATTGGAAACTCTGGTGGCATAATGGTTAAGTGCTATGGTTGTTAATCAGAAGGTCAGCGGTTCGAATCCACCAGGTGCTCCTTGGAAACTCTGTGGAGCAGTTCTACTCTGCCTTGCAGGGTTGCTATGAGTTGGAATCAACTCGATGGCACCATGTTTGTTTTTCTGGTTTTATTATTGCCTATCTGTGAATATTACCTACACGTCATCCTACAGTACCTACCCTTTTGTATAGTGCTGTTTTCTGCTCGGTATGTCACCTGGGCGATCAACTTGTGTAGTGGCGGCATTGCTTAGCTAACCTTCACGGTTGTGCGCGATTCTGTTACATGAGAGCACTGTAATTTGTCTATGATGGTTCGTCAGCACTGGGGTTGTTTCTAGTCCTTGTGTAATAGGGAAAAGGCTGTTTGTGGACCTTCTTGTACGTGTCTGTTGGTGGCACATATGTACACACTTTTGGTGTAGTAGTAGAATTGGTGAGTTGTAGCGTATTTTCAACTGTCCATTTTTTACCCCAAAAGGGGTAGCCATTTATGCTCCCATCAGCACTGTGTGAGAGTCCCCATTGCTCCGTACTCTCTGTGGCCCTGTGCTGGCAGTCATGTACAACCAGCCTAGCTGGTTGGAACCCTGCTAGTACAGCAGTTACGAGCTTGGCCGCTAATCAGAAAGTCAGCAGTTTGAATCTACTGGCAGCTCCCTGGAAACCTGATGGGACAGTTCTACTCTGTCATGTAGGGTTGCTATGAGTTGGAATCTACTCTGTGGTAACAGGTTTAGTGGATGTTAAATGCTATGCCATTTTTTATTTTGTATGAAATAGAGTGCTTTCTGGCACATGCATTAACTATTTGGATATTCTCTTTTGTGAAGTGTAATTCAAATCTCTGGATCATTTTTCCTTTCCTTCTCTTCACTGCAGGAGTTTTTTCTGTCTTCAGGAGAAGACTCTTTGTCAGTTATGTGCGTTGCAAATATCTTTCTACGACTTTCCTATTGCACTCTTTATTGTGTCCTTTGGTGAACAACAGCCCATAATCTCAGTGGAGTCCAGTTCATTACTCTTTCCCTTTATGCTCTGTGCTTTTTGTGTCATGTGAAAGTTTTTGCGTGTCCCAGGTTCATGAGGATGTGGTCCCGTGTTCTCTCCTAAAGGTTTTCACTTCACTTCCTATGTGTAGCTCTGCAGCCCACCTGTAACTGACTCCTGCGCACGGGTTGACGGGAGGTCAAGTTTCACTTTTTGATAGGTCTATTCATCTAGGGTTGCCATGAGTCAGATCCGACGCGACAGCACTGGGCTTGGCTTATTCACCTGAGGAGCCCAGGTGGTGCAGTGGTTAAGAGCTTGGCTGCTGACCAAAAGGTCAGCAGTTCAAATCTACCAGTTTCTCCTTGGAACCCTATGGGGTCATACGGGTCTCCCGCTCTGCTCTACAGGGTCACTGTGAGTCAGAATCAATTCAGTGGCAATGGTTTGCTTTGGTTTTGGCTTATATTCAGTTGAAGGAGCCCTGGAGACCCAACAGTCTGGCGCTCAGCTGCTAACGCGAAGATCGGTGGCTCCAACCCACTCCCGGCTCTGCAGGAAAAAAGATCTGGAGATCTCCTCCCACGGAGGTCACAGCCCAGTAAGCCCCGCAGGTCACTTCTGCTCTGTCATGTAGGTTGCTACAAGTCTGAACTGACTTCTTGGTGGCATACAGCAACAATGTTCAACTGACCCAACACAATTTACTGCGACTTATCCCTTCTGCTCTGAAATGCTGCCCTTGTCGTCCATGAAGTCCCTGTACGTGTGAGGCTGGTTTTCAGACTCTATTCTGCCACACTGGTTTACCTCTCTACCCAGAGCACACTGTCGCAGTTATTACAGCTTTATAATAAATACCTATGTTTCTGGGTATGTAAGTCCTCCCAGCTTGTCTTCTCATCTTCAGCAAACATTGATGAAACTATGGAGCAAGAGGAATTCTAGGGAACCGTTGATGAGAATGTAAATTGGTATATGCACTTTGCGAAGGCCGTTGGCAGTGTATGCCAAAGGTGAGTGTGCATGTGTGCTGTTATCCAGCAATCTCACTTGTACATATGCACTCAACAGAAATGTGTGTGTCTGTTCAACTACACTCAAGTACAAGAACATTCTGACCAACGTTATTTACATGAACAAAGATCTGGAAGTAACCCAAATGTCTGCAACAGTAGAATGGATTAGGGCACTGTAGCATATTTACCTACACAGCTAGACAAGTGGGTGGACCCAGTGTGAGAGGCTCTGTCCCTCCACAGCCCCGCCTGTGGGAGACTCTTTCACAGCCGTGGCCTCACTGGGCCCCAGTGACGTGGCCCCTGCCCTGGATCCCAGTGGTCAGCAGTGGTAACAGCTTCTCAGTCGTTAATCTGTGAGAGGCCCCTTCCACACCTCTTCATACAAAGGTGTGTAGCCCCTGTGTTAAACCACTATTTTGAATTGTACGTGGTGAAGTCTGTTTCATGCCCTGAATGACACAAACACTCATACTTTTCATATGGATGCATAAATGTGATCATTCATATAGACAAATTTTTTAAAGTTTTATTAAATTGTTCTGTGATTAAACTCTCAGGTTCTATAGCTGAGAAGGGCTTCAGACACCAACTGGTCCAGTCTCCTGACTGTGGGTAGGTCAACTGTTGTCCCTATGTAACAAAAGGGCTACTGTGGTCCAGACCAACCAACAGACCAACAAACCCATTGCTGTTGAGTTAATTCCTACTCACAGCGACCCTATAGGACAGAAGAGGACTGCCCCATAGAGTTTCTGAGGGGCGCCTGGTATGTCTGAATGGCCAACTTTTGGTGGGCAGCCACAGCAGGTAACCACTGTGCCACCAGGAGGTTAAAGTCCTTGCTGCAGGTCGCACAGCTGGACTGGTGGCTGTGTGGGGACTAGACCCCAGGCTCCTAATCCTGACCAGAGTAAAGCCTTGCTAGCTGGACCCGCCAGTTCTCAAACTCGGCTGCACTTTGGAATCAATTTTAAGCTTTAAAGAATAGCGATGAATGTCACCTATGCGTCTTGGTCACCTAGAGCTGCTATGATAGAAACACCCGGGTGGACGACTGTCACCAGGAGACGTTTATTTTCACACAATCTATTAGGCTCTAAGCCCCATTTCAGTATGTCATCTCTAGGGAAAGACTTGGTTTGTCTGTTGGTTGTGGAGGAAGGTCCTTCTCACCCTGCTTCCCCTGGACGGGAATCCCAGGTCCGAGGGATGCCCTCTGTCCCAATACTGCTTTCTTGGTGCTGTATGGCCGCCCCTCTTCTTGCTTCCCTTTTGTTGGGGAGAGATAAAAGGTGACTGCAGGCCACACCCGGGGGCAGCTCTCTCCAAGGTGTGTCAGGGAAGTGACCTGGGTAAGGACCTTACAATCCCATCCTAATCCTCTTTAACATAAAGTTACAATGACAAAATAGAGAACAAGAACAAAAATACTGGGGACCATGGCCTAACCAAGTTGACACGTATTTTGGCAGATACAGTTCAAGCCATGACACTATGGAACAATTTTTATATAAATTGTTTTATATAAATTTTGTACGGACTATTTTCTCTGTCAACTAATTTTCGTCATACAAACAATTTTTATATAAACTATTTTCTCTGTAAAAACAAAAAAAGAATACTGATGCCCGACTCTCTCCTCTGGAGGACATTGTTTAATTGCTCTGTGGTGTGACTTGGGCATTGGAAATTAAAAACAAAACATAAAACTTCCTTTTTGTAAAATAAAACACCAGTGTAGACAGCCAAGAAAATCCACTGCATGGTTTAATGACCTATCAGTGAGTGCCCAGCACAGCTGGGGCTCTGCCCACCAGGCCGGACCCCGGGGCCCCTCGGCCCCTGCCTGCCTTCCTCCGCGGCGGCCACGCCCTGCCGTCTGTAGGGACCGGCTCCTGGCCAGGTGCATCAGGTTGTCTCTCCCAGGTATAGACCTCCAGACACCAGAGCAAGCTGTCGCCCATCCAACAGCATACGTGGTAGAGCTCCGAGTATGTTCTAGCCTGAAGTTGCCTCGTCCATTCTTTCTTTTGCTTAGAACTCACCCACGAAGAGCCTTGGCCTCCCGAGGGGCAGCATCGCCCCAGCTCTGGATTTTGCAGCACGCATACTCTTGCTGCAGTCCAGTGGGTTCCTCTGTCCTCTGCATTTCCTGCCAGACAGCTGACCGCAAAAAAGGGACAGACACAGGTCCAATCCCTTTGGCAAAACTGTGGGTATTGTACAACCATACCAAGGGAGACACACAGTGTCTAGTTAGTCATCTCGTTTTGTGATCTTGAAAAGTACCTGATTCCTTTCTCTATTCATTTACTGGGAGATTACCAAACTTTGATATTCTTTATGAGTCTGCCATTTGTATTTAATTTATTAGTTGAAATACTTTTGTAAGATATGCTCTTCTCATCTACTGCTTTCTAATGCAGTAGAGTTCACACAGAAAAGCTAAGTATTGGATTTGTTCCTTTTATTTGCCAATTTTCAAGATAACAAGTTGGTCCTTGTCATTCTCTGAATTTGTCCTGTTACTTTGTTAACATATTGTTATGAACTCATACATGTAAACATATTTAATGGCTGTCAATTACTGCAATTAATATCATTGTTGAAACTCCAGTGGTCCTGTCTTTGCCCGGTGATAGCCTCCTCAAATTGGCATCTGAAGTCCTTTAGTCTTCAATCCAAAAGAAAGAAACAAACAGACCCACCGCTGTCGAGTCGATTTTGACTCACAGAGACCCCATAGACAGAGTGGGCCTGCCCTGCAGTTTCCAAGGAGCACCTGGCAGAGTTGAACTGCTGACCTTTTGATGAGCGGCCACGGTGCCACTGGGGTTTTAAAGCTGCTTTATAATCTGGTGTTACAGCGTGTTCCAGGCTCACTTTGGTGTCACTCATTTCTCCAGAAATTCTAGTTTCATTGTTTTCTTTTTTTAGCAAGAAGTGGTATTTCAGGACCGTGATCTGAGTGCTAACAGATGGTTGATGTGTGGTTGGCCACTGTTGATAGACTTTTAAATAATCCATGAGTTTGTGTTAATTGTAATTCCAATTCATTAGAGGTTTTTCTGAGTCCCTTCTCTGCTTTGAGTGTGTCTCCTTTCGAATCAAGCATCCTGGCTCTCGAGGGTGTGGCGGATGCTGGAGTGTCTCACAGTTACTCTTTGTGCCCACATTGTAAAAACTGTCAGAATAACAGCACTGGTGCCATCACCAATGTGATTGCTGACAAGATTTAAAAAATGATGTGTACTCTCTCTTTTTCCCTCACTGTCGTGGATTTAATTGTGTACCCCCAAAACTGGTTTGACAATTTGGCTAGGCTAGGATTCCCCTTATTGTGTGATGTTCCTCCCTGCTGTAAACCTGCCTCTAGGGTGTTAGAGATGATGGGTGGCAGTCATGCTGGTGGGACTGGACTCACCAATGTGCAAGATTGTTTCATGCCTGAGGCCATCTCTTGGGATATAAAGGAACAGGGAGCAAGCTGAGGGCTGGAGACCTCACACCATCTGGAAAGAAGCCCTGCCCGGAGCCGAGCACATCCTTTGGACTCAGGGTCCCTGTGCCTCAGGGGCTCGCAGTCTGGGGGAGGTTGATGACAAGGACCTTCTTCAGAGCCAACAGAAAGCTTTCCCGTGGAGGTGATGCCCTGATTTTGGACTTGCAGCCTACTGGACTGTGACAGAATAACAAGTCTCTTTTTAAAACCATCCGCTTGTGGTATTTGTGTTACAGCAGCACCAGGTGACTAAAACAATCATAGCTGGGACAGCTGGACACCAACATGCAAAGGACAAAGGTGGGCCCCCGTCTCACACCATATCCAAGAATTAACTCATATGGATCAAAGATCCAAACGTAAGACCTAAAATTGTAAAATTCTTAGGAGAAAACACAAAAGTAAATCTTGGATTAGGCAATGGTTTCACAGGCACAAGCAACAAAAGAGAAATAGATGAACTGGACATCATGAAAACTGAAAAATTTTGTACTTCAAAGAAAACCATTATAAACCGAAAAGACAAGTCACAGAATGGAAGAAAATATTTGCAAATCATGTATCTGATAGGGGACTTATGTCTAGAATGTATAAAGAACCATTACAACTGAATGATAAAAAGACAAACCCAGTAAAATACAGGCAAAGGATCAGATCAGCCATTTATCCAAAGAAGCTGCACGAAGGAGCAGCAAGTACAGGAAAAGATGCTCAACTTCGCTGGCCATCAGAGAACCAGGAATCAAAGCCACAATGAGACACCACTTGTCACCCTTTAACCTGAATCAAAGCCACTGCTGTCAAGTTGACTGACTCACAGGAACCCTACAGGACAGGGGAGAGCTGCCCCATTGGGTTTCCATGGCTAGAAACCTTTGCAAAAGCTGACCACCTAATCTTTGTCCCCCAGAACAGCCTAGGAGTTCCAGTTGCCACCCCTAGGTTAACAGCTGAGCCGCCTCAACCACTCACCACCCGGACTCCTTCTTGTACCTGCTGGGGTGGCTGTCATCACAAAGGACACGAGAAAGTGGAAAGTTCGCTTGTTGCTGGTCGGAATGTGAAATGGTGCAGCTGCTTTGAAAAATAGTCTGGTGGTTCCTCAGAATGTTACACACAACCCTAACATGTCACTCAGCAATCCTGCTCCTAGGTCTACACCCTAGAGGAATAAAAACACATCCACCCAAAAACTTGTACACGAGTGTTCGAGTGTTTTAGCAGCATTATTCACAATAGCCCCGAAGTGAAAATAACCCAAGCGTCTGTCTACTGATGAATGAACAGAATGTTTGTTGGGCAGCAAAGAGGGACGCGGCGCGGAGGGGCGCTGCCACGGGGCAGAACTGTGAGAATCGGCCGCTGAGTGAGGGCAGCCACGGAGCGACAAAGCCAGTGAGGAAGAAGCTCTGGCAGCTCAGTGGGTAGGTGCCTGGTTGTGAGTGTAAAGCTGGGTGGTGTGACCCGCCAGCTGCTCCGCGGGAGCAGCCAACCTGGCAGTGGCTTCCATGCAGGGGCAGTCTTGGAAACCGAAGGGGCAGCTGCATTCTGTCCCACCGTGGCTCTGCTTTTTCCTGGGTATTTGATCTCCTCTTTCTCTCCTTCTTTTTGAAAATCTCTTCATTTCTTTTTTACTTAAAATTTTTCCTCTTTTCCACTATTTCCCTTCAAATATTCCCTGTTGCATTTATTAACCCTTGTGTTTCTTCTCCTTTCACTTAAATGTGCGAACTGCATGTCTCCTCTGTTTCGTCGCTTTTCCCAGCTCTGTCCCTCCTGTCTGAGTCCCTCTGATTCTGGTTTACGCTCTGCTCTCACATTCCCATCAGCATCTAATGTCTTTTAGCTCATTTTGAAACATGTTTACATGTCTTCACCTGGTTTGTGGGTGCCTCTTTGGGGCATGTTTTCCTTGTTTTGGGGGGAATGCTATCCTGCTCCATCTTCTCTTTTTTTCAGCAATAATTTTGTTTTATTGTGCTTTAGGTGAATATTTGCAGAGCAAATTTGTTTCCCATTCAGAAGTTTATGTACAGATCACTCTGTGACATTGTTTCAGTCCACTCGATGTGTCTGTCCTCTTCCCACCGCCACCCTGAGTCTCCTATGTCCATTCATCCGGCTTCCCTGCCCCTTCCTGCCTTCTCCTTTTTGCTTTCAGGCGGATGTCACCCTCTTGGTCTCGTAGAGGTGAGTGTTCTAAGGAGCACTTTCCTCGAGGTGTCCTTTATTTTATAAGGCTGTTTCTAGTTTGGCTGGAAGGTGGTCTCTCTGGAATGCCTTCAGTTCTATGGTAGAAGGTATCTAAGGGCCAGTCTTGGAGGCTCCTCCAGTCTCTCTCAGAGCAGTAAAGCAGAACTGTTCAATGAATTTGACTTTTACTCTGCCGTTCCCCTGCCCACCTAACTGGGACCTTCCGTTGCGATCCCAGGCAGAGGGGTTGGTGGTGGTGCCTGGGCGCTATCTAGTTCTCCTGGTCTCAGGCTAGTGGAAGCTGTAGTTGCTGCGATGTAAGTTTATTGGATTGTTTCCTTGCATCTGGTTTTCTTCACTCCTTTGCTGAAGATGATGAGACCGCTAGTTGTATCTTAGGTGGCTGCTCGCAAGTTTTTCAGGCCCAAGATGCTGCTCACCAAAGTAGGATGCAGAGTGTGTTGGCTTTGTGAACTGTGTTATGCAGCTGACCTAGATGTTCCCTGAAACTATAGTTTTTAGCTTTAAGACCAGTAAGAGAGTCCCGTGAGGTGTTTGGTTACATCTAGGATGTTTCCATGACTGCAACCCCTTATATGTGTGAATACACACATGCACATGAAAACAAAGTGTAGAAATATCCACCGCCAAACCGATACATGCCCTTGGATGTGCTCCTGTGCACTCTCCCGTGCCCGTTTAGCATACACATCTACCTGTTTTTGCCTGTTGTTCTTGCGTACTTCTCAGTGTCTTTCCTTGCCTTGGTCATGTGTGTTGGGACAAGGGTGGCCCCAAACAGGGAGAAAAACACACCAATCCAAGGATCCAGTGAAGTTTATTCGAAGAGAAAGAGCCTGGGGTCTGAGCCGAGAGTGACTCAGCCCACCTTTCCTCAGCAGAGAAAAAGTTTTACAGTGTTAAAGTTTCGATGAGGTGGTTTTGGGTGAGGAGGTTTAGGGTTTGATAAGGAAAGAAAGAGAACAGGGGTAGCGAGAAATTCTGCTTAGGGCATTTATGGTCTGAATAAGGAAGGAGTGTTGATTAGAAGGGGGAGGGGCAAGGTTTGTTTATGGTCAACGGTTGGTTAAGGGGAGAGCTTTCAATTAGGGGGGAAGATGGGCATAAAGTTGTTTATGGTTTCCTGGTTATATTGGGTGGGGCCTACCAGGCTGTTTTTGGTCATCCCTGTGGGGGGTGCATAGCAGGCTGTTTCCAGCTAATGGGAGGTCTGGTCATTGGCTAAGACACCTCCCTGAATCTCAGGGCCAGAGTTCGTCCCTCGGTCACCTCCCTGAATTCCAGGAACAGAGTTTCCTCAATGTGCTGACTTCCCTGTGCTGTGTGCTGCCTTTCCCTCACCAAGTTAACACGTGTCTTCTCTCTTGTTAGAGGTTTTCCCTGTTTCCTCCTTGTGTTCCTGATAACCATGAAAAATGTTCCTTTCTGTCCGTAAACATTTTCTTGGTTATTTATAATAGGAGTCTCATACAATATTTGTCCCTTTGTGATTGATTTATTTCACTTGGCATAGTGTCCTCCAGATTCATTCTTGCTGGGAGGTGTTTTAGAGGTTCATCATTATTTTTTGCTTTGCGTAGTATTCCATTGCATGCATGTGCCAAAATTTGTTTATCTATCCATCCATTGATGGGCAGTGTCATGGACTGAATTGTGTTCCCCCCCCAAATCTGTATAGCAGTTTGGCTGGGCCCTCCATGTCGAAAATTCCTGCCTCTGTGGTGTTAATGAGCGTGGGTGGGCGGCAGTTGTGTTGGTGGGGCAGGACTTAGTGTGTAAGATTGTTTTGTGTCTTGAGGCAGTCTCTTGAGATATAGAGAAGCTAGCAGAGAAGTTTGCGGCCCTTATGCCACAAGAAGCTGTGCCAGGAGCTGAGCACGTCCTTTGGAAAGGGCCAGGGTCCCTGGGCCTCAGAAGCTTCCGGTCCGGGAGAAGACTGAGGACAAGGACCTCCTCCAGATCTCTCCACTTGGGTTCCTGCCTTATCAGTCAATTGAAAGCTGATGGATGCCATTGCAAGGGAAACAAGAAAGAGGTAAGTTTACTGTCTATGCAGAGAAGGAGCAACGCAGGGCCTAGTGAACATAACACCATGTGCTCATTCCCGGGGGCTTCAAGGGCTTTTCGTTTCCAGTGGTGTTCAAGGTTTGGTGTTTGGTACGAGAACTCTCTGCCCTTATCCCTCTTATGTCCATATTTGAAGATCCAGATATTGTCTTGGCTCTGTCCCGGCTTTTTGGATGGTCTCAGGTGGAGAGGTTGGCTAGGAAGTATTTTCTTTTCTGGTGACAGTTGGGGCAGATGATCTCCCCAGTCTGCACACGCTCTGTGGTCCGGGTTGGGTAGGTGTCATGGACAGAACCACCACCTGCTGTGATTTTCTGGGCAAGATCACTCCAGACAAGCTTGTGGTGGGCAAGACAAAGAAAGGGGGGAGGGGTGTTGACTGGGGACTGCACATCCAGCAGAGAAAACCTTCACCTGGAGCTGACAACTCGAATTTGAACTTTTAACCTACTGGACTGTGACAAAACACAATTTCTCTTGTGGTATTTCTGTTGAAGCAGAGTTAGATGACTAACAGGCACCTAAGCTTCTGTCTTTTTGCTGCTGTGAATAATGTTGCAGTGAACATGTGTGTGCGTAAGGCTATCGGTGTGTCAGCTCTCATGTCTCTAGGATGTATTCCTAGGAGTGGGATTGCTGGAGAATACCGTCTTACTATTTCCAGCTTTTTAAGGAAGTGCTGTGCCATTTTCCATAGTGGTTGTACCATTTTCCATTTCAACCAGCAGGATGTACTAGTTCCAAGCTCCTCATGGTCTCATCAGAATTTGTTGTTTTCTGTGTTTTTGGATTGGTGCCATCACTGACAGGGTGGGATGGTGTCTCATCATAGTTTTGACTTGGATTTCTCTAATAGTTGGTAGTTTGTCATACTGTGGGAGTCTGCATATTGCTGTGATGCTGGAAGCTATCCCATTAATATTTAGACACCAGCAAGGTCATCCATGGTGGACAGGTTTCATCTGAGCTTCCAGACTAAGACAGGCTGGGAGGAAGGACCCGGTAGTCTATTTCTGAAAAGAAGTAGCCAGGGAAAACCTTATGAATAGCAGCGGAACATTGTCAAATATAGTACAAGAAAATGAGTCCCCCAGGTTGGACGTCACTCAAAAGATGACCTAAAAAGTACTATCTCCTGAAAGCAGAGCTCACCTTAATGGGATAGATGGAGTTAAGCTTTTGGGACTTTCATTTGCTAATGTGGCAGGAATCAAAATGAGAAGAAACAGCTACAAACATCCTTTAATAACCAGAATGTGGAATGTACAGACTATGAAACTAGGAAAATTGGAAATCATAAAAATGAAACAGAACACATAAACATCAACATCCTGGACATTTTCACCCACTTTACAATCTGTCCTGTAGTACTGTGCTGTCAGTGACAGGTCCACATGCCTACAAGGAAATCCAGTTAAAACAACTATTATTCAAATTTACACACTAACCACTAAGGCCAAAAATGAAGAAATGAAAGATTTTTATCAGCTTCTGCAGTTGAGATTGATCAAATATGCAGTCAGGATGCATTGATAATTACTGGTGATTGGAATGTGAAAACTGGAAACAAAGCTGAAGGATTGGTAGTTGGAAAATACGGCCCTGGTGATAGAAATGATGCTGGAGGTCGCATGATAGAGTTTTTATGCACTAATGACTTCTCCACTGCAAATATTTTTCTTCACCAACACATATGGAGACTATAAACACAGACCTCACCAGACAGAATACAAAGGAATTAAATCAACTACATCTGTGTAAAAAGATAATGGAAAAGCTCCCTATCACCAGTCAGAACAAGACCAGGTGTTGACTGCAGCACAGATTACCAGTTGCTCACATGCAAGTTCAAATTGAAACTGAAGAAAATTAAAACAAGTCTACAAGAACCCAAATATGATCTTGAGTGTATCCCACCTGAGTTTAGAGACAATCTGAAGAACAAATCTGACACATTGGACACTAATGACTGAGATTATACAGGGGCAAAGCAAGAGGTCATTAAAAAGACAGGTGTTGCAGAGACAGTGACCCAAAACAGAGGCAGAGACACACCAGCCTTAAGGTCCACTGAAATTTATTCAAAGAGAAAGAGAGTGGAGTCTCAGCTGAAGGTGGCTCAGCCCACCTCTCCCCAGTAGGGCAAGTTTTTTTTTTATAGTTTTAAAGTTCTGATGAGGTAGTATGGGGTGAGGGTATTTATGATTTGATAAGGAAAAAAGAGAAGAGGGGTAGCAAGAAATTCTGGTTACAGGATTTATGGTCTGATGAGGAAGAAGTATTGACTAGAAGGTGCAAGGAGTAAGGTGCCGGGGGCCAGCCTCGACAGGGTCTGGTATCACAAAGGGATGGGTGGCGTCAGCGAAGAGATGAGACTCAGACAACCAGGAATCTGGAGGTCAGCAGCCTGTTAAGGCCTGTCTTTCTTTATTTTTATACAGTCAATGAGGTGACGTGATTTTCACCCTGCTCTTTGACCATGTAAGCTGTTGGCTAGTAAGGAACTGATAACTCGTGGTCTCTTTTCATGTTAATCATTAGGGCCTTCTAGATAATGGCCTGAGACAGTGGTCTCTTTTCATGTTAATTATTAGGGCCTCTAGGTAATGGCCCGAGACAAGTATATTGTGATGATAATAAACAGTGAAAACAAAGTTATGCCTTGAGCTCAATCAGCTCTATCCATGCCTCAAGGTCAAAGGTGCAGGAAGAGGGGTAGGCTCATCTAAAGGTTATTATCTGGCTGTCTCTATTTGTTCCTTCCTTGCTCTTATTTTATCTCTTCCTGTGGGGACAGTAAGCACCTACCGTCTCCCACCCTATGCCTCTCAAGCTGTTCTAAGAAGGGTATTTCTTTAGTATTTACTTATTTGCCATACCAATTATAATAAACTTGGGAGTCTATCCATCTTCCTGATGTAGGGAGTGGGATGTCTATATCTAAGGGCTGTGCGGGGGGTTGTCCCTGGGGAGCTTCCCAGGGCCTTCCTGCAATCTTGTATTTCACATGTGGAGGGGGATGTGCGGTTGGAGGAAGCCAGCAGGGTGGGGCCGGCCTTGGTGTTTCCAGGCTGGGCGTGCTGTGTCAGGATTCATTCCTTCGAGCTCTTTTCTCTAGGAACTCCCGTTCAGGTTTCCTCAACATTATTTCATAAGCCGAGGGGGTTGTAAAGCCCTTCTTAGAAGGCATCTTCCTTAATCCTTGTGCCGGGAGATGAGAGGGTACTTTTGAGGAAGGTTGAATTAGGATGCAAAATATTATCAGGGAGAGTACAGCCAAAAATATGCCAAGGGTGAGATGCCTCCGCCCGCCATCACATAGGCGTGTAGCTTTGCTTACGGGGGCTTCTGTGGGTGATGGGCCTCGGCAGTAAGGTTTGTTTATGGTCAAGGTTTAGATAAGGGAAGGGCTTTGATTGGGAGGGCGGGGGTGGCAGGCATGAAGTTATTTTTGGTTTTATGGTTATGGTATGTGGCATACCAGGCTGTTTTCAGGTAATGGCAATGCATCACCATCAGATAAGACAACCTCCCTGAATTTCAGTAGCAGAATTCCCTCAATGACCTCCCTGAATTTTAGGGACAGAGTCCCCTCAACAGGAAAGAAAGACCAAACAGGATGTCAGAAGAGACTGCGAAACTTGCAAAAGGAAGAGATGATGAAGTAAAAGAACTGAACAAAAGATTTCAAAGGGTGGCTTCAGAAAAGAAAGTAAAGTACTATAATGATGGGTGCAAAGAGCTGGAGACAGAAAACCAGAAGAGAAGAATACACTTGGCATTTTTGAAGCTGAAAGAACTGAAGAAAAAATTCAAGCCTTGAACTGCGATAGCGAATGATTCAGTGGATAAAATATTTAATGATGCACAAAGCATAAAAATAAGATGGAAGGAATACACAAAATCATTATACCAAAAATAATTGGTGGACATTCAACCATGTCATAAAATATGATCAGGAACCGATGGTACAGAAGAAAGATGTCCAAGGGGCACCGAAGGCACTGACAAAAAACAAGGCTCCAGGAATGGATGGAGTATCAATGGAGATGTTTCAACAGATGCAGAACTGAAAGTGTTCACTCACTGGCCAAGAAATTTCAAAGGCAACTACTTAGCTAACCAACTGGAAGATATCTGAATGTAGAAATTATTGAACAATATCATTAATATCACACACAAGTAAAATTTTGCTGAAGATAATTCAAAAGTGGCTGCGGCAGTATGTTGACAGAGAACAATTCAGGTTGGATTCAGAAGAGGATATGCAACTAGGGACACTGTAGCTGATGTCAGATGGGCCGTAAATACCAGAAAGATGTTTACTTGTGTTTTATTGACTGTGCCAGGTATTCTACTGTGTGGGCCATAACAAACCATGGCTAACATTGTGGAGAATGGGAATTCCAGAATATTTGATCCTGCTCATGAGGAAACTGTACATGGATCAAGAGGCAGTTGTGCAAACAGAACAATGGGACACTGCATGGTTTAAAGTCAGGAAAGGCGTGCAACAAGGTTGTATCCTTTCACCATACCTGTTCAATCTGTATGCCCAGTTAATTATCTGAGAAGCCTGACTACATAAAGAATGGGGCATTAAGACTGAAGGAAGGCTTAATAACCTGCACTCTGCAGATGACATAACCTTGCTTGCTGAAAGTGAAGAGGACATGAAGTACTTACTGATGAAGATCAAAGACCACAGTCTTCTGCATGACTACACTTCAACATAAAGAAAAACCGTCTCACAACTGGGTCGATAAACAACATTGTAATAAACAGAGAAAGGTGTGAGGTTGCCAAGGATTTGATTTTACTTGGATCCACAATCAATGCCTACAGAAGCAATGGTCAACAAATCAAAAGATACATTGTATTAGGAAAGTCTCCTGCAAAAGATCTCTTTAAAATGTTGAAAAGCAAAGACGTTCTTGGAGACTAAATTGTGCCTGACCCAAGCCATGGTATTTTCAATCACCTCATATGTGTGCAAAAGCTGGACAATTAATAAGGAAGACAAGAAGAATTACTGCTTTCGAATTGTTTTGGAGAAGAATGTTGAATATACCACAGACTTTGAATGTGTTGTCAGGAGTGATCAGTCCCTAGAGAAGAACATCATGCTTGGTAAAGTAGAGGGTCACTGAAAAGGAGGAAGACCCTCAAGGAGATAGACTGACACAGTGGTTGCAGCAACGGGCACAAGCATAACAACGATGGTGGGCGTGACCTAGTCCTGGGTAGGGTTTCATTCTGTTATGCAGGGGGTCGCTGTGAGTCAGAACCGACTGGACAGCACCTACCAACAACAGCAGCAATGGCTAATGACCACAAGCATCTTTTTGTGTGTTTTGTAGCCACTCAAACATCTTCCTTGGTGAAGTATCTATTCATGTCATTTACCCATTTTTAAATTTTTATAACTGTGATTAAATGAAAGTTTATAATCTAAGTGAGTTTTCCATATAAACCCCCAAGTACTCACCTCTCTACAACTCTATCTGCTCTCCTCACTTGTGACAGCACACTCTTCTTTTTCACTCTTTACTTCCAGTATCAATTCAACCAATACCTGACCCCTCCTCCCCACCCTCCCCTCTCTCGTCTAAAAAGAAACAAATAGGACAGCCTCATATATGTGTCAAACCATCAAGTACACACATCACCTGCATCACTCTGTGTCCCCAAGTCCAGTCCATTCTTTGAAGTGCTGGCTTCAGTACTGGTTTCAGCTTTGGGCCAGCTACAAGTCTAGTGGCCATGTTCTCAGGGGATCCTTCCGTCCATCAGACCATGAAGTCTGGCTTTTTAACAGAATTCTAGACTTCTGTACCCCTTTTTCTCACACTGCTTCAGGGACTCTACATTGTGTTCCCTATCAGAGCTGTCTGGTGGTGGCCGGGTGCCATGTGGTCCCTCTGGTCTCATGCTGATGTAGTCTCCTAGTCACATGGGTCCTTATGTCTCCAGGGCTCATTTTTCCTTGTGTCGTTGATGTTCTCTGTTGTCATCTGTTTCAGGTGGGTTAGGACCAATTGATGTTCCTCAGATGTTCTTTGCCCATTTTTTAATTGAATTGTTTGTCATTTTGTTGTTGATGTGTTGAAGTTTTCCATAAATTTTAGAGACGAGGCCTTTGTTGAATATTTCATAGCCAAAATATTTTTCTCAGTCTGTAGCTTCTCCTTTCACTCTTTTGGTGAAGACTTTTTAATTTTTATTATTTATTTATTTATTGTGATTGAGTGAAAGTGTACAATCTGGTTTAAGTTCACACGCCCGCGTATTGCAGCTCCCTCTGCTCTCCTTGCCTGGGGACAGCACACTCCTTTCTGTTCTGTACAAGTCATATCCTCTTAAGAATCTCCTGTCCCCTCTTCTCCATTCCCCTCTAATAAGAGGCCAGTAGGACGACATCCTATAGATGCATAGAACCATAAGGTGCACACACGATATGGTCACTCTGTGTCGCCGAGCTTTTGATGAGCCTGAGTTTAATTTTTATGAGATCCCAGTTATCCAGTTTATCCTCTGCTATTTGTGTATTTTTAGATATATTTGGTATTCTATTTTTGCCATGTATTAATGCCTGTAGCATTGTCTTTATTTTTTCTTCCATGATATTTATAGTTTTCGGCTTTATGTTCAGGTCTTTGATCCATTTTGAGTTATTTTTTGTGTTTGGTTTGAGGTATGCACCTTGTTTCATTTTTTCTGCAAATGGATATCCAGTTTTGCCAGCACCATTTGTTAAAGAGACCTTTTCTTTCCCATTTAATGAACTTCATCAGTTTGTTGAAGATCAGCTCTGTGTAGGTGGGGGATTTAGTAGGGGTTCTCAGCTGTGTTCCCTGTCCTGTGTGTCTTTTGTTGTACACCGACCAGCTGTTGGCTGCACTGGCTGTCAAGCAGATTCTGAGATGAGGGAATGCGAGCCCTTCTACTTTATTCTTCAGTGATGCTCTGCTCACCTGGGGCCTCTTTATTTCCACGTGAAATTGGTGATTAGTTCCTCTATCTCATTAAAAAGTATTGTTAGAATCTGGATTAGGATAGCATTTTATTTATGGATAGCTTTAGATGGTACTGATATCTTCACAACACTAAGTCTTCCCATCCGTCTTCCTGTGTTTCTCTGTTTAAGTAGCTCTCTTTTGGTTTTCACAGTAGTGTTTTATAGTTTTCTCTGTAAAAGGCTTTTATATCTCCAGATTTATTCCTAAGTATTTTATCTTTGAGAGGGCTATTGTAAATGATATTGTTTTCATCATTTTCTTTTTGAAGTTCTTTTTGTTGGTGTAGCGGAGTCCGACTGATTTTTTGCATGGTGATCTCATACTCCATCCCTTTCCTGACTTCTTCTGTGACTTACAGCAGATTTCTTGTGGAGTTTCTGTGATTGCCTGTGTATATGATTGTATCATCTATGAAGAGGGATACTTTTTTCATTCCTTATCAGCTTGTATGCGCTTCATTTCCATTTCTGGCCTTATTGCCCTAGCTAGACCTTCCCATACAGTGTTGAGTAAGAGTGGTGATAAAAGGCACCCTTGTCTGGTTCTGTTCTCAGGGGGAATGTTTGCAGTCTCTCTCCACTGAGAATAATGTTGGATGTTGGTTTTGTATATATACTCTTGATTATATGGAGGAATTTCACTTCTATTCCTATTTTGCTGAGAGTTTTTATCAGGAATGGGTGTTGGACTTTGTTAAATGCCTTTTCTGTGTCAGTGGAGGTAGTCACGTGATTCTTTTCGCTCCTTGTATTTATCTTATAGATTATTTTGTTTGATTTTCTAACTCTGAGCTATCCTTACATACCTGGTAGGAATCCTACTTGGTCATGGTGTATTATTTTTTTTTTGATATGGTGTTGAATTCTATTGGCTAGAATTTTGCTGAGAATTTTTACATCTATATTAATGAGGATTATTGGTCTGTAATTTTCTTTTTTTAGCCAGTTCTTTCTCTGGTTTTGGTATCAGGATTATGCTGGCTTCATAGAGTGAATTCATGGGTATTCCTTCATTTTCTATATTCTAGAATGGTTTGAATAGTATTAGTGTCAACCTGTTTCTGTATATTTGGTAGAATTCTCCAGTGAAGCCATCTAGGCCAGGCCTGGTTTTTGTTACTGAGATTTCTTTTATGATCTCTTAAATTTCTTCCTTTGTTGTGTGTCTGTTTTGTTTTACTACCTCAGTTTGCGCAGGCAGTGTGTTTCTAGAAATTTGTCCATTTTTTTCTAGATTTTCAAATTTGTTATTCAGTTTTTCATAATATTCTATTACGATCCATTTAATCTGAGTTGTTCCTGTTGTAATATCCCCCATCTCATTTCTCATTTGGGTAATTGTGTCTTCTCTTCCTTTTGTCAGTTAGGCCCGTGGTTTGTTGATTTTGTTAATCTTTTCAAAGAACCAATTTCTAGTCTTTTTTATTGTTTTGTGACTCATTTATATCTGCTCTAATCTTTATTATTTCCTTTCTTCTGGGGCTACGGGTTTCTTGTGTTGTTCCTTTTCTATTTGTTTAAGTTGTAGAGTCGGGATATTGATTTTGGCCCTTTCTGCTTTTTTGATGTATATTTTTAATGCTGTGAATTGACCTCTGAATGCTGGTTATGCTGCATTCCAAAGGTTTTGGTATGTTGTGTTTTCATTTGAGTATGTTTTATCTCATTTGATTCTAGGAGTTTCTTAAATATTGTTTTTAATTCCTTATATTACCCAGTGATTTTTTAAGGAAGACACTACTCAGTTTCCATGTATTTAATTTTTCCCCCTCTGATCTCTAATTTTACAGTCTGATGCTCTAAGAAGATGCTTTGTATAATTACAATATTTTCAAAATTTGGTGAGGCTTGCTTCATGGCCTCAGGTACTGTCTGTTCTGGAAGATGATCCATGTGGGGTGGAGATCATGTCCTGTGCTGTTGTTGGGTGGAGGGTTCTGTGTGTGTCCATGAGCTCAAGCCGCTTGACTGTGTTCTGTAGATGGCCTGCATGGTCGCTGACTTTCTTTCTGGTTATTCTTTCCTTCAGTGAAAGTGGTGTTTTTATGGCTCGTATTATTTTGTTGAAATGGTCTGGTTCTCTTCTGAATACTATTAGGGTTTACATATTTTAGTGCCCTGTTGTTGGTGCATAAGTATTTATTCCAGTTATGTTTTCTTGGTGAATTGACTCTTCAGTCATTGTATAGTGGAATTCCTTGTCTCTTGTGTTGGATTTTGCCTTAAAGGCTAATGTATTAATGTATTAGACTAATACTGCCACTCTTGCTGTTTTTTGGTTACTGTTTACTTGATTATATTTTTTCCATTCTTCGATTTTTAGCTTATTTTTAAATTTGTGTCTGAGGTGTGTCTCTTATAGGCAATATATTGATGGGTCCTTTTTAAAAAAAAAAAAATCTATTCTGTTACTCTCTGTCTCTTGACTGGTACATTTAACCCCTTCATATTCAATGTGATTATCAATAGACATGAATTTAGTGCTATCATTTTGTCATTATTTTTTTTGTGTCTAAGTGTGGTGTTATTTTTTTTTTTGTTCCACTTACTTTCTCTACTCAGTTCTTCTGTTGATGGAGTTTCATTTCCTTCATTATGTTGATTCTGTGTTTATGGTTTATGGATTTATTTTTATTTTGGTAAGTAAATTTATTAACTTTCTTTGTGGTTATTCTGAAATTTGTCTTCCTAAGTTTAAAACAGTCTGTTATGTCTTGATGTTGCCTTGACTTCCTCTCCATGTGAAAGTTTTGTAGCTACATTATTTGGCCCCTTTTTTTAAATTTTTAAATTTGTTGTCATGTACAGATCTGCACCTCTAGTTTCCTGTGTTCAGTCTTACTGCTTTATTGTATTTTGAGATTTTTTTTATGTTGATAACTGGGTAAGATTGTCATGTGTCTTAGTCTCAGGTTTTTGTTTGCTGTTGTTCCTTGTCCAAAAGACTCACTTTACTATTTCTTGTACAGTTGTTCTGGTTTTAACAAATTCCCTTGATTTATTTTAGTCTAGAAAGGTCTTGATTTTGCCATCATTCTTGAAGGACAGTCTTCCTGGACTTAGCATATTTGGTTGGCATTTGTTATCCTTCAGCGTCGTTAGTTGTCTTTTAGCGTCACCCCATCATTTGTTATCTTCTAGTGTCATCCCATCGCCTTCTTGCCAACATAGTTTCTGCTGAGACATTAGAGTTTTGTCTTATTGGCTTCCCTTTTTAGGTGACAGCTGGTTTTTCCTGAGCTGCTTTCAGGATTCTTTTTTTGTCTTTGGTTTTGGGAAGCTGGATTATGATGTCTTGGTGACTGTTTGGGGGGCTCTGTCGTTTATGGAGTTTGTTGAGCTACTTGGATGGATATCTTCTCATCTTTTGTGATATTAGGGAAGTTTACTGCCAACAAATCTTCCTTTTCTTTTTATTTTTGTCTCCTCTTGTACTGGAATTTCTATCACACATGAATTATTTATCTTGATACCAACAATAAATAAATAGATAAATAATCCAAATCCAGTGCCATTGAGTCAATTCTGGCTTATAACAACCCTATAAGACACCGTAGAACTGCCCCAGTGTCCCACATAACACTTAGGTTTTATTTATTGTTTTTTTTTGGAGTGTTCCTGAAACAATATCAAGGGATTTGTATTTTATTTTACTAATCTATCTTCCACTGTTTCAGTTCTATTTTCATATCCTTCTATTGAGTTTTCTATTCCTGACATTTTGTTTTTAGTGTTCTGGATTTCTAGTTGCCATTTTTGTATGGGTTCTAATTGTGTATTTATCTTGTCATTTTGTTCTTACGTTATTTTCCTGAAGTCTTCTAAAGTTTTATCTGTGTTTTTCTTGATCTTTCTTAACCTTTTGGAGGGTCCTATTTGTTAAGTTTTTTAAAATCCTTATTGGGTATTTCTATTACCAGTCTTTTGTCAGAAAGTTTTTCTGGCCCTTCATTTGTGCCATCTTGTCCTGCTTCTTTATGTAACTTGATATTGTCTGTTGTCTCCGAGGCATTAAGGTATTGTTGTATTTATTGAGTGTATGTTTGGTTGTGTTATCTTGTCTTTTTAATTTGATGTGTCCAGGTGGGCAGGTCAAATATGCTATGCTGTCCACTAACTGGCTGCACTGGAGAGCTCACCATCTGCTTCTGATTGGGTAGGGCAGTGGCTGGAAGGGTGAATGTGGATCTCTATTTGTTGGTCACGTGGAACAGTTGAGCATGAGCTCGGCAGGTGTTGACTGAGGTCTGCGGTTGATTCAGTGATGTAGTGTACTCTCCCAGTGAATGGGCAGCAGGTGTGGTGGGTGTGGCAGGTGAGCAAGGACCTGATCATTACAGCTCACTGGGTCAGGAGATGGGGGTGGGTAGTGCAGGGTAAGCACAGGGACACATGATCACTGTTCCTCACCAAGGTGGAGGACAGGGATTGGGTGGTGTGCCTGCATGTGTGTGGTCACATGACCATTGCCATTTGCTGGGTGTGTGTGGGGAGCGAGTACAAGGCAGAGGAGCACACGTGAGTGTGCTTATTAGTGCTTTTCAGGTGGGCGGGAGGTTGACAGATGGGGCTGTGTGAGGGGAGGAGGAGAGGCTTGCCCTGTGGTCTCAGGTGGGACAGGGTGGGTGGGGAAGGGAACCCTCTGCTGTGTCCGATCAGGAGGGTGAGAAGATGGGGAGTGTGCCCTTTCACCTAGCAGATGTGGGTGCTCTAGCGCTTCACACTCTGCAGCCAGCAGTGGGGTCCTGCCCTTGACCAAATGTGAGGAAGGGGTGAATCACCCACAGCCTGTTCAGGTGTGGGGACTAATACTCCACTGACTTACTGCTTGTGCACACTACCTGTTGTGGAAATCAGGAATGAGACTTGTGTGTATACAAACTCTGGCTACTGGCTCCCTCCCTGCTCTGTGGATGTCAGCATCCCTGGAATTCTTGCCCTACTTTCTGTATTTTCCTTCCGTAGATCCAGGTTACAATCTGCTCACCTAGCTTCTCCCTGGTTGTGTTTCTACAGTTTCTCTGTCTCTTCTGGGGATGCTGTAAAGTTGCTTTCCTGTGCTTCTAACCCAAAGTTGCCACTGGCTGTGTCTTGAGATGGCCATATTGAGCAGGGGTGGCTGGCAGAGCCCTGTCACTCCTTGTCACTGTTCTTTCTTTGAGTTTGTTCAATTTTTTATTTCTAGTTTTCAGTTTAATTCTTTTGCCTTTCTTTGATATTCAGTGTTCCCAGATTGCAGCCTGAATCTGTTTCCCTTGGTCCCTCAGGGCTTTGCTGAACAGAGGCAGTACAGTGCACCTGACTAAGTTGGCATCTTCCCTACAGTGATTTTTTGATGGGATTTGACCTTGATATTTTTCTGTTACTAATTTTGTGTGACATTAATTTTCTTGGAAAGGAGTCCTGGTGGCACAGTAGTTAAGTGCTTGGCTGCTAACCAAAAAGTCAGTGGTTTGAACCCTCGGGTTCCCCGTGAAAGGCAGATGTAGCATTCTGCCTCTGCCAAAATGTGCAGCCTTGGAAACCCTGTCGGGCAGTTCTGTTTGGTCCTATAGGTTCTCCGTGAGTCAGAATTTACTTCCCAGCATTTTTTTTTTTTTAATTTTCCTGGACTTGACAAAAATGAGGCGGTGCCTGGGAAGGCTTTTCTAATCTCACAGAGCTCCCTCTTCTGTTGGTCTTACACAGTGTTCAAACACACGGCATTTGCTTCTTAGGATTTCCTCTTTCGTGGTTTAGCCTTTCAGTTCCTTTGGCTCTGTTGGCTCTATCCAGTTCAATTTTTATTTCACTCCAGATGTTTCTCCTCATTGTGGGACCCCCGCAGAAAGGAGGCTTAGAGAGTCAGTTTTCAGGGTCACTAAGGGGTAGATTGCTCTAGCCCTTGCCTACTTAGAGCAAGTCCTTTGCCTTCACACGCTTTTTGAGAGAGCAAAACCTTTCTCAGTTTGAGCTGCTCTTCTTAAATCAGCCTCTGCCCGGCCTTTCCAGTGACATGTATTGATTCTGTTTGTATTCTCCTGGACTCAGGACTCTTGAATACCATTCTGTTGCTTCTTTTTTTCTGCATGCCAGTGCCATGCAGGTCTATGGCTGTTCACTTGTCCCCACTGACTTGTACCCTGGGATCTGTGGGTGTAAAACAGGAGTGGCATGACCTCCTCACCTAACTTGATGAGGAAGGAGGAGAATCCAGGTCTCCATCAGCCCAAAGCTGATTCCTACGAGGTGGAGGTCAGAAATATCTCCACTCCCCCACTCTTTCTACCAGTTCTGTCACCAGCCACCCCTCCCACGGCACTCTCTTATTTCTCTGCTGGGTTCCATAATTCATTGCAATGTCTACACTGACCTCACAGCCCAGCTCATGACGATGGAGTTTATTAGAGAAGTCACAAATTACAGCTCAGGATCAGCATCAACTTGGAAGTAACAGGAGCCGCTTAGTATCTAGTTCTTCGATCAGGATAGTTTCTTCCTAGTTGCTGTTGCCTGGGCTCCCAGCCCAGACCCTCACTGTTGGTCTCAGCCTTCATGCTTGGTCAGGTGTTACAGAGCTCTTCAGCCCCACCAATAGGTGCCTGGGGCCATGCCACTCTGCCAGCAAGCCTCTTGCCAATGGCTGTCAGCTTTCTTCTTCCACGGCCCAGGAATCTTACTGTAGCCTCCTTGCTCCATAGCCCAGGACACTCACTGTGACATCTTGTGACAGTCTGCTTGTTCCTGCTGTCTTTCACTGCTTTCACCTACAGTGTTACAACACTCTTTGGCTCCTTGGTATAAGGGGGTTCCTAGCACAGGGACCTTGAATTCAAAGGGTGTGCTTCACTCCTGGCTCTTCCTGATGATAGTGAGGACTCTGCCCTAGAACCCGTTCAGTGTGGGAGGGATCCGGTACCCTTGAGGAAGGTCCCTGTGATAATTTAGATATGTACTGACCCAGTGCTGTCGAGTCAGGTCTGACTCATAGGACCCTAAAGGTCAGAGTAGAACTGCCCTATGGAGTTTCCAAGGAGTGCCTGGCAGATTTGAACTGCTGACGTTTTGGTTAGCAGACATAGCACTTAACGTACTATGCCACCAGGGTTTCCTTAGATACGTACAGTAACTCTTATTGCAAATCTTTTCCAAAGGGATTTGCAGTGTAGTGGGTCACGTCTGTGTGGTCTTTCTTGCCATGGTCTTGTAACTCACACCCAGGTGACTGGGTGGGACTGTGAAAATGAGGTTGTTGTAGCCCACCAAGAGAATTTTTCAGTTTGCCATCCCACTAGGCTTACAAAAGAACTAATTCCACAGCAGAAGGAAGATCTCACTACCACCAAGAAATGATAGCCAGGAGTGGAACGTGTCTTTGAGACTTGGGATTCCTGTGCTGAGGCTCTCCTGGGCCTGAGAGACAAGAGAGCTGTATTACTGAAAATAGTGAGATGCAGTGGCAAAGAAGTGGTAGCGGGAGAGACTGGTAGGAGACAGCACTGCAGCTTCCTGGCCCAGGGACCAAGATAGCTGGCTGGCTTTTGGAAGGAGGCCTGCAGCAGAAGTAGGGTGCTCGTGGAGTAGGGAGTGAGGTTTGTGGACTTGTGGAGCAAGAACTGAATGAAGGCCTGTGGGCTGAGACTTACTGATGAAGTGAAGTGCCAGTGGGCACTTACTGGCAGAGCTGAAAGGGCTTTGTAACACTTTTTCCCCGGCAGGGCAGAGGCCACACGGCCAGAGAGAGATGTGCCTATTTTGCGGCTGGGAAGAGGCCATCCTGATGGGAGAACATATCCCGAGTATTCCCAAGCCTGTGACTGCCCACATGAACCCCGTAACCATGAGTACCGTCTGTGAGCTCTGTGCGGCCGTTGTAGGGAACTATCGAACCACAGAGAGGTTGACAATGCAGTCGGAGGGATGGTTGGTGTCAGAACTGGTAAGGACGGCAGCCGGGGGGCCTGTCCCACCTCTACCTCACAGGAGTCAGCCTGTGGCTGTTGGTCTCTGCTCTTTTCCCTTGCAAAGACAGAGGGGGTCAGATGCCTCCACCCTCCCATTGTGATAGGACCCATGACTGTTCACCATGGTAATTGTAGCTGGGGAGAGAAACACGCAGACCTCTCAGGAATCATTAGTTACTGGGCCAGTGTTAATCCCTGAGGAACTGGAATTCCACTGCGCTCTCACAGTCAGGATGGGAGCTTTTGAGAGCTAGATGGAGTCTGGCTAGAATTCTTTTCATAGTGTTCCAAGGGATCTTTAAATCTACCCTGAGTTGATTTTCCTAATTTTTGTTGTTGCTGTTGTATAAAAATCTGTTTCTATAACACAACATTTGCTAATTCGACATCATTTTCTTTGTTTTTGACTTTATGGGGGAGTGGAGATACTGAACTACTGGTAGAAACAGACATTGATCTCTGACCACGGAATCATGTCTATTATTGTAGAGATGGCCAAATGGAAGTCCCTGGAGCCTTCCAAAGCCAACCGAAATTATAAAGACAGTACTGTCCCTTGGAGTAATCTTGATGATTAGTCACCATCAAAGACTTGAAAAATTTGTGAGTGGTGCTTCTTAACACATCCGATTTCACTCACCTGTTTAGTGTGTGTCTTTGAGCATTTTATTTGATTACTATAAGCTTAATCAGATAGTAATTTAAATTGCAGCTGCTATTCAAATACAATCTCTTTACAAGAGAAAAACCCAGTCCCTGGTGCCTTGTAGGCGGCTATTCATTGATCTTGAAATTGTCCTTTTTTCTATTTCCTTATAAACAGATAACACCTGAAGTGACTTGCTGTCACCCAAAAGCGTCAGCAGCATCACTCTTCTCTTGGCTCGGTGGCACTTCACTGCTATAGCAGTGGGTCATAATTTGGTTTCTGTGGAAGCAAATATCTCACGATCCTACTGGAAATTACTTTTGTCTGAGGCATTGATGCCATTCATTTTAAGAGGACTACAGAGTGGGAAATAGCAGGCATGCTCCACTCACTAAAATACATGCATGTCAGAAAGTGTGGGAAATCTCCCAGAAATTCCAAGGTACTCTCTCAGGGAAGTATGGGGAATCTAATTAATTGTCTATGTGGTGTTGAGACATCACCTTCAAAATGAAAAACAAATTGCTACACCTTGCATCTCTGCCTTTAAGAAAAATGCACAATACACGTCAAATAACTTTGGATTTGTCAAAGTAACATCCTCTACCACATTTACTGAACACCTTGTACTCCAGCCGCTTGACTAAGTGAGCTGTAAGGGGACCAGATTTGAGGGAAGTTTGGAATAAGAGAAAGATTAGATAGAAACTGGGGAACAGTGAATTTATGTTAATGAGGGAGAGATGGTTGTACAACTCTTAGAATGTTATTACAGACATCACTGAATTTTACGTGTGGAAACTATGGGTGTGTGTTTTGCTGTTAGTATTCTCAACAACAAAGAAATCAAACTGTAAAAAAATGGATGGCTTAAACAATGATGGAGGCGAGGGAGATCACTCTCTAGATGGTAGACACTTGTTGTCTTAGGGACTGGGACATGGAACACCATGCGTAGCCGCAAGGTGCACAGCGTGACCAAGGTAAATGACGTCACTGAGGTACCCACAAAAAAAGGATGGTTTTGGTAAATTTTAGGATATACTTAACTGTGCAAAACCAGTAGGAGTGTGAACACATCTGTATGCACATTTGCCTACAGATGCATAGGTTTGTATATGTGTGTACATGTTGTTAGTGTTGTTAGGTGCCATAGAGTCGGTTCCGGCTCATAGCGACCCTGTGCACAACGGAACAAAACGCTGCTGAGCTTGTTCCACTCTTACACCTGTTGCTGTGCTTGAGCTGACTGTTGTAGCCACAGTGTCAGTCCATAGCATTGGCAGCTGACCCTCTACTTTACCAGGCATGGTGTCCTTCTCCAAGAACTGATCCCTCCTGAGAACGTGTCCCAAGTATGTGAGATGTAGTCTTGTCAACCTTCTACGGAGCATTCTGGTTTTACTTCTTCCAAGACAGCTCCGTTCATTCTTCTGGCAGTCAGCAATATATTCAGTATTCATCGCCAGCAACACAGTTTGAAAGTGTCAGTTCTTCTTCCATCTTTCACATGCATGTGGGGCAGTTGAAAACATCACGGCTTAGGTCAGGTGCACCTTAGTCTTCAAGGTGATGTCTTTGCTTTTCAACGGTTTAAAGAGAATTTTTGCAGCAGATTTACCCAATGCAATGTGTGTTTTGATTTCTGGACTCCTGTTTCCATGGTGTTGATTGTGGATCCAAGTAAAATGATCATCTTTGACAACCTCAATCTTTTTTCCATTCATCATGATGTTTATTGGCCCAGTTGGGAGGATTTTTGTTTTCTTTATGTTGATGTGCAATCCATACTGAAGGCTGTGGTCCTGGATATTCATCAGCAAGTCCTACAAGTCATGTTCATTTTCATCAAGCAAGGTTGCAAGCAAGGTCGTGTTATCTGTGTAACAAAGCTTGTTAATGACTGTTCCTCCAATCCTAATGCCCTGTTCTTCTTTATATAGTCCAGCATCTTGGATTATCTGCTCAGCATACAGAATGAACAGGTGTTGTGAAAAGATACAACCCTGCGACCCACCTTTCTTTCCTGACTTTAAACCATGCAGTATCCCTTTTTTGTTCAAATGACTGCCTCTTGATTCATGTACAGATTCCTCAAGAGCACAAGTAAGTGTTCTGAAATTCCCATTCTCCATAATGTTACCTGTAATTTGTTATGACCCACACAGCTGAATGCCTTAGCACAGTCAATAAAACACAAGTAAACATTTTTCTGGTAGTCGCTGCTTTCAGCCAGCATTCATCTGACACCAGCATAGATATTCCTGGTTCTGTATTCTCTTCTAAATCCAGCTTGAATTTCTCACAGTTTTTGTACATATGCTGTTGATAGACTGCTGCAGCCATTTTTTGGCTGATCTTCAGGAAAATTTTTCTTGCATGTGATATTAATGATATTGTTTGAAAATTTTTGCATTTGTTTGGATCACCTTTCTTGAGAATGGACAGAAACATGAAGCTCTTCCAGTTGGTTGACCAGGCAGCTCTTTTCTGAATTTCTTGGTGTAGATGAGTGACCACTTCCAGGGCTGTATCTTTTATCTGTGTCCACCTACATACACACATGGCACAACTCAAAATGAGAAGCAGCAGCTGTACACATGCACTAATAACTGGTATTCCATCAGTTTCTGGAAGCTTGTTTTTCACCAATGCCTTCAGTCCAGCTTGAACTTACTCCTTCAGTACCACTAGTTCCCGATCATACGTTACCTCCTGACATGGTTAAACATCAACCAATTCTTTTTCTTACAGTGACTCTGTATGTGCCTTCCATCTTTTGACGCTCCCTGTGTCGTTTGATATTTTCCCCCCAGAGTCCTTCAGTCTCGCAACTTGAGGTTTGAATTTTTCCTTCAGTTTCTCCAGCTTGAGAAGTGCTGACCATGATCCTCCCTTTTAGTTTTTGAGCTCCAGCTCTTTGCACAGGCCATTGTAATCCTTGGTCTTCTTGGGCTTTCCCTTGAAGTCTTCTGTTCTGCTTTTACTTCATCAGTTTTTTTCCTTTTGTTTTAGCTGCTTGACTTTCAAAAGCCAAGTTTCAGAGTCTCTTGTGACATCCATTTACATCTTTTCTTTCTCTCCTTTCTGTTTAATGACCTCTTGCTTTCTTCATGTTGGTGTCCTTGAGGTCATCCCACAGCTCGGCTGGTCTTTGGTCCTTAGTGTTCAATGCATCAAATCTATTCTGGAGATGGTCTTTAAACTCATGAGGGATATATACTCATGGTTGTGCTTTGGCTCTCACAGCCTTGTTCTAACTTTCTTTGGCTTCATCTGGAACTTGCATGTGAGCAGTTGATGGGCTGCTCTGAAGCTGGCTCTCGGCCTTGTTCTGACTGATAATATTGAGTTTTTCCTTTGTCTCTTTCCACAGATGTAGCTGGTTTGATTCCTGTGTATCCCATCTCATGAGGTCCATGTACATAGTCGCTGTTTATGCTGAAAAAAGATATTTGCAATGAAGAAGTCATTGGCTTGCCAAATTCAGTCATGTGATCTTTGGCATCATTTCCATCATCAAGGTCATATTTTCCAGTCACTGATCCTTGTTTTTGTTTCCTACTTTTCATTCTAATCACCAGTAATTATCAGTGTATCCTGATTGCATGTTCAATCAAGTTCAGACCGCACAAGTTGGTAAAAATCTTCAATTTCTTCATTTCTGGCCTTAGTGGTTGGTGCATAAACTTGAATAATAGTCGTATTAACTGGTGTTCCTCGTACTGTTCTATCACACTATTCTATCACAGTGCTGTACTTCAGTACAGATCTTGAAATGTTCTTTTTGATAATGAATGCAACACCATGCCTCTCCAAGTTGTCATTCCCAGGATAGTAGACTATATGATTGTCTGATTCAAAATAGCCAATACCAATCCATGTCAGCTCACTATCATGTTTATGCATTTTGTTTAATTTTTTATGACTTTCAATATTCCTAGATTCACACTTTATGCATTCCAGGTTCTAATTATTAATTTTTACTGTTGTTTCATCTCATTTTGAGTGGTGCCATGCATGTATGTAGGTGGACATATATAGCTGTGTCTATATGCTGGTGTGTGTATATATGTAAGTGTATGCATCCATATATGTTCATATGCACAATAAAGCTCACGGAGGCACAAATACAGATACACATTCGCACCTTGTGAGATAAGTTTACAGGGTCTGAAGGCTCAGGACTACGGACTGGTAGGAGAACTCAGTAAACTGGAGTATCATGTACTGTGGTGCGTGATGTAGTGGGATGTTGTTCTAGATAGCCTAGTTTGCTGAGTAGCATCTGGTTTCTACAAAGCTTGCGAATGGCTATTTAAGATATAGCTGTTGGTCTCTAGGCATCCTGAGTAAGAGAGAACGAGCAAACAGAAGCCTCAGAGAAGAAACTATCCCATAGGACTAAAGGTCTGCACTGACCACAACTCATCTCTCCTAGGACTAGAAGAATGATATGGTGCCTGGCTACCACTACCAACTGCCTTGATCAGGAGCTTACTAGATGGATCCTGATAGAATGGGAGCACAGCACAGAACAGACGCAAATCCTGAGGAACTCTGGGCTTACTGGACTGGCTGAGACTAAAGGACTCCCTGACACTTACACCATGAGATGCTCTTTAAACTTTAAACCAAAACTGTTCTGTGGGATCATCTTATAGGTAAGTAACAGATTGGCTTATAAAATAAACAGTCTCACCCAGGAGTACTCCCTCCTTTAAGAAATCATCTATATTAAGAATTCAGTATCATGTAAAAAAAAACAAAGAAAACAAACCATGACCAAGTAGGACTCATACCTGGTATGCAAGGATGGTTCAGTATTATAAAACTGAGTAATGTAATTCACCATATGAATAAAAGGAAAGGACAGATTCAATATGATCATCTTAATCAATGCAGAAAAGGCATTCAACAAAGTCCAACACTCATTCCTGGTAAAAACTCTCAATAAAATAGATTTAGAAGGAAAATTTCTCAACATAATAAAGAGCATCTATAGAAAACCAATAGCCAACATCATTCTTAATGGAGAGAAGCTGAAAACATTTCCCTTGAGAGCAGAAAAAAGACAAGGATGCCCTTTAGTACTACACCTATTTAATGTTGTTCTGAAAGCCCTAGCTAGACCAATAAAGCAAGAAAAAGAAATAAAGGGCATCCACATTGGTAATGAAGGGTTAAACTGTTCTTACGTGCAGATGATATGATACTATACGTAGAGAACCCAACAGACTCCATGAGAAAACTATGGGACTAATAGGAAGATTAAGTAAATAAACAGGATAAAAGATGAACACACAAAAATCAGTTGGATTCCTATACACCAATAGGGAGAACAATAGAAAGAAAATCAGGAAAACAATACCATTTATAACAGCCCCTCAAAATATAAAATACTTAGGAATGAGTCAAACTTGGGATGCAAAAATCCTATACAAATAAATCTACAGAACACTACTGCAAGAAACCAAAAGGCATCTACGTAAATGGAACAACATATCATGTCCATGGATAAGTAGACTCAACGCTGCAAAAATGACAAAGCTACTTACAGAGGCAATGCAATTCCGATACAAACACCAACAACATTCTTTAAAGGAATGGAAAAACTCATCATTAACTTTACAAGGAAAGGAAAGAGCCCCTAGTAAGTAAAGCACTGCTGAAGAAGAAGAAGAAAGTAGGAGAACTTGTGCTAGCTGACCTCAGAACCTACGGAAACAGTAGTGAAAACAGCCTGGTACCAGTATAATGACAGCTACATTGACCAATGGAACACAACTGAGAGCCCAGCTGTAAATCCATCCACCGGTGGACACCTGATTTTCAACAAGGGCCTAAAGTCCATCAAATGGGGAAAAGACAGTCCGTTTTAGTAAACAGCGATAGAAAAACTGGATGTCTATCTGCAAAAAAAATCAAACAAGATCATACTTCACATCACTAACAAAAACTGATTCCAAATGGATCAAGGATGTATATATAAAGTCAAAAAACTATAAACTTCACAGAAGAGAAAGTAGAATCAACACTAAATCAAAAACCAAGCCCAATGCTGTTGAGTTGATTCTGACTCACAGAGACCCTGTAGGAGAGAGTACAACTGCGCCATGGAGTTTCCAAGGAGCGCCTTGTGGATTTGAACTGCAGACCTTTCCGTTAGCAGCTGTAGCACTTACCCACTACACCACCAGGGTTAGAGGCCCTAGTATAAGGCATTAACACAGTACAAACCATAATTGACAACACACAAACCCCAGGAGATAAACTAGATAAAAATTAAACATCTAAAAATTAAAGTTACCCTCATCAAACAACTTCATCAAGAGAAGTCTTCACTGCAGACTGGGAAATTTTTTTGACTATTACAAACAGACATTCCGGAAAAAGAGTCCCAAAATTGCCTTGACGGGTAGACTAGGTGCTAGTGTTGGTGCATATCTTCCCAAGGGGAGGACCGCGTAGGCGGCTGTAGTGGTATTCAGTAAGGAGGCATGGAGCACTTTCTCTAGGGTGAGTTCACGGAGTTAGTTGGCAGTCCTCGTAGGTCTAATCTCTAAAATGAACCTGAAAATCTAACACCTCTATAACTAGTAGACAGGTAATTCAGTTTAGAAATGGCCAAAGGAAATGAATGAACGCTTCACCAAAGAAGACATTCAGGTAGCTAACAGACATGTGAGGAAATGCTCACGATCACCAGCCATTACAAAAATGCACAGCAAATCCGCAGTGCGATAAGATCACCCCACCCTGGCGTTACCGGCACAAATCAAATGAGTGTGAAATCAGAGGTGCTGGAGAGGCCATGGGGAGATCAGAACTCTGACACACTGCTGGTGGGATGCACAATAATGCAATCATTTTGGAAAACAGTATGGCGCTTCCTTAGAAAGCTAGAAGCAGAAATACCACATGATCCAGCAATCTCACGCCTAGCAGTATATTCTAGAGAAAGACGAGTCATCACATGAATCGGTACTGCACACGTGTGTTCATTGCAGCACTGCCCATGACAGCAAAAAGATAGGAACAACCTAGACGGCTGTCAACAGATGAAGGGGTAAAGTAAGGGGCACACACACGGGAATCCTGCAACATGATAAAGAGCAGCCGGGAATCTGTGAAGCATCTCCGAACTTGAGTGAGTCTGGAAGGCATTGTGCTGGTGAGATAGCCAAGCCAAGCCAAGTGCCATCCAGTCGGATCCGACTCATGGCTGGTGAGATAAGACAGCCACAAAAGGACAATTACTGCACGAGACCTCAACTGTCCAAACTCATGAAAAGGTCTGCATACAAAATGAAACAGTCCTTGTCAGTTACCAGGGAGGAGGGGTGGGATGGACAAACACCAAACAGACCAGAGGTGAGCAGTAACCAGGGAAGGCCGAGACAAGACTGAGGAAGGCCGCGCAGCTGTTACAAGGCCAGGTCACAGAAGTTCTGTGGACACGCTCAGACTCTCTGAGGGACTGAGTGCTGGGCTGGGAGTGCTGTTGTCCCAGGGAACACCTAGCTCAGGGACATATGCTGTAAAGAACAAGTTCTACATCCTACCTTGGTGCGCAAATGTCTAGGACACCCCACTGGTCTCACTCCTTCAGGAGCCGGGAAAAATGATGAAAAGCAAAGACGTAAGGGAAAGATGAACCCAAAGGACTAACGGAGCACCGCCACCACAGCCTCTACCAGCCCGGGTCCAGCACAACCGGATGGTGCCCAGCGACTGCCTGACTGCTCTGGCGGGGTCACTGTAGAGGTCCTGGACAGAGCTGCAGACAGATAGAGAACACAACTCAAACCCAGAAAGGAAGGCCAGGCTTGGTGGCCTGACAGCCTGGAGGAGCCCCAAGAGAGGGGCCCGCTGCCAGCCTTTCGCCCAGTCATGGTGGCGTTGTTGAGGGTCACCCTTCAGCCAAAGACTGGACAGGCTATAAAACAAAATGAAATGAAAGGGGCATGCCAGCCCAGCATCAAGGACTGGAAGGCGGGAGGGGACAGCAGAGCTGGTGACAGGGAACCCAAAGTTGAGAAGGAAGAGTGTTGACATGTTATGGTGTTGTTAACTAATGTCACAAAAGAATGTGTATAGTGACTGTTTAATAGGAAGCTAGTTTGTTCTGTAAACCTTCATCCAGTCTGCCTTCATCTAAATTCCCAAACAATGAGTACTTGCTCTCAGAGCCGAGAAGGCGGTGGGGGCGGGGAAACCAGGTGACTTTAAATGAAACGAGCAGAATGGAAGTATTAGCAAATGCCGACACATTTTATAAAAAGTGACCAATGTCCCTGTACAAACTGCACAGAAACCAGTAAATGAGAACCTAATTTTGTGCGTAAACTTTCACTGAAAACACAGTAGGATATTATTTAAAAAACAACAGTGTGTTCACTTTCACATTCTGTGGGTTGACCAAGCACTTCCCGCTCACATGGTGTGTGAGCCAGATGAAATCTTTCTGCTGAGTTTCTTTTTAGATTAAGCTGACCAGAGCTATTTCTATTGCTGGTAATTCCGGGTCACGAATGGGAACAGCAACTTGGTACCTGACAGTGGGTTCCAAGCTGAAGGCCCCTGAAGAAATCCAGGATATTTGAGACTGACAATCAGGGCAAAACAAAGTCAAAGGTAGCGAGACTTTCAGCTGTATCTGGGGAGAGGACACTGCCTGTGGTGCCAGTGCAGAGACCACGACGTTTCCGAGAACTGGGTGGAAGCTGCTGGGAAAAACGGGCATGGAGAATTCCAGGACATGATGTAGGATGCCTTATTTTTATGCACTGAATATCTCAAAGCCAGAAAAGGATACACTTAAATCACCCTCTCCCTTGCGGCCAGGAGGAGAGAAACAGGTTTTGTAGAATGCGGGTGGATTAGTAAGTAGCAGCTCTAAGAGCTGCCTCCGACTGTCCCTGATGTTACCAGCCTGCTGGGGACCTACTGATCCCACAAAGGCAGTTTTTCTTTGTTCTGGTGAGAAGGCATCAGAAGCAGTTTGTTTCCAACTTAGAGAAACAACACTATACGTTGATTGACCTCCTAGGGTATCTCAGTTCTTTGGCTGCATGCCACCATCACTGTCGCCAGGACCCTGGCTACCTGACTGTCTCAGAGTATGTGATGGTAGCTTAGGATGCTACTGATGGACATCATGCTGGTAACTCCTGGAGGACAGAAACTGCAGGTATCCTGGAGGTCTTGGTGAGAAGTTTGGGTACATACTTTGAGAAACAAATTCTAAGGAAATATGGGCATTTGCCATTTCTGTAATGTTTCAGGGGTGAAGGGGAGGTCCAGCGTTCTGTGAGATGTTGAGTGGTCTCTCCAATGTAAAAGGCAACGTGAAAATTATTGAACTTTTCAATCTCTTCGGTAGAGAAGAGTGTTCACTGCTGGATGTCCATCTTCATGTTTGTGAAGTAGTATGTGCCATATTCGGGGGCTTGTTCTGTCACACTGACCAATGACTTGCAAACTGTCAGCCTTGAAGGAGGTCCAGAGCAGAACACTCTCTGAAGCAAGCAGCTCTGTGTTTAGTTCTGATGCCCAAGATCTGATACTACCTGAAGTATCTGTGTTAGATGGGGATGTGATATGGAACTTATTCAAGATTTGTACAAGAATTATTGTGCAGGTCTTACTGAGTTTTGGAACAAAATTTGTCCCCACTTGATCAGCAAATGACTATTCTGTCTTTTGAGAAACAGCCCTTGTCCTGCTACTGAGCTCCAATCGAGACTACCTGCCTGGCTCTGGCCAACGGGACCATGAGACTTCAGGTGTTCTTCATAAGACAGATACTATTTGAGCCAATAAACTATAAAGTCAGAGGTGCCCAGCAGCAGCCCGTTTTCAGGTAGGCTAGGAACGTGTGTCCATGCAGGCCCTGACGGCGCAGAGTCACACGCCGGCATGCACTCAGGTTACTCCCACTTCCTGTGGGTCTCCTGGTGCCGCACTACTGTTCCTGCAGCAGCCTGTGCTGGTGACCTCATAGGGAACCCCCAGGGTGAGCCTCACAGTGGAAACTCAACCCTAATGATAGACGGCTCCATGGTCTCCAGGAGGAGCTCCCTCCAAGAGGTCCAAGAGAAGGGACTGTGGAGAAGGACATGTCAGTGTGACTTTTCCTGGGAGAAGATGGCATGAGGCGAGCATCTAGACTGATTTCTCACCTGTAGCTTGATGGACTGGGAAGGGACGTGAAAGGAACAAGATCGGGAATTAGTGATGAGAACGTGTGAAGGAGAGATCTGTGGTTGGTTCTCTCTGAGTGAGCTCAAGGCACAAGGCCATCTGGGCCTTAGAGAACACTCACCAGCAGGCCTGATTAAAGCAGAGATTCTTGATAACTGGGTGGATACCTGATCTTTGACAAGGATGTCTGTCAGCTTCTGTTCTTAATCACTGAAGCACGCTTAGCTGGACAGCTGAAGAACGTGGTCCATGGGGCAGCGCCAGACGCTGTGAGGTCAGTCACATGGACTTCCTCTCACCAGATGTGATCTGGCTTCCACCGCTGTCCAGTGCTGACTGCAGCATCCAGCTGTGAACCGACTGTAAAGATTAGCGGGCTGAGGACATGGGATCCCCTCTCATCTTTGAAGAGAAGTGTGGCTTCTCCTCACAGGAAGAGATGTTTGCTGTGCACTCCACATTGTCCTCGCTGACCAATTATATGCTGAATTTATCATGGGGACCCTGGTGGCATGGGGGGTAAGGGCTACATCTGCTCACCCAAAGGCCGGTAGTTCAGATCTGCCAAGCACTCCTTGGAAACTCTATGGGGCACTTCTCCTCTGCCCTGTAGGGTCACCACAGGTGGGAATTGACTTGATGGCAGTGGTTTAAGTTTATAATGGGAAAACCTGGTGGGTAATGGTGAAGAACTCAGCTGTTAACCACAGAGTCAGCTGTTCCCTGGAAAACCCCATGGGGGCAGTTCTACTGTGTCCTACGGAGTCGCATACTTCACAATTAATGCACCCCACACATTGCTTGGCAGAGCTCACCTAGGAAAATAGCAAGAGGTTGTGCGGTTGGCAAAAAATCCTAACATGCATGTTGTCTGTTAAAAAGTATGGTATTCACCCATATGTAGAACAAAATTTCTACCTGGGCAATGTGTTAACTGTCATAATCTTTTCTGGTTATAAAACTGAAGCTATTAATGGATGAACTTAGCCATCAGTGACAATGACTCATTTAAGGGGGAGTCTGCCACCGGGAGTCAACTGCAGGTCGTCATCTCCTCCTCCTCCACCCACTCAGGCCACTGGAGGTGCATGTCACTGTCTGCCCACCTAAGGTCCCAGGAGCCACCTGGGAGAGGACGTTAGCAGTTCCTCAGGACCTAGACATCTCTGTATCAGCTCCAGTGAGGTCAGACTGATTCGGAAGTTCTACTCAGAATCTTCTCAACAGACAGTTCAATCCAGTTTCCATTCACTTTGTCTGGTGAATGTTCACCAAGTCCTTCCTTTCTTGTGTGTCAGACACTATTTTAGGCACTAGGTGTATAACGGTGTGCACAACAGACAAAATGTGTACAACAGTGTGCACAGGCGATGAAGTCCCTTTTCTCACGGAGCCTGCATTCCAGAGGGGAGTGACTAGGGACAGTAGAACAAATAACGTTGGGTGGTGGCTTGGGCTGATAAAGCTTGGCGCCGGGTGTGTGTAGGGTTGCTGAGACGGCCTCTCTGATAAAGTGAGCAGACTTTGGAGAAGTGTGGTCCAGGTTGTGGGAACAGCCAACGCAAGGGCCTTGAGGTGGGAGCGTGGTCTCCATGTTCCTGACAGTGAGGAAGCCAGGTGGCCGGAGCGGAGGGAGCACGGAGGAGGGCAGGAGCACGGAGTGGGGCAGCCGGATCGCGCAGGCTTGCCTAGACCAGGGTTCCGGCCTTGGATTTTATTCTGAGTCAGGTGGAAAGCCCCCGCAGGGTTTTAAAGGTGACACCAGGGGCTCCGATTGATGATGTCACGAGGTCACTCATTCCCCATAGAGGACGGTTGGCCATCGTGGAAGCCAGCTCCATTCCACCACACTTCCTCTTCCGTCCCTATCCAGAAATGCCAGCTTTCTGGTTCCCTTTGTCTGCAGGACTTCCCTTTTCATTTTCTGCAGGTCTTCCTTTGGAGAGCTTCTTCTCAGAAAGAGGAGAAGGAGGAGAAAGAGAGAGACAGCAGAGGACGTAGACTGGGAGGGGGCGCGATGTCCTTGCCCTCTGTCTGATGAAGCCTCCTGGCTTCCCGGTAAAGAGAGGACTGTCCTGTGAATGGGCAGGTCCAGCCTGAGCAGCCCAGGGGCCTGTAAGCGTGCTAGATGCGGCACAGTGAGCATCTGCTCTCTTGGCGCTGGCTGACTGATGTGCTTGTTCGGGTGTCGTTCTGCCACAGGCAGGGACAGCCTGGGACCTGAACCACTGGTCCCAACTGCAGGGTGCTTTGTCTGAGGTGTAGGCGTGGGTTCCATCCTCCCCATGGGTCTTGATGCATCCTCTGGGACCCTGCTTTGACAGATGGCTATATAGGTAACAGCAATTTTTTTCTTTGAGCTTACTCTGTCCCTAAATTATGCTTAGCATTTTTAGCTGGTACCCTTTGCCATAATCTTGGGCAGTTAACAAGGTAAACACGCTGCCTATGTCGTTACCTATAAACAACATGTAAAGAGTGCTCTGGAGCCAGAAGTAGAGTCAACACAATGTCTCATGAGTAGTGAAAGTACGCACGTGTGTTTCCAATGAGTAATAGCTTCAAAACTTCCCCTTACCAGCCACGTCTTTCCCCTGTAAGATCTCAAGCATGCGTCCTTGAAGCTATGTATGGAAAGCCTGGTTGTGCAGTGGCTAGGTACTACATCTACTAACCCAAAGGTCAGCAGTTCAAATCCACCAGTAGCTCCCTGGAACCTCTGTGGAGCAATTCTGTCCTGTAGGGTCACTATGAGTTGGAATTGACTCGACAGCAGTGGGTTTGTTTTTTGTTTATGTGTATGTATAAATATATGTAGATATAACACAAATAAGTCTATCTGTACATATGTCTATATAGACTCATATGATTTGGGAGGCTGGCAAGATTGAAATTCATAGGGCAGGCCAGTAAGCTGGGAACTCAGTTAAGAGTTGGCATAGCAGTCTCCAGTCTGAAATTTGTAGGGCTGGCCAGCATGCCGGAAACAGGATTTCTATGTCACAGTCAGGGCTTTGAATTAGTTTAGTCCAGTTAGGACCCCTGCTGAGAATTTGCATTTCTACTGCACATATACTGAACCATGATATACATTTTAGCAAGATCCCCAAGTGATTCTTATGTATAGTAAAGTTTGAGAACCACTGTTTCACTTGTGGTTCTCAGAACTGGTCCCCCACCAGCAGGGTTAGCATACCTGAGAAACTGGTAGAAATATGAATTCTCGGCTGGCGCTCAAACCAGAATGAACTGGCATGAGCTCTGCTAACAGTTTTGAGGTTGGATTCTTTGTCCTCCAGGATGCCTCAGTTTTGCTGATGAAGTTTCACCCACATTTTTTAGGGTAATCTTTAATCACATCTACAAAATACCTTCCCAGCAACATCTAGGCTAGCATTTGACCAAACAACTGGGCACTGTAGCCTCGCCGGGTGACACGTAAAAGCAGCTGTCACTGTGGCTGTGATGGAAGACAGAGAAGAGGGATAAGAAGACACACTGTGCTCACTGTCACCTTTCCCCTCTGGTGACTGAAGCTCTTTGTTCTCTCATTTAGCATGTACCTTGGCTGCCTTCATCTTGTTCCAAGAAATAGTTATGTTTGAATCTCAATTTCAAGACTGAGAGCCAAACCTCACGTCTAAGGAATAATGGCACGGTAAGAGCACAGGGAGCAGGGACGGTCTGAATGACAGGCACGGGGCTTGAATCCTAGTATCCCCCAAAGCAAATCCACTGCTGTCGAGCTGATTGTGACTGACAGCGACCCTATGGTACAGGGCAGAACTGCCCAATAGAGTTTCCAAGGAGCACCTGGTGGATTTGAACTGCTGATCTTTTGGTGAGTAGCCCTAGCACTTAACCACTATGCCACCAGGGTTTCCTACAACATGGGTGGCAAATCCACTGCAGAAGACCTCTTTAAGGTGTTTAAAAAAGGAAGCAAAGATGTCACTTTAAGGTCTCAGGTGTGCCTGACCCAAGCCATGGTGTTTTCAGTTGCCTCAAATGCATGCAAAAGCTGGACAGGAATAAGGAAGACCAGAAGAAGAACTGATGCCTTTGAACCGGCATGCTGCCCAGGGACACCACTGACCCCATCGACGCCGGGAGAACTAACAAATCCGTCTTGGAAAGTTCAGCTGGAGTGCTGCTTAGAAGCCAGGAAGGAGAGACCTCATCTGACACTCTCTGGTCATGTTATTAGGCGGGACCAACCCTGGAGAAAGCCATCATACTTGGCATACGAGAGGGCCAGCGAAAGAGAGAAGACCCTGAACTGGATGGAGTGACACAGCGGTGGCCCCAGTGGCCAGGGCACAGCAACAGTGTGGGGACAGCGCAGGACGGGGCAGGGTCTCGTTCTGCTGTACACAGGGCAGCTGCACGTCAGAACCGACTCCACGTCACCGCCACCAACATGCTGCTGTCAGCTCACGGTAGGGAAGACTCACGGAGGGGGCCTCACTCAGAACGTGGGTGCCGTCAGCTAGCGGGGGGACTTTTCAATCTGGGTATCTCCACGGGTGTTATCTAGAAGGAGCAAAGACACAGTGCAGCTGGATCTCTAACTGGCAAAAAGGCAGCAGCTGCTTAAATTAGCTTAAGAGGGTGTCATGGACTGAATTATGTCCCCCCTAAAATAAGTGTAGCCATGTGGCCATGATTCCCTGTATTCTATGACTGTCCTTGTTTTGTAATTCTATGCTGTATGTTAAAGGATTAGGGTGGGTCTGTGAATCCTTTCATAGGATCACCTCCCTGCTCCACTGCAAAGGGAGTTGCCCTGGAGTGTGGTTGCCCCACCCTTAATCCTTTCATCCTGGGAGAGACAAAAGAAAGGGAAGCGGGCTGAGAATTGGGAACCTCACACCATCAAGAAAGCAGCACCCGAGGAGTGCGTCCTTCAGACCTGAGGTTCCTGCGCCAAGACGCTCCCTGGTCAAAGGCTGATACAATACTGGACTTTCCTCCAGAGCCCACAAGGGTGAAAACTTTCCCCTGGAGCGGACATCCTGATTTTAGACTTGTAGACTACTGGACTGTGTAAGAATAAACCTTTGTTTGTTAAAGCCATCCACTTTGTGGTATTTCTGTTAGAGCAGCACTAACTGACTGAAATAGAAGGGATGTTTGGTACGTTTGTGGTTCACACGGTAACCTTGTATCTTCTGCCCTTAGCTAAGATTAGGACGTGGTCTTGTGTTCTCCAGCTGGAACACGTAACAGCTTTGAAAGTCATCTAGTGCTGCTCTAACAGAAATACCACAAGCAGAGGCTCTAACAAACAGAAATTTATTCTCTCACACTCTAGGAGGCTGGAAGCCCGAGCTCAGGGTGCGGGCCCCGGAGGTGGCTCTTTGCTGTCTCCAGATTCTCTCACGCTCCAGGGGACCTGAAGCCTGAGCTCAGGGTGCGGGCCCTGGGGGGAGGTTCTCTGCTGGCTCTGGCGGACAGTCTTTGTCATCTTCTCCTGGACTAGGAGCTTCTGAGACACAGAGACCCTGGTCCTTTCCAAAGGATGCATTCTGCTCCCTCCTTCACTACTTGTTTCCTGCTAATAAGAGGTCCCCAACTCTCTGCTAGCTTCCCTATCCCCTTATAAGCCAAAAGATTGCCTCAAGGCAGAATACACTTCCCCACACTGGGCCCCTGTCCTACTGCTCCCCATCTTCTGTCATTAACGTCACAGAGGCAGGGTCCACAACACACAAGAACTTCACACAAGCCCAGGAATCATGACCCAACTAAGTCACTACACACATCTTTTGGGGAGACACAATTCAATCCATGATAATAGCCAGCTGCAAAAACCACGATTAATAGAAACAAAATGATTATTCACCTTTGTAATATGTCCTAAAGGCAGGGCTCCAGATTATAAACCCCAGCGAGGAAAACATGCCCTAGAATCCAACTGGGCTGGTTTTAAAGAGCACGATGGTCTTTTATTTTAGCTTAAACAACAACCTGAGTGTGCTCAGCCCATTTAAAAGGTGTTCACAGGAGCCCTGAGGACTTGGGCTTCGGTGCATGCCCTGACTCTACAGCTTCCAAGATCGGGTCATTGGTGGGACATGCACCCTTAGCAGACAGACAGACATAAAACAGTTTCCTTTGAGTTGATTCTGGCTCATGGTAACCCCATGTGTTTCAGCATAGAATGGTGTTCCGTGGCGTTCTGCGGGGTTTTCCTTGGCTGTTTTTTCGTAAGTAGCCCTTCAGGTCTTCCTTCCCAGGGAGCTTGCAGTGGATCTGAATTTCCAGTCTTTCATTTAGCAGTCAAACTCAGCAACTGTTGGTGAGACAGGGACATGAAAGGCCAGCCTGTCCACACCTCGGAACATTTCAGAGTGATAAGCAAGTTATTTTATCACCCACACCTGGGGACGAGTTGCTTAATTTATTACTAAAGGTATTTTTCAGAGAAGCCAGTTTGGACCCAATTCAGAGGCATACGCAGGTGAAACACAGGTGACCACTAGGTGTCCTTCCATTGGGGGCACCACAGAGCTGCACTCAGGACTGGGGAACTGAACCACAGGAGCAAGAAACTGGGAAGATGGGACACCCCATAATAAGTCCTGCTACCAGTCCCAGAAGCCCTCACGGTAGGAACCATGCTGAAGTCTGTGTGCGCACACAATCAAGGGACACTCAGAGGCCCGCCATCCAAACAAGGGAACACTTTGATGCCCATCGCTGATTTGTTGTCCCCATCTGTACCCCAGGTGTAGACCTGCTATGAGAAGCCAGCCCTGAACTTGCTCAGTGGCACCGCCTGCTGCACCCGCCGCCCCCCCCCCCCCACTCGCCCTGGTCAAAGCACTTCCCTTTTCCAATAAAGATTTCTCTCCTAGGCTGGCCAGGTCACCCCGAGTGATTCTCTGTCACAGGCCTGACAGGGACCCTTGAGGGTCTTTAAAGACCCCTGGTAACAGTTTACATCACCCAGAAACTGCACCTTTGGGGACACCTACCCCTAGCGCCACCCCACCACTGTAGAGTCCTGGTGGTTAGTGGTTATGAGCTGGCTGCCGGCCTGAAGTCAGCCTGCAGTGTGAACTTACCAGCTGTTGCTGAGCGACCTGCGGGCACCGCGGCTCTGCCCAGTGGCCTCGCTGTGAGTCGGGAGTGACTTTGGGACACTGAACAACAGCTGTTGTGCAACATTATTGTCGGCTTACCTTTCTTACTAATTTGGCTAATGAATTCTGTATACTGATTACCTATGGCCTTCAGGAGCCTGATGGGAACCTTGGTGACGCAGGGATTAAGCACTGCATCTGCTAAAGAGAAAGGGGGCAGTTTGAATCTGCCTGGTGCTCCTTGGAAACTCTATGGGGCATTTCTACTCTGTCCTATATGGTTGCCATGAGTCAGAATTGACTCGACAGTTGTGGGTTAGGGTTTAGGAGTCCCTGGGTGGTGCAAGCGGCTGAGGGCTTGGCCATCACCTGTGAGGTTGGCATTTTGACCCACACGGAGGTACATTGGAAGACAGGCCTAGTGATCTTCTCCACAGAGGTCAAAGCCAGGAGAAACCCATGGTGGACACACGAGGTCACCATGAATTAAGAGTAAATGGTACAGCACGTGGTGCGACCCACTAATAATTCATGGCCGTCTATTCGATTCCATCTTTAGTGACCAACAGGATGGACCAGAACCACACCAGATCAGAACTGCACCACAGGGTTTCCAAAGACTGGCTGGTGGATCTGAGCTGCCAACCTTTTGGTTCTTAGCAGACAGGCTCTTAACCACTGTGACCAAGGGTCCCTTATATGGCATAGTATATTATTATTGTCATGATTTGAACTGTGTCCTCCCCAAAAATGCATGTAGCCATGTGGCTGGGCCATGATTTCTGATATTTCGTGACTGTCCTCCGTTTTGTGATTTTCCCAGGCTGTATGTTAAAAGTTACGGTGGGGCTGTGAATCCCTGTATAAGATCACCTCCCTGTTCCGCTGTCCGCTGTAAAGGGAGTTTCCCTGGGGTATTGGTTGCATGACCCTTTATCCATTCATCCTACAGGAGACAAAAGGAAAGAGAAGCCTGCGGAGAGCTGGGAACCTCACACCTCCAAGACAGAGAGCAGAGCAGGTGCTTTGGACCCAAAGTTCCTCTGCTGAGATGCTCTCCTGGAACTTGGACTCAGCCTACTGGATTGTGACAGTTTCTCCTGTGGAATGGACCTATAACTCACAGATGGATTTGCAGCTTACTGGACTGTGTCAATAAAGTTTCTCTTCATGAAACCATCCACTCGTGGTATTTTCTGTTAGACCAGTACCAGGTGAGTAAAACAATTATAAACACTTGGTCTTTTATCCACTGTCAGCTGGTAGGTCCCTGAGATGGCAAGTTTAGTGGACTCAGAGAAAACTTACGATTGCATGCTGATTCAGCCACTTACTATGTAAGAGACTCTGGGCAAATTGTTTTTCTGAGCCTGAGTTTTTCGACATGAGACTGTGCTGATACTTGTCTCATAGAACTATGAGTATTTGAGTTAGTGTATAGTAAACTAATATCTACTAGTAGACCATCCACTCTTGTTATCTCCTTTAATGATCACAACTGTCCTGTGCGACAGAGGACTCACAGCGCAGCGGTTAAGTGCTACATCCGGTAACCGAAAGGTCGGCAGTTTGAATCCACCAGCGGCACCTTGAAAACAATATGGGGCAGTTCTGCTCTGTCCTGTAAGGTCGCTGTCAGCCAGTTGACTCGATGGCAGCTAGTCTGGTTTGGCTTTTTTATTCTACTACTTTATTTATAGGGGCTAGAGAGTCACGCCGCCCAGTGGTGCTGACAGGATTTAAACTCTACCCCCGCGATGCCAGCGCCCAGTTCTTAACCCCTCTGAATTTAGTGCTAGGTTCCAGAGCCCACCATGAAGTCTCTCCCAAAGAAGGCCCTTAACCTCTAAAAACGTCTACTTTCCAAGTTTGATTATCAGAAGTTCATCCCGGGAGCTGATCTCCCCTCGGGGCCGGGCCAAAACTCCATTTTGGCCAGCCCAGGCGCCCAGGCTGCTCTTCTGGACCCTCGTCTCTCGGAGGCGCCCGGGCGGGGTTTATTGTGACCTTACCGTACTGCTAACAAGGTCCCTGCTGGTGAGCGGCATGACGTCAGCGGTCGCCAACCCCCTACCTGGGCCCCACCCACCCAACCCCCCGCCTTCGCGGGGCGTCCTTAGCAACGAGCGCGCTCACGCCCCGCCCCTTCCGGGCGGCGCGGCGCGAGGCGTGAGGCGCGGGCCGTCACTGCGCCTGCGCGCAGCCGCAACCGCCAGTGGGCACCCTTGGGCCCCCTGTGCCCCCTCCCTCTCCTCCTCCTCCTCGGCCGCCGGGAGCGCGACACCAACATGGAGCCCGAGGACCTGCCGTGGCCGGGCGAGCTGGAGGAGGAGGAGGAGGAGGAGGAGGAGGAGCCGGGGGACGAGGTGGTGGTGGTGGAGGAGGTGGAGGGGGAGGAGGCGCCGCGGCCGGACCCCGACTTCAGCGACGGCGGGGAGAGCTCGGACGGGGAGGAGGACGAGGAGGCCAAGGCCTGGCTGCAGGCGGCCCCCGCCCGGCCCTCGCCCCCGTGGCGCCCCGCCCCGGGCGTCGAGAAGGCCTGCGCCGAGGAGGTGAGCCGGCCCGGCCGCGGGGAGGCGGCGCCGGCAGCCCGCGCTCTGCCGGGGCCGCGGGGGGCGCCAGTCCCGGCGGCTGACAGGAAAAACGTGGGAACGCGTGGCAGTCCGGTCGGTTCCGACTCGCAGCGACCCGACGGGCCAGGGTAGAGCTGCCTCACGGGGTCTCCGTGGACCGCCTGGTGCAGTCCGACTGCCCGCCGGTTAGCTGGCAGCCGAGCGCGCAGCCCCGCTGCACCACCGGGTCTCCTGACGGACCGTCGGCGCGCGCTCTTTACAGCAGGGAAAGGCTTCTGCAGAGTGTCTCCGAGCGGCGCCCGCTTTCGGAGGAGACGTGTGTCCGCCCCTCGGTGGCTCCAGGCGGTTTGGACCACACCCGTGTTGGGAGGGACCTCTGTCCCCCGGGGGTGTGGTTGGGACGCTCGCGGGGGCAGGCGGGTTGGTGATGCCCGACGGGAGGGGAAGCGCCCTGTGGCCGGGGAGCGGGCGGTTGCCGGGGACTGTCTTGTTGGGGAGACTCCTAGGAGATCAGTTTGCAACGCGGGACGCCCCGAGGGGGTTGGGATTATGTATCAGCGGCTCAGGCCGTCCCAGGGGCTCCCGCTGGCTGTGCCCACTGCGCCCGCGTTAGCAACGACAAAGAGGCCCCAGCTGGTAGGAGGGACCCGGAGGGGCCCCGAGGGACGAGGGTTCCTCTTCACCTGCGGGCATCCATCCGGGGGAACAGGAACCACGACGGTGCAAGGGGGAGAACGAGCTGGCTTTCGTGCCTAGCCGGTGAACACTGTTTTAGAAATAGCTCTGCGCTAAATGCACTGCTTTTCGAGGAGAGAGAGAGAGGAAAAAAGCTTGCCATGTAATTGGAATGTGAATTCATCAGACATTAGGGTTTCTATCCTGCAAGGTACAGTGTGGGGACAAAAAGAAGCTGAAGGTGTCTCGCAGAGGACTGCTGCTTGAGATACCATGTGAGTAGTGGGAGGTGAGGCCACCCTAGACTAGATCTGAGCTGTTGAGTACAGTTGCCACCAGCCGTTGGTGCCCTTGAAGTTTAAATTTTAATTGATTACAGTAAATCCAGTGCCTCCATGTTGAGCCACGTTTTCAGTGCTCGGTGGCCACCCATGGCTAGTGGGTGCCCTGTGGAGCTCTGCAGGTGTAGAACAGTTCTGTCGTCCTGGGAGTTCTCATGGGCAGTGATGGTGTGGAGACAGTTGATGACCAAGCACTTGGGCTGTTCGGTGGATATTCCCGTGGGGGTGGCCTTAATGGGCATTCGTCATTTGCCACAGGTGGTGTGGATTCCGAGGGAGCCTGGTTAATCCAAACGTTCTGGTCCCCGCCTTGGCAGCGTGGACAGTCTAGAGAGAGAGGCTGACTGGTCACTGATGGTCACTTAAATCCAGGTGGAACTGATGGGTGCTGACACTGCCATGGCAGTGTGCGGGAAGGGAATCTGACTTCTTCAATGAGGCTGGGGACAGCTTCCCGAGGAAACTGTGGCTGAGCTGAGACCCGAAGACAGGAGGGCAGCCAGGGCACCCGGGGAGTGGGGGGGCAGGGCTTGCTGGTTACAGAAAGTCACTGTTGTTAGGGAGCATGACTGGAGATGCTGAGGACCCAGCGACCAGAGCCGGTGGAGCACGGACTGCAGGCTCTGTGGGCCATACCAAGAATTCAGTTTATCTTTGGGGACTATGGAAAACCCAACCCAACCCACTGTTGCTGAGTTGATTCCGACTGACAGTGACCCTACAGGACAGAGTAGAGCTGTCCTGTAAAGTTTCCAAGGAGTGCCTGGCCGACTCGAAGTGGGGACCTTTCGGTTAGCTGATGTAGCACTTAACCGCATTTCCTGTGGGGGGACGTCAGCGAAATTGTTGTAAATGATAATCGAGTGATAAGATTTAAGTTTCAGATAGATCAGTGTAGCGGCGTGTCAGCAGGTGTGAGAAAGCATGTCATGGAGAAAATGTTTCACCTGTTTCTTGCTAGGGACGTGTAAACTGAATTTTCTTGAAAAACGTGTTTTTGTAGCATTTGATGCGGAGGTGTACAGTGTTCCAAGGGTGAGACCAAACAACGGTGGCTTTTCACTCAGGCTGCTCTCAGGTTACAGGGAAAACGCGTTCGATTGGCTGTCAGACCTCCTCTCACTGGGTGACACGAGTGTCAGCCCTGGGGTGCCTGGGAGCCCTGGAGGCGTGATGATGAATAGTTTGGTTGCTCATCAAAAGGTCAGCTGTTCAAATCCACCAGGCACTTCTTGAAGTTCTGTGAGGCATTTCATCTCTGTCCTGTAGAACTGACTTGATGGGAACAAGTGTGGTGATTCGGTCCGACTACTGCTGACTCCAGGAGCCCTGGTGGCGTGGTGGTTAAGTGCTCGGTTGTGGACCGAGACGTTTCTGGTTTGAGCCCACGCAGCCACTCCTCAGGAGGAAGACCTGCCCATCTGCTCCTATGAAGAGTATAAGCTGGAAAACCCTATGGGATGGTTCTGCTCTGTCCCATTGGGGTCTCTGTGAGTTTGAAGTGATTTCTGGCATCTGACAACAGCGTCAGTGAGACCAGGCTAAGCTGTGACAAGGTTTAACGTCACAGCAGATGGTGACGAGTTCAGGGAAGGGAGGAATGGAGCTGCCTTGCTGTTCGGTTCTTGGGCAGTCCACGCAGGTCATTGCAAGTACCTGTCCTTGTCATTCTTAACCTGGAACTTCCTCGCTGTTTTGGGAAAGATGAACTCAGTGCTGGGGCTTGGTACCCCTAGAAGGTGTGGGTCTTCAGCGTCTAACCATGTCAGCAGCAGGCCTTGGGAATATTTTTCACATTTCTGTGGGCAGCTTTTTCTGCCATTCTTCACCCCTGGCCTTCGTCCGCAGGTCAGCGTTTCGGACAGGCCCTATAGGCGGGAGAAGATGCCTTCCCCTTCCAGCTCCACTCTCCCGGTGCACGCCCGCCTGTGATTCTTTGTCTTTATGACCCTTAATGTACTTTGTGGTCTTCATACACATCCTTCCCTGGCTTTTGAAGATAAAAGCTAGTTATCGTATGCTTTTCTGTTAAGGAACTGCTGGATTTTATTTATAAATGAAATTGGTTCTAAGCTTTTTTTAAAATCTGTCAAATGTGACATCAGTATCATGGCATTTTCATAAAAGGAACTGGGAAGATAACGACTTTTCCAGGCCCTGGAACAGTTTGAGCATGTAGGGATTTTTCTCAGGTGCTCAGAAACCTCACCGGTGCGCCTGCTGCAGCACACTGCCGGATCGAGCCTGCCTGTTGGCAGTGCTGAATCCTTTGGCTGGATTTGGGCTGACGGGGTTTGTGGAGGGTTTTTACGTCTTCATAAAGGACGTTAGTCTGTCACTTTCTGTCCTTGTCATGTTTGTGTCTGGTTCCAGTGTCAGAGTGATAACCAGCCAGTTGCCACTGAGTCACTTCAGAGTCATGGTGACACGTGTGTCAGAGTGGAGCTGTGCCCCATAGGGGTTTCAGTGGCTGATCTTTTGGAAACAGGTTGCTCTGCCTTCCCTCAGAGTCCCTGTGTGTGGCCTGAAACCCCCAGCCTTTTAGTTAGTGGCTCAGCTCTTCAGCCTGCACCGCCAGGAACTCCAAGCAGAGTGACACTGGCGTCATAACATGACTGGACTCAGGATAGCTTTTGTGTTAGTTTCCTAGGGCTGCCACAACACAGTCCCACAAAGCAGATGGCTTGAAGTACAGACGTTTCTAGTCGCACAGTTTTGGAGGCTAGAAGCCTGAATCAGGGCCTCTGGTTTAGTAGCCATGGGCATCCCTTGGTGTTCCTGATACTCTTTGGCATTCCCTGGCGTTCTTCAGCATTTCTTGACATTCCTCGGCCTTACTTGGCACTCCTCGGCATTCCCTGGCACTCCTTGGCGTTCCCTGGCACTCATCATTCTTTGGTGTCTCTCAGTGTTCCCTGCTATTCCCTGGCATTCCTGGTATCCCTCGTCGTTCCCTGGCATTCCGTGGTATTCTTCCACATTCTTGGCTTGCATATGGTGCCACCAGAGTGGCCAGTCTCTTGGTTGGCGGCGTAGCCCTTAGACCCTGCACTGGCATGGCTCCCTTCCCTTGCTGTAGTTCATGCACTCTCTATGGGATTTACGTTTGAGGAGGGCTAGTGGTTAAGAGCAGTGACTGCAAATCTGAAACTTGGCAGTGGGAATCTTCTGGTTGCTGCATGGGGACCCTGTGGGCGATCCTGCTCTGTCCTGTAGGGTCACTGTGAGTTGGAGCTGACTTGACGGCGGTGGGTTTGGGGTTTAGGTCTTTTAAAGAATGTGAGTAAGGAAAGTCAGCTAGTGTAGAGAGGTGGCGCACAGGCGTCTATTCTCAGGTGAGCCTTGCCCACCCCGTCTGCGCCACTGTCTGGTGTCATTGTCCTAGTTCAGTGCAGCCTTGTTGGCTCTGCGTGGTGTCACCTGTCTGTGTGTGGGTGACCAGCTGCCGACTGATGCGCCTATACTGTTACACAGGCGCCCTGTAGACGGGTCCCTCGAAGACAGGAAAAGTGTGCAGTTACAGTGTCTGTTGTAATGTCCATGTCATCGCTGCCATTGGCACTCTTTGTTTCATGCAAATAGGAGTTGCCATCTGGTGTCACTTGCTTTCCGCCTGAGGCTTCCTTCTGCGTTAGTCACATCCGCTGTGAGCAAATTCTCACTTTTTGTTGGTCTCAGAGGTTTCTTTCTTTCTTTCCTTTAAAATTTTGCTTTCCCTTTTGAAAGGCGGTCTTGTTGGCTGTGAGTGTCAGCTCTTGTCTGACAGTGTTTTCGTTTTTCCTTTCAGCATTTGAGCCCGTTGGCCCCCTGGCCTCCACTGTCTGACGGGAAGATGGCTGCTCGTCTCCGTGCAGCCATCTGTGTCTGATTATGATTGAATGAAAATGTACATTCCCATATAAATTTGCATGCTGCCCTACATGCAGTTCCCACTGCTCTCCCTGCGTGGTGACAGCACACTCTTCCTCTCTGCTCCATACATGTCTTATCTTTCCAACAGTCTCCTATCTTCTCCTGTCCACCCATTCCCCTTCCTCCTGTATGAGGTCAACAGGACGATCTCCTGTAGATGGCTAGAACCATAAGGTGCCCACACAGTATGGTCACTCTGCGTCACCAAGTTCAATCCATTGCTGTCTGAAAAGCTGACCTTCATTATGATTTACGGACAGGGGCAGCATCTGGGCCAGGGGCCCTGCTCCCAGGAGAACTCCGAGGCCTCTGGACCATCAATTGTGGTCTTTTAGTGGAGATCTCAGGGTGCACCCCTATTTATACTTGTGTTGCCAGTGAGACTCAACTTTGTGAGCTCCATCGTGGCTATCACTGGTGGTGGCCGGGCACCATCTGGTTCTTCCGGTCACAGGTTGATGTAGACATCCACTCACGCGGGTCAGTCTGTCTTCTGGATTCTTTCACCTGTGTCGTCATGGACCTTGGTGATCATCCGTTCCTGCTGAGTTGGGACCATTTGCTGTACCCTCAGATGGCAGCTTGGCAGCTTTTAAGACCCCAGACGCCACTCACCAATGTGGGATGCTGGGAGACCTCATTAGCAAAACGCTAGTTGTACTGATTGACCTCGATTTCCCCTGAGAGCGCGGTCCCCAGCCCTGCACCCCAGCTGCTCTTTCCTTGCAATACTGGGTTAAGCTGGGAGGAGTATACAAGTTGTGTTGAAGTCCCACTAATGTTGATCTTCTTACTAATGTGTGCTGTCACCAATTTCACCCAACCAAATTTCTAACAATTATCTAAACCCTCCCTCCTTGCACTCCCGCCCTCTCCACCCCTGCAGCCCTCAGAGTCTTTTCTGTTATGTGTGAGTCTGCTTTTAAGTTCTTGTCGTAGGGGTCTCATACAATATTTGTCCTTCTGTCGCTGACTACTTTCACTCAACCTAATGTCCTCCAGTTGAAACCAGCTGAAGAGATGTTCCCTGCGATCGTCGTTCTGTACCACTGCTTAGTGTTCCATTGTTCTGTTTTTTTTGTTCCTCCCTATTTCTCCTTGTCTTCTAGCCTGTTGGCTGTAACGTGACTGCAGGTGGACTGCTTGCTGCAGTTACTCTCTTTGGAGTTTGTTGAGTTTCTGAGGGTCGTAGATTAATTTTTAAGATAAATTTGGAATGTTTTCAGTTGCTGCTTCCTGAAGTACTTTTCCTGCTCCTCTGGCTTTCTCCTCGACTTTCGGTCCGCTCGTCAGAGACGCGCTGGTGTTCCTAATGGGCTCTCACAGTCGCTCGTCCTGGTTTCTCAGTGTTGTTCAGGTTGTAATCTCTTACAACCTCTTCACACTGGCTGACTCTTCTGTCAGATGGTCTCTGCCATTCCACCTCTCTTGTGAATTTTACATTTTGTTTTATGTAATTTTCAACTCCAGATTTCCATGCAATTTCTAAAAATCAGCTTTCTCACTATATTTAGTGAGAGTGCTGTCGTGCCTTCTTTTAGTTCTTTAAGTACAGTTTTCTTCAGTTGTTTGAATGTATTGGTAAACGCTGTTTTGCAGTCTTGCTCTGCGGAGCCCACGGGGCCTCTCCACTGTCTCTGAGGCCTGCCTTTTTTTTACCCTGTGCATAGTCGTGTTTCCTTTTTCTTTGCGTGCCTCGTAATTTTTTGTTGTTAAAAACTAGTCATTTTGTATATTACAGTGATTCCGAACTCTGCTCCTGCTTCCATTAGGCGCAGTGGTGTACTTGGTCATTGATTCTCAGTGACTTGGCTGGGCTTGTTATAGCCCATCTGTTCTTGCAGGGTGTGCCCTCTTGAAGTCCTTGCTCAGAGTGTTTTCATTTTGTTTATGTCTTTTCGGGTGACTGTGGGGGTCACAGGCCTTGGTAGTGCAGTGGTTAATTGCCTAGCCGCTAAGTTGAAAAGTCATCTTTACAAACCCACCAACCTCCGTAAAGATTTATGGCCTTGGAAACCCTGTGAACAGTTCTGCTGTGCCTTACAGGGCTGCTGTGAGTGGGAACCAACCCAGTGGCAGTGGGCAGGTGGGGGCCGTGGGCAGGCGGGGGCTGTGGGCAGGTGGGCATAGCCCCATCTTTGGCATAAGCCAGTTCAGTTTTGACCCTTCAGTGCTGTGTGTGTGCGCGTGCGTGCCCGCCGTGGAGGCGGTTAGTACAGTCCCGTGTTCAGCCAGGCAGCGGTAATTGTGGTCCTCATTCTCGTTGCTCCTGAGCGTGCGCGCAGCTGGGAGCGTGCACGCAGCGCCCGGACTTCACAGAAGGTACCTCCCGGCCCCAGTAACTTAGGGCTGAGTTGGTGTTTGCTCAGAGGTTGTGTTGAAACCCCCTGTGTCACTGAGGTGATGAGGTGGTGTGCAGCCTGGTGAGTGTTTTCAGGTCGCTTCTGGGTCTTGTCTGATTTTTGTTGGGCGGGTGGAGCCCGGTGCCCGTTTTCTGTAGTTCTTTGCACACGTCTTTAAGAGCGGTCTCCCTCTTAGTTGCTCTCCGCTATTAGCAGTGCTCTGAAGCGTGGTGTGCTCCACTTTCCTGCAGCGCAGCAGCGGCCCTCTTGGCCTGCGGGGCTTTCCCGGGTAAAGTGCTCGCCTCCTGCCCCTGGATCTGGGGCTGAGGACCTGCCTTTCCCTGAGGGACTTCCCTGCCCTGCAGGTGGTCGCTGGCGTGGGGGTCCGTAGTTCGTTTTCTATCCTGTCCTAGTCATCTAGTGCTGCTTTAAGAGAAATGCCACAGATAGATGGCTTTAAGAAGAGAAATTTGATTTTGTCACAGTCCAGTAGGCTACGAGTCTAAGTTCAGGGTGTCTGCCCCAGGGGAAGGCGTTCTCGGTTGGCTGTTCAGGAAGGTCTTTGTCATCAGTCTTCCCCTGGACAGAGAGCTCCTGATTGGCGGGGACCATGGGTCCTTTCCAAAGGTTGCGCTCAGCTCCTCGTTTATTTCCCAGCAGGCTGCCCCAGGGCACCGTCTGATCACACATGCTGAGTCCTGCCGCAGCCACACGACCGCTGCCTGTCTGCCCTTGCCGACCTTGCACAGGCAGGGTTTACAGGGCAGAGGAGCGTCGCCTGTGCCAGCAGTGAAGCTGACTGCTGCACAAATGTTTTTGGGAACACAGTTCAGTCCGTGACACATCCTGAGGCTTCTGCCCCACGAGTGCCTGTAGGGAAAGACAGACTCAATTCTCTTGGGCCCATTTGGTTGGAAGAGTTTCTGTGTCATAGGGCTTGGATAATAAGAATTGCCAGCAACCTGTCCCTCCCGGGATGAAATCATAGCCCCAGACTGGGAGCTGAGAGGAGAGGGATCCCCTGTCTTCCTGGCCGCCTGTGTCCAGGGTCAGCTTGTGATACCACAGAGTAGAGGAGGGGGAGACAGAGCGAGTCATGACTCAGGTGCTGTGGATTCACTTTGTTCATGATGATAAAATGTAGATTTTTATAGAATGAATGTTTCTGCTTTTACTGTGTGTCCTTAGGGCTGTTTCCAGAGACTCGAAGTATCTTTTCTCCCCTACTTGTTGAGTTGTGGCTTTGCTAGGAAAAGGGCCCGTTGAGTTCCTTCCTTGGCAGTTCTGGAGCAACACATCCAGTCTCCCACTTGTTCTATTCTGTATTTCACTCACGGGCCACTTACTTTTGAGTAGTTTCGTGTCAGCTTACGTTGTTCACTCCCAGTGCGTTTCATAGGCCTTAGCTCAGCCCTGTAAATGAGGGTGAATAAAGCTGTGGACCTGTCTTATTTGGCTTAGGGCAGAACTCTACCCAAAGGCACTTCAGTCACAGATGAGACCATTGTTGATGATACCGGTTTGGTTTGAAAGCACTCTTCAGAACTCTGTTTCAGATGTTTGGGTTACACCACTGTCCACAAGGAACTGAGGAGAAGTGTTTCACTGTAGGTGGGGCTGTATGAGAGAGGTGGTTCACGGTAGGTAAGGACCGTAGTAGACGAGGTTCGTGTAAGGAGGGACTTTATCAGAGAGGTGGTTCACGGTAGGTGGGGCTGTATCAGAGAGGTGGTTCACAGTAAATAAGGCTGATTAGAGAGGAGGTTCGTGGTAGCTAGGTCTTTAGTAGGAGTCACTTTCACTGATGAAATCTGTCAGGTGAGTGCTAAAAATAAGTTCTGGAAAATGGATTATTTTTTTATTTAATTTAGTTTTTCGTTGTTGAGAATATGCACAGCAAAACACAGACCAGTTCAGCAGTTTCTAAATCTGCCACTTGGTGACACTGGTTGCATTCTTTGAGTTGTGTTACTGCTGTCACACTCCCTTTCTGAGTTTTTCCTTTCCCGTTGACATAAATTCATTGCCCCTAGGAGAAGAACCTTTTTGTATTGTAAAGTTTAGGTTTAACTTTTAGGTTTTCTGTGACCTCGTAAACGTGAGTGGGTACTCGGTCACATTGAGGGGGTCATCAGAGTGCATCTCTGAATATTTTATCATTGGATTTCTGTGGATACGCTGTGAGCGGAGCTCTCCTGTTTGTGGCAACCGTGAAGCAGGGGATTTCAAGGCAGGGCGCCCTGCTCCCACCCAGCCTTCCAGAGCCTTGCAGGCCATCGTTCCGCACTTGTAGTCTCTTGTTCTTCCCTCGAGGGCTCCGAGAAGGCCAGCCAGGCCAAGGTGTTGGCATTGTGGTTAAGTAGCTAAGGGTTTCACATTTCCAGAATAAGTGCACAAAACAGTTCCTTATTTTTCATCTCTTAAGAGTTCTTGAGAAGCAGGATGGAGGCCCCATGATGCTTCACCTTTTGAAAAACCCTCCAAGAGGAGTGAAATGAGGTGATGTATGTGTGTATAAAAATACATGTACATATGTATATACACGTGTAAGTGCGTATGTGTATAAATACATATACTAAAATAGAATATATAGCAAAGTGGATGTAAAAATACGTACTTATATGTATATACGTGTGTATGTATGTATGTTACATCTACGTACTAAAATAGAATATATAATGAAGTGGAGTCTTGCCGTAAACATAACTTAGAATTGGCTAAACTGTTAAAACCCAAAATGGCTGTGCGTGAGCTGAGTAAGGTGCTGAGAAAAGACAAAGTCCTGGTGAAGAAGTAAAGGTGAGAAACACAGCTGCCAGGTGGACCTGGCCACGGGTGGTCTGAGCGATGGTAAAGACCATAACCAGTCAGAGAGCAGTCCGCAGCGTGAGGTACCGGAAGATAGGACGTGTGGACTGACCGGTAACAACCGGAACCGAGCAAACAACTGGTATGAAGACCGCAGCACTCTGCGCTGGGGGGGCAGCAGTCTCCTTCGGGGGCCTGTGCCCACGGTCTGCTGCTGTGACCTCGTTTGCCTCGTCCTCGAAGGCCTGGGGGTGCCGTCCCCACTGGGAGTGTGTGCCTGGGGTCTGTTGCTGGGCCTCATCTTCAAAGGACTGGGGCACAGCCTCGTCCTGAGAGTCTTCCCCTGCTGGTTTGCCGTGCTGTGACCTGATCCTGAAACCTCATCGGCTTCGCCCTCGGGTTGGTTCCAGTGACTGTGGCTGGTTTCCCATTGCTGCCAAAGCCTCCGGTGCTGTCCCTGTCGGCAGACCTGCCGCTGAGACACTGTGTCGTCCTCCTGACTCGGTCAGCCTCCGGTGGTGTCCCTGCCGGCCTCAAGTCGGAGTTGTCCCGTTGTCATGAAATGCTGCTTCCGCTTCTCCTCATGTCAGAACGGTGAGCGCACAGCCAGTCCTTAAATCCCTTAGGGGGAACCCCGCTTTTAGGGAAGTGAGTGTGTTGGCATGCTAACACTGTATTTGACCGCTGCAGTCCCCTGTGGGGTTCTAACTCCTGGGAGAGTCCCTAACTAATGTGAGTGTAGAGAAGAGTGTGATGTGAGTGCTTTGTGTCCTGGTGCCAGCACCTCCCTGCCCCCTTGCGGAGTTGTAAATATGTGGTTTGGTTAAATAAAGCTTGTTACTAATCCCAAGCCTTGTTACTTCTTTTCCTAAGAGGCTGAACTGGGTCCTGCCGAGAGGAGTACACCTTAGCACCTTTCTAGCAAATGGGCAGATTGGAGGGCGTTCAAAACGTGTGCACTGAACGTGCAGGAGGGATGTGAGTGGCTGAGGAAACGGGGCTCTCAGCTTTCAGAGAAAGGAAAGCGGGATGCAGGAAAGACACTGTGAAGGACTGTTGGCTTTGCTGGCATTGGGGTGGCGTGAAGATACAGATGGAGCGGAGGGTTGCGGTTGCATCACATGAGGGTGACCTCATCCTCAGGTCCTTGGAGATGCACCTGCTTCGGTTCAACGTGATAGACTGACATTTGTATTGAGAAAGAATTGTTGGGCCTGATAGAGGGGGCTGGGCTCTGCTGTGCTGTACTAGGTCAGAACAAAAGTCGAGTGTAGCTGGTGTGCTTACTGGCATGTGTTTATGGAAAGGCTTGGCATGAAGGAGTGACGTATCTGAAATCGGGAATGTGGTCAGTGCTCTGTACACAAATGTTGTGGGTGGTTGGGTGGTACTTTCTGTCATTTAGTGAATCCTGTGAGCAGTTAATGTGTTGTTTCATGGCAGAAAGCTGCAGGCAGCCTAATGAGCAAAACAGTGAGGTTTTATCAGTTCAGGTTTGTTACACGTGGGCTCAGGGGTCTCTCCATTGCTCCTTAGCGGGTGGTTTGCTGGTTGTGCACTTGGCCTTGGCCAGCAGCTTGCGTGTGCCACTGGTTTATTAGAAAGCGTGGAGGCAGGCTTGTGGAGCACCCTTCCTGTTCACGTGGTAGCCAGTCAGTTCTCATCTGCCTTGCGTGTATGTCTGAATTCAAACAGATACGGTCGCAGGTATTTTGTTGAAGATTTTTGCGTACGTTCCTAAGAGGTCTTGGCGGTAGTTTTCTCTCCTCGCAGTGTCCTTGGTTTCCATGGGTAGTAAGTGGTACCTGGGAGCTGGGGCACGGGTCTTCCTGCTCTCTGGAAGGTTGGGAAGCACGGTCGGTGTCAGCGCTTCGCTGAGTGTCTGGTGGGGTTCCCCAGCGGAGCTGGCTGCTGCTGCGTTGTCCGGGAGGAAGGGGAGATCTTGAGACACTGCTTGAATTTCTTGTATGGGTGTTTCTACCGGAGCTGGTTGGGGTGGGTAGTCTGCATGTGAGATTTGGTCCACTTCGTCCAGATGGTCCAGCTGGGAGCTGCACGGTTGTTTACTTGGGACTTTTTTGTTTCTTTATAACTTAGACGTGCCTGTTATAAATAGCATATAGCTTTTTAATTTAACTTGACCATCTGTAAGTAAGTATTGGGTTAGTACATTTACACTTACCATAATTACACATACTTTTTAAATCTTAGACCTTCTATTTAATTTCCCTTGTATGCTTTTTCCCCTTGCTTGCTTTGCTTCTGTAAGACATGGTGGACTATGCTACCTGCTGTGGCTTTTGATTTTCCTGTGGGGGTTTCACAGGCAGTAGGCTGTGTAGATCTTAGTCCAGTGTTAGCAGGAGGTGAATGGGGACAGATTAGGACCCTTCTGAGAGCTGGCATTGTGGTGACAAATTCTCTTCTTCTTACCCATACATGGCACTGTTTTCCTTTCCTCCCCTGTGTAGTTGGAGCCCTTCAGTGAGGGGTTAGCTCTCTGAGGGTCTAGCTCTGTGTAGGAGGGGTTAGGACAGGTGGGTTCTCTGCAGAGCAGCAGGTGCCAAACCAGCATCCTTGTCTTTTTTTTTTTAAATTTAATATGACTAAGTGAAAATGTACATTCCCATATAAATTTACATGCCCACCTATATGCAGCTTCCACTGCTCTCCCTGTCCGCTGACAGCACACTATTCCTCTCTGCTCCATACATGTCTGATCCTCCCAACAGCCTCCTTTTCCCTCCTCTCCACCCACTCTCCTTCCTCCAGCCAGAGGTCAGCAGGATGATATCCTATAGATGCATAGAACCATAAAGTGCATCCAATATATGGTCACTCTGCATTGCCAAGTCCAATCCATTCCTGTCCAAAGAGTGGACCTTCGTTTATGATTTATGGGCAAGGGCAGCATCATTGCCGGGGGCCATGCTCTCAGGGGAACCCCGAAACCACTGGATCATCAATTGAGGTCTTTTAGTGGAGATCTCAGGATGCACCCTTTTTTATTCTTGTGTTGCCAATGAGACTCAACCTAGTGAGCTCTATCGTGGCTATCACTGGTGGTAGCTGGGCACCATCCGGTTCTTCCAGTCCCAAGTCGATGAAGGCACCCACTCTTGTGGGTCTCTCTGTCTTCTAGATTGTCTCTACCGCGTGTCATTTTGGTCCTTGGTGAGCATCCGTTCCTGCTGAGTTGGGACCATTTGCTGTGTCCTTGGAAGGCAGCTTGGCAGCTTTTAAGACCCCAGACACCACTCACCAATGTGGGGTGCAGGGAGCTCTCTTAGCAAAACGCTAGTTGTGCCAATTGGCCTCGATTTCGCCTAAGAGCATGGTCCCCTGCCCCCTGCCCCCTGCCCCAGCTACTCTATCCTTGCAATATTGGGTTAAGATGGAAGGAGTACTCAAGTTATGCTGAAGGCCACTTAATGTTCTTGTTTCTAATGTGTGCTATTACCACTTTCTCCCAACCAGATTTCTAGCAACTATCTAAACTAAACCCTTCCCTCCCTTGCAGCTAAACTCCCTCCCTCCCCTCCCTTGCAGCTGTCAAAGAGTCTTTTCTTCTATACACAAGTCTGTTTTTGAGATCTTACCGTAGAGGTCTCATACAGTATTTGTCCCTTTGTCGCTGACTACTTTCACTCAACGTAATGTCTTCCAGTTGAAACCAGGTTATGAGATGTTTCCTGGAATCATCGTTATTCTTTATCATTGCGTAGTGCTCCATTGAGTATATGTACCATAGTTTACCTATCTATTCTTCTGTTGTTGGAGCATCCTTGTCTTTAAAGAAACAAACAGACTCACTGCCATCAAGTCTATTCCAATTCCGATTCGTAGGTGACCCTGTAGGACAGAGTAGAACTTGCCTGTAGGGCTTCCATGGAAGGCCTGTTGGATTTGAACTGCCTACCTTCTGGTTAGCAGCCTGAGCTCTTAACCACCATGCTATCGTAGCCACCCCAGATCTTCACAGCTCAGTTACTGTTCTGGTTCTCTGCTCTTGTGCTGTGTTGGGCTGGAGGATGCTCTGTTCTCAGCTGTTGTGTTGTGTTGACTGGGGGGATCTCTGTTCTCTGCTCCTGTGTTGTGTTGGCCTGGGGGATCTCTGTTCTCAGCCCCTGTGTTGTGTCGGCCTGGAGGATGCTCTGTTCTGAGCTGTTGTGTTGTGTTGGCATGGGGGATCTCTGTTCTCAGCTCCTGTGTTGTTTCGGCCTGGGGGATCTGTGTTCTCAGCACCTGTGTTGTGTCGGCCTTGTGGAGCTCTCTTCATAATCAGACTGGATTGTGTCTATAGAAGAGGTGGCTCAGCCAGGTCCCCATCCCTTCGGTGGTCTGTAGCAGAGGGGCTGTAGTCTGCCTGGTGTTATAAACAGGTCGACATTGCTGGTCTGTGTCCAATTCCACACTCTTCTCTTGGCTGAAGTTTTTTTCTTCTTTTTAGTTTCTCCCTCTTAATCTCTTGCTGCGCTTTGCTCTAAAAATTCTAACAGACATGTGTTGTAACCCTTCAAAGTGGCCCTGTGGCTGTGCAAGGTCTTGTCATGACGTTGACCTCTGTGTTCCTTCGTGTGGTGTGTCTGGGTAACCAGTGGCTGCGGAGTCACCTCTGGGTGATTTGGAACCCTCCGCCTTTCTGTTGGTAGCCAAGTGTGTCACCCTTTTGTACCACTTGGGGACTAGACACTTGTTCTCTTTCCAGTTGTGTTTTATCCAGTCTTTATTTCAATCTATTTTTTATTATGGAGATATGGATTATAAGTTTTTCTTTTGTAACCTTCACCTCTTCTTGACACATTGCTGTTTGACTGTTCTAGCTTTTTATGGATGCCGTATCTTTCTCTCTTCTAGAATCTGTGCTGTTCTGATTTTAAAATTCTTTCAAAGTGTGGTTTGTACTCTCATCTTTAGAGGGAGTTTTGTTTTCATGTGCATGCTTCTCTTCCTGGTGTTTTTGTGGGTAGCTTGGCCTTTACCCCTGTGACTCCAGCTGTAGAAGGTGTCATGTTGGAAATCATGAGTTCTCCTGCAGAAATGTTGGTAAAAGTCAAGAAGCAGTCTGAACCTGTGAGTGGCTTGATCTGTGCCCTCAGCCCTTTTCTAGTGCATGGCCTCATCCTTGGGCAGTGATCTTGAACTTCATTGCCTCCTTTCACAGGTGAGAGAGCCTTTCTCAAACCTCTGATTTCACCGAATGAGCTTGGCTTTGGTGCCCGCTGCCCTTGCTGTGAGCTGGTCTTGCTCCCCGTCATTAGGGCTCCTCGCTTAGCTGTCAGAAGCACAACTCTTCAAAATCAGCGGCTTATTTCTGCTTGCTTCTTTGATCTTTGGGGTGTAAGAGGTTAGAGAACTGCTGTGCTCTGTTGGAAAGGATGTTGAGTGCTAACTGTGTAACCTTGTATGTCTGTTTCCTTGTCTTTAAGTGACAGCAATAACTTATCATTGCTTGTGAAGTTGAAATGTTATATATGTACGAGGTCTGCCAATGAGGTTTGGAAACTCATCCTAGAGAAAGTGCTTCATACCTCTGCTGAATATCACGATGCTCCCCTTCGAAGTACTGCCCTTTGGGAAGTTGTACGCCAACACCAGCGCCTAGTCCACCCTTCAAAGCAGTTTTGGAACTCGTGGAATGGCCGTCAGAGCTGTGTGGTATTACCCTTGATGTCTTGAATGTCTTCAAAATATCTTCCCGTCAGTATTTTCTTTATCTTCAGGTAAAGAAAAAAGTCACTGGGGCCAGATCAGGTGAGTAGGGAGGGTGTTCCGATACAGTAATTTATTCACTGGCTAAAAACTCCCTCACAGACAACTAATAACAGTTAAGTTTGCAGACTTGCGACCGTGCCACTGTGCACAGTGGCCATTTCAGAAAGAGTTACAAAAATGGCTTTGAAGGGTGGAAGAGGCACTAGTGTCAGTGCACAGCGTCCCAAGGGGAGTCCTTGGAAGGTGACTGCAGTGACATTCAGCAGGGAGACATGGAAGACTTAGAACAGTTCAGTTCGTGTGATTGTCAGACAGATGTTTGTGAAAGTGTGCTCTCAACTGAGGATGGTCTGAATGTCAGGTTGTCTTTATTACTGTCTAATTGTAGTAGCTGTGTGACTTTGTTTACTTCTCCTTTTGCCTTTAGGTTCCGTTGACGTGTCGTGTGTGGCAGCCATCACCAAGCCAAGGCAGTGATGGAACCAGGGTTTCTGGTGGTGACGTGGTGGCTTTGGACACAACGCTGTGGACGTCTGGAGGTGACCAGGTAAGTCTTCTTTTAGTGCAAACTGTTGGCCTTCGATAATTAGTGCAAGAACTTTTGATTAACTGTGAAGAACTACCCTAGTGTTTCATTTTTCTAATGGATCTTTTGTTGGAATTCACTCAATGGCAGTGGGTTTTTTTTTTAATAGACCTTTGGTAACCCTAATCATCAGTTCATTTTTTAACCTTTTCTTAGGACCCCTTTTTGGTCTTTGAAATTGTTCTGAAGATTGTTTATGCAGGTTATATCAGTATTTATCATACTAGAAATTAAAAAACAATTTTAAAAATTAATCTTAAATTTAAAGTAAATTTATTGTATATTCAGAAATCCTGGTGATGTAGTGATTAAGAGCTACAGCTGGTAATCAAGAGGTTGGCAGTTCACATCTGCCAAGCACTCTGTGGAAACTCTAGGGCAGTTCTGTTCTGTCCCGTGAGGTCACTGTAAGTCAGAACCGACTCAGCAGCAGTGAGTTTTTGGTATGAATTGCAGTTGAGTCATTGGCCACAGGCTTCATTGTATATTAACGTCAATGATATATTTTAAAATGAGGAATGAATATTTTTTGCATAACAGAAAAATTAGTTGGGAAGAGGGGATTATTTTTATTTTTGGTTTTATTGTGTTTTAGATGAAGGCTTTCAGAACAAACTGGTTTCTCATTAAATAGCTAGTACACATTTTGTTGTCTGGTTAACAACCTCCCAACATGTCCACACACTCCCTTCTCAGCCTTGGGTTCCCCTCATTCCGTCTCGGAAGATCACCAGCCTTCCTATCCCCTCATTCCATCTTGTCCTTGCGCCTGGGTTGGTGCGCCCCTTTAGTCCTGTTTTGTTATATGGGCCTGTCCAGTCTTTGGCTGAAGGGTGAACCTCCAGAGTGACTTCAATTACTAGCTGGAAAGCTGTCTAGGGCCATACCCGCAGGGTTTCTGCAGACTGTATCAAATCAGTAAGTCTGGTATTTTTTTGTTTTTGAGTTAAAATTTCGTTCTGCATTTTTCTCTGTCCAGAGCCCTCTGTTGTGATCCCTGTCAGAACAGTCAGTGGTTGTAGCTGGGCACCTCTGAGCTGTACTGGACTCGGTCTGGAGGAGGCCGTGGTGGTTGGGTTCCATTCGTTCCCTTGTATCTTTAGTTTTCTTCGTTCTTCCTTGCTCCCCAGTGGGTGAAACCAGTGGGGGATATCTTAGATGGCTGCGTATAGGCTGCTTGTAGGGCTTCCAGACCTCGGAGACGTTCCTCACCAGAGCAGAATGTAGGGCTTTTTCTTTATCAACTAAGTTACGCCAGTTGAGCTGGATGTTTCTCGAGACCATGGTCCCCACAGCCCTCAGCCCGGAAGTTTGTGTCCTCAGACCGTTTGGATCTGCCTGGGGAACTGCCGTGACCTTGCGTGGGCCAGGTTGTGCTGTCCTCCCCAGCATCGTGCTCTGTCTTATGTCTTACCCTTCCCCAAAGTCACTACTTACCTGCTGCGTAGTTAGTGTTTTTGCCATTTCCCCACCTCCTCTCCTGTCAAAGGTTGTTTCTTTTTGTGAGTTTTACAGTAGTGGCCTTATATAATAAAAACTCTTCTTGAGTTTTACAGTAGTGGCCTTATATAATAAAAACAAAACAAACCCACTGCCATCAAGTCAGGTCTGACTTATAGCAACCCTAGAGGGGAGAGTAGAACTGCTCCATACAGTCTCCAAGGAGCGCCTGGCGGATTTGAACTGTAGACCCTTTGGTGAGCGGATGTAACACTTAACTTACTATGCCACCAGAGTTTCTGTCTCATGTAATATTTGTCCTTTTTGTGATTAACGTATTTCACTCAGCATGATGCCCTCCAGTTTCCTCCGAGTTAGGAGATGCTTCACGGATTCGTCGTTCTGTATTGTTGCATGATTGTCCGTCATGTGCACGCACCCCGGTGTACTATCCGTCCATCTGCTGATGGGCCTCTAGGTTGTTTCCACACCGTCTTGCTATTGTGGACAGTGCTGCAGGGAACATGGGAGTGTGTGGTATATCTATCCGTGTGATGGCTCTTATTTCTCTAGGGGACCCTCCTACAGGTGGGATGTCTGGGTCATACGGTATTTCTGTTTCTAGCTTTCTAAGGTAGTGCCTTGTTGTCTTCCAAAATGGTTATGTTGTTCTGCATTCCCACTAGCGGGACATAAGAATTCAGTCTCCCTGCAGCGTCTCCAATATTGTTATTTTTTTGATTCGTGCCAGCAGTGCCAGCATGAGATGGTATCTCACTGTGGTTTTGATTTGCATTTTTGTAATGGCTAGTGATCCCATGCATTTCCTCGTGTATCTGTTGGTGGCTTGGATATCCTCTTTTATGAAGTGTCTATTCATTTCATTTTCCTAGTTTTTAATTGGAATATTTGTCTTTTTGTTGTAGAGGTGTTGGATTTTCTTGTAGATTTTAGAGAGTAGAACCTTGCTGATTTGTAATAGCCAGGTTTTTCCCACAGTTTGTAGAGTCTCTTTTTACTCTTTTGGTCAAGTCATTTGATGAGCCGAAGTGTTTAATTTTTAGAAGATCTCAGTTATCTAGCTTATCTTTGGAGTGTGTGTGTTGGTTAGGGTTTGTATCCTGTTAATACCATGTATTAGGGTCTCTAGTGTTGATCCTGTTTTTTCTTCTATGAACTTCATGATTTTTGGCATTGTATTTAGCTCTTTGATCTGTTTTTAATTAATTTTTGTGTATGGTGTGAGGTATGGGTCCTGTTTGGTTTTTTTTCTCAGATGAACATCTGTTTTGCGAGCACCATTTGTTGAAAACACTGTCTTTTCCCCGTTTCATGGACTTTGGGCCTCTGTTGAAGATTAGGTGATCGTAGGTGGATGGACTTACTGCTGGGTTCTCAGTTCTGTCCCAGTGGTCAATGTGTCTGTCGGTGTGCCCCTTCCAGGCTGCTTTGACTTCTGTAGGTGTCTACTGGGGTCTGAGGTCAGGGAGTGTGAGTCCTGCTCTGTTCTTCTTCAGCAAGGGTTTACTTATCTGGGGCTTCTTCCCTTTCTGTTTAAAGTTATGCTGAGTTTTCCCATCTCTTTGAAGAATATTGTTGGTATATGAATCAAGATTGCATTAGATTTGTAAATCACTTTTTTGGAGGTGGGGAGTTACATTACCTTTTCTGATCTGTTCAGATGTTCCATATCATATTGTGTTAGGTAGGAAGTGTGTTTATAGAAATTTTTTTACTTCCTCTCGATCTGACTCAACGACACTTGGCTGGCTAGGTTTTTGAATTTGTTGGAGTATAGTTTTTTATAATAATCTATTATGACCTCTTTTATTTCATTTGCCACATTTAAATGTCCTCCATTTAATTCCTTCTTTGGGTTATTTGTGCCCCGTTCTTTGTTTTTCACCTTGGTCTGTGGTTTGTTGATTCTTTAAAAGAACCAACTTTTGTTTTTTTGATGCTTTCCATTGTTTTTCTCTTTTCTGTTTCATTTATTTCTGCTCAAATCTTTATTATTTCCTTTCTTCTGGGTTGCTGTTCTCTTTGTGTAGCCGATCTTCTGATTTTGTCCCCTTGTCCTTTCTTGATGTGTATCTCTGTTGTTATAAGTTGGTCTGTGAGGAGTGCGGTGTCTTGGAGATTGTGTATGATGTGTGTTGATTCTTGAATGACTCTAGGGATTTTTTTGATTCTATCTCTGATTTCTTTCTATTGCCCAGTGGTTTTCATGTAGTTGATTTTTTTCCTCACTCGTCCTGTTGTTAATTTCTGCTTTGATGGTTTTTCAGTCACAGAGGATACTTTATATAATTTCTTCTTTGATGGTGTTCTGGTCAGAGAAGACACTTTGCATCATCTTAGTGTTTTGGATTTCGTTGAGGGTTGCTCTCTGTCCTAAGAGGTGGTCTTTTCTGGAGAACATTGTGTGCTTTGGAAAAAGAGTGTATACTCTACAGCTGGTGGGTCAAGTGTTGTACATATGTCTCTGAGATCACTTGGGCTGATTGTGTCCTCAAAATCTTCTGTATCTTTGTTGTGTCCTTTACTGAGAGTGGGCTGTTCAAGTCTCCTGTTGTTACTGTGAAAATATCAGTTTCTCTTTCCAGTGATGCTAGAGTTTGCTTTGTGTATTTTGGAGCCCTGCTGTGGGGTGCATGGATATATCATGTCTAAGTCCTTATGGTAGGTCGTCTCTTTAAGTTTTAATTGGTGACTTTGTTTGTTGTTTATGGTGGTTTTTATTTTAAAGCCTTTTTATCTGGAGATTAGTATTGCCATGCCTCCTCTTTTTGGGTAGCTATTTGCTTAACACATTTTTTCCACCCTTTGATTTTTAATAAATTTATGTCTTTATGTCTGATGTGTGTCTCTTGTAGACAGCATATTGTTGGATCCTGTTTTGTTTTTTTAATTCATTTTGTCACTCTGTCTCTTTAAGGGAACATTTCTGTTCAGTGTAATTATCAATAGGTGTGCGTTGATTGCTGTCATTTTCTAGTTCTGACGTTTTATTTATTGCTCTTACTCTTCTGTGAATTCTTTTGGTTTTTGGATTTCTTTTGTTGTTGTAGGTTTGTTTTTATTGAGAAGTTATGTTTTTCTTCTTTGTTTTGGTGAGTAGGTTTGTTAGCTTTGTCTGTGGTCCCCTTGAGACTCACACCCGCCCTCTGAGGTTTGAACTGGCCTGTTGTCCCTTGACGTTGCGGTGCCTGCTTGTTCATGAAGAAGGGCCGTGCCTGTGTGGTTTACGCTGTCTGCTGTTGTGACATGCTTGTCATTTGGAGACTAAACTCTCTGGTTCCCTGTTGTAATTCTTTTGGTTTTGGGTAGTCCTTGAGAGTTCATTTTCTAGGCTGGTGTCTGGCTGGTGCAATCTTGTATCCTAGATTCAGACTGTGGTCTGATGTTCTCAAACTGAAGGACTCCTTTTAATAATTCTTGTAAGGTTGGTTTTTACAGAGTCCCTTAATTTCTTTTTATCTGGAAGTGTCATAAGTTCAGTATCACATTTGAATGAGAGTTTTGTGGGATATATTATTTTTGGTTGGCAGTGTTTTTCTTTCTGCGTTTTATGTATGTCACCCTGTGGTCTTCTTGCCTACCTACTTTCTGCTGAATAGGCAGATGCTAGTCTGTTTGTCCTCTGTATGTGACTTTTGGTTTTTCTCGAGCTGCTCTCAGCTTTTCTTCTTTCTCTTTGGTTTTAGTGAGTGTGATTATGCTATGCCTAGGTGATTTTCTTTTGGGGTTCATTGAGCTTCTTGGATAGTCGCCTGTCGTTTTTTCATGACATTAGGGACGTTTTCTGTGAGCAGTTCTTCAGTGATACTCTCAGTGTTTTCCGTCCCCCCCGCTTTCTGGAATTCTGACCACTGGTGAATTTTTGCTTTTGACTGTATCTCACATAATGCTGGGGATTTCGTTTTTCTTTCTTCTTTTTTCTGCCTTAAGCAGTGTTGTATCCAGTTTTTTGTCTTCAGCTTCGTTGGGTCTGTCTTCCATTGTTGCAAACTTGTTTTCAGTCCTTCTGTGACACTGTCCATTTCTGAAATCTTGTTTCTCTTTTGGATTTCTAACTGTTGCTTTTCTGTGATTTCTGGTTGTGAATTTATTTTGATCTTTTATTCTTGCATTGTTTTCCTGAATTCTTCTATTTTGTATATATTCTTTTTCATGAATTTGTTTTATTCCTCATTTTTGTTTTGTTTTTGCTTTTTGGATAGCTCTGAAAATTAGAGATTTGAGTTCCTTCTCAGGTGGTTCTCATACCTTTTTTTTCTGCTCCGTTTTGGTGTTTTCTGGAACCATCACGTTTTATTTGCTTATTTTTGAGCAGGTGGGCTGCGTGATCTTTGTTGTTTGCGCATCTTCGGTCATGATAACTTTTTACCTCACTGTCTAGAGAGCAAGGCAGTTGCTTGGTGTGTTGCAGCAGGGTGGGTCCAGCCGAGGGGACATTTGGGGTGGGTTGTTGCGACCTGTACTCGGGGTGGCAGGGTGGGTCCAGCCGAGGGGACATTTGGGGTGGGTTGTTGCGACCTGTACTCGGGGTGGCAGGGTGGGCCAGGAATCACTGCTGTGCAAGTCCTGGTGGCTGCGCCTGTGCTGCTGGGAGGGGTGACGTTAGCTTAGCACGGTACAGGTGGGTAGGAAGCTGGGGGAGGTCATGATGGGTGGGTTTAAAATGGGTATGGGAGAGAGGAGGGAGAGAAGAGAGAAACAGGAGCCCAAAACTGGGTCAGCAGAAAGAGTGCTAAGGGAGCTTGCTGTTGGGGTGGAGGGGAAGAAAAGGAAAAAAGAAAGAGAAAAGAAACAGCTAAAATTTGGTGGAGGTGGGGTGAAAATGAAGAAAAAGGAAAGCACTAACTGTCCAACTGGTACAGCTGTGAAGACCGAGGAAGTAGCCCCAGGCTGTGTGGTGTTGGCTGGGTAGGAGGGGTGTAGGTGTCACACAGTGCCAGGGACTCAGGAGCTGTGAAAGGAAGGTGAGTAGAGAGACGAGAACAGAGAACTGAAGAAAGAGAAAATGAGAAGGAAAAAACCCAAATGCTCTAGGGATCCCGCTGATGTGCTGTGCAGATGGAGAAGGTGGTTCCTAAGCTGCACAGAACAGCCCAGTGAGAAGGGCCCCCAGCTGTGAAAAGAAAAAACAAACACACAGAACAAAGCAAAGCAAAGCAAAGCAAAAAAAAAAAAGGAAACCCTTGGTGTGCTACCTGTGTGGCATCATACGGTTGAGTGACGCTTCCTAGCTTTTCAAGAAGCAACAGAGATGACACCTGGAGTCTGGTGTTTGAGAGAAAGGAGGGGAGGGGGTGGAAGGCATGGGAGCAACCAAGAGAAATGGAAAAGGCCACCTCAGCAACAGGTACTTGTCACTCAGGGAGCTGGCTGGTGTGGGCAGGGTTGAGGCCAGGGTTAGGGCTGAAACAGTTGTCTCCTGGCCGTGAAATGGTGGCTGGTGGGAAACAGAGGAGGCTGAAGAGTGGGGGAGCAGGGTCGGGGTCAGGGAATGTGTTCCTCTGAGTCCTGTTGGGAACTCCGTGAAGCTGCTCTCCCGTGCTCCTTGTCTGCCCATCTGCAGTGTGGGTGGGGCAGAGCCAAGCCACATGGCCACTGCGCTTCCCAGCTGGTCAAGTCACCGCAGCCAGCCGAGAAGGGACAGAGGTAGAGCAGCAGGAGAGGATGGGAAGTGGGAAAGCACGTGTCACTGGTTCCTGGGTCACTGGTTACCCAGTCTCCTGCTGGGACCTCTGTGAAGCTGCTCTCCTGAGCTCCTGACAGGAGTCCAAGAGGGCAAATCCTCCCAGTGTTGGCTGGTTGGTAGGGGACATCACATGTATCTCTTCTCAGTCACTTGTCAGTTTCTTATTCAGTTCGGTGCTTGGCTGAGTTGTCTCTTCATTTGATCTTTCGATTTCCAGAACTGAGGGTTGTGTTTGTTTTACTTAGTTTTTCAAGTTTCTGTCGTGCAGGGTTGGTGTAATGCTTCTGTGGTGCCATGTTGCCCAGAAGTCTGAGAATGGCGTTGTTTTGTTTTTGCACAGCTCTTCAGTCGACATACCTGAAGACTGCTGGGTTGTCACGGCTGCCTTTGCCTTTGGCCTGTTGGGATATGTTGTTTCAAATAAATAAAGACAGTGTGGCCTCCCGTAGACATGTCTGTAGAAGGGGTGATAGGGAAGACCCCTGACACCCTCAGGCCACACCTTGAGAACTGCTGATACGGACGTAGTCGTGGACTCTCCAAGGTGAAATATCTGAGCAGTTGGGCAAAAATCATCTACTTTTCTTAGAGGGAAAAGCTGAGCCTCCCTCCTGCAGGTTCCGTGTTTAAGGCTGACTGTCTGATGACCCTGCACCTCCAGTTTCCCCAGATTGCAGTGATGACCCATTAGATGTGAGACATGGAGGAGGGGAGGTTTGTTCTCCCTGTGAGAAAGGGGTTCTTGCCCAGAAAAAGCACTGTACTCTGAGGCTGAAATAGTTCCCTGTTCTCTTAGGGCGTGTGTACAACAGAACACAGTCCAAAACTTTACACGCTCCTTTTGTAGTGTCTTAGAACATAAAACTGTGGGTGGATCCTGAACTTGCATGAGACTGCTTTTAGGTCTGGGCTCCTCGGAAGAGTGGGAGCCTTGAGGCCACACCCCTGTCTTTGCCCTGCTTCCTGCTTGAGGTTCAGTCACCCTTGTCGCTGTCACCTGCGTCACCTGTCTTTATTCACTGAGAAGGCAGTGCTTGCCTCACGGTCTGGTAGTTTCTTTCTCTTCCGCTTGCAGAACCTTTATCTAACCCCGGAAGCTCTTGGGTCTTTGCTCTCAGCTCCAGCAGTCTTTCTGCTCCTCTTTGTACCCCCCCTCTCGTAACCCATCTCCTGGGCACAGCCCAGACCTTGTCATCACCAGGAACGTAAGGACAGATATTTCGTCCTCTCTGCCCTGCCAGGTCCTCTCTGATGGCTGTGCTCCCTGTTAACAGGGAAATTTTCAGGAGTCCGTGTATTCTGTGTTTTTTCTGGTAGCCTACCCTCATCATGTCTGGGAAGTCGTATTTATGGAGATATAATTTGAAATACAGTAATATTCACTTTAGGTGCAGACCTCATTTTAATAAATACACCCTATCTCGTAGCCGCCATGTTTGAGACATAGAACAGGGCCATCACCCAGAAGCACGTCCTGTGTCCCTGTGCCTTCCGTAGCTCCCCACCACGAGCCCCGGGCACTCTGATTTCTGTCGCTGTAGTTCTGCCTTTTTTGAATTATACCATGTCTGTGCTTGTGCTTTGAGATTCATCTCAGTTGTGTGTATCAAATGATTGGTTCCTCTGTACATCTTATTGCTGGGCTGTGCTCAGCCGAATGAGTGATTCATAGTGTACCCGTTTACTAGTGGATGGACATTTGGGTTGTGTGCAGATTTGGACTGTTTTGAATAAAACTGCTTTAAGAACTCATGTAGAGATTTTGGGGTAGACATAATTTACTTTTTCTTGGGTAAGTGTGGAATTGCTGGCTCAAAAACTGTTTTCCAAAGTGGCTGCACCATTTTGCATCCCTGCCAACAATGTACAAGCTGTGGTGGAGCAGTGGTTAGAGCAGTCGGTGGCTAACCGGGAGGTCAGCTGTTCCGATACACCAGCTGTCCTGAGGGAGATAGGCGTCGCAGTCGGCTTCTCTGAAGATTCACATCCTTGGAAACTATTGAGCCCTTCGCTTCTGTCCTGTAGGGCCTGCATAGGTTCAGAGCCACCTCAGTGGCTGAGTTTCAGGTGCTGATGACATGTGAGAGTTCTGGTGACTCGTCATCCTTGTCAGTATTTGGTGTTCTCAGTTTTTTTTATTTTATTTTTTTAGTTTTAGCCGTTCTAGAAGGAGTGTTCTCTCACCGTAGTGTTCATGTGCGGCTCTCTAACGACTGATTCTTCTGTTGTACTTCCTTGCTGTCTCTCTCTTTAGGGGAGTATCTGTTCAGATGTTTTCCATGTTTTTGGGGTGACTTGTTTTCGTTTGTTGAGTTTCGAGATGCGTTTACACACTGCAGAAGCCTTGGTGTGTAGTGGTTTATGTGTGTATCTGCTAACCAGGAGGTCGGCAGCTTGAACCCACCAGCTGCTCCTTGAAAACCCTGTGGGTCAGAGTTGACATGACAGCACTGTTTTTTTTTTTTTTTTTAACATATACATTGTAAATGTGGTGTCTATGTAAATATAAATGTAAATAATGAGTCGGATCCGACTCGGCGGCACTTGGCTTTGGCCGTATGTAGTAGCTGTGGGTCCTTTGTCAGATCCACGTTGTGGAGATAACTTCTGCTCTGTGACTTGTCTTTGCATTCTCTTAACAGTGTCTTTTGAAGAGCAGATGTTTTAATTTTGGTGGAATCTGATTTATTGGCTATTTTTTTTAATGTTTGTACTTTTCTGTGTTGTAGCTGATAGCTATAGGCCTAATCCCAGATCCCAAGGATTTTCTTATGTTTTCATCTAGAATACTTGCTGTGATGTTTTTCCAGCCTTGGTATTGGACATATTTGGGCCAGAGAACTTTCTGTTGTGGGGGCTGCCCCGTGCACCATAAGATGTTGAGCGGCATCCCCAGTGTCTGCTTATTAGCTGTGAGTAGCATTTCCCCAATGTTTGGCCATCAAAACCGTCTCCAGAAGTTGCTGCATATCCCCTGGTGGAAGCAGAATATCCTCGAGTTAGTGAACCAGTGTTTCACAGTTTTAGGTTTCATGTTTATGTCTGTGATCCATTTTAGTTGGTGTCTGTGATGTGAAGCCAAGGTCTGATTTCATTTCTGTGCATGTGGATACCTGATTGTTTTTCCGGTATAGTTACTGAGAAGACCATCTTTCCTTCAGTGGGTTCCTTGGCACATTTGTCAGAACAGACTAAGCTTGGAAGTGGATCTGTTTCTGGACTCTAATCCCATGATTTGGGAGTCCATCCTCCTGTAAATACCACCTTCTTACTGTGCTGTCTTGAAATCAGGGAGTGGGTCTTCCAGCTTTGTTCCTTTCTGAGGAAATTGTTGTATGTCTCAGGGTTTTCTAGAGAAAAACAGAAACTGTGAAAGAAAGAGAAAATGAGACAGATTGTGTGATTGACGTATACCCTTGTGAGGGCTGTCAAGTCCAAGATCTGTGTGTGGGTCAGGTGGCAGACTGGAGAATTTTGGAGGCTTGCGTGCCAAGATCTGTAGAACAGACAAAGGGGAGAGTGGAGAGTGCAGATAGGGAGAGTGAGCTCTGCTGAACTGTTTTATCTCTGGGGGTAGAACATATACTAAGAGAGCTCTGTTTTCAACTGATTGATTGTTTGATTTATGCATTATGTTAGATTATGCTTTGGAAGGTCATTCATTACATTATGTTAACCTGGAACACCAGCTAGTCTTGTGTTTGGCCAAATCGCTAGAACTACAGCCGAGCCACACTGGCGCATGAAATTAACCATTTGTTCTAGGTTTATTCAGCCAGTTTATTGTAGGTGCTTTGAATTTTCTTATAAATTTTACAATCAACATATCAATTTCTGTTCAAACAAAACAAAAATGCCTGCAGGATGAAGGTTGCGTTGAGTCTATAAATCAATTTTGAGAAAATTGACATCATAACAAGAGTGAGCCTTCTAATACACAAACTAAAATTCTTTTAATTTATCTAGGTCTTTAATTTCTTAATCAGGTGTTTTTTTTTTTTTTTATTTTTTATTATTGTGCCAGTCTTGCATGTGTTTTGTTAGACTTGTTGGTATTTTAAAAAAATTCAATTTCCTGTTGTTCGAGTGTATAGAAATACAGTTGACCTTTTATACTGACTTTGTATCCTATGCCTTGGTAATGTCATGTATCAGTTCTGGGAGCTTTTTTGTGATTCTTTGGGATTTTCTACATAGACAGTGATATCTACTGCATGTGTGTCTCATAGCCTACCCCTCACTGTTTTCACTTACTTTCTTGTTGTCCAACAGTTTGCATTTATGATGGTGGTAAAAAATCTACTGTCTTGCTGTTTTGAGCATTAACGGCACAGAAATCTCTGGCAGTGATAAATGCCCAGGTCTGAAGTGAAGGTGAAGCTGGCTGTGCTGTTGGAGCTTGTGTGTCAGTTTTGCTGGCCTGTGATTCTTGGTGTCTTGCCAGTTATGTAATGATGTAATTTGGCAGTTATGTATTGATGTAATTTGGCAATTATGTGATGATATAATCATATTCCGTTTTGTGATCTGATGTAGTCATTGTCCATTTTTGCATAACATCAATTTTCAAATAATGACCTGATCTTTGGAAGCTAATTGTGTCAATAAATGAGAAATGGGTGTTTTCTTTTTCTTGCTTTATTGCCCTGACAAGGTTATATCTAATTTTATGGTGATCTCTTGTGTGTTTTGACCTGAGCAGTGCTGTTACCATTGTTACCAACAACATTTGTGTAGCTGAGTACAGTGAAGAAACTTTTATCTTCGTCCTGTTGTTGTCAGTTGTTGTTGAGTCAGTTCCGACTCAGAGTGACCCAGCGCACAACAGAACAAAAGACTGGCTGGTCCTGTGTCAGGTCCACAGTTGTTTTTATGCTTAAGCCATAGTTGCAGCCTCTCTGTCAGTCCATCTCATTAACAGTCTGCCTCTTCTTTGCTGACACTGCACTCTACCAAGCGTGATGTCCTTCTCCAGGGACTGATCTCTCATGACCACATGTCTGAAGTATGTGAGACGCAATCTTGCCGTCCTTGCTTCCAAGGAGCATGCTGGTTGTGTTTCTTCCAGAACAGATCTGTTTGGTCTTTTGTTAGTTTATGGTACAGTCGGTAGTCTCCAGCACCATTCAAAGGCGTCAATTCTTCTGTCTTCCGTATTTGTTGTCCACCTTTCACCTGCATATGCTGTGATTCAAAATATCATGGCTTCGGTCAGGCGCATGTAAGTCTTCAAGGTGACATCTTTACTTTTCAATACTTTAAAGAGGTCCTTTGCAGCAGATTTTCCCAGTGTAACATGTCTTGATTTCCTGACTGCTGCTTCCATGGGTGTTGATTGCAGAACCAAGTAAAATGAAATCTTTGACAGCCTCAACCCTTTCTCCATTTATGATGTTGCTCACTGGTCCAGTTGTGAGGACTTTTGTTTTCTTGATGCTGAGGTGCCACCCACACTGAAGGCTGTGCTCCTTGTTCTTCATCAGTTGGGGTTTTAAATCTTCTTCACTTACAGCACGTAAGGTGGTGTTGTCTGTGTAATGTAGGTTGTTAATGAGTCGTCCTCCAATCCTGATGCCTCATTCTTTTTCATGTAATCCAGCTTCTTGGATTATTTGCTCGGTTTACAGATTGAAAAGGTATGATGAAAGGATACAACCCTGACGCTCACCTTTCTTGACTTTAAACCACGCAGTGTCCCCTTGTTCTATTTGTACTCTTGATCCATATACAGATTCTGTTAGCCTCTTTATCCATAGGCAGATTCCTGAAGAGCACAGTTAGGTGTTCTGGAATTCCCATTCTCCGCAGTGCTAGCCATAATTTGGTATGATCCACACAGTAGAATGCCTTTGCCTAATCAGTGGAACACAGGTAAGCATCTTTCTGGTGTTCTCTGCTTTCAGCCAAGATCTGTCTGACATCAGCAGTGATATCCCTTGTTCCACGTCCTCTTCTGAATCCCATTTGAATTTCTGGCAGCTCTTTGTCAGTGCGCTTTTGCAGTTGCTTTTGAATGATCTTGAGCAAAATTTTACTTGCATATGATATTAATGATATTGTTTGGTAGTTTCCTCATTCGGTTGGATCATCTTTCCTTGAAATGGGCATAACTATGATCTCTTCCAGTTGATTGGTAGCTCTCGTCATCTTAGGTGCACTTAATAGCCAAGCCAAGTGCCGGGTGCACTAAACAGCATACTGTTAATTGCTGCATGTGTCTTAAAAATCATTTCCATTCTTGGTGTCTCTCTGGTATTTTGTGTTGTGTTATCTCCCTCTGCTAAGTCGTGGGTTGTAAATGGTAGACATGAGTAGGACCTAAATAGAGTTTTCAGAAAAAAGTTGGGGCACAGATTTAAGAATTTTGAAAGTAATACTTTCAGGTGAGTGTGCAGTGTAGAGTTGGGCACAGGTACCAGTCCTCCCTAACTCCAGGCCAGCTTAGCCTGTTTGTGTGACTTTCCTGGCCCCTCTGAGTTGATCTCTGCTCAAAAGGTTGGAATGGGTTTGGTTTTCATCCCGATCCGGGTTTTAAATGCATCTGTGTACTGATGACTGCCGAGTGGACCTTCCCGGCTCTTGGTGCTCCTTCAGAGTCGGTCTGGGCAGTCGGTCCTCACTGTCCGTCTCGTTGCATGCACTGAGACGCCAGGTGGCCCTTACTTGTCACTCCAGAGTCTGTGCTGGCCTTGTGCTCTCGGGGTCGTCTGCAGGTAGGCGCAGAGTGGTGGAAAATGGAAGTTGCCCGGAGTGTGCGTTCCGGGCTGGAGTCCAGAAAGGCAGAGCTCTGCTGACTTGTTCCTGCTCTTTATCGTCAGTGTAAACAAGTGCCCTTTTTTCCCATCTATTTAGTGCCTTGTTTCTTTACTTTTTTGTGCTTTCTGTTGTTAATTTTGCTGTTTAAAATAACCCTGAGGCACAGTGCCCAAGAGCTGTCGAGTGTTCCTGGGTGCAGGAAGGCTGTGAGGTGCGTTTTGGAGAGAATGTGTGTGAGCTCCGTTTCGTTCCGGGAGGAGGTACGGTGCTATGGACGCTTGAGTGCAGGGTTACGTGTCAACAGGACAGGGGAAACACCCGCTAACCAAGACCACTGCCGTTGAGTTGATTCTCACTAAATGTTAAATAAGGCATCGTTGAACAGAAACAGGGATCCAACACGCTTCTGTCTTGCTTGGCTGACAGAAGTGCTATGGGCAGAGGCTTGCAGGGATCTCACTCTGTTCCCGGTCGGAGCAGTGGTTCTCTGGCTCAGTGTTTGTCGCTGCCTCTTAGAGTGTCACTGCTGGAACAGGTGAGAGCGTGTCCGTCACCTGCTGGTTTGTTGCCCTGTTAATAGCTGCAGCGAATACTGGGAGCTCTGAAGCTTTGTTTCTTTGTTGATTAAAAAGGTCTAACACAAGGAGCCTTTGTGTGACAGAAATACTGGGGCAAAATCTTGTGCAGTAAAAGGCTGACCTACAGAAAGGAAGAGAAGGTTTGGAACCAGTGTATCTGGTAACGGTCTGCTATCCAGAGCTCGTGCAGAACTCTTAAAGCTCAACAATGAAAAGATACAACATAGCGTTAAAGTGGACAAAGGACCAGGAAGTCTGAAAGTGGCCGACAAGCCCAGGCAAACTTGCTTAGCATTGTTAGCCATCTGGGAAATGGGAATCTGCATCACAACAAGGTAGTGCTAAACACACACTACAGTAGTTATTTTTTAAAAAAAATAAACCAAAGTGACACATGTTAGTGAAGATGTAAGTCAGTCGGAGCCTTGTCTGTTGCTGGTGGGGCTGTAAAACATGGCACAGCCTTCGTGGATAACAGCTGGACGGTCCCTTGCAAATGACGCAGTGCAGTGCTGTAGGACCCAGCGTTTCCCCTCCTGGGCATCTTCCCTGAAGGTTGAAGGCTGGACAGCGAACAGGAACGCGTGTACCAGTGCTCACCGCGGCCCACTTCCCAGCAGCCAGTGGGTGACTGGGTGAGCGTGGTAGGTGTAGCCGCACGGTGGAGTCTCATTCAACCAGAAGGAAAACCGTGTTTGTCTGATACATGCTATGACATGGGTGCACCTTGAAAGCGTGATGCTGAGTGAAGGAAACCAGTCACAAGGGGACTGATGTGATCCCATTTTTATGAAATATTGGAAGCAGCAAATGCAGGACAGAAGCAGAGTAGTGGTTACCAAGGGTGGGCAAGGGAGGGGAGGGGTGGGAAGGTGCTACTTCAAGGGCACGCAGTCTCTGGTTGATGAAAAGTTTGAGATGATGAAGGCGCGATGGGATTAGCGGTGATCAGGGTGCAGCGTTGTGAATGTCGTTAGTGTCGATGGATTTACTCCTAAAGGTGGTCTCAGTGGAAAGTTTTTTGTTACGTATTTTGCTGTAATAAAGTTGAAAACATAGATGCATAAAGCAAAACAATGTTGGAAAGAGGTTATGTATTTTATGATGGGAGAGTGTATGGGTCTGTTGGCCAGGGGTAGGGAGTGGTTCAGCAGAGAAGGAGAAATGCAAGAAGGAAGGGGTGGGTTGGTAGACCAGGTCATTGTTTACAAACGAAGGTATGGGATCTGACTGAGGAAGTGCACTTGGTGGGGTGGCACTCTGGGGAGACCACCGGCTTGTAGACTGTGCAACCGGAAGACATGGAGCTGCTGCCTCCCACGGACACTTCTAGAAGTGGACACGGTCATGCATGGAAAATGGGGAAGTTGAGCTGGGCAGTTATGAGGAGACAAGACCCGCAGTAGTCACTTCAGAGATCAGCCAGGAGGAAAACACCAAGTGCCTTGCGTTTCAATGTCCTTAGTGTAAAGGAAGATCGGTCATTGGGGCGTGTCCTTTCTTCCCCGGTGTGCTGCTGCTGGGATTCAGGCACGGCAAAGACTGGACCCAAATTCGAATTTTAACAGAGAAACAGGATAGTGGAGAAAAAGGTGAGAAAGCTAAGGGTGTGTGTAGGCAGTGGTGGTAATGGAGCCTGTAGGCGTTCCAGGGGCTCAGCGAAGAAGGAAACAGGCAAAGAAGGTGATTGACAGGAAGTGTAAACGTGCTAGAATCTGTCTTCTTCACGAGGTTAAAGAGGGACCCTAGTCGAGGCACCCGAGATGAGTAGGGGAACTGTCACCAGTAGGAAGGGACACGGCAGTGTAGAGGCTCAGGTAACTCGGGGTCACAGGGCATGCACAGCACAGGGACTGTCACCAGTAGTGAGGGACACTGCAAGGCTGAGGCGGAACTGCAGGTCACAGGGCTGACGGTGGGAAACATGAGAAGAACAGATGTACTTTTTCTGCATTTTGCTGAGAATGTAACAAATGGGAAGCTGAATGCTGCTTGAGTGACGTTTTAATCTCAATATTAGTATGTCAATGACTTAGCATGTTTCTCTTCAAAATTATTGTTTTAGAAAACGGAATCTTGGCATTGTCTTCCTCAAGAAACGGACTTTTCCCAAACCTTGGATACATCCCAGACCAGGTTAAATGGGAGAGAGGAAGGGGCTGAAGTGACAGACTTCCCCTCTCTGGAGGAGGGGGTGTTGGCCCAGTCAGAGACTCGAGTGGAGGAACACAGCCGAGGGTTCCTGTGTTCTCCGTTGCTAGGTAACGCCTCTTTGTTTCCATCTAGCAGTAATACCGCCGCTTCTAAGACATTTGACAGGAGACTTGCAGCTCCTGGAACTCAGTCCTTGTTGAGTGCAGGGACCCTGTAGGGCCATGGTCCAAGGTGACAACTGCTTTCTGTTTTTCTGCAGAGGCCAGCTGGCCTGGTCATGCTCACTGCGCAGATGCCCCCACCTTCTCCCATCCCCCTGTGCTTTCTTACTCCTGAATTGGGAGGGTCCTTGTGCTGAATCTTACGGTCGTCTTTGACCACTTCTGTCAGCCACTGAGACTCCGTGATGCCCCCCAAAACACAGAGGAGCCAAGTGCTCATGTTGACCGCCTTTGACTCTTCAAGTTAATTAAGGCATGTGCCGTTATCTTAGCTTTCAGGGCCAAAAATTGGAATAGAGGCCAAGTAACTTGTCTGAGGTCAGTTATACTTCTTTCCTGTGTGTGATATAGAATGAATTTGCTAGCTTCTTGGGAAGATATTTTAAGTACTTTTCAAATTATTAAGTTAGGAGATGTAACTATAACAGGACTGTTTTGGATCACTGAAGGTGTACAAGAATGCCTAACCAATGTAGTAATTAAAAAATCTCGCTGTCTAAATCATAGTTTGGAAAAATATATCTCTCTGTGAGTGTGTGTTTTGTCTGTTGCTTTTTATTTCAGGATTCTTGATTAATGCTACAAACGTCTAGGTAAGATGGCTATTTTAATAACAGAAACCAGCCAGATTCATCACTGGACAATGCAAATTCAACAATAAGAAATGAAAAAATAGATTTCTGAAACAGATCAAATTATGTGATTTCCATTGAAATATAAAATTCTAACGTTAATTTCTACCTTCTTCATATTCTAATATCCTTGGTTTCATGGGGGTGTTTTAAAGTATGGGAGGTTCTGATTGGGTGATTAGGGTTGGGAGTTCTGACTGGGTGAGTAGGTTTGGGGGTTCTGATTGGATGATTAGGATAAGCGTTCTTTAGGGGAACAGGAGTGCACCCTGAAGATTGTCTTGCCAGATTTGTGTAAAGAAGCCTGAAGAGCACTCACCATGGTTGTCCTCAGGCGTGAGCAGGGGCTGTCCCGCCAGGATGTGACCACCGGTCTCTCATGTGGATCACTAATATTTATTTCAGTTGTACATTTTAAGAAAAACGTTGACAAAGTTGGCCTGTGGGAGGAGGTGACTGTGGTAGGGGGTGGTTTAACTCATGTCAAATATTCGAAGGACTGGCATTTATTTAACAGCAATCTAAATGCCTCCTGTGTGTCTGATGCTGGAGATACCTAGGTGAAGGCTTCCCCTCTTCTAGGAGGTCAGCCTGTGAAACAGAATTCACACTACGGTGGGTGGGGAGGGCAGGAGTTACGTGGTCTGGTGCCTCAGTTTGCCAGCTACCAGATGTGTCCTGCGCCGAATGGTTTTTACATTTCTAGAAGATTGTAAGAACAACATTAGAAACCACAGGAGCATGGTGGCAGGGTGTGGACCAACAAAGCCTCAGTGACCTGCCTGGTCTGGTCCTTCACCGTGAAAGCTTGCTCACCTCGGGACTCGAGGCCCAAATGAGGAAGCAGGGGTCCTCAGGAGGCTGAGTTCGGCTTGATGTAAAAGGAGCTTTCTGAGAGTCACCTAACAGTGGGAAAGAGTGACAGTAACAGGGACCGTGACTGCTGGGCCCCAGAAAGGGTTCGAGCAAACGTGTCTGGAGGGGTGTCACCGAGGGGACTTTTTACGGTTGGTCACAAAAAGGCACTAGATGGATTCTAATATGTTTTCTGTAGTCATGTTTTCTGACTTTGTCTTGTCATTTGTAAAGATTAAGTAGGTCAGATGGCCAGAGGAGACTCTGTCATTCTCTTTTGTCATGTGTAAATGCTGTTCCTGTTCAGTGTGGACTCTCACCGAGGGCAGATACCATCCACGATAGTGGGTGCCAGAATGGTTAGGTGTATCCCAGAGGAGGGACCCAGGCCATCAACAGCTGTCCAGATGGGAAAACACGAGCAGCCAAACGCTGTAGGAAAATGGCTAGTGAGGTACACAGCCTTCTACCCTCAGAATGTATACCACACACACCCCCTGCACACATTAGAGAAATGACTCTTTAATTTTTGACTTGCGTGGTTAGCAAGCCTATTTTCCAGTTGACGTGACATAACTCTTCCAGCTCCACACTAAAATAATTTTACGTGTTTAAGGAGATGCTAGGTTGCTGTGGGTTACTTACTGTTCCTTAGTAATAAGAGTTGTTTTCAGTGGCCTGATTTCTGTAGGTCTGTAGACCCTTTATTTTATTTTATTTTTTTTAAGAGAAAAGACTCTCTGGTACCTTAAATGCTCAGCTTATAGGTAATTGGAAGCAGTAAGTTGGCTACCTTTGCCCAGAGGACAAGTAGCCCTGTATATCTGGGGACTTGCTGAAAAAACCTTTGAGATTCTGAGAGGGGTGAAGGGCTTTTCTGTGTGTGAAAGTTGGAGACAGATTCCCTAAGCCAGGCCGCAGAGGAGCCGTGCCAGGTGGCCTTGGGTGCCCAGGGTTGTTGGTTCCATCAGTGTCTCCTGGTTGGAGTGACCCATGTGACAGCGCTCGGGTGGGCACTGCGGCTGCTGGGAGAGCGGGTGTCAGGTCGTGACCTGAGGAGGGGGCGGACAGGCCAGAGTTCACAGCGCTAGTGGGATGGGCTGCAGTAGGGAAGGGGCAGTGGGTGAGAGCAGTAGGGTAGGGGCGTTGGTGACTAAAGGAAAGCCAGGTGGTGCTGTGACCGGCCCAGGGCACCGGAGGTTTGCCGTCATTCCCTAGAGGAAGATGGAGCCGTCAGGGCACACCCAGGAGTGTGGGCCTCTGAGCCCAGGAAACTCTCACAGCCGTAAGTGCTCGTGCTGAGAACACAGTCCACAACTTCCGACAGAGGGGGCACTCCTTCGTGCTGGGGCAGTTCAGCTCTCACCCCGGCACTGAAGAGCTGTGCAAGTGGCCCAGTGTGTGTTTCTTCCGTTTGGTTTCCCCATCTGTAAAGTGGGTACAACCCCTGTCCTTCACCATCACCTGGAGCATTCAAGGAGCCAGTGCAGGTGAGGGCGGGGGCCTTGCTGGCGCTCTGTGGATGGCCGTGGGCGCGACCCTTGCCACTGCTGTGTCATCACGGTGTGGTGGGGACTTCCCGAGGCAGCACATGCAGCCTTTGCAGTAGTACACGAGTAAGTCAGGTCACTCGTCTTCGGCGTTACCCAGCGTTTTTGTGTTTGGCCCTTTGCAGTCATACAGAACAGCTTTGCTTCTCCTGATCTGCCTCTGCTGACATGCATGACACAAGATCAGGAGTTCGGACCAGAGCCCCTGTTTCACCAAAGTGGACTCGATTTTGCACCTCTGAGGTAGAAGCTTTGTTCTTTCCTCGCGTGTCACCTTTCTGCTTTCGTAGACTGTCACTAACATTGACATCAGGCTCAGGCGGGACGCGGGGGGAGGGACGGGGTCTCCGCCTTTCCGCTTTCGTAGACTGTCACTAACATTGACATCAGGCTCAGGCGGGATGCGGGGAGGGACGGGGTCTCCGCCTTTCCGCTTTTATAGACTGTCACTAACATTGACATCAGGCTCACGGGGGGAGGGACAGGGTCTCAGCCCCTGCTCTGCGGCTAATTATAGCCCCGAGCTGAAGACATGGTGCCTACGAGTGCACCATGGTAGCCCACGCGTGCAGGTGACCTAGGTGAGGGCCGTTGGTTTCAAGATAATCCCAATTAATATCCTTTAGAAGACAAGTTTTCCTCTTTTAGAACTGGAAAAAGACCAAAAACCTTAAATGAAAAACTATAGATGTTTAGAAAGTAAAAAGTTAATCCCTGTTCTTTCTGCTGTGTGTTCCTTTATAATGGCTTGATAAAGTACTGTGTTCACATTAGATATTCAGTCAGTGAAAACTATTATTATGTTGTGGGAGTAGATCACTTGTTGAATAGTTTTCACTGATAAATAGTAAATGATAAAAGAAGTAAGGCAAGTTAGATGAATGTTAAATCGTGGTAGATTTAACGTGGTAGATCGTGGTAGATGATACAGTAAACCTTTTATGTAGTGAAGTTTGAAAGCCTGTTTTGAATCTGGACTTTAAAGAATCCTTTTATTTGGTAATATGAAAATAAGATTTCATGTGTCTGTTACTTAGGATAAACCTGAGCGTGTCTGAGTCATAGGGTGAGAATTCGCCTTCTGGCTACAAAAAGCATGTGCAGTCTTTAGCCCCCAGAAAGGGATTTGAATTAGGAGGACTTTGTTGTTCAACACACTTTTCAAATAACCTTGATTTCAGAGACTTCAATTCTGTATTTTGTCATATTTGTCTTTAAAAGTGAAATATTTTTAATATGTTATTTATTTCTAACTCTATATTTTTAGGGGAATTCCTGATACGTCTGAAGATACTGAATGGTTTTCTCGGCCATCGAAAGCTAGCGAAGCTTTGTTCCAGACGACCTCAGAAGTAGCTTCCGACTTCACTAACAGCTGCTTCGGTGTGTCTCAGCACCCGCTGCCAGACAGCACAGCTGCAGGGTCTCAGCACCTGCTGCCAGACAGCACGACCGTAGGGGCTTGGTGCACCCTTTTACCTGTTGGTCAGGAAGAGGGTGAAGAGGCCATTTCACCCGCTGCAGCTGATGAACGGAAGACCCACCGAGACTCGGATGCTGTTTGTTCATATGTGTCACTGCAGACCAAAGAAGCTGTGCAGCAGCCAGAGGCCAGTGTAGCCACCGAAGACCAGCTTCCTGTCTCTAGTTCGTCCGATCTCAGTGATGAAAACAGAGCTACCAGAGGACGTGATAGTTTTGATGCTGCTTGTTCGTATATGCAGTGTTGGAAGCAGGAAGCTTTTCAGCAGTCAGAAACATGTAAGGATGTTTCTTTTTCTGATTCATCTGACACAATTGATGAAAGTGAAATCCCCCTGGAAAGTGGCAGTTTCGATGTCACCGGTTCATGTATGCCATGGTGGAGAGAGGAAGAGTCCCACTGTCCCACTGCAGATCCCACCAGTGCAGACCGTGTCTCCTTACCCCACCAAGTTGCTTCTCATTTTCAGAATAAAGTGTCACGTTCTGTCTTACACTGTTTCTTGGAAAGAAGAGGAGAAGATGTTTTCTTGACGTCGGACACCTGTTATTTTGAGAGTGCTTATTTAGGGACTTCAGCTGAGAAGGAGGCGCAACAAAAGCTGGATTCTTTGGAGGGTCCTGGAAGAGATGAAGGTGGACTGGAGGAAGAGTCGTCTCAGTGTCTTGAACAGAAGGAGACTGGAAATCACTTAGTGTCTTCAGGAGTGCTTCCCAGACCTGCAGGCATGCAGCATGTTGGGAACACCGCAGCTCCCGAGAGTTCTCTCCGAGTCTCCGAACCATACCTGCTCCCCATGGGCCATGATACCACCTCTGCGATGCAGGTTTCCTTCCAGACGGCTCAGGCCAGCTTGGGTGAGACACCAGGACAGCTCTATTTTCAAAAGGGAAGAAGCCCTGAGGACACCTCCGCCTTGGGCGGGCAGAGCATTGAGGGCGCCGGAAACGTGGCCTTCGAGGCCGTCATTGCCTCCATCGAGCCCTCAGAGAAAGAGAGGACAGCAGATGACGTCCAGACAGATGTCAGCGCATCCTCAGCAATGGACAGCCAAGAAAGAGGACTGGAAGGCCCAGCTCTCCCCTCACCCGGTCACAGTGTTGACAGATCGGTACTCGACCAGCTTCATCACCCACTCTATCAGTCTACTCCCGAGGGGCTAGGGCCGGCACCTTCAGAACCTGTGTGGCACAAGAAAGGTATCGAGGACCACTCCCTGTACTGGTACCGTCGCTTAGACACGCATACGAGTGCTCGAGGATCGCCCACCCCAGAGCTGAAGGCAGCTGTGCCGTTCCATGCAGAACCTTCTCCCAGACAGACCTTGGGTGCTGACAAGCCACAGCCGGCTTTCGTCCAGGGAGCCATGAGAAGGGAGCCGTTTCTTCTTTTTGGGAAGATAAAGTCTTTTTCTGCTGTTGACCTTGCGGATAAGATGGACTCTGTAGACATTAATCCAGCAAAAGGGTCAACATCAGATTCTTTGATTTTACAAGAATTGAAGCTGCGGACCTCTGATAAAGTTGCAGATTCATCCGACTATATTATGGGTAAGTGCATAAACTCTGGTAACCATACTGCCCGTCCGCCTGCAGGTGTAGGAAGCAGCTGTTCGGCAGACTTGGTGGCGTGGTGAACAGTCACAAGGCGTTTTGCCATTGGTCTGCCAGGAGACACAGGCAGAGGGGAGGGCACTTTTACTGCAGCTTTGCAGAATGACTCCTGTTTTGTAGAGCACCTGCATGGGGAGTCTGAGTCGGGCACCACTGCTCTGGATGATGACGCAGAATCCTGGAGCCTGGATGGACGCGCAGTGACGGGCAGGGACAGGGCCGCCGGTCCAGTGGGAGAGGTGAGACACTCTGGGTCCCGGAGCCTAGATGGATGGGCAGGGTGGGGTAGGGACCGGGCTGCCGGTCCAGTGGGCGAAGGAGATGCTCTCAGAATGGGAGTTGGAAGCAGCTTGGTCTTCTCCAGTAGTTTCGGGAAACAGGACTGTTTTTATGTTGTACTCTTTCCCAGTCTGGTGACCAAAGTGCTGTGGCTGGTGAGTGCAGCTAACTGCTTTAGAAAAACAGTGATAATCTAGACTGGCTCTCAGTGCAGGCAGCCCCATGACAGCTGTCATCTAAGGAGGGTAGCAGTTTTGAAGAACCTGTAGGTTTTTCTATGTGGCTTTTCTTAGGAGGTGAGGGAAAGTTCAGTTGTAAGATGGGCATGAATGTGAACAGCCCACCTACCCAGTTCAGTGTCAGCTCACAGGGTGTTACATGATACCCAGGAATGTGCTCCCTTCCTTGGGCGGAGGTCAGCGTAAAGGAAATGTTTGTATTTCATAGACCATTGCTTATGTGGCCATGTAGTCGATTCCAACTCATAGCAACTTTATGGGACAGAGTAGAACTGCCCTGTAGGGTTTCCCAAGAGTGCCTGTTGGCTTTGAACTGCCTCTGGGTGAGCATCTGCAGCACGTGGCCACTGCGTCCACTGAATGCTTTCTGTGGTTTCTTGGCAGAGGTCACCCTTGGGAGCACCCTTTCCCTTTGAGGCTGCCTGACTCAGCGGAGTTGTGCCAGCACAACCCTTTATAGTGATGTCAGCATTGTACTTGCTTGTGGGGACGTTCACATGATGGTGGCGTTCCCCCTCCGGCCTTCGTTGTACAAGCCTTGGTTGTTGATGTTCATCTATAGCATTATCAGTGTCCTCTGTGGTCACCTTAGTGGTGACCTGCTTTTCTAAGTTTAAATCAATCTTTCATGTCCTTGTATGGCTTTGACCTCTTCTCCATGTGAAAGATCTATGACCACATTTTTTAGTTCCTCTTTTTTGGTTTTAATGCTGTCACCTTTTACACACTGACATTTCTTTTTCCCATTTTTCAGTGTTTTAACTTTGATTTATTATGATCTCCCTGCCTGGCTTGACACCTGGTTGTTCTCTCCTGTGTTGGGTTATCACCTGATATTACAGATTTTCTAGCCAGAGGACACTGTTCAGTATTTCTTGTAATTTTTTTCTTTTTTTGTAAGTTCCATAAGGTTCTGCTTATCTGGAAACATCCCAATTTTGCCATCGTGTTTGAGAGACAACCCCCTCCCCCAGTTTTCAGTTTGTTGTCCTGCGGGGGCCGGCGTGGGTTGCTGTGACACTGGAAGGTATACCACCAATGTTTAGACACCAGCAGGGTCACGCATGGTGGGCAGGTTTCAATCGGGCTTCCAAACTAAGACAGACAGGAAGAAGGACCCTACAGTCTACTTCTAAAAAGAGCTAGCCGGTAAAAAACTTATGACAAACAGTGGAACGTTATCAGATACAGTGCCGGAAAATCAGCCCTCAGGTTGGAAGGTACCCAAAAGACTACTGGGGAAAGGTGCCTCCTCACTGTAGACGCGACCTTAATGATGTGGATGGAGTAAAACCTTCGGGACCGTCATTTACTGATGTGGCATCACTCACAATGAGAAGAAACAGCTGCAAACATCCACTAATAATCAGAACACGGAAGCAGAAGAAGCATATGGTGCCTGGCCACCACCAAAGTCAGCTGTGCAAGCGGGTACAATGTAGAGTCCCTGTGGCAACACGAGTATAAGAGGAGTGCAGCCTAAGAACTCTACTGCCAAGCCAGCCAAGTGCCGTCGAGTCGGATCCGACTCATGGCGACCCTAGTAGAAGGCCAGAATTGATGGCCCAACAGCTTGGAGGGTCCGCTGGGAACATGGCCCCTAGACCTGCTGCTGGCCCTGACCAAAAACTAGTAATGAGTCAACTCTTCAGACAAGAATGGACTGGACTCGGGAGTGCAGTGTGACCATGTGGTGTGTGTACTTTATGGCTCTTTGCATTTACAGGAGGCGGTCCTACTGATCTCTTTCCACATGGAAGAGAAAGAGGGAGGACAGATACCTGTTAAGAGGATGATAGGGACATAGCGTGAAAATGTGGAGTGTCCTGTCACAGGGTCGGGAGAACAGAGGTTGCTGCAGATAGGTGGGCATGTAAAACCAGTTTGAATTGTATGCTTCTGCTTAATCAGACACACACGTGCGCACAGAGACACACATAGACACACACAAAAGAAAAAGTGTTGGATTATGATTAAAAAATAATCAGAACATGAAATATATAAAGTATGACTCTAGGAAAATTGGAAATTGTCAAAAATGAAATGGAATGCGTAAACATGGATATCCTAGGCATTGGTGAGCTGGGATGGTCAGGCATTGACCATTTTGAATCAGAGAATCATGGTCTGCTCTGCTGGAAATGAAAACTTGAAGAGGAATGGTGTTGCATTCATCAGAAAGAACATTTCAGGATCTGTCCTGAAGTACAGTGGTGTCAGTGATAGGATAGTATCTGTACGCCTACAAGGAAAGGCAGTTAGTATGACTTATTCAAATGGATCCACCAACCACTAAGGCCAAAGATGAAGAAATTGAAGATTTTTACCAGCTTCTGCAGTCCAAAATTGTTTGAACAGGCAGTCAGAATGCATTGATAATTACTGGTGACTGGAATGAAAAAGTCAGAAACAAGAAGGGTTGGTAGTTGGAAAAATACAACCTCAGTGACAGAAATGATGCCGGGGTTTGCATGATAGAATTTTGCAAGACTAACGACTTCTTCATTGCAAATACAACACAAGCGATGACGACATCATTGACCTCACCAGATGGAGTACACAGGAATCAAATTGACTACATCTGTGGAAGGAGATGATGTAAAAGCTCCCTGTCAGCAGTCAGCACAAGACCAGATGCTAACTGCAACACAGACCATCAGTTGCTCGTATGCAAATTCAAATTGAAACCGAAGAAAATTAGAACAAGTCCACAAAATGCCAAATAATAACCTTGAGTACACTCCACCTGAGTTTAGAGACCATCTGAAGAACAGATTTGATGTGGAACCCCAGTGACCAAAGACCATAAGAACTGTGTAATGACATCAGTGACATCATCTGTGAAAAAAGCAAGGGGTCATTAAGGAGACAGGAAAGAAAGGAAAATCCAAACTGAATGTCAGAAGAGACTTGAAACTTGTTCTTGAATATTGGACAGCTAAAGCAAAAGGAAGGAATGACAAAGTAAAAGAACTGCATAGAAAATTTCAAAGGGTAGCTTGAGAAGACAGAGTATTATAATGACACGTACAAAGAGCTGGAAATAGGAAACCAGAAGGGAAGAACATGTTCTGCATTTCTCAGGCTGAAAGAACTGAAGAAAAACTTGAAGCCTAAAGTTGCAGTGGAGAAACATTCTATAGGAAAACTATTAAATGACTCAGGGAGCATCAAAAGAAGATGGGAGGAATGCATAGAGTTGTTACACCGGAAAGAACTGATCGATGTTCAGCCATCTAAGGAGGTAGCCTATGATTGAGAACTGATGGTCCTGAAGGAAGAAGTGCATGCTGCTTTGAAGGCATTGGCAAAAAATAAGGCTCCAGGAATTGACACAGTATCAATTGAGGTATTTCAGCAAACCAGTGCAGCACTGGAAGTGCTCACTCATCTATGCCAAGAAATTTAGAGGATAACTACCTGGCCAACTGACTGAAAGAGATCCATATATATGCCCATTCCAAGGAAAGGTGATCCGACCAAATGTGGAAATTACAGAACAGTATCATTAATATCACACACAAGTAAAATTTTGCTAAAGATCATTCTAAAGCAACAGCAACAAGTATATTGACAAGGAACTGTCAGAAATTCAAGCTGGATTTAGAAGAGGATGTGGAACCAGGGATATCAACGCTGACGTCAAATGGATCTTGGCTGAAAGAAGAGAATACCAGAAATGTGTTTACCTGCGTTTCATTGACTATGCAGAGACATTTGACTGTGGACCATAACAAATTACGGCTAATGTTGCAGAGAATGGGAATTCCAGGACACCTAAGTGTGCTCTTAAGGAATCTGTACATGGGTCAAGAGGCAGTCATGTGAACAGAACAAGAGGACACTGTGTGATTTAAAGTCAGGAAATGTGTGTGTCAGGGTTGTATCCGTTCACCATACCTTTTCAATCTGCATGCCAAGCAGATCACCTGAGAAGCTGGATTATACAAGAACGAGGCATCAGAGTAGGAGGAAGACTCCTGAACAACCTGTGTTATGCAGATCGCGGCACCTTACTTTCTGGAAGTGAAGAGGATTTGAAACACTGATGATCAGAGACCATAGTCTTTAGTATGGATTTTATCTCAACATGAAGAAAAAACATCCACACAACTGGGTCAGTAATCAACAAAATGATAAATGGAGAAAGGATTGAGGTTATCAAGGATTTCATCTTACTCCGTTCTACGTCAGTGCCCGTGGAAGCAGCAGTCAGGAAATCAAAAGACATATTGCATTGGGAAAATCTTCTGCAAAGGACCTCTTTGCCAAGCCAAAGCCAAGGGCCTTTGAGTTAAAGGACCTCTTTAAAGTGTAGAAAAGTAAAGATGTCACCTTGAACACTAAGGTGCACCTGACCCAAGCCAGGTATTTTCAGTCGAATCATACTCATGTAAAAGCTGGACAATGAATAAGGAAGGTGGAAGAATTAATGCCTTTGTGGTGTTGCAGAAGCATACTGAACATACAGCCAAAATAACAAACAGATCTGTTCTGGAAGAACAACCAAAGTGCTCCTTGGAAGCAAAGGTGGAGAGACTACGTCTTACATACTTTGGCCATGTTGTCAGGAGGGAACAGTCCCTGGAGAAGGACATCATGCTTGATAGAGTGCAGGGTCAGTGAAGAAGTGGAAGACTCTCAACCAGATGAATTGACACCGTGGCTGCAACAATGGACTTCAGCGTAAAAGTGATTGTGGACGTGTTTTGTTCTGTTTGTGCATGGCTTCTGCTGAATAGTCTGAGCTTACTCTTACTGTCCTTTGTTGATAACTTTTTGTTTATTCTTAGCTCCTCTTGAAATTCCCTCTTTGGTTTTGGCAAATTTGATTGCATCTTGGTGACTTTCTTTTGGGATCTACCTTGTATGGGATTTGATGAATATCTTGGATAAGTATCTTCTCATCCTTCATGATGTCAGGAAAGTTTTATACCAACAGATCTTCAACACTTTTGTCTTTATTTTCTATTGTCCACCCTGCCCCCATCACTTTCTGGTACTCCAGTCACTGGTAGGTTATTCCTCGTAACAGATTCCCACATGATTCTTAAGGTTTGTTTTTTTGTTTTAAATCCTTTTATATGACTTTTCCTTAAATATTACTGTCAAGCGCTTTATCTTTAATCTCACTAACTCTGACTTCCATTGCCTCAGTTCTGCTTCTTTGACTTCCTGTTAACCAATTCTCAAATTTTATAGTTGATCTTCTGGATTTCTGTTTGTTGTATTTCTGTGCATTCTTGCAGCCTGTTAAATCTGTCATTGTGCTCTTCTCTCATCTTAAGTTCCACTCCCTGTGTCTGTGTGCTGCTTGGCTTGCTCTGTGATCTCCTTTCTGATCTCTTGAGGAGTTCTATGCGTTAATGTTTTGTATTTTACCTCCAGTAATTCCAGAAAGTTCTCTTTATCCAGAAGATTTGATTCTTTGTTTTGGGAGCTTTCTGGAGCCATCGTGGTCTGCCTGTTTATGTGATTTGATATTGACTGTTGTCTCTGGGATATTAGTAAGTTATTGTGTTTATTTGTTTTACATTTTTTATTGTGTTCTAGCTTCATGTTTTGAAATGCTCAAATAGGCTACTCTTGTGAGCTAGCTTAATTATTGGGACCTTTGAAGCTCTGACGTCCTGTCACCAGGTGTTAAGATCTGTTACTAGGTATATGAGTCCAGGAGTCCATTTCCTTGTTTGGATTTGGCTCAAGTGTTCAAGTGCGTGGTCAGCAAGTGTGTGCTGCAGGCTCTCCTACAGTCCTAAATGGCAGGGTTGATTGGTGTACACACAAGTGTCTGGCTGCAGTGGGAGGTCACATGCTGAATAAGGCCAGGACCTCACAGCCACCCCTGAGTGTCTGTGATAAAAATGTGTCCCTGCTCCCTAGAGTGTGTAGGTGGATGGCTCTTGCAGCCAGACTGTGGGTACCCAGTGCTGTGGGCTGTAAGGACTGAGAGGCACTGCTTTTTCTTGGACCTTTGTCATGGGTGGCTAGGTGGCATGGGTGGAGCCGCCAGTTCTCCGGCCCCTGCTATGATTAGTTCCCTACTTAATAGTGCAGTGTCAAATGTCAGGGACCTGCTTTTCTGCCATAAATGGATACTGAAATCAAGGCTCAGGTGTATACCTGTTGTACTGTGCTGATGAGGACCTAGGCTGCTGAGATGGGATCAGGGCTCAAGTATATGTTGTTGTTAGGTGCCGTCAAATTGGTTCTGACCCATAGTAACCCTGTGAACAACAGAAGGAAACACTGCCTGGTCTTGCACCGTGTCCACAGTCGTTTTTATGCTTAAGCCCATTTTTGCAGCCACTGTGTCAGTCCATCTCATTGAGTGTCTCCCTCTCTTTCGCTCACCCTCCACTCTACGAAGCATGATGTCTTCTCCAGGGACTGATCTTTCCTGGCAGCATGTCCAAAGTATGTAAGACGCAGTCTTGCCATCTTTGCTTCCAGGGAGCACTCTGGTTGTATTTCTTCCAGAACACATCTGTTTGTTCTTTTGGTGGTCCCTGGTATGTTCATTGTTCTTCTCCAACACTACAGTTCACAGGCATCAGTCCTTCTGTCTTCTTCTGTCATTGTCAAGCTTTTGCATGCATGTGATGTGATTGAAAATACCATTGAATCAGGCATATGTTAGTCTTCAAGGTGATATCTTTACTTCTGAATACTTGAAAGAGGCCCTTTGCAGGAGATTTTCCCAATGAATATGTCTTTTGACTTCATGACTGCTGCTTCCCTTGGTGTTGATTATAAAAGCAGCAAGTACAATGAAATCCTTGAAACCTCAATCCTTTCTCCATTTATGACAATGTTGATTACTGGTCCAGTTGTGAGGAATTTTTTTTTTATTATGATTGAGTGAAAATGTACATTCCCATATAAATTTGCATGCCCATCTATATGCAGCTCCCACTGCTCTCCCTGCCTGGTGACAGCAGACTCTTTCTCTCTGCTCCATACATGTCTTATCCTCCTAACAGTCTCCTATCCCCTTATCTCCACTCACTCCCCTTAGTGTCTAGTAAGAGGTCAGCAGGACAGCATCCTATAGATGCATAGAACCATACGGTGCACACATGATGTGGTCACTCAGTGTTGCCATGTCCAGTCCATTCCTGTCTTGAGAGTTGACCTCCATTATGATTTATGGCCAGGGGCAACATCAGAGCCCAGGGGCCATGCTCCCAGGGGAACTCCGAGGCGCGTGGACCATAAATTGCGGTCTTTTAATGGAGATCTCAGAGTGCACCCCTTTTTATTCTTGTGTTGCCAGTGAGACTCAACTTTGTGAGCTCCGTCATGGCTATCGCTCATGGTGGCCAGGCACTGTGTGTTTCTTCTGGTCACAAGTTGATGTAGTCACCCACTCACATAGGTCTGTCTGACTTCTGGGTTCTCTTCCTCCATGTCATTTTGGTCCTTGGTGATCATTCGTTCCTGCTAAGTTGGGACCATTTGCTGTACCCTCAGATGGAAGCTTGGCAGCTTTTAAGACCCCAGACACAACTCTCCAATGTGGGGTGCAGAGGGCTCTCTTAGCAAAACGCTAGTTGTGCCAGTTGGCCTCGATTTCCCCTGGGAGCATGATCCCTGGCCCTCACCCCAGCTACTCTGTCCTTGTGATACTGGATTAAGATGGGAGGAGTAATCATGTTATGTTGAAGTCCAGTTAATACTGATGTTCTTTCTAATGTGTGCTGTCACAGATTTTACCCAACCAAATTTCTGTCAACTATCTAATCCCTCCCTCGCCACCCTTGCAGCTGTGAAAGAGTCTTTTCTTCTACGCATGAGTCTGTTTTTAAGTTCTTATTATAGGAGTCTCATACAGTATTTGCTCTTTTGTCCCTGACTACTTTCACTCAACATAATGTCTTCCAGTTGCAACCAGGTAATGAGATGTTTCCTAAAATCATCGTTGTTCTTTATTGTTGCACAGTGTCCCATTGAGTATATATACCATAGTTTACCTATCCATTCCTCTGTTGTTGGGCATCTGGGTTGATTCCATCTTTTTGCTGTTTTGGACTGTGCTGCGATAAACATTCGTGTGCATGTATTAGCTAGTGTGAATGGCCTGTATTCTGTAGGATATATTCCGAGCAGTGGAATTACTGGGTCAAATAGTATATCTATATCCAACTGTTTAAGGCAGTGCCAGATTGCTTTCTGAAGAGGTTGCACTCTCTTGCAGTCCCACTAACAGTGTTGGAGAGTTCCAATTTCTCCACAGCTTCTCCAGCATTTGTTGTTTTGTGTTTTTTGGATCATGGCCAACCTTCTTGGGGTGAGATGGTATCTCGTTTTGATTTGAATTTCTTTAATAACTAATGAGCATGTCCACATGTGTTTTTTGGCTGCCTGGATCTCGTCTTTATAGAGAAGTGTCTGTCCATCTCCTTTGCCCATCACTTAATTGGATTACTTATCTTTTTCTTACTGATATTTTGTAGTATCTTCTAGATTATGGAGATCAGGTGTCAGTCTGACATAGAGTTGCCAAATATTTTTTCACATTCTGTAGGTGGCCTTTTAATTCTATAAATACAGTCTTTGGATGAGCAAAAGTGTTTGATTCGTAATAGTTCCCATTTATCTATTTTGTCTTCTGTTGTTTGTGGTTTGCTGGACAGATTTTGAAGTCTGTCTACATTGTGTATTAAAATTTCCATTGTTCCTACTTTTTCTTGGATGAGCTTTATTGTTTTAGATTTGATATTTAGGTCTTTTATCAAGTTGGAGTTGGTTTTTGTATAAGGTGTAAGATATGAGTCTTGTTTCAGTTTATTGCAGATGGATATCCAATTTTGCCAGCACCATTTGTTGAAGAGATTGTTTTTACCTCAGGTTAATGTCTTAGGGCCTTTGTTGAATATCAACTCTTCATAGGAGGATGTTGGCATCTCTGGGGTCTCAGTTCTCTTCCATTGCTCTGTCTCTTTTTATACCAGTACTAGGCTGTTTTGACTACTGTGGTGATGTAATGGGTTCTAAAGTCGGGTAGTAAGAGGCCTCCCAGTGTGTTGTTTTTCTTCAGTAGTGCTTTACGTATCCAGGGCTTCTTCCCTTTCCAGAGAAAGTTGGTAATTTGTTTCTCCATCTCATTAAAAAATGTCACTGGAATTTGTATTGGGATTGCATTATATAAGTAGATTCCTTAGGGCGAAATAAACATTTTCACAATGTTAAGTTTTCCTATTCATGAGCAGGGTAGGTTTCTCCTTTTATTTAAGTGTCTCTTAGTTTCTTGTATTAAGGACTTGTAGTTTTCTTTCTAAAAGTGTGTTGTTTCTCTGGTTAGATTTATGCCTAGGTACTTTATCTCCTTAGGAGCTATAGTAAATGGCATGATTTGGTGATTTCTTCCTTAATAATCTCGATGTTGGTATAAAGGAATCCTACTAATTATGTTTATCTTGTATCCTGAGACTTCGCTGAACTCTTCTATCAGTTTGAGTAGTTTACTTATGGATTCTTTAGGATTCTCTGCGTATGCAGTTATATAATCTGCAGATAGGGAGATTTTGACTTCTTCTTTGCCGATGCAGATGCCCTTTGTTTCTGGGTCTTGTCTAATTGCTCTGGCTAGAACTTCTAGTACAATGTTGAATAGGAGAGGTGAGAATGGGCATCCTTGTCTGGTTCCTGTTCTCGAGGGAAAGTCTTTCAGTCTCTCTCCATTCAGGATGACATAGGTGGTTGGCTTTGTATAAATGGCCCTTATTGCACTGAGGAATTTGCTGTCTATGCCAATTTTGCTCAGAGTTTTTAGCATGTGTGGGTGTTGGACTTTATCAAATGCCTTTTCTGCATCAATAGGCAGAATCAGGTGATTCTTGTCTTTTGTATTATTTATGTGGCTGATCACACTGATTGTTTTTCTGATATTGAACCAGCCTTGCATCCCTGGTATGAATCCAACTTGGTCATGATGGATTATTTTTTGGATATGTTGTTGTATTCTATTCGCAAGAATTTTGTGGAAGATTTTTGCATCTAGATTCATGAGTGATATCGGTCTGTAGTCCTCTTTTTTTGCTGGGTCTTTCCCTGGCTTTGGTACCTGGGTTATGCTGGCTTCATAGAATGAATTTGGGAGTATTCCATCCTTTTCTGTACGGTGAAATAGTCCCATTAGTACTGGAGATAACTCTTCCCTAGAAGCTTGGTAGAATTCTACAGTGAAGCCATCTGGGCGCGGGTTTTTTTCCATTGGTAGTTTTTTGCTGACTTTTTTCAATCTCTTACTGTGTGATGGGTTTATTAAGTTGTTCTGCTTCACCTTGTGAGAATTTTGGTAGGTGATAAGAATCAAGGAGTTTGTCCATTTCCTCTAGGTTTTCAAATTTGTTAGAGTGCAGTCTTCCATAGTATTCTGTTATGATAATTTTGATTTCTGTTGGATTTGTTTCCTTTCCTGTTTTTCTTTAGTAAGTTTAGCCAATGGTTTGTCAATTTTGTTGATCTTTTCAAAAAACTAACTTTTGGTCTTACCAGTTTTTTCAGTTGTTCTTCTGTTCTATGATTCGTTTAGTTCTGCTCCAATCTTTATGATCTATTTTCTTCTGGTGCCTGAGGGGTTCCTCTGTTGTTCTCTCTCTACCTGTTCAGGCTAATGAGTTAGTTCTTTGATGTGGTTTCTTTCTTCCTTCCTGATGTGTGCATTTATGGAGATAAACTGACCTCTGAGCAGTGCTTTGACTGTATCCCATAGGTTCTGGTAGGAAGTGTTTTCATTCTCATTGGAATCCATAAATTTCTTGATTTCATCCTTGATTTCGTCTATAACCCATGAGTTTTTCAGCAAGATGTTCAGTTTCATGAGTTCCACTTTCTGTGTTTTTTCTGCTATTGATTTTGACTTTTATGGCTTTATGGTCAGAGAAGATGCTTTGCGTTAACTTGGTGGTTGGATTTTGTTGAGAATTGCTTTCTAACACATGGTCTGTTCTGGAGAATGTGCCATGTGCAGTGAAGAAGAAGGTGTAGTTGTCCTCTGATGGATAGAAAGTTCTGTCTGTGTCAATGAGGTCTAGTTGGTTAATTGTGGCAATAAGGTCTTGTGTCTTTATTGAGTTTTTTCCTAGATGATCTGTCCAATATTGAGAGTGGAGTGTTGAAGTCTCCCACTGTTGTTCTGGAGTGATCTATGTAATTTTTGAGTGTAGTCAGTGTTTCTTCAATGTGTTTAGATGCTCTAATATTAGGTGCATAAATATTTAATATTGTTACGTCCTGTTTGCATATTGAACCTTTGAGCAGTAAATACTGTCCATCCCTGTCCATGATGGTGGATTTTACATTAAAATCTGTTTTATCTGAGATTAGAATTGCCCCACCTGCTCCTCTTTGTGTATTGTTAGCTTGATATATATTCTTCCATCCTTTAATTTTCAGTCTGTTCCTGTCTTTACGGTGAATTTCTTGTAGGCAACATATGGATGGCTCATGTCTTTTATCCAAGATGTCACTTGATGTCTCTTTACTGGAACATTAAGTCCGTTCACAATCAATGTGGTTATTCATAGGTATGTGTTCAGTGCCCATTGTGCCCCGGCCTGCGAGGCATATCAGCTGGGGTGACCGGGGAGGAACCTGTGAAAAGATAATGGGACAAGGACACGAAGAAATGGAGGCAAGACAGGATTCTGATCAAGCCTCAAAGGTTTTATTTTTTGCAGCAGATATATATGTACACAGCAGGAAGGGGAAGGATTAGGAATCGGGTGATATCTGGTGTAAGGCACTTGGAGTTTTATGATTTGTTAGGCAGGATGCCTGAACAGTGACGTGCAGGTGGTGACGTGCAGGTGGCTTCCACGCATGCGCGTTCTCAAGGACTTCCACGCATGCGCGCTTTTCAAGGACTTTCCAAACTTCCTGTTTTTCGGGGCCTGAAGTTTTTCAAGGTTCCCGACACCATTGTGATATGTTTATTTTTGTGTTAATGTTTTCTCTGTTGTTCTTATTACTCTGTTCTGGGACATTCTTCTTTGTGAGTTGATTTTTCACCTTTTTCAGGGTTGGTTTTGTGGTTGTTGAGATTCCTGTGTTATGTCCCTTGATTTGCTATGTTGCATTTTTATAGTGCTTTACAGTTGCTCCTGAGATCCCCCTTAATAAACTATGTATAAACCCAATTTTAATTACTACCATTCTTACCAACTTCTTCCCCATCTGGAAGGACTATAACGACTGTAGTACATCCCTGTTTTTAATATGATGACATCATAGTTTTCATGATATGATCTCTGGATTATTTCTTTTACTATTGCAGCTTTGATTTAATTTGGAGCCTTCTCTAATTGAGTAGTATTCTGGGTGATGTGTCCTGTATTTGCTTCTAAAATATAAAGTTAGTGGTTTTGTTCTTCTAAGTGGTTTTGTTGTTCTTGTAGCTTTTGTTTGGTTTTTACAAAGTGTCTGAGTTTTTGTTTATCTGTGAATGTCTTAGTTTCATTTTCATATTTGAAAGATAGTTTTGCAGGATATGTAATTCTTGGTTGGAAGTTCTTCATCCTTCAAGGCTTTGAATGTGTCATGCCACTGTCTCTGTGCCAGCAGTGTTTCTGCTGACAAATCTGATGAAAGCCTACAGGGTTTCCCTCTGAATGTTAGCTTTGCTTTGATATTCCTGCCTTTAAAAGTTTCTGCTTATGTTTATTTTGTTAAGCTTGATTTGAATGTCTTGGAGTCTTTCTTTTCAGATCTATATTGAGTGACATTTGATATGTATCTTGGATATCTATGTTCTCTTTCATAATTTCTGAGAGGTTTACTGGCAGCAGCTCAGTGACAGTAGTGTCTGTGTTCTCAGGTGTCTCATCCTTTACAGGAACTCCAATTAATCATAGATTGTTCATCTTAATAGAGTCCCACGTGCTTCTTAATGCTTCTTCATTTTTCTTGTTTTTTTCTGATTTCTCCTCATAGATGTTGCAGGTTCTGTCTTCTAAATCAGAAAGTCTGTTTTCCATTTGTTCTGTTCTGTTTTCTTGGCTTTCAATAGAAGTTTCTATGCCTTTGGTTTTGTTCCTGATCTGTTGGATTTCAGAGTGCTTGTGTTCCATCAGATCAAACAGCTTCCTTAATTTTTCATTTTGCTCTGCTGCATTTTGTACAACGTCTAGGAGGGCATTCTATATAATCCTTTTGTATTCACCTTCCGATAGTTTCAGAAAAGCTTCTTCATCTGGGGAATTGTGAGGTGTTTTCTTTTAGGGGCCTTCTGAAGCCATGGGTAATTTCCTGGTTATGGTTTTCTCCAGAGTTTGTTGCTTTTTTGGCACCATGTGAGTCAATAGAGGCTGGAAGACATGCTGTGAGGGTGGACCACAGTTGTTTCTCGAGGATGTCTTTAAAATGAGAGGTAAAAAGTATCTGACAACTTCCAAAGTCAGTCAGGTTTTCAGGTGCATACCTCCCCCTTCCCAGCTGGCAAAGTAAGCACCTCTATATTGAGCCCCAGATGTTATAAACTAGTTCAAAATACAGAAAGGCTGCTGTCCTGCTGGCCTCTGCTTTCGAGACCTAGTTGTAGGTGACACTGTAGAATACTGCTTTTCTGTAGGAAAAGTGCTCTCTGAGCAGGTGCTTCCTCCCAGCCCAGGAATTAGATCCAGCTGAGGCTTCCATATGGGTATTTCTGCCTCCCAGTGGAAGTAGATGGTGTCCCACACAAGCTCGCCACCTGGCTGGGACCAGGCTACCTTGTGGTTGAGGTGGAAGGAGAGACCAGAGGTCCTGAGATGCATAGAGTCCACAGCCTCTGTTGCCTGGCACCAGCCATAGGTGACTCTGTGTAAAATACTACTTTTCTGCCAGAAAAGTGCTCTCCCCTGGGTAGGTGCTATGTCCCAGCCTAGGAACTAAGTCCAGCTGGGGCTTCCATATGGGCTTCCGTATTGTATCCACCTCCCAATGAATCAAGTTGGCATTGTGCACAAGGTTGCCACTGCTTCAGTTCTGGCTACCATATGTTGGAGGCAGAAAGAGAGGTCAGTGGTGCCAAGATGCACAGAGTCTGAAGACGGGCTCCCAAAATATGGCAGTTTCGCTTGCTTACCCCACCAGCAGTGTGTCTGAGATTAGCGGTTCGTCAAGTCCCAGTTCCGCCTGCTGGCTAGGACAGAGGAAGAAAAATCAAAATGGTGAGTTACCCACCATCTGTGCAAGCTCGTGCTCACTGAGAGTGGGGTGAGCGAAAGAGAGGAGTTTTTGTATTCAGTGGTATGAAGTCAAATTAACAGCCCTATACTGCGTCCTAGGGCTCACTAGGTGTCCAGAAGGCTCCGTTTAATTACCAGTTCAGGTCTTGGTTTCCAGAGGGATTTAGGGAGACCTGTGTTTAGTCTGTCATCTTGACTCCACCCTCCCAGTTGTGAGGATTTTTTTTTCCATATGTTGAGGTGTAGTCCATACTGAAGGCTGTAGTCTCTCATCTTCATCTGTAAGTGCCTCAGATCTTCATTTTCAGCAGGTAAGGTGGTGTCATCTGTGTAATGCAGGTTGTTAATGAGTCGTTCTCCAGTCCTGATGCCTAGTTTTTCTTTGTATAATCCAGCTTCTCAGATTATTTGCTTAACATACAGATTAAAAAGGTATGGTGAAGGAGTACAACTCTGATATACACCTTTCTTGACTTTAAACCATGCAGTGTCCCCTTGTTCTGTTCACATGACTGCCCCTTGATCCATACACAGATTCCTTAAGAGCACAGTTAGGTGTTCCCATTCTCTGCAATATTAGCCAGAATTTAGTATGATCCACATAGTCAAATGCTTTTGCATAGTCAATGAAACAGAAGTAAACATCTTTCTCATATTCTCTGCTTTCAGCCAAGACCCATCTGCCATCAGTGATGATATCTCTGGTTCCATGTCCTCTTCTCGTTCCAGTTTGAATGTCTGATGGTTCCTTGTCAATACACTGCTGCAGTTGTTTCTGAATGATCTTGAGCAAAATTGTACTTCAGTGTGATATCAGTGATATTGTCCAGTGATTTCCACATCTGGTTGGATCACCTTTCTTCAGGATGGACATATATATGGATCTCTTACAATCAGTTGGCCGGGTAGCTGTCCTTCAAATTTCTTGGTGTGGAGGAGTGGGCATTTCCAGCCCTGGATCTGTTTGTTGAAAAATCTCAATTGATATTCCATCAATTCTTGGAGCCTTGTTTTTTGCCAGTGCCTTCAATGCATCTTTGACTTTTCGTCAGTACTGTTGGTTCCTGACCATATGCTACCTCTTCAGATAGCTGAATGTTGACTAGGTCTTTCTGGTGTAATGATTCTGTGTATTCCTTCTGTCTTTTTTTTATGCTTCCTGAGTTGTTATAATAGTTTTCCTGTAGAATCCTTCACTATTGCAGCTTGAGGTTTGAATTTTTTCTTCATTTCTTTAGGCCTCAAGTGTATGTCTGTTGTAATGTGCTGCTGAGAGCCTTGGCTGCTGAGATGGAATCAGGGCTCAGGTGTATATACCTGTTGTACTGTGCTAATGAGACCCTAGGCTGCTGAGATGGGCCCACACAGGTTATGCAGTGGTGAAAGGTATTCAGAGTCCGTGGACTCTTCATGCCTGCACCTGGGGAAAGGAATTGTTTCTACCCTGAGTTCCCGTTTTAGGGGGACCGACAGGGTATTTTTCTTACCTATTACTGTGTTCTCTCTCCAAGGCCAGCAGACTGGGCTCAGGGTGCTAGGGGTCCTGTTTCTAGCCCAAGGGATATATCAGTCTCTGAAGCTGGCTTAGACCCAATGAAGAGTAAGAAAAACGCAGGTAGTAAATGGAAAAGAGGTTTATCTCAAAGGAATATCCTTGATCTCCTTGGTAGGTTAGATGAAAGTTGCTTATCTTTTGCCAACCCGGTGCCACTTTTCACTGATTGTGGAGGCGTGAATGGACTCTGCACTCCAGGGTCTCTCCTGATGTGGAAAATGTATCCTGAGTGCCACGGAGTCAGGTCTGGAAAGTTCCTACCATTTCTGAACCATCTCTTCCTTCATCTGTCACTCAGTCTGATTTCCGAACCTTGCCTCTGATGTACAGGTCTCCTAGAATGTCATATAGAATTGATTCACTTGTTTTGGGGGGTGGTCTTTGTTGTAAGAAGGAACATAGGAAGTGTCTGAGCACTTGGCCATCGTGCCCCCCCCCCCCCCCCCAGTGAGAAGCCTTGGAATAGGCCTGGAATTTGGGTGTTTTAGTTCAGAAGCTTTGAACTTCAGAGGTTATCCTGAAAATAACAGGAACTAAGGTCCTTTAGAAGGACACTGAGAGGTGCTTCTTGCTCACGGTAGCCAGTGTCCCTAAAGGGGACTGAGTACCTCTTCCCAGGGAGGAGTGCACCCACGCATACACATGCTCCCTTCGACTCTCTGTTGATGCCATCAATGTGTGTGTGTGTGTGTGTGCGCGCGCGCGCGCGCGCACACGCACATGGGCACTAGAACAGGGGGACTGCCTGCTGTGAAAGTGTTGTGTCGCCTTTCGTTAACACGGGGCTCACCTGACTGTCTCTGGTGCTGCTGTCGTCCTCTTTGGTCTTAACGCTGTCAGCCCTGAGCTGGACCTGCCTGCCTTGTTATAGATCTTTGTCTCTGATTAGCCATTAATTACAGTTAGATAACTGACCTGGGATGTGCTTGATGATACGCCAGGCACACAGTAGGTGCTCAGTCATGCTGCCTTCCTTTTTGATCTCAGGTCTGTAAGTTTGCTCATCAAAAAACTGCTTGTTTAGGGTGCACCCATATTTAAACCTTTACTTTGAGACAGTTTGTAAGGAAAAATGAACAAATGTATTGTGATCAACTTTATCTTTTACTGGTCACTTGACTGACTACATGGAAGTTTAATATAGAGGACCACGAATGCTGTTCGGTGCTGCTGAGTCAGCGCCAGCCCCTGCTGACCTCACGTAAAGCGGAACCAAACACAGCCCTGTCCTGCCCCCTCTTCACAGGTGTTGCTGCCACTGTGTCCCTCTGTCCCATGGAGGCACTTCCTCTTTTTCATGACCATCTAGTTTACCAAGCATGATGTCTTTCTCCAGAGACTGATCCCTACTGATGACATGTCCAAGATACATGAGATGAAGTCCCGCTGTCCTCACTTCTGAGGCGCCCTGTGGCCACTCTTCCTCCAGCCCGGCTTTGTCCCTTCTTCTGTCATCTGTGGCATACTCAGTGTGCCTCACCAGTGTCATAAGTCACAGGCATGCAGTCTTCTTTTTGTTTGTAGAGGACCACTGGATTAGCTTCCCCCCTCCCTATATTCTGCAGTAGGCATTGTTGAATTCTGATTTTCAGTCTCATAACCATGAGGCTGTTCAGATTCTGTGCTGCGAGGTTTGCCTACATGTGATGAGCTCCTTGAACCCCCATGCCAGTTCTCTCTGGTAAACTGCTGTCAGCATCATTTTCCGCCTGAGACTTCAAGGATTCAGGAACTTGCTCATGATTGTTTAGCAGGTAGGGGAGCTAGGATTTGAACCCAACCTTACTTATGTACTTACCCAGTATACCGTGTATCACCCCGCAGTGGAGCCCTGGTGGTGCAGTGGTTAAAGCTGTGCCTGATAAGTAATGAGTCAGCAGTTTGAGTCCATCAGCCTCTGCTCAGAAATCCTGTGGGGTAGTTCTTCTCTGGCCTGTAGGATCGCTATGAGTTAGTATCCACTAGATGTAACAGGTGTGGTTTGGTTTCTGTTCGGCTGATTCATGAGTGAAAGCAAAGCTGCCAACAGGCACACCAGAAATCAACATCATTACAACAGGAATGAAGGCTTAGAGGGGCGGTTGTTCAAAGCCAGTTTCTGTAAGAGTTAAGAAGCAAAACAGGATCAGTTTTAAACTTTGAGTTTCTAATTATTTTTATATTATTTATATTTATCTAGGTAACATACATTTAAGGAAATGAAGACATATAGTCAATTAATAATGATTCACTGAATTGAACTTTGCTGTTTGAAGTTTCATCTGCCGTTAACTGTGACTTGAAGCTGCTTCTTTCGGTCTAGGGAGGGCACTGCTACTGTCCCTGTGTTTCCTTCACTCTCACCACTCACCTGTGATCTGGGACTTACTTAAGGCCAGTGTTAGTACTCTTGGGTCTTGGTGAGTTGACTCGCATCTCCTAGTGGCCCTGTGTGACAGTAGAGCTGCTGCACAAGGTGTCCTAGGCTCTGATCTCCCGTGGAGCTATTGGTTAGGCTGGAACTGCCAACCTTTCAGTTAGCAGGCGAGCACTTAGTTGTGCCACCAGGCAGGGCTCTGTAACGTCAGCGACAGAGCCCGACGTGGAAGTAATTTTTCTGCGTCACTCAGCTTGCTCTCGGGGTCTTCACTGTGTGTGTTTCTGCGTCCTTCCTCTCCTCATCTCTGCTTCAGGAGAGGCGTCCGTGTGTGCTCACCTCTGTCGGCTGTCTGCTCGTGCTTGGTGGGATGCCCAGTCTTGCCTTCACGCAGCTGGCAACTCTAGGAAGAACACGGAGATCTGGAGTCAAAGCCAAGCTCCTTTACTTGTGAGCTTGGTGCCTGGAGCAGGTGACTCTGGAGGACTGCTGTCCTGACCTACACAGGGAAATAGGAAATAGGAAAAATCCACTTCGTACATTAGTATATGAATGTTGCCTTCCAGTCGATTCCAACACACAGTGGCCCTGAAAGACAGAACACAACTGCCCAGTGGGATTTCTCTCATGGAAGCTGATGGCCATGTCTAGATCCCAAAGCAGCTGGTGGGTTTGACCCAGTGATCTTTCAGTTATCAGCAGAGCACTTAAACCGCTGCTCCACTGGGTCTCCATGGGCTAGGTTGTACAGCATGTATAGAGTGCCTGTATCGGCTCCCTTCAATGATTACATAAGCTGGGCTCACTAGCGATCTCCTGTATGAGCTCCCTCCACCAATTACAGGAGCTGGGTTCACCAGTGATCTCCTGTATCTAGGCTTTCTTTGCCAGTTATGGAAGCTGGACTCCCCAGTGATCTCCTGTGTCAGCTCCCTCCACCAATTGCGGGAGCTAGGTTTACCAGTGATCTCCTGTATCTAAGCTCTCTTTGCCAGTTATAGAAGCTGGACTCCCTAGTGATCTCCTATGTCAGCTCCCTTCGCTGATTACGGAAACTGGGCTCACCAATGATCTCCCATATCGGCTCCCTTTGCTGATTATGGAAGCAGAGCTCCCTAGTGATCTCCCATATTCGCTGTCTTCATGGATTATAGAAGCTGGGCTCACCGGTGATCTCACATATCAGCTGCCTTCGCCGATTACAGAAGCTGGGCTCACCACCGACCTCCCATATCAGATCTCTTCATGGATACAGAAGCTAGGCTCTCCAGTGATCTCCAGTGTCAGCTCCCTTCAGCGATTACAGAAGCTGGGCTCACAGAGAGCGATCTCCTGATCTCTCTCTGTTTAGTTTTCCTCTTGTTGGTTCTTGGGAGCATAGGACAGTTTTGTTTAGTGAAGTGCTTAGGAAAGTTGATTTCATGCTTAGAGTATTTTTCTGAAGAATTGCAAAATTATCACATCTAGACCCTTATGTGTTAGGATGCTTAGTATTCTAAACGGGGAAGCCTTGAGATAAAACTGCCAACATGGTGGTATTATATACCTAATGGATTCATAGAGGACCAGAACCCAGAAGAAAGGAGACAGGGAAATTGTCTATCACTTAATGAACAAGTGATTTGTTCTAAATATTGACCGTCCGCTTTTGGTGACTGCACTGTGGATGTAATAAAAACTTTCTGAATCTCTGGTGTGTGCTGCATCACCATCTTGTGTAGATAGCTGTAATTAAAGTAAGATAGTTTTTATTAGTTGTATAATCTAAAAATGTGAGGAAAAATTGTACTGTATCTCTGTAAAGACCACAAAGTTGTCATTCAGGTATACATTCCTGAGACATTAGAGAAAATTCTCATTTTGGGCAGTATGTTCTTTTTTCACATAATGAAATGGAGAAAAATTATGTCACATGAGAAATTATTTTTTTCTGAAGTTGTTAGCACATTTTCTCCCTCTAGGTTTTCAACTTTGTCAGAGTACAGTATTTCGTAGTATTCTGTTACAATATTTTTGATTTCTGTTGGATCTGTTAGGCCATCTCCCTTCTCATTTCTTATTTGGGTTATTTGTTTCCTTTCCTGTTTTTTTTTTTAGTAAGTTTAGCCAATGGTTTGTCAATTTTGTTGATATTTTCAGAAAACTAGCTTTTGGTCTTACCAACTTTTCCAGTTGTTCTTCCATTCTCTAATTTGTTTAGTTCTGCTCTATCTTGATGATTTGTTTTCTTCTGGTACCTGTTCCTCTGTTGCGCTGTTTCTGCGTGTTCAAGCTGAAGGGTTAGTTCTTCAGTTTTGATTCTTTTCTTCTGGATGTGTGCATTAATAGAGGTAAACTAATCCCTGAGCGTTGCTTTGGCTGTATCCCATAGGTTCTGGGAGAAGTGTTTTCATTCTCATTTGAATCATAAATTTCTTGATTTCTTTTATAACCCATGGGTTTTTGAGCAAGATGTTGTTCGGTTCCCATGAGTTCCACTTTCTATCTATGTTTTCTTCTGCTATTGATTTTGACTTTTATGGCTTTATGGTCTGAGAAGATGCTTTGCAATAATTCAGTGGTATGGATTTTGTTGAGATTTGCTTTATGTGCTTCTGGAAAATGTTCATGTGCACTGGAGAATAAGGTGATTATCTGCTGATGGATAGAAAGTTGTGTACATGTCAATGAGGTCTAGTTGGTTGATTGTGGCAATAAAAGCTTCTGTGTCTTTTACTGAGCTTTTTTCTAGAAGATCTGTCCAATACTGAGAGTAGAGTGTTGAAGTCTCCCACTGTTATTGTGGAGTGATCTGTCTCATTTTTGAATGTAGTCAGTGTTTCTTTGATGTATTTAGATGCTTTTAAATATTTAATATTGTTAACTCCTGCGTGTGTATAGAACCTTTCAGCAATAAATAGTGTCCATCCTTGTCCATGATGGTGGATTTTACGTTAAAATCTATTTTATCTGAGATTAATATTGCCACACCTGCTCCTTTATGTATTGTTGGCTTGGTATATATTCTTCTATCCTTCAATTTTTAGTTCCTGTCTTTAAAGTGTGTTTCTTGTAAGCAACATATAGATAGGTTGTGCCTTTTGATCCAAGATGTCACTTGTTGTCTCTTTACTGGAGCGTTCAGTCCATTTGCATTCAGTGTAATTATTGATAGGTGTGTGTTTAGTGCTGTCATTGTGATGTCTTTATTTTGGGGTTGATATTTTTTCCTGTTGCTCTTACTCTTCTGGGACATTCTTTATAGGCTGATTTTTCACCCTTTGCAGTGTTGGTTTTATGTTTGTTGAGACTCCTGTATCATGTTTCTTGATTGGATATGTTGCATCTTTATTGTGCTTTGTGGCTACCCCTATAATCCCCTTTAATAACCTATATTTAAACCCAGTTTTAACTTCTACATATCTTATTAACTTTCTCTCCATCTGAAAGGATGGTAGCTACCGTACTACATCCCTCTTTTTAATATGATGATATCCTAGTTTTCGTGATGTGATTATTGGATCACTTCTTTAACATTATAACCTTTAATTGAGTTTTGTGTCTTCCCTAACTGAGTAGGTTTCTGGATGATATGCCCTGTATTGCCTCCTAAAATATGCAGTTAATACTTTTGTTCTTCTAAGTCAAGAGCTTCTTTCAGTATTTCTTGTAGCTTTGCTTTTGTTTTTACAAAGTCTCTTTTGAGTTTCTGCTTACCTGTGAATGTCTGAGTTTCATTTTTGTGTTTGAAAGACAGTTTTGCAGGATATATAATTCTTGGTTGGAAGTTTTTCTCCTTTAAGGTTTTGAATGTGTCATCCCACTGCCTTTGTGCCAGCATTGTTTCTGCTGAGAAGTCAGACAAAAGCCTACAGAGTTTCTCTCTGAATGTTAGCCTTGCTTTGATTCTCACTGCTTTTAAGAGTTTCTGCTTATGTTTCATTTTGTTAAGCTTGATTGCAATATATCTGGTGTCTTTCTTTTGGGATCTACATTGAGTGGTGTTCGATACATGTCTTGGATATCTATTCTCTTCTTTCATGGTTTCAGGGAAGTCAGCAGCTCAGCAACAATACTGTCTGTGTTTTCAGGTGTCCTTCCCTGTTCAGGAACTCCAATTAATATAGATTGGTCCTCTTGATAGAAGAATCCCACATGTTTCTTAATGCTTCTTCATTTTTCTTGTTTCTTTCCTCTGATTTCTTCTCATAGATGCTGGAGTCAGCATCTGTGTCTTCCGAGTCAGAAAGTCTGTTTTCCATTTGTTCAATTCTGTTTGCTTTGCTTTAAAATGAATTTTTCTATTTCTTCGGTTTGTTATTGATCTGTTGAATTTAAGAATAATGGTGTTCCATCAGTTTGAACAGTTTGCTGAATTTTTCACTTTGCTCTGCTGCATTTTGTATGATGTCTAGGAGGGCTTTCTACATAATCTTTCTGTATTTGACCTCTAGTACTTTCACAAAGGCTTCTTCATCTGGAAAGTTCTTTGGTTCTTTCTTTTGTGGGCTTTCTGGAGCCATGGGTGAATTTTTCTTTGTTTCTGGCCAAAGTTTGTTCCTTTTTGGGCATTTAGAGGTTGTGTAGTTTTCTCTGGTGTTAACCTTAACAGGATCTGAAGCATGATCTGAGAAGGAAGGTGATCACCAGTCACCTCTATGTACTTTGGTGACTGGGCCCAGTGGAATCTCTCTGGTAGCAAGCTCCATGTCTTGATTGGCAAAGACATGGCCCTACTTATGGAGTCACTGGGGGACCATCAGCTGACCCTATAATGTGGATCGGTAAAGGCTAGAAGAGAAGACATCAGGATGCCCTGCAGTTATTTCTCTAGGTAGTCTTATTTTGAAAGGTAAGAGCTATGTGACAGCTTCTAAAATCAGTCAGGGTGTCAGGTGCACAAGCCCCGCTTCCCAGGTGGCAGTGTAAGCACCTCTATATCCAACCCCAGATGCTGTAAACTAGTTCAAAGTGTGGAAGAGCTACTGCCCTGCTGTCGTCTGCTTCCAGGCCCTACTTGTAAGGCCACACTGTGCTAAACAGAGCTTTTCTGCTGCGAAAGCGCTCCCCAGGCTGGCACTGCCTCCCAGCCTGGGAATTAGCTGCTGCTGAGACCTCTGTTTGGGTAACTCTGCCTCCTGGTAGAACAAGATGGAGTCCTGCGTAAGCTTTCCTGCCAGCTGTGAAGTACCCAGATCCATGATGGAGGTTCAGAAAGAGACGGTGGAGGGGCTGAGGTGCCCAGAGTCCAGATCCGGGCTCTCGAAGTGTGACTCTTCCGCCTGCTGTTCCTGTCAGCAGCGTGACCACACTTTGCTGTTATGCCCAAGCCTTGCCTGCCAGCTAAGATGGAGGAAAAGAAGTTAAAAACACAAGGCACCTTCAGTCTGCGAGAGCTGGCGTTCAGCAAGGGTGGGGGTCAGTGAAAGAGAGGAAGTGTCTTGCTCAGTGGCATGTAGTCCAAACTGACAGCTCTATGCCATGTCCTGGGGTTGACTAGGTGTCTAGAAGACTGTGTTTAATTATCAGTCCAGGCCTCAGTTTTCAGAGGGAATTAAGGAGACGTGTGTGTAGTCTGCCATCTTAAGTCTGCCTCCAGTGCCTTTTCTTATATATTTCAGTGATGTAGTGCTTGGGAAATGTAAATTCTCTGCTGAGACTTGAAGTGAGTTATTGTTAGACAAAGTCCAGAAACTGTCTTGGCTGGGCACTGAGTTTTTAAGGATTGAAGAACCATTTAAACCCCTATGCTGTTCAGAAACTATTTCAAAATCTGTGCCTTGTAGGCCTTTCCTCTTCTGAAGATAGATGGCCCAGTCTAGGGATGTCATGGTCTGCATCCTGCAGTGTACAGTGAGACACAGTCCACTTCCGAGGAAGCGAGAACCCTGTTTTTGTCAAAATCGTAGTAATATTAAAACTGAACTAGGATTTATGTGACTGACAGAGGTCTGCAGGAGGTGGTCCAGCATGTTCTTGGAGTCTTTTGTTCTTTCAGCTTCTCCTAAAACATCTGTGTCTCTCTTTCTGCCTCCCTCTTTGTCAAAGGTTGAAGAGACTGTGGTAACAAGGTTCTTGTGCTCAGGTGTACTCTGTTCCAGGTTGAGTGGTAAAGACAGTCCCCGCAGATATCATGCAGAGTCTAGTTACAGTCCTGACAGTAGAGTTGCTAAAGCAACAACTATGTGTGACCCCAAACCAGGAACACAAGCTCTTTAGTAAGGGAGTTGCCGTGAAGGTGTGCTGACATGCTGCTAATCCACAGCGACCTGGGCGGCCTGGCTGCCAGGAGGTGGGGTTCAGTCTGCTTCCACTCCTCATCTGTTACAAAGTTGATGAAAGTCCTCCTTAGTTCCTACCAAAAAACTCACTGCTGTCGAGTCAATCCCAACTTATTGCCCCATACAGTTTCCAAGGAGTGCCTGGGGGATTTGAACTGCTGCCCTTTTGGTTAGCAGACATAGCATTTAACCACTACGCCACCAGGGTTTCCTTAGGCCCTGGTGATGCCTACTTGGAGTATCTTTACAGTGATAAATGTGGGAAGAACAGGATAAATTGTCCCTTCGGTCCTGGATGCACTGTGATGTCTGCTTTTGTAACCCTAACCTCAAGGTCTCCTCACTTAGGCAAACTTCCTCATTATGCTTGAGGCTTCTGACTTGCAGGACACCATGGAGCGCAAAATGCTGCTGTCTCCTCCCTCCTGCAGCTCTCCCCAGTTGTTATCCATGTCACCCCACTGTCCTCGGGTCCAGAGAGCCCCACAGAGCAGCAGCACCATGACTGCCAAGTGAAGCCCGGCTCCCGGTGGGTGCCATGGTGGCCGCTTGCCTCCCCGTGGCCGGTACCGTGACCCCCATCCCTCTGTGGGACACTCCATTAGCCTCTGTACTGAAAGACTGTTTTCACATCCCTTATTTGAAACATTGAAATACTCTTGAAGGTTTATTCCACATTTTTTTCATGTCCGAAACCTAGTTCTCTCTCAGGTCTCTGTGTGGGCGATTATCGCATTGTCTAAAACTCCAGTTTTAGACTCTAATGTTTTTCTCGCGTTAAGGACTTAGGGTGTTCCACAGTTTTCTTGTGAACATTCCTGTCACTTTGAATTCAGATTTACCTGTCTGTATCAAAACCCCTCATTTTTTCCCCAAAACCAGACTGCCTTGTAGACTTCCCTGTGGGATGGTTCTACTCTGACCCGTAGGGTCACTCCATCAGGATCAACTGGAAAGCCTGCAACTGCGTCACCACCTTTGAAGAAGTTTGACGTCTGATCTGTGTTTCGGTTATGTGATACTATTATTTTTCTCCTAAATGCTTCTAGAAAATGTCCCTGTTCTATCTTAATCCTTGCCTCTTTCCTCTGTACAGCACACTGCTTTCTCGACCAAAAAGAGTTCTTGGGCTTGACAGGCGTAATACCGTAGTTCGGGTCTTTCTGTAATCATAATGTTGTAAGGAGGAGACTTCTCAGTGAGAGAACACGTTAGGCCTACTGTCTGTACTCTCCTATGTACCCAGCCTTCCAGAGACTCTCACTAGTAGTGAACAAGACCTTCTTGAAGTTGACCAATGAAATGTGCCCTTAGAGGGATTCGGGAGGTTGGAGTGGGATGACTGCTCCATATTGCTTTGTGTGCAAACGAGGTTTGTGTTTGAGCAGCCAGAGTCTGAAATTAATAGAATCTGACTTTGCTTTCATCATTTTCTTGCAGTTTTCACAGGTGGGCCTTTCTGGTCTGGGCATCAGTCAGTCCTTCTCATCTACACGGCATTCATTTGTCCCTCGTCAGCAAACCGGAGAGCCAGAATATCCATCTTCGGACCTGAGGATGTTGAGGGTTTCTTCTGAGACTGTGTCACAGGCACGTAAACGTTTACCAGGTAGGTGAGAGAGTCCTCCTGGGCTCGGCCAGATGCCTGTGTACGCTGCTAGATTGCTCTGCTGGGTGAGCCCATCCAGGTTGTTAGTACATTCTCTGTGACAGCCTTTAGAACTGAATGATACGGGGCAGTGAGCCTGATACTAGAATCAGTTGGTTCCATAGTCCTTTCTGACTGAAAATGAAAAAAGCAGCTAATTTTGCAACTGAGGAAAAGAACAAGAGCAGATAGAGATCCGTGGAAATTGAGAGAGACCACTCTTCCTTTTTTTTTTTTTTTAATATTTTATTGTGCTCTAAGTGAACATTTACAGTCCACATCAGTTTTCCCTATGATACCCCTGCCTCATACTACCATACAGCTCTGCCTGCTTCCATGCCCCCTGGTGACAGCACGCTCCTCCTTTCTGCCCTGTGCTTCCTGCATCCCTTCAGCCAGCTCCTGTCCCCCTCTACCCTCTCATCTCACCTCTGGGCGGGAGCTGCTCAGACAGCCTCGTGTATATATTTAAGCCAAGAAGCACACTCTTCGCCACTGTGACTGTGTGTCCTATAGTCCAGTCCACTGTTGGCAGAGTTGGCTGTGGTACTGGTTTCGGCTCTGGGCTAACAGAGTCCGGTGGCCATGTCCTCAGGGGACCCTCCAGTCTGATGGACCATCAAATGTGGTCTTGTAATAGAGTTCTGGTTCTGCATACCTGTTTTTCTCCCTCTACATCAGGGACTTTGCGTTGTAATCCCAGTTAGGACAGTCATCAGTGGTGGCTGGGCATCATCTAGTTCCTTGGTTTCATGCTGAAGTAGTGTCTGGGTCGTATGGCGTCTTCTGTCTGCTGGGCTTGTATTTTCACCTTGTGTTTGATGTCCTTCATTTTCCTCTGCTCCATGTGGACTGGGACCAACTGATGCTATGTAGATGACCACGTGCTAGATTTTAAGACCCCAGATGCCACTCACCAAAGTGGGATGCAGAACATTTTCTTTAAAAAAACTTAGTTACGCCTGTTAGTCTAGATGTCCCCGTCTGTGCTGCTCTGTCCTATAAAATGTTGAGTTGTATTTAAAACCTTTTAGCTTTTGGTATAGTCCAGGTATGCTAACTCTCTTCTACTGTGTGCTGTTACTTTTTTCACCTAACGCAGCTCCTCTCTACTATCTAATCTACAAACACCCCCCTCCTTCCTTCCCCACCCTTGTAACCATCAAAGATTGTTTTCTTCTGTGTTTAACCTTTCCTTAAGTCCCTGTAATAGTGGTCTCATACAGTTTTTGTCCTTTTCGAAACTAATTCCACTGATGACTTCGTGTTATGAGATGCTTCTGAAAATCATCATGGTTCATCATTGCTAGTGGTCCATTGTGTGAGTGTACTGTAGTTTGTTTATCCATTCATCTGTTGATGAGCAGCTGGGTTGATTCCATCTTTTTGCTATTGTGCAGTAGTCCAGTAAACATTGATGTGCATGTATCTGTTCGTGTGACATCCCTTATTTCTCTAGGATATATTCCAAGAAGTGGTGTTCCTAGATCATATGATGTTTTATTTGTAGCTTTTTAAAAAAATTGTTTTATCGTCATTAAGTGAAAGAGTACACTCCAAGTCAAGTTGCCGTATAAAACCCCTTACATACATGTCTGTGCAACTCTAGCTGCTGTCCCAAGCTTGTGACAGCACATGCCTCCTTTCCACTCACTGTCCCATGGTCATACAGCCAACTCCTGTCCCTTCCTGTCCTCCTGGCCCTCCCTACCATTTGGTTTCTGCAGGGGAACTGCTCTGACAGCCTCGTCTCTTCACGTCCAGTCAAGTTTTTGTCTGAAGAAATGTCTGGCACTAGTTTTAGCTGTGGACTAGCAGTGAGTCCAGAGGCCGTGTTCTCAGGGCATCCCCGAGATGTCAGACCATCAAGTCAGGTCTTTTAGTAGAATTCTAGAACCGCACTCCCACTTTTCTCCCGCTGTGTCGGGGAGCCTCCATGTGTTCCCTGTGAAGGCAGTCGGTGGTGGCGGCCAGCACCACCTCGCTCTTCTGGTCCCTGTTGGTGTCGGCTCCTGAACATGCAGCCCCTCCTGTTTCCTGGGCTCGCGGTTCCCTCCTGTCTTTGATGTCCTTCGTTCTCCTCAGCTCCAGTTGGATGAGGACTGATCGATGCTCCTTAGATGGCAGCCTACTGGCTTTGAAGACCCCAGACACTACTTACCAAAATGGGATGCAGAATATTTTCTTGAAGAAGTAAACTTAGCTAATTGACATAGATGTTCACTGAAAGCCTGGTCCCCAAACCCTTTTGCCTACTACTCTGACCTTCGACATGCTGAGTTCTGTGTAGGAAAGTTCTTAGCTGTTGGCACAGTCTGTGCTGCTGATTTCTCTCCCACTGGGTGCTGTCACTTCTTCACCTCACCCAGTTCTTACCAACTCCGTGACTGCTTGTTTACCTTCCTCTGTGACCGGCCTCCGCGTGGTTGCTGTGTTTGAGCCCGCTGTTGCAGCTGCTGTGCCACTCCATCTCACTAACGCTTTCCTGTTCTTCGCTGACTGCCTGCTTCACCAAGCGTGGTGCGCTCCTCCAGGTTCTGGTCCCCCGATAACATGTCCCGAGCACATGAGACAAGGTCTCACCAGCCTCCCGTACCGGGAGCACTCTTCCTGCACGTCTTCTAGCCCGTGGTGTGTTTGGTATTTGTCACCAACTCCGTAATCCAAGTGACAGAGTGTCACTTGAGATGATTTAACAAATGGACGTGACCCTGGAAGTGGTCACTCAACTGTGCCGAGAAACACAGTCTGGATTCAGAAGAGAGCTGCCTGGCCAACTGACAGGGCGAGATCTGTATTCATGCCTGTTCCCAAGAAAGGTAATCCACCCACACTTGGAAATAAGCAATATCGTTAATACCACGTGTGAGTAAAATTTTGCTGAGGATCATTCCAAAGTGGCTGCAGCAGTCTATCAGCAGAGAACTGCCAGAACTGTCAGAACTGCAGTCTGGATTCAGAGGAGAGTGTGGAATCCCTGCTGACGTCAGACAGATTCTGACTGAAAGCAGAGAACACCAGAGTACCAGAGAATACCTGTTTGATTAACTATGCAAGGCATTTGATTCTGTGAGTCATAACAAATTATGGCTGACATTTTAAAGAATGAATTCCAAAGCACTTTGTTGTGTTCGTGCGGAGTCTGCACACGGACCAAGAGACCATTTTTAGAGAGAACAAGGAGACACTGCGTAGTTTAAAGTCAGGAAAGGTGTGTCTCTAGGGTGTGTCCTTTTGCCATACCTGTTTAATCTGTATGCTGAACAAATAATCCCAGAAGCTGGACGATATGAAGAAGAATGAGGTGTCAGGATTGGAGGAAGACACGTTAACAACCTGCATTATGCAGATAACACCACCTTACTTGCTGGAAGTGAAGAGGATTTGAAACACTTCCTAATGAAGATCAAAGATCACAGCCTTCAGTATGGATTGTACCTCAACATCAAGGAAAGAAAAATCCTCACAACTGGGACAGTAAACATCAGGATTAAGGTTGTCAAGGATTTCATTTTACCTGGTTCCAGTATCAGTGTTCATGGAAGCAGTCACTTTGGGGACTCAGATGTGCCTGACCCAACTGTGGCGTTTTCAGTTGCCCCTTGGTGCTCCCATCACTTTGTAGGGTTTTCTTCTTGATAGAGTTACACATAATTTTTAGGGTTTCTTCATTTTTTTATTTTTTTTAATTTAACATGACTGAGTGAAAATGTACATTCCCGTATAAATTTACGTGCCCACCTATATGCAGCTTCCACTGCTCTCCCTGCCCGGTGACAGCACACTCTTCCTCTCTGCTCCATACATGTCTCATCCTCCCAACAGCCTCCTTTCCCCTCCTCTCCGCCCACTCTCCTTCCTCCAGCCAGAGGTCAGCAGGATGATATCCTATAGATGCACAGAACCATAAAGTGCAACCATATATGGTCACTCTGCATCGCCAGGGTTTCCTCATTTTTTGAAATTCTTTTATCTGGTTTTTCCTCACATATATTGGTGTCAAGTGATTTATTTTCAGTCTCACTAATTCTTCCTTTTCTTGCCTCAATTCTGCCCCTGTAACTTGCTACTCAGTTGTCAGATTCTGAGGTTTTACTCTCTTTGCCACGTCTGTGTGGATTCTTGGAGCCTGTTAAGCCTGCCCTTGGTCTTTTCTAATCTTTCAAGTTCCTGTGTTGCTTTGTCAGTGTGTTTCTTGCCTTGTGTGAGCTCCTGAAGAGATCTGTGTGTTGATCTTTGGTGTTCTGCCTCCAGTCACGCCAGGAAGTTCTCTTCATCTGCAAGATTTCTTGATTCCTTGTTCTGGAGGCTTTCTGCAGCCGTGTGGTCTGCCTCTTTATGTGCTGCGATCTTGTCTGTTGTCTCCAAGCCCGTCTCTGAAGCTGTCTTAGGCCTGGTGCAGATCAAGTGAGGCAGGTAAATAGAAGAGAGGTTTTTCCCAAAGGGGTGGTGTTTTTCATCCACTTAGTAGGTTAGAAGCATTACTTATGTTTTGCTGATTGAGTGCCACTTTTCACGGATGGTGGAGATATGAGTAGATACTCTGCTGCTTGGTCCCTCCCAGTGTGAACAATGTGTCCCAGATGCTACTGGTGGCAGCCAGTCCCGCCTGCAGGGTGCTGGTTCCTGCTGCCACGCCAGGTCTGGTGACTCCTCTCTGCTCCTGAACCACCTCTTCCTCCTGCTGCTGCTCAGTCTGATTCCGCAGTGCTTCTAGACAGTCGTGGATAATCCATCCACTTTGTTTTTGTTTTTTTTTTTTTTGGTCTTCGTTGTGAGAGGGACTACAGGAAGCAATCTGTAAACTTTCACCAAAAACACAATTAAAAAAAAGTGAGAACCTAGAAAGTACAAAATATGAATTAAGGTTGGAGTTGTCACAAGTAACCTGGAATGCTTGGAGATGGATGTCCTAGGTAGGAGCATGCTCAAATGGCCTGCTACTGCTCCCTTTGAATCGGATGGTCAGTCTGCTGTACTGGGAGTAACACAAGGATCTATCCTGAAATACAGTGTTGCCAGTGATAATGTAATATCCATAGACACACAAGGAAGATCATTTAATAAGACCGTCATTCATTGTTACACATGAGCTGCTGATGCCTAAGATAAAGAAACTGAAGATTTTACAAACTTGGGCAGTCTAAAATTCATCAGACATGCAGTCCAGACGCATTGATAATCACTGCTAATTCGAACAATAACAGACTGATGTATTAGCTTGTAAACGCACTGCCATTGGTCGATCTGATTCGTTGTGATCTTATAGGACAGAGGAGGACAGCCTCTTAGGTTTATGAGGAGCAGCTGGTGGATTCCAACTTTTGACCTTTTGGTTAGTAGCCATGCTGGTAACGACTGCACCACCCCGTCTGCATATTAGCTTGGAAGGAGTGTAAAATAAAACCCTAGACCCAGTAGCATCTTCCTTTGCTGCGGAATGTTCTTTGAACAATTTTAAGGTTTGTGTAACATTTCCTTCATACGGATATATATTGTCACTGTTAGCCATTATTTTACTGTTGTATATTTAAATTATTCAGTATTGGTGTGGGAAACCCTGGTGATGTAGTAGGTAAGTGCTACAGCTGCTCACCAAAAGGTTGGCAGTTTGAATCCACCAGGTGCTCCTTGGAAACTCTATGGGGCAGTTCTGCCCTGTCCTGTAGAGTTATTGAGCTGGAATCCACTTGATGGCAGTGGGTTTGGTTTGGTTTGAAGTTAGTTTGCCCTTTCTAGGTTACTTTATAATTAATGTGTTTATAACTAATTGTCTCCTTTAATGACTGTTTTCCTCAGATTTGTTTGTAGAAAGTAAAGCCGAAGAGAAGGAATGCTTTTATCTTTATTTTTTTCAGTACGTTTGGGAGGTGGTTCTTTTAAATTGAAAATAATAGCATTAATATATATGTACATGTATGCATACGTATATGACATTAACAGAATTCTTTTTCTTTAGGAGATCCTGCTGAAAGAAGCACAGATGAAATAACTCAAACCAGGTTGAAATCAGGACGTTCTACCACCTCTGGAGACTCAGCCATCCGATCGGATTTGCCCTTGCCCACGGAGGCCTGGCCTCAGGTGGTCGTTAGGTCCACTCAACAGAAGACTGTTGACCAACACACTGATTCTTCCTACCAGCAGATAGTGCCAGAGAGTCACCTGAGTGAACAGACTCAGGCAGTTACAACTGTGTCGGAGCTGGCAAACCAGAAGACTGGGATGCCAACAGGACCCTCTCGTTCCCACTCGCTTCCCAAGAGGCCTAGTATTTTCTATCAGGAGGCATTACCAGACAGTCACCTGACTGAAGAAGCTCCGGAAGCGTTAGCTGCTCCTGGATTGGCTGACCAGAGTGCCGAGACAGCAAGAGTCACTTCTGGTCCCGACGCACACGGAGACAAGCGGGGTACGTCCTACAGGCGGATGTCAGACAGTGATGGAAGTGAAGGGGCTCAGACGCCCCGCGCTGCTCTGGGACCCGCTGCCCAGGAGACCGAGTTACGCACAGTGCCTTCCAGTTCTCTCTTTCCCAGAGAGAAGCCTGGCGCTTTGTTCCAGCGGGAGTTGTCAGGCAGTGTTTTTCCTGCAGAGCTTCTGAGAAGCCTAGCTGTCCCTGGTCCAGCTGACCAGGAGACGGAGATGCCCACCGTGCTCTCCAGCTACTTGTCACAGCATGAGCAGCCCCATACTTTCTACCAGCAGGTGCTACCCAGTAGTCACCTAACTGAAGAGACTCAGGAGAAAAGTCTACCGTTTCCTGGGAGAGGTGGCCAGAAGCCTGGGAGACCAGCAGTGCTCTCTGGTTACTACTCATCTAGAGAGAGACCTGACGTTTACCTGCAGCAGACATTACCAGATAGTCAGTTCACTACAGACACTCGCCAGAGTTCACCCTTTCCTGAGCATTATACTGGAGATACTGGGGTAGCGCCAGTCTCGGCTAGTTCCTCCCCACAGAGAGAGAGGCCTGGGACTTCCCACCAGCAAGGGTTACCAGATGGTCACCTAACTGAACAGGTGCTGAGAAACTCACCTGTTCTTGGCATACCACCTGGGCAGAAGTCTGGGATAGAGGCAGCGTCCTCCGGGTCTTCCTCACAGCGAGAGAAGCCTGCTGTTTATTACCAGCAGACATTGCCAGATAGTCATCAAACTGGAGAGGCCCTGGAAGGGTCAGCTGGTCCCGGACGACCTGGCCAGAAGCCTGTCGTAACACCAGTCCCCTCTAGTAGCTACGCACCTGGAGAGAAACCTGGTACTTTCTATGAATACATGTTACCAGACAGTCGTCTAACTGAAGAGGCCCTGAGAAGTTCACCTGTTCCTGGCACACCAGCTTCCTCGAAGCCTGGGCTGCCAGCAGTGCCCCCTAGTTCCAGCCCTCAGAGGAAGACGTCTGGTGTTTTCTATCAGCAGACCTTGTCAGGTAGCCGTCGAACTGGAGAGGCCCTGAAAGGGTCAGCTGGTCTTGGACGACCTGGCCAGAAACCTGTCCTAGCACCAGTCCCCTCCAGTAGCTACGCACCTGGAGAGAAGCCTGGTACTTTCTATGAATATGTATTACCAGACAGTCGTCTAACTGAAGAGGCCCTGAGAAGTTCACCTGTTCCTGGCGCACCAGCTTCCCCGAAGCCTGGGCTGCCAGCCGTGCCCCCTAGTTCCAGCCCTCAGAGGGAGACGTCTGGTGTTTTCTATCAGCAGACCTTGTCAGATAGCCATCGAACTGGAGAGGCCCTGAAAGGGTCACCTGGTCCCGGACGACCTGGCCAGAAGTCTGGCATACCATCAGTGGTCCCCTCCAGTAGCTACTTACCTAGAGAGGAGCCTGGTGCTCCCTACCAGCAGGTGTTAACAGATTATGATTTAACCAAGGAGGCTCTGAGAAGTTCACCTGTTCCTGGCACACCAGCTTCCCAGAAGCCTGGGCTGCCAGCAGTATCCTCTAGTTTGTACCCTCAGAGAGAGAAGCCCGGTGTTTTCTACCAGCAGACCTTGTCAGGTAGCCATCTGACTGAAGAGACCCTGAAAGGGTCACCTGGTCCCGGACGACCTGGCCAGAAGCCTGTTGTAACACCAGTCCCCTCCAGTAGTTACGTAACTAGAGAGAAGCCTGGTATTTTCTATGAATACGTGTTACCAGACAGTCGTCTAACTGAAGAGGCCCTGAGAAGTTCACCTGTTCCTGGCACACCAGCTTCCCCGAAGCCTGGGCTGCCAGCAGTGCCCCCTAGTTCCAGCCCTCAGAGGGAGACGTCTGGTGTTTTCTATCAGCAGACCTTGTCAGGTAGCCATCTGACTGAAGAGACCCTGAAAGGGTCACCTGGTCCCGGACGACCTGGCCAGAAGTCTCTCTTAACACCAGTCCCCTCTAGTAGCTACGCACCTGGAGAGAAGCCTGGTACTTTCTATGAATACGTATTACCAGACAGTCGTCTAACTGAAGAGGCCCTGAGAAGTTCACCTGTTCCTGGCACACCAGTTTCCCAGAAGCCTGGGCTGCCAGCAGTGCCCCCTAGTTCCAGCCCTCAGAGGGAGACGTCTGGTGTTTTCTATCAGCAGACCTTGTCAGGTAGCCATCTGACTGAAGAGACCCTGAAAGGGTCACCTGGTCCCGGACGACCTGGCCAGAAGTCTCTCTTAACACCAGTCCCCTCTAGTAGCTACGCACCTGGAGAGAAGCCTGGTACTTTCTATGAATACGTATTACCAGACAGTCGTCTAACTGAAGAGGCCCTGAGAAGTTCACCTGTTCCTGGCACACCAGTTTCCCAGAAGCCTGGGCTGCCAGCAGTGCCCCCTGGTTCCAGCCCTCAGAGGGAGACGTCTGGTGTTTTCTATCAGCAGACCTTGTCAGATAGCCATCGAACTGGAGAGGCCCTGAAAGGGTCAGCTGGTCTTGGACGACCTGGCCAGAAACCTGTCCTAGCACCAGTCCCCTCTAGTAGCTACGCACCTGGAGAGAAGCCTGGTACTTTATATGAATACGTATTACCAGACAGTCGTCTAACTGAAGAGGCCCTGAGAAGTTCACCTGTTCCTGGCGCACCAGCTTCCCCGAAGCCTGGGCTGCCAGCTGTGCCCCCTAGTTCCAGCCCTCAGAGGGAGACGTCCGGTGTTTTCTATCAGCAGACCTTGTCAGGTAGCCATCTGACTGAAGAAGCCCTGAAAGGGTCACCTGGTCCCGGACGACCTGGCCAGAAGTCTGGCATACCATCAGTGGTCCCCTCCAGTAGCTACTTACCTAGAGAGGAGCCTGGTGCTCCCTACCAGCAGGTGTTAACAGATTATGATTTAACCATGGAGGCTCTGAGAAGTTCACCTGTTCCTGGCACACCAGCTTCCCAGAAGCCTGGGCTGCCAGCAGTGTCCTCTAGTTTGTACCCTCAGAGAGAGAAGCCCGGTGTTTTCTACCAGCAGACCTTGTCAGGTAGCCATCTGACTGAAGAGACCCTGAAAGGGTCACCTGGTCCCGGACGACCTGGCCAGAAGTCTCTCTTAACACCAGTCCCCTCTAGTAGCTACGCACCTGGAGAGAAGCCTGGTAATTTCTATGAATACGTGTTACCAGACAGTCGTCTAACTGAAGAGGCCCTGAGAAGTTCACCTGTTCCTGGCACGCCAGCTTCCCCGAAGCCTGGGCTGCCAGCAGTGCCCCCTAGTTCCAGCCCTCAGAGAGAGACGCCCGGTGTTTTCTACCAGCAGACCTTGTCAGGTCTGACTGAAGAGGCTCTGAGAAGTTCAGCTGTTCCTGGCACACTGCCTGGCCAGAGGCCTGTGATACAAACAGTGTTCTCTAGTTCTTACTTGCAAAGGGAGAACCCTGGTGTTCTCTACCAACAGAAGTTGCCAGATAGTCCTCAAAATGAGCAGGTCAGGAAAGACTCAGCTGGCCCTGGGCGACCTGAGCTGACCACACCGCCGGTCCCCTCTCGTCCGTACTTGCATGGGGAGGAGCCCGGCCCTCCCTACCAGCAGGCCGTAGGTAGTCATTGGACTGGTGAGGCGCCGAGAGGCGCACCTGTTAGTGGTGCATCAGCAGCTCAGAAAGCAGGACTGTCAGCAGTGTCCGCCAGTCCCCACCCGCAGACAGAGAAGCCTGGTGTTTTCTACCAGCACATGTTGTCAGGTAGTTTTCTGTCTGAAGAGCTGCTGAAAAATTGGGCTGGTCCTGGACGGCCTGACCAGGAGTCTCTCAGAGCACCAGGCCCCTCCAGTCCCCACTCACCCGGAGAGGACTCCCCCGGAGAGGACTCTGCTCTTTCCTACCAGCAGGTGTTACCAGGTGGCCGTGTAACTGAAGAGGCTCGGGAAAGTTCCTCTGTTCCTGGCTCCCCAGCCGATCAGAAGGCTGGGCCACGAGCAGTAGCTTCCAGTTCCCCCTCGCATGCAGAGGACCCTGGTGTTCTCTACCAGCAGGTGTGGCCAGGTGGCCGTCGAACTGAAGAGGATCTGAAAAGCTCTGCTGTTGCTGGTATAGCAGCTGATCAGAAGACTGGGCCACCAACAGCACCCTCCCATTCCCCCTCAAAGAGAGAGAAACCCAGTGCTTCTGACCCCCAGGCGCTGCCCGATAGTCCGCTAACTGAAGAGGTCCTGGAAGGATCACCTCTTCCTGGACCAGCTGACCCGAAGTCTAGGCCACCAACAGTCCCCTCCCGTTCCCACTCACACAGAGAGAAGGCTGGTGTATTCTCCCAGCAGGAGCTGCCAGAGAGCCACCTGGCTGGAGGGACTCTGAAAGTGTCAGCTGGTCCTGGGGCAGTGGACCGAGAGTCTGAGATACCAACTGTGCCCCGTAGTCTGTACCCACAGAGAGAGGCACCTGGTGTTTTCTACCAACAGGTGTTGCCAGATAGCCCTCTAACTGAGGAGGCTCTGAGACACTCCAGTGTCCCTGGACCCACTGACCAGGAAGCTGGGATACCAACATCACTGTCCAGTGCTTACTCACCTCCAGAGAAGCCCAGTACTGTGTACCAACAGAATTTTCCAGTTAGCCCTCTAACTGAAGAGGCTCTGAAAGGTTCTGATGTCCCTGGACCCACTGACCAGGAAGCTGGGATACCAACATCACTGTCTAGTGCTTACTCAGCTCCAGAGAAGCCCAGTACTGTGTACCAACAGAATTTTCCAGTTAGCCCTCTAACTGAAGAGGCTCTGAGACGCTCTGATGTCCCTGGACCCACTGACCAGGAGGCTGGGTTCCTCTTGACTCTCGCTGGCTCCGGCTCACACAGAGGGACGCTCAGGATCTCCCCCGTTCCTGCGTCACATGACCAGGAGACCGAGCCACCAAGAACTACTACCACTTCCGGCTCCCACACAGAGAAGTCCGAGATTTCAGCTGTGATGGGGCCAGATGGCCAGAAGGCCCCACTGTGGACAGTCTTCTCTGGCTCTTATTCTGAAAGAGTGAAGCCCAGTGTTCCCTCCCAACAGGAGCTGCCAGATAGACGTAAAATTGAAGAGGACCAGAAGGGTCAGTCTGCCCGGGAACCAACTGATCGGAGGGCTGGGGTACCAGTACCTCCTGCTGGTTTCTATGCACAGACAGAGAAATCGAGCCTCGTCTACCCGTCAGGGTCGTCGGATGCCCGTCTCACTGGTGATGCTCCGACTGCCTCAGCTGCTCCTGGAGCCGCTGACCAGAAGGCTGTGTCCCTGGGGGTGTCCCCCAGTTCTGCCGCACTTGGAGAAAAGCCTGGTCGTCTCTCCCAGCAGAATCTGGCAAACAGACAAGTAGCTGCAGACGCCCCAAGGGCCTCAGGTGCGGCCCGTGAGTTACCAGGCGTTCCCGCTGGGGCCCATGCGCATCGTGAGGAGCACAGAGCGGTCTCAGGGCAGGCCCAGGAGCAGGCAGGTCACGTTAGCCCGTCTGACCTCGGCATTAGCTCACAGAGTGCCCGTGTGAGTTCTCGGGCTGGGGGTCGACCCGTCGTCGGGAAGCCAGGAGCTTCAGGTTCTGGGGACCTGGGCTCTGAGGAGGCCCGGGGTTCTGGCAGTGGTTCCAAGACCCTGAAAGAAATCCAGACACTTCTGATGGAGGCAGAAAACATGGCGCTGAGACGGTGCAGTGTTCTCGCCCCTCTCCTCCCTTTCAGGGATGGCAGTGATGTGTCGTGCACACAACCCAAGAAGGTGGTTTGCTTCAGAGAACCGGTCACAGCTGACGAGTGCGATGGCCACTGGCTTCAGAAAGAGCCCTCACTGGAGGAGATGCGCAGCCCCAGGTGTGTTCAGAAGGACACGGGCACACAGACAGATCCCAGAGGCCAGCGCGACTTGGAGAACTGGGAGCTGACGGGTCCCGCCTCAGCCGGGAGTTCCCTGCAGGAGGCAGGGTGCAGAGCTGGCGTGGCCCTGGAGGGGACCTTCGTGCGGTATGACACAGCCCGGTCTGTGATGCGGTCGGAGCCCGAAGGGTGCAGCGGCGCCCGGGGGAGCAAGCTTGTCATCCCGGTCATGAGGATCCTGAGAGGTGACTCCAGCAGTGACACCAGTGACGGACACGGCTCCTGCTCGGGGGGCAGTCATCTGCCCGAGTCTCTGGAGTCCCTGTCAGATGTTCTCCTCGACTTCCTTCCAGAGGCGTCGCCCCACGCCAGCTTGACTGACAGCCGAGACGAAGAGGACCCGTCAGAGAGTGACGATGGTGGCAGCAGCAGTGGGGACTCGCTGGCCGCGCGCGTCAGGAACCTCCTGCAGTGCGAGTCGTCCTTGAATCACGCCAGGCAGACCCTGAGGGACGCCGAGGAGGAGGAGAGCCGGGTCCGCGCACGCGGTGAGGACCGGGGAGATGGCCGAGGTGGTGGCGGGCGCGGCGACGGGATCTGCCGAGTCCTTTAAGAGGAGCTCTGTCGGATCCGACTCGACGGCACTTGGCTTGGCTGAGTGTATCTTGGTAAAGAGCTGTTCAAGCGGCCGCCCTTCCCGCTGGTGGTCCAGAGGAAGCCCCCATGAGTGGCAGCGCGGCTGAGACAGTGTCCTCTGGGCTGCTCTGAGTTCGGGTCTAGACGCAGGTTCTGGTGTCGGGAACGCTCTCGTTTCTCGGAGCCGCCCTTCAGAGGTTCTCGTTGGGGGCCATGTGAAGCCTCCAGTTTGCTCTGTGCTCTAATCTCTTTCCTTGTCGTAAAATTATTTATACTTTCCCTTCCTCTTTTGTAATAAAATGCTCAGAGCTGATCTCAGACATTAGGAAAAAAAAGCTAACCAAGATATTTCACACTGAAACTTGAGTTAGAGGTTTATAAGAGGATAGGTACTAGCCCCATTAATCTCTAGTAGTAGAATTCTATATTAAAAAAAAAAACCCAAAGCCAACATGGCATATCTGTGGGGGGGTAGGTGGGTTTGGGGACAGCTCATGGGCAGTTCTGTCCTCCCTGGAAATCCTCCCTGGAGGTGAATTCTCCATGTTTCTGCTTGTAGCCCTTTCCGTATGTTGGTTGTCCACAGAACCTGAGTTTCGCTGGTTTGTCATCAGCATTCGCTCTCATGGGAGTGGTCGTGAGTGTCACAGGAGCTAAAGGGGAGGCAGAGTGCTGCTGATTGGAAGACAGATCGGGACAAGTGGTGGCTGATGTCTTTCAAGTAGCCCCTTTGGTGACTAATCTGTAGAGTATGGCTTAAAAATAGTAGACTCGGTGAAATGGTGTGTCCCATCAGCGGCAATAGTTTGCCACATAACAGAGAGCAGACGTTTTGGGACAGGTGTGTGGACATCACGTAGGCGACAGGGATGGTCTGCGCCCTCGAACCTCTGATGATGGCCGCTGTGGCGGGCCGTTAGCTCAGATGTCTCGTGCTTTCCTTGCAGCCTGGAAGCTGCGCTTGAATTTGGCTCATGACTGCGGATACTCCATTTCAGAATTAAATGAAGACGACAGGAGAAAAGTGGAAGAGATCAAGGCCAAGTTGTTTGGTCACAGGAGACAGAATGACTTGTCCCAGGTATGAGAAAACCCTGGCAATGGAAAACGGGAAAGGAAGGGCAGTGGAATTTGATCTCTCAGCCTTGCTGGTGACGACTCAGCCTGAGTCCCTGGGGGTGTCGGGCTCCAGGGTGAGGGGTCTTCACTCCTTGGCAGTTTGGACGTCGGGATCAGGTTCTGCTAGTTGTGCTTAGTTGTGAATTCATACACGGAGAAACGTTAATCTTTTTACAAGAGTCAGAATGAGCTTGCTTGCCTTACCAGTATATAATTGGAATAGACGCAACTAGTTATCACTGGTATAAATGGTTTCTTTTTTATGTTTTCTAATGTTTATTATTGAGTTATATGTTACAGTGCTTTAAGTGGAAATGTACAATTCAAGTCAGCTTCTCATAAAAAGCATGCATAGACACTGCTCTGTAAGTCCAGCTGCTCTCCGCACCATATGACAGCATGCTCCTCCTCTCTGCCCTGTGTGTCCTGTGCCCAGTCAGACAACCCCTGTCCCCCTGTGTGTCCCGTGTCCAGACAACCCCGGTCCCCCTGTGTGTCCCGTGTCCAGACAACCCCGGTCCCCCTGTGTGTCCCGTGTCCAGACAACCCCGGTCCCCCTGTGTGTCCCGTGTCCAGACAACCCGGTCCCCCTGTGTGTCCCGTGTCCAGACAACCCCGGTCCCCCTGTGTGTCCCGTGTCCAGACAACCCCTGTCCCCCTGTGTGTCCCGTGTCCTGACAACCCCTGTCCCTCTGTGTGTCCCGTGTCCAATCAGACAACCCCTGTCCCCCTGTGTGTCCCGTGTCCTGACAACCCCTGTCCCTCTATGTGTCCCGTGTCCAATCAGACAACCCCTGTCCCCCTGTGCCCTCTCAGCTCCCTCCGGACAGGAGCTGCCCAGTTAGCCTCATGCATCTACTTGAGCCAAGAAGCACGCTGTTTGCTGTATCATCTCAGACCTTAAGGAGTACAGTCCCATCTTTGTGTGAAAAGATGGCTTCATAAATGGAAGCTGTGTCTTCTGGGGACACTCCAGCCTGTCATTTGGTAGATTTTTCTAGAATTCGACTTCAGCACCCCACTTTTCTCCTGTTGTATCGGGGGCTATGTTGTGCTCCCTGTCAGGGTATACTTTGGAGGTAGCTGGGCACCATCTAGATCTTCCTCTCTCCTGTTAATGTTGTCTCTGGTTTCTGTGGCCCTTTCTGTTTCTTGGGCTCATGTTTTCTTTCTCCTTTGCTCCAGGTGGAAACCCTGGATGCGTAGTGGTTAACTGCTACATCTGCTAACCAAAAGGTTGGCAGTTCCAATCCGCCAGGCACTTCTTGGAAACTGTGGAGCAGTTCTGCTCTGCCATGTGGTGTCACTGTGAGTTGGAATAGCCTTGGTAGCAGTGGTTGTGCCCGGTGGTTTGGGACCTGTAGATCCATCCTGGAGGCTTCTTGCTGGCTTTTAACAGCTTAGATGTCTCTCACCTGTGTGGTGTGCAGGGCATTGTCTTAATTGCCATAAGGGTGATTCTGACCAATAGCAACCCCACAGGACAGAGCAGAACTGTCCCCCGGTTTCCAAGGAGTGCCTGGTGGATCTGAACTGCTGACCTTTGGGGGAGCAGATGTAGCTCTTAAGCACTGTGCCCATTATGAAAGAGTTCCTGTGTCTGGACCCCTCAGCAGAGCAAGTGGGCTGCTGGCAAACACCGTGGGAGTCTTCAGGGCCTCTTCTCAAGATGCATCGCCTTCCTCTTTCCTGACGTGTGTGGGTTTCCTAGCTCTTCACAGCATGGTTTTCAGAATGGTTCATATTCTTCTGAAAGTTACTTTTTTCGTGTAATCTTTGCTTTTGAGATTCATCCATACAGATACCGTGGTTTTCAGTGTTCCTTTGGCCTGCTGTGTGGTGTTCCCAGTGTCTGTCACTGCTGGTCCCTTCTCCTGTGGACACAGCACGGTGACTGTTCCCAGTAACAGGCCACAATAACCACCGTTTTATGTGGTTGTGGTACAGATCACAGGAGACAGTACTGCCTGTAAGATGCTTAGTGGGATGTGTGAGGCCTGGCGAACACTCTGGAGCACTGGCAGCTGGCGTAGTTATTGCTCTGAGTTCTGTGAGCATTGAGAGAACTATCACATGAATGGACCTGATGGCGTGGTTCATACTACGCTTCTTAGAAGACTGTTCTTCCGTTTGAAGTGATGTAGCTTAATTAGTTGGCTTATCTCACTTTTGGAAAGATTTTTTAAGACTATAAATGAGACTTGATTTTATGTTTTACATGCATGCTTTGCAAACAACCAAATTAACAAATAATAGACAATCGGCTGTCCTGGTGCCGTTTGTACATACTTGTTTCCTAGTGCTTTAGATTTCCGTGCTTTTTGCACACCTCGTGTTGCTGATGCTGCTAGACTCCTCCGCAGTCAGCTTGCCTTCTGTTGGGCAGACTCGGGTGTGCCTGTGTGCTTCCCCGCACAGGGCAGGCTGACGAGGAGTGACCCTGCGCCGCGCGTGCTGCCTCCCCAGCAGGAAGTGTGTGGTGGTTCTCTCTCGATCAAGGTATTCTCAGATTTCTGAGGTTCACATCAGATTTTTTTTTTTTTGGTAAAACATGAACCACTGCCGAGATCTCTATTCCTGTTTCCTGTGGGTGTATGAAACTTTTAAACTCTTTTGTATTTTTTCTTTTTGGTCTCGTATCAGTGTGTTCAAGCCTGTTGGAATGATTGTCAGTCTCATTTTCATCATCTGTTATATAAATACTTCTTCCAGCTTTGTGTATTGGAAAACTGGCTTTCTCCAAGTTAATGGTGACACATTGCCACTTAGTGGATTCCAACTCACTGTGGTCCCGTGGGGCAGAGCAGCATGCCGCCGAGCGCTTCTCGAGGCCAGCTGCCCCACCGCTCGCCAGTGGGCGGCTGCGGGCTTTGATCTGCTGACCACTGGGTTAGCCGCCCAGCACTGTAACAGCTGTACCACACGGGTTCCTTCAAGTTAATGATGAAAACGTTGAATCAGACAGAGTTATAAACAAAAACCAGAAGTTATTGCCACCGCGCCAGTCCCAACTTAGAGCCACCCTCTAGCACAGAGTGTGGAAGTGCTCCCCAGGGTCACCGAGGCTGTCCCTTTACAGAGACAGACTGCTGCGTTGTCGCCAGCTCTCGGTTGAGCGCTTAACCACTTCACCTCCAGGGCTCCGTGGACAGGGGTGTAGTGGAGGAGACTTGAAAGCCTTTGGAATTGAGTTGTTTGAACCACTAGGGTGAGTACTGCTTGAACCCATGTAGAGAACTGGTTATTGACTACCTGTGATCAATGTGCTGCCCTTATGAGGAATAGAAACAGAACTATCCCCTGTATCACAGCTTACACAAAATTAATGTGATATGAATCACAAACCTTTAATATGAAAGGAAAAATAACAAAGGTTCTTAAAGAAATTGTGGAATCTCTTCATCATGTTTGAGGTAGGCAAAGGTTTCCTACACAGGACGTAAAACAGCACTAACTATAAAAGACAAGAAAAGAGGGAGCGCTGGAGCGGTGTGGGGGCTCCTGCACCACGAGCCTCTGGCCAAATTAGGGACCCAAACCAGAGCCAAGCCTGCTGCCGTCGAGAGGACCGTGGCTCCCCGCAGTCCTACAGGACCAAGCAGGACTGCCCCCGCAGGGCTTGTTCCAGAGGCGCCTGGTGGATTCCAGCTGTTCACCTTTCCGCTCTCAGTCACAGTTCTTGACCACTCTGCTACCAGAGTTTCCAGAAGAAGTACACTAATCAGTTCCCTCTCCCCAAACACTGAAAATGGGTACTCAGTAAACAAAATTCTCTGCATCATCAGTAAGCACTTGAAAAGGTTCTCCAGGTTGTTACCATTAGCATAATGTAGATTAAACCAGAGTGAGAGGCTCGTCCCCTTCAGAATGCTAATTTATGGACCGAAGAACCCTAATCCTGAGAGAGTCTGGGCAGGACGCCGGTTGGTGGCACCGGGAGCCCCCTGAGTGTTACCTACTAGAGGCGAAGGGTCCCTGGTCTGGGCAGATAGTCAGCGCTCTGCTGGCAGGGAGCTTGGAGGTACAGAGCCCCTGTGGCCCTTGGAAGGAAAGCCCCGGGGTCGGCTGAGCACCAACCACTGAGGACCCCCTGGAGCGCAGCTGTGGTCTGACACACTCCAGTTGCCGTGTGTCACAGCCAACTCCATGGCACCTGCCCCATGACATGTCAGCTCTGCGTCTGGGTGTCCTTGGAGAGAAGTCAGGTGTATGTGTGTGTTAGCTGACGTGCAGACAGAAGTAGCAACAGTACCTGAGACTGAGAGTGTCCTCTTCAGTCTGTCCGGAGTGGAATGGACGGGTCAGTTACGGTGTGTTCATAGTGGAATTCTGCGTATCAACGAGAAGGACCAAACTACTACTGTCTTCATTGGATTGAAGGGTTTCACACAGCAGGTATAGCAGATGAAGCCGGACACGACAGCCACACTGAAAGGTTCTGCTTGGGTGACATTCAGAACCAGCAGACTCATCAGCGGTGATGAGAGTAAGAGCAATGGTCAGCTCAGGTGGGCCCGGTGTGTGGTCTGGATGGGGAAGAGGGACCAGGTCTTCTCAGTCAGCGGACAGGCCACTTGTCTCGGTCTGGGTGGCATGTCCCTAGCTGGGCCTCTGTTGTCCTAGCCGGGAGAGCAGGTTTCTATCAGGACTTTTTGTTTGGGCCCTCTGTTCCCAGGTTGCTGGCCTCTTCAGCTCCAGGGTTAGGACATATGAGATGTCATAGTCATCTGGTGCTACTACGAGGTTTCACAATTCCAGGCACGTCATTGTTCTAAGTGCTGCAGATCTCGTTGCTGAACATCACTGTTGTCACCTTCAAAGTCCTCCTCTTGGGAAGCTGTGCACAGATGCCAGCACCTTGTCCAACCTTCAGAGCAATTTTGGAACTCTTTCTGGAATGGCCATTGCACACAGTGGCACAGGAACAAGTTCACAAACGTAATTGTATAATGGTCTGTGAGGCAGTTAGCCAGGAAACAAAGAACTGTGTTGGAACACCCCCCCTACTCACCTGTTTGGCCCCCCAGTGATTTTTTTCTTTGCCTGAAGATAAAGGAAATATTGAAAGGAAAACATTTTGATGACATTCAGGTCATCAAGGGTAATACAATGACAGCTCTGATGGCCATTCCTGAAAGAGTTCCAAAACTGGTTTGAAGGGTGGAGTGGGCGCTGGTGTTGGTGCACAGCTTCCCAAGGGGACTCCTTGGAAGGTGACTCTAGTAATGTTCAGCAACGAGGCGTGTAGCACTTTTTCTAGGATAGGTTTGTGAACTTAATTGTCAGACCTCTTATAATAGAAATACTAGAGTGGATGCCTTTAAAAAGAGAGATTTTATTTTGTCGCAGCCCAGTAGGCTGAAAGTCCAAGTTCAGGGAGTCGACTGGAGAGGAAGGTCATTGTCAGTCTTCGCCTGACTGTGAACTTCCAAGATGCAGGGACCTGGGTCCTTTCCAGAGGATGTGCTCAGCTCTGGCACTTCTTTCTTTATGGTATGAGGGCCCCAAATCTCTCTGCTTGTTGTAGAGATTTCCTTTACATCTCAAGAGAGTGGCTCTGGGCACAAAGAGTCTTATACACGCAGTCATGCCACCAGCACAACTGTGACCCGTCCTCCATCATTAATATCACAGAGGCAAGGTTTACAGCTTAAAGGGACATCACACAGTGCTAGGACTCGTGGCCCAGCCAGACAGCCACACCGTGCTTTGGGAAACACGATTCAGTCCATGACACGAGACAAGAGGAAAACCCAGGGACCTCAGCGCTGTGTTGCTGCTCAGGCCCCAGTCCCTTGGGGGTGGCCCGCCGCCTTCTCTCTGCATTTACAGGCCACCCTCAGTCTGTGTTATTAATGGCATGGACAGTGGTTGTCTTTAGCAGAGGGTGTTGGGAGAAGTACATGGGCTTCATCGTCTTGGAAACAGCAGTCTAACTGAAAATACTTTTATGTAAAAAGAGCTGTGGTTCCGTCACCAAGCAGATGCCAGTTTGTAGGAAAATTTGCAAAAACCATGAAGAGATTTGATGTGTTTTAGTCAGCTTTGGGCGCTGAACCCATACCCCAGGAGAGCCTGCTGTTCTCCTTCCTGTGTGTAGGGAGTGAAGCATTAGCCTACAGGCCGAGCTCCTGGAACCAAGAGACCCAGCAGTACCATGGCTCTGGTCCAGGATAGGAGAGAGAGCTCTGTCCTTGAGGTCCCTGGGGTCCACGGTGGGCTGGCCTGCTGGGCCACCCTAGCTTGTGGGGTCTTAGGTCATGGACGGCGGGCCATGGAGGTCGGGAAGGGGGTTTGACGAACAGGAACTCTTTCTGTGTATGTCCCATTGGTGGTCACAGGGTCACATTTACTGCAGAAGAAGCTGGGAATATCTCTAGCTTAGTGACTGGCCAGTGACAGTTACAAACACGAGGAGTGTTTATAACTGAAAGGAAGAAGGGGAGACTGAGTCCCGGGCGGTAGTAGTGGATGTGCTCAGAGAAAGTTGTGAGAACGTTTTCCTGAGCTGCTTTATTCTATACTTACTTCTTTCCTGCAGTGTTTTTTTACTTGTTTTACTGTAAAAGAACAATAAAGCCTGAGTTCACGGTCAGATGTTAGCCTGGCTGTAAAACTAATGTGTATGTAACCATTTGGAACAGCCACCAGTGAGAACCTGTTGTATCTTCCAGGGTCTGCAGAGCCCTCGGGGACTAGGGTGCATGCCAGAAGCTGTGTGCAGTCACGTCGTCATCGAGAGCCATGAGAAGGGGTGTTTCAGGACTCAGACTGCTCAGCGGGCACCACCGGACAGTCATCCTTGTGTCTTCCGGGCTCAGGAGTCTGCAGAGCTGCTCCGGGAGCCGCAGGTCCGGTCGGCATGGAGAGCCGAGCACATCAGCCTCTCCAAGTCACAGGAGCACAGCCACCCGCGCCTCAGGGTTTGGAATTCTCTACAGTTAGGAAGCCACTCCCCCAGTCAAAGCTTTACCACCAGTCACTTGAAAATCAGCAGGGATCTTCGAGGGCCCTTTGGGAAGAAGCTAGGCCCTTGGTCCTCAGCCTCGGTGGGACCTGCGTGGGTGCCGGCGGAGGGGCAGCATTTCCATTCTTCGTCACAAGTGCTGTCCCCAGAACCCCTGACGAAGTTCGCTACCACCGTGGCGTTTTCATCCCACCGACACTCAAAATGTGTCCCCGAGGCCTCCGTGTTGAAGATTAGTATTCCTGCAAGTGGTCTCGAAGCCTCGCAGGGGGTGTCTGATTCTCATTTTGAAGAACAAAATCCTGTTAGAGATCAAGACCAGAAGCCCTCTTCCCCTCGGCCATTTAGAATGTATGGTCCCTCACCGTATGAAGATCTGGCTATGCTGGCAGAGAGCAGCCAGCAAAGCCCCAAGTCACATATCACTTTTGAGCATTCTCACCAAGAAGAACTGCTGGAGGTGTCAGGTTTTACAGGCCGTCGCTGGGAGCCCAGCCTCAGTGCGCACGGTGGCGGTGTCAGCAGCATGAGTGGACAGAGCGCTGCCCGAAGGGGAAGAGACAGGGGCGCGCCTGCGCCTCTGGAGCGGCTGTCACTCATTTGTCTCGAGCAGCGCGAGCTCCTGGAGCAGTGCCAAGGCCCCCATCCAGGTCCTCACCTGAGCGGACGCCACTCTCCGCCTCCTCGGCTCCAAAACGATATAGCTGTAGACCTTCCATCTCAGATTTTTCGTGAACAACGAGAGCTCTTTGAACAAAGCAAAGCCTCACATGTGGATGACGAGAAGGGAGAAGGCCAGTCCCCTGGTCCTCAAGGTCAGGGCCGCGTGGCGTTAGACCTTCCTTCTGACATTTTTCATGAACAGCGTGAGCTCTTGGAACAAAACAAACCCTATGTCCCCTTTCCTCTCGCTGAGGCGTGCGCAGTCGAGAAGGACAGTCACCGGGAGCCTAGCTCATGTATTGCCGATGTGGTCGATGTTGGGGCCAAGCTGGGTAGTGGGGCCTCCCGGTTGCTGCCGAGCCACTGTGCTCCGCCTTCAGATAGAAAGGCGCTCTCCTGTGTTCGTATAACTCTTTCTCCCAAGTCTTCTTCCAAGTTGGAGTGTGGAAACGTAGATAAAATGTTACACTCGGTGGATCCTGTGTGTACGTCGGGAGTGGACCGAGAGCTGCGCTCTGGGCTACAGGCGGTATCTTCAGGATCATGGGGACCAGCCTCAGAATCCAGGTCTTTGCTTGACGTCCAAGCTGTGCATGTTCCTCTTCCCCAGGGTAGCGCTGTTACTCAGGACGTGAACATCGGACCTACTCAGAAGAGCCTGACGGTGACCTCAAGGGAAACACAAGTGAGCCTTTCAGATTTGGAAAGATACTTCAATGAAGGGACTCCAGTATCTGCAGTTCGGTGAGTCTCACTGTCGCGATAGCAAGCTACTGGCATTTGTGATACTAAGTTTGAAATACTTTGAAATAACTGTCTTTTTAGGGGAAAGGAAGACTTTCAGGAAGTGGATAAATATGGAATAGGGACCATGTGAAGTAATGTGTTTACACTCTCACAGGGCTGTGGGACGACCCGGCCGAGTTATTCTGGGAAGGGTCTCTGGTCCTCCGGTGTCACTGACCGATCCCTCCTTGGTTGGGTTGGAGGCGTGCTACAGACCAGGCCTGGGGAGGCTCCCTCCTCCTCACTGTCCTTCTCTCTCTCAGGGCTGTCGTTTCATAGAAATGACGGTCTCCCGCCTGTGATCAGTGGGTATCATTGTTTCCTCATGTCCCACCTTGCGCTGCACTGTAAGAAAGGAAGTCCAAGTCAAGAATAAATGTGTGAGGTTTATATTATTCAGCCTCATCTGAGGACTATGCCATTTCTTTTATTGTGTTTAAGGTGAGAGGTTACAGCTCAAATTAATTTCTCATTCAGAAATTTATACGTACGTTGTGTTGTGACATTGGTTGCAGTCCCCACAAAGTGACAGTGTGCTTCCTCTTTCCACCCCAGTTCCCTGGGTCTATTCATCCAGTTCCTGTCCCTTCTTCCCTGTGTCTCTTTTGGGCAGGAGTTGCCCATTTGGTCTCATCTATTTGATTGAATTAGGAAGTATGTTCCTCATGTGTGTTATTAATTGTTTTGTAGGCCCGTCTAGCCTTTGTCTGAAAAGTGGGCTTCAGGAGGGATTTCATTCAGGGTTAGCAGAATGTCCGGGGGGCCATAGTCTCTGGGGTTCCATCAGTCTCAGTCAGACCAGTGAGTATGGTCTTTTCTTGTGAATTTGAATTTTGTTCTTCATTTGTCAGCTTCTCTGTCCAGATTATTGTGGTCCCTGTCATGGCAGTCAGTGGTAGTCACCGAGCACCATCTAGTTCTTTGGACCTTGGGCTGGTGGACACTGTGGCTCATGTCATCCTTGAGTCATGTGGTCTGGTATTTTCCCTGTATCTTTAATGTTCTTCATCTCCTTTGCTCTACATGGGATGGGACCAATACCTGTAATGTTGGATGGCTGCTGACAAACTTTTAAGACCCCAGGCACTGCTCACCAAAGTGGGATGTAGAACATCTTCTTTATGAGTTGTGTTATGCCAGTTGACCCAGATGCACCCCAAGACTATGGCCCTGAGCCCCAGCCTCAGCGCCACAAGGTGTTGAGCTGTGCTTAGGAGATCATAGGGTAGAATTTTACAAGACCAGTGACTTGTCCAATGCAAGTACCTGTTTTCACCAACATAAATGGCAACTATACACATGGGTCTCACCAAATAGATTACACAGGAATCAAGTCGACTGTGTCTGTGGAAAGATGGAAAGAGATGACAGAAAAGCCCGATATCATCAGTCAGAACAAGACCAGGTGTTAACTGCAGAACGCACCATCAATTGCCCATATGCAAGCTCGAACTGAAACCAAAGAAGGTTAGTATAAGTTCACAAGAGCCCAAGTACAACCTTGAGTATACCCCACCTGAGTTTAGAGATCTTCTCAAGAATAGATTTGGTGCATCGAACACTAATGTCCGAAGATCACATGAATTGTAGAGTGACATCGAAGACATCAACCATGAAGAAAGCAAGAGGTCACTGAAAAGGCAAAAAAGAAAGAAAAAAGACCGAATTGGATGTCAGAAGAGATTCTGAAACTTGTTCCTGAACCTTGAAGAGCTAAGGCAAAAGGAAGAAATGATGAAGTAAAAGAACCGAATGGAAGATTTCAAGGTGCAGCTTGAGAAGACAAAGTACCATAGCAATGTGTGCAAAGAGCTGGAGATAGAAACCAAGAGGGGAGAACATGCACTGTGTTGTTTTCAGCTGAAAGAACGGGAGAGAATATTCAAATTGCAATAGTGATGGATTATATAGGGAAAATATTAACTCAAGAAGGAGCGAAAGAACATGGAGGGAATAAATACAGTCCTTACACCAAAAAGAATTGGTCAGCGTTCATCCATTTCAAGAGATGGCACATAGTCAGGAACTAGTGGGAATGAAGGGAGATGTGGAAGCTGCATTGAAGGCACTGGAAAAAGCAAGGCTCCAGGAACTGAGGGAGTATCAGTTGAGATGTTTGAACAAACCAGTGCTGCACTGCAAGTACTCACTTCTACATGACAAGAAATTTGGAGGCCAGTCACCTGGCCAGTCGACTGGGAGAGATCCCTGTTTGTGCCCATTCCCATGTAGGGTGATGCGTCCAGGTGCAGAAATTACTGAACAGTGTCATTAATGTTACACGCAAGTAAAATTTGGCTGACGATCCTTCAAGAGTGACTGCAGCAGTGTATTGACAGGGAACTGCCAGAAATTCAAGCCGGGTTCAGAAGGGGACGTGGGAACCTTGATTGCATTGCTGATGTCACCTGGGTTTTGGCTGAAAGCAGCAAATACCAGAAAGATGTTTATCTGTGTTTCATTGACTGCAAAGGCGTGTGACTGTGTGGTTCATGGTGAATTATGGTTGACATCGCTGAGAATGGGAATTCCAGAAGACTTAACTGTGCCCTTAAGGAATCTGTACATGGATCAAGGGGCAGTTGTGTGAACAGAACAAGGGGACATGGCATGGTTTGAAGTTAGGAAGGGTGTACATCAAGGTTGTATCCTTTCACCATACCTTTTCAACCTGTATGCCAAACAAATAGTCTGAGAAACTGGACTATATGAGGTAGAATGAGGCATCAGAATTGGAGGAAGACTGATTAACGACCTGTTTTATGCAAATGGCACAGCCTTGCTTTGTGAAAGTGAAGCAAATTTCTAACACTTACTGATGAAGATCACGGACCACAGCCTTCAGCACGGATTGTACCTCAACATCAAGAAAAGGAAGTAATGGTCCCAACTCAGCAGGAATGGATGCTCACCGAGGACCAAAATGACATGCAGTAAAGACAACCGAGAAAACAGAGAGACCCACGTGAGTGGAGCCTACATCAACTTGGGACCGCAAGAACCGGATGGTGCCCGGCCACCACCAGTGATAGCCGCAATGGAGCGCACTAGATTGAGTCTCACTGGCAACACAAGAATGAAAAGGGGTGCTAAAAGACCTCAATTGATGGTCCAGCGGTTTCGGGGTTCCCCTGAGAGCATGGCCCCCGGCCCTGATGCTGCCCTTGCCCATAAATCATAACGAAGGTCCACTCTTTGGACACGAGTGGTTTGGACTTGGCAATGCAGAGTGACCATATGTTGGACACACTTTATGGTTCTATACATCTATAGGATATCACCCTGCTGACCTCTGGCTGGAGGAAGGAGAGTGGGTGGAGAGGAGGGGAAAGGAGGCTGTTGGGAGGATGAGACATGTATGGAGCAGAGAGGAAGAGTGTGCTGTCACCGGACAGGGAGAGCAGTGGAAGCTGCGTATAGGTGGGCATATAAATTTATATGGGAATGTGCATTTTCACTCAGTCATATTAAAAAAAAATTAAAAATTAAAAAAAAAAAGGAAGATCCTCACAACCAGACCGGTGAGCAACATCACGATAAATGGAGAAAGGATTCAGGTTTTCAAGGATTTTATTTTACAGGATCAACAGTCAGCGCCCATGGAAGCAGCAGTCAAGGAATCGAAAGACCCGCTGCTTTGATCTGCCGTAAAAGACAGAGGTACGCCTGACTCAGGCCGGGGTGTTTCCAGTTGCATCATGTGCCTGTGAAATCTGGACAGTGAACAAACAAGGCAGAAGCAGAATAGACGCCTTTGAATTGTGGTGTTGGAGAAGAATATTGAAGGTTTCGTGGACTGCCAAAAGAGCACACAGATCTGTTCTGTAGCCAGAGTGCTCCTTGGAAGCAGAGACGGCAAGACTACGTCTTCCATACTTGGGACATGAAGTCCCTCTCCCCTCCCTTTGCGCCTCCTCCCTGCCCTCCCTGCCTCCCTTCCTACCTCCCTTCTCCCCCAACCTCTGGACAAGTGAGACACTGTTGCTACTTGTGCCAAGTGACAGTATGTCTGTTTTTAAACTGTCTTATTCTGAGCTAATTCAGACTCAGAGAGGAGCTACTGTGCTGGGCATCTGCTCCTATAAAAAGTCGGCCCACGACTGACCAGCTTCGGACAGTAGACACGTGTCATCCCTTACGTTTCTGTGAGTCCGTAGTCCAGGCTTGGCTTGACTGGATTTGTCTGCCTCAGGGTCTCCCACAACGTGGCAGTTAACGGTGTCACTGGCATCTGTGGTCTTATCCGAAGTGTCTGCTGAGGGAATCGGCCTCCTGGCTCATTCCCGTGTCTGTTGGCTGGAGTTGTTGGGTTCCTGCAATGTGGTTCTTTCTATGAAGCTGCTAAGTTCTCTCAGAGTGAGCTCTGAAGGAGACGGAGGGGGTGCCCGGCGCGGAAGCCAGAGTCTTTGTAGCTGAATCTTGGCAGCGACAGCTTCTCCCTTCTGCCACATTCCCTCAGACAGAAATGAGTCATTGCGTCCAGCCCGTGCTTGGGGTGGAGAGCGGACAAGGCATGCTTCCAGGAGCCCGAGGTCCCTGGGCGGTAGCTTCCAGGTCGCCCACCACAGCTCCCTGACCCACTTCCCTGACACCGTCTCTTGCTGTCGTCTGACAGAACCATAAAACATGGATCAGAGTGAGGACGTTTTCTCTGGTGCTGAACTGTGGACTTGGGAGAGACCCATTGGGATTTCACCTGTTCCGTTCACAGGTGAGCCTTTCTGTTTCCGAATGTAATCCAGGGGCCCATGCTGCATTTAGTTGTCAAGTCGCCTCTAAAAAAGGCCCAGCAGCACACCTCAGGGCGATCCCAAAGGACACCGTGGAGCCTGCCCCCCCTGCCCCGTTGCAGTACTAAGGGGTGCCTGGGGTTTGGGCTTCTGCCCTCTGGTGCTCGGGGCGCCCGTGGGGGGGGCCGGGCCGCCGCCCTTTGGCTGAGAGCTGCAGCCACTGCCAGAGCTGCCCGTCTCCGATAGTTTCTCTGTTTTTCCTTGCCTGTCATGATCTGGACACTTGGAAGAGAACTAATCAGTTACTTTAGAGCGAGTCTTATGGCGTTGTCCAGTATCTTGGAAACTAGTCTGAGGTTTGTCGCTTCTCAGTGTGTCGTCACCGGGGAGAAGTCACTTGGTGGTGACTTGCGTGCTTGCCTGTCGGCGGCTCCTTCTGCTCTCCTTGCCTGGTGACAGCACATTCCTCCTTTTTGTTCTGTACATGTCGTGCCCTCTTAACAATCCCCTGTCCCTTCCTGTTCACTCTCTCCTCTCCCTTCTAGTAAGACGCCAGTAGGAGGACATCCTATAGAGCCATAGGACCATAAAATACACACACCATGTGGTCACATTGTGCCCCCAAGTCCAGTCCATTTCTGCCCAAAGAGTTGACCTCAGTAATGTTTTCTGGTCAGGGGCAGCATCAGGTCTAGAGGCCGTGCTCCCAGGGGAACCTCCAGGCCTTCAGACCATCAGTTATAGTCTTTTGGTGGGGTTCTTGAGGTGCACCCCTCTTTTTCTCATTTTGCCCCTGGCACTCGACATTGTGTGCCCTGTCACGGCTGTCTTTGGTGGTGACTGGGCTGTTGTTTCTTTATAAACAATAAATATTTGGAGGGAACACAAGTCCGCTATACCAGTAGCCTGTTTCTGCTTAAATTTTGACCGCTAGTCTCCGCACCCATCGCTGGGTCCCGCCCGTGGCAGTTAATACAATAGTGTTTGGGTGACGGCTGTCTGTTTCTTCCGTTCCTTCTGTAATTTTTTTTTTTAAATTGTGAGTGAGTGAAAGCATACATTCCAGTTTGAATTAGCATGTCCGCCTATCTGCAGCTTCTCCTCTCCTTGCCTGGTGACAGCACACACTTTTCCATTCTCTACATGTCACATCCTCTTAACAATGTCCTGTCCTCTCTTCTCCACCCTCTCCAGTCCCCTCTAGTAAAAGGCCGGTAGGACGACACCCTGTAGATGCATAGAACCATAAAGTGCATACACAATGTGGTTACTCTCTGTCCGCGAGTCCAGTCCATTCCTGTGTGAAGAGTTGATTTATGATCAGGGGCATCATCAGGTCGAGGGGCCATGCACCCAGGGGAACCCCAGACCTTCGGACCATCAACTGCGATCTTTTAGTGGAGTTCTCAGGGTGCGTCCCTTTGTTTTCTCGTGTTGCCACTGGGAATGAGCACAGTGAGCCCCATCGCGGCTGTCATTGCTGGTGGCCGGGCACTGTCGGGTTCTTCTGGTCACATGTTGATGTAGGCACCCACTCACGTGTGTCTTTCTGTCTTCTCGGTCCTCTTTCCCCCATGTTGTTGTGGTCTTTGGTGAGCATCTGTTCCAGCCGAGCTGGGACAATTTGGTGTCCCTCAGATGGCAGTTTGCTAGCTTTTAAGACCCCAGATGACACTCACAAACATGGAGTGGAGAAGACTCTCTTAGCAATAGGCTAGTTATGCCAGCTGGCCATGATGTCCCTGCCCCTCCTAATGTGTCCTTGCCATATTGAGTTAAGATTGGGAGAGTTTTCAGGTTATGTTGAAGTCCAGTTAAATTGATCTTCTTTCTACTGTGTGCTGTCACCTGATTTCACCCAACCAAATTTTTATCAACTATCTAACCTGTAACCAGCCCAGTCCCTCCCTCCCTTCTCTTGCAGTGGTCAGAGCCTTTTCTTCTGTACATGAGTCTGGTTTGAAGTCCTTGTAGTAGGGGGACTCATACAGTATTTGTCCTGGTGCAGCTGACTAATTTCACTCAACATGATGTCTCCACCTGAAACCAGATTGTGAGATGCTTCTTAAAATTGTCATTGTTCTTTATCATTGCATGGTGTTCCATTGAGTATACACACCACAGTTTGTTTATCTGTTCATCTGTTGTTGGGCATATGGGTTGATGTCACCTTTTTGCTGTTGTAAACTGTGCTCCTTCTGTATTTTTTAATTCAGATTTTTGTGAAAGAGTTGTTCCTAGTTTTTCATTCCTCCAGGTGTTAATTTATATCAGGATGGAATTATGCCTGTTTATTTAATTCCTGGATTTATAATCCTGCCTTTACTTAGTTTATTGCTCAAGTTTTCCCCATTTTGCCTGTTGGGAACCCTTCGTGGGGGGCCCTGGGCCCTGCCCCAGCCCTGAATGCAACTACTTCTCTGAGTAACCCTTGGGTTTGTGTGTTTTTGAAAAGAGTGGTAAGAAACAGATGTCAGCTTCAAGTTTGCTTATTACTGCTGGAATGCCACTGCTTCTATCCCATCTTGGTGACTGAAGCTAAGAAATGTGTGTCAGTTCCTGCCCGGGCCCACAACTGTACCTGTGTACGCGTATTTAAACCCTTGAGTTTAGGTGGCTGTTTTGAGCTCACTGCAGAACCACAGGGTTCCTTCTGTCCTTCTTTATTTGTAAGCTTATTTCCTCATTGGTGAGAAATCTGGCCCTCATTACCTGCAGTCACCCTCGTAGGTGAATAAAAAAGTAGCTGAATCCCTAACTCGTACTCGTATGAGAAAACTCTCAGCTAGGGTACATTGTTGAGTGCAGTTCTTTTTAAATTTAGCCTTAAAATGTCCAGGCAAAATACTGTTGCTTTGAGCTTCTTAGCTTAGTGGCTCTTTTCTCCAGTATCTTCAGTATGAATACGGGATTAATTCGTGATACAGGTTGATTTAGTTTTTGCATTCTGCATTCTGTCTTTGCCCCCACATTCTGGTTAACTTTTAAGAACATTTCATACTGTAAACGTCATTGTTTGTTGGCTACAGTTTGATTGTCTTTTTAATAAATCCATCGCCACACTTCCCTACAAAGCAATTCCATCACCTGAGATTGCTCCAGGCTACACCTCTGTAGACAGTCCCTGCCCTGCCCTGTGACCTGGTGCTGCTGGACTGATGCTGACTCACAGCTCTCCTGGGGGCAGCGTGGACCTGACCCACCGGCTCTCCAGGGAGCTGCTTGCCTCCTGGTTAGCCCTGCTCTTAACCTGTGCACCACTACAGGGGCCTTTACTGTGTGACCCCTGGCAGTCACTGCTCTGTTTTCCTCCCTCGAGTTTTGTCTTTCCAGAGTGTCATAAATTATACAAGATGTAATAAATAGCTTTTCAGGTATGACTTCTTTTACTTAGCAAATGTATTTAAGATATGACACAGTACAGGGGATATCATAACACCACTGCTAAGAAACCAAAAGCTAAGAAATTTCCTGAACACGAGCAAACACTTTGAGGGACAGAGTAGCCGAAGTGGGGACCTGAGGACCGTGGTTTCACAGGTCATCTGGGTCAAAAGCTCTGGTGCCTTCTCTTTCCTCAGTGAAGTGTGTCTGCCAAAACAAAGCTTAACCCTCAGCCCCCGCTCAGAAGCACCAGAAAGACTCTCTAGTGTATTAGTGGGTATGTTCCTGCTTGCTGATTATGTAAGTCTCTGACTGTTTTTGAGGATAGCTGTCTATTGTGTAATTCAGTAATTCCACAGTTTAGTTTGCTGGTTGTGTCTGGCGTGGTGGCCTGGGGCAGCCTGCTGCCTCCGTGCTGAAGGTGGGGTTCGCACTTCCTTGCCTGCCGTCTGTCTGTAAGGAGCTGTTGTCAACTTGGAGTTCATATCTCTTGTGATACTTACTGTTTGATACTTGATAATTTTGATATTGTATATGGCATAGTTTTTAGATTCTGGCTTTATAACTTCAGATACAGAAAAATAATGGATTTTTTTTTAAATTGATCTCATCTGGAAACATTTCTAGAAACTTACATTTTAATAAGCTAGGTGTAGATTCTTTTGGAGTCTGTATATACGCAATTATGTCATCAAAAACTAACAGTATTGTTTCTTACCTTTATACCTGTTATTTCTTTTTTCTGCCTTTGCGGTAGTATCAAGTAAGACCTCCACCAATATTTCAGTTATCAGTAGTGAGAATTGGCATCCTTATTTTGTCCCTAATTTCATGGGGACGTGCCTGACGTTTTACTGCTAAGTATAATGGTTACTGTACTTTTCTTTGTAGTATCCCTTTGCTACAAGTTTTCATAATATGTAATCACTGAATTGTATCAAATACTTTCTGTGCTTACATCGAGAGATAATTGTATTTATTCTTTGTTTTGCTGATGTGCTGAATCAAATGGATGGATTTTTTTTAATAGACTTCAGTTTTTAGAGCAGTTTTAGGCCTACAGGAAATTTGTGCAGCAAGTTCAGAGTTCCCGTATTCCCCTCCCTGAGTGTACTCTGTTTCTCTGATTGTGCCATCTTTCATTGAGGTGGGACATTGGTTACAACTGATAAACTAATACTGATACTTCTTTTTCTTACTGTGCGTTAGGTGGCAGTTTGCAAGCAAATTAATTACTCATTCAACAGTTATTACACGAATTGTCTTGTGATGCCGGTCGTAATTGCTGCAGTGTGTCTACACTCTCTCCTTCTCCCCCTGGGCTTCCCTGTTTCCATTTGTCCTGGTTGTCTCTCCCTTCCTGCCTACTTGTCTTTGTTTTGGGGTAAGTGTGCCCTTTGGGTCTCATATGCCTGATTGAAATCCACCACGTGTCTGTCAGTTTGTCATACTGTGTTGGCTTGTGTGTTGCTGTGATCTGGAAGCTGTGCTACTGGCTTCTGAAATGCCATCTGGGTCACCCGAGGTGGACAGATTTTAGCAGAGCGTCCACTTTTAAGACCGACTTGGGAGACGGAAGTGGCAGTCCACGTGGAGGAGCGCTGGCCAGTGGAAGCAGTAGGCGCAGCAGTGGAGCACTGTCACGTCAGGTGCAGGAGACGAACCCCAGGTTGGAAGGCACTCTGTGACCAGTGAAGGCGACCTCCTCAAAGGAGGGGTGTCTCTGCTGACAGGGCTGGGGCTGAGCTCTCAGGACCTTCGTTTGCCGATATGACACGACTCAGTGAGAAAACGTAACGGAGACACTCACTGATAATCAGAACGTGAAGTGTACGAAGTTATGAATCTAAGAAAATTGGACATTTTCAAAAATGAAATGAAGACCATAGGAATCCATATTCTAGGTATTAGTGAGCTGAAATGGACTGGTGTTGGCGGTTTTGAATTGGACAGTCATGGTCTTCTGTGCTGGGAACGACAGCTTGAAGAGGAATGGCATCGCATTGGTCGTAAAGAACATGTCAGGATCCATCCTGACATGCAGTGCCGGCAGTGATGGCCTAGTATCCACAGGCCTGAAGGAGGACCACTTAATACGACTATCATTCAAATTTATGCACCAACCAAAAATGAGGAAATGGAAGATTCCTATGAATTTGAGCAGTCAGAAATTGATGACATGCGCAGTCAGGGTACACTGATGGTGACTGGTGAGGGAATGGGAAAGTTGGAGACTAAGGCAAGTTGATTCTGGCTCATAGCAACCCTGTAGGGCAGAACAAACTGTCACACAGAGTTTCCAAGGGGCACCTGGTAAGTTGAGACGGCCAGCCTCCCAGGAGCAGGTGTGGACTTCAGCACTGCCACCAAAGTTACCGAAGAGAGACGGGCACTTGGGAGACATGACCGTGGTGACAGACGGGATGCTGGAGATCAGAGGATGAATCTTGCAAGACCGACGACTTACTCACTGCTGCCATCTTCTGTCACCACAGTGAGTGGGAAGTGCGCATGTGGACCTTGCCAGATGGAATACAGAGGGATCAAAATGTGGAAAGAGGTGACGGAGAGCTCAGAATCATCAATCAGAGCAAGGCCAGGGGCCAGCTATGGGACAGACCAATGGCTTATGTGCAAGTTAATTTGAAACTGAAAAAAATGGAAACAGATCCACAAGAGCTAAACTGGGATCTTCAGCATATCCTGTCTGAACTTGGAGATCTTCTCAAGGACAGATGTAACACAGTGAAACACTGTGTGACGTAAAGGACATTACATGTAAAGCAGGTCATTAAAAAGGCAGTAAAGAAAGACCACAGTAGATGTCAGAAAAGACTTTGAAATTTCCTTCTTGAATGTCAGAGTATGTAAAGCGAAGGGAGGAAATTATAAAGTAAAAGAGCTAAACAGAAGATTTCAAAGGGTAGTTTGAGAAGATCTGACAATTAAGTTTGCAAACTTGCCGCCGTATCCTTATGTTGGCAGCACTGTAGAAACAGTTTGGTAAGGTTTCGTAACCTTGATACATCAGTGTCCCACAATTGTGTTCCTCTCAACGTGTGGCGGTGTCTTGCTGAGTGGCATTCGGCATTGTTTTTGCATGCTGTTATGAGAATGTCGGAGCTCGAATTAGAGCAATGAACAAACATGAAACTTCTTGTTAAACTTGGCAAGAGTGGAAGTAAAGTCAGGAACATGTTAGTGCAAGTTAGTGGGAATAAAGCCGTGAAGAAAACAGCAGCGTACAAATGGATTAAATGTTTTTCTGAGAGGAGAGAAAATGTCAGGGCGGCCAGTAACAAGCAGAAGTGGTGAGAGCAATGCAAAAATTCATCAAGTTGTGTGTCAGAGTCATCCGCTGACCGTGAGAAGCATAGCAGACCAAGTGAACATCAATAGAAAAACAGGAAAATCTTAACTGAAAATATGGGCATGAGAAAAGTGTGTGCAAAAATGGTCCTGAAGGAGCTCACCAATGAACAAATCAAAGGAGCATTGAAGCTTGCCAGGACCTTTTGGAGAGGCCAGATGATGTTCTGGTCCGTATTATCACTGGTAATGAAACACGGGTGTGCCAACACAACCCTGAAACAAAGTGTCAGAGTGCACAATAGAAGTCAGCTAATTCTCCACGACCAAAAAAGTTCCATCAATCTCAGAGGGATTATTGATTATGAATTTGTACCAGTTGGATTGTTGATTATGAATTTGTACCAGCTCAACAAACAAGTTTATTTGGCAGTGCAGACAAGGCTGTGTGAAAAAGTTAGATGAAAATGACCTGAACTTTTTTTTTTAATTATGATTGAATGAAAATGTACATTCCCATATAAATTTGCTTGCTGACCTACATGCAACTTCCACTGCTCTCCCTGCACGGTGACAGCACCCTCTTCCTCTCTGCTCCATACGTGTCTTAGCTTCCCAACAGTCTCCTGTCTTCTCCTCTTCACCCATTCCCCTTCTTCCAGTATGGGGTCAACAGACGACCTCCTGTAGATGCCTAGAACCATAAAATGCCCACACAGTATGGTCGCTCTGCATCACCAAGTCCAATCCATTGCTGTCTGAAAAGTTGACCTTCATTATGATTCACTGACAGGGGCAGCATCTGGGCCAGGGGCCCTGCTCCCAGGAGAACTCCAAGGCCCCTGGACCATCAATTGTGGTCTTTTAGTGGAGATCTCAGGGTGCACCCTTATTTATACTTATGTTGCCAGTGAGACTCAACTTCATGAGCTCCATCTGGGCTATCACTGGTGGTAGCCGGACACCATCTGGTTCTTCTGGTCACAAGTCGATGTAGACATCCACTCACGTGGGTCTCTGTCTCCTGGATTCTCTTTCCCCCATGTCGCTATGGACCTTGGTGATCATCCATTCCTGCTGAGTTAGGACCATTTGCTGTACCCTCAGATGGCAGCTTGGTAGCTTTTAAGACCCCAGACGCCACTCACCAATGTGGAGTGTGGAGAGACCTTATTAGCAAAATGCTAGTTGTGCCAGTTGGCCTCGATTTCCCCTGAGAGCACGGCCCCCTGCCCCAGCTACTCTGTCCTTGCAATATTGGGTTAAGATGGGAGGAGTACACAAGTTTTGTTGAAGTCCAGTTAATGCTGATCTTCTTACTAATGTATGCTGTCACCAGTTTCACCCAACCAAATTTCCAACAATTGTCTAATCTAAACTCTCCCACCTCACCCTCCTGCCCTCCCCACCCTTGCAGCCATCAAAGAGTCTTTTCTGTTATGCGTGAGTCTGCTTTTAAGTTCTTATCGTAGGGGTCTCATAATATTTGTCCTTCTGTCACTGACTACTTTCACTCAATATAATGTCCTCCAGTTGAAAGCAGGTTAAGAGATGTTCCCTGCTATCATCGTTGTTCTTTATCATTGCATAGTGTTCCATTGAGTATATATACCGTAGTTTACCTATCCATTCTTCTGTTGTTGGACATCTGGATTGATTCCATATTTTTGCTATTGTGGACTGTGCTGTAGTGAACGTTCGTGTGCATGTATCAGTTGGTGTGAATGGCCTTGATTCTGTAGGATATATTCCAAGCAGTGGAATTATTGGGTCAAACGATATATCTATATCCATTATTTTAAGGTAGCGCCAGATTGCTTTCCAAAGAGGTTGCACCATTTTGCAATGCCACCAACAGTGTAGGAGAGTTCCAGTCTCTCCACAGCCTCTCTAGCATTTAGTGTTTTGCATTTTTTGGATCATAGCCAACCTTGTTGGGGTGAGGTGGTATCTCATTGTAGTTTTGATTTTAGTTTCTTTAATAGCTAATGATTGTGAGCATGTCTGCATGTGTCTTTTGGCTGCCTGGATCTCCTCTTTAGAGAATTGTCCATCCATCTCCTTTGCCCATCGCTTAATTGGATGATTTATTGATATTTTGTAGTACCTTATAGATTATGAAGATCAGATGTCGAGCTGACATAGAGTTGCCAAATATATTTTCCCATTCTGTAGGTGGCCTTTTAATTCTATTAATAAGTCTTTGGATGAGCAAAAGTGATTGATTCTTAGTAATTCCCATTTATCTATTTTCTCTTCTGTTGCTTGTGGTTTGTTTGACAGATCTTGAAGTCTGTCTATGTTGTGTACTAAACCATCCATTGTTGTTCCTACTTTTTCTTGGATGAGCTTCATCGTTTTAAGTGTGATATTTAGGTTCATTTATCCAGTTTGAGTTGGTTTTTCTATAAGGTGTAATATATGGGTGTTGTTTTAATTTAGTGCAGATGGACATCCAGTTTTGCCAGCACCATTTGTTGAACAGGTTATTTTTACCCCAGTTTAATGTATTAGGGCCTTTGTTGAATATCAACTGTTCATAGGCAGATGATGTCATCTCTGGGGTCTCGATTCTGTTCCACTGATCTATCTGTCTGTTTTTGTACCTGTACCAGGCTGTTGTGACTTCTGTGGCAGTGTAATAGGTTCTAAGGTCAGGTAATGAGAGGCCTCCTAGTGTGATCTTCTTCTTTAGTAATGCTTTACTTATCTGGGGCTTCTTTGCTTTCCAGACAAAGTTGGTAATTTGTTCCTTCATCTCATTAAAAAATGTCACTGGAACTTTTATTGGTATTGTATTATGTAAGTAGATTGCTTTGGGTAAAATAGACATTTGCACAATGTTAAGTCTTACTATCCATGAACAGGGTAGGTTTCGCCATTTATGTAACTCTCAGTTTCTTGTAGTAAGGGTTTGTAGTTCTGTTTATAAAGGTCTGTTATTTCTCTGGTTACATTTATTCCTAGGTACTTTGTCTTCTTAGGGGCTATAGTAAATGGTATTAACTTGGTGATTTCTTCCTTAATAATCTCATTGGTATACAGGAATCCTACTGATTTACTTATGTTTATCTTGTATCCTGAGACTTTGCTGAACTCCTCTGTCAGCTTGAGTAGTTTCCTTATGGATTCTTGGGGATTCTGTGCATATGCAATTGTATCATCTGCAGATAGGGAGATTTTTAGTTCTTCTTTGCTGATACAGATGCCCCTTATTCCGTGGTCTTGTCTAATTGCTCTGGCTGGAACTTCTAGTACAGTGTTGAATAGGAGAGGTGAGGGTCGGCATCCTTGTCTAGTTCCTGTTCTCAAGGGAAACTGTTTCAGTCTCTCTCCATTCAGGATGATGTAGGCAGTTGGCTTTGTATAAATGGCCCTTATTGTATTGAGGAATTGGCCATCTATTCCTATTTTGCCCAGAGTTTTTAGCATGAATGGGTGTTGGACTTTATCAAATGCCTTATACACAAGATCAGGTGATTCTTGTCTTTTGTGGTATTTATGTGGTTGATCACATTAACTGTTTTTCTGATGTTCAACCAGCCTTGCATCCCTGGTATCAATCCAACTTGGTCATGATGGATTATTTTTTTGATATGTTGTTGTATTTTATTGGCAAGAATTTTGTGGAAGATTTTTGCATCTAGATTCATGAGTGATATCAGTCTGTAGTTCTCGTTTTTTGTTGGATCTTTCCCTGGTTTGGGTATCAGGGTTATGCTGGCTTCATAGAATGAATTTGGGAGTATTCCTTCCCTTTCTATACTGTGAAATGGTCTCAGTAGTATTGGAGATAACCTTCTCTAAAAGCTTGGTAGAATTCTGCAGTGAAGCCATCTGGGCCCGGGCTTTTTTTGGTTGGCAGTTTTTTGCTGACTTTTTCAATCTCTTCCTTTGTGATGGGTTTATTAAGTTGTTCTGTGTCACCTTGTGATAATTTTGGTAGGTGATATGAATGAAGGAATTTGTCCATTTCCTCTAGGTTTTTGAATTTGTTAGAATACAGCCTTTCATAGTATTCAGCTATGATATTTTTTATTTCTGCTGGATCTGTTGTGACAGCTCCCCTCTCATTTCTAATTTGGGTTATTTGTTTCCTTTTCCTGTTTTTCATTAGTAAGTTTAGCCAGTGGTTTGTCAATTTTGTTGGTATTTCAAAAAACCAGCTTTTGGTCTTTTCAATTTTTCCAATTGTTCTTCTGTTCTCTAATTCATTTAGTTCTGCTCTAATCTTTATGATCTGATCTGTTTTCTTCTGGTGCCTGAGGGGGTTCGTCTGTTGTTCTCTCTCTACTTGTTCAAGCTGTAGGGTCAGTTCTTTGATTTGGTTTCTTCCTTCCAGATGTGTGCATTTATGGAGATAAACTGACCTTTGAGCACTGCTTTGGCTGTATCCCATAAGTTCTGGTAGGAAGTGTTTTCATTCTTATTGGAATCCATGAATTTCTTTATTTCATCCTTGATTTCTTCTATAACCCCTGGTTTTTTGAGCAAGGTGTTGTTCAGTTTCCATGAGTTCCGCTTTCTGTCTATGTTTTTTCTGCTATTGATTTTGACTTTTATGGCTTTATGATCTGAGAAGACGCTTTGCATTAGTTCAGTGGTATGGATTTTGTTGAGAATTGCTGTATGTCCAAACACATGGTCTATTCTGGAGAATGTTCCATGTGTACTGGAGAATAAGGTGTAGCTGTCCGCTGATGGATAGAAAGTTCTGTGTATGTCGATGAGGTCTAGATGGTTAATTGTGACAATAAGGCCTTCTGTGTCTTTACTGAGCTTTTTTTTAGACGATCTGTCCAATATTGAGAGTGGAGTGTTGAAGTTTCCTACTACTGTTGTGGAGTGATCTATGTCCTTTTTGAGTGTAGTCACTGTTTTCTTTGATGTATTTAGGTGCTCTAATATTAGGTGCATAAATACTTAGTATTGTTAAGTCCTGCTTGTGTATTGAACCTTTCAGTAATAAATAGTGTCCATCCTTGTCCATGATGGTGGATTTTACATTAAAATCGATTTTATCTGAGATTAGAATTGCCACACCTGCTCTTCTTTGTTCATTGTTAGCTTGATATATATTCTTCCATCTTTTGATTTTCAGTTTGTCATATCTTTAGGTCTAAGATGAGTTTCTTGTAGGCAACATATAGATGGGTCATGTCTTTTGATCCAAGATGTCACTCAGTGTCTCTTTACTGGAGCATTCAGTCCATTCACATTCAGTGTAATTATTGATAGGTATGTGTTCAGTGCTGCCATTGTGATATGTTTATTTTTGTGTTTGATGTTTTCTGTTGTTCTTATTAATCTGTTCTGCAACCTTCTTCTTTGCGAGTTGATTTTTCACCTTTTCTAGGATTGAGACTCCCGTATTACATTTCTTGGTATGTTGCTTCCTTATTATGCTTTACGGCAGCAAGCACCTATGATCCAGCTTAATAAACTATATATAACCCCAATTTTGATTGCTACCAGTCTTGTCAACTTCCTATCCATTTGGAAGGACTATAACGACTATGGTACACTCCTCTTTTTAATATGATGGTATCACAGTTTACATGAGATGATCACTAGATTGTTTCTTTCACTGTTATAGCTTTGATTGAGTTTGGACCCTTCACTAACTGAATAGGATTCTGGATAATGTGTCCTTCTAAAATACAAAGTTAGTGGTTTTGTTCTTCCAAGCCAAAAGATTCTTTCAGTATTTCTTGTAGCTTTGGTTTGGTTTTTACAGAATCTCTGAGTTTCTGTTTATTTGAGAATGTCTTAATTTCATTTTCATATTTGAAAGATAGTTTTGCAGGATATATAATTCTTGGTTGGAAGTTCTTCTTCACCGCTTTGAATGTGTCATGCCACTGTGTTCGTGCCAGCATCGTTTCTGCAGAGAAATCTGGCAAAAGCCTAAAGGGTTTCCCTCTGAATGTTAGCTTTGCTTTGGTCTTGCTGTCTTTAAGAGTTTCTGCTTATGTTTCATTTTGTTAAGCTTGATTATAATATGTCTTGGAGTCTTTCTGTTGAGGTCTATATTGAGTGGTGTTTGATAGATATCTATATTCTCTTCTTTTGTAACTTCTGGGAAGTTTTCTTTCAGTAGCTCAACAACAATACTCTGTGTTCTCAGGTGTCTCGCCCTGTTCAGGAACTCCAGTTAATCGTAGATTGTTCTTCTTTATAGAGTCCCAGCATGCTGCTTAATGTTTTTTCATTTTTCTTGTTTCTTTTTTCTGATTTCTCCTCATAGATGCTGGAGTCAGTGGCTCTGTCTTCCAAATCAGAAAGTCTATTTTCCATTTCTTCCATTCTGTTTTCTTGGCTTTGAATTGAAGTTTCTGTGTCTTTGATTTTGTTCTTGATGTGTTGGATTGCAAAGTACTGAAGTTCCAGCAGATCGAACAGCTTGCTTAATTTTTCATTTTGTTCTGCTGCATTTTGTATAAGGTCTAGTAGGGTTCTATATATAATCCTTTTGTATTCACCTTCTGATAATTTCAGAAAAGCTTCTTCATCTGGAAAGTTCTCAGGTGGTTTCTTTTGGGGGCCTTCTGATGCCATTGGTGACTTCCAGGTTGCCATCCTCTCCAATGTCTGCTGCCTTTTGGGCTTCATGTGGGTCACTAGAGGCTGGGAGAGATGCTGTGAAGATGGACCATAGTTGTTTCTCTAGGCCACCTTAAGATGAGAAGTAAAAAGTATCTGGCACCTTCCAAAGTCAGTCAGGTTTTCAGGTGTATATGTCTCTCTTCCCAGCTGGCAAAGTAAGCGCCTCTATATTGTAAGTCCTGCTGGCCTCTGCTGTCGGCCCCCAGCTGTAGGCGATACTGTGTAGAACTCTGCTTTTCTAACAGAAAAGCAGTCTCTTCTGGGTAGGAACTGCCTCTCAGCCCAGGAATTAGGTCCAGCTGAGGCTTCTGTGTGGATCAACCAGCCTCCCAGCAAAACAAGGTGGCGTCCTATGTAAGCTCACCAGCTGCCTGGGACCAGGCTCCAGGCAGAAAGAGAAGCCAAGAGCGCCGAAATGCCCAGAGTCCACAGCCTCCGCCGCTGGGCTCTGGCCCTAGGCAACACTGTGCGAAAGACCATCTCCCTGCTAGAAAAACGTTCTCCCCCTGGCAGGCGCCACCCCCTGGCCGAAGAACCGAGTCCGGCTGGGGCCTCTGCCTGGGCTTTTCCTTTTCCTGATAGGCCAGAGGATCCAAGATGTATAGAGTCCGAAGTCAGGCTCTTAGAACCTGGCAATTTTACGCTGCCGGTCAAGAGACTAGCAGTCTGTCCGAGACTAGCAGCTAGTCAAGTCCCAGTTCTGTCTGCCAGCCAAGACAGAAGGAAAAAAATTGGAATGGTGCGTTACCTTTGGTCTGTGCAAGCCTCTGCTTGCTGAGAGTAGGGTCAGTGAAAAAGTGGAGGTCTTGCATTCAGTGATATGAAGTCCAAATTAACAGCCCTATGCCGCATCCCAGGGCTCACTGGGTGTCCAGAAGTCTCCGTTTAACTATCATATCAGGTCTTGGTTTCCAGAGGGATTTAGGGAGACGTGCATTTAGTCCGTCATCTCGACTCCGTCCCCATGACCTGAACTTTTTGCCAACAATTCATGGCTCTTGGATCATTACAGTGCACCAGCTGACATGGCATTGTCTGTGAGGGAGTTTTTAACCGGTAAAGAACTGTATTGGAACACTTATTTTTTCCGTATTTCTTTGTTAGAACACCCTCCCCACTCATCTGCCCTGGCCCCCAGTGATCTTTTTCTTTACCCAGAGATCAAGGAAGTACTGAAAGGAAGTCATCTGGAGGACATTCAGGACATCAAGGGTAATGCAGTGACAGCTCTGACGGCCATTCCAGAAAAAGTTCCAAAATTGCTTTGAAGGGTAGACTAGGTGCTGGTGTTGGTGCACAGGTTCCCAAGGGGAGTCCTTGGAAGTGACCGTGATGATATTCATCAATGAGGTATGTAGCACTCTTTCTAGGATTAATTTGCGAACGTAATTAGTCAGGCCTTGTGTGATGTAGTGTGCCAAAACCTGGAGTAAGAAAACCAAAAGGGAAGAACATGCTTGGTGGTTCTCAAGCTGAAAGAACTGAAGAAAAATTTCAAGGTTTATGTTATACAGTTCTGAAGGATTTGATGAGGAAAATATTGAACAGCACAGGAAGCATCAAAAGAAGATGGGAGAGATACACAGTCACTGAGCAAAACGAATTTGTCTGTGTTCAGCCATTTCAGGAGGTAGCCTGTGATCTAGAAGCAATGGTATTGAAGGAAGAAGTCCAAGCTGCATGGGCAAGAAACAGCACCTAGAAATAGGTGGAATACTGATTGAGGTGTTTGTTTCAGCAAGCAGCTACTGCGCTGGAGGTGCCTGCTCATCTACGCCAAGGAGTGCAGGAGAGGGTATGTGACCGACTTGCTGAAGAGATCCATATTGCTGCCCGTTCCAAAGATCAGTGATCCTGAAGAATGTAGGAGTTATCAAGCAGTATCATTTGTAAAATTTTGGTGAAGTTAACTTTAAAACAGTTACATCAGTGTGTTGATGGGGAACTGTTAGAAGTGCATGCCAGATTCAGAGAAGGACGGGGAATGAAGGACGTCATTGCTGATGTCAGGTGGATCTTGACTGGAAGTAGAGAAAACCAGAAAGATGTTTACCTGTGTTTTATTGATTATGCAAAAGCATTCAGCTGTGTGAATTGTACCAAATTATGGATAACGTTGTAAGGGATGGGAGTTCACAACACTTCATTGTGTTTGTAAGGGACATGTACCTAGACCAAGAGGCAGCCGTCTGAACAGAAGGGAGCACAGCATCATTCTAAATCAGAAAAGACGTGTGTCAGGGTAGTCTTTGAGCATACTTACTTGATTTTTGTGTTGAGGAAATGATCCCAGAAGCTGGACTGTATCAAGAAGAATGCAGTGTGAGGATTGAAGGGAAACTTGCTGACAGCTTGTGATATGTAAATGACACAGGCTTGCTCACTGACTGTGAAGAGGACTTGACGCACTTACTGCTAGGGATCAAAGACCACAGCCGTCCATGTGGACTAGACCTTGGTCTAAGAGAAAATCCTTCCCGCTGGGCCAGTAAGCAGGCATCATAATGAACAGAGGCAAGATTGATGTTGTCAAGGATTTCATTTTACTGGGATCCACAATCAGTGCCCATAGAAGCAGCAACCAAGAAATGAGATGACATTGCATTGGGCAGATGTCCTTCAAATGACCTCTTTAAAGTATAGACCAGCAAGAATGTCACTTGGAGGACCAAGGCAGACCTGACCCAAGCTGTGATATTTTCATTCGCCTCGTGTGTGAAAGCTGGACGATGAATAAGGAAAACCAAAGAAAAAAATGATGCCTTTGAATTACGGTGTTGGTGGAGAAAGTTGAATGTACCGTGTAATACCGGAAGAATGACTAAGTCTGCCTTTGAAGAAATATAACCAGAATCTCCTTGGAAGCGAATATGGTGAGACTTGGACATGTTTTAGGAGGCACTGGTTACTGGAGAAGGACGTCATACTTGGTAAGGTAGCCAAACCAAACCACTGCCACTGAGTTGATTCTAACTCACAGAAACCCTATAGGACTGTTCCATAGAGTTTCAAGGGAGCACCTGGTGGATTTGAACTGCCCGCCTCTCGGTTACCAATGGTAGCACTAACCGCTGTGCAGCGAGGCTTCCTGGTGAGGTAGGTGGTCATCCAGGAAGTGGAGGACCGTCAGTGAGCTGGACTGACACAGGGCTCCTCAGACAGAGCAGCGGCTGTGTGGGTGGCATGGGACTGGGCAGTGTCTTATTCTGACGTGTGGTCACTGAGTCGGAGCTGCTTATGGACACCCAACAAAAAGGTGATGGATCGGAAGCATGCTGCTCACGTGACCTGCTGCTTGTCCTGTGGACCTGAGTACCAGGTCGAGCTGCTAACCCAAAGGTCGGCAGTTCGAATCCACTAGCCAGCTAATCCTTGGAAATGCTGTGGGCCAGTTCTTTTCTGCCCCATGGGGTCATGGTGAGTTGGAGTCGAGTTGTGGCAGTGGGTTTGTCTTTGTTTGAAGGGTGAACTTCAGGAGTGACTTTAATTCTGACTTCGAAGGATAGCCAGGGACTGTAGTTCCAGGGTTCTCCCAGCATCTGGCAGAATGCTAAGTCTGGTCTTTTTGTGTGTTTGTGAATCCGAGTGTTGATCTGTTTTTTCTCCCGTCTGGGACCATATCTGTTGTAATGCCTGTCAAAGTGGTTGGTGGCGTTAGCCCGGACTCAGTCTAGTTCTTCTGGGCTCCGGCTGACAGAGGCTCCTGTGGACTTACATTGCTCTGTGTCTTTGGTTTTCTTCATCCTCCTTTGGTCCGGGGCAGTGGGCCCAGTAGATTATCGTCAGTGGCTGCTCGTAAACTCCTACAACCCCAGATGCTAGTCACCAAAGAGGGATGTAGAGTATTTTCTTTATGAATTGTGTTATGCCAGTTGACCTAGATGCCCTCCGAGATCTTGCTCCGTCGCCCTCAGCCCAGTGACTGAAGTTTCTCTGTGGCTTTGCCTTGGTCAGCTGTGCTGGCTCCCTCTCTGTATTGCGTACTGTCTTTCCCTTTACACAAGTTACCGTTTTTCTGCCCTCTAGTTAGTGGTGCCCTCTCTCTGCCTTCCCTTCCCTTGTAAGCCTCCAAGAGGCTTCCTTTCTGTGTGTAAACCTTTTCCTGAGTTCTTACAGTCACAGTGTCATACAGTGTCTGTCCCCTTGTGACTGGGTCACTTCTCTCCGTACAGTGCCCTGTGCGTTCACCCATGTGGTGAGGTGTCTCCAGGACTCATGACTGGTCTCTGTTGTTGCGCAGTGTTCCGTCGTGTGTGTTACTGTAACTGGTGTGTCCGTTCATCGTTGGTGGGCTCTCGGATGGTTTCCGTCTTGTCACTGTTGTGAACAGGGCTGCAGTGAGCGTGGGTGTGCGCGTGTCAGTTCTTGTCATGGCACGTTCTCCCCTGCAGTCAGTTCCTAGGAGGGGATTGCCGGATCATGTATTTCTCACTTTTTAAGTGCCATATTGTTTTCCATTTTATATCACTAGCAACATGGTGTGAGAGCTCCAGTCTACCCACAGTGTTGGAGGTTTATTTATTATTTTGATTCATGCCAGTAATGTCGGGGTGAGATGGTACCTCACTGTAGTTTGGATTTGCGTTTCTCTGATGACTAGCGATGATGACAAGCATTTCGTCAGGTGCCTGCTAGCCACCTGAGTGTCTTCTCTGGTAAAGTATCTGTTCTGCCCTTGACCGCTTTTTAATTTGATTATTTTTCCTTTCGGCTGTTGCGATGTTGCCGTTCGCATTGCAGATGTTGGAGATGACACCCCTGTTGGAGACGTCACGGCTGAAAAATGTCTCCACAGTCTCTGGTCTGCTTTAGTCTGTTGGTAAAGGCCTTCCGTGAGCACCAGTGTTTAGTTTCTAGGAGATCCGAGTTATCTAGATTGCCTTCTGATCTTCTGTGGTAGCAGTTATAGCTCGCACCTGTGTCTGCCATGTGTTGTGCCCCTAGTGCTGACCTCTTCCTTCCTTCTGTCGTCTTTGTAGTTTCAGGTTTTGAGTCACTGTTACCGACTGCAGTTCACGCCATTAGGGCTCACTCTTGCTTTGCAGTTGGGTCGGTGATGTCCTCTGTCCAGCGTTACAGTGTCATGCAGAATGGGTCGCTGCCCTTGAAAGGCCTTCTTCTTCACCTGTCTGTCCCTTCCTTTCTGCCCTTGAACTGTGACAGCCACTCTCTTTTTACTGTTTGTCTGCGTTTTCCTTTTCCGGAATGTCACAGAGGGACGTTATACATCTTTTTCAGATTGCCTCTCTCACGAATAAAAAGCGTCTGTGGTTCTGCGTGTCTTCTGTAACGTGATAGGCATTTCTGTTCATCATTGATAATGTTCCGTCCAGTGGATGTACCACCGTCTGTGTTTGTACTCGCCTACTGAAGAATGTGGCAGTTGCATCCAATTTTTGGCAGTTACAGATAAAGGTGCTATTAAAATCGTTGTGCAGGTTTTTTGTGAACGTGAGTTCTCCTTTCATTTGAGTAAATACTTGAGAATCCAGTTGCTGAATTGTGCAGTGAACTCATGTTGCGCCTGGTGAGAAACTCTTGGAGAGTCATTCAAGGTGGCTGTGACACTGTGCACTCCCACCCCCAGGGAACGAGGCTGCCTGTGGCTCCACCTCCGCACTAGTGCTCCATATTGTCGTTAGTTGGCTTTGCACGTTCGCTGACCTCGGGCTCCAGGCCTCAGCCATCCTGGTGGGGCACCACGTACATACACATGCGTGTTCGCTGACCTCGGGCTCCGGGGCTCAGCCATCCTGGTGGGGCACCACGTACATACACGTGCGTGTTCGCTGACCTCGGGCTCCGGGCCTCAGCCATCCTGGTGGGGCACCACGTACATACACGTGCGTGTTCGCTGACCTCGGGCTCCGGGCCTCAGCCATCCTGGTGGGGCACCACGTACATACACGTGCGTGTTCACTGACCTCGGGCTCCGGGGCTCAGCCATCCTGGTGGGGCACCACATGACACACACGTGTGTGTTCGCTGACCTCAGGCTCTGGGATCAGTCATCCTGGTGGGGCACACACAGGCATGAGTGTATGTAGGGGAGAGAGAGAGCGCAAACATACATGCACTTGTAGGTTTGGTAACATTTCATTTAGGATTTTTACACCCATGTTCACACATGGGATTAGCCTTTTCTCATTGTCATTTTTAATCAGTAAATGGTAGGTAGAGGGGAAAGATTCAGAAGTTCTTTTTTTTTTTTTTTTGGTTCTTTATTGTGATTAAATGAGTTTATAGTCCAAGTCAATTTACCATATAAAACCGAGAGCACCCACCTCTCTGCAGCTCTGTCTGCTGTCCTTCCCCTGTGACAGCTGACACTCGTCCCTTCCTCTCCAGCCTCTATTTCCCCTCTAGAGAGAAGCTGGTAGGACAGCCTCGTGTGTACTAAACCATAAAGTGCACGGACCACCTGCATCGCTCGGTGTCCAGTCCATCCTTTGTCTGAGGTGTTGGCTTCAGTACTGGTTTCACCTTTGGGCTAGGAGCCAGGTCTAGGGACCATGTTCCCAGGACACCCTTGAGGTTGTTGACATCAAGTCTGGTCTTTTAATAGAGTTCTTGATGTGCACACCCCTTTTTCTTGGGCTCCATCAGGGACTCTACACTGTGTTCCCTGTCACGGCCGTCTTTGGTGGTGGCCGGGCACCATCTAGTTCTTCTGTTCTCCCAATTGTATGGGTCCTTCTGCCTCCTGGGTTCATTTTTCCTTGTGTCCTTGGTCGTCATCTCTTCTGGGTGGCTTAGGACTAATTGATGTTCATCAGGTGGCAGCTCTCTGACTTTTAAGACCTCAGGTGCTACTCACCAATATGGGGTGCAGGAGACTCTCTTATGAGACTAGTTATGCCATGTGACCTTGATATCCTCTGAAAACATGGTCCCCAGATCCTTGTCCCTGCTACTGTATCCTTTGAGATGTTGGGCTGAATTTAGAAAACCTTTTAGCTTGTGGTATACCAGTTCCCAGTTATGCTGACCTGCCTTCTGCTGTGTGCTGCCACTCCCTTCACCTAACCCGATTCATCTTGACTGGTCTGTGACTAACCCTTGTCCTCCCTCTTCACCCTCCTTCCTTGCCCTCCCTCCCCACCCTTGTAGCCATCAAAGAGTCTTCTTCTGTGGTTAAACGGAAATCCTGTTTTTATAATATGGATATTACTCCAATGTAGTACAAAACAAGAATCTTAAAAAGTGATTTCTTTTTGGATTTACAGAAAAGCTAGACTCCCAACAGGGGCTCCTGCTTCTTCTGGCCTGGTCTCTCCTGTTGTTGGGGTCTTCCCAACAAGCTGGTACATTTGTCAAAGTGCAGAATGTGGCACTTGGACCCCAGCATTGTGCCCGTGTGACTAGGCTCACATGGCTTTGGTGTAGTGACTGGACTTCAGACTTGGTGTGTTGCCAGGCTCTCTGTTCATGTTCCCTTTGTGTCATGGAACCCGTCCCAGGTGTCGGGCTGTGTTCACTGGTCAGGGTTTCTTAGTCTGCGCTCATCTGTGATGGTTTCACATCCTTTGCTTGTTCTTCACCCATTGCTAGTTTTAGGAGGCACTGCCCAGGAAATTTGTAGAACATCCTTCAATTGGGGTTTCTGTGGTGGTTTTTGTTTTTATTTCTTCCATCATGAGAATGGGATTATGACATTTGAAAAGTGTCAGGGAGATGAAGTACCCTCTTCATTGCGTTAGAGAGGAAGGGACGTGACACCTGCGTGTCATCTCAGGTGGTGTGGCCTTTGACTGAGTGGCTAAGGCGGCGCGGACCCGGCCTCTCCGCAGTCTGTGACAGTCAGGTCTCTGAGCCCAGCCTTCCCTCAAGGCACAGTGTGTGGGTTAGGTGTCGCTTATTGGTGCAGATTTAAAATTCTTTCATAAGCAGGATTTATCTTTTTTCTCCTGCTATTTATTTTTTGTGTTCTGATAGGAACTTGCTATAATCGGAATACATGCTTACAACTTTGAAAACCTGTTTCCCTTGTTGGCATGTGAACTCTTTGAGGGAAAGTTGAGTTTCTTTTTATACCGCAGGCATTTTGGATGGTTCCTTAATTTGTGGTAGACTTCCACTAATTAAAAAGAATAAATGAATATATTTTGACTTCAACTGAAAAGTCCCCTTTTCATCACCAAACTATGCAGCAACACTCTAATTTGAAATTTAAAGTAACTTTTAAAATGAAAACAAATCTGCACCAGTTCCAGGTATATCAGGTATCTGAAAAACAAGAGGTATTTAGGAAGAACCTTAAGACTTTTAGGTTGATGTAATTTCATTGAATATTTTTGGTAGCTGTTTAATGTCCCTTGAAGCCCCTCTGGAGGGAAGCTGTGCTGTGTGACGAGTAAGGGAGGTGACCTGCTGTGTCCCGTCTCTCCTGTGCAGAGCTCCCGAGGAGACGGGAGCCTCCCCTGGAAAGCGGTCGTCGGATGCCGTCACTCAGATAACCACCGAGAGTCCTGAGAAGACCTCCTTTTCATCTGAGATATTCATTAACATTGAAGATCACGGACGAAGAACCCCAGAGCCCCGTCCCCAGCAGGTGCACCAGGTGCCCATCAAGTTTGCTTCAGTGACTTCAGTCCAGCAGACGACCTCTTCCCGGGACATGAACGGTAAGGGACTGTGACGGTGTTTTCATGCAGAATGCCCGCTTTCATCTGCAGCCGTCTCAGAAATTTATGGTTTGCTATGTCCCTGGCTTTTCAATCAGAATGCTAAACGGTACGTGTCAGGATCCACAGTAGTTCTGTGCATCTCTTATTTACATAGTTGTGAAGAAAGTGTGATTTATTATGTTCTTATCTTAATTATGTTTTACTGTCAAGTATGATTTACTGTATTTCTACAGGAATTAAGAGCATATGTGGAATATCTGTTTCTTGTAGTTCACATTGTATTTTCGTATCAGAGTGCTTGTGATAATTCATTAAGTCCATAAAAATTTAAAACGACAGTAGCCTCCATTCAGTGGGTGGATGAACACTGCCACGTTACAGCTCTGGTGGCGCAGGGGTCAACAGCTGGGATCCACTGGCCGCTCCTGGTGAACCCCACGGGTGGTTTTGCTGTGTCCCGTAGGCTTGCCGTGAGTTGGAATGAACTGGATGGCCTGGGTTTGGTTTCCGGTGTTGTGTTGTAGTAGTGTTCAGTGCGGTGATAGAGAGAGGCAGGAGTACACAATGGAGCAAACACTGTAGCAGGCGCCTGTTTGTTGCTTATCCAACAATTGCCAGGGACCCAAGTTAACTGTGACTTTGCTGTCTTCCAAACATGGGACCTAAAGTTACTTTGGATTCCCTGTCCCGTCAGATGGCAGAGACAGAGAGGATAAAGGTGAGCCAGGCAAGAGAGTGGCCAGACTACTGTCCACTGTCTGGGAATATAGGTCGGTGGAGTTTTCTGGAGGCAGGAGAGATCTGTGTTGACGGAGAGCTCGGAGTTGCTGCCGTAGGTCTACACTGAGAGCAGCATGGGCTGTTATATTTCGTGTCACTGGGCCAGTGTTTATACCGTGTAACATGTGTGTGGACATGTTTATATCCAGACACACACTGTATAATCTACTGAGAATATATTTTAAGTTTTCCTGCTTGTGGAAAATACACATATCAATGCAGTTTGTCTAAATGAAGGAAAAGCATGTGGTTCAGGTTTTAAAGTACATTGAATATGATATAAAGGAATGCGTTTACATGATAAGTTGGAATTATTATACTTTTAAGCATATTTGTTATAAAAGTATACAAAACAAAAGCGTACAGTGAAGTAAATTATCACACCGAGTACCTTGATGTCTCAGTCAGTTGTTGCAGTAGGTAACTCAACTCTAACCCTGACCTAAGTCTAACCCTGACCTAAGTCTAACCCTGACCTCACCCTAACCCTAACCCTAACTCTAACCCTAAACTAACTCCACAAATACGTTTTAAACCTCTGCTCGCATGAAACCTCTGCTCGTCACATGAAATGTATCAGTCTGTAGACACTTTACTTACGGGCCCCTGGGAGAAAGGACTCATTTAAAAGAGGAGCATTTACTGAATGTGTTGTTGTTAGGTGCCGTTGAGTCAGTTCTGACTTACAGCGACCCTCTGTACAAGAGAGCAAAATGCTGCCAAGTTATGTGTGCCGTGCCCACAGTCATTTTTATGCTTAAGAGCCCGTCATTGGCAGACACGGTGTCAGTCTGTCTTGTTTTTAGGGTCTTCCTCTTTTCACTGACCCTCTGCTGTGCCAAGCCTGAGGCCCTTCTCCAGGCACGGATCCCTCCTGACCACATGTCCAACGTGTGTAAGGCACAGTCTGGCCCTCTCTGCTTCCAAGGGGCACTCTGGTTGTACTTCTTCCAGAACAGATCTGTTTGTTCTCTCGGTGGTCCATGGGACATTCAACATTCTTCTCCAACACCACAATTCAGAGGTGTCAGTTCTTCTTCTGTCTTCCTTATTCATCGTCTGGCTTTCACATGCATACGATGCGATTGAAAATACCATGGCTTGGGTCAGGTGCACCTTACTCTTCAAGGTGACATCTTTACTTTCAGTACTGTAAAGAGGTCCTTGCAGCAGATTTTCCTACGCAATTTGTCTTCAGTTTCTTCATTGCTACTTCCATGAGTCCATTTATAATTATGTTGCTTACTGGTCCAGTTGTGAGGATTTTTCTTTTTGTGTTGAAATCTCTGGTCTTCGATCTTCATCAGTAAGTGTTTCAAATCCTCTTCACTTCTAACAAGTAGGATTGTGTCCTCTGCATAATGTGGGTTAGTGAGTCTTCTTTGAATCCCGTTGCCTCCTCCTTCTTCATCTAGTCCAACTTTGCTGGTAAAGGGATACAACCTCGACACACACCTTTCCTGATTTTAAATCGTGCAGTGTCTTCCTTGTTCTGTTCACATGACTGCCTCTTGGTCAATGTACAGATTCCTCATGAGCATAAATAAGTGTTCTGGAATTCCCATTCTCTTCAGTGTTATCCATAATTTGTTACAATTGACAGTCTAATGTTTTGCATAGTCAATAAAACGCAAGTAAACATCTTTCTGGTATTCCCTGCTTTCAGCCGAGGTCCATGTGACATCAGCCATGACATCCCTGGTCCCATGTCCTCTTGTGAGTCTGGCTTGAATTGCTGACAGTTCACTGTCTGTGTGTTGCTGCAGTCAGTTTGAATGATCTTGAGCAAAATTCTACTTGTGTATAATATTAATGATATTTTTGGATAATTTCCTCACTCAGCTCAATTACCTCCCTTGGGAATAGGCACAAATGTGGATCTCTTCCAGTCAGTTAGCCAGGTAGCTGTCCTCCAGATTTCTTGGCCGAGATGAGTGAGCACTTGCAGGGCTGCATCTGTGTGTAGGAACATCTCAGCTGGTACTCCATCAGCTCCTGGCGCCATGTTTCTGCCCACGCCTTCAGCGCCGCTTCACCGTCTTCCTTCTGCACCGTCGGGTGCTGGTCACAGGCTGCCTCGTCAGGTGGCTGACATCGACCAGTTCTTCCTGGTATGATGACTGTGTACTCCGTCCATCTTCTTTTGATGCTCCCTGAGTTGTCTAATGTTTTTCCTGTAGGATGCTTCTGTATTGCAACTTGAGGCTTGCCAATTTTTTCTTCAGTTCTTTCTGCTTGAGCATGTTCTTCCCTTCTGGTGTTCCATTTCTAGCTCTGTCATTATGATACTTGACCTTGTCTTCTCAAGCTGCCCTTTGAAATCCTCTGTTCACTTCTTTTACTTCATCATTGTTTTGTTTTGGTTTAGCTACTTGGTGTCCAAGAACAAGTTTCACAGTTTCTTCTGTCGTCCACGTTGATCTTTTCTTTCTTGTCTTTTTAATGAGCTTTTGCTTTCTTCAAGTATAATACCTTTGATACTGTTCCATAACTTCTCTGGTCTTCAGTCACTAGTATTTAACATATCAAATCTGTTCTTGAGATGGTCTGTAAACTCAGGAAGGATATACTCTAGGTCATTCTTTGGCCCTTGTTGACTTTTTCTAGTTTTCTTCAGTTTCAGTTTGAATTTGCATATGACCAATTGATAATCTGTGCTGCAGCCAGCACCTAGTCTTGTTCTGACTGCTGATGTGGAGCTTTTCCGTCATCTTTTCCACAGATCTAGTCGATTTGGTTCCTGTGTATTCCATCTGGTGAGGTCCATATGTACAGTTGCGGTTGTGTTGGCTGAAAAAAGGTACTTGCTATGAAGAAGTTGTTAGTCTTGCAAAATTCTGTCATGCAATCTCCATCATTATGTCAGTCACCAAAGTATTTTCCAGCTAGTGATCCTCCTTCTTTACTTCCAGCTTCTGTCTCCCTGTCACCAGTAATTATCAGTGAGTCCTGAGTGCATGTTTGATGAATATATTGCTGCAGAAGCTGGTAAAAATTTTTAATCTCTTCATCTTTGGCTTTAGTGGTTGGTGCATAAATTTAAGTAATATTCTTGTTAACTGGCCTTCCTTATAGGCGTGTGGATATTATCGTATCACTGACAGCCTGGTCCTTTAGGGCAGATCTTGAAATGTTCTTTTTGAGGACGAATGCAACATAGTTCCTCTTCAAGTTTTCATTCCCAGCATAGTAGACCACATAATTGTCTGATTCAAAATAACCAGTACTGGTCCATTACAGCTCACTGGTGCCTAGGGTATCGCTGTTTATGCATTCCATTTCATTTTTGATGATTTCCAGCTTCATACATTCATACTTTGTACCTTCCATGTTCCAGTTATTAATGGATGTTTGCGGCTGTTTCTTCCCATTTTGAGTTGTGCCCCATCTCAAGGTACCGAAAAGTTTCACTGTGTCCGCTATTTGAGTGGACCCCTTCCTTGAGGAGGCAGCTCTTCCCCAGTCGTCTTCTCAGGGCCTTCCCGCCTGGGGGCTGGTTGTCTGGCCTGTGTCGGACACTGTTCCCCTGCTGTTCTTCAGGTTTTCCTTGGCGAATTCTCTTCATAAGCAGACTGCCGGGTCACCTTTCCTAGTCTATCTGAGTCTGGAAGCTCAGCTGACCCCTGTCCGTCACGGTGACCCTGCTGGGATCCGAATGCTGGTGGCCTGGCTTCCAGCATCCCAGCAACACGCCATTCCCCACAGTGGAGGCAGTGATGGACATGTGGGAGTCGGACTTGTTCAGTTAATTTTAAATTTCCTCTGGAAGAATAACAAAATAAATTTGGAAGAGAAGAGTAAAGGAAGAGAACTGTTTTAGCAGCAGCCAAGTTTGAAGTGTGGTCCTAGCCTAAACATATGTAAACACATCAGCAGAACAGAATAGGATACAGGGTTCCTGTTTCACCTGAATTAATAGTTTCTGTTTGTGTCTTTCTTAGCCCAGCCTTCGCTGTTACCGTATAAGCCTTCTGGAAGTACGAAGATGTACTATGTTCCCCAGTTAGAGAAAACTCCTCCGTGTCCGGACACCAGATCTGACACCACTCTGGAGAGCTCCCACCCGGGTACTGTACACAACTGACTCAGAACTTAATTTTTTAAATTTACTTATGCATTGCCTATTCAACTCTGGGATGACACGTGAAAGTTTGATGTTATTTCAGTCTGTTAGTGAAATACATAGTTTTTCTTAAGTAATTTTATTTTTTTAATTGTTTTGGAAGTACATACAGTGTAATATTTACCAGTTCCACAAGTTTCCACATGTAGCCTCTGTGGCGTCAGTCGCCTGACTGTATGTTGAGCCGATGACGTGGGCTGTCAGTGCTGGTTCGCCAGCCGCACCGCCCTTTCCCAGCGCCCACACAGGTGCTGCAGTGCCCGTTGTGTTCTGCGTGTCACTGTGAGACACAGAAAAAAGCGGAGATTGCTGCATGGCAGGGGGTCACAGCGTGCACACCAGCACGGAACGTGGCCAGTCCCGTTGCACAGTGTCACCCTTAATGAGTGTCTCCTGTCAGCCAGACATAGAGCTTCTCACCCTCAGTCTCTAGTATAGAGGAGCTGGAGTTGGTTGATCAGATAGATCATGTACACTTAATATTTAATAAATATTCAGTGAACAAGATTGTATGGAAAATTGGGTTAGTGGACTCCATCTAGAATAGAAGTTTCTAAGTTTTCTCAGTTGATAGTGTGCCTTTAGTGTTTTAATGATAGATATATGTATTTTGGGCTCCCCTAGGCAAAAAAAAAAAAGACTAATTATTTTGTGTATTAAGTTGTTAGATCAAAACAGTAAGTATTTATGTGTATTGATTTTTCAGGCAGCTACTAAGCTATTAGGTTATCACCTATTGTTTTCGTGTAATAGCTTAATAAACAAAACCATTAGGTATTTATGACTTTTTTTTAAAACAAAACTTTTATTTGTTTTAAGTGATTACATTTACTTACAGATGAGCTAAGTCAAGCTGTTGAGTACTGTGTAACTTCTTTTTTTTTTATTTTTTTTTAATTTAACATGACTGAGTGAAAATGTACATTCCCGTATAAATTTACATACCCACCTATATGCAGCTTCCACTGCTCTCCCTATCCGGTGACTGCACACTATTCCTCTCTGCTCCATACATGTCTCATCCTCCCAACAGCCTCCTTTCCCCTTCTCTCCGTCCACTCCCCTTCCTCCAGCCAGAGGTCAGCAGGATGATATCCTATAGATGTATAAAACCAAAAAGTGGATCCAATACATGGTCACTCTGCATTGTCAAGTCCAATCCATTCCTGTCCAAAGAGTGGACCTTCGTTATAATTTATGGGTAAGGGCAGCATCAGGGCCAGGGGCCATGCTCTCAGGGGAACCCCAAAACCGCTGGACCATCAATTGAGGTCTTTTAGTGGAGATCTCAGGATGCATCCCTTTTTATTTTTGTGTTGCCAGTGAGACTCCTCTCTGTGAGCTCCATCGTGGCTATCACTGGTGGTGGTCGGGCACCATCTGGTTCTTCCGGTCCCAAGTCAATGTAAGCACCCACTCTTGTGGGTCTCTCTGTCTTCTAGGTTGTCTTTACCACATGTCATTTTGGTCCTTGGTGAGCATCCGTTCCTGCTAAGTTGGGACCCTTTGCTGTGTCCTCGGATGGCAGCTTGGCAGCTTTTAAGACCCCAGACGCCACTCACCAATGTGGGGTGCAGAGAGCTCTCTTAGCAAAATGCTAGTTGTGCCAATTGTCCTGGAATTCGCCTAAGAGCATGGCCCCCCACCCCCCGCCCCAGCTACTCTATCCTTGCAGTATTGAGTTAAGATGAAAGGAGTACTCAAGTTAGGCTGAAGTCCACTTAATGTTGTTCTTCTTTCTAATGTGTGCTATCACCGCTTTCTCCCAACCAGATTTCTAGCAACTATCTAAACTAAACCCTCACCCTCTCCCTCCCTTGCAGCTGTCAAAGAGTCTTTTCTTCTATACACAAGTCTGTTTTTGAGATCTTATCGTAGAGGTCTCATACAATATTTGTCCTTTTGTCGCTGACTACTTTCACTCAACATAATGTCTTCCAGTTGAAACCAGGTTAGGGGATGTTTCCTGGAATCATCGTTATTCTTTATCATTGCGTAGTGCTCCATTGAGTATATGTACCACTGCGGAGGCCCGCCATTCCGCATAGGTCATTGTAGACAAAGTCACAGGCTTCTGTAGGTGGCAGGCCGAGACATCTCACCTGTAATATGTTTTTTGGCCTATTACCCCTGATGGTGGTTTGCTTCTTAATTAAATTCTCCTAAAAAGATATCCTCTCCCGACATGAGGACCAAGGAGGTGCCTCCTAAGAGGGGCTTCTACCCCTCGGTTTATGAGACTATATTGGGACAATCTGACCAAGAACTTCTGAGAAATAGAGATCAGAGAAATGAATTTCAATGCAGCATGCCTGATAGCACTGAGGCCTGCCCAGCTTCACTGGCTCCCCACTAATTACGTTCCCCCCCTCCCTTTTCTTCACACACACAAGTTTGCAAGCTAACCCTTAAGAAGCTCTCAAGGACAAATCTCCACATAGCCATCAAAACTACAAAGCATCCATTCTCCTTGCAGCTGGAAGAATAAATAAACTTTTAGGTTCATTATAGCTAGTATAGAAAACTGATAACACTAAAGAAACATCTTTTTTAGTGCAGCTGGCTTAATTAGAGAATGGCAGGCGCTTACTATCTGCACATAAATAAGAACTTAGAGAAACAAACTGAGACAGCCAAATGGTGAGACCTTGAGGAGTCTGCCTTGTAGTACCTTCCACTTTGAGGTACGAATAAGACTATTAATTGTGTTCCTGACATTTTATCACCACTGAACACCTGGCTTGGACAGTTATTCAAAAAGGCCTTGACAATTAATTAGAAGTAGAAGACCACAAGGAGTCACTTTCTTGTTAGCCAATAATGATGGGTCAGTTTCTTGTTAACCAATAGTTTGTATAATAAAGAAAATAGGGTGACCAACTACGTCACCTCACCTATAAAAAATAAAGACGACAGCTCTCGACACCACCACCACCACCACCACCACCAGCAAATGCTCTCTGGGTCGGGCTGCCTTAAAGCAGAAAATTCTTTCCTGTCTTCTTTGTTCATTTCCCGCCGACGTCTTCCCTCCCTCCGTGTGGGACCCTACAAAGTGTTGGGACCGGCTCCCGGCATACCACAGTTTACGTATCCATTCTTCTGTTGTTGGGCATCTGGGTTGATTCCATCTTTTTGCTATCATGGACTGTGCTGCAATAAACATTCTGGTGCATGTGTCCATTGGTGTGAAAGGCCTTGATTCTGTAGGATATATTCCAAGTAGTGGAATTACTGGGTCAAATGGTATATGATATCTATTTTTTTAAGGAAGCACCAGATTGCTTTTCAAAAAGGCTGGACCCTTTTGCAACCCCACCGACAGTGTAGGAGGGTTCCACTTTCTCCACAGCCTCTCCAGCATTTGTTTTGTGTTTTATGGATCATGTGTAACTTCTTAAGCCTTGAAATGGAATTGGACGCAGCCACCCTCATTTGCTGCATTTTGTTATGATGACTGGACACCCCGATGGTGTGGTGGTGAAGAGTTACTGCTGTTCACCGAAAGGTCCACAGTCCACGTTCCCTTGCAGACTCTGTGGGGCAGTTTTCCTCTGTCCTGTAGGGTTGCTGTAAGTTGGAGTCCGACTCGACAGCAGGATTTTTGGTTTATTATAGTAACTGCCCCAAATCCAGCTCTGCAGGCTGTTTGGCTGTTGTTGGTGCGCTGCCAGTAGCTTCTTCCCCTGACAGCAGTGCTGGGTACAATGGAAGGAGCTGCTCTGTGGCTCTGCGCCACCTTCCTAGTCACTGTCAATGCTTAAGCCCGTTGTGGCAGCTGTTGTATCACTCTGTCCCATTGGGGGTCTTCCTCTTTTTCACTGACCCTCTGCTTTACCAAGTATGATGTTTTTCTCCAGGGACTGATCACTCCTAATAGTGTGTCCACAGTGTGAAGACATGGTGTCACCATCCTGGCTTCTAAGGGGCATTCTGGAGACACTTCTTCCAGGACAGATTTGCTCCCTCTGGTAGTGTGTGGTGTGTTCTGTCGTCTTTGCCGTTACTGTGATTCAGAGGCGTCCGTTCTTCAGTCTCCTTATTCACTGTCCAGCTTTCATGTCATACGAGGAGGTTGAAAACAGCGCGGCCTGGGTCATTGTGCATTAGTCCTTAACGCTGACATCTGTGGGTTTCAACACCTTAAAGAGGCCTTTTGCAGTAAACTTACTCAGTTGATTAGGTCATTTGATTTCTTGACGGCTGCTTCCGTGGGTTCGTTGATTGTGGATCCAAGTAAAATGAAATCCTTGACAACCTCAGTCTTTTCAGTCTTTTCTGTATTGATCATGATCCTGCTTGTTGGCCCAGTGTGAGGATTCGTGTTTCCCTTCAGTGGGAAGTGTGATCCGTCTTACAGGCTTCATCAGTCAGCACTTCCAGTGTCTTCACCTCTAGCAAGCAAGGTACACATCTGCATACAGAGGTGGTTCATGAGTCACCCTGCGGTCCTGATTCCCTGTTCTTCCTCACGTAGTCCAGTTTCTCAGATTATTTGCTGGACATACAGACTGAACAGGTCTGGTGAGAGGACACAGCCCTGTTGCTCTCCTTTCCTGACTGTAGTTACGCACAGTGTACTCTTTCTGTGGTCATATAACTGCCTCTTGGTCTGTGTTCAGGTTCCCTGTGAACACGGTTATATGTTGTGGAACTCCCATTCCCACAGTGTCATCTGTGATTTGACATGTTGTGGATCTCCCGTTCCCACAGTGTTATCCGTGATTTGTTATGATCCACACCATCTTTTCATAGTCAGGAAAACACAAATTATCATCTTTCTGGCATTTTCTGCTTTTGTCTAAGACCCATCTGGCATCAGCAGTGGCATCCCTGGCTTCATGTCCTCGTCGGAATCTGTCTCATCTGGTAGTTCGCTGTCAATGTACTGCTACAGCCATTTTCGAATGATCTATAGCAAAATTTTATTTGCATGTGATAGAATGATATTGTTCAATAGTCCCTGCATTCAGTGGGATCACCTTTCTTGGCAGTGGTTACAGATGTGGACCCTTACCAGTCTGCTGGCCAGGTAGCTGTCTTCCACATTTCTTAATCTACTCTAGCAAGCACTTCCAGGGTTGCATGTATTTGTGAAGCATCTCAGTTGGCAGCCTATCAGTTCCTGGGCCTTTTATCTTCCGCCAGTTTCTACAGGCGCACCTTGAAATTCTCCTCTTGGGACTGTTGGTTCTTTGGCACATTCTGCTTCCTCAAGTGGTGGAGCATCAGCCAGCCCTTTGCAGTCCTGGCGTCTTCTCGGACGCTTCCTGCATCTCCAGCTTTGTTTTGTTTTGTTTTTGCTTCAGCGTCCGTCGTTGATGTGACTGGAGGCTTGGATTCTGTGTTCACTTCTTTCCCCTCCAGAAACAATGACCAAGCCTCTTTCCCTTTGCCTGCCTGACTCCAAGTCTTTGTCCATCTCCCTGTGATGCTCTTCTTGGTGTGCCTTTGGAGTCTTCCGTTCACCTCTTTTACTTTATTGTATCTTCTGTTTCTTCAGCTACTCCGTGCTTAATAATGGCAAGTTTCAGAGTCTTTCCTGATACTGATTTTGCTATTTTCCCTTTTTTCTGTCTTTTTAATGGACTTTCATTGATGTCATCACACAACTCGCCTGGTCTTAGGCCATTAGTGTTTAGTGCATCAAATCTTTTCTTGAAGTGTCCCCTGAGTTTAGGTGGGATGTAGTCAAGGCTTCATTGTGGCTGTCATAGGTGTGCTTTGACTTTCATCACCTTGAGCTTGCACACGACTTTGTTTTGACTGATGACATCGAGCCCTTCTCTGTCATCTCGTCACAGTTCTGGTTGATGTGATCCTGTGTACTTCGTTCCTGTGTGGTCTGTGTATACAGCCACCATCTGTATGGTTGAAGCATGGTTTATAAGTTGTTGATGTGTAAGTTGGTGGTCTTGCAGAATTCTGTCATGTGATCTCTGGCATTGTTTCTCTCACCAAGGCTGTGATTTTAGCTTTGGATCCTGCTTTGTTTCCTGTTTTTGCATTCCAGTCACCAGTAATTGTCAAAGCATCTTGACTGCATGTTCAGTCCAATTTCTTACATTGACAGGAAGCTGCCCGAGATTTAAGCCAGGTTCAGAAGAGAGCATAACACAAGAGTTGCCAGTGCTGTTGTGAGCGGAATTGTGACCAGGAGCTGAAGAGACCAGAAAGCTACTTGCTTATGCTATTGACCACACGAAGGCATTCAGTGATGTGGATCATAGCAAAGTGGTGTGACACCACCACAAAGAGTGGGAATTCCAGAACTCTCCATTGTGCTTATACAGAACCTGGATCAAGAGCTAATCAGAATGAGAAGGTGGTTTAAAATTAGAAAAGGTATGAGTGGGGTTGTTTCCTTTTACCTTATGTATTCAGTCTGTAGGCTGAACATATAATCCAAGGAGGTGAACTGGATGCAGAACACGGCTTCAAGACTGGAGAAAGACTCGGTAACAACTTACAGTGCGCAGGTGACATAGCTTTTTGCTGCGAGTGAAGGCAACCTGGAATGCTTGCTAATGACCGTTAAAGATGACAGTCTTCAGGGAGCTGACAAATGTTTTTTTTTTTGTGTGTGTGTGTGTGTGTGTGTGTGTGTGTGTGTGTGTGTGTGTGTATTAGGGTTGCTGTGAGTCAGAATCGACTTTTTTAAAATAATATATATACACTTCCTTTTTTAACAACAATTTAAAAAAGAGCAGTCTTTAGTATGACTTACACCTGAACGTGAAGAAAACAAAAGTCCTCACAGCTGGACTGATCAAGTGCATCGTGATCAATGGAGAAGCAGCTGGTAACGATCTCACCTGACGTCCATGAGCGGTCAGCTCCCATGGAAATGGCAGCGGGGAAATTAGATGACAGGTTACATGGTTTTTAATGGGGGCAGTGCTTTACATCAGCAAAACTAGTGAAAACCTTCAAAAGTTTACCATCCTTAAAAGTAACAACAACAAAAAAAAGCTAGGCAAAGTTGTCAGAATCAAGTTTTCCAGAGCTCTGGAAATTCACCAAAAGCTGGCAGCCATCTGAGAGTATTTATTCAGGAAAAACAAGCTGGATCTTGATAACAACAGTGAATTTGTGTCGTTTTAATTTTCCCTCGTCCTACCGCTCATACTCCAGCTTAGTGATAGCCTTGAAAAATAAGAAATGACAGTAAAGATAAATAGAATAAACAGTATAAATAAATGTGTTTTGCATCACTGTGTGCTTTTTTCTTATGTGCGTTAAGCTGGTGTCCCAGTGGTTGAGGGCTGTGGGGGTCTTCAGCTGCTGAGCAGAGCAGGTCAAGTTCCCCAGCTGCTCCTTGGAAACCCTGTGAGGCAGTTCTGCTGTGTCCTGTCGGGTTGCTTTGAGTCAAAATTGACTCAACGGCACTGGATTTTGGTTTGGTAAAGGTACCTGTGTAGGTAAATATAAAAAATACATAAATGCATTTTTTAATTTGTGTTTATTTTTTTCTTATATGAATTAAAAGGCAAATGTGTCAAAGAACAATTATAAATGTATGTTGATGGACACAGAACATATAAAGTTGTGATTTGTGACAATAACACCATAACAGTGGGAAGAGTTGAAATATTTAGGACCAAACTTCTTAGGTACCGCTGAAATTGATTTTAATCAGAACTTGATTTTTATAAATTAAGATGTGACTGGTAATTCCCAAGACTACCTGTAAAAAAATAAAAATACAGAATAAAAGAAACAGCACAAGGATTAAAATGCCACACTAGTAAATATGTGTTTAATACAGAATGAGACACTTAATGGAGAAATTGAGAAACAAAAACGAAGCTGTGGTGGAGAACATGGCTAAGGACAGCTGTGTGGCCTTCACTAAGTGTGAACAGATTAACCTCCGGTAAAGTGCGGGTATTGGCAGAGTACTGAGAAGAAATGCTGCAGCCATTGGAGGTCTACAGGTGACTCACTGGAGCCCGAACCAACAAATAGTTGGAAGTAGAAGGGTGGAAAAGGATGCTTCATAGAAATCATCACCACAGAAGGCTAACAAGTCTTTCCAAATATTTTTAAAAAGTAGACGTTAAGACAAAAATTGTTAGCAGTGGCAAACCAGGATGTTTTGTAATGATGACGGGATTAATCCATCAAGAAGGTGACAGTTACAAACATCTGGCTAACAGCAGCACCAAGAGAACAAAAATCTGACACAACAGCAGTGGTCAGCTACTGCGAGTCTAACAAATGGAAGCTCAGCAAGGAGATAAGACTTGAACGATAGATGCTGTAAACCCAGATGACCTAATAGACGCTCCGAGAGCTCACCACCCAACAGCAGCCAAATGCACATGCTTTTCAAGAACCTGTGGGGTGTTCTCCAGGAGAAACCCTATGTTAGGCTATGAAACAAGCCTGAATACGTGTAGGAAGAATTGAAATTAGCAACAGATAGTATCCTACCACAGTGGAATGAAACTGAAACTCAGTAACGTAAGGAAATTTGGGCAATTAGCAAATGTGTGGGAACGTGACCGCTAGTCTTAGATAGACCAATGGAGCGAATAAAAGAAATGGAAATCAGAAAACACCTGAGGTGAAGGAAGATGAAACAGTAAACACCGGAATTTAGGAGATGCATGAAAGCCGGTGCGCTCGGAGGAAGACCAATTAGCACTGAACAGCAGCGGTAGGGAGGAGGGAGGTGTGACATCAGTAACCCAGCCTTTCACCTGGAGAGTGGAAGGGGTAGGGCAGACTTGACGGAGAGCCCAGGAGGAAGGAAAGAGTCACGTTTAGAAAAGAAATTAATGAAATAGAACAGAAAAACATTTGAGAAAAATTGATGAAACTGAAAGTTGATTCTTGGAAAAGAACCATAAAATTGACAACCCTTTAGCTAGACTGAGGGAGCCCTGGGGGCTCCTTGGTTAGCCTAACCAGGCCAGCTGTGGTCTGGACCCACCAGCCGCTCTGCGGGAGACGTTGGGACAGTCTACTTCCATAAAGGTATGCTGCCTCAGGACTCTGCTGGGCGGCTCCACTCTGCCCTGCTGGGTTACTGTGGGGATGAGTCTGGTATTTTTTGTTTGTTTAGCTAGACTGAAAAAGAAAAATATGAAAGAAAATTAAAACTGCTAAAAAAAAAAAAAAAGGAACATTACCAGAGACCTTACAGAAATAAAAGAATATAAGGGAATACTGTAAGCAGTTATGTGTCAGCAAATTACATAATATTATAGATGATACCTGGGTCGCCTGGAACAAATTTCTAGAAAGACACAGACTATCAAATCAAAACTAACTGTACACAATAGATAATCTGAGTAGAGTTGTAACAAATGAAGAGATTGAATTAGTAATTAGAAACAGTGGAAAGCTCAGACCCGGTTGACCTCACTGGTGAGTTTGACCAAATACTCAGCGAAGACCTGAATAACAGTTGAATACTTCCTAACTCATTCTGTGAGGCTGGTGTTAACAATTATACCAAAACTGAAGGAGATGTCACAAAAGAACTGTAGTCTTCCTTAGAAACATAGATGCAGGAGTCCTCAGTAAGGCATGAGCAGACCGAACACGAGATCACCGACTGTGTGCAGGTGGGCTTTTCCCCGAGTACAAGGTCGGCACAGCCTAGATCCCCCACCCCCTGGTGGAAGCACCTGACAGACGACGTAGAGCGGGTGCTCCCCAGCCCGGTGGATGGGAGCGATGGCTCGCTCTCAGCTTCCCTCCTCCTCCTCCATAGAAAGGCGGAAGGGTTTTTCCCTGAGATCAGGAGTGAGATGAGTCCACGCTCACTGCTTTTATTTGTTGGCATTGTACAGAAAGGAGGTTCAGTGTCCTGTCTCCAGTCTTGTGGTGGGACATGCTGCCCGGGTCGTTGTCGTCGTTTATTGTGTCATAGCCGCTGTGCGCAGGCACCACAGTGTGCTAGTCACTCATCTGTGGATGAGCGTCTAGGTGGCTTCCCTCTCTTTGCTGTTGTGAACTAAAGTCTTTCATTTTTTATCATGTTTTTCTTTTGATGTTTTCCTTCTGTGTTGCTGGCAAATGATTCTTTCAAAAGCCCAGCTGATTATATTGTCCCTTTACTTAAAAACCCTCAGTGCCTCTGCACTTCTGACGGGGAATGTCGTGGCCTGCTGAAGATTGTCTCAGCCTTTGTGTGTTTTTGTAACTACAGAATCCTGACTCCCAGAGGCCTCTGCTGCCGTGCTAAGCTCTGCCCCAAATGCCTTTTCTTCCTCCCTCTCCCGACGTTGAAAAGCCTACCTACTGTCCAAGGTACCTTCTGGTTTCTTCTTCCTCTGGAAGTGTTGTGGAGCTGGACATGGTCTCCCTCCTGAGCTGAGGCTCCGCTTTATACGGCGTCTCTGAGGACATCTGCTTGCTCACCTGGTGTGCAGAGCCGCCGCTCTCTGGTTAGCCTGCAGGGCTCCCCTCACGACTTGTTCTTCGGGGCCCTGTCTCTGCAGGTGTTAATCGTAGGTCTCCCTTTCCTTGTAGGCTCCAATGATGCTGTTGCTCCAGACTTCCCAGCGCAGGTCCTGGGCACAAGGAGGGATGACCTCTCGGACACTGTCTGCGTGAAGCACAAAGAAGGCGTCTACAGCAAGAGGGCTGTGACCGGGCCGGCCTGGTCAGCACGGAAGGAGCCCTTCCGGAGAGACACTGCCGGTAACTCCGTAGGGCTTCGTGTGTTTGGGGGTGTTCTCTGATGTTTTTAGCATTTGTTATTGCCTTTCTGATTTCTTTGTTGAAAGTACTTGTATCTAGAAATAGGAAAGGATTGTCCTGTAACATCTGTCCCCAAATGTAACTATTACTAACTTCTAACTTTTATCCTGGTTGTGTGTTAGTGGTTTTTAATGTATGAATGAATGTTATTCTGCACTTCAATTTTTCTATGGGATAAAAAAGAGCTTTAAAGGATCAGTAAAATGAACAAATGGCTAGCAAGTATGACAAAAAAAATGAAAGAAAACATTTGGATAGTTTTAAAGGTTATGATTAAAGGACATTTTTAAAAATTGCTTAAGAATGTCATATATAAAGTCTCAGTGATACAGGTACTTTCCTAAGATTATGTGAAATGCCAAAATTGATTTCAAAATGTGATAAAATCTTGGAATAGCTTAAAGAATTTGAAAGGACTTTTCAAATCTACTTGGGAAAAAAGATACCTGATCTGGACATCTTTCTAACTCTTGCTGTGTGCCGTCAAAGCCAGATTTCACTTACAGTGGTGTTTAAACAGTTGGATACAGAAAAACACAGAATTTGCCAGTTCATGTTCTAAGCCTCCAGAACTGTCACAGCTTTGACATAGTAGGGCCTGAGAGGTGCTTTTTTTCTTTATTATTCTGCTTTTCACTTGTCTGTTGTGTTTTTGTCTTTTCCTTCCCTGTGCTTCTGATGATGTCCCAGTTCAAGTATCCATCCTGGCAGATGAGGACCTGTCCCTGACTGGACCGTCCCCATGTGGAGAGAAGGGCAGTGCAGGTAGCTAAACCGGGTTGAATGCGTAGTTCTTCTGGTCCTTTCAAATGAGATGATTGCTTTAGGGCATAAATATATTCTCTCCTTTTTTGCTGTCTTCACCCTGATCTTGCTTATCTGCGAAATAGTTAAAGAAATTGGCTGCATTTTTTGGTATATGTTGATAGGTAAAATTGCCATTAAAGCCTTCTTTTTGGAGATCTTTGTGAATATAGTACACAGATTAATCTCATTGACAGAAATCCCTGCACAGACTTTACAACCACTGATAGACACTCAGTGCTGTAGACGTCCAGTTACCGTGTCCATGCTGCACACGACCTGTGCCCCCCCCGGGCGGGCTCTGCTTGCTGGCTGCTCATGGCGTGTGACTCACAGATGCAGGAAGATGAGAAGAGGCAGATGAATGGGGGAACAAGGGCGGAGGAGGTGGGGAGAGGCGTTATCCCTCAGGAAGTGCGGCGTGTTGGCTCACAGTGAGGGACGAATCATCCTGCGGAAGGTTAGGGGCATGCAGCCGGGGACTGTAGCTGCTGTCCGGAGGCTGGGTGTCCAGAAAACAAGTTGAATTGGCAGAAGTTGTGTGACAGAGACATGACAACCACAGAAAAGAAAACAGGAAGGATGTTGCTGAGACGGTTTAGGGACGGCCACATACTGCATGGGATTTGGTTCCCGGGTTTGTAGGATTGGGATGCTGGGTTCATGGGATGTGCCAGGCAGTTAGCCTGACAACGGACGTAGTGCTTCTCCTTGGTCTCCATGTTTACTGCGTCGTCTCCGGGCCCTAAAAGCATGCGAGTGGCGCCCCCTCACTCTTCCTCTGGTCTCTGGAGCCGCAGAGGGAGGAGACCCACAAAGCAGAGGAGGGTCTGGAATGTGTGGCTGGCCGCCTCCAGGAACAGCCACTTCCCTTGCCATGGGACCAGAAGACCTGCATGGTACCCGGCCTTTTTTCCCCATTATTGAATATTTTGATAAGAGGTCCAGTAGAAGAATCCTGGTTAGAAGGTTGAAATGCAGAACAGATTTCAGACCCCTCTGTTCTCAGAACTGTCTGGAGCTGCGGAGGCCATGTGAGCCCTGACAGCATGGCCTGGTGGCTGTCTGTAACTTAAGGAAAAGGACCCGTAAGTCGTCTGAAAAGTAAACAGGAATCTTGCTTCACTAGGAAGGACTGTCTGCCTTGCGATCTGTCTGCGGGGTCACAATGACAGCAGTAACTCAGACAAGGAGGCAGACACTGAGGGGCGGTGAGCTTATGGGGGCGGTGAGGATGGGCACAGGCCAGACCGTCATCGGTGTCACTGAATCAGGCGCGGGGAGGCTCCTGACTCGGTATGCACTCTGCTGTGTGTGTCCTCAACAGTAGCAACAAAGATCGACCCTACAGAGTGTCTGTAGTAGTCTGTGTCAGTGAGGGTTAACTTGGGCTCCAGGCGATGACAGTGAATACGGAATGACACTGGCTTAAAGGAGACAGAGTTTCTCTCAGAAACCCCCCGAGGGAGGCATGATGCTCGACTGTCGGGGGCAAAGCTCCTCCCTCCTGGTGCTCTGACATGTCTCCTGCCTCTGGTCAAGCCGCAGCCATCATGCCCATGTGCCAGCCAGCAAGGACGAAGAAAGGAAAGGAGAAAAATGTGTCCCCCTCTGTAAGAACATTTTGCTGAGAGTCTTCTGTACCCCATATTGGTGAGTGGCTAGCAAGCTGCCATCTGAGGGACACCTAATGGTCCCAACTCAGCTGGAACACATGATCACCAAGGACAACGACGACATGGGGGAAAGAGGACCAGTAGACAAAGGCCCACGTGAGTGGGCGACTATATCAACATGTGAGCAGAAGAACCAGATAGTGCCTGGTGACCACCAGCGACAGCCGTGGTGGGGCTCACAATGTTGGTCTCCCTGGCAGCATGAGAAGAAAAAGGGGTGTACCCTGAGAACTCCACTAAAAGATCAGAACTGATGGTCTGAAGGCCTGGGAGTTCCCTGGTGAGCATGGCCCCTTGACATGATGTGGCCCCTGATCATAGATCGTTACTGAGGTCAACCCTCAGGAATGTATTGGACTCGCGGTCACAGAGGACTGTATCATGTGTGCCCTTTATGATTCTATGCATCTTCAAGATGTGATCCTACTGGCCTCTTACTGCAGGGGATTGGAGAGTGTGGAGCAGGGCACAGGAGGTTGTTAAGAGGATATGACGTGCATAGAATGGGAAAGAGGAGTGTGCTATCACCCGGCAAGGAGAGCAGAGGGAGCTGCAGATGGGTGGGCACACAAATTTAAACTGGACTGTACACTTCCACTCCATTAGAATTAAAAAAAAAATTGTTTCTCAGAGTTCCACATATCATTTCGCTTGTGTCTGGTTGTTCAGAACTTAGTCACATCCTCCCACCATGTGGGCTGCCAGAGACCCTGGGACGTACAGTCCTTACTGTGACTAAATGCCCCACTAAAGCCAGGGTGGTGCCATAAAGGAACATGGGTGCTGGGTGACGGCTGGTGGTCTCCGCCGCAGCTGGAAACCAGGGACATGTTTGCACATGTGTAGTCACCACTCGTCGTCTCTTTGTTGTGGCTGGTTATTGTGCTGCACTCTGGGCGGTCCTGTCTGATGGTGCCAGACAGGCACTGAGGACAGCGGCTGTGTCATTCCTGCGTCTCAGATCTGTACGCTGGTGCCAAACGGGTGCCGAGGACAGCAGCTGTGTCATCCCCTGCATCTGAGATCAGAACCCTGGTGCCGGACAGCTGCTAAGGACAGCAGCTGTGTCATCCCGCCTGTCTCAGATTGGAATGCTGGTTCTGGACAGGCGCTGAGGACAATGACTGTGCCATCCTGTCTGTCTCAGATCCGAACGCTGGTGCCAGACGGTGCTGAGGACAGCAGCTGTCACCACGTCTGTCTCAGATCAGAAGTGTGTGCTCGTCAGCGCCGCCTTGGGAGTAAAGTTCATAATCTTCCAGAACAGTCGAACCTGCTTTCAGATAACCTTTTGAACACTGTTTTCCACCTCTTTTCCATATAAATCGTATAATCAAACACACCATATTGTTGCTGTGTTTGTTTAGAGTCTGAGTTGCTTTCCTGATTGGCTCTTCTGTGTCTGAAATACCTTTCTCTTTCCAGTTCAGCATGCGTCCCATCTCAGTTACCTTTTAGCACCTCAGACATGTGTCCTGTCTTCCTATCTTTGCACCTCCTCTGTCGCAGTCTAGACAAGTTCCTCCCGGGCCCTTCTCGCTGAGTGCACTTTCCCTACCTTTTCACCTGTCTTTATGGTTTTTTTCTTTACCTTTTGTTCCATCAATTTATGTACATGTTCTTGGTCCCAATTTAGATGAGCAGTTTTCTAAACATGTACCTGGTGGACTTTTTATTTTCCTTCTGCATGGGTGACAGCGCCTTTCACATGGTGAGTGTTGACAGCTGAGCTTTGGCCAGCCGTCTGTCTTTGCGCTGCCTGGTGTCGTCTGTAGCTTGCAGTGCTGGTGTAGAACACTCCGCTGGGGAGCGTGGCCGGGAGGTTGGAAACCCGGCCGAGGTTAACACTGCTGAACACAAGGTGGAGCGCTGTAGTGAGAGGATGCTGCCCAAGACCGCCTGGGTGAAGGAGACAGAATCCTTGCAGACTGGCACTGCAGGTGATGCAATTGCTGTGTGTGTTCCCATTTCATTGTCATGCGAATATGGCCTCACAGTGTAAGTGAAGACTCCCCCCGTGATTTTTTTCCTGCTTTCTTGTACAGTGTTTTTCAGTGCCGCTTTGTCTGTGGCTTTATGTATTGATTTGTAAAGTAATTTTTACTCTGTGAAGAGATATTGGTGCTATGCAGACCAGCTGCAAATAAAAATGTGAGGTTGGTGGTATCAGAAGTGAAGCTTTGTGTCTCCTGCTGCAGGAGGAGAAAACCTGAGGGCTAACGGCCTTCCAGAAGAGTGACAAAGACAGGACAGTGGAGAACTTAAGTACAAAAGTTTTTGAGGTTATATTAAAAAAGGAGCCAAGATTAAATCTATTTATGTTTGTCCATGGCACCCTTTTCCAGACATGAAAATATGTAGAGTGAGAACCACAGCGGTAATACCTAATTGTCAAGCTTTACCTTTGAGAGGAAGATGGGAACACCCAGATAAGGGGAGAAAGGAGTCAAGTAGCCAATCTGTCTGTCCTGTATTTTAGAAGTAGTTCAGATACATCTGTTCACGTTGAGAATTTGTAGAGTTGTAACTGCAGTGACCAGGGAGATGTGGGGAAACAGCACAACCCAGAAAAGAACAAGAGGAAGTATAATCTGTAACAGCCTATTGTAGAAGACGAGAAATTTCTTCCTAAGTGTTTTATACTCTAATTAGAGAAGACATGAAATGTATGGAATTAGTTAAGAATAAAATGAAAAGGGAGGCTTAAGGAAGTGAATTAAAGGGAAAAATTTATACCAATCCAGAGAAAACAGACAGAAAAGCAATTGGAAAAAATAATGAAATTGGAGGATTTGCTGTAAAATTCCAACCAAATGATATGTGTTAGTGTTTTCAGAGAAGATCACAGAAAATAATAGAAGATACAAGGAACAACTGAACCTGCAGTTTGAAAGGCCACACCAAAGCTGAAGGGATGTTTCTAGTTTAGCAGTCAGTACTGAGACGTGTTGCTGATAGCACAGGTGGCCCTCTGTGCCCTGCATCTGCAGTTTCAGCCAACAGCAGATCGAAAAATAACTGGGGGGAAAAAGGAAGTTCCATAAAGCAAAACTTGTGTTTGCTGTGCGCAGAGAGCACGGTGCGGAACGCACACGAGTGAAGGGAGGGGTGGCGTCCCCGCTGTAGCCTCCACCGTCTCTCCGGCCCTCGGTCCCTCCAGCACTCGCCCTGCGTACGCCGTTCACCTTGAGTCTCTGGCCTTCACTTGTGTTGTTTCTGTGAAAAAAATGGCCCCTAAAAAGCAGTGAAGTGGTCATCGCTGTCCCTCAAGGGCTGAGTGTCAGGTCATTGGGTAGAGTGAGAGGCGGGAGTTGAAGGCTGGTAAAGAGCCTGTAACCTTTGATCTCCGTCATTAAGTGCTGCAAGTGCTTTTCATTTCCACCAGCAGGTTGTGTCATCGTGTAACGCAGGTTTTTAATGCGTCCTCCACGCCTGATGGCACATTCTTCTTCATGTAGCCCAGCTCCTTTGATTATTTGCTCAGCATACAGATTGAGTAGGTACGGTGAAAGGATACAACCCTGACACACACCTTTCTTGACTTTAAGCCATGCAGTGTTCCCTTGTTCTATTCTGACTGCCTTTTGGTCTGTGTAACTAAAACCCCCAGTGCCACTGAGTCAATGCCGACTCGTAGCAACCCTGTAGAGCAGAGCAGAACTGTCCCATAGAGTTCCCAAGGAGCACTGGTCTGTATACAGGTTCCCCATCAGCACAGATAAGTCTTCTGAAATTCCTTTTCTGCACAGTGTTATCTGTAATTTGTTGTGATACATGTAGTTGATTACCTTTGCATACTCAATAAAACACAGGTAAACATCCTTCTGGTATTCTCTGCTTCAAGCCAGGATCCTTGTGATATCAGCAGTGATATCCCTTCATCCACATCCTTTTATGAATCCTGCTTCAATTTCTGACAGTTTCCTGTCAAGGTACTGCTGTAACTACTTTTGAATGATCTGTAGGAAAATTTTACTTGCATGTGATAATGATAATGTTCAATGGTTTTCATGTTCTGCTGGGTCCCTTTCTTTGGAAAGGGTACAAATACTGATCTCTACCAGTCAGTGGGCCAGACAATGGTCCTTGAAATTTCCTGGCATAGACAAGCGAGCGGCTTCAGTGCTGCACCCGTTGTTGGAACCATCTCCGTTGGTATCCGTCAGTTCTTGGAGCCTTGTGTTTCGCCAGTGCCTGCATTGCAGCTGGGACCACTTCCTTCAGAACCATCAGTTCTGACCCAGTGCTGTCTCTTGAAAGGGCTGACCAACAACCAGTTTTTTTTTGGTACAGTGACTGTGCGTATTCCTTTGTCTTCGTTTGTTGCTTTCTGCACTGTTCAATATTTTCCTCATAGAATCCTCCAATAGTACAACTCAAGGCTTAATTTTTTTTTTCTTTATTTCTTTTGGTTTGAGAAATGCCAAGAGTGCTCTTCCCTTTTTGTTTTCCATCTTCAGGTCTTTGCACAGTTCATTATAGTACTTAATTTTTTCTCTTTGAGCTACTCTTTGAAATCTTATGTTCTGCTCTTTTACTTCATCATTTCTTCCTTTCATTTTATCCACTTTCCCTTCAAGAGTGAGGTTCAGAGTCTCTTCTGATACTTGTTTTGCTTTTTCTTTGTTTGCTGCTTTTAATGACTGCCTGCTTTCTTCATGTATGGTGTCTCTAAAGTCATTGCACAGCTTGTCTGATCTTTAGTCATCAGTGTTCAATACGTCAGTCTGCTCTTGAAATAGTCTCTGAATTCAGGTGGGATGTACTCAAGGTCATACTTTGGCGTTTGTAAACTTGTCATTTTCTTCAACACCAACTTGAATTTGCATAGGAACAACTGATGGTCTCCTCCACAGTTGTCCCCTGGGCTCTGTTCTAATGATGACCATGAGCCTTTCCATCATCTCTTTTCGCAGATGTAGTTGATTTGATTCCTGTGTGTTCCATCTGGCAAAGTCTATGTATCATAAATTGGTAAAAATTACCAATTTCCTCATCTTTGGCCTTTTTAATAGTAGATTTGAATAATAGTTGTATTAATTGGTCTTCCTTGTAGGTGTGTAGATATTCTTCTGTTACTGAAAACATTGTACTTCAGAATAAATCTTGAAATATTCTTTCGATGATGACTGCAACACCAGTCTTCTTCATTGTGTCACTCCTGGCGTAGCAGACCGTGTTGTTGTGTTGTTAGGTACCATCCAGTGGATTCCAACTCCTGGTGACCCTGTGCTCAACAGAATGCTCAAGACCACTGCTGCCACCACTGTGTCAGTACTTCTCTTTGAGGGTTATCATGGATTGCACTGTGTCCCCCTGAAATGCATGTATTGATTTGACTTGGCCGTGAGTCCCAACATGGTGCCGTTGCTCCCGTGTGTTGTGAATGCTGCTTCTGTGATGTTGATGACAGAAAATGGACCACAGCTGTGTTGGTGAGGCGGGACTCAACTTACCAGCTGTGGGGTATAAGGGAGAGTAGTGAGCAGAGTATGTTGGGCACCTCACACCATGAAGAAGGCAGCACCAAGAGCAGAGCATGTCCTTTGGACTTGAGATTCCTGTGCTAAGATGCTCTGCCTGAAGTTGGATTCAGCCTACCAGACTATGATAATTTCTCTTACTGAGTGGACTTATAATTCTTCAATGGATTTGTGGCTTAGTGGACTGTGTCAATAAGATTCTCTTCATAAAGCCTCCACTCGTGCTATTTTCTCTACCAGATGACTAAAACAAAGGTCTTCCTCTTTTTTGCTGACCCTCCACTCTACCAAGCATGATGTTCTTCTCCAGGGAATGATCCCTTCTGATAAAACATCCAAAATATGTGAGACACAGTCTCACCATCTTTGCTTCCAAGGAGCACTCTGGTCGGACTTCTTCTAAAATGGATCCATTTGGTCTTTTGGCAGTTCATGGTATATTCAGTATTCTTATCCCAAAACTACAATTCAAAAGTGTCAGTTTTTCTATATTCCTTATTCATTGTCCAGCTTTCACTTGCATCTCATGCAATTGAAAATACCATGGCTTGGGTCAGGCACACCTTAGTCTTCAAGGTGATGTCCTTACTTTTCAACACTTTAAAGAGGTCCTTTGCAGCAGATTTTCCTAATGCAGTGTGTGTTTTGATTTCTTGACTGCTGCTTCCATGGATATTGATTGTGGACCCAAGTAAAATGAAATCCTTGACAAACTCAATCCTTTCTGCATTTATGACGATGTTGCTTACCTGTCCAGTTGCGAGGATTTTTGTTTTCTTGATGTTGAGGTGCAGTCCATGCTGATGGCTGTGGTCTTTGATCTTCATCAGTAGTGTTTCAAATCCTCTTCACTTCCTAGAAGTGAGGCTGTGTCATCTGCATAGTAGACCCTAGGATTGTCTAGTTCAAAATGACCACTACCAGTCTGTTTTAGCTCACCTGGTGCCGAGGATACTAATCTTAGACATTCCACTTCATTTTTGACAAGTTTTCATTTTCCTAAATTCAGACTTCCTTTACTCGTAATGGATGCTTCAAGCTGTTTCTTTGCACTTTGACTCATGCCACATGAGCAAATGAAGGTCCCCAAAGCTTGACTCCATTGGCATTGTTAAGATCAACTTGCTTTGAGGTGGTAGCTCATGTGGTAGCTCTTTTCCAGTTGTATTTTGAATGGCTCCCAACTGGAGGGCCTTCTTTTCCAACGCTATGTCGTACAGTGTTCCACTGCTGTTCCTGAGTTTTTTTACGTGGCTAATTTTTTTTCAGTAGCAGACTGCCAGCCCTTCTTCCTAGTCTGTCTCAGCCTGTGAGCTCCACTAAAACCTGTCTACCCTGAGTGACCGTGCTAGGACTGGAAATACCAGTGGCACGGTTTCCAGCATCACAGCAAAGCAAGCCACCACAGCACAACACATTGATGGTGTGGGATGTACAGTATTTAAAATAACAAAAGTTACCTCTACAGGAGTTAAAAGCAAACTGTAAAACATCCATAATACTTGGCAAAGGCAGTGGTAGACCGCAGTGTAGAGGAGGAATAAAAGAATGTAAATATTTAACAGAATACAAATACAGTGAGACATAGAGAACAGGTAGAACTACATATGAATAGATACGTGGGAAAATTCACCTATTTAAAAAAAAAACAACTATATTTTATGGAAAAAAATAAAGGCAAGCAGCAGCTCGGGTCTGTCCTGTATACCAGCTACATTGAGAGTAAAGTGACTCAGAAAGGTTAAAAGCTAGGACATACTAAAAAAAAGTTGGAGGTAGCACGTTAGCATAAAACCCAAATGCGCTGCTGTTGAGGTGATTCCAGATGATAGGGACCTGCGGGAGGCAAAGAAGGTGCTTTCACATCGATCTGAAACACATGGCATGGCTTTACTGGTGAGCGTTTAGGCGTCAAATACCATGGCAAAAAATACGGGAAACAGACTGGGAACACCATCAATAAAACAGCTTCTGTTGCCTTAAAGAAGGATAAAGCTACGAACTGATAGGAAAACAACCCAGAAGATACATTGTTGGGCAGAAGAGGTAGTACAGAAGTGTGGGAGGTGCGGCAGTGTGGGAGATGTGGTGCGCAGAGGTGCAGGGGGTGTGTAGCGGTGCAGGGGTGCGGGGGTATGGGAGGTGTGCGAGTACGGAGGTGCAGGGTGTGTGCAGGTGCAGAAGTGAAGGAGGTGTGCAGATGTAGAGCTGCGGAGGGTATGCAGGTGCAGGGGTGCGGCGGGTGTGGGAGGTGTGCAGGTACGGAAGCGCAGGGTGTGTGCAGGTGCAGAGTTGCAGGAGGTGTGCAGGTGTGGGGTGTGTGCAGGTGCAGGAGTGGGGGGGTGTGGGAAGTGTGCAGGTGCAGAGGTGCAGGGTGTGTGCAGGTGCGGGAGTCTGCAGGCGCAGGGGTGTGGGAGGTGCGGGAGGTGCCATGTACGGAGGTGTGGGGATGTGTGCGAGCAAAGAGGAAGTAGGAATTTGCCTACAGAGGGCAGGAGTGAGTAAGAACTAAACAGACCGTGAACTAACAGATAACGGGGGCGGGGGGGGGGAATCTTCAAGCAGAAAACACAGGTCGGGTTGTGGGGAGCTTGAATAGACTCAGCTCCTGACAGACCATATGGATGAGATTTTAAAAAATAGGAAATTAAAATCTATCTGGAATAATGCAAATAATGAGATTGAGCTAGTAAATATATGTAGAATCTGTATGCTTTCAAAATCCAAATGAAAAAAAGAAATTAATTCCCATGGGACGTTTCTTAGACAGCTCTATGTAAACATAATTCACAGACCACAGAATCCACTCCTGTGGTTTTTAACATCTTTACGGGTTTGTGCACCCATCACCACAGTCCGTTTCAGAACATTTTCCTTATACTCTTTAGCTGTTCTCCACCTTCCCTTCGACTCCGTGCACCCCAGCCGTCACTCCTCTGCTTTGTATCTGTAGAGTTCCCTGGTGTGGACTTGCATATGAATGCAGCTGTATAGTGTGGAAACTTTGGGGACTGCCTGTTTCACCCTGTGTGATAATTGCCAGGTTCATCCAGGTTATAGCGTATATCATGCTTTTTTGGCTGTTCTGAGTAATGCTGTTATAAAGATTAGAATATCTATGTATTAAAATATTCTAGCATAAGTGTGTGTGAACACATTTTCATTTCTCTTGAGTCTGTTCCCTGGAGTAGACTTGGTGGTGCATGTGGTCATTCTTTTGAATCATGTGAGGAGCTGGCAGACTGTTCTCCACAGCAGTTTGTGATTACAGTCCCACCAGTAGTGTGAGCATTCCTGTTTCTCCATGTTCTCACCAACACTTGTCATCATCTGACATTTTGATTCTAGGGATCCTAGCTGGTCTGGAGTGCTGTCTCAGTGTAGGGTGCATGCAGGTGCAGAGTTGCAGGAGGTGTGCAGGTGTGGGGTATGTGCAGGTGCAGGAGTGTGGGGAGTGTGGGAAGTGTGCAGGTGCAGAGGTGCAGGGTGTGTGCAGGTGTGGGAGTCTGCAGGCGCAGGGGTGTGGGAGGTGCGGGAGGTTTTTAATAATATTCTATTTTGGTTTTTAATAATATTCTATTTTGTTTTGGGGTGCAGGTTTGCAAAGCAGGTTAGGTTTCCATTTAGGCGTTTCTACTCAAGTTGTTACGTGATATTAGTTATGTTCTTCACAATGGAAAGCATCCTAATCATTTCTGCCTGGTGGTTCTGTTTCTAGTAATCTCTTTTCCTGGCTCCCTTACCTTCCCATCTTTGTTTTAAAGCTGTTGTTGACTGTTTGGTCTCACACAGGTGATGTTTTTTAGAGGAGTGCATTACTCACAAGTGATATTCTTGATTTTGCAACCCCCTGTGTTATTCACCTAATTAGTGGTTTTGACTTGCATTTTTCTAATGACTAATGATGGTAAGTACCTCGTCATGTGTTGGTTGGTCATTTGTCTGTCTTCTTTGAAGTAATGTCTAATCAGATCCTTTGCCCATTTTTTAATTGGGTGATTTGTCTTTTTGTTATTGAATTGTCTTGACTTCCTTCTCAAAAATCATTTGACCTGGATGTATAAGTTTATTTCTGGACTCTGGATTGCGTTCCATTGGTCTACATTGTATATCCTTGTTCCAGTACAACACTGTCTTGATTACTCTTGCTTTGTAATATGCTTTGAAATTGGGAAGTGTATGTCCTCAGGACTTCGTTCTTCTTTTTCAAGATTGTTTTGGCTAGTATGGGTCCTTTGCAATTTCGTATGAATTTTGGAATCAGTTTGTCAATTTCTTCAAGGAAGTTAGCATGGGATCTGATTGAACTTGCATTGGATTTGTAGATCAGCTTATAGAGAGTTGCCTTCTTAACAGTGCTGAGTCTTCTGACTCATGAACATAGGATATTGTTGCATCCATCCATTGATCATTCATTTTTCAATTTTTCAACATGTTGCTTTGACATTCTGTCTTCATTTTCACTTATCTCAAAGTATTTTAAATGTCTCTTTTGATTTCTTCTTTTACTCATTGGCTGTTAAACTCACTGCCATTGAGTCAGTTCAAACTCATAGCAGCCCTACTCTGGAGGAAAGAGTGTAACTGCCTCATAAGATTTCCAAGGAGCAGCTAGTCGATTAGAACTGCTGACCTTTTGGTTAGAAGTAGTTCTTTAACCATTGAGTCACCAGGGTTTATTAGGCCATTTAAGAGTGTGTTGTTTGATTTCCATGTGTTTGAGTTTTCTTGAACTGTGAACAAAGAAGACAGAGGAAGATGCCTTTGAATTGTGGTGTTGGAGAAGAATGTTGAACGTACTGTGGTCGGCCAAAAGAATAAGCAGATCTGTTCTGGAAGAAGTACAACCAGAGTGGTCCTTGGAAGCAAAGATGGCAAGACTGCGTCTTACATGCTTTGGACATGTTGTCAGGAAGGATCCGTCCCTGGAGAAGGATGTAATGGCTTGGTAGAATGGAGGGTCAGCGAAAAAGAGGAAGACTCTCGATGAGATGGATTGACACAGTGGCCACAATGATGGGCTTAAGAATAAAAATGATTGTGGACATGGTGCAAGACTGGGCAGTGTTTTGTTCTGTTGTTCACAGGGTCGCTGTGAGTCAGAACAGACTCGACAGCCCCTAACAGCAACATGAGTTTTCTGATTTATTTTCCTACTGGTTGCTAATTTAATTCCATTGTAGCTGGAGAACATACTCTGTATGATTTAAGCCTGTAAATTTATTGAAGTTTGTTATATAGTGCCGGGAGCCAGTCCCAACACTTTTCAAGGTCCCGCACGGAGGGAGGGAAGACGTTGGTGGGAAATGAATAAAGGAGACAGGAAAGACTTTTCTGGTTTAAGGCAGCCTGACCCAGAGAGCAAGAGATCTGTGTGTCGAGAGCTGTCCGTCTTTATTCTTTATAGGTGAGGTGATGTAGTATTCACCCTATTTTCTTCATCATATAAACTATTGGTTAACAAGAAACTGACCCAACATTATTGGCTAACAAGAAAGTGACCCCTCATGGTCTTCTTCTTCTACTTAATTGCCAAGGCTCTTTTTGGATAATTGTCTAAGCCAGGTGTCCGTGGTGGTAAATGTCAGGGAACACAATTAATGATTTTATTTGTACCTCAAAGTGGAAGGCACAGAGGGATAAACTCCTCAAGGCCTAACCATTTGGCTGTCTCCATTTGTTTCTCTAAGTTCTTATTTATATCTTCCTGTGTAGTAGATAGTAAGTGTCTGCCATCCCCCAATCAGGCCCAGCTGCACTAAGAAAGATGTTTCTTTAGTGTTTATCAGTTTTCCATACCAGCTATAATGAACCTAAAAGTTTATTTATTCTTCCTGTTGCAGCAAGTAAGATGCTTGTGTAGTTTTAATGGCTATGTGGAGAATTGTCCTTCAGAGCTTTTTAAGGTTTAGCTTGTAAACCTGTGTATGTGAAGAAAGGGGAGGGGGAAATGCAATTAGGGGGAAGCCAGTGAAGCTGGGCAGGCCTCAGTGCTGTTAGACATGCTACATTGAAATCCATTCCTCTGATCTCTTTTCCCCAGAATTTCCTGGTCAGATTGCCCCAATATAATCTCATAAACCGAGGGGTTATGAAGCCCCTCTCAGAAGGCACCTCCTTGATCCTCATGTCAGGAGGGGATATCTTTTTAGGAGAATTTAATTAAGAAGCAAAATATTACCAGGGGTAATAGGCTAAAAAACATGTCACAGGTGAGATGCTTCAGCCTGCCATTTACAGAAGTTTGTGACTTTGTCTACAAGGGACTTTGCGGATGGTGGGCTGTCACAATATAGCCTAGTATGTGATCTTCCTAAAGAATGTTTCATGTGCATTGAAAGAATGTATATTTTGTTGTTGTTGTTGAGTGGACATAGAAAAAATAACCCAGATTGTAGAATAAAATGGCCAAGAGCCAAGAAAAATCAGAGGAAAAAAAAGAACCATTTTAGGAGATCCCATATTTTTCTAATAGGAGTATCAGAAAGACGAAATAGAGGAGATGCAAGAGACAAAATTATCAAAGACATAATCTAGATAATTTTATAACCATTGAAAGAGATACAAACCCCAAAATTGGAAGGGCTGGTGTGCTTGGCCACTGACCAGAAGATGAGTGGTTCACACCTACCCAGTGGTTACACCTGCCCGGTGGCTCTGTAGAAGAGACACGTAGCCATCTGCTGCTGTCAAGGTTTGCAGTTGTGTACACCCTGTGGAGTAGTTCTCCCCTGGCCTGCAGGGTCACTGTGAGTTATAATCGATTTGACGAAATGCTCTTCAGATAAATGGAGAGGGGTCACATTACAATGGATAAAAGATCTTCCAACAGGAAAGCAGAGTGAATTTTAAGGAAGTTTGCATCAGCCTTCTCGTTGGCAGCAGTGGATGCTGGAAAAGAGAAGAGGAAGATGTTCCGATTCTGAAGAAGAATTTTGAAACAGTGTCCAGTGAACTGGAAACCCCCATGGCTCAGTGGTTAAGTTCGCATTCAGTGGTTACGTTCAAATCCACCAGGCGCTCCTTGGAAGCTCTCCTCTGTCCCGTAGGCCACTGTGAGTGGGAATCGACTTGACGGCGCTGGGTTACCCAGTGAAATATGCCATACAAGTAAGTGTAGGATGAAATAGTCTGCTGGAAAATGTGCACTGTGTCACTCCTTGGAGACAGGCTTCAGTACATGAAGGTGAAAGTCAAAAAATCATGGAATCCCGTGGATGGTGGCTCTCACCAAAGTAGAACAGTGCGAGAGCAGCACGTAGTGTGACAGCTGTGGCCCCAGTGCCACGTGCAGTGGGTTCAGGGCGTGACAGCCGCGGGCCGTGGGTGCAGGGCGTGACAGCCGCAGGCAGCATGCAGTGTGTTCAGGGTGTGATGGTTGTGCTCCTAGTGCCCCATGCAACACATTCACAGTGTGACAGCTGCCCAGCAAGTGTCACCTACAGTGTGTTTAGAGGGAGCGGGATGGAGAACTTTGGGAATATGTCTTCCTGAAACCTGGTATGACGGAGGCTTGTGGGAAAATTAAAAATACGTTGAAAGTAAATCACACAAGAAATAAGAAGGTAACTGGAAACTAAAAAAAAAAAAAAAGGAGTGCTCGTTGAAATACAGAACAGCTGGTACGGACTACTGCAGGCTGGCCGTGGGCTTTCGGGAGAACGGGGTGGCAGCTGTGGGAAGGTGTCCGGTGGAGAGGCCAAGACCGGCGGTGGAAGCAGAACCCTGGCCTCGTGAGGAGCAGGCTGGGCTCTGGGGAGAGTCTTCCCTGTGTCTGAGCAGGCAGGAGAGGGGCGCAGCAGGGGTGCAGCTGCTCGGGGCGCTGCGTGTGAGGGCCCTCTTCCCGCGCTCTCCTCACCTGCCCGTTTTTCTGGCCTGACTCATTTTTGCTCCACGGTTCACCCTCTCGAGAGACATTTTGCTTCGACCCTTTGGAGCCCGTCACACAGTTGTGATGACAGTTGTTCATCTGTGTTATGCAGTGGCTGCCGTCTCCGGTTCCTGTAGAGCTGCCCCAAACCCTCCCACTGTTATGTGTTATTAGAAGAGTGAAACTGTAGAGTGTTGTATGCTTTGGCAAATAGGCCTTCTCCTGTGTACCCGCTGTACGCTGACACTGTTACCACGGAGAGGCCCAGAGGGGTGAATGGTCACTCATCAACAGTCACCCAGAGGGCTTGGTGAAACGGATTCTGTAGTCACAAGTGACGTGTCAGTGCATGTATCTGTCACGTGTTTCTGACATGACGTGGAACTCCCGGAAGTTTATGGACCCCCAGATTAGAGTCCATGATGAGGCGACTGGGATGTTACTACACCTGAAAATGCCCCTGTGATTAGAGGGACGAGTGTCCCAAAAGGACGGCAGTTGAGAGAAGGCACTTTAAAGGGCTATGGAACGTGAAGTGTTGCTTGTTCCCACATGGTCCGCCTCGCTGCTGCTGACGATAGTGCTCTGAGCCTCGTCGACTACCTTGCAGCCAGCAGTGACTCTGCCTCAGGTTCCCCAGGGTTAAACCCCAAGCAGGGAGTGCGTCCCACAGCACCGCACGGCAGGCAGTGACGACAGAGCAGCTGCGATTATGAGCTCAGGTGCCTTCTGAGGTCACAAAGCCGGTCAGGGGCAGAGTCCAGCCCAGACTCTAGGTGTTTGGACCCAGCACCCCTTCAGCGCTTACCAGGCTGTCGGGCCCAGACATCCAGTGTGTGTGCCGGCCGTGAGTGCTGTGCAGTGTGGCAGCCGGTTTCCGTCAGCCTTTGGTGTGTACCTGAAGAACTAAGTATGAGTAGGACTTGTAAAAGAAGTGCAGATGTGTTTGACAGTTTTTTAGAAATCTCTTTTTTTCTTCTTTTAGAGTCCAGCTGTCACCCGGCATTTGAAAGCCCCGCCCGTTCTGTCTTCCGCTCCACCCGGTTTTACTTCCGTCACCCTGTGCGCCTCCCACATGCCCACGCTGCTGGCCCTGCGGCCTTGGGAAGGGGCGTCATCCTGAGGCATTCTTGGAAAGACGTCTTCCAGCGTCACCCAGACAGACACAAGGCACTTGCCTGTCCCTCTCCTGGTCATGCAGCTGCAGACAAGACCCAAGTGGATTATACCAGAATAGAGAGCGTCCACATCAATTTGAAATTGGGCACTGAAGACACCATGTGTGCAACTAAGAGTCAGGCTGGAGAGCATCCAGAGTGTGACAGGCAGGTGAGTGGCCTGCAGGAGGACCAGGCGCTCAGCCCCGAGCCTGCAGCCCAGGGCCCCGTCAGCTTGAACGAACTCTGGAACAGGTATCAGGAGCGACAGAGGCAGCAGAAGCCCCACGAGCTGGGCGATAAGAAGGAACTGTCCCTAGTGGAGCGCCTTGACCGTCTGGCCAAGCTTCTCCAGTACCCCATCACACTATCCCTCCAGGCCTCGGAAGGCGCACGCGATGGCAGTAGAGAGGAGCGGGGCGTTCGCGAGGGGAGCGGCAGGCAGCACCAGCAGAGGAACAGGCTTCAGAAGAAGAGGCATAAAGACCTAGAGAAGTGCCACAGAAGCATCCGTGAGCCCCAGAATAGTAACATGCTTTCTCATCAAGCTCAGGGGCCCAATCAGATTCAAGTAGAACATATTAAATTTAATAAATATATTCTAAGTAATCCGCCAGGTGTTGATTATCTAAGTAACACTTCTTCAGATTCTCGGCCCTCCGAGGAGAGTGAGCTCTTCACAGACGACAGTCCAGTTAACATCTTCTCCACCACCACGTCCCCCGTGGAGTCTGAGTTTCTGGCCCACACGGACCGGGAGGGGGCCGCTCACGAGAGGAGCAGCTCCATCTCCACCATCGACACTGTCCGGCTGATCCAGGCTTTCGGCCATGAGAGAGTGTGTGTGTCGCCCAGGCGGGTTCGACTGTACAGCACCGTCACCAGCCAGCGCAGGAGATGCCTGGAGAAGCAGTACCAGCTGGGCGGGAAAGCGGTGCCCTCGGGCCACTTCCCCAGGACTGCTGAGCACCCCGGAAGGAAAAGCTCCCAGGTACATGGCTACCGTTTCCATCTGGCAGTGTGACCACCTTTCTCATGGACTTCTCGTGTACGCTTTGCACACAGGTGACAAAAAGCCCCTCGCCCTTGCTCACTGTGACGCTTCTTATCAGCTGGAAAAGAGTGAGAAAGTGTAGTCCAGCACTCTTGTGAGTTGTCATTCTTTCCATCAACCCCTACTGCCGGTTGACCCCGTGGGGGCAGGGCTTTGCCACTAGCTGCTCCCGAGTTGGCGCCGTATGGCAGTGGCGCAGGGGAGCGCCCCCATTAGCATGGCATCCGTTCTGCTCAGAGTCGATGTGCTTGTTGGTTTATTCCTCCCTCTCTTTCAAGAAATAGTTGTAGTACTTTTAAAACATACGCATATATACACATATATACATACATGAAGTGATACATGATTTTTAAAAAATAGATGAAGAACTAGGAACAATAGAAAGTTCAGAAGAAGCCACGAGTGAGCTGCACCACAATCTGAAAACTCGTGCAGCGTTGTGAGTGACGGACGACCACGGTGGGACCCGAGGGCGGCGACTGTGCCGCCAGGGTTCGCCGGCAGGAAGGGAACTGCGCCCTTGGCTTGGGTTTCCGAGCAGACGGTGTTGCCAGAGTTGTGTGATCAGTCGCGAGAGGTTGGTGGCTCCCTGCCCAGCGCCTCCGCGGGAGGAAGGCCTGAGGTCGGCAGCTGGGCCGCGGGCGACCGCTCAGCCCCACGAGGCTGCAGTGAGCGGGGTGGGCTTGGTGGCGCCCAGCGGCGTAACTGTGGAGTTGGAGTGTAAAAACCAGTGCTGTTTTCTTAAGCACCACCAGTATTTCTGATAGTGAGACCTAAGAGAGGTTTTGCTCATCTGCCCTCTAAAGAAATGTGACCGAAACCCCTTAACACCAGCCTGATGGGGGTCAGCAGCAGCCATTTGCATAGCACTGAGAGTCCCGTAAAGACGCTTATTGGTGTCGGCAAATGCAGGCAGCTGGCTAAACCTGCGCACACAGCACCAAGTAGTCAGTAGGGTGCTGTCCAGAGAGGGTGCTGGCAGGACAGACTGTGGGAGGGCTGGAGGGGTGCTGTCCAGAGCGTGGGAGGGCTGGAGGGGAAGTAATAGAACTTTGTTTTTGCAACCTTTTAAAATTTATTGTTAGTGTAGATTCTATAGTACATGAGTTAGCGGTAACAGCTTGTAAATAAGTATCTGTTTTGGCAATTTGTGATAAAAAATATTTTGTCAGTAGGATTGCGTAGTGAAAAAACATGCAAAGCTGGTCTAGAGGAACGGCGAGAGCTGCTGAAACTCCCGTGATCTCACTGCTCCTCGGAGTGGAGCTTTTGATGAGGATTCCTAGCCAGTGGCCAGTGCCCGGAATGTGGGATGTCCCCCCGTTCATGCTGGGAGGATGGTTGACGTTATCACATAGATGCTTGCGTAGAAGGCCACCCACTACCATCTGCAGATGGCCCGGGCAGCAGGTGGTTGTGGACTGGCTTTTCTTCAGAAGGTGACGTACTAACATTTGTGTCTAGCTCAGGACAGCACCTGCTGCCACCTGGCTTTGTGCAGTTGGACCTCTGGTGAATTCTGCAGTAGATACTGCCAAATTGCACTTAATTAATTTCCTATCTGGGAGGAGTAGTTGGGAAGCAGTTAAAATTTTAGCATGCCTACCTAATTAATTACTGTGGGCTTGAAAAACAGCCCTTTTTTAGTTGGTTGCTAGATAGCACAGCCAGTTGTCCATAAACCAAAACCAAACCCAAGGCCATCGAATCGTGGTAGTACAGCTGTTAAGAGCTCAGCTGCTAATCTAAGGGTCCGCAGTTAGAATCCAGCAGCCACTCCTTGGAGATCCTGTGGGGCAGTTCTGCCCTGTCCTATAGGGTCACCATGAAGTGTCTATAAAGGCCACAGCTAATTCCCAGTAGTCAAATGATGGCACACACATCTAAGAGAGTGTTGATACTTCTGCCGTTATTGCCGGGGATGGGAATAGGGTGGTTTAAGTAAATCTCTGGAGGGCACATACTCGGCTCCCCCTGCAGGTGTCCAGTGAGTGGGGCTCCAGGCTCCGTCAGCGGAGATCGTACCTGATGCTGGGAGTTAGGCTGCCGAGCATGCACGCTGCTCAGATGTAGGTTCTTCCTGAGCAGCAGGTTGTCGGTGCCCAGGCCGTGTTCTTACCTGATGCACCCTGACTCTCGTAGGAAAAGGACACTGCTGTCACCTGGTAGCAGAGGGTGTGTTTCTCAGCACCAGACCATCAGGATCCGGGCCAGCAGACGGTGGCAGAGGTGACCCGCAGGGCTAGTGAAAGATGAGCAGAATAAGTTTTCAGTGGCATTGGTAGTGGGAAGAACTGACAGAAGTTGTTCCAAGAACTTTGGGAATTCAGAACTCAAGTCAAGACTGAGCTGATGAGAAGACAGAGTTTGAGCTATTGAGCACATGTGTATATTGATTACCATGTGCAAGGCAGTCTGCTGGGTGCTGGGTGGATGCACAGGGTGCTTGGCTGGGTGCTGGGTGGATGGCTGAAGGAACGGTTCCCACTTTCAGGACAGCCCCAGTCCGACCGGGGAGGCGAGTGCCCGGCACGAGGATCACGATGAAGGCGGGGCTGAAGGGCGCGAGCCCACCGGTGAGGAAGCTGTGTTGACTCTTTTTAGCAGGTTGGAGACTGAAGAAGAATTTGTAAATGGTTATGTTCAAATGTAGATAAAAAGGAGCAGAAACTGGAAAACCCGGGACGCTGACAGTGTGAAGGTACGGAGAGACGTGGTGAGCTTCCCCAGGGCTCAGAGAGAAGGCCGACCCAGCCAGGTACGGGTCTTAGCTCATGTCCACCGTCTCTAAGACCAGCCCTCAGCTTGTGTTGTGTGTTAACACACTGCGATGTATAGCTTTGTCTCCCGTCACTAAAATGAAGCGCACACCTGAGCAAGTGTTGGTGCAGTTTTTTTTTAAGTAGCAAGGCAAGTTGTAACTTTAATAATCATATAAATGTGTCATCTGAATGGGGCACTCGAGAGTGGAGGGAGTTGCATTTACAAGTGTGACAGGACAAAGGTGTAAACTGGAAGTATCTCCAGCACAGCAGGGTATCCAGTCTCCCTAAATGGTGCTGTTTGCAAATAGCAATTCTAGGTCTTTCATTTTTACAACTGGGTGACCCTGTAATACTGGGACACTTACCAAAATGGGATCACAATGTTCAACAGGTTTTTGTTTAATGTTTTAGTTTGACTGCCTCTCTATGATCATACCTATACATTTACTTCATTTCTTAAAAGCTGCTATATAGTGTTCATTGAATGGGCCAAAAAAAAAAAACAAGTACCCCACAGAGTCCCCAGGAGTGCCTGGCAGATGCCGACTCGGCGATCTTTCCCTGGCCGCCGTAGCGCTCACCCACTACGCCACCAGGGTTCCTTTGGACAGATAGCTTGTTTGTTTAACCGGTTACAGTGGGTTAAAAAATATGTTCTTCTAAGTTTTTTGTTGTAAGTGGTTCAGTGAACAACTAGTTGACATGAACTATGTGCTGTAGAATTTATCCATTTGAAGTATACAGTAAAATGATTTTTAATGTATTCACAGAGTTGTGTAACTCAGTTACAGTGGGTTAGAAAAATATGTTCTAAGTTTTTTGGTATAAGTGGTTCAGTGAACAACTAGTTGACATGAACTATCTGCCGTAGAATTTATCCATTTGAAGTATACAGTAAAATGATTTTTAATGTATTCACAGAGTCGTATAACTGTTGTCACAATTTTCAGACATTTTCATAACTTTGTAAAGAAACCCTGTACTCATTAGCAGTCCCTCTCCATTTTCGCCCACCTCCCCGAGCCCTAGGCAGCCCCCAGGTATCTGCCTGTGGATTGCCGGTTCTGGATGTTCCCTGTCGGTGGGTTCGTACGTCGGAGTCGTTGGACACTGGCTTCTTTGACTTAGCGTAATATCGTCAAGATCCACCTTTGTAGCAGGTGTCCGTGTTTCATTCCTTTTTGTGGTTCAGTAACAGTCCTTGCACCGTTAGGCCACACTCGGCTCGTCAGCTCTCCTTTGGGCTGTGTCCCTGTAAGTGGTACTGTGAGCGCTGGTGGACAGGCTCATGTGTAGACAGGTCTGTTCGTTTCTCTTGGGTGACCACCCGGGAGCAGAGCTGTTCGGTCACGTGTTAGCTATGTGTTGAACATTTCTTTGGGTCCATGTTCATGAATTATATTTTCCTAGAAAGTGATGCATTTCATCCAAGTGTTAAGTTTGAAACTGTTTTGCACATTTCTAACAATTTCTGTTGAATGTGTTTCTCAGTTGAGTTTCTCATTCACCCCTAATTTTGTGTGTTTCTACTTGTGCTATGCCACACTGTCCCCAAAGAAGCCATCTAATGGTTGATTTTTATTTTTCATAAGAACCGCCCTTAGATGTGTTGCTTGTGTTAGTATTAGATTTTCTAATGCATTAATCCCTGGTTGATCTTGAATTCTATGATTCTTGAGTTGGATGCATGAATCATTGGTTTTCATATATAGTAACAAAAACCTTTAATTTATACCCACCTCATTTTTTCCTTCCCCTGCCGCCTTCTGCGGTAATTGGGCAGTGTTTATTACTCTGTGTTTTCTCCTTTGTTGGTCTATTATTTATACCTTATGTGTATATTTTTAGTGTTTCTGGGGCTTACAGGGACCTTTATTTGTGTGCCTTTAACTAGCACCTCCTGCCCGACAGTCCCCTCCCACTGCAGTGGAAGGGCTCTGCGGCACTCTGTTCCTGATGCCTTCCTCCTGTTCTTTATTCTAGTTTTTTCCTAGATTTTGCTTACATTGTAAAGACCTAAGACGTTGCTACTGTTTTTGTTTTTGACAGTTATCTTTTATACCCACTGAAACATCAGAGGGGACGCATGTTCTGTGTCCTCGTTTGGGCTGTATCCAGGGCTCTGTGCTTTTTGGGGTGGACTCAGGTTTCCTTTCACATCTCTTTTAGAGTAGGTTGGCTGCAGTGACGTTTCTTAGTCTCAGCGCTGTATCTGCTGGTTCACACGGTGTTTCCAGGAAGCCTGCTGTTGGTGTGGTTCTGTTTCCACTGTTAGTTACCTGGTTGTCGTCGTTCGATTTCCAGCTCGTGGTGCCCATGTGTTTCCAAATCCATCTGGCCCCAGAGGGTTTTCAGTGGTGAGTTTTTCTGAAGGACATTTCCAGGCCTTTCCTCCAGGTGCCTCTGGGTGGAATTGAACCTTCAGCCTCTTGGTCGGCCGCTGAGAACACCGACCATCTGTGTCACCAGGGACCCCTCTTCAACATGTCAGTCAACTTGATTTTTCTGGCCGTGTTCAAGATCATGTCCTTGCTTTTTGTTTCAGCAGTTGGTGATTTCCTGTGGGTTTAAGGAGGATAGAATTTATTTTCTTGCGGTGAGTTAGCTTCTTACTTCTGTGCTTTGGTCTCTGACCTTACCTTGCTTCTTGTATGCTTCCCATATGAAATTTTCAGCCTCTTTGCTAGATCCAACCACTTGTCAGTTGTGCACATTTTTTTCAGTTTATCCATCTTAGAACCCTTTAGCGTCTTGTGAGTAGTTAAACACAGAACCCTATAGGGTCTTGTGAGTAGTTAAACATGACTCCTCCATTCCCAACTACAAACTGGAGGTCATTGTGAGAGCAGAAGAGACACGCAGTGGGGTGGCAGTGAGAGGAAAGGGGGTGGAAGAGTCACCCATTTTCAGGATGTTTTAGTTATCTTGTGCTGCTTTAAAAGGAGAAATTCTATTTTGTCATCGTCCAGTAGGTTAAAAGTATAAATTCAGAGTGCCAGCTCCAGGGGGAGGATTTGTCTGCTGGCTCTGGAAGAAGGTCCTTTTTGTCAGTCTTGCCCTGGACTGGGAGCTTCTGAGGCACAGGGGCCCCAGATCCTTTCCAAAGGACACCCTCAGCTCCCAGCACTGCTTCTTGGTGGTATGAGGTTTCCAAATCTGTTGGCTAGCTTTTTCCCTTTATATGTCAAGAGACTGCCTCAAGCCACAAAACAGCCTTACACACTGAGTGGTGCCCCACCAACACAACTGCAGCCCACCTACCCTCATTAACATCTTAGGGGCAGGATTCACAGCGTGGAGGAACATCACACGTACCAGGAGTCCTGGCCCAGCCAAACCGCCACACATATTTTAGGGGGAACACTATTGCATTGATGACATTCCACCCTTTGTTTCCTGAAATATCACATTCTTGCAACATGTGAAACATATTTACCCCATCATAGTAAAAGTCTGAAGTCCAAGCCCCAAATCCAGAAATTCCTCTTAAGCTGAGAAATCCAGAACACAAATTATTTGCTTCCAAAATACAGTGGCAGAACAGGCAGGCACAAGTTAGACATTTCCATTACAAATGAGAGAAAGAAAGCAAAACAGGCAACAAAAAAGTCAGCAAAACACAGTAGTCTTCAAAGCTTTGAAAATAATCCTCCATTCTCTGAGACATGTTACACAGTGGCCCTGCCCTCCAGACTCTAGGATCAGCCACACTCCAGATTCTGACTGCAAGCCTGGTAGCCCTGTGTTACAACTCTGCCCTCCAGGCCCACTGGGACAGCTACTCTGGTCCCTTGGCTTTAGGGGACACCCTAAGCCCAACCAAGTGACAATTCTATCTTTAGAGATAATACAGGAAGCCATGGGCCACCCTTGAAAACACCTGAGGGGTTTGAAACACTGAGGCATCTCAGCTTCTTAGGTTCCTTGCTGCTTCAGCTTCTTCCTATGGCTTCATGGCCTAAGCCTCCTGCCCACATCTGCCCTTCTGGGCCCAGTGTTCCAACACTTGGTAGCTTAGCACCACCAACGTAGGTGCCCAGAGGCACCCCACTCTGCCAAGGCTTCTCCTGCACACAGGCACTCAGCTCTCTTGCTTTGTGGGTGTGCCAGCCTAGCTCCGCTGATTGAAGCTGCAGAGGCACCCTGCTCTGCCAGGAACCTCTCTATGCACGGCAGTCAGCTCTCCCTCTGTGGGTCGGCTCTGGCGCTGTCTTGTACCTGTCTGGTCCTCGGCCGCGAGTCCTCACTGTCTGTGTCTTCTTCCCTGTGAACCGTCCTCCGTGCTTTCTGCTGAGTCTCCTATCCATTCACAGTTTCAAACCACTTCCACGTTTTAGGTGTCTATTAGAGCAACACCCCAGCCTCTCAGGACCAGGTTGTTCTAGGCTGGGTTCTCTGGGGAAACAAAACCAGTAACACGTCTGATACATATGGAAGAAGAGTTACATAAAGAAAGCAGCTCCTGCAGCTGTGCACGCTGACACGTCTCAAGTCCTGGATCAGAGGACAAGCCTGGCAGAGTTGTGGAAGCTGGTCAGCCCACGGTCAGCAGGTCAGAGGTTAGCATTCCAGCTCACAGGCTGTGAAGGTCGGTGGATTCCAAGATGAGGGGCAGGCAAGACTGCCAGGTTTCTGCTGATTCGTGGAGCTGCGGGGGCTGGCGAGCCCAGGATTTGGCAGGTCAGGGAACAGGATTCTTGCAGGCCGTGAGCCTCAGTAAATCTCGAGAGCCACTAGTTCAAGTCCCAAGAATCACACATGAAAAGAAAGCAGGAGCTGCTGGCAGCGGGAGCAGACAGGAAGGAAGTAGGCGGTGGGGGGCTGGGAGGTGAGGGCTGACGGGACAGTGAGCCACCATAGCCCCTGCCTTGCCACTTCATACAGCTGCCAAAATGTTGAGAGTCATGGTCCAGCCAAGCTGACACACAGTCTTAACTATTACACGGGAGAAGAAAAAGGAGCTGAAGAGAGCAGATCCGCAGACGCGCGCACCGCGGACGTCGGGGGCCACCGGGAAATGGCCTGCCTGCATGGCTGGGGATTGTCCTAAGCAGTAGGTGGACAGTGGTCTCAGCAAAGCGTGTATACATAAACATTATAGGGCCAGGCACGGGGGGAATGGGCACCTTTCTGAAGAGGTCTTCACTAATTGTCAGTACCATGGCTGCTCACAAAGAAAAGTTGAAGATGACATCAACTGGCATCTGTAGAGCAGTCACACCTGGCGGGCTTAGCTGCAGGCGGCAGCACTGCACACAGCTGTCAGCCCGCCAATAAGACTCGTGAGACAGAGGTGAATGGGTGCAGTCGGGACATCCGGGGTGGGTGGTGTTTACAGAGACTGGCAAATGGTGGCCTCTGCCTGGAGGAACTCAAACCTTCCACCGTGGCTTCAGAGAGCCCGGGGTGATGGCCTGGCAGAACGTCCGTGATGAAGATGCCAGAAGCAGTGGTGACAACCTGGGCTGAGAAGTCAGGGAAGATCACCTGCTGGCAGACACGTCATTGAGGACAGTGACCAGGGATTGGATTTTGGAGTCCCAGAGTCTGATGATGAGAATGAATGAAAAGGCGAAAATGGCTTCTTTTAGGATAGAAAACAGTGTTTCTTCCAGTGACTGATTTCAGAGACGTTGGTTATCAAAATTGTTGGAATTTTGGAAAGGAGGCACGTGCTGTCACTGGGCAAGGAGAGCAGACGGAGCTGCAGGCAGGCGAGCCTGCAAATCTGAAGTGTGCTGTAAATGTTCACTCAGTCACAATTAAAAAAAAAAGTTGTTTCAATTTAAGATTTAGGAAAGCAGTAAAGCATAAACATCTTATTCATGTGGTTTGAGACCTAGGACTGTTTCTTACTAATTTCTAGCTGTTGGAGCGCGTGTGCTCCTCGGTGTCAGTTTGGCGGCCCGTTTCTGTCACAGGACTGTTTGGTTCACTGTCGGCCGCCCTCGGTTTAGGAAGACGCCTCCTCTAAGTGAAGTTTCTGTCAGGTAAGTTTTATCCCGGTAACGGTGGATCTGTTGGAAAGGAAAAAAAAAAATCGAAGTCAGCAAAATGTAAAAAATACTGATTACAGTCAGTGCCACAGATTGCATTGTACGCCCCCCAAAATGTGGGTCTCCGTTTGGCTGGGCCCTGATTCCCAGCGTGGAGTCCCTTTTCCCATGTGTTGTGAGTCCTGCTTCTGTGATGCTGATGAGGGAGAGGGGGCAGCTGTTGGGTTGGGGAGGCCAGAAGTGTGCCACCAGCTTGTGGGGTACAGAAGAGAGAAGGAGCAGAGAGCCAGGGACGTCCCACCACCGAGAGAGCAGCACCAGCTGCCTGAGACACCCAGCTGGCCAGAAACCTGTCACGTGTGTGTGTTCTGCGTGGAGCACAGTGGTCGTCCTCATGGGGGTGCAGTGGGGGCTCCCGGGGGTTGGGGTTTTCGTCTTCCTGGTGTCTGTCTAGTAACACAGAGTGTCGTTTTTTGTGCGTATTGGCCATTTGTGTATCTTCCATGGAGAAATGTTGATTCAGATCCTTTGCCCATTTTTAAATGAGATTATTTGTTCTATTGAGAGTTTTTTAATGCTGTATTAGATGTATGATTTTCAAACTTTTATTTTGTGAGTTGATTTTCATTTCGTAGTGTTGACATTTGCAATATAAAGTTCTTAATTTTGATGTAGCCCAATTAAGCAGTTATTTCTTTTGATATTTGTTTTTCATGTTTTATGTAAGAAATCAGAGTTTAACCCAGTCATCAAGATTGACTCCTGTGTCGTCTTCTAAGAGTTGTATCATTTTAGCTGTTACGTTTAGGTCTGTGATCTATTTTGAGCTAATTTCTCTGGATGGTGTGAGGTAGGGGAGGTACAGTTTCACTTGCGCAAATCTTATTGTCCCAGCGCCATTGGTTGAAAAGACGGTTCTTTTCCCCCATTAAATTGTCTGGGAACCCTTGTCAGTTGTCATCCGGTGATTAATGTTCAGGATTTGTCTCTGTCCTGTTCTTAAGCCTCTCACTTACGGATGTCTGTGTCTTTCTGCCGGACCCACAGTGTCTTCATCTTCAGCTTTGCGGTGATTTTTGAAGTTGGAAAGTGTGAGTGTTGCAGCTTCATTTGTCTTTCCAAGGTTATTGTGACTCTTCTGGGGTCATAGAACTTTCAGGATTAGCTTGTTGATTGCGGGGGAAGAAGACAAGTGAGACTTTGGTTGGAATTGCCTGGAATCTGTTGACACTTTAACAGTGTCTGGTTTTTCAGTTCGTGGACATGGGGTGTCTTTCCGTGTGTTCAGATCTTTCATTTCTGCCAGCAGTGTGTGTAGTTTTCACTTTGTAGTTGAGCACGTAATATTCCTAAATATTTTATTCTTGATGCTGTTATAAATGGATTTTTTTTTAAATTTTCATTTCACATTGCTTATTGCTAGTGAGCAGAAATAGAACTGGCCTTTTTGTGTATTGCTCTTGGATCCTGCAACATTGCTCACCTCGTCTGTAAGCCCTAACCCTGTGTATGTGCACACGTGTGTGTTTCTCAGGGTTATCTGGAAACACAGCCATGTTGTCTGTGAATATGGTTGTATTTCTTTCTTTCCAGTTTGATTGTCCTCTGTCTCTTTTTCTTGCCTGGTTGCCCTGGCTAGAACCTCCAGTACGATGTGGACTTGAAGAGGTAAGAAGGCATAATCTTGTCTTGTTCCTGATCTCAGTAGGAAAGCTTGTCATTAAGTGTGATTTGTTGTTGAAATGAATTTCTCGTGGATGCCCTCTATTGTGTTGCGGAAGTTCTGTTCGTAATTTGTGGAGTGTTACAGGTTTATAAGTGGTGAAAGGGTTTTTGATTTCTCCTTATGCTTTTTCTGTTTTCTCCTTTATTACTATGGGATATTACACTGATACTTACATATCAAACCAGCTGTGCATTGCTGAGATAAGCCTCACCTGGCAGTGATGTAGAATCCCTTTCATATGCTGCTGAATTTGTTGGCTGCTATGTTGTTGAGAACTATTATCACGTGTGTATTTACATGGAATATTGGTCTGTTGTTTTGTGATGTGTCTGTTTTTGCTATCAGAGTAGTAACTGGCCTTAAAGAATGAGTTGGAAATTGGTCTTTCCATTTGTACTTTTGTAAGAGTTTGTGAAGGACTGGTCAATTCTTTAAAAATTTACTAGAGAAGCTTAGTCCTGGGCTTCTCTTTATAGGATGTTTATTACCAACTCAATCTCTGCTTATTATTGGTCTGTTCAGCCAATAATTCCTTTCTAGGAATTGGATAATTTCACTTGATTAAAGTAATTCAGCCATGATATTCCCTTACGATCTTTTTTAAATTTCTGTGAAGTTGATATTCACATCCTCTCGTTTATGCCTGATTTCAGGAATTTGAGTGTCAGTTTTCTTTGTTGAGTCTAACTGAAGGTTTGTCCATTTTGTTGATCTGTTTGAAGAACCGGCTTTGGTTTTATTACTAGTTTTCTGTTTTGTACTGTGTTTATTTCTGCTCTGCCCTTTGTTACTGGTTTTCTGTTTTATATTAACTTTTATTTCTTTTCTGACCTCTGTTGACTGATTTTCTGTTTTGTATTATTTTTATTTTGGCTCTGCCCTCGTTACACTCATCCTTCAGGTGGCTCTGGGCTTAGTTTAGTCTTTGAATTTCCTAAGGTGGAAAGATATGAGCTCGCTCTTCTTTGATACAGACATTTATTTATAAATAAATTCTCCTGAAAACTCTGCTTTTACTGCAACCTACAAATTCTGGTCTGTTTTGTTGTGATTTTCACTGATCTCAAATGAATGTCTTATTCTTCCTGTCACTTCTTCTTTGACCTACTGGTCACGTACTCTTGTTACTGCCTGTCAGCGCTGTCTCATGGCGACCCTACGTGGGACAGAAGGAAAGGCTGCTCAGTCCTTCGCAGGCTTCACAGTTGTCGGTGTGTTTGGGTCCACTGTTGTGCTTGGGTCCACTGTGTGTTTTGAGTTGATTCAAGCTTCGGGAGCTGGCTTTCCTGTGCCACACTGGGCAGTCTCCTGTCAGGATTGTTTTCGTTACCGTTGTTGCAAACACAGACGTTTCTGCATGTACAGGTCAGCGACGCTGGTGACACTCTCTGAGCTGTAAAACCATCCTCACCATCCTCTTCTGAGTTGCTCCGCTCCCACTGACATAAGCCCACTGCCCCCTAAATTTCCTGTCTTACCTTTCAAGTTGCTGTTGTCATTTGAAACGTGTAAGATAGATCTTAAAAGAGCATGGAGCTCAAGTCACACATTCTTGACAAATCAAACACCAAACCCCCTGCCATCGAGTCGATTCTGACTCATAGCAACACTACAGGGCGGAGTAGAACTGCCCCACAGAATTTCCAGAGAGCTTGTGATGGATTTGGGCTGCTAACCTTTTGGTTAACAGCCGTAGCTCTTAACCGATGTGTACCCTGAGTTTTTGCCATTCTTTACCAGTTAAGCTGAAATAGTGCTTGATTTTGAGAAGATTGCTGAGGATGTTTTGATTTAAGGCATAGGCCTGTGTCGGCTCATGTTCAGAAGTAGCTCCTGAGACCTGTCTTGTCTTGGTCTGGAAGCTATGTGGAAACCTGCCCACCGTGGCTGGAATAACTGGCCTAGCTTGCAGCACCGTAGCGACACGCACGCCAGTACAGTACACATCACAGCACAGGGAAGGTGCAGACGAGGAGTAGTTGGTCATCTAGAGGGGTTATTTAATTTCAACATGTTTCTGAATTTCCTTCTGTTCTTTATTTTGAATTTCAACCTATGGAGTTGAAGAACATCTTTTGTATAATTTCAAACCTTTTCGATTTGTTGTGACTTCTCTTGTGGCCCAGCATGTGGTCAGCCCTGGGAAGGGCCGCTGTGTACTTGAGAAGGGCGGGGCTCGGCTTCTGCTGGGCCTGGGGTCCTCTTGACTCTTCTTGGGGCTGGGTGCTTGTAGGGTCTCGAGGCTTCAGTTTCTGTTGAGCTGCTTTCTGATTGTGTTCATTACTGAAAATGTTGTCTTCACATCTAAACTACTTTTTTTGTATTTTTTCCCCGAGTTTTGTCAGTTTCTGCCTCATGTATTTCGAGAATCGAGTAATTCTCTTTTCCCTTGCATATTCAAATTTACTTTTATTTCAGCAAAATCTTTATTTCATTATTTTCCTGATTATCCTGTTTTCTGTCTTACGAGAGGGGAGGGAGGCCAGCATCATTTACCAAATACTCGACCTCTCCTGTATGTCTGGAGGCCTTGAGTGGTGCAGATAGTTAATATGCTCAGTTGCTAACTGAAAGATCAAAGATTCAAGTCCACCCAGAGATGCTGGGGGAGAAATGCCTGGCGGTGGTCTACTGCTGATGAACCAGCCCCTGAGACACCTATGGGACAGAGTTGTCCTCTGACACCCATGGGTTACCGTCAGCCAGAGTTGACCAAATGGCAGCTGGCTAGTGGCTGGTTACGCATTTCTCCTGTCACTCTAGTTGTTACAACTTCCTGCATCTTTTTCTCTAACTGGCTCAGTTTTCTGTGCTGTTGATCAGCTTTCAGTATTGACCGCATCGGTTATTTTCCAGCGGTCTAGTGGTTGGACCCCTGACAGCACAGTGGTAAGCGTTCGGCTGCTAACCGAGTGGTCAGCAGTGTGAGTCCGTAACAGCTGCTCCTTGGGAACTCTGTGGGGCAGCTCTCCTGGTCCTCTAGGGTCACTGTGAGATGGGATTGGCCCCATGTTGGTGGCTCGTGGTTTGTTTTTTTTGTTGTTGTTTTTGGTGCCTGGATGGGCAGCACTGCCTTGTGGAGTGTCTGTGGCTGAAGGTGGGTTCTTTTCAGCATGTTTTCGTGTTGCAGGTGAGATACTTAGTTTTAGAAGGCTGTTTTTGACTCCTTACTGGTGGGAGCAGGGTTATACGGTAAGTCTCCATTCCAGCTCATGCAAAAGTGCTGTTTTTTTTCACCGAGGAGCATTGTCCAAGTAGGACAGTCACCTCTTCCTCCTGGGTCACTTGTCACTTATCAGTTTCTTCTGTCACATAGTGGAATGCCAGTGGGATAGTCCGGGCGTAACGGGCTCCCCTCTTACTCCGCTGGGTGGTCCTCTGTGTGATGGCTCCTTCCGTTTGGTCCCAGCTGTTAGACGACATTTCTGGGAGGTGGTGGCCGAGCTGGACCTTTTCCCAGGTCCTGAAGACTCCCTGCTGTTTGCTTCCTCTCACCTGTGTTGTCTGTGGAGTCGGAACACCCTGAGGCCTCTCTCTGTGCTGTCTGCTCACCTAGTTTCTCAGTGCTTCTCACTCTCTTATATTTAATTTCTTCTTTTTTCTTGGCTGCTAGCACCCAGCTAGGACCATGCTTCCGTCTCTTCCTGGTGTGGTCTGGGAAAGCCAAAGCCGATGACTTCTGCTGATGCTTCCACCACATGACATCGTTCACTTTTCTCTGCTGTCATGTGTGTTTGCCAAAAGAACATGTATCTTTAGTTCTTTTGTTGATAGTACAGTTAAGAAGAAAGGAACGCAGGTGGCACAGTGGTGAAGCACCCTGCTGTCAGCCAAGAGACCACCACTTGGAACCAACCAGCCGTTCCATAGAAGAAAGTTGTGGCAGTTGGATCAGAGATGTTATGCAGCAGTTCACCCCTGTCCTGTAGCGTGGCAGTGCATCAGAATCGACTGCACAGAAGTGGGACAACTGAACGTTGAGACTTCGGGCCGTGAAAAGTGCCTCGTCGTCCTGAGATAGTCTTCATCAGTCCACATCTCTCGGTTAGCCCTCCTGTCGTGGCTTGGATGTTGCTGTGACACTGGACACTGTCGTGATGTTTCACGTGGTGCACAGGTCAAGCAGAGCTTCCAGACCAGGAGACTGGGAAGAAGGACCTGGAGATCTTCTAAAGCTTGGTCGGGGAAAACCCTGTGGCTAGCAGTGGAACACTGTCCAGTACAGTGCAGGAAGGGGAGCCCCTCAGGTGGGAGGACGCTCAAGACCTGACTGCGGAAAAGCTGCTGCTTACAAGCAGAGTCCACCTTAGTGACATGAATGGAGTCAAGCTTTCGGAACCTTTATTTCATGAAGTGACACAACTCAGAATGAGAAGAAACTGCTGCTGACATCCCTTAATAAGTCAGAACACGGAAGGCATGAGGTAGGAATCCAGGAAAATTTAGAATTCCTCAAAAACAAAATGGAATGCATAAATTCAATATCTTAGCCACCGGTGACCTAAAGTGGACTGCTACTGGCTGTTTTGAATTGAACAGTCTGTGCCAGGAATGACAAACTGAAGAGGAATGATGTCCTCTTCACAGTCAAAAAGAACGTTGGAAGATTTATCCTGAAGTGCAGCCCTGTCCGTGATAATACTCCACTGCCCCCTGGGAAGACCAGCTTATGTGACCCTACCTCAAGTTTACACACCACCTCTAGTGCCCGCGAGGAAGAAATGGAAGGTTTCCACCAGCTTCTGTAGCCTGAACTTGATCAGAGATGCCACCAGGACGCTCTGATGGTTACTGCTGATGGAATGTGACGGTGTCAGCGAAGAGGAAGGACAGGTGGCTGGAACCCATGCCCTTAGTGATGGAGTTGTCACTGGAGGTCACATGATACAGTTTTACAAGACCAGTGGCTTCTTCATTGGAGGTACCTTTTTCAGCAGCATAAACTGTAACTTATACATGTGGTCTCACCAGACGTAACACACATCAGATTGATTACATCTGTGGAAAGAGGTGACGAAGAAGCTCAGTACCATCAGAACCATCAGAACAAGGCCAGGAGCTGCCTGTGGAGCAGACCATCGCCTGCTCCTGTGAACATTCAAGCCAAAGGTTAAGGAAATTAACACAAGGGCTTGAAAGCCAGACTGTAACCAGGAGAGTGTCCCACCTGAACATAAAGACCATCACAGAGAACCGTCAGAAGCCCAGGCCGGATTCAGAAGAGGACATGAAACAAAGGGTGTCTTTGCTGATGTCAGGTGGGTCTTGGCTGAAAGCAGAGAATACCAGAAACATGTTTATCTGTGTAAATGACTGACTATACACAGACCTTTGTCTGAGTGGATCGTAACAAATCACATATAACATTGCAAAGAATGGAAACTCTAGGACACTTAATTGTGCTCATAAGGAATCTGTGCTTAGATCAGGAAGCGTCATTTGAACAGACTGAGGGGATACTGTGTGGTTTAAAGTCAGGAAAGTTGGTGTCAGGGTGACAGCCTTTCACCCTCCTTAATTCAGTCTGTATGTCAAGCTGGACTCTGTGAGGAAGAATGGGGCATCAGGATACTAGTTAAGCTCAACTGTGGTTTTAAGAAGACTTCAGGGGATATTTTTGGTTTGCAGTTTGGCAGTAGTTGCAGAGGTGTATCCAGCCTTCATGGCTCCAAACTTCCTGGAGCTATCAAAGTTTGAAATTCTTGTCTGCATTTTCTCCTGTTGATCAAGAGTCTTCTGTGGAACCTTTCATCCGAATGTTCACTAGTGGTAGCCAAGCACCATCCAAGTTCTTCTGGTCTCATGGCAAAGGAGACAGTTGTTTATAGAGGCCGTTAGCCACCCATTGTACACCCTGCCCCTATGCCTGACTCCCCGGCTCCTCTGTCCTGGCAGATGGAAGGCAAGGAAGTTTTCAGATCCGTCTGCAGTGCCGTCTAGCCCTGGTCTCTCATCACTGCACAGGACTGTGTGGAGTGTACCAACCGTGTGCCTGTCCCCTTCTCCCATGGGGGACACCCTCCGCGTTGTCAGCACCCCAGCACCAGAAACAGCACTGCGTTGCACACCCCGGTCCATACCCTCTGAGGGGCCTGGGTGAGCCCACCTTTGGTGTATATGTACAGAAGGGGAATTGGCTGATTGTAGGCTCTACGTGTACTTCATTTCCTAAAGTAGCACCTAATTGCTATCCAGGCTACATCCCTGCCTGCAGTGCATGAAAATTCCTGTGTCTCTACTTCTCTACTTAGTCCTGGCCAGAAGATTAGATGTGCAAAGTTCTGTACAGGGGAAGGTAAGACTTTCTAAGAAATAGATGCTCCTTTTCTTGAGTTTCTACCCTGTACCTCACTTTGTAATCTCTGAGGGAGAAGAGTCTTTCAGAGACTTCCAAAATTACTACCGTGCTTTTAGCCACAATGTATTTGTTTTTTTTTTTTTCATTCATCCAGGTGTGATTCTAGTACAGCTATAACCAGAGTATGGTAAGAATGGATACTTTAATGTTCTTAGATTTTGACATTTAACATAGTTAAGAAAAAAATATGAAAAGTCAGTAGCATTGTTAACAAACTTCATTTAAAGTATCTATGTAAAACTTCATTCTCAAGGGACAGCATGCCCATGGCTGTGGAATGTTTACAGAAATGTACATCAGGCAGAAGCTCAATAGAAAAGTCTTAAAAGTATAAATTTTGTAAGTAGGCTCATAGTCTCTAACCATAGTTCACCAAAAGTTGGAACTTAACTCTAATATTCTTTATTTACCATATAAAAACTTAATCAGGTCCAACTCGACGGCACTTTGCTTGGCTTTAAGTAACTTATAGGTTAAGAAAAAATTCAAAATTGAAATTACAGAACCTTTTTTTAATTTAAAGACAGTAAAAGCACACATTAAAAGCTTATGAGACATGACCAAATGTACATTTAGAGGGAACATAGCTTTAAATTATATTTTTGTTGAACGAAAGCAGTTGGAAGATAACTGAATTTAAGCTTTCTAATCTAGCAAAAGACTAAGAAAGTAGCAAAGAAGATAAAAAACATGGAAAATACATAAGTGAATATATCAGACACTGAAATCCATTGATAGAACCAAGACGTTTCAAAAAGTACAAGATACCAAGCTCTGATTATTCTGAATAAGAGAAAAAAGATATTGGCATTAATGACATGAAAGAGTATAATCATACACAAGAGGTGATTTTTTTTTTTTTTTTAATTTTGTTGTGATTAAGTGAAAGTTTCCAGTCAAGTCAACCTGCCGTATAAAACCCGGAATGAATGCCTCTGTGTCACCCTGATCTGCTCTCCTCACCCTGTGAAGGCAAGCTCCTCCTTTCCACCCTGTCTTGGGCCAGTGTTTGTCCCCGCAGCACTTCTCTGCTCCTCTCCCTTTCCCTCCCCCTCCTCCTCCCCCTTCCTCCCCCAACCCCTCCCCTTCCCCTCTCCCCTCCTCCCCTCCCCTCCCCCTCCCCTCTCCCCCTCTCTCCTCTCCCCTCCCCCACCTCCCCTCTTCCATTCCCCTGTCCCCTCCCCTCTGCTCAGGAACTGGTTGGACAGCCTCATGTTTGTGTTTAAGCTGAGAAGACAACACGCCACTGCCATCACTGTGGCTTACCGTCCCATCTAATTCGTGCCTGAAGAGTTGGCTTCGGTCCTGGTTTCTCCTCTGGGCTAGCAGCAAGTCCAGGGCCTTGTGGTCAGGCGACCCTCCAGGGTGTCGGACCGAGAGGGGATTTTCTTAGCAACAGAAAAGCATGGTGTGCCACTCTGTAGCTGCTGGGTGCGTGGAGTCACCAGTCAGCCCTGTGCCCACAGCAGCGCGGACACTGCCCTGCCCCTCAGGGTCCCTCGCTGTCGCTGTGCCTGGGCTGCAGCCGTCCCCCTAGGGGGTCTTCCTCTCTTCTGCTGACTCTCTGCCTCCCCCAGTGTGGTGTCCTTCTCCAGGGACTGGCCTCCGGAAGCGTGTGAGACACTGTCCTTGCTTCTGAGGAGAGCTCTGGCTGTCCTTCCTCCTCGATGGGTTTGTCCCTTCTTCCAGTATTCAGGTTCTTCTCCAGCACCGTGATCCAGAGGCGTTGCTTCTGCAGGCTTCCTTAGGCTTCGTCCAGCTTTGGCATTGATGTGAGGCGATGGAAACTTCATGCTACTACACTTTAGGGTAATATATTTTAAAATCTAGATTAGACAGATGTTTTCCAAGTAAAATGGAAATTTTAAAAATGGACCAAGAAATTTTAAACCCTAACAGATGTCTAATAAATTCAGACTTCAGCAGTGTGCAGTCACATGCCCTCCAGAGAAGCTGTGTAAACGTGAGTTCCCACCAGCACAGTTTGGGAACGTGTGTCTTCGTTCCCTGGCCAGCTCTGGTGTAAGCAGTCTGAGATGTTTGCGATCTGATGTGTGGAAAGGTTCGGTTTTAAATCTCGCACTTTTAACGTTATGTTTTAGGGAGTGCTGCGTCAGCGCTCTGCGTTTTAGGGCCTGCTTTTTCATAGCCTTTCTCCCTTTTTCTTGGGAGGCTTCTTCTATGAATTTTTAAGCATTAATTTTGTTGCTTAATTTCTATATAATCCTTTTTTTTCTTTCATGCTAAAAAAAAAGATACTCCCAACCTCAAGATTATAAAATATATTCTCTTGTTTTTCTTTTCATACTTTTTTGAGGAAGTGGGAGGGGGCAGTATATTGAAATTTGTTTCCATGTGTGATCAGGTATAATTTTTTTTTTCTAAATAGCTGTCAAGTTTAGTAAGAGTGACATTCGTAAGTATATTAGAAGAATCTGCTACGTTTGGTTTAAAATCAATAGAGCTTGGTAATGATTTGATGTGGTTGCTTTAAAATAACTGAAATCATTGTAGAAATGGAGAGATCTGAGGAGGAAACAGTTGTGACCAATATATGAAGAAAACAGTTTTATTCATTAAACATGAAGTTAGACCAGAACATCCAAGTGGGAACACTTAGCAAGCGTGCGTGTGCCATTACTGGAACAGAGATTTTAAAGCCGTCCACACCAAAGCGGCCAGAACCCGTGGGGTGTTAGTCATGAGGGAGGGGTTCTGACAGAGTGCCTAGGGGCAGAGAGGACTGGCCCGGACCCTCGTTGTTCACCCGCCATGAGACACTGCCTCAACATTCTGCCACCCTCTGGGTTTGCCTGTGTCTTGACTGAGGCCTCTGGTTCCCAGTTCATTTCCTGTCTCCTACGCCGAGCCCTACTGTTTCCAGAAGCCTGGCTGGGGTGGCTTTGCAGTCCCCTGGCCTTGCCCCCTCCATGTTCTGGCCACCCACCCTCAGGGCTGGGCTTCACCTGCTGGCACCCCGGGGTTGTTCTGTCTCTGCAGTCTCCGCCCCTTTATTGCTGGGGGACTTTCTGGGGACCTGGTGCTGCAGACACAGTGTGTTTCTAGTGCGGGGGACGCTTTTCATGGTACTGAGTGGACCACACGTGCAGAAATAGATCACCAGTTCCGGTTCTCTAAAGGTGAATGCTTATTTCTAGGACTTCTATGTCAGAATGTCCTGTTGGGACAGATGATGTGTTTCTGTCACTTCTTACTGGCTAGTAAATCTTCATGAGCTGCTGTCGCCTTCTGCACGTGTCAGGACTTTTACATGACTCTCGTGGTGCTACAGACGATCTAACTTTGACTCTGCCTGTCTTTTCACTGTGTGTGTCTCGTCCGTAGTTTAAGTGATTGTAAATGAATTAGTGTAAAGCTGTGACTCGGAAGGAAAGCTGTCTCCCTGCAGATGTTCGGCTGGAGTAGCTGGAAGTTGCCCCACTCCGTGAAGCTCTCTGCTAGGTCAGCAAATTCAGCCTTTTCCTGTGTTCACGGTGTTTTCCTAAACTCAGTTTCCACCACAGAAAGTAGCTTCCTGCTGAAAAACTTTTTATGTTGAGACCTATTTGGTGATGTGCCTGGTGTCATAGTGGTTGGGTGCTATGGCTGCTAACCGAAAGGTCAGCAGTTCAGAGCTACCACACGCTCCTCAGAAACTGTGCGGCGGTTCTCCTCTGCCATGGAGGGACACTGAGAGTCAGAACATCACTTGGCGGCAGCAGGTTCAGTGCTCTCTGATCAATCAATACGGGAGTCTCACCTAGATTTTAATTAGTGAAAGTAAACCAAAGGAGGCCTGCTGCCGCCCAGTCACTCTGCAGGCAGAGCCACTCTGTAGGACCGGGTTCCCGAAGCGGTCCGTCCTTCACAAAGCTGGCTGTGACATCTTTGTCCCAAGGAGTGGTTGGTGGGTTGGAGATGGCCACCTCTCAGTTAGTGGCTCGGGGCGTGACCACCGCACCACCAGACCTACAAAAAGCCTGATACATCTCCAAGACTGCGACCAGTGAGGTGTCAGCACATGAATTTGCTTTCATGATAGTAGACACTGGATAAAGAAACAGCCAGCATCAGTCTCTACTCCTGTACTCTGCACAGAGAGCTGGGACAGCGTTGCTTGACCTGAGTGACATCAGTCTCTCTGTGTTAGCCCGGCGCAGAGGACCCAGGGGCTAATCCCCTGAGGGGGACGGGGTCATTGGAGGATATGCCACACCTCAGGGAACCAAGGAGAGTGGAGGACTGGGGCTTACCCATGACAGCATCTGTGAGTGAGTTCAGCAAAGAAAAATACTGTCATCGTGGGAGGTCTTCAGAAGAAAATTTCAGACCCAAGCCCAGGCCTGTGTCTTGGATGACAGGTGTGACTGGTGGCCCACACTGATGGCATTGTGGGGTCCCTGTGGCTCGTGGTGGCCGCTGGCTCGAGAGTGTGCTGTGCTTTGCGCTTGCAGCGCTCAAGGCCCGCGTTGTGAGGAGGCACGGTGTCTGGACATGTCTGTCCTTCATTACAGGGAAGGGACCCTGTTGGCCACCTTCCATTGTCCTTGTGTCCCTAAACTCTCTAGGACGAGAAATGCAGCACTGTGCAGCATGGTCAGGCCGGTTTCCTCCCGGTGAGGCTCCGTCCCCGCAGCGGTGGCAGTGTGCCTGCCGGAGTGCGCACGGAGCAGGGTCTCTTACACCCTGTTAAACCCAGCCACGTGAAGCGCACGGCCCCGTGGCCTTCAGTGTGTTCAGGGAGGTGTGTCACCGTTGCCCCAGCGCACATGGAGGCTGCTCAGCATGGCCCCCGCTGCCCGCACTGCCCCCGTCCCCACACGGCCGCCAGCCTGCCTCTGCCGCCGGGTCAGCTGACCGGGGACACTTCGTAGACACGGGTCGTGACAGAGCCCTGGTGGTGCAGCAGCAGAGAGCTTGGCTGCTGGGCAGAAGGTCCGCCCTCGGGTCGGCCTGGTGCTCTGGGGGACACTGTGGGCGGCTCTTCCCTGTCCCGTGAGGTCACCCTGAGTCCGAACTGACCTGGCGGTGGCAGGTTTGACTTGGGAGAAACCACGCGATGCCTGCTCCTTGTGCTTCACGGCACGTCCCGGTTGTCACGTGCTCCAGCACGTGTCGGCGCCTATGTCTCTGTCGCAGGTGGTGCCCCACTGTAGCCCATCTGCCGTCCCCTCTGTCAGATAGTGCACATTTCAGTTGCTGGCACTTTTTTGGCTGTTGAGAACAGCTGTTTTGTGCTCATCCATAGGCAGGTTTTTGTGTGAAAACCAGCTGTTCTTTCTCTTGTGCAGGTACCTAGGGGTGGGATTCCCAGGTCCTGTGATGACTTGCGTCCAAATCTCGGGTTCAGCCATCGGAGGAACTGTCAGGTGTTTCCCAGAGTGCCTGGCGCCAGGCCTCACTTCCCACAGTCTCCCCAACTCTTCACCTAGCTGTGCTGGGGGACTGAAGAGACACGTTTAGTGGAGAATGAATTTCTATTCTTGGACAGTTTTCTTTTTTAAAATACTTTAGGGGCAAGAATTACTTAGAAGGCAGAATTTGAACTGGAAGTGGAAACACATATAGGCTCCCCCATCTAGTCGGATGTAAGCTGTGGTGTTCCGTGTCTCATGATGCGTGTCCCAGCTGGCCATGTAGTGTGGAGGTGCAGGAGGGCCACGGACTCTCAGGATGGGGAGGGGCAGTTGGGAATGTTTTGGTCACACCCGCTCCAGCACCTCGGCTGCCTCTGCCTCAGTTGTCTTTCAGATGGTGATGAGACCCCTGGCAAAGAGTCATTGCTTTCCTTTCTGGACAGGGGAACTTTGGTGGCACAGTGGTTAGGGCTGTGTCTGCTAACCAGAAGCTCCGCAGTTCGAATCCACCAGGCGCTCCTTGGAAACTCGGCGGGGCTGTTCTCTGTCTTGTAGGGTTATTACGAGTTGGAATCAACTCAGTGGCACTGGGTTTCTGTGTGGTGTCTTTCTGGGTAAACATTCCAAGGCCAAAGATCTGCATTCGTAGTGATCTGACCAGAGCCCATAAGTCTTGACTGCTGTACCTTTTTTCTGTCTGTTCTCACTGTTTAAACTGCTAATACAATCACAAGGCACAAAATTTAAGATGTTTAAAAGGCGTGTCCCAGATAGGCAGTTCAGTGTTACAGTGTGTCCTCACAGAGATGATTTTTAACAGCTTTATTGAAGTTTAATACCCATCCCATGAACTGCATCCATTTTAAGTGTACTTATTTTTAGTAAATTTAGTGTTAGGTCATCATCCCCACAATCCGATTTAGAACGTCTGTCACCCCAGCAGGGTCGCTGTTTTGCAGTCAGCCTGCCCGTGGCTCCTGCCGTCTTGAGACAGTGCCCGTCAGGTAGAATTACAGAGTCTGCAGCCTGTTTCCTCTGGCTATTTCTGCTTAGCATAGCGGTTTCCAGGTTTGTCCATGTCGTGTGTGTCAGTGGGTTTCGTTGTTGCCACTAAATAACATGCCGCAGTGTGGCTGCGCCCCATTTTGTGCATCCTTGTACCTTTGTGGGCATTTGGACTGTCTGTCTGCATAATCTGTGCCGCACTGCTGCGGACATTGATGTGCATCTTTGTGGACGGACGTTGTCGCGGCTCTTGGGTATGTACATAGGGGTGGGATTGCTGGATCGTGTGGTAAGGTGATCTGTGACTCTTTAGGAGACTGCCAGTGTTTCCCGGAGTGGTCGTACCAATTTGCGTTACCACCAGCAGTGTGTGAGGGGTCTGGTTTCTCTGCACTCCTATCAGCACCTGACACTCCCTGTCCTTTTGGTCAGAGCTGTCCTCGTGGGTGTGAAGTGGCGTCCCATGAGGGTCCTCCCCGATGACCAGTGACGTTGTGTGTCTTTTCATCTGCCTGTTGTCGCTCAGGTCTTTCTGCCGATGCACAGGCCTGGGCATTGAGCACTTCATGCTGTCCTTTTGTGTGGTGTGGCTTGTGATTCCTGTGTTGTTTGGGTTCCTGACAGCCGTTTAGGCCGGACGTGCGTTGCGTGTACATCAGGCAGCCTCGCACGTCTCCGAGACACCGGGAGGCGCTGTTCAGCAGGACTCACACCCACGGCCGCTGAGTCGGTGCCAGAGTGCCCTGAAGAGGATCCAAGGAACACCTGGTGGATTCGAACTAAATGACCTTTGGTTAGAAGCCCTAGCACCTAACCACCACGCCAACAGGGTTTCCTAGCCATATGTGGCACCTGGCTTGGCACCCAGTAGATGCTTCGTAAATACTCGCTAATGGTTGTAAGGTGTACTGCTCACTAGAGGCCCCTCTGTTTGTCAAGCATATTTGGGTAAGGTTGGCTCAACCAGGCGTGGTTCTGCTAGCTGAAATTGTCATTCAGCCCACCTCGCCTGCAGGGACGCCGCACAGAGGTCTGTCACTTTGCTCGAGTCTGTATGTCATCTGCCCACGGCCTGTCAGTCCGCTAGTCAGGGGAGAAGCTGACGAGCAGGGCTTCTCCTGCCTTCCTGAACCCTGGCTCGTGTTTGCTCATCTCTTTGATCTCCAAATGCGTGTAAGGTAACACGTTGGTGCCAAAGCCACCCGTTTCCAGTGTTTGTCTACCTTTCAGAAAATGAAAGCATCTCCTCTCTCCAGATAGCTGATACAGCTGCTTTTCTGGCAAGAGGCTGTAATGCTTCCTGGGGACCCTGAAGCACAGTTTGCGTACCTGAAAGGCAGCAGGCAGTGGGGATTCAGTGACAGACTGCTCGCCTTCTGTGCCAGAGACCTGGGTCCTGTCTGGTCACGGAAATCGTGTAGGTTGTGATGACGTTGTGCCAGTTTCAGACTAGGACGAGCTGGGGGGAAAGGTCTGGTACTGTGCTTCCGGGAACAGTCGGGTCTAGGACCCACACGGGGTGGCCCAGGCCAGGGCAGCGCTTGTCCCATGTGCGTGGGGCCGGCTTGGCAGTAGGTAGTGGCCTCACCGCCTGCCTGGGGCCTCCACCGCCCTCTCCCATTCTGCTGGAACCAAGGCTCACCTGGTATTTATTCAGAACAGAGATGTCAGGGCCCTCCCCTGGAGATTCCGCTGCACTGTTGTTGAGTGGGATGTCCCGAGAGACACTTGAGGGTTGGCGAGCGTACGAGATTCTGTCTCAGGCTGTGACTGTCAGGCAGTATCCGTGCAGTGTTCTGATAACCTTTCTCCAGTCCTCCAACTTCCCTCTGTCAGCTGCTAGCTTGCTCTCATCATCTCATCATCTGCTTGCTCTCCTCTCTCACAGTTGTGGCTTACAAGTTTGTTTTTTTTAAATTCTTTTTTATGCCAGTTATTCAGGCTTCTCGTGGGCTCTTCGGCCCTTTGGCATTTGTCCTCACTTGTGAGTGTCTGTTTCTGATTCTGTTGAAGAGCTCTGTCTTCTGCCCTTCCATTTCCTCAGCTGTTCGCGTCCCTCCTCCCCTCGTCAGCGTGACACACAGGCATCCGGTCACCTCTCCTCGTCCTCACCTCCTCACTTCTGGTCACTGTGACCCACAGGCATCCGGTCACCTCTCCTCGTCCTCACCTCCTCACTTCTGGTCATTGTGACCCACAGGCACCCGGTCACACTGGCTCTCGGAGGGCCTGCCCCCTTCAGTTGGCCAGCCTCCTCACCAGAGGTCTGCAGGCCCTGCAAGCCCACCAGCTTGTTTGGCTTCTTGAAAGACCTCAGTCCTCCATCTGCCATGACAGCGGCGTTCTCCTGCCCATCACAGACTGGTAGCAGCCTGCTGACCCGGTCCCAGGCATCCTCACAGCCTTGTCTCAGCTCTCTGAGTGGGATTACAAAGGGTATTGGGAACCTGCAGGTTTTCTTATCCTGTGAGTGATGGCTGCTGCCTACAGGCAAAGATAACTGCGTCTCTTGTTTTTCCAGGTGGAAGAACATGCTGCTTCCTCGGACTCTTTCTCGTCCTCCGTTAGCGGTGCCTGGAGCTCGTGCTCTGCCCTTGGCAGCAAGCAGAGGGTACAGGTGCTACACAAGGGCATCCAGACAGGTGCGTGAGCAGACGTGACCCCTGCCTATCAGCACACAGCCCTGTGCTGAAACACACGAGGGGGTGCTCCATCTCACTCAGCATAAAGAGAGGGAAAACTAAAATACACATCCACATGACAGAGTCACCTGTGGGTCAGCACAAGTCCAAGTTTCATAGCAAGTGAGTAGGCGAGACTGTAGGGAAGTGGGCACACTCGCAAATTCTTACACACAAATTGTTGCACACTCATGAATTCTTACACATAAATTGGTACAGCCCCGTCATCTGGCAGTGTCTCTCAGTTACTATGTCCCAGCGTTTTTACGTTGCTCCCCCAGTTTGCAGGTGAACTGTGCGTGCGTGAGATTGAGGCTGCCATTGTCTGTGTGAGTCCGTGCCCCGCGAGAGCTCTGCAGAGTGGACCGTCTTGGTGCTGCTTGTCGCAGGAAAAAGCTGAGATTGGCGTCTGTGTCTGCCGGCAGTTGAATGTTAATATAAATTACTGTGTGACCACATAGGAGGGAAGGAAACCACTTCCAGTCGTTCTCCAGTAGGGCTCAACACGTGAAATATTTATTGCTTTAGAAATGGTATATTCCTTGGATGTTCCTGTCCTGATTAATCTGATAGACTGCAAATGTCAGAACAGCGACTGAAGGCATGTTGGGAAAAGTGTAATTCAGCAGTCACTATTTGGTTTTCAGACAGGTGGTTCAGAGCCAGCTGCACATGACAGTTGCTTGGGTTTTTTAATGCAGTTTTTAAAGCGTCTGAACCACACCCAGAACTCACCACGTCAGAGTCCCTCCAGGTGGGAACTGGACCTCAGGGGTTTTCACAAGTGCTTCACGTGGTTTTAAGATGCAGCCTGAGTGGGGAATCCAGTGCACTGTTCTCCTCTCCTCGTCTCTGCCTGTCTGCTCGTTGCCCCAAAGATAGGCAGGCAGGCAGGCAGGCAGACACACATGGCAGCAGTAGCCTATGTTTCTGAGGCTTCACAAGTGTTGCAGCAATGTACAGACCGCAGTGCCAGCTGCACCGGGGAGCTGCTTCCGGAGCTTCTTGCCCTCTCTCCCCTCAGGTAACTTGGAGATCATGGATGGTGCCAGGAGACACACCCGAGACGTTGGGGTGACTTTCCCAACTCCAAGTTCTAGTGAGGCCAGATTGGAAGACAGTGACCTGAGTTCTCTGTCAGAAGAAAAACACGAAGAGAAAAGGTTCCTTGCCACTTGCCCCTTGGACAAAAAGCTAAAGAAGAACAAGTCAAATTTCTGTGAAGGTTAGTTTCTAATTCTAGGTTTTTCCATAGTAAAGGTAGAGAACTTCACGCGTCTTAATGTGCTGAGAGTCTTTGATTCTGCTCTGTGCGGACCCCACTGCAGCCACCGCCTGGACTGGTTCTCTGACTATCTGCTGGTCCAGTTACAGGGTCACCTGCAGTTGGGCCAGAATGAAGGGTGCTGTGGCCACCTCTGGCTGCTGACCCCAGAGAGCCTTACTGTGTACGTGTCTCTAATGACAGCTTTGTGGACAGTGGAAAATGAAAAAAAAATTCTTCCCTGTAGGAATTTCGTGGTTTGTTCCTGTGGAAAATTTGAAGTCTGGACCTAAAAAGGAAAATCTGCTCAAGTCTCACAGCCCTGGCATCTCCTGGTTTGAACCAGTGACCAGCAGCAAACCCTGGAGGGAGCCCCTGCGGGAGAAGAACTGGCAGGGAGAGCAGGTGTCCTGCCAGAGGGGCTGTCGGGGCTGCCCCAGAGACCCCTGCAGAGGCGAATGTGTCCACCCGCTGAGGCCGTTTGTGAGAGCAAGCCTGCAGGTACAGTGACATTTTCAATTTAGCTATATGTTTTGGGGTTGGGGGAAGAGGGCAAGATACACAGAAGTTAAATCTGTGACTTGACATTCTGTGGCTGACACGTGGCCCTCCTTTCTAGCTCCTCTGCCATCACCTGCTTTCGCTAAGTAAGAGCTGAATTTCTCACCGTTAGTCCACACTGTGACTGTTAACCATTCCAAAGAGGGAGTGAGCCCCAGTGTCAGGGACCAGGCAGTAGCAGAAGGTGCCGTGACACCAAGCCCACAGATGCCCTCACACAGAGTGCCCTGGAGACTTGGCATTTAGGCTGGCCTCTGCGTTACTCCTGTTCCTGCTTAAATACCAGTTAAAGGTCACCAAGCCATCACAGTTAGACGTAACTAAACAGCTCGTGGAATCAGTTTTCTGAGTGTGGAGGCTTAGGACTGTAGCCCAGTGGAACAGCTCAGTTCACTGGTGTAATATAATTCATAAAGTGTATGTTCTGCATCCACGTGTGGTGAGCAGTGTCTGGGGTCTTCAGGGCTCTAGGACGGCTGTCTAAGGTACAACGATGGGTCTCTACCTATCTAGAACAAGGGAGAAAGCAGGAAAAGAGAGACTTGGAGAAGAGAGCAGTCTGTAGGACTAACAGTCTATACTAGCAGTGGCCTCATCGGTCCACCACTACTGGCCATTCCCATCAGGGCCCCAGCAGATGGGTCCTGACAGAGCAGGGGAAATGGAAAAGTTTCTGAGAAGTCAGACAGTGGGCCAGTTGAGAGGGGGACTCCCTGAGGCTCTCTCCCTGAGATTCTCCTGAAAGCTTACACTGAAATTATCCCTTCGGGTGGTCTTTCAGCAGGATGACAGATTGGCTCATAGAATAAAGAATGCCATTTGTGAATAATGAGCGTATTTTATTTTATTTTTTATAATGATTGAATGAAAATGTACATTCCCATATAAATTGCATGCCCACCTATATGCATCTCCCACTACTCTCCCTGCCCAGAGACAGCACACTCTTCCACTCTGCTCCATACATGTCCTATCCTCCCAACAATCTCCTATCCCCGCCTCTCCACCCACTCCTCTTCCTCCAGTAAGAGGTCAGCAGGACGACATCCTATAGATGCGTAGAACCATAAAGTGCACACCTGACATGGTCACTCTGTGTCACCGAGTCCAAACCATTCCTGTCCGAAGAGTTGACCTCTACTATGTTTTATGGACAAGGGTGGCATCAGGGCCAGGGGCCATGCTACCATGGGAATCCCAAAACCCCTGGACCATCAATTGCTGTCTTTTAGTGGAGATCTCAGGGTGCCCTCCTTTTTATTCTTGTATTGCCAGTGAGACTCAACTTTGTGAACTCCATCATGGCTATCACTGGTGGTGGCTGGGCACCATCTGGTTTTCCGGTCACAAGTCGATGTAGTCACCCACTCACATGGATCTCTCTGTCTTCTGGGTTCTCTATCCCCTGTGTCATCTTTGTTCTTGGTGATCATCCATTCCTGCTAAGTTGGGACCATTTGCTGTACCTTCAGATGGCAGCTTGACAGCTTTTAGGAGCCCAGACACCACTCACCAGTGTGGGGTGCAAAGGACTCTCTTAGCAAAATGCTAGTTGTGCCAGTTGGCCTCGATTTCACCTGAGAGCATGGTCCCTGGCCCCCTGCCACAGCTGCTGTGTCCTTGCAATATTGGGTTAAGATGGGAGGAGTAGTCATGTTATGTTGAAGTCCAGTTAATATTGATCTTCTTTCTAATATATGCCATCACAGATTTCACCCAACCAAATTTCTGACAACTGTCTAATCTAGACACTCCCCTCCTCGCCCTCCCTCCCTCCCCACCCTTGCAGCCTTTAGAGTCTTCTCTTTTATGCATGAGTCTGTTTTTAAGTTCTTATTGTAGAGGTCTCATACAACATTTGTCCTTTTGTCACTGACTACTTTCACTCAACATAATGTCCTCCAATTGAAACCAGGTAATGAGATGTTTCCTAAAATCATTGTTGTGTATCATTGCTTAGTGTTCCATTCAGTATATATACCACAGTTTACCTATCCATTCCTCTTTAGTTGGGCATCTGGGTTGATTCCATCTTTTTGCTTCTGTGGACTGTGCTGTGATAAATATTTGTGTGCATGTATCATTTGGTGTGAATGGCCATGATTCTGTAGGATATATTCTGAGAAGTGGAATTACTGGGTCAAATGGTATGTCTATATCCAGATTTTTAAGGCAGTGCCAGATTGCTTTCCAAAGAGGTTGCACCATTTTGTAATCCCACCAACAGTGTAGGAGAGTTCCAATTTCTCCACAGCCTCTCTAGCATTTGATGTTTTGTGTTTTTTGGATCATGGCCGACCTTGTTGGGGTGAGATGGTATCTCATTGTAGTTTTGATATGAATTTCTTTAATAGCTAGTGATCGTGAGCACGTCCACATGTGTTTTTTGGCTGCCTGGATCTCCTCTTTAGAGAAGTGTCTGTCCATTTCCTTTGCCCATTGCTTAATTGGATGATTTATCTTTTTCTTATTGATGTTTTGTAGTACCTTATAGATTATGGAGATCAGGCATTGGTCTGACATAGAGTTGCCAAATATTTTTTCCCATTCTGTAGGTGGCCTTTTAATTCTATTAATAGTCTTTGGATGAGCAAAAGTGTTTGATCATTAATAGTTCCCATTTATCTGTTTTCTGTTGTTTGTGGTTTGTTGGACAGATTTTGAAGTCAGTCTACGCTGTGTATTAAAACTTCCACTGTTGTTCCTACTTTTTCTTGGATGAGCTTTATCGTTTTAGATTTGATATTTAGGGTCTTTTATCCAGTGTGAGTTGGTTTTTATATGAGCTGTGAGATATGGGTCTTGCTTCAATTTATTGCAGATAGGTATCCAATTTTGCCAGCACCATTTGTTGAAGAGATTGTTTTTACCCGAGTGTAATGTCTTAGCATTTTTGTCAAGTATCAGCTGTTTATAGGAAGATGATGTCATCTCTGGGGTCTTAGTTTTGTTCCATTGATGTATCTGTCTCTTTGTGTACCAGTATCAGGCTTTTTTGACTACTGTTGTAGTGTAATAGGTTCTGTTGTAGTGTAATAGGTTGGGTAGTGATAGGCCTCCAAGTGTGTTTTTCTTCAGTAGTGCTTTACGTATCCAGGGCTTCTTCCCTTTCCAGAGAAAGTTGGTAATTTGTTTCTCCATCTCATTAAAAAATGTCGCTGGAATTTGTATTGGGATTGCATTATATAAGTAGCTTGCTTTGGGTAAAGTAGACATTTTCACAGTGTTAAATCTTCCTATCCATCATTCCTAAGTACTTTATCTTCTTAGGGGCTATAGTAAATGATACTGATTTGGTGATTTCTTCCTTAATAATCTCGTTGTTGGTATAAAAGAATCCTACTGATTTACTTATGTTTATCTTGTATCCTGGGACTTTGCTGAACTCTTCTACCAGTCTGAGTAGTTTACTTATGGATTCTTTAGAATCCTCTGTGTATACAATCATATTATCTGCAAACAGGGAGATTTTTACTTCTTCTTTACCAATACAGATGTCCTTTATTTCTGGGTCTTGTGTAATTGCTCTGGCTAGAACTTCTAGTACAATGTTGAAGAGGAGAGGTGAGGGTGGGCATCCTTGTCTAGTTCCTGTTCTCAAGGGAAACTGTTTCTGTCTCTCTCCTTTCAGGATGATGTAGACAGTCGGCTTTGTATAAATGGCCCTTACTGCATTGAGGAATTTTCCATCTGTTCCTATTTCACTGAGAGTTTCTAGCGTGAAAGGGTGTTGGACTTTATCAAATGCCTTTTCTGCATCAATAGACAAAAATCAGGTGATTCTTGTCTTTTGTGTTATTTATGTTGTTGATCACATTAATTGTTTTTCTGATGTTGAACCAGCCTTCCATCCCTGGTATGAATCCAACTTGGTCATGATGGATTATTTTTTTGATATATTGTTGTATTCTGTTGGCAAGAATTTTGTGGAAGATTTTTGCATCTAGGTTCATGAGTGATGTCGGTCTGTAGTTCTCCTTTTTTGTTGGGTCTTTCCCTAGCTTTGGTACCAGGGTTATGCTGGCTTCATAGAATGAATTTGGGAATATTCCATCCCTTTCTGTAATGTGAAATAGTCTCAGTAGTATTGAAGATGACTCTTCTCTAAAAGCTTGGTAGAGTTCTGTGGTGAAGCCATCTGGGCCTAGGCTTTTTTTTTGATTGGTAGTTTTTGGATGACTTTTTCAATCTTTTCCTTTGTGATGAATTTGTTAAGTTGTTCTGCTTCACCTTGTGAGAATTTTGGTAGGTGATTTGAATTGAGGAATTTGTCCCTTTCCTCTAGGTTTTTAAATCTGGAAGAGTACAGTCTTTCATAGTATTCTGTTACGATATTTTTTATTTCTGTTGGATCTGTTACGACGACTCCTCTCTCATTTCTTATTTATTTGTTTCCTTTCCTGTTTTTCTTTAGTACGTTTAGCCAGTGGTTTGTCACTTTTGTTGATCTTTCAAAAAACCGGCTTTTGGTCTTCTCAGTTTTTCAGTTGTTCTTCTGTTCTCTAATTCATTTAGTTCTACTCTAATTTTTATGATCTGTTTTCCTCTGGTGCCAGAGGGGTTCCTCTTTTGTTCTCTCTCTACTTGCTCAAGCTGCAGGGTTAGTTTTTTATTTGGTTTCTTTTCTTCCTTCCAGCTATGTGCATTTATGGAGACAAACTGATCTCTGAGCACTGCTTTGGCTGTATCCCATAGCTTCTGGTAGGAAGTGTTTTCCTTCTCATTGGAATCCATAAATTTCTTGATTTCATTCTTGATTTATTCTATAACCCATGGGTTTTTGAGCAAGATATTGTTGAGTTTCCATGAGTTCTGCTTTCTATTTTTTTCTGCTCTTGATTTCAACTTTTATGGCTTTATGATCTGAGAAGATGCTTTGCATCAGTTTGATGGATTGGATTTTGTTGAGAATTGCTTTGTGTCCTAACACATGGTCTATTCTAGAGAATGTTCCATGTGTACAAGGTATAGTTGTCCACTGATGGATAGAAAGTTCTGTATATGTCTGTGAGGTCTAGTTGGTTAATTGTGGCAGTAAGGTCTTCTGTGTCTTTATTTAGCTTTTTTGTAGACAATCTGTCCAATATTGGGAGTGGAGTGTTGAAGTCTCCCACTATTATTGTGGAGTGATCTATCTCCTTTTTGAGTGTAGTCAGTGTTTCTTTGGTGTATTTAGGTGCTCTAATATTAGGTGCATAAATATTTAATATTGTTAAGTCCTACTTGTGTATTGAACCTTTCAGTAATAAATAGTGTCCATCCTTGTCCATGATGGTAAAGTTTACATTAAAATCTATTTTATCCAAGATAAGAATTGCCACACTTGGTCTTTGTGTATTGTTAGCTTGATATATATTCTTCCATCCTTTAATTTTCAATTTGTTCCTATCTTTAAGTCTAAGGTGAGTTTCTTGTGGGCAACATATGGATGGGTCGTGTCTTTTGATCCAAGAAGTCACTTGATGTCTCTTTACTGGAGCGTTCAGTCCATTCACATTCAATGTAATTATTGATAGGTATGTGTTCAGTGCTGTGACTGTGATATATTTTTGTGTTCATATTTTCTCTGTTGTTCTTGTTAATCTGTTTTAGGACAGTCTTCTTTGTGAGCTGATTTTTCACCTTTTTCAGGGTTGGTTTTATGGTTGTTGAGACTCTTGTATTATGCTTCTTTATTTGATATGTTGGATCTTTATTGTGCTTTATGTCTGCTCCTATGATCCCCCTTAATAAACTATGTATAAGCCCAATTTTAATTACTACCATTCTTACTAGCTTCCTCTCCATCTAAAAGAACTATAACAATTGTAATAGATCCTTCTCTTTAATATGATGACATTGTAGTTTTCATGATATGATTGCTGGATCATTTCTTTCACTATTACAGCTTTGATTGAGTTTGAAGCCTTCTGTAATTGGGTAGGATTCTGGGTGATGTGTCCTGTATTTGCTTCTAAAATACAAAGTTAGTGGTTTTGTTCTTCCAAGCCAAGAGATTCTTTCAGTATTTCTAGTAGCTTTGGTTTAGTTTTTACAAAATCTCTTAAGTTTCTGTTTATCTGCAAATGTCTTGATTTTATTTTCAAGTTTGAAAGATAGTTTTTCAGGATATGTAATTCTTGGTTGGAAGTTCTTCTCCTTCAAGGCTTTGAATGTGTCATGCCACTGTCTCCATGCCAACATTGTTTCTGCTGAGAAATCCAGTGAAAGCCTACAGGGTTTCCCTCTGAATGTTAGCTTTACTTTGAGTCTTTCTGCCTTTAAGAGATTCTGCTTATGTTTCATTTTGTTAAGCTTGGTTATAATATGTCTTGGAGTCTTTCTTTTGAGATCTGTATTGAGTGGTGTTTGATAGGTATCTATATTCTCTTTTTTTGTAACTTCTGGGAAGTTTTCTTTCAGTAGCTCAACAACAATACTCTCTGTGTTCTCTGGTGTCTCACCCTGTTCAGAAACTCCAATTAATTATAAATTGTTCCTCTTAGTAGAGTCCCACATGCTTCTTCATTTTTCTTGTTTCCTTTTTCTGATTTCTCCTCACAGATACTGGAGTCAGTAGCTCTGTCCTCCAAATCATAAAGTCTATTTTCCATTTGTTCTATTCTGTTTTCTTGGCTTTGAATTGACGTTTGTATGTCTTTAATTTTGTTCTTGATCTGTTGGATTTCAGAGTACTGGTGCTCCATCAGATTGAACAGTTTGCTTAATTTTTCATTTTGCTCTGCTCCGGTTTGTATAAGGTGTAGGAGGGGTCTATACATGACTGTTTTGTATTAACCTCCTTATAGTTTCAGAAAGGTTTCTTCGTATGGGAAATTTTGTGATGCTTTGTTTTGGAGGCTTTCTGAAGCCGCGATTGAGTTCTTGGTTACAGTTTTCTCCAGAGTCTGTTTCTTTTGGGCGCATCATGTGAGTCAGTTGAGGCTGGAAGAGATGCTGTGAGGATGAACCACAGTTGATTCTCTAGACCATTTAAAAATGAAAAGTAAAAGATATCTGACAACTTCCAAAGTCCATCAGGTTTTCAGGTGTATAGGTTCCTCTTCCCAGCTGGCACAGTAAGCACCTCTGTATCAAACCCTAGATGTTATAAACTAGCTCAAAATACAGAAAGACTACTACCCTGCTGGTCTCTGCTGTGGGGCCTTAGCTGTAGGTGACACTGTGTACAATACTGTTTTTCTGCAAGAAAAGTGCTCTCCTCCGGGCTGGTGCTGCCTCCCAGCCCAGGAATTAGGTCCAGCTGAGGCCTCTGTAAGGGTATATCTGCCTTCCAGTGGAAGAAGATGGTGTCCCACACAAGCTCGCCCGTGCCTTGTAAGAGGCTACTGTTTGGTGGAGGTGGAAAGAGAGGTCAAAGGTGCCGAGATGCACAGAGTTCACAGACTCTGTTGCCAGGCCCCAGCTGTAGGTGACACTATGTAAAATACTGCTTTTCTGCTGTAAAAGCACTCTCTTCCAGGCAGGTGCTGCCTCCTAGCCTAGGAACTAGGTCCAGCTGGGATCTCTCTATGGGTGTATCCACCTCCCAATGCAACAAGATGGTGTCCCACACGAGCTCGGCACCTGTCTCTGTACAAGCTATGTGGAAAGAGACGCCAAAGATGCCAAGATGCACATTTTTCCAAAGCCAGGCCCTCAAAACGTGGCATTTTCACCTGCCTATCCTACCAGCAGCGCGTACAAGGTTAGCTGTCGGCTAAGTCCCAGGTCCTCCGGCCAAGACAGAGGAAAAAAAAAGCCAAAATTGTTAACTACCTTCAATCTGTGAAAGCCAGCTCTTGTAAAGAGCCGGGTCAGCAAAAATTCCTTTCAGTGGTATGAAGTCCAAATTAACAGCCTTATGCCATGTCCGAGGGCTCACTAGGTGTCCAGAAGGCTCTGTTTAATTATCAGTTCAGGTCTTGGTTTCCAGAGGGATTTAGGGAGGCATGTGTTTGGTCTGCCATCTTGACTCTGCCCCTAATGAGCTAATTTTAATAATCATTTATAGGACACCAAATGGTCAAAAATGATTCAAAGATGAAAGCGAGAAAGTAGTGAGCAAAGAACCGAGAGAACCAGAAATGGTACAACCAGAATGGAACAGAGGGATCACATGTGAAAAATGCCACAGTGTCAGTAATTTGTGTAGATATTGTTGAATAGGAAATGAATTTGCTGTGAAAACTTCCACTTTAAACACAATAAAATATGACTTACAGAAAACAGGAACACCAGGCCCCTATTTAGATGGCTCTTGGGGCTAAAGAAAGTATGACCGAGTGAGGTATTTCTTGGAAGGAAGTTTAAAATCGTACCATGGCTGAGCTCTGTCCAATCCACACTTGGGAGAGCTGTAACTGCTGGGTCTGAGTTCTGGGATGACTCCAGATGCCTGTCTTTGATCCCTTTGTTTTGTCTGCTGAAGAGCTGTTAGCAGGTCCTTCAGCTCTGGATATAGAGAAATGGGCTTTCCAACCGGTGGACACAGGGGCTGTTTTTCTAGGCCCTCAGGGACATTCATGTAAGGTTTGGGCTTTTTCTCCTCCACAGGAATCTCTTCAGCTCCACAGACCGGACTTCATCTCTAGCTCTGGGGAGCGGGTAAAGCGCCTGAAGTTAATCGTCCAGGAGAGGAAGCTACAGAGTGTGCTGCAGAGTGAGCGCGACATGCTGTTCAACACCGGGAGACACCGGCAGGGCTGCCAGGATGGCAGTATTCCCTGCTCATGTGCCCTGCCTAGGCAAGGTACACCCACTAGGCACGTCCTGTGACTGGAGCAGAGGAGGCAGGGTCTGCGTCTGTGCTGAGGGGACTGCCAGGTCACTGCTTGCAGTGCGCAGAAGATGGCGATTTGCTTGCGGAGACTCAGCTCTCCATGGGTAGTGGAGTCTGTCTCTCTTAGCTATCAGCACTTGTGATCCAAGTGAGCCCTGTCACGTGTCCCAGATGCAGGATCACGCTGTGATTAGAGCTTTTCCTAGGCCCCCTCTGTGTCTGAAAGCGGGTTGGCTCCAAAAGAATGACTCTTTTCCTCTAAAGATGAGGTCACTGCTCAGCTTGCCTACCTCACAGGGTGGCTGTGTGATGATGCTAACGACAGCAGGCAGTGGCCTGGCTCTTAGGTCTTGGCCAGACACTGTTCTCAGTTAATGCTCACAGCAGCCCTGAGGTCGGTGCTAGTAACAGGCCTGTTTGCATGTGAGAAAATTGAAATGAGGAGACTAGCATCTGCCCCAGGATCCCATACCCAAGAAGTGCAAGACGGGATTCGAACCTAGATGAGCCGGCTTCAGGGTCTGCTGCCAGCCATCTGACGACGGTGTCAGTGGAACAGTGACAGTAATCTAGTGCTGCCTGATACTCACATGGCAGTGCTACCTAGATACCAGCTGGTCTGTCAGTTCATTCCGGTCTATTCCATGAAGTGTTGGGTCTTCAGGGGCCTTAGGCTGCAGTCACTGTCATCACACTGTCGGTGGCCTCAGTCATTGGTCACCACCCAGTACTGCCCACTCAGGGCAGAGGCACAAAGCACTAGCACCTCCCACCCACAGTTCGACAGCAGAGACCCTTCCTTACTAAGTTACAACCCACTTGAAGTCCTTCTTGCCTCTCCCAGGTGTCCTGACTGCCCAGAAGAGCAGACTTGTTGGAAAGAAGGAGATGATGCAGAGGTCTAAACGGTAAGCCATAACAAGAAGAGTTACAGAAGTATGAGGTCCAATAATTAAGTTCACAGACTCATCCTAGAACAGCACTGCTGACTGTCACTGTGGTCACTTTCTAAGTCCGCCCGTTGGGAAGCTGTGCACTGATGCCAGTGCCTGGTCCACCCTCCAAAGCAGTTTCAGAGGTCTTTCTGGAATGGCCATCAGAGGTGGCATCCTGTTATCCTTGATGTCCTGAATGTCATCCATATATCTTCCTTTCACTATTTCCTTTATCCTCGGGTAAAGAAAAAAGTCACTGGGGCCCAGATCAGGTGGGTAGGGAGGGTGTTCCAATACAGTTATTTGTTTACTGACTAAAAACTCCCCCACAGACAGTGCCGTGTGAGCTGGTGCATTGTCGTGATGCAAGAGCCCTGAGTTGTTGGCAAAAAGTTCAGGTTATTGTTGTCTTAACTTTCTCACACAGCCTTTTCAGTGCTGCCGAATAGTAAACTTGGCTAAGTGTTTGTCCAGTTAGTACAAATTCATGACAGACAATTCCCCTGATATCAAAAAAGATTAGCAACATCATTTTGACTCTTGAACTGGACTGATGGAATTTTTTTGGTCATGGAGAATTGACTGAGTTTCATTGTGCACTTTTTTCGACGCTTTGTTTCAGGGTCACTCTGGTGCACCGATGTTTCATCACCAGTGATAACATGGCCCACAACAAAACTTCAAGTCTCTTTTGCTTTTTTGCCCATCAGTGAGCTCCTTTGGGATCATTTTTGCACACACCTTTCTCATGCCAGGATTTTCAGTTAAGATTTTCCTGTTTCTCTGTCGATGTGTATCTGGTCTGCTATGCTTCTCACAGTCAATCAACAATTTTGACCTACAGTTTGATGAATTTTTGCATTGCTTTCATCAGCTCTGCTCATCATGGGCTTCCCTGACCTCGCTTCATCAGGGACAGTTTCTCTTCCCTCAGAAAAAATGTTTAATCCATTTGTACACTGCTGTTTTCTTCATGGCATTGTCCCTGTAAACTTGGACTAACATGTCTCTGATTTCACTTCCGCTGTTGCCAAGTTTAACAAGAAATTTAATGTTTGTTCATTGCTCTAATCCAACCTCTGACATTCACATGATGGCACACAAAAACACACAAGATAATGAATGCCACTCGTTAAGACACACCACATGCCGACGTGAACACAGCTGTGAGACACTGATACACCAGTGTTGTGAAACCTTGCTGAATTGTTTGTACAGTGCTGCCGGTGTAAGCGCAGGGTGGCAAGTTTGTGAGCTTAATTGTCAGACCTTGAGTTAATCAGGCTACCTAGTGGTCAGAATGAAGAGCCCCTCAGTGCCGAGAAAAACAGCATTTTGCTCAAGTTCAAACATGGGAAATTAGCTGTGAAAGTAGTTTCACATGATGGTCTTAAAAAGGAAGAGGAAACTAGGCATGCCAGCGTGAATGACTCCTACATGAGCAGTCACCACTAGCTAACTCAGCAATCCCGTTTTTAGGAATTTGTCCAACATAGTAAGAAATAAAGACCAGTAAATTAAACTTTACCCCAGAGTAAAGTTTCAGAAATGCGTGTATACTGCCACATGCTAGCTGCTGCTCATATACTCTAAAATGGGGCTGGTGTGTGTGTGTGTGTGTGTGTGTGTGCACGTGTGCACACACACAGATACGTAGACTATCTCTGACAAGATACAGAAGCTGGTAACAGTGGTTGCTTTTGGAGAAAAGTGGCTGGGGTGCAGAGGTGGGAGAAAGAATGCATTTTTCCCCCTTTTATGTGGTTGCAGCCTTATGCTGTTGCTGGCGCCTGCCACTGAGTCTGTAGTTAACGAGCAGTTAATTCGTTAGAAGTGAGCCTGGCTGGCCACAAGAGTGTTGCGGTATGTGAGGGGCTGCCCTTCAGGAGCTCACTGGAGACCGCCTCTGTCAGAAATGCTCTGTAATCAGTGCTTGGCAGGGGTTCCTGTGTGGTGCAGGCGTCCCTCTGGAAGCCTTGTTCTTCTCCCTTTAGCGATCCTTTGCTCACTGGTAATGCAAAGGGACAATTGCACCCAGTGACTCTTAGAGTGGGGCCTTGGGCTTCTGGAAGTCATTGGGACCCTTTCACAGGATGTGGAAAGTCAAAACTAATTTCAGAAAGATAGTAGGATGTTGTTTGGCTTTTCCTGTGTTGGCATTTGCACTGGGGAGAGGGGACAGGGTTGCTCCTGTGCCTTTGATGCGTCTGGTCAGCCTTGTAGTCTTCACCGCTGCATGCCAGCAGTGTTTTTGAGAAAGACAGCCAGTCCTTGATGAAGTGAATTACCCTTATTAAAATAGACCCCGGTCCTTGACATGGGTCTGCCTGATGTGGGGTTGCTGGGAGTCTGAACCGACCGGACGTCAGACGCGTTCCACAGCAGCGGGTGCAGGGCTCCGGCTGTCCTCTGCTCAACCAGGCACTGAGGTGTGCAGAGATGTAAAGCAAGGAATGCTGTCTTCTCGTTATGTTGTTTTTGTTTTGAAAAATAGGCATGTTTTTCATAAAAATAGGGTACTGATGTTGGCTCATCGTTATTTTTGAATGAATTAAGGTATGGCTTTTTTTAGTTTTGTAGTTTAATTTCTAATATAGCTACCATCAGTAGATAAAATACACATCTGGGTCATCAGTGCTGGGGGCACAGGGGGCCCTGCATCCAGAAAAATTGAGAACCTCTACTTCACTGTAACTCTGTCACGTCGTGTCCTCAGCTAGAGGACTCCTTCCTGTGCGGGCCTGGGGAGCCTGTCAACAGGGGGTCCCCTGGGAGCACATCTGCTCTCTTAATGGGTGAGGTCTCTGGGAGTCGGAACCAACAGCCTCGGGCTTGGGCTTCACTGCCTGTACACCAGTGGGTTCACTGTCTTCTGGGGAGAGCCCCGGGCTCCAGGGGAGAACCCTGGGCTCCTGGGGAGGGTCCCGGGCTCCTGGGGAGGGCCCCGGGCTCCAGGGGAGGGCTCCGGGCTTCAGGAGAGAGCCCTGGGCTGCAGGCTGATGCGTTTACTAGAGGCTCCTGCCCCGTCTTCTGGCACGCGCCCCCTTCAGGGACGCGGGCCCTCGCTTCTGAGACGCATTGGAACGTGAATCGAATCTCAGAGGTCGTCTAGTCCATCCCCAGTTTTTAGGATACTGCAGCCCTGTGAGGGGCCACTTAGCCAGCTGGGGCCAGGGCCAGCGGAGCCTGGACCTTGGGCTCCACGTCCAGTGCCCCGCGGCTCTCCGTAGGGAGGGTTTGTGTCACTGAACGTCCTGTTACTCAACATCTTAGCATGTCACCTGCCTCAGCCAAAGATGTGTGTAGGTGGAAAGGAAGGATTGCAAGAAGAGGGAATGGGCTCTCCTGTCTAGAACTACGTCTTCCAGTGGGTCCTTGAAGAGAAGTCACTCAGTTAACTAACACATCCATCTGAGTGTATGCTGAACTCTGAGTACAGGGGTGACAGGCGGGCTATGGGCTGCAGTCACATGGAGCAGGTGCTTTTCGGGGAGCCACTCGCCTCTTTGAGTCCAGCTGCTGGGCTCAGCCTGGGTCCCAGCTTCCAGCCTGAGAGGACAGCCTTGCCGTGCCAGGCAGGTCTGCTCTTCATGCGACGTGTTCTCTGTGAAGTAGCGTTGCTTTTCCAGGGCCTCGGCTACCCTGCTTCCAGCAGAGACTTAATCAGAGTGTCTCTTGCCCCTCCCTGGCCTGTCTCCCCGCCTTCAGTCCCATGATTCCCATTAGTCATCAGCTCCAGTGTCCACACTGCAGCAGCCCGCTCTCCACCCAACGTGTTCTCAGGTGCCCACTTCACTCGGTAGGCTGGGAGGCCAGCCCTCCGCCCGCGTCTAGTCCGTCACTGTGCAGGCAGCCGGCTGGCCCGCCTGGAGAGCTGCCTTCTCCGTTCCTCTGGAACCCAGTCTCCTCCTTGCCCCTGCTGTCTCCTCCGCGCCTGGGTCCTGACGTGACCCCCTGCTCCCCACACACCTCTCAGCAAAGCCTCGGCTTCTGCTGGGCCTCACTTATCCCCCACTGGAGTGCCCTTCCTTCTCGTGGTCCCTTTTTGCCCCAAATAGTCCTCAGTCCCAGCTCCAGCCTTGTCTCCTCACTGAGGTGACCCCAGAGGCCCCCCGTCAGAGTCACCGTCTTCGTTTCCTGTAACTATGCAGTGTCTTGTCTGGATAGCCTCTGCCGCACTTACCCACTATTTTTGCTAACAGTGGTACGTGTTTGCTACCCGCAGCAAGATGGTCTGGGTCTGCGTGTCGGATGGGGAGCAGTTCCCTCCTGTCCCCTCTGTTCCCAGAAGTGACCATTGTTGTTGGGTTGGGTTGGGTTGTCACTGTCTGCCCCTCTGGAGCAGGAGCACCCTGACCGGGGACCTCTGTGCCCTATGTCTAGCCAGGCAGGCGCCCGTCGCAGCTCCAGCCTGTCTGTCAAGTGGTAGACCTGTGGGTGATGGGGTGGGCAAGGTGTGGTGTCCGTGGCGCTGGGCTCTGTCCCAGAAGCCTCACGCTCTCTCTTCCCGCTGCTACCTTCTCAGGATGTATGAGCAGCTCCCAGAAATTCAGAAAAGGAAGGAAGAAGAGAAGAGGAAGTCAGAATACCGGTCCTACCGGCTTCGAGCCCAGCTGTATAAAAAGGTCAGTGGGTCCTCCGTCTGGACAGGTTTGCAGAGCTCACCAGGTGTGAGAGAAACTGGAGGGAGATGTGTCCAACCTATCGGGGCAGTCGTTCAGAGCTGTCTTTTTGGAGGGAGCACCAGCTGGGGGTGCTCGTTCACAGCTGTGGTTTGGGAGGGAGCACCAGTTTGGAGTGAGTTTGACTTCTGCTAAAATTTAGAGTACAGTGGCCCTGAGATCAGATTTCAGCTCAGGGTTGGTCCACTGCTAGAGAGCCACACTCCCCCCAGGCCTCCCCGCCCTGTCTGTGGGAGGCTCCCTCCACGAAACCGGACTTCACACCCCAATGACAGTTGAGCTGTCTTGGTGGAAGTGTCCAAAGCCACTGGAACTGTAGGGTCTTCTCTCTAGCCCCCCCCGAGCAGTGGCCATCTGCCCCTCGTGGGTGAGTCTTCACATACCTCTGGGACCTTAGGGTACGCTGGGAGATGTCTGAGTGTGGCATGAGGGGGCAGCGGGAAGGGTCTGAGGCATGCCCGAGGCTACAGGGAGATCTCGGGGCCTGGCGTTGCTGCCCGCTGACCAAGACGCCAAGTGGCCTGGCCTGCCCGGGGGGCCCTCACCCGCCAAACACGGTGCTCTTCTTCTCCTCCTCCACCCCCACCGAACACTGGAAGGGTCTGGAAGCCCGAACAGAGAGAGCAGTCTGTACTAGACTGGTGTGGGTTTGGGGAACCAGCATCTGGAGCCTGGGGACCCCAGGTGGGGAGCCCCCTGCCCCCCGTGGCCATCTGCTGTGTGCGCACAAGACCAGTGTCCTGCTGGCTCGGACGTGTTTCTGAGCCAGTGGGCCAGCCGACCCGTGAGGGTGAGAGATGGGGTAGGCAGAAATCATAGCTGCTCGTTTTGTGTTCACTTGCCTAAACATTTCTGGAAGTGTTTTTTTTGTATAAGTAGCATATTTTGTGTAGCTGGGGAAGACAAAAAGGTTTTAGATGGAGCCATGCTGCTTTCCTCAGTGAACTGTGGCTGCGGGCTCTAATGCCTCCTGTCTTTCCTCGCAGAAGGTGACCAACCGGATCCTGGGGAGGAAAGTGCCGTGGGACTGACAGGAGAGCATTCTGCTCAGACGCTGGACGTGTGTTTATAAATCTGGAGAAGCACAAGCCTTACTTTCATGAGTCAGCATTTAATAAAATGTGCTCTATGTCCAAAGAGTCTCAAGAGTCTGGACCTGAGCCCTCGTTCTGGCCGCTCAGGGTCTGGAGGCTTGGCCTCCCCCGCGGCCTCAGCCTCCCCACTGTCTCGGCCTCCTCCACAGCCTCGGCCTCACCCTCGGGGCTGTTTTGTTACACTGATCTCTCATAATTCTGTCGTAGACTAAGTCCCTTTTTGTATGTGTTTTTATACTTTTAGCAAATAAATACCTTTTGATTGATTTACAGTGAAACATGTTGAGGATCGTTTCTTTCCCACCTGAGGTGTGCAGGGAGCAGGGTGGTGTCCCGGAGCTGTGGGAGCCGCCCTCAGTCATGGAAAGTGGGCCGTTGGAAGGAAGCGTGGCTTGTTGCTTTAGAAAGCAAGCCTGAGGGGCAGGAGCCCTGCCACGTTCTCTGTGGAGAGTGCATCTGGTGCGGGTGCCCCTAAGCGCGCCCAGAGACTGCAGCAGCCCAGGCACCCTGGGTCCGCTCAGCAGGCTGTGTGGCCCTGGAGAGAGTGGCAGCCACCTCTCCAGGGCTTTCGTCACCTGCCTCAGGGATGAAGACTGGTTGTTTGCCCCACATGGAAGCAGCATTTGTGACATGGAGAGTAACTTTGAAAAGCATGACTTCGTGTATATAAGATACTTAACCAGCACCCGATCAGAGTGTAACGCGGTTTTTCCCGTGATCTGGAATTACAGCTCAGGCCCCCAGCTGAGGGGTGGGTGGTCTGAGATCTGAGAACCAGCAGCGGCAGAAAGAGCAGCGGCTTCTGCCCGGAGCCGGTGCCAACACTTTGTAGGGTCCCACACGGAGGGAGGGAAGACGTCGGTGGGAAATGAACAAAGGAGACAGGAAGGAATTTTCTGGTTTAAGGCAGCCCGACCAGCAGAAATTCTCAGTGTGTCTGTGTGTCTGTGTCGAGAGCTGTTGTCTTTATTTTTTTATAGGTGAGGTGACGTAGTTGGTCACCCTATTTTCTTTATTGTACAAACTATTGGTTAACAAGAAACTGACCCATCATTATTGGCTAACAAGAAAGTGACCCCTCGTGGTCTTCTTCTAATTAACTGTCAAGGCCTTTTGGATAATTGTCTAAGCCAGGTGTTCAGTGGTGATAAAACGTCAGGAACACAATTAATGGTTTTATTCGTACCTCAAAGTGGAAGGCACAGAGGAGTAAACTTCTCAAGGCCTAACCACTTGGCTGTCTCCATTTGTTTCTCTAAGTTCTTATTTATATCTTCCTGTACAGATAGTAAGTGCCTGCCATTCTCTAATTAAGCCAGCTGCACTAAAAAAGATATTTCTTTAGTGTTATCAGTTTTCTATACCAGCTATAATGAACCTAAAAGTTTATTTATTCTTCCAGCTGCAAGGAGAAAGGATGCTTTGTAGTTTTGATGGCTATGTGGAGAATTGTCCTTGAGAGCTTCTTAAGGGTTAGCTTGCAAACTTGTGTGTGTGAAGAAAAGGGGGGGGGGGAATGTAATTAGTGGGGAGCCAGTGAAGCTGGGCAGGCCTCAGTGCTATCAGGCATGCTGCATTGAAATCCATTTCTCTGATCTCTATTCCTCAGAAGTTCCTGGTCAGATAGTCCCAATATAGTCTCATAAACCGAGGGGTTGAAGCCCCTCTCAGAAGGCACCTCCTTGATCCTCATGTCAGGAGGGGATATCTTTTTGGGAGAATTTAATTAAGAAGCAAAACACGATCAGGGTAATAGGCCAAAAAACATATTACAGGTGAGATGCCTTGGCCTGCCACCTACAGAAGCCCATGACTTTGTCTACAATGACCTATGCGGAATGGCGGGCCTCCGCATCTTCTTTTTTATTATACAAATCAGCTGGCTCCCAGCTGCCCCATCTGCGTGTCTGTCTTAGGTCATGCTCCTTTATTTCTGTGTCTTCCCCGTCATTGGAACCCTATCCTCTAGCGATAGGGTCCTGTCTTAGGCGAACACAAATCAAGAAACATCTTACCCGTCTCTGACTACCGCAGTGGGTTACATAGTAAACATGGGGGGGGTCCATGCTGCATTTGCAGCTTTAGGTGATGAACATCTGTTAGTGGCCATTGACACCAGGAGGTGCCAAAGTTGGTCAAGAGGTCCAGCAAACATGTTTTTAAGGTTATTCAGAAGATTTCCAGCTGTTGCAGCAGCATTAAAGGATAAATGGGTATGACTTAGTGCCAGAATTTCTGAATGTAACTGTGTTAAGTGCAGAGTTTCATTAGTATGTTTCTACATATCTTCTAGATGTTTTTAACTCTTTTCCATGTATCTGTGCTTATATTGTGAGTTTTGTTAGTTACACAAATCTAGATAAATTTAGCATGGCAAGTCAGCCTGGCTTGGTGTTGCAAAGTTTGGACCAGACTTTCTATTACTCCTATAGCTTTAAACAGTAGCTTTAACTTTGTTCTACTTTTAGACCAATCATTTCCTGAGTACTCATAAGTTGTGACATATTATGCACCACATTATCTGTAAATTGAGCAGTCTGTACCTTCTCAGTAATGACCATGGAGATTATAGCAAATACAAGTGCAGTTATTCCCATAATAACTAATCCCACAGCCCGCTTAGGCCTAATCGACTCTTGTAATTTTTCTATCACTTGTAGCCCTTTGTCCCGACAAGTTCACAGGCAGTAACACAAAGGGAGCCTGATGTAGAACAATCATAAGTTTCCCTTCCCCAAGGGGGCCCACACAATTAGCAAAATTACAGTTAAAACACATTGTGTTAAAACAGGTTACATTATGGCAGGTTTCATTGCCCTGTGTGACAGTCACCCCCTTTTTTTAAGTGATGTTCACATTTTTCTCACTGGAATTCCGTTTAAGGATTGTGTTGGCTCCTGTTACACAAGTGGTGACTGTTTTATTCAGGAGAGATTGGGTTAGTTTATGTCCAAGTCCAGAGCTCTCTCCATCTCGGCCATTGGCAGCATAGTCCCTGGTGTCATTTAAGTTGGTGATGTTGTAGTATCTGAAAAGGGTTAATAATGAAGTAGCTGGTGGGCACCAATCACACGACGTTTCGGCGGTGACTTCACCGTTGCTGGGGAGATCTCTCAGAGGGGATGGTGTCAGGATGTGTTTGCGAGTTGAATTCCTGTAAAAATATAATTTCTGCCTTGCGGCTTGGTTAGTGACAGCAAGTGATTGATAACAAAAGGATATGTTTTATTAAATGATATGGTAAGCTGTGTTTATAATTTTAAAGGTGTTGTAAAATTTTTGAAAGCTCTTAGAAGTATAAGCCAGAGCAGTCTATTTTGAGATGTGAGGGAATTTAGCAACTGGTAAAACAGTGAAAGAGGTGTAGAATTACATTCTTGCAAGCTTCTCCCATGCAGCTGAAGCCGTAAATCCTGCAAAGACTGTAAGAGAACTATGACAATATTCTTTGTGGGATATAATGTGGCAGTTTTAATGTGAGGAAATAGCCTAACAATGTATTGGGAGTTAGTGTACGGGTTAAATTTTTTGTTATGTAGCATTGAAAAAACTGCTCACATTGTAAGGAGCTTAGTTCTTTGTGCAGATGTTTCTGAAGTTAGAATTCTGTAACAGTAGTTCTGTTAGAGGAATCATCACTAAAAGCTAATTCTGCATCATCTAGAGGGGTGAGGTTAGTTAGTTGAAGAGAAATAAAGGATATGTTTTGATCAAACTGTAGAGGTAAATGATTTTTCATATATTTGCAGACCGCTGTTTCCAGTTTTTGTGGCTTTAGCTTTGCCGGCTTTCCTATCATTGAGAGAGTGGCTTGTCGAAGTCAGAGAATTAGCAACTACTTTACAAGACCATGAAAGCGAATGCAAGCCTTTCAAGGGCCCTTTTGCCAGACACTGATAGTCAGGTTGTTTGCATCAGGCAAAGTTTAAAATCTAAGAGAAAATTTTTTGAGTTAATGAAATTAGTCTGTTAAACTCACATTTTTACAGAGATAAGAAGCTAGAAAGCACGTTGTTAATATATTAAATGTAGTTTTTGTTTTCTAGTCTGAAGGCCATGTCCTTGGAGATTAAAGGAGAAGGAACAAAGGAATTTGTAACTGGTTGTGATCAATTAGTTGTAAGTCCCATGCTGCACTTGGACCAGCCTGGTAGGAGTTAATTTTAGTTTTAAGGGCTGCAGTTAGTTGATTTCACCAAGCAGTTTTTAAAAGTCATTTCAAGTTTTTAGGCAGGAAGTTTTTAAGACAAAGGGAACACAAGCTGCTGTGATGTTATTTAAAACACGGCCCAAGTAAGAAATTGGAGGCTGAGTTTGGATTTTATCTGGGGCAATTACCAAGCCTCTAGCTTTTAGGGCAGAGGTGAGTGTTATTAAGCACTTCTGTAAAAAAGAATGATCAGGGTGAGCTAACAGAATGTTATAAACAGAGTGAAATTATTTTCTGACATTCTCTATCGCAGCATTTACAAATTTCTGACAGAGTAGGGCTGTTCTCAAAACAAAAGGAGGATGAGTTACTATAGCAGCATCAATAAATTTTTGACAAAGGGTGAGACTGTTTTTCATTCCTTGGGCGGGGTGCTTTCCCCTGATAACGCTGGAAAGGCCGTTTGAAATTCTCTGATGGCAAATTAAAAACAAAACTAAAAGTGAAGAGGGAGAGAACTCAGGTTGCAAAACTTTTACGAATTCCATTGTTGTATTGATTGCCCTTAGGTGACAAACGTACCAGGCACAGGAGCCTGAGCGCAGAGAGACAATGAGTAGCCTATCCTATAAATTCTCTGCTGGCTAAAGCTACAAAGCGGCTGAGGCAGGTGTGAGCAGGGAAGAAAAAAATGAGTAACCTGTCCTTTTAAATTTTCTGCTGGCTGAAGCTGTAAAGTTGGTTTGAGCTTGAAAGGCACAGCCAGTTTTAAGAAGCCTTAGGTGCTGAGGGAATAGATTTGGGCAGAGACTTTCCCATATCAATTAGAGTGTAATAGATTAATTTCCAATAAGAAAAGGCACTTATAGAGATGTTATCAGGCCCCTGATAGTAAATTTTTTGTATGCTATGACCAATACGTCCCCAAAATTCTTTTTCCAGTGTGCCTTCTGTGGGGAAGTAGGGGCAAAATTCTTGAACAAAATTTATAAAGGCTGTTAAATCCTTGGTGGAAACCTTAACCCTTTGTTGACATAAAAGGTTCTTAATTACCTTCACGAAAGATTTTCCTTTCCTTTAACTCTTTACAGCCCATCATTCTTTTGTTTGTTAAAAATCTATAAAGAATCCTGTTTTTTAGAACTCTTTAAGGCACATAACTTTAGTTACTAAGAGATTCTAAGAGAAGAGGTTCCCAAACGGCTTCAGGTATTGACTTTGAATTTAAGTTGTCCCTTAATGCCAAACAGCACAGAAAAGAGGTGCCCTCCTAGAGAAACGCCTGGCGGGGGACTCTGCTAGAACCCATGAAGCTGAAAACAGAAAGAGAATAGATAGCCAGTTCCTTTAAATCCTCCCACTGCGCCGGCAGCAGCGGTGGCAGTGGCTACTGCTGATGCAAAAAGCCTCTAGAGGCACCTGTGAGCAGAGAAAAAAAAAACCGAGCAGCCTGTTCTTTTAAATTTCCCACGGCTGCGGCAAACGTGGCTACTGCTGGCGGTTATCTCAACAGGTTTTTTCAGGTATCGACCCTGTGTCTTCCCTGATTCTTAAAGGAGCCGCAGCTGTTTAGGAAGAAGAGAAAAAGGAGCAGTCAGGAAATAACAGATTAGATTCCAGTAAGAAAAGATATTTACAGGGAGGTTTCTGTAAGGAGTCTTCTTTTTCTTAGACTCCCCACGGCACAATTCTTCGTTCTTGAATAACTATAAAGAATTCTTTTGAACTCTTTATGGTACGTAAGCTTCGCTCCTCAAAACTATAAAGAATCCTCCCTTTTTGGAGTTCTTTATGGCTCAGACTTCTCAAGTTGTCATTACTTGTCCCTTCACTTACTCATTATAACGAATGAGGGAACTGCAGATTCCTAGGACAAGATCCTAACCACCCCAGTACTCTGAACCTCTTTGCCCCTTCACTTCTGAGGCAAGACCCAAGCCTTAATTGGCGTCGGAGAATGCTTACCCTCGTTCCTGCCGAGGGATGAGTGGTGTCGGCGGTTCTGTGCTTCCTACCACGTCACCTTGGAGTAGGGTCCGCGCCTTCCCGATGATTACCCGTCCCCTCAGTTATAGGACGAGATCCTATCCACTACCCCCTTAAGAGGAGTGTGGCGTCGGCGAGATTACTCTCCGTGCCCCACGTTCAGGCGCCAGATGCTGGGAGCCGGTCCCAACACTTTGTAGGGTCCCGCACGGAGGGAGGGAAGACGTCGGCGGGAAATGAACAAAGGAGACAGGAAAGAATTTTCTGGTTTAAGACAGCCCGACCAGCAGAAATTCTCAGTGTGTCTGGGTGTCTGTTTGTCTGTGTCAAGAGCTGTCGTCTTTATTTTTTATAGGTGAGGTGACGTAGTTGGTCACCCTATTTTCTTTATTGTACAAACTATTGGTTAACAAGAAACTGACCCATCATTATTGGCTAACAAGAAAGTGACCCCTCGTGGTCTTCTTCTAATTAACTGTCAAGGCCTTTTGGATAATTGTCTAAGCCAGGTGTTCAGTGGTGATAAAATGTCGGGAACACAATTAATGGTTTTATTCGTACCTCAAAGTGGAAGGCACAGAGGAGTAAACTTCTCAAGGCCTAACCACTTGGCTGTCTCCATTTGTTTCTCTGAGTTCTTATTTATATCTTCCTGTACAGATAGTAAGTGCCTGCCATTCTCTAATTAAGCCAGCTGCACTAAAAAAGATATTTCTTTAGTGTTATCAGTTTTCTATACCAGCTATAATGAACCTAAAAGTTTATTTATTCTTCCAGCTGCAAGGAGAAAGGATGCTTTGTAGTTTTGATGGCTATGTGGAGAATTGTCCTTGAGAGCTTCTTAAGGGTTAGCTTGCAAACTTGTGTGTGTGAAGAAAAGGGGGGGGGAATGTAATTAGTGGGGAGCCAGTGAAGCTGGGCAGGCCTCAGTGCTATCAGGCATGCTGCGTTGAAATCCATTTCTCTGATCTCTATTCCTCAGAAGTTCCTGGTCAGATTATCCCAATATAGTCTCATAAACCGAGGGGTTGAAGCCCCTCTCAGAAGGCACCTCCTTGATCCTCGTGTCAGGAGGGGATATCTTTTTAGGACAATTAAGAAGCAAAACACCATCAGGGTAATAGGCCAAAAAACATATTACAGGTGAGATGCCTTGGCCTGTCACCTACAGAAGCCCGTGACTTTGTCTACAATGACCTATGCGGAATGGCGGGTCTCTGCAGGCTTCCCCTGTGGCCTTCTCAGAAACCCGAATCACAGCAGCCTTGCTGCCCAGCCCGGGTCAGAGCTCTCAGCCAGGATGCCCAGGTCACAGCAGAGCCCTGCCAGGCCCAGGTGAGAACCCTACAGCCGGGCTGCCCAGGCCTCTTCCCATGTGGGAGGCCGGGAGGAGGTCTCAGAAGGGAGGTTCACAACTACTTCTTCCCTCCCTGCTGAGTGGGGTTGTGTAGCCCTCTGGGTCTGTTTACCTGGAAAATGAGAAGAGAGGACAAACACATCTAAGCTCCCTTGGCTCTAAAACAGCTGTGGCTCTGCGCTGGACTTGTGAGTACTCGGAAACAGACAGTGGTAGATACCTCTCATCCTGGATCTGTGAAGAACGCAGAGCTCGCTGTGTCAAGGCCCTGTGCTGAGGCCTCCAGATGTCCCCTGCGGCCCTGCTTCAGGCCTGAGAAGCTTGCTGCTCCCAGTCCTGGCTGCCAGCACCCACCTGTGACTTCTGCAGGGGCTAGGGGAGACCCCGTTAGCTTCTCCAGGAGGTTCACTGAAACAGGAAACTTAAGAGACCTACTTTCAGACAGTGCTAGGATCTCCCTGGGCCACGAAGCAAGGACACAGCATGGTGGAGGGGGGCCCACCAGGTCTTGAGGCCACGGTCAGCCTACCAAGCATCTCCTGACAAAGGGACGTGCCCCCCGCGAGCACCTAGTGGAAGGCAGTCACCACTGTCCTGCCTCCTTCCAGCTGCTTGCTGCACCCCCCACCCGTCACCGCAGCACCTGTCTCTGCAGGTACATCTCCCACCCCCGCAGGAACTCAAGCCTCAAGATTTGCCCTTTTACTTTGTTCTTGCCCGGGCTGAGCCTCTGCCCCCACTTTCCAGCCATTGAGGGGGATCCCCCTTGAGCTGCTGCTTCCTTGTTTCTGCCCACACTTTGGCAATGACCTCCAGTGCCCGTTGGCACATTCCATTTGCGGAGACGGAGGCTCTGAAACAGACAACGTGTTTTAACTGGAAATCACGAGGCACTCACAGCTGGTCTCTGTTCACCTGGAATAATGGAGGGAGGGAGAGTCAGAAAGAGGAGGGGGTGTGGGAGGTGTGGCTCATTGTCTCCGAGGACAGGTGCCTGGTCGGCCATGAGACCGTAAGAACTAGACGGTGCCCGTCACTCAACCTTCTGATCAAAAATTCCATAGCCAAAACCTGATCAAAAGAGAAGAACTGCAGAACAGAATTTAAACTTGCATGAACTCCAGACTTTCCAGAGCCATGGAGGGTAGAAGAATCCCTGAAACTACTGCCTTGAGATAGTCTTTAAACCGTGAGCCAAAGACATCCCCTGAAGCCATGTTAAAACAAAACAGTAGTCCAGTTAACTAGATTTTGTTTTTAAATAAAGGCCTGCCTCGGTCATCCTGCTCTGTTGAGAGCTGTCTGTATAGACTCAAACTGACAATGGCTCACGAGCCGAGCTGGGGACCTCACAGGCAGTGACTGTACGACAGCGGAGGGGGGACAACTCCCAAATGGAGGGTGAGAGTGGCTACACGCTGGCAGAATGGAGTCAGCGGCATTGAGTCATCCACGTGGTTACTGTGGGTGTCCGGATGTGCGTGTCTCAACAACCATCGTCACAGGCGTGCAGCTTGGCGGGGGCGGGGGGGACATGGGGGGGCATATAGAAGAGGGCAGGACAAAATCCCAGTGCACTTTGTGTCCCTTACGATTGCCCTGGAAACCCTGGTGACACAGTGGTGAAGTGCTCCCACTGCTAACCAGAGGGCTGGCAGTTCAGATCCGCCAGGTGCCCCTTGGAACCCCCGTGGGCAGTTCTAACCTGTCCTGTAGGGTCACTTTGAGTCAGGACCAACCCAACAGTAGCGGGTAGTGGGCTGGTTGGCCTGGGAAACCGTGGTGTCATGGTTAAGTGCTGTGACTGCCAACCTGAGGGCTGGCAGTCCGAACCCACCAGGCACTCTTTGAAAACCGTACAGGGCAATTCTACTCTGTCTGTAGGGTCGCTTGGGGTTGGAATCAACTCAGTGGCGCTGGTTTTGACTTTTGATGTGATTGTCCTGACCAGTTAGAAAATTAGGCCAAGCAGGACTATTGACTTGTCTACATCTGTACCAGTGTGACAGCTGGGTCACTTTAGCCTGCAAGGTTAGTGTTTATTTTTACTGGCTGTGGCCCCGTTGTCACAGCCCTCTTCCCATTTCTCACTAAATAGGAAAACAAAATGAACAAAAAGCATCAAAAATTGCAGTGAGTACTGCTAGCCTCCAGGGGCGCTCTTGGCGCTGCTCCTCAGCCTTCACCCCTCACAGCCAACCCCCCATGAGATCCTAATGGAGGAAACACCCAACACCCCCACCCCCAGGGAGGGGCAGGAGGGAGAGTGTCCTGATGTCAAGACTGGCTGGGCCACCTTTTGTGGGGACTACAAGGCATGTCAACAGTTCTCAGGGCCTGAGCAGCCCAAGCCCCATCTGCTCCCTGTTTTATGTAAGCTATAACTGGCTGGAAGGTATACAGGAACCCAAGGAACCCAAGCCCAGGCCATCTCCTGGAATAGGCGTGGGGAAGAATTCTCCCCAACACGTATGTGTGTGCCACTGCCTTCTCTTTGGATGGTCTTTTGTTGTAGCCACAAGACCAGACTCTTCGCTGGGCTTAGGGAAAATAAAGCGCACCTCAGAGGTCTGCCCAACTTGTGGATTTCTGTGTGGGGTTTGGGCCCAAAGTTCCAGCATGTTCCCAGGGAGGAGGGACCACCTTCCTTCTTGGGATTCTGATCCAGTCTCCCCATTGCTTCACACACAAGACATTGCAGTGTCGTGTTCAAGTCCAGAATTGCAGGGTTCAAGGCCAGAACACAGACTAACCCTGGAGTACGTGGAGCTGGACTGTAAAAATGCCCGGTCAAGCTGTTTCCTGAGTCAGAGATCAACTGAGAACAGGTAGGAAGGTGCTTCTTATGGTGCCTGCTGTCCTTCCCTGGCTTACAGTCTGAGTGCCTTGGCCAGGAGAGTAGCTGGAGAACAGCCCCCAGTACTCAGGAGACACACAGTTGCCATCTCGTGACAGGCACTCCAAAAAACCAAGCCCAACCCAGTGCCATTGAGTCAATTCTGACTCATAGCAACCCTATAGACAGAGTAGAACGGCCCCACAGAGTTTCGAAGGAATGCCTGGAGGGTTTGAACTGCTGACCTTTTGGTGAGCAGCCTAACTCTGCACCACACACCACCAGGGTTTCCAGCACCAACTCCAGGTGCTAGAAAGTAACTCGGCAGAGAGAAGTCATCGGTACAGAGGGCTGTGTGTGTGTGTGTGCCGGGCTCTCCCACTGGACAGTAAGCACCACGAAGGATGGAGTTACACTGTCTTGTTCACTGTGTTTCACCAGGGCCCAGCTTGGGGCAGCACCAGCTGGCTCCGTGAGAATAAGTCAACTGGCATGAGAAGTGGCCCAGATGAGGTAGGAAGGCTCTGGAAAGACTGCAGGCTGATGTAACTGGCAGGTGACTGGAGGCATCAAAAGTCATGAAATATACCAGGAGAGTCTGTAATTGATTCAGTGATAAATATGTAGAAATCTAGGCAGCAGTGGAAAAAAATTAGGAGGTTCAAGTTCGAAAACAAAAAAATCTGCCTAGTTTAACAGTATTTGGTGCCCTTGAGTCAGTCCGAACAGCCACCCCATGCCCAAGGAACAAAACACCTCCCTGATCTTGTACTGCCCTTCAAATGTCACCATGTCTGAGCCCACTGTTGCAGCTTGTCAGTCCATCTCGTGGAGGGCCTTCCTCTTACCGGCCATCTGCCAAGCACGATGTCCTTCTCTAGGGACTGGTCCCTCCTGATAACATGTCCAATGTACACGAGAGAAGGTCTCACTGTCCTCATTTCTAAAGAGATCCTGGCTGCACTTCCTCCAAGACAGAGTTGTTCTTTCTTCTGTCAGTCCATGGAGTATTCAGTAGTCTTCCTGAACACCATAATTTAAACGCATGAGTTGTTCAGTCCTCATTGTTGTCCGCTTCCACATATGTATGCGTATCGTTGTTGTAGTTGTTAGGTGTTGTCCAGTCGGTGCCGACTCAGCATCCCCGTGCACAACGAAATGGAACACTGCCGAGTCCTGTGTCACACCCGTGATCATTTTATGCTTAAGCACATTGCTGCAGCCACTGTGTCAATCCATCTCGTTGAGGGTCTTCCTCTTTTTCACTGACCCTCCACTCTACCAAGCATGATGTCCTTCTCCAGGTATCTTTCCTGACAACATGTCCAAAGTATGTGAGATGCAGTCTTGCCATCTTTGCTTCCAAGGAGCACTCTGATTGTACTTCTTCCAAAACAGATGTATTTCTTCTTTTGGTGGTCTGTGGTACATTCAAAACATTCTTCTCCAATATCACAATTCAAAGTCATCAATTCTTCAGTCTTCCTTATTGGTTGTTCAGCTTTTCCATGTATAAATACATATGAGGCATTTGAAAATACCATGGATTGGGTCAGGTGCACCTTCGTTCTCGAAGTCATATCTTTGCTTTGGAACACTGTACAGATGACTTCAGATGATTTGCCTAGTACATCAGCTGATTTCTTAACTGCTGCTTCTCTAGGCTTTGATTGCGATCCAAGTAAAAAAGTGAGATCCTTGACAACTTCAATCTTTTCTCTACTTACCATGATGTTGTTTTTTGTTCCAGTTGTGAGGATTTTTGTTTTCTTTATGTTGAGGTGTAATCCACACTAAATGCTGTAATCTTTGATCATTATTAAGTGCTTCAAGTTCTCTTTGATTTCAGCAAACAAGGTTGTATCATCTGCATAACATAGGTGGTTAATAAGTCCTCCTCCAATCCTGTTGCCACATTCTTCTTCGTATAGTCCAGCATCTCAGATTATGTGTTCAGCATACACGACTCGACGGCACTTGGCTTTGGCTATACAGGATGGATAAATATAGTGAAAAGATACAGCTTGACACACACTTTTCTTGACTTTAAAGCATGCAACGTACCCTTGTTCGGTTGGAATAACTGCCTCTTGGTCAATGTGTGGTTTCTTTGCGAGCACGGTTAAATGTTCTAGAATCCCCATTCTCCACAATGTTATTCATAATTTGTTACAATCAACACAGCTGAGTGCCTTTGGATAGTCAATGAAATGCAGCCAAGAATCTGACATCAGCAGTCATACCCATCATTCCATGTCCCTGACTCCAGCTTCAATTCCTGGCAGTTTCCCTGTCCATGTACTGCTACAACTGCTTTTGAATGATCTTCAGCAAAATTTTAATGTAGTGTGATATTGATGATACTGTTTGACAATTTCCATGTTCTGTTGGATCAGCTTTCTTTAAAATGGATACAAATAGGGATCTCTTCCAGTTGATTGGCCAAGGAGCTGTTTTCCAAATTTCTTAGCATAAACAAGTCGGCACTGCCAGTGCTGCATGAATTTGTTGAAACATCTCAACTGGTATTCTGTTAATTCCTGGAGTCTTGTTTTTCACAAATGCCTTCAATGCAGCTTGGGCTTCTCTCAAAACCTTTGGTTCTTGATCATGTACTACCTCCTGAAATGATTGAATGTGACCAGTTCTTATTAATACAGTGACTCCCTATTCCTTCCATCTACTTTTGATACACCCTGATCGATTCAATGTTTTGCTCCATAGAATCCTTCAGTATTACAATTCAAAGCTTGATTGTTTTCTTCAGTTCTTTTAGCTTGAGAAATGCTGAGTATGTTTCATTGTGTACTTTGGCTTAAAATGAAGTCCGTGGATGGTGCAAATGTTTGCCACATGCTTGCTGCTAACCAAATGCTTTGGTGGCTGAATCCACTTAGTGGTGCTTCAAAAGAAAGTTCTGATGATCTCCTTCCAAAAAAAAAAATTGAAAACCCTATTGAGGAGGCAGGGCTAAGATGGCAAAGGAGCCACAGATATTTCTGGTCCCTCTGGGGAAAAAAAAAAAAAGAACCAGAAAAACAAAGGGTTCTATGGGGTATTCTAGGAGTCCCGAATGTCAGGTGGCAAGTAGAGAGATTGGGCTGGATAAAAGGGAGGACAAAGCAGGTTTAGAGACAACTACTTCAGCCAGATTTAAATCTGTACTCCACAGAGGGAGCCACTTCAGCCAGCTGAGTGGAGCCATGGCATGGTGACCAACGGCTGAACTGAGCAGCAGTGCCATGAGCACAGCATGTCTTTCTCGGCAGTGAAGCTGTGCGTCAGACGGCCGTACCTACAGAACCACAGAGGACTTTCACCTGAATGTCGTAAGCTAAATGCTTGCAAATGCTTGCAGACTCAAAATATATCCTACGTGCTGATTTCTCTTCTTTCCCTCTTCTCTGCTCTACACTGGGTGCTAATTCTGACGCACTAACAGGGCATGAAGTGTGACACCTTAGGCATATGTACTGAGTTAATCTGTCAGACTTGCAGAAAGAAACAAAGAAAGGAGAAGATAAAAAGTCCTACCAGATTCCCCAGAACTGGAAGCTACTCTTATCTTTCTCAGCCCACTGACACATCTAACAATCTGGTGACAGGACATTGAATTTTTTACAGCATCGATAATCAGTTTAGCTCAAATGACTCAATATTTGGACACTCAAAAACCTAATGACAAAAAGATATATATATAAATTAGAGCACAGTAATTGAATAAATTACAAGAACTTTCTGATAGCACAGAGACAACAATTTCTAATCATTTAAAGAAGACCACCATGGCCTCAGAAAACTCCCAAAATAAAGAATTTAAAAATTTTCCAGATGAAGAGACTCCCTGTAATCATGAAAGGTAGAATATAAAATGGTAATGCTTAGAACTCTTACAAGACATTAGAAATGAGATTAGGCAAAGTACAGCAGAGCACACTGACAGATTAAACAGACTGTAAGAAATACTTGAGGAAAAAGATCTGAAGTTCAGCAGATTAACAATGGTATTACAGAATTAAACAATTCAATAGAAAGTCAAAGGAGCAGCACTGAGGCAATGGAATGTAGAATTAGGGAGAATGAAGATTAAGCAACTGACATGAGCATATATGAAGAAAAAATTAGATAAAAGAAGTTAAAAGAAAATGAAGAATAATTAAGAGTTATGTGGGACTCTATCAAGAGGAATAATTTATGAATGATTGGAGTACCAGAACAGGGGACAGTAGCAGAAAATACAGAGAGAATTGTTGAACGTATGTTGACAGAAAACTTCCCTGATATCATGAAAGGTGAGAAGATATAGAAGACACGCATCAAACTCCACATAGGTAACTCCCAAAAGAAGACACCAAGACACATTATCATCAAACTTAAAAAAGCTAAAGATAAGACAATGCTTTTAAAGGCAGCCAGGCTTCCAACCTTATGAACAACAACCAAACATTGTCAGATATTGTGCCAGAAAATGAGCCTCCCAGGTTGGAAGTCACTTGAAAGATGACTGGGGAAGAGCTGTCTCCTCAGAGTCAAGTCAACCTTAATGACGTGGATGGACTAAGCCCTTTGGAATCTTCATTTACTGGTGTGGCACAACACAAATTAGAAGAAACAGCTGAAAACATCCATTAATAATTGGAAAATGGAATATGTGAAGTATGAATCTAGAAAATTGGAAATTGTCAAAAACAAAATGAAATGCATAACCATCAATATCCTAAGCATTAGTGAGCTGAAATGGACTAATTTTGCCCATTTTGAATCCAACAATCATACGGTCTACAATGCTGGGAATGAAAACTTGAAGAGGAATGGTGCTGTGTTCATCATCAAAAAGAACATTTCAAGATGCTGTCAGTGACAGGATAATATCCATACTCCCACAAGGAAGGCCACTTGATATGATTACTATTCAAATTTATGCAACAAACCACTAAGGCCAAAGATGAATAGACTGAAGATTTTTACCAGCTTCTGCAGTCTGAAATTGATCAAACATGCAGTCAGGATGCATTGATAATTACTGATGACTGGAATGCAAGAGTTGGAAACAAAGAAGAATGATTGGTAGTTGGAAAATATGGCTTTGGTGATAGAAATAATGCTGGAGATTGCGTGATAGAATTTTGCAAGACTAATAACTTCACTTCAAATACCTTTTTTAACCAACACAAACGGCAACTGTACACATGGACCTCACCAGATGGGATACACAGGAACCAAATCGACTATATCTGTGGAAAAAAATGATGGAAAAGCTCCACAGCAGCAGTCAGAACAAGACCAGGTACTGACTGTGGCACAGAACATCAGTTACTCATATACAAATTCAAACTGAAACTAAAGAAAATTAGTACAAGTCCATGAGAGCCAAAGTATGACACTAAGTATATCTCTCTTGAGTTTAAAGACCATCTCAAGAACAGATTTGATGTGTTGACCACTAATGACTGAAGACCAGATGAATTGTGGAATAACATCAAAGACATCATCCATGAAGAGAACAAGAGGTCACTAGAAAAACAGGAAAGAAAGAAAAGACAAACTGGATGTCAGAAGAGACTCTGAAACTTGCTCTCGAATGTCAAACAGTTAAAGCAAAGAGAAGGAATGGCAAAGTAAAAGACCAAAACAGAAGATTTCTAAGGGAAGCTCAAGAAGATGAAAGAAAGTATCATAATGACATGTGCAAGGAGCTGGAGTTGGAAAGCCAGAAGGGAAGAACATGTTTTACATTTCTCAAGCTAAAAGAACTGAAGAAAAAATTCAAACCTCAAGTTGCAGTAGTGAAAGATTCTGCAGGGAAACTAATAAACAACTCAGGGAGCATCAAAAGACAATGGCAGGAATATTCAGAGTCATTATACTGGAAAGAACTGGTTGATGTCCAGCCATTTGAAGAGGTAGCATATGACCTGGAACCAGCACTACTGAAAGAGGAAGTTGAAGCTGCATCGAAGGCACTGACAAAAAACAAGGCTCCAGGAACTGATGGAATATCAACTGAGATATTTCAATAAACCAATGCAGCACTGGAAGTGCTTACTTGTCTACTCCCAGAAATTTAGAGCACAGCTACCTGGCCAACTAACTAGAAGAGATCCATATATATATGTCCATGCCAAAGAAGGGTGATCCAACTGAATGCAGAAATTGTTGAACAATATCATTAATATCACATGCAAGTAAAATTTTGCTCAAGATCATTCAAAAGCTACTGCAACGGTGTATTGACAAGGAACTGCCAGAAATTCAAGCTGGATTCAGAAGAGGACATGAAACCTGGGATATTATTGCTGATGTCAGATGGATCTGGGCTGAAAGCAGAGAATGCCAGAAAGATGTTTACCCGTGTTTCATTGTCTATGCAAAGGCATTTGGCTGTGTGGAGCATAACAAATTATGGCTAACGTTGCAGAGAATGGAAACTCCAGAACACCTAATTGTGCTGTTATGGAATCTGTATAGGGATCAAGAGGCAGTTATGCGAACAAAACAATGGGATATTGCATGGTTTAAAGTCAACAAAGATGTGCTTCAGGGATGTATCCTTTCACCATACCCTTTCAATCTGTATTCTGAGCAAATAATCCAGGAAGCTGGATTCTATGAATAAGAAGGCATCAGGATTGGAGGACAACCCATTAACAACCTGTGTTACACAGATAACACCTCCCTACTTGCTGGAAGTGAAGAATATTTGAAACACTTACCAATGAAGACCAATGAGCACAACCTTCAGTATGGATTGCACCTCAACATCAAGACAAGAAAAATCCTCACAACCAGACCACTAAGCAACATCCTCATAAATACCGAGAGGACTGAGGTTGTCAAGGATTTCATTTTACTTGGTTCCACAATCAATGCCCATGGAAGCAGCAGTCAAGAAATCAGAAGATGCACTGCATTGGGAAAATATGTTGCAAAGGATGTCTTTAAAGTATTGAAAAATAAAGATGTCACTTTGAAGACTAAAGTGTGCCTGACCCAAGCCATGGTATTTTCAATCACATCATATGCATGGGAAAACTGGACAATGAACACAGAAGACAAGAAGAACTGATGCCTTTGAATGTGGTGCTGAAGAATGTTGAATATTACATGGACTGCCAAAAGAACCAACAGATATGTTCTGAAAGAAGTACAACCAAAGTGCTCCTTGGAAACAGAGATGGCAAGACTGCATCCTACATACATTTGATGTGTTGTCAGGAAGGATTGGCCCCTAGAGAAGGACATCATGCTTGGTCAAGTGGAGGGTCAGTGAAAAAGTGGAAGACCCTTGATAAGAAGGATTGACACAGTGGCCACAACAAGGGCTTTAAGCATAAAAATGATTGTGGACATGTGCGAGACTGGGCAGTGTTTTGTTCTCTTGTTCATAGGGTCACTGTGAGTTGGAACTGACTCAACGGCACCTAACAACAACAGGCTTAAACAAAAAATAGCACACAAAGGACAGCCATTAAAAGTGAGCTCAGATTACTCAGCAGAAACCATGCTGGCAAGAAGACAATGGGATGATATATACAAAGCTCAGAATGACAAAAAATGCCAACCAAGAATGATATATACTGCAAAATTGTTTCTCAAATATCATGGCAAAATTAGGACATTCCCAAATAAAGAGAATTTTAGAGATTTTGCAACAACCAAACCAAATTTACAAGAAATCCTGAAGTGTTCAGTTAGGAAATCAGTCACATCATGGGAGGGGCCAAGAATGCAGACTAAACACACATTTCGATTCCTTCTGAGAACTAAGGCCTAGAAAAATAATTAAATGGATTAGTGTGGACATTCTGGGAGACCCAAGGTTTGGTGTAGGATTGTGAGATTGGATTAGTGTGTACATTCTGGGAGACCCAAGGTTTGGTGTAGGATTGTGAGATTGGATTGGGCAACAGGAAGGTGAAACTACTTGTGTCAGAGGTGAGACAGCAGAGCACTGAGTCCTGCTTGTGCTGGTACATTGTTTGAGAGGATTACAAGTACAGACATCCTCTTTGTTAACCAGGAGCATAGGATTGGGACTGCCAAGCCTGTGAGCCTGGCATGAGCCGGCCACTATGCTCAGTTGCAGTGGTTAAGTAAACAGCATATTCCATAACTGAAAGTCTGTGCTTGGGACAGTGCCTGTCCCCACTGTCTTCTCTGAGCTGCATCATGGATACTGTTGACTCACTGCAGGAGAAGCGGCTCAGGTGGGATGCCTTCTTGATCAGCTAAGAGGTGGACTTACTCATGCTTGGGGTCTCACCTGGGGCTAATTCCCTCACTAAGCAACAATGCCTGTCTGGATAGTGCTTGTCCCAGCAGAAAAGCTGTGTTTAAGGCACTCATACCTAGAGAATATAGTGGGGGCTGGCGGCTGTGTACAGCAGTGCCCTAACTCCTCCCTTCCTTCAGCCACATCATACCATCTGGAGGTGACCTAAAAAGCACCATCTTTATCAGCCAGAGGCAAGGCTTGCCACCCCTGATGGCCCTGCTGCCTTCAGCTGTGGCTGATTAATGCCTTGTTAATGCCTCTCTTAGCAGGAAAGCAGTTTCTATGATAAGAGCAGCTAGAGAACACAGCAGTGACTGGCTCCTAAGTGTGGTGGTGCCATTTCCACCATCTTTTGCTGAGTGACATCGTAGCATCAGCTAATGGTCCCCCCAGAGACTCCATAAGTAAAGTGCCATCTTTCCCAGCCAGGAGGTGGGGCCTGCCACCTCAGAGTGGGAAAGCGCTTGTCCCAGCAGAAAAGCTTGGCTGCTTTTGGTGACTGCTGGACAGTGGTCCTCTCAGCAGAAAAGCAGTTTTTAAGACAAACCCATCTAGAGAACACAGTGGTCCTTTGTAGCCCTCTGGTGGCATCCTTCTCCTCCCTTCCCTGACCTATACTATAGTCTCAACGACTGTGCTGAAGGAGAGTCAGTACAAGTTGCTCACCACATTTATCAGCCAGGAGGCAGGGCCTGCCACCCCCGAGGGCCCAGCCGGGGTCACACTAAGCTGAGCAGCATCACCTGGCTTGACAGTGTCTTTATTACCAGGGAAGCTATACGTAAGTCAGCTGTACCTACAGAACACAGTGTGGCCAGCAGCCAGATCCAGCAGTGCCTTTACTCACTGCCTTCTTAGAACTACACCACAGCTGCTGTGGGTGTAACACCAGAGAAACCAAACAGCTCCCTGATGGTGTGAAAACAACAATCAATATCTAACCACTTAAAGGAGCAGACCACCATGGCTCTGGAAAACTCTCCAAACAAGTAATCAAAAAACTTCCCAGATGAAGAAGCCTTTCTGAAATTATCAGAGATAGAATACAAAAGACTTACATATAGAACACTTCTAGAGATTAAACAAAATGCAGCAGAACAAAATGAAAACTTACGTAAGCTATATGCACTGCTAGAACATCAATGATCTGAAATCCAGCAGATCAACAATAAAATTACAGAATTAGACAATTCAGTGCAAACCCAAAAGAGGAGGGTGGAGGTAACGGAATGCAGAATCAGTGAGCTTGAAGACCAAGCAACTGATACCAACATTTAGGAGGAGAAATCAGATTACAAAAACAAGAAAAATGAAGAAGCATTAAGAAGCATTGGAATTCTATTGAGTGGAATAATCTATGAATAACTGGAGTTCCTGAACAGGAAGGGGTAGCAGAAAATATAGTGAAAATTGTTCAAGAGTTTCTGACCAAAAACGTCTCTGAAATTGTGAAAGAAGAGAACACGGATATTCAGAATGCTTATTGAACACCACAAAAACTACACCCCAAAAGAAAGTCACTAGGACGTATAAACAAGCTTAATAAAATGAAATATATAGAAAGGCACTTAAAGGCAGTGAGGCTTAAAGCATAACTACCATATAAAAGGAAGCCCTGTAGGCTTTCATCTGATTTCTGAGCAGAAACCACACTGACAAGAAGACAGTGGGATGACACGTACAGAGGCTTGATGGAGAAAAGCTTCCAACCAAGAATTATGTATCCTGAAAAACTGTCTCTGAAATATGATGGTGAAATTAAGACATTTGTAGATAAACAGAAGCTTAGAGACTCTGCAAAAACCAAACCAAAAATATAAGAAATACTGACAGAACTTCTTTGTTTCAAAAAACAATAATGTCAAATGTATACTTAAGGATTCAATGCAGGATACTGCATCCAGAGTCCTACACAGTTAGGGAAGTCACTAAGCTTAGTCAAAGCTAAAATGTTAAAAGTAGGGAGCCACTGAATTTAGTACAAAAACTATGACACCATCGTACTATAAAGAGGAAAATATTACAGCAGATATAAACATTTCAGATGGATAGGAAATTAAGGAGATATACAGAAGTTAAAGATTGGTTTAAACTTAGGACATTAAGAGGGATCAGAGGAGTAGCCTCAAAACAAGCTAACAGTGTGGCAATATCAAAGCAAGAAACATAACACAGGAGTCTCAACAAACACAAAACCCACACTGAAAAAGATGAAAGGTAGACCCATAAAGAAAGACCTAGAGTAGAACATTAAGAGGAACAAAGAAAACATCAACAACATAAAAATAAAGGCCCCAAAAGGACAGCACTAAACACATACATATCAATAATTACTCTTAATGTAAATGGATTGAACACTGCATTAAAGCAGCAGAGAGAAACAGCTTGGATCAAAAAAACATGATCTGTTTATATGTTGCTTACAAGAAACACACCTTAGAAAATCAGTGACATCAGATGTATACTCAAGGATACGATGCAAGACAGAGCATCCAGAATCAACACAGATAGGGAATCCACAAAAATAAATTAAAGCTAAAGTACTAAAAATAGGGAAACAGATTTCAGCATGCAAATGATGACATTATATCAAAAGAGGGAAAAATTTAATGTATTCATAGGTCTTTAAGATAGAGAGGAAGTTAAGGTGATACATAAAAATTGAAGACTCATTTAAATTTGGAACACTAGGGGTAAAAATTAAGGTAACCACAAAGGAAATTCACAATCCTACACATGAAAACAAGAAACAAAATCAAGAAGTCTCAGCAGATATAAGACCAACAACTACGGAAAGGTTGAAAAGAAAACTCGTAAAGAAAAACAACTCAGCACAGAAAATTAAGTGGAACAAAATTTTGTCAACAACACACCAAAAAAGGAATTAAATGACAGCTCTAAGTTCACACCTGTTGTCATGGATTGAAATGTGTCCCCCTAAAAATGTGTCTAGCCATTTGGCTGGCCCATCATTCCCAGTATTTTGTGATTTTCCTATGTTATACATCCTAATCTCTGCCTGTGGTCTATAGGTAGAATGATTATGTTAAAAAGAGAATTAGGGTGGGATTGCAACACCCTTGCTAAGGGAGTTTCCCTAGAGTGTGGCTTGCATCACCTTTTATCCTTTCATCCTGTGGGAGGTAAAAAGAGAGGGAAGCAAGTAGAGAGTTGGAAACCTCACACCATCAAGAAAGTGACACTGGGAGAAGAGCATCTTTCAGACCTGAGGTTCCTGTGCCAAGATGCTCCCTGACCAGAGACTGATGCAACACAAGGACTTTGCTCCAGAGACAACAGAGGGAAAGTCTTCCCCTGGAGTGGACATCCTGAATTTGGACTTGTAGTCTGCTGGAATGTGTAAGAATAAGCTTTTCTTTTAAAACCATCCACTTGTGGTATCTCTTTAAGAGCAGCACTAGCTGACTAAACACCTATCAATAGCTACATTGAATGTAATTGGGTTAAATGAATCAATAAAGAGTCAAATAGCAGCAGAATAGATAAAAAAAAGTGTAATCCATCTATATGCTGTTTACAAGAGACATGCCTTAAACTTAAAGATACAAACAAACTAAAACTTAAAGGATGGAAAATATATACCAAGCCAATGACATTCACAAAAGAGCAGGTGTAGCAATATTAATTTCAGATAAAATAGACTTCAAAGTAAATTCACCACGTTGTACAAGAAAGGTCAGTATATATTGCTTAAATGGTCAATACCTCAGGAGGATATATTAAATATATTATAAATATATTTATAATATAAATAATATATATTTATAATATTATAAATATATTAAATATTTACCCATTCAATGACAGAACTTCTAAACATATCAAATGAACTCTAACAGCATTGAAAAGGGAGATAGACAGCTTCACAATAGTAGGAGACTTCAACATGCCACTTTTGGTGATGATAAAACCTCCAGAAAGAGGCTCAGTCAAGACACAGAAGATCAAAATTCCACAACCAACCAACCGAATGTCACAGATGGATACAGAACACTCCACTCAACATGAGACAAGTACACTTTCTTTTCCAATGCACGTGGACTTTCTCCAGAACAGACCACACATTAGGTCAAAAAGCAAGTGTTAACAAAATCCAAAGCACTGAAGTTTGCAAAGCATCTTCTCAGACCATAAAGCCATCAAAATCAAAATCAGTATCAGAAAAAGGGGGGAAAAAATCAAACACATGGGAACTGAACAACAGCTTGCCCCAAACTTCTGGGTTATAGAAGAAATCAAGGAATTCATAGAAATAAATGAGAATGAAAACTCATTCTATCAGAATCTATGGGACACAGCAAAAGCAGTTCTCAGAGGTCAATTTTTCTAAATAAAGACACACATCCGAAAAGAGCCCAAATCAGAGAATTAACAAGAATTAACTCTACATCTCTAACAAGTAGAGAGCAACAAAGGAACTCCTTAAACATCAAAAGAAAACAGATACTAAAAACTAGAGAAGGATTAATTGAATTAGAGAATAGGAAAACAGTTGAAAGAGTTAACAAGACCAAAATCTGGTTTTTGGAAAACATCAATGTCTTAGAGTGGGTTTTCTAGGGAAGCAAAACCAGTAACACACATACGTACAAGGAAAGACTTATATAAAGGAAACAGTTCACACAACTGTAAAAGCTGAACATCCCAAGTCCTGGCACAAGCCTCATGTGGCCATGGGAGCTAGTGAACCCAAGGTCAGCAGAGACCAGAGTTCTAGATCACCGGCTGTGTAGGCCGGCGAGTTCCAAGCTGGCGGTGAGACAGATCTGCAGAGGCTGGTGAACCCAGGATCAGTGGGTCAGGAAACAAGACTCTCAAGTGCCAGCTGAAAGGGTTGATGAATCCAATAGCTGCTAGTTTGGGTTTAGGAACCAGACACAAAAGAGAGCAGGAGAGGCTGGCCACGTGAGCAGACAGGAAATACGTGGTGGAAGGTAGAGAGATGAGAGCTGAGAGGAGGGAAGCCACCACGGGCCCTGCCCCTGCCACTAGATACAGCAGCCAAACATGGAGTTGCCAAGTTTATACAGTGTTGACCACCGTAGTCCACCCCATGTCAACTTGGCATCTGCACACATCTCCAGTTACCACCCATAGTCTCTGAAGGAATACAGTTAAAAAGCCATACTTACGTTTAACATGACATAACTAACACATGTACAACTGAAAATGTATTAGCCCATTTACACCTTATATTTTATAAATAAACAAAAATATCTGATACATACAAAGCAGAAATACTCAACAATTACAGTCCTCGTTTCTTCAACTGGTCATGTGGCTGTAACTACATTATCTAGAGTAAGTGTCTATTCCAGTAAGGACAAAACACTTTCCTTTTCATGATGGAAGTATCCAGTGTAGTGAAGTTGCCACCAGGTCAGCAGCTGATCAACTTGAGGAATAGCACCGTATCAAGGACTCACTGTTGGTCTCTGCTGCTGGCAGATTGGGCACTCAGCAGTGGCTGTAGCCAAGTCAGCCTTAGTGAGCGGAAGTCCATGTTGCTGGTCCCACTGATAACCACTGTCCCTGCCACCATGGCCACTTTGTTCATGAGCCCGTTGAGCAATGACAGGGGTAGCTGGGGAAAGAGGATGACTGGTTCCTGTAGAACATGTCATCTTATCCACTTGATTGTTAAACTCATCCTCTGCTGAGGTCACTCTAGTGGGCATTCACACGTATTTTAGTCAGCTGGTGCTGCTCAAAAAGAAACATGATGAGTGGGTGGCTTTAAAAGGGAAATGTTATTCTGACACAGTCCAGTAGTCCACACATCCAAATTTAGGATGTCCGCTCCAGGGGAAGGCTTTCTCCCTTGTAGGCTCTGGAGGAAAGTCCTTGTGTTGTGTCAGTCTTTGTCCAGGGAACATCTCAGCACAGGAACCTCAGGTCTGAAGGACACACTTTTCTCCCAGTGCTGCTTTCTTGATGGTATGAGGTTCCCCGTTCTCTGCTTGTTTCCCTCTCCTTTTATCTCTAATAGGATGAGAGGATAAAGGGTGGTGCATACCATACTCCAGGGAAACTCCCTTTACAGTGGAGGATGGAATGATCTTATAAAGGGGTTTACAGTCATACCCTAGTCCTTTAACATGCAGCATAGCAAAATCACAAAATGAAGGACAATCATAGAAAACTGGGAATCCTGGTCCAGGAAAATTACTATGCATATTTTTGGGGGGACACAATTAAATCCGTGACATGAGACAAGTATCTTCACTTCTTTGATCCATTCAGAGAGATCTATCTACATACCTCTTCCCCACAGATCCTTGTCTTCAATTTTCCAATTGTGTTCCTTCCAAATCCCTAACCAGCCAGCCAAGCCGTTGGCCACAGCCTACAAATCAGTATATAGTCACACATCTGGTCATTTCTCCTTCCAAGCAAAGTGAACAGCTAGATGCACTGCACGAAGTTCTGCCCATTGGGAGGATTTCCCTTCAACGCTGTCCTTCAGGGAGGTCCCAGAAAGGGGCTGTAGTGCTGCTGCTGTCCACTTCTGAGTGGTGCCAGCATATTGTGCAGCACCATCTCTAAACCAGGTAGGCGTTTTCTCTTTCTTGGTCAGCTGGTCATAAGGAACTCCCTATGAGGCCATAGGTGCAAACTGGGAGATGGAAGGCAACGTGACAGGAATGGAGAGCATGGGCACTTGGGCCACTTCCTCTTGCAACTTACTTATGCCTTCAGGTCCTGTACAGGCCTGATCTTGCATATAACACTTCCATTTAATAATGGATTGCTGCTGTGCTCGTCCAACTTCGTGACTCTGTGGGTCAGATGAAAACCAGTTCATGATAGACAGCTCAGGACATATGGTGACTTGGTGTCCCGTTGTTAAGTCTTCAGTTTCTAATAAGGCCCAGTAACAAACCAAAAGCTGTTTTTGAAAAAGAGAGTAGTTGTCTGCAGAGGATGGCAGAGCTTTGCTCCAAAATCCTAAAAGTCTGTGCTGTGATTCACCAATAGGGGCCTGCCAAGGACTCCAAACAGCATCTCTATCTGCCGCTGCCACTTCAGGCACCATTGGATCAGCTGGATCATATGGCCTCGTCAGCACAGCAGCCTGCACAGCAGCCTGAACCTGTTGCAGAGGCTTCTCTTGTTCTGGGCCCCACTCAAAAGTAGCAGCCTTTTGATTCACGTGATAAAAAGGCCAAAAGTAGCACACACAAATGAGGAATATGTTGCCTCCAAAATCCAAAGAGACCCACTAGGTGCTCTGCCTCTTTTTTTAGTTGTCGGAGCAGCCAGTTCAGTAACTTGTCCTTCACTTTGGAAGGAATATCTTGACATGCCCCACATCACTGGACCCCTAGGAATTTCACTGAGTTGGAAGATGCCTGAATTTTTGTGGGATTAATTTCCCACCCTCTAACACACAACGTTTAATAAGTCCAGAGTCATTGACACTTCTTCCTTAGTAGGTCCCATCAGCATAATGTCATCAATATAATGGACTAGTGTGATGTTTTGTGGAAGAGAGAGACAATCAAGGTCTCTGTGGACTAAATTATGACATAGGGCTAGAGAGTTAATGTAGCTCTGAGGCAGGCAAGTGAAAGTATATTGCTGGCCTTGCCAGCTCAGTGCAAACTGCTTCTGGTGGTCATTTGAAACAAGGGAGGAGAAGGAGGCATTAGCCTGATCAATAGCTGCATACCAAGTACCAGAAGACGTATTAATTTGCTCAAGCCGTGAAACTACATCTGGAACTGTATCTGCAGTGCAGGTCACCACCTTGTTAAGTTTGCAGTAATCTCCTGTCATTCTCCAGGACCCATCTGTTTTTCGCCCAGGCCAAATAGGAGAGTTGAATGGGGATGTGGTGGGAATCACCACCCCTGTATCCTTCAAGTCCTTGATGGTGGCAGTAATTTCCACAGTCCTCCAGGAATGTGGTGTCATTTCTGGTTCACTATTTTCCTAGGCAATAGCTGTTCTAGTGGCTTCCATTTGGCTTTTTCCACCCTAATAGCCCTCACTGCATTTGTCAGAGAGCCAATGTGGGGGTTCTGCCAATTGCTGAGTATATCTATTTCAGTTATGCATTCTGGAACTGGGGAAATGACTACAGGATGGGTTCAGGGACCCACTGGACCTACTGTGAGATGAACAAGAGCCAAGACTCCATTAATAACCTGACCTCTGTTTGCCCCCAGCTCTGACTGGTGGACCATAGTGACGTCTCCTGGAATTAGTGTCAGTTCAGAGCCAGTATCCAGTAGTCCCTGAAAAGTCTGATTATTTCCTTTTTCCCAATGAACAGTCACTCTCATAAAAGGCCATAGATCCCTTTGGGGAAGAGTGGGAGAATGATTAATAGCATAAATTTTTGGCAAGGTATTAGAATTCTTCTTGAAAGGGACCTGGCCTCCCCTTCATTCAAAGTGTTGTGGGTCCTTAGACTCACTCAAGTCTGGGAAATGATTGAGGGACCATGGCTATTCTGGTGATTTGAGTTAAACTGCTATTCACCTGACCTAGAATTTATCTGTTCCTACAGATTAACTAAATCTTTAGTAGGTTTATTATCTACTTCACTCCTAGGGACACTATGACTAAGCAGCCAGTTCCGTATGTCCATACAAGTCAGGCTATTACGATTACTATTTTGCCTCTGCTATCCATTATTGTAAGACATCCACCTTGTCTTTGTCGATTGAGTGCAGCCACTTGACCCTACCACCATGGGGTCCAGTCAGCCCCACTGTAGTTAGGTATTTTAATTCAGTTAGGGGAGCTTCCACCGTCATGTCTGATTTACATAAAATGGCAATCGCGGCAGTCTTCGAGGATCCTGGAGCTCCCTTCACAAATTTATTTCTCACAGTTGTGGTAAAATGTCTGTCCTCTGAACGTTCTGTGTGTGGATTTGAGGGCCTAACCAAATAAATCCACTCTAGCACACCAATTTCCCTAAGCCCGTGGACCCCCTCTTCTACTGTACACCAAGACAGGTCTGGCAATTGAACTTGATTTAGTGTAGGCCACTGCATCAGCCATGCTTCAGCAATCTAGCCAAACAAACTATCAGGTCCTTTCCTAACTTCTTGAGCTGAAACACTGAATGACAAGTCTGTGCTCAGTGGACCCATATCAATAAATTCAGATTGATCCATCTTTATGTTCCTGTCTTAGACTCAAGATCTGTCTTTTTATTTCCCATGGCCTCTGGAGTCCTGTCCCATTGGTGGCCAGGACAGTAGATAACTGTTACTTGGGCAGGGTCTCCTAGAGCCTCCAAATTTTCAGGCTCACGTTTTATTTCTTGATTTGCTGTGGCGAGGAGGCCTTGTTTTTTCCACAGAGCCCTGTGAGCATGTAGAACCAGATGAGCGTACCGACTGTCAGTGTATAAGTTCTCTTCCTTCCCTGCAGCCTGGTGAAGGGCTCTTCCCAAGGCTATCAACTCTGCCCTTTGGGCCAAAGTACCTCGGGGTAGAGGACCAGCATCCAACACGTCAGTCAGAGTCCCTACCACATATCCAGCCCTTCTTTTCTCTCCCATCATGTAACTGCTTCCATCTGTGTATAGTTCAACTTCTGGGTCATCGAGGGGAACATCAGAAAGATGACCCTGGCTAGAATAGACCTCTTTGATGATTTCTAAAGTCATGTTGATGTGGGCCCTCCACAACAGGCAGCAGCATGGCTGGATTCTAAGTGGCCACCACCTGCAAAGTTACATTCGAAATAACAAGATGGCCTGATATTTCCCCATCAGTTCTGCTGTTAACCAGAATCCTCCCTTCTGTCCTAGTGGGGGTAGGACTACATGAGGGGTATGCGGCATCACTCGCTGTCCCAGACTAAACTTCTCTGCTTCCTGGAGCAAATCACAGGCGGTAGAAGCTGCCCACGGGCCTGGAGCCACCCACGAGCACGGCACCTAACTGTTTTGAAAAGTAAGCAACTGACCACTTGGTGGGTCCTACAGTTTGGGTTGGGACCCCGTGGCCACTCCCTGCTTCTCATGCACAAACAGTTCAAAAGGCTTTTTGAGACTGGGGGGTCCTAGAGCAGGGGCTGTCGTTAGTTTATGTGTAATCTTTTCAAAGGCGTGCTGGCACTCAGATGTGCAGGGCAGAGGCTCCTTTTCTGCTGTTTTTAATGCCACATACAGAGGTTTAGCGATCAGCCCATATCCTGGTTTCCAAACGGGACAGGACCCAGCCATTCCTAAAAACCCCCACAGTTGTCGCTTACTTACTGGTGACTTTCCTCAGACAATTGCTTCCTTCCAATCAGGTAACACCGCTCTTTGTCCCTGGGAAATCTGGAACCCCAGATACTTGAGGTTGTGAAATTTGGGCTTTTTTGTGGAGACTTTATAACCACATTTAGCTAGATGATTTAAAACACGTATAGTGTTTCGGTGTGAGTCCTCTTTAGTTTATCTGGTCACCAATATACATACATCACCCACATACGGTAAGGTGATTCTTCCTTTCGGTTCTAACACCCTCAAGTCTCATGCCAGAATTTCTCCAAATACTGTGCCAAAGCCAAGCCAAGTGCCATCGAGTCGGGGAATTCTTATATCTTTTTACCCAAACATGTCATGTCAGATGTCTTTTTGTCCCAGTCTCAGCGTCTATCGATTCAAAGGCCAGCAAAGGCTGTGATTCTGGCTGTAAAGGTGCGTCAGAAAAATGCGTCTTTCAAGTCCAGCACAAAAAACCACATACGGTTCCCAGGGATGGTGCTCTCTGACCCCAGGCCCCTTCTTCTGAGTCTTCAATCTTAGGACCCTCCTGGAGTGTCTGCAATTCGTCTTGTGGGGGCCTACACTTGGAGCACTCCCATTTCTAATGTCACCGTTTTTGCAGCAGGCACAATGATCTGTCTGCAAAGACTGCCCTTGAAATAGCCTTTTCTGTTCACGGGTTGCCCCCTGCCCTCATCTTTCCCTGTTTGCCTCTTATCCCCTGTTTGTCAACTGAGAAAAGAGCAGCTGCCCACAGTGCTGACATGTGTTTTTGTTTTTGCTTTTCTTTTGTTCAGCAGCCTGGGCCCAGGAATTAAAAACCTTAAAGGCTATTTCAAGCAGCTGTCCTATAGGCATCCTAAGACCCCTTTCAAGTTGCTGTAATTTTTTTTTTCAAATATCAGGGGGCACTCTGAGAGATGAAGGTTGTATTCAGCAATCTAGTATTATTGGCATCTTTAGGGGTAATGTCAGTGTATTGGCGAAATGCCTCAGTGACTCTTTCAAGAAAGGTTGAAGGAGCCTCCTTTTCTTCCTGTATAACTTCTCTAATTTTATTTAAACTTTTTGGCTTTGGAGCCCCATTTCTTAGTCTAAAAATAACACAGTCTGATAGTGTTGAAGCCTATCCTTTCCTTCCTCAGTGTTACAGTCCCACGCAGGCTCAGCCACGGGGACCTCTGCCAGGCCAGCTGGGAGATCCTCACTAGCGGGGTCTAAATTTTGTAACCGATCAGCCTCTTTGCACGCCTCCTCAGCATCTCTTGCCTCTTTGGTGCCTTGGAGCCTCTTTGCGTCCCTCTTTGGTGCTCCTTGGATGTTAGCGGTGCACTGAGGAGAACGGAGTGCAGCTGAGCCCTGCAGCCTCAGGTGCCCGTCAGAGTCTGCCCCGCTGGTACTTCTCTCGGGGGGTATTGCCTGCCCAGAGCCCAGAGGTTCCCTCACCAATAACAGTACCCCGTCGAGCATGAGACGGGTAGGCCATACCTGCAGTTGAGTCCTCCCTTCCTCTGACCACAGCCTGTGCACCCCGTGGCAAGTCTGTCCCTTTGGAGGTGTCCAGGGAGGCCACTGGCTGTCAATTTCTGTCTCCCACTCTGCTGTCACTTGAGACTGATGGAGGAGCAGATGGGGGCATCCACCCCCCAAGGAGGAGACTGTTTTTTGCAGAATCCTGTAAAATTTTCTTACTCAATTTATTTCCTTGAAACAGAATAGATTCATGTTGTTTCACAGACTGGTACAGAGACTTAAGTGTTTGAACATAGGGACCTCATCCCACTTTCCTTCACTTTTACAGACCGAGTCTGGCTGTAAGATGGTGTTAAATTTCAAAGACCTCATAACAGGCCAAGTTTCCGATCTCCCAAGATATATTGGAGCCATACATCATTACACAAATAAATCATCTTTTTCTTACTCATGGATTCACAACTGTGCTTTTTCCATTTACCTAAGATGCACCCCAAAAGGGCGCCTGAAGGAATGGATGAGGCTCTTCGCAAGTGAATTGCTGGGGATGGCTGAAGCCTTTCGTACTTTGCTTGTTAGAGAGTGCTTCCCTTGTCTTTTCAGTCAAGAAATTCAAAACGTATCAGACCTCCACTTTTTGCTTTACTGCACCAGGCAGTCCCTGAGCTGTTCTTGGAAGGAAGACCAAAGCTGCCAGACTGGTTTTGTGAGCTAAACCTGTCTATGGTCCTGGGCTGATTTCTTACGCTATTTTCCTGTAACTCTACCAATCCCTTTACCTTCACAGTCCAGCATTTTCTGGCCACATTCACACAACATTTCCCAGCTCCATTCAAACAGCTGGCTCCTCACACACAGCTGTTCAAACCACCCGAAAGGGGAACACTTGGAGGTGATCAGCCTCCTCTAAACCAGAGGTGGTCCCCACTCACACCCAGACCAGGCCCTAGGGACTTGCAGGGGTCTAAACCAGGTGGGTCCCACTCATGGAACTAGCAATGTTGGAAACAGTCCAACCCAGGGACAGGTTTTCCCCCAAATCTGACACATCAGCACGGCCCTGAGTGCCACAGGAAGGGGAGCCAGAGACCCAGCACCCCACAGGGATTTCCAGGTCCTGGTTTATTCACCTCAGTCACAGCAGCTGGTGACCGGCAGTGCTGAGTGGAGAAGAAAGGGCACCACCCCTTCACAAGCTAGGCAAAAAGGGGGCTGCCCTTTCTGGGACACCAGGATTTGTAACCGCAATCGCGGATCCGTGCCACCTGTCTGCAAAGCCAATACGGAGACAGGAGGTGAAGTGATTAAATGAGGACATTCACTGAGTGCCGGCACACAAGAGGCAAGGGGGACTCAGCTCTTCCAAAGCTTGGCTGCCTGCGTAGGCTAAGCCTGGAGGTTATATAGGTTGCTTAAGGAGGGCTGGGGGATGTTAGTTAATATTTTTCCTGGTCCACACAAATAAGTCTTTCAATGTTTCAATAATATTTTTTGTGGGGGTCTCCATGGCTCCAACAAGCTGGGGCTTGATAACCATCCAGCTACCTGGTGATTCGGTTCAGTAGGATCAGAGAATAACTGAAAGGGATAAACAGAGCAATTAATCAATGTTTCTGAGAGGAAACAGTCGTCTGACTTACAACCAGTACAAGGTAAATTCTAACTGATGGCGGAAATCAGGCTCTCAGGCTCAGTACTTATAACACGGTTGTCCTGACTACCGTCTAACCACTGTTGTCTTAGCTATTCTGCTACTGTTTGTAGTAAGACAGAGCCAGGCTGGCCAAGGCCTCCCTTTCGGGTGGGCATGCAAAATTGATTTGGGTTATGTATTTTTCGCTTAATCACTATTTTTTAAAAAAGAAAATGTCCTGTACCGCACTTTGGTGAAAGGTGTCTGGGGTCTTCGAAGCTGGCAGGCTGCTGTCTAAGGAGCATCAGTTGGTCTCAATTGACCTGAAGCAGAGGAGAACAAAGGACATCAAAGACAGGACAAAAGTATGAGCAGAAGAGACAGCAGGGCTGTGTGAACCAGAGACTCCATCTGCACAAGACCAGCAGAGCTAGACTGCGCCTGGCCACCACCAAGGACTGCCTTGCGAGGGCACACAAGGTGTAGTCGCTGACACAGAGGCAGAGAATGGAGGTGAGGATCTAGAATTCCACTGTAAGACCGGACTTGATGGTCCGACGTCCTGGGGTCCCCAGAGAACATGGCCCCTCGACTCATGGCTAGTGCACAAACGAAAGCAGTGCCAAACAGTTCTCAGTGAGTGTGGCTGCTGTGGCCTGAGTCTGTCTTTACCAACCAAAGAGGACAAGTGGAAGCTGTCATCTTTAATCCTCATGTACAAGTAGGAGAGGCTTTGAAGCCTTGACAGATTAGAAGGTAGCTGGGATCACACCGAGTGAAGGAAGTAACAACCTGTAGTGGGACAGAGACCAACACTGCCAGATGACACCGAGAGCTCAGAGCTTTTCTAAATATAACCCAGGTTTTGAAGGTCAGGGAGTCTACGCTGTACTCCCTCTCAAGGTAGTCACTGGTGGCGCCCAGGCTCCATCGAGTCCTGGTCTCCCGTGGTCTCCTCCCGGACAAAAAGTGGACCGGGTTATAAGATGGTAAGTTGCAGGAGCTGTTCTGTTACAGCAACGAGATGGCAGGGTGGAGAGGAGGGGACAGTAGTTGGCTGTATGAATATGGGAAGGACGGGGGAAAGCAAGGAGATGTCACATGGAGGGGAGCGCAGCTAGGGGTACAGAGAGCTGTGTGTACACAGTTTCAGCAAATAATTGACTTGGATTGTAAACTTCCACTTAATTGCAATAAAATAAACATAAAACAAGCAAAAGCCAGCCAAGGCCAAGTGCCATCGAGTCGGATCCGACTCATGGTGACCTCAGGCCAATACCCATGTCCTCTAACTTTAAGGTATCTCAGGGTAAATGTCAAGTGCCAGTCCTCTTGTCACCTACCACAAGGGGACATTGATATCAAACTGGTCAAGGAACAGCCTCAAAGCCTCTCCTACTTGTGGCTGAGGGGTTAGAGGTAGCACGTCCTCCTTGCCCTCTGTGGTTGGTAAAGACAGACTCAGACCACAGCAGCCACACGTCCTGAGAACTCTCAGCGTCTTTCCTCCCCTAGTCCATCGAAAGGTTGTAAGACAGTCAAATTGGATTATCTTTTTTGGAGGGGGAGGGCAAGGGACTGAAACTCAAGTGACGCAAAATTAACCATTCTAAAGCAGCGGGTTCAGTGGTGCTTAGTACTTTTTTGGTGCTGTGCAGCTGCTATGTTTAGCACAGTTGCAAACATCTACCAACCCAGAAGAAACCCTCCAGCCTGTCACCCCCCCGTTCTCTTCCCCCCGCAGCCCTGGCACCCACCCTAAGCTCTTCTCCATGACCTCTGTTGGCATTGCCACACATTTGTCTGAGACCCCACAGTGGAACTCTGTATCGGTCATATCTGGTACCTCTGCTGTTCCCACACCTCTTCCTGGTCTCCTTGCTCCGCTGTGGACCTGATACCTGCTCCACCGTTCCTGAACACAGACACATTCCCGTTGCGGAGCTGTGGGCCCCTACCAGAACCCTTCAGGAAACAACGGCTCAGACTCCACTGGCCATAGAAATGGATTTGATCCCTTGAAGACAGGCATGAGAGTCTGGTGCCCTAGTCTCTCTCCCTGGTTGCCAGACCCCTGCCAACACCTCCCTGTGGTGCCAGCTGGTGGGGAGCACCAACCAGCAGTAGAGACCCCAGACTTTCCTCCCCTTGAGGTGCAGCAGGAGATTCAGGTGTCCAGGGACCATGGGAGGCTGGCTTCCACGTATAGTGGGGACCATGTCTGTCCATGATTAAAGCTAACGTACTGCTATTAGAGTCTTAGGGGCTCCTCAGGGTGACCAGTGGTTACATGCTTGACTATGGGCACAAAGGTTGGTGATCTGAACACAGCTAGAGGCATCTCGGAAGACACACCTGGCTGTTTGCTTCTCAGGGCTGCCTGGCACAGGTACGCTCAGTGCACATGGCGGGCTGGGGCTTGGAATTCACTGTGCAGCAACTCACAACAAGAAGTAATCTTGTGAGCACAATAAGCTTTGAAAACTGTTCTCACTAGACAGAAGCCAGGAGCTCTTCTTCATCTCACATCAGCCTTTTCCGGGGGAGCAGAGGCCCTCACATCAGCCTTCTGGGGGGGGGCAGGGCCTCCCTGGGCCGCGGTAACGTGCAGACTGTGGTACACAGGTCTTAGCTGGGGTCACACTCCTTTTCACAAGCTCCTGGCATCTCTGTGGCTACTCCTCTGAGATGACACGTGCGGCACCTGGAGACTAAATGGGAACAGTGGCCAGAATGAGAGCAGGCTGACCTGCTTCCTCCCAGGGAAGAAGCCAACTTCCAAGGCCAGGCAACCCCTGCCCCTCAGCTGACAACAGGGGGCTGACTAGACAGAGAGGTGCGCAGGGAGGTGGGAGGAGGCAGCCGCAGGCTGAAGCAGAGACACAGCGGGTTGATGAAAGAACTAGAAGCTCTCAGCTTGGCTGGGGAGCACTGCGGAAGTGGAGCAGGGGACAGACGGGCCCTGTTCCTGCTCCCAGCCCTCCCAGGGGAAGCCCTGTCCCCTCTGGGAATCCCTCCACCTATGAGTGGAGTGGGAACACCGTATTTGCCCTGTCCGCACACTAGGACACTACTGGGGCACTGTTGTCCCTCTCTTGGCCCCTCACCCCACTCTGACACAAGAGCAGAGGCCATTTCTCTGCCGAGCCTGGGCTGCTGCAGATGCGACCCCGGCAGAGCCCTGGAAAGGCACGGGCTCTTTGTTGCTGTCCTGTTCTCTGCTCACGGTCACCTCCCGTCCTGCCTGGCCCTGAGTGTCTGTAAAGGGTGCTGGGGGACGAGGACCAGGTGGTGGTGAGGGCCGCAAAGCACGGTGCACCTGACCTAACTGTTGGGTGGCAAACATTTTATTTTATACTCATAAATTATATGTGTATTTCCCACAATTAGAAAAGCAAACCATGCCAAGCAGCCTGCTAGAAACAGAGGCAGACGAGTCACTCTGACCCTGTCACTTCAGCCAACCTCCCAACACATCAGCTGGGCCAACTGAGAACAGCACCATCCCCAGTGTGACCCGGCCCACACTGCTGAGCCCCAGACCCCTGAGTCAAGGACATCATTACAGTACTGAGTAGCTGAATCAAGTGCTGTATTCACTGGCTGGTTTTCTTAGATCGAGACAGCCAGGTCCTTCTTCCTAGTCTTAGTGTGGAAGGTCTCCTAAAACCTGTCCATGGTCGGTGACTTATGGTATTGGAAGCACCCGTGACGTAGCTTCAAGCATCACAGCAACACACTGTCCACCACCTTATGACCCACTGACAGCAAAGATGTCACTGGGAGGACTGAGATAGAGTGACTCAAGCCATGGTATTGTTGAGTTAGCTGCATGCACATGGAAGCTGGACAGTAAATAAGGAAACTGGAAGAAGAATTGCTGCATTTTAACTACGGTATTGATAAAGAATATTGAATGTACCACAGATGCCAGAAGACCAAACCTGTCATGGAACAATGTCCCTTAGAAGCAAGGAAGGTGAGATGTCATCACATGGCCTCTGGATATGCTGCCACGAGGGATGAGTCACTGGAGAAGGACACCGTGCCTGGTAAGGCAGAGGGTCAGTGAACACCCAGGAAGACCCTCGACGTGGTGGATTCACACAGCTGCAGCAATGGACTCAGCATGGGAATGACTGGGCAGAGCCCACAGCATCTGGGTTGTCATGACAGCGCTGAACAAAGTGACAGATCAGCCTAACAGGTGGCACGAAAGATGGACAGGAGGAGACCCCCTGATGCACAAGCCAACGTCTCACCACCCAGACTGACGCTGACAGGTGACACAGAAACATCAATGGGAGAAGGTGCCGTGACGCACAAGCCAATGTCACACCACCCACACTGATGCTGACAGCAACGAGCAATTAGCTTTTATTGTGTTACAGCACAGAGATGTCAGGGCCCGCTTGTTACAGCAGCGGAGTGCATCCCGTCTTGACAAGGATCACAGGCCCTCTACCTGCTGCGGTGACTCACAGACCCGAGAAGGAAGGTGATACATGAAATGAAATATAGGAAAAGCAATTATGGAATAGAAAGACTCCTGCACCTTCTGGAAGCCGAGACTCTGATAAAGGCCAATGGCGGAGTACTGCACCCCACTAGTGCTGAGAACGACCTCACTGTAGCCCTGGTCCCGGGCAAACTGGAGAACCATCCTGACCAGGGCTTTGGCCATCCCCTGACCGCGGTGCTCCAGGGCCACAGAGAGATGGAATAGCTCCAGCTGCTTCCTGCCCGAGGTCAGCTCCTTCACTGGCAGACAGCCCACCGTGCCCACCACCCGCCCCTCAGACTCGGCCACCCAGAAGCAGGCACCCGGCTCACTGAGGTAGGTCTGGGTGATGTCAGACATGTCTGTGTTCAAAGACCTGGCTACGTATTTGGTCCAGGGACACTTGGCAAGGAACCTCAGGACAGCAAGAAGAGCAAGGCTGGCCATGAGGGACAGGAACCAGGAGCCAGAGACCAGGAAAAGGGCCAGGGGCCCCCCAAGTAAGAGCACGAGGGTTCGGGGCAGCCTCAGCATGTAGCGGAAGGTGGCGGCGGCGTGCTCAGTCATGCCTGCAGAGAACAACTCCACGACCTCTGGGCGGTCGCTCTCCTGGTACTTGCGGATGCGGTAAGGAGCCATGGGCACACCTCTGTGTCTGAGATCTCCGTGTCCACAGGAGACAGCTGGGCAGCCCTGGGGGGGGGAGAGAGGAAACCGGTGAGTGCCTGCTGTCCCTCCACCCACAGCTCCCAGCCTCCCAGGACCAGGGACACCCTGCTCAGTGATGTGTCCTTCTTTGCCCCAGAGGAAGCAGGCAACCAACTGGGGGAAGGGGGCAGGGAAAAGACCTGCATTTGAGTTCTGGCTCCATGCCTTTCTATCTGTGACATGGTAGAACAGAGTGAGCAAACCTGTCTCCTAAGTTAAGCATAAAAAAAAAAATAGACACAAAGCACTGGCACGAGATCAGTGTTTCATACTTTTAATTCCCTCCTCCCCACCCTTTTTGCTGTTTTATCAGCTCTGTACCTTCCAGGTAGGTTGAGGCACCATGCAGACCCCAAGGCCCTCAGTCCCTCTCCCAGGGACCACAGGTCACAGAAAGCCTGTGTTTGCAGACACACGTTCCGACAAACACTCCCTCCCTTAATCACGAACTCTGGAGCAGCTGAGCTGGCATAGGAAGCAAACGCCAGAAGTGGCCTGGTCCTGAGGGACAGAAGACGCTGCCGGGACGCCGGGTGCACACTCAGAGCACACCTTTCCTCCCGAGTCCTCACACTTGCCACCGCAGGGCCTCGAGTGTCCTGGGAGCCTGCCTGCCTCCAGGAGAGACCGTGCAGGGCCGCCCTCCCTCCTCAGTGAGGCCCGGGGCCGTCGGTCTACACTCGGGCTTTCCTTCCTTCCCAGGAGTGGCCTTCTGCATTTGGGTGGCTTTCCTGTCAGAACCCGAGTTGACTTTGTGACAGCCGAAGATTCATCTACTCAGTGAGCAAACAGTGGGTGAGCGCCTGCCGTGGGCCTGGCCTGTGCCCACTCTAAGGGACACCAGATGCTGGAGGCATGGCTATCACCACCAGGAGAGGACCAGATGGGGCTCTGGGAGGGATGGATGGTGAGTCACCCACTTCCAGAACAGCATGATTGACCCACTGGATTTGGTAGGGCTTTCGTACTGCACGTATTGACTGGTCACCAAAAGCTGCCCTAAGTAACGGAGGTCATCTAATGGCTTGTGAAAGGCCCCTCAGTGGTGTGACCAGAAGGTTTGCTGTTCCAACCCACCCAGTGGGGCCAGGAAGGAAAGGCCTGGTGATGCCCTTCTGTGGGATCACAGGAGGAAGACTCCACGGAACAGTCCTGCTCTGTAACGCACAGACTGCTATGAATCGTCTCAACGCCAACAGGTTCATGGCTTCTCAAATTGCAAATGCAGAAGTAGAGACAGAGTGGCCTTGAGGCCGATGGAGTAGGTTTCCTGCTGTGACGTGTGCTGGGTGGGTTTTGTCCAGGACAGGCTGAGCTCACAGGACATAAGACACTCACCGGGCATGATTAAGGCCATGTGCTTCCTTGTTCAGGTTGTTGATCTTAGGTGCTTTCGAGTCACTTCTGACCTACATCGACCCGATGTCTGACAGAACGAAGCACTGCCTCGGCTTGCGTCATGCCCACAGTTGGTTCTGTACCCAACCTGTTGTTGCAGCGCTGTGTCAGACCACCTCGCTGAGGGTCTGCCTGTTTTTCTCTGACCCTCTGCTTTACCAAGCATGGTGTCCTTCTCCTGGGAGTCATCCCCCCAATAACATGTCCAAAGTATGTAAGATGTAACCTTACCATCCTTGCTTCTAAGGAGCACTCTGGTTGTACTTCTCCCAGGACAGATCTGCTTGTTCTTTGGCCGCTGATGGTACGTTCTATATTCTTCTCCAACACCACAATTCAAAGGCATTAGTTCCTCTGTCTTTCTTGTTCACTGTCCAGCTATCCCATGCATATGATGTCATTGAAAACACCATGGCTTGGGTGAGGGGCACCGTAGTCTTCCAGGTGACATCTTTGCTTTTCAACACTGTAAAGAGGTCCTTTGGAGCAAAGTTTCCCAATCCAGTGTGTCTTTTGATTTCTTGATTGCTGCCTCCGTGAGTGCTGATTGTGGATCTCAACAAAATGAAATCCTCGACAACCTCTATCTTTTCTCCGTTTATTATGATGTTGTTTACTGGTCCAGTTGCAAGGATTTTTGTCTTCTTGATGGTGAGCTGTAACCCACCCTAAAGGCTCTGGTCTTGGATCTTCATCCATCTCATCTTTATTTTCTGCAAACGAGGTTGTGTCATCTGCATAAGGCAGGTTGTCGATGAGTCTTCAGTCCTAATGCCCTGTTCTTCTTCCCAGAGTATGCTTCTCTGATTATTTGCTTGGCCTGCAGACTAAGTATGACGAAAAGATAGAACCCTGATGCACATCTGTCTTGATTTTCACCCCTTGTTCTGTTGGAATGACTGCCTCTTGATCCATGTACAGATTCCTCACAAACACAGTTAATTGTTCTGAAATTCCCACTCTTCATAGAGTTTTCCGTAGTGTGTTATGATCCACACAGTTAAACGCCTTTGCATAGTCAATAACACACAAGTAAATGACTTTCTGGTATTCTCTGCTTTCAGCCAAGATCCATCAGACATCAGCAATAATATCCCCGGTCCCAAGTCCTCTTCTGAATCCTGTCTAAACTTTTGGCAGTTTCTTGTCAATATACTGCTGCAGCTGAAGGAAGATCGTCAGCAAAATTTTACTTGTGTGTGGTATCAGTGACAATGTTCGATAATTTTGGCCTTGGCTTGATCACCCTTTTGGGGAATACGCACGAACACAGATCTCTTACAGTCGGTTGTCCGGGTGACTGTCCTCCAAATCTCTTGGCATAGACGCCAGAGCACTTCCGGCGTTGCATCCGTTTATTGAAACGTCTCAGTTGCTTGCCATCAGTTCCTAGATTTGGCAATGTCGTCAACGCAGCTTTGGCTTCTGCCTTCGGCACAATTGCGCTCTAATCACATGCTCCCTCTGGAAATGGTTGAACATCGACCAACTTTTTTGATACAATGCCTGTGTATTCTTTCCATCTTCTTTTGATGCTTCCTGGAATGTTTAAAATTTTCCCTATAGCATCCTTCCCTATCACTACTCAAGGCTTGCATTTTTTTCCTCAGTTCTTTCACCTTGAGAAGTGCAGGGCTGGTTGAGCTTTCTGTCTCCAGCTCGCTGTAGGAGCCACTGTAGCCCTTTGTCTGCTCAGCAACCCCTTGAAATCTTTAGTTCCCTTCTTTTACTTCATCATTTCCTCTTTTGCTTTAGTTACTGGGCATTCAAGAGCAGGTTTCAATGTCCCTTCTGATACCCAATTTTTTTATTTTCTTCAGTTTCAGTTTGAACTGCCATGTGAGCTGTTGATGGTCTGTTCCGTAATCGGCCCCTAGGCCTGTTGTGAGTGCTGACACTGAGCCTTTCCATTGTCTCTTTCCAGAGATGAAGGTGACTTGATTCCTGTGTACTCCCTCTGGTGAGGTCTGTATGTGTACTCACTATTTATGTGGAAGAAAAAAGGCATTTGCAATGGACAAGTCACTGCAAAATTCTGCAGTCATCTCCAGCATCATTTCTATCACCAAGGCCATATTTTCCAACTATCAGTCCTTCTTCTTTGTTTCCAACTTTTGCATTCCAATTGCTATTAATTGTCAGTGTGTCCTCACTGCATGTTCAATCCGTATCAGGCTGCAACAGCTGGAAAAGCACCCAGGTTCTTCGTCTTTGGCCTTACTGGTTGGTGGAAGCATTTGTGTAATGATCACATTAATTGTTCTTCCTTGTAGGCTTAAGGACATTGTCCTATGACTGACAGCACTGTAGTTCAGGACAGATCTTCAGATCTTCTTTTTGATGATGAAGGCAACACTGTTGCCTTCAGGTTGTCATCCCTGGAACAGCAGACAGTATGATTATCTCATTGAAAATGACCAGTGCTGGTCCGTTTCCGCTCACCTCAATTATTCACATTCAGTTTTTGCATTTTCAAATTTTCCTAGATTCATACCGTGTACATTCCACATTCTGGTTATTAATGGATGTCTGCAGCTGTTTCTTCTCATTTTGAGTCATGGCACATCAACAAACGAAGGTCTCCAAACTTGACTCCATTGCGCCATTGAGGTGACTCTACTTTGAGGAGGCAGCTCTTCCCAAGTCATCTTTTGAGTACGTTGCAACCTGGGTGCTCACCTCCTGGCATTGTATCTGACAATGTCCCCCTTCTATTCATAAAGCTTTCCCTGGCTAATTCTTCTCAGAAGCAGGCTGCCGGGTCCTTCATCCTAGTCTGCCTGAGTCCGGAAGCTCAGCTGAAATCTGCCCTCCGTGGGCGACTCTGCTGCCATGTGAATACCAGTGGCCTAGCTTCCAGCATCGCAGAAACACAGAGGCCTCCACAGCACGAGACAATGACAACACACTGGGGCTTCTTGTTTATCACAAGCAGGAAATCTAAGGCATATGCTCCAGCTTTCAAACTCTCCGGGGGTGTCAGAATGGACTTGTTCAGTCTGAAGTTCACTCACAGTTTCTGAGGACTACATGGACATTTAATAAACAGGAACCACAGGAGCCAGCCAAACAGAAGCCACAGACAGGTCATCTTAAAAGGGGCCACGACCCATTCTACTCAGATGACCTTGTATTGATTTTAGTCCTGGAAGCCCTGGTGTCGTAGTGGTGAAGAGTTCAAATCCACGAGGTGCTGTTCTGAAATTTTAGGGGAGAGTTCTACTCTGTCTTATTGGGTTGCTATGATTTGGAATCCAGTTGACAACAGAGAGTTTTATTTTTGGTTATTCGTCCTCCTAGTTCACTGTGGAGTGCCTGGTGTGTTAAAAGTTTCTCAGTGACCTTTTGATGTACAATTGTTCCCTATTAGCCTAAAACAGCAGAGGGAGAAGGAGAATCAGCAGTGCAGGAGGAAGTGGAGTGTGTATCCAAGTGTCACCACGAACAACAGCCTCCCAGCCTGGAAGACCAGAACTAGATAATCGTTGTCTACTACTACTGAATGTTTTGATTAAAGAGTCTATGGAGGAATCCTCATCTGGGAGTGAAACCCCAAATCCTCACGGAATTCAGGCTTTCTGGAGCCATCGATAGTGGGTGATCCCCTGAGATCACTGCCTACAGGAATCTTTAAACCTTAAGCTGAAATGCTACCCCTGAAATTGGAAAACCAGCGTGACTTGAGACCCTCCCCCCCAACACCAGGAGGAGGAGAGAGAATCACGGCAACACCAGCCCAGGCCGATTCCCGTGAGGGGGAGACCAGACGCATCTCCACCCTCCAACCTGGCTGCCACTCCTGACCCCAGCCCCCCTCCCACAGCAGTCTCGTTTCTCTGCTGTCGTGGCTACTCGGAATTCAGAGACCGCACTCACGGTGATGGGGCTCCTCACGGCGGTTAGCAGGCGACAGCGCTGGCTCAGGGTCCACGTGGATCTGACGGGAGCCCCTTGGTGCACAGTCCTACAATCGGAACAGCTTCCTCTGGACAGAGCTGACTCAACAGGAGCAGGTGTTTGATTCTGAAACGTGAGGTGAACTCCTTATTTGAAGAAAATGAGAGAAGTTGTCTTGTTGGTTTTCAGGAAGAAATGATATTTTCCAAGTTAATGTAAACCAGATTGGACCTTGACCTGCCTAGAGTTACCCTGAATTCCTAAGACACCAGGCCTGCAGTGACGGCACTGGAGCTGGTGTGGACAGTGACCTCTCATAGTCTTCTCACTACCCCTCTGCCACACGGCCCCTCAGTGCACACTGTGACGCCCTTGAGGCCCCTTCCTCCTTCTCACCCTGTTCCCCTCCAGGCTGAGCTAGATCCCCCAGGACTGTCCACAGTGAGATGGTATGCAAAGTATTAACATGTGAACTTTTTAAAATACTCTTCCCTGTTCACAGGGCAGTCACATGTGGTGTCACCTCCCATGCTAAATGCCACATTGTTGTAGCTGAATCCCCATAAAACTGGCCCAAATCAGTGGCCTTACAAAGCCTAGCACCAACTGAGACCACACCGAGTGACTGTCACATGCTCAGACAACCAGGCTGGGTTGGGAGCATCAGTGTTCTTGGGTCACAATGACAGCTCTGACTGGAGTGCAGTAGAAGGTTCCAGAAGTGAATGACAATAGCGTTTGGGCCGTGTAGGTGCACTGATCCACGTCGGCTGGCTTCTACATGTTTTTTTATCATTATGCCGGACTGCAGGGATATTTTTTATAAAAAAAAATCAATTTCTGCTGAAACACAGTACAAAAGTTTTATAGAACATCACTTGGCCATCACCCTCTTCGACACATCACCCCATGTGGTCTGCTCTCCTGTCACTCTCCAGAGACACTCTTGCCTGTTTATTCCTTTTGAAGGAGTCCCTGGCCTTGCTGCCCCAGGCACGGGAGGCTGCCCTCAAATCCAGAGCAGCTGCTTCCAGTTTGCAGAGCGTCCCAGGGCCCAAGTCCTGACCCAAACAGCACGTCTAGAAAAATAGTCAGCTAGCCAGTTGTGACCATTTAGGTAGTGTGTGAACTTGGCAGGCTGTGATTCCTGGTGGTTTGGCAGATATTGTGGAGTGATCTCCTACTTGTGGTCCCTGGGGGTGTGGCCTTCAAAAATATATATGGTTTTCTGGCAAAGCCGGCTCTCTCTGGAGCTGGTATCTGACTTCATTATCTGACCTCTGGTTCTTCGGACTTGACCCTACCATCTGACCTGCAGATTTTGGAATTCATCAGCTCCTGCAGTGACATGAGCAGCAGCCTGGCCTCTGACCCACCGATCTGGGGTTTGTCAGCTCCTACGTCCACGTGAGTCAGGAGAAGCCTCCAGCCTGCCACCTGACACGTGAATTCGGGACCTACCAGCCTCCCCGAGCGTGCCTTTTTATTTCCCAGTGACCTGGTTAAACACTAGATTAGCTTTTGTGTTGCTGCTTAATAATTTTACTGTGCTGAAATATAGACACAATAAAGTATAAATTTCCATCTTAAGTGTACAGTCCATTTACATTAATGACAGTCACCAAATTTTGTTACCACCACCATGACATGTTTGCAAGCGGATAGTTTCCTGAATTGGGTCTGAAGTCTGGCTGGCCTTGAAGGCACCGGTGACTCAGCCTCCCACAGTGAAGACGGCGTTCCTAATCCATGGTTTGAGGAAGCAGTAGAAATACAAAAGTACCAACTTATGCCGACCGCAGGGATCAGCCTAGGAGACACTCTGCGGAGTGCAATAGCTGACACACAGAAATGACGAGCACTGCGTGATCGCACTGACACGAAATGTCCAGAACAAATGCAAGCAGACTGACATTTATTAGTTACCAAGGGCAGATGGGTGAGAGAACTGGGAGAGAGTGCTTCAGGGGTGCTGGGCTCTGTCTGGGAGGAAGAAAAACATCTGGAAATGGATGATGGTGGGACAGCACAACAGGGCGAGTGTCATTAATGTCACCAGATGGTACACTTAAAATGGTCCAAATGACAACTTGTATTATACGTATTTCACTGCAATAAAATAATTAAAGAACCACAACAAAAACACAGACTCTAGCTTAACTACTTCACTGGCCAGTGAAAGGAAACTCAATGTCCTCACATTGTTACCAACTTCATGATTAGACCTCAGGCTTCAGGTTAAACACGTGATTTTGCTAAAGAAATGGGAAGTGAAGGGTGAAGTCAGCATTCCAGATTGAATCACGCCCCCCTCCTTCCCAGCTCCGGGGACACCACAGCCGCCTACTCCTGCCCCGGGCTGCGGCTGGCCTTTCCCTGCCACCCCTCCTTGCAAGGAGACCCCCGCTTCATCTGTGTCTGCACTCCCTGGGCCTGTAGGACCCGCAGAACACACTTCAGACAAAGCGGTCTCTCTGTCGCTTGTTCTCTCTCTCTCTCTCTCTGTCCCTTGGCCTGTTGGCTGGCAGTGCAGTTATTAATTGTTGATGTTAGCTGGTGCCCAGTGCACCGCGACTCACTGCAATGACCTCAGCCCAAATGCCAGGCCGCCAGTGGGCCAAGGCAGCAGAGGAGGCGGATGCTTTCCTATGGTCCCTCTTACAACCCAGACCCGAAAAAAGAAGTGACTCCATTGTATATGACAATCAAGGGCCCTGAACTTCAAAGACAAAGTTGAGGAGTTGAACCGAGTGGAAGGAGAAAGGAGGGAAAGTTCAGAAGCAGCCAAGATCTGCCGGATGTGACCACCAGCATCCTGCAGGCTGGGTGGCCTGGAAGGCCCAGTGGGCTGAAGGGCCCTGAGTATCAGGAGGAAAGCTGAGAGGTCGCCTGGGTGACAGGGAGGATGAAGCAGGTCCACAGACAACTACCTCGGCTGCATTGAAATCTGCACCCACAGAGACAGCCACTCCAGTCAGGCAGGTGGAGCGACGGCACCCAGGCCAGTGGTCAGACCAAGCAGCCGCACATGACAGCAGGGAGTCTCTCTCTTTCAGAGGGCTGTCACCTGCGTGTTGTAAAGTAAGTGCTGGCGAAGTCTTGCGGCTCCACAAGCTCCTCCACCTGATGACTGCTCTGCCTTTCCCCAGCACCTCCTGACCCTGCTCCACTCGGCGGCACTGAATTCTGAGGCATGACCTCGGCAGGAAGTGCGACATTTGATACGCCTGCACTGAGGTCATCTCCCGTCTTAGAGAGGGAAACAAAGAGTGGGGAAGAAGAAAGGTTCTGCTGGATTCCTCAGAGCTGGCAACTCCCCGGAGCTTTCTCAGCCGCTCACACGTCTAACCGTCGGTGACAGGACACTGGATTCTTCAAGGCTTCAATAATCAATTTAGCTCAAATGACCAAAATGTCTGGATCTCAGAAACTAAATAATAAGAAAAAAGTATGTATGTGAATTAGAACACAATACTCAAGAAATCAAAATTTCCAATGGCTCAGAGGCAAGAATCAATTTCTAATCATTTAAAGACAACCACCGTGGCCTCAGAAAACCCCCAAAGCAAAGAACTAAAAAAATTTCCACATGAAGAGACTCCCTGCAATTATCAGAGAGAAAATAGAAACAGGAATGTTTAGAACTCTGCCAGATGTTAGAAAGGTGATGAGGAAAAATGCAACGGAGTGTACCGGACAATTCAACAGCCTCTGGGAAATACTGGAGCAGCGATGCTCTGAAGCCCAGCAGACGAAGAGCAGAGTTACAGAAGGAGATGGTTCAGCGGGCGGTCAGCGGAGCTGGGCTGAGGCAGCGGAATGCGGAATTACCGAGACTGAGGCTGATGCAACCAACCGACACCCGCATACAGGAGTACAGGTCAGAGGAATTTTAAAAAATGAAGAATTAGGAAGAGTTTTGTGGAGCTCTGTAGAGATGAATAATTTATGAATGATCAGAGCACCAGAACAGGGACCATACAGAGAGAATTTCTGAAGACAGTTTGGTTCATTATGGTATCTCAAGTCTTCAGTTTTTGTTGAGCTTCTGTCTGGTTCTGTTCATTATTGAAAATGCTGTCTTGACATCTTCAACTATTATTTTTGAATTTTTTTCCTTAATTTTGTCAGTTTCTGCTTCACGTATTTCTAGAACCATGTAATTCTCTTTGCTTGTATATTCAAACTTACTTTTATTTCAGCAAATTTTTTATTTCACTATTTTCCTGATTACTCTTTTCTTTTTTATCTGTTTTCTGTCTTAAGAGAGGGGAGGGAGGCCAGCATCGTTTATCCAAATACTAGATCTCTCCTGTATGTCTGGAGTCCTTGGGCGGTGCAGATAGTTAATATGCTCAATTGCTAACAGAAATAGCAAAGATTCAAGTCCACCCAGAGATGGTGGGGAAGAAATGCTTGGCAGTGGTCAATTGTCAATGAACCAGCCCCTGAGACACCCATGGGACAGATATAAACTCTGACACCCATGGGTCACCATCAACCAGAGACAGATGGCACCTGGCTGGGTGGCGGGTTATGTGTCTCTCCTGTCATTTTAACCATGATAATTTCCTGCATCTTTTTCTCTAACTGGCTCAACTTTCTGCACTGCTGATCAATTTTCAAGATTTACGACACCAATTATTTTTCAGCAGTCTAGTGGTTCAACCCCTGACAGCACAGTGATAAGCATTTGGTTGCTAACCAAATGGTCAGCAGTTTGAGTCCATACAGCTGCTCCTTGGGAACTCTATGGGGCAGTTCTCCTGCATCCTACAGGGTCACTGTGACTTCAAATTGGCTCCATGGCAGTTGCTTTTGGTGCGTGGTTGGGTAACACTGCCTTACAGACTGTCCTCTGGCTAAAGATGGATTCTTTTCTAGCTTGTTTTCATGCTGTTGGAAGGAGCCAGGGTCTACAGTAAGTCTCGATTCTAGCTCATGCAGAAGAAGTGCTATTTCTTTTTCACCAGGGTGCACTCTCCAAGTAGGACAGTTACCTCTTCCTCCTGGATCACTTATGAGTTTCTTCTGTCACACAGTGGGATGCCGGTGGCACAGTCTGGACATAACTGGCTCCCCTTTCACTCTTCAGTGTGGTCCTTTGTGTGATGGTGTCTTCCATTTGGTCCCAGTTGTTAGAGGCTCCTCCACCCTTCTGGGAGGCTGCAGCTCAAGTTGGACCTTTTCCCAGGTTCTGAAGATGCTTTACTATTTGCTTCCTTTTATCTGTTTTTGTCTGAGTCCTGTCTCTGTGCTGTCATATTTCCCAAAATCCATTTACCTAGTTTCTCACTCTCTTATATTTAATTTCTTCTTTTTTTCTTGGCTGCTAGCACTCAGCTAGAGCCATGCATCTGTCTCTTCCTGTTGTGGTTTGGGAAAGCCAAAGCCGATCACCTCTGCTGATGCTTCCACCACATGACATCGTTCACTTTTCTCTACTGTCACAAATGTTTGCCAAAATGATGTGTATCTTTAGTTCTTTTATTGATAGTAAAGGTAAAAAGAAAGGAGACCAGGTTTCACAGTGGTCAAGCACTCTGCTGTTAGCCAAAAGGTCACCACTTGGAACCAACTAGCCTTTCCATAGAAGAAAGATGTGGCAGTTAGCTTGGAAATCTTATGCAGCAGTTCAACCCTGCCCTATAGCATTGCAATGCATCAGAATCGACCACAGAAATGAGACCACTAAACATAAAGAGTTCAGGCAGCGTAGAAAATATGAAGACCTTGAAAAGCACCAGCATCCTCAGGTAGTCAGCATTAGTATTTTTATGCATCACTCTTCCTCATCTCTCAGTTTGTCCTCCTGTCATGGCTTGGGTGTTGCTGTGGCACTAGACACTATGCCACCAGTATTTCACATGGTGCACAGGTTAAGCAGAACTTCCAGACTAAGAGACTAGGAAGAAGGATCTGGAGATCTACTTCTAAAGATTGGCCATTGAAAGCCCTATGCCTAGCAGTGGAACATTGCCTAATACAGTGTAGGAATGTGAACCTCTCAGGTGGGGGACACTCAAAACATGACTGGGGAGAAGCTGGCACTTCCAAGCAGAGTCAACCTTAACGACGTGAATACAGTCAAGCTTTTGGAACCTCCATTTCATGATGTGACACAACTCAGAATGAGAAGAAACAGCTGCTAACATCCCTTAATAATCAGAACATGGAAGGCATGAGGTATAAATCTAGAAAAATTTGAAAGTCCTCAAAAATGAAATGAAATGCTTAAATTCAATATCCTAGCCATCGGTGACCTAAAATGGACTGGTACCAGCCATTTTGACTCATAGGGTCTATATGCCAGGAATGATAAACTGAAGAGGAATGGTGTCACATTCACAGTCAAAAAGAACATTTCAAGATTGTCCTGAAAGGAAAATAGCACTGGATACATAGGATTCCATGGACCTGAGTGGCTGGGTGGGCCCTGGCCACCATGCAGTGGGTGCAACATAGAGGCGACTGTCGAGAGAGTACACTGGTTCCTCCAGAGCCAGTGAGTGACAGAACCAGAGTGCTGAAACCTGAGTTGTTGTGTGTAAACTACACACGCAGACCTCAGTCTTTCCTTTTACATGGGCCTGTCTCTGTTCTCCCAGTGTTGACCTCTTTCTTCTATGAACTGTGCGCAGTGATAGAGCCCGCTGAACCAGAAGTGAGACTCCTCAAGGGAGCCCTGAACCATTCTTCCTCACCCTTCTCCACACAGCACCTGGCTCTGGAATCTGATGCCCTTAACTGAGCCAGAAGTAAAAGTCCTTAAGCCTATTCTGAGCCAATCTCTAAGACTCCGAGGGGGAAACAGCAAACTCAGGGAAGAGGGTAAGAAGAAAAAAAATTTGCCAACTGCCCTGAGCAGGCTAATTAGGACAGAGTGAGTTCCTTAACCTAGGTTCAGATATAAGGGGATACACCAACTTCATAGACACTCAAGGATGGCTTTTAACCCTGAGACTTTCTCAGTGACTGTAGCCAAACCCCTGTGCCTATACTTATCACCCCTACCTGTCAAGGACAGTAGGTGAGAACCTGCACCACACAGCTGGAAATTGACCACCAGAGCACATGAGATAAATCCACATAAGAAAATTAAATGATACATTTTAAAATAAGAAGCTAGAAGACAGTAGGCAAACAATATAAATAGCTACAATATAGTGATGGCTCAGAAACAGCAGTCTACATCAAAGCACTCAAAGGGGCAGACCATGATCTTTTTAGAAAGCCTCTCACCCCCCAAAAGGATCAAATTTTCCAGAGCAAGAGAGGTCCATGGAATTATCAGAAGTAGAACACAAAGATTAGTATTTAGAACTCTTTGAGACATGAAGAAGATGAGACAAAATGCAGCAGATGTAATGCCAACTGGAACAAGTGGCAAGAAAACATTGAATGGCAAGAATTAGAAATTCAGAAAGTTAATAATGAAATTAAAGACTTAAACCATTCAATAGAAAGTTAAAGGAGGAGAAATGAAGCAATGGAAGGGAAAATTAGTGAGACTGAAGATAAAGCACATGACATCAACTTATTTGAGGAAAATCAGATAAAAGAATTTAAAATAACCAAAAAGCACAAACATGTGGGACTCTATGAAGAGAAATAATCTACAAGTGATTGAAGTACCAGAATGTGAGTAGGGGGTAAGACAGTGACTTACAGAAAATATAGACAGAATTTTCAAGAATTTGCTGATAGAAAATGTCCCTGATATCATGAAAGATGAGAAGATATCTATCCAAGAAGTTCATCAAACTACACACAAGATAGATGCTAAAAGAAATACACCAAGGCACATTATAATCGAACTTGCCAGAAGTAAAGATAAGGAGACACTTTTAAAAGTCACTAGAAATAAACAAAAATTAGTCTACACAGGAAAATCTGTGCAACAGAGTGCAGAAGTCTCAGCAGAAATTGTGAAGGCCAGAATGGAATGGGATGACGGATACAAACGCTTGATGGAAAATAATTGCCAGCCAAGAATTACATACCTAGCAAAATTGTCTCTTAAATGTGTTGGTGAAATTAGTACATTTACAGAAGTACACAAATTTACGGACTTTGCAAAAACTACGCTAATCCTACAAGAAATAATAAAGGGAGTTCTTTGGTTAGAAAACCAATAACATCAGTTAATAACCCAAGACCAGAACACACAACAGAACAACTAGGTATCAGTCCAAATCAGGAGTCACAAATTAAAAATCACAGGCAAAACTAGGAGAAAAAGGAAACAGAGATGCCATTTTGTAAACATTATAATACAAAAGAGAGGCCCAAGAGAAACTGTAATCGTATATCTTCCATCTGGAGAGGAAGGCAAGGCAACATAAAGCACTTAAAGACTGGTTTAAATTTAGAAAAAAAAGGGTAAAAATTAAGGTAACCAGAAAGGAAAACCTCAATACTATACATCAAAATAAAGAACAAGAAACACATGAACTCTCAGCAAATACAAAACCAGCAACATTAAAAAACACAAAAATGAAACACATAAAGAAAAAAGATTCTACACAAAAAATACAATGGAACAAAGTAATTGTCTACCACCCCACCACCCAAAGACATCAAAATAGCAGTGAAACAGGAAGGAACTTTTAGACATCCTGATTTTAAAAGGCAGGTTAAAATAGGAAGCAAAAATTTAACTCTCAGTGTTAAATTGACTTGTCTTTTCTCCTTTCTTAAAAGTTCCTGGCCGTGGCAAGAAGTCACACATTAACTGACGGGGCTATGGAAATAATGTCTTTGCAGTTTTCATAGCTTTTAAAAAAAAAACCATCAAAACAGATGGAAGACCCAGGTGCCATTTGGGATGCCCCCCAGCTTCAGATGACAACAGAAGCAGTCTAGATGCCTGATCTTGATGCGTATCGTCAAAGGATCCCTAAAGTTCCCCTAAATTGATCCCTGTCTTCACCCCTAATCAATCACATTGTTTCTCAGGAACTGGCACCAATACCCACATTTACATTTCCATGTAACCTCAGTCCATCATATATGACCAATCCCACCTGATGACTTTTGGACAGGTTCTTGATGGAGAGATAGCTCCCTGTTCCCTGTGTCTGCTAGTGCACATAAATAATTCTTTTGATCACTTGGAGTTTTGTCCAGTAACAGCAGCACTAATCTCATACCTGTCAACAATCACACTGAATGTAAATGAACTAAATATACCAGTAAAAAGACAGGAGACTGACAGATTGGATTAAAAAAAAGACCCATCTATATGCCAACTACAGGTGACACACCTTAGACTCAAAGACACTAACAAACTACAACTCAGAGGATGAAAAAAAGTATCAGTTTAACAACATTCAAAAAGGAGTAAGAGTGCCAATATTAATCTCTGATAAAACAGACTTCAGGAAAAATACACTTTGCAAAAACCAAGCTAATCCTATAAGAAATAATAAACGGAGTTCTTTGGTTAGAAAACCAGTAACATTAGTTAATAACCCAAGACCAGAACACACAACAGAACATTATGTATGGTTAAAGGCTGAATACTTCAGGAGGACATAATCATATGAAATATCTACACACCCAAAGACTAGGCTCCAAGATACGTATAATAAACACTATCTGCATTGAAAAGAAAAACAGACAGCTCCACAATAATAGTAGGAGAATTCAACACTCCACTCTCAGTGTAGGACAGAACAATCTAGAAAAGGGTAAGAGACGGCACAGATGATCTAAATGCCACAATCAATCAGCTTGTATATAGAGATATACAGAACAACAGCAGACAAGTATACTTTTTTTCCCCAATGTACATAGAACGTTCTTCAGAACTGACTACATTTTAGGCCACAAAACAATCCTTAACAAAATTTAAAGTACTGAATTGTTGCAAAGCATCTTTTCAGACCACAAAGCCGTGAAAGTAGAAATCCGTGAAAAAATAATGGTGGCAAATAAATCAAACATGTGGAACAACCGTTTGCTAAAAAATGACTGGGCTATAGCTGAAATCAAAGATCGAATCAAATGAGAGTGAAAATACATCCGACCAGAACCTATGGGACACAGCAAAAGCACTTCTCAGAGGTCAGTTTATCTCAATAAATGCACACATCCAAAAAGAAAAAAGGGCCCAAATCAAGGAATTAACTCCACAATTCAAACAAGTGGAAGGAGAGCAACAAAGGAACCCTCGAGACCCAGAAGAAAACAGATCACAGAAATTAGAATATAACTAAATAAATTAGAGAATAGGAAAACAGTTGAAAGAGTTAGCAAAACCAAAAGCTGTATTTTTGAAAAGGTTAACAAAATTAATAAAACATTGGCCAAACTGACAAAAGAAAAACAGGAGAGGAAGCAAATAACACAAATAAGAAACAAGATAGGCGATATCACAACAGACCCAGCTGGCATGAGAAGAATCAGAATACTATGAAAAATTGTACTCTAATAAATTTGAAAAGCTAGAGGAAATGTACAGATCTGTACAAACACACTACCTACCAAAATAACACAAACAGAAATAGAACAACTTAGTAAACCTATCACAAAAGAAGAGATTGAAAAAGTCATTAAAAAATTCTCAATCAAAAGAACTCCTGGCCCAGATGGCTTCACTGGAGAATTCTACCAGACTTTTAGAGAAGCATTAACATCACTTTTACTGCAGGTATTTCACATCATATAAGAGGATGAAATATTCCCAGATTCATTCTACGAAACCAGCATGACCTTGTACCAAAACCAGGTGAAGATAGCACAAAAAGGAAAATTACAGACCAATATCTCTCATGAACTTAGATGCAAAAATCCTCAACAAAATTCTAGCCAAGGGAATTCAATCAAAAGATAATTCATCATAACCAAGTCAGATTCATACAAGAGATGCAGGGATGGATCAACATTAGAAAAATGATCAGTCAACCACATAAATAAGACAAAAATCACTTCAGTTTATCAATTGGTGCAGAGAAGGCATTTGACAAAGTCCAAAACACATTCTTTGAACACTCTCAGGAGAATAGGAATAGAAGAGAAATTCCTCCGCATGGGGCATCTACGCCAAGCCAACAGTCAGCATCATCCAAAATGGAGACAGACTGAAACCATTCCCTTTGAGTAATGGAACCAGACAACGATGCCCAATGTCTCCACTTTTATTCAATGTTGTGCTGGAAGTTCTAGCCAGAGTAATCAGACAAGATAAAGAGATGAAAGGCATCCCAATTGGTAGGGAAGAAGTCAAAGTATCTCTATTCACAGATGATATGATTTTATACCCAGAAAACCCAAAAATATCCACAATAAAAACAAAACAAACAAACAAAAAAACTTACTGGAACTAATTGATGAGTTCAGCAAACTATCAGGATACAAGATAAACCTAAATAAATCAATGAGATTCCTTTACACCAACAAAGAGACCATCAAAGAGGAAATCACCAAAGCATTACCATTTATAATAGCCCCCAGGAAGATCAGATATCTAGGAATAAATCTAACCATGAAAGAGATGCATACAAAGAAAATTACAAGACTGTGGGGAGAAACCAAAAAAGACTTAAGCAAGTGAAGAAACCTACCCTTCTCATGGAAATGAAGACTTAACGTCATGAGAATGTCTATTCTTCCCAAAGCCACCTACAGATACAATGCAATCCCAATGCAACTTCCAAAGTCATTTTTAATGAGATAGAGAAACAAATAATCAACTTTACATGCAAAGGGAAGAAGACCCAAGTAAGTAAGGCATTACTGAGGAAGAAGAACAAACTGAGATTCCTCACATTACATGACTTTAGAAACTATAACACTGCCATGGTAGTCAGAACAGTGTGGTGCTGGTACCAAAACAGATACATGGACTGATGGGACAGAAAAGAGAATCCAGATATAACACCATTGACCTCTGAGCCACTGATATTTGACAAGGCCCAACATCTGCGAACTGGGAAAAGAATAATCTCTTCTACAAATGGTGTTAGCAAAACTGGATATCCATCTGCAAAAAGATGAAACAAGACCCCCATTTCACACTATCCAGAAAAACTAACTCAAAATGGATCGAAGACCTATATATAAAATCTAAAATGATAAAGATCATAGAAGAAAAAATTGGTACAATTCTGGGAGTTCTAATACATGGCATAAACAAGCTACAACACATTACTAACAGTGCACAAACACCAGAAGAGAAAATAGAAATGGGAACATCTAAAAATCAAGCATTTATGCTCATCCAAATATCTTACCGGAAGATTAAAAATACTACCTAAAAGCTGGGAAAGAATTTTTGGCATCTAAGAATTTAATCAGCACCTAATCTCCATAATCTGCAAGATACTACGAAACCTCCACAAGGAAAAGACATATAACCCAGTTAAAAAATGGGCAAAGAATATGAAAAGGCACTTCAGCAAAGAAGACACCCAGGCAGTTAACAGATACCTGCATAAACACTGATAATCGCTAGGCATTAGAGACCCAAATCAACACTACAAGGTGATAACATTTCACCCCAACAAGGCTGGCATCAATCCAAAAAACACAAAACAATAAATGTTGGCGAGGTTGTGGAGAGACTGTGAGACTGTAAAATGGTATCATCCTTTGGAAATCAATTTGGTGCTTTCTTTAAAAGTTAGAAATAGAAACACCATATGACCCAGCAATCCCACTGCTTGTGATATATCTTAGAGAAATAAAGGCTGTCACACAAATACACATATGTACACCAGTGCTTACTGCAGCACTGTCTACAACATCAAAACAGTAGAATCAACCCAGGTGCCAATTAACAGACGAATGGATAAAGAAACGACGGTACCTTCACGTAGTGGAATACAACACAATGATAAAGAGCAATGATGATCCTGGGAAACACCTGATAAGGTGGAGTCATCTGGAAGACATTATGGTGAATGAAACTAGTAACATAAGACTTTCAGTGGCTAATTTTCTTAAAAGTAGATGGCCAGTTACTTCTTTCCAGGCTTAGTGTGGAAACTCTGAAGAAAGCTATCCACCATGAGGGCCTCTGATGGGATCTGAAATACCAGTGACACAGCTTCCAGCATCAGAGCAACCCACCACCCACCGCTGGCACCAAAGACGCCCCTTGGAGGCCTGCGATACCCCAACTCAGCCGTGGTGTGTTCACACGCGTCACGCACACGTGAGAGTGGGGCAGTGAGCGAGGCAATGGGAAGAAGAATGGTTGCCTTTTAATTCTGCTGTTGATGAGGAACACCGATACACCGAGGATGCCTGAAGGACACGCCTGTCTAGGAAGCCTGCCCCTTAGAAGCAAGGGTGGAGGAGACTCGTCACATGTCCTTCAGATATACTGTGAGGAGGGGCTGGTCCCGGAGAAGGAGATGGCGCCTGAGGAAGGAGAGGGTCAGCGGTAAAAAGGAAAACCCTCGACCAGGTGGGCTGACACACCGACGTGACAATGGACTGACACACACAACTGTCAAAATGCCACAGAACCACACAGTGTTTTGCTCCGTCGTACGTGGGGTCACTGCGAGTAGGAGCCCCCTTGACGGCACTGAACAGCAGCAACAGATGAACCAAACTGGCAACACAAGAGACTGAGCGGAGCAGCGCCCCCACGCCAGTGTAACACCCCCTGCAAGGCGTGATGACGGGAAAGTCACCGCACAGAGACTCCGGGCTGGCTTGTTACAGCACAGGCCATCTTCTCCTGACGAATACACAAGGAGACAGATCCCAGAGTCCCTCTCTGCTGGGTGACTCCGAGACTGGAGCAGAGGGAAGGCGGATTGATAGATGAATTGATTTAACAGCCACTATCTTACAGCTCCTAGACAAGAACTCACGCACCTGTACAGGAACCAAGGCTGTGATACAGGCCGGTGGCAGAACACTGCCCCTCGCCATGGTGAGAATGGCCTACTGTAGCCCTGGTCCTGGGCAAACTGGAGCACCCTCTTGGATCCTCCAAAGCACGTGGCAGCCCAGCTGATACGGATCAGCACACTTACATGGCTCAGCTGCGATTGTGTTTCACTTCTTGAACCTTCTGCTGCCCTCCAGTCACAGCTGTCACTGTGATCCAAGGCCAGTGATGCTTCCAATACAGCATTTCTGTCTGAACACGTTATAGTCACTCAGTGTTGTTTCTGTTGATGCCAGTGCTGATGTCAACCTTTCTGGTGTTCCAGCTACAATATCACGGTAATTAGCACACAGGGTAACACCACGAGTGACTGCACTGGGTGACACCGACTCTAGGAACGCCATTATAAATGGAGAAACATTTTAAAAAGTTGATGCGTTAATCCTTCACACACATCTCACTGTGTACAGCCCTGGGGTTCTAGCTCAGTCTGGAGGGGGACAGGGCAAGAAGGAGGAAGGGGCCCCGAGGACGTGACAGTGTGCACTGAGGGGCTGTGTGGCTGCGGCGCGGTGAGGGGACAGAGAGAGGTCACTGTCCATACCAGCTCCAGTGCCATCACTGCAGGCCTGGTGTCTTGGGAATTCAGGGTAACTCTAGGCAGGTCAAGGTCCAATCTGTTTATATTAACTTGGAAAATGCCATTTCTTCTTGAAACCCACAGAGCAAATGACACTTCTCTCATTTACTTCAATAAGGAGTTTACCTCACATTTCAGAACCAAATACCCGCTCCTGTTGAATCAGCTCTGCCCAGAAGAAGCTGTCCTGATTGCAGGACTGTTCGTGGAGGGGTTCCTGTCAGATTCACCTTGACCCTGAGCCAGCGCTCAGGGTCACCTGAGCCAGGCCCCGTCACCATGAGTGTGGTCTCTGAGTTCTGTGGGGCCATGACAGCAGAGAAATGAGAATGCTGGGGGGGGGTGGTCTGGGGTCAGGAGCGGCAGCCAGGTTGGATGGCGGAGGTGCATCTGGCCTCCCCCTCGTGGATATCGTCCTGGGCTGGTGTTGCCGTGATCCTCTCTCGTCCCCCTGACGCTAGACAGGGTCTCACGTCATGCTTGTTTTATAGCTTCAGGAGGGTACTTTCAGTTTAAGGTTTAAACATTCCCTTGAGACAATAATTTCTGAGCATCATCCAGCATCAATGGCTTGAGAAAGTCTGAATTCCGTGAGAGTTTTAAGTTTTACTCCCGAATTAGGACTTCGCTATAGAATCTTGGGTCAAAACGCTCAGTAATAGTGGCTGGCAACTATCTGGTTCTGGTCCTTTAGCCTGGGAGGCCATCGTTTGTGGTGACAAACATGCTTTCCACTTTCTTCTTTGTTGTGATTCCCCTTTTGTTCTAGACTAATAGGGACAACTGTACCATGAACAACCATGAACAAACTTTTAAGACTCCAGTCAGTCAACAGTGAACTAGGTGGTAGAATAACCAAAACGCTGATTGACTTTGGGTGTATTCTAACTGAGTGACTCTATAGGACAGAGTAAAACGGCCCCACACAGATTCCAAGGAGCACCTGATGGATTTGAACTGCAAACATTTTGGTCAGCAGTTGTAGCTCGTAACTACTACCCCACTATGTTTTCTAGGGTGCAGAATAAAAGCTGCTGCCATTGAGTCGGGTCCGATCCATAGCAACCCTAGAGATCAGAGTAGAACTGCCCCATAGAGTTTCCAAGGAGTGTCTGGTGGATTTGAACTCTCAACCTTTTGGTCAGTGGTTGTAACTTGTAACTACTATCCCACTACGTTTTTAGGGTGCAGAATAAAACGTGCTGCCATTGAGCTGGGTCTGACTCACAGTGACCCCGGAGATCAGAGTTTCCAAGAAGCATCTGGTGGATTTGAACTGCCAATGTTTTGGTTAGCAGACATAGCACTTAACCTACTATGCCACTTGGATCCACAACCAACACCCATGGAAGCGTCAGTTAAGAAATCAAAAGACATATTGTATTGGGTTAATCTGCTCCAAATACCTCTTCAAAGTGCAGAAAATCAAACATGTCACCTTGAAGACTGAGATGTGCCTGACTAAGAAATTAGCTGGCTCCTGTACCTCCATGAGCCAGCAGCCTGTCACCTGACCTTCTGATCTGGGGGTTGTCAGCTCTTGCAACCGCATGAGTCAGGAGAAGCCTCAAGCCTGCCATCTGACCAACAGATTAGGGACTCGCCAGCCACCGCAAACATGTGAGCCACTGTCTTGAAATAGATCTCTCTCTGTCTCTTTATATACACTAAGTTTTACATACACATATATGTGTATGCATTGTAAATTTGGTGACAGTATGAAGTCATTCAGATTCTATTTTATGGACTGCACTAGGGGACACAGAGTGATGCATGTGGTGTGTGTGTACTTCTTGGCTTAATATACATATGAAGCTGTGCAATTGGTTCCTCTTTAGATGGGAGATGAGAGAAGGGAGAGGAGGGGACAGGTTTTGGTTGAGTGGATACCGGAAGTACAGGGTGGAAAGGAGGAATGTGCCACACACAGAGGTGTGTGTTCAGGATTTTGTATGGCAAATTGACTTGAATTGTAAACTTCCACAACAAAAATAAAATAAAACATAAAAAAAATAGACTCCCTTTTATTTACCAGTGAACTAATTATTCTAGAGATAATTTTTGGCTCCATTTAATAATTTTATTGCGGTAAAATATGGATATACTAAGCTATAAATTTCCATTTTAACTGTACAATGCAGTTACGTTAATGACATTCCCAAAATTTTGTTCCCACCACCACTACATATTTGTATATACGCAGCTTTCTGAATTGGGTCTGAAGTCAAGCTAGTCTTAAAGCCACTGAAGACTCTGCCTCCCAAGTAAAGACGGCACTGCCAAAAATAAGAAATATGAAATACATCACCCCCATGCCACAACACGGGCAAACCCTGAAAACACTATGCTGAGTGAAACAACTGACACACAGAAACAACAAATCCTGTGCGGTCACACTGATGTGAAATGTTTAGAAGACAAAAGTGCATGGAGACTAGAGTTGATTAGTTACCAAGGCAGATGGGCAGGAGAAGTGGGGACAGATTTCTTCAGGGGTTCTGGGTTCTATTTTGGGAAGACAAATATCCAAAAACTGGATGATGATGGGTAGCACAACACAGTGAAGGTCACCAAACAGTGTACTTAAAGTGGTTCAAGTGGCAATTGATGTGATCTGCATTTCACCACAATAAGGTTAAACAACTAGCATGAAAAAATTGATTCTAGCTTAACTACTTAACTGGTAAATGAAGGAGATATTAGCACTTTTACCTTGTTACCAAGTTCACAATCAAATCTCTTCCCTCAAAGTGAACAAATGACTTTGCTAACAAAGGGTGAGCTGAAGGCCGGAGTGCTCCCTAGACTGAGTCACGCCCCTCCTTCCCAGCAAACACTCCCTCCCTTAGTCACCAACTGTGCGGCAGCTGAGCTGGCACAAGAGGCCAACACCAGAAATGGCCTGGCCCTGAGGAACAGAAGACGCTGCAGGGTGCACACTCAGAGCACATCTTTCCTCCCGAGTCTTCACACCTGCCACCGCAGGACCTTGAGTGTCCTGGGAGCCTGCCTGTCTCCAGGAGCAACCACGCAGAGCTGCCCTCCCTCCTCAGTCAGGCCCGGGGCCCTTGGGCTGTGCTCCCGCTTTCCTTCCCCCAGGCACAGCCTTCTGCATTTGGGTGGCTTTCCTGATTAGAACCTGAGTTAACTTTATCAGAGCCGAAGATTCATCTACTCAGTGAGCAAACAGTGGGTGAGCTCTTGCTGTGGGCCTGGTCTTGACACCAGATGCTGGAGGCATGGCTGCCGCCACCAGGAGAGGACCAGCTGGGGCTCTGGGAGGGATGTACGATGAGTCACCCACATCTAGAATAGTGTTCGTGACTCGCTTGATTTGATAGGGCTTTCGTACTGCACATATAGACTAGTCAACAAAAGCCAGCCTAAGTAATAGAGGTTGCCTAGTGACATGTGAAACATCCCTGGAAGGCACAACCTAGGGATTGTTGGTTTCACCCCAACCAGTGGTGCTAGGGAGGAAAGGCCTGGTGATGTTCTTCTGTGAAAATCACAGAGACATAAACTCAGTAGAGCGGTTCTGCTCTGTGACGCGCAGGGCTGCTCTGAGGGGCGATTGTCTCAATGCCAGTAGAGTCACGTGTCAGGAGCGGGCCCCCTTCTCCCAACATGAGGATCAAGGAGGTGCCTTCTAAGAGGGGCTTCACAACCCCCTTGGTTTATAGAATTATACTGGGAAATTCTGACCAGGAAATTCTGGGGTATAGAGATCAGAGGAATAGATTTCAATACAACATGCCTAATAGCACTGAGGCCTGCCTAGCTTCACTGGCTTCCCCCTAATTGCATTCCTCCCTCCCTTTTCTCCACATACACAGGTTTACAAGCTAACCCTTGAAAAGCTCTCAAGGACAACTCTCCATATAGCCATTAAAACTACACAAGCATCTCACTTGGTACAGCAAGAAAGAACAAATAAACTTTTAGGTTCTTTATAGTTGGTATGGCAAACTGATAAACACTGAAGAAACATCTTTCTTAGTGCAGCTGGCTCAATTAGGAGATGACAGGCTCTTACTATCTGCACAGGAAGATATAAATAAAAACTTAGAGAAACAAATGGAGACAGCCAAATGGTGAAGCCTTGAGAAGTTTACCCCTCTGTGCCTTCCACTTTGAGGTACGAATAAAACCATTAATTGTGTTCACGGACATTTAACGCTTGGTTCAAACCATTATCCAAAAAGCCTTTATTAAGTAGAAGAAGAAGACCACAAGGGGTCACTTTCTTGTTAGCCAATAATGTTGGGTCAGTTTCTTGTTAACCAATAGTTTACATGATGAAGAAAATAAGGTGAATACTACGTCACCTCACCTATAAAGAATAAAGACGGACAGCTCTTGACACAATCTCTTGCTCTCTGAGTCCAGCTGCCTTAAACCAGAACAGTCTTTCCTGTCTCCTTTATTCATTTCCCGCAGCACCTTCCCTCCCTCCATGCGGGACCCTGAAAAGTGTTGGGACTGGCTCCCGGCAGTCACAGTTGCTGAAACGGCAAAGACAGAGGAGACATGGGCGAGCTTAAGAGCGATGGGGAGGGTCTTGTGGTGTCACGTGCACCGGTGACCTTTATCCCAGACAGGCTGTGCTCACAGGATGTAGGGCACTCACCAGGCGTGATTACGGCTGTGCGCTTCCTTGTCCAAGTTGTTGTGAGGTGTCTTCAAGTCACTTCCCACTCATACAGAACCCCTGTGCAACAGGAAGAGACTCTGCTCAGGCCCGTGTCACGCCCACAGTTGCTGTAGCAGCCACTGGGCCAAGCCGCCTTGTTGAGGGTCTTCCTCTTTTGTGCTGACTTTTTACTTTACTAAGTGTTCTAGTCGTCTAGTGCTGCCCTAACAGAATTACCGCGAAGTGGATGGATCTAACAAAGGACGGTTTATTCTTACACAGTCCAAATTCAGGATGTCCACTCCAGAGGAAGGCTTTCCCCTTTGTCAGCTCTGGAGGAATGTCCTTTGTGGCATCAGTCCTTGTCCAGGGAGCATCTTGGCACAGAAACCTCTGGTCTGAAGGATGCACTCTTCTCCTGGTGCTGCTTTCTTGATGGTGTGAGCTTCCCAGCTCTCTGCTTGCTTCCCTTTCCTTTTATCCCTTGTAGGATGAAAGGTAGTGCAAGCCAGACTGCAGGGAAACTCCCTGTAAAAGGAGCAGGGGAGGCGACCTTATGAAGGGATTTACAGTCCCAGCCTAATCCTCTCTAACAGAATCCACTCTGCTAACTAGATGCAGAAATTAGAACATACAGTATCAGAAAATAACAAAATGGAAGGTAATCACAGAATACAGCAAACCCTGGCCCAGCCAAGTTGCTACTCATATTTTTGGGGGGACACAGTTCAGGGCATTGACCCAAATTGGGTAACACAGTCCTGTGTGAATTTGGCAGGCTGTGATTCTCACCACTTTGGCAGGTATTACAGAATTGTCTCCTATTTTGTGATCGGATGTGAGCCGCCCATCACTTGAAAGAAGAGTTTCTTTCAGGGTGCGACCTTTAAAAATACTTACAGATTTCTGGCAAAGCTGCCTTTCCCTGGAGCTTGCACCTGACTCGTCATTATCTGACCTCCAGGTCTTGGGACCCTGCCATCTGACCTGCAGATTTTGGAACCCGCCAGCTCCTGCAGTGACATGAGCCAGCAGCCGCCACCTGACCTACTGATTCGGGGTTTGTCAGCTCCTGCAACCAGGTGAGTCAGGAGAGCCCGCCAGCTTGCCGTTTGACCCACGGATTGGAGACCTGCCAGCTTCCATGGCCTTGAAATAAATCTCTCGCTGTTGCTGTTTCTCTCTCTCTATTTTTTTTTATGTATTATATGTACAAATAAATGTGTACATATGGTGAAGTTGGTGACAACATGATGTCACTAAGGTTTTCTTTTATTAACCAGTTAACTGATAAAACCAGATATAATTTGTTGTTTTGTTTAATAATTTTATTGTGCTGAAATAGAGATACAATATAGTACACATTTCTAGTTTCAGTGTACAATCCAGTTACATTAATGACAGTCACCAAATTTTGTTACCAACACCACGATTGCAAGCAGATAGTTTTTTTGAGTTGGGTCTGAAGTCTGGCTGGTCTTAAATCCACAGATAACTCGGCCTCCCACAGTGAAGACAGCTCTGCAAATCCATGGTTTGAGGAAGTGACAGAAATAAGAAAAATGTCACCTCATGCGACAGCACGGATCAGACCGAGTGCAGTAACTGACGCACAGAAATGGCAAACACCGTGTGATCACACGGACATGAAACAGCTCCTGCTGTTGCTATCAGGTGCTGTCGAGTCAGTTCCAAATTATAGCAAGCCCGCCCACAGCAGAACGAAGGCAGTGTCCAGTCCCGTGCCACGTCCACAGTGGTTTGTATGCTTAAGCCCATTGTTGCAGCCACTGTGTCAGTCCGTCTCATGGAGGGACTTTCTCTTCTTCACTGAACCTCCTCTCTGTCAGCAGTGATGTCCTTCTCCAGGAACTGGTCCTTCCTGACCACATGTCCAAAGTATGTAAGACACAGTCTCTCCATCTTTGCTTCCAAGGAGTGCTTCGGTTGTGCTTTTACCAGAACAGATCTGTTTGTTCTTTTGATGGCCCATGGTGCATTCAATATTCATCTCCAACACCACAATTCAAAGGCATAAGTTCTTCTTCCATCTTCCTTATTCATTTGCCAGCTTTTGCATGCATATGATATGGTTGAAAACACCATGGCTTGGGTCAGACACACCTTAGTCTTCCAGGTGACATTTTTACTTTTCAATATTTTAAAGAGGTCCTTTGCAGCAGATTTTCTCAATGCAATGTGTCTTGTGATTTCTTGATTGTTGCTTCCATGGGCCTTGATCATAGAATCAAGTAAGATGAGGTCCTTAGCAACCTCAGTCCTTTCTCCGTCTATCATGATGTTGCTTACTGTTGCAGTTGTGAGGATATTTGTTCTCTCGATGTTGAGTTACAAGCCATACTGAAGGCTGTGCTCTTTGATCTTTATCGGTGAATGTTCAAATCCTCTTTACTTTCAGCAAGTAAGGTGTGGTGGTCACGATTATGTCAACTTGGCTACTCCATATTTGGCTGCTGTATTAAGTGGCAGGGCGGGGTTTGTGGTGGCTCCCCGCCCCTCGGCTCTCATCTCTGGACCTTCCACTACTACTGCTGGTCTGCTCAAGTAGCCAGGAGCTCCTGCTCTCTTCTTTCAGCGTCTGGTTCCGGGACTTGAACTAGCAGCTGATGGATTCATCAGTGCTTACAATTGGCACTTGAGAGTCCTGCTCCCTGACCTGCCGATCTTGGGTTTGCTAGCCTCTGTCGCTTCGTCTTGCCACCAGCTTGGGATCCACTGACCTACACAACCGGTGATCTAGAACTCTGGTCTCTGACCTGCTGACTTTAGGTTCTTCAACTTCCATGGTGGCCGGGAGCCAGCCCCGACACTTTACAGGGTCACGCAAGGAGGAGGGAGAGGCCCGGTGGGAAAAGAATTAAGAGAGACAGGAAAGAATTTTCTGGTTCATGGCAGCCCGACCCAGAGAGCAAGAGAGCAAGCTGTCTGTCTTTATTGTTTTTATAGGAAAAGTGACGTGAATTTTACCCTGCCCACTGACCACACAATCTATTGGCTAACTTGAAACCAAAACCTCGTGATTGGCTAATTTGAAACCAAAACCTCGTGATCTTGAGGTGATGTAATTTTTACCCTCCCCCAACCACATGAGCTATTAGCTAACCGAAACCTTGTGATCCTTTTAATTGTCAAGGCTTTCTAGATAATGGCCCGAGGCAAGTGTGTAATTGACAGTGAAAACAAAGTTATGTCTCAAGCTCAATCAGCCCTACTTATACCTCAAGGTTAAAAGGTACACGAGGAAGAGTCTAAAGTTTATGATCACTATTTGTTCCTACTTTGCTCTTTATTTTATCTCCTCCTGCGGGGACAGTAAACATCTACCGTCCCCCACCCTATGTCTTTCTTAAGCTGTTCTAAAAAGGATAATTCCTTTCACATGGGTGGGGATGTGCAGTTGGGGGAAGTCAGCAGGGCTGGGCATTCCCGGGCTCAGCGTTTGTCCTTGTGCAGGGAGATGAGGGGGTATTTTGGGGGAGAGTTTAATTGGGGTGAAAAAATATACAGCCAGAAATATGTCAGGGGTGAGCAGCTGGGAGAAGTCAGCAGGAGTTGGGCCAGCCTCGCTGCTCTCAAGCTGGTTGTGTTAGAAATCATTCCTCTGAGCTCTTTTCCCCAGAAATTCCTGTACAGGTTTTCCCGATATTATTTCATAAACCAAGGGGGTAGTAAAGGGCCCCTCTCAGAAGGCATCTCCCCTGATCCTTGTGCCAGGAGAGGAGGGGGTATCTTTTTGAAGAAAATTTGATTGCCAAGTAGCCAAGTGCTGTTGATTCGGATCCGAAGCCAAATAATATCAAGGGCAGTAGGCTAGAAAACATGTCACAGGTGAGATGCTTCAGCCCGTCATTTACAGGGGTTCGTGACTTTGTCTACAAAGCTGATGGCGGGCCTCCGCACATGGCCACGTGAGGCTTGTGCCAGAATTTGGGACATTCAGCTTCTGTGATTACGTGAGCTGTTTCCTATATCTATATCTATCTATCTATATATTATAAATCTTTCCTTGTATCTACACATGTTACTGGTTTTGCTTCCTTAGAAAACCCAGCCTAAGACATAAGGTGATATCATCTGCCTAATGGCTCATTCTTCTTCATATAATCCAGCTTCTCAGATTATTTGCTCAGCATACAGATTAAAAAGATATGGTGAAAGGATACAACCCAGACACACACTTTTCCTCACTTTAAACCACACAGTGTCCCCTTGTTCTGTTTACATGACTGCCTCTTGATCCACGTACAGACTTCTTAAGAGCACAATCAAGTGTTCTGGAGTTCCCATTCTCCACAATGTTAGTCATAACTTGTTACGATCCAAACAGTCGAATGCCTTTGCATAGTCAATGCAACACAGGTCAACATCTTTCCGGTGCTCTCTGCTTTCAGCAAAGATCCATCTGACATCTGCAGTGACATCCCTGGCTCCACGGCCTCTTTCGAATCTGGCCTGAATTCCTGACAATTCTCTGCCCATACACCATCGCAGTCACTTTTGAAGGATCTCCAGCATCATTTTACTTGCGCGTGACAGTAATGACACTGGTCATTTCTGCATTCAGCTGGATCGCCTTTCTTTGGAATGTACACAAATACGGATCGCTGCCAGTCAGCTGGTCAAGTGATTGTCTTACAAATGTCTTGACCTAGATGAGTGAGCACTTTCATTTTTCTAAAACAGAAAAATGTGTGGAGACCAACAGTGATTATTTCTCAGCACAGATGGGCAGCAGAAATGAGGGGAGATTGCTTCAGGGATGCTGGGTTCTGTTTAGGGGGATGAAAAGCATTTGAAAATGGATGATGGTGGAGTAGCAAAATATGATGAATGTCGTTAATGTATTAATGTCACCGAAATGGTTAATATGGCCATTTATGGTATACATATTTTTCCAAAATGAAATGATTGACAGCCACGACAAAAAAATTGGACTCTAGGTCAACCAGTTCACTGATAAATGAAACAAACAAAAATTAATGTCTTCATGTTGTTGTCAGGTTCACAATCAAATCTCACTTTTCAAAGTAAACAAACAACCTTGCTAAAGAAAGGGGAAGCGAAGGCTGAAGCCAACATTCTAGACTGAATCACGCCCCCCACTTCCCAGCTCGGGGACACCACCAGCCTCCTACGCTTGCTCAGAAGCGCCCCGCACAAAGCACAGAGCCGCCCCTGGCCTTCCCCTGCCACCCTTCCCTTCCACAGAAACCCCGGCTTCATCTGCATTTTCTGGGCCTTCGGGACCCTCTCCCACGAACCTCATCAGGTAAAGCCGTAGTTGTTGGTCCTTTTCTCTCTCTCCTCCTCCCTCCTTCCTCTCATTCTCTCTCCTCTCCCAAGCCCCTCTCTCTCTCTTTCTCTCCTGTCTCCTTCTTTCTCTGTCCCTTGGGCCTGTTGTCAGGCGCAGCACCTACTTCCCAAGGCCAGCAACTCTCTGATGTTGCTGGTTGTTCTTGAGTTGATTCCAATTCATGGCAACAACCTTGGCCTAAGTTTCACACTTGTCACCAGAAACCCTGGTAGCACAGTGGTTAAATGCTATGTCTGCTAACCAAAAGCTTGACAGTTCAAACCCAGCAGGTGCTCCTTGGAAATTCTGAGGAGGAATTCTACTCTGCCTGTAGTGTCGCTGTGAGTAGGCATCTACTCAATGGTAGTGACTTGGGTTTGGTTGGTTTGAGCCTATAGCTAGTCTGTGACTTTTAGATTCCTCAGGGCAAGTGTCAATTACCAGTTCTCTTGTCACCTAACACAAGGGGACACAGAAATGAAGTTGGCCAAGTTATATCCTTATGACTTCTCTCACCTGTGGGTAAAGGATTGTGGTGGCTCCTCCCCATTGTCCTCTGTGGTTAGTAAGGACTGACTCAGGCCACAGCAGCAGCATTCCCTAAGCACACTCTCAACATCTTCCCTCCTATATTCTTGAACATGAGTAAGTGAGTCTGGCACCCTGATCTCCCACTCTGGTTGCCAGAACACCCATCAGCAGCTCCCGGTGGGTGCCAGCCAGCAGAAAGCACTGACCAGCAGTGGAGACCCCTGATTTTCCTCCCCCTGAGGTGTAGACAGAGACTCAGGGGATCAAAAACTGATGGGAGACTACCTTCCACACTGACGTAGAAGAATCCATGAATGTCCAGAATGACATACAACTGTTAGACTTGTAGGGTCCCTTGGTGGTGACAAACGGCGAAGAGCTCAATGATCAGCAGAAAAGTTGGCAATTCAAACACCCAGAGGCACCTTGGAAGGCAGGCCTGGCTGTCTGTTGCCAAGAGCTGACAGCCTCGAAACCCTGAGGAGCTAGTCCCCTCTGTACACATGGGGCGGCCGTGTCAGACGCCCTCCACGGCATCTGACACCAGCGGCCGATGCTGTGAGCACAAGAGGCTTCCCGTGCTGCTCTCACCGGCCACCAGCCAGGAGCTCTGCTTTCTCCTGTGTCAGCCTTCTCCAGGCGAGTGGGCGGGGGGGCCTCTGGGGGCGAGTTAACGTGCAGACTGTGATCCCCAGGCCTTCGTTGGGGTCACACTCCTTGTCATAATTTCCTGCTTCTCTGAGACCACACGTGTACCACCTAAGGACTAAATGGCAACAGTGGCCAGAAAGACAGCAGGCTGAATTGCTTCCTCCCAGGGCAGAAGCCACCCACCCAGCCCAGGCAGCCCTGTCCCTCAGCTGACAACAGGGGGACGACCAGACAAAAAGGTGGAGAGGGAGGCAGAAGGAGGCAGCCACAGGCTCCGGCAGAGACAGTGGGTTAGTGACAGAACTGGAAGCTCTCCGTGCGGCTGGGGAGCGCTGCAGAGAGTGGAGGGGACACACGAGCCCTGTCCCTGCTCTCAGCTCTCCCAGCAGAAGACCTGTCCCTTCTGAGAAGCTTTCCACCAATAAACAGGGTGGCACCCCAGTATTCACCATTATCCTCCACTCACACACTACTGGGACACTACTGTCCCTTCCTGGTCCCTCGCCACCCTTGGGTTGTACTCCATGATGAATGTAATCTATGTCACTGAGTTATACACTTAAAACTGTTGAATTGGCAAATATTTTGTTTTATATACTCAGAAGTTATATATATATTTACTACAATTAGGAAAACCACTCATGCCTGCACAGCCTGCTGGAAACTGACGCGGGCCCAGTCACCTCATCACTTCACTCGCCTACTGACACGTCACCCAGGCTAGCTGAGAATGAAAGAATTCCCAGTCAGACGCGGACTACACCGCTGACTTCACAGAGTCAGAAATGACGTCAGTGAGGTGTTTTTTAGTCGGTTGTTTGCCAGAGCCTTTCTGCAGCACTAGAGGAATGACTGAACTAAGAGGCCGCCTGGCTAATCACCTTAAAAGCCCAGTAAGAGTTCCTCCTTCCTCCCTCAGGGCAGACACTCAGCTGAAACCTGTCTGCCTCTACGGTATGATACGACAGCTTCCAGCTTCACAGAAACCACCCTAGTGTGACTCACTGGCAGCAAAGCTGTCACTCTGAGGACTAAGACAGCCTGACCCAAGCCCTGGTATTTTCAAACATCTCATACGCTTGTGAAAGTCAGGCAATGAATAAGGAAATGGGAAGAAGAATCGCTGCCTTTTAACTAAGGTATTGGATGTGCCGTGAATGCCGGAAGAACAGACCATTCTGGGAAGACTGCTGCTTTGAGGGAAGGATGGTGAGGCTTCGTCTTATACGCTTGGCTAAGTTGTCAGGAGGGCAAAGTATGGAAGAAGGACATCATGCTTGAGAAAGGAGAGGATCAACAAATAGGAAGCCCCTCAACAAGATGGACTGACACAGTGACACGATGACTCGAATACACAAACAACTGTCAAAATGCCACAGAAGCAGACAGTGTATCATTCCGTCACATGTGGGGTCACTGTTTTAGTCAGCTGGGGTGGCTCTAACAGAAATACCAGAGTGGATGGCTTTAACAAAGGAAAGTTTACTCTTACACAGTCCGGTAGGCTACAAGTCCAAATTCAGGATGTCTGCTCCAGGAGAAGTCTTTCCCCCTTGTTGGCTCTGGAGGACAGTTCAGTATTATATCAGTATTTTTCCAGGGAGCATCTTGGTGCAGGAACCTTGGGTCTGCAGGACGCGTTCTTCTCCTGGTGCTGCTTTCTTGATGGTGTGAGGTTCCCAGTTCTCAGCCTGCTTCCCTTTCCTTTTATCTCTTGTAGGACGAAAAGATTAAGGGTGGGGCAAGCCATACTCCAAGGAAATTCCCTTTACAGTGGAGCAGGGAAGTGATCTTATAAAGGGATTTACAGTCCCACCCTAACCTTTAACATACAGCGCGGCAAAATCACAAAATGGAGGACAATCATAAAACACAGGGAATCATGGCCCTGCCACATGGCCACGCATATTTCTGGGGGGACACAATTCAGTCCATGATAGTCACTGTGAGTAGGAAGTGACTTGGAAGCAGGGAACAATAATAACAGAGAAATCAAACAGGCAACGCAAAAGATTGAATAGAGAAGAGCCCCTCCCCCCGATGCCAACATAACACCACCCTCTCTGGATGCTAATGGGACCGAGCAGTTAGCTTTCATTACGTCACAGCACAGAGACGTCAGGTCTGGCTTGTTTCTACAGTAGAGTCCATCTTGTCCCGACAAATACACAAGGAGACAGATCACAGGCCCCCTGCCTGCCGCGGTGACTCACAGACCTGAGCAGTGGGAAGGTGGTAGATAAAACGAACAGCCACAATATCTGTTATCCTAAAAATCATGGACAAGAAAAACTTCTCTACCTTCTGGAAGCCAAAGCTTTGGTAAAGGCTCACGGCGGAGTGCTGCACTTCCCCAGTAGTGAGAATGACCTCACCATAGCCCTGGTCCCGGGCAAACTGGAGGACCGTCCTGACCAGGGCTTTGGCCATCCCCTGACCGCGGTGCTCCAGGGCCACAGAGAGATGAAGAAGCTCCAGCTGCTTTCTGCCTGAGGTCAGCTCCTCAGCCGGCAGACAGGCCACCATGCCCACCACCCGCTCCTGAGACTCGGCCACCCAGAAGCAGGTACCCGGCTCACTGAGGTAGGTTTTGGTGATGTCAGACAGGTCTCTGTTCAAAGACATGGCTATACGTTCAGCCCAGGGACACTTGGCAAGGAACCACAGGGCAGCAAGAAGGGCGAGGTTGGCCATAAGGGACAGGAACCAGGAACCAGAGACCAGAAATAGGGCCAGTGGCCCTCCGAGTAAGAGTACAATGGTTCGGGGCAGCGTCAGCATGTGGCGGAAGGTGGCAGGGGCGTGCTCAGTCATGCCTGCGCAGAACAACTTCACAACCTCTTTGCGGTCGCTCTCCTGATACTTCCGGATATGGTAAGGAGCCATGGGCAGACCTCCGTTTCTAAGATCTCTGCATCCACAGGAGAGAACTGGGCAGCCCTGTGGAGGAGAGAAGAAACCAGTGAGTGCCTGCCATCTCTCCCACCTGTGGCTCCCAGCCTCCCAGGACCAAGGACATCCTGCTCAGTGGTGTGTACTTCTTTGCCCCAGAGGAAGGAGGCCACCACTACTGGGACAAGGGAACAGTCAGAGAGACCTGCATTTGAATCCTGGCTCCATGCCTTTCTAGCTGTGTCATGTTCACATCTCTGAGCCTTGGTTTCTTCACCTATAGAGCAGAGTGAACAAACTTGCCTTTGAGGTTGTTTTAAGGATTTAAAATGTAATCTATACAAAGCACTGGCACAAGATCAGTGCTTAATACTTAATTCCCTCCTCCCTACCTTTTTTGCTGTTTCATTGGCTCTGTTCTTTCCACGTAGGTTGAGGCACCTTGCAGACCCAAAGGCCCTAAGTCCCTCTCCCAGGGACTAGACATCACAGAAAGCCTGTGTTTACAAACACATGTTCGAACACACACTCCTCTCAATCATGAACTTTGAAGGAGCTGAGCTGGCATAGGAGGCAAACACCAGAAATGGCCTGGTCCTGAGGGACAGAAGACACCCCTGGGACTCCAGGTGCACACTCAGAGTACTCCTTTCCTTCTGAGTCCTCTCACCTGTCACTACAGGCCTTCAGTGTGCTGGCAGCCTGCCTGCCTCCAGGAGAGACTGGGCAGGGCCGTGCTACCTCTTCAGTCAGGCCCAAGGACCTTGTTCTGAGCTCGGGCTTTCCTTCCTTCCCAGGGATTGCCTGCTGCATTTTGGTGGCTTTCCTGACAAAAAACTGAGTTGACTTTATCAGAAATAAAGATCATCTATTCAGTGAGTAAATAGTGCCTAAGTGCCTACTGTGGCCCTGGCCTTGTGCCTGCTCTAAGGGGCATGAGATGTTGGAGGCATAATTGCCACTATCAGGAGAGGATGTGATGGGGCTTTGGGAGGGATGTATGGTGAGTCACCCACTTTCAGAATAGCGTTCATGACCCACTGGATTTGGTAGGGCTTTCATACTGCAAATACTGAATAGTCACCAAAAGTTGGCATAAGTAGAGGGTGGGTCTAAGATGGCTGACTAGACACACATCTCAGCTGCCTCTGAGAACTAAGGCCTGGATTTATAACTGAAAGGAACACTCTGGACACCTCTGGACCTCGGATACAGTATAGTACTGTCAAATTACATTCTGCACCACAAAACAGGAAACTACCTCTCTTAAAACAAAGTAGCACATGCTGATCCCCACTCCTGCTGACTCAGTGCTGGGGCAAACTGCAGGTACTGACCCTTTTTTTGTTATCTGGCAGGAAGGAGATGAGTATGAGCCAGCAAATACGCAGAACTGCAGTGATAAAGTAAACAGCATAGAGCACAGCAGAGAGACAGTGCATAGAACAGCCACATTCTGAGAGCTGGGCTGCTGACTGAGGGCACCACTGCCCCCACCCTTTCCTGAGCTCCACCATAGATTCTGCTGTTTTGCTGCAAGAAGGGTAGCTCGGCCAGGATGCCATCTTGGTTGACTGGGAGGCAGAAACACCCAACTGGAGGCCTCAGCAGCATCTAATTCCCAAGCTGAGAAGCAGTGCCACTCTGGAAAGCACTTTCCCAGCAGAAAGATTGTGTTTAATACAGTGTTGCCTTATGGGTGGGGCCAGGCTGAGGATGGCAGCAAGACTGTAACCCCTCCCTACTTTGAATTACATCATAGCATCTAGGGACAGCTGAAGAGGAGCTTCTGTTGTTAGCTGGAAGCTAGGACCTGTCACACCTGACAGCCTGGCTGATTTTGGCAGCTGTCAGATAGCTCCTATTTTTTTTAAATAAAATTGCCTGGAGAAATAACTGCTGAGTGGCCAGTGGCATCATCTCCACCTGTCACTGACCCATGTCATAGGGTTTGTTGACAACCCTCAGTGACTCCATAATTAGGGCACTGTCTTTGCCAGCCAGGAGGTGGAGCCTGCCACCCCAGAGAGTCCACTGGGGCAAGTCACTAGAGTACACAGAGGTAGCTGTTGACTAAATGCCTTCTCAGAACTACACCTCAGCTCCTGTTAAGGTAACACTATAGAAACTAAACAGCCTCTAGATGGCCCAAAGGCAACAAACCATCTCTAACCATTTAAAGAAACAGCCCACCATCGCTCCAGAAAACTCCCAAAATGCGGAGGTCCGCCATCAGCCTTGTAGACAAAGTCACGAGCCCCTGCAAATGACGGGCTGAAGCATCTCACCTGTGACATGTTTTTTAGCCTACTGCCCTTGATATTATTTGGCTTCCTAATCAAATTTTCTTCAAAAAGATAACCCTCCTCTCCTGGCACAAGGATCAGGGGAGATGCCTTCTGAGAGGGGCCCTTTACTACCCCCTTGGTTTATGAAATAATATCGGGGAAACCTGTACAGGAATTTTCTGAGGAAAAAGAGCTCAGAGGAATGATCTCTAACACAGCCAGCTTTGAGAGCAGCGAGGCCGGCCCAACCCCTACTGACTTCCCCCAACTGCACATCCCCACTCATGTGAAAGGAATTATCCTCTTTAGAATAGCTTGAGAAGGACATAGGGTGGGGGACAGTAGATGTTTACTATCCCCGCAGGAGGAGACAAAATAAAGAGCAAGTAGGAACAAATAGAGATCATAAACTTTAGACCCTTCCTCGTGTACCTTTTAACCTTGAGGTATAAGTAGGGCTGATTCAGCTTGAGACATAACTTTGTTTTCACTGTCAATTACACTCTCCCCCAAAATACCCCCTCATCTCCCTGCACAAGGACAAACGCTGAGCCCGGGAATGCCCAGCCCTGCTGACTTCCCCCAACTGCACATCCCCACCCATGTGAAAGGAATTATCCTCTTTAGAACAGCTTGAGAAGGACATAGGGTGGGGCTGATTGAGCCTGAGGCATCCTTAGGCCATTATCTAAAAAGCCTTGACAGTTAGAAGGATCACCAAGTTTCAGTTAACTAATAGCTCATGTGGCAGGGTAAAAAATTACATCACCTCAAGACCACAAGGTTTTTGGTTTCAAATTTGCCAACCACGAGGTTTTGGTTTTAAACTAACCAATAGATTGTGTGGTCAGCGGGCAGGGTAAAATTCACGTCACTCTTACTATAAAAACAATAAAGACAGACAGCCTTCTCTCTCTTGCTCTCTGGGTCGGGCTGCCTTAAACCAGAAAAGTTTCTCCTGTCTCCTTGATTCATTTCCCGCCGCGCCTCTCCCTCCCTCCGTGCGGGACCCTACAAAGTGTTGGGACCGGCTCCCGGCACCAAAACAAAGAATCAGTAAACTTTCCAGGTGAAGAAGCCTTTCTGAAACTATCAGAGGTTGAGTACAAAAGAATGATATACAGAGCCCTTCTAGAGATTAAACAAAGTGCAATACAGCAAATGAAAAATTAAGCAAGCTATTTGAATTGACAGAACATCGACGATCTGAAATCCAGAAGGTCAGTAGCAAAATGACAGAGTTACACAATTCAATCCAAAGCCAAAAGAGCAAAATTGAGGAGATGGAAGTCAGACTTAGTGACCCTGAGGATAGAGAAACTGAAATTAATCTATGATTAATTAGAGTTGCTGAACAGGGAGGAATAGCCAAAAACACAGAGAGTATTGTTGTTGAGTTACTGACAGAAAACTTCCCTGAAATTATGCAAGAAGAGAAAATAGATATCCAAGACATGTATCAAATGCCACAAATACCAGACTCCAAAAGAAAAACATCAAGACATAATCAAGCTTAATAAAATGAAACACAAACAGATGCTCTTAAAGACAGCAAGGCTCAAAGCAAAGCTAATATTCAGAGGAAAGCCCTGTAGGCTCTCATCTGACTTCTTGGCAGAAATGACGTTGGTAAGGAGGAAGTGGGATGACACATTCAAAGTCTTGAAGGAGAAAATCTTCCAACTAAACATTTTATATCCTGAAAAACTGTCTCTCTGATGTGAAGATGTGATTAAGATATTTGCAGACAAACAGAAGCTTGGAGACTTTGTAAAAATAAAACCAAAACTACAGGAAATACTGAAAGAAGCTCTTTGCTTAGAAAAACAAAACCATTAAGTGTATATTTAAGGAGGCAATATGGAACACAGTGTCCAGAATCCTACTCAGTTAGGGAAGTCACAAAACTCAATCAAAACTACAATATTAAAAGAAGGCAACCAGTGACCATATGACAACAACTATGACACCATCATGCTAAAAAGAGGGATGTACTACAGTAGTTATAGTCCTTTCAGATCGAGAAAAAGTTTAAAAGATATGCAGAAGTTAAAATTGGTTTTACACTTAGAATATTAAGGGGGATCATAGATGTAGTCACAAAGCACAAGAACAATGCAACATATCAAAGAAAAAGTGTAATAAAGGATCTCAACAAACATAAAACTAATGCTGAAAAAGGATGAAAAGTCAACCCATAAAGAAGAATGACCCAGAACAGAATATTAAGAGCAACATAGAACACACCAACATAAAAATAAATACATAAAAATGAGAGCACTAAACACAAACTGATCAATAATTACATTGAATGTAAATGGACTGAATGCTCCAATGAAGATACAGTGAATGACATCTGGATCAAAAGACATGACTTGTTGTCACAGACTGAGTTGTGTCCCCCCAAAGCGGGTGTAGCCACGTAACCGTGATTCCCTGTATTCTATGATTGTCCTCCATTTTGTGATTTTGCTGTGCTGTATGTTAAAAGATTAGGTTGGGACTGTAAATTCCTTTATAAGGTCACCTCCCTGCTCCACTGTAAACGGAGTTTCCCTGGAATGTGGCTTGCCCCACCCTTAATCCTTTCAGCCTACAAGAGATAAGAGGAAAGAGAAGCAGGGAGAGAATTGGGAACCTCATACCATCAAGCAAGCAGCACCAGGAGAAGATTGTGTCCTTCAGACCCGAGGTTCCTGTGCCAAGATGCTCCTTGGACAAAGACTGATGCAATGCCAGACTTTCCTCCAAAGCCAACAAGGAGGAAAACTTTCCCCTGGAGCAGATATCCTGAATTTGGACTTGTAGCCTACCAGAGTGTATAAGAATAAACCCTCCTTTGTTAAAGACATCTGCTCTGTGATATTTCTGTTAGAGCAGCACTAGCTGACTAAAACACTTGTCTACATGTTGCTTACAAGAAACATGTATTAGACACAAAGATATGAACAAACTGAAAATTAAAGGATGCAATAATATATACTAAGCTAACAACATACAAAGAAAAGCAAGTGTGGCAATACTAATCTCAGATAAAATAGATTTTAACATAAAATCCACAATCGTGGACAAGCGTGGTCACTGTTTATTGCTGAAAGGTTCAATACATAAGCAGGACATAACAATATTAAATATTTATGCACCCAATGCCAGAGCATCTAAATACATTGAAAAAACCCTGACTGCATTGAAAAATGAGATAGATCACTCCACAATAAAAGCTGGAAACTTCAACACTCCACTTTCAGTAATGGACAGATCATCCAGAAAAAAGCTCAGTAAAGACATAGAAGATCTTATTGTGACAATTAACCAACTAGACCTCATTGACATATACAGAACTTTGTATCCATCAACAGATAAGCTTAACTTCTTCTCCAGTGCACATGGAACATTTTCCAGAATAGACTATGTGTTAGGACATAAAGTAAGTCTTGACAAAACCCAAACCATTGAATTATTGCAAAGCATCTTCTTGGACCATAAAGCCATAAAAGTTGAAATCAATAGCAGAAGAAACATAGGTAGAAATTTGAACTCATGGAAACTAAACAACACCTTGCTCAAAAAGCCATGGGTCATAGAAGAAATCAAGGATGACATAAAGAAATTTATGGAATCAAATGAGAATGAAAACACATCCTACCAGAACCAATGGGATACAGCAGAAGCAGTGCTCAGAGGTCAATTCATCTAGATAAATGTACACACCTGGAAGGACCCAAATCAAAGAATTAACTCCTACAGCTTGATCAAGTAGAGAGCAACAGAGAAACCATTCAGTCACCAGAAGAAAACAGATAATGAAGATTAGAGCAAAACTAAATGAATTAGAAGATAGAGGAATGATTGAAAAAATTAACAAAACCTAAAGCCAGTTTTTAGGAAAAAAGTCAACAAAACTGATAAACCGTTGCCTAAACTTACAAAAGAGAAACAGGAGAGGAAACAAATAAGAAATGAGATGGGAGACATCACAACAGACCCAACTGAAATCAAAAAGTGTCATAACAGAATACTATGAAAGACTGTACTCTAACAGATTTGAAAACCTAGAGGAAATGGACAGATGTCTAAATTTGTATCACCTGTAAACATTATCACAAGGAGAAGTAGAACCACTTAATAAACCCACCATAAAGGAAGAGATCGAAACAGTCATCAAACAACTAGCAACCAAAAAAAGCCCTGGCCCAGATGGCTTGACTGAAGAATTCTACCAAATTTTCAGAGAAGGGTTAACTCCAATACTACTGAGACTATTTCACAGCATAGAAAGGATTAAACACTCCCAAATTTATTCTATGAAGCCAGCATAATCCCAATACCAAAGCCAGAGAAACATCCCACAAAAAATAAAATTATAGACCAATATCATTTGTGAACCTAGATACAAAAATCTTCAACAAAATCCTTGCCAATAGAATTCAACAAAATATCAAGAAAATAATTCATCATGACCAAATGGGATTCATACTAGGGATGCAAGGCTGGTACAACATCAGAAAAACAAATAATGTGATGAACCACATAAATAACACAAAGTATAAGAATCACTTGATTTTGTCAATTGATTCAGAAAAGGCATTTGACAAAGTATAACAAGCATTCATGCTAAAAACTCCCAGCAAAATAGGATTAGAAGGGCAATTTCTCAATGCAGTAAGGGGCATCAATGCAAAGCCAGCCACCTACATCATCCTGAATGGAGAAGGACTGAAAGAATTCCCCTTGAGCATGGGAATTAACCAAGGATGCCCATTCTCACCACTTCTATTCAACATTGTACTAGAAGTTCTGGCCAGAGGAATTAGGCAAGACAAAGAAATAAAGGGTACCCACATCATCAAACAAGTAAAAATCTCCCTATTTGCAGATGATATGATTGTATACACAGAGAATCCTAAAGAATCCATGAGTAAACTACTTAAACTAGTAGAAGAGTTCAGCAAAGTGTCAGGATATAAGATAAACTTAAGTAAATCAGTAGGATTCCTTTATATCAACAGAGATCATCAAAGAAGAAATCACCAAATCGATACCATTTACTATAGCCCCAAGAAGATAAAATATCTAGGAATAAATCTAACTAGAGAAATAAGAGACCTATACTGAGAGAACTACAAGATCTTACTGGAAGAAACCAAGAGAGACTTACATAAATGGAGAAACCTACTCTGCTTATAGGTAGGAAGACTCAACATTGTGAAAATGTCTATTTTACCTAAAGTGATCCACACATACAATGAAATCTCAATACAAATTCCAGTGATATTTTTTAATGAGATGGAGAAAGGAATTGCCAACTTTGTTTGGAAAGGAAAGAAACCCAGGATAAGCAAAGTACTACTGAAGACAAGAACACAGTGGGAGGCCTCACACTACCTGACCTTAGAACCTATTACACTGCCCCAGTAGTGAAAACAGCCTGGCACTTGTACAAAAAGAGACATATAGACCAATGAAACAGAATTGAGACTCCAAAGATGCCAGCATTTTCTTATGAACAGCTGATATTCAACAAAGTCCCTAAGATTTTAAACTGGGGTCAAAACAGTCCTTTAACAAATGGTACTGACAAAATTGGATATCCATCTGTAATAAACTGAAACCAGACTCATATCTCACACCTTACACAGAAACTAACTCAAATTGGATTAAAGACCTAAATATCAAACCTAAAACAATGAAGATCATGCAAGAAAAAATAGGGTCAACAATGGGAGTTTTAATACAAAGCTTAGACAGACTTCAAAATCTGACAAAGCACAATCAACAGTAGAGAAAATAGATAAATGGAAACTACTAAGAATCAAATAGTCTTGCTCATCCAAAGACTTTATCAAAATAATTAAAAGACTATCTACATAATGGGAAAAATATTTGGCAACTACATGTTGGACTGTCTTCTGATCTCCATAATCTAAAAGGTACCGCAAAATATCAGCAAGGAAAAGGTAAATAACCCAATTAAGCAATGGGCAAAGGAGACAGACAGACACTTCACCAATTAGGACATCCATCCAGCCAAAAGACACAGGAGGAAACGCTCATGAACATTAGCTACTAGAGAAATACAAACCCAAACTACAATGAGATACCATCTCACCACAACAAGGTTCACCATGATCCAAAAAAACACAAAACAACAAATGCCAGAGAGGCTGTGGAGACACTGGAACTCTCCTACACTGCTGGTGGGACTGCAAAATGGTACAACCTCTATGTAAAAGTTTTTTGTCACTTCCTTAAAAAGCTAGAAATAGATGTACCATTTGATCCAGTAATCCCACTGCTCAGAATATATCCTACAGAATCAAGGGCAGTCATATGAAAAGATACATGTGCATGAATGTTTATTGCAGCACAGTCCACAATAGCAAAAAGATGGAATCAACCCAGATGCCCAACAACAGATGCATGGATAAACAAACTACAGTACATATACTCAGTGGAACACTATGCCACGATAAAGAACAATGATGATTTTAGGAAGCATCTCATAACCTGGTTTCAATTGGAAGACATGATGCTGAGTGAAATCAGTCAGCAGCAAAAGGACAAACATTGTACGAGACTCCTACTCTAAGGACTTAAAAATAGACTTATGTGCAGAAGAAAAGACTCTGATGGCTGCAAGTGAGGGGAGGGAGGGAGGGAGAGGGCTGGTGATAGATTAATTAGTTGATAGAAATTTGGTTGGTTGAAAGCAATGACAGCACACAGTAGAAAGACGGTCAGCTTAACTAGATTTCAACATAAACTGAAAACTCTTCTAATCCTAATGCAATATTGTAAGGATACAGTAGCAGGAGCAGGCGTCTGGGGACTATGCTGTCAGGGGACACTGAGACCAATGGGCATAACTAGCCTATTGCTAAGAGAGTGTTCCGTGCTGCATACTGTTGAGTGGCATCTGGGGTCTTTAAAGCTAGCAAGCTGCTGTCTGAGCTACACCAAAGGGTCCCAACTCATTGGGAACAGATGATCACCAAGAACAGCAAAGACATGAAGAATAAAGAGCCCAGGAGATAGAAGGGCCCCAAATGAATGGCTGACAGTATCAACATGTGCCCAGGAGAACTAGGTGGTGCCTGGGCACCACCAACGACAGCTGTGATGGGTCACACAGTGTTGAGTGCCAGAGGCAAAATGGGTAAAAGAGGAGTGCACCTCAGGAACCTCACTAAAGGACCACAATTGATGGTTTGGCAGCCTGAGTGTTCCCCTGGGAGCATGCCCCCTAGACCTGCAGCTGTTCCTGACCACAAAACATTACTGAGATCAACTCTTTGGACAGGAATGGCCTGGACTCGGGGACACAAGGTGACCATATGTTGTGTGTACTTTATGTTTCCGGGCATCTGTAGGATGCTGTCCTACTGGCCTCTTACCAGAAGGGAGAGGAGAGGGTGGAATGGAGTGGCCGGAGGTTGTTAAGAGCATATGACACATGTAGAACAAAGAGAAAGAGTTGCTGTCACTGGGCAAAGAGAGCAGAGGCAGTTGCTAGTAGGCGGGCCTGCAAATCTAACTTGGATTGTACACTTTTCACTTAATCACAATAAATAAATAAATAAACAAAAAGTCTGCCAAAGTAATAGAAGTCGTCTAATGGTCTGCGTGGACACACTGGCAGCGTAGGGTGTTACGTGCTACGTCTGCTAACCGGAAGTTCCGAAGTTCAAATCCACGGGGCCCTCCTTGGAAACTATATAGCAGTTCTACTCTGTTCTGCAGGATTGCCATGCTTCAGAATCAAATTAACAGCAGTGGGTTTTAACGGCTTGTGAAAGTTTCTGGGGTGGTGCCATCACTTTGTGGGTGACTCCCACCCTAAGGATTGGTGGTTCCAACCACCTGTGGTGACAGAGAAGAAAAGCCAGGTGATGCACTTCTGTGAAACGATAGAGAGGAAACCTCCACGGGATGGTGCAGCTCTGTGACATGCAGCCCTGTCATGAGCCGGAATCATCTCAATGCTGACGGGTTCACGGCTTCTAAAACTGCAAGTGCAACAGTAGAGGCAGGGTGGCCTTGAGGTTGATGGAGTGGACTTCCAGCTGTGACGTGTGCAGGGTGAGTTTCGTCCAAGACAGGCTGAGCTCACGGGACATGGGACACTCACTAGGTGTGATTAAGGCTGTGTGCTTCCTTGTTCGTGTTACTGGCATTGTTAGGTGCCTTCCAGTCACTTCTGGCTTGTATCAGACCTGTGCACGACACACAGAAACAGTGTCTGGTCCTGTGACACGCCCACAATCATTATACTTGGGCCGTTGCGGCGGCACTGTGTGAGCCCATCCTGCCGAGGGTCTTCCTCCTTTTCACTGACCCTCCGCTCTATCAAGCATGATGTCCCTCTCCGGGGAGTCGTCCCTCCTGATAACATGTTCAATATATACAAAACGCAGATCATCATCCTTGCTTCTAAGGTGATCTTCGGTTGTGCTTCTCCCAAGACAGATTCGTTTGTTCTTTTGGCAGTCCATGGTATGTCCAATATTCTTCTCCAACACCACAATTCAAAGGCATCGGTTTTTCGGTCTTCCTTATTCTTTGTCCAGATTTCCCATGTATATGTTGTGATTGAAAACAGCATGGCTTGGGTCAGGCACACCTTAGTCTTCCAGGTGACATCTTTGCTTTTCAACACTGTAAAGAGGTCCTTTGCAGCACCTTTGCACATTGTAACGCATCTTCTGATTTCTTGATTCCTGCTTCCACGGGTGCTGATTGTGGATCCAAGCAGAATGAAATCCTTGGCAAATTAATTCTTTTCTCCATTTTCCATGAAGTTGTTTATTGGTCCAGTTGTGAGGCGTTTTGTGTTCTTGATGGTGAGATCTAACTCATTCTAAAGGCTGTGGTCTTTGATCTTCAACAGTAAGTGCTTCAACTCCTCTTCATTTTCAGCAAGCAAGGTTGTGTCACCTTCATAACGCAGGCTGTTTATGAATCTCCCTCATCCTTCTTCATATAGCCCAGCTTCTCAGATTCTTTGCTTGGCATACAGATTGAGTAGGCATGATGAAAGATACAATCCTGATGCACATCTTTTGTGATTTTAAACCCACTGTTCTGGTGGAATCACTGCCCCTTAATACAAGTACAGATTTTGTATGAGCACAAATAAGTGTTCCAGAATTTCTAGTCTCCAGGATGTTTTGTCCATAATTTGTTATGATCCACACAGTTAAATGCCTTTGCTTAGTCAATAAAACACAAGTAAGTATCTTTCTGGTATTCCCTGCTTTCATGCAAGATTGGTCTGACATTAGCAGTGCTATCTATGGTTCTGCATCTCTTCTGAATACTGCCTAAATTTGGGGCAGTTCCTTGTCAATATACTACTGCAGCTCTTTTGAAAGCCCTTTAACAAAACTTTACTTCTGGGTGATACCAGTGATATTGTTGGTAAGTATGATAACTTCTGCACCCATTTGGATCATCTTCTACAGGCAATAGGTAGAAATACAGATCTCCTCCAGTTGGTGGCCAGGCAGCTGTCCTCCAAATTCCTTGGTGTAGACAATTGCACACTTTGATTGTTGCATCCAATTGTTGAAACACCGCAGTCACTATTCCATCAGTTTCTCAAATTGCCAACGCCTTCAGTGCAGCCTTGACTTTTTCCTTCAGTACGATCGCTTCCTGCTCATATGCTCCATCTTGAAATGGTTGACCATTGACCAATTCTTTTTGGTATGACTGTGTTTTCTTTTCCCTCTTCTTTTGATGCTCCCTGTGTTGACTAACATTTTCCACGTAGAATCTTTCCTTACTGCAACTCAAAGCCGATTTTTTTTCCCTCAGCTCTTTCAGCTGAGAATAGCAGGGCACGCTCTTCCCTTTTGGTTTCCTGTCTCCAGCTCTTGGTACACTTACTGTAATACTCTGCCCTCTCAGCCACCCTTGGAAATCTTCCATTCAGGTGCTTTACTTCATCGTTTCCTCTTTTGCTTTAGCTACTTGACATTCAAGAGCAACTTTCAGTCTCTTCTGATATTCGATGTTTTAATTTTCTTCAGTTTCACTTGAAATTTACATATGAGCTATCGACGGTCTGCTCTGTAATCAGCCCCCAGTCCTGTAGTGATTGATGATGATATTGAGATTTTCCTTTGTCTCTTTCCACAGATGTGCGTGATTTGATTCTTGTCTACTCCCTCAGATGAGTTCCATGTGTATTGTCATTATTTACCTGGATGGAAAAAGGTATTCACCATGAAAAACTCATTGGTCTGGCATAATTCTATAATGTGATCTCAAGCATCAGTTCTGTCACCAAGGCTGTATTTTTCAACCACTAATCCGTCTTCTTTATTTCCAACTTTTTGCGACCCAACTGCATCTTCTTTGCATGTTTGATCCATTTCAGACTGCAAAAGCCGGAAAAAATATTCGGTTTCTTCATTTTTGGCATTAGTGGTTGGTGTTTACATTTGAATAATAATCGCATTAACTTGTCTTTTTTGTAGGTATGGGTATTCTATCACTGAGAGGACTGTACTTAAGGATAGATCTTGAAATCTTCTTTTAGATGATGAAGGCAAAGCCATTCCTCTTCAGCTTGTCATCCTGGAATAACAGACCATGTGATTGATTCGATGTGGCCTATAGCAGTCCATCTCAGCTCACTAGAGACTAGGATATCAATGTTTATGAGTTCCACTTCATTTCTGACAATTCCCAGTTTTCCTAGATCCTTCTTCGTACATTCCATGTTCTAATTCTTAATGGGTGTTTCTTCTTATTTTGAGTCATGGCACATCAGCAAATGAAAGTCCCCGAAGCTTGACTCCATCATGTCATTAAGGCTGACTCTACTTGGATCTGACTGGAAGGCACTTGGCTTGGCTGCTTGGAGGAGGCAGCTCTTCCCCGGTGGTCCTTTTAAGTGCCTTCCACCCTGGCAGGCTCAGCTTCTGGCACTATATAGAACAATGTGCCACTGCTATTCATAAAGTTTTTGTTCGCTAATGTTTTTCCATAAATAGACAGCTGAATTCTCCTTCTGAGTCTGCCTGAGTCTAGAAGTTCAGCTGGAACCTGTCCAAAATTTGTGACCTTGCTGGTATCTTAATGTCAGTGGCATAGTTTCCATCACCACACCAACACACAGGCAACCACAGTATGAAAAACTGACAGACAGGGGAGGGAAGAGGTCTTTGTATATCAAAAGCAGGAAATCTAAGACTTCCGCTGCAGCCTTTCGCGTCTCAGGGATGTCGGAATAAACTTGTTCAGTTTGACCTTCACTCACAATTTCTGAGAACTAGACGGACATTTAACAAAAAGCCACTGGAAGGTTGTCATAAAAGGGGCCATGAACCATTCTTCTCAAATGGCTTCACATTAGCTATAGTGCTTCTATTCCACCCCCTGGAAACACCACTGTCACAGTGTTAACAGCTACAACTGCTGACCAAAATGTTGTCAGTTCTAATCCACCAGATGCTCCTTGGAAATTTTACGGGGCAGTTGTACTCTGCCTACAGGGTGACTATGATTCAGAATTGAGTTGACATCAAAGGGTTTTTTTTGTTGTTGTTGTTTGGTTTTGGTTATTCTACCTTGTAGTTCACTGTGTGGTACCTGGGGTACTCAAAGTTTCTCAGTGACCACTTAAGATATAATTGTTCTCTAACAGCCTAAAACAACAGAGAGAGAAGGAGAGTCAGCAGTGCAGGAAGAAGTGACGTTCATATTTAAGTGTCACCATGAAGAATAGCCTCCCAGACCAGAAGACCAGAACTACTTAGTGGACGTCTACTATTACTAAGAATTTTGATCAAAGATTCTATAGAGGAATCCCGATTAGGGGGGTGAATCAAAACCCTCAAGCAATTCAGATTTTCTGGAGCCATTAACATCGGGTGTTTCCCCAAAACTGCTGTCCTCAGAAATCTTTAAACCTAAAGCTAAAACTGTCCCACTGAAATCAGGAAACTAGCGTGTAGCAACATCCCCTCTAACATCAGGAGGATGAGAGAGAATCCTGGGTATCCCAGGGCCGATTCCCGCAAGGTGGAGATCAGGCACACCTTCTGTCCCCAACCTGGCTACAACTCCTGACACCAGCACCCTCTCCTTCAGCACTCATGTTTCTCTGCTGTCATGGCCACGCAGAACTCAGAGACGACACTCACGGTGATGGGGCTCTTTAGGGCGGTTAGCAGGTGACAGCGCCGGCTCAGGGTCCACGTGGATCTGACGGTAGCCCCTTTACGAATAGTCCTACGATCAGGACAGCTTCTTCCAGGGAGAGACGATTCAACAGGAGGGGGTTTTTGATTCTGAAATGTGAGGTAAACTCCTTTTTTGAAGTAAATGAGAGAAGTTGTATATAGTTTGCTCTTGATGGTATCAAGAAGAAATGACATTTTCAAAGTTAGTATAAAACAGGTTGGACCTTGACCTGCCTAGGGTTATCCTGAATTCCTAAGACCCCAGGTCTGCAGTGATGGCACTGGAGCTGGTGTGGACAGTCACTTGTCACCATGCTCTCACTGCCCTCTGTCACACAGCGCCTCAGTGAGCACTGTCATGTCCTGGGGGCCCCTTCCTCCTTCTGGCCCTGTCCCCCTCCAGGGCTGTCCACAGCGAGATGGTGTTCAAAGTATTAACACATGAACTTTTTAAAATACTCGTCCCTGTTCACAGTGGCAGTCACATGTGGCGTCACCTCTCATGCTAAGTGCCACATTGTTGTAGCTGAATCCCCAGAAAACTGGCCAACATCAGTGGCCTTACAAACACTGGCACCAAGTGAGACCACACCGAGTGACTGTCACATACTCAGACAAGGCTGGGTTGGAAGCGTCACTGCTCTTGGGTCACAATGACAGCTCTGACTGGAGTGCAGTAGAAAGTTCCAGAAGTGAATGACAAAAGCATTTGGGCTGTGTAGGTGTGCTGGTCCACGTCGGCTGGCTTCTACATGTTTTGTTGTCATTATGCCGGACTGCAGGGATATTTTTATAAAAAAGAAAAAATCAATTTCTACTGAAACACTGTACAAAAGTTCTATAGAGCATCCCTTGGCTATCACCCTCTTCGACACATCGCCCTATGTGGTCCGCTCTCCTGTCGCCCTCCAGAGGCACTCTTGCCTGTTTACTCCTTTTGAAGGAGCCCCTGGCCCTGCTGCTCCAGGCACGGGGCGCTGCCGTCAAATCTAAAGAGAAACCAGAGCAGCTGCTTCCAGTTTGCAGAGCGTCCCAGGGCCCAAGTCGTGACACAAACGGCACGTCTGGGAAAATACTCGGCTAACCAGTTGTGAACATCTAGGTAGTGTGTGAACTTGGCAGGCCATGATTCCTGGTGGTTTGGCAGATATTGTGGAGTGATGTGCTACTTGTGGTCTGATGTGGGCCACCAATCATTTGAAAGACATTTCCCTGGGGGTGTGGTCTTCAAAAATATATATGGTTTTCTGGCAAAGCTGGCTGTCTCTGGAGCTTGTATCTGACTTCCTTATCTGACATCTGGTTCTTGGGACTTGATCCTGCCATCTGACCTGCAGATTTTGGAATTCACCAGCTCTTGCAGTGACATGAGCCAGCAGCCTGGCCTCTGACCCACCGATCTGGGGTTTGTGAGCTCCTGCGTCCACGTGAGTCAGGAGAAGCCTCCAGCCTGCCATCTGACCCGTGAATTCAGGACTTGCCAACCTCCCCGAGCGTGTGAGTCATTGCCCTGAAATCTCTCTCTGTTGCTGCTTCTCTGTCTCTCTATTTTTATATATTATACATACACCTACATGTGTAGATGTGGTGAGCTGGGTACAGTGTGAAGTCATGACATCCCCTTTTATTTCCCAGTCACCTAGTTAAACACTAGATTAGCTTTTGTGTTGCTGTTTCATAATTTTACTGTGCTGAAATATAGACACAATAAAGTATAAATTTCCATTGTAAGGGTACAATCCATTTACATTAATGACAGTCACCAAATTTTGTTACCACTACCATGATATGTTTGCAAGCAGATAGTTTCCTGAATTGGGTCTGAAGTCTGGCTGGCCTTGAAGCCACCAGTGACTCGGCCTCCCACAGTGACAACAGCGCTGCAAATCCATTGTTTGAGGAAGCAACAGATATGAAAAGTATCACCTCATGCAATGACATGGATCAGCCTAGGAAACACTCTGCGGACTGCAATAGCTGACACACAGAAATGACGAACACTGCATGATCACACTGACACAAAATGCAAGCAGACCGACATTCATCAGTTACCAAGGGCAGATGGGCCAGAGAACTGGGAGAGAGTGCTTCAGGGGTGCTGGGCTCTGTCTGGGGGGAAGAAAAACATCTGGAAATGGATGATGGTGGGACAGCACAACAGGGCGAGTGTCATTAATGTCACCAGATGGTACACTTAAAATGGTCCAAATGACAACTTGTATTATACGTATTTCACTGCAATAAAATAATTAAAGAACCACAACAAAAACACAGACTCTAGCTTAACTACTTCACTGGCCAGTGAAAGGAAACTCAATGTCCTCACATTGTTACCAACTTCGTGATCAGACCTCAGGCTTCAGGTTAAACACGTGATCTTGCTAAAGAAACGGGAAGTGAAGGGTGAAGTCAGCATTCCAGACTGAATCACGCCCCCCTCCTTCCCAGCTCCGGGGACACCACAGCCGCCTACTCCTGCCCCGGGCTGCGGCTGGCCTTTCCCTGCCACCCCTCCTTGCAAGGAGACCCCCGCTTCATCTGTGTCTGCACTCCCTGGGCCTGTAGGACCCGCAGAACACACTTCAGACAAAGAGGTCCCTCTGTCGCTTGTTCTCTCTCTCTCTCTCTCTGTCCCTTGGCCTGTTGGCAGGCAGTGCAGTTATTAGTTGTTGATGTTAGCTGGTGTCCAGTGCACCGTGACTCACTGCAATGACCTCGGCCCAAATGCCAGGCCGCCAGCGGGCCAAGGCGGCAGAGGAGGCGGACGCTTTCCTATGGTCCCTCTTACAACCCAGACCCGAAAAAAGAAGTGACTCCATTGTATATGACAATCAAGGGCCCTGAACTTCAAAGACAAAGTTGAGGAGCTGGATCGAGTGGAAGGAGAAAGGAGGGAAAGTTCAGGAGCAGTGAAGATCTGCCGGATGTGACCACCAGCGTCCTGCAGGCTGGGTGGCCTGGAAGGCCCAGTGGGCTGAAGGGCCCTGAGTATCAGGAGGAAAGCTCAGAGGTCTCCTGGGTGACAGGGAGGACGAAGCAGGTCCACAGACAACTACCTCGGCTGCATTGAAATCTGCACCCACAGAGACAGCCACTCCAGTCAGGCGGGTGGAGCGACGGCACCCAGGCCAATGGTCAGGCCAAGCAGCCGCACATGACAGCAGGGAGTCTTTGTTGGTGCAGAAGATGGCCTTCAGACACCTGCACCAACAGGACCGACTGCACCACAAAGGACTGTCACCTGCGTGTTGTAAAGTAAGTGCTGATGAAGCCTTGCAGACCCGCAAGCTCCCCCACCTGCTGACTCCTCTGCCTTTCCCCAGCACCTCCCGACCCTGCTCCGCACCGGGCACTGAATTCTAAGGCACAACCTCAGCAAGAAAGGCGACATTTGACACGTCTGCACTGAGGTCATCTCCCATCTTGGAGTGGGAAACAAAGGGCGGGGAAGAAGAAAGGTTCTGCTGGATTCCCCAGAGCTGGCAAGTCCCCGTAGCTTTCTCAGCATCTCGTATGTCTAACCATCGGTGATAGGACACTGGATTCTTCGAGGCTTCGATAATCAATTTAGCTCAAATGACCAAAATATCTGGATCTCAAAAGCTAAATAATAAGAAAAAAGTATGTATACGAATTAGAACACAATACTGAAGAAATCAAAATTTCCGATGGCTCAGAGACAAGAATCAATTCCTAATCGTTTAAAGACAACCACCACAGCCTCGGAAAACCCTCAAAACCCCCAAAACAAAGAACTAAAAAAATTTCCAGTTGGAGAGACTCCCTGCAATTATCAGAGAGAGAATAGTAAAGAGGAATGTTTAGAACTCTGCCAGATGTTAGAAAGGAGATGAGGAAAAATGCAACGGAGCCTACCGAAAGATTCAACGGCCTCTGGGAAATACTGGAGCAGCGATGCTCTGAAGCCCAGCAGACGGACAGCAGAGTTATGGAAGGAGACGGTTCAGCAGGCGGTCAGAGGAGCTGGGCTGAGGCAGCGGAATGCAGAATTCGCGAGACTGAGTCTGACGCAACCGACACCCGCATACAGGAGTACAGGTCAGACAGAGGAATTTTAAAAAATGGAGAATCATAAGAGTTTTGTGGAGCTCTCTCGAATAAGTTATGAGTGATCAGAGTACCAGAACAGGGGACATACAGAGAGAATTGTTGAAGATGTGTTGGTTGGTTATAGCGTCTCGAGTCTTCAGTTTTTGATGAGCTTTCGTCTGTTGTTGAAAACATTGTCTTGACATCTTCAGCTATTATTTTAAATTTTTTTTCCTTAATTTTGTCAGTTTCTGCTTCATGTATTTCTAGAACGATGCAATTTTTTTTCCTTGCACATTCAAATTTATTTTATTTCAGGTAAATTTTTATTTTCTTTTAGACCTGTTTTCTGTTTTAAGAGAGGGGAGGGAGGCCAGCATCATTTACCAAATATTAGACCTCTCCTGTATGTCCGGAGGCCTTGGGCAGTTCAGATATTTAATATGCTCAGTTGCTAGCTGAAAGATCAAAGGTTGGAATCCACCCCGAGATGCTGGGGAAGAAATTCCTGGTAGTGGTCTGAGGAATCAGACACTGAGACACCCATGGGACAGAGTGGTACTCTGACACCCATGGGTCACCATCAGCCAGAGGCAACTGGGTGGCAGCTGGCTGGATGGCTGGCTACGCATCTCTTTCTTGTAATTCTAATTGTTATAATTTCCTGCATCTTTTTCTCTAACTGGCTCAATTTCCTGTACCGTTGGTCAATTTTCAACCAAACAGTCAGGAGTTTGAGTCCATACAAGCTGCTCCTTGGAAACTCTATGGGGCAGTTCTCCTGTATCCTACAGGGTCACTAGGAGTTAGAATTGGCTCCATGGCGGTGGCTGTTGGTTTGGGTTTTTTGTTGTTGTAGTTGTTGCTTTTGGTGCTTGGATAGGCAGCACTGCCTTGCAGACTGTCTGTGCCTGAAGGTGGATTCTTTACTAGCACGTTTTCATGTTGCAGCTAAGATATTTAGTCTTAACAGACTATTTTTGACTCCTTGTTGGCAGGAACAGGGTTAGATGGTAAGCTTTGATTCCAGCTCATGCAGAAGTGATATTTTGCTCACCGGCTGCATACTCCAAGTAGGACAGTTACTTTTCCTCCTGGATCACTTACCAGTTTCTTGTGTCACATGGTGGGATGCCAGTGGGATAGTCTGTGCGTAACCGGCTCCCCTTTCACTCTTTGGTATGGTCCTCTGTGTGGTGACTCCTCCCATTTGGTCCTAGTTGTTAGACGACATTTCTGGCAGGTGGTGGCTGAGCTGGACCTTTTCCCAGGTCCTGAAGACTCCCTACTGTTTGCTTTCTCTCACCTGTGTCATCTGTGGAATAAGAACACCCTGAGGCCTCTCTCTGGGCTGTCTGCTCACCTGGTTGCTCAGTGCTTCTCACTCTCTTATATTTAACGTCTTCTTTTCTCTTGGCTGCTAGCCATGCTTCCATCTCTTCCTGTCGTGGTCTGGGAAAGCCAAAGCCGATCGCTTCTGCTGATGCTTCCACCACATGACATCGTTTACTTTTCTTTACTGTCACAAATGTTTGCCAAAAGAATATGTATCATTTGTTCTTTTATTGATAGTAAAGGTAAAAAGAAAGGAGTGCAGGTGGCCAAGTGGTCAAGCACTGTGTTGCTAGCCCACAGGTTACCACTTGGAATCAACTAGCTGTTCCATAGAAGGAAGATGTAGCAGTTGGCTTGGAAATCTTATGCAGTAGTTCAATCCTGTCCTATTGGGTTGCGATAAGTCAGAAGTGACTTCACGGAAATAGGACAACTAAATAAAGGGTTCAGGCAATGTAGACAGTACGAGGACCTTGAAAAGCACCTCATCATCCTGAGATAGTCATGATTAGTATTTTCATACATCATTCATCCTCCTCTGTCTGTTTGTCCTACTGTCGTGGCTTGGGTGTTGCTGTGGCACTGGACGCTATGCCACCAGTATTTCACATGGTGGATGGGTTTAAGGAGAGCTTCCAAACTAAGAGACTAGGAAGAGGGATGTGGAGATCTACTTCTAAAGATTGGCCAGTGAAAACTCTATGACTAGTAGTGGAAGACTGTCTAAGACAGTGCAGGAATGTGAGTCCCTTAGGTGGGAAGACACTCATGGGGAAGAGCAGCCACCTCCAAGCAGAGTCAACTTTAATGACATGAATGGAGTCAAGCTTTTGGAACCTTTATTTGATACCGTGGCACAACTCAAAATGAGAAGAAACAGTTACTAACATCCATTAATAATCAGAACATGGAAAGCATAAGGTATGAATCCAGAAAAATTCACAAGTCTTCAAAAATGAAATAGAATGCATAAAGTCAATATCCTAAGCATAAGGATTGGCCAAGGACTGGTATTGGCCGTTTTGAATTGGAAAGTCATACAGTCTACTATGCCAGGAATGACAAATTCAAGAGGAATGATGTCATGTTCACAGTCAAAAAGAACATTTCAAGATTGTCCTGAAGGGCAAATAGCACCAGATACACAGGATTCCATGGACCTGACTGGCTGGGTGGAGCCCTGGCCACCACACAGTGGGTACAGAATAGAGGCGATTGCTGAGAGAGTACGCTGGTGCCCCAGAGCCAGTGAGGGACAGAACAAGAATGCTGAAAGCTAAGTCATTGTATATAAACTGCCACACACAGATCTCAGTCTTTCCTTCTACGTGCGCCTGTCTCTGTTCTCCCAGTATTGACCTCTCTCTTCTATGAACTGTCCCCAGTGATAGAGACTGCTGAGCCAGAGGTAGGACTCCTCAAGGCAGCCCTGAGCCATTCTTCCCCACCCTTCTCTGCACAGTGCCTGGCTCTGGAATCTAATGACTTTAACTGAGCCAGAAGTAAGACTCCTTAAGTCTGTTCTGAGCCAGTCTCCAATGGGGAAACAGCAAACTCAGGGAGGAGGGCAAAAAGAAAAATAAAATCACCAATTGCCCTGAGCTGGATATACAGGGCAGAGTTAGTTCCTTCACCTAGATTCAAACATAGGGGGCTATACTAACCACACAGATACTCAAGGATCACTGTTAACCCCCAGACTTTCTCAGCAGCTGCAGCTGGACCCCTGTGCCGATACTTATCACCCTTGCCCATCAAGGACAGTAGGTGAGAACCTGCACCACACAGCTGGAAATTGACCACCAGAATACATGAGCTAAATCCACACAAGAAAAGTAAATTGTGCATTTTAAAACCAGAAGCTAGAATATTGCCAGCCAAGAATATTGCAGGCAAACAATATAAACAGCTACAGTATATTGATGGCTCAGAAATAGCAGTCCACACCAAAGTACTCAAAGTGGCAGACCATGGTCTCTTTAGAAAACCTCCCCTCCCCCAAAAGATTCAAATTTTCTGGAGCAAGAGAGCCCATGGAATTATCAGAAGTAGAATACAAAAGATTAATATTTAGAACTCTTGAAGAGATGAAGAAGATGAGACAAAATGCAGCAGACCATAATGCCAACTGGAACAAGAGGCAAGAAAGCATTGAATGGCAAGAATTAGAAATTCAGAAAGTTAATAATAAAATTAAAGATTTAGACAACTCAATAAAATGTCAAAAGAGGAGAACTGAAGCAATGGAAGGGCAAACCAGTGAGACTGAAAATAAAGCACATGACATTGACTTATTTGAGGAAAATCAGATAAAAGAATTTAAAACAATCAAGAAACACAAATATGTGGGACTCTACGGAAAGGAATAATCTACAAGTGATTGGAGCACCAGAATGGGGTTGACGGTAAGGGAGAGACTTACAAAAAATACAGACAGAATTTTCAAGGATTTGCTGACAGAAAATGTTCCTGATATCGTGAAAGATGGGAGGATATCTACTAAAGAAGCTCATCAAACACCATACAAGGTAGATCCTAAAAGAAATACACCAATATACATTAAAACCAAACTTGCCAGAACTAAAGATAACAGACACTTTTAAAAATGGCTAAAGATAAACAAAAAATAGCCTACACAGGAAAATCTGTGCAATGAAGCACAGTCTCAGCAGAAATCATGAAGACCAGAATGGAATGGGATGACAGACACAAACCCGTGAAGGAAAATAATTGCCAGCTAAGAATTACATACCCAGCAAAACTGTCTCTTAAATGTGATGGTGAAATTAGGACATTTCCAGAAGCACACAGATTTAGGGACTTTGTGAAAACCAAGCCAAACCTACAAGAAATACTAAAGGGAGTTCTTTGGTTAGAAAACTAATAACATTAGTGAACAACCCAAGACCACAACACACAACAGAACAACTGAGTATCAGTCAAAACAAGGGAGTCACAAATTAAAAATCATAGGCAAAACTGGGAAAAAAGAGAAACAGGCATGTCATTATGTAAACATTACAATAGAAAAGAGGGGCCTAAGAAAAACTGTAGTCGTATATCTTTCATCTGGAGAGGAAGTCAAGGAAACATAAAGCAATTAAAGACTGTTTAAATTTAGAAAAATAAGTGTAAAATTAAGGTAACCACAGAGGAAAACATCAATCCTACACATCAAAATAAAAAACAAGGAAAATATGAACTCTCAGCAAATACAAAACCACCTACATTGTAAACACAAAAATAAAACACATAAAGATGAAAGATTTAGCACAGAACATTCAGTGGAACAAAGGAATTGTCTACAACACCTAAAAATGACATCAAAATAGCAGCGAAACAAGAAAGCTTTAGATGCCCTGATTTTAAAAGCCAAGCCAAGTGCTGTCGAGTCAGATCCGACTCAAAAGGGAAGTTAAAATAGGCAGCCAAAATTTAATTCTGTTTGTTTAATTGACTCATCTTTTATCCTGTCTTAAAAATTCCTGGCCCTGGCAGGAAGTCATACATTAACTGACAGGGGCTATGGAAATAATGTCTTTGCAGTTTTTGTAACTTTTTAAAAAACATCAAAACAATGGAAGACCCAGGTGCCAGCTGGGATGCACCCCTGGTTCAGATGACAATGGAAAGCAGTCTGGATGCCGCTCCTGATGCATATCTTCAAAGGACCCCTGAGCCTTCCCCAGGTGGATCCCCCTCTTTACCCCTAGTCAATCACATTGTTTCCCTGGAACTGGCACCAATGCCTATATTTACATTTCCATGTAACGTCACTCCTTTATATACTATCAATCACACCTCATGATGTTTTCATAGGCTTTTGTTGGAGAGATATCCCCCTGTTCCCTGGTCTGCTAGTGCACAGAAATAAATCTACTTTTGATCACTCACCCTGATACCGATTGGCTTTTTGGGACAGGTAATGAGAATTTGAAGTTTTGTCAGTTAATAACAGCACTAAGCCTGTACTCGTCAGTAATCATACTGAATGTAAGCAGACTAAATACATCAGTAAAAAGACAGGAAAGTGAACAGATTGGATTAAAAAAAAACAAAACACGACCCATCTACATGCTGACTACAGGTGACACATCTGAGACTCAAAGAAACGAACAAATTACAACTCAAAGGGTGGAAACAAATGTATCAGTCTAACAACATTCAAAACAGAGCAGGAGTGCCCAGATTAATCTCTGATAAAACTGACTTTAAGTAAAATCCACCACATTAGGTAAGGAAGGACATTATGTAGTGGTTAAAGGTTGAATACAGCACAAGGACATTACCATATCAAATATCTACACACCTGAAGACTTGGCTCCAAAATGCATAAAACAAACACTATCTGCATTGAAAATAGAAATAGACAGCTCCACAATAGTAGTAGGAGACTTCAACATGCTATTTGCAGCAAAACACAGAACAATCTAGAAAAGGCTAAGAAAAGACACAGATGATCTAAATGCCACAGTCAACCAACTTGGCCTCATAGATATACACAGAACACTCCACACAACAGCAGACAAGTATACTTTTTTTCCAATGTACACAGAACTTTCTTCAGAACTGACCACGTGTTAAGCCACAAAACAATCCTTAACAAAATTCAAAGTACTGAACTGTTACAAAGCTTCTTTTCAGACTATTGAGCCATGAAATTAGATATCTATGACAAAATAAGGAAGGAAAAAAAGTCAAACATGGGGAATAACCGTTTGCTTAAAAAATGACTCAGTTATAGCTGAAATCAAGGACAGAATCAAATGAGAACGAAAACACACCCTGCCAGAGCCTACGGGACACAGCAAAAGCAGAGCTCAGAGGTCAGTTTATCTCAATAAATGCACACATTTGAAAAGAAGAAAGCACCCGAATCAAGGAATTAACTCTACAACTCGATCAAGTGGAAGGAGAGCAACAAAGGAACCCTCAAGCCCCAGAAGAAAACAGATCACTAAAATTAGAGCAGAAGTAAATAGAGAATACCAAAACAGTTTAAAGAGTTAACAAAACCAAAAGCTGTAATTTTGAAAAGATCAACAAAATTGATACAACATTGGCCAAACTGACAAAAAGAAAACAGGAGAGGAAGCAAATACCTCAAATAAGAAATGAGATGGGTGATACCACAACAGACCCAAATGACATGAAAAGAACCAGAATACTATGAAAAATTGTACTCTAATAAATTTGAAAAGCTAGAGGAAGTGGACAAATTTGTACAAACACACTACCTACCAAAATAGCACAGACAGAAGCAGAACACTTAATAACCTATCACAGCACAAGAGACTGAAAGTCATTTAAGAACTCCCAATCAAAAAAACTCCTGGCCCAGATGGCCTCACTGGAGAATTCTACCAGACTCTTAGAGAAGAGCTAACACTTTTACTAAAGGTATTTCACAGCATAGAAGAGGATGAAATGTTCCCAAATTCATTCTATGAAACAAGCATAACCTTATATCAATTGCAGATCAATATCTCTCATGAATTTGGATGCAAAACTCCTCAACAGAATTATAGCCAAGGAAACTCAATGAAAAAATAATCCACCGTGACCAAGTCAGATTCACACAAAGGATGCAAGGATGGATCAACATTAGAAAAATGATTAGTCAACCACATAAATAAAATAAAAATCACTCAATTTTATGAATTGGTGTGGAGAAGGCATTTGACAAAGGCCAACACAGATTCCTGTTAAACACTGTCAGCAGAATAGGAATAGAAGGGAAATCCCGCAGCATAATAAGAGGCATCTATGCAAAGCCAACAGTCAACATCATCCAAAATTGAGACAGACTGAAACCATTCCCTTTCAGAACTGGACCAGACAAGGATGTCCGTTGTTTCCACTTTTATTCAATGTTGTCCTGGAAATTCTAGCCAGAGTACTCAGACAAAGTAAAGAAATAGAGGGCATCCAAACTGGCAAGGAAGAAGTCAAAGTATCTCTATTCACAGATGATATGATCTTATACTCTGAAAACCCAAAAGAAACCACAGTTGAAAAAACCTACTGGAACTAATTGATGAGTTCAGCCAACTATCAGGATACAAGATAAACATAAATAAGTGAATGGGATTCCTTCACACCAACAAGGAGATTATCAAAGAGGAAATCACCAAAGCATTACCATTCACAACAGGCCCCAGGAAGATGAAATACCTGGGAATAAATCTAACCATGAAAGAGATGTATACAAAGAAAATTAAAAGATTGCTGGGAGAGAATTACATAAATGGAAAAACCTACACTTCTCATGGAAGTGAAGACTTAATATCATGAAAATGTCTATTCTTCCCAAAGCCACCTACAGATACAATGCAATCCCAATGCAACTTCCAATGTCATTTTTAATGAGAAAGAGAAACAAATAATCAACTTTATATGGAAAGAGAAGACCCACATAAGTAAGGCATTACTGAGGAAGAAGAACAAACTGGGATTCCTCACATTATGTGACTTTAGAAACTATGACACTACCATGGTGGAACATCATGCTGCTGTTACCAAAACAGACACATGGACTGGTGGGACAGAAAAGAGAATCCAAATGTAACACCATTGACCTCTGAGCCACTGATATTTGACAAGGCCTAACATCTGTGAACTGGGAGAAGAATAATCTCTTCTACAAATGGTGTTGACAAAACTGGATATCCATCTGCAAAAACGTGGAACAAAACCCACATTTCACACTATCCACAAAAAGTAACTCAAAATGGATCAAAGACCTATATATAAAATCCAAAATGGTAAAGAGCATAGAAGAAAAAATTGGTACAATGCTAGAAGCCCTAATATATGTCATAAACAGATTGCAAAATATTACTAACAGTGCACAAACACCAAAAGAGACAATAGACAAATGGGAACTCCTAAAAATCAAACATTTATGCTCAGCCAAATACCTTACTGAAAGATTAAAAATACTACCTAAAAGATGGAAAAGAATTTTTGGCAACTAAGAATCCAATCGGTGTCTAATCTCTACAGTACTACAAAACTTCAACAAGGAAAAGACAAATAACCCAGTTAAAAAATGGGCAAGGTGTATGAACAGGCACTTCAACAAAGAAAGACATCCAGGCAGCTAACAGATACATGAGGAAATGCTCACAAGCATTAGCCATTAGAAAACTCCAAATCAAAACAACAATGCAACAGCATTTCATCCCAGAAAGGCTGTCATCAATCCAAAAAACACAAAACAATAAATGTTGGAGAGGTTGTGGAGAGACTGGAACACTTCTACACTGCTGGTAGGAATTTAAAATGGTGCAACCTTTTGAAAAATTGATTTGGTGCTTTCTTTAAAAGGTAGAAATAGAAATACCATATGACCCAGCAATCCCACTGCTTGGGGTATATCCGAGAGAGATAAAGGCTGCCACACAAATAGATACATGCATATCAGTGCTTATTGCAGCACTATCTACATCAGCAAAACAATGGAATCAACCCAGGTGCCCATTAACAGATGAACAGACAAAGAAACGATGGTACCTTCACACAATGGAATACAACACAATGATAAAGAACAGTGATGATCCTGGGAAACACCTGAAAAGATGGAGTCATCTGGATGACATAATGCTGAGTAAAACTAGTGGCCAATTTTTCTTAAAAGTGGATGGCCAGTTACTTCTTCCCAGGCAACTCTGATGAAAGCTGTCCACCATGAGGGACTCTGATGGGATCTGAAATACCAGCAACACAGCTTCCAGCATCAGAGCAACCCACCACCCACCGCTGACACCAAAGACGCCCCTCGGAGGCCTGCGATACCCCAACTCAGCCGTGGTGTGTTCACACACGTCACGCGCACGTGAGAGCGGGGCAGTGAGCGAGGCAATGGGAAGAAGAATGGTTGCCTTTTAATTCTGCTGTTGATGAGGAACACTGATACACCGAGGACGCCTGAAGGACACGCCTGTCTAGGAAGCCTGCCCCTTAGAAGCAAGGGTGGAGGAGACTCGTCACATGTCCTTCAGATATACTGTGAGGAGGGGCCGGTGCCGGAGAAGGAGATGGCGCCTGAGGAAGGAGAGGGTCAGTGGTAAAAAGGAAGACCTCGACCAGGTGGGCTGACACACCGACGTGACAATGGACTGACATACACAACTGTCAAAATGCCACAGAACCGCACAGTGTTTTGCTCCATCGTACGCGGGGTCACTGCGAGTAGGAGCCCCCTTGATGGCACTGAACAGCAGCAACAGATGAACCAAACTGGCAACACAAGAGACCGAGCGGAGCAGCGGCCCCAAGCTGGTGTAACACCACCTGCACGGCGTGATGACGGGAAAGTCACCGCACAGAGACTCCGGGCTGGCTTGTTACAGCACAGGCCGTCTTCTCCTGACGAATACACAAGGAGACAGATCCCAGAGTCCCTCTCTGCCGGGTGACTCCGAGAGTGGAGCAGAGGGAAGGCGGGTTGATAGATGAATTGATTTAACAGCCACTGTCCTACATCTCCTGGACAAGAACTCACGCACCTGTACAGGAGCCAAAGCTGTGATACAGGCCGGTGGCAGAACACTGCCCCTCGCCGTGGTGAGAATGGCCTACTGTAGCCCTGGTCCCGGGCAAACTGGAGCACCCTCTCAGGTCCTCCAAAGCACGTGGCAGCCCAGCTGATACAGATCAGCACACCTACATGGCTCAGCTGTGATTGTGTTTCACTTCCTGAACCTTCTGCTGCCCTCCAGTCACAGCTGTCACTGTGACCCAAGGCCAGTGATGCTTCCAATCCAGCATTTTTGTCTGAACACGTTATAGTCACTCAGCGTTGTTTCTGTTGATGCCAGTGTTTTTATGGCCGCTGATGCCAATTACAGTATCGTGGTAATTAGCACTGGGTGACACCAACTCTACGGACACCATTATAAACAGAGAAACATTTTAAAAAGTTGATGTGCTAATTTTTCATACACATCTCGCTCTGGAGAGCCCTGGGTTTCTACCTCAGCCTCAAGGGGGGCAGAGCAAGAAGGAGGAAGAGGCCTTAAGGACACAACAGTGTGCACTGAGGGGTGTGTGGCAGGCGGGCAGTGAGAGGACAGAGACAGGTGACTGTCAACATGAGCTCTGGTGCGGTCACTGCAAGCCTGGTATCTTAAGAACTCAAGATAACTTTAGGCAGATCAAGGTCCAATCTGCCTTATATTAACTTGGAAAATGTAATTTCTTCCGGAAACCAACAAGAGCAAATTACACAACTTCTCTCATTTACTTCAAGTAAGTAGTTTAATTCAAATTTCAAAACCAAAACTTCGCTCCTGTTGAGTCAGCTGTGCCCAAAAGAAGCTGTCCTGATCGCGGGACTGTGCGTGGAATGGCTCCCGTCAGATTCACGTGGACCCTGAGCCAGCGCTGTAACCTGCTAACTGCCCTAAAGAGCCCCGTCACCGTGAGTGTGGCCTCTGAGTTCTGTGTGGCCACAACAGCAGAGGAACGAGAGTGCTGCGGGAGGAGGGCTGGGATCAGGAGTGGCAGCCAGGTTGGGGAGTGGCAGTGCGTCCGGCCTCCCCCTCATGGGAATCGGCCTGGGCTGCTGTTGTCATGATTCTCTCCTCCTTCTGATGTTAGAGGGGGTCTCACGTCACTCTGGGTTCTCGATGTCAGGGGGATAGTTTCAGCTTTAGGTTTAAAGATTCCTGAGGAAAGTAATTTTGGGGGATCACTGGCTCCAGAAAGTCTGAACTGCATGAGGATTTTGAGTTTCACTCCTGGTCAGGATTCCTCTACAGAATCTTTGATCAAGATGCTCAGTAATAGTAGACGACCACTGAGTAGTTCTGGTCTTCTGGTCTGGGAGGCCAATATTCATGATGACACTCAAATATGCATGCCATTTCTCCCTGCACTGCTGACTCTCCCTCTCCCTCTGTTGTTTCAGGCTGATAGAGAACAATTATACCCCAAATGGCCACTGAGAAACTTTGAATACCCCGGCTACCATACAGTGAACTAGGAGGTAGAATAAATAGAAAAAACAAAAAAACAAAAAAATGCTTTGCTATCAACTCGAATCTGAGTCATAGTGACCACGTAGTAAAGAGTAGAACTGCCCCATAAAATTTCCAGGAAGCATCTAGTAGTTTAGAACTGCCGACATTTTGGTCAGCAGTTGTAACTCTTAACCGCTGCGACAACAGTGTTTCCAGGGGATGGAACAGAAGTACTAAAGTTAATATGAGTAGAACGAGTAGAACAGGTCATGACCTCTTTTATGATAACCTTTCTGTGGCTTTTTGTTAAACGTCCATCTAGTTCTTAGAAATTGCGAGTGAACTAGAAACTGAACAAGTCTATTTTGACACCCCTAAGAGTTGAAAGGCTGCAGTAGAAGCCTTAAATTTCCTGCTTCTTATATACAAATACCTTCTCTCTCCCCTGTCTTCTGTCACTCTGTCATACTGTGGTTGCCTGTGTGCTGGTGTGGTGATGGAAGCTATGCCACTGATATTAAGAAATGAGCAGTGTCACTAAGGACAGACAAGCTCCAGCTGATCTTCTGGACTCAGACAGACTCGGAAGAAGAAGCTATCTGTCTGCTTATGGAAAAATACCAGCCAATAAAAACTCTATGAAGAGCAGTGGTACATCCTTCGGTATAGTGCCAGAAGGCGAGCCTGCCAGGTTGGAAGACATTTAAAAGACCACTGGGGAAGAGATGCCTCCTCCACATAGAGTCAGCCTTAATGACACGATGGAGTCAAGCTTCGGGGACCTTCATTTGCTAATGTGCCATGACTCAAAATGAGAAGAAACAGCTGAAAACATCCATTAAGAATCGGAGCATGGAATGTATGAAGGAGAATCTAGGAAAATTGGAAATCGTCAAAAATGAAATGGAACTCATAAACATTGATATCCTAGTCTTTAGTGAGCTGAGATGGACTGGTATAGGCCACGTCGAATCAGTCACATGGTCTATTATTCCAGAATGACCACCTGAAGAGGAATGGCTTTGCCTCTATCATCTAAAACAAGATTTCAAGATCTATCCTGAAGTATAATTCTATCAGTGGTAGGATAATATTCATACCTACAAAGAAGACCAGTTAATGAGACTACTATTCAAAGTTAAACACCAACCACTAATGCCAAAGATGAAGAAACTGAAATTTTTTTCTGGCTTCTGGAGTCTGAAATTGATCAAACATGCAAAGATGTGTTGATAATTACGAGCGCTAGGGATTCAGAAGCTGGAAACAAAGAAGAAGGATCAGTGGTTGGAAAGTATGGCCTTGGTGGTAGAAATAATGATGGAGATTATTACAGAATTATGCCAGGCCAGTGAGTTTTTCATCACAGATACTTTTTCTCATCCACATAAAGGGTGACAACGCACATGGAACTCACCTGAGGGCACAAACAGGAATCAAATCACATCCATCTGTGGAAAGAAACAAAGGAAAAGCTCAGTATTGTCATCACTCACCGTAGGGCTGGGGCCAATGACAGAGCAGACTGTCAGTAGCTTATAAGCAAGTTCAAATTCAGACTGAAGAAAATAAAAAAATTAGATATCAGAATTGACACTGAAAGTTGCTGTTGCATGTTGAGTAGCTGAAGCGAAAGAGGAAATGATGAAGTAGAAGAACTGAATGGAAGATTTACGAGGGTGGCTGAGAAGGCAAAGTATTACAGTAAGTGTACCAAGAGCTGGAGACAGGAAACCAAAAGAGAAGAGCACGCCCTGCTATTCTCAAGCTGAAAGAACTGAGTGAAAAAAATTCAGCTTTGAGTTGCAGTAAGGACAGATTCTATGGGGAAGATATTAAACAACACATGAAGCATCAAAAGAAGAGGAAATAAAACACAGTCATTATACCAAAAAGAACTGGTCAACGTTCAACCATTTCAAGAGGGAGCACATGAGCAGGAAGCAATCGTACTGAAGAAGAAAGTCAAGGCTGCACTGAAGGCATCGGTAATTTGAGAAACTGATGGAATAACAACCAAGAGGTTTCAACAATTGGATGCAACAATGAAAGTGCTCAATTGTCTATGCCAAGGAATTTGGAGGCTAGCCACCTGGCCACCAACTGAAAGAGATCTATATTTCTGTCTATTGCCTGCAAAAGACGATCCAAACAGGTGCAAACGTTATCAGACTTACTAACAATATCATCGGTATTACACAGAAGTAAAGTTTTGTTAAAGGGCTTTCAAAAGGGGCTGCAGCAGTACACTGACCAGGAATTGCCCCAAACTTAGGCAGGATTCAGAAAAGCCCGTGGAACCACAGATACCACTGCTAACGTCAGACAGATCCTGCATGAAAGCAGAGAAAAAGAGAAAGATGCTTGCTTGTGTTTTGACTATGCAAAGTCATTTCACTGTCTGGCTCAAAAAAATTATGGACAAAACATTGTGGAGACTGGAAATTCCAAAATGCTGAATTGTGTGCATGAGGGATCTGTACTCGGATTAAGAGGCTGTCATTCCATTGGAACAATGGATTTAAAATCACAAAATGTGTGTGTTAGGATTGTATCCTTTCACCATACCTACTGAATCTGTATGCCAAGCAAAGAATCCAAGGAGCTGGACTGTATGAGGAAGAGGAAGACTCATAAACAACCTGCATTATGAAAGTGACACAATTTTGCTTGCTGAAAGTGAGGAAGACTTGAAGCACTTACTAATGAAGATCAAAGACCACAGTCTTTAGAATGAATTAGACTTCACCATCAAGAAAACAAAATTCCTCACAACTAGACCAATACACAATCTCATGAAAAATGGAGAAAACATTGAGGTTGTCAAGAATTTCATTTTACTTGGATCCACAATCAACTCACATAGAAGAAACAGTCAAAAAATCAAAAGACACATTGGATTGGGTTAATTTTTGCTGCAAAGGAACTCTCTAAAGTGTTGAAAAGTATAGATGTCACCTGGAAGACTAAGATGTCCCTGACCCAAGCCATGGTGTTTTCAATCACAACACTTACATGGGAAATCTGGACAAGGAATAAGACAGAAGAATCGATGCCTTTGAATGTTGGTGTTGGAGAAGAATATTGGATATACCATGGACTGCCAAAAGAACAAACGGACTGTCTTGGGAGAAGCACAACCGAAGTTCACTTTAGAAGCAAGGATGATGATCTGCATCTTGTATACATTGAACATGTTATCAGGAAGGATGACTCCCTGGAGAAGGACATCATGCTTGATAGAGCGGAGGGTCAGTGAAAAAGAGGAAGACCCTCAGCAGGATGGACTCACACAGTGCCACCGCAATGGCTCAAGTATAATAATGATTGTGGGCGCGTCACAGGACCAGACACTGTTTCAGTGTGTCGTAGACAGGTTTGATACGAGCCAGAAGTGACTGGAAGACACCTAACAATGCCAGTAACATGAACAAGGAAGCACACAGCCTTAATCATACCTGGTGAGTGTCCCATGTCCCGTGAGCTCAGCCTATCTTGGACGAAACTCAGCCTGCACACGTCACAGCAAGAAACCTACTCCATCAGCCTCAAGGCCACCTTGCCTCTACTTCTACATTTGCAGTTTTAGAAGCTGTGAACCCGTTGGCATCAAGACAACTCCGGCTCATGACAGGGCTGTATGTTACAAAGCAGAACTACCCTGTGGAGGTTTCCCCTCTGCCAATTCACAGCAGTGTGTCACCTGGTCTTTCTTTCTGGGCACCACAGGGGGATTGGCACCACCAACCTTTAGGCTGGGAGTCACTCACAAAGTGATTGCGCCACCAGGGAATTTTCACAAGCCATTAAAACCCATTGCTGTCAAGTCGATTCCTACACATAGCAACCCTATGGAACAGAGTAGAACTGCTCCATAGTTTCCAAGGAGCAGCCAGTGGATTTGAACTACAGACCTTTTGGTGAGCAGATGTAGCACGTAACACTGTACGCCACCAGTGTGTCCACACAAACCATTAGATGACTTGTTACTTAAGCTGATTTACTAATTTTTATTTATTTATTTATTCTGATTAAGGGAAAGTATACAATCCAAATTAAATTTGCATGCCTGCCTATCGGTAACTCCTTCTGCTTCCCTCTTCCGTCAACAGCACAATCCTCCTTTTCATTCTATATATGTTGTATGCTCGTAACAATCTCCGGTCCCCTCCCCTCCACCTTGCTCTTTCACTTCTAGTAGGTGGCCAGTAGGACAGCGTCCTATAAGATGCCTAGAACCGTAAATTACACATGCCGAATGGTCACACTGTGTCCTCAAGTCCAGTCCATTTCTTTCCGAAAAGTTGACCTCAGTAATGTTTTCTCATCAGGGGAAGCTGCCGGTCTAGAGGCTGTTCTCCTAGGGGATCCCCCAGGCCTTCAAACCATCAGCTGCAGTCCTTCAGTGGAATTCTTGAGGTGCACCTCTCTTTTTCTCGTGTTGTTCTTGGTTGTTCTTGGTGATAATCTGTACTGGATGAGTTGGAATCATTTGGCGTAGCTCATACAGCAACTTACTAGCTTTTGAGACCCCAGATGCCACTAACTGATATGAGGTGCAGAAGAATCTCTTAGCAATAGGCTAGTTATGCCAATTGGCCTCAGTGTGCCCCGAGAGCATGGTCCCCAGATCCTCGCCCCTGCTACTCTATCCTTGCAATGTTGGATTAAGAATAGAAGAGTTTTCAGTTTATGTCGAAGTCCAGCAAAGTTGACCTTCTTTCTGCTGTGTGCTGTCACTGCTTTCACCCAAGCCAAATTTCTATCAGCTAATCTATGACCAGCCTTCCCCCTCACTCCCTACCCTTGCAGCTGTTGAAGAGTCTTTTCTCCTGCACATAAGTCTAGTTTTAAGTCCTTAGAGTAGGAGTCTCATACAATATTGGCCCTTTTGCTGCTGACTGATTTCACTCAGTATAATGTCTTCCAATTGAAATTAGGTTATGAGATACTTCCTAAAATCATCATTGTTCCTCATAATGGCATAGTGTTTCATCGAGTTTATGTACCATAGTTTGATTATCCATCCATCTGTTGTTGGCCATCTAGGCTGATTCCATCCTTTTCCTATTGTGGACTATGCTGCAATAAACATTCATGTGCACGTATCTGTTTGCCTGACTGCCTTTGATCCTATAGGATATATTCCAGGCAGTGGGATCACTGGATCAAATGGTGTATCTATTTCCAGCTTTTAAGGAAGTGCCAAATTGCTTTCCAAAGAGGTTGGGCCATTTTGCAATTCCACCAGCAGTGTAGAAGAGTTCCAGTCTCCCCACAGCCTCTCCAGCATTCGTTGTTTTGTGTTTTTTGGATTATGGCCAACCTTGTTGGGGTGAGATGGCATCTCATTATAGTTTTGATTTGGACTTCTCTAGTAGCTAATAATCATGAATATTTCCTCATGTGTCTTTTGGCTGCCCAGATGTCCTAATTGGTGAAGTGTCTATCCATTTCCTTTGCAGATCGCTTAATTGGATTATTTACTTTTTTTCTTGTTGATATTTTGCAGTACCTTTTAGATTATGGAGATCAGATGTCGGTCTGACATACAGTTGCCAGATTTTTTCCATTCTTTAGATGGTCTTTTGATTGTCTTGATAAAGTCTTTGGATGAGCAAAAGTGCTTGATTCTTAGTAGTTCCCATCTATTGATTTTCTCTTCCACTAATTGTGCTTTGTCAGATTTTGAAGTCTGTCTAAGCTGTGTATCAAAACTTCCATTGTTGACCCTATTTTTTTCTTGCATGACCTTTATTGTTTTAGGTTTGATATTTATATCTTTGATTCAGTTTGAGTTAGGTTTTCTGTAAGGTGTGAGATATGGGTCTTGTTCCAATTTTTTGCAGATGGATATCCAATTTTGCCAACACCATTTGTTAAAAGGACCATTCTTACCCCAGTTTAAAATCTTAGGGCCTTTGTTGAATATCAGCTGTTCATAGAAGGATAGTGGCATCTCTGGGGTCTCCACTTTGTTTCATTGGTCTATATGTCTCTTTTTGTATCAGTGCCAGGCTGTTTACACTACTGTAAAAGTGTAAAAAGTAATAAGGTCAGGTAGTGTGAGGCCTCCCACTGTGTTTCTCTTCTTCAGTGGTGCTTTGCTTATCCAGGGTTTCTTCCCTTTCCAAACAAAGTTGGCAATTTCTTTCTCCATCTTATTAAAAAATGTCACTGGAATTTGTTTTGGGATTGCACTGTACATGTACATTGCTTTGGGTAAAAGTCATTTTCACAATGTTAAGTTTTCCTGTGCATGAGCAGGGCAGGATTCTCCATTTATGTAAATCTCTCTTGGCTTCTTTCAGTAAGATCTTGTAGTTCTCTTTGTACAGGTCTGTTATTTCTCTAGTTATTCCTAGGTATTCTATCTAGGGGCTATAGTAAATGGTATTGATTTGGGGGTTTCTTCTTTGCTGATCTCTTTGTTGGTACAAAGGAATCCTACTGATTTACTTATGTTTATCTTATATCCTGATACTTTGCTGAACTCTTCCTTTAGTTCCAGTAGTTTATTTACGGATTCTTTAGGAGTCTCTGTGTATACAATCATATCATCTGCAAATATGGAGATTTTTACTTCTTTGACAATGTGGATGCCCTTTTTTCTTTGTCTTGTCTGATTGCTGTTGCCAGAACTTCTAGTACAACGTTGAATAGAAGTGGTGAGAGTGGGCATCCTTGTCTAATTCTCATTCTCAGGAGAATTCTTTCAGTTTCTCTCCATTCAGGATGATGTAAGCAGCTGGCTTTGTGTAGATGCTCCTTACTGAATTGAGGAATTTGCCTTCTATTCCTATTTTGCTGAGAGTTTTCAGCATGAATGGGTGTTGAACTTTGTCGAATGCCTTTTCTGCATCAATTCACAGAATCAGATGATTTTTATCTTTTGTGTTATTCATGTGGTTGATCACATTGTTTTTCTGACATTGAACTGACCTTGCATCCCTGGTATGAATCCAACTTGGTCATGATGAATTATTTTTTTTGATGTGTTGTTGAATTCTATTGGCAAGGATTTTGCTGAGGATTTTTATATCTAGCTTGATGAGTAATACTGGTCTGTAATTTTTGCTTTTTGTGGAATCTTTCTCCAGCTTTGGTATCAAGGTTATTCTGGCTTCATAGAATGAATTTGGGAGTATTTCATCCTTTTCTATGCTGTGACATAGTCTCAGTACTATTGGAGTTAACTCTTCTCTGAAAGTTTGGTGGAATTCTCCAGTGAAGCTACATGGGCCAGGGCTTTTTGCTTGGTAGTTTTTGATTACTTTTTCAGTCTCTTCCTTCGTGATGTATTTATTAAGTTGTTCTGCTTCTCCTTGTGATAATGTTGGTAGGCGATATGAATTTAGAAATTTGTCCATTTCCTCTAGGTTTTCAAATCTGTTAGAGTACAGTCTTTCCTAGTATTCTGTTATGATACTTTTGATTTCAGTTGGGTCTGTTGTCACATCTCCCATCTCATTTTTTGTTTGGGTTATTTGTTTCCTCTCTTGTTTCTTGTTTGTAAGTTTAGCCAATGGTTTATCAATTTTGTTGATCTTTTCAAAAAACCAGTGTTTGATTTTGTTCAGTTTTTCAATTGTTCTTCTATTCTCTAATTCATTTAGTTCTGCTTAAATCTTTCTGATCTGTTTTCTTCTGGTGCCTGAGGGGTTCCTCTGTTGCTCCCTTTCTATTGTTCAAGTTATAGAGTGAATTCTTTGGTTTGGGTCCTTTCTTCCTTCTTGATGTGTACATTTATAGAGGCAAATTGACCTCTGAGCACTGTTTTTGTTGTATCCCGTAGGTTCTGGTAGGATGTGTTTTCATTCTCATTTGATTCCATAAATTTCTTTATTTCATCCTTGATTCCTTCTATAACCCATGGCTTTCTGAGCAAGGTGTTGTTTAGTTTCCATAAGTTCAAATTTCTACCCATGTTTTTTCTGCTATTGATTTCAACTTTTATGGCTTTATGGTCTGAGAAGATGTTTTGCAATAATTCAGTGGTTTGGATTTTGTTGAGACTTGCTTCACATCCTAACACATGATCTACTCTGGAAAATATTCCATGTGCATTGGAGAAGGTGTATTTATCTGTTGATGGTAGGTGAGTGGACTTGGGAGGAAAGGCATGCTCTGAGTGTACACCTGGGGTCCTAGGAGTGTGTTCTGTCCCTCGGGACCAGGCCATTTCTGGTGTTTGCCTTCTATGTCAGCTCAGCTGCTTCAAACTTCATGATTAAAGGAAGGAGTGTTTGTTTGAATGTGTGTCTGCAAATACAGGCTTTCTGTGACCTGTGGTCCCTGGAAGAGCGACTGAGGGCCTTTGGGTATGCATAGTGCCTCAACCTATCTGGAAGGAAGAGAGCAGAAAAAAACAGCAAAAAGGGTAGTGAGGAGGGAATTAAAAGTATTAAGCACTGATCTTGTGTCAGTGCTATGTATAGATTATTTTTTAAATCCTTAAAACAACCTTGAAGGCAAGTTTGCTCACTCCATTCTATAGACGAAGAAACCAAAGCTCAGAAAGGTCAACACGACACAGCTAGAAAGGCACGGAGCCAGGATTCAAAGGCAGGACTTTCTGACCATTCCCTTGTCTCAGGAGCAATAGCCTGCTTCCTTTGGGACAAAGAATGACAGACACACCACTGAGCAGGGCATCACTGGTCCTGGGAGGCTGAGACCCACGGCAGGAGAGATAGCAGGCACTCACCAGTTTGCTCATTCCTTCCCAGGGCTGCGCAGCTCTCTCCCGTGGACACAGAGATCTCAGACACAGGTGTCTGCCCATGGCTCCTTACCGCATCCGCAAGTACCAGGAGAGCGACCACAAAGAGGTCCTGGGATTGTTCTCTGCAGCATGACTGAGCACGTCCGTGCCACCTTCTACCACGTGCTGACATTGCCCCGAACACTTGTGCTCTTACTTGGGGGACCCGTGGCCCTATTCTTTGTCTCTGGCTCCTGGTTCCTGTCCCTCATGGCCAGCTTTGCTCTTCTTGCTGTCCTGAGGTTACTTGCCAAGTGTCCCTGGACCAAATACGTAGCCATGACTTTGGACACAGACCTGTCTGACATTACCCAGACCTACCTCAGTGAGCCAGGTGCCTGCTTCTGGGTGGCTGAGTCTCAGAAGCAGGTGGTGGGTGTGGTGGGATGTCTGCCGGTTGAGGGGTCAGCCTCGGGGAGGAAGTAGCTGGAGCTTCTTCATCTCTCTGTAGCCCTGGAGCACCGTGGTCAGGAGATGGCCAAAGCCCTGATCAGGACGGTCCTCCAGTTTGCCTGGGATCAGGGCTACAGAGAGGTCGTTCTCAGTGTTGCAGAGTTGCAGTACTCCGCTGTGGGCCTTTATCAGAACCTCGGCTTCCAGAAGGTGCGGGAATTTTTCTTGTCCATGATTTTTAGAATAACGGATGTTATAGGGCTTCATTTTATCTACCGCCTTCTCTCTACTCGGGTCTGTGAGTCACCAGGGCAGACAGCGGGCCTGTGATCTGTCTCCTTATGTATTTGTCAGGACAACATGGATTCTGCTGTAATAACAAGCCAGCTGTGCTGTGACATAATAAAAGCTAACTGCTCGTTCCCATCAGCATCCAGTGTGGGTGGTGTTATGTTGCCTGGGGGGAGGGGCTCTTCTCTAGTCAGTCTTTCGTGTTGCCTGTTTGATTTATCTGTTACTGTTGTTCCCTGCTGCCAAGTCATTTCCTGCTCATAGTGACCCTGCATGTGACAGAAGGATACACTGTCTGCTCCTGTGGCACTTTGACAGTTGTTGTTGTATCTGAGTCATTGTGCTGGTGTCAGTCCATCCTGAGGGCCTTCCTCTTCGTTGATCCTCTACTTTCTCAAGCACGGCATCCTTCTCTGGTCCTCGTCCCTCCTGACAACGTATCTGCAGTACCCAAGATGAAGTGTCACGACCCTTCCTTTGAAGGAGCAGGCGTCCCAGAACGGTTTGTTCTTCTGCCATTCACAGCATACTCAATATTATCAATATCTTAGTTAAAAGGCGCTGATTCTTCTTCCGATTTCCTTACTCACTGTCTAACTTTCACACGCATATGAAGCTTTTGAAAATACCAGGGCTTGGGTCAGGCTGTCCTAGTCCTCAGAGTGATGTCTTTGCTGTCAGTGAGTTGCACCGTGGTGGTTTCTGTGATGCTGGAAGCTGCAGCATTGGCTTTTCGAGTGGTGGACAGGTTTCAGCGGAGCATCTGCCCTAAGGGAGGAAGGAGGAACTCCTACCCTGCTTTTAAGATGATTATCCAGGCACCGTCTTAGTTCAGTCATTTGTCTAGTGTTGCAAAAAGGCTCTGATAAAAACAGGCTAAAAAACACCTCCTTTGCCTCGTTCCTGACTTTGTGGAGTCAGCGGTGTAGGCCACGTCTGACTGGGAATTGCTTTGTTCTTGGCTAGCCTGGGTGACATGTCAGTATGCGGGTGAAGTGACGAGGTGACTGGACCTGCCTCAATTTCCAGCAGGCTATGCAGGCAGGGGTGGTTTTTCTAATGGTAGTAAATATATATATAATTTCTGAATATATAAAAGAAAATACTTGCCAATTCAATACTTTTAAGTGTGTAACTGAGTGACATAGATTATGTTCATCATGGAATGCAACACAAGGGTGGCGAGGGGACCAGGAAGGGACAGCAGTGTCCCAGTAGTGTGTGAGTGGAGGAATAGGGTAAATACTGGGTTGCCAACCTGTTTATTGGCGGAAGGCTTCTCAGAAGGGACAGGTCTTCTGCTGGGAGAGCTGAGAGCAGGGACAGGGCTCGTGTGTCCCCTCTACTCCCCACAGCACTCCCCAGCCGCACGGAGAGCTTCCAGTTCTGTCACTAACCCACTGTCTCTGCCGGAGCCTGTGGCTGCCTCCTTCTGCCTCCCTCTCCACCCTTTCGTCTGGTCGTCCCCCTGTTGTCAGCTGAGGGACAGGGCTGCCTGGGCTGGGTGGGTGGCTTCTGCCCTGGGAGGAAGCAATTCAGCCTGCTGTCTTTCTGGCCACTGTTGCCATTTAGTCCTTAGGTGGTACACGTGTGGTCTCAGAGAAGCAGGAAACTGTGACAAGGAGTGTGACCCCAACGAAGGCCTGGGGATCACAGTCTGCACGTTAACTCGCCCCCGGAGGGCCCCCCGCCCACTCGCCTGGAGAAGGCTGACACAGGAGAAAGCAGAGCTCCTGGCTGGTGGCCGGTGAGAGCAGCACGGGAAGCCTCTTGTGCTCACAGCATCGGCCGCTGTTGTCAGATGCCGTGGAGGGCGTCTGACACGGCCGCCCCACGTGTACAGAGGGGACCGGCCCCACGGGGTTTCAAGACTGCCATCTCTTAGCAACAGACAGCCAGGCCTGCCTTTGGATGTGTTTGAATTGCCCTCCTTTCTGCTAGTCATTGAGCCCGTCACTGTCACCACCGAGGGATTCCTACAAGTCTAACAGTCGTCTGTCATTATTAATCCTGGACATTCATGGATTTTTCTACGTCACCACGGAAGCCAGTCTCCCATCGGTCTTTGATCATCCAAGTCTCTGGCTGCACCTCAGAGGGAGGGAAGTTGGGGGTCTCCACTGCTGGTTGGAACTCCCCACTCTCTAGCTTCGTGCAGGGAGGTGCTGGAGGGGTGTCTAGGAATCAAGGACAGAGATCAGGGTGCCAGACTCCCTTGCTCATCTTCAAGGGACCAAATCTATTTTGATGGCCCATGGAGTTTTAGCAGTTGTTTCCCGAAGGATTCGGGTGGGGGCCAAAACTTTACAATGCAGCTGTGTCTGTGTTCCTGGTGGTGGGGCAGGTACCAGGTGAAGGCAGTGAGTCAAGGGGACCAGGAAGACACCCTGCAATGGCACACAGAGGCACCAGTTACGACAGATGAGAAGTTCCACTGTGGGCTTTAAGACTCACTGTAGCAATGCCGGCAGAGGTCACGGGGAAACTCCAGGACGGGTGCCAGGGCTGCAGGGAGGGGACAGTGGGGCTGATGGGGTAGGACGGTCTCCCCGGCGTGATGAAAATGTTTTGCATCTTAAGCAAGGTGGTAGCGGCAAAACACTGGGGACACACCACGTACCACTGAATATTTCACCTTACCACAACTAGTTTAATGTAACATGGATTTCAACTCAAAAAAAAGGAAAGATTAAAAATCTGTTCAGACAGCCCTAACAGCCATAAGGAGAATACAAAGAATGTGGGAGGGGAGACACTGGGAGTTCTCAGGGAGTGTGGATGCTGCGGTCTGAGTCGGTCCTTACCAGCCACAGAGGGCAGAGGGGACACGCCACCTCCAACCCCTACCCACAAGTGAGAGAGGCTATGAGGATACCCCTTGGCCAGCTTCATTTCTGTGTCCCCTTGTGTTAGGTGGCAAGGGTACTGCTGCTTGACACTTGTTCTGAGGAATCTAAAAGTCAGAGACTGGCTACAGGCTCAAACCAACCAAACCTAACCCACGACCATCGAGCAGATGCCGACTCACAGCGGCCCCACAGTACGGAGCAGAATCCCTCCACTATTTCCAGGGGGCATGTGGTGGACTGAAACTGCTGAGCTTTTGGTTAGGTGTCTGTCATGGTTTGAATTGTGTCCCCCCAAAAATGTGTGCAGCCACGTGGCTGGGATATGGTTCCCAGTATCTTGGGACTGCCCTCCATTGTGTGGTTTTGCTAACCAGTATATTAAAGGATTAGGGTGGGGCTGTGAATTCCTGCTATGGGGGAAGTTTCCCTGGAGTATGGCTTGCCCCACCCTTAATGCTTTTAGCTTGCAAGGAATAAAAGGAAAAAGAACCAAGGACAATTTGAGAACCTCGCTACCATCAAGCAAGCAGCACCGGGAGCACAGCGCGTCGTTCAAACCAGAGGTTCTTGCGTTAGGACACTCCCTGGACAATGACTGATGCAATACCGGACTTTCCTCCAGAGCCGACAAGGGGAAAGTCTTTCCCTGGAGCGGACACCCTGAATATGGACTTGCAACCTACCGGACTGTGTAAGAATAAATCTTTCTTTGTTAAAGCCATCCACTCTGTGGTATTTCTGTTAGAGCAGCCTAGCTGACTAAAACAGTGTCATAGCCCTTAACCATTATGCTACCAGGGTTTCTGGCTACAGGCTATAGGTCTGAAACTCAGGCCAAGGTTGTCACCACAAATTGGAATCAACTCGAGAACAACTAGGAACGTCAGAGTTGCTGGCCCTGGGAAGTAAGTGCCGCGCCTGACAACAGGCCCAAGGGACAGAGAAAAGAGACAGGAGAGAGGCAGAGAGAGAGAAAGAGAGAGAGGAAGAGGAGGGCTAGAGGCGCTAGAGAGGGGAGAGAGAATGAGCGGGAGGAGGGAGGAGGAGAGAGAGAAAAGGACCAACAACTGTGGCTTTACCTGATGAGGTTCGTGGGAGAGGGTCCCGAAGGCCCAGAAAATGCAGATGAAGCCGGGGTTTCCGCGGAAGGGAGGGGTGGCCGGGGAAGGCCAGGGGCGGCTCTGTGCTTTGTGCGGGGCGCTTCTGAGCAAGCGTAGGAGGCTGGTGGTGTCCCCGAGCTGGGAAGGGGGCGCGTGATTCAGTCTAGAACGCTGACTTCAGTCTTCCCTTCGCCTTTCTTTAGCAAGGTTGTTTACTTTGAAAGATGAGCTTTGATTTTGAACTCAACAACAACATGAAGACATTAATTTTTTTTCTTTACTGGTGAACTGGTTAACCTAGAGTCAGTTCTTTTGTTGCGGCTATGAGTCGGATCTGACTCTATGGCACTTGGCTGGCATTCAGTAATTTTATTTTGGAAAAATCTATATACCGTAAATTGCCCTATTAACCATTTTGGTGACATTAATACGTGGATCACATTCATCATGTTGTGCTACCCCGCCATCACCCATTTTCAAATGTTTTTCTTCCCCCTAAATAGAACCCAGCACCCCTGAAGCAATCTCTCCTCATTTCTGCCACCCGTCTGCCCTTGGAAATAATCAGTGCTGGTCTCCACACATTTTTTTGTTTTAGAAAAATGGAAGTGCTCACTCATCTAAGTCAAGAAATTTGCAAGACAGTTACTTGGCCAGCTGACTGGCTGCGATCCATATTTGTGTCCTTTCCCAGGAAAGGCGATCCAGCTGAATGCAGAAATGACCGGTGTTGTTACTGTCACGCGCAAGTAAAATGATGCTGGAGATCCTTCAAAAGTGACTGCGACAGTGTATGGGCAGGGAAGGGCCAGGAATTCAGGCCAGATTCGGAAGAGGCCGTGGAGCCAGGGATGTCACTGCAGATGTCAGACGGATCTTGGGGGAAAGCAGAGAGCACCGGAAAGATGTTGGCCTGTGTTGCGTTGACTATGCAAAGGCATCCGACAGTTTGGATGATAATAACTCACGCTAACATTGTGGAGAATGGGGATTCCAGAACATCTGATTGTGCTCTTACGGAATCTGTACGTGGATCAAGAGGCAGTCATGGGAACAGAACCAGGGGACCCGGCATGGTTTAAAGACAGGAAAGGTACACATCAAGATTCTATTCTTTCTCCACACGTTTTCAGTCTGTAGGCTGAGCAAATAATTCAAGAAGCTGGACAATATGGAGAAGAATGAGACATGAGGCAGATGACAGCACCTTCTTTGCTGGAAGTAAAGAGGAGATCTGAAACACTCACTGATGAAGATCAAAGACCACAGCCTTCAGTATGGCTTGCAACTCAACATCAAGAAAACAAAAATCCTCACAACTCAACCAGTAAACAACATCATGATAAATGGAGAAAGGATTGAGGTTGTCGAGGATTTCATCTTACTTGGTGTCACGATCAATGCCCGTGGAAGCAGCAGTTGAGAAATTAAAAGATGCATTGCTTTGGGAAAAGCTGCTGCAAAGGACCTCTTTAAAGTATCGAAAAGTAAAGATGTCACCTGGAAGACAAAGTTGCACCTGACCCAAGCCACATCATATGGATGCCAAAACTAGCAAATGAATAAGGAAGATGGAATTGTGGTGTCAGAGATGAACACTGAATGTCCCATGGACTGTCAAAAGAACAAACAGATCTGTTATGGAAGAAGTACAATCAGAGTGCTCCTTGGAAGCAAAGATGGTGAGACTGTGTCTCACAGACTTTGGACATGTGGTCAGGAAGGATCAGTCCCTGGAGGAGGACATCACTGCTGGTAGACAGGAGGGTCAGTGAAGAAGAGGAAGCCCCTCCATGAGACAGACTGACAGGGTGGCTGCAACAATGGGCTTAAACATAAAAGCCACTGTGGACGTGGCACGGCACTGGGCATGTTTTCATTCTGCTGTGGGCGGGGTTGTGATATTTTGGAACTGACTCAGCAGCACCTAACAGCAACAACAGCAGCCGTTTCGTGTCAGTGTGATCTCATGTCTGTGTGTCAGCTCTTTCACTCAGCATAGTGATTTCCAGGCTGATCCATGCTGATGCTTTTCATACTTGCATTGCTTCCTCAAACCATAGATTAGCAGCGCCACTGTCACTGTGGGAGGCAGTGTCACCGGCAGCTTCAAGAGCAGCCAAACTTCAGACCCAATTCAGAAAACTACCTACTTACAAACACGTCATGGTGGTGGTAACAAAATTTGGTGACTGCCATGAATGTAACTGGATTGCACACTTAAAACGGAAATTTATACTTTCTTGTATCCATATTTCAGTGCAATAAAATTATTAAACAAAACAACAAACTATATCTGGTTTAACCAGTTCATCGGTAAATAAAAGGGAAACTTAATGACATCAGATTGTTACCAAGTTCACAATATATACACGCTTATGTGAATATATATAATATATAAAAATACAGAGAGAAACAGCAACACAGAGAGATTTATTTCAAGGCAATGGCTCACACATTTGTGGAGACTGGCAGGTCCCCAATCCGTGGGTCAGACGGCAGGCTGGCGGGCTCTCCTGACTCACCTGGTTGCAGGAGCTGACAAACCCCAAATCAGTAGGTCAGGTGGCTGCTGCTGCTCATGTCAATGCAGGAGCTGGCGGGTTCCAAAGTCTGCGGGTCAAATGGTAGGGTGGCATCCCAAGACCTGGAGGTCAGATAATCATGAGTCAGGTGCAAGCTCCAAGGAGAGCCAGCTTTGCCAGAAATCTGTAAGTATTTTTAAAGGCCGCACCCTGAAAGAAACTCTTCTTTCAAATGATTGATGACTCATATCAGATCACAAAGTAGGAGAAGATTCCATAACATCTGTGAAAGTGCTGAGAATCACAGCCCGTCAAGTTTCCACGTGACTGTTACCTGATTTGGGTGCGCACCCTGGAGCAGTTGAGCCAATGAAACATACCCCAAGTGAGGAAGAGGAAGAAGGTTCTTTGGAGATCTGATACCACGGGGGACTTGAGAACAGTGCAGGCTGTTCTATGCAACGTCTCAAGAGACAATTTTTACATCAGAATTTATAGATCATTTTGGCAAGGATTGCTTTTAAGCATGCAGACTACCACAGATAATTGTATATGTCACAAAATAACCACAAGAAATTCTTTATTAAACTACAGATATGGAGGTCAGACACCCGGACTCTAATCTGCATGTTTGTAACAGGCAAAGACAAAACTTGTATAAACACTCCTGGGCTGGTGGAACCGGCTAGTTCCAGAGTGCCAAGTCAACTCTGACTGAGATAAGGGGCAAGAAAGGAAGTGGTGGGTACAAAACACGCCAGCCGGCCTTCCCAGCTGCTGTCTACCGGGCTGAAGGCCATTTCTCCGGAGAGTACAGAGGAAGGACACTGAGGCCGGAGAGCTGAGGGGGCCCTGCACCTCTTTGGAAAGAGGCTAGTGTAGCCGGTGCAATAAAAAATGCTTACAGATGATTCAGTGTTGTTTTAGTCAGCTAGTGCTGCTCTAACAGAAATACCATGAGTGGATGGCTTTAACAAAGGAAAGTTGATTCTTACACAGTCCAGTAGGTTGAAGTCCAAATTCAGGATGTCTGCTCCAGGGGAAGGCTTTCCCCCGTGTCAGCTCTGGAGGAAAGTCCACTGTTGCATAAGTCTTTATCTAGGGAGCGTGTTGGCACAGGAACCTCAGGTCTGAAGGACATGCTTTTCTTCTGGTGAGACTTTCTTGATAGTGTCAGGTTCCTAATTCTCTGCTCCTTTCCCTTTCCTTTTATCTCTTGTAAGATGAGAGGATTAAGGGTGGGGCAAGCCATGCTTCGGGAAACTCCCTTTACAGTGGAGCAGGGAGGTGATCCCATGAGGGGATTTCTAGTCCCACCCTGATCCTCTAACATACAGCATAGGAAAATCACGTAATGGGGGACAACCATAAAATACTGGGAATCATGGCCCAGTCAGATGGCTACACACACTTTTGGGGGGGACACAATTCAATCTGTGACAAGTATCGTAATGGCATTACTTATGTCAAGCTCTCAGTCAGCCATCTGAAAAGGAGAAGACATGTTGCAAGGCATTAGGTTCACCTACCTATGCCCCCTGCTTGGGAACGCTGGTGGCACAGTGGGTTAAGTGCTACGCCTGCCAACCAAAAGCCCGGCAGCTTAAATCCACCAAGCGCTCCTTCGAAACTCTGTGGGACAGTTCTACTCTGACCTCTAGGGTCGCTATGAGTTGGATCCCACTGGACGGCAGTCGGGTGCCCTCCTTTTGAAGCTTGACCAGATTGCATTTATCTCAAGCTTCAAACTAGTCTTTTAGATTAACACAGCTAGTCTGACACTTTAAGAATATTGCACAGAGACATAGTGATCAAGGAAACCTAAAGAGTGCACATTTCTTTGAATCTTGCAATGAGCCACCAAGTGTAAATATCACAATATTGTAACTCTTTTTTTATATGCTTAAAAATGGCAACGATTTCCTCTAACAGTAATCCCATCCAAACTAAGATCACAGATACTTTCACTCTTTAACCCTACAAAGTTTTAACTGCGAGCAGTCAGTGGGCTGGGCCCTGCACTTCCTGTCGCTCGAGGCGGGGCAGGGCCTGAGTGGAATGCTGGCTCCCTGGGGGAACTGCCCCAAGGGTCCCGGCCGGGGTGCTGAGCAGTGGGGTGAAGGGTCTGGTCCCTCCGGGCTGTGGAGGGAGGTCCGTGCGTGTCCTGCTCCTCTGGCTGCAGGGATCGCGCAGCTCTCTCTTGAGGAAACTTCTGCTGAATCCGCCCCACCTGATGCACCCGGGAGAGGATTTCGGTTAGAGAAAGTAGGTGTTTCGACATCATTACATCAGGGGGCCATGTGCGGGTGGGTAGGGAGAGCTGGTTTAGACAATACGGTCTCCCACAAAGTTTTTCGAAAGAATTGTTATTAAATTTTCCCTGGGGTGTAATAGAGACGCAGAGGAGGGCCAGAGGCAGAATGTGCATCCAGGGTAGTCTGGTCTCTTGGCACATTTTACTAAGGTGACGGCTTATGGTCTGATTCATTCTTTCACCCTCCCTCCTAGGCTGGCGTCTCTGTGCCGTGTGGAGTTCCACTTTATTCCTAAGGCAGCTGAAGCCTGTTGTCCCCTCCCTCTAGCTGTCTTGGTCTAGCAGGGAAGAGTCCCTGCCCATCCCGAAAGAGACTACACACACACTATTAATTGTTTCATCCAAGGGTCAGCCTTGCACACCTTGTAAAAGTCCAAATTTGATTTCCCCTAAAACTGGGCTTTTGATAAAATGCTGGGCTGTGACTTTCATCAGCTGAGATTTTAAATCACAAAAGACTTACTGACACCCGGGAGTCCATTTGACAGGATCTGTCTGTGCCCCTGAGAAGCCTGATCGGGAGGTTAGCTTCTAACTTTCTGAGACACTCAGTGTTCAGCTTTGGCAACAAAATTAGAGACAGTCACAAAGTTTGTAATGGAGTCTTCCTCAGACATGGCCCTCTCAGAGGGTCTGCATCAGGCAGGACCCATCTCTGTCTGGAGGGAGGTGATCATACTAGATCTTATGTTGGCGTGGTCCCAGAGCTAGAAGGGGGGTTCTTAGACCCTCAAGTCAGCTCAGTCTGACGGAGCTGCATCTTTGCCTTGTCCCCTTGTCATTCAGCAGTAAAAATCAGGCCTCTCAGTGGCCTGCAAGATACAAAAGAATGTATCTTTTAAATTCACAACAGTAAAATGATTGCAGGAATGTGGAAGAACTGATAAATTAGTCTTCATAACTTTACCAACAGCCTGCAAACCTGGAACGAAACAATACTCACTGGTCAGCATCTTCTTCCCTGGGAGGACAGTCTGAGCTCATCCTGGTCAGTCCCTGGCCCAAACCCATGGAGCAAGAGTATCAACCACTCTTTGACAGGGTGAGCCACATGTTGGGGACAGCACCTGCCGTGTGAGAACTAAGAGAGTTGCTGGCACTTGGCAGGTGTTTGCTGGCAGCGCTGTCAGAGACAAGACTTACCCATCACGAGAGATTTCAGCGTCCGCCTTCTTTAAGAAATCCCGCCCCAAAGACGCAGCGCGTGACCTGGCTCGTGTAGGAGCTGCAGAGATAGTTGAGTTTCTAATTTCATAGTTCACTAGCTACAAGAAAGGTCTAGCCACCTGTTTTCCAGTCACCCCAACAACTTGAGCACTGCTAATCCGGACAGTCCCTCTCGGCCTCCAGGCGAGTGCCGGGAAGACAGCTCCAGCAGCAACCACAAGCCTACGTGTTGTCTCCCTATTCTAACAGTCATCACAGGGTCAGTGGGAGGGAAGGAAGACTGACCACCCCTACCGCATCTCCAGAGTCCTGCTGCTCTTTCCCAGTCCCTTGGAAAAGCTTCTTTCCCTGATTCGGCCTTGTCTGGCCCTTTTCCAGTTTTCCTCTTGGGGCCCCGTTTTTCCAGTATTCTGCCTCTTCGAAAAGTGCACGCTGGTTTTCCTTTAGCTGAGGCCCATCCTTCCCTCTGTGTCCCCATTGTCCTCCAGATGGTCCCAGAACAGCAGCCAGCAGATTGCCTGGTTTCTTCAGATCCCTGTCTCTTTCTTTGTATTTTCTCCTTGTCTTGCCATTCTCGCCTTTTTTCTTCTCTGTCTTTTCTTTTATCCTCCTCCATCCTCCTCTTGTGGTCTACCTTCTGTCTTCTCTTTCCTCCTGCTTCCTCTCACTTCCTTGGGCTCTCCTCCATTCCCTGCATTCGGGGTCCCCCGGCGCCTCAGCCAGCACTGCTTCAGCAGCCCGTTTCCCAGCTCCTGCCCCGCGATCGTTTGCGCCTGCTCCCGCTTTGGCCCTCACTAAGACCGTTCGCCCTTCTTCGGCTGTGACAGCGCACTGATAAAGTCTGACAACCAGCCACGAAGGATGAAGGACGGTCAGTAGCAAAAACGTGGGAAAGGCTCAGTTGTAGCATGCAGGTCCACTGGATGCTCGGGGGTTGCTCTCTCAATGGTACAAATCAGGTGTCAGGAACGAATTATGGACCCATATCATCTGAGGTGGCCCTTCTGCAGTGGGGACTGGCACCTCCTGGAGAGCCAGGCTGAATTGTACCCCACTCCTCCCGTGGCGGGGAGACTGTATCTGTCCTGTCTCCTCTTGTCCCCTGTTCTGCTTTCCCATCCTCATCTGCTGATACCTCCACAGCTGGCTCACCAACGGGTGCTAAGTGTTTTTTTCTTTTGTCCAAGGTGAGGGAATAAGAAGAATATCCTCCAGGTCTTCGTCTCTCAGCCTGTCACCATCACTCACCTGCACAGCAGGGCTCCAGGGCAGTCTTTATCCTTTTACCACTCCATAAAGTCATAAAAGATTTCACACACACACACACAGCAGTTTAATCTCATTTAAGTACTTAACAAATGGCACACCACACACACACACACAGAGCAGTTTAATTTCACTTAACACACTTAACAAATGGCACACACCACACGCACATACACACACGCATACCCCAGACCAGGATCTGGGGAGATAGAGATAATCTTGGCATCCTCAACCTCCCAGACTACCAGCCAGGTGACAGAGCTGACCTGAGTTGCCTCAACTGCCCAGACAGCCCCCCGCGAAACACCCGTACAGATTCATACAACTTAATTCAGTGCCCATTTGTTAGTTCAGGTATGGAACAGATCAAGCTTCATAATGGTACCAAGATCTCTAGAGTCATTTACAGGTCACCCTTGGTTACACAAAATTTAATGACATCTCCTACTCAGAGAATCCCTTTGTAAATAAGTCCAGTTCTTAGCGGACTCTCAGCTGGAACCTTCCCTTCCTGGGTACCCACTGGAACTCGGAGAAGCTCACCCAACCTCACAGGACCTAGGCTTTTGTTCTGGGAGGGATTCTATGAAACCGACAGCCTACAGCTTTTATAGAGCAGTAGCCACCCTATTCCCTACAGCGGCCCCCGGAAACTTGCTTCCTCTGTCCACTTCACCACCTGAGAGTCCTCCTCCGTCGTCTGACCCCGGAGCCACCACAGGCTGAGAGATCTCTGTAACTCAGGGAGGGGTGCACCTTCTCTCTTCCTGGGTCCCTCCCAGGAAAAGAGTCTTTAGGGAGATGGAACCAGAGCTTGAATAATTTAAGCCTCCCTTGTGTTAGGTGCTGGAATTTGTCATCCGATTTGGGACCATGCCCTGGAGCAGTCGAGCCAATGAAGTATATACACCAAGTTAGAAAGGAAAAAGGTTTGTTGGGAGGTCTGATACCATAGGAGAGTCCACGGTGAGCAGCCTGCGTTCCTATCCGGCCTCTGGTGGTATCCTCCCTCCTAAACCTTCTTCTCCTTTCTAAATTGGAGTATGTTGAATTGGCTTGAGTCCTCCAGGGCACAGACCCAAATCAGGTAACAGCCTTATTGATCGTGACTCGTTAGCCAAGGAGTCTTCTAGCCATGCAGCTTGTGTCAGGACTAGGGCTATGGGATGCTCTGCAAACTGCAACCAGCTCCTCTGGTTTCTCTTTAGAATTGATGGCAGTGTCCCGTGCCTGGGGCAGCAGGGCCAGGGGCTCCTTCAAAACGAGCCAACAGGCAGGAGTGTCTCTAGAGGGCGACAGGAGTACAGACCACATAGGGTGATACTGTCAGTGATGGTGATGTCCTATAAATTTTTGTGCGGTGTTTCAGCAGATATTATTTATTTACTTTTACAAGAATGTCCATGTAGTTAGGTGTAACGACAAAGCGCCTGGCAGCCCAGCTGATGTGGATCCTTACACCTACACGGCTCAAATGCTGTCGTCATTTACTTTTTTAACCTTCTCCTGTGCTCCAGGCAGAGCCATTATTGTATCCAATGACGGTGATGTGTCCAGGTAAGCATTTTTGTCTGACTATGCTACAGTCACACAATGTGGCCCTGCTGATGCCAGTGTTTTTATAGTCACTGATCTTGTCAAAGTTTCTGATGTTTTAGCTACAATATCGTGGTAATGAGCATGTAGGATGACGCCATAAATGACTGCGTCGCTTGACACCAACTCTAGGGATGCCGTGTAAACACGCAGAAACAATTTAAAAAGTTCACATGTTAATCCTTCACACACATCTCACTGTGGACAGCCCTGGAGGGGGACATGGCAAGAAGGAGGAAGGGACCCCGAGGACGTGACAGTGTGCACTGAGGGGCTGTGTGGCAGGGCAGTGAGAGGATGGAGACAGCTGACTGTCCACACCAGCTCCGGCGCCGTGACTGCCGGCCTGGTGTCTTAGGAATTCAGGGTACCTCTAGGCAGGTCAAGGTCCAATCTGTTTATATTAACTTGGAAAATATCATTTCTTCCTGACACCAACAAGACAACTTTTCTCATTCACTTCAATGAGGAGTCTACCTCACGTTTCAGAATCAAACACTCGCTCCTGTTGAGTCAGCTCTGTCCAGAGGAAGCTGTCCTGGAGGGGCTCCCGTCAGATCCACGTGGACCCTGAGCCAGCGCTGTCACCTACTAACCGCCCAGAGGAGCCCCGTCACCGTGAGTGTGGTCTCTGAGTTCTGAGTGGTCATGACAGCAGAGAAACGAGACTTCTGCGGAAGGGGTCTGGGGTCAGGAGTGGCAGCCAGGTTGGGGAGTGGAGGTGCGTCTGGTCTCCCCGTCACGGGAATCAGCCTGGGATGGTGCTGGCATGATTCTCTCTCCTCCTCCTGATGTTAGAGGGGGTCTCAAGTCATGCTGGTTTCCCAATTTCTGAGGGAGCATTTCAGCTTAAGGTTTAAAGATTCCTGTAGGCAGTGATCTCGAGGGATCACCCACCATCGATGGCTCCAGAAATTCTGAATTCCGTGAGGATTTAAAATTTTCCTCCCTGATCAGGATTCCTCTATAGAATCTTCGATCAAAAACTCTGTAATAGTAGCTGGCCACTAACTAGTTCTGGTCGTTTGGCCTGGGAGGCTACTGTTCTTGGTGATAAATTCACACTCCACGTCTTCCTGCACTGCCCAGTCTCCTTCTCCCTCTATTGTTTTAGGCTAGTAGAGCACAACTGTACTGCGAACAGCCGCTGAGAATCTGTTAACACTCCAGGTACCACACAGGAAACTAGGAGGTAAAATAACCGAAAACACCCTTTGCTGTTGACTCAATTCTGAATCATAGTGACCGTGTGGGACAGAGTGGAACTGCCCCCAAATTTTTTGAGGAACACTTGCTATATGTGAACTCTTAACAACTATGACACCAAGGTTTCTTGGGGGTAAAATAGAAGCACTAAAATCATTACGGGGCCGTTTGAGTGGAACAGGTCACGGACCTTCTTGAGGTAACGCTTCTTGGCTCCTTTTTACTAAATATCCATCTAGTTCCCAATAGAGGTGAGTGAAGTTGAAACTGAACAAGTCTGCTTTCACATCCCTGAAAGTTTGAAGTCTGGAGCATGAGCCTTAGGTTTCCTGCTTGTAATAAAAAGGACTGCTACATGTCAGTTTGTCACACAACGTAGGCTTGCGTGTTGCTGTGGTGCTGGAAGCGATGCCACCAGTATTCAGACACCAGCAGGGTCACCCACAGTGGACAGACTCCAGCTGAGCTTCCAGACTAAGACGGATTAGGATGAAGAACCCAGCAGTCTACTTCTGAAAAGAATTAGCCAGTGAAAGCCTTAAGAAGAGAAGCAGAACACTGTCAGATACAGCGCCAGAAGATGAGCCCTCTGGTGGGAATACACTTAAAAGACTTCTGGGGGAGAGCTGCCTCCTCAAAGTAGAGTGACCTCAATGACGTGGTGGAGTGAGGTTTGGGGACCTTTGTTTGCTGATGCGGCATGACACAAAATGAGAAGAAACAGCTGCAAACATCCATTAATAATCAGAATGCGGAATGTAAGAAGTCTAAATCTAGGAGAATTGGAAATTGTCAAAAATGAACTAGAGGATTGGACTTGGCAACACAGAGTGACCTTATCTTGTGGGAATTTTATGGTTCTAGGCATCTATAGGATGTCATACTGCTGACCTCTTGCTGGAAGAAGGGGAGTGGGTGGAGAGGAGGGGATATGAGACTGTTGGGAGGATAGGACATGTGCAGAGCAGAGAGGAGGGGTGTGCTGTCACCCGGCAGGGAGAGCACTGGAAGCTGCATATACGTAAGCATGCAAATTTATATGGGAATGTACATTTTTATTCAATCATAATAAAAAAAATGAACTAGAATGCATAAACATTGATATCCTAGGGATTAGTGAGCTGAAATAGACTGGTATTTGGCATTTTGAATGAGATAATCACATTGTCTGCTATTCCATGGATGACAACCTGAAGGGGAATGGCATTGCCTTCATCGTCAAAAGGATTTCAAGATCTGTCCTGAACTACAGTGCTGTCAGTCATAGGATAATGTCCATAGTAGCTTACAAGGAAAAAAGTTAATGTATGATTATTCAAATTTACACACAAACCACTAATGCTAAAGATGAATAAATAGACCATTTTTACCAGCTTCTGCAGTCTGAAATCAACACAACATGCTATCAGGATGCACTGATAATTACTAGAAACTGCAATGCAAAAGTTGGAAACAAAGAAGGATTGATAGTTGGAAAATATGGCCTTGGTGATAGAAATGATGTTGCAGAATTTTGCCAGATGGTTGACTTTTCCACTGCGAATACCTTCTTTCATCCATATAAATGGTGAGTGCACACATGGACCTCACCAGATGGAGTTCATAGGAATCAAGTCACCTATATCTGCAGAAAGAGACAATGGAAAAATCTCAATATCAGCACTCAGAACAAGACTAGGGGCTGATTGTGGAACAGACCATGAATAGCTCATATGAAAGTTCAAATTGAAATTGAAGAAAATTAGAAAATTTGATATCAGAGGAGACACTGAAAGTTGCTCTTGAATGTTGAGTAGCTAAAGCAATAGAAATGATGAAATAAAAGAACAGAAGATTCCAAAGGTGACTGAGAAGGCGAAGTATTACGGTGATGTGTGCAATGAGCTGAGACAGACAACCAAAAGGGAAGAACTCGCCCTGCTGTCCTCAAGCTGAAAGAACTGAGGGGAAAAAAAAATCAAGACTTGAGCTGCAAGAGGGAAAGCTTCTGCAGGGAAAATATTAAACAATGAGGGAAGCATCAAAAGAAGATGGAAGGAATACACAGTCATTATACCACAAAGAATTGATCAATGTTCAACCATTTCAAGAGGTAGTATATGATCAGAAAGCAATTGTATTGAAGGCAGAAGTCAAAGCTGCATTGAAGGCATTGCCAAATCTAGGGACAGATGAAAAGCAGTTGAGATGTTTCCATAAATGGGTGCAACACTGGAGGTGCTCAGTCATCTATGCTGAGAGATTTAGAAGACAGCTACCTGGACAATCGACTGTAAGAGATCCATATTCATGCCTATTCTCCAAAAAGGTGGTCCAAACTAATGCCCAAATTATCAAACAGGGTCATTGATATCACATGCAAGTGAAATTTTGCTGAAGATCATTCTTTAGCTGTGGCAGTATATTGACAAGAAACTGCCCCAAATTCACAGATTCAGAAGAGGACTTGGAACCACGGATACCATTGCTGATGTCAGGTGGATCTTGGCTGAAAGTGAAGAACACAAGAAAGATGCTTACTTGCATGTTATTGACTATGCAGAAGCACTTAACTCTGTGGATTATAGCAAATTACAGGCGTTGGACTTGCCAAATGTCTTTTCTGCATCACTTGACAAAATCAGGAGATTCTTATGTGCTATTTAAGTGACTGATACCATTAATTGTTTTTCTGATGTTGAACCAGCTTTGCATCCCTGAAATGAAACCAATTTGGTCATGATGAATTATTTTTTTGAAATGCTATTAAAATCTATTGGCAAGAATTTTGTTTCTCATGTTGGAAAAACTGGATATCCATCTGCAAAAAATTGAAACAAGATCCATATCTCACACCTTATACAAAAACTAACTCAAAATTGATCAAAGACCTAAATGTCCCACCTAAAAAGATAAGGATCATGAAAGAAAAAATAGGGTCAGTGATGGATGTTCTAATACACAGCTTAGACAGACTTCAAAATCTAACAAACCATGATCAACAGAAGAGAAAATAGATAAATGGAAACTGCTAAGAATCAAACACTTTTGCCCATCCAAAGACTTTATCAAAAGAATTAAAGGACCACTTACAAAATGGAAAAAAAAAAAACATTTGGCGACTATGTGTTGGACCATTGTCTGATCTCCATAATTTACAACGTTCTGCAAAATATCAACAAGAAAAAGGTAAATAACCCAATCAAGCAGTGCTCAAAGGAGATGGACAGACAGCTGATTAGAGAGGACATCCAGGCAGCCAAAAGACACATGAGGAAATGCTCACGATCATTAGCTATCAGAGAAATCTAAATCAAAATACAATGAGATACAACCTCACCCCAACAAGATCAGCCATAATCCAAAAACACAAAACAACAAATGCTGGAGAGGCTGTGGAGAGACTGGACTACTCCTACACTGCTGGTGGGATTGCAAGTGGGTACAAACTCTTTGGAAAGCAACCTGGCACTTTCTTAAAAAGCTGAAAATAGATATACCATTTGATCCAATAATTACACTGCTTGGAATTTATCCTTCAGAAGCAAAGACTGTCACATGAACAGACACATGCACAAGAATGTTTATTACAGCACAGTCCACAATAGCAAAAAGATGCAGTCATCCCAGATGCCCATCAACAGATGAATGGATGAATAAACTATAGTACCTATACTCAGTGGAACACTATGCTATGATAAAAGAAAAAAAAATTATGATTTTAGACAACATAACATGGTTTCAAGTGGAAGACATGCTGAGCAAAATCAGTGAGTGACAAAAGGACAAATATTGTATGAGACCCTTGTTATAAGGACTTAAGAATAGAATTATCTACAGAAGGAAAAGACTCTTTGATGGCTACAAGGGTAAAGGGTGATGAGGGTTTATCATAAATGAGACAGTTGATAGATGTTAGAAATTTTATTCATTTACTGTAATAAATAAAATTATTTAATAGTTATAAAAAATTTTGAAAAACATTGTGGAGAGTGGGAACTCCAGAACACTTAACTGTACTCAGAAGGAATCCACACATGTGTGGAAAGGCAGGCATTCCTACAGAAAAAGAGGTTTAAACTCAGAAGTATGTGGAGCAGGGTTCTGTGCCTTCACCACAATGACTAAATCTGTGCCAAGCAAACCATCCGAGAGGCTGGACTATATGAAGAAGTGCGGAGGTCCGCCATCAGCCTTGTAGACAAAGTCACGAGCTCCTGCAAATGACGGGCTGAAGCATCTCACCTGTGACATGTTTTTTAGCCTACTGACCTTGATATTAATTGGCTTCCTAATCAAATTTTCTTCAAAAAGATACCCCCTCCTCTCCTGGCACAAGGATCAGGGGAGATGCCTTCTGAGAGGGGCCCTTTACTACCCCCTTGGTTTATGAAATAATATTGGGAAAACCTGTACAGGAATTTCTGGAGAAAGAGCTCAGAGGAATGATTTCTAACACAGCCAGCTTGAGAGCAGCAAGGCCAGCCCAACCTCTGCTGACTTCCCCCAACTGCACATCCCCACCCATGTGAAAGGAATTATCCTCTTTAGAACAGCTTGAGAAGGACATAGGGTGGGGGACGGTAGATGTTTACTATCCCCGCAGGAGGAGATAAAGAGCAAAGTAGGAACAAATAGAGATCATAAACTTTAGACCCTTCCTTGTGAACCTTTTAACTTTGAGGTATAAGTAGGGCTGATTGAGCTCGAGGCATCCTTAGGCCATTATCTAAAAAGCTTTGACAGTTAAAAGGATCACCAGGTTTCAGTTAACTAATAGCTCATGTGGCAGGGTAAAAAATTACATCACCTCAAGACCACGAGGTTTTTGGTTTTAAACTAGCCAATAGATTGTGTGGTCAGTGGGCAGGGTAAAAATCACGTCACTCTTACTATAAAAACAATAAAGACAGACAGCCTTCGCTCTTGCTCTCTGGGTCGGGCTGCCTTAAACCAGAAAAGTCTTTTCTGTCTCCTTGATTCATTTCCCGCCGCGCCTCTCCCTCCCTCCGTGCGTGACCCTGTAAAGTGTCGGGGCTGGCCCCCGGCAAAGAAGAACGGAGCATCAGGATTGGAGGAAGACTCACCAAGAACCTGCTTCATGCAGATGACACAACCTTGTTTGCAGAAAATAAAGAGAACTTGAAGCACTTACTGATGAAGATCCAAGACCAGAGCCTTTAGGATGGATTAGACCTCACCATCAAGAAAGCAAAAATCCTTACAACCAGACCAGTAAGCAAGATCATTATAAACGGAGAAAAGATTGAGGTTGTCACAGATTTCACTGTACTTCAACCCACAATCAACGCCCACGGAGGCAGGAATCAGGAAATCAAAAGACACACTGGATTGGGAAACTTTGCTCCAAAGGACCTCTTTAAAGTGTTGAAAAGCAAAGATGTCACCTGGAAGACTAAGGTGCGCCTGACCCAAGCCATGGTGCTTTCAATCACGCCATATGCATAGGACAGCTGGACAACAAATAAGAAAGACAGAAGAACTGATGCCTTTGAATTGTGGTGTTGGAGAAGAATATAGAATGTACCATCAGTGGCCAAAAAACAAACAGATCCGTCCTGGGAGAAGTACAACTGGAGTGTTCCTTAGAAGCAAGGATGGTAAGGTTACATCTTACATACTTTGGACATGTTATTGGGGTGATGACTCCCAGGAGAAGGACACCATGCTTGGTAAAGCAGAGGGTCAGATTAAAACAGGCAGACCCTCAGAGAGGTTGTCTGACACAGCGCTGCAACAACGGGTTGGGTATGGAACCAACTGTGGGCATGACGCAGGCCGAGGCAGTGCTTCGTTCCGTCGGACATCGGGTCGATGTAGGTCAAGTGACTCGAAGGCACCTAAGATCAACAACCTGAACAAGGAAGCACATGGCCTTAATCATGCCCGGTGAGTGTCTTATGTCCTGTGAGCTCAGCCTGTCCTGGACAAAACCCACTCAGCACACGTCACAGCAGGAAACCTACTCCATCAGCCTCAAGGCCACTCTGTCTCTACTTCTGCATTTGCAGTTTGAGAAGCCATGAACCCGTTGGCGTTGAGACGATTCATAGCAGTCTGTGCGTTACAGAGCAGGACTGTTCTGTGGAGTCTTCCTCCTGTGATCCCACAGAAGGGCATCACCAGGCCTTTCCTTCCTGGCCCCACTGGGTGGGTTGGAACAGCAAACCTTCTGGTCACACCACTGAGGGGCCTTTCACAAGCCATTAGATGACCTCCGTTACTTAGGGCAGCTTTTGGTGACCAGTCAATACGTGCAGTACGAAAGCCCTACCAAATCCAGTGGGTCAATCATGCTGTTCTGGAAGTGGGTGACTCACCATCCATCCCTCCCAGAGCCCCATCTGGTCCTCTCCTGGTGGTGATAACCATGCCTCCAGCATCTGGTGTCCCTTAGAGTGGGCACAGGCCAGGCCCACGGCAGGCGCTCACCCACTGTTTGCTCACTGAGTAGATGAATCTTCGGCTGTCATAAAGTCAACTCGGGTTCTGATCAGGAAAGCCACCCAAATGCAGAAGGCCACTCCTGGGAAGGAAGGAAAGCCCGAGTGTAGACCGAGGGCCCCAGGCCTCACTGAGGAGGGAGGGCGGCCCTGCACGCTCTCTCCTGGAGGCAGGCAGGCTCCCAGGACACTCGAGGCCCTGCGGTGGCAAGTGTGAGGACTCAGGAGGAAACGTGTGCTCTGAGTGTGCACCCGGGGTCCCAGCAGCATCTTCTGTCCCTCAGGACCAGGCCACTTCTGGCGTTTGCCTCCTATGCCAGCTCAGCTGCTCCAGAGTTCGTGATTAAGGGAGGGAGTGTTTGTCGGAACGTGTGTCTGCAAACATAGGCTTTCTGTGACCTGTGGTCCCTGGGAGAGGGACTGAGGGCTTTGGGGTCTGCATGGTGCCTCAACCTACCTGGAAGGTACAGAGCTGATAAAACAGCAAAAAGGGTGGGCAGGAGGGAATTAAAAGTATGAAACACTGATCTTGTGCCAGTGCTTTGTATCTTTTTTTTTTTTATACTTAGGAGACAGGTTTGCTCACTCTGTTCTACCATGTCACAGAAAGGCATGGAGCCAGAACTCAAATGCAGGTCTTTTCCCTGCCCCCTTCCCCCAGTTGGTTGCCTGCTTCCTCTGGGGCAAAGAAGGACACATCACTGAGCAAGGTGTCCCTGGTCCTGGGAGGCTGGGAGCTGTGGGTGGAGGGACAGCAGGCACTCACCGGTTTCCTCTCTCCCCCCCAAGGGCTGCCCAGCTGTCTCCCGTGGACGCGGAGATCTCAGACACAGAGGTGTGCCCATGGCTCCTTACCGCATCCGCAAGTACCAGGAGAGCGACCGCCCAGAGGTCGTGGAGTTGTTCTCTGCAGGCATGACTGAGCACGCCGCCGCCACCTTCCGCTACATGCTGAGGCTGCCCCGAACCCTCGTGCTCTTACTTGGGGGGCCCCTGGCCCTTTTCCTGGTCTCTGGCTCCTGGTTCCTGTCCCTCACAGCCAGCCTTGCTCTTCTTGCTGTCCTGAGGTTCCTTGCCAAGTGTCCCTGGACCAAATACGTAGCCAGGTCTTTGAACACAGACCTGTCTGACATCACCCAGACCTACCTCAGTGAGCCGGGTGCCTGCTTCTGGGTGGCTGAGTCTGAGGGGCGGGTGGTGGGCATGGTGGCCTGTCTGCCGGCTGAGGAGCTGACCTCGGGCAGGAAGCGGGTGGAGCTATTGCATCTCTCTGTGGCCCTGGAGCACCGCGGTCAGGGGGTAGCCAAAGCCCTGGTCAGGACGGTCCTCCAGTTTGCCCGGGACCAGGGCTACAGTGAGGTCGTTCTTAGCACTAGTGGGGTGCAGCACTCTGCTGTGGGCCTTTATCAGAGCCTCGGCTTCCAGAAGGGGCAGGAGTTTTCCATGTCCATGAGTTTTAGGATAACAGCTGTTAAAACATTTCATCTTATCTACCGCCTTCCCTCTGCTCAGGTCTGTGAGTCACCACGGCAAGGAGGGGGCCTGTGATCTGTCTCCTTGTTCCTTGGCCAGGACAAGATGGACCCCGCCATAATAACAAGCCAGCCCTGATGTCTCTGTGCTGTGGCACAATAAAGGCTAATTACTCATTCCCGCCAGCATCAGTGTGGGTCATTGACATTGGTGTGGGTGTTGGGGGGGTTGTTCTCCAGTCAATCTTTTGTGTTGCCTGTTTGATTTCTCTGTTATCTGTCAGGTCAGTTCCTACCCACACTGACCCTGCACAGGGCAGAACAAGACCCTGTCTGGTCCTGTGGCAGTTTAACAGTTGTTTCTGTGTTCGAGCCCAGTGTCGCGGCCACTGGGTCAAGCCATGTCGCTCAGCGTCTTCCTGTCTTTTGAGGCTCTGCTTTCTCAAGTATGATGTCTTTCTCCAGCGACTGGTCCCTGTTGACAACACACCCAGAGGATGTGCGGTGAGACTCACGGCCCTTGCCTCTAAGGGGCCTTCTGCCAAGATACTTTATCTACCTGGCGCCCACGGGACATTCAATAGTTTTCCTCAACTCCTTAGTCAAAAGCCATCAACTCTTCTGCCCATTTCCTCATTCACTGTTCAGTTTCCACGTGCATGCGAAGCCTTTGAAGATGCCATGGCATAAGTCAGGCTACCTCAGCCTTCACAGTGACACCTCTGCGGTCAGTGGGTCCTACTGGGGTGGATCATGTGCTGCTGTGATGCTGGGAGCTACGTCACTGTGCTTCAAATGTCATCACGTCACTGCTGCTGGACAAGTTGCATCAGAACCCCTATGCTGAGACAAGGGAGAAGGAACTGACAGCCTACTTTTAAAAAATTAGCCAGCGAAAAAACCAAAAACCCACTGCCGTAGAGTTGATTCCGACTCTTTATGACCCTGTAGGACAGAGTACAGTTGCCCCCATAGAGTTTCCAGGGAGTGCCTGGTGGATTTGAACTGCTGACCTTTTGGTTAGCATCCTTAGCACTTAACCACCAAACCACCAGGGTTTTCTATCATTTAACTAGTGTCACAATACTGTTCTACAAAAAAATGCCTAAAAAAACCCTAGTTGACCCCGCTCAGGAGTCTGGGTGTTGGCAGTGTAGACGGGATCTAAATGAGGATTGTTCCAGTCTCAGCTAGCCTGGCTGACATGTTGGTAGGTTGGCTGAAGTGACAGGGTGACTCGCCTGCCTCTCTTTCTAGCAGGCTGTTCAGGCAAGGTTTGCTTTTTCTAATTGTGATAGATAGATAGATAGATAGATAGATAGATAGATAGATAGGTAGATAGGTAGGTAGGTAGGTAGGTAGGTAGGTAGGTAGGTAGGTAGGTAGGTAGGTAGGTAGGTAGGTAGGTAGGTAGGTAGGTAGGTAGGTAGGTAGGTAGGTAGGTAGGTAGGTAGGTAGGTAGGTAGGTAGGTAGGTAGGTAGGTAGGTAGGTAGGTAGGTAGGTAGGTAGGTAGGTAGGTAGGTAGGTAGGTAGGTAGGTAGGTAGGTAGGTAGGTAGGTAGGTAGGTAGGTAGGTAGGTAGGTAGGTAGGTAGGTAGGTAGGTAGGTAGGTAGGTAGGTAGGTAGGTAGGTAGGTAGGTAGGTAGGTAGGTAGGTAGGTAGGTAGGTAGGTAGGTAGGTAGGTAGGTAGGTAGGTAGGTAGGTAGGTAGGTAGGTAGGTAGGTAGGTAGGTAGGTAGGTAGGTAGGTAGGTAGGTAGGTAGGTAGGTAGGTAGGTAGGTAGGTAGGTAGGTAGGTAGGTAGGTAGGTAGGTAGGTAGGTAGGTAGGTAGGTAGGTAGGTAGGTAGGTAGGTAGGTAGGTAGGTAGGTAGGTAGGTAGGTAGGTAGGTAGGTAGGTAGGTAGGTAGGTAGGTAGGTAGGTAGGTAGGTAGGTAGGTAGGTAGGTAGGTAGGTAGGTAGGTAGGTAGGTAGGTAGGTAGGTAGGTAGGTAGGTAGGTAGGTAGGTAGGTAGGTAGGTAGGTAGGTAGGTAGGTAGGTAGGTAGGTAGGTAGGTAGGTAGGTAGGTAGGTAGATGATAGATAGATAGATAGATAGATAGATATAGATAGATATAGATAGAATAGATATACGTTTACTGTACGAATACATAAAATGAAACACTTCCTGTTTGACAGTTTTAGGTGTGTAACTCAGAGACCTGGGTCACGTGCACCACCGCTGGTGTTAGAGGGGGTCTCACATCACACTGGTTTTATAGCTTCGGGAGGGTACTTTCAGTTTAAGGTTTAAAGATTTCCTCAGGACAAAAATTTCTGAGGATCATCCAGCATCAATGGCTCCAGAAAGTCTGAATTCCAGGGGAATTTTAAGTTTTACTCCCGCGTCAGGACTTTGCCAGGAGCCAGCCCCAGCATCCTTTCAGGGTCATGCACGGAGGGAGGGAGAGGCGTCGGCGGGAAATGAATAAAGAGAGACAGGAAAGACTCTTCTGGTTTAAGGCAGCCTGACCCAGAGAGCAAGAGCAAGAGCTGTCTATCTTTATTGTTTTTATAGTCAAAGTGACGTGAATTTTACCCTGCCCACTGACCACACAATCTATTGGCTAATTTGAAACCAAAACTCGTGATTGGCTAATTTGAAACCAAAATCTCGTGGTCTTGAGGTGATGTAATTTTTACCCTGCCCCCCGACCACATTAGCTATTAGCTAACCGAAACCTTGTGATCCTTTTAATTGTCAAGGCTTTCTAGATAATGGCCCGAGGCAGGTGTGTAATTGACAGTGAAAACAAGGTTGTGCCTCGAGCTCAATCAGCCCTACTCATACCTCAAGGTTAAAAGGTATAGGTGGAGGGTTCTAAAGTTTATGATCTCTATTTGTTCCTACTTTGCTCTTTATTTTATCTCCTCCTGAGGGGACAGTAAACATCTACCATCCCCCACCCTATGCCTTTCTTAAGCTGTTCTAAAAAGGATAATTCTTTTCACATGGGTGGGGATGTGCAGTTGGGGGAAGTCAGCAGGGCTGGGCGTTCCCGGGCTCAGTGTTTGTCCTTGTGCAGGGAGATGAGGGGGTATTTTGGGGGAGAGTTTAATTGGGGTGAAAAAATATACAGCCAGAAATATGTCAGGGGTGAGATGCGTCCGCCCACCATCACAAAGGCTTGTAGCTCTGCTCACAGAGGTCTTTGTGGGTGATGGGCTTCGGCAGGACTTCGCTATTGGATCTTTGGTGAAAACAGTAATTTGGCTGGCAACTACCTGGTTCTGGTCTCCTGGCCTGGGAGGCCACTGTTTGTGGTGACAAACATGCTTTCCACTTTCTTCTTCATTGCAATTCCCCTTTTGTTCTAAACTAGTAGAGACAATTGTACCTTGAACAATTATACAAACTTTGAAGACCCCAGTCAGTCCACAGTGAACTAGGTGGTAGAATAACCAAAATGCCTGCTGTCTTTGAGTGAGTAACTCTATAGGACCACCTGTTGCAGGAGGCGCCTGTGACCCGGCACCAATGGGACTGAAGGAAGAAGTGAGAGTTTCACTGACGACACTGGTGAAAAACAAGCTCCAGGAATGGATGGAAGATCAGTTCAGATGTTTCAACAAACAGATGCAGTGCTGAAAGTGCTCACTCGTCTATGCTGAGAAGTCTGGAGGACAGCAACCCGGCCAGCTGACTGGAAAGTGATCCAAACTAATGCAGAAACTATTGAATAATGTCTTTGATATCACATTCAAAGAAAATTTTGCTAAGCATCATTCAAACATAGCTGCAGCCATATGTTGGCAGGGAACTGCCAGAAATTCAGGCTTGATTCAGAAGAGGATGTGGAACAAAGGATATTATTTCTTGGTCCTGACTGGAGGATAAAATACCAGGAAGATGTTTACTTGTCTATCACTGACTATGGAAAAACATCTAACTGCATCAATTGTAACATACATGGATAACACTGTGGAGAATGGGAATTCCAGAAAACTTCACTGTGCTCCTGAAGAATCTGTACATGGATCAAGAGGCAGTCACCCAAACAGAACAAGGGGACACAGCATGGTTACAGTCAGGAGGGTGTGCATCAGGGTTATATTCTTTCACCATACCTACTCAGTCCGTATGCTGAGCAAATAACTCGAGAAGTCAGACTATTTGAAGCAGAACAGGGCATCATGACCAGAGGAAGACTCACAGGTTATCTGCATCATGCAGATGAGACAACCTTCCTTACATAAAGAAAAGAGGACTCAAAACACAGGGGACTGACAATTAGGTTCATGAACTCATCCTAGAAAAAGTGCTATATACCTCATTGTTGAATATCACTAAGGTCACCTTTGAAGGACTCCCCTGAAGAAAGTATACACTCACGCCAGCACCTAGCCCACCCTTCAAAGCAGTTTTGGAACTTTTTCTGGAATGGCTGTAAGAGCTGTTGTCATATAACCCTTGGTGTCCTCTTTTCAATATTTCCTTTATCTTTGGGTAAAGAAAAAAGTCCTTGGGGGCACATTAGGTGAGTAGGGCAGATGTCCCAATACAGTTTGATTGTTTGCTGACTGAAAGCTCCCTCACACATAACTGTACATTTAAGTTTGCAAACGTGCCACGTTGCCACCACATGCAATGGCCATTCCAAAAAGAGTTCCAAAATTGAAGGGTGGACTAGGCACTGGCATCAGTGAACAGCTTCCCAAGGGGAGTACTTCAAAGATGACCACAGTGATATGAGGCATGAGCACTTAGAACAACTAAGTTCATGGACTTAATTGTCAGACCTCGTGCTCATGAGTATCAAAGACCACAGCCTTGACTGTGGATAAAACCTCAACATCAAGAAAACAAAAATCCTCACGGCTGGACCAATAGGCTGCATCATGACAAATGGAAACAAGGTTGAGGTTGTCAAGGATTTCGTTTTACCTGGATCCGCAATCAACACTCAGGGAAGCAGCGGTCAAAAAATCGAAAGACACATTGTGGTTGGCAAATCTACTGCAAAACACTTCTCCAAAGTGCTGAAAATCAAATATGTCGCCTTGAAGACTGAGGTCTGTCTGACTAAGGAAGTCACCAGCTCCTGCAACCACGTGAGTCAGGAGAGGCCTCCAGCCTGCCGTCTGACTCATCATTTTGGGACCCGCCAGCCTCCATAAAAGTGTGAGCCACGGCCTTGAAACAACCTCTGTTGCTGTTTCTCTTTATTACATGCATGTGTATACACACACGGGCACACACACACACACACACACACAAATGAGTATATATTGTGAACTTGGTGATAATGTAAAGTTATTAAGGTTCCCTTTCATTTACCAGTGAACTAGTTAAACTAGGGATAATTTTTTATTGTTTACTGATTTCATTGTGGTGAAATATAGATACAATAAAGTATAAATTTCAATTTTGAGTGTACAATCCAGTTATATTAAGGATATTCACCCAGTTTTGTCACATGGTTTAATGAATTGGGTCTGAAGTCTGGCTGGTCTTCAAGCTGCTGGTGACTCGGCCTCCCACGGTGAAGACGGCGCTGCCAATCCACGCCTGGAGGAAGCGATAGAAATATGAACGATATCACCTCATATGACAGCATGAATGAACCTTGAAGACAGCACCTGAGTGAAAGAACTAACACATGAAACAACAAATACCACACGGTCACACTGACGTGAAATGTCTAAAGAACAAAGCTTATTGGTTCCCAAGGGCAGATGGGAGACAGAAACAGGAAGAGATTGCTTCAGGGGTGCCGGGTTCTGTTTGGGGGATGAAAAAATTAGGAAATGGATGATGGTGGGACAGCACAACATGGTGAATGCCATAAAGGTCACCAAATGTATACTTGAAATGGTTCAAATGGCAACCGACATTATATATATTTCATGACTATAAAATTATTAAACATCCACAACAAAAACATTGATTCTAGATTAACCAGTTCACTGGTAAATAAAATGAAATCTTAATGTCTTCACACTGTTAACAAGTTCACCATCAAATCTCAGCTTTCAAAGTGAACACACGACCTTGCTAAAGAAAGGGAAGGTGAAGGCTGAGGCGAGCGTTCCAGACTGAATCACGCCCTCCCTCCTCCCCAGCTCCGAGGACACCACCAGCCTCCTACACCGGCCCCCAAATGCCCCTGCCCAGAGCACAGATCTGCATATGGCCTTTGTCTGCCGCCCCCTTCCCACCAAGGAAGTTCCTGCTTGCCCTCCGCCTGTGTTCCCTGGTGTTCAGACAACACCGTCTCTGTTAGTCCTCCCGCTGCTCCTCTTGCTCTCTCTCACTTCTCAGTCCTCTCGGTCTCTGTCTCTTCTCCTCTAGCCCTCTCTACCGCTCCCCTGCCTCTGCCTCTTGCTGCCCCTTTGGCCCATTGTCGGACGCTGCACCTATTTCCCAAGGCCAGTAACTCTGCGCTGCTCTTGGTTATTCTAGAGGTGATTCCATTCACGGCAACAACCTTGGCCTAAATTTCAGACCTGTGGCCGTAGCCAGACTCCAACTTTTAGGTTCCTCAGGGCAAGCGTCAAGCCCCAGTCCTCTTGTCACCTAACACAAGCAGGCAAAGAGATAAAGCTGGCCAAGGAGCATCCTCACAGAGTGTCTCAGCTGTAGGTAAGGGATTGAGGTGGCATGTCCCCGTTGTCCTCTATGGCTGGCAAAGACAGACTCGGGCTGCAGCAGCCACACTCCCTGAGCACTCTCTCAACATCTTCCCTCCTGCATTCTTGAAGATGAGCAAGTCTGGCACCCTGATCTCCCTCTCTGGTTGCCGGAGCACCCATCAGCACCTCACTGTGGCCAGCCAGCAGGGACCACTGACCAGCAGTGGAGACCCCTGACTTTCCTCCCCGTGAGGTGCAGCCAGAGACTCGGGCAATCAAAGACTGATGGGAGACTAGCTTCCACGTGACTTAGAAGATCCACAGATGTCCGGGATTAATAACGACAGACGAATGTTAGACTCGTAGGAGTCCCTCGGTGGTGACAAACGGTGACGAGTTCAATGACTAGCAGAAAGATGGGCAACAGACACGCACCCAGAGGGGCCTTGGAAGGCAGGCCTGGCTGTCTGTTGCCAAAAGGTGACAGTCTTGAAACCCCGAGGAGCCGGTCCCCTCTGCACACACGGGGCAGCCGTGCCAGACGTCACTCCAAGGCAACCGACAACGACAACCGGTGTTGTGAGCATAAGAGGCTTCCCATTGTGCTCTCACTGGACAGAAGCCGGGAGCTCTGCTTTCTCCTGCGTCAGCCTTCTCCAGGGTGAGTGGGCAGGGGGCCTTCCGGGCCGTGTTGATGTGCGGGCTGTGATCCCCAGGTCTTCGGTGAAGTCACACTCCTTTTCACAAGCTCCTGGAGTCTCTGTAGGTGCTGCTCTGAGATGACACGGGCAGCACCTGTGGACTAAATGACAACAGCGGCCAGAATGAAAGCAGGATGACCTGCTTCCCCCCAGGGAAGAAGCCCCCTTCCCAGCCCAGGCATCCCCGCCCCTTAGCTGACAATAGGGAGCTGACCGAAGGGGTGGCGAGACAGACGGGAGGAGGCAGCTGCAGGCTGAAGCAGAGAGTCAGCGGGTTAATGAAAGAACTGGAAGCTCTCAGTGGGGTTGGGGAGCACTGCAGGGAGTGGAGCAGGGGACACATGAGCCTTGTTCCTGCTTCCAGGGGAAGCCCTGTCGGCTCCAGGAAGCCCTCCACCAATGATCAGGGTGGGAGCCCAGTATTTTCTCTGTTGTCACACTAGGAAGCTACTGGGATACTGTCATCCCTTCCTTGTCACCACTGGCCTGCAAGAGCAAAGCCTATCTTTCCGAGTCTGAGGTGCTACAGACGTGACCCCGGCAGAGCCCTGGAAAGGCACGGGCTCGTAGCTGCTGTCCTGTTCTCTCCTGATGGTTACCTCCCACCCTGCCTGGCCCTGAGTGTCTGTGACAGGTGCTGGGTGATGAGGACCAGGGAGGTGGTGCACATGACCTGGGTCTCCGAATTACACACCTAAAACTATTGAGTGGCAAACATTTTATTTTATTTATTTATAAATTATATATATATATATATACACACACACACACACACATGTGCCCAGTTTGAAGAGCAAACCTTGCCTGAGCAGCCTGCTAGAAGTGGAGGCAGGCGAGTCACCCTGTCCCTCCACCCACCCACTGACATGTCAGCCAGGCTAGCTGAGAACACAGCAGGTCCCAGTCGGCCCTAGCCCACACTGCTGTCCCCACAGACTCACGAGCTAGATGGATGACAGGTTTTCAGGCTGCTGTTTTTCAGAGCATTATTGTGGCACAAGTTAAATGAATAAAACAAGGTTTTGCCTGGCTAATTTTCTTAAAAGTAGACTAACGGTTCCTTCTTCCTAGTCTCAGTATAAAACCTCTGACGAATACTGGCCACAATGAGTGACTCTGATAGTGTTCAAATTATCGGTGCCATAGTGTCCAGCATCACAGTGACACATAGTCCACCATAGCACCGCCAGCTGACAGCAAAGAGGTCACTTGAAGGACCAGGATAGTTTGCCCCAAGCCAGGGTATTTTCATACGCCTCATACGCAGGTCAAAGCCAGACAGTGACTATGGAAATGTGAGGAAGAAGTGATACCTTTCAACTACAGTGTTGATGAAGATTATTGAACAGACCTTTGATTCCCAGAAGAACAAACCTTCCCAGGAAGAATGCTCCTAGAAGGACAGGAAGACGTCATCACACATACTGCGGACACGCTGTCAGGAGGGAAGTCCCTCGAGAAGGACGCCATGCTTAGGAAAATAGAGGATCAACAATGACACAGGAAGCCCCTGAACAGGATGGATTGACACAGTGGCTTCAGCAGTGGACTCAGACACAGAAACAGCTGTCAAAGTGCTACAGAAGCAGACGATGTTTTGTTCTGTCCCATGTAGGGTCACTAGGGGTAGGAACTGACCTAACAGCAGGGAACAATAACAACAGGTGAACCAAACAGGAGCACAGAAGATGGGCTGGAGAAGAGCTCCCTCCCCATGCCGACATATCACCACCGACACTGGCTGCTGATGGGAATGAGCAATTAGCTTTTATTGTGCCACAGCACAGAGACATCAGGGCAGGCTTGTTACTGCAGTGGAGTCCATCTTGTCCTGACAAATACACAAGGAGACAGATCACAGGCCCCCTCCCTGCCACGGTGACTCACAGACACAAGCAGAGAGCAGGTGGTAGATAAGACAAACTGATTTAACAGCTAGTATCCTACAGCCCATGGAAAGGAAGCCAAGGCTCCGACCAAGGCCAGTGGCAGCATACATCACCTCCCCAGTACCGAGAACGACCTCACTGTAGCCTTGGTCCCACACAAACTGGAGGATCATCCTGACCAGGGCTTTTGCCATCCCCTGACCATGATCTCCAGGGCCACAGAGAGATGGAATAGCTACAACTGCTTCCTCCCCAAAGTTAGCTTCTCAGCCGGCAGACAGACATCCCGCTGCACCCACCCTCTGTGCCTCAGTCTCTGCTACCCACAGGCAGGAACCCAGCTCACTGAGGTAGGTTTTGGTGATGTCAGACAGGTCTGTGTTCAAAGCCTTGGCTATGTATTTGGTCCAGGGACAGTTGGCAAGGAACCACAGGACAGAGAGAAGAGCAAGGCTGGACAGGAGGCACAGGAGCCAGAGACCAGGAATAGGGTAACGGCTCCTTCTTCCCATAAGAACATGAGTGTTCGAGGAAGCGTCAGTACGTGGCAGAAGGTGCCAGGGACGTGCTCAGTCATGCCTGCAGAGAACAAGTCCATGACCTCTTTGTGGTTGCTCTCTTGGTACTTGTGGATGAAGTAAGGATCCATGGTCAGACCTCTGTGTCTGAGATTGCTGCATCCACGGGAGAGAGCTGGGCAGGCCTGGAGAGGAAAGAGGAAACTGGTGAGTGCCTGCCATCTCTCCCACCTGCAGCTCCCAGCCTTCCAGGACCAGGGACACCCTACTCAGCGCTGTGTCCTTCTTTGCCCCTGAGGAAGCAGGCCACCGCTACTGGGAAAAGGGGACAGTCAGAAAGACTTGTTCTCGAATCCTGGCTCTGCATCTTTCTAGTTGTGTCGTGTTAATCCCTTTGAGCCTTGATGTCTTCATCAGTAGAACAGAGTAAACAAACGTATCTCTGAAATTGGTTTCAGGATTTCATACAATACTCTCTATAAAGCACTGATGTGAGACTGTGGTATACCTCAGGGAACAGAGGAGATAAGGGTGCTACCACACTTGGCTGCTGGAGACTGCTGCCTTCTCTAGATGTGTTTGTCTTAAACACTGCTTTTCTGATGAGAGGGGTGCTGTCCAGCAGCTGCTAAGAGCAGCCGGGCCTACAGTAGTAGCAGGCCCTAACTCCTGGCTGGCAAAGACAGCACCCTGTTCATGGAGTCTCTGAGGCATCAACTGTCAGTCGATACTATGGTGAGCTTCAGTGAAAGGTGGTGGAAATGGCACCACCACACTCAGGCACCCGTCACTGCTGCTATCTCTAGCCATTCCTAACACAAAAGCTGCCTTTCTGCTGAGACAGGCGTTGAACAGCTGCAGCCAAAAGCAGCCAGGCCCTCAGGGGTAGCAGTCCCCGCCTCGTGGATAACAAAGATGGTGTCTCATACGTCGTCCCCAGATGGTATGGCATGATTCAAGTAACAGAGGAGTTAGGGTCTTGCCACACTTGGCCACCAACCCTCACTGTGTTCTCTATGTACAATTGTCTTAAAAATAGCTTTACTGTTGGGAAACACACTCTCCAGAGAAACCCTGTTTCTCAATGTGAGAATTAGCCCCATGTGAGTTAACAAAGGAGTCCATATCTGCAATCCCCTCACACAATGAGTCAGCAGAAGCAGGACTCACTGTACTGCTGTCTCACCTCCAACAGAGGTAGTTTCCCCCTTCCTGTTGCCCAGCCCAATCTCATGACCCTACACCAGGTCTTGGGTCTCCCAGAATGTCCACACTGCTCTGTTCATTTATTTTTCTAGGTCTTAGTTCTCAAAGGGAAGCAAGGAGACATATGTCTAGTCTGTCATTTTGACCCCGCCTCCTCAACTCTTTAAAGAAAACAAAAATTTCACAACTGGAACAGTAAGCAACATCATGATATACAGAAAATATTGAAGTTGTCAAGGATTTAATTTCACTTGGATCCACAACCAATGCCTGTGGAAGCAGCAGTCAAGAAAGAAAAAGACACACTGCATTGGGCAAATCTGCTGCAGAAGACCTCTTTAAAGTGTTCAAAAGTAAAGACATCACTTGGAGGACTAAGGGACACTTGACCCAAACCATGGTGTTTTCAGTCACCTTGTATGCAAAGGAAAACTGGATGATGAATAAGGAAGACAGAAGAATGCAAGACTTTTGAGTTATGATGTTGGCAAAGAATGAAAGAATCTGTCTTGGAAGAAATAAGACCACAATGTTCCTTAGAAGAAAGGATGGCAAGACTCTATCTCACAAACTCTGGACATGCTATCAGGAAGGATCAGTCACTGGAAAAGGATATCATTCCTGGTAAAGCAGAGGGTCAGTGAAAAAGAAGACTCTCAATGTGTTAGTTATCTAGCACTGGTTTAACAGGAAAACCACAAGTGGATGGCTTTAAAAAGAGAAGTTCTATTTGTCACAGTCCAGTAAGCTAAAAGTCTAAATTCAGGGTGTCAGCTCCAGGAGAAGGTTTTCCCTGCCACCTCTGGAAGAGGGTCCTCGTTGCCAAACTTCTCCCAGACTGGAAGCTTCTTAGGCACAGGGGCCCTGGTCCTTTCCAAAGGACACACTCAGCTCCTGGCACTGTTTCTTTCTTAATGGTATGAGTTCACAAATCTCAGCTTGCCTCCCTTTCTTTTATAGTTCAACAGGGTGCCCAAGCCACAGTACAGTCCCACACAATAAGTCCTGCCCCATCACCTCAACTGCAGTCCAAGCATCCTTATCAACATCATGGAAGCAGGATTTACAACAGCAAGGGACATCACACAATGCCAGGAATCCTGGCCCAGTCAAATTTCTGTACATATTTTTTGGGGAACACAAATCAATCCATGATGCTCAATAAGATGGATTTACACAGTAGCTGCAACAATGGGCTCAAGCATAACCACGACTGTGAGGATTGTGCAGGACAAGGCAGTGTTTTGTTCTGTTGTACATATGTGATCTCACAGTTGAATTCATGAACTTAATTGTTTTAAGTGTTACATAATTCATTGCTGAATATCACTACAGTCACCTTCAAAGTACTCCCCTCAGGAAACTATGCACTGATGCCAGCATCTAGTTCACCCTTCAAAGCAATTTTGGAACTCTTTCTGGAATGGCCATTGCACATGTTGGCATGATGGCAAGTTTGCAAACTTGAGTGTATAGTTGTCTTGATAGAGTTTTCAGCCAGTAAACAGCTGTATTGGAACACCCTCCCTACTTACCTGATCTGGCCCCCAATGACTTTTTTGTTTCCCTGAAGATAATGGGCAATGCGTGTAGATAAATAGATATTTCACCAAAGAAGACGTTCAGGTGGAAATGCTCACAGACACTAGTAATTTCTCTGTGGCACAATTCCCAGCGTTGTGTCCTTGTCTTCCATTCTTATTTTCCTGTGCTGTAAATCCTAATCTCTGCCTGTGGTTCATAGATTGGATTATGTTAAGGAGCATTAGGGTGAGACTGTAACACCTTTCTAAGGTCACTTCCCTTCTCCATTGTAAAGGGAGTTTCCCTGGAGTGTGACTTGTATCACATTTTATTCTACAGGAGATAGAAGGAAAGGGAAGCAAGATTCTCGTGCTGAGCTGCTTTCAAAAGAAAGACTGATGCAACACAAGAACCTTCCTCCAGAGCTGACAGAGAGAGTGTATGCCCTGGTGCTGGCACCCTCAATTTTGACATCTAGCCTACTGGACTGTATAAGAATAAACTTTTCTTTATTAAAGCAATCTGCCTGTGTTATTTCTGTTAGAGCAGTACCAGATGACTCAGACAGTCGCCCTATCTGTCCTAGTCTTGAGGCAATGACCTCTGTGGAAACCAAAAGTTTTTTCAGGAACAGTTGAATACAAAAGAAACAGCTTTTATAGAACAGACAATTTGAGCCAGCATAGGGCATAAATGGGAAACAGTCTTATGAGGAACTGCTGCCTCAAGACCCCACACCGCTTGCCTGAGATGCACAGTTCAGTTGGGGTTTCTCAGCCCCTCTGCCGTCAGCCATTTGTGCCTGTTGACTGAAGTGCTCAACTGTCCCTATGACTTGGAGGTGACATAGAGCATGAAGGATTCACTGAAGACCCAGTAGAAGCCTCTGTAGAGAACGAGAGGTCCAGACGTGATTTACCTGCTGAGAGTACCCGGGGCAGTTGGCTCAGGAATCCGTCCCTGCATAGGTTTCAGCCTTGGCCAGGGTTTTGTTGGCAGGTCAGCTTTTCCGTGTTGTCCAACCCTTTCTGATGACAGTGTTGTTCTGTGCAAGTAGGCCCAGTCTAGGATGCTGTGGAAATCTTTGGGCCATCCTATCTTAAATTCAAGAGGTGGTCAGCAGCACATCTCTTTGCTCGGAATCAAAAGATGCATCCACCATGGCCTTGCTTTACATGTCAGTCTGAGGGTTGTCACTGGCCAGAACAAATGGTCAGGCCAATAACCATAGCCCACATCACAGCTCCTGGGTGCCCCACTAAAATCACCCTAACTCAGCAATTCCTATTAGAACTCGGAGGCAAAGCTTACAGAAATATACATTAATACATCAGCATCATTCATACATAATAAGGGTTTGTAGGGAATCCACAGGAACTTATCCACAATCAGATCTGGGCAAGGGTCTCAGTGATGATGACCTCAGACACAGAAGATTTCCTCATTTGGTGTCAAGTGTTGTAGATATCATGGTCACTGGCCAAACGGTATCTAAGAATCCAAGACACTTTTCATTTCCTTATTAAAATTTATTTGTAAAATAAGGCCCTTGGTCCTCCTGGTGACAGATTGTCCTAGGCTTAATCTTCAGTCTTAATTATTTCTGAAAGTCAGAAGATGAGGGCAAAGTTGGCAGAGCTCTCAGTCATCTGGTGGAGCCATGCCTCCACCGTACCAAGTGCAAACCTGGATTCAGCCCAGTTGCTTAGTAACTTGGAGGCAGTGTCTCCTAGGTTAATTCTCCCCTGGCGGTAGCAGCTGTGACTGTTGTTGCTGCTCAGCTACTTTAGTAGGAAGACTATCAGAGCATTCCAGAGAGGGCCTCAAAGGTCTCTTCAAGGGTTCTCAACACAAGCTGTCTTGCAGGGCTATTTACACCTTTTTTATTTTTCCTGTGCTTTTAGTTTTGCTGTGAGCTAGGTGTTACAGGGTATTCATAACACCAGAGCATTTACTTAGCCCTTCCGTCTTTCTCTGGTCCCATTACTGTAGGACTTTGGGCAATGGCTAGGGACTGTTACCTGGCCTTGAATTCCCCATCTTTACAAGCGTGTAGGTGAGCATTTCTAGTTGCTTACCCTGTTGACAGATGCGGCAATGTGTCAGTTATGGCCACTGTGTCGATCTACCTCATTGAGGGTCTTCCTCTTCTTTGCTGACTCTCTACTTTACCAAGCATTATGTTCTTTTCTAGGGACCGATCCCTCTCTAGTGCGGAGGTCCACCATCAGCCTTGTAGACAAAGTCACGAGCCCTTGCAAATGACGGGCTGAAGCATCTCACCTGTGACATGTTTTTTAGCCTACTGCCCTTGATACTATTTGGCTTCCTAACCAAATTTTCTTCAAAAAGATACCCCCTCCTCTCCCGGCACAAGGATCAGGGGAGATGCCTTCTGAGAGGGGCCCTTTACTACCCCCTTGGTCTATGAAATAATATCGGGAAAACCTGTACAGGAATTTTCTGAGGAAAAAGAGCTCAGAGGAATGATCTCTAACACAGCCAGCTTTGAGAGCAGCGAGGCCGGCCCAACCCCTGCTGACTTCCCCCAACTGCACATCCCCACCCATGTGAAAGGAATTATCCTCTTTAGAACAGCTTGAGAAGGACATAGGGTGGGGGACGGTAGATGTTTACTATCCCCGCAGGAGGAGATAAAATAAAGAGCAAAGTAGGAACAAATAGAGATCATAAACTTTAGACCCTTCCTCGTGGACCTTTTAACCTTGAGGTATAAGTAGGGCTGATTGAGCTCGAGGCATCCTTAGGCCATTATCTAAAAAGCCTTGACAGTTAAAAGGATCACCAGGTTTCAGTTAACTAATAGCTCATGCGGCAGGGTAAAAATTACATCACCTCAAGACCAGGAGGTTTTTGGTTTCAAATTTGCCAACCACGAGGTTTTGGTTTTAAACTAGCCAATAGATTGTGTGGTCAGTGGGCAGGGTAAAATTCACGTCACTCTTACTATAAAAACAATAAAGACAGACAGCCTTCTCTCTCTTGCTCTCTGGGTCAGGCTGCCTTAAACCAGAAAAGTCTCTCCTGTCTCCTTGATTCATTTCCCGCCGCGCCTCTCCCTCCCTCCGTGCGGGACCCTACAAAGTGTTGGGACCGGCTCCCGGCACTCTAGAACGTGTTCAAAGTATATAAGACACAGTCTAGCCTTCTTTGCTTCCAAGGAGCACTCTGGTTGTATTTCTTCCAAAACAGACTCACTTGCTGTTTGGGCAGTCTGTAGTACAACCAACATCCTTCTTGAACACTACAGTTCATAGGTGTCAATTCTTCTTTCTTCCTTTTTCAATTTTTTTACATGTATGTGATTTGATTGAAAATACCATGGCTTGGGTCAGGCACACTTTAGTCTTCAAGGTGACATCTCTACTTTTCAGTACTTTAATGAGTTCCTTTACAGCAGATTTTCCCAGTGCAATGTCTTTTGATTTCTTGACTGCTGCTTCCATGGGTGTTGATTGTGGATCCAAGTAAAATGAAATCCTTGACAATCTCAGTCCTGTCTCCATTGATGATGATGTTGCTTACTGGTCCAGTTGTGAGGATTTTTGTTTTCTTGATGTTGAGGTACAATCCATACTGAAGGCTGTGGCCCTTGATCTTCGTCAGTGTTTCATATTGTTTTCACTTCCGGTAAGCAAGGTGATGTCATATGCATAATGCAGGTTGTTAATGAATCATCCTTCAATGCTTCTTTTTTGCATAATCCAGTGTTTTACTCAGCTAGTGCTGCTCTAACAGAAATACCACAGAGTAGATGGCTTTAACAAAGGAAATTTTATTCTTACATAGTTTCCAATAGGTTGTAAGTCCAAATTCAGGATTTCCACTCCAAGGGAAGGCATTCCCCCTTGTGAGCTCTGGAGGAAAGTCCTTGTGTTGCATCAGTCTTTGCTCAGGGAGCGTCTTGGTGCAGGAACCTCAGGTCTGAAGGACTCGCTCTTCTCCCGGTGCTGCTTTCTTGATAGTGTGAGGTTCCCAATTCTCTACTTGCTTCTCTTTCCTTTTATCTCTTGTAGGATGAAAAGATTAAGGGTAGTGCAAGCCACACTCCAGGGAAACTCCCTTTATAGTGGAGCAGGGGGTGATCTTACAAAGAGATTGACAGTCACACACTAATCCTCTAACAAAGAGCATAGGAAAATCACAGAATGGAAGACAATCATAAAATATTGGGAATCACGGCCCAGCCACATGGCTACACACATTTTTGTGGGGACACAATTCAATCCACAACACCCAGCTTCTTGGATTATTTGCTTGGCATACAGATTGAAAAGGTGTGGTGAAAGGATAAGACCCTGACGTATACCTTTCCTGACTTCAAACCATGCAGTGTCCCCTTGTTCTGTTTGCATGACTGCCTCTTGGTCCATACACAGATTCCTTAAGAGCACAAATAAGTGTTCTGGAATTCCCATTCTCTGCAATGTTAGGTGTAATTTGTTATGATCCACAGAGTTGAATGCCTTTGCATAGTCGATGAAACACAGGTAAACATCCTTTTGGTATTCTCTGCTTTCAGCCAAGACTCATCTGACATCAGCAATAATATCTCTGGTTCCACATCCTCTTCTGAATCCAACTCAGATTTCTGGCACTTCCTTGTCAATATACTAATGCAGTTGCTTTTGAATGATCTTCAGCAAAATTTTACTTATGTGTGATATTAATATTATTCAGTAATTTCTGCACTTGGCTGGATCCCCTTTCTTTGGAATGTGCATAAATATGGATCTCTCTCAGTCAGTTGGCCAGCTAGCTGTCCTGCAAATTTCTTGACATAGACAATTGAGCACTTCCAGCACTGCATCTGTTTGTTGAAATATCTCAGCTGATGTTTCATCAGTTCCTGAAGGCTAGTTTTTTGCCAGTGACTTCAATGCAGCTTCAACTTCCTCCTTCAGTACCATTGGTTCCCAGTCATAGCTACCTCTTCAAATGGCTGAACATCCACCAGTTCTTTCTGGTATAATTGAGAGAGGAAGAAGAAGCTTTTAAGAAGATACCACTAAATTCCAGAAGGCCTGGGTGCAGGGCTTGTGAGCCTGTAGGTGAGTGGTTGTAAACAGCTGAAAATGGCTGGAATGCATGACATCAGACCCTAGAAAACAACAGGTCTGGCCTGCTGAAAGGCCTGGTACTTTCCTCCTCTAAAGGTGAACTCACCTGAGGAAGTAACCTTTGTTACACTGTTTAGACAAGAAGGCACCAGTTCACTTTGTGAGAAATTTCCCAAACCCTATTCGAATCAATGCCTACTTTCTGTCTGATGCCTAAGTTAGGGTTGGGGAGTCAGATACCAGCTTCCCTCCCCCCCATAGAGACCCTGAGATAAGCTCACTTTCTAAAGAGAAGGTTAAAGTCCAGAACCAGCCCGAGATTCTCCCTCCTCTCCCCATAGAAATCCCTGATAAGCCCAGTTTCTAAGGAGGGAGTAGCTTCTTCCCATGTAACTTAATGCTAACTGCTTATCTAGTGCCTCTTTAAGTATGCTGGACCAATAGAAATACAACATGAAAATCTGTATACCTGTAACTGCCAGTTAAGGGACTATATGGAAATTCCTTTGTCTGCTTTCTTGGAAAAACGTGTGAACAGATGTCTCTGGTAACAGAACAGAGTGCGCAGCTATTTTTCAGACTTGAGTCCATCCACTGCACCACTAGCTAATAAACAGCCTCTTCCTCTACAAACATGATGGTGTTCGAGGTGTTTTCTGCTCCATTATGTAGCTCCTGCTACATAACGACTGTGTATTCTTTCCATCTTCTTTTGATAGTCCTTGAGTCACTTAACATTTTCCCTGTAGAACCCTTCACTATTGCAGCTCGAGGTTTGAATCTTATCTTCAGTTTTTTCAGCTTAGGTAACTTACTGACATGAATGAGTTAATGGATATTTGTCATAATTTAAGTTTATATATCTTTGCTTTCCATGACACAAGAGTAGACACACACACATATACACACAAGGACTGTCAAGTTTGTGAACTCTTCCTAGGAAAAGTACCACATACCTCATTACTGTATACCACTGTGGTCACTTTTGAAAGACTTCCCTTGAGAAGTTATGCACTGACGCCGGCACCTAGTCCACCCTTCAAAGCGATTTTGGAACTCTTTTTTTCTGGAATGGCCGTCAGAGCTGCTGTAGTATTACACTTGATGTCCTGAATGTCACCAAAATGTCTTCCTTTCAACATTTCCTTTATTGTTGGGTAAATAAAAAAGTCATTGGAGGCCAGATCAGGTGACTAGGGAAGATCTTATAATGCAATTATTTTTTTAGTGGCTAAAAACTGCCTCACACCAACCCTCCTCACAGACAACTATAAAATTAAGTTGGTGAACTTGCCGCCTTGCCACCATGAACAATGGCTGTTCCACAAAGAGTTCCAAAATTATTTTGAAGGGTATTTTTATACCCTTCAAATAACTTTATATCCTTGAATAACTTTGAAAGTTATTTTTATACCATGCAATTATTTAGAGACTTGATAATCTTGATGTATACATAATGTTGGTATGTAAGATACTATTCCACAACATTATAGTATACAATGTCTGAGCCAAGCCAAATGTCTGAAGGTCTTGAAAAATATGATTAGTGACTCTGTTTATAAATAATATTGTCTAAAAGTTTTTAACAGATTTAATCTTACATTTTGCATGTAATTAACTTCTATCAGGTTTTTTCACTATTAAGAATAGTTACTTTTATAAATTAATCATGATCACATTACATTTTGTCATTTACAGATAAGTTTTTACTTTTGCTGATTTTCTAAAAATGTTTGACAAAAGCATCTCAAACAACAACAAAAACAGACCATATCAGAACTATGGGTTAGGGTTTCCAAAACTCCTAAGCAGAAACTGACAGGCCTGCAGACTGCAGCGTATCCAGAACCAGGTGGAACAGAAAACAGCTACCTAAGACTGAGAAAACGAGAGCGTATTAGAGGGTTTATGGGGGAAGGCTGCTGATGTTTTAAAGTTCTATTTTCTAGATATAAGAAATCTTTTTCCTTTCTCCTAAAGTATTTAACTAATGGCTTTAGATATTGTAACTCTCAAATTAGAAATTCCTATCGGTAAACCTGTTCTTCTTCTTCTTGTTGTTGTTACCTGTGGTCAAGTCAGTTCCGACCCCTAACGACCCTAGGAACAATAGAACAAAACACTGCCTGGTCTTGCGCCATAGCCCAATTGTTTTTATGCTTAAGCCCATTGTTGTGGTCACTGTGTCAGTCCATCTTGTTCAGGGTCCTCTTTTTCGCTGACCCTCCACTCTACCAAGCATGATGTCCTTCTCCAGGGACTGATCTTTCCTGACAACGTGTCCAAAGCGTGTAAGACGCAGTCTTGCCATCTCTGCATCCAAGGAGCACTCTGGCTGTACTTCTTCCAGAACAGATCTGTCTGTCCTTTTGGCAGCCCATGGCACACTCAGCATTCTCCTCCAACACCACAATTCAAAAGCATCAATTCTTCTTCTGTCTTCTTTGTTCATAGTCCAGTTGGTAAACTTAAAAACATCGTAACCAGAGAAGTGTCTGAAATTTGAGCTATGATTTTACAAATTAGAATAACATTAGTTTGTCTGTTCTATCAAGAGTGTGTGCCTTAATAGACAAACATTGCTTTACTTATATTAATACACAAACTGAGGTTTTATAGAATGCAGTTGCAGCTGAAGCACTTGAAGAAACAGCTAGTGTTGCTGCTTATCCATAAACAGATACCTCGTGAAATTTGCTTCCTTGTTCAAAGACCTTGTGGTCGTAAGTCCACTGGTTATTTCAGACCACTAGCCTAATATAATTGCTAGTGTTTCTATTCAGCTTCCTACTTCATATGGGGTGCCTAATACCTTAAAAATCAGATGGTATTAAATGATCACTTATTGAGCATTTTTAATCAAAGATTTTACAGTAAGATTGTGATCCAAAAGAGGGAACCATACAAGAGTTGTATGCAATTCTGGAATCTAGACTTCTGGCTTTCATGCAGATTGGGGTGACCCACACAGGCCTTGGGGCATCCTTTTGAACTTACAGCTTTGAAGTTTAAAAAAAAAAAAGGTTAAGAAAGAAAGAAAACTGAAGCCACTTTAAGTCAAAGAGTGGCTTGTAGCAACTAGCACTACTGTTTTACCCTGGGCTATTTTGTCTTAGGTTCCACTTCTGATTCTCAAGACAGAAGGTAACTGTCAGTAGGTAAATCAAGGAAGGGTAGGCTGCCCTTGGGATGAACATTGAGTGTATTTTAAGAAGATTAGCTGGAGACCTCCAACAGGAGAGTTCCATCCTGTGTTATCTCGCTAATCATTAGTTTTCTAACGAAAACTTGTTTGGCACATGTGAGTTTTTCTATATTTTCTATTCTCTCTAGACGAACTTTGTATGCCTCTTACTGATATGTGTTTTTGTGAGGTAGTTTCAATGTACCAATTTAGATGATTCTTTTCAACCTACAGTGGATTTATGTGGACAATCAGTTGTTTAGATTCCTAGCCAATGCCTGGGCAATGCTCTCTGGAAACTTTAAGATTACCCTTAGCTATCCATAGCAACGGTGATAGTGAGTACTGGAAAGGGAATGTGAAACTGGTACACACTGTAAAACGAGAGTCAGAAGAAACCTCACTGGTCTACCACTCAGGGTGGGGTCGGTCATTTCTAAGAACTGTAATTCTTACTTACGGTATAGTTGAAATGGAAATTTATCAAGCCCTATGGGACAAATAACAGATTAAGTCACCAGTGGGATGGAAATGTTATAGAAAAATGAAGCATACGACACCCAGGAGGAGGCAAGGGGCAGTTTATTACCTCGACGGGCCAAATGGGACCTCTGCAGGTTCCAACACAATGGCCCCGAGTCAAGTTTTGAGCCGCTAGTTATAGTGCAGTCGTGGTTGAGACAAATGGGGTGAGTGGGCGGGGTTCTCAGGAGGGGGCATCCTGCCAGGTGGGTGGGAGGCTTTGAAATGGGGATCATCTTTATCAGGCAGGTGTGAGATTTATCAAAGGGATGGGAAGAGGGCCGAGTGGAGCGGGTTCGGCGTACGTGCGGCAGGGATGGGAAGTGTCCTACTGAGCAGGTGCCGGGCTTATCAAAGGAGAGTGTCCTTGTCTGGCGAGAGCTGCTGTGAAATGAAGGGGGGTTAGGCGGGTGCAGGAACGGCAAGGGGGGGGAAGGAAAAATTTTCAGTCTCTATATTAGAAACACAACAATAATTTCTGTCCTCAAAAACCAAGCTGAAGAGTGATAACAGAATAGCCTTTTTCTTAGTCCAGGAAGATTAACCTGTGCTATGAAAGTACACAACAAGCTACTTGATTCCACACCTAAGGCAAAAGAAGGCCTCTGGTTAAATTGTCGGTGTCCACTGAGCGCCCCACTGGTACACCACAACTGATGAAAGTTTGCTCTTTTTTAACGCCTGGTGAAGAACCAGATGGTATCTGCTGGAACACCAACACCAGGAGTTTAAAGAGCTGACGGTGGCAGCCACTTTGGAATCCAAGTAAGTCCAGGTATTCACCAGCGATATGTCATTGTTCCTTGTCCTTGACCATACAGAGTGTGACCCAGCTGAAGCTGAACTCACAAGGATACATCTGCTGAACCCTGAGGTATGAAACAACAGCTCAGAGAATCTTGAAGGATGTCTTTCAGGGAAGCTTTTACAAAAGCTTTTACAGGCAGAGCAGAGGAGACATTACACTCTCAACTTTACCTATTAACATTTAATGAATAGAAACTTTGGACCGATGAAGACCCCTCTGACTGTCATTACTGAAACCTGTACCAACTGAGAGAGGAAGGTCTGAAAAGTTACAATTTAAACCGAGATGCCAGAGGCCCCTCAGAGAGCTCAAAGACGATCCTCTCCAGAGCCCCACCCCCCATGGTGACCCAACCCACAGGAATTTATAAAAGAAGAACTTCTCTTCCTGTAACTTGAGACAAACCCTTATCTTTACCTCTGTAAGTTTGCTGGTGCCAACAGAAAAGCAATATAAAAATTTGTAAATCCACTAATGCCAATAAGGAGATTGTGTGGAAATTCCTTTGTCTATGCTCTGTGCAATACTTGTGAAAAAGAAAGGAACAAAGAAACTCAGAGACCTCGGCCATTTGGGGACTAGAATCCACCAAGGCTCCACTGGCATGGGAATAAAATGCTCTTCCTCCAATAATTATCAGTGTTCCAGTGATTTCTGCTCTCTGGGGCCTTACTTGTCTTTCCTGCAACACAATGACTGAGGAAGAGGCTCCTACCAGCTAAGTAGTTGTTGTTGTTGTTAGGTGCCGTAGAGTTGGTTCCGACTCATGGCGACCCTACAAACAACAGAACGAAACACTGCCCATCGTTGCTCCATGTCCACAATCGTTTTCATGCTTAAGCCCACTGTTGCAGCCACTGTGTCAATCCATCTCGTTGAGGGTCTTCCTCTTTTTCATTGACCGTTTACTCTACCAAGCATGATGTTTTTCTCCAGGGACTGATCTTTCCTAACAGCATGTCCAAAGCATGTAAGACGTAGTGTTGTTATCTTTGCTTCCAAAGAGCACTCTGGTTGCACTTCTTCCAGAACAGATCTGCTTGGTCTTTTGGCAGTCCATGGTACATTCAACATACTTCTCCAACACCACAGTTCAAAGGCATCAGTTCTTCTTCTGTCTTCTTTGTTCATGGTCCAGCTTTCACATGCATATGATGCAATTGAAAATACCATGGTGTCATGTATTCAATTGTATTCCCCCAAAAATATGTATAGCCATGTGGCTGGGCCATGATTCTCAACATTTTATGATTGTTCTCCATTTTGTGACTTTTCTATGCTGTATGTTAAAGGATTAGGGTAGGGCTGTAAATCCTTTTATAGAATCACCTCCCTGCTCCACTGTAAAGAGAGTTTCCCTGGGGTATGGCTTGCCCCACCCTTAATCTTTTCATCCTACAAAAGATAAGAGAAAAGGGAAGCAAGCAAAGAACTGGGAACCTCACACCAGGCAAGCAGCACCAGGAGAAGAGCACATGCTTCAGGCTTGAGGTTCCTGTTCCAAGATACTCCCTCAACAAAGACAGATGCAATACTGGACTTTCCCCTAGAGCCAACCAGTGGGGAAAGCCTTCCCCTGGAGCAGACATCCTGAATTTGGACTTGTAGCCAACCGGACTGTATAAGAATAAGCTTTCCTTTGTGAAGGCCATCTACTCTACGGTATTTCTGTTAGAGCAGCACTAGTTCACTAAAACAGAATTTGGTACCACGGGCGTGGGGTGGTGCTCTAGCAAATATTTACAATGTAGAATTGGTTTTGAAATTACGACTGTATAGAAGACTCAGAAGGAATTGTGGAGAACTGTTAACACTGCAGAAGGCACAGATAGTAAAAACAGCCAAGAACCAGTGCAGAGGCAGCAGAATCAGAGGCAGCCCTGGAACCCTCCCACGGAGCAAAAGAGCTAAGTGTCTATGCACAGAGACTTACTGGTGGAATGGGGTGCCTCTGGGCACTTGAATCAGTGAAGCTGGACTTACTGACCCACAGAGTGAGAGAGCTGAGTGCCTTCATGCAGGAGGCTTTCCTAGCAAGAGTAGGGTGCCTCTGGGCACTTGAATCAGTGCAGTTACAGAGCTTTGGAACACTTGCCCCTGCAGGGCAGATGCAGGCCTGAGGCCCATACCACTAGACCATAGGAAGCAGAAGCTGAAGAGACAAAAAGCATGAGATGCTGAGCTGCCTCAGTCTCAAAAGATATGGCCATGACCTTAGGGGTTTGAAAGGGTAGAGCCAGCGCTTTCTGTGTTTGTCACAGTGGAATTGCTACTCAGCTGGGCTTAGGGTGCACCTAAAGGCAATGGGGCAGAGTTGCTGTCCCAGTGGGCCTTGAAAGCAGAGTTGTAGCACAGGGCTGGATGTTCTCCACTCAGAACCCAGAGAGTGTGGCCAATACCTAGAGTCTGGAAGGCAAGACCGTTGTGTAAAACGCCTCAGAAAGTGGAAGATTATTTTCAAAGCTTTGAGGGATAATGTAATGTGTTCCACTGACTTGCTAGTTGCCTGTTAATGTCTTCTTTCCCTGTGATTTCTCCCATTTGTAATGGAATTTCTAACTTGTGCCTGTTCTGCCATTGTACCTTTGGAAGCAGATAGCTTGCATGCTAGATTTCCCAAATGTAAAGGAATTTTTGAAATTTGGACTTGGAATTGATTGTAGACTTCTACCATATGGAATGGACATGAATTTGCTGTGATAGGATGAATGTGTTCCATGTTTCAAATATGTGATTTTTGGAGTACCAAAGGATGGGATGTCATGGATTGAATTTTGTCTCTCCGAAAATATGTATAGCCATGTGGTTAGGCCATGAGTTCTAACATTTTATGATTATCCTCCATTTCGTGATTTTTCCTATGCTGAGTGTTAAAGGATTGGGTTGGGACTATAAATGCCTTTATAGGATTACCTCCCTGTTTCCCTGTAAAGGGAGTTTCCCCGGAGTATGACTTGTACCACCCTTAATCCTTTCATCCTGCAAGAGATAAAAGGAAAAGAAAGCAAGCAGAGAATTGGGAACCTCACACCACAAAACAAGCAGCACCAGGAGAAGAGCGCATCCTTCAGACCTAAGGTTGCTGTGCCAAGACACTCCCTGGACAAACACTGATGCAATACTGGACTTTCCTCCAGAGCCGACCAGCGGGGAAAATCTTCCCCTGGAGCGGACACCCTGAATTTGGACTTGTAACCTACCAGACTGTGCATGAATAACTTTCTTGTGTTAAAGCCATCCACTCTGTTATTTCTGTTAGAGGAGCGCTAGCTGACTAAAACACATGGGTTCGGTCAGGTGCATTTTAGTCTTCAAAGTGACACCCTTACTCTGGAATATTTTGAAGAGGTCCTTTGCAGCAGATTTTCCCAGTGCAATGCATCTTTTGATTTCTTGATTGCTGATTCAAAGGGTGTTGATTGTGGACCCAAGTAAAATGAAATCCTGGACAAACAGACTAGGAAGAAGAACTTGGCAGTCTACTTCTGAAAGTAATTAGCCAGAGAAAATCTGGCTAGCCCCAGGTTTTATTCACTGATGTTGAAATCAGAGGATGGAAAGGCCTCCCTGTGAGGGGTGCTCAAAACTAAGGGCACCTGGGTGACATTGTTTAAAATCACCCCAACACACAGGGAAAGACATGACCTCCCCATTGCACAAGCCCCAGGCCACAGTGCTAGGGTGGGACCATCTGTAGGCAGTGCACTGCAGGCAATGAATGACTCCTTTCGTCTTGATAATACTAATGATAAAAGAATCAAACAGGGGTCCAGGGAGGATGGGGAAGTAACTTGTGTTTGAGCATTATTCGGTTACTGGTCAGATGAAGGCTAACATCACTTTGTTTTCCTTGGTGGCTGATGGTGGCCTGTGACATTGTGAAGCAGACCTCCACCCAGTCCTCCCCATCCACCCAGTAGGCCTCCACCCAGATGACTTCCACTCAGTCCACCCCCACATGCCCACAGCTGCCCCTATTGTTCGCTACATCTGCATATGGTCTTTCCCCTTAACTGCTCAGACTTTGTTTTACCAATTTGAGCAGGCTTTGAGGATTAGAATATCTCCCTGTCCCTTTGCAATGCCGGCTTGCAAGTAGCACCTTTTGAGAGAGGAAAAAAAGGCTTCTAAGAAGATCCCACTTAAAAAGTTCAAAAGTCCAGTTGCTTCTCTCTTGGTCAGCCCAAGGACAATCCCCTCTCCCTTCACAGAACTTCTTGAGATGAGCCCAGCTTCTAAGGAGAAAGCAGCTTCTTCTCATGTAACATAAGCCAATTGCTTATCTAGTGCCTCTTTAAGATGCTATGCCAAGGAAACTGCAATATGAAAATCTATATACCTGCAGTTGCCAATTAGGAGGATATATGAAAATTCTTTTGTTTGCTTCTTTAAGAAAACGTATAAATAGGTATGTTTGAAAACGGAACAGGGGGCGCTAGTCTGACTGCAGCACCGCCGGTAAGAAACCCTCTTCCTCTTAAACACAAAGTGGTGTTCCAGGTGTCTTCTGCTCTGAGGGCCAAACTTACGCTTTTCCTGCTACACTTTGACCTCATCCCAAAGCGCCTGTCTCAGTGAACTGGTTTTTTGCAGCAGGAAGCTGAACTCCCAGGTTTTTCTGGTAACAATATTTTCTGTGCACCAGACCCAACATGCCCTGAGAATACATGCCATCGCTGTCTTAGTGTGACTACTTGGTAGAGTGTCAGTTTCTATGCTTACATGCATTTCTGTGTCCTCCCTGCTAGCCTGAACCGTATTCTTTGCTCCAAGTAAGAGCAAAAACAATTCTCTCCTCTCCTGGACCCCAAGAGATGCTGTAGCAGGAAAAAGATAAGTTCGGCCCAAGGAGCAGAAAACACCTCAAACACCATCTTGTTTGCAGAGGAAGAGGCTGTTTATTGCTAGCAGTGCAGCGGATGGACTCAAGTCCGAAAAATAGCTGCACACCCTGTTCCATTATTAGACACATCTATTTACATGTTTTTCCAAGAAAGCAGACAAAGGAATTTCCATATACTCTCTTAAGTGGCAGTTAAAAGTATACATTTCTATTGGTCCAGCATACTTAAAGAGGCACTAGATAAGCAGTTAGCATTAAGTTATGTGGGAAGAAGCTACCCCCTCCTTAGAAACTAGGCGTATCAGGGATTTCTATGAGGGAGAGGAGGGAGCATCTTGGGCTGATGCTGGAGAGAGCCATCTGACTGGAACCTTCTCCTTAGAAACTGAGTTTATCAGGGATTTTTATGAGGGGGGAGGAGGGGTGCTGGTGCCCCCACCCTAATTTAGGCATCAGGCAGAAAGCAGCCACTGATTAGAGTTTGTAAGGTTCCTCCCGAAGCAAACTGGTGCCTTCTTCCCTAAACAGTATAACAAAGGCTACTTCCGCGGGTGAATTCACCTCTCAAGGAGGGAAGTACATAGACCTGGGTGTGGGTGCAGAGGTCACACTCAGCAGGCCACACCTGTTGTTTTCGAGGGTCTATGTCATGCATTCCAGGCGTTTTCACCTGTTTACAATGGCTCATTTACAGGCTCACAAGCCCTGCACCCAGGCCCTCTGGAATTTAAGTAGTATTTTCTTAAAATTCTTTTCTTCCTCTCTCAATGCAAGGGGCAAATCCACCAAACCAGGAGAACTGGACTTGTGAGTCAGTTCATAACTTTCAGCATTTGCTTTCCTGACACCCTCCTACACAGGTGAGATCCCCCAGGGCCTCCTGACACTACCGTCAGAGTGACCGTGATGCTGCTGTTCTGTCTCCTGTGCCTGGATGCTCCCCTCCAACAAGTTACTCAGGAAGTCAGTAATTCTCTTAATTACCCAAAACAGGTGTAGCCATGTGACCGTGATTCCCAGTATCTTGTGAGTCTCCTCCATTCTGTGGTTTTCCTAAACTGTATGTTAAAGGATTAGGGTGGGACTGTAAATCGCTTTATAAGATCACCTCCCTGCTCCACTGTAAAGGGAGTTTCCCTGGAGTGTGGCTGGCCCCACCCTTAATCCTTTCATCCTGTAAGAGATAAAAAGAAAGGGAAGCAGGCTGAGAATTGGGAACCTCACACCAACAAGAAATCAGCACTGGGAGAAAAGCGCATCCTTCAGACCTGAGATTCCTGCACCAAGATGCTCCCTGGACAAATACTGGTGCAATACCAGACTTTCCTCCAGAGCCGACAAGGGGAAAAGCGTTCTCCTGGAGTGGACGCCCTGAATATGGACTTGCAGCCTACCAGACTGTGTAAGAATAAACCTTCCTTTGTTAAAGCCATCCACCCTGTGGTATTTCTGTTAGAGCAGCCCTAGCTGACTGAAACAGTTCCAATGCAGCCCTTTCTTACCACCCAGCACCTGGCTGCCATCTGTCCTAGATCACCCTAGAGTATCTAGCAGCCAAACAAGGGGAGGTTTGTGTTGAGGTAGAAATTAATGTACAAATTCTAGAAATTAATGTATAATTTCTGCCTCTGTTGAGGTAGATATCAATATACAAAGATTATAATAAAACTAAGTGAATAGATAAATTTGATCAGGCCCAGATCCAGCTGCCATTGAAACAGTGTTAAACAGTGTTCTAGAGCCTGTGTTTTTTCCTTTCATTAGGATCGATAGTGATCCTTCCCCTCCTCCTGATTTTCAGCGTGTTTTCTCCGTGCTCACCACCTCGTCCATCCCGATGTGATCAATTTTCACTCTTTCCTGTGGCTCACCGCCCCGATGGTCTCGCTCTAAGCAATGCCCCAGTCCAGCAGGAAGTAGCCAGAAAGACATGGTACCTTGTTTCCCAAGATTGAGCAACCCACAACGAAAGGGGGAGACTGTAACAGCGTAAAATAGGTGACTGTGTCTTGAGCCTGACTCGCACCATTCTGTTTCCTGAGTGTGTCTCCAAGTGCAAGTCCATTGGTTCCCTTAGTTTCTCTCAAGGTTAAGGACTAATCTGTGCTCTCTTGAGGACTATGGAAAAATGAGTAATAAAATCTAAAGACTGTAAGAGAAAAACAAAAGAATCTACCAGGAGACTGTGTGATAGCCAGACCACCTCTGGGCCCAAAACACCTATTAAGATGTCAACACATCTGAGATGAGACTATTGGCAGCACCTAAAGAAGATTAACTTTCTACACTTTCCTAGTACTCAAATCCTTATTCCTTTCTTCTATAAAACCTCCAGGTAGTCTTTATTTCCAGGGGGAGATTTTGGAGAAATAATCCCCCGTATCTCCTTGCCGACCTGTATGTAGTAAACGTCTTGCTTCTCATTTCACCCGTGTCTCAAAGATTGGCTGCCTGAGGCAGGCTGCATGAACTCCACTTAGGTTGGAGGTAACCTCATTGGCTCCCCACCAGGAAAAGATATAGACGTGGGATTGCCCCGGTGCCCACTGCTGCCCAAACAAAATGCAAGAGACAAACTTACCATTTGCCCATTATATGCAGACGGCGTCTCTGATAAGCAGAAGGAGTTGACAGAGAGAAGGCATCGTGGACTGAATTGTGTTCCCCCCGAAGTCTGCATAGCCATTTAGCTAGGCCATGATCCCTGGTACTGTGTGATATCCTTCCTGTTCTAAATCCTGCCTCTGCGATGTCAGTAAAGGTGGATGGGCTGCAGCTGAGTTGGTGGGGCAGGACTTATTGTGTGGCGTTGTATTTGGCTTGGGGAGCCTCTTAGGATATAAAAGAAAGGGAGGCAAGCTGAGATTTGGGGACCCCATACTTGCAAGAAGCTGTGACGGAAACTGAGCACATCTTTTGGAAAGGACTAGGGTCCCTGTGGCTCGGAAGAATCCGGTTCAGGGGAAGATTGATGACAAGGACCTTCCTCCAGAGCTGGCAGAGAAAGCCTTCCCCTGGAACTGACACCCTGAATTTATACTTCTGAACTATGACAAGTAAAATTTCTCCTTTTAAAGACATTCATTTGTGGTATTTCTGTTAAAGCAGCCCCAGATGGCTGAGACAGCAGGCGACTCAGTTCCCAGCTTCCCTGTCAGAGCTCTGGGCCCGAGGCCTGTACCGTGAAGCCTGGGTAGGCAGTGTAGAGGCAGACATTCCCACAACACCACATCGCTCTCATAAAACGTCTTTACATTGTTAATAAGTTCACGATCAAATCCCTTGCTCCAAATTCAATGAACGACTTTGCTAAAGAAGCCAAAACCAAGTGCCACTGAGTCAGATCTGAAAGGTAATGCAAAAGTTGAAGTCAGGACTCTGGACTGAATCACCCCCTGCCTGCTTCTGAGCTCCTGAAACACCATCAGTCTCCCACACCTGCCCAAAGGCGTCCCAGGCAGGGGGTCGTGCCTGTCACTCTGTGCACCTCCGGCCAGCTCTCAGGCTGTGCAGGTGTTCTCCAGAGCCGGCGAATTGCTGCTGCCCTTAGTCACCCTTAGATGGATTCTGACTGACTGTGACCACTTTAATCCAAGTTTTCAGCTGCAAACTCTGACTTTCGGAGTCTGCGGGGCAAGTTGCAAACACCATTTCTCTTGTCACACAATGCAAGGGGACACATATCAAGCTGATCAAAGAGTGGCCCCAAAGCAAGTAGGTATGGGTTCCAGGTGGTAGCTGCCACTTGCCCTCTGTGTGGCTTAGCACAGACTGAAGGCACAGCGGCACACTCCTGGAGAATGCTCAGAAGCTTCACTCCTCCATCCTTTTAGGACCTCCTTATGGGTCCTAGAGCCGGATCCGAATTGACGGCACTTGGCTGGCTTGGCTATGGGTCCTAGGGTGATCTGAACTGATTTTTCATTTTTATTTTGTTTTTAAGCTGAAACTCATGCCACATAAAATCAACCATTTTAAACTGGACAACTTAGTGGTATTTCGTACATTCTCAACATTTTCCTGCTCCCACTTCTGTCAAGGCCCCAAACATTTCCATCACCCCCGAAGAAAGCTTCCTATCCCATCACTCCCCACTTTTCCATCCCTGCAGCCCTGGAACCCCCCCTAAAGTTTTCTCCATGACCTCTGCAGCCACTGCCACACGTGGGTCTGAGACCCCAGTGGAACACCTTATCTCTCAGATCCAGCATCTTCGCTGTTCCCGTGTGTCTTCCTGGTCCCCTTGACTCACTGTCCTGACCTGAAACCTGCCCAACCATCCAGGGACGCAGACACGTTCCCATTGTGGAGTTTTGGGTCCCGTACCTGAATCCTTCAGGAAACGACTGCTGCAACTGCCCTGGCCATGAAAGCAGATTTGTTCCTTTGAAGATGAGCAAGGGAGTCTGGTACCCTGGTCTGCCTCCCTCATTCCCAGACCCCACGCCAGCACCTCCCGGTGTGAAGCCAGAGAGCGGGGACCACCGACCAGCAGTGATGACCCCTGATGTTGCTCCCTGTCAGGGGTAGCCAGAGACTCAAGGGATCAAAGACCAGTGGGAACTGGCTTCCGTGCTGACTTAGAAGAATCCACCTATGTCCAGGATTAATAGTGACAGGTGACTTAGACTCGTAGGCATCCCTCAGCGGTGACAAACGGTGATGAGCTCAGTGACTAGCAGGAAGGTGGGCAACTGAAAGGCACCCAGAGAAGCCTTGGAAGGCAGGCCTGGCTGTCTGTTGTCAAGAGGGGACAGTCTTGAGAGCCCGAGGAGCCGGCCCCTCTGTACACGCAGTTGGCTGTGGTCAGACCTTCCCTCCAGGGCAGCTGACAACAGCGAGCCCCACGGCGCTCTGCTTCCTCCTGGCCAGCCCTCCCCGGCGGCGAGCGGCGGGGCCCTCGGGCCGTGGTAAGTGCAGGCTGCGGTCCCCAGGTCTCTGTCGGGGTCACACCCCTTCTCACAGACTCTTGGCCTGGCTGGGCCGGCTGGCTGGAGTAATCACTTGCAGCACCTAGGGACCAAATGGCAATAGTGGCCAAGATGAGAGCAAGGTGACCTGCTTCCTCCCAGGGCAGAAGCCACCCTCCCGGGACTGACCAGACAAAGGGGTGGGGAGGGAGGCGGGAGGAGGCAGCTTCAGGCTTCAGCGGAGAGACAGCGGGTTGGTGACAGAACTGGAAGCTCTTCGTGTGGCTGGGGAGCCCTGCAGGGAGTGGAGCAGGGGACACACGAGCCCTGTTCCTGGTTCCCAGCTCTCCCAGCAGAAGCCCTGTCCAATCTGGGAAGCCCTCCACCGATGAACAGGGTGGGAGCACAGTATTTACCCTGTTCCCACACTAGGATACTACTGAGACAGTGTTGTCTCTTGTTTGTCCCCTTGCCCCCTCTGACCTGCAAGAGCAAAGCCTGTTTCTCCCCCTGAGTCTGGGGCACTGCACGTGTGACCTCCGCAGAGCCCTAGAAAGGCAGATGCTAGTTGCTGCTCTCCTGTTCTGTCCTCAAGGTCACCTTACACTCTGCCTGGCACTGTCTGTGAAGGGCGCTGGGTGATTGGGACCAGGGTGGTGGTGAGGGCCACACAGCGTGATGAACATGACCTGTGTCACTGAGCTATACATCTAAAATTATTGAATGGCAAATGTTTTCTATTTATGTATTCATAAATTATTTATGTATGTATGTACTACAATCTGAAAAGTAATCCATGCCTGAGCAGCCTGCAGGAAACTGAGGCAGGCCCAGTAACCCTGACACTTCAGCCACCTACCAACATGTCACCCAAACTAGCTGAGGACAGAACCGTTACCAGTCAGACCCATCCTCCACTGCTGACCTCCAGACTCCTGAGCTAGGTAAATAATGTTACTTCAGATGGTTGTCTGTTAAAGCATTATTGAGGCACTAGTTAAAACACTAACAAAAGATTTTACCTGGCTAATTTTCTTAAAAGCAGACGAAGAGTTCCTTCCTCCTACTGGAAAACCTCTGATGAAATGTGTCCAGCCCAACTGACTTCGATGGAGGCCAACAGAGGAGGACTGCAGAGAGCTCGTGTACAGAACAACCTCACTGTAGCTAGACAAGTGAATACAATAAGGTTTTCACTGGCCAATTTTCTCCGAGGTCGGTTGTCGGGTCCGACTTGCTAGTCTCTCTCAAACCGAAAGCTTGGCTGACACCTGTCCCCTGTGAGGACCCTGCTGGTGTTTGAAGTAGTGGCAGCAAAGCTTCTGGCATCACAGCTGTGGGAAGGCCACTGAGGTACCCCACACTGACAGCAGGGCCGTCACTCCGAGGGCTCAGGTCAGCCCGAGCCAAGCCGTGATATTTTCAGTTGCTCATATGCACACAAAAGCTGGACCAGTCAGAAGATGAGTTAATACCTTTGAATTAAGGTGTTGGTGAAAACCATTGTGGATGTCACGTTCTACCAGAAAAATGAAGGAATCTGTCTTGGAAGGATGCTCCCTAGACGTGAGGACTCCAAGACTTTGTCACTTGTACTTTGGACACAAGGTCAGGAGGGACCAGTCCCTAGAGAAGGACTTGCAGCTTGGTAAAGTAGAGGGTTGGTGTAAAGGGGTAGAGCTATACAAGGTGGGCTGACACGGCGGGAGCGGGTACAAGCGTAGCACTGGCACTGAGGGTAGCGCAGGACGGGGACGGCTTTGTCCTGGGGTGCATAGGGTTGCTATGGATGGGGTGCATTGGACAGCACTCACAACAACAGCAGCTAAATGAATCAGAGACCACACAAGAGGGTTCAGGGCAGCAGAGCACCCCATGTCAATAACACCTCCCACACCGGATGCTGATGCAAATGAGCAATTAGCTTTTATTGTGTCCGGCACAGAGACCTCAGGGCCGGCTTGTTACGATGAGGGGTTCGCCTTGGCCCGATGAACACACGAGGAACTGGAACACGGGCCCCTTCGCTGCTCCGGTGACTCACAGACCCGGGCAGAGGGCAGGTGGTAGATAAAACGAACTGTAGGAACAGCGTTTATTCTACAGCGCAAGGAATAGAAGTACTCATACACCTTCTGGAAGCCGACGCTCTGGTAAACGCCAAGGGCGGAGCCCTGCAGAACACTGGTAGACAGAGTGACCTCACCATAGCCCTGGTCCCGGGCAAACTGGACCACTGTCCTGACCAAGGCTTTGGCCATCCCCTGCCCACGGTGCTTCAAGGCCACAGAGAGGTGAAACAGCTCCAGCTGCTTCCTCCCCGAGGCTGGCTCCTCGACTGGCAGACACCCCACCATGCCTACCACCCGCTCCTCAGACTCGGCCACCCAGAAGCAGGCACCCGGCTCGCTCAGGTAGGTTTTAGTGATGTCAGACAGATCATTGTTCAAAGCAAGGTGTATATATTCAGTCCAGGGATACTTGGCAAAGAACCTCAGGACAGAGAGAAGGATGAGGCTGGCCATAAGGGCCAGGAGCCAGGAGCCAGAGACCAGGAACAGGGCCAGGGGCCCCGCAAGTAAGAGCACGATATTTCGGGGCAGCCTCAGCACGTGGCGGAAGGTGGGAGCGATCTGCTCTGTCATGCCTGCACAGAACAACTCCATGACCTCTGGGCGGTCGCTCTCCTGGTACTTGCGGATGCGGTAAGGAGCCATGGGCACACCTCTGTGTCTGTGATCTCTGCCTACACAGGAGAGAGCTGTGCAGCCTGGGGAGAAGCGAGGAAACCGGTGAATGCCTTCTGTCTTTTTCACCCACAGTTCCCAGCCTCCCAGAACCAGGGACGCTGCTCAGCGGTGTGTCCTTTTTGCCAGAGGAAGCAGGCCACCAACTGGGGGAAGGGGACAGTCAGAAAGATCTGCATTTGAATCCTGGTTCTATTCCATTCCAGGGGTGTGATCTTGGACATGTCACTTAAAACCCTCTAAGCCTTGGTTTCTTTAGTTGGATGGAACAGAGAACCTAATTCCTTGGATTATTTTAAGGACTGAATAAAATTATGTAAAGCGATAGCACCGAATCTGTGCTTTATACCTATAATACTGTCCCCAACACCCTTTCTCCTCCTTGGCTGGCTCTCTCAGCTTGCTGTAACACCGCAGAGCAAAGGGCCGCTGGTCGCACTCCCAGGGACCACACATCACAGAAACCCTGTGTTTGCAGGCACAGTTCCAGCGAAATTCAAACACAAACTCCTCCCTCTTGATTGCAAATTTGGAAGCAGCCCAGCAGGCACAGGAGGCAAACACGAGAATGGCCTGCCCCTGAGCATCAGGAGAAGGTCCCAGGACCCCACACTCCAGCATGCCTCTCCACCCAGTCCTCTCACCTGCCACCACAGAGCCTTTGGGGGTCCCGGCCTGGCTACATCCAGGTGGAACTGCTCAGGGCACCTCCACCTCTTAAGTCAGGCCCTGGAGGCCTCCTCATTGGCTGTTTCTTCAGTGTTTGATAATCATCAACCAAAGAGTCAGGGTGTGGGCCTGGGACACAGTCACCTCCTGGAGAGAAGGGAGCAGGACTCAGCACAGCCCAGGGCCCTAACCCTAAGGAAGACCTCTGATGCCCCCTCCCCTGTTCCTGTCTGGTTCACCTCCTGCCTGGCACTTAGGGGGCTCTGCTCTCTGCCCTCAGTCCTTCTAGCGGCTGGGAGGCTGGGGACACTGCCCTCCCCCCATTCTGTGTCTTCCATCACAGGCCAGAGTCCGGCTTCATGGCCTGCACACAGTGCCCTTCACATAGCCTGGCTGAGGCTCGGTCTGGCCCAAGAAAATGCATCCCTTGCAGTTTCCTGCCCTCAGCTCTCCTGGTTCCCCTTCCATGCTGTCCTTGCCCACCGCCTCGCAGGCCGTCTCCCCTCTTCCTTTGACACATGTGGCTAACTCCTACCCAGCGGTCAGGGACAGCTCCAGCCTGAGCACACCGTCTCTGCAGACCCATGTGGCACCCAGGCATCCGCCACCCTGCCTGACCTGGGTTTGCCTAGGTGCCAAGGCACTGGTGGGAACTGGGGGAGAGCGGGGGAAAGGTATGATAACAGTATTGTGGGCACACTTTTTTTCATAAACACATTGAGTAATTTATAAGTGCCCCCCCAAAAGATCAGATCAGCGGCTACCAAGTTGATCCCAACTCCCGGCAACCCAACCAGTTTGAGTCAAACTTCACTCCCCAGGGTGTGTTCACGGCTGTGACCCTCAGAGGCAGAGTGACACCTCTTCCTTCCAGGGACCTCCGAGTGGATCTGAGCTGCCAGCCTTTGGGGAGCAGCCGATGGTTAAGGATCTGCGTCACCCAGGGACTCCTGAGCTATTTACCGGATTTGCTTAAAACGATGCAGAAAAGGAGGGGGGAGGAGCATGCAAATGAAATTAGACCGGCTGGAGCTGGTGGTTGGAGCTGGGGGATGGATACCTGGGAATTCCTGAGACTGTTCTCTCTGCCCTGCTGACACAGCTCTATTTCCGTGTGGTTGAATTTGGTGGGGAGTGGTGCAGGGCTAGGAGCAAAGAGGATTGTGGGTAGGGAAAAGCTAGACCAGAGATGTGGCTTTAGTCAGGGCAGCAGGCGCCTGTTAGATGCTCACAAAAATCAGAAAATAAGTGAAATCTTATTCATTCATTCAACAATTATGTGTAGTGTCTACCTGTTTGCCTGGCATTATCTAGGCTTGGAGCAGTGTTGACATAACCTGACACTCAGCCGTTATGGATTGCATTGTGCCCTCCCGAAAGTGTGTGTATTGATTTGACTTGGCTATGAGTCTCAATGTGGCACAATTCCTCCCCGGGGTTGTCAATCCTGCCTCTGTGATGCTGATGAGGGAAAACAGAGAGCAGTCATGCTGGTGAGGACGGACTCGTTACCAGCTTGTGGGATATAAGGGAGAGAGGTGGGCAGAGTATATCAGGAACCTCACACCACCAGGAAAGTGGCACCAAGAGCAGAGCTCATCCTTTACACCTGAGGTGCCTGTGCTGAGACACTCTCCTTGAATTTGGACTTAGCCTACCGGACTGTGCTAATTCCTCTTACTGAGTGGACTTGCAACCCATAAATGGATTTGTAGCTTACCAGACTGCGGCAATGAAGTTGCGCTTCGTGAAACCACCCACTGTTGGGCAGTGCCAGAAGACTAAAACCACAGCGCGACCTCGGGTCCGGTTGTGCAGGGCTGCAGTCAGGTTGGTGCAGTAAGGTTGCTCATTGCTGCACGGAGGACACGGCTGAGGCAAGCACAAGAGAAAAGGCGAAACCTGCCTCTGGCCCTTCTGTGCTAGTGCAGGAGAGCTACCCTTCCAAAAACTGGCCAACTAGTCTCTCCATGTACCCTGACTTCTGAGATCACATAGCCAAGCCAAGTGCCGTCGAGTCAGAGACCACATTAGGCCCTAGATTTATACTCTCTTAGTTTCCTGAAGCCAGCATTGAAATTGTGATCAATCATTTATTGGTAACATTTTCTCTAACGGCTATTTGGGGTCAGGCACCAGGCGGGCACTTGAGACAGCCCAGAGAACCCAGCAGCAGGCAGGGGTTCTGACGTTCCGCAAGCTCCCCGTGAAGCTCACAGCCCGTTGGAGACAAAGGTGCCTCCTGACGACCAGGACGAAGGCAGGGAGACAGGCAGCTGCTCTGGAGGGTACATGGGGGGCTCCTGAGGAGAACCCGTGGGTGAAGACCGGAAGGGGGCTGGGGCTGAGCCAGCCGAGGAGGGAGGGGGCCCTGGGAGCCCAGGGAAGAGGAGACCTTGAGGCTGAGGAAGCGGAAGCCCCAGGTTTACTGCGAGCGGGCTGCACCAGCGGACTTGGCTGGAGGGGACGGGCCAGGGAGGGAGGGAGGCAAGCTGGCGGAGGGCAGGGTCTGCGGTCCAGGTGGAGCAGGCTGGACTCGATTCAAAAAGCAACCAGAAGCCGCTGAAATTCCTTCAGCTAGGGAGTGACAAGACCAGACTGTGTGTGTGAGAGGGAAGGGTGTGAGGTGCACTCATACACTCGCCCTTGTGTGTGTGTGTGTGCATGTTTCAGGCTAAGTAAGACTTTCTTGAACTAGGTTCCAAAGTGTAGTTGTGGATTTCTAAGGAGAATTTAATTTGAATAGGTTGACTTAAAACAAACAAACCAAACCAACTGCCGCCTACCAAAACTCACTGTTATAAGTTGACTCTGACTTACAGCAACCCTGTGGGACAGAACTGTCCCTCAAGGTTTCCGAAGAGTGGCTAATGGATTCAAAGTGCAGACCTCTCGGTTAGCGGCCAAACTCTTAACCCCCATGCCACCAAGACTGCATCCCTGTTTCTAGGTGCTCTGCGCCAGTAAAATGTGGCCATCTGTGTCCCTAAAGGTTTACAGTCGTGGAAGTCCTACAGGACAATTCTACTCTGTCTTACAGGGTCATTACTGATTCCAATTCAGTGACCCTGTAGAAAAGAGTAGAACTGGGTGTTCATAGGACTACAAAGGCTGTAATCTTTAGGAAAATGGATAGCCATTTCTTAACCTGTGGGCTGTGGATGGGCAACTTTTTGTTCCCTAGGTTAAAGCTTAAAAGCGGGGCCACCAGGGCTCTTCCAACAAGACTGAGAAGAAACATAGTACTCAAACTGAAAGGCAAGAGACGTGTGGTGAGTTCCCTGGATTCTAGCCAGGGTTCCGGCTTCCCCAAACCCAATGCTCACCATTTACACTCAGGCTTTCCTTCTTTCCCAGGCATCTCCTCTTGTATTTTGGTGGCTTTCCTGATAAGAACCTGAGTTGACTTTATCTATGCTAAAGACTCATGCATTCAGCGAGCAAATAGTGGGCGAGTGTCTGCCATGGGCCTGGCCTTGGACTTGCTCTAAGGGGAACCAGATGTTGGAGGCACGGATGTCACCATCAGGAGAGTAAGCGGATGGGGCTCCGAGAGGACTGTATGGTCAAGTCACCCCCTTCCAGAATAACTTTATTGACATGCTGGATTTGATAGGGCTTTCATACTGCAAATATTTAATAGTCATCAAAAGTTGGTGTAATAGAGGCCATCTAATGGCTTATGAGAGCACACCATCACCAGGCAAAGACAGCCAGAAGTGTGCCCGTCATTTGGACTTAGGCTGTCTGTGCTGAGGCTCCCCTAGTCCAGGGAAAGACTGATGGTAAGGACTTTCCCACAGAGCCAACAGAGACAGAAAGCTTTCCCCTGGAGCTGGCACCCTGGATTCAGAATTCTTGCCTCTTAAACATTGATAGGAAACCCTGGTTGTGTGGTGGTTAAATGCTACATCTGCTAACCAAAAGGTCAGCAGGGTGAGTCTGCCCGGCACTCCGTGGAAACTCTGTGGGACAGTTCTACTCTGCCCTATGTTGTCTCTGAGTCAGAACTGACTCAACAGCAGTGGGTTTACACATTGATAACAACATGTCTGTCACTGTGTCACGCTGTGGGGGTGTCTGTGTTGCTGTGATGCTGGAAGCTGTACCACCAGTATTCCGCTCCCAGCAGGAGGGTCACCCCTAGCAGACAGCTTCAAGCTGAGCTTCCAGACTAACAGAGACTGGGAAGAATGACCCAGGAGTCTACTGCTGAAAAGAATAGCAGCAGAACGTTGTCAGATATAGCACTGGAAAATGAGTCCCCCAGGTTGGAAGGCAGTCTGAAGATGACTGAGGAAGAGCTCTGCTTCAAAGTGAGTCGGCTTTGACGACACGAATGAAGCCTAGCTTCCCCGACCTTCGTTTGCTGATGTGGCGTGACTCCAAATGAGAAGAAACAGCTGCAAACCTCCAACACAATCAGAACTTTGAATATATGAAGAAGGAAAGGAATCCAGCAAAATTTGAAATCATCAAAAATGAAATGCAATCCATAAACATTGACATCCTAGGCACCGGTGAGCTGAAATGGACTGGCATTGGCTGTTTCTGAATCTTCATTACAAATACCTTTTCTCACCAACATGAACAGTGGCTATACACATTCTACATGCATTCTATGGAAACCCTGGTGGCGTACTGGGTTAAGTGCTACATCTGTTAACCAAAACGTCTGCAGTTCAAATCCACCAGGCACTCCTTGGAAACTCTGTGAGGCACTTCAACTCTGACCTCTAGGGTTGCTGTGAGTCAGACCCAACTCAATGGCAGTGGGGTCACACACATTCTATTTTTCTCAAGCTGAAAGAATTGAAAAAAAATTCAAGCCTTGAACTGCGATAGTGAAGGATTCTACAGGGAAAATATTAAGCAACTCAGGGACCATTGAAAGAGGATGGAAGGAATACACACAGTTGTTATACCAGAAAGAACTGGTCAAAGTTCAGTCATTCGAAAAGGTAGCATACTATCAGGAATCAGTGGTGCTGAAAGCAGAAATGGAAGCTGCATTGAAAGCAGTGGTGAAGAACAAAACTCCAGGAACTGATGGAATGTCAACTGAGATATTTCAACAAACAAATGCAGGGCTGGAAGTGCTGATTCGTCTATGCCACAAAATATGGAGGACAGGTACCTGGCCAACCAACAGGAAGAGATTTGTATTTATGCCTATTCCCAAGAAAGGCAATCCAACAGAATGCAGAAACTATAAATCAATATAAAATGCAAGTAAAATTTTGCTAAAGATCATTCAAAAGTAGCTGCAGCAGCATATTGACAGAAACTGAAGCCGGATTCAGAAGAAGACTCGGAGCTGGTGATACCATTGCTGAAGGCGGACAGAATGTGGTTGAAGGCAGAGAACACAGAAAGATGTTTACTTGTGTTTTATGGACTATGCAAAGAAATTTGACTGTGTGGATCATAACAAATTATGGGTAACATTGTGGAGAGTGAAAGTTCTAGAATACTTGTGCTTATGAGGAATTTGTACATGGATCAAGAGGCAATTGTTCAAACAACAATAGGACACTGCACAGTTTAAAGTCAGGAAAGGTATGTGTCAGGGTTGTATGTTTTCACCATACCTATTCAATCTGTACACTGAGAATATAATCCAAGAACCTGGACTATGTGAAGAAGAAGAAGGGGGCAGAAGAAGGCTCATTAACAAGCAATCCAAGCTAGAGAAGGGTGCTCAGGTACAGATGTGGAGGTGTTTGACCACACAAGAGCACTTGGCCAATGGTGGCAAGTGGAGACTACCAGCCAGATCTGCCCCACTGACCAAGCTACAGGCCTTGGCATGAAGCTGTCTGCTGAAGGAAAGGGCACTTTTTGCTTATTGCTCAAAGGCATCATTTGCTTGCTACTAAATGCTGTACCCGCTGGGCTGCACTGGCTATAAGCAAGGACGCCCGTAGCTTCAGTTGCCTACCTTAAGGGAGTGCCCTGTTCCTACTTTCACAAAGGAACCAAGTGGGCGAGCAGAGGACTCATAAGTCAGGATGTGGCTTAGATCAGGGTAAGGGGACCAAGACGATGAGACCTGGACCACCTGGAGGTACATTCTGAGGCAGAAGTAGCCGGAGTTAAAGAGAACGGGAATAAGGAGAAGGAAGCGACCAGAGGTGACCATCAGGTTTCTGGGAACAGCACCCAGGAGGATGGCGGACAGAGACCAGATCTAGAGAAAAGCATCAGGACTTCCTGTAGAAGTGCTGTCCTCTAGCCTTCCTAACAGGAAGTCTGAAGCTGGAGGACGGCAGCTGAGACCCAAATACTGCAAGCAAAAGAGCCTTTACCGCAGCCCCGGGCAGTTGGGTGGAGGCTGCCGATGCTCACGATCGGGGTACCCAACAGAGCCCTGGGGTATGGCTTGACTAACCCTGAATTTTGGGTGATGGGTCTGTAGATATTTTTTACATTAATTTCTGTACATTTTAACATTGTCTTTAAACACTCCAGTGTTAAGCAAGATATTCCTGAATTAGATTTCAAAGTACAATTGAGTGTTTCTAACAAAAGTTTAATATTAACCAGTTGACTAGACAGCTAATATTCAAAGCCAAGGGCAATAGATTTATGGGCTATTCCTCGCCTTCTAGCCAGGGCTCTGCAGGTTCCCCAAAACCCAGGGCCCACGGTTTACACTCAGTCTTCCCTTCTTTCCCAGGCATTTCCATCTGCATTTTTGTGGTTTTCATGACAGGAACCTGAGTTTCCTTTATTGGAGCTGAAAGATCCATCTACTCAGGGAAGAAATAGTGCCCGAGTGCCTGTGTGGGCCTGGTCCTGTGCCTGCTCTAAGGGGCACCAGATGTTGAAGCCACATTGCCATCATAAGGAGAGGATCGGATGGGGCCCTGGGGGGAATGTATGGTGAAGTCACCCAAATCCAGCGTAGTGTTACTGACATGCTGGATTTGATAGGGCTTCCATACTGCAGATACTGAGTGGTCACCAAAAGTTGGCCTAAGTAATAGAGGTCATCTAACGGCACAATCGTTGTGTGATCGGCAGCCTGAAGGTTGGTGGCTTAAACCCAGCCAGTGTTGCCGTGGAAAACGGGCCTGGTGATTTTCCTCTATAAAGATTACAGCCAAGGAAACTCCATGGAATAGTTTTCTGCTTTGTAACCCATAAGGTTACAAAGCATGAGTTGGAATTATCGTGATGCCATGAGTTAGTGGCTTATGAAAGTACAAATAAAGAGGTGGAAACAGGTAGCCTTAAGGTGGGTTTGATATAGTAGTTTTTCTGATACGCTATCTACAAAGTGAAGGTCATACAAAACTGGGGAACCTGCTGGGATCCAGGATGGCCCCAGCCATGACTGAAGCTATGTGTTTCCTTGTTCATAATCAGTAAGCAATCTGGAGCTTCTATCCCAGTCTTCCCAGTGCCCGAGAGTGTCAAAATGGGGCTTCTTCAGTTTCAAGTTCACTCACATGTTCTGGGGACTACCTGGAAGTCTCGGTGACCTAGTGTTTCTATAACAGAAACACTACAAAGTCGATAGCGTTAACAACGAGAAATTTGTTCTCTTATGGGGCTGGAACTCTGGATTTAGGGAAGCTGCTCCAGGAGCAGCCCTTCTGTCTGTGTCAGCACTGGGGGAAGGTCCTTGTCATCAATCATTCACTCGTCTGGTGGCTTCTCAGCACCTTGACCCCAGGTCCAAAGGATATGTGGGCTCCCAGCTTTTCTTTCCTGGTAGTGAGTTAACTGCTCTCTCAGCTTGCTTCTTGCTTTTACGTCTCAGAGTATAACTCAGTATGCAACTTAATCTTGTAGGTTGATTCCCATCTCATTAATATAATCACCTGTAATTATGCCTCATTAACATCATAAAGATAGGATTTACAACACACGGCAAAATCCCATCAGATGACAAAATGGTGGACGGTCACCCAACACTGGGAATCATGGACTAGCCAAGTCGAAACACATTTGAGGGGGGCACAGTTCAACCCGTAACAATGTACCTTTCACAAAAGGAGTCACGGAAGTATTATCTTAAAAGCGAGTCCTGCCTGTTCCAGTAAAATGGCCTCATGTTGACTTCAGTACTTCTCTTCCACCACCTAGCTCATCGCGTAGTGCCTGGGATCCTAAAAGTTTAGAGGTGGCTATCTGAGGTACCACTGGTTTCTGTTAGCCTGGATAAACAGGAAGAAGGAGAATCAGGAAGTCAGAGGAAGAAGTAGGCTGTATATCTCATTGCCAACATGAGCAGATTCCTCCTTCACCAAGAGACCAGAATTAGACGGTGCCTGGCTACTGTTACTGAGCATTTTGATCAAAGATTCCATAGAAAGGGCATGAAACAGGGAGAAGACTATCAAACTCTCCTGGAATCTGGAATTTCTGGATCCATTGATGCTGGGTGACCCTCTGAACTATTGTCCTGACAGCACCTTTAAACCTTAAACCAAAATTATCCCTTGAAGTTGCAAAAAATGGTGTGGTATAAGGCCTCATTGAACTTCAGGAGAAAGAGGGAGAACCAAGACCAGTATCAGCCCAAGGCTGGTTCCTATGGGGTGGAGATGAGGCACACGTCCACCTCCATTTTTTTTTACTCATTCTAACACGAGCCACCTTCGCACGGCAGCCTCTACTTCTCTGCTGGGTGTGGTTATTCATTGTAACAGCCACAGAGAACTCATAGACCATACTCACAGTTACAGGGTTTGATAGGGAAGTAGTGGTTTATAACTCAGGATCAGGATCAACTTGGAAATAACAAGAACGACTGAGGACACAGTTCTCTGCCAGGAGAGCGTCTTCTCGGCGGCGCCTACAGCCAGGCCTGCCGCGTGGCTCTCTCCCACCGGCCCTCAGCTCCCTATCTCCGCTCTCAGCACTGGCCCTCAGCCCTAGACTCTTGCTCTCAGGCCGGCTTCTATCTGCCTGAGCAAGCATTCCAAAGCTCTTCGGCTCTGCCAGTAACCACCCACTTTGCCCAATACCTCCTCCCCCTCCCCAAAGGTGCTCTCCTCTCTTTCTCTGTGGGTTGGTGAGATTAGCCTGCTGACCGTGTTCCACTGCTATCTTCTTCTATACTTGGTATTACAGCTCTCTCTGTCGCTTAGGTCTAGAAGGTTCTTGATGCAGGACTCCTGTATCCACCAGATGTGCTCTGATCCCAGCTCTTCTTCCGAATAGCAATGAAGTCCCCTTCACAACCTCAGGGGTTGGCTCCCTTTAAGCCTAAAAAAGAAACCTAACCCATTACCACTGAGTTGATTTCAATTCATAGTGTCCCTGTAGAACTGAGTAGTACTGTCCCACAGGGTTTCCAAAGAGCACCTGGTAAATTTGAATGGCTGACCTTTCGGTGAGCAGCCTTCACTTCTAACCACCATGCCACCATCCCCTTTAAGGATGGTAAAACTGAACAACTCCTACAAGATGCGATCTACCTTAGTGCATCGACAGCACTGCCCAATGCCTTGGTCGGCCAAAAGCGGCTTATTCCCATAATCGCAACCCATCATTTTGTACAAGTGAGAAGACCGTGACGAGAAGGGCTATATTAAAGCCATTCGCTGCTGAAGTCATACTCATACCAACACTAGTTTGACTCTATTTGGGCTGACGTAATAGAGGTGACCTACTGTGGTGGCACAATGGTTAAGTGCTACAGTTGCTAACTAAAAGGTCAGCAGTTCACTTCCACCAGACTCTCCCTGGAAGCCCTAAAGAGCAGTTCTACTCTGTCCTATAGGGTCGCTACGAGTTGGAAAACCCTAGCAGCATTGAGGTTTTCCTCTGATTTAATGGCTCATGAAAGGTTCCTGGGTGGCCTTGAATATTGCGCTCTTGTAGAGAATTGTCTGTACAGTGATCAAATTGACAACAGCCGCTCAAAATATAGACGGAAAAACCAGTGGGCAGTGAGTTTATGTTAACAGCAGTGAAATAATTTGGGAAAGGGTATCGAGAATAGTGACAACTTAAAGACCATCACCAATGAGACTAAATTGTATGCATAGAAAACGTTGAATTAGTATGTTGTGTTACGTGTATTTTCACGACAGTAGGGGATGCAGACCCAAACACATGCACCCCAATAGACGGGGGGGACTCTGTGGGTGCAGGAGCTATGAGGGAGTCACGAGTGGGCAGTGTCCACAGTGGCAAGGACTGGGGCAACGGAGGCTGGCAGGCAGCCAGCAGACGCCCCTCACACTGTCTAAGTAGGTTTGAGGTTTGCCAGGAAGATATGTCCCCCAAAGTGCAAATGCTTCCTGCTTCTTTCCTTCTGCTTGTTGTGGACGGAGCCGTGCGGAAGGTGCTGCTGTGCGGACAGTGAGTGGGGCCCGAATCCAGAGACTGGAGAATGTACTATCACTTTAGGGCCACTGAGGTCAGAGTAAGGGGACCGGGTTGCTTAGTGATCAAGCACTCACTGCTGAACAAAAAGCTAGCAGTTTGAACCCACTTTCCACCCCATGGAGATGAGACTTGGCACTCTGCTTCTGCAGAAGTGGTCACCCTGGAAATCCTCTAGGGCTAGCGTCACTGTGAGTTAGAGCCAACTCGACAGCGTCAGGGTTTTTGGATTTGACGTCCCAGTTAATTTTCTTTTCTGAAACAAATGAGAGAAGTCATGCCATTTATTCCTGCTGATTTCAAGAAGGAAATGATATCTTCAAAGTTAACACAAACCAAATTGGACCTTGACCTTCATAAAGCCGTCCTGAACTCCTTATCACCCAGGACGGCAGGGACAGCACCAGAGCTGGTGTCAGCAGGCACTGTCTCCGTCCCCTCACCTGTCCTCTGCCACACAGCCAGTCACTAGGCACTGTCATTTCCTCCCTTGCCCCTTCTTCTGTCTCACTGTACTGACCTCCAGTCCAGAGCTAGGACTGCTCCAAGGCTATCCACAACTAGATGTTTGTCCCTGTTTACAGCAGCACCAGTGAAGCTGGTGTCACACAATGTTGTAACTCATAGGTCACCACCTGCTGTGCTAATTGCCACAATATTATAGCTAAAACACCAGCAAATTCGCCAATGTCAGCACCAGCAACTGCAAAAAGGCAGCACGTGCTTGTAGCATGTACACATGGAACCATGTGATTCAAAGCATCATTGCAATTGCATAATAAAGACAGCTCTTACTGGAAAGCCTGACCCACAATCATTTTTATGCTTAATCCCATCATGACAGTCACTGTGTCAACCCATCTTGTCAAGGATCTTCCTCTTTTCATTGATGCTTCACTCTACCAAGCACAATGCCCCTCTCCAGGCACTAGTCCTCCCGACAACATGCCCAAAGTGTGTGACATGCAGTCTCGCCGGCTTTGCTCCCAAGGGGCACTCCGGCTGTGCTACCTCCAGAACAGTGTGTTTGTTGTTTTGGCGGTCCATGGTACAGTCAACATTCTTCTCCAACATCACAATTCAAGGGCATCAATTCCTCTGTCTTCCTGATTCACCATTCAGCTTTTGCATATATACATGATGCAATTGAAAATACCATGGCTCGGGTCAGGTGCACCTTAGTCTTCAAGATGATGTCTTTACTTTTCAATATTTTAAAGAGATCCTGTGCAGCAGGTTTTCCCAGCTCAATCTGTCTTTTGATTTTTTGACTGTTACTTTCACAAATGTTGATTGTGTAACCGAATAAAATGAAACCCTTGACAACTTCAATCCCTTTTCCACTTAAGACGATGTTGCTTACTGGTCTTCTTGTGAGGATTTTTGCTTTATTGATGTTGAGATGCAATCCACAGTGAAGGCTGTGGTTCTTGATCTTCATCAGTAAGTGTTTCAAATCTTCTTCAGTTTCACCAAGTGAGGTGGCATCGTCCACGTAATGCAGCTTGTTAATAAATCATCCTCCGATCCTGAGGCCTCGTTCTTCTTCATGTCATCCAGCTTCTCGGACTATTTGCTTGGCATACAGATTGAAAGGTTGTGGTGAGAGGCTATAACCCTGATGCACACCTTTCCTAACTTTCAACCATGTGGTGTCCCCTTATTCCATTTACATAACTGCCTCTTGGTCCACGTATAGATTCCCTAAGAGCATAATGAGGTGTTCTGAAATTACCATTCTCCACAATGTTAGCCATAATTTATTATGACCCACAGTCAAACGCCTTTGCATAGTCAACGAAACAGAGGTAACCATCTTTATGGTAGTCTCTCTCTCCTTTCAGCCAAGATCCATCTGACATCAGCAATGATATGCCTGGTTCTATATCCTTTTCTGAATTTTGCTTGAATTCGTGGCACCCTGGTAGCTGGAAGACAGCTACCCAGCCAACTGACTTGAGGAGATCCATGTTTATGCATATTCCCAAAAAAGGGTATCCAACCAAATGTGGAAATTATCAAACAATATCATTAGTATCACATGCAAGTAAAATTTTCTCAAGATTGTTCAAAAATGACTGCAACAGCACACTGACAGGGAGAAACTGAAAAGGTTCAAAAGCATAAGGCGCGACAACGAAGTTCAGAAACCAGCCCTAGAAAAAGTGCCCCGCATCTCACTGCTGAGCGTCACCGCAGTCCCCTGGAAGGACTCCCCGTGAGAAGCTGTGCCCCAGTGCCGGCACCTCCTCCACACTCAAAGCAACTTTGGAACTCCTTCCCTGGAATGGCCCTCAGAGCTGTCATTGTATTACCCTTAATGTCCTGAATGTCACCAAAATATCTTCCTTTCACTATTTCTTTTATCACTGGGTAAAGAAAAAGTCATTGGGTGTCAGATCCGGTGAGCAGGGAGGATATTCCAATACAGTTATTTGTTTGTTGGCTAAAATCTCCCTCACAGACAACAGTTAAATTCACAAACTTGCCACTGTGTCAATGGCCATTCCAGAAAGAATTCCAAAAGTGTTTTGAAGGGTAGACTGGGTGCTGCTGTTAGTACATAGCTTCTCAAAGGAATTAGACTGAAGGCTACCATAGTGATATTCAGCAGCGAAGTATGTAGCACTTAGAACAATTAAGTCTGTGGACTTCATTGTGGGACCTCGTAAACTGGCACTGAGCTTTATCTTAGGAGATAAACGGATACCCATAAGTGAGAAGTATGAAAAATGTTTTTTGTTAACATAAAGCAAAGTGATACTTCTTTAAAAATTAATCAAATTTTGCCAAAACATCGTACAGAAATTCCATAACCATTTTGTGACACCCCTTCTGACAGTGTCACCTGGTGCAGTCTGCACCCTCTGCCTTCCTGTAGCGATGTCACTGCTTGTTTACTCTCTTCAAACCAACCCTTGGCCTTCCTGTCATAGGCACGGTAGGCTGCGGTCACACCTAAAAAGAAACCAGAGGAGCTGATTCTAGTCTGTAGAGTGTCCCAGGGCCCAAGCCCTGACACAAACAATACACCTGGAAGAATCCTTGGCCAACATTTGTGACTGTTAAGGTTACATGCCTGCTTGGCTAGGCTGTGATTCTTGGTGGCTTGGTAGAAATTCAACACCAATTGAACTTCCAGTCAGATGATGAAGTTAAGGTGAAGGCATTGATTAGGAAGACAGGGGATCCTGAAACGTGAAATGGGGACATAAGGGCAAACAATCAAGAAATGAGTCCCCACCCCAAAATGCTTGCCATGTCGGGTTGCGGTTGTCTTGTCTCCTCTCATCAGCCACTTAGGCCTGTCCACTGAAGTGCTCCAGTGAGATGGACTGACACAGGGACCGCAACAGTGGGCCCAAGTGCAAAAGCATTGTGGGGACAGTGCAGGACCAGGCAGTGCTCCCTTCTGTCGTCCAGGGTCACTGGGAGTTGGGACTGACTCAATGGCCCCTAACAACCACAACAGCCTTGGTCTGCTCAATCACCCCTGCAGCTTTCTGGAGACACAGAGCATGAGGAGTTCATTCAAGACCCAGTGGACACTTCTGTGTAGGATAAAACCCACCGCCGTCAAGTGAGGTCTGACTTGTAGCCACCTTAAATGTCAGAGTAGAACCATAGGGTTTCCAAGGAGCACCTGGTGGATTTGAACTGCTGACCTTTCGGTTAAGAGATGTAGCACTTAACCACTACACCACCAGGGTTTCCTCTGTGTAGGATAAGAGGCCTCAATATCATTTACCTGCCAAGAATGTCCTGGGCTATTGGCTCAGGAATCTATCCTTACGCAGATTTTTCTGTAGGAAATCTTGATGGCTCAGAGGTTAAGAGTTCAGCTGCTAACCAAAACGTTGGCAGTTCACATCTACCAGCCATTGCTTGGAAACCCCATGTGGCAGTGCTACTCTGTCCTACAGGGTCGCTATGAGTCAGAATTAACTTGACTGCAACGAGTTTAAGCTCTGTAGGCAGGTAAGTTATTCTGTGCTGTCCTGTGTTTACTGATGACATTGACAGTCCATGTGTGTAGGCCCAGTCTGACGTTCTGTGTAAATCTCTGGGCTGTCCTCTCTTAAATCAAGGAAGCAGTCAGTTGCCCAACTCTTTCCTCTGGATCTGAGGCTGTTGCAGCTTCTGCAGTGAGTTGGGCACAGAGGTGTGCTTGTTGGCTGTTTTTCCCTCTCAACAAAGGGGCTTTTCTGATTACCATCGCACAAGTAACTAAAGCTTATCAGGAATAGAAATATACATACACGTGTATATATATATTGTCCAGATGTCCCATTACCATGGGAGCTTGCTTTAGACGTCAGTCTGAGGGTTGTCAATGCTGGATCATATGGCCAGGCAAAGGAGTTATATGATATGAATTGAATTATGTCCCCCATAAGGTGTGTCCACATGCCTAGGACATGATTCCCTGTAGCATGTGATTGTCCATCATTTTGTCACTGAAGTGATTTTCCTATGAATTATGACTTCTACCTCTGTGAGGTTAACAATGCATGATGAGAGGCAGTTAACGAGCCAGGATTCAATCTATAAGATTACGTTGTATCTTGAGCCAATCTCTTTTGAGATACAAACAACAGAATCAAGATACATGAGGACGTCGTGCCACCAGGAAGGTAGTGCCAGGAGCAGAGCGAGTCCCTTGGACCAGAGTTCCTGCACTGAAAAAAGCATCTGGAGAAGAGGAAGACTGACAATAAGGACCTTTCACAGAGTGACAGAGAGGAAGCCTTCCCCTGGAGCTGGTACCCTGGATTCAAACTTCTACTTACTAAACTGGGAGAGAATAAATTTCTGCTTGTTAAAGTCTCCACTTGTGGCATTTCTCTTGCCCTGGCGCTAGATAACTGAGAAGCTATAGTCCACATCACAGTTTCTGTGGGCCCAAGTAAAAGCCCCCTGACTACAGTCATTTCTATTAGGCTTTGGAGGCAAGTTTATACAAGTGTACATTACTGCACCAGCATCATTAATACATAAATAGGAGTTCGTAGGGCCCAAGAAAGAACCTATCCACAGTCAAGCTTGGTCAAAGTTTTCAACAGTGACGAACTCAGACCCGAAATGTTTCCTCACATTGGTGTCAGGTGTTACAGAGATCACTGTCACCTATGCAATGGTGTCTAAAAACTCAAGACATACAAATCATTTCCTCATTGAACTTCAGTTGTAATGTAAGGTCTTTGGTCCTTTCTGCTGACTGAGGATCACAGGCTTAATTCTCAGTCTTAATTATTTCTGAAAGTCGAAAGATCTGGGAAAAGCAGAGGCCTCAGTCATTTGTGAAGCCATGCTTCTGCCACACCAGCTGCAAACATGGGTTCAGCCACTGCCTAATAACACGGAGGTGGCCCCACTTAGTTTTCCTCTTACCACCCGGCCAGTAAGAAACATAATGATAAATGGAGAAAGGATTGAGCTGTCAAGGATTGCATTTCACTTGGCTCCATAATCAATGCCCATGGAAGCAGCAGTCAAGGAATCAAAAGATTCATTGCATTGGGAAAGTCTTCTGCAAAGGGCCTCTTCTAAAGTACTGAAAAGTAAAGATGTCACCTTGAAGACCTGGATGCACCTGACCGAAGCCAGGGTATTTTCAATCGCATCACACACATGCAAAAGCTGGACACTGAGTGAGGGAGGACGGAAGGAAGAAGCCTTAACGCCTTTCCATTGTGGTGCTGGAGAAGAGCAATCAACACACCATTCCAAAGGAGCAAACAACTGTTCCAGAAGAAGTCCCACAGCGTGCTCCTTGGAAGCAAAGATGGCGAGACTGCGTCGTACATACTTTGGACATGTTGTCAGGAGGGATCAGTTCCTGGAGAAGGACGTCATGCTTGGTAGAGTGGTGGGTCAGCCAGAAAAATGGATACTCGACAAGATGGACTGACACAGGGCCGAAACGATGGCCTTAAGCATAAAACGATGGCATTGATTAACCGCGGGCATGGCGTAGGACCGGCAGTGTTTCTTTCTGTTGTACACAGGATCGCTCTGAGTCCGAGCCAACTCGACAGCACCCAACAACAGCTGCAGCCACGACTGTGTTACTGCGCAGCTGCTTTGCTGGGAGCATCATCAGAGAATTTCCCTTTTTTTCCTGCTGTTTCAGCCCCTGCCACGCTCTCGGTGTTGCGTGGTGTACTCAGCATCAGTGACTGGCTCAACCCCTCCAACCATCTGTGACCCCCTGTCGGAGAGCTTTGGGCGGGAGCTGGAGGGCTGGTCCCCTGGCCCTTGAGTCCCCAGTCTTTGCAAACCTGCAGGCCTTTCTAGTTGCTCATCCTGTTCACGGATGTGGTCATCAATACATCAGTTGTGGCCACATACGTCTGTCACGTATCCCTTTCCAGTTGTAACTCTTTCTGCCAAGCTCTTACAGGGGGCCCCGAAGCCGGCCAGGCATCAGTGACCACCCCAGTGGCCCAGAGCAGCAGCCAGGACAAGAGCAAGCTGACCTGCTTCCTCCCTGCCCCTCCACTGACAACAGGGGGCTGACCAGACAAAAGGGTGGGGAGGGAGGCAGGACAAGGCAGCTGCAGGTACAGCAGAGAGCTGGGCTAGTGAAAGAACCAGAAGCTCTCAGTGTGGCTGGAGGTGCTGCAGGGGGTGGAGCAGGGGACACACGAGCCCTGTTCCTGCTCCCAGCCCTCCCAGGAGAAGCCTTGTCCTCTCTGGGAAGCCCTCCACCCATGAGCAGAGCAGGAGCCCAGTATTTGCCTTGTTGTCACACTAGGACACTACTGGGATGCTATTGTCTATTCTTTGCCCCCTGTTCCCCATCTGCCCTTCAAGAGCACAGCCTATTTCTCCCCGAGTCTGGGGTGCTGCAGATGTGACCCCTGCAGAGCCCTGGAAAGGCACGGACTCATTGCTGTTGTCCCATTCTCTGCTCACAGTCACCTCCCATCCCGCCTGGCCCTGAGTGTCTGTGACAGGCACTGGGTGATGAGGACCAGGGCAGTGGTGAGGACTACACAGCATGGTACATGTGACCTGGGTCTCCAAGTTACACACCTAAAGCTGTTCAATGGTGTTTTGTTTGTATATATATGTGTGTGTGTATATATTTGATATGCGAAGTTGAACCCCCCAAAAAAAAATTACAGTCAAGCCTATTTCAACTCATAGCAACCTGTCATGGACTGGATTGTGTTTCCCCAAAAATATATATAGACATTTAGCTGGGTTGTGTTTGCCAGTGTTGTGAGATTACCCTTCACTCTGTGATTTTCCTATTCTGTATGTTAAAGAGGATTAGGGTGGGACTATAACACCCTTCCTAAGGTCACTTCCCTGACCCACTGTAAAGAGTTTCCCTGGACTGTGGCTTGCACCATCTTTTATCTTACAAGAGATAAAAGGAAAGGGAAGCAAGGAGAAAAACTTAGAAACCTCATGCCATCGAGAAAGCAGCCCTGAGAGGAGGCCGCGTCCTTCAGACCTGAGGTTACTGTGCCGAGATGCTCCCTGACCAAAGACTGATGCCACATGAACAAGGACTTTCCTCCAGAGCCCACAGAGGGAAAGCCTTCCTCCGCAGCGGGCATCCTGAATTTGGACTCTCAGCCCACTGGACTGTGTAAGCAGAAACTTTTCTTTGTTAAATCCATCTACTTTGTGGTATTTCTGTTAGAGCAGTGCTGCCAAGCCAAGTGCCGTAGTGCTAGCTGACTAAAATATGACCCTATAGGTACACATACGTATATCTGTTTATTATCAGAATGAGAAACACAAACCACACCTGAGCAGTCTACTGGAAACTGGCCATGCCCAGTCAACCCATCACTTCCTCCATCTGAGCAAGCTTCTCTGTGACCATAACAATTCCCAGTCACAGCCTAAATAGCTGACCCCATAGCCTCATGAGCTAAATAAATGTGTATGATTGTTTGTGGCTGTTTTCAAGGGATCGTTATTGTGTTATTAGATAAATGAATCAAATAAGGTCTTCACTGGCCAGTTTTCTTAAAAGTGATGGCCGGGTCCTTCTTCACAGTCTATCTTAATCTGGAAGCTTCATTGAAACCCATCCACCATGGGTGGCTTTGCTAGTATTTGAAATACGGCAACATGCGAGCCACCACAGTACAACAAACTGACAGCAAGGATAGGTCACTCTGAGGATTAAAGTATGCCTGCTCCAAAAACCAAAAAACTACACCCATTCCCATCAAGTTGATTTCAGCTGATAGGAACCTGATAGGACCTAGTAGAACTGCTTCATGGCATTTCGAAGCAGAGGCTAGGGGACGGAATGAGTTTCGATTAGCAGCTGAGCCCTGAAGCCCTGACACCGCAGCTCCTGCGCTATTTTCAAAGGTCTCGTAGGCACAAGCAAGGTAGACAGAGAACAGCAAAGGTGAGGAAATAGAGATGCCTTTGAAGCATGGCACTGACTGTGCCACGGACTGGCTAAAGGACAAACAGATCTGTCTTTGAAGACATACAGCCAGCATGTTCCTTAGAAGAAGGAGGGGTTAGACTTTGACATACTTTGGACATGTTATCAAGACGGACCATCCTCAAAGGACATCATGCTTGGTAAAGTAGAGGGTCGTTCATGTAGAAGAAGACCTTGAAAGAGATGGATGGACACAGGGGCTACAAAGCAGAGCTCAAACATAGCGACACTGTGAGCAGGGCCCAGGACCAGGCGTGTTTCATTCTGTGGCACATAAACCTGCTACAAGTTGGAATGCACTTGATGGCACCCCAACACATCAGTGAAAGAGGGCAACCCCAGATGACTGAACTGGACGGAAATGCCCAAGTCCCTGTAAGACCGTGCACACTGGATATCAATGTGAACAAGAAATCAGCTTTTATTGTGTCCCAGCACAGAGACATCATGGCTTGCTTTTTACTGCGGCAGAGTCCGTGCTGCCCTGACAAATACACAGGGGGACAGGGAGACAGAGCACAGGCCCCCTCCCTGCTGCGCAACTCACAGACCTGAGCAGAGGGAAAAAAACAAACCAAACCCACTGCCATCGAGTTGGTTCGGACTCACGGTGACCCTGCGGGACAGAGTAGATCCGCCCCATAGAGTTTCCAGGGAGTGCCCGGTGGACTCAGACTGCCGACCGTTTGGTGAGCGGCCAGAGCTCTTAACCACTGTGCCCCATCAGGGTCTCCCGGCAGAGGGCAGGTAGTAGACAAAACGAACCGCGGGCACAGCGATGACCCTGAAGCTCTCCGAAAGGAACAGCTCCTGCGCCCTCTGGAAGCCGAGGCTCTCGTACAGGCCGACGGCAGAGCGCTGCAGCACGGTGGTGGACAGAGCGACCTCGCTATAGCCCTGCTCCCCGGCAAACCGGAGGACCGTCCGGACCAGGGCCTTGGCCATCCCCTGCCCACGGTGCTCCAGGGCCACACAGAGGCGGAAGAGCTCCAGCTGCTTCCTCCCCGAGGCCGGCTCCCCGGCCGGCAGACAGCCCACCGTGCCCACCACCCGCCCCGCGGACTCAGCCACCCAGAAGCAGGCACCCGGCTGGCGGAGGTAGGCTTGGGTGATGTCAGACAGGTCCGTGTTCAAGGCTTTAACTCCCTGCTCGGTCCAGGGATACCTGGCAAGGAACCTCAGGAGAGCGAGAAGGGGCAGGCTGGCCACGAGGGCCAGGATCCAGGACCCAGAGACCAGGAACAGGGCAAGGGGCCCCCCGAGTAACAGCACAATGCTTCGGGGGAGCCTCAGCACGTGGCGGATGCAGGCAGGCATGTGCTCAGTCAGCCCCTTGAGGAAAAGGTCCACGACCTCTGGGCGGTCGCTGTCCTGGTACTTGCGGATGCGGTAAGGAGCCATGGGCAGACCCCGGCGTCTGAGATCTCCGGCATCCACGGGAGAGAGCTGGGCAGCCCTGCGGGGGAGGGAGGAAACTGGTGAGTGCCTGCCGAGTTTCCGGCCTGGGCTCCCAGCCTCCCAGGACCCCAGAGGCCCTGCTCAGCCACGGGTCTTCTTACTGGGGCCCCACGCCACTGCTACTGGGGCATCGGAACCATCGGAAAGGCCCCTAATAGAGTTCTGGCTCCATCCCTGTCTACTGGGTCATCTTGACAGGGAGAGATGATCCAACAAGCAAGGCCAGCTCGGGTTTAATTGTATTTCCTGATGAATCTGTCACGCACAGTGTCACCTGAGCTGCGCCATACAGCAGATGCAATGACACTCAAGAAATCAGGCAGGACAGATCAGTAAGGAAACACAATTGAACTTGTAAACATCTTGCTTCATGGTCAGTAGGCTCCTGGATGTTGGACACGTCGCCTAACCACTCCAAGCTTTGGTTATTTCATCTGCAGGATGGAGTAAAGAACCCATACTATTCATGTTGTTTTAAGGATTTAGTAATTTATAAAAATACAAGAACAAATTCAGTGCCCGTTTTAGTCATCCAGTGAAGAAATACCACAAGTGGATGGCTTTATAAAGAGAAGTTTTAAGTTGGCACAGTTCAGTGAGCTACAAATACAAATTCAATGTGAGAACCGACCACAGTCTGCTCAGCTAAGAGTCTAGATTCCTTATGAGACAACCCAGGGGCAGGACTCTCGGGCCCAAAGGACACGCCCTCCTCTGGGTGCTTTATTAGTGGTATGGGGTTCCCAAATCTCAGCTTGCTTCCCTTTCTTGTACATCCCGAGAGGCCTCCCCAAGCCACAGTAGAACCCCACACATTAAGTCCTAGCCCAACACCTCAGCTGCAGCCCACCCACCCTCAGTAACATCACAGAGGCAGCGTTTACAAGAGGGAGGCATCACACAACACCAGAGGTCACGGCCCAGCCCAACTGCTACCGATTTTGGAGGGAACATAATTCAATCCACGACAGTGCCTAATACTTTTAATACCGTCCTCACCTGCCTTGTTCCTCTTTTGCTGGCTCTCTCAGCTTGCTGGGACAAGGGCTGTTGGTCACTCTGCCAGGGACCACACATCACAGAAATCCTGTGTTTGCAAGCACAGCTCCAGCCAAGTTCAAGCCCAAGCTCCTCCCCCTTGATTGCAAACTTAGAAGCAGCCCAGCAGGCACAGGAGGCAAACACGAGAATGGCCTGCCCCTGAGGGTCAGAAGAAGGTCCCAGGACCCCACACTGCAGCATGCCTTTCCACCTGAGTCCTCTCACCTGCCACTACAGAGCCTTTGGGGGTCCCGGCCTGGCTACATCCAGGTGGAACTGCTCAGGGCACCTCCACCTCTTAAGTCAGGCCCTGGAGGCCTCCTCATTAGCTGTTTCTTCAGCATTTGATAATCATCAACAGAAGGGTCAGGGAACTAGGGACACACTCCCCTCCCCTCTGTGACCTCTGGAGCACTAGCCTGGAGAGGAGCAAGCAGGACTCAGAACAGCCCAGGGCCCTAACCCTAAGGAAAACCTCTGATGCCCCCTCCCCTGTTCCTGTCTGGTTCACCTCCTGCCTGGCACTTAGGGGGCTCTGCTCTCTGCTCTCTGCCCTCAGTCCTTCTAGCGGCTGGGAGGCTGGGGACACTGCCCCCCACTTTGTGTCTTCCATCACAGGCCAGAGTCTGGCTTCATGGCCTGCACACAGCGCCCTTCACACGGCCTGGTCGAGGCTCGGTCTGGCCCAAGAAAATATGTTGTTTGCAGTTTCCTGCCTTCAGCTCTCCTGGTTCCCCTTCCATGCTGTTCTTGCCCACTGCCTCACGGCCTGTCTCCCCTCTTTCTTTGACACATGTAGCTAACTCCTACCCAGTGGTCAGGGACAGCTCCGGCCTGAGCACACCGTCTCTGCAGACCCATGTGACACCCAGGCATCCGCCACTCTGCCTGACCTTTGTCTGCCTAGGTGCCAAGGCACTGGTGGGAACTGGGGGAGAGCGGGGGAAAGGTATAATAATGGTATTGCGGGCACACTTTTTTTGGATAAACACATTGAGGAATTTATAAATCACCCCCCAAAAAGATCAGATCAGTTGCTACCAAGCTGATCCCAACTCCCCACAACCTAACCGGTTTCAGAGTCAAACTTCACTCCCCGGAGTGTGTTCACAGCTGTGACCCTCAGAGGCAGAGTGACACCTCTTCCTTCCAGGGACCTCTGGGTGGATCTGAGCTGCCAGTCTTTGGGGAGCAGCCGATGGTTAGGGATCTGCGTCACCCAGGGACTCCTGAGCTATTTACCAGATTTGCTTAAAATGATGCAGAAAAGAGAGGGGAGGAGCATGCAAATAAAATTAGACTGGCTGGAGCTGGTGGTTGGAGCTGGGGGATGGATACCTGGGAATTCCTGAGACTGTTGTCTCTGCCCTGCTGACACAGCTCGATCTCAGTTTGGCCAGAAAGGAGGAGGGAAGCTGGAGCAAAGGGGACCCGTGGGCAGGGAGGAGTTAGACCAGAGAAGGGGCTGTAGACACTCACAGAAACTAGGAAATAGCCGTTTTCTGGGATGCACCCCCCAGTCTGCAGGGCTGGAGCAAGCTGACATCACCTGGTGGGCACCAGCGCCCCAGGTCTGCTTGGTTGGTGCTGTTGGTCACAGTGGGTGCAGTGAAGGTACCGAACAGTCTGCAATGAGAATGCAGCTGAAGCAAACAGCGGAAAGACAAAAAAACTCATGGAACTTGCATGCTCTCAGAGAGCGGTTTCCCTATCAAAAAGTGGCTTACTGTTCTCTTTAGGTTCTCGTGCCTTGAACACCATGGAAGCCTCTAGATCTACGCTCTCATGGCTCCCTGAAGCCAGCATCACCGTTATAATCAAGCACCTGTTAGTAATACTTCTCCAACAGTTCTTCAGGGTCAGGAATCACATGAGCCCTTGAGAAAGCACAGAGAACCCAATGGGCCTGGGTTCCGACGTTTCAGACGTTCCTCGCGGGGCTTGTGCCCCATTGGAGACAGGGTGCCTCCGGACAACCAGGGAGAAAGGCTGGAGACAGGGGTGCCTCCTGATGACCAGGGCGAAGGCTGGGAGAGGATCAGGTGTTGCTCCAAGAAGGTATGAGGGTGACTTCCGGGGAGAACACCTGGGATAAAGGCTAGGAGGAGGGCCGGGGCTGAGCCAGGCCAGGGAGAGGGCAGTGTGAGCCCAGGGAAGAAGAGTGAAGAGCCGGAGGCTGGCAGAAGCCCCGGGTTTCACGGGGCGCTGACTGAACCAGCTGGAAGCAGCTGGTGTGGGAGACCCTGGGGGGATGTGGCGGGCAGGACAGCAGGGCCTGGTTGCGCCGGGTCTGAAGTCCAAGTTGAGCAGCTTGGACTCTGTTGGAAAAGCATCCAGAAGCCACTGAAATTCTTTCAGATGAGGAGTAACAAGACCAGATAGGTGCGTGTGAGCAAGGGCGTGAGGCTCACACGTACACTTGCCCTTCGTGTGTGTGTGGAAGCATGTATGTGTGTACAGGAGGATTTGTATGTGCTTGTGTACCTGTGTGTGCTTCAATATTAAGAAAGACATTCCTGAACTAGATTCCAAAGAGCAGTTGAATATTCCTAAGGCAAGTCTAACATTAACCAGTCAGCTAAAATACCAAACCAAACCCACTGCTGCCTAGCTGAGTCCAGTTCCCAGTGACCCTGTTGGACAGAGTAGAACGGCCCCTATAGGGTTTCCAGGGCTGTTAGTCTTTAGAGAGATAGCCGTGTCACACCACGGAGTGACAGGCGGGCGGCCTTCGCTCACCGTGTGCTTCACGCTGCCCCACCAGGAATCCTGCAGCCGGCTGAGGACACAGCTCCATTCAAGCTGAAGGGCAGCAGATGTGTGTTCTGTTTCCTGCATTCTAGCCGGGGTTCTGTAGCTTTCCCAGAACCCGTGCCCTCACTTTGTGCTTAGGCTTTGCAGAGGATACACCTTTTACCACAATAGTGAGGAACAGATTTGTGAAGGAAGCCCACGCATCCTTGAAGATTGTTGTGACTGCTATTTTGTGTCAGTCAGATTTGACAGTGGGAACCATCCTGAGTTAACACACCTAACTGCAAGCAGCCATCTAAGATACTCCAATGGTTCCATCCCATTTGGAGAAAGGAAAAATGAAGAGAGCAGAGACAGGAGGGAAGATTTGTCAGAGGACAAACGGACAAGCAGAGAGCCTCCACTGGACGGAGTCCAGCACGAGTAGTGGTGTCTGGCCACTACCAACAGCTGCTCTGACGGTGGTCACGATCAGTGGTCCTAGACACTCGGGAAAAAATGTAGAACAAAATTCTAACTCACAAAAAGAGACCAGACTTACAGGTCTGACAGAGAGTGGGGCAAACGTGACGGTGTGGTCCCCAAAGCCCCTTTCAAGCCAGCACTAAAGTCCCTCCTGACGTTCACCCTTCACCCAAAGGTTACAGGCCTGTAAAACAGAAGAGGACTAAATGGGCATACCAGCCTTGGGGCGAGGACAAGCAGGCAGGAGGGGACAAGAGAGCTGAAAACAGGGAGCCCGGGCACGAGAAGCAGAGTGTGCTGACCCGGGGCAGTGTTGGCACCGAGGTCACAAAACAATACGTAGTGCTTAATGAGAAGCTAATTTGTTAGGTGACCATTCACCTGAAGGACAACAATGAAAAAAAGAGTTGAGATCAAGAGTCTCCTGGGCATTTGCTGCAGGTCACGTGCAAAGTGAGGAACTCAAGATTGTGGGTCTCTAGCCTGGATTCTACAAATTGTTTATTCGGGTCTTGCCAGAAAGGACGCCTAAGACTGTGCAGGTGATTGTGAGCGGTCAGCCATGAAGCACACGGAAGGGACGACGCGGGCAAAAGAACGGTCCAGGGGGTGACATCATGAACTATCTTAATTTCATTCCACTTCTTTGGCGTTAATACTTCCTTAAAATGGACGTCGTATGACATATTTACACACTAACAAAAATCGATTTTTTTAAAGAATAAGGAGAAAGAGAAGCGTTCTCTCCCCTGACTTTGCAGTGGACTCAGAAGCATTGCACCCTGGCAAGGTGGAGCACTGGGCTGCAGAACTGAGCAGGGCTCCTGGCCTCCTACAGGTGGGGACAAGGCTGGGACACACGCGTGCTTCCCCTTGCAGCATGTAGTCCACCAGTAACTGACACCTTGAGGTGTTCTGGGACTCCATAACATCTGGAAAAAGAAATACAAATCGCTCTCCTTTCTGAGACTCCTCATCTCTGTGTCCGCCCCAGCAGGTGACCTCTGGAGGCCTGTCTCAGCTAACTTGGGTCCCCTGGGGGGCGTCATCGCTTTGCATACTTGTTACCAGGCACCTGGTACCGTGGATTTACTTGAGCTTCTTGTCTTTCACCTAGAAAGAATGAACAGGTGAGCTGCCACCAGCTTTCCCGCATGATCAAGGTTTATTGACAAGGTCTACAGGTGGAGATGGAGAGGGTCTGCGCAACGCTGAGCTCCACTTAGCTGAATAAAGGCCTCGTCTGAGTTTTTCAAGATTCTGAGGCGGGAAGGAGGAATTACGACTTAGTCCTTATACAGTGGCAGGGGAAAGGTAGGGCCAGGGTGTACAGTGCAGGCGCGAGCGGATTTCAAGATGGTTTCCACAGTGAAGGCTTCTGGGACTTGCAGATGGGGTGTTGCGCCTGTGTGTTTCTCGCCCTCGTTGGTTCTAATTTCCTGGTCCTGGCTGTAGCCCTCTGGCCAAAGCTGGGCTTTCTGTGCATGTCACTGCAACTGGTTTCACCTGGTTACTTCAGGAAAACCACTGTGAGGCAGTTGACATGATCATTTGAGTGACTTATCTCGGTGTCCCAGGGTGCGGTTAACTGTTGGTTCTTCCATCCTTCACCACCTGTCTGCAGGGTCAGTTGACTGTTTACTGAAAGTCCTCTTGGCTCCCTGTCTCAGGCTCCGTGTGTGGCTGACAGTCCAGGACTCCACCAGGGCCAGGCGTGGATGGAGGGGAATGTCACCGGGGAGGAGGAAGAGGGAGCCCTCCTCTGGAAACCCAGTGGGGACAAAGAGGGGGCTGTTTGCTCTAGGACTACGACTCCACTGCTGGGGCCACTGACCTAGCTCTGCGGCGGGGGCTGACCTCTAAGGGTGCGTCTCTTACTGCCCGCCTCCCTCCCCACATTATCTCTTCACCTGCTCTGAGAGCGGGGCAGGAGGAAGGAGGCATCACGGGGAAGACCGCGGCGACCATTGGGAGCAGGCCGGACAATCACCCGGGGAGCACTCTGGGCAGTGGTGGGGTGCTCCAGAGAGGCGGGCACCGCTCACGCCAGGCCACCACTGCCTCTGCTTCTCCACCTGCCAGCGCCCATCAGGAGAGCAACATGTGGCACTGGAATGGAGCACTTCTCAGGGAGTTCGCTTTTCTCTGCTCTAAACCCTGTGGAGGTGTTCTAATGTCTTTATTCTCCTTCCTCCCTTCTCTGTGTTATGACAAGCCTACGAAATGAGAGAAGAACATCGTTAACAAGCATCAGAACAGTTAGTTTCAAGTTCAGGGCTCCCATTTTCTCTCAGTTCTCTCCTCTGGAGAGATTTCCATAGCATGGGACACTGACATTTAATGTGTGGGTCTTTACCTCCTGGAGAATCTTGTGGATGTTAAAAACTACTACCTCCCAGAAAAAAAAAATACATACCCGTACAATACGTGGTAGAAGATTTCAAGACACCACACCTGTTGCAGTCCAGTCAGTTCCAACTTACAGGACAGGACAGAGCAGAGCTGACCCCTAGAGTTTCCAAGGAGCACCTGGTGGATTCAAATCGCTGACCTTTTCCTTAGCAGCTGTAGCTCTTAGTAGCTACACCACCAGGGTTTCCATAAAACTTCCAAAGTGTGAAGTCAGAGGTGTCAGACTTTGCCTTCACTAATTGTCAGCTACCTGTACCAGTTGCCGTGGAGTAGATGTCAACTCACGGTGACGCCACGTGTCCTCAGGACTATGCTTCATAGAGATTTCAGGGGCTGATTTTTCAGAAGTAGATCATCAGACTTCTTTCTGGGGCACCTTTGTGTGGACGGGAACCTCTCACCTTGTCCGTATGAGCCAAGCAAGTTAGTATCTGTTTGTGCCACCCAGGGATTCCTCAGTCCATTGCTACTGTTGTTGCTAGGTGCCATTTGTCGGTTCCGGCTCCATAGCGGCTGCGTGTAAAACAGAACAAAACACTGCCCAGACCTCTGCCGTACCCACAATTGTTTTAAGGCTTACGCCCATTGTTGCAACCACTGTGTCAATCCATCTCAAGGGTCTTCCTCTTTTTCACTGACCCTCCAGTCTACCAAGAATGACCTCCTTCTCCAGGGACTGATCCTTCCTGACCACATGTCCAAAGTATGTAAGACATAGTCTCACTATCTGTCATGGATCAAATTGTGTCCCCGCAAAAATATGTGTAGCCATGTGGCTGGGCCATGATTCCCAGAATCCTGTGACTGTTCTCCATTTGGTGTTTTTCCTGTGCTGTATGTTAAAGGGTTAGGGTGGGGCTGTAAATCCCTTCATAGGATCACCTCCCTGCTCCACTGTAAAGGAAGTTTCCCTGGAGTATCGCTTGCCCCACCCTTAATCCTTTCATCCTATGAGAGATAAAAGGACGGAGAAGCAGGCAGAGAATTGGGAACCTCGTACCATCAAGAAAGCAGCACGGGGAGAAGAGCACATCCTTCAGATCCAAGGTTCCTGCACCAAGATGCTCCCTGGACAAAGACTGATGCAATACCAGACTTACTTCCAGAGCCAACAAGGGGAAAGCCTTCCCCCGGAGTGGACACCCAGACTGTGCAACAATAAACCTTCCTTTGTGAAAGCCACCCACTGTGGTACTTCTGTTAGAGCAGCCCTAGCTGACTAAAACACTATCCTTGCTTCCAAGAAGCACTCTGGTTGTACTTCTTCCAAAAAGATCTCTCAGTTCTTTTGGTGGTCCATGGCACATTCAGTATTCTTCTGCAACACCACGATTCAAAGGAATCAATTCTTTTTCCATCTTCCTTATTCACTGTCCGGCTTTCACACGCATGTGATGCCACTGAAAACACCACAGCTTGGGTCAAGTTCACTGTTCTAGTCAGCTAGGGTTGCTTTAACAGAAATACCACAGAGTGGATGGCTTCAATAAAGGAAAGTTTATTCTTACATAATCTGGTAGGCTGCAAGTCCATATTCAGGGTGTCCGCTCCAGGGGAAGGCTTTCTCCTTGTCAGCTCTGGAGGAAAGTCTGGTATTGCATCAGTCTTTGTCCAGGGAGCATCTTGGTGCAGGAACCTTGGATCTGAAGGACGCACTCTTCTCCCCATGCTGCTTTCTTGATGGTACGAGGTTCCCAATTCTCTGCCTGCTTCTCTGTCCTTTTATCTCTCGTAGGATGAAAGGATTAAGGGTGGGGCAAGCGATACTCCAGGGAAACTCCCTTTACAGTGGAGCAGGGAGGTGATCTTATAAAGGGATTTACAGCCACCCTAATTCTTTAACATACAGCTTAGGAAAACCACAAAATGGAAGACAATCACAAGATACTGGGACTCATGGCCCAGCCACAAGGTTACACATATTTTTGGGGGGACATAATTCAATCCATGATATTCCACCCTTTGTCACCCCAAAAATCACATCATAGAGACATGTAACACATTTATCTCATCACAGCAAAATTATTTCCATCCCATATGACAGAAGTTGTAAATCAGTTTCAAGTCCAAAATATAAAACTCTTACACATCCGTGAAACCTAGAAGGTAAGCTGTCTGCTTCTAAAGGTACAGTGGCAGAAAAGCCACAAGTTAGACATTGCATTACAAATGGGAGAAACTGCGGGGAAAGTAGGCATTAACAGGCAACAGGCAAGTCAGCAGAACTCATTACATTAGCCCTCAAAACTTTATACTCTGACACTTTCTGAGACATTCTACACAATGGCCCTGCCCTCCAGACTCTAGGTATTGGCCACACTCTCTGGATTTTGAGTGGAAATCTCCAGCCCCGTGGTACAACTCTGTCTTCAAGGCCCACTTGGACAGGAATTCTGCCCCATCAGCTTCAGGAGCACCATAAGCCCTACTGAGTGGCAGTTCCACCCTTATGAACACAGGACACCATGGTTCCGCCCTTTCAAACCCCTGAGGTCATGGCCATACCTTTGGAGATTGAGGCAGCTCAGCTTCTGACGCTGTTTGTCTTTTCAGCTTTTGCTTCCTGTGGCCACATGGCCTGGGCCTCAGGCCCACATCTGCCCTGCCAGACAAGTGTTCCACAGCTCTGTAGCTCCACTGATTTAAGTGCCCAGAGGCACCCCACTCTTAACTAGAAAGCGTCTTGCCCAAAGACACTCAGCTCTCTCACTCTGTGTATCAGCAAGGCCAGCTCCACCGATTTAAGTGCCCAGAGGCATCCTGTTCCACGAGGAAAACTGTGCACAGGCACTCAGCTCTCTCGCTCCATGGGTTGGCTCCAGCGCTGCCACTAGTCCTCTGTTGTTTCTCACCATCTGCACCTTCTTTGTTCCTTCTGAATCTTCTATCCATTCGCAGTTTCAAAATGGCTCCCACATTTTAGGTATTTGCTAGAGCAGCACCCCACTCTCATGGTACCAAATTCTGTTTTAGTCAGCTAGGGCTGCTCTAACAGAAATACCACAGAGTGGATGGCTTTGACAAAGGAATGTTTTTTCTTATATAGTTCAGTAGGCTACAAGTCCATGTTCAGGGTGTCTGCTCCAGAGGAAGGCTTTCCCCTTGTCAGCTCTAGAGGAAAGTCCAGTATTGCATCAGTCTTTGTCCAGGGAGCATCTTGGCTCAGGAACCTCGGGTCTGAAGGACGGGCTCTTCTCCCTGTGCTGCTTTCTTGATGGTAGGAGGTTCCCAATTCTCTGCCTGCTTCTCTGTCCTTTTGCCTCTTGCAGAATGAAAGAATTAAGGGTGGGGCAAGCCATACTCCAGGGAAACTCCCTTTACAGTGGAGCAGGGAGGTGATCCTATGAAGGGATTTACAGTTCCACCCTAATCCTTTAACATACAGCATGCCTTTAACATAACACAAAATGGAGGACAGTCACAAGATGCTGGGAATCATGGCCCAGCAACATGCCTACACATATTTTTGGGGGGACACAATTCAATCCATGACATGCACCTTGGTCTTCAAGGTGACATCTTTACTTTCCAGAACTTTAAAGAGGTCATTTGCAGCAGATTTCCCCAACCCAATGCCTCTCTTGATTTCTTGACTGCTGCTCTTATGGGTGTCGATTGTAGTACCAAGTAAAATGAAATCCTTGACCACCTCAATCCTTTCTTCATTTATAATGATGTTGCTTACTGGTCCAGTTGTGAGGATTTTCGTTTTCTTGATGTTGACTTGCAATCCACACTGAAGGCTATAGTCTTTCATCTTCCTCAGTAAGTGTTTCAAATCCTCTTCACTTCCAACAAGCAGGTTGTTAATAAGTCTTCCTCCAATCCTGATGCCTCTTTCTTCTGCATATGGTCCAGCATCTTGGATTATCTGCTCAGCATGAGATTGAAAAGGTACAGTGAAAGGATACAACCCTGGCGCACACCTTTCCTGACTTTAAGTCATGCCATTGATACTGAAGGGGCAAGAGGGTGGGAAGAGAGACTATGAGAAAACTTTGATTAAACTTGATTGATTTTAGTGTTTTCTTTGATTTACAGAAATTCTCTTTTGAAAAATCCAGTCCTAACATGGCTATGGGGCACGTGAAAACTGTCTATCATTTTTATCTTCCCAGTCGGCCCAGGGATTAAGAGCTCAGCTGCTAACCAAAAGTCCATAGTCTGAATTTACCAGTCATTCCTGAGAAACTCTGTGAGGCAGTTCCATTCTCACTATGGGTGAGAATCAACTCAACAGCAGTGGGGTTTTTGTTTGGTTTAGTTCGGTCCTTGCAGTGTGATAGATCACTTCTATATTACCTCTTTACCAAAATCTTGTAACTCCCTGTCACGAGCACCCAGGGAGTGTTGGAGCTGCAAGAGTGAAATACAGAACTACAAGGCTTGTGTCAGTAATAAGCTTTATTTAATCAAATCACATACTCACAATTAAGTGGGGGGGGGGGTCCTAGCACCAGGACACAAAAGCAGTCTTATTTATATTATTTATGGACTCGTACCTACATTGACATTAGTTAAGAACTCTCATCTACTGCCAGGTCCCACAGGGACTGCACGTGGTTGACCTGTTAGTCATGTAGTACGCCATCACTCACTCTCCTAAAAGCAGGCTTCACTCTAAGGAATTTAGGGGCTGACTGTGCTCTCCCCATTCAGATATCAGGAGAGTCTGGAGTAAAATTCTATAATGACAGGGTGTCTTGAAGGTGAAGTCATCAGGGACAGCACCGAAGGCTCAGGTACCAACAGTCACAGTCACTTCAACCAGGCCTTCAGACGTCAGGAGAGTCCAGAGTAGGATTTTGTGATAAAGAGGATTCTCAGCTGTGGAACTGGCAAGGAGAGCCTCCTCCGCAGAGAAGGCTCAGACACCAATGGAAAACAGTCACACCCACTCAAAGCAGGCCTTTGAAGAAGGGGCAGACAAGGTCCCAGGATCAGGTCAGAGCACAGCAGCAGACGGGTGGACATAGACTCCCAGAGGGAGACTCCACACCCCAAATCCAGAGTGCCAGATGTTTATACAAGTTGTCCACTTGAGTCTAGTCTCTATCATCCAGTCCGTAAGACTTATCTTCTGGTACCTTCAGTTGTTGACTTCTTTCCGATTGATTACTGTCTTTATCATCTCTCTGACTAGCTGCTGCCCTGTCCGTCAGGCAGTTGTTTTTCTTACTTTCGCTTCTTCACCATGACTTTACATTTTCTCACTGTCTTACTTGGCTCAAGCACAACCATTCTGTGTTTTAATAGTTTAGCCAAGTGATCATTTAGCCAATTATTAACTTATGTTTATGACAAGACTCCACTTTACTATATATTCTATTTTAACATACATATCCTCATTTCACTCCCACCCACCCAACCAAAGTCCATGAAACACTATTAAAAGGAATGTTCAATTTTGCTGTCCTGCAGGCTTATGGAAACCCTGGTGTCATAGTGGTTAAGTGCCACATCTGCTAACCAAAACATTTGCAGTTTGAATCCACCAGATGCTCCTTGGAAACTCCATGGAGCAGTTCTACTCTGTCCTATAGAGTCACTGTGACTCGGAATCAATTTGCTGGCAGTGGGTTTTGTTTTGTTTTTTGTTTGTTTGTTTGCTAGGCTTAAAATGATCCATCCCAGAACTGGAAAGGAGACAATGTCACCACTACCTAGGAAGAAGAGCCAAGAGAACAGCACAGCCTTTGACGTGTAATCCTTGTGCTGAGGTCTTAGAACCAAGAGACCAAAAGAGAGACAGAGAGCCATAACACTGAAGATGTCAAGAAGCAGGGGCAAGAGACCATGCAGTGGGCTTCCTGGCCCGCAGGGTGCTTCGGGCAGGAGGCCTGCTTGGGGAGCGTGGTCTCTGCAGATACTCAGTAGAGCTGCGTTTGCTAGCTCACAGAGCTAGAGCTGAGTACCTTCAGGCTGAGGCTTGCTGGAGGAGTGGGGTCCCTCCCAACATTTATTGACAGAACTAGAGGAGCTTTGTAATGTTTGCTGGAGCAGGACAGAGATGAAGGGACTGGACAGAGGTGTGCCTGCAGGCATAGCTGGGAAGAGGCTGTCCTGAGTGTTCCTGAACCTGAATTGTAGCCTGTTACTTCCCTAATAAACCCCATAATTGTGATGATTGTCTGTCCTGAGTCGGATCTGACTCAATGGCACTTGGCTTAGCTGGTCCGTCATGGATCAAATTGTGTTTCCCCCAAAACTGGGTGTGGTGTTCAGCTGGGCCATGATTCCTGGGATTTTGTGATATTCCTCCATGTTGTAAATCCTGCCTCTGTCCTGTCCATAGAGGGGACAGGTGCCACGGTGCTGGTGGGGCAGGCGGTGGGGCAGAACTCTGTGGGTGAGACTGTTCATGCTTAGAGGCAGGACTCAGTGTGTAAGACTGTCCATGCTTTGAGGCAGTCTCTAGAGACGTGAAGGAAAGAAGCTGGCAGAGAGAGTTGGGGTCCTCATACCATCAAGAAAGAAAGCAGCGCTGGGAGCTGAGAAAATCCTTTCAAAAGGACCAGGGTCCCTGCATCTCTGAAGCTTCCAGTTCACGGAAAAATTGACAACAAGGACCTTCCTCCAGAGCCAGCAAAGAAAGCCTTCCCTGGGAGCCGACAACTTGAATTTGGACTTTCAGGTTACTGGACTGTGATAAATATATTTTTTTAATTCATCCATTTGTGGTATCTCTGTTACAGCAGGACTAGATGACCAGGACACTGTGAGCTCTCTGTGGCCATTACAGTGAATTATCAAATGCAGCAGAGCAGAGAGGGCTGTGGGAGGGGCCGTTGGTATCAGAATCAGTAAAGGTGGTAGAGAGAGGAGGCATGTCTGACCTCTTCTTCATAGGAATCAGGGTTGGGCTCGTGATCTTGATTCTGCCCCCTGTGAAGTTAGAGGAGGTTACATGTCACCTCATGTCATTTTTACAGTCTTTTAAAGACCGGGCTTTATTAATCTTGTAGAACCTATGAATCAGGACCTTCTGGCCCCATGTCTTACTAACACCACTATAACAGAAATGCCACAAGTAGGTGGCTTGCGCAAACAAATTGAGTTTCTCACAGTTTAGGAGACTAGAAGTGTGAAGTGATGGCATCAACTATAGAGAAAGCCTCTATCTGCTCTGGAGAAACATTTTTGTCTCTTTCAGTTTCTCTCAGTTCCTGGTGATCTTCACGTGATGCCCCTCTTTCTCCATCTGCGATCACCTCTCCGTATCTAAGCTGCATCTCAGAAATGATCAGCTTCAAACAACCCCATACTGACATGGCCTCATTGACGTAAGAAAGATATCCCAAATGCCATTATATCAACAAGGGATTAGGATTTATAACACATATTTTGAGGGGACACAATTCAATCCATAGCACCCCCTCATAACATTCTTACAGGTTCCTGACTTGGGTGGGGGAGAAAAGCAAGGAGACAAATCTGATGTCAAGTTTTTCTCATCCTTTTAAGATTAACCCAGTGTCCTTGAGTCGATTCCAACTCATAGCAGCCCTATAGGGCAGAGTAGAACTACTCCATAGAGTTTTCAAGGAGCACCTGGCAGATTCACACTGCTGACCTTTCGGTTGGCAGAGGTAGCACTTAACCACTATGCCACCAGAGAATCCTTTAATATGTTAATGGGACAAAACACAAGCCCCCAAATACAGAAATGCTTGAATTTGTGAATGTTTTCCTGTGTATATTCTCAACAGCAACAACAAAACAAATTTATATATATGTCATATATACATATACAGTCATCTTAAAAAAAATAATACATGACCCTGAAGTATAACTCACAAAATTAAATAAATACAAAGCTTGCCTGTGATGACTTAGAATTCTTCATGGTTTTTAGCTTGCACTTCCAATGATGAAATACATACAAATTCAATTCTCAGTACTGTCAATTAAAATATTTTTCTTTAAAAATATTTGAAGACCTTAATTCAGCTATGTTTTCTAGCTCTAGACTCTGAAGCTTTATTATTCAAGGTATAAGTTTATCTCTTAGGAATGTAGGATATTTTCACAGGAAAAAAGAAAAGAAGCAAAGACTGACGCATTAGGAAACAAGAGGAGGAGATTCGGGGCCTGTGCTGACTGACCCTGCAAGCAACCTCAAAAATTGCTGTCTGGTACCACAAAGACTCACTGACTCCAATGGACACATATTTTTTGGATTCATATGAGCTAATACTACCTTAACACCCCATCCATAACTTAGCACGCTACCCCTAACTTAATTTTCACCATGTTGCTTACAAGTCAAAATTCACTTACTTTAAAACAATCTTTTCAGAGCTCTGGGTGGTAAGCCCTGGGTGTAAGCTGTCCCAAGGAAATGATAGTGCCATGTTACAAGGGAAAGAAGAAAGAAAGGGAAGAGGTGCTTTGAAGTGTTAAATCTTACAATACTTTGAACAGGTGATGGACGTCTCAACCAAATCATCTGAAGCCATCATAGCATCTGAAGGAGTTCCCAACCACGTTCCACGAAAATGCTCTGCAGAACCCTCCCCTATGTGCTGATACACAAGGTTCAACAATTAATTGTTCTAAGTGCTCCGTACCTCATTGCTGAATATCACTACAGTCACCTTTGAAGTCCTCCCCTTGGGAAGCTGTGCACTGACACCAGCACCCAGTCACCCTTCAGAGCAATTTTGGAACTCTTTCTGGAATGGCCATTGTGCACAGTGGCAAGTTTGCAAACTTAATTGTGTATTGTCTGTGAGGGAATTTTTAGATGGTAAACAAATAAATGTATTGGAATACCCTCTCTACTCACCTGATCTGGTCTTTAAAAGAAGGTCTCCATTTAATTATAAGGGTTTTCATTTTTTCCAAAAGTTTCCCTAGGGCTATGACTTTAGGCTAATTTCTGCCCTTCCCTCTACTTCTTTCTGAAGGGCAAAGATTATTAATTTTCCTTTTACTGTTTTGGAATTTTTACTTTCTCCTCAAGATAAAGTTTTCCCTTTAACTAAGGGCTGCAAAGAGATTTTTCCGACTAGTGACGGTATGTCCGGGTCTATTTGAAATTTGGCTTGTCAACCTTAGATTAGCTCAAACAAGACTCCAACTTCTTAAACAAGTTTCAAACGACAAGACATAAGACACGTAACCATGCAAAGACTGTTTTACAAAATCAGACATTATGTAAGACAATCCTGAGGAAAAGAAAACAAATAATTCTGAGGTTGAATTGGCCAAAATGCGTAGCCCAAAGCCAAACATTAAGCACTCAGTCTACAGGAATCAGATACTTTTTCACCAAAAATTATAAACTGGGGTCCCTACAATAGCTTGTGTAAGTACAATGCCAAATCCTCACAATCCAAACGCAAAAGCACCCCACAGTCAGCGGGTGCTGCTCTAACAGAAATACCACGAGGTAAATGGCTTTAGCAAAGAGAAGTTTATTTTCACACAGTCCAGTAGGTTACAAGTCTGCATTTGGGGTGTCGTTGCATCAGCCTTTGTTCAGGGAACTTCTTGGTAAAGGAACTTCAGGTCTGAAGGACGTGCTTTCCTCCCGGTGCGGCTTTCTTGATGGTATGAGGTTCCCAGTTGTCTGCTTGCTTCCCTTTTTTTCTATCTCTTGTAGGATGAAAGGATAAACGGTGGTGCAAACCATAATCCAAGGAAACTCCCTTTACAGCTGAGCAGGGAGGTGATTTTATGAAGGAATTTCCAGTCCCACCCTAATCCTCTCTAACATAATCCACTCTGTTAGCCACAGAGATTAGGATTTACAGCATCAGAAAATCACAAAATGGAATGTGACCACAGAATACAGGGAATCCTGGCCCAGCCAAATGAGTACACATATTTTAGGGAGGACACAAGGCAATCCATGACAGGAAGTCACAAAAATAGAGCTGCAACACTGAAAAGAGGTAAAGAGAAACATCAACCTGTAAAAAGACAACATTAAAACAAAGAAGAGGGACTTAAAAATGTAGTCACTTAACTTTCATTGGGAGAGGCAGTAAAGTCAGTATCAAGAAACAAAAGAGTGGTTTAAAGTTAGCAAACCAGAGCTAAATATTAAGATAACTACAAAGGAAACTAACAATCCTGCTCATCAAAATAAACAATAAGAAAAACATAAAGACTCAGCAAATACAAAATCAACAATGAAAAAGATGAACAGAAGATTTATAAGGAAAAATGAGTCAGCAAAGAACATTAAGCGGAAGAAACTATTAACAATGTTGAGGGGACTCTGTCCCTGAAATTCAGGGATATCACTGAGACAATGAACAAAGAAGACAGAACTGATGCCCTTGAGTTGTGGTGGGGGAGAAGAATGTTGAATGTACTATGGACCGCGAAAAGAACCAAGAGATCTGTTCTGGAAGAAGGACAACCAAAGTGCTCCCTGGAAGCAGGGATGGCAAGACTGCATCTTACTTTGCACACATTGTCAGGAAAGATCAGTCCCTGGAGAAGGCCATCATGCTTGCTAGAGACAGCAAAAAAGAGGAAGACCCTAAAGAGATGGATTGATACAGTGGCTGCAACAGCGGGCTTGAGCAGAGACGGTTGTGGACACTGCCCAAGGCCAGGCAGTGTTGGGTTCTGTTGTTCACTGGGCCACCGTGAGTCAGAAGCAACCTGACGGCACCTAACAACAAAGAGGTGTTTTGCAGGAGACTTGCCCAATGCCACATGTCATTTAATTTCTTGACTGTTACTTTCATGGCATTGTGGTTCCAAGTGACACATGATACACAGTTCTGTGTATCATGACGTTGCTTACTGGTCTCCTTGGGGTTGTGGAGAAGACTCAGTATGACCTGCATATAAAGTGCTGAGCACAGTGCCTGGAGTGTTGTGTGCACCCAAGAAATATTAACTATGTACTTTTTTTATCATGACAGAAATCACTGGTTTGTTCCCAGTGTTTTAGTTCTACACTTCCCAGCACCCCCTTTTGAAGCTGGAATGGCCATGTGACTTGTTTTGGCTAAAGAAACATGAGGTGATGTTTGTCACTTTCACGAAGTGTTTTTTTTTTCCATTTTATTTAAAAAAAATTTTTTTTATTGTACTTTAGATGAAGGGTTACAGAACACACTAGTTTCCCATTAAACAGTACACACAGTTTCATGACACTGGTTACCAACCCCACAACATGTCAGCACCCCCCTTTCTCGACCTCGGCATGCCTATCACCAGCTTTCCTGTCCCCTCCTGCCTTCCAGCCCTGGCCTCTGGGCTGGTGTGCCCCTCGTGTTTCATGGGCCGGCCCAATCCTCGGCTGAAGGGTGCACCTCAGCAGTGACTTCATGACGGAGCCGCAGGAGTTCCCACGGGGGTACTCTCAGGGTTTCTCCAGGCTGTCAGGCCACCAAGCCCGGCCTTTCTGAGTTGGAATTTTGTTCTCCGCTTTTCTCCAGCTCCGCCCAGGACCCTCTGCTGTGACCCCCGTCAGATGAGTCAGGGGCTGTAGCTGGGCACCACCCAGTCACACTGGACTCAGTCTGACAGAGTCTGCTGTAGATGTGGTCCCCCTGTCCTGGGGACGAATCTTCCCCTGTATCTTGAGTCTCCTCCACTCTTCCTTACTCCCGAAGGGGTGAGAGCCGTGGCACAGCCTGGATGGCGGCTCACAGCTCAGGAAGTTCTGAGACGACTGTGCAGTGGCAGCAGACCACATGCTGAGATGAAGTGTTCACAAGCCCAGGTGCCCGAGTCACCATGTGTCTCTCTGCTAAGTCACGCTAGACACACACTCTTCTGTGAGGCCCGGTAAGCTTCAGGGGTTGTTGGCACGGGGACTAACCGAAGCCACACTGGCTTAGGGATTGTTTGTATGCAATCTAGCCTAACTAACCTATATATACTTGAGGGGTTGTTTGTTATTGCAGTGTAACATAACCCAGAGTTCAGGAGTTTTGGCACACAAGTCAAATCCTCCCTGTTACTTGTTGCTGAAAGTAAATTTTAATGGAACACAGTCATGTTCACCATCCATGTACTGTCCACAGCTGCTCTTACAGTACCATGGCAGAGCTGAGCAGTGGCAGCAGAGACCTATGGCCCACAGAACTACATACATCTACGGTCTGGCTCTTTACCGAGTTTGCTGACCTCTGACTTGGCCTATTCTGACTCACCAATCAAAATACATAAAGTGAGAAAAGACAAACAACACACCGTTTACAAAATAGGATTCCATACTGGCTGTACGACCTCGTGCAAGTTACTGAAATAGTTCAGTAGCCTTTTGGTCAGCTCATGTGGAAATGAGGATGCTAACAGTATCTCCCTTATAAGGTTGGTGTAAGAATTAAACAAGTTCTCGCAATTAGAACACTCAGAACCGAGAGCAGACAAATACCAGAGGCTGGGACAGCGAACACTGGGACCAGCCAGAAGTAAAGGCAAGGATATGAGCCCATGGAAATAAAATCACTCAACCAAGAACCTAGTATACCGTAAGCATTCCATAAAGTCCTGCAAGTTTTACTCCAATTAAATAAAAATATATTTCAGCAGATATAGAAGAATAAAAGCAAAAGTAGTGTCTCTTTTAAAATATTAAAAAAAGGAAAACTGGAGTGTTTTCTTACCTTCTTTATACTATTCTGTGTTTTTATATTTCTCTACAATGTACATACACTGATTCTTTTATCAAGAAAAAATCAATTTTTTAAAAAAAATGCTGAACATTTTGATATTTCTCACTTTTCACAAAACGTCTTTTGTTGACATTCTACAAATGATACCATCTAATAATGTGCCAATATTTTCTTCTTGTGAAGACAGCTTATACATCTGTTAAAAAAAAAAAAAATGACATAGTGATATAATTATCTAATTGTACACTATTAAATTTCATTACACAAAAATACAAGTGAGATTATCATTCAGTTATTGGGTTAATGGTCAAAAAATCACAAATGCGATTAAGATACGCAAATTAGATGGCAATGTATCACCTAAGTAAAAAAAAATCCCCTTAAAATCAGTTACAGGAATAACTTTCAACACAGAACCAAATTTGTACCAATCTAAAAAATAAAAACATCTGGACATTAACTTCATAGTACATTTCTTTATTTTACATCTTAATTGCACTATGTAACCCAGGTGGTATAGTAGGCCAGTGCTGCGTCTGCTCACCAGAAGGTCGGCAGTTCCAGTCTACCAGGTGCTCCTTGGAAGCTCTATGGGGCACTTCTGCTCGGTCCTCTGGGGCCACTGAGTTGGAACCGACTCAACAGCACTGAATTGGGTTTGGCTTATGTAAGCTCCACAGCCCCAGGACGCAGCAGTTCAGAGGGAACGCCGCTGAGCACAAGGTCATCGGTCCAAACCCACCAGCTGCTCCTTGGAAACCCTACGGGTCAGTTCTGATCTCTCCTATGGCGTTACTACGAGTCAGAATCAACTTGACAGTGATGGCTATGAAAGCTTTGGCTGCTAAGTAAAAGTAGGCAGTTGGAATCTACCTGCTGTTCTGCTGGGTGCTACAGGGTCGCTAGGAGTCAGAATCCACTTGAGGGCAACAGACTTGTCTTTGGATTTAAGCTTGGTATCATCCACTCCTCCTTACAGTGACGAATCCTTTTGTGAACTAATTTTCTAGCTAAGTTTCATATCAACGTGCACCTTCCAGTTCTCTGCATCTATAATTACTTTTCAGATTAATTTTGTTGTTGTTGTTGTTAACATTAACCTTTTGTAGTTTAAAAACAGCTGCCTTGAGATCAGTAAACAGCATGGACATTATCCACCATCTCTGAACCCTCAGAGATCAATAAACAGCATGAACATCACTCCTCCTCTCTCATACTCTTCCTGAAGGTACAGTTGCACCAACCTTTCTGACTTCGGTAAGATCTGTTATCTCAGGGAGACTCTCCAGAGGGACCTGGCGACCTTCTACTTGAGCTACTAAGTACTGCTGGTCCACTCGCTCTTCTCCATCTTCAGTGTAAACAATCAGCAGTGAAGTGTCATTCGCCGAGGTACCAAATTTCTTCAAAGCCTCTGAAATCTACCAGGAAAAAAAAGGCGACATCTTATTTAGTATTTTCTCTCTAAAACATGTCTCCCATCTGTCCTCTTCAGCCTCCAGCCAGTACCTCGGCCAGGTTCTTTTCACAGCTAACATTGCTGCCTATAGGTTTTCCCTTCAACAATCCATTTCTGGCACAGACCACCTACAGTCTCTGACGGACTCGCTGTTCCAGAGCTGGCCAGCAGACTTGTGGGCACGGCACTCCTACCTGCCTCCCTCTGGCCCCAGGTGACCCTCCAGACATGCACTCCTGCCTTCTAGCCAGACCAGACTGTAGAAGGTCTCTGGACATTTCGCACTTTTTTGTGTGTGCTCACACTAGCTGGTGAACTCATCCTCCAGGGTGCAGTTCAGATGCCACTCCCTACCGCCCTCTGCTGTCTACAGCACGAAGTGTCCCTCACCACTGCTCCACAGCTTTGAATCAAAGTCCCATTAAATGATTTATTTAGTACATTTCAGCTTCCATCCTACACGTCTGCCTCTTAAGAACACAGTTGTTCCTTCTGCTCCAGAACGGTGACTGGGACAGGCACACACACAAATGTTTGTAGAATATTCTGAGTTATTTTAAATGATATTAAAGAAGCAGTAAACACTTCGTACATCTCATTCCAGGTACATGTGAATCCAATTAGTAAGCTAACTATACTGTATAAAGTTTTCAGTTATCTGTATAAGTGCAAGTATACAATCCAAGTCAATTTTGCATGCCCATCTCTCACAACTGTCTTCTCTCCCCACCCTGTGACATCACACTCCTCCTTTCCTTTCTTTACTTCTAGTATCCCTAATGAGCACCTGTCCCCTCCTCTCCCCTCTGGAAAGAAACCAGTAGAACAGCCTTTGACTTCTCTCTTGATATAGGTACCAGGTTGTGTTTTTATGATTATTAATAGCTGTACTATCACAACCTTCTCAGAAAAATTTCAGTCCCCTACCATGTGCTGCGGCCCTGATGGTAGAGCAGGGAGGAGCTCAGCCTCAACCCAAAGGTCAGCAGCAGAGTCAACCAGCTGCTCCTTGGAAACTCCCCATATCGGGCCAGGCCGCTCTGCTCTAGCTGACAGGGTCGCCAGGGGTCAGAAATGACTCACCGTCAACAACTGTGGTGTGTCTTTAGCTCAGTAACCTCCAGTGAGAAAATATTACTATCAGTCATCTCAAACCACTAACTTGCTAGGCACTAGCTGTGTGAGTGAGCAAGAATTGATGGCTGTTCTAGATACCAGCAGAAGTCCAGTGTGTTGAAAAGACATGGGTTCCACCCTCAAGGAGTTTCAGAGAGAGTGAGAGATGTATACAACAAAATACACATTCCTAATGCTCCATCTGGTAGTGTAGTGGCTAAGTGCTGCATCTGCTAACCAAAGGGTCAGCAGTTCAAGTCTGCCAAGCGCTCCTTGGACATTCTATAGGGCAGTTCTAGTCTGACTTGTAGGGTCTCTATGAGTCAGAATCAACTCGAGCATTGGGTTTTTTAATGCTTCATCATGTAGACTTCTGACAGACTCTCAAGCAAAAACATTGGAGAGCTCTTCCTGACCCTATATAATTATAAGGACAAAACTGTTCTCACTTAATTTAGCTAAGCTTTTGTTTCTTCATACATAAAAGGACTTCCAAGTTCCTTTGTCCAGTAAGAGGCTGAGCTAAACCACAGGCCCTGTTCTCTTTACTAGTATTTTGGTTTATTGCTAATAGCAGGTTCACAAGAATTTAGTCTCTAACCCAGCAACCAATAAAACCATGTTATTTTGACAAGAGAAAACAGGTAAGTAGATTCCTTATTACATTGTTATTTGGAGAAAGGTTGAAAATAATTTCAGTAGATAAAGTTCTTGTCTTCATTTTTCCCAGCTTGTAAAGGTGAACTGCTTTGTTTGCTGCTACGAGTATCTGAAATGGATCAACAACCTACCAAAAAGAAAGACAAAAATTACAACAGAGAAGCCGGGTCATTCGGAAGGGGAAAGCCCCACCACAGATCACGCCAGCGTCCGGCTGTCTTACTGTGTCATAACTCCTGGGCACTATGCCTGGGTATTTCAGGAAATCACAGATTTTTAAAGGCGCAAGGAACTTATACGTATGAGAAAAAAAGCCTCGATACCACTTACTAAGGAGTAGTGCTATAAGCAGGTGCACATCCTAAACATTTTACTCGTATTATTTTAATCTGTGAAACTGCCCTGTGAATCTGCTACCACTCACATGTAGTAAACGGGGAAACCAAGCCACAGAAGGCTAAGGACTGAACTCCAGTTCCACATGTGCTAACCAGGAAGCCTGGGCAGTTCCTCAGTGATTCGCCTGTTAGGTGCAGGTAGCAGAATTACCCTGCAGAGTCACTGTAAAGATTAAGTCACTTAAGAGCCCTTAGCACAATGCAAGCAACACTGTAGGCGCTCCATACAGGCTGCCTGTGACTTGCTCTACGTGTCTCAGCGTGTCAGAGCTGCGATGAAGCCCTGGTCACGTGCTTGTAACCACCACACTTGGCCGCCTTCAGGGACTTTCTATTTCAGGATCCCCAGGCCACCCATGAGAAGATAGAGACTGGGGCATGGGCCTCTATGTCATAGCCAGAGTCATGACGTTTTTTTCATCTTCTCTGGTGGGCCTGGTGCTTGTTAAATTCAAGTCTGGCTGAACCTGACTCCATGGCTTTCACAACTTTTTATCTGAACTTACAACACCAAAAAATGCTAACCTATTATTAAACCCCCCACATGTCACACTCTCACTGTCCCTGTACTTACCATTGTAGGATTTATTAACGCACCACTAATAGCACCTTCCATGGCCTTTTTTCTCAAGTCACCGGCATTGTTTACATCTTTAAATAAGAGAAGGGTCACCCTGCATTCGGGAAATAGATCCAGCTGCTGTGTTAGCTGCATTTCACAAGGAGTACTTTACTGCAAAAAAGCAGAAAGATTGATAGATTTCTTAGTTTTAAAGGATAACATTACCACTCATTAACAAACAAATATCCTTGCTAACGTTTAAGTAAATTAGTCATTCTGGTATGTAGAAAACTCGGTCCTGGACACACAGTGTTATCAGGAGATGCTATCTGCTAACCCTGCTCCCTGAGATCTTCTCCATCCTCGAGGACATTAGCGTTCTCAGGAGATGATGTCTTCCCATGCCCAGGAAAGAGCCAGGAGGCCGGCTGGTCCCAAGGCGCAGACAAGGCTGGGTACGCCGCACGCTGACGGGCAGATTCCCCAAGGCCACCAAGAGCCGATTAGCAGGACTGCGAGGCCACACGTTACTCAGGGCTTCAACGCAGCTTCCCTCCACCTTAGACTTGAGCGTTCTCATCTCACTGCTGTACTTTTATTTTTGCAGCACCAAGACACAAGTATTAAGAAAGAAAGTAAATGCAAAGAGAGTTACCACACTTGACCCGGAGACAATGACTTCACACTTGACAATTAGGCAGAGAGGCGCAATGACTAGATCATTAAGCGATCTTCTTCCCAGCCCTTGTCATAGCTTGAATGAACGGTGCGCTTAGCAGCTGGGCGTCCTCACGAAACTATAAACTAGTAGAGGGACCGAGTCGACAGGTCCTCAGAGCCTGGCCTCATAAGGCGTTCGATAAACACCCCGAAACACACGGTTTCAGCCATCCGGGGTCGGGTCGACGCCTTCCTATTTCTGGGTCACCCGTCACCCGCCTCACTCCCCAAGCCCGCGGGAGCCAGGAAGGCATCACCGCGCCCCTTCCGGTCCGACCCCGAAGCTCTTCCCCCTCGGAAACAAATTCCCCGCCCCCGCCGGAGGCTGGGCCGCCGCGGAGTCCACGCCCCGCCCTTCCCGAGCCGTTTCCGGCCGCGCCGGCCCCTGGCCGCCTTCCCTTTCCGGTCCCGCCGGGCCCCGCGGTGAGGCTCCACGGGAGGCCGGGCGGCCGAAGCGGAGACCCAGCCGCCGTCGGTCTCTCCGCCACGGGGGCCGGAAGAAGCCGGGGCCCGGAAGCCGAGCGCCGATTTCCCGGCTTTGTCCCTAGCTCCCCGCGGGCCGTGGACGAGACGTGCTCCGTTCCCGCCGCTCGAGCACAGCTGCTGCTTCTCGGAGCGGCCAGTGGGGAGGACCTGGAGCCGTGCGCCCTCCGTCGTCTCTGCGGATGCTCGTGAAAGGACGGCGGCGGCAGCTGTGCCTCCTCCGTGTAGCCGCCGTGGACGCGCCGAGCCTGAGGGTGTCAGCCTGGAGGAGGCCCCCAACAGAGAGGAGGGTCTGCGCCGTTCCTTATGCTGGAAAATCTTCACCCGTCAAGAATGGGCTTCATGTTTGCTAACAACCGAAAGCCATATAAGGCGAGTCTGGTTTAAAAATGGGATCCAAGATGAGATGTGGATGTTAGGTTTTTAAAAGCCAGTCGTGTAGTTGGGAGGATGAGACATGTATGGAGCAGAGAGGAATAGTGTGCTGTCACCGAGCAGGGAGAGCAGTGGAAGCTGCATAGAGGTGGGCATGTAAATTTATACGGGAATGTACATTTTCACTCAGTCGTAATAAAAAAAAGAGAGAGAGAGAGAAAGAAGAAGAAGAAAAAAAAAAGTCGTGTATGTCCGTCAAAGGAATTCCAGAACGGCCCTCAGTAGGACTTTCGCGGAGGGTGGCACCCTGGCTGCAGCCTTCCTCTCCCTGTCCAGCCCCTCTACCCAAGCCTGGCGCCCACGGGCATTGCTGGCCTGTCTCCGGCAGCACTCATGGCCCGTGGGCTTCGTTTCTTGCTGCTGCTGGTCTTCAGAATGCTGCCTCCACCCACCAGGGCCTATCAAGACCTCAGGTATTAAGGGACCAATCCATACTTAAAATGTCACCTCTGTCCAGTTCCACGCTTCCATATCTCTTCGATGGCATTTGTCCTCGTCTTGTAGTGTTAATTTTTGCACCTCCCTTGCCAAGTGATGACTGTCTTTCTCATCTGGGTACCTTGTCAGGTGCTTTAGGCCTTACCAACAAGTGCCTAACTCGTGGGAAGAGGGGTGCTCCCAGGCGCCTTCTTTCATCCTCAGCCTTCTCCTAGGACTGCATGCCTGCAGCGGGGTGGTCACACTCTCTCCTGCCACTGTGTGGGCAGTGTGCTGATGACTGCCACCGGCTCCCGGGCCTCTCTTTCCAGTGCTTACTCAGCATCTCACCAGGGTGTCCCAGAGGGATCTCTGCTTAACGCTGCCCACCCAAATTTCTCTCTCCCTTTCCACATCTCAGGTAATGGCATCATCACTCACCTAGCCATGCAAGTTAAAAACTGCACTTAAAGTTTTGCTCTTCTGCCCTCACCTTCCAAACCCAGTTGGCCACTCAGTTTTGAAGCGTCTTGAATCTCTCACCTTTTATTTGTTGAATGACTGCCCCTCCCTTGGATTGGTGCTCACCACTTCCGATCTAGGTTGTTACACTCGTGTTGCTGTTGTTGGCTGCCTGGAGTCAGTTCCAATTCACAGCAACCCTGTGAGCAACGGGAGGAAACACTGCTCCTGCACTGTGCCCACAATCGTTTTTATGCTTAAGCCCATAGTTGCACTGTGTCAATCTGTCTTGTTGAGGGTCTTCCTCTTTTTCACTGACCCTCCACTCTACCAAGCATGATGTCCTTCTCCAGGGACTGATCCCTGTTGACAACATATCCAAAGTGGGTAAAACATAGTCTTGCCACCTCTCCTTCCAAGGAGCACTCTGGCAGTACTTCTTCCAGAACAGACCTGTTGGTTCTTTTGGCAGTGCATGGTGCATTTCAGTATCCTTGTCTAATGCTACGACTCAGAGGCATCAGCTCGTCCCTCTTCTTTGTTCACTGTCCAGCTTTCACGTGCATATGACTCAACTGAAAATGGCACAGCTTGGGCCACGCACATCTTACTCTTCCAAGTGACATCTTTTCATCACTGTGAAGAAGTCTTCTGCAGCAGCTCTGCCCAGTGCCATGCATTTTTTTTATTTCTTGATTGCTACTTCTGTGGGTGCTGAGTGTGGAATCAAGTAAAATGAAATCCTTTACAACCTCAGTATTTTCCCCATTTATCATAATGTTGTTTACTGGTCCAGTTGTGAGGATTTTTGTTTGCTTGATGTTGAAGTGCAGGCCATACTGAAGGCTGATCTTCATCAGTGTTGGAAGTCCTCTTCACTTCCAGCAAGCAAGTTGTCATCTGCATAACACAGATTGTTAATCAGTCCTCCTACACGCCTGATGCCTTGTTCTTCTGTGTGTAGTCCAGCTGCTCTGATTATTTGCTCACCACATAAATTGAAAAGGTATGGGGAAGGGATACTACCCTGATGCACACACCTTTCCTGACTTGAAACCATGCAGTGTCCCCTTGCTCTGTTGACATGATTGCCTCTTGATCCATATACAGATTCCTCATAAGCACAATTTACTGTCTAGAATTCTCATTCACCTTAGTGTCACCCATAAATTGTTATGATCCACATAAGCAAATGCCTTTGCATAGGCAGTAAAACATCTTGCTGGTATTCTGTGCTTTCAGCCAAGATCCATCTGACATCAGCAATGATCTCCCTGGTTCCAGGTCCTCTTCTGAATCTAACTTGAATTTCTCATACTTCTCCATCCACGCACTATTGGAGTCACTTTTGAATGATCGTGAGCAAAATTCCACTTGCAGTGATACTGTGTTATTGATCCATAATTTCTGCATTCTGTTGAATCACCTTTCTTGGGAATAGGCATACATATGGATCTCCTGCAGTCAGCCGGGCAGCTGTCTTTCGCAGAGCACCTTGGTGCTGCATCAGCTTGTTGAAACATCCACGTGTTTAGTCGCTGTTGGTGCTGGTGAAAAAAGGCACATGGAATGAAGTTGTTCGTCTTGCAAAATTCTACTCTGCAACCTCCAGCGTTTCTGTCGTGAAGGTCATACTTTCCCACTACTAATCCTTCTTTGTTGGTAACTTTTACATTCCAATCATCAGTAATTACCAACGCATCCTGATTGCATATTCATTAGATTTTGGACTGCAGAAGCTGGTAAGAATCTTCAATTTTTTCATCTTTGGCTTTAGTGGCTGGTGCCTAGGTTGAGTCACTTGCAGGCATATGGGTGTTACCTTTCACTGCCAGCACTGTACTTAAGGATACATCTTACAGTGTTCTCTTGGAGGACAAATGCAACACCATGCCTCTTAGAGTTGTCACTCCCCGCGTAGCAGACCGTGTGCTGGTCCTTCTGCTCGTCCTTCTGCTCACTAATGCCTGGGACATCACTGTGTATGTATTCCATTTGTTTTTGATAATTTCCAGTTTTTCCAGGTTCATGCATTGTACCTTCCATGTTCCATTACTGACGAATGTTTGCAGTTGTTCTCATTTTGAGAAGTGCTGCATCAGCAAATGAAGATCTCAAAACTTGACTCTGCCCACCTCGTTAAGGTCAACTCTGTGTGAGGAGGCAGCTCTTCCCCAGTAATCCTGAGTGCCGTCTAGCCTGGAGGGCTCCTTCTCCAGCACTGTATCTGACAGTGTTCCACTGCTGTTACAGGTTTTCGTTGACTAATTCTTTTCAGAAGTGGACTGCCAAGCCCTTCTGGGTCAGTGTCAGTCTGGTAGAAAAGCTGAAACCTGTCCACCGTGTGTGATTTCTGCTGGGCTCTGAAAGCCAGTGGTACAGCTTCCAGCATCAGAGCAATATGCAGGCTTCACACTATGGCACAGTGTCAGACAGGTGGGAGGTTACACTCTTCTGTAGGGATAAAACATACACCCAGTCGGCCTGCTTTCCAATCCTGGCCCCACCACTTTGCGACTAGGAAAAGGACGTCAACTTTCGGTGCTTCCTCTTCGAGCAGGACTAATTGTAAACGTGTCACATGGCTTCTTTTTGGTGTATGTGTAAATTTTAAGGTCCCCAAAGGGCACAAACTGTGTGCCTGGGTTGTAACCTGAGGTTCTCTTGCGCGTATCACCTCACGTGCTTTGGGCCCTCCTGACAGGGGCTTCCCACGCGCTCTCCGGAGGAGGAGAGGTGCACGTGAACTGTTTCCTCCTCAGCCTTCTCGCTCCACACGTTCTGTGGTGTGATGGCATCCGCTTCTCCAGCACTTCAGCTTCAGAAGTGGGCAGTCCGAACCCACTTAGCAGCATCATGGAAGGAAAGTCTCATCAGACTCTTCTGCTGCTTTCAGAGTCACAGCCAAGAAACCCACATGGAGCAGGGGTACTTTATAACACATGGGCCACCAGGAGTCGGAACTGGCCTGACAAGAAATTCAGTTTGGGTGTCTTTTGGCGGCCATCTTCACTCCAAAATTTTTTTAAATATACAGCAAAAAGATTCAAGGGTGCTGATTTGCTTTTAGGGTACCCTGGTGGCCTAGTTAAGTGCCATGGCTGCTAGCCAAAAAGGCTGGCAGTTTGAATCCACCAGGTCCTCGGGCAGTTCTACTCTGTCCTGCAGGGTCACTGTGAGTCAGACTTGTCGCAACAACAGTGGGTTTGTTTTTTTGGATTTGCTTTGTGCCTTTACCGCATAAATTCTGAATTTAATGTCTACTGAAATTCAGCAGTTGGCAAACCTTAACTATAAAAGCTGTTGCCTTGCCTGAAGTTCCTGGGCCCTGTCTCTGCTTCCACGCTTAATAAGTTTTGCTCTTGGGGAAAGGTTCTCTGTGCCTTACCTGTCAATTCTTATCGGTGAGGTGCAAGAACCTTAGGTCTGTGGGGCCTAAGACCATGTGTCATTAACAGTTTTGGTGAGCCAGACACAAGTGCAGGGACACTTTGCATCCTGACCTGCATCTTGAGATAATTTGTAGGCAGGCTGCCCATCCCCGACAGACAAATGGACAACTGCTGAGACAGACTGCTGTCAGGACTCTCCACTCAATGTGGCCCTCTCGTCGCCACTTCATGGCCCAGCCGTCAACTCCCTTTCCTCCCCAGCAAACTTTCCTGTCTTTTCTGCCTTCCTTTGAAGACCTGGTAAATGTAAGGACTGAAGCTCATGTGCCAAGGGCCTAGCAGATGCCAGTTGACTGTGGATGGCCTTCAGAGCCCAGGGAGCCCAAGATTCTCAGGTGGGAACCCCACTCACCCTGGCCAGGCCGACCCAGGGGCCCCCACCACAAGTGACTGGATCTGGTGGGGGATGGAACCTCTGCTGACGGGTCTAGGAGGGTCCCCAGTGCAGTGAGTGTCACTGACCCTACTTGCCTGTACTTGCCACACAGAAGAGCCCCAGTGTAAAATTCTTAGCAACCCTAAGGACGAGGGGACACCTCCACCCGGACCTAAGGGAGCAGGGGTCTCCACAACTGAGCCATCACAGAAACATCTCTGGACCCCAGGGAGTTGAGAGCTGGGGGGAGTAGCTAGTGGTCAGCTGCTGGTGAATGTCTGGTTTTTCTTCACCATGGATTTTGGGCCAGAAGCTTGTCTTTCAACTGGTACTGAGGTCTGTGTTCCTTTGTAGTGATTCCCCGTCTGTAACTTTGTATCAGTGTCTAGAAGCCTGTGTTACACATCTAGACAAAGTGTGTATTATTTGTGTTACATCCTGTGCCCACTGTATATTTCTTATGTTCTACAGTGCTTTTCAAAAAAGCATGGTTTTGATCAAAATGTCTGTTGTCTAAATGAAATGATAACAGCTAAAGAAAAATGAGCTTAAAGAAACCAGTTTTCAGCAAGTACAGGGCAGAAAGGAGGAGCATGCTGTCCCAGCATGGGGAGCATACCCTGATTTACACGGCAGTGTGTGCACAAATTTTTGTACGACAAATTGATTTGGACTGCAAACCTTCACTTAAAACACAATAGAATTTTTTTTTTTAATTTATTTTATTAGGTAGTGTTTTAAGTGTGCCTACCCCTTCTGGAAATCTTTCCAACTTCTCTTGAGAAAGATGACTGTAAAGTGTTACAAATGAAATGAAAAATTAAACGTGTATATATATGCATTTAAAATATATATATACACACACAGACATCTCTGTGTGTACATAAATACACAGTTCCAAAAGTCTTCCTCTTGAAGGCTGCATAAATGAAAAGGCTAGCAATGGTTGCTTCTTTTAAAAAAAAAAAAGCCAGGCTGACACATGTGGCCCCCAGCCCAGGACTCCTCTGGGGGTCACAAGGACACGTGGCAGCCTGCAGAGCCTGTCACCTTGCACAATACTCAGAATGGAATACTAACCTGTTGCCACTGAGTGAGTGAATCCCAACTCAGAGTGACCCTACAAAAAAGAAGGAACTACTGATCCATTTGTGACGTGGATGACCCTCAGGAGCATCACATCCCAGTGAAAGCAGCCAGTATGTTAGGACTCCGCCCTACGTATCGCTCTAGAAAAGGCAAAATGACAGGGCTGACGAGATCAGGGGGTGCCGGGTCCTGGGATGCGAAGGAGGATGGGGCACAAAGGCGCCTGACAAAACTTCTGGAGGTGGTGGACCTGTTCTGTATCTGGTGGTGGCAGTCACACAACTGCTAAGTGTTTGTCAAACTCACAGAAATCTATATTTAAAAGTAAATTTTATGTTCAATAGTTACTGAGGCTTATTGCATGTCCTGATGGACAGCTACTTAAAACCCATCAGTTTCCGGCTTCCTCTGCAAATAAAAATAATTAACACCCTCCCCAAACACTACACTAAACCCATGACCACAGAATGGATTCCAACTCATGGCAACGCTATAGGACCAAGGAGAACGGCCCCATTGGGTTTGCAAGGAGTGGCTGGTAGAATTCTAGCCAGAGAACATTTGGTGAGTAGCTGAGCTGTTTACCACCATGCCCCCCCCAGGTGGTCCATGAACGTGCTGCAGAACTCCTCCCAAACGAGAACTGAGGAACAAACACCAAGGTGAAGGCAGCATTCCCTCACAAGAGGCCAGTGGAGGAAGACCCCAGCAGGTCCTGTCCTACAGACGAGCACACACAAGAGCTGTGCACAGCTTTCCAAGCCTCCAGGCTTTCAATGGTCAGACCCTATTCTGTTCCACACAGAAGCTTTCTAATCCACAAGGGTCTTCACGTATTCTAATAGCTTAACCCAAGTGAAGACCAACTGACCACTATAATTTCATACACCAGCATTGTGGTTTATCAATCAGTCTCGAGTATACAATGGACAATCAACTCCCAATGCCTTATCCATTCCACTGTTAGAAAGGGTATCTGACAAATCAGTAAAAGGAAGCTGATAAATCTCGTGAGACTGCCAAAGGTATCTGATAGCAAAAACGTTCTAAAAAGATTATCTCCAACGTAATTTTAAGCAAAATTTTGAACAGTTTAAAAATAAAAATAGATACTCCAACAGTAACAGAAAATGACAAAGGCACACTGCTAACTCTGGAAACATGCTCATGCAGTCTAGTCAGAAGGACAAACAGAAAAGAGAACTGTTAACAGTAATTTGCAAGGGATTCTTTTTATTACTTTATTAGTTCCAAAATATTTCCCTAAAAAAATTTTAAAACCGGAACAACAGATTTTTTTCCTTTACTGCTGCACTTTCTGCCCATTTCTCAGTAAAGCAGTAAATACCAATGTAACCTCTTAAGCTTTAACACATAAGGAACAATAAAACAGATGATCAACCTTTGTTAACCTGATCCAGTAAGTGACTCCAGCTGTCTTCAGTCCATCTCTGGTCTCCAGACAGACTTCTAAAACAGGTTCATGTCACTCAGGCCATCCCCAACGGGACAGGGCCAACAGCACTGTCTACTGTATGTTTTTTTTGGGAGGCAGTCTTTTACTCCAGGCAGCTTGGCCAGTGTTTTGCTTTACATTCCAAGAGCATCTCCTCTGTGAAGAGTGTGGTCCTGGGGGCCACGGAGGGAGAGTCAGGGCTCTCTGGTAAACATTCTGATCCTGTGAAAATTTCCTTAAAACAAAACACAAAGTGGTGAATCATTAATAACATACAGTAAGCTTTATGGAAACCCTGGGGCAGACCCAAAGGCAGGCAGCTCATGGCCCAGCCCAGTGGACACACCACCGCGCCCATCGCAGCCAGTGTTACTCGACTCACAACTCAGCACTGGTCACAGACAGACATGCATCATTAATACGCAACACAGACAGATTTTTTACTATTGTTGTAAACGCAAAATGGTAGTTGACCCATGAGAAGGTGTTGGACACTCACTGTAGACACAGCATCTAGCCCAGTGCACACAGTAGTGAGTCTGAGGAATGTTTTGAGTGTCTGAATAAATACAGCTTTCTCTGCATTCTGACATACCTGTCGTTTTGCTGTGTTGTGAGCAGGTGTATTTACATGGCTAGCAAATCTGTGTTTTCAGAAGAGCTGTGCCAAGGTTCAGTGCCACCAGCAACATAAAATAAAACAAAAGCCAAACCCAGCACCGTGGAATCGATTCGGACTGACAGCAACCCTACAGGACAGAGGAGGACTGCCCCACGGTTTCCAAGGAACGACTGTGGGGCAGAACCGCCAACCTTCTGGTTACCAGCCATCACACTTAGCCACTATACCACCAGGGTTTCCACAACATCTTTCTGAAAGGCTCCCATCTTTTACATGTCGGTGCCTTTTTTAAAAAAGAGTTTAACTGTACTGAGCGAGGTTTTCCCTATTCCCAAATGAAAAAATTATTTATTTATTTATTTATTTAAATGTATGCTTAAATCCTTTACAATTTCTCTGCTGGAATTTAAAGTATTTTTCTTTTTGCATTTACTCTTTAAATCACAACTACATTCCTTCATCTTAAACCTGCGCCATGTCAATGCAGCCTAAGAGCACAAGATCCTTTTTGGGCTACGTCAAACTGTTTGCCTAAACTAAGTTTAGAATCAATGATAATGTCTAATTTCCTTTCCTAACTGCCTCTGAAAAGTTGTGTATGTCCCATCCTATGCTGGATTTTCCAGCCCCAAAGAAGACCTGCCTCCTGGCTGAGAATGATCTACAAAAAAATTACCAATTCTGGGCAAAGACATGTACAGACATTTCACCAAAGACATGCCCATGGCTAACAAGCACACACATGAAGAAACGTTTGCAGTCATTCACCATCAGAGAAACACAAATCAAAACTCTATGTGATGCCATGTGATACCATCCTAACACACTCGCACTGACCAAAACATCAAAGAAAACTACAAAGGGTGCAGAGAGACTCTAAGTCCGTGACACACTACTGGTGGGAATGTACAAGTGGTACGGCGCCACTTTACAAAGCTAGAAAGAGAACCATCACATGACCCAGTCATGACACTCCTACGTACATATCCTAAAGGAGAGCCACAACCTCAACAGAAACGTGCACACCCATGTTCACTGAAGCATTTGTACGACAGCAGAAAGATGGAAACCACCGAAGTGCCATCAACAGACAGATTGGCACACTAGTGCCCACAACGGACACTAGGTAACGGTAAAGGATGACAGTGAGTCTGCAAAGCACCACACAACACAGATGAGTCTGGACAGCACTAATCTGAGTGAAACAGCTCAACTGCAGAAAGAGAACTAGTGTGCCAGACCGGTATTACAAAGAGACAAGAAGAGGCTTACGCACAGAAGACAACCAAACACTGACAGCAACCAGGACCCGTTACACAGAAGATGTGTCCATACTGGTGAAAGGAAAAGCAATACAATGCAGGGGAAGTTGGCAAGACACCATCAGGCATGGGAGGACACGAAGAGAAAGGCTAGAACAAAGGACAACAACGTGACTGCTACAGCACGGAAAACCCTGCAGCTGTGGAGTGAGACAGCACCGACGGGCGCAGGGTTACACACCCAGATAGGTACGCCGAGCGGTGTGGGGACACACCGGGAAGACCAGCAGACCCAATGCATGAAGGGATACATATGCGGACAGGTACGCCAAGAAGTGCGGGAACACATACGGGAAGACCTGGAGATTCGAGTTTGGTGGCGTCAGACCTTTCTGAATACCTAAGTGCAGGTGCTGCTAACATATCAGTACAGATGACGGTGCACAGACGGACCCCAGTCAGAGCAACTTCTCAGCCATACCCCAACACTTCACAAACTCCTGGGCACCAGGGTGAAGGACCACAGGCTGAGGGGACAGCTATGCTGCTGGCACAATACATCTGCACCCTACATTGGTGAGCAGTGTCTGCAGTCTTAAAAGCTCTCGAGCAGCCATCTAAGATGTAACTTGGTGTCTTACCATCCAGAGCAAACCAGAGTGCAGAAAACCAAAAAGGGAGCAATTACTCCCTGGACGGCCGAGCCACAGCCTACAAGACCCCAGGACCAGCACCAGACAAGGCTCAGCCACCACTATCAAATCACAGTAGGAGGTCTCAAGTGGTAGGGGAGGAAAAGTGTAGAACACGAATACCAAATTCACAAGACAGCCCAGGTCTGCCGGTCTGACAGCGACTGCAGGGACCACCAAGGTCGTGGCCCGGGGCCATACTCGGAACTGGGACTGAAGCCAAACCACAGACACGCAGGCATGCGAAGCCAAACCTGTCACCATCAAGTTGATTCCAACTCTTAGTGACTCTAGAGGACAGGGAACTGCCCCACAGAGCTTCCGAGGGGCGCCTGGTGACCTGAACTGCCAACCTTTCCGTTAGCAGCTATAATGCTTAACCACTGCACCACCAGGACAGGCCCATAAAACAAACAGTAACACCTCAGTTATACAGGACCGGAAGGGCAAAATCCGCCCAAAAGCACAGATGAGACGAAAGGAGTAGAAAGTCAGGAGGAAAAGGAGACAGGGAAGCGAGGATGGAGATGCGGAGATGCTGCACACTGTGGGACATCACACCAATCTCATGGAATGCTTTATGTGGAAACTACTGAATGAGATACCCATCTTCTCTGTAAACTTTCACATAATACACACTAAAAACACTTAAAAAAAGACATTAACCCCCAAAAAACAAACTCATCGTGATCGAGTCGGTTCTGACTCACAGCAACCATATACCTACTAAAACAAGCAACGAACCCGTCAATCCCTCCTAATCACCACTTGTTTCTACTGATGTACAACATTCCCTTTTATTCACTCTAGAGAAAAGGCAAGCGAGAAGTACCTGAGTGGCTGGGTCTGGGCAGGGCAGCACCGAGACGGCCCAGGGTAACCCTGGGCCCCACGCAGATGACACCTAGGGCCGCGGCGAACAAACTTGTTAGCGGTACGAGCCGGCTCGATGAGACATGCTGATTCTTCAAATCCACTGGACCTGGATCCGGCGGAACCCCAACTCCTCAAAGAGAACATGTCCACGCGTATGACTGGTTTCCACACTGACCAATTCAGTGACTCGTTTTACTGACCAGTAACGACCCCTCCACCCCACCCTGCATCTGTGCAGGTCTCCCCCACAAGTCAGCGTGCGACCAGAAGGACACATGCAACTTCAGTGATATAAAAAGACACCTCCCTAACCACAAATCTCACATACAAAAGGCAAGACTCACTGTCTGACAGGACCATGCTGAAGGTCCTCAATGTAGTTCATTCTTTCTATGCAGTGTCCTCGGCACCTGTTGAACACTGAGAAGGAGATGGAATGTTCCAGGTAACTGGCCACAGGGAAAACCTTTCCTAGAAACAGCCAATCAGAGCTAAAACCCATTAATGACCTCTTCAGATGGCTGCAGATCACCATTTGTAGGTATCTCCCTTTATAAGCATTTGGCACAGTACCTTACTTGAAACCAAGTTAAAAACTTAAAAAAAACCACTTGAGAAATCCATCTGTCTCTTCCCTTGCCTGTTCTGGAAGGAGCACAGCAGGCAGTGACCCCCTACTCACACTCGATCGCGTCGTCCGGCCTCATGCCTTCCACGTCAATCAGGTACCTAGGAAAATAGCATCGTCAGGCCACTCACGAGACAAAAGGGGAACAGGCGAGCTGTCTTCAAAAAAGGCCCAATTTCACTTGCAGATACAGATATAAAAAATCTACGAACATACTAGCACACTGACTTCAACATTAAAGAGTGATATACGTGACCGTAAAAAAGGCTTTGCTCCAAAAACAGACAGACGGACCCAGCTTTAGAACATCTACTTACATACTTACCTTAATGTAACAGTTTAATAAATGAAACAAAATCCAATACCAAAATGACAGACATCAGAGGTATCTCCTAAAACTCAACACTCACTCCCAATCAAAAGGCCTCATACACTAACAAAAGGGCAGTCCTTAACATGACAGTATTTATCAGGAAACCAACAAGCAAAAAACAAACAGAAAAATATCCCCAGTAATCCAACAACTACCATCTGACCACACAGCGGGCCAGAGATGCAGGGGTGACCACTGCCACCAGCCGTGTCTTCCTCACCTCACCGGCAATCCACCGCCACGTCCTGAGAACTCTATCACCTCAGCATCCTGACCGTGTCTCCCCTTGTCCCCCCTGACCCGGGCCCAGGCAGCAGGACCCCTGGCCCTCTGCAGAAGCCCCCTAACTCGCCTCCCTGCATCCCCTCACCCCCAGTGCAGTGCTGTCTGCAGGTAAAACAACAGATTCAAAAACCAACGTGATTACCGTCCACACACTCATCCCCCATAAACAGCCCACGGCCTTCTACTGCTCTTAAGATGAAGTCCAGAATGCTAAACACCACCCGCCTGACCAGGCTCCCCTTGGCACTTGCAGCCAACCCCGCTGTGACGCCGTGCTGCCCCAGCAGCCGGGCAGCTGGCCCCCCTCAGCTTCCCCCTCATGTCCTCGCGCGTCCGTCACTGCCCTCGCGCGTCCGCCACTGTCCTCGCGCGTCCGCCACTGTTCTCGCGCGTCCGCCACTGTTCTCGCGCGTCCGCCAGTGTACTCAACATCTGCTACAGGGCTTTGCCATTTTAATGCCCAGAATCCTCTCCTCCAAATGCCCATCTAGTTCCCACCTACTCATCCTTCAGATCTCAGCCACCCCAAGGAAACCTGCCCCGACCTCCAGTCACTCTCTCACGGGACTGTGCACCGCCCCCATCACACGTGCCACAGACGCGGTTCTGCAGTGCCGGCGACATTCTGTCTTGTCCGTCCCCTCTGACTGTTGGGCCCACAGAGGGACGGGCCACATCGGTGTGCCCCTGACTGTACCGCACCCCCAACACCGGCACAGCGCCTACAGGGCCTGGAAGCTCAATAAACATCCCCTGAAGGGACACACCAGGCAGCAGCGGTGGGAGGGTGCGCGCCCTCGGACCTGGCCACCCCGCTGGGAGTGGCACAGCCACACACGTGCTCGAGGACACTTGTCCCAGCACCTTGACCGCTGCAGTGGCTCACAGGGCAAAGTCCTGCCGAGTGCTACGGTCACCAATGGACAAAGGAGGTGCAGCCTTTAAAACAAGTGGGTCTCAACAGACTTCCCAAGAAATGCACCCACCACACGTTCAGTCACAAGACAGAATGGCTCAGTAAGCATTTCACACCACCGAGTAATCACACGTACACGAGGTCTGACAGTTCAGTTCACAGACTCCCCCAGAAGAAAGAAGTGCTACAGACCTCATTTCTGAGTATTACCATGGCCATCTTCCAGGTCCTGACCCAGGAAGCTGTGCACCGCGCCAGTGCCCAGACCGCCCTCCAAAGCTATTCTGGAACTCTTTCTGGAATGGCCACCAGAGCTGTTGTATTACTCTTGATGTTGTGAATGTCATCCAAATGTCGTCCTTTCAGAATTTCCTTTATCTCTGGGTAAAGCAAGGAGTCACTGGGGACCAGATCAGGTGTGAGGAGGCAGTGTGTGCCGATACAGTTGTTTGTTTACTGGTTACAAACTCCCTCACAGACAACTAGACAGCTAAGTTTGCAAATTTGCCACTGTGCCACTGTGTGCAGTGGCCCTTCCGGAAAGAGTCCCAAAACTGCTCTGAAGGGCTGACTAGGCGCTGGCTTGGTCGGTGCATAGCTTCCCCAGAGGAGGCCCTCGAAGGTGAACGCAGTGATACCCCGCAATGAAGTACACGGCACTTAGGAAAATCAAGCTCATGGACTTAACTGTCAGACCTCGTACAGGCAGTTTGTCTTTTTTTCCAAGTCTGCACAGACAAGTGCTAAACTGCCAGTGGCTGCCACCTCTGGGCCGGGAGAGACTGCAAGGTGTCATTGCGTCCACCTGCCAGTGTTCCCACAGCGACTCCACTGCCACGCAGACCTCTGCCACTGAGGCACTCAGGCCAAGAGAGCCTGCCTCTGGGGCTGGCAACTCACCTGCAGATGAGATAGCCAGTCCTGTTTAAACCGTGGGTACAGTGGACCCCAATAAGTTTGTCTACAAAACAGGAGACACACAGTTAAGTAAGCAGACACACCTTGCACTTTCATGAAAAGTAACTTTTATCAGTCAGCACTAGCTCCCACCACCTGGCACAGGAGGAACACTGAAGAGGAACGTGGTTTTTAGGGACAGGCTACAAAGAACCATTTAACAAATGCCAAAATTCACTGCCCCTGGGAAACACCCCACGGCCCCAGTTGGAGCCCAAGGCCTGGTCAGTACCCACAAGTAGAACCATGCGGAGCCCAAACCCTCGGTCCTGACCGGCATGCTCTCAGTAACAGCCCAGAGTGGGGAGAGAAGCAGGCTGTAAGGATAACTTTGCTTCTAAATGAAACAAATCAGATGCTGAGAGTGTGGGGCTGCTCTAGCAAATACCTAAAATGTGGGAGCCATTCTGAAACTGTGAATGGACAGAAGCTTCAAAAGGAACGAAGAAGGCGCAGATGGTGACAAAAAACAGAGGATCGGTGGCCGCGGCAGCAGCAGAACCAGAGGCAGCGCTGCAGCCGACTCACGCAGCGAGAGCTGAGCGCCTGCACAGTTTTCCTCGCGGAACAGGGTGCCTCCGGGCACTTAAATCGGTGGACCTGGGCTTGCTGACCCACAGAGCCAGAGAGCTGAGTGTCTTTGTGCAGGACACTTTCCACTAAGAGTGGGGTACCACCGGGCACTTGAATCAGTAGAGCTACAGAGCTTTGGAACACTTGCCCTGGCAGAGTGGATGGGGGCCTGAGGCCCGGGCCATGTGGCCACAGGAAGCTGAAGAGGCTGACAGTGTGAGAAGCTGAGCTGCCTCAGTCTCCAAAGATATGGCCATGACCTCAGGCAAGTGGGCCTTCAAGGCAGAGCTGTAGTACAGGGCTGGGGGTCTCCACTCAGAAACCATACAGCGTGGCCAATATCTCGAGTCTGGACGACAGTGCCATTGTGTAGATTCTCAGAAAATGTAACAGTATTTCCAAAGCTGTGAGGGCTAATGCAATGTGTTATGCTGACTTGCCTGTTGCCTGTTAATGCCTTCTTTCCCTGCAATGTCTCCCATTTGTAATGGAATGTCTAATTTGTGCCTGTTCTGCCACTGTACCTTTAGAAGCAGGTAACTTTATTCTAGGTTTCACAAATGTAAAAGACTTTTTATATTTTAATTTAAAACTGATTTAAGACTTCTTTGTGTTACATTATTTGCCAAAGAACGGGATGTCATGGATCGAATTGTGTCCCCCGCAAAATACGTGTAGCCATGTGGCTGGGCCATGATTTCCAGTATCTTGTGACTGTCCTCCAGTTTGTGGTTTTCCTATGTTAAAGCATTAGGGTGGGACCATAAATCCCTTCATAGGATCACCTCCCTGTCCACTATAAAGGGAGTTTCCCTGGAGTATGGCCTGCCCCACCCTTAAATCCTTTCATCCTGCAAGAGATAAAAGGAAAAGGAAGCACACAGAGAACTGGGAACCTCACACTGTCAAGCAAACAGCAGCGGGAGAAGAGCGCATCCTTCAGACCCGAGGTTCCTGCGCCAAGATGCTCCCTGGACAAAGACTGATGCCGTACCAGACTTTCCTCCAGAGCTGACAAGAGGGAAAGTCTTCCCCTGGAACAGATGCCCTGAATATGGACTTGTAGCCTACCGGACTGTGTAAGAATAAACCTTCCTTTGTTAAAGCCATCCACTCTGTGGTATTTCTGTTAGAGCAGCTCTAGCTGGCTAAAACAGATGCCTTCATTTTTCACACTGAATAAAACACTTTCTACAGCCTCTGGAGTTCCCAAATTGCTGTCACTCCTTCTCTCCTTCGGTCACAGGTCCTGCAAAGGACTTGGGGAAAACGCAGAGAGGCTGAGAGCAGGGAGCACAGACCTTACAGCGGGCAAACTGAACCAAGCCTCGAGTCAAGCCTGAGACTTTCCACAGGTGCCACATTACGTCTCAGGCTACCACTTAGAAGCTACTCTGTGAGAAATTGTATCACACACAAAACGTGCAGTGTCCCTCCACGTAATCTGTGACAAGGTGGCACCTGGTGGGAAGGGGCTCATCACACTGCCGTGATGACTGCTGGGGAATCTAGCTTCTTCCATTGGCACTGGTCCTCCAAAAGGAAGACACGACCTTCCCACAACATGAGCTTGGCCGTGCTGCTTCCTCGCTGAGAAATCTTCAGTTAGCACACAAGAAAGCCCAAACTTCCTAGCAGGGATATAGAATCCTTTCTAAACTGACTGCAATCTGTCTTTCCACCTGAGCTGGAAATCCACAATGATCCATGATTCACAAGGACCTACGGAGTCCACACGTCCCTCCTGATGACCAGCCACCCCCAATCCTGCATTCCACGGCTCTGACTCACTCTGACTCACACTGGCCTCCTGTCCACCACGCCACAGGAGCTTTGCATCAGCTGCTTCCTCTGGCTTAGAGTACGCCTCTCCGGGCTAGTCCACGGCCTGCCTCCTCATCCCGGTTAAGACTCTGCTCGAAGGACGTCTCACCACTCCCTAGTCCCTTCATCACCCTGCTTCACTCTCCGTAAAGGCTCATCTCCACCTAACCTCCCACAACTTTACTTGTGTGTTTATTCTGCCTGGCCCAGAGTGTCACGGCCACGGGGATGAGACCTCTGTTCCGCCGCCACTCCTACAATAGTGTCTTCCACACAGGAGCGACTAACACTGTCTGAAGACGGACCTCTGGGTCCCATGCCCCCGCACACTGCAGTCACCAGTAAGGCCACCTTCTCCACAGACACCAATCACTCCAGGGCCTTCTGTACCTGCTGATCCCTGGGCCACCCTTTCCTCGTCCCCAACCCAGCTCCAATGCTGTCCCCTCAGGCACAGCTCCCTCAGTCTCCCGTGGACGTGAGCTCCATTTATTTTTTTAGCATAATTAACCTACTGTGTCCATTACTGTCTATCTTCCCACATAACTACTCAATGCTGTTTCACTCTGTAGCTCCAACGAAGAGAAAAGGCTCTTATCAATCAGAAATCATGGAATCAGCCTGTTTTCTGAGTCCCTACCAGCTCTAGGCATCAGACACTGAGCCGGGCACTTGTGAGGAGAGCTTCCAGCAGAGGTACCCCAAAATGATCACGAGCAAAGCTTCAAGACAGCTCTGGCAGGGAGCAGTGCAGGACCCAGCAAAGCTGGCACAACGGAGGCAGAAACCTTTCAACTGACTACACGTGGGTGTAACACGAGAACATCTAAGACTTAGAGACACATCCTAAGGCCTTGTGAGGAACATCTGGCCCCATGGGACAGAATTACAGTGTGTGGTGCACGAAGAAGGTCAGACAGCAGGCCTCTGACACTTTCAGGATCCCGTGTAAGGTTTCACGCAGAGGCACCTGGCGGCAGGGAGCACCTTTCCACAGGCATGATTCTGCGGGTACCATTTACACAAAGCAGGTGACTGCCCGCTGCTGAAGAAGCTGTGCCTGCCACAGGCAAAACCAAGCCTACCGAGTTTTAAACGCAAGGGAGGAGGGCGACGTGTGACCGGGGTCTGAGACACTGAGGAGCCAGCCCTGCAAGAAGGGCCTGAGTCACAGTCAAGCACTTCTCTTGGACCCAGTGCTCCAGTCTCTGTCATCCACAACCGTGTCCCCTTCCTCCTCGCCTCTCTTCTTTCTCTGCTCTTCCTTGTCACACGGGAGCGGAGAAAAGGGACACTCTCTGTCGTATCCCACTGGGGGAGGCGCACGCTCCCCGGGCTACATTTAGAAAGGGCAGGGTGACTGCCTTATCCTGCGGACCAGCAGCTTTCCAGAGACAAGCTTCCCCAGGCCTAACAAACAGCAAAGAGCATGTGCCTTCTGGTACTTAGACACCAACAAGACAATGGGGCCAAGGCCTGTTTTTAACAGAACAATGCCGATTTTAGAGCAGAACAGGAAAAGCCTCAGCCGCAGGCTCAGGTTCTTCCCGACAGAAAGTGGTGGTTTCCTTCCTCAGCTGCCCCCCACGGGAGGAACAGCCCAGTGACACCTGTGACGAGGAATATGCCCTCCTCCCACTCCCCCACTGGCCCTCTCTGCCCACCCCTGCCCGCTCCATCTCCCACTCCGCTCTGGACCCTGCCCTGGTCTGCACTGCTTTGCTTCTGGGGCCCAGTCTACTCCACCTGAGACCCTGAGATTCTTAACCTTCCTTTGCACCTCTCATCCCTAAACCAACCAAATACAGAACTGTTTTATTTTGTCTCCATGTAATTTTTTTCTCTGGGGCCCGTGCCCCTGCACACGGCAGTCACCAGTGATGCCAGGCTCTCCACAGAGACAGGAGCGCTGGGTCCGGTCACACTGCGCGTAGCACTTTCCACACTGTACCCCGTCCGTGTGACCGCCAGCAGGACGGGGCCCCCACCCCAGTGGCACCATCCGTGTAACTGCCAGCAGGATGAGCCCCCCACCGCAGCGGCACCGTCCGTGTGACCGCCAGCAAGACGAGCCCCCCAACCCAGCGGCACCGTCCGTGTGACTGCCAGCAGGACGAGCCTCCCACCCCAGCAGCACCACCTGCTACTTCCCTGACATCATCAAACACAACAGGCCTCTTGTCAGATGTCACAACGATCAAAGAGCCTCAAATCCATTTAAAATAGGTATCAAAGTTAAAAAAAAAACACTCACCGTTATCTTCATTTTCTTTCAAAAACTCATTAACAGCACATTTGAACTTAAAAATAGTGTCATCGTCAGGTACCTGATGTCCAACTGTGAAAATTTTTAAGTAAGGAATCGTTTCTGGTAAATCCTGTGAAACAAAACCATGAAAACACGTGTGATTTCATGTGTGGGAGCAAGAACCACAGACCCCCCCGAGCCAGAACACGAATAGGAGATAGCAGCACACTGCACACACGAGCCATCTGAGCAAAGAGCCCTTCGAAGTCCCCCATGAAGCAACGTCCGACTCACTAAAACGCAGGCCGCCGCATCAGGCAGCAGCCTACGAATCTGAACACAGAGGACCCGCGAGTGCCAACATCCCGTAAAGGGACAGCAAGAATCCCACTTGCTCTCTCACACTGCAGGGCCGGTGCCTTCAGAACGCAGCTGTGAGTTCAGTAGCAGCGCCTGGCAGTCAGAAGCCCCAGGCACGACCACTGAGGCTGCCAGGTGCTGGAGTGGGCGACAGCAGGTACGGGGGCAGCAAGGGTTAGGGGACGACCCTTGTGTTCCGAATTTCAAGGGAACAGCACCAGCATGAAGCCCTGATGTCCTTCATATTGTACAAAACCTACACCTGTCTGTCTGTCTGTCTGTCTGTCTGTCTGTGTGTGTATGTGTCTGTGTGTCTGTGTGTCTGTGTGTCTGTGTGTGTATTGCAGACACTCACCCCTCTCACCCCCGCTCGGCTGGCTCCAGGACACAATGCCAGCCTAGCAGCCATCAAACCCCTGGCACTCAGGCAGCAGTCTGAGTCCCATTCCCACTGACAGAGACGGAGGTTCCGGGAGAAACACGGGACATCAGGTCTGGGGCAGGAGACCTACGAGATGAGGCTGGATCAGTTTTGCACACACACAGCACAAAAAAAGAGATGAGAGATCACTACAGCAGGTCCACAAGCCCCAGGGACCGCCGGAGATGCTCCTGCTGGCCAAAGACAGGGCTACCGGTGCCCTGTGAGAGTGACAACCGACACGTCAAGTTTCAGAAAAGACTAACACACATCAACATTGTTCCTAGTATTACTTTTCCTAATTCATCATCAATATAACATAAAGAGAACTGTAACAGATGACACTGTCAAGTTTTAATGACAATAAAAATAAATAAAATTCACACGACCATTGTCATAGTTTGAATTGTGTCCCCCCCAAAATATGTGCAGCCACGTGGCTGGGATACGGTTCCAGTTATCTTGCGACTGTCCTCCATTGTGCTAAACTGTATGTTAAAGGATTAGGGTGGGGCTGTAAATTCCTGCTGCAGGGGGAGTTTCCCTGGAGTATGGCTTGCCCCACCCTTAATGCTTTCAGCTTGCAACAGATAAAAGGGAAAGAGAAACAAAGGACAATTGGGAGCCTCGTTACCATCAAGAGAGCAGCACTAGGAGAAGAGCCCATCCTTCAGACCCGAGGTTCCTGCGCCAGGACGCTCCCTGGACAAAGACTGATGCAACACTGGACTTTCCTCCTTTCCCTGGAGTGGACACCCTGAATATGGACTTGCAACCTACCGGACTGTGCAAGAATAAACCTTCCTTTGTTGAAGCCATCCACTCTGTGGTATTTCTGTTAGAGCAGCCCTAGCTGACTAAAACAAGCACCATTATAGAAGGTTAGTGAACCAACACAGTGTTCTAAAAACTGTGAATAAAGCAAAGAACCACCCTTTTCCCAGACAAGTCATCTGCTGTTACTGCTAGTGGCTGCTGAGTCAATTCCAAGTGACAGCGACCCACGTGGGCAGAGCACATCGGCCACCTAGGGCTCTCAAGGCAGGGACCCTCTGGACGCAGACCCCAGATCTGCCTCTAAGGTGTCTGCGGGGAGGTCTGGACCACAGCCTTTCAGCTAGGAGATAAGTATGCAGCTGTCTGGGCCACCCAGGGCCAAGCACACCTCTGGGCCACCAGCCAGCTGCAGGGAGAAGCACTCTTTACAGATGCAATCCCAGCTAACACAGAAAGGACTGGGAAAGACATCCGTTTTTGTAGCCTCTGATGAACTGACAGGAACTCTGGTGGTGCAGTGGTCAGCAGTTTGAATCCTCCAAGTGTTCCCTGGAAACCCTATGGGGCAGTTCTACTCTGTCCTACAGGGTTACTAGGAGTCGGAATCAACTCAACAGTACTGGGTTTGGTTTTTTTAAACAACCTGATGGATTTCAGCGTTCATTAATGAACGCCTGCTAATGTCACAAACGGAGGCAACCGTTCAGTACCTGCCTCTGGAAAGGAGAGCACATCACCACCTGCGAGACAATGCTCTTTAAGGCTGTGTCCCAGTGACAGCCTGACAGAAAGAAGCCTTAACCATCCCTCACCCCTGCCCAGCCCCTTCACTGCTTTGTTTCCTGTAAAGCACGTACCTCCGTCTCATCACCCTGACAGTCTCTCCCCCAGGACAGTGGCAGGGCCACAAGGGAAAAGACTTTGTTCTATCCCCCAATAGTAACTTGTTTTGTCCCCCAATAGTAATTTCCACACACAAGGTATTAAACTGAAGAACAAAAAAATTAACCCATCTGACTCTCCACGGTCAACTTCTAACGTACTCAAAAAACAACAGGACTGACGATGTGTCAACAGAGGGACCCGGTCACCAGAACGTCCAGTAGGACAAATGAGCTGACTTCCTAACTAGACAGACCTCAGCCAGGATTAACAAAGACCAAAGAAACCCAGGAAGCACCCACCGGGTGGGGGCCTTATGTGGGTCTGCTCCAAACCCTTCCAAATCTTTTTCTTCTGTTTACGAGAACTACATATTTGAACACTGATGGAATACTTCTGTCAATGTTAAAGAAATGATACTAAGAAATGAAAGTCTTATCTTTCGAATATACATAGAAAAAGTCTCCCATTATACGACATGGTATCTGGAATTTCCTTACAAAGAGTAAGGGACGGGGACAGGGGTAGGAGGGCCAGCAGGTGCAAAGGAAACAGGGCTGCTGGGGGCTGCAGCACTGACACCGGGTAAGGCCACTGACACTCCGAGAACCGTGTGTCTGTGTGTCTCTGTGGGTCTGTGAGTGCGTCTGTGTCTGTGTCTGTGTGTCTGTATGTGTGTCTCTCTAACACCTGTGGTTGTGGTTTGGTAACAGATCGAGCCCCAGTTCTACCACCTACAGAGCCACCTGTAGGAATCCATCATCTGCGTTCAGGACACCCTCCATCCCGTCCCCACAACTGACTTCCAGAGACCCTACAGGACAGAGCGGAACTGCCCCCAGGGCCCCCACGGCATCACTGCGACGGCCGACCACCACACCTCTCTCCTGCAGAGCTACCGGCAGGTTCACGCGACGGACCTGGTGGCCAGCAACAGAGGGCTTCAACCGCTGCGCTACCGGGGCTCCTGCAGCACTCCCCTGGGGGGCCACGTCTACCACCCCGTCAGAGGGCTGTGGTGCGGACCCACTGGCTCCGCTGGTGTGACACGGCTCTCCAGGAACCGCATCAGCTGCTGGTTTCCATAGACCGTGGAACTGGCCTACAGGAGAACCCCTTCCCACTGACAGACCACAGGCAAGCGGCCACCTGCGTGTCCGGGTCTCTACATCAAACCACAGGGGACCAGGATAAGAAAGTGATGAACCGAGACGGTGACTGCCTCCCCCACAACGCTGACACACGCTCAGACAACGTGACAGATAGTCCTCAGCTTCTCCTCAGGCCACTGTGATTCTTACTAAAATTGATCTTTCAAACAGACTACGGAAGCTTAGTTTCACAGGCAAGGTCATGGACTGAATTATGTCCACCAAAAAAAGTGCGCATCCACTTGCTAAGCCACAATTCCCGCACTATGTAATTGCGGCAGGCTCTAAGTCCTGCCTCTGTGATGCTAATGGCAACCTGGCCACCGAGTGGTTACACCTGTGGGCCGCAGGTAACCAAACAGTGGGCGGTTCAAACCCAGCTGCAGAATATTCTACTCTGTCCTATGGGGTTGATACGCAGGAATCCACTCGGCAGTGAGTTTGGTTTTGACGATGTCAGTGAGCCAAGACGGACAGCAGCTGGGCTGGTGCTGCAGGAGTCAAAGGGGAAGATTCTGTGCCTCCCGGCAAGCCCCTGGGGCAGGACGGGACGGGAAGAAAGGGACAGCCAGGTCCCTCGGACCACCAAGAAGCAGGGCCAGGAGCAGAGTGCATTTCCTGGAAAGGACCCAAGGTCCCTGCACCTCAGAAGCTCCCAGTCCCAGAGAAGACTGAGGACAAACCTTCTACCAGAGCCAGCAGAGACAGCTTTCCCCTGAGGTGACACCCGAATGTGGACCCAGCCTGTGTAACTGTCAGGAAACACATCTCCCTGTTACAGCCACCGATATGGGGTGTTTGTTACAGCAGCGCCGAATGACTCAGACAAGCACATGTGACCTACGGCCAAACATTACAGCTCAGCACACAGCTTCCACCCCGCTTTTTGCTGCCACGACGGAAGGCCAGATTTCACGCCAGCACATACAACCACCACCAGGTTATTAATTACCGTACTATCAGAATGAAGGTTCACTTTCAAGAACGCCAGCTACCCTGCCGCCTCTTCGAGAAAGGTCCCCCTTACCTCTGGGTTGTAATAACGCTGCGTGTACGTTAAATCAATAATGAGTCCGAGTTCTTCATTCTGTTCTCGTATTTTGTGTAAAAGATCCAAAGGGGAAAAACATTCCTCTGCAGCAAGTTTCCCTTCAAAACTCTGTCCAAGAGAGTGAAGTAAGAACAAACATGCACTTAAAATCCCGTATCACACCACACACTTATCCCGGTGCTGGGATCTCCGTACACAGTGAGACTCACAGGCCGGTCCCCACTCCTGCAGACCTGCAGCCTCAGAGCCCTCTCCTCCGGAGGTCAAGGAAAACCAACTCACTTCTACATATTTCAGCTGTTTGTTCCACACTGGCCTCTCCACCGGACCGTGAACTCCCAAAGGCAAGGTCCACATTAATCTGGGTCCCCCCATACCTCCAAGGGCTCGGAGGTCACAGATCGTAGAAGTCTACCCAAAGTCAGACCAGTCTTACAAAATGCAATGTGTCCCACATTCTAAATGACTTTGGGATGCTAGATCCCCCATTCTTATAGGTGAAAACAACGGTTTACACTTATCTTCGCCTTAGAAGGAAACCCTGGTGGTGCAGTGGTTAGGTACTATGGCTGCTAATCAAAGCTTGGCAGTTGAAATCCACTAGGTGGTCACTGCAAACTCTATGGGGCAGTTCTACCCTGACTTATAGGGTCACTATGAGTCAGAATCCACTCAACAGCAGCGGGTTTTTCTTTTAAGTCTTAGAACCTATCTCCATTTCCTACATAAACACAAAGGGTTTTTTACATAGTTTTAATGTATAGGGAATTTCCCAGAATAATAATAATCTTGTCGATCAAGTGCAGACTGTGTTTTGCTTTGTCTGGAATTCACCAAGAGCTACTCAACCATTACAACAATTATGTTTACTATTATAAAAACCCACGGATCCAGACCTCACTTATAGCTCCTCCATTCACAATGCAAGCAAGCAACCATTACGTCTGAACGCTTACCTACTGAAAACCACGTTAACTTTACTATAAATTACTTACATCTATTCTTTATAGTTAGAGCATCCCGTTTTCTTTTAAGATTATGGATGGGAGGAGATGGTATTTATCAACGCAGTTCATCTCTGAACAGTAACACAGTCACGACAAAGTACTGAGTCTAGAAGAGGGAACCGTTGGTGGAGCAGACCCACTGCTCTTCCTAGTGAACAGACTTCTGACAGAACATCGAATCAATTCATTCTCACCTTTTTCAAAGGAACTTTGAAGGCAATGAAACGGGTCCCAGGCATCCGCTGGCCAACTGGGAGGTAGTCTTTCCACCTAGCGGATATGTTTTCACATTAGCCAAACTGCACACCAGCACCATGGGATGTTTTTACATCAGCCAAACTGCATCAGCCTTGTCCCCAGGCACAGAACGAAAGCTCTCCTTGAAAGTAGGGATCCTGGCCCCTACAGTATTTCCTCTCTTCTCTCAGCTTTGCATTTTTCTGCAGTTTCAGTCCTACTGATTAACCACCTACGCTCATCTCTTCCTGCTTCTCTATCTTGAAAACAGGCACAAGGCAACCGAACAGCTGAGAGGTCTCCACAAGTAAAATCTATGTCAAAACAGACACGGTCACTCTGTGTACCCCGTGCAAAAGTTAGCCCAGGAATGAATAAGATGTCATTAACACCTACATGCTGGCTGAAACCGTTTACATTCAATTCTTGTGTTTCGGTTTATTTTTAGTCCTCTGAGGACTGACGCCATCAACTCTAATTAGCAGACAGCTTCAAGTTCATATTCTAAAGGAGAACCTGCCAGATGAGGGACAAGGAACTTTACTTCCTAATGCCAGTTCATAGTGTGAACAGATACAGGGCGAGTTACAATTAAGCCAGCAGAGATGGGATGAGGAATACCAAGTGTTCCAAAAAGCAGGAAATGCACGCACAGAAACCCCTGGTCAGTATGACCGGAGCACAGCAAGGGAGACTCTCATGGCATAGATGGCGCTGAAGCAGCAGTGGCATCTGAGATCACCCAGAGCCTTGAGTTACACGCCAGGGTATGGGGCTCGTTTTTCTCCTTCAAAAAAAAAGAGTGCGCTATGAACAACATTCTAATTTATCAATAAAAGTTTCTTGGGCTCTTGTGGGACACGTGAATTGGAAGGGACTGAGAGCAGACCTACGGAAACTAGTCCGGGCCCGGGCCCGACAACAAGTCACGCATGCCCTGCATCCAGGAGCCCACGGAGATGTCACCCATCTTCTGCAGAAAATCCAAGGGGGCTTGGAGAGGCAGAGAGGAAGGTCTCAAGGAGCGCACAGGGTCTGAGGATGAATGCCTGAGAGGCCTGAAGCCGGGTAACAAAGGAGCCCCAGCGGGGGACAGCAGCCCGCCCTGGGGGGTCCCCGGAAGCAAGGCACGCTAAGTGTCGATGGAAGACCTGGGTGAGTACTGGGGAGCTCTTCCACTCGATCTTAGTAATTACGCACATTTCCTGGGCCCAATAATACCACCCGAGGAGCTGCCGGGTCCCGTTGGGGAACTGAGGAACGGCCCTCCGCGTTTCGCCCGAGTGGCCGTGGCCAGAGCCCCGGTTTTACGAGATGGGGAGCCAGCACCAGATGTCCCAGATGCCGTCCCTTCCAGATGCCGAGGAGAGGGTCGCTGTTTCCGGGGAGGAGAGCCGAGCCCGAGCGCGCGGCGGGAGCCAGAGCGAGCGCGGCGAATCCCGAAACCAGCGCGGCCGGCAGCGGCGCGCCAGAAGCGCCGAGCGCGGGGCAGAGCTCATTACCTTTCCGGGATGTGGTTTTTGCCCTTCTTTTTGGACGCGGGGTGCCCAGCAAAGGCGCGTCCCTGGCCCCAGTAGCTGCGGGCATGATGCCAGCGGCTCATGAGAGTCCCCCAGTGCCGCCCACCCGCAGCCAGCACGAACCCAGCGCCAGCCCCGCGCCCTCCGCGCTCCGACAAGCCCGTGGGCCGGAAGCGCTTACACCCGACCCCGGCGGCGCCCGGCTGCTGGCTACTGCGCACGCGCGGCGGCGCGTCGTGATGGCGTCACCAGGGCGGCGCCCTGGAAAGCCTGATCGGTAAACAGCGCTTCGGTGGCTGCAGCGCCCTCCGTGGGCGGCGGCCGGCAGCGCAGGTCCTTTAGCAGGCAGGACGGCCTCTCTGACCCGCTGCCTCGCATTTCTTCCTGGTGTCTCTGTGTTTCCTTCTGCTGTGCGTAGGGTCACAACGAATCGGAACCGACCCGATGGAGCCTGACAACAACAACGTATTCTACAAACATGCCGAGGAACGGCATAAATGAGGTGACGTGACAAAATAAGAAAAATATATTTAAGATTGTTCTCTTTAGTGCATGGAATTCAGGTCCGCCGCTGGACCATCTAGCTACATAAAAAAATAATGTGGTACTGCCTGAGTTAACACAAAATGGTTACAAAAGGAGACCACAAGGGATCACCTTGTTTTTTAAGGGAACAAACTCTGGGAATTCCTTTTTCCCTGCACCCTTTCACCTTGTCCACTCCCGTCTTCCACTAACGTCCTCTTCCTTCGTGAGCTGTTCTAGTCATTGTGCCTGGCCTTGCACCCAAGCATGGACAGAGAATCCTTGAGGCTTAAGATTCTATTGGGCTGTTGGCCACGGTGAAGAGGCTACAGTTAACCTCCGCTTTGGATACAGGAGTCTGGGGAAGAAAAAGTGTCCCAAATGCCCTCAAGTATAAAAACCAGAATGCTAAGATGCCTGCACTGCCTCCAGAAGCCAGAGGCGGACCATCCTGATCCCAAGAATTGCCACCAAAGGCCAGAAAAGGGAACGTGCAGCCAGGTTTCTGGTGTCTGCTTCTAGTGGGAAGAGTCCATCCTGTGAAGCATCAAGGCATGGAGAAGCAGATCCTGGTTTCTGGAAACTGACAGAAGCAACATGCATGAACGTAAGAATGGGAGACCAAAGCTTGTTGCAGAAACAATGCTTAAAATGAAGGTGAGGGAGTAAGGAGAGCAGGAAACACATGGATGTCCAACCTGGCCCACACCAGCCCAGGCAAAGCCTGAAAGGATTCAAAGAGAAATTAAAAAGAGAATGAATGCACCTGGAATGTTGTCATTCCCCACAAGACACAGTCATGCAACCTCACCCTATCTTCAACCACGTTACAAAGAGCTCTTTAATGCCTTCCTTTGGTCCCTAATAGCTGCACTGAATTCACTATTCAGACCAACAGATGTGGTCCCAGAACAACTGTGATCGCTTGACTTAGATGACTCTCCCTAAGGACAGAAACTATATATCATGTATAATTACAAATATACATTATCAAAATAAATATATTTTATGTAATATACTACACACAACATAATTAAATACTAGTTATTGTATTAAGGAAACTCTGGTGGCATAATGATTAGGTGCTACGTCTCCTAACCATAAGGTTGGTGTTTGAATCTACCAAGTGCTCCTTGGAAACTCTGTGGAGCAGTTCTTCTCTGTCTTTTAGCATCACTGAATCTGCATTGACTCAATGGCAGTGGGTTTGGTTTGAGTTTTATTAAAGTACTCCTATAAGAAACTTTGAGATGATCTCCCTAACATCAGAAGTTGAACAAACAAACAAACAAAAATGTAATTGAGTCAATTCTGATTCACAGAAACCCTAGAGGTCAGAGTAGAACTGCCCCATAGAGTTTCCAAGGAGCTCCTGGCAGATTGAAACTGCCAATCTTTTGGTTAGTAGACATAGCGCTTACCCACTACACCACCAGGGAAAGGGAAAATACCATTCTGTCTGGTGGGATTTCACCTCCCCAGAGCTCTGTCACTTGAGGACACCCAGAGACCTCCTCCCACTCCCTCCACCCCATCCATCATCTGGCTAAGAATCTGGCTAGGCATCTGGCTTCCTAGTTGGCTGCCTCCAACTTTTGAACTGCCTGCTTGTGACCTCATTCTCCCACCAAACCTACCATCACAGCGTAGAATCTTGGGGTTTCCATAGAGTTGTCTGTAAATAAACTGGGATCATCACAAGCGATCAGTGACCAGTGGCCTTCACACTGGACACGTGCTGTCGTGGCTCCCACCTCTGAGATCCCGTCTGGTGTCGTCTCCTCACCACTCGCGTCTGCAGTTGCTGCTCCGCCTCCACTGACCACGTCAGGTAAGAAAAGAAAGTGTTTTTAAAACTTTCTCCATAGTAAAGTTAAGATAGCGTGGACTCGTGGGGGAAAGTGTTGAGCTAGAAATATGGAAACCTAACTTCATTTTGGGCTTTGATATGGACTAGCTGTGTGACTTTGGATAAATCCCTGAGTCTTCCTTAGGATCTGTTTCCCCATCAAATACATGAAGACATTAGTTCGGTTAACCTCTACGGTCCCTTCATTTTCTAAAATTGAGTTTCAAAGGGCACACATACAAAAACTGAAGCCAGAAGCTCCTCAAGAATGCTTCGACAGAAACAGAGAGAATACGTAAGTGGTATAGAGAACCAGGGCTTCACATTGGGAAAAGATGGCTCAGCTGACCTCTTTCTCTACTGACATGTCAACTTCAGTATTTCAAATATAGAGCTGTTTTAAAAGTAATATTCATGTGTTTGGGTACTTTCTATCTAAACTGGGTCAAAAGAGAAAACGGAGAGAGGGTGGAGAACACACTGGGCCGTCACAAGGCCGCTGTTCCAGTCTAGGTCTGGTTTCATCTATCATGGGCCAACAGGAGCCAAGAGAGGGAGAAAATAGAACAAAAAGGGGATAGTGTGGAGGAACTCTCCAGGGAAAAAGAGTTAGTTGGGATGGAATGTCAGGAGGACCTAGAATTTTCAATGAAAGCCAAAAGAGCACAGAGTGGAGTCAACTCAGAACAGAGCATTGTGCTTAGATTAATGGACTCAGGAGGGAACTGAGCCTACAGCAGGAAATAGGAAGAAAAGGCAGCTCCCCAGATCATCACACCAGTGCGGCTTTTTTCTCTACTGCCTCTTGGAACACAGGTGGCATTTGACAGTTTTCAGTGTAAACACTTTAAAAATGTTTTAGAAATGATGCTCCCTATAACCTAGAAACTAACCCAAGTGGTTCTGGGAGCAGGAAGCAGAAATAAAATTTTCAGTCATTTCACTGATTTTAAACCAGGCAGAGATTTGACCTTTTAAAATTAAAAGTGTGTTTGAAAATGTGATGCCTCCTAGCTCACATCAATGGGACAAATTCCTTGGTGTGATTGCTGAGTTCTATGTAAAGGCTGAGTTTCACCTTTGCGAGTACCAAACATGTATAAACAGGCATCACCTGCTTTTAGACTTTAGCTGCCTGAGAATAAAAAAAGAAGTCATGCCTCACATTTCTTACTCCACATTTATCTAAAACAGATTTGTGGAGTTATTGGGTGGCAGGATTTCCTACATCAGAGAATTTTTTTCAGACTTTAGATTCTAGTAGTGATGATAGCTTTCTGTCTTTAAGGATGACATTTCTCTAGATGCTGAAGATGGTTGTAATCTAGGTTTTGAGAATAAGAATAAAAATCCTTATGATAACTGGAAGGGTTTTTTTCTGTTATGTGGCTACATTAACCGAAATATTAATTTCTGTTAGGATTATTTTCTGTCGCTTGCTGGATAAGTGATACTCAGAAATATGAATGGGCATGATAAAGGAATTCCTTTGTATTTATTATTTTTTGTTCTGCTTTGTACCAGTTTCTTTTGAGATTTTTGTCTACACATATTGTAGCTGCCAGTAAATTCATATTTACTTCATGTTGATACCTGATATGCAATTTCTACTCATCTATTTTCTACCTGTAGTGGTTAGAAATTCATTCAAAGTCACCTTCTGTTACAAACTGGTTCTTGATTAATACTATATAACTATAAAACTATAATACTATCTAACATTGTGGTATAGAACTCCTTTATTATAAAAGTCATTATGTTTTGATTCTTGCTATATGCCCCAGTTTCCATTAGTATCTAGATTTTCAGTTATTTGATGTTAAATATTTTTAACATGTCTTTCCAGAACTTGTCATCTTCCTTCAAAACATCATAAGAAATACATCACTTGTCTTCATGCTCAGATTATTAGTCCTATTGCTCTTGTGTGATAACCACTTTAGAGATGAGGAAACTGATCTCAGAGAGCTTAAATCACTCTTCGTTCAAACAACACATCTCTGGGAACATAAAATGGTACAATTTCCATAGAAAACAATTTGGTGGTTCCTCAAACTGTCAAACATAGCGTTACCACATGACTGGCAATTCTAGCCCTAAGTGCACACCCAGAAGAATGGAGTTCAGGGGCTTCAACAGGTCCTGGGACAGCAACGGGGACAACAGCATGTCTACAGGAGCCCGAAAGTGAAAACAACCCCAGTGTCCATCAGCAGGCTAATGGACCCACAAAACACGGTCGATACATCAAATGAAATATTCAGCTGTAAAGAGAAAGAAAATCATGATCCAGGCTATGACACAGAAAAACTCTGGAAACATCATGCTGAGTGAAATAAGTCAGAAACTAAGAATAAATATGATGGGATCCCACTTATAAGAAATGCCTATCACAGGCAAAGGTACAGAGAGAACAGCAGAAGGGTGGCTTTCAGGGGCTGGGAGGTGGGGAGACTGAAGAGCTGTTGCTGAAGTTGAGTACCGGGTGAAAAGGGAAGAAGAGCAGAAAGACTTTCTTGTTAAATTATGTCTCAGGTAGTTATTTTCTCTCATGATCAGAAACCAGCCATAAGGAGGGTACGAGTGATCTGCTGAATTTAACCAGTGCACTAGAAAATGCATGTATGACAATTAGAAAATGTCTTGTGACTTTCACAAGCAAAACCAGCACAAAAATCACCATAGTGAGAGCGCTACTGTTTTTAAATGGGTAAAAGTATATGTATTAAACTTTTCTGGTCACATGACTTTCAGAGCAGAGAGTTCTGGCAAGGAAATCAGGACATCACTGTCCTGTAACGTGGCAACCCTACACACCTGACCAAAGGCCTTAAACAATTCATCTGACCCCTCTGGGTTGCTTTCCTGGCTGTAAAGCGAGAGTGCTGGGAGAGAAGTTGTCTCGCCACCTCCGATAGCGTGCAGGGCAGTACCGGTACAGGCTCAAGGGAAAGACAGGGCAGGGAAAAGGTGGCTCCAGTCCAGGCACTAACACACCTGCCAGACCTCTGGGTCAGAATTCCGCATGTCTGGGCTCCAGGCAGTTCACGCAGAATGGCACCAATGTCACAGCACCGCCACCATCAAGTCTGGTTGCAGGCATCTCGTTGAGTATTGGTGCTAGTGGCTTTCTGACAGTGACAACATTAGTGTGGTTCCTGAAATATAGTGAGGATTTATCGGTCGCCCTGATTTTCACCACCCTCCTGCTTCCTGCAGAGAACTTACAATGTTCACCTTCCCTTGGAGCTCCAGCTACTCTGCAGCTCTCTCCTCCTGGGGTGAGTAACGCAGCTCTCTAAACAGGAAGCATCTGCAGCTTCTCCAGGGTCCCTGCTCCAGCTGTCACCTCAGCATGGCTCCTGCCATCAGCCCCTGGCACCTCCTTCCGACCACTCACAGGCCGTGCCTACCTCTGCCAGGGTTCTAGCGCAACACAACCATGCCATCTGGAGTCACCAGCCAGACACAGAGCTCCACTGCATCTGCCCCCTACCCAGGTATTTTTGAGTGGGATATCACAGGAATCAATGACGAGCAGTCATCTTCCCTCAGGGGCTTCACTGTCACTGTCAGTGACAAGGACCTATTAGCTATTTCTTCCATGCCATCTCCATATGATAAAGCTTCAGGTACTGGTGCCGTGGTCCCTCTGCAAGCTTCTCTATCTGTAACCTTGTTCAGGGGACACCAAGTCAGGGACATAGTTTGTCACTTCCCTACCAGGAAGGGGACCAGGAATATTGTTATGATCAAGGTGCACTGGAGCCCCTACTACCTGGTGAACTTGGCCCCTGCCTGCAATCCTATGGCTCTGTGCCATAGGCAGGAGGCAAGACCTCTGCCGTTCAGCCACAAATGGGGATGGTATCAAAGGAGACACAGCCCGCCGATGCCCCCCCACCAGCCACCAGCTCCATGTCTGCTCACCCAGCATGGCAACAAGCTGTCAAGGCGAGTAGAAAGGGCAAGAAGGGTGCGGGGCAAGGTCAGCCTTCAGAAGGAGGGTCAGTTCGCAGCTGGGCAATAGTGAGTCCACAGAGAGATAGAACCCAGTCCTGCGAATAAATGCTATTCTCATTCAATTCAGTGTTTCCAGATGCCACATGAAAACACCTCAGACAGGTGGGATACTGCAGTGACCAACTGTGCCACATGTAAGAGGACTCTGAGAGCAGACCAAGGGATACAGTACTGTCCCCTGCTCTAGCTGGCCAGTTCCCGTGGGCCACCACACTCTAATGAACTCCCATCTTGATCTTTAGTCTCCTTGGAAGACACTTCCAAACTCCCATTGTAGCGGTGCCCGCGTAACACTGACTTTTTCAGTTCACAGCGGGATTTTAAACCCTGTGTTACGCATTCGGTCCAAGCAAATGGGCACAGACTCTGTCTCTGCTGAAGTGTCTTCTGAGGAAGAGGTCTGCTCCTTGTCCTTAGCCTGTGACATGGATATTGCTGCTCTCCCAGGAGAAAGCAGAGGGTTAGAAGGACTCTATGTAAGGGTGCTGGGCCTCGGTTGGGAAAACATTGCATACTGTCAAGTTCCCTGCCCACTGTCTATCTGACCCCTAACAATGCTAAGAAAGGCAGAGAAAACCACGGGACAGTGACAGCAGAAGGTCATAGGGCAGCAGCACGGCCTCTGGGTCCCTAAGCCAGGTCCCAAGTCCCACTGACTGTCCTTAAGAAGAACTTGCAGCGAGTCCGGCCCAGTGTTGCAGAAGGTGCCTGATGGTGCTGTGGTGTGTAGCAGGAGCATCTCACTGACCAGGGATGGGCCAACTTCTCTCTGGATTCCTTGTAGTGATGGAGACTTCCCTAGGGATGGGGACTTCCCTGGGACTGCAACCTCCAAGCCAGACACTTCATCTGCCAGAAACTCCAGCGTTCCTCAAGTCCTGCAGGAGCAGAAATATCCAGATACTGGAGAGTAAGCCACCATCTGAGCTCGGGGACATCCCAGTGGTGGCTCTGGTCTGGGGTCCTAGTCCTCCCCTCAGTCTGCCTTCAGCTGCTAGCCAGGAGCAGAGACTAACAGTTTGAATGAGACTAGAAGCAAGCTTCCAGAGCCTTGGGATGCCCGCCAGATCCTGATAGAAAAGCAAGATTCCCCACTACCCCCTCTAGAAGTCCCTGATGTTCACCAGCATCTGGCTTGCATTGAGCCCTTCCATCAAGGGGAGCCATCTGGTTCTGAAAATGTTGATCGGGGAAAGACCAGCCTGAGCCCTGAGGACCAGGGGACACTGGAAAGCGGGATGGAACCAAGCAATTGTTCTGCAGCCATCACTGCTCTGCTGGAGGATATAAAGCTTTTTCAGCTCTTTGCTTCCTTGGAAGACCTTGATCCGTCCGAAGAACCCAGAGCAGTCCAAGCCGTAGACACCACACCAAAGCCATCATGGTGAATCACATGGAGGAAAAGTCGGATGTGATACAGCATTCCTCTGATCAAGTCAGGAGGAGCAAAGGCAAAGCCTGAGTCTGTCGCTGCTGCCCCCAAGGCTGAAATCCAAGCAGTTCAGAAGGCAGAGCAGAAGCGTTTGTTTGCAATGCAGCAGCCAGTGACAGGGCTCCCATGGGTGCAGCTAAGCACCCCACAGCAAACCTCAGAAGGCCCCGCCCAGCAGGAGCCACCAACCTGAGGGCAAGAAAAGACCCAACCGGCCAGACAGAACAACTCCAAGAAAGCTGAAGAGTGGGAGCAGGTGCAGAACGAGGTGAAGGCAGAAGAGAAGCCAACCTTTCCAAGAGGAAGAGGAAGAAAATCAACCAGAGCTTAGCCAGGAGAGCTTGCAGAAGCCTCAGAGACACCTGGCGGGCACGTGCTTCAGTCTGTGCAGGTTTTCCATGGGCTAGGGAAGAAAAATGAGAAAACAAATTGGGCTCCCTTCATCCTGGGCCCTGGGAAACCCCAACAACACCAAAGACTGCCAGTCATCCCCAGCTATCAAGCCACGGCTGGCTACCCCCATGGGAGGAAAAAGGTCCTGAGAAAACTGAAGCCAAAGCCTGGAAAGCAAACTGCTGTGCTTAGAACCAGTGTCCGTCTCCATCCCGCTGTGAGCTGCCCCCTCCCCGGAAGGTCAAGCCAAGTCCCTTTGCCTTTTCTAACCGTGGATAAGCCTCAAACTTGTCTGGTTTCTCGGAGGCCACTGTCACTGGCCTCACGTCATCCTTCTGTGGCTTACCCTTCTCAGTCTGGTTCTGCTGACTCCGTTCAGCCGACTGTGGTCAATCCTTCCTGGTCAGCTCCTGCCAGAGCATCATGGATGCTCCTGCTAGACCAGTTCAGTTTCCACCCGTGCAGCCCAGACAGGTTTGATCAAGCCCACCGGGCCTGGTGTTGCTGAATCTGCGGCTCATAGGCCTGCACCCTACAAAACATCATCTTAGGCTTCCCTCCGTCAGGAATCTGTCACCACCATTGTGACCAAGTGGCGGTCCCCACCTAAGCCTCAAAACAGATTTTTACTCCAAGACTTCTGCTTCGAACCTATTCCATAGAGGAAACGCAATGTTCCTGAGCTGGTGGTGTCAAACCCCATCACCCAAGAGCAGAGGCCAGAGCGTGAGACCATGAAGAGGTAGGCTCCGCAAGAGCATGGAAAGGCAGCCAAAGACACCTCCTGGGGGAAGTGCAGTTCTTCATTGAGAAGGAGAAAGACCCGGAAACAGCTCAATCCCACAGTTACACTTTGTAATTACGAGCTGTCAGGGTCCGGGGTGCTACTTTGAGTACAGGCTGTTTTTCCCACATATGTGTATACTAGATAAATAAAAATTCTCTTTATTCTCTAAGTTAAAGACTTCATAAAATTGTATCAAGAAGTGTAACAGAGTTAATAGATGAGTAATAAAACATCTTTGGGTTTTGAGATGCTGTTAATGGTTATTTGTCTTAGGTGGGATACAAGGAAAGACATTTGGATGGGAGCATGGGAGAAAGGATAGGAAATGAGAAAAGAATGAATGCTTGGTCCAAAACTGTGGGGGCCAAAAGTGAGAGAGTTTATGAATTATAAAAGGTAGAGGTGGGGAAATGGCAGAGATAAGAAGCAGGATCTGACATTAGGGTTAAACAAACAAACAAAAAATCTCCACTGCCATTGAATCAATTCCAACTCATAGTGACTGTACAGGACAGGTAGAACTGCCCCACAGAGTTTCTAGGAACCTGGGAGATTTGAACTGGCAACCCTCTGGTCAGTGGCCATAGCACTTAAACACTATGCCACCAGGTTACAAGAATAAAATGCGGGTAGAGTTAAAGACGGCAAACGGTGAGCACAGGTTGAGTGGGAGAAAGGCAGAAGTCGTTCACAGAGACAGTCCTTAGTCTCATGGCCTGTCACATGTCTATTTCAGTAAGCAAGAGGGTTCAGGACATACCTCCGACAGCTATGGGTTGCCTTCCAGGTGGATGGTCACAGCGAGCACAGAGAACACAAAACATAATGGAGCCCACTAGTGTGTTTCCAGGGATCAAACTCTCCCGGGGGCAGCTGGTAACCTGGGGACCCAGCTAATGGACATGAAGCAGAATGAGGCCCCCTGAAAGATGAGGCCTGGGATAGAAAACACCATTTAGCCAACACCTACTGCAGTTCAGGCGTGCTACTTCATTAACCTTCCCAGCAAGCAGCCAGGGGTGTCACAGCACTGCTTTACAGGAGAGCTGAGGTCACACTGGGATCAGACGGGGGTTGGGGTCCCATTGCATCTGGAGTAGCAAGGACCAACCAGAGGCCAGTCACCCTCCACAGTGCAGTGTTTGCAAGGCCTGGGAGGCAGCCCAACCTGACTTTGGAATATGGCGCTTGTTTTGTTGTGGTTTGGGTTTTTTATTGTTGTAACAACATAGACAACATGACATTTGCCAATCCAACATTTTTCACATGTACAGCTCAGAGCCACCAATGACACCAGTCATGCTGTCATCACCCATGTCGGTTGACAGATTTCCCATCACGATAAACCAAAACTCAAGGCTTCCTAAACAAGAACTGCTTTTGGTAACCTAAAACACAGAGAAACCACACCAGAAAAGTCAAGCTCAGTGTCTGTAAGGAGCACTGCCTTCTACAGCCACCTCGATTAAGGGATGCAGTTTTGTTGGCCCCCTGATACGCTCCCATTATGAACTCTTGTCCCAAAAGGATGCATTTCCTAACTTTTATGCTAATTCCTTTAATTTCTTCATGTTTTGTCACCCATGAGTGCACCTCTAGACATTAGGATTCAGTCTTGGCTTTTTAAAAATCTGTATTTTAAATCCCTTTCTTCTTCAACTTATCTGTTGAAGAACTCGATCCTTTGGCCTACAGAGTTTCCCACAGTTTGGGTTGCACTGATCGTGTCCTCACCTGCAGTTTAAGAGGGTCCTCTGTCCTCTGTGTTCCCTAGCAGGTGGTAGCTGAACAGGGTCCTTTGTCCTCTGTGTTTCCCAGCAGGTAGTAGTGGAACGGCAGAATTCCAGAGGCTTGGTCTGCTGTAGGTAGTGCGGTGGTTTTTCATCCAGGGAGAAATAATGTCTGTTGTTTCTCTTTTTTTGGTGATGTTAGCAATTCATTAATATGCCGGCATTTGCAAAATGGTGGTATTTTATCATTTCTGATTTATTTATGAGCCGGACGACATAGAAAATGCTTCTCCTCATCGACTGTGTCGTTACTCTGGTACATGTAAGACAGAGAGACAAGAGAAGTACTTGACTTCTCCTCTTTATTTACCACTTCTCAAGATACTTAGTTTGTTTCCTATCCCTTTCTGAAGGTGGCCGATTAGTTGTTTGCTTCTGAACTCAGATTTACATTATCTCATGGGTTTCAGTGAATTGCAGTTCCTTTTTGAAGCTTCAGTTGTCCCATCTTTGGCCAGCAGGAGCCTCTTCTACTGGCCTCTCCTGAGCAATCTGAATGTGACCCTAGTTGTTTTTGAGAAGGTCCTTGCTGGATGCTATGACCAGGTGCTGCAGGTGTCCCAGTGACCAGGTGCCTTTCCTGCTTCAGGTCTGGAATCGGCCACTTTTCCAGAAAGCCTTGTTTTTTAGTTTTAAGCAGGAAAACCAGGAAATAGTATTTCAAGACATGCCTTGGAACCAGGTATGCTCATGGCTGCTGAAATGTTTGTCATTTCTAGAACTTTTTAGGGTGCAGCCGTAGTCATTGCATATTTTTAAAAAATCTCCTGAGTTCACACTAATCCTTTCAATTCTAAACCAAGACCATAAGGTTTTTTCTCGTTTGCTTGTTTGTTTTCAAATCTTACTATGTTTTAGGTGGAAGTTTACAGTCCAGATTAGTTGCTCATTCAGAAATGTATACATGGACTGTGTTGTGGCCTTGGTTGCGATCTCTGTAATGTGTCAGTGCTCTCCCCGTTTTCCTTTAGCCCCTGGATTCCCCATGTCCTTTTGTCCGGATTTCCTGTCCCTTCCTGCCTTCTCATCTTTGCTTTTGGACAGAGGTTGCCCATTCAGACTTGACTGAACTAAGAAGCGTGTTCCTCACGTGTGTTAATGGGTTGTTTATAGGCCTGTCTGAACTTTGGCAGAAAAGTGGACTTTGGGAGTCTCTTCAGTTCTGAGTTAGTGGGCTGTCCGGGGGCCATATCTTGCCTGATTGCTCCAGCTAGGACCCCAAGCACAACACTGAATAAGAATGGTGACAGGGGCATCCTTGTGTAGTTCCTGTTCTCAAGTGGAACGCTTTCTGACTCTCTCCATTCAGGATGATGCTGTTGGCTTTGCATAGATGCCCCTCATCATACTGAGGAGTTTTCCCTTCTATTCCTATTTTGCTGAGTTTTTAACATGAATGGATGTTGGAATTTGTCAAATGCCTTTTCTGCAACAATTGATAAAATCAAGTGGCTCTCATCTTCTATTTATGTGGTTGATCACATTGTTTTTCTAGCAGTTAACCATCCCTGTTTTGTGAGTATCAACAGCATTAGTCATGGTGAATTATTTTTCTGATATGTTGTTGAATTCTGATTGGCTAGAATTTTGTTGAGAATTTTTTTCATTTCAGTTCGTGGGAGATACATTGGTCTATAATTTTCTTTTTTTTTTTGGTGCTGTCTTTACCTGAGTCGGAAACCCTAGTGGCATGGTGGTTAAGTGTTAGAAGTGCTCACCGGAAGGTCAGCAGTTCAAAACCACCAGGTGCCCCTTGTAGACCCTATGGGGCAGTTCCACTCTGTCCTGGGGTCCCCATGAGTCAGAATCCACTCGATGGCACTGGGTTGGGTTGCGTGTGAGCAGGTTTGGGTATCAGGGTTACGTTGGCTTCACAGAATGGGTTTGGGAGTCCTCTACCCTTCTTTATGCCCTGGACTACCTCCAGTAACGGTAGTGTTAGCAGTTCAGTTCTTTACTTATTCATCATGATAATTGCTGCTAATCCATCAGCTTTTTGCCTGTCACCAGAATGCAAGGCCCCCTGAGAGCAGGGATTGCCTGTGCTCTTTGTTCATTTCTAATTTGATGCCTTCAGCCGTGCCTGGCACAGAGTAAATTACTCAGTAGACATTTGTTAAGTCAGCGAACAAATGAACTGTTTTTCAAAACATACCAAAATCCAAACCCACTGCTGTTGAGTCGACTCCAACTTATAGTGACCCTACAGACAGAGTAGAACTGCCCCCATAGAGTTTGCAAGGAGCACTGGTGGATTTCAACTGCCAACCTTCCAGTTAGCAGCTGTGGCTCTTAACCACTGTGCCACCAGGATTTCCATGTAAACAAACCAAAAAAAAAGCAAACCCACTGCCGTTGGGTTGAGTATGACTCATAGCGACCCTAGAGGACAGAGTAGAACTGCCCTGTAGAATTTCCAAGGAGCCCCTGGTGGATTTGAACTGCCAACCTCTTGGTTAGCAGCTGTAAGCACTTAGCCACTCTGCCGCCAGGGCTTCCACTGTGACATTAGACAATACAAGAAAAAAAAAAGAGCTGCTTTTAGAGACAGTGCTTAACTGGAGATGCCCTTCCTCTGCACTCCGGCAGCTCTGCCCTGTCTGAGCTCGCAGAGTAATGGGTCTCCCCTGCTGGATTTGTTAAGGATGCATCCCCCACACCAAGAATAGGGCAGGTACGTAGACGTTCAATCACTATTTATGGAGGGAGTGAGTTTTTGGATAGATTGGATTGGGGCCTGCAGTGGTCACTGACAGGACCCCACCTGCCCTGCTCTGGGTGTGCCTTCTCCAGGTCTAGGACCGCCAGGGGCACTGGTTCCCTGAGGTCCAAGCCACCCATGTTTCATTCTGAGGGAAAGTCAGTGACACAGGAGTGTTGGAGACAGAGTAGTCTTCTCCGAGTTCTCGGTAGGGATCCATGAGTGCTGTGAGTGGACCCTAGGTCTGTTGTTAGGTGCCACCAAGTCAGTTCCGACTCACAGTGACCCTGTGAACAACAGAACAAAACACTGCCTGGTCTCACACCATGTTTTTATGCTTAAGCCCATTGTTGCAGCCACTGTGTCAATCCGCCTTGTCGAGGGTCTTCCTGTTTTTCACGGACTCTCCACTCTACCAAGCATGATGTCCACCAAGCATGATGTCCTTCTCCGGGGACTGAGCCCTCCTGACAATACGTCCCAAGTATGTAAGGCACAGTGTCGCCACCTTTGCTTCCAAGGAGCGCTCTGGCTGTACTTTTTCCGGAACAGATCTGTTTGTCCTTTTAGCAGTCCATGGGACAGTCAGCGTTCTTCTCCAGCACCACAGTTCAAAGGCATCAATCCTTCTTCGGTCTTCTTTGTTCATTGTTAAGACCCTAGCCCTAGCATACACGTTTATGCTCAGGCTGGGAGAGTGGGAGAGAGATCCGGTAAGTGCTTTCAGCCACAAGTCAGAAAACCGATAACCACACAGAATTCTGATTTCACTTGAGGGAAAGTCAACAGGAGTTGGGAGAAATGAGAGCTCTGAACCCTGAGTTGGAGAAGGAGTGAACACTTGAGCTAGGGTCTTAAGGTAGGTATTGAAGGATAGGTTACTACAGTAAGGAGTGAAAAGGAAACTTGTCCAAAATAACTTGATAATGGTTGTGCAGTGTTAAACTTTTAACTAAAGCATGAACCTTTGAGTAAAACCGAAGCAGTGATGTACAGCTTCTTCTGAGACAAGCTGTCCTTGTAACATCATTTTGTAAAGAAACCACTTATAGATTCCCACACACTCGTGCCCCGATTTAGAATAGGCTACTGTCTCGGCTCGCTGTATGTAACCGCTTTGTTCTGGCCTCGTGGAGAGGAACAGTATCTTACAGTTACCTATGTCTGTATTGCTTTGCACAGTGACACTTATAAATGATTTCATTTTGAATGCATTTTATTGGTGTCTTGACATATAAAGATAGTTACTCTTGTTATTTTGCCTAGTACACGGGGCTGCCAACTTGGTGTCGAACGGAGCACACACAAGCTCAAGGAACTCAGAATTGGGTTTTCCTCTCCTCCTGATCAGAACCTCGGAGGGCTTCTGCCGGGTCTGCACTGCTTCCCTGGGTGGTAAAGGCGGTGAAGCGCCGCACCACTAGCAGAAAGGTTGGCAAGCGGCCGAGAGGCCGGCGACCCGCTTCTGAAAAGGGTCGTACCCTCGAAGACCCTAAGGTGCCGTCCCACTGGGCACCCAAGGCGGGGGACGACTCAACGGCGACCCTCAGCAGGCAGCTGCGCCGGGATGAGCCAGCTCTTCTCGCACGTGGGACTTACGGGAGTGAGACGGACCGGCTATCTGGCAGGAAGCTCCCTTCCAAAGTGTAAAAGGAAGAAAGAAAAGCTAGTTCGGCCGCGGTCGCCTTCAGCGGCTGCACTCGCCGTCCTCCCGGCTCCCACCGCCTTACCCACGCGGCGGCCACCGAGCTCTCCCCTCTCGCTCCGCTTTTCCCCCAGGCGCTAGCTCCGCCCACAAGCTCCCCTCCCGTTGCCCCCAGGTCTGGGGGTGGAGCCTGAGGGGGAGCGGGAGTGGGCGGGGCGGGCGCCGGAAATGACGTTGCCAGAAGCGGCCAGCGTCGGCCGAGAGAAAAGCTCGGGAAGGGCTCCGGGTGCGCGGTGAGTCCGGAGCCACCTCGGCCCGGGTGTGGAATTGAGGGAAGAGCGGAAGTGGGCGGGGCGGGCGCCGGAAATAACATTCCCGGAAGCTCTGAGTGTCGTCTGAAGGAAAAGGTGGGGAGGGGCGCTCGGCGAGTTGCGGCTCTCAAGGGAAGCGGCGGCCGTGAGTGTCGGGCTTGCAGCCGTCTCCTGTTGCCCCCTTCCCCAGCCGCCGCGCGCGAGGCCCCTGGTCGCTCCCACCCCCGTGGGCTGGCGCCTGAGCAGCCAGGCCCCGCACGTCACAGCCTGCCGCACTCGAAAGACCCCAATATCTCGGATGATTTTGCCCTGAGTGGGCTGCCGGGGCTTGAGCACCTTGGAAGCGGGCGCCTCAGACCGCAGTGGACTCCAGTCCAGTGGGTACGCCCGGTCGTGGCTCATTCCCGCGCCGTCTCTTGTCTCCTGTGGTTTCTCCCGCGGCCCCCTAGGCCACCTTCTCCCTTTCCGGCGGGTGCGCGTCTCTTCAGTACCGCACTCTGTCCCTCGGTAGCGAGACCCCCTGCTGGCCTCCAGCGGGACTTCCTGTCCCCACTCACGCGGTCCCCTCCGCGGCCTCGGTTAGCTCTCACGGGCCCTGGGCTGGGACTACCAATCGGGCCGCTTGGGGAGATTCCGGATCAGCTAGCACCCTCGGAGCCCTGCAGAAGTCGGAGGGGGACGGGCCGCCTCTGCAGCCCCGGCAGTCCCCCCCCCCCGTGTTTATTCTGTTAGTGAGGGCGTTTTGAGAGGGAGCCTGTGAAGGAGGTGAGACCCCAGGAGGGGAGAAGCCCGGAGAGGGCACTGCCGAAAGAAGGGGGCGGTAGAGACAGCAGGTCGACAGCGAAAGAGAAGGGCGAGGAGCCCTGGCTGGCCGGCATTCTGGCTGAAGCAGAAGGTCTCCTCGGGGGAGAAGTGAGGTGTGGGGCGCTTGATACAGGGCGCTGAGGTCCGAGGTCCGTTCTGCTGGGGCTTGTCTTCAGGAGTGTCTGGTGAGGGCGCCCTGTACCTCGCGTGTGTCAGGACCCGGGCTGCTCGTGGAGGTGGCGGAGACTGGCGCTCCCTGAGGGGCAGTGCGACCGCTGGGACCAGCAGCACTACCTAGAAAGGTCGTAGACTGGGGTGGAGTGTGGGGCCCAGGGGAAACGCCCAGGCTGTCGGTGGTTTTGCATTCCCAGTTGTCTTTGGATGCCTTCTATTCCCAGAGCGCTTGTCTTTGAAGACAGATTTGGGTAAACTACAGTTTTGAGGATCCCAGTTCCTAGCCAAGACAGGTGAACGAGGCTGTAGAGGGACTGGAATCGTGGTTTGGTGAGCAGTTAGAGGGGAACATGCCTTCTCTGACCAGTTTCCCTAACGTGCCTTGTGCTCCAGTTTGGAAAAGGACACCACGGGGAAAGTTCAGCTACTCAAATAGAAATTGTCAGACTTCTGTCAGTTAACAGTCCTCCGTGGAAGTTCACTCAGAACCATGCTAGGTCTGGGGTGGATTAGGAGTAGCTGGAAGCAGAGATAATTAGAAGAAAACAAAAAAGATACTGGCACTTTGCTGTGGTACCCAGGACAGGGATTTAAGACAGAGAATAATGACCACAGAGGGCCCCGCGACCCATCGCAGGCACACTCCAGAACCACTTGGTGACCCCGCGGCAGCTGTGGGGTTCTGAGTTGGCCGGTAATGTCAGGGTGAGAGACCCCGGTGGCGTGGTGCTTAGTGCCTCAGCTGCTTACCGGAGGGTTCGTGGTTTGGATCCACCGGCTGCTCCTTGGAAATTCCATGGGGTGGTTCTGCTCTGTCCTGTAGGGTTGCTAGGAGTCAGAATCGATGGGGACGGGTGTTTTCATCGTTGTGACTTGGGCTTCCTCGAGAGCCTCTCGGACTAGTGGAACAGACCTCTTTTGTTGTGAACCACAGCCCCGGTCTCTTTTTCTGGTTTTCTCATTAAGGCAGAGTTTTAACATGTGTGGTTGGCAGTGTGGGGCTGATGACGGTCAGGGCTTGATGGCTCCTGTTTTTCCTGCCTTAGGGCTTCTTGGTCCTGATGCCTGACCATGGGGATGCGAGCCTCCCACCCGAAGACCGGGTGAGGGCTCTGTCCCAGCTGGGCAGTGCCGTGGAGGTCAGCGAGGACATTCCGCCCCGCCGCTACTTCCGCTCTGGAGTGGAGATGATCCGAATGGCGTCCATTTACTCCGAGGAAGGCAACATTGAGCACGCCTTCATCCTCTACAACAAGTACATCACGTAAGGCCTCTCCGGAGTCTGCTTTGTGCCTTAGTGACTGTCGCCTCCCTGCCTGCCGTCCGCCCCTGTGCTTGCTTGTGTGGCTCGGCGTGGCCGAAACCAAAGAACTTCTTGACTGTCATGAGCATTTTACTGGCGCTCCTGTGCGATGATTGTCTTTGCACTTCAGAGACACGAGGTCTGCAGGCGATCCTTTCATGAATCAGTAATCCCATGAGTAAGAGGCCCAGCTCTTTGGCCTGTGCCCACATGTCCCAGCGGTCGGACAAGAGCTGGTGATTAAATGGGCTGTGTGACGTGGTGACGAGTGTTCTTGCTGGCCCCTCTACATGAAGGCCACCAACCATAAGGTTACTGTTAGCTTATCAGAGCCGAGTTCCTGACTTCTACATATTTTGCAGCAGATTGAGTGTTTTAAGAGAAAGTGTTTCTTTTTAACCTGTTTTGTCATCATTCTCAGTCATCAGAGGATGACTGACTGCCTATGGTTTGTGTGGCTTGTCCTAGTGGAACCTGCCCCTTGAGTCCTGTAGCAGCTGGGACAGCCAGCAGAGGTCAAAGATTTCAGTGCCGTAAGCAGAGAACAACTCCTGAAACCCTCATGGCCATGAAATGGTGATGTCATAACAACAGCACCTTTGGAAGAACAAAAATAATTATATATGTTTGTATGGTTCTTAGTAGCTCGTGAAGTAGTTGATCTACATTATTTCGTTTGATTTCTCAGTGCCGTGTGTCTTCCATTGCTTACAGGACCAAACAGCTCACAGAAGTTTAGTAATCTGCTCACATTCCGTGTTTGCAGTGGTGAAACCAGGTTGTCTAATTTCTAGTCCAGGATTCATTTTCCAGCATATGCAGTAATGTCTTTTTCCCTTTTGACTGTGTTCTGTGAACTAGAGGTAGTCTCTTAAGATCATAGTCGTAAGTTACATTGACTTCCTTTTGTTTTGTTTGTATTTTTTCTTTTTAAATATCGTGCTGTAAGGGAAAGTTTATCATCCAAGTCAGTTTGTCCTAAACAGAAGCTTGTGCGTGCGCGCTGCTGTGTAACCAACTGCACTCCCCACCCTGTGCCAGCATACCTCTCCGTTCTACCCTGTGCTTCCCATGTCAGTTCAGCCAGCATCTGCCCGTCCCCACTCCCTGCCCTCTCATCTCACCTCTCACTTCTCACCTCTGAACTGGAGCTGCCCAGTTAGTGCTGTGCAGTCTTCACTTGTTTTCTGAGGTCTGGCAGTTAAGTTTGTGAACTTATCCTAGAAAAAGTTCTGCATGCCTCATTGCTGACTATCACTACCATTGCCTTTGAAGTGCTTCCCTTGGGAAGCTGTGCACTGACACCAACACCTAGTCTACCCTTCAGAGCGGTTTTGGTACTCTTTTTCAGGAATGTCCATCAGAGCTGTCATCAGACAAGCTGTGACAATTAAGTTCATGAACTCATCCTAGAAAAAGTGCTTTGAAGGGTGGACTAGGTGCTGGCATCAGTGCACATCTTCCCAAGGGGAGCATTTAGAAGGTGATGATAGTGATGTTCCCCAATGAGGTATTCGCTTTTTCTAGGATGAGTTTACAAACCTAATAGTCCGACAGTATATGTCTTATGGTCTAGTCATGCTTGTCTAAAGAGGTGGCTCCTGAATGGTTTCAGTTCTGGGCTAACAGTCTGAGGGCTGTGTCTTCTAGGGCCTCTCCAATCTGTTGGACCATCACATGTGGTCTTTTTAATGGAGGTTGAGTTTTGAACCCTTTTTTCCCGTTATATCAGAGTCTGTCGGTCGTGTTCCCTATCAGGGCACTCCCCGGTGGTCTCGTCCTTCTGATCTTGTACTGATGTAGTCTCTAGATTAGGTGGCCTTTTCTGTCTCTTAGGCTCGTATTTTCCTTGTCTTTATTGCCCTTCTCCTCTGCTTCAGGTGGGTTGGGACCAGTTGATGTTGCTTAGATGGCCACTTGCTAGCTTTTAAGACCATGATGCCATGCCTTGAAGTGGGATGAAGAATGTTTTCTTAAGAAACTTTGTTATGTTTCTCTAGGTGTCCCCTGAAACCATGGACCTCAGTCCCCTGCCCCTGCTACTCTGTCCTTTACAGTGTTTGTTTATATTTAGGCAACTTCTTAGCTTTTGGTTTAGTCCAGTTGTGCTGATTTCTCTTCTACTGTGTGCCTTGCTTCCCTTCACTGGATGTGATTCATGTCTTCTCTCTGGTTAATGAATACTCCTCTCCTTCCCTCCTTGCCGTTATAACCATCAAAACTATTCTTCTACATTTAAATCATTTCTTGAGTCATTGGCTATTTTTATTATTGTCTTTTATGCATAATTTTTTTTGTTTTTAGTTTGGTAAGATATGCATAACATAAAATTGGCCATCTTAAGGATTTTTAAGCCTTCTATTCCGTGGCATTAAATACATCGCACTGTGACATGACCGTGACCACTGACTCTCTCCAGAACATGTTCATCATCTCACGTTACTGGTTTTTGAATAAGTAATGTATACGGAGTACAGAATTCAAGAGGTACAAAAGGTATGTATGTGATACGTGAATGTGTGTGTGTATATATAGTCTTAAAATGTCTTCCTACCATTCTCCTCCTCCCCTAAGCCCTCAGTTTCTGCCTCCATGGCTTCCTAATTACAAGTATATCATAGGTACTACATGAAGTTTTTGGTCACATACTGTTCTAAAGCGGGGTTTCACGACCTTGCCACTCCTGAGACTTGGACCAGATAATTTTCTGTGATGAGGCCTACTGTGTGCATTGTAAGACGTTTACCAACTGCTTTGATACACACATGGAGTCACTCAGCAAGGTCTTTGGAATCTAGACCTCAGACCACAGTAGGATTAATACTGTTTGTGACTTTGTCACCAGGAGAAATGCATGTATTTTCATATTGCATTACAGCTGTTTCTCATGTCTCAAAATACCCTTTACACTTGTCCCAACTTAAGAGTTACAGTACAGTACACTAGATCTATGAGTCATTATCCTTGAAAACAAAATTGCAGAAGGAGAAAAGGAGCCTAGGCTTGAGCCCTGAGCTTGCTTAGAGCCAGCACAGGAGGGTTAGAGGGAAGGTTTGAGAGAGGGAGGACGGCCAGGAGAGAGTGGGTCATGGGAGCCAGGACAGGTCAGTGTTTGAAGGATAGTAGCCATCTGTGTCAGATGGGTTTGGTAACATGATGTCATTGCTGATCTTGATAAACTTCACTTGAGGGCTTAGAGGCTGTAGTTTGGGGAGAAGGGGCTTACAAAGCCAGAAGTCAGTGAGGAGATAGAGATGGTGAGTATACATGCCCTGAAGGGACCCCACGTGTGCAGAGTGGAACTGCTCCGTAGGGTGTTCAAGGCTGTGTAGCCTCTCAGAAGCAGTCACCAGGCCCGTGTTCTGAGGCCCCTCTGGATGAGTGTGAACTGCCAACCTTTCGGCTGGTGGTCAGGCACCTAACCACTTGCACCACCCAAGGACGCCACCTTCCCTGTAAAGGTCCTGATGCTTAGTATCTGTAGCTTTGGAGGCCCTCTGCTCTGTGATACAGCCCCTCCCCTGTGGAGAACGCAGACAGCAGTGAGTGTGGCTGAAGTCCAGTGAACCTTCACTCTGCAGACTGACGGCAGTCTGTGTGCCCTGGTATGATCAGTGCTTTGGAGAAGTTTGGATAGGAAGGAAAGTGAAGCAATGAGGAGGTTGTGGGACACAGGCTAGGGTCCTGTGTGTGTGTGTGCACGTATGCGTGTGTCCCTCTACATGCAGGCACTGATACGTGGGACCTGGTGAGCATGGAGAGGCTGACTGTACAGGAGGAAGTGAGTGGAGCTATAGCAGTAGCTTCCTTACAGTCAGAAGGCAGGAGGGACAGGAGTGAGTGTACGTGCGTGTGTGACACATTGGTTCTTTATGTGGCTTGGTGTTTCTTTGCGTGATGGCATCAGTGCACACAACCAGGATTGAGGTGGGGAGAGTGTCCCGTTTCAGGTGTTCCATTCAGAGTGATGGTCCAGACTGGTGCTCTAGTCAGCTAGTGCTGCACTAACAGAAGTGCCACACAGTGGATGGCTTTAACAAAGGAAGATTACTCTTACACCGTCTGGTAGGCTACAAACCCAAATTCAGGATGTCTACTCCAGAGGAAGGCCGTGCCCCTTGTCAGCACTGGAGGAAAGTCCAGTACTGCATCAGTCTTTGTTCAGGGAGCGTCTCGGTGCAGGAACCGCAGGTCTGAAGGATGCGTCCTGGTGCTACTGTCTTGATAGTGTGAGGTTCCCAGTTCTCTGCTTGCTTTCCTTTCCTTTTATGTCTTGTAGGATGAAAGGATAAAGGGTGTTGTAAGACATACTCCAGGGTAACTCCCTTTATGGTGGAGCATGGAGATGATCTTATGAAGAGATATATGGTTCCACCCTAATCCTTTAACATACAGCATAGAAAAAAATCACAAAATGGAGGACAATCATAAAATATTGGGAATCATGGCTCCAGGACACAATTCAGTCCATGACAACCAGGAAGAGGATTCAGTGCAGGGAAGGTTCAGACTCATTTATATAATTTCTTGAGTTTGGTATTATTTGGGGGCTTTGTTTGATTAGCTTGATCCAAAACAACAGACGTAGTGACCTTCCTTTTGCTTGCAGACCGTAATTCCAATTCTGTGACCTAACAGGCCCCAGAAATGCAGAAAGTTCTAGCTCAGCCTATGCACTATTGCATTTTCCGTGGTGTGTTCCTGGTGGGAAAAGTAGCCACTTTGGCAGTTAAGTACAGCTGAAGAGAAAGGAAGAAAGATAGGTGTCTACTTAGCAGCCCCCTGCAGCCTGTGTCTCCCCTGCAGCCGAGAAGCATTGTTCTAGACCTTTCATGAGTGCTTTAACTGAGAATCTAAAAAGGCATGTTTGTTCTTGCTCCTGGAGCAGTTCAGGCATCTTAATGACCTCAGGCATATTTCCCCCGACTGCTTTTCCTGACGGTAGGAATGCTGTGCCTTTTGCAGACCCCACACAGAAGATAGATCTTCAGCGTATTAAATCAGTACATATTTTCACAGTGAGCACAGACAGCCGGCCTGTGGATTCTTCCACAGCTTTTTATGGTCATGGACTGGAGTAGATAGAGGGAGCCATGGAGCGTGTGTGAGTGCCCGCCTGCTCTGGGGGCCTGCTGCAGCACAAGCCCTGTGTCTGTCACTTGGATGAGAGTTCCTACTGCTGGTCTGATGGACTGACGAGGTTTCATCTGTCATCATGCCTGCTTTCCTGGTTAACTCTTGAAATTAGAAGTGAGCAGAATCCTTAGTGTGCTCATGCGATAGTGTTTCTGCCTCCCTTTTTGAGGTGCTGATTTTCAGATGAACTTAATACTTGTTCTTGATTTTAAAATTTTCAATCAGGAAAGCAGGGGAGATAGAAAGTCCAGAGAAAAGCCCTGTTCACCAGCGGTGACCACCATCAGGTGCACTGTAAGCACATGGGCTGACATGTGCGTCGTTACCCGTGAAAGCGTGAGTGGGCTCGTGAGAGATGGCCTCTGCCCTGTAGCTGGCACTCCATGTCAGAACGCACTGGCCCACCTCATTCCGTGTCTGGGCTACGGCTCTTTCTGGAACGGCCTTGTCCCAGCCGCCCTAGTGCTGCACTTGCTGCAGGCCTCGGCTCAGAAGTCACCTTCTCGATGATGCCTTTTTCAACAGCCCTCTCTGAAATGTCAGCCCTATCTCCTGTCCCTGTTCCTGCCAGTGGCTTTTTTCTTAGCACTTGGTACCTAGCTGCCCTGTCGTGTTTGTTGTCTGCTGCCTTGCCATGTTGGACACTCAAGGGGTGGGAGCTTGGACTGCCGTGTCTCTAGTTCAGGTGCTTGAGCCCGGGGCCTGCTCAGTAAAGGTCTGTTGGCCGACTGACCGAGAACATTGTTTTTCACCTTTCAGTGAAACATCTGTGGGAAGCCAGCCCTGCGAGGGGTGTGTGGGCTCCGGTCGGTTTTCCCAGGTGGCAAGCAGGGCCGTGCTGCAGGGGCCGCGCCTGTCGCACTCGTGCGTGGTCGCCGGGGTGAAGAACACAGGGAGCAGAACTGTGAGTGTGAAGGGTGTGTGCATTCTAAACTGCTAATAATGGTTTCCACCCTCTACCCTCCCCTCTCAGAGGTTGATGTCAGTCTTTGGTCCCACTGGCTTTGCCCCAACCCACCGTGGACGGACTCACCCTTCCACCTCTGACATGTGAGAAGAGTGTTTCATCTGAATGTGAGCCTTCTCGACACTGAGCACCGCTTCAGTATTGTTCACCTTGGATACTTGGTTTTCTGCGTATCCTGTCTGTTGCACTTGTCCCCTGAGGCTGTTTGGGGCATCCTTGCCAACGTGTCTTGGTTTCCTCTGGCACTTTTCCTCCGAGGCTGCAGCCAGATAGCACCCCAGAGAACGGTGACGTGCAGGCCGCGGCCTTGCTGTGTCAGGAGTGTCTCTAGCCTTCCTCTTGGCATCTTCATGCCTTGTTCCTGCCCACGTATTTTTTATGGTAGATTTTATTTTTTTAGTGCTGTTTTAGGTTTACAGAAAAGTGGTGCAGAACCTCCCGAGTGCTCTCATATTCTGTTGCCACCCAACTCCCGTGGGCAGGCTCTCCTGTCAGTGACATCTGACATCTGGGTGGTGCGTTTGTTACACTTGAGGAACCAGTATTAGCACAGTCACCCAAGTCCTTACTGTGTGGTGGGGCTCACTTTGGGTCACTTTCTGTTTGCTGCTTTGTTAGCAGAAATCATCTTAAAGCAGCAGCAGGCATTAGTTGTGTGCCGGGCACTGTCTCAGCCCTCCGTATATACTGTCTCTTTAAGCCTCATGGCAAACCCAGCAGGTAGTGCTGGTTCGTGTCTGTATAAGGAAACTGAGGGATGGTGACATTAATGACTTGCTGGAGCTCATGCAGGCAGGAGGTGGCAGAACTGGTACTTGAGCCCAGGTAGCTCCAGAGCCTGCTCTCCTAACCACTGTGCTCCACGGCCTCCAGGGTGGAGAACCAGTCACGTTGTCCATTCTCTGCCTAAAGGACTCTTCTGGCTAAATGTCCACTGTTCAGGAAATTGTCAGCAGTTGCTGAAACAGGGAAAGGGATCTCTGTTCAGGTTAGCAAATTTAGTGTTAATTTATAAACTGTATTCTATTACACAGTCGAAAATTACAATAACATAAAGCGTGTGATGAAAACTTCCATTGGAGCTCCTGCCCTCCCACTTCTCTGTCCCCTGCACTTTACTCTCACTAGAAACCCTGGTGGCAGGGTGCTAAGTGCTGCACCTGCTCACCGGAAGATCAGCAGTTCGGATCCATGGGAGCTCCTCGGAAACTCCATGGGACAGTTGCACTTTGTCCAGTGGGGTTGCTGTGAGTCGGAACCGACTTGGTGGCAGTGGGTTGGTTTTGGTTTTTGGTGGTGTGACAGTTAGGTGCTTGGCTGTGAATTGCGAGGGTGGCAGCCTGCGCCCCCCAGGGGCTCTGAGGAGAAGGACCGGTGCTCCATGCCCACAAAGGGGCAGCTCTGCTCAGACACATGGGGTCTCTTTGAGCCCAGTCAGTGCAATGACAGCCGGCAGCAGCGTGCTCTGTAGACTTTTTTTACACTTCCTTTTTTTCACTTAACTTGCCCAAAGGCTTTAAGACCTTTATATCCATTCGGTGTTCAGCTCGAGGGCAGTGGGTCTGGTGTTTTGGTTTGACACAAAGCACTGTGGTGGCTTCTGGTGAGTGTACAAGGGAGTGTGAGTTGCACAGTTCTTGGGCCTCGGGGAGTTTATGGTCCAGCCCTTGAGGCTGTGAACGTAAACCACGGTGTTTAATGAAGACGGCTTCCAGACAGAGCACACCTGGTCTGCTGAAGGCCATCAACCCCTACCTTGACCTTGGCGGCCACAGTGACAGGCCTGCTGAATTCTCAGTCTCCTGGACATAGGAACTGTGTCTGTCTTGTCCTGCTGTCCTCCTCAGGACACTATGATTTTTTTTTTAATGTTTATATGATGCTAGAGTAATAGACGTGGAAGTATTGGTACCAGCATGGAGAAAGGTAATGAAATAGAATAGGGAGATCAGAAACAGACTCACAAATACACTGTCACTTATTTATGGCAAAAGTACCACCATAATTCAAAATGGAATAGGTGACCTCAACAAATGGTTCTGAGTCAGTTGAGTATTATTTATGCAAAAGAAAAACAAAAAACTTGATTTGCTACCTCAAAGACCTGAAGATTTGAGTCAGTGACTTAGAATCACCTTGGTTTTAGGAGATGTCCTTGTCTGAGGGGCCTGGTGGTTGGTGTCCTGGGGTGGCATAAATGGTTAACACTCTTGGCTGCTAAACAGTAAATTAACTTGAAATAAAATTTTAACGTGCCCAGTGTAGAACTGAGGAATCCCTGGTGGTGTGGTGGTGAAGTGCTGTGGTGACTGACCGAGGTCAGCGGTTCCAATCCACCAGGCGCTCCTTGGAAACCCCGTGGGGCAGGTCTGTTCTGTCGCTGTGAGGCGGAGCTGACTCGATGGCCCTAACAACAACAGTACAGGACTGAAGGGGCTTGTTGGTGAAGGGTTTGCTCGGTGAGGTGAAGTGTGTGGGTCTTATGCCTTCCCTTGACCGAGGCTTTTCCCTGCAGTGACTCTTACTCCCTGGACAGAAAATGGAAAAGAGCTGGTTTATCCCAACTACAGGCCAGTATTTTAGGTCTTTATGTGGAAAAGCTACCCTCAAATTATTTGTTTCTGGTTTCAGTTTCTATTTAATACAACTAAATCTTGTTAAGAGACGTAAACTTGTTCTGAATACCTTCAGTAGTTTGGGGAATTGCAAGAGCCCTGTGGATGTAGGCAGTCTAGCTCAGCAGTTAGAACAGCAGACTTTGTAGCTGGCTGGCCAGGGTTGAATTCTGGAGTCTGCCATTTTCTGGCTGTGACAAGTCGGTGAACTTCGTTTATCCACAGTCATCAAGTAGACCTCATGCCTGTCGGCGGGCTAGGATTGGATTGGATTTGTTTCCCCACCGAGCTTTGTGGCCAGGGACAGGACCTGAAAGAAAACCTGGGACCTGAGGGTTCCCTGGGGTGCCTGGGCGGTGCAGATGGATCCCACTCTTGGCTGCCCATCCCAGCGTTGGGGGTTTGAGCCCACCCAGTGGCACCCTGGAAGAAATGCATTTGGTTACTTACAATTAACCCCCGAAACCCTGCAGAGGATAATTCTCCCCGACACGCGAGCTCTCTGTGAGCGGGAACCCACTGGATGGCAACTGGTTGGTTTTTTGTTTCTCTCTAACAACTTTTTGTCAAAAATTGTAACAGATAACACACATACACACACAGTATGCACATATCACACAGACTTAACACGTATGGGAGCCAAGCATCTCTGTGCTCAGTATCACACAGGGAATAGTTTTCTTTGAAGGAAAATGAATCCCAAAGGGAAATACACCGGCATTGGCAGTCATGCCACCTGGCCTCCTCCTTGGCCACCTGCCTCTCCCCAGGCCCCGTCTCTTTCTGGGGATCCCTTCATCAAACCAGTGAGCTGATGGCTGTCTCTTACTGATGTCACTGGGAGCCTCACCTTGATGCCACAGTTTCACCACCTCCACAATGACCGGCATGTTCAAGAGGAATGACACAGAGGAGGGACATTTTGTTATACAAGGCTCTCAAACACAAGCCTGGCCACACGAGCCAGTTTCCCTTCTGTAAATAATGGATCGCAGTGGAGCATGGGTGTTCTGTTGGCTTCCTGTTGGCAGCTGCCAGGCTATGCTCAGCAGGGTGTGTTGTTAGACACCCTTTCGTTGCCACTGTCACACGTCCAGAGCCTCTCTTTAGAGGGACGTTTTTGGGTGCAGGAGCCGTTCTCTTCATATGCCATCTTTGTTGTTGTAAGAACCCAGTGCTTGCTGTTGCCTAGCTGAGCTGAGTGAAGAGAAACTGCTGCCACCCTGCACGGGGCCATGGAGATAGGTGGGGAGCATGGCATGTCTAGTGAGCCTCTTCTCCCTCCCTTGCTTTTGGAGACCCTTCATCCTGAGGCTGCAGGAACAGGCCTTGTTTCAGGGTCTTTTCAACGTTTTCTTTGTGTTGTAATCACTCTGCCCTGTTCTCTCAGGCTCTTTATTGAGAAACTGCCAAAGCATCGAGATTACCGATCAGCCATCATTCCTGAAAAGAAGGACACTGTGAAGGTGAGGCTTCCCTTTCCCCTTGCCATCAGAAGGTTTCAGATCCACACAGGTCAAAGTGGTCGTCCCACTGGCCGAGCATCTCTGCCAAGCAAGGGTGTGTTTCTGGCCCCTTCTCTGGAGTCAAAACCCAAACCGGATACCTTCCAGCGGATTCAGACGTGTAGTAGCCGTCTAGGGCAGGGCAGAATGGCCCCATACAGTTTCCAGGGAGCAGGGGTAGATTCGAATCTGGGGACCTTCTGGTTAGCAGCCAAGCTGTTACCTACTGTGCCCCTGGGCCTCTCCACTGTACAGAGAAGTTAGGGTACAGGGGAGGGTCTATCTGATCCGTTTGTGGGCTCCCCACTTGACCGAGCAGTCAGGGTACAGGGGAAGGTCTGTCTGATCCGTTTGTGGGCTCCGCACTTGACCGAGCAGTCAGGGTACAGGGGAGGGTCTGTCTGATCCGTTTGTGGGCTCCACACTTAACCGAGCAGTCAGAGTACAGGGGAGGGTGTGTCTGATCCATTTGGGTCACACTGTTGGCACTGCTGACTCAGGTTCTGTTTTTTACTAATTAGCGGCTGCTAATTAGTAATTAGTAATTCTCATCCTCAGTGTTTTGTTTTGTATCTTAGAAATTAAAGGAGATTGCGTTTCCCAAAGCAGAAGAGCTGAAGGCAGAGTTGTTAAAACGCTATACCAAAGAATATACAGAGTACAATGAGGAAAAGGTAAGTGCCAGGCAGCAAAGAAAACACTGTTGGGTTTCCTTAGGCTGTGCCCCGTGACATTAATGGGGTGTTTCAGCAGATCCTACTACCTCTGCAGTTTTTGGTGAAGGCCAGAAAGTGAAAAGGGTCAGAGGACAGGAATGTCATCCAGATCTGGCCTGCTTGTCCAAGAAGATGATTTGAGAGACAGAACATTGATCGTCTGCTGTATCAAGAGTAAGACACTGACAACAAAGAAAATTCTTACCCAAACCTAGGTTTTTGTTTCTAAAAAGATTCCCCAGCAGACCTGGCCCCAGACTCTGTTAGCCCAGAGCTGAAACCATTCCTGAAGCGAACTCTTCAAACAAAGTCTGCACAGGTGATGCTGGTGAAGAGGGTGACATGGAGTCTAAGTGGGCATCTCCTGTCGGAGGCCCAGGGAGAAGGCCGAGGGGACAGGAGCTGGTTGGGTACACGGTGAGGAAGAGCACTGTGCTGTCGCAGTGTGGGGAGAGCCACTAGGGTCACACACTGTGTGGTTTTTGCTTGACAAACTGACTGGAATGATAAACTAGGACTTACAGCACAACACGTACGTCTTTAGAGAATTCCAGGGGTTGGGTCACATTTGGCTGCACTGGAAGCTGCAACTTTAAAACAGTACCTGCTGGGGAGGGTTAGGGTTGGGGCCTGTGGAGAACCCCCCCGGGCACCAGCGGGGAGTGTGTCTGGGTTGGATGCGAATTGTTCAGCCTGCCGAGCCCTGTCTGGTCTCCAGTGCTGAGTGTGACCCTGAAGTGAGCCTTATGGGGCGTGGGTTTCTAAGACGCCGAGGGAGGGGAGATCTAACAGAGGAGACAGCCACTTGATGTTTCTTACCACTTTTAGTACCTCACTCTGTAGCAAACTGATGACCAGGAAGAGAAATGAGAGGCCTCCTTTTCAGTTACCCCTAACGTTGCAGGTCTAGACTTGGGTTTAGTTCCAACTCACAGCCTTATCGGGGTACAGAATGTGTGTGTGGCACTGTTAGCAAAGGAGGCTGTATGTGATACAGCTTGTGGAGTGCACACAAAAAGTTGGCTTGAGAGTTTAGAAAAGAAGAAAATGTGTTGGTTAGAGTTGTTGGACAAGGGGCCTGGGAGGACTAGGCCCTTAGGTATCCTTGAAGAGCAGATACACTGGGTTTAGGTAGAGCGGAGGGGTGTCTTGTTCAGGAACGTAGCAGCCCTGAGGGCACATGAACGCAGGGCGGGAAATCAGGTTGAGCAGAAATACGCTTTGGGAGTCTCCCTGCTGTCGGCCTTGTTTTCCTGAGGCTGTGCCAGCTTGGGTCTTCTCTTCCTTTCCTCTGCAGAAGAAGGAAGCGGAGGAGTTTGCCCGGAGCCTGGCCATCAAGCAAGAGCTGGAAAAGGAGAAGCAGAGGATAGCACAGCAGAAGCAACAGCAGCTGGAACAGGAACAGTTCCATGCCTTTGAGGAGATGATCCGGAACCAGGAGCTGGAAAAAGAGCGGCTGAAGATCGTCCAGGAGTTTGGGAAGGTGGACCCTGGCCTCTGTGGCCCGCTGGTGCCTGACCTGGAACACCCTTCTTTAGATGTGTTCCCCACCACACCTGCCTCATCCACACAGCCTTCAGACTGTAACACAAGCGTAAGGCCGGCTAAGCCACCTCTGGTGGACCGGTCCCTGAAGCCTGGAACGCTGAGCAACTCCGAAAGTAGTGAGTCTGTTGGTTGGTGTCCCCATCCATCTCAGTTGTGGCCAAGCAGAGCGTCCTGGGGGATGCAGCCTGGGATGACCTCCCTGACTCCATGGTCAGACTCAGCATGGAATCCTCGTTGATAAGTCGTGCCGTGTCATAACACAGAGCTAGGGGGACAAGTGGCCTTGACTTAAGCCGCATCACTTAGGTGGAGTGAGGTCGATTTTCTGAAGAGTTAATAACATCCTTGAGAATCAGACTGCAGCTTTTACGAGCTGTAGAGATTTGCACGGCTCAGTCCGTGGGGAAGTACTATCAGTCTCCTCAGAGAACACTGGAAATTTATAGTGTCACTTGACAGTTCAGCGGCAGGCCTTTACAGATTGGGAAGGTTCCTGAGTGGTGCTCACACGGAAACCCTTCCTGACCCCCGATGACTCCCAAAGAGTGTAGGAGGAACTCTGTGCAGGGCCGCAGATCCGCCTCGCCATCGAAACTATCATCAGTCTCCCCCCCCTTGCCAGTGACCAGTGGCGGGTTATCTGAGAACACAGCGTCGGGGCAAATGATCAGGACAATTTCATTGTTGGAGTAGATGTTGGGGGTGGGAATCCTCTTAAAGTGATGATTTGGGGAAGTCAGCTTTGCTGAAGGTCATTGTGAAGGACAGCGGCCCAGCAGTGAGGAGGGCTGGGCTCCAGCACCTGGCCTGTGGGCTTTCCTCCTCCTCTCTCACACAGGCCACCCTGCTCGGATTGTCCTCTCCTGTCCCCTGAGCATTTCCTGGAATGTCTTCTCCAAGGTGGCGTGCTGGCATTTTTCCCTCCGTGGGAGTCTCCTTGCTCTGTGTCAGCATCCCCTCCTCCTGCTGCTGTTTCCCAGGCCGTTCATCTCCAGCTAGGTGTTCACTTCCTGTGGGGTTAGGTCTTGCATCCCCTTCGTTGCTGTGTCCCCTACAGGCCAAGCACAGTGTCCACTTGGTACACATGCAGTGAGTGCTCTGAATTGGAAGGAAAGGACCGGGCCAGGCCTTTGTTCATAGTCCTCAGACACCGACGTGGAGCCTGTTATGTGACTGTGAGTCTCATGGCGTGATGTGGTTACTGCTGTAGGAACTGAGATCTTGCTGTTGTCTCTGCAGGTCCAGAACATTCCTGGCCACTTTTCTTTTTTTGGGTGGTACTTGAGATGAGGTTTTACAGAGCAAACTAGTTTCTTATTAAACAGTTAATACACATGTTGTCTTCTGACATGCTTGCCAACCACATGACATGCCAACACTCTTTCCTTCTCAACCTTGGGTTTCCCGTTACCAGCCTTCCTGTACCATCCTTTTTCTCCTTGCCTCTGGCTGACATGCCCTTTTAGTACCGTGCTGTCTTAGGGGCCTGTGTGGTCTTTGGCTGAAGGGTAAACCTTAGAAGTGACTTGGTGTTCAGCTGTCAGGGTGTCCAGGGCCTGTGTTCTTGGCATTTCTCCAGTCTCTGTCAGACCAGTAAGTCTGGTCGTGTGTGTCTGGGTGTTAGCATCTTGTTCTCCAGCTCTGTCAGGGATCTTCTGCTGTGAGCTCTGTCTGGGCAGTTGGTGGACAGCAGTGGGAGCTGTGGTAGTTGGGTCTGTTAGACTTTTAGACGGATCTTTCCCTTGTGCTGTGATTTTCTTCATTCGTCCTTGCTCCAGATGGGGTGACGCCCGTGGTGTATCTTAGATGAACACTGACAAGCTTTTAGACTCCAGGTGCTACTCACTAGAGTAGGATGTAGAACTCTACAAACTGTTCGCCAGGTGAGCTAGATGTTTCCCAAGACCAGGGTCCCCACACCCTCAACCTGCTAATGGGGCCCCTCGAGGCGTTTGGAGGTGTCTGGAGCTTCCATGGCCCTGCTGGGTCAGGCTGTGCTGGTGTCCCCAGTGCTGTTGGCTGTCTTACCCGTCACCACGTCACCCCTTAGCTGCTCTCTGTTGGTGTTTTCTCCCTCCCCTGTAACCTTCAGAGATTGTTTCTGTTGCGGTGTGAACCTTTTCATGAGTTTTCATAGCAGTGATCTCCTACAAGATCGGTACTTTTGTGATTGACTTGTCTCACTCAGCATAGTGCCCCCAGATTCCTCCGTGTTGTAGTTTGCTTCGTGGCTGTATCATTGAGCATCATCAGTGTGCAGAACTCCAGCGTGTGTGGTCCTCCAGTGGACCCACCTATCTGTGATGGGCGGCTGGGTGGCTTTCACCGTTCTGCTGTTGGGAATGGTGCTGCAGTGAACATGGGTGTCCATGTGTCTGTCTCCGTGTACGTTCTCAGTTCTCTAGGGCATTTTCCAGATAGTTGAATCACTAAATCATGTGGAATTTCTAGTTCTAGCTTCTTAAGGAAGTACCGTATCCTTTTCCAAAATGATTGTACCGTTTCGCATCCCCACCAGATGAGTTCCAGTCTCCCCAAGGCTTCTCCAGTATTTGTCATTTTCTGTTTTTCTTCTTTTGTTCATACCAGTAGTGTTAGGGTGAGACGGTATTTCATTGTGGTTTTGATTTTCGCTTCCCCAGTGACTCTAGCCATAGCCAGCGTTTTGTCTCCTGTTAACCGCTTGAGTACCATCTCTCGGTGAAGTCTCCGCTCCTTATCTTCTGCCCATTTTTAAGGTGGATTATCTGTCTTTCTTTGGAGGTGTTGGATTGTCCTGTAAATTGTAGAGCTGAGACCTTTGTCGGGTTGTCATCGCCAGTTCTTCTCCCAGCCTGTAGTTTGTTTTTGTACTGTTTCAGTGAAATCTTTTGGTGAGCATAAATGTTTAATTTTCAGAAGATCTCAGTCATCGAGTGTGTTTCTGGAGTTCGTCTATTGTCAGTTATGATCTGTATCTTATTTATGCCGTGTATTAAGGATCTTTAGTATTTACCGTGTTTTCTTCTATGATCTTTGTAGTTGTGGGTTTTGTATTTAGGTCTCTTGATTCATTTTGAATTAGTTTTGTGTGTAGTGTGAGGTAGGGGTCCGGTTTCATTGTTTCACAAGCATCCAGTTTGCCAACACCATTTGTTAAAAACTCTTTTCCCCATTTGATGGACTTTGGGCCTTTGTTGAAGGTCAAGTGACCACAGGTAGATGAATTCACAGCTGGGCAGTCAGTTCTGTTCCATTGCTCATTGTGTCTGTTGTTGGACCAGTACCAAGCTGTTAGACTACTGGAGCTGTTGGCCAGTTTCTGAGGTCGGGGAATGCGCGTCCTCCTACTTCATTCTTCTTTTTCAACAGGGCTTGCCTTATCCAGGGCCTCTTTCCTTTTAGTGTAGAGTTAATGATTAGTTTTTCCATACTAGATTTACTTTTTTATGTGAAATGTGAACATGAAAGACATGCCCTCTCTCAGTTCACCCTGCTGGCTCTGAGTTTCTCTGTGATGGTCAGGAACTGGGCCCCATTCTTAGAATTCCGAGGCAAGTTTTAGGAGCCCTGTTGTCCATTCATAGCTCTCTTTTAGACCCTAGAAAACCACACCCCTTGCCATCAAGTCAGTTCCAACTCACAGCAGCTCTATAGTTCGGAGTAGAACTGCCCCGTAGAGTTTCCAAGGAACATCTGGTAGGTTCAGATTTCCAAGGAGTGCCTGGTAGGTTCAAACTGCCAACTTTTTGGTTAGCAGTCGTAGCTTAACCACTACACCACCAGGGTTCCCCTTTTTAGACCAGGCAATTTTTTTTTGTTTGTTTCCTTTTGTTTTCTTGGCATTTTAACTTTCTTCTAAATGTCTAAATTCAGAAGTAAATGATTAGCCAAATTATTTTCATTATCAGTAATGTATTCTGGTGTATTTCTTTAAGAATCACACTCTAATATTGTCTAAGCTAAAAAAGAGGTTTAGAATAAAAATGCAGTTGAAAGGGGTAGTTCTTTTTTTAGTTCTCTGTACTGGAGTCTGATGGAGAATGCCTGAGTATCTCAGGGGCTGTTTTAAGGCAGTAGCTCACCTGGGATCACTGGGCTGCTTGGAGCCTGCTTTTTCTTTGACTGAAGTAGTGGCCTCCTGATGACTGTAGTCGGAGATGGGACAGAAGACCACAACCCTGTCTTTTCATGCTGTTCCTTAGGTCAGATCCCCACTTCCTGGCCGACGTCAGGGGACCCAGGGATTCGGTGTTGTTTTTCTAGGAGTGCCAGCTCTGGGGTCTTCTGGGAGGCTCTGCTGTGGGGTCTCAGCCTTCCCCCTCTCTCTGTTACAGTTCCTACAATCGACGGGCTGCGCCACGTGGTGGTGCCTGGGAGGCTGTGCCCGCAGTTCCTCCAGTTAGCCAGTGCCAACACTGCCCGGGGAGTGGAGACATGCGGAATTCTCTGTGGCAAACTGGTAAACACACATTTTTCTGAGCTGACACTGTTCTTCCCTCGTGACCTCCTCTGATGGTCAGGCAAGATAGATCAGGTACTCTCTGCCCTGACCCCCTGCTCGCTGAACCCTAGACCATGTAATACTGTGTCCCTCTGAATTTGGTGACCCTGCGTTTGATGGGTTTTGAGATTCCCTTGAATTGAAGTGGTGATTCTAATGCCAGTACTAAGTGAGAAAGGGGAGGGCTTTCCGTGAGCTGGCCTGCCACAGTGGCTGCCCCGGCAGGCGCAGGCGCGGCAGTGACCAGACAGACGGCTCGGGCCAGATGGCGTGCGTTCCCCTCCGAGCAGGACTGCGAGGGGCTGGGGCTGACTCAGCGGCTCCTGATGAGCACCGTCTCCAGGAGCACCTGCCATGTCTTGCTCCCCTGGCGTGGCTGGTGGGTCTGAACTGCTGACCTTTCAGTTGCTGGCTCTGAACTTGGAGGACGCAGGGACTGAGGACATCTCGTGTTTGAAGCCCCTGCTCTATGGTGGCTGTGGTAGGGCCTGGAAGTCACGTCGAGAGGTGGGAGATGTGCACGAGAACGCGAGGGGCCTGGTGAGCGGTACGTGCAGGTTGGGCCCTGGGACTGAAAGGAAGGAGTGAGTGATCTCAGGGGTCTACGGAGCCTTCAGGAGGCCAGGTCGTGCAGTGGTTAAACGCTTGGCTGCTCACGGAAAGGTCCGTGGTTCCAACCCGCTAGCCATGCCAGGGGAGCAAGACGTGGCATCTGCTTCTGGAGACGGTTCTCGTCTGGAGCCGCTGAGTCCCAGCTCTTCGCAGCCCTGGGTGGAGAAGGATGAATGCTATCTGATCCTGAGCCGTCCGCCCGGTCACTGCTGCGCCTGAGCCCACTCAGGCAGTCCATCTCATGGAAGGTCTTCCTCTGCCTCACCAGCCCTCTGCTTGACCACTCGTGACGTCCTTCTCCACTGACTGGTCCCTCCTGATAACGTGTCCAAGGCATGTGAGACAAAGTCTCGCCATCCTTGCTTCTAAGGAGCATTCTGGCTGTGCTTCTTTCGGGACTGATGGGCCCCTCCTCTGGCAGTCTGTGGTCTAGTCGGTATTCTCTGCTGACGCCGTAATGGAAAGGTGTCAGCTTCTCGTCCGTCTTCCTGATTCCCAGTCTAGCTTTTGCGTGCAGGCAAGGCTGTTGAGGCCCTGTGGTGCACCTTAGACCTCAGAGGGACGTCTTTGCTTTTTAACACTAACGAGGGCTTCTGCAGCAGATTCGCCCAGTGCAGTACATCATTTCTTGACTGTGGCCTCCATGTGTTGATGGGGATCCAGGTGAAGTGAAATCGTTGGCAACTTCAGTTGCCATTCATCATGATGTCGCTTGTTGGTCCAGTTGTGAGGATTTTTGCTTCCTTTATATTGAGGTACTGAACCTTTGAAGCCTTGTGAGGCCGTTCTCCTCTGTCCGGTAGGCTCACTGTGAGCTGGCATTGATGCCACGGCAGTTGGTTGGGTTTTGGTAAAGAGCCCATTACTGAGTGCTGAGTGAACACTTTCATGGGGTGGGAGCGACCTGAGCTGAGCCTTGGAGGATGAGAAGGACTTAGAGAAACAGTGATGAGCAGAGGAGGGGTGGGGCGGTACCTGCCGCTCCGCGATAACTCAGGGGAGACCTGTTGGCAACAGCAGACAACTCCCAGGAGGCAGTGGTCTTTGAAACCCGGCTGTGAGTTCCGGGGTTGGTCTCTGCACGGCTCACTTCATAGAACACGCCTGGTGTCGCTTCAGAGCAGGGACTCAGGAAGCTCAGGGGAACACTGATGCTGAGCAGGGGGGACCTGTCTGGCATAGATGTTCGCCTTCCAGTGTCACGGCATGGTGGGGCTGCCTGAGTGGTGTGGGGTGGTGATGAGCTGTTTTCTCTGTTGGCAGATGAGGAATGAATTTACCATCACGCACGTTCTCATCCCCAAGCAAAGCGCTGGCTCTGATTATTGCAACACAGAGAACGAAGAAGAGCTCTTCCTCATCCAGGACCAGCAGGGCCTCATCACGCTGGGCTGGATCCACGTAAGGGACGCAGGGCCCTTGAGGCAGCTTCTCCCCGTCACAGTGCTGGCAGTGCCCTGCTGCCTCTCTGAGCAGAGTGAACTGCTGTCAGGCGAGTCTCCCGCTGTGGACACCGTCCCTGGAATACTTGACTGCTGGCATCCAGGGTCGATTTCTAGTAACTACATAGGGCTTTTTATTTAGTCTATTTCCCTCTGAGTGTGAATGGGGATGGGACATTGGCGATGCAGGTGACAGAAGCAGTTCATACCTGATGCAAATGGCAGTACTGAAGGGCATGTGGGAAAAGTATCTGAGATAAACCAAGGAGGCGCCTTCAGGTGCTCGCCACCGGTGTTTCTTAGAGCAGCGGGGACCGCCCTAGAAGCCGCAAGGGCCGAGGTGGTTGACGAACATCCACGTATTTCACGCAGTCCTCTGACGATATTCGAGCGAAACACAATTCCTTCTCTGAAGGTTGTGTCTTAATTTTCTGTGATGTTCCTTTCCATCCTCTTACTTTCGCAGAACAATCTGCTGTTAGTGCTGTATGACACAGTTACCATACAGACAGGCCAAGCTTTGTTTATGGATGTGGGAAGAAGGTGACAAATACTTGTAGGTCATAACTTAGAAAATTCTGACCTGAGACAGTTCCATGAAACTTCTGTCCTTTCCTCATCACAAAGAGAATTCTAATTCCATAAATATTTACTGACTTCTCATCTGTTGTTTACACCCCATTATAGTAGATGGGAGATCGAAAACTTGTTTCTTTTCTCCTAGGGGATACACATTCAACTAAGTTATGATTCTAATCCCATACAGGATATGAAGTAAGCAGACAACTGATAACTTGTCACGTGAGGCAGAATGTGCTCAGTGCCTCTAGAGGTACAACAAAGTCCTGTGGAATTCAGAAAAGGAATGGATCAAACCTGTTTTCTAGGGAATTCTGGAAACGTTCTATGAAAGAAGCAATCACTTAGTCCTTAAAAGGAAGGTGCAGTTTTGTTGACAGTTTCTCTGTTCTACTTAATTTTCATGTTCTTTTTTCTTATGTATTTCGTTTTTATCTTTTCATTTGTGTTTGTGGAGTCATGTTTTTCTTCTTTTTTTATTTTTATTTTGATGTATGGGATTGTTAATTTTCTTTGTGCTTACCTTAATATTTACCCGTATTTTTCTAAGTTTAACCAGTCTCTGTGTGTTGCCTTGACTTCTCCTTATGAAAGACCTATGACTACATTTTTTAGTCCCTCTTTTTTATTTCAGTGTTTTCATCTTTTGTATGCGGATGTCTCCGCTCCCTGTTTTCAGTATTCTAGCTTTGGTTTCCTTTTGTGATTTCTCTGTCTGGGTTTATAGAAACCCCAGTGCTACAGTGGTTAAGTGCTACATCTCCTAACCCCAAGGTTGCCAGTCTGAGTCTGTTGGGTGCTTCTTGGAAACTCTGTGGAGAAGTTCTGTTCTATCCTATAGGGTTGCTATGAATGGGAATTGACTCAGTGACATTGCGTTTGTTTTTTTTATTTTTATTCTTTATTTCTTATCGTGTGTTTTCTCAGGCTTTATATCTGGTTGATCTGCCCTGTTTTCTCATCTTGAGTTGTTACCTGATGTTGCTGGTTTTCCAACCAGAAAGTTCCCATTAGTATTTCTTGTAATTTTGGTTTGGTTTTTGCAAATTCCCTAAACTTCTGTTTATCTGGAAGTGCCGTAATTTCACCATCATATTTGAGAGACAGTTTTGCTAGGGATATGTTTCTTGACTGGCAGGTTTTTTCCTTCACAGCTTTATATATGCCATTCCATTATCTTGCCTGCATGGTTTCTGCTGAGTAGTCCAAACTTAGTCTTATTGACTCTCCTTTGTAAATTATTTTGTTTATCCTAGTGACTCTTAAAAGTCTCTATCTTCAGGTTTTAAAAGTTTGATTATAATATGTCATAAAAAAAAACCCTGCCACCAGGTTGAATCCAACTCATAGCGACCCTGTAGTACAAAATAGAACTGCCCCATAGAATTACCAAGGAGTGCCTGGTGGATTCAAACTGTCAACCCCATGGTTAGCAGACGTAGCACTTAACCACTATGCTACCAGGGTTTCCATAATATGTCTTAAGTGGCTTTCTTTTGAGATCTTCCTTGTGTGGGGTTTAATGAGCATCGTAGATAGATATCTTCCTATCTTTCACAATATCAGGGAAGTTTTCTGCCAGTAATTCTTCAATGATTCTGTGTTTTCCATTATCCCTCTCCATTCTGGTATTCCGGTCACTCGTAAGTTATTCTTTTTGATGAAGTCCCACATAATTCTTAGGGTTCCTTCTTGTTTTAAAATCTTCTATTTGATTCTTCCTCAAATATGTTGGTGTCAGGTGTTTTATCTTCAGTTGCACTAATTCTGGCTTTCATTGCCTCACTTCTCCTTTGACTTTTCTGTAGAGTTGTCTAATTCTGTAATTTTGTTACTGATCTTTTGAATTTCTGCATGCTTTCCTCTGTCCTTTCCTGGCAGCCTGTTTATCATTAAGCTGTGCTGCATTTTGCCTGATCTCCTATCTGCTCTCTTAAAGAGTCCTAAGTACTCTCTTTTGTCCAAATGTGTGCCTCATGCCTACCCCCAGTGACTCCTGCCTGCCTACAGGCCTAGATGGGCCGGGTTCACTGGCATAGGCTCAGGTCTCTGGTTGCATGTGCTGAGGAAAGTGAGGGCGCTGACAGCTATCAGTGCGGGTCTGTGAGGAAGGTGTGTCCCCTTATGCCTGAGCCTAAGCAAAGGAGTTGTCACTACCTTGTGTTCCTGGCTTAGGGGAGCTGGCAGGGTATTTTTTCTCCCTTGTTTGTCCCATTGTTCCTTCTCTGAATCTAGGAAAGTGTCTTAGGGTGCACATAAGGAGTCCTGCTTCCAGCCCTGGCAGTGGCTTCCAGCCCTGGCAGTGGCGTCAGTCTCTGGATCCAGGTGCAGTGCAGAGAAGGGAGGGGAAGCACTGGGAGTAGGGAGCAAGGTTCATTCTGAAGGAGAGGTTTAGAGCCTCACTGGGAAATCAGACACAGTCTGCTTCGCCTGACGTTCAAGCACCATCTTTCACTGATTCTGGAGGTGTGACTCTGCCTGTTGGTCTCCTGCTGAGGAAGGCACTTTCCAGAAGCCACTGCTCCACTCACTAAAGTCACTGTCACAGATCACCTGCTGGGCTTCAGTTCTCATCAGGTCGTGTCTGGCCAGTCTTGAGTACTTTTAAACCTGTCCTCCCTTCCCTGATGCAATTCCCGTTTCTCAGCTTTCCCTTTGGTGTTTAGGGCTCCTAGAATATCATATATAATCCTCATTTTTCTGGGTAGGGGGTGGTCTCTGTTGTTGGAGGGGTTACAGGCAGTCTGACTACCCTGCCATCTTAGCTCTGCCTGGAGATGTATTGTTCATGTTCTGCATTTTTGTTTGGCTGTCTCTCTGTGGATCATTGCAGCTTGTTAAATTGGTCATTATGCTCTTCTGTAATCTTCTTAATGTTCCTCTATTGCTGTTTCTGTGTTCTGGACTTACTCTGTTTTGCCTGATCTTCTCTGTGATCTCCTGAAGAGTTCTGTACATTAGTCTTTAGAATTCTGCTTCCGGTAATTCCTGGAAGTTCTATTCCTCATGGAGATTTCTGCGTTCTTCGTTTTGGGAGCTGGCTGGAGCTGTCACAGCTGTTTCTGTGCGTGATTTGACGTTGGTGGTTATCTCTGGGCCATCAGTAAGTTACTATTTATTGATGTCTGCTTTGTGTATCCTAGTTTCTTGTTCTGTTTTGATATGCCCAGATAGGCTGCTTGTGTGAGCTAGTTTGATCATTGCTGCCTTTGGAACTCTAACATCCTGTCTCTAGGCGGCCAGAGCTGTTACTAGGTCTGAGAGCCCAGGAGTCTGTTTACTTTTCTTGTATGGATTCAGCTCAGGTGTCCAGGTAATTGGTCACCGAGTGTGTGCTGCAGTCCTAGATGAGTCGAGGTAATTGGTGTGCCTCAGGGGTCTTGAATGGATAGTCACAAAGTTTTGGTTTTGACTAAGCAGAGAGCTCATAAAGAGTTTTGAGCAGAACATTGATATGATTCAAGCTGTGCTTTAGAAAATGAAACCTACAGAGTGCTAAAGATAGACGGGGCAGAGGGATGATGTCAGAGTGTCCTGTGGTGGCAGAACCTAATAATAATGAGAGCTGGGGTGGTGACAGCACTTTGGGAAGGAGGGATGCATGTAATGGTGATTGCAGGGGAGACAGGGAATGAGTAAGGGAGGAGTCAGCGCTGAGTCAGAGGCTCCTGGCTGCTCAGGGGGTGGCAACAGTCGTCCCGGCACTGGAAACAGAGGCCGGGAAGAGGATTGACGCTCGAAGGGGGGCCCTGCCGTGTTCCCTTCTGAACTGAAGTCAGGGTTCTGGGGGACTGAGATCAGCAAGGGGGTGAGCAGACCACTGCAGTGTGAGGCTGGAACGGGGGGTAAAGTCAAGGCAGAAGAGAGCGGGAGGGGCCTGCATGGAGCTGACCTGGGAAGCCGTGGGAGGAGTTAAGAGTGGAGAGCAGGAAGAGGTTCCCAGGCACCTAGGGGAGCAGAGAGCAGTCAGTGAGGGAGCAGGGACAGACGAGGCCCCTGTGGGGGCACTCTAGCACCAAAGCCAGAGGAAGGGGATGGTCTGAGGAGGGACGTGAGGTCTCGCCCACATCGCCTTGCAGCGGAGAGCTCCAGCATGATGCAGCCATAGATCGGCCGGCTGGACTTGGTGAAGTCACCAGGGACCTCTGCTTGGTGGGTCTTACACAGCGGTGGAAATAGATACCAGATTGGAAGGGTTCAGGAGGTCCTGAGGCCGTGAGGTCGTGAAGTGTCTGCTTTCCTGAGCAGCTCAGCTAAGGAAGAGAGCGAAACCGGGAGACCAGGCTGGAGGGGTAGCAGGGCCCAAGGCAGTTTGCTTGATTAAGTACTTTGTGTGGAAGGGTTTCCACGTGTGTTCTGGTTTGACTGGTGTTCTCAGACTCTCTCCTTTGAAGTGTACCACATTAAAAAGTGTACACTCTACCGAGTCACTAGGTGAATACCTGTGCGTGCACACAACCCAAGTCAGGAAACAGAACCTGACCAGGAACTTGTCCCTCACCCCCAGACCCTCCGACTTCCTGCTACCCAGTCAGATTAGTCCCTCTCCAGACTTTTAAGGAGTCCCTTTCTTGCTTTGTTGAAGTTTGAACCCTTAAATGTATATTTCTAAACACTGTGGTTTTGAACTTGATATAAATGGAATTACATAATACATGTTCTTTTCTGTCTTGCTTCTTTTGCACATTTTTATGTTGGCCTATGTTGCGTGTAGTTGTCTGAACATGCTTTTATGCCAAGGGAGCTGGTGAAAATTTAAGAAAGAAGGAGAAACAAGTCACATGAAATAAGAAAGCATTAAATCAAAACTATAAAATACAGGGCTCACGTCCGCAGGCAGGAGAAAATCCTGCTTCCAAGACAGGATCTAGGGAAAAGAAAAAGAGGCACCGAGAGGTTTCTGAGGTGCTTGGAGAAGCTGAGAGAACTCCTGCTGGGTGATGTTGGATCCAGTGAGGCAGGGGTCTCGGCCAGTCACCCAGCAGGAGGGATTTGGGATGGTCCAGGAACTAGAGATCATCTTCATGATCAGTGGGAAACTGTGAGTCTCCTCACATATGTGGGTTAAATGTGCTGGTTCAAAATGCTGGAGAGGAAGCTCATTACTAATTACGAGCTCCTGACACACCTCACAACTGCCAGTGGCTTAGTACCTGAGAAGGAGGTTGTGGCCCGCTGTCAAGGGTCCTTGGTTGTCTGTATCTTCACGGACTGTGCTTGGCTGTGTCCTCCCCATGGAGGACGCTCTGATGCAGCTTCTCTTCTCAGACGCACCCCACCCAGACGGCCTTTCTCTCCAGCGTTGACTTGCACACGCACTGCTCTTACCAGATGATGCTGCCAGAGTCCATCGCCATCGTGTGCTCCCCCAAGTTCCAGGAGTGAGTGCGGGCGCCGGGCCTGGGCGCAGCGGGGAGGTCGTGGGGAAGCAGAGGAGAGGCACTGCTCCTGACTCGGCAGGGCCCTTCCCTCCTAGTTCTCTAGAAAGGATGTAGATTGCAGGCTTGGTTTGTTCTAGTAAGCCTGTTAACCTGCTAGACCTGGTAGGCTTGTTTAAAAAGATACCCCCCAAACAACTTACACTGTGCTTTTCTAAAAAATGCACCAAAAGTTTGAAATGCTTGATGTGAAGTGATAGGAATTGCAAGAGAATGATGTCAGTAAGAGAATGTCAAAGTCAAACAGACTGTGAGTGTTACTTCTTTTTCATTCCAAATCCTGTCATCTGCTGTGAACTCTCCCAGAGGAGCCAGAGTGGGGGCAGTGATGAGTCACTCTTGGGTTGGTTCACTGAGAAGAGACCTGTGGGCCATCACCTTCTACCTGTTAGGCAGGGTCACTCTGTTCTGTAAAAGATTTGTGGATGATTTAAAGAGAAACCCCATGGCCCTGGTGTTGACTCTGACCCACGATGACTCACGGTGACCCTGTGGGGTGGGGCAGACCTGCTCCACAGGCTCCCAGGAGCAGCCTTGGGGCTGCCGACCGTGGGGTTAGCAGCTGAGCCCTTAAGCACCGAAGTCCTGTATTTCAGTGCCGTGTCTTGGCTGCCCCTTAGATACAATCAGTTAGCCTGGCTTTCCTGCGCACTGGCCAGACCCTGTTGTCCACTTTTGAGTTCAGAAGGAAGTGACCAAGGTGGAAAAGGGACTCAGAACTTTGAAGCTGTCCCAAAATGAGCTCTGCGCTGTAGACCAGAACCAATCTCCTAGTGTGGGGGTGTGTGTGAGGGGGACACCTGCCCCTGACTCGGCCCTGCCTTTTCTTATTTCAGAACTGGATTCTTTAAACTAACTGACCACGGACTAGAAGAAATTTCTTCCTGTCGCCAGAAAGGATTTCATCCCCACAGCAAGGACCCTCCTCTGTTCTGTGTAAGTATTTCTCGGGGGGCAACGGGGACTTTCCTAGCAGGGAGGACAGGTAGACCCTAATGAGGTTCATCCCCCTCTGGCCTGCAGAGAAGAACGCCTTGTCACTTCCCTCTGCCTGCTGGGTTCTGTGCAGAGTCAGAGTGACGTGCGGGCGGTCCCTGGCACACAGCCTGGCTGATGAAGTGTCAGTTTCTCTGTCAGCATCACTGGCTCAGTGTGTCCTTGAGTCAGAGATCTGAATGCCAAGGGACGGCCTACCTAAGGCAGGTCACGGGCAGTGTGATCAAAGCAAGGGCTGGGAGGGACTGAGTGTTGGGGACTGGGACCACAGGACGGTACGAGAAAGGAGCCAGATACAAAGACTGTGCACGGTCTGTCTCCCTCCCCATGAAATGCCCAGTGCAGGGGAGGCTGTCATGATGGAAAGCCAACCGGTGGCCACCGGCAGCTGGGGCAGGGGCGGCCCCGTGGTCGGGGTCTCCTTCTGGAGGCCATGGCAATGTTTGGGAAGCAGATGGCCTGATACTGCGAGTCTGCCACGCGATTGGATTTGTGTTACATCAGTTTTACCTCAGTAATGAAAAGAGACAGGGAAGCCCGTTTGATTCTAGGGTTCTGCTTTGCTGCGAGTAGTTCTACGACCTTTCCAGGCAGCTGTTGTATGTAAGTTGTGCACTGTGGAGGAAGCGCCTTTTTGGTCACACTCTCGTGTCTTACCGGTATGTTACAGCCACCTCTTGCGCCCGATGAGCTGACCTGCAGTACCCCTTGCTGTTCAGGCCTTCTCCGTGTCCTCCACGGGGGTTCAGGGAAGTGACCGGTGCGGTCACAGCAGAGGAGCAGGGGTGTTTAGGCAGAGAGGCCCTAGCAGAGGGCCTGGAAAGGGACCTCAGGAGTTAGGAGGGCTGTGCGGAGAGGGTCCACTGTGATTGATGATGCCCTCAGTGTGAGGAAGAACTTCCTGATCTGCTACAGGAAAAAAATCGCTGGGCCCGCTTTGGGATGTAACAGAATTCTGTGTACTGGGGTGTCGAAAAAGAAACTGCACAATTAGGAAAAAGGTCTGGGATGTCAGTGCCTAGGCGTTTGTGTATAAAGACACAAACAGCATGTCGCATAGGCAGCATGTCCCAAAGGCAGCATGTCCCACAGAATACCAGAGTGATCAAAACTCATTGCCATCGAGTCAACTCATAGCAAGCCTCTAGGACAGACGGCACTGCCCTCACGGCTCCCAGGGAGCAGCCGGTGATGTCGCACCAGCAGCCTCTTTGGGTGTGGCACAGAGGGCACTGCCCTCAGGGCTCCCAGGGAGCAGCTGGGGATGTTGCACCGCCACCCTCTTCGGGTGTGGCAGCTGTAGCTCATGACCGTCAGGGCTTCCGCTGAAGTGCAAGTGTGTTTTACTGCCTGTCAATCAATGTGATGACCAAAACAACCACGATACACTCCGCAGTTCTGTTCAGTAAATGTGTCCTTACAGATGACTTTGGGGTACACGTGCATGTGAAAAGGACCAGCTGTTTGGGTAGCCGCCAACTCGGCCACAGGTCGGGGCTGGTGGCAGTATCACTTGTGGCCTCTCGGGAGTCTGGCTTCCAGACTGGGTTCTGTTGGCCTAGGAGAAGGATTTTCAGTTAGGAGTTCTAGAAAATGGCTTTTTGGCATTTCTTACAGGCTTTTCCTTTCTCCCTTCCTCCCCTGTCACAGAGCTGCAGCCATGTGACTGTTGTGGACAGAGCGGTGACCGTCACAGACCTTCGATGAGATTGTGACCCAACCACCCTCCAGAAACTCTGACAGCATATCAGTGAGCTGAAAATTTCCAGGAAGCTTCAGAAGCTTTCTAGACAGCAAAGAAAGTGGGTTCCACCTGGGAGAATGGGTTCCCTGTTTCTGGTTTGAAGTCACTGAGAACATTCTTGGGGCCGATCTGGGGAAAGTCTGGATTGTGTGCAAGTGGCTTGTCAGTCTGCCTGTCACTCAGATCTCAAAAGCTAGGAAAAGCTGAAAGACCGGGGATGCTGAGCACCCCTCTACCCTGCATTCTAGAGTTGCCAGTTGCTAACAATTTCTCCTCTCGGCTCTCCTCGTGTCTCCGCCAGGGTGTCTGTTGTCCACCTTTGAACTCACTGAGGCCACCTGTGCAGAAACTTAAGCCATGTAGAAAAGCTCTCGGGTTTCCCTGTGGCTCAGGCCAGTGTTCGGCGGACTCGTGACGTGGGTGAGAAGCTGGCAGCTCTGCCCAGGTGGGCTGGCCTGCAAGCCCTGAGGAATCACTGTGTCAGGAAGCGCTGTGATTTAACGTTCAAGATATTTTCTCTCTCAATAAAATGACAATTATGTGTGTCTGTCTGTCTGTCTGTGTGTCTGCCTGTGTGTGCCTGCGTGCTCTCGAGTGATCCGTTATAGGAAGCGTTAGCTAAACAGGTTGACTACACGGTGTGGTGGTGTGAGGAAAGGTGAGGGAGAAACGGGACATTTGAGCCCTGTGCACACTGAAGTTGCGGCCCAGTTCTCTTAATTACTCATCGTGCCCGCTGCCACCCTCAGGGGTGTGAGGTTGTCTCTGCCCTCTGGGCTGCCTCAAGTGGCTCATCCCGTTCACTGTTTCCTGACACCCGGAGCGCTGTCAGCTCAGATGATGTGGAGTGCCAGGTCACACTCCGGCCGACTAAGTCCGTTGTCCAGCTGTCCTGTGTCGTTCTGGTTTGCTGGCCGTGCTCTCTGACGTGGGCAGCTCTCGAGCCGCAGCACGGTCTCCCTCTGTCTTTGCTCAAACCGTGTGTGACCCGTCCAGTGCGGGGAGGATGGTGATTGCATTGGGTAGGGGAAGAAGGAAGGTTTCTTACCGTATCAAAATCCTGTAGTGGACAGATGGAGTTGCAGACAGGCGGGTACACAAAATTGATTTGGATTCTATACTTCTACTTCAAAAAAAATCTGAATGCGTTAAGTTTTGCTTCACTTTAAAATTTCGTGAGTCTAGTCTTTGTTACTTAATGGTCTTTGAACTTTTGCCCCTAAAAATTCATCCTCTGTTGTTTTTCTTCTCTTGAGTTCTAAGTCCTGAGCTGTCAGAAACCTTCCCTCCTGCAGTTCCTGGTGCAGGCTGTGTGGGGGCCGACCTGGCTGTGGGCGCAGAGGCAGAGCGTCACCCTGGCCTTGCTTCCCTTTCCCTGCTCTCGCCCCGGAGTCAGCTGGACTGCTCCACTGTGCCCCAGACAGCCCTGACACTGTCCAGTCCTGTGCTTTCCGGTATGTCCGTCCCCATCTCTCCTCTCCCAAGGCCACCATGTAGCCGAGGGCGCGATTCCCTCCTACTAGGACTGTGGCAGCAGTCCTTTACCCAGGTCCCTATGTTGCCAGTCTGTCGTCATGCCAGTCTGCCCTGCACAACACAGTCAGAAGCAACTTCCTCGCATTACAGACAGCATCGTGTCTCCTCTCTTGCTCAGAAACCTACAGTTGAATGCCATCACCTAAGATCTAAATTTAGCCGTGTTCAGTGCTTCGTCGTGGGGCCCCGCCAAGTTCTCAACTGGGCCGCACCATCACCCGCCAGGAGCTCTGCACTGCAGGGGTGCCGTGTCCTCCCGCCGCTGACTGAGGCAGAGCCAGGCCGAGCCGCGGCAGGCGTCTGCTCTGGTGCTCGCTCCTGATCCTCGGTGCGGCCAGGCCTGCAGACGACCGCCCGGTCCTCCACGCCGAGTGTCCGTCCTGCACTCTCCAACCAGGCCCTTGTGTACTTCACAGAGATTCCAGCTGGTGCTGGCGCAGCCCAGCCAGCAGACCATGGCATGTGCAACAGCCACCTTGGTCCCTGCCGTACCTGCCTGCCTCTGTCCCCGTGCTCAGCAGCTCCTTGGCTGGGTGGGTACAGGAAGTCAGCCTTCGATGCCCTCTTTGCACCTGCTGTGGCGCTAGCTGCCTGCGGAGATACTTCACCCAGGACTGTTTCAGCGTCTCTGTCTTCATCCTGCCTCTGAGGGCACCATGGGACTGAGCAGGCCCACAGGGGGCAGGGAGACGGGGTGACAGGCTAATAGGGCACGAGAAGGAGCCAGAGTCGCACAGAAGGAATACTGTGAGTAAAAGAGATCAAACCATGAGCGCTGAGCAAAGCTTTCATCAGAAAGGGGACAGTGACTCAGCTGTAGAGATCCCTGGGCTCCTGAATTCTGGAAACACCAGGCTGCTCGTCCAGCCTGAGAGGACAGGCGCTGTCCGGTTGCATCCGAGCGAGCCCTGGAGGCACTCAACCCTCCGCAGCGTCATGAGCAGGGAGACATGGTTCTCCTGGGACCGGGGCAGGACTGGGTTTTTCCCAATGATCACTCCTGCATACTCTTGGTTAAATGGGACCAAAGAGGGAGAAGAAACCACTGAAATGTCATAGTGCTCTCGTGGGTACCAGACACCATAGAAGGCAGTGTGGGGAGAAGCATACTGTGCCAAGTGTTTGTTGCCTAAGAGGCAAAATTTCCCGTTTAAATTGTGGCACTCCCATAAAGGGGCGCACAATGTTGCATCCTAGCGCCAACAGAAGAAGAGGGGTGCACTTCAAGAACTCTTAAAGTCCACAATTGATGGTCTGCTGCCCCCAGACTTCTCCTGGGAGCATGACCCCCTAGATGTGCTGCTGTCCCAGATTATTATTCATTAGTGAGGTCAACTCTTGGGAAAGTAATGGATTGGACTTGGGGACATAGGGTGACCATATGGTGTGTCCACTTTTTGGTTCTGTGTGTCTACAGGATGCTGCCCTACTGGCCTCTTATCGTAACATAGAGGAGAAGGTGGAGGGGAGGGGATAGGAGATTCTTAGCAGGAGATGACATGTATAGAACAGAAAGGAGGAGCGTGCTGTCGCCAGGCAAGGAGACCAGAGGGAACTGCAGATAGGTGGGTGTGCAGATTTAACTTGGATTGTATGCTGCTTTCACTCAATCACAATTGGAAAAAAAAATTGGCACCCCACAATTTCAAATTAGCTAAGTACATGTTCTCATTGACTGACGATTGCTTCTTTTGGGTTTCATTCACCCCAGAGAAAGGGGTCAGAGAGAGGATGACCACATGAGAAGGAAGCAGGAATGAAGTCAAGGCCCTGTGCGCCTTTCAACTTCAGTTTATTCCAAATGGATTTGGGAGCACAGTTTTGGAACCAGACCCGATATTGTTCCCTAGAAAGTAAGTCACCTGTTGGTTTCAACGTTTTAACCCCACCTGTGTTTGGAGACGAGTTTGTTCAAGGGTCTCTGAGGCTCTTGAGCCCAGGGTGGGACTTCTGAGTCAAGGCCTGTTTCTTTGTGAGAAACTTAGACGAGCACCCTGTTCAAATCAGGCCTGCTGGGACATTATCCTCTTGCAAGACCCTTCAGCAGAAGGGAGCAAGTGCCAGGCTGGGCATCAGAAGACCTGGCTTCTAGGTCCAGCCACCCATTCACTGGTATGTCTCTTAACTTCCCAAACATCTTTAAAATCTGTGAAATGAGATTTGTCTGATATGCATACCTCGAATGATGACAGGGTGAGCTCAGTGCTCATGAGGCCTCTGAGTTTAAGATTTAAGGTATTTGTTGTTTGTGTCTCTTAACATGTTAGCTTAGAGGCGTTGTTGCCCCTCCTGCTGAGACTCGACTCAGCTGCGGGCCAGAGGGCTCTCCCAGCAGATCCACGTTCTTAGTTACTGGCAGGGCCTCCGCTCCAGGCCTTCGGTCTGCCGTGCTCTCTGGAGCCAGAAGACAGAGACTTCTAGAGCCACAGGAACTGTTCTCCGTTTTTACCCATTTCTAGTGAGACCCTAGGGGAAAGGAAGATGGCACCGTCTCTTCTCTCTGTGGTTTCACCTCACTGTTGTTTGAACCTTCCGCTTTTGTTGTTGCAACTACTTTTTTTTTAACTGACTTAAATTTTTTGTTGTCATAAAATACATATAACAAGACATTTGCCATTTTGACTATTTTTGCGTGTACGGTTCATTGACGTTAGTCACTTTCGCCCTGATGCTGCAAAACCGTCACCAGCAACTACTTGTTGAAATGAAAGTGGAGAAAGTCGATCCTTTCCTGGACGGGATCATTCCCACTTCTAGGGATCAGTCTGTGCTTAAGCTTCACCTACTGGGAGTTAGAAGCAGGCCATAGGCTTGTAGGGTGTGGTCCCCATCGGTCACCATGCCTGTCAGCTCCAGGGGTCAGCCCCGTGCCGTTGCACGAGCCCGGACTGTCGTGGCCTTCAGAGACCACACCTGTCTCCTCCAGGGCCTGGCGCCAGTGCCCCCCCAGGGCCTTGTCTCACTGGGCAGGTTCACTCTGAGGACGCCCCTCCTCCAGCTCCAGTAGTGTGGGTAGCCTGTTGCACACCGTTTGGCATGTAGTTATCTGCTGTTCTGCAGTGTTTTCTTGTGTGAGTCATGCCTCTGAACTGTCACACAAGCTGTTAGACTAGGGATCTGCTGGCTTCCTGGCTCCATGCTGAGGACCTTTCAGTCACTGTGACACTTCCGCACCCTCTTGCTTAGCCCTTTCCTGCGGCATTGTCTCTGGCGGGGAATCACATGTGTTACAGATGTGGGCAGACCTGCACTCTGGCCTTGAGAACCTCTGTGCCCACACTGTGGGAAACCGATTCCTTGACTCAGATGTCATATGTTGGGCCTGTGCTCCACCCCAGTGTCATGATACATTAACTGAAGATCTGAGTATTAAGGGGTGGTGGTCAAGAACTCGCAATAATGGAGTCGGAAGGTGACTGCACCTTCCATTGCCACTGCAGATGGTCATCCTGCCCAGCAGATACACTTGCTGCTGTTGTTGCTGGGTACTTTCGAGTTGGTTCTGACTCACAGCAGCCCTAAGTACAGCAGAACGGAAGACACTGCCTGTCTGATGCCAGCCTTACAACCGCTGCTGTGTGAGCCCACGGCTGTAGGCCCTGTGTCAGTCTCTCTCATTGAAGGGGTTCCTCTTCTCTGCTGACCCTCTGTTTTACCAAGCATGATGTCGTTCTGCAGAGCCTGCTCCCTCCTGACAACATGTCTCAAATGTGAGATGAAGTCTCGTCATCCTCCCCTCTAAGCAGCTTTCTGCCAGTACTTCCAAAACAGAATTAGTCATTCTTCTGGCAATTCAGAGTGTACTCAACACCAGAATTCAAAGACACCAGTTCTTAGTCTTCCTGATTTGCTGTCCAGCTTTTGCATGCAGTTGAGGCAAATATAAATACCATGGCTTGGGTCAGGGTCAACTTAGTCCTCAAAAAATGTTTATGAACAACAAATGCTGGAGAGGCTGTGGAGAAAGTGGAACTCTCCTACACTGTTGGTGGGGCTGCAAAATGGTCCAGCCTCTTTGGAAAGCAATCTGACGCTTCCTTAAAAAAATGGATATAGAGATACCATTTGACCCAGTAATTCCACTACTTGGAATATATCCTACAGAATCAAGGCCTTTCACACCAATGGACACATGCACCAGAATGTTTATCACCACACAGTCCACAATAGCAAAAAGATGGAATCAACCCAGGTGCCCAACAACAGAAGAATGGATAGGTAAACTATGGTATATATACTCAATGGAGCACTATGCAATGATAAAGAATAACGATGATTCCAGGAAACATCTCATGACCTGGTTTCAACTGGAAGACATTATGTTGAGTGAAAGTAGTCAGCGATAAAAGGACAAATATTGTATGAGACCCCTACAATAAGATCTCAAAAACAGACTTGTGTATAGAAGAAAAGACTGACAGCTGCAAGTGAAGGAAAGGAGGGAGAGTGAGGGGGAGAGGGTTTAGACTAGATCGTTCCTAGAAATTTGGTTGGGTGAAATCAGTGATAGCACACATTAGAAACAAGAAAAATACTAAGTGAACTTCAGCATAACTTGAGTACTCCTTCCATCTTAACCCAATATTGCAAGGACAGAGTAGCTGGGGTAGAGGGCAGGGGACCATGTTCTTAGGCAAAAGCGAGGCCAATTGGCACAACTAGCATTTTGCTAAGAGGGCTCTCTGCACCCCACATTGGTGAGTGGTGTCTGGAGTCTTAAAAGCTGCCAAGCTGCCATCCGAGGGCACAGCAAATGGTCCCAACTCAGCAGGAATGGGTGCTCAGCAAGGACTAAAATGACATGGGGTAAAGACAACCCAGAAGATAGAGAGACCCACGTGAGTGGGTGCCTACATCGACTTGGGACCAGAAGAACCGGATGGTGCCCGGCCACCACCAGTGATAGCTGCAATGGAGCTCACTAAGTTGAGTCTCACTGGCAACACAAGAATAAAAAGGGATGCACCCTGAGATCTCCACTAAAAGACCTCAATTGATGGTCCAGTGGTTTCAGGGTTCCCCTGGGATCATGGCCCCTGGACCTGATGCTGCCATTGCCCATAAGCCATAATGAAGTTCCACTCTTTGGATATGAATGGATTGGACTTGGCAATGCAGAGTGACCATATATTGGATGCACTTTATGGTTCTGTGCATCTATAGGATATCATCCTGTTGACCTCTGGCTGGAGGAAGGAGAGTGGGTGGAGAGGAGGGAAAGGAGACTGTTGGGAGGATGAGACATGTATGGAGCAGAGAGGAATGGTGTGCTGTCACCGGACAGGGAGAGCAGTGGAAGCTGCGTATAGGTGGGCATGTAAATTTATACAGGAATGTACATTTTCACTCAGTCATATTAAATTAAAAAAAAAAGAATTGGTCAACATTCCATCATTTCAGGACGTAGCAAGTGACCAACAACCAATAGTACAGTAGTCCAGGCTTGAATTTTCTTTTCTTCAGTTCCTTCAGCTCAAGAAATGCCAGGCATGTTCTTCCCTTTTGGTTTTCTAACTCCAGGTCTTCATACACATCATTATAATACTTTATGTTGTCTTCTCATGCTGCCCATTGAAACCTTCAGCACTGAAGGCATTGGCGAAAAACAGGGCTCCAGGAATTGACAGAATACCAACTGAGATGTTTCAACAAACAGGTGCAATGCTGGAAGCACACACTTGTCCCACCAAGCAATTTGGAAGCTGGCTACCTGGCCAACCGACCAGCAGAGATCCAAATTTGTGCCTATTCCAAAGAAAGGTGATCCACCCAAACGAGGAAATTATTGAACAGTATCAATATCAAATGCAAGTAAAATTTTGCTGAAGAGCATTCAAAAGCAGTTGCCGCAGCACATGGATAGGGAACTTCCAGAAATTCAAACCCAATGCCGAAGAGGATGTGAAATGGGGGTGTCATAGCTGATGCAAAACAGATCCTGGCTGAAAGAACAGAGCACCAGACAATGTTTACCCAAGTTGTATTGACGATGTAAAGGCATTCCACTGCGCAGCTCATAACAAACTACGCATAATGTTGTGAAAAGTGGAAATTCCAGAGCATCCCTTGTGCTCATGAGGACGCTGTACATGGATCAGAACGCTTTACCTACTTTACATTCAAGGGCAAGTTTCAGAGTCGCTCTTAGTATTCATTTTGGTCTTTTATTTCTTTCCTATCTATTTAAATGACCGTTTGCTTTGTTCAGAAACCCTGGTGGCATAGTGGGTTAAGTGCTACATCCGCTCACCAAAAGGTCAGCAGTAGAAATCAACCAGGTGCTCCTTCAAAGCTCTATGGGCTCTAGGGTCGCGTCGAGTGGATTTTTTGGCTTCATGTCTGGTGTCCTTTATGTCATTCCACAAGTCGTCTAGTTTTTGATCATTAGTGTTCAGTGCATCAAATCTGTTCCTGAGGTGGACTTTAAAGTCAGGTGAGACGTACTCAAGGTCATACTTGGTTCTTGTGGAGTTGTTTTGATTTTCTTCATTTTCAACTTGAACTTGCATCTGAGCAATAGATAGTCTGTTCCATAGTCAGCCCCTGGCCTTGTTCAGAGTACTAATATTGAGCTTCTCCAGCATCTCTTTCCATGGATATAGTTGGGTTTATTCCTGTTTACTCCATCTAGGAGCGAGGTCAACATGTACAGTCATCATTTATGTTAGTGAAAAAAAATGTTTACACTGAGTATTTGGTCTTGCAAAATCCTGTTATGTGAACTGTGGTGTCATTTCTGTCACCAAGGTCTCATTTTCCAACTACTGACCTTGCTTCTCTGTTTCTCACAGTCAAGACTGGTCATCAGTCATTACCAATGTGTCTCGATTAAATGTTCAGTCAATCGCAGCTTGCAGAAGCTGGGGACAGTCTTCAGTTCATCTTTGGCCTTCATGTTTGGTGTGTAAATTTGAATCATAGTCATAGTAACTGGTCTTCCTGCTGGGCGTGTGGGTATTATCTTGTCATTGTCAGCGCTAAACTGTAGGCTAGATCTTGAGATGTTCTTTTTGACGATGAATGTGATGAAAGTGATGCCATTCCTCTTGAATTTGTCATTCCCAGCCTAGGAGACCACATGATTGTCCAATTTGAAATGACCAGTACTCATCCATTTCAGCTCATTAATACCTTGAATATACAGCTTCATGAGTTCTATTTCATTTTTGATGACTCCCAGTTTTTCCAAATTCATACTTTGTACATCCCATGTTCTGACTGTTAGTGAATGTTTGCAGCTGTTTCTTCTCCTTTTGAGTTGGCAGTATCAAAAAATGAAGGTCCACAAAGCTTGACTCCACCCATGCCGTTAAGGTCAACTCTACTTTGACTTTTGACTCCATCCACACCATTCAGGTCGACTCTGTTTTGAGAAGTCAGCTCTTCCCCCAGTTATATTTTGACTACCCCCCATCCTGAGAAGTTGTTCTTCTGGTGCTGTATCAGACAGTATCCCTCTGCTGTTCACTAGATGTCTACCAAAACCAAAACCAAACCCGTGCCGTCTAGTTGTTTCTGACTCATAGTGACCCCGTAGGGCAGAGCAGAACTGCCCCATAGAGTTTCCAAGGAGCACCTGGTGGATTCAAACTGCCGACCTTTTGGTGAGCAGATGCAGCACTTAACCACTACACCATCAGAATTTCCCATTAGGTTTCTGCTGGCTTATGTTTTTTGAAATAGATTGCGAGGTCCTTCTTCCTAGCCTGTCTTCATCTGTCAACTGCACTGAGACCTGTCCACCATGGATGACCCTGCTGATACTTGAGACACTGATGGCCCAGCTTCCAGCATCACAGCCACATGCAGACCCCACAGTACAACCAGCTGACAGACAAGCGGTGGCAGACAGATGTAGTAGTTGATTTTAAGAAGATGTACCTGCAGAAGAGGCTGAAAAGGGAAGGTCCTAGAGATAAGAAGAGAACAGAGAGCAGTGACAACAGCTCCTGTCACTGACACTGGCAGAGGCTCAGTTTAAACAAGCAGGAAGGTGGGTGTTGGCAGAGGCCTCCGGAGGGGTCTCCGGGCTGAGGCCCAAGACGAGTCCAGGAGATGTGGCAGTTGTAGGAGATGTCCCTCGACAGCCCCACCTGAAGACCCTCATCCCACTGTGTGGAAGAGAGCGTGGCCTGTCCTTAGAATACTAGAAATAGAAATGCCCACTCCTAGCCATAGATCCCAGAGAATAAAAGCCATGGCAAGAACAAACATGCACACCTATGTTCATTGCAGTATGACTCACAATAGCAAAAGATGGGAACAGTCTAAGCGCCCCTCAGTGTGTGAAGGACTGAACAGGTTGTGGTATGGACACACAGCGGAACACTATATGATGATAGAGAACATGACAAATCTGTGAGACATCTCTTAGCATGGATGAATCTGGAGGACATTGTGCTGAGTGAAACAAGCAAATCACAGAAAGATAAATATGAAACCACCGTTACAAACAGTCAAGAAAAGTTTGCACACAGAAAGAAACACATTTTGATGGTTATCAGGGATGGCAAGGAGAGAAAGGGACATCAGCCAGAGTGTAGATGTGGTTAACTGGTAAAGGAGAAGGCAGCAGGGAACCTCTCCCTGGCTGGGTGGCACTGCCGCCAACTCAGAGCATCACGTTGTTTCTAGTGTTCTCAGTTTCTGTATACAAGTCCCCCAATGTATGTCCCTTGAAAACAGCAACTTTGTCTTGTTCATCCTGTGTCCTCAGCCTCCAGAATGCTGCCTGACAATAAGGCATTAGTGAAGGGACAGACTTGTCCAAAGTCACCCAGATGGTAGGTTGTGAAGCTTTGATTTTTTGATAACGACACAGCAGATGTGCAGGCATTTTGAATGATGACTCTAAAAGATGGTACCACTTAAAATTTAAGAGTTTGCTCTTAGAAGATGACTCTTGGGAGGTAAGAGAGGGAGAGTAGATAAGAGAAGAAAAGCCACGTATCGGCCGAGTTGGAAATGAACGATGGCGCCGCAGCATCATCAGTTAATGCTTGGAATTTCAAAGTTTTAGAGCTTAAACATTCTTTCCTTTTTTATTTTTAAAAGACTCAGCAGCATTTAACTCAAATTAGAAAAACTTACAAAATATATGAAGATAGCCAGGAGGAAAGACGCAAACTCTAAGGCAGAAATGACTCTTGGACAGTAGACATGACTTTGGATGGCCGACTGTGTAAGTGCCTATCTAGAAACTGCAAGGTAATCAGCTTGGACAAGCAGTGAGACCTAAAAAGAGAGACGTCATCCACTCGGAGAGACTTATAGAAAGGTTAAAATAGCTTTTCAGTACAGTAGGAGCCAGTTGTGACTGGAAAAAAAAATTCTCACTCACTTAGCAACCAAAAGTATGAAATATTGAATAAATAAGTAAATAAAATGTCTTGGAATAAAATTAATGGGAAATGTACAAATCTTATGTGAAGAGAACTGCTAAACTGTACAAAGGTACATGAAAAAAACAAACAGAAAGACAGACATGTCAATGCCCTCAAGGAAAGACTTAACATTTAAAAATGTTAATTCTTCTCTAAATAGTCCATAAATTTAAATGTGAACCCACATAAAAATCTCATTTTTAACTTGAAAGGATTATTCCAAAGTCTATTCTTGAATAATTTAATTTTGAAACAGGTAGAATAACCATAAAAAATTGCAAGAAGAGTGTTGGGGAAAATTTTATTAACCAGGTCCGACTCGACAGCACTTGGCTACTTGGCAATTTTTATTACAAGCCTGTGAGTACAGTTAAAAATAATGTGATGCTGCCTGAGGAAAAGATAAGAATGAGCTACTTTGTTGTCTGAGGTAACAAAACTTAAAAAGCTCCAATTGCCCAAAGCCACAAACTCCCAGTGAGCCCTGCCTGACTTCCAAGCTCGTTCTCTTAACCACAGTGCAATACTATCTTCCTGAAATACACAGAGATACAGCTATTCCTAATATCTGCAAGAAGGAAGTACTTCAAACCATGACTAGTTATCTGTAGGTGGTGAGATTATGAGATGATTGTTGTTGCTTGTTACTCTGTGCTTTCTGGAATTTTCCAGACAGTCTACGGAGAACACGTGTGGCTTTTATAACTGGACAAAGCACAGTGCCAGCTATTTTCAGAAACTGAAGCTCCATTGCCCCTTTGGGGTGGGCAGCCAGCCAAACTCTGGTTCTTGGACAGCACCGGTGCGAGGGCCTCAGGAACGCTCTGTGTGCAGCAGCAGAGGCCTGTCATATATGGAAAACTTCCATGACAGTGACCTCACTGCTGGAGCCTGCCCAACATCAACTTTGCCTGCAAGAGCTAGTGGAGATCTTAGGACAAAACCTGGAAAGTGGGGAGGCAGAAGAACAGAGGTGCCACAGGGCCCAACGGTGTCCTGTGTATCTGTCAGGAGCCCTGGCCTTAGCACGTCCCCTCTGTGATCTGTTGCTGGGGGAAGTCGTATTCTCCCCAACCTCAGCCTCCTCTGAAAAAGAACTCCCACAATGGCTGAGAGTTATTTCTGTCTTTCTCCTGGTCCCAGATGAGAACATAGGATGTCACCCATGCTATTGGTGGGAGAAAGAAGTGAAAAGTTCACCTAGACAGAGGCAGTAAAATATTTTTAACTGTGCCTCTGTATTCCCTATATCTAGCTTCTGTGTCCATGGCCGCATCCTCTCTTTGCCTTACTTTGCCTTAAAAAAAGCTGTGCCTTGTGGCACAGGAGTTAGAGCTACAGCCATTAACCATAAAGGTCAGCCATTCAAATCTACCAGCCGCTCCTTGGAGACGCTGGGAGGCAGTTCTGCCCTGTCCTGTAGGGTGGCTATGAGTTGAAATCAACTTGGTAGACACAGGTTTGGTTTTTTTGTTTGTAGTAATGACCTTACACTGTCACTGTGTGGTTCATGCCGTCTATAGCAATGGCCTCTTTACCACCATGAATAACTCTCTGCACCCTTGTCCACCCCACGTAAACACCTATATCTCTAAAACTTTTCTCACCCAAGCCTAGTACTCACCATCTTTCTCTTAGGAGTTTTTGATTGTTTGTTATCAGACCTTGGTAGACTCAGGATAAGCTCTCTGACGTATTCAATTTCCAGTTACAGTGCTGGTCTGCAAACATGAGGCCTCAGACTGGAGCCCCCAGGATTTCAGTGTGGCCAGGAAGAGACCACAGATCATGAGTGTGGAATCTGGTGTTAAGCTGAATCCTTTTAATTGCACTGACAGAAAACTCAAAGTTGCCATGAGGCACAGCTGTATCTAGTGTCCATTGTCACTGAGACTTAAGTTGTATTCCTCTCCTGACTCTTACATGCTCAATAGGTCTTCATTTGGGGTTTTCCAATATGGTGGCTTTGACAGCTCTGGGCTAGTATCCTGCTGTCTCAGTAAACCCAACGGGAAAACAAGAACTTCGTGTCCAATGTAAACAGTGAAGCCCTGGAGCTGGCTCTCTTTGGTCATGGCTCTTGGTCAGGCTCTGTCCTTGAGTCAGTCACTGTGGCCAGTGGGACGGAGTGTGCTGATGGGCAACACCTCAGTCACGTGATTGTGCCCCACCTGAACCACTCATATCGGGAGTGGGGAGCCTTAATTCACCCAAGAAAAATCACACTGGCATCAGTGGTGAAGGGGAGTTGAGCTGGGTAAGCAGAAGCAGGACATGTCCAGTACGTGCTGGGGAAGAATCTTGGGCCTGCCGTCATCACAGTGGGCGGTGTGGCCAGAGGGGAGCGAGATGAAAAGACCAAACCCACTGCTGTCCAGTCCACTCCAACTTCTAGTGACCCTATGGGACAGAGCAGAACTGCCTCTTAGAGTTTCCAAGGAGTGCCTGGTGGGCTCCAACTGCTGACCTTTTGGTTAGAAGACGTAGCGCTTCATGACACCGCCTGGGTCTCTGAGCCAATATGATGTGACAAAGGGAGCAGCACAAGGCCGTCAGCTTTAGAAAACAGAGCTGAACTGTGGGGGCTGCTCTTCACCAGCATGTCCCCACCCGACCCTGGAAAGGGGCCACTATCCAGGGCATGAGTCATTCATTTCCTTTGCGTTTACTGAGCACCTGCTGTGAGCAGAGTGCTATTCAAGGTGCCCAGGAAGTAGACACTGTGCTGCCTGTCCCCAAGGAGCAAATCACTGACAGAGAAAAAGGAGCCACACACTCATGAAATAGCACAAAAGCAGTTTCTCCAAGAAAGGGAAAAATGAATGTTTCTGTCTTAATTTGCTCACAGTTCAGCTACTAACCAAAAGATCGGCAGTTCAAGTCCACCAGGCTCTCCTTGAAAACCCCATGGAGCCACTCCACTCTGTCCTTTAGCTTAGTAAGGGTCGGCATTGACTTGACAGTAGTGAGTCGAGTTGGTTCCAGTTCTATTAATTCAACAAATACTGTGTACCTACTAAGTGCCACGCCCCATCCTAGGCTCTGGACATCTTGTAGAAAGGATTTCAAGAAGTTTCTAAGGATATGTAAACTATTACAAAGAGAAGTGAAATGTCAGGTGACAAAGGAATGTAGAACACAAGGATGCAACCAAGTGACGTCAGTAACGAAACAGAAAGTGCAGACTGTGATTACCCACGCGCTCTCATTTGGGGTGGGCCAAGTGTGACGTCCTAACAAGACAAATGGGCAGTAAATCCAAACATGGAGCAGAGGCGTTGCTTTTCACTGAAGCACAATGCGGACTAAATAACTCTCCTGGAACCAGGGTGAGCGTGTGGCTGTCGGGGTGAGGGCAGAGTCCCAGCTGTCTGCTGGCCTGGCCTAACCTAGGGACATGTCTGCCACATCTGTGGGAGCTCAGACGGATCGCACAACTGGGGTTTCTCTTTAGGGACAGCTTAAGGACCATGAGCATGGAGGTAGTCTCTCTGTGGTGCTGCTCCTGCTCTGTGCTGTTGGCTGATCAGATCTAAAGCTGTTGACTTTCAAACCAGTCTGGTTTTGTTTTAACAGAGCTCACCAAGGTGGGGCCAAAGAGAGCCCATGCCCGCACCAACTCCCCCTGAATAACAGAGAAGGTTGGCAGTAATGACCAAGGGTTTCCACATAAGCCCATTCAAGGGGTTGAACTGTGGGCAGTATGGGAATACCTGTTGAGGCCATCATTTTAATGTTAGTGGTTTTTGATCAGTAGCCCTTTTTGTCCATAATTAGCTGGCAAGTCTGTTGTAAATACAAGCCATTCCTCATCCAAGGAAACAAAGCCATATTTTCAGAATAAAAAGGACTCCTCCCTTCCTTTTTTTTTTTTTTTTTAACAGTGTGGAGTAGTGCAACCAGCTCATCCAAAGATAGTAGCAGACTGTTTGTTTTTTTTTTAAATCAGTGGAAAAGTACTGGTGTCAGAACTCAACCTGGATCTGCCCTTGGGAAAGCTGTTCTCGCCACCTGTCTCTGAGGTTGAAAGACGGTGTCCAGTCAATAACCAGGCAACGGGACAGCCTTGCAAGACTCATGTACATACTGACCCCTTTACACAAAACCAAGGCCCCAGGAAAGATCAGTGAACGTTTCACATAATCTGATCTTTTTCTTGCCACCTTGAAGTGGAAAAGGTCGTGTGGCAGCGTTCTATGTGGGACTGGTGTTTAAATCCCCTCTGCTCCTTTGTCACATGCTCATCTGAGAACCCAACAGCTGGCACAGAATTGGAGTAGAATGACCAATATACAAACAGGCCTTCGGTCTGCTTACAGGGGAGGCACAGGCTGTCCTTATTCAAGGCAAGAGAAGCCCAACTTGGGTCTGTGTAAACAGAGCTAAGTCCACGGAGTGAAACAATAGTAACCACAAGAAATAAAGCTAAGGACTGGAGCCCACGATTCAGGAGGGCCGCAAACAGTTCCAGAGGATCATCTGGGCAGTTGTTGTGAATTGTACTGTATCAAAGATATGTACTGTAAAGCCTGACCCCTCTACCTGTGGTTGTCATCCTATTTGGGAATGGGCTTCCTTTGTCCATAGGACAGCCCCAGTACGGCTGTTCTCCTTTGAAAGATAAATGAGGTTACAGAAGCAAGTGAGCAAGTAGAGATGGGAGAAGGTAGATGCCATGTTACACAAAGACCAAGGAGCCAAGGACAGAAACTGAGAGACAAGGCCCTTCCCTCAGACAGGACAGATGGAGGGAAACAGCCTTCCCCTAAAGCCAGCGACCAGTTTTCAGACTTCTGACTGCCTAAACCCCACCTGTCCGTCAGTTTGTTGGACTGTGGGGGCTCGTGTGCTGCTATGCTGTGCATGAAGCTATGCCACTGGTATTCAAATACCAGCAGGGTCACCCGTGGTGAACAGGTTTCTGCTGAGCTTCCAGACTAAGGCAGACTAGGAAAAAGGACCTGGAAGTCCACTGATACCACAGTCTTCAGTTAGGATTACACCTCAATATCAAGAAGACAAAAATCCTCACACCTGGACCAGTAAGCAAGGTCATGATAAATAGAGAAAGGATTGAGGTTGTTAAAGATTTCATTTCAGTTGGTCCCATAATCAATGCCCTCAGAAGCAGCAGTCAAGAAATCAAGGGATGCACTGCATTGGGAAAATCTGCTACAAAAGGTCTCTTTAAAGTGCTGAAAAGTAAAGATATCACCTTGAAGACTAAGGTGTGCCTGACCCAAGCCATGGTGTTTTCAATCACATCATAGGCATGAGAAATTTGGACAATCAGTAAGGAAGACAGAAGAATTGATGCCTTTGAATTGTGATGTTGGATAAGAATACTGAACATATCTTGGACTGCCAAAAGAGTAAACAGATCTATTCTGGAAGAAGTACAACAAGAGTGCTCCTTGAAAGCAAGGATGGCAAGACTGTGTCTTACATGCTTCGGCCATGTTTTCAGGAGAGCTCAATGCTTGGAGAAGGACACCATGCTTGGTAGAATGGAGAGTCAGTGAAAAAGAGGAAGACCAAGGAGGCAGGGCCAAGATGGCAGACTAGTCACATGTCTCCTCAGATCCCTCTGAGAACTAAAGCCTAGAAAATCAACTGAATGGAACAAATTGGACATTTTAGGAGCCCTAGGATCAGTCAGAATGCTGTGAGATCAGACTGAGTGATGGGAAGGGGAAACCACTACCTTTGTCAGAAGCAGAACAGCAGCGTAAAAGTCCCGCTTCTGCTGGTACAGCAACAGAGACTGCACAGTTAGGGGTGCCATCTTTGTCTGGTGGGACTCTAGGACGGGGGCTGCTGCATCTGAGAGCCTGGCTAGGGCAGACTGCCACACTGAGCAACACTGCTTGAGTGGACAGCGTCTCTCAACAGAGAAGCAGTGCTTAAGACAGCTGTACCTAGAGAACACAGTGGCAGCTGGCATCCAAGTGCAGCAGCACACTTCCTGTTTCCTTCTGTGAGCTACAGTGGAGGTGAAATTCTGGTGCATTACCTGGACTAGAACCAGGATTGTATGTGTGTGCCCTGAGTTTTTCTCAAGAAACAAAGGGAAGGGTAGAAGTAAACCACTGCTGAGCCAGGTGATCACTGCATCTGCAGATCACCAACATGAATTCGCATCCAAGACAAGTGTTCAGGATACCTCAGGGCTTGAAAGGAAAGGTCCTGCATGCTGACTTCCCTCCCTTTTTTCAGTCTTTCTCACCTACTTTCTCTGCTTTACACCTCAGGCTAAATTCTGGTGCACTACCTGGGCAGAAGTGGCACATCTGACATGTGTGCCCTGAGGTTTTTCCCCAGACTCAGAGAGAGAAACAAAGGGAGGGGCAGATGATGAGTTCCCCTGGCTCCTCACAGCTACAGAGGGCTGCACTGATGAGAGGGTTGCAAGTGAAGTGCATGTCAACTTTCATGACTTGAACCTTTCCTGTACCTGGCCTTTGCCATCTCCCTTCTCGGCTTTACACTGGGTCTAAATTCTAGGGCACCATCTGGGCCAGAGGAAGCCCTGGGAGTGTAGTGGTTAAGTGCCAAGGCTGCTAACCAAAAGATAGACAGTTCAAATCTGCCAGGTGCTCCTTGGAAACCCTATGGGAGAGTTCTACTCTGTCCCGTAAGGTCACAATGAGTCAGCATCAATTTGATGGCACTGGGTTTGGTTTACCTGGGCCAGAAGTAGGGTATTTTATGTGTGTTCTCTGAACTTTTCTCCTGGACCTGTGAAGGGAAACAAAAGGAGGGCTGGAAGAAGAGATCCACTGGCTCCCCTGAGCCAGCAACTCCTGCTACATCTCTCAGTGCAATCATCACTTCAACCATCAGGTGACAGGGCATCAGAATTATTAAGGCTCCAGTAGCTACTCTGGCTGAAACAACTAGCTTACTTACACAGTCAAAACCAAATTTATACACACACACATGTATGTTAGATTGTAATATCCTAACAACTAAATCACAACAGCTTTCTGATGACTGGGAGACAACAATCAATCTCTAACCATTTAAATAAGTAGACCACCATGGCTCCCAACTCCCAAAATAAAGAATAGAAAACATTCCCAGATGAAAAAGTTGTCCTAAAATTATCACAGGTAGAATACAGAAGAATTATGTATGGAGTCCTGTTAGATCTTAGGATAGAAATTAGACAAAGTGCAGCAGAACTAAATGAAAAATTAAAGAAGCTACATGAATTGCTAGAACAACAACAATCTGAAATTCAGCAGATCAATAATAAAATAACAGACTTAGACAATTGAATTGAAAACCAAAGGAGCAGGATCAAGGAAATGGAACACAGAACTAGAGAGACTGAAGATAAAGCAACTGATACCAGCATTTATGAGGAAAAGGCAGATAAAAAGTATCAAGAAAAATGAAAAATCATTAAGAGTTACATAGAATTCTATCAAGAGGAATAATCTATGGTGATTCGAGTACCAGAACAGGAAGAAATAGCAGAAAATACAGAGAGAATTGTTGAAGAGATGCTGTCATAAAACTTCCCTGACATCATGAAAGATATCTATCCAAGATGCTCTTCAAACTCCAGAAAAGATAGATCCCAAAAGAAAGACACCAAAATATGTTATAATCAAGCCTTAGCAAAAGGAAACGTAAGGATCAGCTCTCAAAGGCAGCTAGGCTTAAACCAAAACTAACTTGGGTCCATTAAACTGAGCTCTGATTATTCACAAAAAGTTAACAGGATAACACATACAGAGCCTTGAGGTAAAAACACCCTTCCACCCAAGAATTACATATCTTTCAAAATTGTCTCTCAACTATAGTGGTGAAATTAGGACATTCACAGATAAACAGAAGCTTAGAGACTTTGCAAAAACCAAACCAAAATTACAAGAAACACTAAAGGAGCCTCTTTAATAAGAAAATCAATAAGATCAGACGTATGTTCAAGGATGCAACGCAGGGCACAGCATCCAGAATTCTACTTGGTTAGGGAAGCCATAAAGCTCAATCAAAGCTAAAATATTAATATTAGGGAAACAGAGATCTCAGTATGCAAATTATGACAACACTGTACTATAAAAAGGGACATATTAATGTATTCATAGACCTTTCAGATGGAGAGGAAGTCAAGGTGATACAAACAAGTTACAGATTGGTTTAAACTTAGATCTTCAGGGGGGAATAGCAAAATAGCCACAAACCAGCAATATTACACATCAAAATAAGAAATACAATATAGAAGTCTCAACAGATACAAACCAAGGTTGAAAAAGATGAAAATAAAACCCTTAAAGAAAAATGATTCAGAACAGAATATTGAGTGGAACAAAGAAAATATCAACAACATAAAAATAAAGGTACCAAAATTACATCACTAAACTCATATCTATCAATAATTACACTGGGCATAAATTGATTGAATTTTCCGATAAAGAGACAAAGAGTAACAGGTTGGATCAAAAGACACAACTCATCTATATGTTACTTACAAGAAACACACCTTAGACTCAAAGTAACGAACAAACCGAAAATCAAACAATGGAAAAATATATACCAAGGTAATAACATGCAAAGAAGAGCAGGAGTGGCAATATTAATCTCTGATAAAATAGACTTTAAAGTAAAACTCACTATAATGGACAAGGATGGTCACTATTGCTTCAAGGTTCAATACATAAGGAGGATATAACAATATTAAATATTTAAGGGCCCAATATCAGAGCTTCTAAATACATTGAACAAGTGCTGGCAACATTAAAAAGTGAGATAGATCACAGTAATAGTAGGAGACTGCAACACTCCACTTTCATAATGGACAGATCATTCAGAAAAAAGCTCTGTGAAGATACAGATCTTACTGCAACAACTCAACCTCATAGACATATGCAGAACTCTTCACCCAGTCACATATAAGTACATCTTCTTTTCTAACACACATGAAATATTGTCCATAATAGACCATGTATTAGGCCATAACTGCTGAAACATTGAGAAGCATCTTCTCAGACCATAAAGCCATAAAAGTTGAAATCAATAGCAGAAAAAAACATGGGTAGAAATTCAAACTCATAGAAACTGAACAACACCTTGCTGAAAAATTCATGGGTTAGATAGGATGTAATAAAGAAATTCATGGAACCAATAAGAATGAAAACATATCCTACTGGAACCTATGGGATACAGCAAAAGCAGTGCTCAGAGGCCAGTTTGTCTCAATAAATACACACATCCAAAATGAAAAAAGGGCCCAAACCAAAGCACTAACCCTACAACTTGAAGAAGTAGGAAGAAAGCAACAACAGCAAAAAAACCCTCAGGCACTAGAAAAAAACAGATAATAAAAATTAGAGCAGAACTAAAGGAATTAGAAAACAGAAAAATAATTCAAAGAATTAATAAAACCCAAACCAAAAGCTGTTTTTCTTTTTTAAAGATCAAGAAAATTTATAAACTATTGGCTAAACTCACAAAAGAAAAACAGGAGAGGAAATAAATTTCCCCAATAAGAAACGAGACAGGAGATGTCACAGCAGACCCAACCAAAATTAAAAGAATCATAACAGAATAAAATGAAAAATTGTACTCTACTAGATTTGAGAACCTAGAGGAAATGGACAAATTTCTAGGGTCACATTACATACCAAAATTATCACAAAGACAAGTAGAACAACTTAATGAACCATTATAAAAAAAGAGATTGAAAAGGTAATAATAATAATAATAAAAAAACCTACCGACCAAAAAAAGTCCTTGCCCAGACAGCTTCATTGAAGAATTCTACCAAACTTTCAGAGCGGACTTAATTCTAACACTACTGAAGCTATTTCACAGCACAGAAAAGGATGAAACACTCTCCAATTCATTCTGTGAAGCCAGTATTACCCTGATACAAAAGCCAGGTAAAGATAGCACAAAAAATGAAAATTACAGACCAATGAATCGAGACACAAAAAGCCTTAACAAAATCCTACCAATAGAATTCAACAACACATCGAAAAAATAATTCACCATGACCAAGTAGGATTCACACCAGGAACACAAGGTTGGTTCAATACCAGAAAAACAATTAATGTAATCAATCACATAAATAAAACAAAAAATAAGAATCACTTGATTTTATAATTGATGCAGAGAAGGCATTCGACAAAATCCAACATCCATTCATATTAAAAACACTCAGCAAAATTCAAATAGAAGAGAAATACCTCAACATAATAAGGGGCATCTATGCAAAACCAACAGCCAACATTATCCAGAATAGAGGGAGACTGAAAGAATTCCCCCTGAGAATGGGGACCAGAAAAGGATGCCCATTGTCACCACTTCTGTTCAACATTGTTCTTGAGGTTCTAACCAGACCAATCAGACAAGATAAAGAAATAAAAGATATCTACATCAGTAAAGAAGTAAAAGTATTCCTATTTGCAGATGATATGATCTTATATACAGAAAACCCTAAAGAATCCATAAATAAACTACTCGAGTAGTTTAGAGTTCAGCAAAGTATTAGGATATAAAATAAACAAAATCAGTACCATTTACAATAGCCCGAAAAAAAGATAAAATATCTAGGAATAAATCTAATCAGAGATGTAAGAGCCTTATGCAAAGAAAATTACAAAACCCTGCTGCAAGAAACCAAAAGAGAATTACGTAAATGGAGAAACCTATCTTGCTCATGGATAGGAAGACTTAACACTGAAAATGTCTATTTTACCCAGCCAGCCAAGTGCTTACCCAAAGTGATCTATATATACAATGCAATGCCAGTACAAATTCCAAATTCCAATGTCATTTTTTAAGGAGAGGGAGAAACAAATCTCCGTCTTTGTTTGGAAAGGGAAGAAACCTCAGATAAGTAAAGTACTTCTAAAGAAGGGGAACACAGTGGGAGGCCCCACATTACCTGATCTAGAACCTACTATTGCCATGGTACTCAAAATGGCCTAGGACTGGTACAAAAACAGACATATAGACCAATGTAACAGAGTGGAAAATCTATAAATATCTCTGTCCTCCTGTCAACAGCTGATATTTCACAAAGGCCCAAAGGTTGTGAACTGGAGGAAAAGAGTCTCTTTAACAACTGCTGTTGGCAAAACTGAAATAAGACCCACCTCTCACACCTTACACAAAAACTAACTGAAAATGGATCAAAGACCATCAAAGAAAAAACAGGGACAACACTGGAAGTTCTAATACATGGCTTAAACAGACTATGAAATCTGACTAACAATGCACAAACAGCAGAAGAAAAAACAGATCAATGGGAACTACTAAGAATCAAACACTTGCTCATCCAAAGACTTTATCAAAAGAGTTAAAGGACCACCTACAGAATGGGAAAAAATATTTGGTAACTACATGTTGGACTGAAGTCTGATGTCATAATCTACAAGTTACTGCAAAATATCAACAAGAAAAAGACAAATAACCCAACTAAACAATGGGCAAAAGAAATGGACAGATATTTCTCTAAAAACGTTCAAGCAGCCAAAAGACACATGAGGAAATACCATCATGAGCCATTAGAGAACTCCAAATCAAAAGTACATGAGATACTATATCAACCCAACAAGGTTGGCACTAATCCAAAAAACACAAAACAACAAATGCTGGAGAGGCTGTGGAGAGACTGGAACTCTCTTGCACTGTTGGTGGAAATGTAAAATGGTACAACCTCTTTCAAAACCAATTTGGCGCTTTCTTAAAAAGCTAGAAATGGAAATACCATATGATTCAGCAATCCCACTGCTTAGAATACACCCTAGAGAAATAAGGGCAGTCACATGAACAGATGCATGCACACAAATGTTTATTGTAGCCACTGTCCACAACAGCAAAAAGATGGAATCAACCGAGGTGCCCATCAAGAGATGAATGGATGAACAAACTATGGTCCATATACACAGTGGAACACTATGCACTGATGATTTTAGGAAGCATCTCATAACCTGGAATCAACCAGAAGGAAGACATTATGCTGAGTGGTATCAGTTAGCTGCAAAAAGGCAAATATTGTATGAGACCACTATTACAAGGGCTTAAAACTTATACACAGAAGAAAATACTCTGATGGCTACAAGAATGGGGACAGAGGGAGAGGGTTGTTGATAGATTAGACAGTCGATAGGAATCGGGTTAGGTGAAGTGGGGGGACAGCTCAGGCAGGTCAGCATAAGTGACTATACCATAAGGTAAAAGGTTTTCTAAATTCAACTCAATTTCAAAGGACAGAGTAGCACCAGCAGGGGTCTGGGGACCATGTTTTCAGGGGACATAGAGGTCAGTTGGCATAACTAGTCTTTTGCTAAGAGAGTCTTCTGCACCCCATATTGGTGAGTGGCATCTGGGGCCTTAAAAGCCAGCAAGCTGCCATCTGAGTAACATCCATTGGTCCCAACTCACAAGAAATGGATGACTACAGAGAACATCAGAGACAGGAGAGAAAATGAGTCGAGGAGACAGAAGGACCAATGTGACTGGGACATGACATAAGCAAGAGGCCAAAGGAACCAGATAGTGCCTGGCCACCACTAAAGACAGCCCTGATACAGGACACAAAGTAGAATCCCTAACATAGCGTGAGAAAACGGGGTGTGCAAACCAAGGACTCTATTAAAGAGCAGACTGGGTGGTCTGACAGTGTGGAGGCCCCCTGGGGACACGGCCCCTCAGCTTACTCCTAGCCCAGTCCCGAAGCCAGCACTTCAAAGAACGGGCTGGGCCTGGGGACACAGAGTGATGCAGGTGGGGTGTGTACTGTGCAGTTTAATATATATGTGGCTGTCCTGCTGGTTTCTTTTTCGAGGGGAAAGGAGAGGAGACAGTAGAGAGGAAGGGACAAGTGTTGGCTGAGTGACTGGAAGTCACAAGTGGAAAAGGGGAGGGTGCTGTGACAGGGTGAGGACAGCAGATGAGCAGCAGAGAGGCAGGCGCTCCAGGGTTTATACGGAAGATTGACTTGCATTGTAAACTTTCGCTTAATCACAATTAAAATAAAAATAAAAAGGAAGGCCCTCAACAGGGCAGATTGACACAGTGAGTGCAGTTGTGGGCTTCAGCATAAACACGACGGTGGATGTGGGGCAGGACCGGGCGTGTTTGGTTCCGTGGCGTGTAGGGTCGCTGTGCGTTGGAACTGACTCGAGGGTGCCTGACAGTGACAGCCTCATCCACAGTGAGAAAATAAATTTTTGCTTTTTAAAGCTGTCCACTTATGGCATTTCTGTTAGAGCAGCACAAGCTAAGCCAGCAGGGGAGGACTGGGACCGGGCTCTCCTCAGAGACTGGCCAGTTCTTCTGAAACTTGGCGTGGTGGCCCTGCGAGGTAGCCGTGGCCCTGCGAGGTGGCCGTGGCCCTGCGAGGTGGCCGTGGCCCTGCGAGGTGTCCCCCAGGGCTCCGCCCCGTGCACACGCCCCTCCCAGAAGGGCTCTCCCAGCGTCTGCGCCTGGGACCAGCCTGGGGCTGGAGTCAGTTCTCACCAGCGAGTGTTAGTGAAACACAGTCTTTTTATTGAAATACCTTCTTTTTAAAACAGCGAAGGATGTAAACTTTCACTTTGACAAGGTCTCGACTGCTCTGCTCCTCGTCTGGCTCTCCACAGCTGTTGCTTTGAAGGTTCTTTTCACAGCTCAGTAATTCTTCTTCAGCCAAATGTAGGGAAAGTGGCAGCGACATTTTGCAATCATAAAACTGATTGTAAATGATTTGCATTATGGTGCCCTGTGAGAGTTTCACCTTCAGAATGTCACGTGTAGCTCTTAGTTCATAGCAAGCATGAGTAGATACTCTTTCCCCTCGGCATTTTGGGAGGCAGCGAAGGCTTGTGGCCAGGTCACACACCTGGGACAGAATCGTGGCATCCCCACTCACTGGCCGTGTGACTCCACTGAGCTACTTAACCTTCCTGGCTTCAAAGTCCTCGGCTCTTTAAAATGTTAGTAATGCACAAGACTGGGCACAGCTTGTAGCGAATAGATACAACGCAGTAATTGGCGGTAATTGGTGGTAGCGGGACACCAACAGCCCAGACTCAGCTGAGTCTGTCTCCCCGGGAGACCACGGCTCCTGATCGCAAACTGAGAGCAGCCTGTCTTTCCTAGACAGGTGGGCAGAGGACCCTGGCAGCTGAGGCCCTGCATGCAGAGGCCTCTGCTGCCAAAGCCACAGCCCCTAATCACAAAAATGAGCACAAGATCTTGCCACCTCATTAAAAGCCACCCTTATGGGTTGTGAGGCCCAAGTGTTGGGTAAAAAGCGCACATTTTAAAAGAACCATTCACTGGGGGGCTGGTAACCCAGCATCTCCCCACGTCCCACCCCAGCTTCCCCTTCGCCCAGGGTGAGGACAAGGACCTGGGGTACCACACTCCCAGTGCTAGCTGGGAAGGAAGAAGGTACTCCCCAGTCATGAGGGAAGGAGTGGAATTACTGAGGCTTCCTGAAGGGCACCTCAGGGGACAGCGGAGAGGGACACGCCTGTCTCTAGCCTCCCTAGGGTTGGGCTCATCCCAGAGGGGCGGGAGGGAAAAGACACACATCTCTGCTTTGCTGGCTGGTAGGTCTCCGAGTTGTCACCTTTGACTGTCACTCCTCCAAGCAAGATGACTGTCCATCAGAAGGACCACTGCTAGTGCAGCGGTTAAGAGCTCGGCTGCTAACCCCAGCATCAGCAGTTCAAATCCACCAGCCACTCCTTGAAAATCCTCCAGGGAACTTCTGCTCCATTCTGTAGGGTCGTTGTGAGCCGGAATCTGCTTGGCAGCAACATGCTTTGTCTTAGGGGGCTGGGACGGTCCATCAAAAGGAGCCCCTGAAGGGGGTGGAGGGTTGGCAAACAGCTAACACTCTCAGCTGCTGACTGACAGGCTGGAGGTTTGAGCTCAGCCAGAGATGCCTGGGGAGAAAGCCCTGATGGTCTACTTCCAAAGCGTTAGTAGGGCCAACTCTATGGAGCATAGTCCTGGTGACCCACCCAGGCGGCTGTGAGCGGGAGCTGGCCAGAGGCAGCTAGTCCCTCAAAGCCCTCTATGGGGCAGGTGCCCAAATGCTGGCTTTGTGGTCTCATTCCCACATGGGGTTCCCATGGATCTTGTGCAATGCTCACCGCCACCCATAAGCTGCACAATTCCTTGGTGTGGGAGATGGGGTCTAGTTCAGACGCTTCCACCCTCCTTTTCCCTGCATGCCATGGGGACACCTGCAGCCTCTTGTTGCTGGACTCGAGTTGCTGACGGCCTGTCCTCCTGGGTGGACTTAGACCCACCACCTTCCTCTGGCCAGTCTGGCCTATGAGGTGGCCTGGCAACTCCACAAGCTTTCCCCCCGCCCGTCTGCCCTGTCCCTTACCTGGCCCCAGGCCCTCTCAGATGGGGCCTGAGTCAGAGTAGTTACCACTGCCGCAGAAGCAGACTCCCAAACAGAAAACAAGAAGCCTGGTGGGCCTGAGCCCTGAACAGCTAGATGGTGCCCGGCTGCCACCGCAGGTCCCTCTGACGTAGATCACGACAGATGGTCCGGGACAGAACAGGAGGAAAACGAAGAACAGAATTCAAATTCGTGAAAAAAGACCGGACTCAGTGTTCTGACAGAGACTAGACAAACTCCCCAGACTGAATGGAAGCCCTCCCCAGGTTCACCTTCCAGTCCAAGATCAGACAGACCCACCAAACAATCAACTCACGTAAGGAGTCGGCTTCTTAGTGCAGTCAAGTTCATGAGACCACACTCACAATGCCGGCCAAGAGCAAAGGTGAGAAGGCCAAAGGGGACAGGAATCCTGGAGGGAATGACGTGGGGACCCACGGCAGAAACAGAAAGGTGAAGAGTGCTGACTTTGTGGGGATTGCAGCCAAGATCACAGGACAATTTGTGTACAACCCTTTTGAATGGAAGACTAGTTGGCACTGTCAACTTTCACCTAAAACACAACAAAAGAAAAGATTCGGAATTGTCCCTTACTTGGCTGGTGATGCATCCCTCCCTTCTACCCCACAAATGCTGGGGGACTGTCCTGGAGACTAGGAGACTCGGACTCTCCTTTCCAGCTTTCTCATAGGGACAGACGGGCAGTGGCTCCTGGTCCGGCCCTGCGCGGCTGTCGAGGAGCCCCGGCCGGAGGTCCTGGAGGCGTTTTCCACCGTCACCTAGAGCCTGTTGCTGGCCACAGTGCCACGGTGACAATTCCGGGAAGGCAGCGAGATGCCTCATTAGGTAGACAACCTGTTACACCGATAGCGTTTCATCTCGTTCCTATCAACCGTAGCCTGTTTTTGTGTCCCTGTTCTGTCAGCCGCTGAGAAAAGTGTACTAACGTCTCCCTGTGTGACTGCAAATTTCTTGGCTCATCCTTTCTGTGCAGTTGTATGATGTGTGTGTGCGTGTGTGTTTTTACGCTGTGTCGTCAGCTGCACGCTGATGCAGAGGGAGTCCAGCCTCCCCGTCTTGTGCACCACCCTGCGTGGTGCTTGGCTGCTCACCCAGAGACTGGGGGTTCCGCCGCACCCGGAGGCACCTGGCAAGGAAGGCCTGGCAATCTGCTTCCCAGCGGTCAAGGCCCTGAACGTCGGCAGAGCAGCGCCACGCTGCACACATGGGGTCTGGGGGCGCAGCGTTTAGAGCTCTGCTGCTCCCCGAGAAGCCAGGGGTTTGAATCCACCTGGTGCTCCTCGGAAACGCTGCGGAGCAGTCCTGCTCTGTCCCACCGGCTCACCAGAGTTGGAATCCGCTCAACAACGATGGCTTCGTGCTTTTGCCGTTGCTTTATTTTAACACGCTGTTGCCAAGTGCCGTCGGGTTGTTCCACCCGGTAGCGGCCGTGGGCAGCAGACGGGAACGCCGCCTGGTCCTGCGCCGCTTCGCGGTCGCCGTGAGCCCGCCTCGCCGGCGCGCCTCCTCTCGAGGACCCACTTCACTCGGCCGGAGGCAGAGCGAGGGGAGCGAGCCCCCTCTAAATTGGTCCCCCAGCCCGCCTCGTTATAGAGTCCCGATTATTTTAGAAGCCACCCTCGGTGTGACAAAGTTCCACCCGAACATGCTAACAGTTCGTGTAGAATGTCAATCACGCTGCTTCCCAGACACCGTACAGACTTACCATTGCTCCGGCGTGGGATCGATTCTGACTCCGGGGATTTGCTCTAGATTTCAGCAGACTGAGTGAGACCACGTTCTTCCAATCTGGAGTTAAACGTAGGCACAGCTGGGCGCAGTGTCTGTAGGGCCGGTCTGCTTCTGGTTTGCCCTCTGGTGGAGCCTGGTTTTTCCAGGTTCCCGGCAGAACACCTGCGTCGGTGTTGTAGTCTGCTTTCTTCTCCTGAGCCCCGGGGAATGCCAGAAATTCTGAGAGCTTCTCAATCTTTCAGTTTCTGCTTCTTGCTCAGCTTGTCAGCCTCTGACCCTGTGCTGTTAAGAACTGAACAGTGTCTGGAGAGGAAAATGGCAGAGAATGTCAGGTGAAGCCAAGTGAGTTCCCAGTCTCTCCAGAAACTTGACTTCTCAAGTCTTGGCTGTCTCAGTGGTTCCCTGGTGTGTCAGACAGGGGTTGTTCGTATTTTATCCCAGAAGGGAGATCACGGATCCTGAGAACACATTTTGTTTACATGCAGTTCCCAAAGAATAACGTTTAATAAACCTAGGCTGGAACAGTGTCTCCTTATTATGAAAAATAAGGTGAGTTGCACTGAACAGTACTTCATAGAAGTAGGGTCTGTGCTGGTGTATTGGAAGAGAAAATGCTTCAGAATCAGCTGTGTAACCAAGAGCGCTCAGCTGTTGGCCTGGCCCAGCCAGAGACCTCGTACGTGAGGACCTGTGTGGTTGCCAGGAGGCGAAGGACTCTGAGCTGGAGGCTTTGTCATTCCAGACAACACCAGCTGTCAAGGCAAAATATTAAACATTATTCTGAAGGTTCTAAACAGTGTAATAAGACTAATAAAAACATTAAGGTAGAAATATTGGTTAAAAGAAATAGTTTTCAGATGACACTTTGTCTACCCAAAAAGAAAAACCTTAGATTAATTACCAAGGTGATGCTGTATGCGTGCATGTAATAATTCACAAATTAGAAGCCCTGGCGGTGTAATGGTTAAGTATAACAGCTGTTAACCAAAGGGTCAGAGGTCTGAGTGCCCCAGGCACTCCTTGGGAGCTCTATGAGGCAGTTCATCTCTGTTTTGTGGGGTCACTGTGAGTTGGAGGGGACTCAACAGCAACACGTTTGGGTTTTTTTAACATGTAATGAAGGGTGTGTATTTCCTATATGCCATTAATAATTGGTTGAAAATACAACAAAATATGTTATTGTAACAGCAAGACATAGAAAAACCTAGTGGAAAAAGAAAAACACACACCCAGAACTCAGCAGGTCTGTGACAGCTTTGAGGTGTTCTTGAGGAGCATAGTAACAAAAAGATATACTGTGCTCCACAGTGTAAATATATAAACATTTTCCAGATTAATATACAAATTCAATAGAATTCCAGTTCAAATCTTAAGGACACTGTTAAGAAAACTTGATGAAGCAATTTTAAAGTTTTTGGGGTGCTGAGGGTTTATCGTAGATGAGTTAATTGATAGATGTTAGAAATTTTATTCTTTTATTGTAATTAATAAAAAAATAATTAAAAAATAAAATAAAGTTTTTGAGAGGAGAATGAATAAGCAATAATAAGCAAGAAGTATTTGATAAAGAAGCAATATTTACTTCAGCAGACATTAAAACTCATTGTGGGCACACAATGGTGACTCCTTGTGGCAACATGAGAAAAAGAGGGGTGCACCTCCAGAACTCCACTAAAAGACCACGGCTGATGGTTCCGGGGCCTGGGGGTTTCCCTCAGAGAGTAGCTTCTAGACCTGCTGCTGCCCCTGACCAGAAAACATTACTGAGGTCAATTCTTCAGACAGGAATGGACTGGACTTGGCGACAGACTGTGACCACGTGGTGTGTGTCATTTATGGCTCTAGACATCTTATAGGATACTGTCCTGCGGGCCTCTTACTAGAAGGGAGAGGAGATGGTGGAGAAGAGGGGACAGGAGATTGTTAGGAGGATACGACATATAAAACGAAAAGGAGTGTGCTGTCACCAGGCAAAGAGAGCAGAAGGAGCTGCAGATAGGCGGGCATGCAAATTTCATTTGGATTGTATACTTTCACTTGATCACAATTAAAAAAAAAAACAGACTTATGTACAGAAGAAAAGACTCTGACAGCATTTTTTTTTTTTTTTTAGTGTAGGAAAACTTGGTGGCATAGTGGTTAAGCGACACGTCTGCTAAGCCAGGGGTCGGCAGTTTGAATCCACCGGGTGCTGCTTGGAAACTCCATGGGGCCGCTCTCCTCTGACTTCCAGGGGCGCTGTGAGTCAGAATGGAATGGAACCCCCGAGGGGGTAAAGAGAAGTTAACGCCCGCGACAGCGCGGATGAGCCTTGAAAACGTGGAGCAAGGAGCAGATAGGGTGGGACCCACTGATGTCCACTTTCTTGAATAAACGAATACCTGGACGACACCGCGATGAGCGGTCACGGGCGGGACGGAGGGCGGACGGGGCGCGGCCCGCCGGGCGCGGAGCTGCCGAGGACGCCGGACAGCGTCGGCCGCGGATCGAGGCCACGGCGGCCCAGCGCCGTGAGGGCAGTTGGTGCTGCTGAGTCTGCTGTTCAGAATGGTTAAAACGGCAAATGTTTTGTTGTACGTAGTTTACCACAATAAAATTTTTTCAAGCAGCCATTATAAATCAGCAAGAAGAATGTGGGCATGCCAGTAAAAAAACTCAAAGAGCACACAGGAATTCACACACAGAGAGACACACTCAGACACACACACACAACAATAAACAAGAGAATAACAGCGTGCCTCACTGATAGCCAGATAAACGCACACTAACCCAGTGCAGCTCTGTTTTTCATCTAGTAGCTTCCAGAAATGAAAAGGCCTGACACTGTCTAGCTGGGTTGTGAGGAAACTAGCATTCTCATCCTTGTGGGGGAGGAAAAATGCTAAGAATATCCCTGGAGGCCCAGCTTAGCAAGCTGATTCATAATTACAATGTACGCTGTACCAGACAAATGAGTTTCTGCTCTAGGAACGATCTAAGGAGGTAATCTCACAGATTCTCATTCAAACACATGTCAAACTGTATTTATCACAGCGTTGCTCGTAACAGTGACCCACTGGAAACCACCCAGCTGCACCATCAGGAAAAGCTCGATTCAATAGATACACCTACTCCTCAGTCATTGGCATCATTCGATTCCAAAGAGCAGGTCGTTATGTGAAAATTGGCATCCTGTGAAAGGGGGGATGACCCCTTCAGGTCACAAGACGGACGATGACTGCATCATCACCACCATGGATTGAATAATGTCCCCCAGAAACGTGTGTAACGATTTGGCTGAGCCATGATTCCCGCTATGGTGTGGTTCTCCTCCGTTTTGTAGTTGTCATTTTATGTGAAAGAGGATTTAGGTGGAATTGTTAGCACCCTCACCCAGGTCACACCCCTGATCCAATGTAAAGGGAATTTCCCTGGGGTGAGGTGGGCACCATCTTTTATCTCTCAAGAGATAAAAGGATGGGAAGTGAGCAGAGCTGGAGACTTTGCAGCACCCAGCAAGCAGGGCCAGGAGCACAGCACATCCTTTGGACCTGGATACCCTGAGCCCAAGGACCACATCCACCAGGGGAAGATGGAGGAGAAGGACCTTCCTCCAGAGCCAACAGGAGGGAAAGCCTTCCTCTGGAACTGGCACCCGGAATTGGGACTTCCAGCCTCTTTATTAAAGTTATCCACTTGAGGCAGAACTAGATAATTAAGACAATGATGTAGCTGCCAAGTTACATCACTGGTGACTGCCAACCCACTTAGGACCATGGCCAGTCGACCCCAACCTTAACCGTCACAGCCGATGTTAGTCTCACTTCATAGCCTGGTGTTCATCAATGCAGAGGCACCTCACAGATGCACAAAACAGCTGGATGTTAGACTCTTTACTGTTGCCTTGAACATGAAATATTGGGTACAAGACAGTCGATAAATGAAGAGAAGGTGCTTTGAGATGCCATGCAGCCAGTAAGTCAGTGATGATAGGCGTGCACAGGAAGTACAGAGTGTACAGAAAAAGAAATGCTAAGACATTTCGTAAGCAAAGTAGTATTTATTTGCCTGTTCATTTAACAGCTGTTAGCTGAGTGATGCGTGTGGCAGCCCTTCTTCTGGGCCTCGGGAATACGGCAGCGAGCAGAAAAGAAAGAATTACTGCCTATGTGGAACTCATATCTCGTAGCAAAGGAAAGGCAATCAAAAGGAAAGGAAACTATATAGTATATGAAATAGTGTCAACAGTGTCTTAGTCATCTAGTGCTACTGTAACAGAAATACCACAGTGGATGGCGTCTCAGTCACCTGGCGCTGCTGTAACAGAAAGACCACAGTGGATGGCGTCTCAGTCACCTGGCACTGCTGTAACAGAAAGACCACAAGTGGAAGATGTCTCAGTCACCTGGCACTGCTATAACAGAAAGACCACAGTGGATGGCGTCTCAGTCACCCGGCACTGCTGTAACAGAAAGACCACAGTGGATGGTGTCCCAGTCACCCGGCACTGCTGTAACAGAAAGACCACAGTGGATGGTGTCCCAGTCACCCGGCGCTGCTGTAACAGAAAGACCACAGTGGATGGCGTCTCAGTCACCTGGCGCTGCTGTAACAGAAAGACCACAAGTGGAAGATGTCTCAGTCACCCGGCGCTGCTGTAACAGAAAGACCACAGTGGATGGCGTCTCAGTCACCCGGCGCTGCTGTAACAGAAAGACCACAGTGGATGGTGTCCCAGTCACCTGGTGCTGCTGTAACAGAAAGACCACAGTGGATGGCGTCTCAGTCACCTGGCACTGCTGTAACAGAAAGACCACAGTGGATGGTGTCTCAGTCACCCAGCGCTGCTGTAACAGAAAGACCACAGTGGATGACTTCAACAAAGAGACATTTATTCTTCCACAGTCTGGGAGACTAGAAGTCCAATTTCATTGTGCCAGCTCCAGGGGATGACTTCCTCTGTTGGGAAGGTCCTTGTCATCCATCTTTCCCCAGTCTAGGAAGTCCCCAATGCAGGGACCCCAGGTCCAATGGACACACCCTTCTCCTGGCTCTTATTTCTCAATGGTATGTGTTCCCCGTGTCTCTCTGCCCACTTCTCTCTTTTGTATCTTGAAAGAGATTGGTTTAGGATACATTCTAATCTTGTTGATTTGACCAGCGTAACTGGTGCTAATCCGTCTCATTAACATCATGGTGACAGATTTGCAACACAGAGGAAGGCGACAACACGGAGGACGTCACCCAGTGCTGGGAGTCGTGGCCCAGCCAAACTGATATACTTGGGGGTGCAGTTCCGTCTACGACATGCCAGAGACACCAAGCCTGCTGCCATCAGGTCAATCCTGGCACATAGCACCCTACAGGGCAGACTAGAACTGCCCCATAGAGTTTCCAAGGAGCACCTGGAGGATTTGAACTGCTGACCTTGTGGTTAGCAGGCATAGCACTTAACCGCCGTGACTCCAGGGTTTCCTTCCACAATGTACACTATGATAATATTTTTCTAAATGTATCTATCCATTGCAGACCACTTGGAAAGATTTCTGCACATGGAGGTTGTTTAGATGGTGAGGAATTCTGTGTCCTACTTCATAGGTTTTTGTTTTCGTCCTCAATTTTTTTCAATGAATGTCCCTTTTAAATAAAAAAAAAAAATTGCATTTTGACAAAAATGAAATGACAAATTTACTTAAAAGTGTCTTTGAATACATGGCATTTTCTTTCCTGGAAGTAAATAAAAGACCAACGATCGTCGAACAGGAATTCCTGGATTTTTTTAAAGCGACACGGCAGCTCTCACCCTGCCTCAGGATGCCATGGACACAGACACTGAGAAGGAAAAGCACATTTGGTTAGGTTATTTGACACTGTAGGAAGGCAGAGACTGCCAAACACACCCAAAAGGCCAACGTCACACTGGGGGAGGAAGAGTTGCGGCGCTCGTGACAGTCAAAAGGCTGAGAATGTCACTGCTCTCACACAAAGAACTCTGACAACTCAAAAAGACCATGAACAGCCCAACAGAAAAACAGAGACCTGAACCAGTCATTCCGGAGACGATCAGTTACTAAATGCCAAAACATGTTCATTCTCGCTGGTTACCAAACCACTTGACATTTCAATTTTAAGACGAGATGGTGTTAATGTTACCAGAAAAGCCTGGGGTTTCCGCTCTCTGCCTCCAACAGCCAGTTCAATGAGACAGGAGCTTTGGGGTGAGAGCAAAGGTTTTATTTGCAAGCCGGCATTGCAAAGGGACAGGGAGATGTTCTCATCCTCAAAACCTGTACAAACTGGTCGGGTGAAGCCTTGAATAGTTAACGGGAAAGGCAACATGCAGATGTAGGGAACAATGCGGGCAGTTGGGGCATGCGGGGGTCGACTGAGGGGGGCGAACTGGGCGGAGGCCAGCTGGGTGGAGGGGAGAACCGGGTGGAGGTCGCTTTGTGATCTCCCGGCCGCCACCGAGAAAACAGTGGTGATAGTCACCATCCGGCCTGCTGGTCAGATGAATAACTCCGACAACTCAAAACGACGATGAACAACCCAACAGGAAGACTAACCTGGAAGAACCAACTCAGACCCGAGTCCCTTCTCCACCCTCCCGGCCTCCTGCTTGGTTCCTCTATCACTGGTTTTATCAAGTCGGAAGGAGTCACTGACTACTGTTGGCTGAATCTACAGTGCAGCCTACGCAGCCTGGGGCCTGTGCAGTGCGGAGGGCGCGTCTGTCCTTTTGTTTTAGAGGTGATCTGAAACAATGTCACCCAGGTCCCCTTAGTTTTCAGCACCCCTGACATGGAGGCTATTTCATCCTCAGATTTCGTTAAGTTTCTCCTTTGAGTTTAGGAAGAGTTAAAGAGTTGGTAATGGCCAGTGGGCTGTAGTGTCCTTCTGTGCCCAGGTGGCCCGAGGACCAGAGTGGCTCTGTCAGGCACCTTCCTGCCACCGGAGGAAGCCAACCAACAAGTGAGTGCTCATTTCTGTATTTCCCTTTTTAAAAAAATATTGCATGCACTACTTTTGCAATCAGGAAGAAGCTTCACAGTTCTGAAGTGGTGAGTCATCTCACATGAAAACTGTATGTTTATAAATGCAGTAAATCAATGTAACAGAAAAAAAATATTGACACTAACTCAGGGTACGTGGACACAGCATGGTGGCAGCATCAGACTTCCCCGATGGGGACAGAGTCATCAGCACGGTGACGGATTGAATTCTGTTCCCCCCTAAAAGTATGTGTTACTTGGCTAGACCCTGGTTCCCAGGACTGTGCGTGTTCCTTCCTGCTGCAACCCTGGCCCTGTGACGATAATGAGGGAGGACAGGTGGCCGCTGCGTCGGTGGGGCTGGACTCAGTGTGTAAGACTGTCCCATGCCTTGAGGCAATTTCCTGAGATAGAAGGAAGAGAAACTAACAGAGTGATTTGGGGACCTCATGCCACCAAGAAAGCAGTGCCGGCAGCAGACTGTCCTTTGACCAGGGTCTCCATGCCTCAGAAACTCCCAGTCCTGGGGAGGGTGGACGACAAGGACCTTCCTCCCAAGCCAACAGAGAACCATTCCCTTGGAGCTGATGCCCTGAATCTGGATTTGCAGACTACTGGACTGTGGCAGAATAGAACTCTCTGTTTAAAGCTGCCCCCTCGTGGTATCTTTGTTACAGCAGCACTAGATGACTAGGACAAGTGCCGACAGCCTAAGGCTGATGGCGAGGAGGTAGAGGCCACAGCGAACTCCACCTTCCAGCCTTTTTTTAATGAGTTGTGACAGCAGCACTCGCTCTGTGCTGGGTGCCATAACTCACTGCGATGGAACTCACAGGCCATCCTCGCAGTTACAGGGCTTAGGGTCATCCTGAGTCAGAATCAACTCACGAACAATGGACTTTTTTATTTTTCAAACAGGTTACAACTCAGAATCAGAAATGACTTACGATACACTTATTCCATCAAGATAGCCTCTCCTCAGCCATGCCCACAGGCAGGTCTCTCTCTAGCCCTTGGCACCTCGGCCCAGCCTTTGGTGTTACAAAGCTGGTTAGTAAGTGTCGTAGGCACCCCACTCAGCCAGTAAGCCTCCTCCCAAAGACACTCAGGTGTCTAGCTCTGTGGGTCAGCGAGCCAAGCCATGCTGACAAGTGTATGGAAGTACCCCACTCCACCAGGAGGCCTCCTGCCCCAGGGTGCTCCCTTTCTTGCCCTGTGGGTCGGGTTGCCCACCACACTGTCCCCAGTTCTGTTAGCCCTGTTGCCATGGTTTCTCTGCCACTGTGTCTTGCCATCTGCAATGTTAACAGCTCTTGGCGTCTCCTGGGTCTAGGAGGTTCTCAGTGCAGGAATCCTGAGTCCGAAAGATGTCTTCCACTCCTCTCTTCTTTAGTGCTGGTCATGAAGTCCTCCCTTTCCATCTGTGGGATGGTTTGTTTTAAGCCTGGTGGGGTGGCAAAACTGCCCAATGCCCTCATTGGGCTTCCCTACAGCTTATTTGCATGGTCGCCCTCCCACAATGTACCACACACATCATGGCCATTATTAGCAAGGTAGCCAGTCCCCTGGTGGCCCACGAGTACCTTATTTGCACAGTTCTATCCTGTCACTTCATGCGAGTCACAAGGCCATGATGAGAAAGGCCATATAAAACTGGTCCAGTGTACCAGAGTGTCTGAAAGATGTGTAGAAGGCAGTCATCCCATGTGCTGCTGGTGAGAATGTAAGCTTTTCAGAGGACCATCTGGTAGTTTCCATCTGAGAGTTAAGACTCTGTGTTAACTTGCCTGGGACGTGATTCTTCTGGCAGTTGTACATGGTCACCCCCGAGATGGAATCGGTTTAGTGGTACCGGCGGGGGCATGGCCTGTGGTGGCTCCACCCCCTCGTCCTTCGGGGCTCCACCTGCCACCACCTACTTTCTTCCCGGTCCCCTCGCCAAGGTTTCTGGCTTGTTATGGATCCAGAACCTGCCCTTCTCTTGTCTTCTGACGTCTGGTTCTTGGGACCTGAGCTAGCAGCTTACCTGTCGATCTTGCGATTTGTTGGTGTTCACAGCCTGTGATTGAGAGTCCTATGCTGATGCTGGGTTCCCCAGCCCCTGCAGCTACACCAATCAGGAAGAACCTTGGGGTCTTGCCTGCCCTGTTGGGGTCTGTTGACCTTCACAGTCTATGAGCAGAAACCCTGCTCTGCAACCTGCCGACCTTGGGTTCAGCAGATTCCATGGCTGCATGAAGATCATATCTTGATTCAGGATGTGGAGCATGTCAGCCTTTATGACTGCATTTATTTGATATAAATCTCTATATATGTGTATCTATATGCTTCACTGAGTTTGCTTCTCTAGAGAACCCAGCCTAAGACACATCAGTGTTTCAAATGGTCTTCTTTAATTCAGCCATTCCACTTCCAGAAACTTATGATACTGAAACACACATACACAAAGGCACTTTGTATGAAGTTTTTTTAAATTGTCATTAGGTGAATGTTTACAGCTCAAATTAATTTCTCATACAAAAATTTATACGCATATTGTTATGTGACCTTAGTTGCAGTCCCCATAATATGACAGCACACTCCCGCTTTCCATCCCGAGTTTTGTGTGTCGGTTTAACCAGCTCCTGTCCCTGTCTGACTTCTGACCCTGCATCCAGATGGGAGCTGCCCATTTAAGGTCCTTTGTGTCTATTTGAACTACAAAGTATGCTCTTCACTGGAATTATCTTTTATAGAGTTGGCTTCATGAATGGTTTTAGTCCTGTCTTAACAGATAGTCCGGGGACCAGGTCTTCTGTGGTCCGTGTAATCTCAGTCAAACCACTCCATCTGGTCTTTTAACATGAGTTTGAGTTCTGCACCCGACTTTTCTCCTGCTCTCAGGGACTGTATTGCGTTCCCTCAGGGTGGTCCTTGGTGGTAGCCGGGCACCATCTAGTTCTTCTGGTCTCCGGCTGATGGAGTCTGGTTTACGTGACCCTTTCTGTCTCTTGGCTGATATTCTTCCTGTGTCTTTGGTGTTCATCCCTGTCCTTTGGTCCAAGTGAGCTGGGACCAGTTGGTGCACTGTAGGGAGCCACGTCACAGCTTCTAAGACCACAGACTCCATCTGCCAACATGAGAGGAAAGACTTGTCTTAATAAATTTTGTTATGCCAACTGACCTAGATGTCCCCTGAAGCCATAGTCCCTAGACCGTGTCCCTGCTACATTACCCCTCAAAATTTTTGGTCATATTCAGGAAACTTGTGAACGTTTGGTTCAGTCCCACTGTGCTGACTTCCCCAGTATTGTGTGTTGGCCTTCCCTTCGCCTAAGATAATCCTTGTCCACTGTCTAGTTGGAAACCCTGGATGCTCAGTGGTTAAGTTCTACAGCTGCTAACCAAAAGGTCAGTGGTTCAAATCCACCAGGAGATTCTTGGAAACCCTACGGGTCACTTCTTCTCTGTCCTACAGGGTCACTATGAGTCAAAATGGACTAAATGGCAACTGGTTTGGTTTTCTTTCTTGGTTTTTAGTTTAGTTAGTAAATTCACCTCTCTCTCTGTCCCCACACTCTTAACTGTCACAGAATATTTTCTTGTATGTTTAAACCTTTTCTCAAGTTCTCCTTACAGTGGTCTCATACAATATTTGTCTTTCGGTGACTAATTTCACTCAGCATAATGTCCCCAAATCCATATTGAGATGTTTTGAGGGCTCATTGTACCTCTTCACTGTTATGCAGTGTTCCATTGTGTGTACAGGCCATGACTGGTTTCTCCATTCTCCTGTGGCTGGGCACCTAGCTTGTTTCCATCTCTTTGCTGCTGCACACAGTGCTGCAGGGAGTGTGTGTGTGCGTACATCTATTCATGCGACAGCTCTTATGTCCCTAGGATGTTTTCCAAGGAGTGAGATTGCTTGATCGTACGGTAGTTCTATTTCTAGCTTTTTAAAAATACTGTGCTTTAAGTGAAAGTTTACAATCGAAATTTCCAGCTTTTTCAGAGAGTGCCAAATTAATTTCCAAAATGGTTGTACCCTGTCATGAATTGAATTGTGTTCCAAAAACAAGATGTGTGTGGCAGTTTGGCTGGACCCTGATTCCTGGTATTATGTGACATTCCTCCCCGTTGTAAGTCCTGTCTCAATGATGCTAACGAAGGTGCATGGGCAGCACTTCTGTTGGTGGGGCAGAACTCAGTGTGTAAGCTGTTTGGGGCCTGAGGCAGTCTCTTGGGATATAAGGGAAAGAAGCTAACAGAGAAATCTGAGGACCTCATACCACTAAGAAGCTGTGCCTGGAGCTGAGTGTGGTGTCCTTTGGAAAGGACTAGGGTCCTTGCACCTGAGAAGCTTCTGGTCCAGAAAAAGACTGACAAGGACCCTCCTCCACATCCAGCAAAGAAAGGCTTCCCCCGGAGCCGGCACCCAGAATTTGGACTTTTGCCTATTGAACTGTGGAAACATAAAAATGTCTCATTTTAAAACCGTCTGCTGATGGCGTCTCTGTTAAAGCAGCACTAGATGGCTGAGACATAGCCTTCCGCATCTCCACCAGCAAAGTATAAGTGTTCCCAAACCAGAAAACTGAACCCACTGCCATGAAGTCGGTTCCAACTTACAGCCAACCTGTAGACAGAGTAAAACTGTCCCACAGAATTTCCAAGGAGCACCTGGCAGATTTGAAATGTCAAACTGTTCGTTAGCAGCTGTAGCACTTAACCACTACACCACCAGGGTTTCTGTAAGAGTTCCAGTCTCTCTAAAACCTCTCCAACATTAATTATTTTGTGGTTTTTGGATTAATGCGAGCCTTGTTGGGGTGAGAAGGAATCTCGCTGTAGTTTTGATCTGCATCTTTCTCATGGCTAACGGTCATAAGCATTTCCCCACGTCTCTGTCGTCACTGTTGTGAGGTGCTGTCCAGTCGGTTCTGACTCAGAGCAGTCCTGTGCACAACAGAGCGAAACACTGCCCGGTCTTGCACATACGTACCCAGTCGTTTTATGCTTAAGCCCACTGTTGCGGACACCGTGTCAAGGCATCTCAGCAAGGGTCTTCCTCTTTTTTGCTGACCCTCCACTCTACCAAGCACAAGGTTCTTCTCCAGAGACTGTTCTGTCTTGACATGTCCAAAGCACGTAAGACTGCTTCCAAGGAGCACTCTGGTTGGACTTCTTCCAGAACAGATCTGTTTGTTCTTTTGGCAGTCCGTGGTGCATTCAACATTCTTCTCCAACACCACAGTTCAGATGCATCAATTCTTCTCCTGTCTTTTTTATTCATTTGTCCACTTTTCGGAGGCGTGTGATACCATTGAAAATACCATGGCTTGGCTCAGGTGCACTTTAGTCTTCAAGGTGACATCTTTATTTTTCAATACTTTAAAGAGGTCCTTTGCAGCAGATCTTCCCAGTGCAAGGCCTCTTTTATTTTTCTTCACCGCCATGTCCACGGGTGTTGATTGTGGACCCAAGAAAACAAAATCCTTGACAGTCTCAGTCCTTTCTCCATTAACATGATGTTGATTAAAGTGCAATTCATACCGATGGCTGTGGTCTTCGGTCTTCATTTGAAATCCTCTTCACTTCTAGCAAGCAAGGTTGTGTCATCTGCACAACACAGGTTGTTAATGAGTCTTCCTCCAATCATGATACCTTATTATTCTTCGTATAGCCCACCTTCTTGGGTTATTTGCTCAGCATAGAGATTGAAAAAGTATGGTGAAAGGATACAACCCTGATGCACACCTTCCCTGACTGTAGACCACGCGGTGTCCCCTTGCACTGTTCTCACAACTGTCTCTTGATCCATGCACAGATTTCTTAAGAGCACAATCAGGGGTTGTGGAATTCCCATTCTCAGCAATGTTGGTCATAATTTATTATGATCCACACAGTCCAATGACTTTGCATAGTCAATGAAACACAGGTAAATGTCTTTCTGGTGTTCTCTGCTTTCAGCCAAGATCTATCTGACCTCAGCAATGATATCCCTGGTTCCACATCCTCTTCTGAATCCAGCTTGTCCTTGTCAATACGCTGTTGCAGTTGCTTTTGAATGATCTTGAGCAAAATTTTACTTCTGTGTGACATTAATGACATTTGGTAATTTCTGCATTCAGTTGGATCCCTGAACATGACATGTCTTTGGTGAAGGACTTGTTGGCATCTTTTGCCCACTGTGTAAACTGAGTTGTCTTTTTGTTCTCGAGGTTTCGCTGTACCCAGTAGATTTTAGAGATTAGATCCTGATGGGCTACGTTTGGGCCAAAATTTTTTTCCCAGTCTGTAGGTTGCCTTTTTACCTTTTCAGTGAAGTCTTTTTTATTACAGCACTTCACACAAAGGTTCACAGAACAAACTACTTTCTTCTTAAACTTCATCACGCACACTGTTTTACGACACTGGTTAATAGCCCCACAGCAGGCCAACACGCTCCCTCCTCAGCCTTGAGTTCCCTGTTACCAGCTTTCCTGTCCCTCCTGCCTGAGCTGGCCTGCCTCTTTAGTCTCTTTTTGTCTTATGGGCCTGGCCAGTCTTTGGCTGAAGTGTGAACCTCAACAGTAACTTTATGACTGAACCGACACGCTGTCCAGGGCCGTGTTCTCAGGCTTTCTCCGGTCTCTGTTAGGCCAGCGAGTCTGGTCTTTCTTTTTGAGTTAGGATTTTGTTCCACATTTTTGGTGGTCTTTTGAGGAGCTTCAGTGTTTGATTTTTAGGAGTTCTCAGTTGTCTGTTTTCTCATCTGGAGTTTGTGCATTCTTGGTGATGGTTTTATTCTGTTTATGCCATATATAAAGGCTCGTAGTATTGTATCTATTTTTTCTCCCATGATCTTTATCATTTTAGGTTTTATATTTGTCTTTGATCATTTTGAGTTAGTTTTTGTACATGATTGGGTGATACGGGTCTTGTTTCATTTTTATACAGGTGCATACCGTGTTATTCCTGCACCGTTTGTTAAAGAGACTGTCTTTTCCCCCGTTTAATAAACTGTGGGCCTTTGTCTAATATCAACAGCTCATGGTAGTGGAATTTCTGTCTGGATTCTCAGCTCCATTCCATTGGCCTATTTGTCTGTTGTGGTACCAGGCACGAGGCTGTTTTCACCACTGTGGCGGTACAACAGTTTCTAAAGTCAGATAGTGTGAGGCCTCCCTCTTTGTTCTTCTTCTTCAGTAATGTTTTACCTATTCAAGGCCTATTCCCTTTGCATATGAAGTTGGTAATTTGTTTTTCCATCTTGTTGAAAACGGTAATTGTAATTTGCCTCAAAATTGCATTATACTTACGGATTGCTATGGGTTGAATTGACATTTTCACAATGTTGAAACTTTCTATCTATGGACAAGGTGTGTTTTTCCACTTATGTAGGTCATTTTTGGTTTTGTGTAGTGTCTTGTAGTTTTCTTTGTACAGATCTTTTACATCTCTGTTTAGATTTATTCTTAAGTATTTTATCTTCTTTTGGGCTATTGTAAACAGTATTGATTTGGTGATTTCCTCTTCAGAACTTCTTTGTTTCTATTAAAAAAAAAAAACCCACTGACATCAAGTCAACTCCAACTCATAGCAAATCTAGGAATCCAAATGCTTTTTGTATGTTTATCTTATACCCTGATACTGAAATTTTCTATTAGTTCCAGTAGTTTCTCATGGATTCTTTGAGATTTTCTGTGTATAAGATCATATCATGAGCAAATAGGAATGTTTGATTTCTTTTCAATGTATGCATTTATTGCTGTCGATCGACCTCTGAGCACTGCTTTTGCTGTACTCCAGAAGTTTTGATAGGATGTGATTTTCATTCTCATTTGATACTGTGAATTTCTTTATTCTGTTCTTAATTTCATCTGTAACTCTGTAGTTTTGAGCAAGGTGTTCTTACATTTCTCTCTTTTTTGTTTTGCTTCTTTTTCTGTTACTGACTTCTATTTTTATGGCTTTGTGGTCAGAAAAGATGATTTGTAACATTTCATTGTTTTAGATTTGTTAAAGCTTGCTTTGTGGCCCCTAAACTGTGGTCTGTTTTGAAAAATGCTCCATGCGCACTGAAAAAGAAAATACAACTTGTCTGTTGTCTTTGGTTGGATTATGTCCCACCAAAAGTGTGTGTAGCAATCTGTCTAGGCCATGATTCTCAATATTGTATGATTGTCTGCCATCTGTCGTTTGATTGTCCTATGTGTTGTCAGTTCTATCACTGCAATTTACTGAAGTAGATTAGCAGTAGTCATATTGATGAGCTTTGTAAGACTGGATAGTGTCTCACACCAATCTCTTTTGATATAAAAGAAAGAACCCAACAGAGAGACACAGAGACCTCATACCACCAAGAAAACAGAGCATGTCCCGGCTGAGATGCTCTCAGATCAGAGGAAGACTGATGCGACACAAGGACTTCCCTCCAAAGGTGACGGAGAGTGCCTTCCTCTGAATCCAGTGCCCTGAGTGCAGGCTTCTAGTCTACGGGACTGTGAGAGAATAAACTTCTGTTTGTTAAAGTCACACAGTTGTGTGATGGCTAAGACAACTGCTGCTGGGTGGAGTATTCTGTATATGTCTATGAGGTCAGCTTGGTGGACTGTGGCGTCTAGATTTTCAGTGTAGTTACTGAGCTTTTTTCTCGATGTTCTGTCTGTCACTGAGAGTGGAGCCCTAAAATCCCCTAGTAACGTTGTGGAGCTGTCTGTCATTATTTTCAGTGCTGTCAGAGTTTGTTTTACGAATTTTGGAGCCCTGTCATTGGGTGTGTAAATATTTATTATGGCTATGACCTCCTGCTGTACCTCCCAATGCTTTGACCTTATGGCTATGACCTCCTGATGCTTTAAGCAATATACACTATTGTTCTTCTGTGGTGAATTTTACTTTTAAGTCTATTTTGTTAGAGATTAACATTGCCACACCTGTTCTTTTTCGATTGTTGTTTGCTCAATATATATTTTTCCTATCCTTTGACTTTCAGATTATCTGTGTTTCTGAGTCTAAGGTCTATCACTTGTAGGCAATATATAGACAGATTGTGTCTTTTCTTCTTTATTTGCCACTCTCTGTCTCTTTATTAGTGCATTTAGTCCATTTACATTCAGGGTAATTATTGATCAGTATGACTTTACTGTTGTTATTTTGATGCATATTTTGTGTGTGTGTTGACAGTTTCTTTATTCCACTTAATTTCCCATGCTCTTTTTTTAATGAATTTTCTTTTCAACATTTTCATTGTTGCTGATTTTGCATTTGCTGAGTCCAGCTTTCTCATGCATATGATGTGATTGAAAATACCATGGCTTAAGTCAGGCATACCTTAGTCTTCTGGGGGACATCTTTGCTTTTCAATACATTACAGAGGTCCTTTGCAGCAGATTTTCCCAATGCAGTGTGCCTCTTGATTTCTTGACTGTTGCTTCCATGGGTGTTGATTGTGGAATCAAGTAAAATAAAATCTTTGACAATCTCAATCCTTTCTCTATCATGACATTGCTTACTGGTCCAATTGTGAAGGTTTTTGTTTTCTTGATGTTGAGGTGTAATCCATACTGAAGACTGTGGTCTTAGTAGACTGCTGGCTACTTCTTCCTAGTCTGTCTTAGTCTGGAAGCTCAGCTTAAACTTGTCTGCCATGGGTGACCCTGCCAGTATTTGAACCAGTCTATTTCTGGATATCATCTTGACTTCCTCTCCATTAAAAAGATCTGTGACTACATTTTCAATCCCATTTTTGTTTTAATATTGTCATCTTTTACATACTGATATCTCTGTTTCCCTATTTCCAGAGTTTTAGCTCTGATTTATTTTTGTAACTTCCTTATCTATGTCAATATCTGGTTGTTCTGTCCTCTATTCTAGTCTTGAGTTGTTATCTAAAGTTATTGATTCTCCAACCAAAGAACTCCCTTTAGTATTTCTTTTTATTTGGTTTGGTTTTTCACTAATTTTCTGAACTCCTGTTTACTTGGAAATTCCCTAATTTCACCATATTTGAGTGACAGTCTTTCCAGATAGATAATTCTTGGCTGGCAGTTTTTTTCCTTCAAGGCCTAATGTATGTCATCCCATTGTCTTCTTGCCTGCATAGTTTCTGCCATGTAGTCCAAGCTTAGTTTTATTGACTCTCCTTCGTAGATGACTTTTCACTTATCCCTGTTGTTGTTGTTAGGTGCCGTTGATGCACTCAGTGATCCTATGTGCAGCAGAACAAAACACTGCCCAGTCTTGCGCCATGTCCACAATCATTGTTATGCTGAGCCTATCATTGCAGCCATGGTGTCAGTCCACCTCATTGAGAGTCTTCCTCTTCTTTGTTGACTCTCCACTCTGCCAGGCATGGTGTCCTTCTCCAGGGCTTGATCCCTCCTGACAGTATGTCCAAGGTGTTTGAGATGTAGTCTCACCACCCATGATTCTAAGGAACATTCTGGTTGTACTTCTTCCAAGAGAGATCTGTTTGTTCTTTTGACAGTCCACAATATAGTCAATACTCTTCTCTAATACCACAATTCAAAGGCATCAATTCTTCTGTCTTCCTTATTCATTCCTTTATCCTTAGCCATTCTTAAAATTCTCTATCTCTGGTTTTGGGAAGTTTGTTTATAATACGTCTTGGTGAGTTTCTTTTGAGATCTACCTGGTGTGGTGTTGGGTTACCTTCCTGAATAGATGTTGTTTTAGTCAGCTAGGGCTGCTCTAACAGAAATACCACAAAGTGGATGGCTTTGACAAAGGAAGGTTTGTTCTTACACAGTCCAGTAGGTTACAAGTCCAATTTCAGGATGTCCACTCCAGTGGAAGGGCTTCCCCTTGTCAGCTGTGGAGGAAAGTCCGGTATTGGATCAGTTTTTGTCCAGGGAATATCTTGATGCAGGAACCTCAGGTCTGAAGGACACACTCTTCTCCTGATACAGCTTTCTTGATGGTAAGAGGTTCCCAATTCTCCACCTGCTTCCTTTTCCTTTTATCTCTTGCAGGATGAAAGGATTAAGAGTGGTGCAAGCCATACTCCAGGGGAATTCTCTTTACAGTGGAGCAGGGAGGTGATCCTGTGAAGGGATTTACAGTCCAACCCTAATCCTTTAACACACAGCAAAGGAAAACCACAAAATAGAGGACAACCACACGGCTAAACCTATTTTTGGGGGGCACAATTCAATCCATGACAGATGTCATTTTGCTTTTCACAATGTCAGGGAAGCTTTCTATCAACAAATCTTTAACAATTCTCTGTGTATTAATCTCTCTCCCCTTTCCAGTACTCCAATCATTCTTAAGTTATTCCTCTTAATAATGCCACATAATTCTTACACTGTTTTCATTTTTTTTTAATTCTTTTAAGGTTATTCCTCAAACAAATGGGTGTTAAGTGCTTTGTCTTCAGTCTCACTAATTCTAGCTTTCATAGCCTTAATTCTAATTCTATGACTTTCTTTTGTCTAATTTTGAAACTTTATTGTTAATCTTTTGGATTTCTATTTGATGTCTCCCTATGGATTCTTACAGCCTATTAAATCTGTTGCAATGCTCTTGAATAAACTTCTTAAGTTCCTCTGTTGCTTTCTCTGTGTGTTCCTTGGCTTGGTCTGCATTTCACCTCTTCTCCTTCCTGATGTCTTGAAGAGTTCCTTATATTAATCTTTTGACTTCTACCTCTGGTAATTCCAAGACCTTTTCCTCTGGGAGGTTTCTACTTTCTCTGTTTTGGTCTGGCTCTTTACATGATATGATACTGTTATCTCCTACTCATTAAGATTTATTATTTTATTTGTTATATGTTTGGTTGCTGGGTCTTCTTGTTTTGTTTTGATGTGCCTGAATAGGCTGCTCATGTGAACTGTTTTGATTATTGGTGTCTTTGAAGTTCTCACATCGTGTCACCATGTGGTTAGAGCCATTAGTAGGTGTGTGTGACCAGGATCCTGCGTACTTGTGTGAATTCAGTTCAAGTGTCCAAATCATCAGTCACCAAGTGCATGGTACAGGCTCTCCCTACAGTCCTAGAGGGCAGAGCTATGTAGCGGTGAGTGGTGGCATCTGGCTGCAGTAGGGTATCATGTGCTGAGCGAGGTAGGGGTCTAATAGCTGCCACTGACTGCCTGGGTGGGAGGCACGGCCCTGTTCTCTAGAGTGCACAGGTGGGCGAGTTTTTCACCTGGACCTTGGGTCCTCAATACTGTTTACTCTAAGGACTAGGGGTGGAGACACCTCTTATTCTTGGGCCCCATGGCTGGGTGAAGTCACCAGTCCTCAGGCCCATCATGTGGGTAAGTGAAGACTCTGTTTAATGGGCAAGGCAATATCAAGCATCATGAATCTGCCACTGCCTTTCACTGCTGCAGTTGAGTATAGGCTTCAGGTCCATGTACTGTGCTGATGTACATGTACTGTTCTAATGCAGGTCTGTGCTGTTGAAAGAGGCCCACACAGGTCTGTCAGGGACGAAAGACATTCAGTCTTTGGACCCCTTATACCTATGCCTATGCAAAGGGGATGCGCTTGCCCTCAGTTGCCACCTTAAGGGAAGTGGCAGATTATTTTTTCCTGTTTGTTCCCCATCTAAAAACAGGAGAATGGCTCCGTGTGTACACTGGGACCTACTTTGGGCCCAGGTGACACAGCAGTTGCTGAAGCTGGCCAAGGACTGGAGCAGAGCCGGAAGTGACAGGTGAAGGGGAGGTATGTCCCAAAGGAGGTTACATGTCGCATGGTAGGTTACACATTTGCACTTTACTTTTACAGATTCAGCATCACTTCCTCCTGGTCCAGCGGCTCATATGGGTCATCTGTCACTTGGTTTCTCCCACTGTAGAAATAGCAGCCTCAGTGCTACTGCTTGCCTCACCCAAACACTGGCCAATCCAGCCCGCAGGGTACCAGTCTGGGCAGGTCTGACAAACCCTCACTGCTTCTGGACTGTCTCTCCTTCCCCCTGACACTCAGACTCTTCAACTCTGTCACTGACGTTCAGAGCTCCTAGACTGTCACATGTACACAGGTTCACTTGCTGTTTAGGGTCTTTGGTGTAAGAGGCCCCACAGGAAGCATCTGACTGCTCCACCATCCCAGCCTCACCCTAGCCTACAGCCTAAAATTTTATTAATTGCAGCATATTTGTGTAAGTAAAGATGTAGAAACTGCCTGTCTTAGTCATCAAATGCTATTGTAACAAAAACACCCAAAGTGAATGGTTTTAACAAAGAGAAAATTATTCTATCCCAGTCCAGTAAACTACAATTCTGAATTCAGGGTACCTGCTTGAGAGGAAGAATTTCTCTGTTGGCTCTGGAGGAAGATCCTTGTGTTGCAACAGCCTTTCTTTGGTCTGAGAGCATCTCAGTGCAGGAACCTCAGGTCCAAAGGACTCGCTGTGCTCTTGGTGCTGCTTTCTTGATGGTGTGAGGTCCCCATCTCTTTCTGCTAGCTTCTTTCTTTCATATCGCAATAGAACATCTCAAGGCGCAGAACAATCTCATACACTGAGTCCTGCCTCACCAGCACAACTGTCTCTCAGTCCTCCCTCATTAACATCATAGGGGCAGGGTTTACAGCATAAAGGAACATCACACAACACTGGGAATCACAGTCCAGCCAGACAGCCACACACGTTTTGGGGGAAGCACAGCTCAATCTATGGCATCCTTTTTACAATAATGAATCTTGCCCTGTAAAACACAGGCAGAGATTAGGATCCGTACCATAGGAAAAAACAGGGCACAGCCATACAATGCTGGGAATCATCACCCAGCCAAATTGCTACACACATTTTGTTTTAATGGTGATTAAGTGAAACTTTACAATCCAAGTCAATTTGTCATGTAAAACCCAATGTACCCACCTCTCTGTAACTCCATCTGCTCTCCTCACCCTGTGACAGCACACTCTTCTTTTCGCCAGACTTTTGTCTAATATTATTGCATTATTTTATGAAAATGGGGTTGTGTTATTACATATGCTTTTACAACTGTCTGAAATTTGCCAGTTCTCTTAACACTCTTGAATCTCTTTCCAAATCTGTGCTATAATCTTTTAAACTCTTGTAGGGTTTAAACCCTCTTCTGTGAGAGTTCAGTAGGGATGTACCACAAATCATTCAACCAATATTCCACTGATGGACCTTTAGACTCTTTGCTTCTACTACCCACTTGATCAACATTTGTAGCTTCCTCTCCAGCCTCTCCTCTGCCCTCTGGAAAGAAACCAGTAGGACAGCCTCGTATCTATATACATAAAACCATAAAGTACACATACCACCTGCATCATTCTGTGTCCCTTGGTCCAGTATATTTTTTGTCTGAAGAGTACACACATTTTGAGGGGGACATAATTCAATCCATGATGCCCCCTGTGATGGTTAAGACTGTGTGTCACTGCCTAGCTACCACCAAAGACTGCCCTTACAGGGAACTCGAAAGAAAGTCCCTGATGGAGCAGAAGAAATACGGGATGCAGGACTGGAACTCTAGTAAAAAGACCAGTCTTGGTGGTCTGACAGATTGGAGTATCCCTGGAAGATGTGGCCCCTGGACTCTCCATTAGCCCAGAACTGAAACCACTTGAGAAGCCAACTCCTCAAAGATTCAACTGGTCTATAAGATATCAAATGATACTGGTGAAGAGTATGCTTCTTGGCTTAGGTAGATACAGGAGACTAACTGAGAAGCTCGTGTCTGGAGATGAGATGAGAAGGCAGAGGGGGACAGGAGCTGATGGAGTGGACACAAGAAACACGGAGCAGAGGGGAGGAGTGTGCCATCACAGTGTGAGGAGAGCAGCTGGAGTCATGTGGCAGTGTGTGTTAAGTTTTTGTATGAGAAACTGACTCAAATTGTAAACTTTCACTTAAAACACAACGAAAAAAATTAAAATGTAAAAAATGTATACAAGAACAAAATGTGAAAAATTACTGCCAAGAAAAGAACAGAATGCAATTAATTAGAATGTTGACACACTGAGAAAAATGTAACTAATGTTGTGTAGAAGTTGTCAAATGCAAGCCTAATTTACTGTGTAAACTTTTATCAAAAACACAATAAAATATTGGCTTTTTTTTAAAAAAAAGACTGTTTCAGCCTGGCTGGGCAGTGATTCTCAGTGTTTTGGCAGCTGTGTGATGTGATCATGTCCCCGTTGAGATCTGATATGTGATCACCCCCAGGATGGGATCTTCTGTGAGAGGTCACTTGAAAGTGGGTTTCCTTGAACACGTGGCCTGTATTGAATACAAGTGGACATCTTGGCAAGGCGTTGGGGCTTTCACCTCAGGCTGGATCCTGCCCCCACCCAGCTCCCGTTTGTCCGACCTCCGGTTCTTAGAACTGGAGCTTGCAGCCTACGATCTTGGGATTCATTGATCCTTGCAGCCTGTGAGCAAGGCTCTGTCCTGACCCACCGACTTGGGACATTCTAGCCTTGAGAACTGTGTGGCCATTTTCTTCACATGAATCTCCCCATACGTGTTTAGACATTTTACCGCTTTTGCTTCTCTAGAGAACCCAGCCTAAGACACCACCCAAACATCCATCAATAGAATATTGGTTTAATAATGTGTGGTACATCCCTACTATGAAAAGCTAGGCTAGGGTTTAAAAGATTATAGGACAGATTTGGAAAGAGATTCAAGATTGTTAAGAACCGGCAAATTTCAGACAGTTGCAAAAGCATGTGTAATAACACAATCCCATTTTTTATAAAATAATGCAGTAATATTAGACAGAAATCTGGTGAAAACTGACAGAATAAGCATCAAACTGCTAACAGTGACCATCTCTGCCTTAGATCGGTGTTGGATTATGGAAGACATTGCTTTCTAAGGTATACATTTTTGTGCTTTTTGGATTTTCTGCATTGACAGTATTTTTGAAATCAGAAAAAAATGAAGAGAGAAATATTAACGGTGGAGGTTCCTGCCAGTATAAAAGTCCGAGAGCCCCGACACCTGCTAAGCCTCCCCGTTTCCTCCACCTCCCGGTGGCTATCAGTGTACAGAAAGACTCCACCCTTCCCAAGCATTTCCTAAGAGCTCTATTGTATTCAGACAGCCTCCCCTTCTGATCTGCAGGCCCTCTGAGTGCTAGATTACAATTAATCACTTTGATAATAGACTCATATCATCTGACTGCACAAACCAAGATGTCAACATCCCAGTTACCTAGTGCTACTATCACAGAAGTGAGTGACTTTAACAAACAGAGATTTGTTCTCTCACAGCCTTGGAGGCTCGAAGTCTGAATTCAAGGTGCTAAAAAAGGCTTCTTTCGGCTGGCTCAGGGGGAAGGTCATTTTCAATGACCTCTTAGTTAAGAGCTTCTCAGCACAGGGAGCCAGAGCTAGAGGATATAATCTGCTCAGGGCTCTTCTTCCTTGGTAGTGGGAGGTCCCTGCATTCTCTACTGAATTTTCTCTTCTGTATCTCAAAAGAGATCGACTCAAGATACAGTCTAATCCTGTAGATTGTTTCCTGCCTCACAAACATGACTGCCACTAATCTCACCTCATTAACACCATAAAAGTCAAGGTTTACCACAGGTACGTAATCGTATCAGATCACAAAGTGGATGACAGCCACGAAATATTGGAAATCACGGCCTAGCCAAGTTGGCATATGTTTTGCGGGGATATAATCCAATCCATAACAATATCCTTGAGGACAGATTCCCCACCTGCACTCTGGCCACAGTGCTGACTGATTAGAAGGGGACTGAGCTAACTCTGACACAGAGAGTTGGCGAATGGCCACATACCTCCTCTGGATCCTTGATCAGATCAAGAGAGACTGTGGCCTGGACCTGCCCTGTCCCAATGCCTGCCAGAGAAAAAGTCATATGACCAGGAGTGTATACTTTTTAGAGGACAATTTGTGAGTTTCTCCCTTGTCCTTGCTGGACAGCTCACACCTTATCAGCAACCTTCTACTCAGCATGGGTCCCAGGAGGGGAGACCTTGCCCACTGCATAGTCCATAGTTCAAGTGATCTTGAAGTCCCAGAAAGCTTCCCACGGGTCAAAGGGTCTAGACACAAGGCACTGAGCCCTCAGGCTGGTGGTCAGAAGAGGAATGACTATCCCTCCAGTGCCTATGGTAGCCCTTCCCAAGCCATCACTGTGTAGGACTTCCTAACCTGCCTCTGGGTTCTCTCAGCAGAGGGCTCTCATTGTCCACACCCCTCTGTCTCGTTTCTCAGGTAATGGGGACAAGAGACAGACAGGTACCAAATCATCCCACCAGGCTACCCAAACTGCCTCGAACCACCAGCACACAGCAAGTGTTCAATGTGTGTTTATTCTATTGAAACAGAGGGTGTCCTAGGCACCCGGAGGAAAGGGAGAGCAGTTACAGGGCACAGAGGACCCAGCCTCTAGTCCCTATGTTTCTGTTTAAGTGAGTCTGGGTGGGGCCTGAGAATCTGCATTTCTAATGGGTTCCTAGGTCATGCTGATGCTGCCATCTGATAGAGAACCACTCTCTGGGAGCCTCAGGGTTTGAAGATGGGACAGAGTCAGGGAGGCGATCAGGAAGCAGAGCCCCCGCTCCAAGCCACAGCAGAGCCGGAAGGAGAGCAGGATCTGCAGATTGGAAGGGAGGACCAGAGCTGAGAGCCATTTCTGACAGGAGAACTCCCAGGAGAGGGTACATTAGGGGCTATGGGGACTGAAGGGGCAAGAGGAGCTGGAAGGACGGAGGAGATGGTGGTGGTGGCCTTCCCAGCTTCCAGAGAAGATGAGAGGTATGCAGGTGGGGATGTCCGATGTAGTTCTAATTTGTATGGGAGAAGAGATACTGGGACTATGGGAATGTGGAACTGAAAGTCATAGCCACAGAGCTGGTGATGATATTGCGGGAGATGAAACAGCTAACCAGGAGAGGTGTAAGAATAGAGACAGGAGAACGGGGGCTGTGGGAAACTCTACCTGCTGGAGAGCCTTTGTCGGTGAGCTCAGCCCTTGGTCTGTGATTCCCAGCACATTGGGACAGGTAGAGGGAACGCAGCAAGACAGGACAGAGGTAGGAGAGAGCGGCATTCCAGAGGAGGCTTAAGGTGTTTGTGGACCCCCGCGTGACTTGGTCCTGGGGTCAGGAACTTGTACCAGAGGACATCAGGTGAGGAGGACACATGGGCTTTTCCTTCCCAGCCTGGAAACGTTTCCTTCAGGTTCTCCTCTGGCTGGAACCAGACAGGACACAGTTGCACCCACTTTGGCGACACTATGCAGTGTCCTAGGCAGACCCCAGTTCTGTCCGGGAGTGGGGGCCAGTGGGAGCCCGAGGGAGGTGTGGAGGGAGGAGGCCTACGGCCATTCTTGGTATGGTTCACTCCGGGAGCAGAGCCGCCTCGGGCCTCACTCTGGGCAGCTTATAAGGCCTGGTGTGAGTTCTGTTTATTAAGAGCGGCATAAAAGGATCCCATCCTCCAGCCCCAGGGCTGCCACCACTCCAGTCCTTTGGCATACATTTTTCAAATGATAATTCACTCTAACCCCCCTTCCCCACTCCCAAAGCCAGTTTATTGAAAAAAACACCTTATATGGTAATATCGCTACCACACCGTCAGCTGGCCTTTTTAGGGGCTCTCAGTAAGGAAGATCCGCCTCTGAGGTTTTATATTGCTCTGAGATTTATGCCAAAGACACACCAGCACACAGAGCCCAGGAGACGGACCTCTCACACCCACGGTGAGTACTGTCTGGCCTCCGCTCCTCTGCCTTCTGGAGCTGCCTGGCCTCCTGTGGGCCAGCGGGAGGTGCCTTCAGGCTGGGCTGGCTTCTGTGACGCCAGCCCAAGTCACACGTCAGGGCCCTCGGTGAGCAGCAGAGACTCCAGCCACCCTGCAGCCTGCCAGGAGCAGGCGTTTCTGGCCACGGGGCACCCCAAGCCAGGCAGCCTGGAGCAGGACTCTCGCCCTGCTAGCTGGGTGGACCGGGGCCGTGAGGTGGCAGCCTCCGTGTGCTCCCTCACCTGGGGTGGCACAGATCTCCACCCTGGCCGGGACGGCGACCTTTCTCTCAGATCAGGTTGTCTGCGAGGCTGTTGGAGGGGAGCAGATGCTTTGCAAACAAACAGCTTCTTCTCAGGGGCTTTGACTCAAATCCTACCATGGACCTGGTGGCCACAATGTGTGGGGACGCGGGCGTGGCGGACACGAGTGTGTTTTTCAGCTCGTGTGCTGCAGAGCGTGTGCTGAGGGTGATGGAGAATTCCCTTACACTCAGGAGGCTCTGGGACAGTCAGTGGTGAGCTGGGGGCAGGTGGTCCATGACAATGGTGATGATTCGGGGCTGGAAGAGACTTGCTGTTTGCGGTGATGTTGGAGAGACACTGCCCAGGCCTGTGCCACCCTGTGACAGGCTGTGGCCTGAGTGATCTGTGCCACAGGGTCTCCACGAGCTGACTTTCAGAGTTAGACAGACCATCAGGCCTTTCTTTCCAGTCTGTCCGAGACTGTAGCCTGTGCCCAGGCCACCTGCCCAGGTGGGCGCAGAGCAGCTCGCAGGCCTCCACTGGCAGTCGGGGGTGGACGCAGCGTGTGTCATTGGCTGCAGGGGGGACCTGGGTCTCTCGTGCGACAGGTAAGAATTCTACCACAAAACGACTACTGCCCCCCGGCCGGGGACCCTCCAGCTCAGTCTCGTCCGCACACAGAGGCCTGGGGGTCAGTAATTCACCTGAAGACCCCTACTCAGTGGTGGGACCACCCCAGTGCCATGTGCCCCAGCACACACCAACAAAGACACACATGGAGGAATCACTGTGAGGAAGATGAGACCGGGGACAGTTGCACTTTTCTCACCAGTCCACTGGCCTCTCTTTACTGTGGCGGCCGTCTGCCCTGCTGCCACAGTGACGGGAGTGACGGGGCACCCCAGGAGGGGCTCCAGCCTCGAGTTCTTCACTTGTAAAGCTGTAGCTGGCCGTGTCGTGTGAGGACAACATGAGCTAACAAATGTGAAGCGCTGATTTCTGCGTGTCATGGTCTGGTGGAGTTTTCAGACTCAGGATCGCAGGGCGGGCTGGGTAGGGCACACAGAGTGTCCTGCGCCCCTCAGAGATTCGGGCTGGTCAGGGAGGGAGGGGACCTGGTCTCCTGCATTCCCAACGAGCTCCTGGCGGGGACTGAGGCCCAGGCCGTGGCTCTGCGGCCACACTTGGCACAGCGAGGCGCTCGGCTTGCTGTTCTTTGCGTGTGGATCCAGGTTCTCGAGGCACGTGCTGGGGCTGAAAAGGGGCAGCGCTCCGTGTGGCCAAGGTGGACAGTGCTGGAGGCACCGCAGGGAGCAGCGGGATTCTAGCAGCCAGGCCTGGGGGACCCAGGGGGTGGCGTTCTCCTACTGTGCTCACTCCACTGACGTATACTGGGCACTGAGGGTGTGCCAAGGCCATGCACTGGTTAAGCACAGGGCTGCTAACTGAAAGAGCAGCGGTTCAAATCCAGCAGCTGCCCTGTGGGAGACGAGGCCGTCTGCTTCTCCCCAGACTGGCAGCCTTGGACACCCCGTAAGCCAGGGCTGCTCTGTCCTACGGGGTCTCCTGGGGTGAAGAGAGTGGACAGGGTGAGGGTCTGTGTGGAGGCTCCAAGTGGGTGTTGGGTGCCAGTTAGAGGTGACAGGGCCTGGTGTTGGTGGGTGACATCAGTGGTCAGCACTGGCCGGTACCTGAAGGGGTGGAGGTTTGAATCCACCCAGACACGCTGCAGAGGAAAGGCCTGGCTGTTGACTCCTGGCAAGTCAGCCACCAGCAGCCCTATGGGCACAGCTCCAACCCACCCCAAGTGGGGTCACCATCAGTGGGCGGAGACTTGGCGACAACTGTTTGATTGGGTAATGAGTCGGGGGGGAAACGGTGGGAGACAGGGCATGGCCTCCAGGAGGGTGGTGGTCCAGCCCTGAAGGGTCAGTGCCCATGAGAGCAGAGGCCAGTCCTGGAGGCGCTGAGCTGAGGTGCTCTGAGGCGTGGGCTGAAGGTGCCCACCAGCTCTGCAGACCCGGGGCTCGGGAGAGGGCTCTGAGCTCCCTTTAGCCAGGGCAGTGAATGAGACACTACCAGCAGGGAGCCTGCGGTAGGTGCCAGTAGTCCCAGACATCAGTGACCGAAAGTCACAGGTCCGCAGGCGTTATTCACCCAGGTCGGTCTCAGCACAGCGGGGGCAGAGGACCCAGAGGAAGGCGAGCCCCTGCTGTTAGACTGGTCCTCCGTGGCAATGTCGGTGCAGTTACTTCTCTCTGGCGGGCTGTCTGGGATGAGGGGGCGATGTGTTTGCAACTGTCTGTGTGCCCGCACGTCTGTGCTGCTAACAGGCAGATGGGCACCTGCTGACACGTCTCCTGAAGTTCCAGTCTGAAAATATTCCACCAGCTGTTGGAAATCTCACAGTCTGAGAAACCTTCCTTTTAGGGCTAAAACTGGCCACTGGAATAGAAATGTCCCTAGGGAGGGGCGTAAATTCCACCTTCAGTGGTCACTGCCTCGTGAAGTGGGTCATTTGGTCCCTTCCAATGGGACAGGCTCCATCCTGAGAGCAAGTTCTGAGGAGGAGGAGTAAGAGAAGCAGGCTTGTCTGTGCGGCCCTTTACCGGAGTGCGGCAGACGCTCTAGACGGGCTCACACGGCGAGTACCGCCGGCTTTGCGGTCCCCGCTCGGTGGTGAGACTGCGGCTGCTGACCGAGGGGGTGCTGTTCCCATCTACCAGCTGCCCACTGGACACCGGAGTCCATCAACAGCAGTGGGATGGTTTTGCTTTGTTCTGATTTGGGTTTTTGGCTCCTGGCCCCTCTGGCCTCTTCGGAGCGACTCCTCTCTGCCCTGGTTATTAAAGCAGCCTGAGGCCAGGAAGCCAGGTGTCCTGGGGTCGGCCCCGTCCCTCGGAGGCCCGTGTGTGTGTGTGTGTGTGTGTGTGTGTGTGTGTGTGCATGCGCACGTGTGTGCGTGCGTGTGTGTGTGTGTGTGTGTTGGAGCAGGACAGTGCTCACAGCCCTCAGGGACCAACTTTCCAGAGGCCCGTTGCCAGGCCTTTCTCCCGGTCCGCCTCCCCGCCTCTGTGGGGCTCACATCTCTGACTTTTGGGTTAGCAGCTGAGCATGTGAAGGGGCTGCGCCAAGCCTCCCTCGGCCTCTGTGAGCCAGTGCTGTGACCAGTTCCGAACTGTTCTTATGAGTGCTGAAGTGTGGGCTTTACAGCGTTCTAATGCGCCATGGAATATTATTCTTCTTTTGCTTTGCTTCAACTGTTTCAAAATTGCAGAAAACTGTTCTTGGCTGCTGGGCTGACCAAGGCAGGCCTTAGTTTGATGACCTGGATTTATAACACATAAAGCACTTCCATTTCCATTGGTGCTCTGGGGCTCTGGGGCTCTGGGGACTCTGGTTACATGTTTGGCTGCTGGAACCAAAAGGTGGGCAGTCGGGACCCACCCCCCTGCTCCCAGGAGACCCTAAGGGATGTTCTTCTCTGTCCTCTAGGGCCACTGTCAGTGACAGCAACAGGTTTGAGTTTTCTGTTTCTGTGATTTCATTCAAACTGTCATCCCTTGAGATGGCCCTCAATGTCCTCTTCTGTGCCTCAGGAAACGGGGGACAGAGCAGAGAGGGACGAAGCAGAGAGGGCTGCAGCAGAGGGGACCGAGCAGAAGGGGACAGGGGAGAGAGGGACAGAGCAGAAAGAGATGGGGCAGTGAGGGACGGGGCAGAGAGGGACAGGGCAGAGAGGGACATGTGGGGCTGGGCAGGGGGCAGGGATGCTGGCAGGGCGGGACAGGCCGCAGAAAGGCAGGTGGGAGGGACCCTGAGGAGCCTCGTGCCCACAGAGCTCCCTGCTCTGTCCCGGCTCTCAGGTGATGGGTCAGGGAGCAGTCCCTCAGCACTCACCATGGCTTTTGTTTTGGGCTGCCTTCGGGGAGAGAAAGAAAACCCTCCGTTCTCACATCATGAAATCCTCCTTGGGGCCCCGGGAGCGCCTGCAGAAAGCACCACAATGAGCCCAGCCTCGTGTGCACAAAGAACCGCCCTGAGTCCAGGAAACCACGTGGGCTTTGGCTCTACACAGCCTCAAGCCTGGCTAGGAAAGGTTTAGAATCTCTCCTGGCAGACATGTCCAGCCGGCAGCCAGTGAAATCCACTCCCTGGGGCTGTGTAAGGTCCAGGAGTCAGCCCTCACGGGACCTGCACCGCCCTCCTCCCTCCTCACTGGTCAGCCTTCAGAGAAGCAGATTTCAGACCACCTAAGGTGTGCAGGAGACCCTGGGGCGCGGTGGTTAAGCGTTACTGAGGCTCACCAAAAGCTGGCAGTTCAAATCCACCGGGTGTTCCTCGGAAACTCTATGGGGAGGCAGTTCTTCTCTGTCCTGTAGGGTCACTATGAGTCGGAATTGACGCAGTGGCAGTGAGTTTGAGTTTTTTCAAGGTGCTGCAGCATAATGGGATCATTGACAGCTTTCAGTCCTTTTGTGGCTTGTGTGTTGTCTGTTGCTCTTCTGGAGAAACCGAGTCCGAGGCTAGCTTACTCTGCCTGTGTGAGGAGCTCCAGGGGCAGACAAAAGGCCTCACTGAAAAGCCAGCCAGGCTTGAGCCAGAATCACCCAAGGGGGAGAGAGGGATACTGAGAGAAGGACAGTCTGGGGTTGCAGCTGCGCCTTCCGGCCACCTTCTAGCTTTCTGGGGTGTTTTACCCTCAGGTGGACCACCTGTCAGAACAAGGAAGACCAGCTGTGTGCTGGCCAGCTTGTGAAGAGAAAGCTGTCCTGGTGTTCTAAATCAGCCTTCACGAGAGGGGACTGGAAGGACTCTGGGGATCCCAGGGCAGAGCAGAACTCTGGAAGATGGTCACTCGGGGGGTAGGATTTTCACTCAACATTCGCTGAGCACCCACTATGTGCTAAACCTGAAGTCAGACCCTGGAGCAGGGGACCTGACTGAGACATAGTCTGGGTGCAGGGTCTCAGCCAGCAGCCCTAAAGAGATACGTACCCATTGTTGACAGACGATTCTGCCTCGTGGCAACCCTACAGGACAGAGAACTGCCCCCGAGGGTTTCCAAGAAGCTGCTGAGAGATGCTCATTTCGCCACATCCAGTTGTCGTGTTCTGGGGTGTGTCTGTCCTCCATGGCTCTCAGGACCCTAGTGGCAGGATGGGATCTCACTGCGGTTTGACCTGCGTTTATCTGACGGCCAAGGACAATCGGCATCTTTTCCCGTGTTTGGCAGCTGTTGGAATGTCACTGTGGTGAAACGTACCTTCAACTCATTGCCTGTTTTATGACTGGAGTGTATTTTGGTTGTTAAGTTGGTGAAGTTTTACACGTATTTTGGTTACCAGGTTCATGTCAGACATGTACCCAGTCAGTAACCTATCTTTTCGCTTTTTTTGTAAAGTCTTTGGATGAACAAAAGTTTGTGATTTTATCAAGTCTTGTTTGTTTATTTTCTCTTCTGCTGTTTGTGCCTTTGTTGTTACGATAGACAATCCATTTCTGAAAGCGGGGCTTCGTGGCATTGCCCCAGCTTGTTCTCCTTGGAATTGTGTAGTTTTATTTTATTTTGTTTCCTTTGAATCACATGAACTCTACATCCGTGGGAAACCACGCTGGCGTAGTGGTTGAGCACTGCGTCTGCTAACCAAAAGGTCAGCAGTTGGAATCCTCCAGGTTCTCCATGGAAATTCTCTGGAACAGTCCTACTCTGCCCCATGGGGTCGCTGTGAGTCAGAATCGACTAGACGGCAGTGGTTTTGGTGCTTTGGGCTTCTACGAAAACATTATAGCTATAACCCAGCTCCTCTCCTTCAAGTCCCCTTCCCTGTCCCCAGAGGTGGTCACTGGGACCCAGGTGGTGTGCGTCTTCTCTGAGCTTTTTGCTGTGTTTTGTGCCCACAAATAGAAAAGTATAGAAAACACGTAACATTGTTTTGGGCTTTAAAAAGAACTCACCTAAACAGCCTTATACAGCATGTGGTGCTCTGCAGGGTTCACTCACCGGTGTTGTAGAAATCCGCCCGCGTCAGTCCCTGTAGGTTTGCTCTGCCTTCCTACCCGGCGCAGAGTTCTGTAATTCCGCTTTCTGGCCGCTCTGCGCGTCCACTCTGTGTGTTTCTGCAGTTTTCTCTCCATCAGCACCTGTTCTGGAACCTCTCATCCGAACACCGCCACGGCTGAGGATGCTCTGACCTCGCCTGCACTTAGCCGACGAGTGAGGCTGTTGGGGTTGCAGCTCCTTCTCTGTGGGTTATCTAGTCTGTCTTGGGGGCCGGTTAGTTGTTTGTTCCTGATTTCGGCATTCTTTATGTATCGTAAATACTAAAATCTTTGACTGTGTATATTACACATTTTTTTTCCAAGTCTTTTAGAAATTCTCCCCACTGGATTCAAACTTTGTAGTCATTTCAGGTCTTCGAAGGGTGAGGGAGAGAGAGAGAGCCTGAACCCCCAGAGACTTGGAGACCAAGGTCAAGCCTGTCCCTCCTGGAGCCGGGTGCCGAAGCCAAAAAGCCTCTCTATGACAGGGTTCGGACAGATGTCTGATGGGTGCTCTTCCCTCTGACCCCCAAGGTGCTGCCGCCCCGGTTCTCTCAGCCACCCTCGCCATGTGTGAAGAGGAGACGACAGCGCTTGTGTGTGACAACGGCTCCGGCTTGTGCAAGGCTGGCTTTGCGGGGGACGATGCCCCCCGGGCCGTCTTCCCCTCCATCGTCGGCCGCCCTCGCCACCAGGTGTGTGCTCATCGGCACGGCAGCCGGGCTCAGAGCTCCTGGGGGTGGGGCTGCGTCCTGGATGGGACGAGAGCTGCATGTGCGACAGTGTGATAGTGTGCGTGTGGAAAGTGTGTGTGTCCATGTGTGTGTCTGAGAGCGTGTGACAGAGTGCACGTGGAGAGTGTGTGCATGTGTGTGTCTGAGTGTGTGACAGTGTGTGTGTGGAGTGTGTGTGTGCACGTGTGTTTCTGAGAGCATGTGACAGCGTGTGCATGGAGTGTGTGTGCATATGTATCTGAGACAAGTGTATGACAGTGTTGTGACAGTGTGTGTGTCTGAGTGTGAGTGTGTATGGAGAGTGTCTGAGGGTGTGTGTGTGCATGTGTGTCTGAGCATGTACAAGTGTTGTGTGATAGTGTGTGCAGTGTGTGCATGTGTATGTGTGTCTGAGTGTGTGTGACAGTGTTGTGTGACTGTGTGTGTGTGTGTGAGTGTGAGTGTGTGTGACAGTGTTGTGTGACTGTGTGTATGTGTGTGAGTGTGAGTGTGTGTGACAGTGCATGTATACGTGAGCATGTCTGTGAGTATATAGTTATGAGGACTGACAATTAAGTTCGCGAACTCATCCTGGGAAAAGTGCTCCATCCCTCCCTCCTGAATATCACTACGGTCACCTTTGAAGCCCTCCCCTTGGGAAGTGGTACACCCGCTCCAGAGCCTAGTCCACCCTTCACATCAATCCTGGAGCTCTTTTTCTGGAATGGCCATCAGAGCTACGGTTGTGTCATCCTGGAAGTCCTGAATGTCATCCAAAGGTCTTCCTTCAATATTTCCCTTATCTTCAAGTAAAGAAAAAAGTCACCGGGGGCCAGAGCAGGTGAGCAGAGAGGGTGTTCCAATACAGTTATTTGTTTACTGGCTAAAACTCCTGCACAGATAATTACACAATTAGGTTTACAAACTTGCCGCTGTGACACCCATTCCAGAGAGGGTTCCAAAGCTGCTTTGAAGGGTGGACTGTGCACTGGCATCGGTGCACAGCTTCCCAAGGGGAGCACTTTGAAGGTGACCGGAGTGGTATTCAACACTGAAATATATAACATTTAGATCAATTAAGTTCACAGACTGAATTGTTGGACCTCGTCAGTAAGTGTGTAGGTGTAAGAGTGTGTGTGTTTTGGGGGATGAAAGCTCTCTTTTATGACTAACAGAGCAAGACCCTTTAAAGAGGAATGTGGAAAATCAAAAACAATATTCTCCCACCACACACAATAAGAGTCTGGTTGAAGTCTTTGCAGGATTATTATTACTATTATTATATGTAATTAAGTCCCTTGCCTTTAAGAAATTTACCCTTTATGGAGATACCACATGACTAAGGGGCTGCAGTGGAGGGAAAGCAGCTCAGCAGGGCAGCAGAGGGAGGGGTGAAACCTGAACAGAGGGCTTGGTAGGGAGAAGGCTTCCTGGGCGGAGGGACCCCTGAGGGTGAGGACGGCCACAGCGGAGCCGGGGATAGCAGGAGTGGAGGCTTGGAGACCCCCTGGAGTACAACTGTGGGGGTCTGAGGAGAGGAATGCAAGACCCCCCGTGTGTGGTGAGGGCAAGGGAGACGTGGAGTGCTGGACCCTGTCCCCCCTCAGAGAACGTTACAGTCTTAGAAGAGAGACTAGACACCAGCCTGTAAGAACCCTCTGCCTGCTGTCCCTGTCACTTCCACACTCACAGGTATCTTTTCCACCCTGACCTGGGGGGAAAAGGGGCTTCTCTTCCTGTCCTCATCCTCCTCCAGAGACCTCTCAGTGTCCTGTGTGCAGAAATTCACTTCCGTTGCCTTTTCTCTGCATGGCAGGGTGTCATGGTGGGAATGGGCCAGAAGGACAGCTACGTGGGGGACGAGGCTCAGAGCAAGCGTGGCATCCTCACCCTCAAGTACCCCATTGAGCATGGCATCATCACCAACTGGGACGACATGGAAAAGGTACCAGCGGAGGCCGCCTGGGTGGGACTGTTCTGACCACGCTCGCGTTCCGCAGCTGTGCCTCGTCAGCTCTGCCTCCAGACATTTCCCACGTCCGTCCTTCCTTCCATTGTCCCTCCCCACAGACACGTGCTCACAGACAGCCGGTGTCTCTCAGCTGGACTGCTGAGTGGCTTCCTGACGGGTCCCCCCACTCAGAGCTTCACACTCCTGGGGTGCTTATCTCCCCAGAGATCAGGTCAGCTCATGTCACTCACCTCCTAGGGACCTTCAGTAGCTCTTCACCAACCATCGGGGGTTCCCCCTGCCCCACCCTGTTGCCGAGGACCTGGGGACCTCCTCCTGGCACGCAGCCAGCCCTCCAGCCCCGGGGTCACTCTGCCCCAGCCTGGGGACACTCCATTGCGAGGCTCCCCTGGGGGGCTTCTTCACAGTGCTGACGCTGCCGGGGGAGAGACCCCGGACCCTTCAGTCTGTCTACTTCCCCCTGGGGACCTCAGGCAGGTGCCCTCGTTCTGGGTCGTGATCACTATTCAGTGAGGAAAACCCTGGTAGCACAGCGGTTAGACGTGACACCTGCTAACCAAAGGCCAGCAGTCCACGTCTGCCAGGGCCCCCTCAGACACTGCAGAGCAGAGCGGCTCTCCTCCCCCTGCAGGGTCCCTGAGAGTCGGCGCGACTCGGGAGTTTGGATGGAGCGACAGGCGCCCTGGTGGCCTGGTGGTGAAGGGCTGTGACAGCCGAGCCTTCTTTCCTTCTTTCTTTCACATAAGCGGCACAGCACATTTCATTTTTAAAGGGTTCGGTTTCTGATGGACGCTGCCAGCGGTGGCCGAGCTTCTCCCGTGCGCTGGCGTACGAGCCAAGCGCTGGCTGACCGCCCCGTCTCTGCCGTGCCTGCGCCCTGAAACTTGATGGGGAGGCTGTGGGAGCACACCATGACTGCGAATGAAGAACACTGATTTGAAGTCTGTAATTCATACCTGCTCCTCCCAGGTCCTTGATCCAGGCCCTGTCAATGAGACAGAAGTGTGTAAAATGGTGTCAGGTCATCGTGTGACGTCCCACAGTGAGGGACTGAGGAGCACAGAGCTTGGGGTCTGCAGGGAGAGCTGGCGGCAGTCTGCCCCCGGCACTCCGTCCCTTCAACTCTGATCTCATTAACTGAACCCTCTGAGTCTTCATTTCTTGAAGGGGGGGATAATAACACTTTCTTCATTAAGTTGCTTTGAAGACTGGATTAGGGAAACCCTATAACCCCAAACACGGAACACACTCAGTGGTGAAGAAACACACTCATTATTAGTATGTATCTAACCAGCCAGCCAGCCAACCCACTGCCTCGGGTCAATTCCGACTCACAGCAGCTCTCTAGGACAGAGTAGAACTGCTCCATAGAGTTTCCGAGGAGCCCCTGGTGGATGTGAACTGCTGACCTTTTGATTAACAGCCATAGCACTTACCGCTGCACCTGAGGATTTCCAGTATGTATCTAGTGATATCTAATTCAAAAACATAACATAGAAAGTATTTTATTCACAGTAGTAACAGTGAGTGAAGTCTTTAAAGAAAGCCGTAACTGTAGGTTGTGTGTCCTAAAAGGAAAACTGAAGAGGGTAAAGCTGTTAACTTGTCCCACACTAATTTATACACTCATCACCATTCCAATACAAATCTCACAACTTTTGACTAAGCCAAATAATCCCAAAGCCCATTTAGACCAATAAAAAGGCAAAATTTTAAGAACAAAATGAATAAGAAAAATGATAAGGGAAGACTTTCCATATCCTAAATTAGAATATAACAGAAAATTAAAATAACTTGGTAACAACAGAAAGGTGAAGAGAAATGCGAAATAAAGAAAGTGTCCAACAGCACAGGGAAGAGCGGGATTACAGAGTGAAGTTCTGGGAAACCACTCGGATATTTGCAGGAGGCAGGGGCTTTGTTTCTGTCTCTGACTCTTGTCTCACCAAACACTCATCAAGTAAATCTAAAAGTCCAAGTACAAGCAGTTTTTTCAAATTTCTGGTGAAAGAGGTCTTAAAGAAAAATAAAATAATTTGACTTCTTAAAGATCCTAACTTTGGGTCTGACAAAAATAAAACGAAGTTTGGAAGGAAAACAAAAAATAGTCATCATCAGTGCGATGAAGAATTAATACTACAAGTATAGTAGGAGACGAAGCAGCCGCAGGGCTGGTGCACCTGTTTCTTAGGAGTAGGAGCGCCTAGGTTTCAGGAAGGGACTGCCTTCTGGTTGAATGTCCTTGAAAAGCCAACGTTTTTGCTGAGCAGCTGATATAAACAGGGAATTTAAAACACAAAGTCTCCTTCAGAGAAACAAAGGAGGTGAACCCACAGCTTGTCTAACAGAGTTGTTAGAAAGTTGTAAATGTGAAAACATTTAAACTCATTTGAAACAAATCAAAAGATTCAAAGTAAATCAACTAGTTCCAATTTTTATCTATCAGATTCCTCCTGTTTAAGAAGGGGATAGGGACACAGACGCAGCGCTGTCAGGTCCAGCCCCATCTTAGGCACCACCCTGCCGCCCCCAGCCAGCACAGACTCCACACCCACGATTTCCCAGCCCACTGGCGCTCCGCCAGGCTGATCTGCCTTTTGCCCCAACCAGATCTGGCACCATTCCTTCTACAATGAGCTGCGGGTAGCCCCGGAGGAGCACCCCACCCTGCTGACCGAGGCCCCCCTGAATCCCAAGGCCAACAGGGAGAAGATGACCCAGGTAGGAAGCCAGGGAGGCCTGAGCCCCAGCCCGAGAAGCCCACGCCCGGCCAGCCCCTTCCCTTTCCTCCCACCTTGTACCCTTTGCCACAGGCGTTTCTCAGCCGTGCCGGGTGCAGAGGCCCCACTGGGTGAAGTGGCCACGCTGGGTGCAGAGGCCCCACTGGGTGCAGTGGCCACGCTGGCTGCAGAGGCCCCGCAGGCGCCAGGGGGGTGGGGGTGGATAAAGAAGGAGGGCAAGAGAGCCTCAGTCCCTGCCCGTAATGAGGCAGCGGACAGCTGTGGGGGCCGGGGGGCCTCGGCTCCCTTTTGATTGCCCTGTCCTGTGCGTGTCCTTCCAGATCATGTTCGAAACCTTTAACGTGCCCGCCATGTACGTCGCCATCCAGGCCGTGCTCTCGCTCTACGCCTCCGGGCGCACAACAGGTGGGCAGCCCTGTGCCCTCTCCGCTCCGACCCCGCGGTGGGTGGGGGAGGCCTGGGTTCTGCAGAGGACCGAAGGGACAACCAAAGGGGATTCCTCTGTGCCGCGGTGCAGGTAGGAATCTAGCGGCCTAACGGGAAAGTAGTCAGGCAAACAACCCCCACCAGGCGACTTCTCATGTCTGCGTGGGAGACCGGGGTTCCCCTCGGGGCCCATGTCCCTCACATGTAGCCACCGCCCATCTGCCCCTGAAGGTTTGTATGTGACTACACAGCCAAACAGGTTTTCGTGGGGCCTCCAGACTAAGACAGACGGGGAGGAGAGGCCTGGTGATCCACTTCTGAAAACCAGCCAGTGAAACCCCAGTGGGCCCCAGAGGTATCGTGGGATGGCACAAGGCCAGGCAGCGCTCCGTTCCGTTGTGCGTGGGCTTCCCGGGAGCTGGGGGTCAACTTAGCAACAACTGACCATGACGGCAGTGGCGTGTCTTCCCTCTGAGAGCTGCTCCACATGCCCCGACAACACTGGAAGGTCTTTGCCTCGTGAAGTACCACGGGTGGGACCTGGTGAGGTGGAGGTGTCAGTAGGTGACCTCGGCACAGGGGGAGTGCGCAGGGAGACAGAGGAGTCAGAGCAGAGCGTTCTCACAGGGGGCCTGTAGTGTCCACAAACATGGTTCTAATATCCCTGGATTTCTGCAGCCGCTGGGTCACCTGTCCACCAAACACTTTGGGTCACTGCACACCCAGTTGCCCGTTGCTGCCCCAGCCGTGGGCGGACCGGAGGCCGAGTCTGCTGTGTGGAGCTAACGGTTTAGCGGGGGAGAGTTACAAGTAACTTCCGCAGCAGGGACGAGGACAGGATGAGGACAGTGACGGTAGACAGGGTTTTGTATTCTGCCCTTTGCAGCTGGTTTTGTATGTAAATATCAGGCTGAAGGGCTGGATAGCAGTCACTGCAGAGTGGCTCCGTAATTCATTGATTTTACCTTTTCTATTGTTGGACTTGAGGTTGTCTCCAGTTTTCATTTTTTATTATAAAACATGTTGTGATCTGGATCTGTGTGCCGGCCTTGTGTGGTTGTTTTGCCCCTGGCCCTCGCTACTTAAAGCCACCTCACCAGCTCTGAGAGTCTCTCAGCTGATTCCTGAGTCTTCTGAGTCCATGGCCACATCATCTGAAAATTCTGCTCCCTCTGATACTAACACATCTCCTGTTTCTCGTTTCTGTCTTATCGTATTGGCTTGAATGGCCAGGACAGTATTAAACGGTAATGGTGGCATCGTGGTGTTTCCCCATCAATTACGATTTTGCCGTTGGATGGAGACAGATTTCTCAGCCTGTTGAAAAAGCTGACTTCCTTTTACAGTTCATGAAAAGTTTCATTTGGAAAGAATGCTAAAAAATGTTTTTTTCTTCCCGTCTTTCTGCTTTCACAGCTCCTTCCTGCACTAACATGCGACTACGTGTACATATGACTACTTTTGATGCCTAGCAAACCTGCAAATGACCTCTCTTAGAGGAGGTGTGATCTAGGTTCAGTGCTGATCGACGGGTGTGCACTGCTTTCAGTGAAGGGATCTCCGGGGACACGAGGAGAGGAGGCATTTTGTGTGCCCTCCAGAGGGCTTCTGTCTCACTAGGGAGACAGACGTGACACACGCAAACCCCATGACTGGTGATTCTCATGGTGGGCAGGCTTTCTTAGCCGCTAAAGAAAACCATGGTAATCAAAGATCATCCGGTGACCAGTTCCAGTCAAAGACGACAGCCGTTTCATAGGTTCAATCGCCTCTCTCTGTAGGTATCGTCCTGGATTCAGGGGATGGCGTCACCCACAACGTCCCCATCTACGAGGGCTACGCGCTGCCGCACGCCATCATGCGCCTGGACCTGGCCGGCCGCGACCTCACTGACTACCTCATGAAGATCCTCACCGAGCGGGGCTACTCCTTTGTGACCACAGGTGCTGGAGCCTGGGCGGCCCCTGCTGTCAACTCAGAGCCGTGCCTCCTCTAGGCCCGGAGCCCTCGATGGCCGACAACTCTGCTACCCGGGGTCCTCAGGGGAGCCGGGGTGGTGTGGCAGTTAGGGGCTCGGCTGCTACCAAAACGTGGGCGGTTGCCACCCACTGGGCTGTCTCAGAAACCCAAGAATCGTTTGTTTTGTCCTGTGGGGTCGTTCTGTTCTGTAGGGCCATTCTATTCTGCCCTGTGGGGTTCTCTTGTATCCTGTGGGTTCGTTCTGTTCTGTCCCATGGGGTCATTCTGTTCTGCTCTGTGGGCTCGTGTTCTCTTCTGCGAGAGCATTCTACTCTGTCCTTTAGGGTTGCTATGATTCAGAATCCACTTGACAGCCACAGGTTTTGGGCTTTTTGGTGTGTCCTCAAACACTCTTGCGATAGCCTGGGAGGCCCTGAGCCAGGCCAGGCCTCTAGAAAAGGCTAGCTTGTCAGGACAGCCTCGGTAAAACTGGAAGGCTCTCAACCTAGATCCCCGGGTGGGGGGCCAGCCCAGGCCTTGTCACACAGAGCAGCTCCCAGCAGGGGCCTCCTTTCTGTGTCCTTCCACAGCATCCCCTTCTTCCCTGGGGACCTGATGCGTCTGCTGTGACCACACCAGGATCAGAGTTGGGGCGGGGGGCTGCCTTCCGACCTGTGTAAGGTGACAGCATACAGGCGTGTGTCCAGACCAGCCATGTGTCTTGCACAGAAGGCCCAGAGTTTTGCCTGGGCAGAGCGATGAGAACAGGGGACAGAAGTCTGTACACAGTGTTGCCTGGAGTCAGGAGTTTGAACTTGTGCTTTAGAAACAGGTGTGGAGAAAGCGGGGTGCTCCTGATGCCCTTTGGGCCACATCTGTCAGCACCGTGAGACCGAGCCCCGAGCCCATCATGTAAGCAGGCAGTTTTTACAGGAAAGGACAAGCTGCGCAGCAGGGGTGAGTAGCTGCTCTCTCTCGCTTCTCCTCCTCCCAGCTGAGCGAGAGATCGTCCGGGACATCAAGGAGAAGCTGTGCTACGTGGCCCTGGATTTTGAGAACGAGATGGCCACGGCGGCGACGTCGTCCTCCCTGGAGAAGAGCTATGAGCTGCCGGACGGCCAGGTCATCACCATCGGCAACGAGCGCTTCCGCTGCCCCGAGACCCTCTTCCAGCCCTCCTTCATCGGTGAGCAGCGCCCCACGGAGCAAGGAGGGTGGGCTGAGGGGCAGGAGAGAGCCGGGAGGCACAGGCACCTTGATCACTGTGTGTGTGTGCACACACTTTCCAGGAGGGGCCACAGATGCATCAAGAAGGCAGCTAAATGCAGGCCAATGAGGGTCAGAAGAAGCAGGGCAGGGAAGACGACACTCAGAACACAGGGGACACTTGTGCCACCACATGGCTCAGACAGGCTGCACTGTGTAGTGGGTTTTGGGGGACACTGGGCTTTAAATCCTGGTTCTGGCTCTCTGAACCCTGTGACCCTGGACCTCGGTTTCCTCAGAGTTAAAATGGAAATGGCGGTGGCACCTCCCAGAGAAGGTCACAGCAAGGATCCACTAAGATGATGTCTGTTTGGTTTTTTCCAATTGTGATTGAATGAAAACATACACTCCCGTATAAATTTGCATGCCCACCTGTATGCAGATCCCCCTGCTCTCCCTGTCCAGTGACAGCACACCCTTCGTCTCTGCTCCATACATGACATAACCTCCCAACAGGCTTCTATTCCCTCCTCTCCACTCCCCTTCCTTCAGTAAGAGGCCAGCAGGATGATAGCCTACAGATGCATAGAACTATAAAGTGCCCACTCTGTGTCACCAAGTGCGAGCCATTGCTGCCCGGTTGATGGACAGGGGCAGCATCAGGGCCAGAAGCCCTGCTCCCAGGGGAACTCCGAGGCTCCTGGACCGTTAGCTGTGGTCTTTTAGTGGAGATCTCAGGGTGCACCCCATCCGTTCCTGCGTTGCCAGTGAAGACGATATTTGATACGAGAACAACCAGGCCCCCGGGCGGTACATGGGAAGACGTGACCTTGTCAGCAGCGGGCACTCTAGTGTAGTAAGGGCCAGAAGGCCACAGGGACCGAGTGGTATAGGCCCGAGACCCTGTGAGAAGGTGCAACTTTGAGCAGAACCAGAGGAAGTGCAGTCTGCAGGGCTGGGGGAGGGAGGGAGCCCAGGGTTGGGAAGGGCAAGCAAGGCAGGGGGAACAGCATGTGAAGAAGCTGCGGGGTGTGGGGGGTCACCTCCTGTTTAAAGGACAGTGGGACAGGACGTGTGTGTCTGTATACACACACATGCGTGTGCATGTGTACACTCAACACGGGGGAGGCCAGAGCTCCTGCAGGTGGACGTACAGAGGGCGGGGTTATTCACGTCAGTGGGACCACCCGGAAGTTTCCGGCAGCAGTGTGACAAGGTCAGGGAAAAGACTAGACTAGAAGGAAGTGGGCGCGAGCTCGTCTGACACGCGCGCCCTTCCTCTGGGGGTGGTCTTGGTGCCCAGCTGAGGCTGTGAGAGATCAGTCTGCAGGCCACGGGTAATTGCCAGACGACATTTAACAGGTAAATCCAGACACTGTAATCCCACGGGGCAATGAAAAGGCAGCCAGTGTTGGCATGGCTACACTGTGGATGGCCTTTGAAAACATCACACTCGGTGGAAGGAGCCAGCTACAGAAAGCCACATGTGCAATCCCACTGTTTCCACAGAATGCCCCAATTAGACCAAGCGGGGACTGGTGGTGGCCAGGGGCAGGTGCAGGGAGGCGGGGCACGGGGAGTGTCTGCTGGCGGGTCTGGGGTCTCTGAGGGACGCTCAAGATGCCCTAAACTTGGGTTATAATTCCGGTTGCACAACTCTGTGAGCCTACTCAACCCACGGAACCATGGGCTGTGGACCCCGGGGTGTGAGAGTTGTACGTCGGTAAAGGTAGAAAACAAGACAGAATGACATGACACAAGTTCCTTCAGAAATAGGTGTCTGGCAGCAGTGTGACAGGTCCCCAGAACAGGGGAAGAGCACTGCCAGCTGGGGGTCTGATCTCCTAATGCACTTGGAAGGTGATTCAGGGATCAAAGGAGGGCAGTCACAACGACAGACGGGTCATTCGAGGTGGAGTCCTTTTTTTAATTATAGATATTTTTATTGTGATTTAACAGAAAGTTTACAATTACAGTTTCTCCTACAAAAATTGACACACTTTTCCACGTGATCCCGGGGCTCCGCCACACTGAGAGCATGCTCCCCCCTCCGGCCCTCGTTGCCCGCGTCCCCTGAACCAGCTCCTGGCCCCGCGGTCCTCTCCTCTCCCCCCTGCGCGGGAGCTGCCCGTATCCGGTCTCCTGCATCTGCCCGAGCCAAGAGCACACTCTCCACCAGTATCACTCTCTGTCTCGTAGACCAGTCCGATCTGTGTCTGAAGAGCTTCAGGAACGGTTTCAATTCTAGGCCAACAGAGTCTGGGGCCCAGGTCTCCAGACCATCAACTCGGGCTTTTCACCAGAGTTCCAGCGCCACACCCCGCGGCTGTCTTGCTCCGTAGGACCCTGTTGTGCCCCCTCTGAGGGCAGTCTCTAGAGCAGGCACCGTCTAGTTCTTCTGGTCTCGTGCTGATGTGACCTCTGGTCCGTGAGGCCCTCTCTGCGTCTTGGACTCACGGTTTCCTCCTGTCTTTGGTACTCTTCCTCCTTGGCTCCAGGTGGTTTGAGATCAGTCAGTGTTTCTTAGATGGCTGCGTTTTGAAGACCCCAGACTCCACTCACCAAAGTGGGATGCAGAACATTGGCTTAAAAAACTCTGTGATGCCAGTTGACCCAGATGTCCCCTGAAGCCATGGCCCTCAGACCCCTGATCCTGGTGCTCTGACCCTGGGGGTGTTTGGTTTTATTTAGAATACTAAGCTTTGGGTTTAATCCATTTGTGCTGACTTCTCCTCTGCTGCTTGTGTCTCTCCCTTCACCCGAGACAGTTCTTGTTAGTTGTTTCATTAGTGGACAGTCCTCTCCCCCCTAGCCCCCTCCATGACCGTCCAAGGACACTTTATTCTGTGCTAGAACCAACGAGGCAGGGGATTTCTGAGTCACAGCGGCTGACTAGATACTCTGATGTCTCCTAGGCATGGAGTCCGCTGGGATTCATGAAACAACCTACAACTCCATCATGAAGTGTGACATTGACATCCGTAAGGATCTGTACGCCAACAACGTCCTCTCGGGGGGCACCACCATGTACCCAGGCATTGCGGACAGGATGCAGAAGGAGATCACAGCCCTGGCCCCCAGCACCATGAAGATCAAGGTGGGTCTCACCCCGGCTGTGTCCTGCCCTCTGTACAAAGACCTACCTGCCTGGGACGGCCTGGCAGTCAGGTTGCCCCCGGCTCAGAAGCTTGGTGGGCTCTTGGGCTCAGTGTCTTCCCGGGCCAGGCGGGCTCCATCTCGGGCTGTTCTGTTCCTTGGGGGCCGATGGGCTGGAGACACGTCTACATGGCCTCCCAAACATTATTACATGGGTGTCCTGTAAGAAGAGGCTGGAAGAACTTGGAACGAGGAGGATATTAAGAGGTTGAGGAGAAAGCGAAGAGGAGAGAAAAGGAGGCAAACAGCAGCACCTTCAACCTTTCAGAGGGATTTGGGTGTCAGCCCAGAGGAAGATGACGGGGAGGAGAGAAACCTGACGAACTGGCAGGGACAGTCCTTGACGCCTGGACAGCGCCTGGTCTGTGGCCCCATCCTGGTGCTGCTCCCACACTGCTCCCTGCAGAGCCCCTCACCCTGCAGCCTTGGCAGGACAGAAGCTCCCCGTCTGCACTTCCTCCCCAGTCTCCTCCCCGCCAGCAATCCTCCAGACTTTGTGAGGGCTGCTAGGAGCGTGGCTTCTAGCAGACGTAGAAAAGGAGGTGCAATAGAAGCAGCAATTAGACTGAAAGCTACAAAGTCTCACCATGAGCCGGTCTCTGAGGATGTATGCTCCGTGCCAGTGGTCTCAAGATCTTTTGCACCCAAGAAGGCTGCCCCAGCCTCCCGTCTGCCTGGCATGTGGTGCTGAGACCAGGAAGGCAGAGCAGATCACCAGAGAACAGCGGGTCCACGGGCTCTGGGCATGCAGACACACTGGCCTGGCCACACTAGCCAAGGCCTTGGTGTTCCGGGGGCATCAGGCCGGCCTGGGCAGGAGCTCTCCGCCAGGCCAGGTAATCAGCACATCACATCTACCTTACCCCGGGTTCTGAGTCCAGTGATCTACCTGCCTTGCTGAATAGGCATCACAGATTCGGTGACATCCCCGCTCACAAGCCACTGCCTGGAGTTCACTGACACGTGGTGGCCTTCCAGGAGCTTAGGATCTAATGAGTGGACATGATTCATGAGGGACAGCCCAGAGAGGAGGAGAGGAAAGCCCGCTCCCAGGAGGGAAACAGGGTCACCAAAGGTGCAGAGAGACGGATGTACAGGCAACATCTCCCCAAACGGGGCAGAGGGACCTGTGCAGAGAAGCTGTGCCACAAGGGACCTGCGATGGTTGACTCCCCACGCATCTGCAGGTCAGCTGGGAGTCAGCCGGCCAAGGCCAGCTAGGCAGCTCTGCTTCAAGCTGCAGGTCCAGCCCGCTCAGGTCAGGTCCCACGTCTCACTAGGGGACCCAGGCTGAAGGGCCAGCAGCTCCTCAGGGAAGCCCTTCCCAAGCAGGTGACAGATGCACGAGACAGCCTACCCAACTATTGCACATGCACGTCTGAAGACTTGCCTGGGTTCAGGCTGCTGACCACTCACGGAAGCGAACCTGCCATCTGCTGATGTGGCAGGGGCTCTCTTTCTCTGGAGGGCTCGGGGGCACTGAGCAGAGTGCAGGTTTTGAGTGCCAATAGCAACCCCCTCCCTGTTAACTCTACTTGCATCTGACCTTGCTGTCCTTCCTGGGGGCAGCCTGGCGGGGCCGTGGGATGCCTTCTGGGCCGCCGCCCCTGTTCCCTCGGGGTCTGACCATGGTTCCCCACGTTCGGTCTTTGCAGATTATCGCTCCCCCAGAGCGGAAGTACTCGGTCTGGATCGGGGGCTCCATCCTGGCGTCCCTGTCCACCTTCCAGCAGATGTGGATCAGCAAGCCCGAGTATGATGAGGCGGGTCCTTCCATCGTCCACCGGAAGTGCTTCTAAAGCCGAGCCGAGCCCCCTGAGACTCCCCTGACCCCCACCCCCAGACATTAAAGCCTGCAAGCCTGCCTTCTCTGTGTGAGGCTCTTCTCTTCCTGGACTACACCCCACACTGTCCTAGGGCCTTACACACACGGTAAGGAAACCGAGGCACAGACAAGTTAGAGACTTGCTCAAGATCCCACAGAACTGAGATGGAAACCGACGTCCCCCAGAGTTGGTTCCCCCACCCGACGACCCGGCTCCATGCCTGGGCAGGAGGAAGAGTAACAGTGGGTGGCTCTTGGCTTAAGTGGAAACCCTGGTGGCCTAAGAAACAGGGACTTTCAGAGACGTGGGTCCCCCTGGGCTGGGACAATACATGAGACTGGTGAACAGAAAAAGACACGACAGAGATTTATAGGATGTGATGTAAGAGTGGGTCAAACAGGGTGTTGTACAAACTTAGGCAAAGGGAGTTCACTGTGCATCTTTTGTCACTGAGGATTAGCTAGGTTTTCCTCAAAACAAGAAAGCAGCAGCGTTCTTAGGAAAAGCAGGTCCTCCCTCCCCCCTCTTCCCTCCTCTACTGCCTCCCCTCTCCCCTTCCCCCTCACCTCCCCTTCATCTCCTTACTCCCTTCCCACCCTGCCTTGGTCAATCCTGTTTGTTTCTATAAATATTTTACTGACATTTTGGCACAGCGCTGGGCCAGGTCACACGGACGAATGTGTCCCACAAAGATGCTTGCTGCCCACAGGTCTCACTGCGCAGAGGGAGAGACAGGTGCGTACACCACGAGGCTGAGTGGAAACGCCTGGAGCACCCTCGGAAAACGGGAGACAGTGTCTTGCAGACCCTGGCAGCTCAGGGCTTCAGTGCTACAGCTGCTCAGACAAATGCCAGCTGTCTGAATCCCCCAAGTGCTCCGTAGAAGCCCCATGGGGCAGTTCTGCTCTGTGCTATAGGGTCAACTTGAAGGCAATAGGTTTAGTTTGGGGTCTTAGCATGAGTTGTGGGTTAACTGTGTGCTGGGCACTGTGTTAAGAGGCTTCTAGGGGTTTTCTCATGTACCTTCCCCACGACCCCATGTGACAGGTTACAGTACCGACCCCATTCTGGCTAGTTCACAGACAGTGGGGATCTAGGTCCCACTTGCCTGCTGTCCCCTCCCCTCTCTGCTGAGCCAAGCCCCAGCCTTCCTGCTCTGATCAGACTCCATCTGCTCTGTCAGCTTCGCCAGACATACCCACTGCAGACAGGACAGTCCCATGGTAAAGCCCAGGGACCTCAAACTCAGGCCTTTCTTTGCCCTCTACTCACCCCCCACACACTTGCCCACTGGGGGTAGGGGTGGGGTGGGCAAGGGAAGGCGTTTCTTTTCCAAAAGCCCACTGCTGGTGAGTCAGTTCTGATGCACAGCAACCCTGAGGACGGAGTAGAACTGCCCCGTAGAGTTTCCCAGTAGCGCCTAGCGGATTCCAGCGGCCAGCCTTTGGCTTAGCAGCCGTAGCACTTAACTGCCGCACCACCACCAGGGTCTGATCTGTGTCTGAGTTTGGGCTTCCCTTGAAGTGAGGATTCAAGAGCAGATGATTTACCTAGGAAGCACCCCAGGAGAAACCACAAGGGAGAGAAAGAAGCGCAGCGGCCGAGGGAGGAAGCCCAGCTAAAGGGCCACCTCAGGCAAGGTCCCCAGAGGGCAGCCTTGGCCTGACCCTGTGGGGAGGCTTGGAAGTCTCTGTGGACTCCGAGAGTTGTGCTGAGCTGGGATGCCCCAGCGCAAGACCCTTGCATGATTGGCAAGGGCGTGTCTCAAAGGCAGTGACAGCCTAGGCTTCCTTCCTGGGGGGGCAGTGTGCTCTGGTAGGACAAGGACAGACTTCTGAAGAAGAGACACAGGCCACTGGGAGAGAAAGCACAGGGGAGAGGCTGGAGGTGCCCCCCTCCACACACAAAGGGGGTCCCAGGAGATGGGGTGAAGCACCGCGAGGGCTCCCCCTGAAAGCACCACGTCCGAATTTCACGGGGGCAGGAGAAGGGAAGTCGACTGGGTCACTCAAAGGAGCCCTTTTCAGCACCACCCAAAACAGTCCAAAGTGGAAACATCCCAGATGCCCATCCAGGCCGAATGGGCACATAAACCAGGGTCCACAGTGCCATCAGGTCAGCTCTGACTCATAGCGACCCTCCAGGTCAGAGGAGAACTGACCCGTGGTTTCCAAGAAGCACCTCATGGATTTGAATTGCCCATCTTTTGGCTAGCAGCTGTAGCACTTAAACACCGCACCCCCAGGGGTTTGTGGTCCACACAGACAGTGGAATATTACCCAGCAGAAAGGGAAATCATCCTAACACACACCCTGAAAACCCTGTGCTGATACACGCTACAGTGCAGGTGGACCCTGAAAGTATGATGCTGATGTGCTCTGCAGTGTGGATGAACCCCAAAAGTACTGTGCTGAGCGAAACTCAGCAGACCCCAAAAGACAAATATTACATGATTCCACTCGTATGAAAACAGACAAATACAGACAGGCCAAAGTTCACCAGTGATCTTCAAGGGGACAGGGTGGATCCCTGCTTAGGGGCCACTGAGTTTCTGTTCATGGGGGAGAGGGCAGGACTTTGGAAATGGTGGCGGTGGCGGCTGCACCTTGAATATAATCAGTGACACTGAACTGTATGTGTGAAAATTGTTGAATTGGCAAATGTTTTGTTACATATATATTTTACCATAGTCCCCAAAAAAGTCAGCCTTCAAGAGTTTGGAACATATACTTCCCCTTCTTGTCCCCCATGTCCAACCGCTTCCACAAATCCCCAGCCCTGCACTGCTGCCAGAAATGCTGACCCAGAATCCTTCAGGGGTCGGCATTTACTGATGGAGAGAGGGCTATGTGGATCAGCTGCCTTGGCTTGAAGAAGGTGACAGTTCAACAATTAAAGACAAACAGGGACAACACGCGGGACACCGAGGGTCAGGCCGAAGGCAGCCGTGGTTGATAACTTTGGGGTAACATCTTCCGGGTGCTGTGTACCAGATACTGTCAGGTGTTGCTCTGGACACCCACCTTCTCCTCACCCCCAGCTCGCCTGACTCCAGTCCCCACTCTTAGCCGCTTTACTGCGTACCTTCTTCAACGTTAGGTATGTGGGTCGGGTTTCAGTCAGATGACCAGAGCACTGACAGTGGGCTGGGCATAAGGGACAGGTTAAAGGACTGTGACGTTACCCAAAGGTGGGAAGGACCAGGGGAGTGCAGGCCTATAGCGGACTGTCCGCAATCAGAGCAGGCTACCTGGGATCTCTCTGCTGGTCACCTCTGCCATCTGATTACTGACATTGCCCCAGAAGAGTGATTTATGCCCCCAAATCTCCCACCAGATCCCCTTTTGGCCATCTCAGAGTTCTGTAGGGAGGGGATTCTGAAAGGGCACCTCCCAGGTTAGTGTAACCAAACTGAGCAAATCAGGCACACAAAGACGTCTGTGACATGGGTGAGAGGGTAGCTGCGCGTTGTTGGTAATGAGTCAGAGTCGACTCGACGGCAGCGGGTTTGGTAGTGCTGTGAGCTGGTATAACCAGACCCTGTGGAACTGTCAGCTACCTGAGATTATGCATAAACCTGGATCTACATGTAACCCGTGACCCAGCAATTGCACTCTAAGCACACACTCCACGTAGGTGCATCCTCAAGTTTACCAAAACATGTGCACAAGAGTGTTGATAGCAGTATCGTTCACACTAGCCCAAACCTAGAAATTCCCCAATGTCCATCAACAGTCGAATGGATACAATAACTCACGGCAGAGTGACACAGTGAAATACCACACAGCTGTGCGAGTAAATGAACTCCGCGACACACGCAACACGGAGACGTCTCTCAGATGTCATGTTGAGTGAAACAAGCCTGGTGCAAGACAAACAAACAAAAAACCAAACTCACTGCCACTGACTTCATTCTGACTCACGGCAACCCTGTAAGGCAGAGTAGAACTGCTCACTTCCAAGGAGCAGCTGGTGGATTTGAACTGCCAACCTTCTGGTTAGCAGACAAATACTTAACTACTGCGCCACCAGGAAACCAGGTACAAAAGAGTAGCTAAAAAAAGAAAAAAACCTGCTGGTGTTGGATCAGCATGACTCGTAGCAGCCTGCCCATAGAGTTTCTGAGGAGCGCCTGACAGGTCTGAGTTGCTGACCTTTCGGTGAGCAGCCATAGCAGTTAACCACTGTGCTACCACGGCTTCCACAAAAGAGTACTTATTGTCAAAAAAAAAATATTGTGTGGATTCGATTCCCACTCATAGTGACCCTATAGAACAATGTACAACTGTTCCATAGGGTTTCCAACGAGGGTTTGGTGGACTCCAACTGCCAATCTTTTGATTAGCAGCCAAGCCACCACTAGGCCATCAGGGTTCCATTATATATAACAGGATGGTGACTGGTAGGATGTGTGGGGGAGGCTTCTGGGGACACTGGTAGTACCCTCTTTCTTTATTTGAATCTAGGTGACACAGATGTGTTGTTCGTGAAAATTTCATTGTGTTGTGTATTTGCAATACCTGCTCTTTTCCTCAGAGGGTATTATACTTCACTAAATTTTTTTTTTTTTATTGTAACTTTTAGGAACTTTTACCTGTTTGCACCTAGACCTGGGGACATCTCTTTCATTTAACCTTCATAAAGACCCTGAGGGCCGTGGGACCCCACAGCACAGAGAGCTCTCAAACTTTTTTTAAAAAATTTTTATTTAATACAACTGAGTGAAATGTACATTCCCATATAAATTTACATACCCACCTATATGCAGCTTCCACTGCTCTCCCTGCCCGGTGACAGCACACTATTCCTCTCTGCTCCATACATGTCTCATCCTCCCAACAGTCTCTTTTTTCCCTCCTCTCCACCCACTCTCCTTCCTCCAGCCAGAGGTCAGCAGGATGATATCCTATAGATGTATAGAACCATAAAGTGCATCCAATATATGGTCACTGCATCGCCAAGTCCAATCCATTCCTGTCCGAAGCATGGACCTTCGTTATGATTTATGGGCAAGGGCAGCATCAGGGCAAGGGTCCATGCTCCCAGAGGAACCCCAAACCACTGGACCATCAATTGAGGTCTTTTAGTGGGGATCTCAGGGTGCACTCCTTTTTATTCTTGTTTTGCCAATGAGACTCAACTTAGTGAGCTCCATCGTGGCTGTCACTGGTGGTGGCCAAGCACCATCCGTTTCTTCTGGTCCCAAGTCGATGTAGGCACCCGCTGATGTGGGTCTCTTTGTCTTCTCGGTTGTCTTTCCCCCATGTAATTTTGGTCCTCAGTGAGCACCCATTCCTGCTGAGTTGGGATCACTTTCTGTGCCCTCGATGGCAGCTTGGCAGCTTTTAAGACCCCAGACGCCACTCACCAACGTGGGGTGCAGAGAGCCCTCTTAGCAAAATGCTAGTTGTCCCAATTGGCCTCACTTTTGCCTAAGAGCATGGTCCCCTGCCCCCTGTCCCAGCTACTCTATCCTTGCAATATTGGGTTAAGATGGAAGGAGTACTCACGTTATGTTTAAGTCCACTTAATATTGTTCTTGTTTCTAATGTGTGCTATCACCGATTTCACCCAATCAGATACCTAGCAACTATCTAATCTAAACCCTCCCTTCCCTCTCCCCTCCCTTGCAGCTGTCAAAGAGTCTTTTCTTCTATACACAAGTCTGTTTTTGAGATCTTATCATAGAGGTCTCATACAATATTTGTCCTTTTCTTGCTGACTAATTTCACTCAGCATAATGTTTTCCAGTTGAAACCAGGTCATGAGATGTTTCCTGAAGTCATCATTGTTCTTTATCATTGCGTAGTGCTCCATTGAGTATGTATACTATGGTTTACCCATCCATTCTTCTGTTGTTGGACATCTGGGTTGATTCCATCTTTTGGCTATCATGGACTGTGCTGCGATAAACATTTTTGTGCATGTGTCCATTGGTGTGAAAGGCCATGATTCTGTAGGATATATTCCAAGTAGTGGAATTACTGGGTCAAATGGTATATCAATATCCATTTTTTTAAGGAAGCTCCAGATTGCTTTCCAAAGAGGCTGGACCATTTTACAACCCCACCAACAGTGTAGGAGGGTTCCACTTTCTCCACAGCCTCTCCAGCATTTGTTGTTTTGTGTTTTTTGGATCATGGCCAACCTTGTTGGGGTGAGATGGTATCTCATTTTTGTCTTGATTTGAATTTCTTTAATAACTAAAGATCGTGAACATGTCTGCATGTGTTTTTTGGCTGCCTGGATCTCGTCTTTAGTGAAATGTCTGTCCATCTCCTTTGCCCATCGCTTAATTGGATGATTTATCTTCTTCTTGTTGATATTTTGTAGTATCTTACAGATTATGGAAATCAGGCGTTGGTCTGACATAGAGTTGCCAAATATTTTTTCCCATCAAACCTTTTTTTTAAATTGGATTCAGTGAAAGCACAGACTCTAAATCAATTTTGCAGGCCCACCTCTCTGCAGTTCCATCTGCTCTCCCTATCCAGTGACAGCACACTCTTCCCTTTCACTCTACACTTCTAGTATCCTCTTAAGGAGCACCTGTCCCCTCCTCTTCACCCTCTTCAGTCCCATCTAGAAAGAAACCAGTAGGACAGTCTCCTATAAATGTATAAAACCATACTGTAAACACATCATACGGTCACACTGTCCCCAAGTCCAGTCCATTATTGTCTGAAGTGTTGACCTCAGTAGTGGTTTCAGGTCATGGCCAGCAGCAGGTCTCGGGACCACATTCCCAGGGGACCATCCAGGCTGTCAGTCTATCAATTCTGGTCTTTTAGAAGAGTTCTTGAGCTGCACACCTCTTTTTCCCATGTTGCCTCAGGGACTCTACATTGCGTCCCCCATCACAGCTGCCTTTGGTGGTGGCCGGGCACCATCTGGTTCTTCTGGCCTCGTGTCAAATTTTTTTGAGTGAATATTTTCCAAACCCGCCTTGACATAAATCAAGAAATGTAAGCAGTGTTTTTAGGCAGAGCTGTCTGTAGGAGTAGGGCACAGGGTGAGACAGACTTTATCTATTAGTGCCCTATCCAGGTACCCTAAACAAATTTATGATCCATTTTTTAAAATAATGTGTTTACAGTGTGGAAAGAGCAACTAGGGTCACATAACAATGTGTGTGTGAGTTTTTGTACGACAAACTGACTAGAACTGTAAATGTTCACTTAAAGCACAACAAAATGTAAATAAATAAACAATAACGTGTTTAATACGCACACATGGCTTCAACCACCTCATATAACCTCAACTCCTGAAAGAAGAAGGTCTTAAGGTAAACAGCTTTAAGACAGGTGTCCCAGCCACTGGCTCCTCCCCACTCCCTGGCCATCAGATTGCTGTCTCCTGAAACTTCTTACATCTAAGTGAAATCAAACCAAAAAAAAAAAGAAACCACCCAAATACAATGCTGTGGAGTCGATTCCAACTCATTGCAACCCTATAGGACAGAGTAGAACCACCCCATAGAGTTTCCAAGGAGCCTCTGGTGGATTTCAACTGCAGACATTCTATTTAGCAGCTGTAGCACTTAACCACTACGCCACAACGGTTTCCTCCAAGTGGAACAGGCAGAGTAAAGTAAGTGACCACATCCTGAGCATGACCTGTGCCATTTTGTTTCCAGATTCTGTTTCCAGATTCTGATTCCAAGCATGAGTCCATTATTTCTTTTAATGTCTCTCAAGGTGAAGGACTAATCTACACTTCCTTTAGGACTAGAGAAAAACAAATGACAGTAATCGAAAGACCAAAACGGAGAAATAAAGGAATCTGCCAGGAGTTTATATGACAGCAAGACTACTTCCAGCCCCAAACACCTTTTAAGATGTCAGCATATCTGAGACGAGACCACTGTGGCTACCTAAGGAAGATTAACTTTCTACCAATTCCAAGGACTCATAAATCCTTATCTCCCTCAATAAAACCACCAGCTAGTCTCCATTTGAGGGAGGTAGAGTTTTGAGGAATGGATCCCATCTGTCTCCTTGCCTGGCAGTAAGCAATCAAAGGCTTGCTTCTCATCTCACCCCTGTCTCAAAGATTGGCAGTTTGTGGCAGGCAGCACAAACGCTGCTTTGTCTTGTCGTCACAGATTCATCACCCAATGTGGGACCTCAGCAGTTGGGACTGAGGGGTCTCATGGTGGGACCGGCCTTCAGAGCAGCTCTGCAGCAGACAGCCACTGCTGGAGCCCATTTGTCTCCAGACTGAACTGCCAGGAGAGTCCAGAGCTGGCCACAATGTTCCCAGTCTCCAAGGTGCCATCAAAGAGGTGAGTACTTACGCAAGACTTGGACAGGATCCCCAAGTCCACAATTCTCTCCCTGGTCACCACAGTGCCAGGGAGGACAGACTTCAGATCCCCTGGTTTCTGGAGCAAGTGGAACCCCAGGTGACCAATCCTGTCAGATTGTCATCAGGAACTCTTGGCAGGTTAGGAGTCCTGAGTCGGGCCTGAGGATATCTAGGAGACTGAGGCAGCCAAGAGCACTTCGTCAAGCTTATGTGATTGTCTGAGGGACTGAAGTGGCCAAGATCACTTTGTCAGTCTGATTGTCTGAGAGGCCGAGGTGACCAAGAGTGTTTCTGTCATCTAATGTGGTTGTTTGGGAGGTTGAGGCTGCCAAGAGGATTCTGTCCCCTTAGAGGTTTAAGTGTTTCTGGTGTGTCTATGTGTCTCGTATGCCTTGCCCAGACTTCCCTGTATTGTCGAGTTGTAATATTTCTGGCTTAACTTCTTTGAGACTGACACCCGGTTCTGCTGGTCAGAAGAAATCTTTCGTGCCCAGATACTCGGGCAAGCACGGCTGTGGCAGTGTGCTTGTAAACTTCTCGCTTTTGCCCTTTTGTATATATGCCGAATAAAACTTTCTTTTTACTTTACCGCCCTACAAGAGTTAAGAGTGTAGTCATCAAATACTTCTGATTCTAGGAATCCAATCAGAATTGAGGAGACCTGGACTATGGAGCAAAAGTCAGCAAAAAAGAGGCCTTATCTTCTGGCTCTACGTGTTTCCACCCCACGGCTCTTCTACTCTGACAGGGTGAGTGGTCTTGGAAAACAAGACTTTGCTTCCTCTTTTTTACTCTCACTCTCATGTTTGCTTAACTTTTGTTCAGCATATTCGATTGAAAAACTGCTTGGTGGATTAAGGAGAATCTTAGACTTTAGCTTGATCATTTAAGAGTGATCCCTAGTAACTCTGGGTAAATTGCAGTTTGGTCTGGATCCAGACATTTGAAACACTAAAGAGGTAATTCTATTTTCAAAGGCCTCTGAATCACCGTAAGGCATAAAATTCGGGCCTTCTTGTGACTCACAGAAAACCTGGAAAATAATGCTCTGTTTTGACAAACTCTCAGGGAGAGGTGACCTGTGTTACACGATTTAAGGGACAAATAGTAGTTCCTTGCCTTTTTTATGATATAGTTTCTCAATAAAGAATCACAGTTTTAAAATTAAAAACATCAGTAGTTTTAAAGTACTTTTCCATTAGAAGAACTAGTATATTTAAGGCCTAAAATAAGAGACTAGGTCATCAGTCATCAGAATGTATTAAGTTCAAAAATAGGGAAGCCAAAAATTTGAACCTCCAGCCTGCATTGAGACACTGGTTTGGAGTTCATATTGAAAAATGCCATGAACAGTATATTAGAAATAATCTGGAATTTCAGTGACTACTTTGGAAAAAAGAACCTCCACTTGTGTAGTCTTTTCTTTCCTCTTCAAAGAAAATTTTCTTGATGCTCAGGTTTTGTCAAAAGGCCTAATATTTCTCTATCCAAGGATCTAGCAAGCTAATAAGTTATCTAGAACCTGTTTTTTCTGCTGAATCAAATCAGTCTTGCCAAAAATTACTACATAAACTTTAAGGAACTAAAATCCCCTTATTTTTGCTTTTGTGTGGCATGGTTTAGTGAATTCATGGGCTCTTTCAGCTCCTTTTCTTCCAAGAGCTTGATTTGGGTCCAGAGCACTATGTTTCCGTTTCTGTCTTATGTTAGGTTGTTAGCTATGGCTTAGAACTGCTGTTTTTGGTAAGGCTATCTTAGAAGCTCAATACTTTCTTTATACAAGAAAAACTACATCTTGTCTCTGTCATATGATTTAGACTTTTAGTAGCTACTTGGAGAAATTATCACATAAATTGGTCTGTTTGAAAAGTACAGTAATAAATGATAATGAAGGTCCACTCTTCGGACACAAAAGGATTGGACTTGACAATGCAGAGTGACCATATATTGGTTGCACTTTATGGTTCTATACATCTATAGGATGTCATCCTGCTGACCTCTGGCTGGAGGAAGGAGAGTGGGTGGAGAGGAGGGGAAAGGAGGCTGTTGGGAGGATGAGACACGTATGGAGCAGAGAGGAATAGTGTGCTGTCAGCGGGCAGGGAGAGCAGTGGAAGCTGCGTATAGGCTGGCGTGTAAATTTATACGGGAATGCACATTTTCAGTCAGTCATAAAAACAAAAAAAGTACAGTAAGGTCTTTATATTCTGTACGTTAATCTTAGAAACAAAACCTTTTTAAGTAACTTAAGCTAAATATTATATGAAATGTGCTTTATTTAAAGAAAAAGGATAGTTTTGTCTTAAAGTAAACGTAGCTGATTCAGAACAGTAGAAGGAAAGAAATTAGTTCATCTTTTGCTTTTCAAAATGCATACGTGAACTTAAATAGATGTAAATGATTTGGAATGACCTAATTTTGTCTTTTACGTGGAGCTAAAAAAAATAAGAAGGCATCACAGGGTCTGTGCTCCGAGGCCCTCCCTCGTCTCCCAGGTCATACAGCGCCAGAGAAGCTTTTGAAAGGCCCTTGCAAACAAGGTGGAGACCTTTTAAGACAGAAAGAATTGTTGCTTTGTTATAGTTACCAGAAATTTCTTGAATCTCAGTTGTAAGAGAACCGTCAACAAGGTTTCTCTGTTGTAGATGAACTCTGAAACACATCTGAAATGGCCTGAACAAAGGTTCCAATCCTAACAGATTTAACTTAAAGCCATATGAACGACTTGATCAGTTGAGCAGAGACTCTGTGATTTCCAAAGCCAGTTGGTAAAACCTTTGAATTAGATGGGGAGGATATGAGGAATGGTAGAGGTCTCATGAAAACATGAAATGTATAGACCAACTTTATTTCAATTACAGTCTTAATGAATTCTAAAACCTTTTAGGTAACATACTGATATTAAATAAATAGATATTTGTTATAATTTAAGTTTCTATATCTTCACTTTTCATGCCACAAGAGAATATATATATACATACATAAAGTCTGACTATGTGTGTGTGTGTGTGTGTGCGTGTGTGTGCATACACACGAGGCCTCACAATTAAGTCTGTGAAATTAATTGCTGTGTTATCTCATTGCTGAATGTCACTACAGTCACCTTTGAAGTACTCCCCTTAGGAAAGCTCTGCACCAATGCCAGCACCTAGTTCACACTTCAAAGTAATTTTGGAATTCTCTCTGGAATGGCCATTGTGCATGGTGGCAAGGTGGCAAGTTCACAAACTTAACTGTCTGTGAAGGAGTTTTTAGCCCATAAACAAATAACTGTATTGGAACATCCTCCCTACTCACCTAATCTGACCCCCAATGACTTTTTTCTTTACTCAGAGATAAAGGAAATACTGAAAGTAAGACACGTAGGTGACATTCAAGACATTAAGGGTAATACAATGACAGTTCTGATGGCCATTCTAGAAAAAAAGTTCCAAAATTGCTTTGAAGGTTGGACTAGGCACTGGCATCAGTGCATAGCTTCTTAAGGGGAAAACTTCAAAGGTGAGTATAGTTACGTTCAGCAATGAGGTATGTAGCACTGCTTCTGGGATGAGTTTGTGAACTTAACTGGCAGTCCTTGTGTGTGTGTGTGTGTGTACATACATACATGTATATGTATGTATATACATGTCTGTTAGTAAGTGAGCCCATTTTTGCTATTTAAAGGGATATGCCATAAGAGATTATTGAAAATTTTTCATTTGATATGACTGAAGTTTTGTTTGTCTGACAAAAGTTTGATGGTTTCATTTATGAGATTTTTAAGAGCATCGATATGATGTAGAATATTAAACAAAGAATTCAGATTTTAACTGTTAAAATAATAAAATCTTCTTTGAATTCTGAGTTAAAGGATTAATTTATTCTAGGCATAGCCAAAGCTTTGACCTCTCATTAGAAAAAGATACCTGAGTCAAGTTCAACCACGTGGCTTGAGAAAGCCGAAGAAAGTTAAGGTTTTTACTTTAAGATCTTTGTCTTATTTCATAAATTACACAGGCAGATTACAGTCAGGAGGAGTGCCTGGTAATCACTGGGTAAAAAATTATATTGGCTATTTTGTCTTATGTTATTCCCTAATATTGTATAACAAATGCATAATATTGTGTCATAGTTCTTTTTTTTTTTCTTAATTGCTAACTTGGTTATGACTTCATATATTTCAATTTAGCGCCATCACGGGAAATTCAAATTATTTACCTATGAAGTTTTTGTTATGCTAGTCAGTTATTTAGAGACTTGATAATCTTGGTGTATGTATAATCTTGGTATATAAGGTATTATGTCCCAAGATTATTATGTGTGATATCTGAAACTCCTTAAAAATACTGTTAATGGTTATATTCAAAAATGTTATTGTCTAAAGTTTTCTAACAAATTTGATCTGATTTGCCTTTACATTTTGCTTGTCATTAACTTTTATCAGGTCTTTTCACTATTAATGTAGCAGGAAAAAAGATAAGTTTGGCCCACAGAGCAGAAAGCACCTCAAACACCTCTTAGCCTGTAGAGAAAGAGGCTTTTATTGGCCAGTGGTGCAGCGGGTGGACTCAAGTCCGAAAAATAGCCGTGCACCCTGTTCTGTTAGCAGACATACCTATATACACATTTCTCCAAGAAAGCAAACAAAGAAATTTCCATGTATCCTCCTAATTGTCAACTACAGGTACGCAGATTTTCATATTGCATTCCTATTGTAGCAGTATACTTAAGGAGGCACTAGATAAGCAGTTAGCATTAAGTTACACGGGAAGAAACTACCTTCTCATTAGAAACTGGGCTTATCTCAAGGATTCTGTGGGGTGAGGAGGGAGCATCCTCAGGCTGGCCCTGGGGAGAGACATCTGGATTTGTGGAATTTAAGTGGTATCTTCTTAAAAGATTTTTCTCCTTCTCTCATTAAGAGTATTTATTTTTATGAATTAATCATGGTCATAAGTTTTGTCGTCTACAGATAAGTTACTGTTTGGCTGATTTTCTGAAAGCATTTGACCAGAATGTCTCAAACAAAAAAATAGACTGTATCAGACCTGTGAATCAAGAAACTGATGGGCTTGCAGACAACAGCCAATCCAGAATCAGGTGGAATAGACAATAACTGCCTGTAACTGAGTAAATGAAAAGATGTTAAGGACTTTATGTGGGAATGTTGCTGATGTTTTAAGGTCCCACTTTTTAAATAGAAGAAACCATTTTCCTTTCTCCTAAATTATTTAACTAACAGGTTTAGGTATTATGATTCTCCAATTAGAAACTCTTATCCAGTTAGAAACTTTTATTGGTAAACTTATCAACGGCTGGCTTATCAAAGTTGGAGATACCGTAACCAGAGAAGTGTTTGAAATTTGAGCTATGATTTTACAAATCAGAATAACATTAGATTTCCCATTCTACCAAGAAACAGTTGGTGCCTTATCAGATAAACATTGCTGTATTTATATTAATAATGAAATTTGAGGTTCTACAGAATGCAGTTGTTGAAGTATGTGAAGAAACAGCTATTGATGCTACTTATGCATAAACAAACCTCTGATGAGATTTGTTTCTTAAAGACCTTAGGGTCAGAGGTTCATTGCTTATTTCAGACAACTGGCCCAGTATTACCTTTGGTGTTTCTGTTCTGCTTCCTATTTCACTGTAGGGTGCCTCAGACGTTAAAACCAGATGGTGGTCAATTACCAGTTATTGAACATATTTGATCAACAGTTCTATGGTGAGACCATGATTCAAACAAGGGAACCATGGAAGAATTGTACGTAATTCTTCTAAAACCTTGGTTTCTGGCTTTCATGGAGGTTGGCGTAACTGACGCAAGCTATGGCCTTTGGATATCCTTTTAAACTTTGAACTTTTAGGGGAAAAAAAGAAAAACTGGTTCCTGAAGCCACTTTAAGTCAAATAACGGTCCACAGAAAGCAGTATGACCATTTTGCACCAAGCAATTTTGTCTTAAGGTCTACTTCTGCGTCTGAGACAATGACCCACACCTGTTAATATGCAAACCAATGAGGCGCAGCTTGCCCTTGGGAAGAACACTCAGTGTGCTTTTAAAGAGATTAACTGAAGACTTTCAATGGGATTGGTTCATCCTGTATTCTTGCTAATCATTAGTTCTGTAATGAGAACTTGTCCTGTGTAAGATTTTCTATACTTACTCTTCTCTCGAGACAAATTTTATGGGCTATTTACTGATATATATTTTTGTGTGGTGTATCCAACTAGGCTAATTTAGATAATGGTTTTCAACTGACAGTGAGTTTGTGTCAACAGTCTCTCGTTTAGATTTTTGGTGACTATAACACACTTTGGGAATTTTAAGGTTACCTCTAGCTATCCATAATAATGATGCTAGCAAATGCTGGAAAGGTAACAGCCAACTCTTCTACACTGTAAAATGAGAGTCAGAAGACATCTCATTGGTCCAACACTTAGAGTGTAGTTGGTAGCTTTAGTTACTAATGGTATAGTCGAGCTGGAGAAATATTTAAAGAAATTATCAATTCTGGTGGGACAAATAACAGAGGAAGTTGCTAATGGGATGGAAGCATAATAGCCAGCTCTGATTCTTGGCTTTTGATTAGTTCAAGAAGATAGTCTTGCTGAAGACAAGAAACACGTAGAAATAGATAGCAATCTACTTGGTTGTACAGTGTGACGTCCTCACAGACAGCAGACCTGTTGGGTTGTTCACCATCAGGAATAAGGACAGGAGCTGGGTCACTGAGTAACAGTCTTCATCTGCATCCTGATAGTATTCTTTTATTGTTTGACACATCTAAAAAGTAGATTTTAGCCTTGGGCTCAAATGTTGTTGTACACTGAGTCTGCTGACGAGGGCAACGCCACTGATGAAATCATTGCTGTCATTCAATAACCTGGTAAGGAACTAAGTGGTATCTGGTGGAAAATCATCACTGTGAGTTTCAATAGCCTGCTATGGCTGCCATCTAGGATCCCAAATAAATCTAGATATCAATCATCAGTGTGTCATCTCTGAAAGGAAATAAAATGCTTTAAAAATGATGTTGCAGTCATTGTTCCTCGTCCTTGAGCCTGGAAGACGTGATCCAGCTGGAGCTAGACTCAGGGACGCGTCAACTGAGTCGAGAGGTATAATGACAATAGCTCAGACAATCTCAAAGGATATTTTAGGGGAGCAGAGGCAACTTTACACTCTAAACCTTTTCTATTAGTATTTAATGAATAGAAACTTTGGACCAATGAAAACCCTCCTGACTGTCATTATTGAAACCTGTACCAGTGATGGAGAAAGAGGCTCCTAACAGCTAAGTGACCCCAGGTTTTATTTACCGGTAAGTTACATACACCAGTCCCAACATGCCCTGAGAATACACACTGTTAGTGTGACTCTATTTGCTACTGTCAGTTTCTGGAATTATTTGTCTTTCTGTGTCCTCCCTGCTGGCCTTAACCATATCCTGTGCTCCAAGTAAGAGCCAGAACACTTCTGTCCTCTCCTGGATCCTAAGGGATGCCAAGGGGTGAATTCACCAAACTGGGAGAACTGGGTTTCTGAGTCAGTCCAAAACTTCTACTGCACTCATGTCAATAGAAATTAATGTGCAAAAAGAACTATAATAAGACTAAGCAGCTACATTAATTCAATTAGGCCCCACATCCAACAGCCATTTGAAACACTATTAAAAAAAAATGATGCCTTTAATAGCCTAATTGCTTCCTTTTTTGGGATCACTAGTAATGTTTACACTCCTCCTAACTTTCAGCCTGTTTTCTCCATGCTCACCACCTCATCCACCAAGACGGGATCAATTTTTACTTTGTCTTTCCTGTGGCTCACCACCCCTGAGGTCTCTCAAAACAATGCCTCCATCCAGCAGGAAGTAGCCAGAAAGACAAGATGCCCTGTTTCCCAAGACTGAGAAACAACCCACAACAAAAAGGGGAGACGGGAACAAGCAGAGTAAAAACAGGTGACTGCATCTCAAACATGACTTGGGCCATTTGGTTTCCTGAATTTGTCTCTGAGTCCGTGGTTTCCCCTGGTGTCTCTCAAGGTTAAGGATGAATCAGTACTCTCTTTAGGACTATGGGAAAATGAATGATGATAATCTACAGACCGTAAGAGAGAAATAATTTAATCTTCCTCGAGATTATACGATAGCCAGACCACCTCTGGGCCCCAGACAGCGATTAAGATGTCAACACATCTGAGATGAAACCCTCATGACTACCTAAAGAAGACTGACTTTCTACAAGTTCCTAGCACTGATAAATCCTTATCCCCTCCTCCTACAAAACCTGCAGCTAGTCTCCATTCAGGGAGGCAGACTTCAAAGGAATCAATCTCCTACCAGTACACAAGAACCATTTTGCTTTTTATCTCACCCCTGTCTTAAGGATTTGGTGTTTGTGGCAGGTAGCACGGACTCTGCTTAGTTTTGTGGTACATTAAAACACTGTCTGGATGCCAACTGGCCTTTGACCTATGGTTTGACTTCTCCTGGTTTAAGAGATAGAAGGTGGAAACACCTTAATGCTGTTGCTGTGTTTTGGACAAGCTGATTCTGGCTCAGCAGCCGTACGGGACAGAGCAGAACTGCCCTGTCACCTTCTGCAGCCCATCGTGGGAGCAGATCGTCCCATCTTTTCACCACAGAAGAGCCAGTGGGTCCAAACCCTTCAGTTAGCCACTGCACCACATCTTATGGGAAAAGTCACCATAAAATCATACTAAAGCAGAAAGAAAACTTTTATTTGGTACATGTTCAAAGAGGCTAAAATAGGAAACAGACAAGAATGCTGCCAGAGCTGTCTGAGTCCCAGGAACATTACAAATTCATCATTGTGTATTAACATTAGATGTTGACTACATTATTAGCTTTGGAAACTCTGGTGGTGCAGTGCTTAAGTGCTCTGGCTGCTCGCCAAAAGGTCGGCAGTTTGAATCTACCAGGCGCTCCTTGGCAACTCTATGGGGCAGTTCTACTCTGCCTACAGGGTCACTGTGAGTTGGAATCAACTTGACAGTGATGGGCTTGGTTTGATTTTGGTATGTATTAACATTAAAAACAAACAAACAAACAAAAACCCCACTGCCATCAGATCAATTCTGACTCATAGCAGCCCCACAGAACACAGCAGAACTGCTCCTCAGAGTTTCCAGAGAGCAGCTGGTGGATTTGAACAGTCAACATTTGGTTAGCAGATGTAGGTCTCGACCACTAAGCCACCAGGGATTCCACATGATGTGTAAAATCACGGAAGGCTTCCCCCTTTCGCAGACTGGCTAGAAACAGCTACTTCACTGTGATTCTACATCTTGAACTGTCTTTCTTAATAATCACTGGTGCAGGCTTCAGGAACAGCAGCCAGGAGAGCCATCATTGACCCAACAAATCTTACTATTTATTAAACAGTAATAGAAAAAGGTAAGAGTGGAAAATACGGGGGTCTTTTGTGCTCTGTTTGATTTATGTGAAAGGTTCCCTAAAAGATGTTTTCCAAGATTCTCCTAGCTATTTTCCTTTAAAAAATTTTTTTTATTGTGACTATGTGAAAGTTCACAATCAAAGTCAGTTTTCCATATAAAACCCTGAACACCCGCCTCTCTGCAGCTCCGTCTGCCTTCCTCACCTGTGACAGCACCCTCTCCTTTTCCACTCTTTACTTCCAGTGTCCACTCAACCGACACTGTCCCCTCCTCTCCACCTTCTTCTCTCCCCTATAACAAAAAAACAGTAGGACAAACCTCGTATATGTATTAAACCATAAAGTACACACACCACATGCATTGCTCTGTGTCCCTGACCCGACTTTGTCTGAAGTGTTGGCTTCTGTACTGGTTTCAGCTCTGGGCTCTCAGCAAGTCCAGGGGCCATGCTCTCTTAGGACCCTCCAGGTTGTCAGACCATCAAGTCTGGTCTTTTAATAGAGTTCTTGATCTCCACATCCTTTCTTCTTGTGCTGTGTCGGCAGTCTGTTACTGGAAAAGCCCAGGAGTTTGACTCTCTGCCGCAAAAAGCCAGTTCACTGAGACAGGAGCTTTGGGGTGCGATCAAAGGTTTTATTTGCAAGCTGGCATTGCAAAGGGACAGGGAGATATTCTCATCTTCAAATCCTGTACACACTGATCAGGTGAAGTCTTGAGTATTTAAAGGGAAAGACCACATGCAGATGTAGGGAACAATGTGGGCAGTTGGGGCATTTGAGGGTCAACAGAGTGGACGTCAGTTGGGTGGAGGCCAACAGGGCAGAGGGGGTCAACTGGGTGGAGGTCAATTGGGCGGGGGTCTGCTTCTCAATTGGGCGGGGGTCTGCTTCAAAGTCTCCCAGGCCAACACCTGCCATCAAGGACAACAAAGTGGTGTTAGACTCCTCTGGCCAGTAACCCCAGTTACTTCTCCATCCTCCCAGCCTCTGGCTCGGTTTTTATCAAGACAAAAGGAGTCATTTGCTATCTGTAGGTCCCGGAATCTACGGGGGACTCTACGGAGGCCCCACCCTAGTGTCGCAGCCTGGGGCCCATACAGTGTGGGGGTCGTGTCTTTCCTTGACAGGGATGATCTGAAACAACGTCTCTCAGGTCCCCTTAGTTTTGAGCATCCCTGACAAGCAGGCTATTTCAGCCTCCAGTTTCAATTCAACTTTGCGTCCCCCGTCAGGGCTGTCTTTGGTGGTGGCCAGGCACCATCTAGTTCTTCTGGTCTCATGCTGATGTCTTGTCCCAATCAGTGGCTCCTTCTGTCTTCTGGGCTCACTTTCCCTCCTGTCTTTGATGTTCTCGGTTGTCATCTGTTCCAGGTGGGCTGGGAACAACTGATGTTCCTCAGATGGCAGCTTGCTGGCTTTTAAAACCCCAGATGCCACTCACCAATTTGGGGTGCAGAAAGCTGTCTTACAAGACTAGTTATGCCAATGGACCTCGATGTCCCCTGAAAACATGGTCCCTAGACCCCTGTCCCTGCTGCTCTGTCCTCTGAAATGTGGGGTTGAATTTTGAGAACCTTTTGGTTTCTGGTGTAGTCCAGCTATGCTGACCGGCCTTCTGCGGCGTGCTGTCACTCTCCCCGCCAAACTGAATTCCTAGCGACTGTCTAATCCGTGAATGCTGTCTTCCTGCCTTCCTCCCTATGCTTGTAGTCATTAAAGTCCTTTCTTCCGTGCACAACTCCTTTCTTAAGTCCTTTTAACAATGATCTCATACAATATTTGTCCTTTTGCCCAGCTATTTTCTTTATACTTCAGGGCCCAGTAGGCGTGTCCTTGTGAGTCACATTCTTCATACTCAAGGACAGGGAAGAAGGGCTCCAATTTTCTCTGTAAACTAACCACTTGGTCTTCTTACCTCTGACTACATTTCATCAATCTTTAGTCCTGAGGCGGTTGTAGCAGTGGGGTGAAAGGTCAAGGCTGGAGGTGACGGCAGCAGCTGTCCAGGGTCCTGGCTGTGAGAGGAGCAGACTGTACAGAGAGCAGGACTCCTGCCTCATAACCCACTTAACCATTGCTGATTCACAGAAACCCCACAGGACAGAGTAGAGCTTCCCCTTTGGGTTTCCAAGGAGCGCCTGGTGGAGTTCATCTGCCAACCTCCTGGCTAGCAGCTGCAGCACCTAACCACTGGGCCATCGGGGTTTCCTCCAGTTTTACAGACCAGAGCCACTGGTTAATTGTTCTACTGGAAAGGAGATAGGGATGTGAAGGGCCAGCCTCACTATGCCTTGGAAAATTCCAGAGGGATAAGCAACTTATTTTATCACCCACACCTGGGGAGGGGTTGCTTAAATTACCACTGAAGTCGTTTTTCAGAGAAGCCGGTTTACAGACCATTCACAGGCATGCACAGATGAGACAGAGGTGACCACTGTGGGTCCTTCCAACGGGGGGCACCAGACAGCTGCAACCGGGACCAGGGAATCAAACCACAGGAGCAAGAAACTGGGCAGATGCGACACTCCATAGTAAGCCCTGCTACCAGTCCCATTCAAGTGACTGCAGCCGTACACTGACAAGGAACTGATAGAACATCAAGCTGGATTCAGGAGAGGACCTGGAAAAAGGGGTATCACTGCTGAGGTCAGATGGGTCTTGGCTGAAAGCAGAGAATACCAGAAAGATGTTGACCTGTGTTTCATTGACTATGCAAAGGCATTCAACTGTGTGGATCAAACAAATTACGGGTAATATTGTGGAGAATGGGAATTCCCGAACACTTAGTTATGCTCTTAAGGAATCTGTACATGGATCAAAAGGCAGTCATGTGAACAGAACGAGAAGAGACTGCGTGGTTTAAAGTCAGGAAAGGTGTGCATCAGGGTTGTGTCCTTTCAGCATACCTTTTCAATCTACATGCCAAGCAAATAATCTGAGAAGCTGGACTAGATGAAGAAGATCGAGGCATCGGGATTGGAGGAAGACTCATTAACAACCTGCCTTACACAGACACCACCATCTTACTTGCTGGAAGTGAGGATTTGAACCACTTACTGATGAAGACCAAGGACCACAGCTTTCAGTATGGATTGCACCTCAACATAGAGAAAACAAAAGTCCTCACAACTGCACTAGTAAGCAACATTCTCATAAGTGGAGAAAGGACTGAGGTTATCAAGGATTTCATTTTACTTGGGCCCACAACCAACACTCATGGAAGCAGCAGTCAAGAAATCAAAAGTCATTGCATTGGGAAATTCTGCTGTAAAGGATTTCTTTAAAGTACTGAAAAGTAAAGATGTCACTTTGAAGACTACGGTGCATCTGACTGAAGCCACGGTATTTTCAGTCACATATGCATGTGAAAGCTGGACCATGAACAAAGAAGACAGATGAAGAATTGACACCTTCCAATTGTGGTGTCGGAGAAGAATGTTCAATGTACCATGGACTGCCAAAAGAACAAACAGATTTGTTCTAGAAGAACAACCAGAGTGCTCCTTGGAAGCAAAGACTGCATCTCACACACTTTGGACATGTTGTCAGGAGGGGTCAGTCCCCGGACAAGGACATCATGCTTGGTAGAGTGCAGGGTCAGTGAAAAAAAGGAAGACCCTCGATGCGATGGATTGACACCGTGGCCACAACAACGAGTTTAAGCATAAAAACGATATGGACATGGGGCAGGACCAGGCAGTGTTTTCTTCTGTTGTGAATGGGGTCATTATGAGTCCAGCCTGCTCCACGGCACCCAACAACCACCACAACCAGTCCCGGGAGTCCTGGTGGTAGGAACCGTCGGAGAGCCTGAGTATGTGCACACCAAGGGGACAAGCAGCCACCCGCCAGCAAAGGAACACTTCAGATCAGTTCCCAGTGGCTGATCTGTTGTCCCCAGCTATACCCAGGGTTCAGACCGGCTCTGAGAACCCAACCACAAACTCGCTCAGCGGCTCAGTCAGCTGGAGTGCTCTAGGCTCTGCGGCCGCCCCAATTCCCGATGCTGTCAGTTGACAATCAAGGTTTCTCTCGCGGGCAGGCCACGTCTGCCGGAGTAAATCTATCTTGCAGGTCTCACAAGGACACTCAGGGTCAAAGACTCCCGGTGACAGCATCTCCGAACAAGGGTCTGACGGTGGGCTTCGGTCCCGAAAACCCTCGAGAGGACCGGGCTGCTGCGCGGCTGACGGCGCCCTCTCCGGGCTCACCGCACCCGGGATCGGTCCCATTTTGATGGATGCTGCCCTGCTCTTTTACCTCGGCGGTTTAAACCGTGTCCCGGTCACATCCCTGAGCCGGCAGCCACCCCAACTGACGGGAACTGTTTGCTCTTACGCAATTAGATTGCACGGACACGTATTCATTCCGGAGAGAAAATAACAGCTGGGTGTAAACGATGAGCTAGCTCATTGCTAATTTATTCAGCTGGGAGTTACAGAAAGGGGAAAAAAAGGTAACGTGTGTAAATCATCAGTTTGCGTCACTTCCTGACTTTAAACTGTCCAATTTCTGCCCACACTAGAATAAAAATCGGACAACACCGGGGGGAAAAAAATCCTTTTAAAATTACAATTATACTGATGTGTCGTTAGTCACGAAATTTAATCTACTTTAAAGTTGCACAAAACGCAAAGGTGACGGGATTCGAGTCGCCTCGCTTTTAAGGCGCTACCTGCCCCAGGACGACACGCGGGAGCGCCGACCCTCGCCCCACGCCCAGCTCGCGGCGAGCTCCTCCGCGCAGCCCCACGTGGTCCACGGCTTCCTTTCTCGCGACACTTCTCCCCACCATCGCGAGAACTGCCCCCACCCCCGCCCCGCGTCGGCTCAGCCCCACCCATTTCCTGCCCGGCCATCCCCTGACGTCAGAGGCGCGCCGCGGCGCGTGAACGGCGGCCCTCGAGGCGGAAGTGCCCTCGGCGGAAGTGGTCGCCGCGAGGCCCGTGGGTGGGATGGCAGCGGGCGGGCTGTGGGCGAGGCTGCTGCGCGCACCCTCAAGAGCCGGGGCGCCGAGGCCGCTGGAGGGCGCGCCCCCCTCCCGGGGCGTGCACGCGGAGAGCGGCCCCCGAAGGCTCTCCATCGAAGGCAACATCGGTAAGGGCCGGAGAGGGGCTGCCGCGCCTTGGCCTCCGCGGTGCGGGTGCCGGAGAGACCCGGAAAGCTGGGCTCCGGGTCCCCTCGTCCGGTGTGGTGGCCCGGCTGTTCCGAGCTGCCAGGACCTGTTCCCGCGCAATCGCAGAGTCAGCTCTGACGTCTTCGGTGCTCAGAACGTCAGGCCTCGGTACCCGCCCACAGGGACACGTTCGTTGGGACGTAAACGCCGCGCAGTCGGCAGGTGGGACGGGAGCTCCCCAGCTTGGTCTGGTAGTCTCCGTCAGCGAGATTGGCAAGTGTTAGGTATTGAAGACGTTCTAGCAGCAAACTGAGACTTTCTCGTGTTATTCATTCAACAGTAACCCGTAAGCGGCTCTTATGTGCCGCGCACTGTTCCAGACCCCAGAGTCACAGCCGTGAACGAAGCAAATGCAATGCTCTCTTGGAACCAGTATTCCAGTGCGGAGAGGTAGTCAGCAACACACATAAAGCAGAGATTGTGTAGGCGTTTTAGCCCGCTGTGGGCTTTTACTGTGATGGAGGTGGGAAGCCCTTGGAAGGGCTGAGAGTCAAGGGAGGACTCCGGCAGGTGCGTTGGAAGAAGGTGTCCGGAGGCTATTGCAATAACCCCCGTGAGTTCTAGTGCGTTTATCCAGAGCGGTGATAGTGCACATAACAAGAGTACTCCGTACATTTTAAGGTAGGGCCAGCAGGATTTGGTGACAGATTGGATGTGGGGTGTAAGAGGAAGAAGGGGATCAATCACGACTCCAAATATTTTGGCTTCAGCAGTTTGAAAATCAGAGTACCAATTTCTTTAGATGAGGATACTGGAAAGTGGGAAGATTGTCAAGATTTTGGTTTTAATATATTTTAGATTTTTTTGTGTGTGTTCAGACATCCAACCCCCCAAAAACCCAAACCTGCTGTTGCCGAGTTGATTCTGACTCATAACGACCCTATAGACAGTAGAACTGCCTCCAGGCATATCCAAGGAGGGCCTGGCGGATTTCAACTGCTAACTTTTTGGTTAGCGGTTGTAGAGCTTAACCACTACACCGCCAGGGTCCAGAAGATGTTAACTAGGTAGTTGGGTCTCAGTCTGGTATTCAAGAGTCTCCCTAAACAGGAGTTGCAGAAGTAGATGGAGCTGAGAGCCGTGGAGAGCACTCAGCCTCGGGGCATGTGGGTGTTAAGAGACTGGGGAGGACCCAAAGAGAAAGACACCCAGGAAGCCTTAGTGAAGAAGGTGCTCAGGTGGAGGGAAGGACCAGCTCAGTGGAGTGATTTATGAGTAGGAGTCCTGGAGATCTTTGCAAACTTGAACAGTTTTTAGGAGTTCATGAAAGCCCTATTCGAGTGGATTCCTGGAGAATGGTGAAGTGAGGAATTGGAGACAAATAGGTGAAAACAACTATTTGGAAGAATTTCTACAGAAAGAGGAGACGCAGGGTGGTAGCTGAGACGGGAAGAGCAGTTGAGAGCTTCTTTGTGAGGGACAGTAGAACATGTTTGTAAATTGATGGAAATGGTCTAGTGGAGCAGTGGCAGACTGCACAGCACCCACCTGGGTGGGTGTCAGGGGAGTTTGTGGAAGGCCTTTTGGGTGTGTCGGTTTTCTTAGTGAAGTGGACATCAGAGCCATCAGCTAAAAGTGAGTTTGAGAAGAGAGGCTGATGCGGTTAGGTGCCACCGAGGTGATTTTGGCTTGGGCAGCCCCACGTGGTCGGGTTTTCTTGGCTGTAATCAGGAAACCCTGATGGTGCAGTGGCTAAGGGCTTGGCTGCTAACCAGTCTGCTGGTGTTCAGACCCACCAGGCACTCCTTGGGAGCGTAGGGCAGTTCTCTCCCGTCTGTAGGGTCACTGTGAGTCAATCAACTCCACAGAAGTGGGTTTATCTTTACAGACGCAGATCACAGGGTCTTTCTCCTCTGAGCCCTGGGTGAGTTTGAAGTTGCAACATTTTGTTAGCGTCTGGACACTCACGTGTCACCCCATGGGGTTTTACCAAGGGAGCACTGAAACCGGCTGTGAGGTGAGGGTCAGGCTCCCTCTCCCCATGTGACAGTGGCTCCCTAACCTGTCCCTAAATGGAGCATAATTTCCATGCTGTTTCTGTGCCACCTCATTCAGTGGAGGCTTATTGAGTGCGGTGTCTCTGTGGGCTGGGCGCATCAGGGGGACCCAGCGGCTGTCCTTTGAGGAGTTCACCAGCAGGTGGGAGAAGCCGACCTCCAACCATGAGTGCCAGGACAGGCAGGGGATCGCCGCATTCCCAGAGTGGAGCTTCCTGAGCGGAGGAGAGGGAACGGAGCGTGCCACACACAGGAAACAGTGACATCTGCCAAGACGGGGGGCTGGAGAGCAGTCTGAACAGAAGGGAGGTAGCTGGACGTGCCTGGCACTGAAGGCTGGGAGGGGGTCCAAATGAGAGAGCGGCGGGGAAGCGGCCAGGTGGTGGCGAGCTTTGCACGCCGTGCTGGTGTGTGGGGTCTGTCCTGTGGGCAGGGGGAGCCACTGCAGACTGGTAGCTGGTTTGGCACGGTCAGGTTCATTTGTAAAGGAAAGTGGCTTAGGTGAGTGAGTTGAAAGAACAGTCCACAGAGTAAGCACTGTCCTTGTTTGCGCCTCTTTGCTGCGGGACCTGCGGTGCCTTGAGCCCCGCTGTTGAAGGAGGAAGTGCGTTGGGGCGGAGCTCGGAGCAGGAGGACTAGTTGGTGGCTGGTTAGCAGTCGGAGAGGAGAGACAGGCCCAGAGACAGTGGACAGGGAGGGGTGGTGGTTTGGTAGAGGGTTTGGAAATAAGATTGACAGGGTTGGGGGGCCACTTGGAGGTGAGAGACAAGGAAGAGGAGAAGGTGACACTGAGGTTTCTCCTTTGGAAATAGAGACCAAAGCTCCCTTGGGAAGCTCAGAGGAACATGTCTATTCTGAGCGAGACTGGACTATGTGCTTGGGGTCGTGGGTCGGGAACGGGAGCTGAGATTCATGTGTGGACCTTCCTGGCCTAGGAGGAGATGTGCCCGGGGTCGTGGGTCGGGAGCGGGGGCTGAGGTTCACGTGTGGACCTTCCTGGCCTAGGAGGAGAGCGACAGAAGCCTTGGACGTGAGGACCGTGACTAATGAGAAGTGCACCGGGGACCTCAATCTGGTGCTTTCCAGTTTCCTCTCCCACTGCCCATCATCGCCCCCCACACCTGATGGCTCCTCAGTGAGTCACTGCCTCCTCTGTGTTCTCTTCAGGCTTGGTGCCCACAGCTCTGGCAGCTCCTGAGTTGGGCTGAGATGCCCACACGCTCAGCGGCTTCCCTGGCTGGCGCTGCTTGGGGTCCTGTGATGCTGCCCGCGCCCACCCGCTCGTGACCCACTGTGCTTGGTCAGGCAGTGTGTGCCAGGTGGGTTTGGGGGGCCCTCCTCGGGTCCCGCTGTCTTCAGTCCTGCTAGTCTGCACCAGGGACCTGGCCCTGCAGGTGGCACCAAAGGAAACCGTCTGGGGAGTGTCAGCGTGTCTAGTGTGAGCTGCAGAGTCCTGTGAAGCGTATGATTGGCAGTCATGCTGGATTCCCAGAACCCTGAAAATCTGAGACTTGAAATACCTTGCCTGTCTTTTCAGAGTATTCACCATTGGAGTGTGTCATGTCTTCCAAAGCCAGTTACTTTATGATGACAGCCCTAAACTGAAGAAAGGCTTGCTGAGGGAAACAGTCTCGTCAGAGTCATCCCAGACCATTCTCACTTTTGGTTTTCGAGGCCCCAGCCAGAGAAAAGGAGACTGTTTTCTAGTTGACAGTCTGAAGTCTTTAACACCAAACCAGACGCTTAGCTGCCAGGCGCATCTCGTAGCAGCCCTCAGGCAAGGGCGGGACTGCCCGTAGAGTTTCTGAGGAGCCGCTGGTGGACGCAGAGTGCCGTGCTTTCTGTGAGCAGCCGTGGCCCTAACCACTACACCCCCGGGGCCGCCCACGGGGAAGGCTTCTCGGCTGGCCCATCTCTGCTGGCTGTCAGGCCGAGGGGTAATGTCACTCAGGTTTGTCTTGTGTCTCTGTGGAGCCTGAATGATTGGCCACAGAAGCCAGTAGGAGAAGAGACCCTGTCTGTTCTAAGCATACATGTGAGAGTCTGCTTCTGGGATTCACCCCGTTCCACCCATCCCCTCCACTCTGTTTTTTTTTGTGGGGGATAGGAATGTTATCTATTTATGTACTTAATTGTGCTTTAGATGGAATTTTACAGTACAGATTAATTTCTCTTTCAAGAACATCCATACAGGTGGTTTGTGACCTCGGTTGCAATCCCTGCAGTGTGTCAGCACTCTCCCCTTCCCCTTTATCCCTGGGTTCCCTCTGTCCTTTCTCTTGGACAGGGGTTGCCCATTTGGTTTCATAGCCTTGATTAAATTAATAAGCGTGGGAGTCTGTGTGTGTGGTCTTTTGTTAATGTGAATTTTGTTGTCCATTTTCCTTCAGTTCTGTCCGAAACCATCTGTTGTGATCTCTGTCATGGTGGTCAGTGGTTTTAGCCAGGCACTGTCTGGGCTCCGATTGGTGGAGGTTGTGGTTTACAGCGTCAGTTAGACCTTAGGTCTGATATTTTCCGTGTGTCTTTGGTTTTCTTCATTCTGCTTTATACCAGATGGGTTGGCACAGTAGATGCTGGCGGCCACTCAGGTTTTAAGATGCTCAGACACTACCCACCAAAGTCTGATGTAGAGCATTGCCCTTATGAACTGTGGTTATGCCCATTGACCTGGGTGTTCCCTGAGACTGTGGTCCCCAGCCCTCAGCCCTGTAATTCAGTCCCTCGTGGAATTTGTATGTGTCTAGGAAGCTTCTCTGGGATCTACAGTCAACACCGTTGAGAGCAGCAGTCAAGAAACAAAAGACACGTCGAGTTGGGAAAACTTGCTGCAGAGGACCTCTTCAGAGTATTCGAAAGTAAGGGTGTCACCTTGAAGACTAAAGTGCGCCTGACCCAAGCCGTGGTGTTCTCAGTTCCATGATATGCATGTGAAAGCTGCAGTGTGAACAAAGAAGACAGAAGAAGAATTGATGCCTTTGAATTGCGGCACTGGAGAAGAGTGCTGAATGTACCATGGACTTCGAGGAGAACAAACAGATCTGTTCTGGAAGCGGTACAACCCAGAGTGCTCCTTGGAAGCAAAAATGGCAGGACTGCGTCTTACATACTTCGGACGTGTTGTCAGGAGAGATCAGTCCCTGGAAAAGGGCATCATGCTTGGTAGAGTGGAGGGTCAGTGAAAAAGAGGAAGACCCTCGACGAGACGGATTGACACAGTGGGCGCAACAGTGGGCTTTAGCATAAAAACCGTTGTGGACATGGTAAACTGGGCAGTGTTTCGTTCTGTCATTCATTGGGTTGCTGTGAGTCGGAACCCACTCGACAGCAGCTAGCAACAACTGCAGAAAGTCTCTAACTCTCCCTTCTCCAGTTGTGCTGACTTCCCTTACGCTGTGTGCTGTCTGCCTCTTCACCAGAGTTAATTCCTGTCTGCCTGCTCTCTAGTTCGGAGTCACAGCCCCCCTACAGGACAGAGAACTGCCCCACAGGGTTTCCGAGGAGCAGCTGGTGGAGACGAGCTGCCGACCTTTGGTTAGCAGCTGAATGCTTAACCACCGAGCCAGCAGGGCGGTGATGAGTCGGAGTCAGCTCAGAGGAAATCTATAGTCAGCAGTTTCCCCTCCCCAGCCTTCCTGGCTCCTGTAACCAGCAGAGGTGGCTTTTTTCTTGTGTAAACCTGTTTTGGGTTTTTATATTCACCTACATTTTTCGTACCTGCCTACTCGGTGCAAGGGGACTGTGTCTCAGTCTGTGGTTTCAGAAAGCCGTCTCCCAGTCCAGCTGGAGAGGTGATTTGTGGACAAACACGGAAGTATAATGTTGTAAGCACAGGTAGAGATGCGTGTAAACCCCAGGAGGCAGTAAATAGCATTGCGCAGGGAGCTCCGGGGCCACAGCGGCTAAGAGCTCGTCTGCTGTCCTCAGGGTGGAGGCGTCAAATCCCCAGCCCCTCCTGGAAACCCTGGGGGTCGGTTCTGCTCTGTCCTGTAGGGAAGGCTGACGGGAGGGGGGCTTGGCTTTCGGGAATGGCCTACCGGGCGTGGCGTAGGGCTGACGGGGGTCCAGGCGGCTGCACGGCAGATACAGCGGGGGCAGGATGGTGCAGTGGGGACGAGGTGGCTGAGGTCACAGAGGTCCTGGGTGCTGAATGCGGGAGCCTGAGTCTGACCCTGTGGAGGACTTTCTTGTTGTAAACGCGGTGTCTTAGGCTGGGTGCTCTAGAGAAGCAGAAGCAGTAAAGCACAGAAAGAGAGAGAGGTTGAGATCAAGGGGATGGCTCACATGGGTGTCGAGACTGGAAGGTCCTGGGTCTGTGGGGCCAGGGTGGGGCTTCTCCACGTGGCCCTGGGGCTGGTGAGCCCAGGACTGGCAGGGCAGCGAGGCCTCTTGCTCACAGGCTGGGAAAAATCAGTGGATTCCAAGACTGGGATCATGAAACAGACAAGTCACCTGCTAGCTCGAGTCCCAGGAGCAGGGGTCGGACAGACAAGAGCCCCTGGCTGGGCACACACCCTCAGGAGCCTGGGCGCCTGCGAGCCCCTCGCACCCACAGGATGCCGTGTCTGCAGTGGGCTGCTGGGAGCAGGTCCTGTCCTGGAGGGGATCCTGTGTCGAATCTCACCTTGGAAGTGATCACACTGTGACTGCCGACCCCCTGGGACTCTGGCCCAGCCCAGCTGTCCCACGGCCTTCACATCACATAGTCTCCCAGGAAATGGAAGCGTGGACTGGTGGCAGAAGTCACTCTCTGACACCTGTGGACTGGTCCTTCAGTTGGCACGGAGCGCTGTCAGAGTCAGAACCTGTTGGGGTGATCCTGCGTGCAGTCTCGGGACATGGGACGTGGGTTTCTGCGGGCAGGGTCTGGGTCCGGCTCACCGCATTGGTGGCGGTGCCGGACACTTAGTGACACTTAGTGACCCCGTCAGGTCCCCTCAGTGAAGAAATACCACGTCGGCTGCAGCTCCCGAAATCAAGGCTTCACATTTTCTGTAAAGGAAAAAAAAGATACTAGCTTGTGTTTACTGCGTGTTTGATTTTTCCTAAACGATTTTTTCCCATGTTCCAGCGGGGAAAATGCCTGAGGGGTTAGTATATGTGAGAGGCTCCCAGGAAGTGTGGCTGCGTTACATTTGAGCTGCTATCTTGCGTGTCGTATCGGATGCTGCCCACCTCCTGGGGCTGAGCCCGCGTAGCTGTGGCAGGCATGTCCTGTGTCAGACAGTTGTGGAGAAAACGACAACACAGAAGGTGAGCGTCAGTGCCTGAGCCCTGTGTCCAGCTGTGGAGAGACGGTCCTGTCACTGATACCGACAAACATGTTGTTGAAAGTGACGCACTCCAAACATGGCACGTGTAACAAGTGACAGGTGTGTAACCAAGGCCTCAAGGGAAGGTTTGTCAGTACAAAGTCTGATTACTTCGCAATTTTATGGCATTAAGAGCGTATTGCAAGTGACAGCTAAGCTGAGATCTAACTCAGTTCTGATAATCTGAGACATGATCTGTAAAGGGGGAGGCCTCGGTCAGTTTGCTCAGTGACACCTGAAGGGGAGAGGCTTTGGGTGGGCACAACGTCAGGTTTCTCGGAAGAGGCCTTGTGGCAGTGGGGAGCCAATCATGGTGGAGCCCCTGTGAATACTTTTAAAAGTTTGTCATTGAAAAAACAGCCAAAACTCAGGAAGGAGAAAACTTAGATACCGTAAACCAAACCAAGCCCATTGCCACTGAGTCGGTTCGGCATCTCAGCAGCCCTCAGGAGCACGTGGAGCTGCCCCGTGGCGTTTCCGGGGCCCCTCGGGACCCCAGCTGCTCTCCGTCTGGCCAGCAGCTGGGGCACCTCACCGCTGCACCACCAGGTTTCCAGTGGGGCCTCACCATACTGAAAAGTTACGCTGTGTCTGCTTTTAATAAGAAGCGTGTAACTTAGAATTACGATTTTAATAACCGCTCCACATCTGTGGAGAGCGCCCAGCCCAGCAGAGCTGCGGTGGCCTGTAGTGAAGGCACACTGCCCTGGGGTGACGGGCCCGGACCCTCCGGGCCTGCGGCAGCGTGGACTACACCACCCTGGGACACCCCGTGCACAGGGTCTGTGCCAACAGGGGCCCCTGGTCACTAGGGTGGCCCTCCAGAAGCCGTGGGGTGGGTGGGGGCAGGGGGACGAGGTGGGGTGCTGACCTGGGTGTCAGGCAGCTGCGTGCCGGGAGCGGGAGCTGCGTGTTTCCCATCGCATCTGGTCTCGTGGGCTAAGGTGGCCTGATGGGTCCCCAGAGCCCTGCCAGCCCTGGGGAACTAGTGTGTCTGATCTCAGGGTGACGTCGGCACCCTCCAGCACTCAGAGCTCCTCCTTACCATCTGCAGGTTTCTGAATAATTTAACAAAAAGTAAGTAGTTGTACCAGTTGTTCAGTCCACCTATCCAGGCCACTGCCTTCATCCTCCGTGGGCAGGGTGCTTGGTGGCCTTGTTTGGTTCCTGCAGCCGGCTGACCCCTGAGCTGTGTGGGTCCAAGGTCACTCAGAGCAGACCCGGTCGGAAAACAGACAAACTGGGCCGGCTTGTGGCCCCTTACTGCTCTGCTCGGTGCTGCTCCGTACTAACAAGCCGAGGGGCTGACTGAGCTGCGCGGCGGGGGGATGTGGCTCCCTCGGGACTTTTGTTGGGTGTCCTAGGAGGCACTGTCGGAGTCCCCTCCCAACACTTTCCGAGGGCGCACTCCCAGGGAATAATCCAACAATAATTTCTATGCTGAACGCACAGCAGCCAATTGGTAAGTATTCCTTGGTTGACTCACCTGACCTTTGCGTGGGCCTTTAGTGTGACCAGCCAAGCCCTGACCTTCCCAAGGAGGTGGGACCTCAGGTTGGGGGGTTCAGACAGCCTGAGGACAGGGGAAGGCCAGCAGGCGCTTGTGTGCTGACACGCAGAGGCCAGGCAGATGTGAGAGGCACACGGGGGTCCGGCGGAGGTGCGGACTGTGACTGCCCGGCGCCCGGCTTCGCAGTGTTCAGAGGAGTGGGTGTATGATGAGCGTCAGCCTCGCAGGTGTGGGCTGCGTGTGGAGGCCCCTCGGCCCTCCAGCAGGGACCCAGAGTGAGTGACAGGCGGGCTGGGAGAGGCCCTTCCTTTTGGTGCCCTCTGGGTTCTTCCTGAGGTTGGAGCTCTGGTGAGAAGGACCAGCTCTCGGGGGGCTTGCTGCCCGAGTGTGTAAACAGATGGGACCGTTCCCAGCATGCTCATCAGATGCGTCTGTCGTGTTTACAGATGGGTGCTCAGAGGGTGCCGAAATTCATGGGTTCCTGTGTCTTGTTCATTCAGCCTAGTTGTTGCTGGGGTTTGGTCCCTGCTCTGGGGAACCCTCTTCTCCCTGGGGGGCGACTGTCCCAGCTGCCACAGTTGCGCCTCCCCCTGAACGCCAGGCCAAGCTCAAAGCGGGGTCAGCTGAGGTGGCTTGGAGGTGTTGGGGTCTGAGATGGCTGCCTGCAGGGGTGTCAGGGTGTGGGACAGCTTCCAGCAGGGTGCGTCTGAGGAGGTCCTAAAGTCTGAGTGGGCGTTGACCGGGTGACGCTCCAGGACATGGGAGAGCTTACGCCCAGTCGCCTTTGAGCGGGGGACGCGGTGGGACGGGAGCTGCGGGGAGTTTGGTCCGTCAGGGTCTCAGGACAGCCACAGGGGACCAGGGAGGTGGGTGTGGGGGCTAGACCTCGAGGTATCGAGTACCACACTCAAGGGTCTGTGTTCTGTCGCGAAGGCCACCGGGCACTGTCCAAGGGTTTCAGCAGTCATGTTTTGTGTTCAGGGTGACGGCACGTGGGTGACGGATGGGAGAGGCCAGGGCCCATGTTGCAGGGGCAGGGGAGGATGAGGGCCTGGCCTCGAGCTTGCCGAGAGATGGGGGAGTTGAGGAGTAAGAAAGGACGCAGTGACCCTGTAGGTCGGGCAGCTGAGGAAAGGTCCTGCCGTGAATAGTGTGTAACGCCGCCACGTACGGAGGTGTGGGACGCAGGAGGACACTTGGTCTGATGAGGAAAGTGACACCCTCTTACAGGGAAGCTGTTGACTGGGAGGTGGCTGTGTGATGGCCACATGGCAAGCCCTTGGGGGCCCCTTGGCACGGAGAGGTGTGGCCCAGACATTGGCTAAGTGGGGAAGGGTGCCCTGGCTGTCCTCACACCGTCCGGGGGGTTCCATCCGCGTTGGCATCACCTGGGCCTGCTCCCTGGTCCGGGCTTCGTCTTCTAACTGGTGTGCCCACGTCACCTCTGTCCACTCTACACAGGTGGCAGAGGCATCTTTCTGAGCTGAGATGGAGCTGTGTCATCTCCTGCTTCACTTCAGACTTGTCACCTGCTTCCATCAGCCTGGGGTAGAATTCAGACTTCCCACCCTGCTGCAAAGCCATGCCCCCTGCTGCCCCCCTGCCCTTGGCCCTGCCTGGCACACCCCTCTGCCCTCAGCCCTGCGGTCACAGACGCACTGCTGCAGTGGCCTCAGGCTTCTCTCCTGGCCTGTCGTGTGCCACATTCTCTCCTCCAGAGCTCAGTGCCTGTTGCTGCCCGCCCTGCCTGGGGCCTGGCTGACGCCTCATTTTCCAGGCCTGCCTTCAGTTGTCATGTTTTCCGGGGGGCCTCCTCGGACCGGAGCTCTGCTAGGGTCAGCCTGTCTTTTCCTTCCCTTAGCACGTAACACACTTGGTTAGTCCTCGTCTGTTTGCATAGCATCTGCCTGCCCGTGCCAGCCCTGTGAGGGCCCCGCCGGCCTTGTGCCGTGTTTGCCATCGTACACCAGTGCCTGACACGGCCTCGAGGACATCACAAGGCCTCGGAGTACTTGTGACTTGCTGGACTAAACACAGGCCTGATATTTGTTTTTATCTTGAAAAACTTGGAGTTGTTAGGGGGTCACCGAATAAATAGGGCTGTGACTCCAGCGTTACCATTCACAGTGTCGATTTCATCAACTGTGGACAGTTGTGTCACGTCTGTAACTGTTAGGCCGTGCTGCCTGCTCCTAGAGGGCTGGGCTGTTTGACTTGCAAGCTGAACCTGATGGTGTTCTCCTCCTTGTGGCCTGAGGCCTTGAGAGTGGAGGAGGCGCCCTTGTCCCCTTGGTCCAGGCCTCGGTGGCTGGTGGAGCAGCAGCCTGTGAGGCCCCGGCTTAGGAAGCTGCCACTCGGGGCTGTTTGCTTTGCAGCTGTGGGCAAGTCCACCTTCGTGAGGTTACTCGCCGGAACCCACCCGGACTGGCGCTTCACCACGGAGCCTGTAGCAACGTGGCGGGATGTCCGGGCGGCTGACACCCAGGAAGTAAGTTTGCGGCTGGGGTGGGCCCTGGGCAGGTAGGGGGAGCAAGCTAACTGACGGGTGTCATTTACCCTGGGGAGGTGGGTCGCCCAGCTTGGGTCTTGTTTTAAAACCTCCGCATTGCAGAAAGTAGTGCACATACCCCGGAGCGGGTAGGGCTTGTTTGGGCTTGTTCAGCTCTGATTGTTCTGGCGGTTTTATGTCTGTGTCACTAAGTAACTGCTGGTGCTGTGTGTGATTTCCCAAAGGGTGTCCAGCCATCCTTTGAGAATACCCTTCTGTTACTGAAGGTGACCGTCAGGATTAATTGCTAGTTAGCGTGCTTTTAACTGATTAGGACGGACCTTAAAGGGGACCTATCACACCTACGGTCAGTGCAAAAGGGTGGCGCAGTTCCTCTGCCAGACGCCCTGCTGGCCCTGCCCCCGTCACCCGGACCACAGGCCCGTGTCACGACTGCCACTGTGGGAAAGGCCGCGGGGCCGGGGTCAGCACCAAGCCCTGCCCGTGTCACGTCTGCCACCGTGGGAAAGGCTGCGGGGCTGGGGTCAGCACCAGGCCCTGCGCGTGTCACGTCTGCCACTGTGGGAAAGGCCGCGGGGCTAGGGTCAGCACCAGGCCCTGCCCGTGTCACGTCTGCCACCGTGGGAAAGGCTGCGGGGCTGGGGTCAGCACCAGGCCCTGCCAGTGTCACTGAGACCGCAGACCCGTGTCACGTCTGCCACTGTGGGAAAGGCCGCGGGGCTAGGGTCAGCACCAGGCCCTGCTCATGTCACTCAGACCATAGGAAAGGCTGCTGGCTGGGGTCAGCACGAGGCCCAGCAACACGTGAGGTAACAGCCTGGTGTGAATGTGAGCCCTGGAGGTAGCTGAGGGGGTGGGAGCCCTGGCCTCTTGACTCCGCAGGCCCCTCCTGCCACCCACCTGGAGCAGGCACTGAGCGGCTGAGTCTGCTTCCTAGCAGCCCTGGTGATAAGAATGTCCTTCCTCGGCTTGAATCATGTTGTGTCCCTGTAGCTCTGACTCACCATGCACGTTCTGCCACTTCAGCCTGGTAGCTTTTCCACGTGCTGGTGCTTTCTGTGGCTGAGGCGGTGACCGGTCTCCCCCTCAGGTCTTCTTTCCTCCACAACAGACAGCCCCACCCCTTCACTGCCCCTCTCTGGGAAGGAACTTGGTCTGGATGACAGCTGCCACTTGTTGTCCCCCCAGAGCTCGGTATGCAGCCGGCGTGCTGATCTGGTCTCAGTGGTAGGGATCGTGGGACTTGTCCTGTTGTCCCAGCCCAGAACGATGGGGCATCTGATGGCAGGTCCATCATGCATGTTTGCGGGATTTTTCAGCTTGTCTCTGAGTGTGCATGTGTGTGCCTGTGTATGTGTGAAACTTGCCCCTGGAAAAACAGACCTGGTCCTTTTCTCTCAGCATACTGCACGTCACCTGTCACAGCCATTTAAAAATAGGCCTACAAGTTGATTGACAGCCTGTCCCTTCCAGAGGGGAGAACTGACCTCTTCTCTCATTGAGCATAGGCTGGTGAGTTGTTTATAGTGAATAAAACGTAGTGGGAGCAGCAGTGTGTCTTACGGGGCAGGTCCTAAAAGGCCTTGTAGCGTCTCTCTGGCTCTCCCTGCTGTCTGACCCCTTAGGGAGAAGCCAGCCACCGTGTCATGACCACCAACACGTAACCCTGTGAAGAGGCCCACCCAGCAAGGGCCCCGAGCCCTCTGCTGGCAGCCAGCATGGAGTCTCCTGGAGGCTGACGCTGCAGCCCCCTCTGGCTGCTGACCGGGACCCCCGCCGGGCTGCGTCCCACACCCTCTGCAGGAGAGAGGAGACCGGATTGGGGCACAGTTGGTTAGAGAAAACTTGTTGCTCTCTGGGTGACTGGCTCACAGCCACCTGAGGATGGGTCAGAATAGAACTGCCCCACAGAGCTTCCGGGACACCTGGGGATTTGAACCACTGGCTTCCAGGGAGCACCAGGGTCTCCAGCTTGTTAGGTAGGAACTGGTAAACTGGTACTTCTACAGTCCGTCATCCAGAAGGGAGAGGCAGCATTTGTGTCCTTTAGGCATTTTCCTACAGAGAGCACGAAAACTTGGATACACACACATACACATGAGCGCACATGTTTTAGACAGCAGCTGGCTGCTCGGCTGCTGGTCTGCAGTGTGGACCCACCAGCTGCTCCACGGGAGAAAGACACTGCCGTCGGCATCCTGAAATTGGCACCCTCGAAGACCCTCGGGGCGGCTCTGCTCTGTCTTGGAGGGTTGCCGTCAGTCGCCCAGCAGCGGTTTATGTTTTTTGTGTTAATATATAATTGACTGTAAAACATGGAGTTGATTTATTGGCAGCTGTAGAGATAGTTCAAGTGTTGAGTTAAGTTTAATAATCATTAAATGTAAGCTAGGTTCCAGTTTCAGATATATGGGAAAGGAAAAAAAAAAGGTTTATAATTCTTACCCTGCAAGCATCCGTGGTGGGGATGTGTTTCTCTCGCGAGTTCTGGGAGAAGTGGGCTCACGTTGTGCCTTCCCTTGGTGTTCAGTTTCTCCATGTGGTTTCAGTTGCCTTTACTGCATTGCAGTCTGACAATTACGCTTGCAAACTGAATTGTTCTGAGTGTTCGTAGCTCATCGCTGAGTATCACTACAGTCACCTTCCACGTCCCCCCCCAGGGAAGCTGTGCACTGACACCAGTGCCTAGAGCACCCTTCAGAGTAGTTTTGGAGCCCTTTCTGGGAAGGCCATTGTGCACGGTGGCATGGTGGCAAGTTCACAAACTTAATTGTCTAGTTGTCTGTGAGGGAGATTTTAGCCCGGAAACAAATCACTGTGTGGGAACCCCTTCCCTGCTCACCAGATCTGGCCCCAGTAACTTTTTTCTTTACCTGAACTGTTGAAAGGAGACATTGGGACAACATTCAGGACAGCAGTTCAGGTGGTCAGTCTGGAAAGAGGGCTCCAAGACTGCTCCGAAGGGTGGACTGGGCACTGGCGTCAGTGCCCAGCTTCCCAAGGGGAGGACTTGGAAGGTGACCACAGTGACATTCGGCAGTGAGGGATGGAGACCTTCTAGGGTGAGTTCATGAACCCCCGTGTATTGGAAACCTTGGTGGCGCGGTGGTTAAGTTCTGTGTCTGCTCACCCAAAGGTCAGCAGTTCAAATCCACCTGATGCCCCTTGGAAACCGTCTGGGGCAGTTCTACTCTGACCTATAGGGTCTTTGTAAGTTGGAACTGACTCGACAGCAGTGAGTTTTTTTGTGTATTTATGTATTTGAATGGTAAACACTGCAAACTAGAAAACCCTGTGTGGCAGTTGGGCTCAGTGGCAGGGTCGTATGAGTTGGGTTCTGGGGACAGCAGACAGCTTTTAGCAGAAAGATCGGGCGTGTGGGTGCCCGCTGGTGTTGTAGCCTCCTGGGGCAGGGAGTGCTCCTTTCCTGGGTGCAGCGTAGCCTTGTGGGATGGTGAACGCTCCTTTCCTGGGTGCTGCAGCCTCCTGGGACAGTGAACATCCTTTCCTGGGTGCATTGTAGCGCCCTGGGACAGGGAACGCTCCTTTTCTGGGTGCACCCTAACCACAAGTGCTTTGTGTTGCTGCTGGGCTGTGCCCTGTCTTGGTTGTCACTGAGTCTGCGGAGCTTGAGCTCTGGACCCCACCTGAGGGTTTTCCTCTGGGAATTTGGCACCTCGACTCTCTTTAGTGTGTGCCTGCATCCTTATCTTGGTCTCTCTGTTTATTTTCATTTCCTTTTGCTGTATTTACATATTTTCTCCCCTTTTTATCTCCTTCAGTCATCTTTATTCTGCCAGTGGTACCCTTTAAAGGATTAAAAACGAAACAGTGTGGCGTGTGTGTGTGTGCCTGTCCGTAACAACAGGAGCCCTGGTGGCGCAGACGGTTGGGGTGTGTAGCTGCGCACTGGAATGCAGAGGTTCAAGGCCCCTGAGAGGCCCCCCAGAAGAAAGGCACGGCAGTCCACTCCCAAGAAATGGGTCCCTGAGAAACCTGGGGAGCATGGTCTCGCTCCATCACGCGTGGGGTGGCGTGAGGTGCTCCACGTGCCAGCTGTTGGGGGTTCTGGTCTTGTTTCTGTTTTTTAAAGTACAGTCGAAGTGTACAATCTAAGTCAGCTTTGCATGCCCGTCTGTCTACATCTCTGTCTCCTTTCCCCACCCGGTGACAGCACACTCCTTTTGACTGTATACTTCTCACGTGCTCTTAATGCGACCTGTTCCCTCCTCTCTGCCCTCTTCTCTCCCCTCTACAAAGAAACAAGTAAGACAGCCTCCTGTAAGTGTATGGAACCAAAAAGTGCACACAGCGTGTGCTCACACTGTGTCCCTGAGTCCAGTCCATTCTTGTCTGAAGTGTTGACCTCAGCACTGCTTCCAGGTCTGGGGCAGGAGCAAGTCTAGGGACCGTGTTCCCAGGGAACCCTTCAGGCTGTTGGACCATCTGTTTTGGTCTGTTAGTAGAGTTCTTGAGCTGCACACTTCTTTTTCTCATGTTGCCTCAGGGACTCTATGTTGTGTCCCCCTATCAAGGTTGTCTTTGGTGGTGGCTGGGCACCATCTGGTTTGTCTGGTCTCATGTTGATACAGTCCCCCATTCATGTGGGTCCTTCTGTCTCATGGACTCTTTTTTCCTTGTGTCTTTCATGTTCTCAGTCGTCATTTTGTCCACATGGGTCGGGACCGTTTGTTGTACCTCAACCAGCTTGCTGGCTTTTAAGACCCCAGTGGCACCCACCAGTATGGGTTGCAGAAGACTCCTTTAGCAAAAAGCTAGTTATGCCAATTGACCTCAATATCCCCTAAAAACACGGTCCCCAGACCTCTGTCCTGATACTCTGTCCTCTGAAATTGTAGAAGAGAATTTAGAAAACCATTCAGTTTATGGTGTACTCCAGTGATGCTGACCTGCCTTCTACTGCATGCTGTCACACCTTTGCCTAACCCAATTCCTACCAGCTATCTAGCCTGTGACCAACCCTGTCCCTCTCCCCACCCTTGTAGCCATCAAAGAGTCTTTTCTTCTGTGCGTAAGTCCTCGTAGTAGAGGTCTCATACAGTACTTGTCCTTGTGCAGGTTGCACTCGGCATAATTTTTCTGGTTGATACTAGATTATGAGACGCTTCCTAAAATCATCTTTTTTCTTTATCATTGCATACTGTTCCATTGTGTATATGGACCATAGTTTGTTTATCCATTCATCGGTTGGTGAACGTCTGGGTTGACTCCATCTTTTTGCTGTTGTGGACAGTGCTGCAATAAACATTTATGTGCATGTATCTGTTTGTGTGACAGCCCTTAATTCTCTAGGATATATTCCAAGCAGTGGGATTGCTGGATCGTATGGTACTTATATTTCTAGCTTTTTAAGAAGGTGCCAAATTGCTTTCCAAAGAGATTGTACCATTTTGCAATCCCACTAGCAGTGTAGGAGAGTTCCAGTCTCTCCACAGCCTCTCCAGCATTTGTTGTTTTGTGTTTTTTGGATTATGGCCAACCTTGTCAGGGTAAGATGGTATCCATTTGTAGTTTTGATTTGGATTTCTCTGATAGCTAATGATCGTGAGCATTTCTTCATGTGTCTTTTGGCTGCCTGGGCATCTTCTTTGGTGAAGTGTCTGTCCATCTCCTTTGCCCAACACTTAACTGGGTTATTTACCTTTTTCTTGTTGCTATTTTGCAGTACCTTGTAGATTATGGAGATCAGACGACAGTCTGATCTGTAGTTGCCAAAATATTTTTCCCATTCTGTAGGTTGCTTTTTAAGTCTTTTGATAAAGCCTTTGGATGGGCAAAACTGCTTGATTCTTAGTAGTTCCCATTTATCTGTTTTTTCTTCTGCTGTTTGTGCATTGTTGGCCAGATTTTGTAGTCTGTTTAAACTGCATATTAGAACATGTAGTGTTGTCCTTGTTTTTTCTTCCATAATCTGTATTGTTTTAGTTTTGATATGTAGGTCTTTGATCCATCTTGAGATAGTTTTTGTGTAAGGTGTGAGATATGGATCTTGTTTCGGTTTTTCTGTGGATGGATATCCAATTTTACCAACACCAGTTGGTAAAGAGACTATTTTTACCCCAGTTTACAACTTGTGGGCCTTTGTCAAATATCAGCTTTTCATAGGAGGATGGTGATATTTATCATTTATTCCGTATGTGTGTTTTTGTACAGTACAAGGCTGTTTTGAGTACCATGGCAGTGTACTAGGTTCTGAGGTCAGATAGTGTGAGGCCTCCGACTCTGTTCCTCTTCTTCAGTTGTGCTTTACTTATCTGGGATTTCTTCCCTTTCCAGAGTTGGTGATTTGTTTCTCCATCTTTTTCTTAAAAAATAATACTGGAATTTGTATTGGGGTTGTACTGTATGTGTAGATTGCTTTGGGTAGAATAGACATTTTTACAATGTGGAATTTTCCTATCTGTGAGCCAGGTAGGGTTCTCTACTTCTGTGAGTCTCTCTTGGTTTCTTGCAGTGGGGTCTTGTGGTTTGCACTGCGTAGGACTCTTACTGCTCTGGTTAGATTTATTCCTAGGAATTATAAATGTTACTGATATGGTAATTTCCTCTTTGATGATCTCTCTGTTAGTACAAAGGAATCCTACTGGTTTACTTGTGTTTATCTTATAACCTGATGCTTTGCTGAACTCTTGTATTAGTTTCAGTAGTTTATTTATGTTCTCTGTATATGATCATATCATCCGCAAATAGGGAGATTTTTTACTTGTTCTTTGCTGATGCGGATGCCTTCTATTCCTTTGCCTTGTCTGACGGCTCCGTCTAGAACCTCTGACACGGTGTTGATTGATTCGAAGTGGTAACGGCAGCCGTCCTTGTCTGGTCACCGTTGTCAGGGGGAATTCTTTCTGTCTCTCTCCATTCAGGATGATGTTGGTGGTTGGCTTTTGGTGTTGATTTTTTTTTTATTCAATGTTAATGGAGCCTGGGGGTGGGGGCACAGCAGCCCTAGGACTGTATCAGTGCCTTCGCCCCAGACCCCACTCACCAGGTGCACGGAGGTTATTGGAAACCTGAGACCCAGCGTGTTTGTTCATGATGACATTCCTTCTGTAATGATGACTCTTTGGTTGGCATCGAGCTTCCTAACCACGTTAACAGCAGCGGCCGTGCGCAGGCCTTGTGCCCCTGCCCACCGTCCCTCATCACCACACTCCTCTTGTGTCTTCATGCGTGATTTTGCTTCGTTTTTCACTTGGCTGGAGTACGTGCTAGAGGATTGTTTTAAGAAAGCACGTGGGTGTTATCATTCCTGAGTGATTGCTTGTCTAAAGAGGTTCTTCTCTGCCCCTGGAATGTAGAAGGTCGTTTCTGTGGTGAAATGTCACGTGGTTCAGACCCTTTTTTCTTGATAACTGCTTTATGTTTCTCCCTCTTGACGGGGTGTTGTATTTGTCTGTTGGGACGAGCTGTTGGGGTTTTTTGTGAGGGAAGATGGAGTGGAGTGTGCTCCTCCCCACTTGGAGTCTCTCTGCCTGTCTGTCTGTCTGTCTGTCTGTCATCTCATCGTGTGGGAGCTGCTGTGTTTGTCAGTGACGTCAGTTTTCTCTGGCACTCAGTGAAGTTCTCTGACGGAGTCTCTCACGTCTGAGTTTTTCTCTCTAGTTTTTTCTTTGCGTTTAGCTTATTTTCCGCCTCGCTAGTTTTCTCAGACTGGATCTCCTGTTTTACCGTGGTGTGAAGCTATTTTCCTGTGCGGTTTTCAGGGAGCAGTGCAGGATTTGAGGGGCGAGACACCCTCCCTGTGGCTGGGCTCTTCTCCGTGTGCCTCCTTCCTTGGGGGCATTTCCCTCTCTGCCCCGGGCTGTTCCCGGTGAGGCGGGAGCGTTCCCTTGAGGAGACTGCTGTCAGAGCCGGCGGTACTTAACGGTGGTGGCACATCGTTTGGGCATCACGCCTGGAAAGTTGTTTGATATAAAACTGTGTGAATTGCTATGAGCGGGAACAGGAACGACATCACCTCTTTGGTGTCTTTCCGGAGAAAAACAGAGCAGCGCCAGCCGTTGGGCCACCGTGACTGTCGGAGTCCCCTGTGGGTCTCTTCACGGCTGTCATCGTTCTCTGCTCTCTTTTCCCCTCTCATCTGAGGGATGTTTCTCGAGCAGATGTTCTGTAGGGATCTTCTGATTCATCGACTAGGGTTACCGCGGGGGCGCAGCTCTGCACTCCACACGTGGGGTCACCAGGGGTCAGAGTTGACGCGAGAGCCAACGCCCGCCGGACAGCAGTCGCTTGGCGGGCTTTCGTTGCTCGGCCCCTCTGCGTGGTGTCCAGCCGCCACCTCGCCATCGCCAGCTGAGCGCAGAGCCCCGCGCCCGGCCAGACCCCGGCTGCCCTGCCGTGCCTGCTGGCCACCATCCTCCCCGCGTGCCTTGTTGTGGCAACTACGTTTTTGGCTTCTGAAAATACTCTTGTCGTATAGTAGTGCTTCATTTCTTATTTTTATTTTTTTCTATTATGACTGAGTGGAAATGTACATTCCCATATAAATTTACATGCCCACCTCTATGCAGCTTCCACTGCTCTCCCTGCCCGGTGACAGCACACTCTTCCTCTCTGCTCCATACATGTCTCATCCTCCCAACAGCCTCCTTTCCCCTCCTCTCCACCCACTCCCCTTCCTCCAGCCAGAAGTCAGCAGGATGATATCCCATAGATGCATAGAACCATAAAGTCACTCTGCATCGCCAAGTCCAATCCTTTCGTGTCCAAAGAGTGGACCTTCGTTATGATTTACGGGCAAGGGCAGCATCAGGGCCAGGAGCCATGCTCCCAGGGGTTCCCTGAAGCCGCTGGACCATCAGTTGTGGTCGTTCAGTGGAGATCTCAGGGTGCACCCCTTTTTATTCTTGTGTTGCCAGTGAGACTCAGTTTAGTGAGCTCCATCGTGGCTATCACTGGTGGTGGCCGGGCACCATCCGGTTCTTTCGGTCCCAAGTCGATGTAGGCACCTGCTCATGTGGGTCTGTCTCTCTGTCTTCTCGGTTGTCATTTTGGTCCTCAGTGGTCCTCCATTTTTTTTATGACCACTTGCCCTTGTCTTGGGAGCCCTGGTCACACACTGGTGCGGGCTCCGTCACTCACCGACGGCTCCGCAGTGTGGAGTCGCCTGGCGGTCCTGGGCAGCTCTCCTCTGTCCTCTGGGGTCACTGTGAGTCAGAAATCAGTGGGACAGCTGCGGGTCTGGTTTTTGGTTACCCATTCTTATTTGGTCAGTATGATTTTTTTCTTTGTTTTGTTTGATTGTCTTGGCTTGTCTCTGCCAGCAGCTGTGTCCCCCAGGAGGTGGCTTGTCCTAAGCACACAAATCATCCTTTTCTTCTGAGCTGCAGGCGGCCATTCCCACTAGTGGCCCTCCCTCTGTGTTTGAAGGGCTGTTTGCATTCGTTCAGTGGCCAAGTCGAGCTGTCTGAGAAGTCACCCAGGTTCCAGACAGGGACCTCCCTGGGGTCGCTCTAAGGTTGGGTGGAGTAGCCACTGTCCAGGCCAACCGCCAGCTGTCAGTGTCCATGCGAGCTGTGCCCTCTGCCACGGACCATGGGCTGCCCTGCACAGCTACCAGTGACAATGTCAGAGACTAACTGTAGCTCTCGGTAAGGTGCCGCTGTGGCCGGGGTGTGTCTGCAGGGAGCCAGCTGCCTCCTGTAGCTGTGCAGTGGTTTTCCGACCCACTTTGCTGTCACCTGCATTGCACCTACCAGGGTCTTTCAGAGCCCCAGGTGTGTGGCTGGGACCCTGCTTGGCAATCAGGGGCCACATTTAGCCCAGCTGGACTGCTGCTCGTTGTCTCACCCCTGGCCTCTCTTGCATCTTTGTCTGCACCTCAAAATGCTGTCCTCTCAATGCCCGTTTCCGTCTGTGGAAATCCCATGCGTCTTTTCATTCCTGGCTGACCGCCATCTTTCTCCAGAACCTTCCTGAGAGTCCAGTGCGTCGTCTTGCCCTCTGTCACATGTGCTGGCTGCCGGTGGCCTCCTCTGCCCTCGCTGTTTGTCTTGTCTCACCTTCTGTGAAGGGGCCTTGGGACGAGGAGTTAGAGACCCTGGTGTGGGCCCTCGTGTAACACTCACTGCGAGGGTTTTCCTCTTTGGAAATGGAGAACAGTGATCGTACTTAGATCTTGAAGCTGTTTTCAAGATTAAAGGAGGTAACAGCACAGTGAACACTGAAATCGGTGTTTGTGCTGTTCTCTGGGTTTCTTACAGCGCCTGGTCCACAGGGCACCCAGGATCCTTACAGTGCCCGGCCCGTGCGGCACCCATGTCCCTTACGGCGCCCAGCCCACGGGACATCCATGTCCTTTGTGGCACCTGGCCCACAGGGCGCCTTGAACCACCACAGGCCTTGGTTTAATGGCAGTTGGGTGTGTGTGAACACAAAGACTTCCACTTTGGTCCTCAGTCAGTGGCAGAGTGCAGATGGCGCTCAGGATCCCTGGGGGTCCCACAGCTGCGCCCCACGAGCACGCGGGTCGTTGACGCTTCATAACACCCGTAGAACGGAAAATCAAACCCACTGCTGTCGAGCAGGTCCCAACTGCTGGCCCTGTAGACAGAACAGAGCTGCCCCATCGGGTGTCCGAGGGTTGCCTGGCAGGTTCGAAGGCCGGCCTTGTGGTTACGGACGTTTTACCCACTGCACCACCAGGGTCTCCCTGGAACAGAAGGAGGAGGCACTTTTCTGTAATGCAGATGGCCCCCGGGTCACGAGAGTCGGACCTCATGGACAGCTCATGCCCCAGAACAGGCTGCCATAAAGCCTGTTACATGAAAGCGCTTAGTTACAGACACAGAGTAGTCTGCAGGAATGAACACGTGCTCTGCTCTGTGGCACCCTTGAAGGTGTCGTGGGGTTGGGAGGCGTCGAGGTGTTTTCTGTCCAGTGTACACACGAGCACTCAGACCAGCATCTGACTGACACTAAGCCGTGCGTGCCCCCTGTGGGACTTCCCTGCAGGTTGGACTTACGGTAGACCGCACCTGAACTCGGATTCTGACCCAGGGATTATGCATAGACACAGCACAGCCCTTCTGTGAAAGAGACTCCTGTTTGTTCATGTTGGAGGAGATAGTTCCGCCAGACTAGTGAGTGAAGAAGGAAAGACCGTGTGTGTTCCGTGCAGAGCTGTTCCTTTAATGTTTAGAAAGTGGTTTGATACGACGCGGCCAGAACAGAAACCCTGGTGGCGCAGTGTGTCAGTGCTGTGGCCGCCAGCCCGAAGGTCGGTGGTTCAGATCCACCAGGCGCTCCTGGTGGACTCTGTGGGGCCGTTCTGCTCTGTCTGTAGGGTCACTGGGAGTCGGGATCGACTCAGCAGCAGTGGGCCGGGTTCTTGAGCCACAGCACTCCAGCGAAAGTGACACAGGCCTCCTTTCCAGTCAGGTTCCCATGGAGGCTTGCGGGTTTTGTCCTGACCCGCTGGTCTTCAGTCTGTGCTTCCTCACTGCTTGTCTGCTCGTGCCGCTGTAACGAGGGAGTGGGCCGTGGGCCTGTGTCCTGGCCTCGGTTCTGTAGACAGCCATAGCCAGGGAAGTGGGCCTGTGTGTGTTTCTGTAGCTGTGTGCACAGAGACTGTGCACAGCCAGGGAAGCGTGTATGTGTGTGTTTCTGTAGCAGTGTGCACACACACACAGACTGTGCACAGCCAGGGAAGCATGTATGTGCTTGTGTAGCTCGGTGTACCTACAGAGAGACTGCACAGCCAGTGAAGCGTGTTTGTGTGTTTCTATAGCTCTGTGTGCACAGAGACTATACATAGCTAGTGAAGCATGTGTGAGTTTCTGTAGCTCTGTGTGCACGCAGAGACTGTGCACAGCCAGTAAAGAGTGTGCGTGTGTTTCTGTAGCTCTGTGTACACAGAGAGGCTGTGCACAGTCGGTGAAGCATGTGTGTGTTTCTGTAGCTCTATGTACACACAGAGAGGCTGTGCACAGCCAGTGAGGCGTGTGAGTTTTGATAGCTGTGTGTACACAGAGAGGCTATGCACAGCCAGTGAAGTGTGTGTGTGTTTCTGTAGCTCTGTGTACACAAGGGGCTGTGCACAGTCACTGAAGCGTGTGTGTTTCTGTAGCACTGTGTACACACAGAGAGGCTGTGCACAGCCAGTGAAGCGTGTGTGTTTCTGTAGCTCTGTGTGTTTCTGTAGCTCTGTGTACACGCAGGCTGTGCACAGCCAGTGAAGCGTATGTGTATGTGTTTCAGTAGCTCTGTGTACACGCAGGCCGTGCACAGCTCTCCCTCTGCTCTGCAGCCAGCTTCCTCAGTCCTGTTCTTGTCTAACAAGAAACCTTGAGGATGCAGCAGCCACTGATCTGGGGTGTGCTTGGGTCTTTTCAGGGTGGGTGGGCTATGGCGGGTGGATCCTCCTAGGGCTTGTCCTCTGATGTCCCCCTCCAGCCCTCCACCGCCCAGAGTCTGGGGAACCTGCTGGATTTGATGTACCGGGACCCAGCACGCTGGTCCTACACCTTCCAGACCCTCTCCTTGCTGAGCCGCCTGAAAGCACAGCTGGAGCCCACCTCCTCCGAGAAGCCCTCCCAGGCCAAGGAGCTGGTCCAGGTCTTCGAGAGGTCGGTGTACAGTGACAGGTGAGACCCCAGGCCTACCACCCAGCTGAGCGCCATGCTCAGTGCCACGCGTTTGTTCCTCACACTCACCCACGCCTCTTCGGTCGCTGAAACTTGTCCTTTGGGAAGCCAGTTTCTTTGTCAGCGTAAAGCCATGTAGATTGTCCGGTCTTACAGACCGGAGAGCGCACAGTGCACATGTGTGTCAGAAATCATAAACCAAGCCCACTGCCGTGGGGTCCATTCTGACCCCCAGCCACCCTGTACAGGATGGTGTGGATGTCCCCTCGGGGCTTCGGAGGCTGCTACCCTGACGGGAGCTGCGGCTGCATCCCTCTCCTGCAGAGCAGCCAGCAGGTTTGAACCTCTGACCTTTCGGGTAGCAGCCGAGCACTGTTAACTGTGGTGCCACCGGGGCCTTCCAGGTGTGTCAGGAAAGGAGAGGGTGCTTTTCTGAGCACACTTCGTTTCAACGTGGCCCCGGTCACTTTCTGCTCCTTGATTCTGTTCTCATGTGGTGACACCCTGCCATGTACCCCATGCTGTCATTAGATGCCAGAGGCACAAAGGGACACTGTGGGAGCCGTGTACAGTCCAGCAGGCTGGGTGAAGCCATGGCTAGGTCTCATCTTGAAGAGCAGAGTGGACAGAATTAAATGTGAGTGTGTGTTAAATAGCACGAGACAGAGAGTCGTGGCTTTTCATTCTTCAGAAAGGCGTCTGCCCGCAGAAATCGCACATCTGTGAAACTGGTTTCTGTCTGGTGTTGAGTGTCTTTGACCCGTTCTTCTGTGACAGGCTGTCACTGACGGGTCTGTGACGACACCGGTGCCCACGGCAGGCCAGAGGATGGGTGTCATCATGCCCATCCAAGAGAGCGACGTTACAGGCTCACGCAGAGTGGGCCTGCGGAGGCCCGGGGAGCCAGCCTCATCCCTTCCCGAGCTCGGCCACCCAGGCTGTGTGTCCTGACTCCACCCCAGGGACCAGGCTCGACGAGCGTCAGGGTGCTCCCGTCTGGAGCCCACTGGCCCCTCCTAACCTGTAGGCTGTGTGTGGCCTGTGTCAGCATGGAATGGGCTGGCTCCGGCCTCTGAGGTACCAGGATGGAAGATGCCCCGTTGCCTTTGTGTGGTCCCTCACCTCTGAAGACACCAAGTCCATGAAGCACCTGTTTTAATTTCAGGTCGGATCAACTAGTTCTCCCTAGTGCGTCCATAATGCCCCTGGAGGAAAGAGATGACCTCATATTTGTAACTGTTTTAGGGTTTCTTGGACTTGATGGGATATTGTATGAAACAGCCCAGTCAAACCGTCTAGGTTGCACGTCTCTCCTGCGTGTGCCTAGAGAAAACCTGCCTGGCGTCCAGGGGCTGGACTGCAGGTTCTGGTTCTTCCCACCTGGGTGTGCTGCCCTGCTGCCTCTCCTGACTCGAGCCAGGGATTCAGGCCACATCTGGCCACCTGGGACGCTCAGAAGCGTGCGCGCCAAGCTCTGGGTTTCCAGCCCCTTCGCGAGGTGTGCGCAGACCCTGGTCACTAGTGGTTAAGTGCTTCACCCAGTGGTCGACAGTTCGCAGATGCTCCTTGGAAACTGTGGGGCACTTGTACCACTGAGGGTGAGTTGGAATTGACTCATCGGCAGTGCGTTTGGTTTGGGTTTGAGCGAGGTATGCGTGTCTTGACCCACTGACAGACACTGGAAGTAGAACGACTCTGCTGAGAAGCCACATTGCCTTGGAAGAGAGAAGACTCGATGGCACTTCGGTTGATGACAGACACGACTGACAGTTAAGAGTGATTCCCAGACGGTGGATGGTGCCTTCAGAGGGACAGCTGGGGACAGAAGTGCTGACTGCAGATTCTGATCCTCCTGATGCTCGTGTAGACCCTTCCTGATTGTCCTTTAGAATGCGTTCCTTCATCACAGAGGTGCCTCCTGGCTGCCGTGCTGACCCTGGGGGTCGCAGAGGTGTCCCCGGGCTGCCGTGCTGACCCTGGGGGTCGCAGAGGTGTCCCCGGGCTGCCGTGCTGACCCTGGGGGTCGCGGAGGTGCCCCCTGGCTGCCGTGCTGACCCTGGGGGTCGCGGAGGTGTCCCCGGGCTGCCGTGCTGACCCTGGGGGTCGCAGAGGTGTCCCCGGGCTGCCGTGCTGACCCTGGGGGTCGCAGAGGTGTCCCGGGCTGCTGTGCTGACCCTGGGGGTCGCAGAGGTGCCCCCTGGCTGCCGTGGTGACCCTGGGGGTTGCAGAGGTGCCCCCTGGCTGCCGTGCTGACCCTGCAGGGCGCAGAGGTGCCCCTGGCTGCTGTGCTGACCCTGGGGGTCGCAGAGGTGTCCCCGGGCTGCTGTGGTGACCCTGCAGGGCGCAGAGGTGCCCCTGGCTGCTGTGCTGACCCTGGGGGTCGCAGAGGTGTCCCCGGGCTGCTGTGCTGACCCTGGGGGTCGCAGAGGTGTCCCCGGGCTGCTGTGCTGACCCTGGGGGTCGCAGAGGTGCCCCTGGCTGCTGTGGTGACCCTGCAGGGCGCAGAGGTGTCCCGGGGCTGCCGTGGTGACCCTGCGGGGCACGGAGGTGTCCCCTGGCTGCCGTGCTCAGGCTGCCAGCCCTGAGGCTGCAGCCGACCAGCTCCTGCCATCATGATCTGCTGGCCTCCCGGGGGACACGGGAGGAGCGTGTGTTCACGGGAGCCCAGAGGAGGGGCAAAGATTGTCTAGTGGGAGCGACCATGAGGAGGGTACATCTGGGTCTCTTAGAGTAAGGGGACAGGGCATGTGACCTCAGAGCAGGGCCCACCGGAGGTCCTGAGAGGTGGGCTCCTCTGTGCAGCCCCTGAGCTCCAGCCACCGTGGGGTTCCCCCTCCAACAGGACTCAGCCCCAGCCCTCTCTGTCTCCCCCTCCCCGGCTTCAGGGGAAGAGCCGAGTGCTCCTTGGCAGGAAGGCTGTCCCCAGAGGTCTGTCTGATGCCTGGCGCTCAGACGTGTGTCCTGTCCTCCTGTCCCCCGCCTTCAGTTAGCCCTGGGAGCCGTGGTGGCACACTGGTGAAGTGCTCAGCTGCTAGCGAACCGTCCGTGCTGCCTGCCTTGCAGTGGCTGAGAAGGCCACGGCTGTCTGCTTCCACAGACGTGTAGCCGTGGAAACCCTGCGGGGCGCTTCTGCTCGGCTCTTTAGGGTCGCTTCGAGTCCAAATCCCCACACCCTTTGGTTTAGTGGCCTGTTTTTCAGAAGCTGAGTTACCGGACCTATCGCTGTCTCCAGCTCGACCGTGGGGCGGAGCTACTTACACGGCCTCGAGAGCCACCTCCTCCTGCCCGCGAGTCAGCTCGGCCTGTGGCACAGTGTGGGACGGCCGTGGGGGTCCCACGGCGCGGCTGCCGGCGCAGGTCACGGGCCTGTGGGTTAGCAGCTGAGCTCTTACGCACTGTGCCAGCCGGGCTCCGTCGTCCTCACAGCCCAGCGAGGAAGTCGTCAGGACACGGGGGGGGGGGGGACGTCAAGACGGCACGCGACCGTTACCGTCCTGGCACCTTCTGAGTGTCGACGTGCCGTCGTCAGAGCGGCTCTGCCTTAGGCTCTGCTGTTACCTCTCTTCACAGAAGGAGGGCCTGGGGGGACCCAGCTGGTGAGGGGCTCAGGAGACTGCTCTCTGACCGTGACATTCTGCCTGCGCAGTGCACCCCTCCTTGAGCCGTTTGTGGGCAAGCATCATGGATTGAGCGGTGCCCCCCAAAATCTGTGCCACCAGTTTTCTAGGCCGTGATTTCTCCGTATTGTGTGGTTGGCCTCTATTTTGGGATTCTGATTTTCTTACGTTGTAAATCCTAATATCTGCCTGTGGTTAATGGGGCAAGATTGGGTTAAGTTGTAGAGGATTGGGGTGGGGCTCAAACACCCTTACGGAGTCACTTCCCTGGCCCATTGTACAAGGGGTTTCCTGGGGTGCAGGATGCGCCACCTTTCATTCCTTTAAGAGATGAAAGAGAAGGGAGCAGAGAGTAGGGGATCTTGTAACACCAAAAAGGCCACAGCAGGAGCAGAACGTGAGATGCTCTGAGATGCTCCCAGGACAGGGGAGACTGATGACAAGGACCTTCCTCCAGAGATGACAGGAAAAGCCTTCCGTGGGGCCGGCACCTGAACTGAGGCTTGTAGCCGACTGGACTGTGCAAGTGTGCACTCGGGGGCCGCCGCCCCTGCGAGACCAGGACAGCATGGTTCTGAATGTCATTTTCCTGGAAGTGGCCGCTTGCTGAGTGTGGTCTAGAAACTGGCGCTCCGTGTTCAGACTGTAGATTGTTTGGAGTCCCGAAGCCTGAGGTGGGGCTTCTGAAGTGACAGTGTCTCTGAGCTCTGGCCCCTCTTTTCTGTTTGCTCCTTTAGTGGGAATGAGGGCGGCAGAGCTGACGCGGCACTGAGATAGCGTAGCTTTCCTTGGTCCAAACCAGACATTCAGCCCCAGAGGAGGGCACCCGACGAGCTGGCTGTGACTCGGAGGACAGTCCTCCTGGGTGCACCACAGCTCTTGTCACTCCACAGGAGGTCACTTACTACTGTCCCCTGGCCAGCTCTCAGAAGACAGAAAGGTGGGCCAGAGCTTGGCCACGCAGGACCCCACGTGGAATGAATGTGGTGACTGGCATTTGGGGGGTTGCTGTTTTGCTGGGGGATGGGGGATTGCTATAATGATGACGATCTTGTCTCCAGAGTTCACATGGTGATGTCCCATCTGCTGTGTGCTCTGACCGTCGCCTCCAGGGACGTTTGTTAGAGACCATTGACACTCTGCCACTGTGTCTTGCCTCCCAGGGAGTTGACCCATCTGCAGAGCTGGAACTGGGGCCTCCGTCGCCTTGGTGTGACTCCTCGTCTTCATTTTGGGCAGGGAGGAGGGTGGGGGTCAAGAATTGGGATCTGTCCAGGGTGGACAGGCACTGGCAAGGCTAAATGGTCTCAAGAGACGTGAAGCAGGGGGCCTGATTTGTCTGCTTCTTCTCTGTCCTCCTCTTTCACTCCCTCCCGGCCCTTCCCCGCCCCATCCGGTTTTCACGTTTCCCACCAGGTATATCTTTGCCAAGAACCTGTTTGAGAACGGCTCCCTGCGGGACCTGGAGTGGCACATCTACCAGGCCTGGCATTCCTTCCTCCTCCGGGAGTTCGCCAGCAGGCTCCGGGTCCATGGCCTCATCTACCTGCAGGCTTCACCCCAGGTGATGCGGGGCCTCTGAGGCCGTAGGTGCTGGGCAGGTTTTCAGGCTGCAGAGGTGAGAGGGCAGGTGTCCCACCAAGCACAGACCTGGGGTGGGGACACCGTGCTGTGCCCACAGGCCTGGAGCAGGCAGCGCTGAAGCAGGTCACTGTGCAGAGAAGGGCCCCTCTTCGGGTACCAGCAACAGAGGCAAGTTGGGCACTGTCCTGATCACCAGGGTAGGCAGGCCGGCGCGACCACGGGGCAGCCCTGAGCCTGCTGCCTCCGCTCGCCTTCCCGCTAACCAGTCATCAGAAGCCCTGGTGGGGCAGTGGCTGCAGTGACATCTACTAACCGAAGGTCGGCAGTTCGAATGCACCAAGCACTTCCTGAAAGCTGTGGGGCAGTTCTGCTGCATCCTGCTAGGTCACTGTGAGTCAGAAATGACTCGACAACAGTGGGTTTGGAGCTGAGTCCCTCAGAGTCTCTGATGCTCTGGGTGGTTTCCTGCATAGAGCACAGGGAGAGAAGGAGGTTCGTCCCCTCATCCTGGTCCTGCCCTCGACAGCCCCCTTTGAATCAGGGGTTTGCCGGCCAGCATTCCATGACCTCAGACGTGGTGTGCAGCTGGCCCAGCCCACAGGAGGCAGCAGCATCCCCTAGGGAGCAGTGACATCTCTGGACACAGCTGTGGTCCTCGTCCTCTGCTGGCCAGCAGTGACCTTGGCAGCACTGAAACCCTCCCTACCACAGGGGCACTTGTCTCAGGAACCCCTCAGACCAGGTGACCTCGAAGGGGCCTCACAGAGAGGGCTTCGAGTCAAGGCACGAGGCATCTCGGGAGACGCCTCTGTTGGTGTGTAGTCCCACGTGCCACAGCCTGGTAGGAGGACGGCAGGCTCTCTAGGTCCGAGGTGGGGTGGGGCTCTGCGGACCGAAGGTCACCTGAGAGCTGACAGCAGGCTGCAAAAGGAAGGACAGGTCGAGGCACGGGCTCACCGAAGCCAGCAGGGAGGCAGCTGGCACTGGGACAGAGGGCCTTGAAGGTAAAACAGAACTGGAACAGAGGTTGAGGGTCCTTTGTTGGTTTCTGGAGATTGTAGGGTGGAAGCTGGATCGCAGGAGGATATAAAGAGGTTCCACAGAATTAAGGGTGTCAAAAGAGTAAATGGGGTCTGAGGTGTAACAGGAAACCCAGCTGGAGATTCCGAGGACGGAGAGCCTTCGCTGAGAAGGGCCACGCCTGTGACGGTACCCTGCGGTCATTGCTGGTAGCCTGGCCGGCTCACATTTACGCAGCTCCTTTCGGGAGTCATCTTCATTTGCCTGGAACCGGGAATGAAAGAAAGAAACCCAACCCCTGCCATCGAGTCTGTTTCCAACTCCTAGCGACCCAATGGGGCAGTGTAGAACTGCCTCCGAGAGTTTGCATGGGGTGCCGACCTTTGGTTAGCAGCCGTAGCGCTTAGCCATTAGGCTCCTGGGGTTTCCTGGGACCAGGAATAGAGGCACATCACACAGGGACTGTACTGTAGAGGAGAGAGCTTGTGTCAGTGCTGGGGGGAAGGGGACCCCCTGTGGGAGGGAGTGACCTGGAAGAAGCAGAGCGTAGGGTTGAGGTGATGCTTGCCATCTGCCCAGGGAGGACTGGGGGCACGAGTGGACCCGTGTGCAGGTTCCCCTCAGATTTGGGAGAAGGGATGGGTCCCCACGCGAGTCAGGAGGTGGCTGGGCTGAAGGCATCAGTGGGCCGAGAGGCTGAGCCTGCGGCTGAGGACAACAGAGGGCACTGGCGTCTTCTTTTCCCGGGGACACAGGACCCTAGCACAGTCCACATGATGCCGTGCAGACGGGGGAGGGGAGGGGCCGAGCAGGAGGGGGGCTGGTTCCTGCCGGCCGCAGCGGCTCTTGCTGTTGGGCGGGTGGGACTGACTGCAGAGAAGGAGACCCGGTTAAGGAAGGCAGGACAACCCTCCCCACCTGCTTCTCACGCACACTGAGTGGCCCGTAGCAAGGGGGCAGCGGCGAGCAGGTAGCAGTGACCGTTAACGCCACAGGGCGCCGATCCTCTTTGGGGGAGACTAGGTGTTTCAGTGGAGAAAGAATGAGGAGAGTTGAAGGGTTATTGCAGTTGAATGGCAGGGAAAAAAGCACATTTGGGGGTGAGATGGGAGCTGTGGGGACAACCTCAGAGCCAGGGGCCCTGGGTGGCCGTCTTCTTCTCCGACGTCACTCCAACCCCTTCCCTGAGCCTCAGAGGTCACCATACCCAAGGGGGGAGCAGAACAGAAATGAATGTGTCTCCGAGGAGTTGTAGGGCGGCCAGTACCCCAGGCAGAGCCCCGGGGGATGCCAGGTTAGAGTGGCGTGTGGGTGCGGGTGGTGACCCTGGACTTCCTGACCTCGAGGCCTGGACTGTCCCACCACACTCAGCCCCTCCCGGAGGGGAGACCTCAGCCTGGCCCTGACGGGAGGTGGGAGGGGCCGCAGGCACTACAGAGAGGTTCTGGAGAGCTTAGTGACTTCCTGGACGGATGGGGCTGGAAGAGGGGAAAGAAGGACATTCTCGTTTCCATGTCTGAGTGGTTCTGGGTGCCCAGCTTAGGTGGCTTCATGGTTATGGATCCCCAGCTCAGTTGTCTCAATAATGGTGAGGGACGCTGGCTGTTAACCAGCTTAGGACGCTCTGAGAAAGCTGGACTGAGGCAAAGGAAATGGTGGTGAAGCCCATGACTGATGTCCCCTAAATGACGACAGGCCAGACAGCAGAAGCTGAGCCAGTGCTGGTGCCGGGAGCCCCCAAGGCTGCACCAGCAGCCGACTGTACCGGAGCTGCTGGGGACCCGGGTGTCTTCCAGGTTTGCTTGCAGAGACTGCGCCGGAGGGCCAGGGCCGAGGAGGAAGGCGTGGGGCTGGCCTATCTGGAGCAGCTGCACGGCCAGCACGAGGCCTGGCTCGTGGACGGGACCAGCATGTGAGTGCAGGGGCCCGGGGCCCAGGCTGCTGCCGCCGTCCCACAAAGGAGGGGCCGGGGGTCGGCGCTGGCCCCTGCCACGGTCCCTGCCGTGTGGGAGCTGACGTTCCTGGGGACTTTCAGTTGGATTCTGCCTCTCCAGCTTTTTTAGTTAGTTTCCACACGTTCCCCTCAGTCAGACGTTGTGATAGGGATGTGGATTGTTGCTAACACGGCGAAGGCCTGAAAATGGGCAGGGCAATTGTTGACTTGACCGAGTTGACATTCGGAGTTCTTGGTCTTCTCCCATTCCGGGGTGGCGTGGTGTCCACGTGCAGTGTTGGGAGCTCTGGCCCGATGTCTGCCTGAGGACCCAAGAGAAGCCCCTGTTGTCCTGGCAGCCCCCCCCAGTGGACGTCCACGGGACAGCGGGATTCCGCTGAGACGCCCCCGGGGCGGGCCTGCCGCCTCCACTGCTGAGCCCCCGAGGGGCTGGGGCTTGACCTGGCTTCGCCCTCTCTCGGCTGCCACAGGCTGCTCTGCGAGGAGCTGCGCCGTGTCCCTGTGCTCGTGTTGGACGTCAACGACGACTTTTCGGAGGAGGGGCCCCGACGAGCGCAGCTGATGAGAGAGGTGCCGAGGGCCTTGCCCCCCCGCCCCCTGTCCCCCTCCTGCCTCCCGCCAAGGCTGCCCCTGCTCTCACCCACCCAGGCCCCCGCACAAGCACCCCCCGACCCCTGCTAACCCCAACCCCGACCCCACCTCCTGTCGACCCGGCCCAACCTCCCGCCGTAGCCTATCCCACCGCCTGCTGCCCCACCCCCTGCTGAGCCTGCCTCCCGCACCGTCCCCACCTACCCCGCATCCCGCCGGACCCGGCTTCCCGAAGGGCCTGCCTCCCCAGCCCCGGCCACCCGCTGCCTCACCCCTTCCCTGCAGTGTGCCTGCACACACAGCTTGGGGGAGCTCACCCACCTTAGGGTTAGTCACTGTGAAGTCCCGAGAGGCGACAGTCGTTAAATAAGTGGTTTCCTGTGCGCTTCCTACTAAACCGCACTTATAAGCTTCCTACTATGCGTCATGTTCCGACTCAGCGTGGCCCTGCAGGACAGAACTGACCGGAAGGGTTTCCAAGCAGTGGGTGGTAGGTTCCAACTGCTGACCTTCTGGTGGGCAGATGCCCTCCTAGCCGCGGCCCCATCAGGGCCTCCTGGAAGTGAGGAAGTGGGACTGCTGCCTTTGCTCCCTGGCCCGCCTGTGCTGCTGGCACCCTGGGCAGAATCGTGCACTCGCCCTGTGTCCCCCTCCTCGCAGACCCTCCTGGGCCGCGCCGTGTCCCTGTGGGTGATGCTGAGTGCTCTCCGGAAGTGCGAAGCGGCACTGTGTCTCTGTGCAGGTGGACGCCTTCGTGAAGAACCTCTGAGCGGCGCCGTGGTGTCCTGCCGTCCCCAGGGCTCTGTGACGTTCTGAAACTGCCTCCCCATGCTTCACTCACTTAACACGTATTCCGTTTTCGCTGTCACTTCAGCGTGTGTCTGCGGAGACCAGCAGTCTCGCCTGAGAAGAGCCTCAGCGTCTGGTCTGGACCCTGCTGCCACCAGGCCTCCTCTCTGCTCACATATCCTCTGACCTGCGGGCAGTCACTGCTCCCTGGCCCACGCGGGCTGCTCAGGACGGCCGGGAGCAAGGGAGGGAGGTGTGGCCGACTCAGACCAGTGGGAGCACAGTGGGAGCACAGTGGGAGGCCGGGCTCAGAGAGGCAGGAGGACTCCAGAGGCTGCCCGCTTGTGTGGGGGCGGTCTGGGTGGGGAGACCTGTGTGGTCGTTTGTCCTGGAGCTGAAGAGCCCGGCCAGGATGAAGGGCGAACGTGATGGGGAGCCGAGAGCTGGAGCGCCCACGGGGGGTGGGTCCTGTCAGCACCCCGGTCTGTGCTAACAGCTCTAGCTGCTGAGTTTCAGTTGGTCTGAAAGCAGTGACGGTGCCTGGGGCTGCTCCTCAGCCTTCAAGGACGATGTGTGGTTAAGGGAAGAAGCACGAGGCTCTACAGACGGGAAGTCCAGGGTGCAGGAAGCCTGCAGGCCCCGGGGTTCACGGGAGAGGAGTTCCTGCTCAGAGCCTCTGGCGGACGGTGGGGCAGGAATCGCGCGGACCGTGAACGCGCCGCCTCGCCTCCCCGCTGCAGCCACCGGGTGTGGATCGGGCTCCAGCAGACGCTCTGTTTGAAATAAAAACGCAGTGCTCTGCCTTGTGTCTCTTGTTCTTTCTAGCTGTGTAACAGCTTTAGTGAGAGAAGAGTTATGTGCCACAAAATGTGCCGATTTCAAGTGTAGAGTCCAGGTGATTTTAGTGTATACCTACAGGGCTTTGTCACTGTTAGTGTGGACACTTCAGAATGTGTACATCACCCTACAGGGAGGCCCTGTGCCAGGGAGCAGTCCCTGCCTGTGTTCTCCTGAGCGTCTCACACACACACACACACACACAGCCATCACCTTAGACAAAGGCCCTGTGCCAGGGAGCAGCCACTGCCTGTGTTCTGCAGCGTGTCTGTGTGTCTCTCACACACACAAGAAGCCCTGTACCAGGGAGCAATCACTGCCCATTTCCTCCTGAGTGTCGCACGCACAGACAACAGACACGCAATTGTAGGTAACTACCAATCTGTCTCCTGTGCCCGTGGGTCTGCCTGTCCTGGGCTTTTCATGTAAGGAGAACCACACAGTGCCTGGTCTTTGATGACAGGTGCTTCACTGAGCGTGCTCGCTGGGTTTGTCCTTGTCACGGCGTGGATGGATACTTCGTTCCTTCTTAGGGCAGACGGATGGCACCCTGAGCAGGAGTTCGGCTGCCATCCAGGAGGTCAGCAACTGGAATCTTCCAGCCACTTCTTGGAAACTCCGGGGCAATTCTCTGTCCTATAGGGTTGCTGTGAGTCAGAATTGACTCAGTAGAGACAGATCTGGTTTTCTTAATGTCTTATGGGGGTCACTATGAGTCAGAAGTGACTTGGTGGCGGCTGGCATGGGTGTTTTTGACACTGTTTCCTGTGTGGCTGGAGCACACTTGGCTCGTCAGCTCAACTTGAGGCTCGCGTGGGGCCGGTGTGTACGTCTGCGCAGCGTCCGGTGTGGACGCAGGTTTTCTCTGCGGAGGTTTATACCCAGGGGCAGAGTGTGGGTCGGACGAGGACTTCGTGTTGGATGTCCCGAGGACAACTCGGCCGTTTGTGGAGCGGCTGCCTCAGTTTACGTTCCCACCTGCAGTGCACAAGGTCCCAGTTTCTCCATGAGCTCACAGAGACCTCGTCCTTTCAGTCACAGCTGTCCTAGTGAGTGGGAAGTTGTGTCTCTTGTTTGGTGGCTGATGGTAGTGTACATTTTTTCGTGTGTGTATTAACTGTTTGTGTGTCTTTGGAAAAATGCTCAAACTCTTGATCCGAGCTCACACAGCAGCCTTTATCAGGAGTCATGATGCGGATTTCTCTTCCATCCTGTGTGCTCTGTCTTTGCTTTATGGATGGTGTCGTTGGAAGTACAAGTAATCTTAATTTGGTCGAGTCCAGTTGGTTGATCTTGCCACTGGTGCGTGGGGTATGTCTGAGATGGTGTTGGCTGGCCCGAGGTCACAGACTTCCAGTATTCATGGGAGTTGCCTTGGTACTGTGCTGCTGTGTAGGTCTGTGACCCCGTGAGAGGTCATTTGTGCCCCCCAGGAGGAAGGGACCCGGCTCTGTCCTCTTGCCTGTGGAGATCCGGTCCGGCACTGTTTCGGGAAGAGGCTGTTCTGTTTCCTACCGCTGAGTAGACTTGACAGTCGTGTCTCCCACTTGTCAGTGTGTGTGTTAGCTGTCTCAAGCTTTGGAGAAAACCCGGAAGAAGAGCAGGTCTTCATCGTGCTTAGGAAACTGCGTAGGTTTAGGCTTTTGGTTCCGGGAGCTTGAATGTGAAGCCCCATTTGTTTCCAGAAACTGTGCGTATGGAGACCCTGTGTGACCCTATAGGAAGAACACTAGACCTCCTTCCTTCGTCAACAATTGTTGGGGACTCTGGTGGCACAATGGTTAGACAGTTTGTATCCACCAGCCCTGTGGAGCAGTTCTGCTCTGTCCTGTAGGGTTGCTGTGAGTTGGAATCAACAGCCACAGTTTAGTTAGGAGTTTGGGGCCATGCCAGGTCCCAAGGAGGTGGCAGTCAGCAGGACGTAAGGTGGACCATGTCCTCTCAGAACCTGTCATCTGGAGAAGGCTGTGGACACTCAACAGGTAAGGTCAGGAGCGGTGTGCGTTTCCTAAGGAGAAATGCAGATGTGTGTCAGTGGTGGGGTCGTAACGGCATAGCTTTGCTGAGAACTGCCCTCCTGCCCCGTAACAGGAGTTCTGGCGGGGACCAGGAGGGCACTCAGGCCTGCGAGGACCAGACCTTTTGCCCAGCTTGTCAACGCCAGATGGGCAGTGAGTTTATAATCTAAAAATGCACTCTTGGTTGTGTTCTTCGCTTACGCTGGAAGCCTGAAAATCCACAAGTTAGGGGTTTCTTCCCATTTGTGGGCATTGTCTTTTAGAAGATAAATGCCCTCCGGGAGAGCCAGGGCCACCAACCAAACCCGCTGCCGTGAGTCGCCGCCGACTCACAGGGACCCTGTGGAGCAGCAGTGCTGCCATGGGGCTTCCAGGGCAGCAGCTGTGTTTTCCTCCTGTGGAGCAGACAGTGGGTTCAAACTGCTAGCCTTTCTGTTAGCAGCCAGGTGCTTAACCACTGTACCAGCCGGGCTCCTTCCATGACCCCAAACCAAACCCGCTGCCTTTGAGTCCATTCCGACTCCCAGTGACCCTGTCGGACAGGGTGGAACTCCCCATCGGGTTTCCGAGGAGTGCCTGGCGGATTTGAACTGTGGACCTCGTGGGTAGCAGGTACAGCGCCTCGCCATGGCACCACCAGGCTCTCGGGGGCCATCAGCCATCCCACCTGAAATCTGCCATTTGCCAAACTGGTAGCTGAGATCCCTGGAAAAGGAGGAATGGTTTTCAGGAGGAGCAGTGACTTGGGACCCTAAGTAGCAGAAGGGGTGGGCCTGGGCGGGCGCTAGGGGCTGGCAGGTGCACCAGGGCAGGCTGTTGTCGTCACCCACTGAGCCTAAACCGGCCCCTGTTCCTCATTCTTGCCCCTCTACTGTCAGGCCAATCTGGCTGTGCTGGGGCTGTCCCCTGGGGTCAGAGAGCTTGGATTAACTTGTCAAAACAGCCTGATTTTTTTCCAGTTTACAACGCGGTAAAACCTGCTCTTCCAGAACCTGGATGCCACGTGGGTGGCTTTCTAAGGTAGACTGAGGTGACCCTTCTCAGACGGCGCGTGAGGGGGCTGTCAGAGAGGCTGTCAGCTGCCGAGACTGGAACCCCAGAGAAGGAAGCCAGGAAGAACATGCCCTTGGAGAGAGGGTTCAGCATCTAGCCCTCACCCTAGATAGTAACCAGGAAATCAAACCACAGCCACAGCCCCCAAGCTGATTCCGACTCAGCAGCCCTGTGGGACAGAGAGCTGTCCCACGGAGTTTCCAAGGGACAGCTGGTGGATTCGAACTGTTGGCCTTTGTGTTAGCAGCTTTTTACACACTGAGGCACTCCCCTCCTCCTTGGTCCCTTCTGGTTCTCCCTCCTCAGGGTGTCCTCTTGTCTGACTCCTTTTTCTTTTCTGAAACATTGCTGTCCCCAGCCACCCTTGGCGGATTTCTATCTGCATTTGCTCTTCACCGTGCGATCCTCCTTTTTTTTTGCTACTCTAAAAAATTGCCACAAGTGTTGTGGCTTACGACAGCACGCAGGTCTTATTTGGCAGTTGTGTAGGTAAGTATGAGGCAGGCTGGCATGCTGGCCTTGAGTCCAGGCAGCAGCAGAGCTACCTGCCTTCCTGGAGATTCCAGAGGAGAAGTGCGGACCTCCTCTGACTCGCAGCACAGCGGCCACTCGCATTCCTCGGCCGTGGACCCTTCTCTTTCCACGGCAGCCACGCCCGTCTCCGCGTTCTGTCCGCACGTGGCTCCGGCTACAGCCAGGAAAGCCGCTCTGTGTGTGGGGACTCAGGGAACATCCAGGGTCAGCCTCGCGTCCCAGGGCTGCACCTGTCATCGCGTCTGCAGAGTTCCTCTTGCCACTTAAGGGAACAGTCGCAGGTTCCGGGGCTTAGGACATGGGTACCTCTGGGGCTCCATTCCACTCAACACAGATCTCAAACACTGGCGTGGCTCCCACCGTGAGGATGGCGTGAGGACTTTTAAACACTTGGAAATTTCATGGAAACTGTCTTCACATGCAGTAGCCCAGAGAAGAGCGTCAACAGTCCCTATGGCCTAGCCTGGTCACCCTGAGGCCACCAGGAGCGAACCTGTCCTTTGACAGAGGCAGGGCTGTATGCGGCCATGAGGGAGACTACGTGTCTGAGGAATTGTAGGCAACCCACCGAATGGGACAGGCACCCCGGGGGACGTCCTGGGTGTGGGGGAGGGGCTAATCACGGAGAAATGTAAGCAAAGCCGTGGTTTGATGGTCTGGAAGCCAAGCAAGAACGGTGGCAGAGTCGTCAGCTGTGTCTGAACTGCAGCAACAGGCTGAGGTACACGTGGAATGTTGTGTGCAAAAGCTCCGTGTCTGAAGCTCTGAACCTGAATTGGAAATCCTAACTGCTCCTCCGTGTCACAGTGACATTGCACATTTACTGATAAAACTTCAGACAGCTGATCTTTGGTAGGGCCTCAGTGAGTCAGAAAGAAGGGTCATTAGGACCAGAACAGTGTCCCTGTCCCCACAGGAGAAACTGCTGAAAGGTCACTTTGCAGCTGGCCGTCCCTGTGCCCTGCCTCCAGTCTAGTGAGTGAGGAAGGGCAGAATGTCGCCTTCCTGGTCTGAGCTGATCCAGATGTCTCACCCAACTCCAGCTCTCCACGCCGATCACCTCGTTTCATCCGCATTCTAGTTCCCCACCTGTCCCCACCCTGATAGGGCAGAACTTGGGGCTCGAGCTGTGTTGGCCTCTGTGTCTGCACCTGGGTGTGCCCCACGCTCAGTGCATGAGAAATCCTTCTCCTCCCCACCACACCCCCAGCCAAGAAGCCCCACTCCTGGGTCGCCAGGCACACGGCTGATTACACTGAGAGCCTGGCAGTCCCCTTCCACCCTGAGCGGTCCTCTGTCACCAATGCTGCCGTTCGTCTCTGCAGCCTCCCCAATCTTCTCTCCATGCCATTCTGCCACTGTCAGGGGTAGTGGGAGTGTGCTCGACACCCTACCACGGATTGAAGTGTATCACCCCCCAAAATTCTGCGTCGGCTTGGCCAGGCCGCAGCTGGCCTCCACTGTGCGCTTGTTAATTTCCCTGTGTGCTGTAAACCCTAATCTCCGCCCCTGTTTAAGAGCAAGATTAGAGGGTTGGGGTGGGACTGTACCCTTACCACCCTCACTAAGGTCACATTCCCGTGCAAAGGGAGTGTCCCTGGGCTGTGGCCCGCACCACCTTTTGTCTTACAAGGGAGAGAGGGAGAGGGGAGCCAGCAGAGGCGGGGGGCGGGCACACCACGTGTCCCCGGAAGGCTGTGCCAGGAGGAGTGGGTGTCTTGGGTCTGGGTTCCTAGGCGGGGAGGCTCCTGGTCTCGGGGATGGACAGCTGAAGACAAAGCTGGAGCCTGGGCCCTGAACCTGGACTTGCAGCCTCCTGGGCTGTGAGATGACAGGCAGACTTCAGTTTGTTTAGCCACCCACCACAGTGTCTGTGTTACAGTGGAAGAAGCTGTCTCCGTCCCTGGCCTTCCTTCTGGCTGTCCTCTCGGGTGACAGCCTTGCAGCCTTTCTAGCAAAGGTCGTGCCTGGGAGTGCCTGAGGGCCCACCAAGACTGCCACCACCAGTCACCACCTTCTCCCCAAGCCACCTCCAGGAAACACGGTCGAGAATGAGCTCCATGTGCCATGCTCCTGCCCTTGTCACTTGGTGGCCAAACCGCAGCCCTTCCTGCGTGGATGTCCCTGCATGTTCTTACAATGTGGTCTCTCCTGACCCCCAGGAGACTGCCCACCAGTCCAGACGGCAACCTGCTCCACACGTGGGGAAGCCCTTTCTCTCCCTGTCCCCTGCCCTGGTGCTGGGACAGCTCACTCTGCTGGTCCCCAACCTGAGTCTGCTGTGCCGCGTGTGAAGGCTCCCCTCACAGGAGTGTCGCTGCCCTGGGGCTCTCTGCCAATGCTGACAGGTGCATCACTCTTACATCGACGCCTCATCTAGCCTTTAACCTTTGTACCACCGACTGTGTCTGGCCCCTCGCACACTGCCTGACACTGGCTGGTTTCATGCTCTTTAAAACCAAACCCATTGCCGTCAAGTCGGTTCTCGCTTGTGCCAACTCTACAGGACGGAGCAGAACTGCCCCATGGAGCTTCCAGGGAGAGGCTGGCAGATCTGAACCGCCTTTTGGTGAGCAGACGTAGCACTTTACCACTGTGCCACCAGGCTTCTGAATTAACCCCCTTCTGCAGGCTGGAAACCTTGGTGGTGCAGTGGTTAAGAGCTGTGGCTGCTCACCGAAAGGTCAGCGGTTCACGTCTGCCAGGTGCTCCTTGGAAATGCCATGGGGCCGTTCTCCTCTGTTGGTAGGGTCGCCATGAGTCAGAAATGAGGTGACAGCAGTGGGGGTGGCTTTTTGTTGGTTTAATACAGTCTCGGAGCCCTGGTGACGCTGTGGCCAAGAGCTCAGGCTGCTAACCTGAAGGTCTCCAGTTTGAACCAGGCAGCTGCTCCCTGGAAGCCCCGTGAGGCAGTTCTGCACTGCCCTGTGGGGTGGGCTGTGAGTTGAAATGGACCCTCTGGCAATGGTTTTTTTTGTTTGTTTGTTTTTTAATACAAACTTGCTAAATAATACAAACTTGCTAAATAAATGACGTGACCTGAGACACACCGTGTGCCCTGTCTGAGGTCACTGATCGGTGAGCTCCGTATCACAGTCGTTGCTAAGTGCTGTGAGGGCTTGCGAGAGAATTCCGGCTGCAGCCCCTGAGCTGTCGCAACAGTCTGTGATGATGGAACGTCTGCGGGTGCCTGGGGGGCCCGAGCAGCCTGTGGTCCACCACTGACTTCAGCATTGGTGGCTGGACCCCGGAATAGTCTGATGTGTACCCCCAGTGCCTGAGGCCGGGAATGCACCCCTCAATAAACAGCCATTAAATGTACAGAAAGGTGCAAAGAGGAAAGAGAAGAGGGGCTGCAGAGCACCCTGTGGGCTAAGACACAAAACGCACCCCCCACCCCATTCCTCCTCTTACACTGCCAGCACCATGCCACCAACTTGTCATTCCCCTGCTCCTGGGACAGCTCCCTGCTGGGCCCTGTGTGGCCTCCCCACCTCCCCCCTAGATGACATGGCTGTAGAGTCCTCAGAGTGGACAGTAGAAATCGAAAAGGTGCATCCAGCTGGGTGCCCAGAGCTGCCCAGTGATCCTCTGGGGCCACCCAGAACCCAAAGTGCACCACAGAGGAGGGACCAGCAGAAGACAGAACCCCAGGTCCTGAATCAGGAGAGCTCAAGTGGCCTAGATTGCTTTTACTTGAGAAAGGTATAACTGTCATGCCTCTGCTCTTGGGATTTTATAATTATATTCCAAAAAAGGAAGGAAAAAAAAAACTGCTGTCAAGTTGATTACAAATCATAACCAAAAAAACAAACCCCCTGCCACCAAGGCGAATCTGACTCATAGTGACCCTATAATGTGGAGCAGAGCTGGCCCTATAGAGTCCCCAAGGAGCACCTGGGAGATTTGAACTGCTGACCTTTTAGTTAGCAGCCATAGCTCTTCATAACTGTGCACCAGAGTGTCCATCGTTACATGAGGACCGCCAATTAAGTTCACAAACTCATCTTTGTTGATTATCACTAAGATCACCTTCCAAGTCCTCCCCCTGGGAAGCCAAGCCATGCACTGACACCAGCAGCGCCTAGTTCACCCTTCCAAGCAATTTTGGAACTTTTCCTGGAATAGTCATCAAAGCTGTCATTGTATCAGCCTTGATGTCTTGAATGTCATCTAAATGTTTTCCTTTCAGTATTTATCTTCAGGTAAAGAAAAAAGTCGTTGGGGGCCAGATCAGGTGACTAGGAGGGTGTTCCAATACAGTGATTTGTTTGCTGGCCCAAAGCGTCCTCGTAGACAGGTATACAATTAAGTCTGTGAATTGCCACCATGCCACCGTGCCCAATGGCCATTCAAGAAAGAGTCCCAAAATTGCTTTGAAGGGCAGACTAGGCGCTGGTGTCAGTACACAGCTTCCCGGGGGAGGACTTTGAAGGAGACTGTAGTGGTATTCAGCAGTGAGGTGTGTAGGACTTAGAACAATGAAGTTCAAGGACTTAACTGCCTTGTTTCAGACGCAGTGGCAGTAGCTGTGCACGGGGCAGCTCACGAGTGTCTCTGAGCGCTAGCAGATGGGGTCCAGAGAGTGGTGACCTCTGCAATGGAAACTGGTTCCTGGGCCCCCTGTGCCGGTGGGTGGGAGCACAGGGAAAGGAGGGGAGAGAAGCAGTGTGTTGTCTTGGGAAATCGCTGGTCTGTGCCTTAGGTTTCTCTGTTTGAAGCAAGAAAAATGATCTTCAAGTCCTTTGAGGCTGATGCTCTGTTGCCTGCCTTGTGAGTGAGTAGGAAGCCAGGGGCAGACCTGGGCTGGACCCGGGCTGGGCCATCACTTACAGAAACTTGAACTTCTGTTTTCCTGAATGTGAAAGCAAAAGGGACTTGGCATGTAAGTCAGCACCACTTGACCACAGCAAGGTTGTGGGCACTCCAGAGACACATCCAGACCCCACAAGGGACCAAATGACAGGCCACTGATATCATACATTTAGAAAGAATGTGTCGGACATCCTACTCCGGTGAGTAGTGTCTGGGGTCTTATGAGTGGCCGCCAGACACAGTCCACCGAATCCACCCTCTAGAGAGCAAGTGAGAAGGAAGAACAGCACCGATCCAAGAGGAAGAGGTGCCCAGGGGACGCATGGACCACAGCAACCACCGCCTCTGCCAGACTGAGGCCCTCGCTGGCTGCCACCACTGATCACTCAGATGGGGACAGCAGAGGGTCCGTGACAGAGCTGGAGAAAAATGCGGAGCAACAATCTAACCCTAAAAAGACCAGACTTGTTAGTCTGACAGAGACCTGAGAAACCCTGAGCACAGAGCCCCTAGACTGTTTTGAACTCAGGACTGAAGTCACCGTGGAGACTCATCCATCAGCTGAAGATCAGACAGGCCCATAAAACAAAACGAGATTAAAGGGGCACCGTAGCCCAGGGGCAAGGACAAGAAGGTGGGAGGGGACAGGCTGGTCTCAGGGAACCCACGGTCAAGAAGGCAAGACTGTTGACACACTGTAGGGCTGGCAACCAATTTCAGGAAACAAAGTGTGTGTTCATTGTTTAGTGAGAAACTAGTCTGTTCTGTAAGGGTTCGTCTCCAGTACAACAGAAAAAGAAAAGATTGCATCCACTTCTCAGGGTCAGAGGCCCTCCGAGCCCCCTCAAAAGACAGGCCGGGGCAGCTACCTCTGAGAAGTCAGCCACTGAGGCCGCATTGTCAGCAGTGACTGGGCAGCCGGCGGGGGCGAGGACGGGAGGCACTGCAGACACAGAGTAGCCACTGACTCAGTGGGAGCCAGTTGTTCAGCAGGCCGGGATGGAGAGATCTGCAGAGCCCTTTCCAGAGACTCCACCAAGCTGAAGCTGGGAGGTGACGTGGGCGAAACAGTGACGTGGGCGATGCTGGCTTGGCCAGGCAGAGTGGGAAGGACCCTCCAGACAGGTGAGCTGCTGGGGCAAGGGACAGGAAACGCGTGACATGACAGGGAAGAGACCAAGGAGCGACAACCTGCCCGCATGCCACTGTAATGAGAGCTCGCTCCAGCCGAGGGAGTTTCATGGATCAAGTGGTACTCGAGCTGGACGTTAAATGCTGGTAGGATTTTAGAGCAGGAATGGGGCCAGGCTGGCTTTAGGGGAGACCCTGTGAGCAAAGCAGGGTGCTAAGAAAGTGCGCCCTGCGTGTCTGGGGGAGGGGAGGGCAGCAGTGGGTCAGCACTGGCCGAGGGTTTTAAATACTTTAAAGGGAGCGCAGGGGCCCCACTTCTGTGAACACCAGGTGGCACCCCCCCCTCGCACCTGCTGCTCCTCCCCACCCCCGCTGCGGACTGTGTCTGAGGCTGGACTGGATGGCTGGGTCGGCTAGAAGCCCTCGTGGTCCCTGAGCCGCCTGGGAGGGGAGCTGGTGCGGGAGCTGTGCTCAGCAGGCGAGGAGCAGAGAGCCGGCAGCGGGCACCGTGACTCCCTTCCCGCCTGGTGGCTGGCTGGCTGCCGGCCATGAGCTTGACCTCAGATGACCTGTGTGTTCCCGTCCTGGAAATGGTTCCAGCGCCAGGAGCAGTTGAGTGTCTCTTTGGCTTTCTTTTACCTTCAAAGCAGGGACTTTGTCTCAACTTAGACTGGCTCTGCAGCTCCCAACGGGTCCCCAGTTACCTCACCGGACCTGGCTCCCCTGCCGTCTCAGACCAGCAGGACGCCCGTGGTTTAACCCAGCTGGGTCTCTTTCAGCGTCATTCTTCCTGGCTTACAACCCACTGGCTGTCAAGGCGCCAGATCGTTTTATAGATAAGGAAGTCAGTTACAAGGAGGGGCCGGTGACAGGGTGTCCCAAGGTCACACGGTCAGCTGGCAGCAAGCTGGCACGGCCCAGTGTCTGTCTCTGGGGCCAGTGCTCTCTGGCCTGGCCGTGAGCTTCTTTGCTGTGCCCCTCCGATTTGTCAAGGCTGGCTGTGAGGACCCCGGTTCATTTGCAAGGCCCTGGGAGTGTCAGCATTGTGAAATCCCTGGGTGAGGAAGTGAGCTCTGTCTCAGACATTTTCCTGGTGAACAATTCCATGCTGGAAGTTTTGTGGATTGGGTCAGCAGGAAAGAGAACTCTTCTAATACTAGGCTTTGTCCAGTGCCACTAGTGGGTGGGTGCTTTGGGATACTCAAGCCCTTATCAACCTCAGTAAGAGGAAAGAAAAGGCCATGTTTCTGCCTAGGTCACACCCGTGAGGTACACACAGGACACACCTATTCAGAAGAGGGACTGGGTTTTTCATCAGCATATGAGCTAGAATTGATGAATTCCAAACAGCTGGTGGCTCAGAACCCTTTTCCGAGCTGTCTTTAGATGGAACCCGTTTCGTTCCCTGAAGAGAGACAGGCATACACACCAACTTCACAAGTGACTTCTCTCTTTAAAAACTAAGGCATTTCACCCAGGTTTGGATACCACCTTAATTAGCCACTGGGCTTGGTTCTGGAAGATATTTTTGGCCTTTTTCTAAAATCAAGCTTCTCTTTATTAAAAGATGAAGAATGACTTCACTGTTGGAAAATCCTCAGAAAAATGCGCTTTAAACAAAGGCACTCTGCAAAGAGGGATTCCCAAGATGGTCAAAACAATGGTCACACAGCCTGCCCGGAAGAACAGTGTAAGAGACTCACTGGGGTGTTCGTTAAAAATATGAAGCACATTTTTATGGGGACAAGGTTTGGGCTCCTGAGGCCAACCACCGCTCCACATGGGAATGACCAGATTGTCTGGCCAACCCAGACCTCTTGGCTGCTGTCCAGCCCCCAGGAGCCACCTGGCTGGAGTGGCCCCAGGGATCCACGATGGACCGACAGTCCCCAGCCTGCAACATCTCTGAGGCAAATCCACCCCAGTTACACAGCCGGCAAGACTTAGCAACAGGCCTGCTTGTTTGCATGGGTTCCCGGTATTGCCAAGGAGAGGCCACTGATCAAAGGTAACTGCTGTCACCTGTGTTCCCAGAACCTAACAAGAACACATTTCTATGGGCTTTCTGGTATATGCAGCAGTTTCTCATTTACCCTCTCCTTGAAGCCACGTGGAAACCCTGGTGGTACAGTGGTTAAGTGCTACAGCTGCTGACCAGAAGGCTGGCATTTTGAATCCACCAGGTGCTCCTTGGAAACTACGGGGAAGTTCTACTCTGTCCTGCAGGGTTGCTATGAGTCAGAATCCACTTGACGGTTTGGGGTTTTTTAGTGCTGGAGTTAGCTTATTTCCCATTTTTGTGTTTTGCTGCTATGAAGAAACTTTTTGCAAAGATTCTTGTAACTAAACTTTTGTGCACCAATTTCCCAGAAACGAAATTATTGAGACAGAGGGTATAATTATTTTTAAGGCTATTGAAAAATACCACTAAACTGCATCTTCGAAGGGCACATGAGTTTATAGTCCCATCGGTGGCATTTTAGAGGGAAGAACATGGATCCAATCCTCCCAGAACTGAGCGTTTTCATTAGTGATTGAATTGTCATCACTGTTAATGAGGTCAGACTTTTTCTGTCGTTATTGGTCATTTCAGGTGCTTCTGTTGTTTCCCTTCTGGAGCTTCTCCCTTCCTGTGCATATGTTGTAAAAATGCGTTCCCTCGATTTATTGTGTAATTTGGTTTGTTGACATACAGGTTTTTTATTGATCTTATGCTTAGAAATACTTTCTGATTCCATAATCGGGTGAATTGTTAGTGGCACTTTCTTGAACAGGCTTTCTCACCAGGAGGCCATGTTAGCTGGCTAAGCGGGATTTGATTGGTCTGTCTGACAAAGGCCACGGTCTGTCTCCCATGGGATCCTGACCTGAAGTTAGCGAGACCCCAATCCTCCTGTAGTAGGTCCTTCCTTGCCTACCCTACCTGCTGTATCATCATGTAAACTCCCCAGTGGTGGCCCCTGCTTTTTTAGGGGGCGCATGGTACAAAGCAAACCAAATGACGCAGTCCCTCACACAAGACTGCTCCACCCAAACAACAATGCCCATTTCCAACTTTCTTTACAAACGAGGGTGGCCCTTGGTTCCCCAGCCCAAACCTCCACAGGTCCTTTAACTTGAGGGCTGTCTTAGTCATCTAGTTCTGCTATAACAGAAATACCACAAGTGGATGCCTTTAACAAAGAGAGATTGACTTCCTCTCAGAAAGGCAGGCCAGAAGTCCAGATTCAGGGTGTCAGCTCCAGGAGAAGGCTTTCTCTGTCGGCTCTGGAGAAAGGCCCCTGTTATCAGTCTTCCTCTGGACTGGGATTGTCTCAGGTGCAGGGACCCTGAGTCCAAGGGGTGGGACAGGCTCTTCTCCCAGTGTTTCTTTCCTGATGGTGTGCAGTCCCCATATCTATCTGCTCACTTTTTTCTTTTATATCCCAAGAGATTGCCTCAAGATACAACACAATCTTCTAGATTGCTTCAGCAATAAACCTGCCGCCCGTCCTCCCCGTTAACACCACAGAGGCAGGACTGACAGCGTACAGGAACATCACACAGTACCAGGAATCATGGCCCAGCCAAATGGATACACACTTTTTTTTTTAATTGTGATTAAGTGAAAGTATACAATCCAAATCAATTTTGCACGCCCACCTGTCTGCAGCTCCATCTGCTCTCCTCACCTGTGAAAGCACATTCCTGCTTTTCACTCTATACTTCTAGCATCCTCTTAATGAGCACCTGTCCCCTCCTGTCCACCTCTTCTCTCCCAACTAGAAAGAAACCAGTAGGAGAGCCTCCAATAGGTGTATAAAACCATAAAGTACACACACCACATGCTCACACTGTGCCCTCGAGTCTGGTCCATTCTTGTCTGAAGAGCTGACATAGTTCTGGTTTCAGGTCAGGGCCAGCAGCAAGTCCAGGGGCCATGTTCACAGGGGACCCTTCAGGCCATTAGACCACCAATTCTAGTCCTTTAGTCAAGTTCTTGAGCTGCACCCCTCTTTTTCCAGATGATACACACATTTTTTGGTTGGCCACAATTCAGTCCATGACAGGGACAGGTTCAATCCCAAGAGAATAGAGGATGTCCAGCTAATAGAGGATGCCTGGTGGCACAGTGGTTAAAATGCTTGCCTGCATACCCAAAGGCCAGCAGTTGGAAGCTACCACTTGCTCTGCAGGAGAAAGAGGTGGCCTTCTGCTTCCACAAAGACCTACAACCTTGGAGACCCTGGGGGGCAGTTCTCCTATGTCCTGTAGGGTCACTATGAGTGAGAATTGACTCCATGGCAATGAGTTTAGTTACATTTGAGTTTCAGACAATGAATTTTTAGTGTAAGCATGTCTCATGTAATACTAGAAAATTATTTGTTGTTGATCTGAAATTCAAACCTAGCCGACCATCTGGTATTTGGGTTTGTTCAGCCTGGCTGCCCCAGTGCTGAGGTCTTACCCTAGCACTGGTGTGACGCCCACACTCCCGAAGGGCCTCCAGGAAGCAGTGGGCAGACATGTCAGTGTTGGTAGGCCACACAAAGGACTTTACCTGCTGGTCTCCAAGGAGAGTGCTCGTAGCTGAGGGACCCTTTCTTCCATCACTGCTGAGTCGGTTCCTGCTCAGGCCACCCCATGTGTGCAGAGCAGGGCTGCTCCAGAGGGCCTTTGGAGCCGTGACCTTTCAGAAGCAGATGCCCAGGCCTGACTTTCTGGGTGGCTTTGAGCCCCTGATCTCTTGGTTAGTAGCTGAGAGCCTAACCATCTGTGCCACCTTAGAATGCCTTCTTTCCTCCCTGTGTTTTAGAGACCTTTCTCTTCAATCCACTGAGTTGTCGTTTCTGTGGCTGTCAACAGGAACTCACAGCCTAAGCTCTTCACAGGGCCTCTTGGGCGGCTGCCAGGCTTCTGCCCCTCGTGGCCCACCTTCCTCCTTTATCTGTGGTGGCTGTGAGGTGACTGGGGCCCATGGGTCTGGGCAGGCCCCGCCAGTGCCTGCCCCTAGCCTGCCCTGCTGTCCTCAGCTGGTCTCTTTTATGTTTTCTGCCCCGCGGTCTCTTTCTGCCTCTAACACCCTACTCTCTGTCTCACAGACTTTTCATTCACTAAAAATAATCAGACTGTTTTCTGAAGGCTGGGCGTTGACCTTCATGTTTTACGGTGGCTGGAGATGTCAGGTGGACAGGGGCCAGTTACACTCACCATCAGGACAGTCTTAAAGAATGGCCACAAGCCTGGGCATCAGCTGGTAACCCCCTCCCTAGCTTAGCAGATAAACACTGCCATATTGGGGACACGGGGTCTGTCCCCAGGAGCCATGCCTGGTGATCCTGTATGTCAGGGATGGAACTAGGCCAGCCCAAATACATGTGTGTCAACATGGCTGGGCCATGGTTTCCATGACTGTGTGATGGGGCACCAGTCTGTCATTGAAGGAGTGGTCCCGTGTCTTGGAAATCCCATCAGTACGACTCGGTAGGACGGATTTGATGGGATGACGGTGACAAGGCTCACGGGATTTAAGAGTGCCTTAGGCCAGTCTCTCCGAGATACAAAGGAGAGAATGGAGCAGAGAGACACGACCTCATACCACCGAGAGAACTGAGGCCGCAGACCAAACTGGAGTTGTTGTCAGTTGCCATGGCACAGTCCCGACTCCCGGTGAAGCCATGGAGTTTTCAGGGCTGGGACCTTTGGGAACAGATCACTCTCTGTCATTCGAGAGGCCTCTGGCAAGGTGGGAGCCTCCGCCTCTTAGGCTAGTCTTTGAGTGTTTGACCTTTGTTCCACCTTGGCACCTTACACACAGAGCGAGAAACCAAACCACCGCCACGGAGTCAATCACGACCTTAGGGTGGAGAACTGCCGTGTCGGGTTTCCGAGGGGCACTGGGCAGGTTCGGACAGCGGGCCTGTCGGGGAGCAGCTGTAGCTCGTGACCCCTGCATGAGCAGGGTCCCCTCCCGTGGAACAGCAAGAGCCCAACTCTGCTGAGTGGTGCAGGATGACCCAAGCACCTGACTGCCGCAGGGCTCTGAGTGCGACCGTGTGCTCAGGAGATCTGAATCCAAGGCTGTGTGGTTTGTACCTGTAAAGGACACCCCAGAGCAAGGGCTGCACGGCTGCAGGGTAGGGGGGGTCAGGACATGGCAGAGAAGGGGCCGCTCAGGACAGGGTGGAGGGGGAGCCGTGTGAACCCACTGTCCACAGCTGGCAGGCTGAGTGGGTGCCCCTGCCCCCCACACCAGCCCTCATCCTGGGCACCTTGGCATCACTGCGTCCTGTCACCAGACACGGCTCGTGGTGTTCTCATTTATGACTGCATATGTGTAGACTCTGGTGGTCACGGTGAGATGTGGTTCAAGCATTGTGAAGAACGCTTCTCTGTGAAGTGGGGAGAGGAAGCAGGGACAGAAGGGGATGGACGGTGGGACAACCTGGGAACCTACCGGGTACCATAGTCTGGGGCTGTGTCACACAGCAGCTCAGGGGCCCTCATGAAAAGTGCAAGGACGATGCCATCTGTCCCATTTTACACATGGGACAAGGAGTGGCTTATGTCACCCAGTCCCAAACCTGGTACCTGGAGGAGCTGCAAAGGGAGCCAAGAGCATTCAGGGCAGTCTCTGAGTCATCTAGTGCTGCTGTAACAGAAATACTTCACGTCAGTGGCTTTAAAAAGAGAAATTTTATTCAAGTCATACTCCAGTAGGCTACAAGTCCCAATTCAGGACATCAGCTTCAGGGAAGGCTTTCTCTGTTGGCTCTGGAGGAAGGTCCTTGTCCTCAGTCTTCCCCTGGACTGGGAGCTGCTGAAGTGCAAGGACCCTGTGTCCTTTCCAAAGGGTGCACTCTGTTCCCAGCCCTGCTTCTCTGCGGTCTGAGGGCCCCAAATGTCCGCCTCCTTCCCTTGCCTTTATGTCCCAAGAGACTACTTCAAGGCACAAGCCATCTGACACACTGGGTCCTGCCCCATCGACCCAACTGCCGCCCCTTCTTCCTTATTAACATCACAGAGGTAGGGTTTGCAGCAGGAAAATGAAGCAACTCCAGGAATCATGGCCCAGCCAAACTGCTACACGTTTTGGGGGGAATTTAGTCGGTGACAGGGGACCGTGAAAGAGTGGGGAGGATGGGGCCTCTGCACCGTGTGCTCCCCACAAGTGGGGCTTGACCCTGAGCTGAGAAGGGAATCCAGGGAGCAGGAAGCCTCAAGGACAAGGGAGAGATGTCATGGTTATGCCTCAGGGGGACAAACAGGCTTCTGCTTGGCAGGAGAGGGGACAGGAGCATCGCATGGAAGCAGGACATGTGACAAGCCCGTTGGGTTGGAGCCACCCTTGAGGGAGGGTCAGGTCAGCCCACAAGCTCCTGTGCCGTTCAGACTGGGTACTGGGGGCCTCTAGTCCAGGAAGTCCACCGTTTACATGCCATTTCCTGTGGCTCACCACCCCACCCCTCCTTTTTTATGTGTTATTTTACAAAAAAATACTGACCTTGTCAGAGGATTTGATGTTGGACTTCAGCCGAGAGGCAGGCACAGGACCTGCCCCGGGGGCACCCCAGCTGGGCGCCCCGTCATTCGCCAGTGCGCCCCCCTCTGGCCCTCTGCAGCGCTGACCACCCCTCGTCTCTTCTAGAGCCCCCTCTGAGCCAGCCCCGGCTCTGATCAGCCGCTCGGCCGCCCTCTACCCCTTCCCTGCATCCCCACCTCCACAGCCGCTGTGGGGACCACTGCTGTTTTCTCAACCTGGTTTCTGCAGCAGCTTCTGGCTGGTCTCGGCCTCTGTCCCGGCCACCCACCCAACATCCCCCTGCTGCTGCCACAATGAGCAGACTGTGCCCCTGTCCACAGCCCGGCCACTTGGCTCACTCTCAAGACCATCGAGAGCCTTCTGGAGTGTCGCCTGAATCTAATCCGGAAGGATGGTTCGGAGTTGGTGGCAAGCAGGCAGGAAACCCATCTGCCCCAGCACTGCTGTTCAGAAGTCTCAGCGCAGGTTCCCTGGCCCGTCGTCTGAATCGGCTCCCACGTGTAGAATGATAGCCTGGTCCCGGAAATGGGTATGCGCGTGCCCATGTACACACACGCATGCACACACACATGTATGCACACGGTGTTGCTCATTACTGAAATTCACCAGATGTGTTTGGTTCTCTGCAGGCATCTGGGGGGACTGCATTTATTCCAACATCCTGTCCCTGGGGACTTACTGTAGGCAGAAGCGCTCTGAGTGTCACACCCATGTAGAAGCTTCCCAGTCCACGACCCTTGACCACTAGCTGAAAGACGGGTGGCTGACACCCACCCAGAGGCAACTTGGAAGGCAGGCCCGTGACCTGCTTCTGAGAGGTCACAGCCTTGAAGACCCTGTGGGTCAGTTCTGCTCTGCACACGTGGGGTCCCCATGACACGAAACCGTGGTGGTTGATGTCATGTGTCAGCTTGGCTAGGCCGTGACCCCCACCCAGTATTGTATGATCACCGTCTGTTTTGAGATCTGTTGAAATTATCCCCTGTTTTGTGACGGTATCACATAATTACCCTCCATGTGGTACTGTAAACGCTCACCCCTGTGTGTGAAGGAGGCAGGTGTGGAGTGGGGTGTACCCGAGTCACTGCCGTGTGGGCGGGTGCCACCTGCATCCACAGATGTGCTGGATCCTGTGTCCCTCAGACTGCAGCCCATCTCCTGACCTGCTGATCTGGGGGTTCACCAGCTTCCACAGCCCTGTGAGCTGTCAGACTTCCATCTGACCTGCTAACTGTGGACTCTTCAGCCCTGGGAACAGAGAGCAGGCAGCAGAAGCCCCGACCTGGTGCTTGACTTCTGACCCGCAGACTTGGGGCTTACCCGCCCCCACAGCCATATGAGTGTGTCCTTGAGATAAATCTCCCTCCCTGGCTTAGCTTCTCCGGAGCACAGCCTAGAACACATATTAGGTTTAAAAAATATTTTTGAAAACAATATGTATATTTTTGTGAAATCTGTATAGCATATATTAAAGATTATTTACGTAATTATTTTTTTTGAAGTCTGTGTTCAGTTTTTCCACCCTCTTTTCCTGCTTTCAGGGTTGAGGAGACATGTGTCCAGAGGTAGCCTGGGTCCCTGAGTTACCCTGGGGAGCTCAGAGCTCCTGCTGACTGGTCATGAACATGGCCTATGATTGAGAGGCAAACCTTTGTCCTGGGAGACCACTGCAGCACAAGCTAACTGTTGTCCCTGCCAACCAGGGTGTGGGGGCACTAAGTCCTTTCCCAACTGGGGATTTAGCCTCTGAGTCGGTCAGAGTCCCTGCTTTCCTGCTCAGCCCCCTGTGTTGGAAGGTTCTCAGATTATTTCTCCTGTCTCCAATCATGATGGGCTCTTGTGTTCTCCTTGCCAGTAACAGAGGACTGGATTAGGACTGGATTCAGCTGAAACCTAGAGTGTAGTCCCACAAATAGTGATAAAACACAAAGACATTCACTGAGCTTTTCAAAAGTGGAGTCTACATGTTCCATTCAGGCCACATCAGCTGAGGTAAGTCCAACAGTAACCCACCAATGACTCTGCCTTTCTCCGGGAGCAGAGTGCTAGCCTCTGTCCTGTGTTGGCCCAGAACTGGCTCATTTCAGAGAGCCTGAGTTGTCGGCCTCACCCCACCACTTGGCAATGAACGACCTTGGACAGTCACCTCTCTGCTCCCAGCTCCCTTGTCTGTAAAAGGCTGAGAGTAATAGTAAAGACCCCCTCGCTGAATTGCCCTGGTGGTGCGGGGGTTACAGCACTTGGCTGTTCACCGAGAAGTCCATGGTTTGAACTCACCAGCCTCCAGGTGGGAGGCAGACAGACCAGTGGCCCCAGAGAGACCCATAGCCTGGGACACCCATAGGGCAGTTCCAGGCAGGACTGGAGGGTCACTTTGAGTTGGAATGGACCCCAGGGCAGTGGCTTTGGTTCTGGCTTGGTGTCTTGGAAAGAGTAAGAAAGGAAGTTTGCACACTTGAATATGTGTGTGCTGTGAAAAGGGAACCCTGCACGCAGACATTGTTGCGGGCTGCCTGGTTCTCCTTTCCAGAAGCGGCTAGCCAGGCCAGGGGTGGGAGGATGGAGGGAGGCCCAGGGTGGGAAGGCTGGAGCTCCCGGAGCGCAGGCGGCTACCAGGGGCTCCGGGGAAGTACCAGCTGATGATACTTTCAGCCAACACTCAGCCAATGGAGAAATACGCCCCAAGTCAGGCAAAGCTCTCAGTGCCTCGAAGCCAGGTGAGCACATGTATAGACCCACATTTCTGCGAAAGATCGCACATGGCCGACTTCATTCTATAGAGAGCACTGTTATGTGTTAGATAAAGGCAGAGTAGGGGTCAAGCTGCTTCGATGAGGTCAGTCCCATTTCCCAGTTCACAAGCACCTGGCGGTGTCGTGCCCCGGAGCTCTACCCGTGCCTTCAGTGACCGCCCTCCTCGGCCGAGCTGGACCCGCAGCCCCCCACCCGCGGGGCCGCCCCCCACCCGCGGGGCCGCCCCCCACCTCCGCCCCCTCCAGGCCCCGCCCCCTCCGCCCCAGACTCCTGGGCTTGCACCCCACGCTGTAGGATTTCTCTTTCTCGCCCTCCGCGCGGCCGGCGGCTGGCGGCCAGCGTCTGACCGCAGGGGACCAGCTGGATGCACAAGGCTTGGCCGCCGCGCTGGAGGCCACCACCAAACCTGCCCAGAAACGGCGCCTGCGGGCCTGACCCCGGCCTCTGCGCGCATCGCCCGCGGGGCTGGTTAGCGCAGGCGTCGGGGCTCGATCCTCGGAGGGTCCTCCAGACGAGGCCTGCCCCGGTGACGGTGATGCTGCCGCTGCCGAGCCCACACTCAGAGAGCCCCTGCCTGATCCACTGCGCCCCAAGACTCACAGCTGGCAGGTCACCTGTGTGCCTGTCCCACCTGCTGCCCTGCCCTTAGCACTGTCGGTGTCAACCCTGACAGCAAAGGATCCTGGGGACCCAGGAAGGCAGGACCTGAGGAGCTGGGGCCACGGGAGGCCGCTGAAGCAGAGAAGCCGACGGGAAAGCGCTCCGCCGCGATCCTGGGACATCTCAGGACTTGGTCTTCCCTGCCTCTGACTTCACGCCCCACACACCGACTGGACGCCAGGTCCAGGGCCGTCGAGGGGAAAGAGTCCGCCTCGGCCCTCCAGGAGCCCGCAGTAATCGGCAGTGAAATGTGCAAACAATTGTAATGTCACCGTTGGCAAAGAGGGAGGTCAGGCAGGGGGGAGAAGGCTCCAGAAAAAGCTGGCACTTGGGCTGAGGTAATCTGGGCGGCAGAAATAGCTGGACAGGCAGGGCACAAGAAAGGCTGGCTCCAGGCGGACAACAGGCCCCTGGCCACTGCAGAGAGAGCCGTTCCCAGAAGACTGGGCTGCCAGGTCTTAGGCACGGGCCTTGTTCCCTGCGGCCCCTTGCTGGCTACTGGTTGGTCACAGGCCGGGGAACCCCCGGTGAGGTCTTACCGGCTCACTGCTCACTGAAGGGGCTCCCCGCCGGTGCTTTCAGCCCAGCCTGCCGCCGCACGCAGCCCCACGCTCATGTGGCCGTCTCCCAGCGACTTTCTTTCTGTCCTCCGGGCCGGCGTCCCTGGTCGCCTAAGCCAGGAGGGCTCTGTGAGATGACCGTCTCGCAGACCGTTGGACTGCAGTAAGTGGACACAGTAAACAAGTGGAACTGTCCATCCACACAGAACATGGGAAGAAAGACATCTGGGCTCAGCTGGGACTCCACACATCACTCACTGAGTGGTCTTGGACAAGTTTTGCTCATCTATATATTTAAAAATAACAACAAACTGCCATCGAGTCAATTCCGACTCATGGTGACACTGTAGGACAGAGTTTCCAAGGGACACCTGGTGGATTTGAACTGACAACCCTTAGCACTTAACCACAAGGCTACCAGGGTTCCAGCTTATGTGTAGAGCGGGTTTGATCTTAGTACTTCCCTCAAAACAGAAAGAAACCAAACTTTATTGCCATCAAGTCGATTCCAGCTCTCACGGAGACCCTACAGGACAGAGAGGCAAAGCCCTGTAGGGCTTCCCAGGGGCGGCTGTTGGCTGGGAGCAGCTGACCTTCCCTTCGTGCCCAGGAGCTCCGACCCAGTGTGCTACCACAGCCCCAGCCAGACCAGCGCGGCTGCCGTTGGGGGCCAGTGACCTCCCTTGAAATAATGGAGGGAATTAAAATGACAATGGTGGTCCTCATTTATGGAGCCCTAGTGAAGCACCTGAATTGCAGGATGGAGACGGCCTGCTAGCACGTTGATGGTACAACACACCAGAAACACGGGCCTGCTGTTGGCAGGGAGAGCCGATCACACACCGAGCACAAGTTCAAAGCAAGGCCGATCCAGGCGAGAGCAGGCAGGGCTGGAAGAAAACACCGCAGAGGCTCAGGGGTCATTGTCCTGGCAGTTTTCCGGTAATTCCTTGGATATTTTCACGTTTTCTTTAATATGCATTACTTTTATTAAACAAAATTAAAAATCTACTACATGAAAAACAATTACAACTGGTGAAGAGTGTGCTTCTCGGCTTAAACAGACACACGAGGCTGACTGGACAGCTCCTGTCCAGAGGCGAGCTGAGGGCAGGGGTGACGCGAGCTGGTTGAGAGGACCCCTGAAATGCCGGGTGGAGAGGAGGAGAGTGCCGTCACTCCTGGGGAGAGCAGCTGGGGTCACGTAACAGGTGTGTGGTGAAAGTCTCTGTCTGACAAGCTGACTTGAATTGTAAACTTGCACCTAAAACACAATCAAATATATATATTTTAAAAAATTCTAAGTCTGAACCCTGTTCTCATGCTTGACTGAAAATTACACTCTCGGCATTTCTTTGCCATTCTAGTCTTACGTTCCAAAGCAGAAAAGTGCCGGGCCTTCTCCCTGGCCACAGTACCAAGCTCCGCAGCCTGTTGCCACCCACAGCCTGTCAAGTCTGCGCTCAGTGCCCAGCGCCAGCTGTCAAAATCTAGCCTCTGAGGGGGAGTTCCAGACAACCCCGGCTGCCCCTGCTGCCCAGGGCTTTCCGGACAGCGCTACTCGGGATCAATTACTTTTTTTCTTCTTCTAAATGGCAGGCCGAATGCTCCTTTCCCAGCCCTGGCGGAGCTGTTGACTTGGGCCTGGCAGGACGCCCACCAGGTACCTGGCTCCCTGCGCTCCATCCAAACTGGTCAGGCCAGTCCGCCGGCGGCTGTTTGTGCCAGGGCTTGCGTGTGTGTGAGTGTGAGTGCGTGTGGGATGTGTCAGGAGACCCGCCCTTCTCCCCCAGCAGCCCAGGTAGGTGGCAGGCAGCTGGGGCACCGGCTCAGCAGTCCGGCCAGATGGGCGGAACTCGGTTCACCTGACCCGGAATCCCCACTTGGCCGGCACAACAGGTGAGGCAGACGAGCGCGCAGCCAACCGGCACTTGGGCAACTTGGAAATATTCTGGTGCCTTGTCCTTTGCACCTTGCCTGGAACACAGCCCGGGGTGACTTCCCAAAGCGTGCCGGGTTTTAAAAGCCCCCTCGGAGGCTGTCCGAGCCGCAGCTGAGCGCTGTCCTCCTCGTTACCCTCCGCGACGCGCCCGGTTCCCCCTCCTCTGGGAGGCAGGGCGGGGGTATCGGATTAGTCTTTGTTTTCGACGCGAAAGAGCCGAGCGCGGCGCAGGGCAGACGCGCAATGGCAGGGCTCTGGGGTCCGTTGGGGCCGGGCGCTCGGCCGTGACCCGGCGAGGCTGTCCCGCAGCCGGGCCGCGGCCTCTGCCCCCGGGCGCCCCCTCCTCGCCAGCCTGGCTGACTCGGTACGCAGATGCGCGCTGTCCCCATTGTCCTGCCTCGGAATGAGCCAGCGACAGCCGGGAGAGGGGGGCCAGCTGAGCCCGCAGCCGAGGGCTCTCGAGGGTGCCGGGACCGTCCCGGGCCACGGGGGCCGGCAGGGAGTGGCAGGAAGTGGCGGCCCCGAGGCCGGCTCGGCCGAGGGCCTAAGCTGCCAGGTCCGCGCGCCCCACCCCGCCGGCCCGCCCGGCACCCCGGGGCTGCGGACCCGCCGGAGGGCGGGGGGCGGCCGGGCCGGGGGGGGGGCCGCGGTGTCCGGGGGGGGCGCCCCAGCACGCCGGCCGCGGGGGGCAGCTGCAGGTGCAGAGGCGCGAGGCCGGCCCAGCCCCCTCCCCGGCCCGGCCGCCCGGGGCCCGCGGCGGGGGCGGCGGCGGGGGCGGCGGGGCGCACGTGCGCGCCCTCCCGGGCGGGGGAGTCCCCGGCGAGCACGTGCCGCGGCGCGCGGGGGGCGGGGAGTCCCGCGGACGCCTTCTTCGCTCCGCTGCCGCCGCCGCCGCCGCCGCTGCCTCTTCCTTCCTCTCGGCCGCGCGGGGGGGCTCCGCGCGCCGAGCTCGGCCGGCCGGGCGGGTGGGCGCTCCGGGAGGCGCGCGCCCCAGGCGGCGGCGGCCGCGACGGTGGCGGCGCGCGGCCCGGGAAACTTTGCCCCTTTGTGCGCTGCGCCCCGGGCGGCGGGCAGGTCGGTGCGGCCGGGGGGAGGGGCGAGGCTGCGGCCGGGGGGCCGCGACCGGGGGCGGGAGCCGGGCCGGGGGGCCGTGGTCGCTGAGCCGGGCGGGGGCGGGGGACGGGGCGGGGGCCGCGGAGCCGCCGGAGCCGAGCGGCCGAGGCCCCAGAACAAAGGAGCCCGAGCGGCGGCGCGCGCGCGGCCCGGCCCCGCGGCTCGAGCGCGCCCCCATCCCCGCGCCCCTCGGCGGCGCGGGGCGCCCTCCCCCGGAGGCCGGCTGGGGCCCGGGGCGCGGCGGGCACCCCCCCGGGCGCGCCCCCCGCCTGCAGGCCGCTTCCGTGTCGGGGCGCCGGGCGGCCCGGCCGCGCGAGGCTCGGAGTAAACTTTATTTTGGAAGCTGTGCGCCCCGGTGGAGGGCCGGGCGGCCCCGAACGGGGTGTGCCTGTGGGAATTTGGGAGAAAGTCTCCCTGGCACCTGGAGGTGGGGGTGGGGCGCAGGGCAACTTTCTCGGAGACCTCACCTTGACCGCCTTCTCGGGCTCCTGGCCCGGCCGCCTCTGCGCCCTGTCAGGCCCTAGGCCGCCTCTTGGGCGGGGAGCCCGGCTGGGTTGTGCCAGAGGCTCCGGGCAGGCCTGCAGGCGAGCAAGCCCCTTCTCTTCCCCCATTTTCTCTTCCCCGAAGCAGGAAGAGGTAACATGTGCAGTGTCCCCGAGCCTCCAGTGATGCGCTTCCGCTTTCTGTCTCTTGCAGGCGCACCCTCCCGCCAGCATCCTGACCCCCGGAGGAGCTCCGTGCCCTGCCCCCGCCACACACCCACCTGCTCACCTCATGCCGGGGCCCGGGGTGGGTGAGGGTGAAGAACGCACCCAGCCAAGATGAGCCATTTCCTGGGAGCTGCTGCTGGCGTCCTTCCCCGGGTCCTGGGCCCCAGCAGGTGGGAGAGTGGCCCCCAACCCAGCCCGGTCAGACTCCTACAGAGGAGGTGAAGAAGGATCAAGAAGAGGCTCCCACCCAGGAGACACCGCTTGCCTTCGCCCTAGTAGACTTTTCACGGTTGCGGGAGAGAAGGACCCTGACGGTGGCCTTAGCGGGCAGGACGCGGGGCCCTGGGTCTATGCCCCCACCTCTGGCAACGCCATGAGCCAATTTCAGGTGCCCCTGGCTGTCCAGCCGGACCTGCCAGGCCTTTACGACTTCCCTCAGGACCAGGTGATGGTACAGGGCTTCCAGGGGCCTGGGCTCCCCGTGGCCGGGAGCGAGCCCCAACTCCGAGGGGCCGGAGATGTACGCAAGAAACGGAAGCGCTGCGGGAGTTGTGAGCCCTGCCGGCGCCCGGCGAACTGTGGCGCCTGCACCAGCTGCACGAACCGCCGCACGCACCAGATCTGCAAGCTGCGCAAGTGCGAGGTGCTCAAGAAGAAGGCGGGGCTCCTCCAGGAGGTAGGCTGCCTGCGGGCATCCCGCTCCCCTCTTCCCAGGCGCTGCGGCCACAGGGTTGTGGTTAGGGGCTCGTCCGGGGAAGCCGGTCTCAGGACGCGTCTTGGTATCCTGGGCGCAACTTTGAGTGCGCTGTGAGTAGGCGTGTAGCCGAAGCTGGGCGCTGACTGGGGGGCCTCTTTGCAGGACTGAGTTTCTAGGGGAGCCTTCTTGTTGAGTTGCAGGGAGCACTGAGTTTGCACCCTCAGTTCTGATGTGTGCGTCTAAGCGGGACAGCAGTGTCCGGCTTTAGTTCAACAAGTTTCTTGTCCTGCTTGATGCCTCGGATGTAGTATTCTGAGGTCCGGTCAGTGATGGGATGATCGTGACCAGGGATTTGGCCACACAGGTCGGGAGTGACAGGGTGGTTTTGTGCTGCCGTAATGGAGCAGATTGTTGCCTTGGACTGTGAGATTTTCTAGGACGGGTGGCAAGCTAGTCAGTTGAGGTGTTTGGGACTTTGATGGGAAACTCCGAGAACTGGGCTCTCGGGCTGGACCTGAGGGTTGGAGGTTGCCTGTCAGCCTCCGTGTTCTCGGGCTGGGTCCCCGCTCCTTGGGTGTGGAAAGCGCTCAGATCCGAGTGGAAGGAATGAGCAGTGTGCTTTGGAGATGCTGTCATCTTCGGGGAGGACATGTCCCATTTCTTGGGCCTGAGAGAGGGAAGGAGGGGTGGGGACCAGGGCAGCCAGCGCTGGCCAGCTTCCCCTTCCGTTCTGGTGGCGGGCCGGAGGCTGGTAGTGGCCGTCACAGCGGGAAGCTGGTAGGAGCAGGGGCGAGCTTGGGAGGAGCAGTAGCGGCTGAGGCAGCAGGACTGGCGCTGGACAGAGACGGAGGCCAGCGCTGTCTGCGGGACTCCCTGGCTGCACCACTTGACTGTCTCAGGAGGCAGACACCTCAGGAGTCGTGCTCGAGGGCGCCTGAAGCCTTCCAGCTGGTCTCGGAGCTGTGGTGTGTCCGCGGGCTCCATACCTGTGGTGCGACGGGCCGGCACGCTCACTGCGTCTCCCTGACCACCAGCTGCAGCGGCGTGTGCGTCCTGTGAGCCGCAGGACTGGGGGCCAGGGGTGGGAAGACAGACCCCAGCATTGGGGGCAGGGAATGGGTGTTGGTGGGGTGTTGCTGTCCTCTTTTAACTTTCTCTTGCTCACTCTGTGTGGAAGCCACATGTGGTGAACCAGGGACCCAGACTCCGTGCCCTGTTTTCCCTGCCTCGGGCTGAAGCAGGCACAAGGATCAGATCCACAGGAGCGTCATCTCGGCCTGGGACATGATACCTAGCATCTTATGTGGCTGGTGTCAAGGCGAGTTAGCGTCCTGCAGCCCTGGTGCCCTGTAGGTCAGTCCTGAAAGGGGGTGGGACCAGAGTAGCTGTCACCCCCAGGAGTGAGAGCTGGGTTTGGGGTAGGGAGCCCTGCTCTCTCCACTTGGGGAAGCTCCATTCCTGGACTTTTCTTTCCTTCCCCCTGTAATCAAGCCCTGGCCCTGGGGAGGATGCCATCTCTGGGCTGGGTGCTTCTGGAGATGCTGGCCCTTGTGAATGGCCCTGAAGCTCTTCTGGGAAAGACGGGACATAGCTGAGTGACAGGGTCCGGGAGCAAGGGTGGTGAAGGTACCTGGGTCAGGGTCGGTGGAGGGCTTTTAGAGCCTTGGAGACCAGTCTCCACAGGAGGTGTCTGCATCCCTAGCGTTGTGGCCACTGTCCCAGTGGTCCCCAGGGTCAGGGAGGATGTCAGGAAGGATGTGGCTGGGTGGCTAGCGGGGTTCCAGTGTAGAGCATCCAGACCCAGTCTCAGGAGAAATGATGATGTGGGGACAGTGGAGTGAGTTTTTCCTTAAAGCTGACGTTCTTCCGAGAGTGCCAGTGGCACGGCGGTTACAGCACTGAGCTGCTAACAGCTGTTTGAATCTGCCGGCCGCTCTGTGGGGTGATGTGGCTGTCAGCTTTTGGGAAGGGTCATAGTCCTGGGAACCCAGTGGGGCTGTTCTGCTGTCCCGCGGGGTTCCTGAGTCAGAGGTGACTCAATGGCAGTGGTTTTTTTTTGTTTTTTTTTTTTTACCTTAAGGATAGATTGTTTCCACATCTGTGTTTTTGATGTGCTTTCTTTCTTGGAAGAGGTGTTGTAGATTTATTTTTTCTCACAAGTCTCTACTTGCTGCAGCATGTGGATGGTGGCTAGTCTCTGTCACCGTCCTTTTTCTCCTGGTCCGTGAGAGCTGGAAGCCCAGGAACCAAGTTGCAGCATAGCCTGCCTTTAATGACTGTGCCCCTGGCAGAGATGCCGGGGAGACTCTGCCGGAGGGAGGAGCCCCGGGGGCAATCAGTCTGCGTGCAGGAGACCCTGCGAATGGCTGGGTCTTAACGGTGAGGTCGGGTGAGGTCGAGCAGACGTCTGGCGGAGGGGACAGGTCCCAGGACTGGAGAGGCATCACTGGCTTGTGAGTTTTCTGTGGTTTGGGGTCAGGCATAGAACCTGAGCAATGCCCCAGCTCCTCCAGCGGGTCCACACGGCACCTAGGAGCCTCTTGGCGTCAGACTGCCTGCTGGCATCCCTCAGCGCCCCGACTTTCCTCTTTTTTCCATCCCCTCCTCTGGCTTCCATCCCGTCCCCATCTCCCTGGTTTCCCATTGGGCAGTGTGCCGGGGAGATGACAGCTCCTGGGTGTGACCCTGTCCATCTTGAGTGCCCTGCCTTCCCTTCTTGCTGCTGTCCTCCAGGACTCCTGCAGGGAGCCCCTCTACTTAGAAAAGAAGTTGAGCATTGCCAGACTAGAGACAGGCCCCCCCAGCGGGCCTCCCAGCAGGGCACAGAGACTCCTCCTCTGGGTCCTGAAGCGAGGCTGGCGGGCAGGCAGCTGTAGGTGACACCTGCAGGACTTCTGTTCTTGTGGCACGGGGCTGCGTCCTTACTTCCAGAAAGTCCTCAGAGCCCGGCGGGTGTCGAGGGTGAGTTACAGCCTGTGTCTGAGCGGACACCTAGGTGACAGTGTGAAGAAAGCACAGCTGTGGTCGGGGCCCCCAGGAGGGCTCCGAGCACTGGCTTTGGGGAGCCCCGCCGTGCTGCTGACTCCTCAGGCAGCGCTTTGTAAGCCCTCTGAGATCCGGTGTTTGTCCTTTGTGAAGGGAGGGTGGCATGTGTGCCTTCTTGCCAGGTGGTCGTGAGGGTTAAAGAGATGAATCTGTGTAATGCCTGCACACAGTAGGTGCTCTGTGCTGGTGCAGACATTTGGGGCAGAGTTAATCTTCCTGCACAAACAGCTGTGTGAGGTTGTTGCTCATTTGTCGTTGCGAGAATACACATCGCTGGGGTCCCGGCTGGTTCACAGAAGAACCTGGGGGCTGGAGGCAGGGATTAGGGGCTCAGGAGCGGGGCGCCCTGGTGGTCCTGGGCTGACTCACAGAAGTTAGGTGGACAGCCTCCTGCGCGGCATGGTGCGGTGCGAAGGAAGGCTGTCTGGAGCATCTGTGCGGAGGGTCAGACGCAGGCTCGGGGACACGGGTCTGGCACGCAGCCCAGTGAACAGACTGGCCGAAACGGCTCTCTGCGCTGGTTCTGAGCCAGGACACCTTAGAACTGGAGCTCTCCCGACCCCCAGGACACCTGACCAGTCCTGCCTAGCCTGCTGGTTATTCTGTCTCCTGGAGACCGAGGCGGGTTGTGGGGAGGGGTGCTCCCTCCTGGCCCCTGTGCTCTCCAGCCAAGGGGGGACAGACTGGTGAAGTAGAGGGGACACGGGTCTTTAGAGGAAGGGACCTGCGTCAGCCAGAGGGAAGCTGGAATGAGGAGCAGTGTTTGGCACAGATTAGGTGAACTGCTTGGGGGGCATCCACCACCGAAATGCATGGCCACAGGTTCCGAAAGGGAAGTCGGCTGGAGGGGTGGCGTGCTTTCCAGAAGGCAGGTGCTGACGGAGCGCTGGAGAGGGGTGTGCCCCGAGGAGGGAGGTGCAGGGTCGGGAGGGACTGAGCCACCCACCGGCCGCACAGCCCTTCTCCAGTGGGTGCAGTGGCACCCAAGATGGGCTCACGAGCGGTGGCCCCTCAGAGGAGCATCAGGAAGTCCCAGTGCCTAGAATGTGCCAAGCTGCTAGAAAACACCCCAGACAATAAACATCTGGAGTCCCAGCAAGAACAAAAAGGAAGGAGTGGACTTATGACTCTGGGGACTCAGCCAGGAACAGAGAGAGCAGCCTGGTCCCCGTGGCCTTGGGACACTCAGCTAGGGGCTGACCCTCGGCTGGCGGTGCATTAGAGGAGCCCGCTGGCCGCCCTGCCCGAGGCTGTGCCCGTCCCACGCTGCTGACTGGCCGCACCTGTGCCCGCGGACTGACAAGCAGCACAGAGCTGTGTGCTGATTGGAACATGGACAGAAGGCCTGCAATGGGCCAGCCATCCCGTTTCTCCTGGAGATTTTGGATGCTGTGCATGTGTAAGCTGGTTGTCCATTTTTGACAGCTGTGGCTCAGGTCATCAAAGAGGTGGTCTGAGAGGCTGTAGGCGGGTGATTGGTCAGCATATGGCCTCTGGGGTCCTTCACCGGGCAGCTCAGTCACACAGCAGGGGCGTTTGTGCACCTCAGTGGTGGTGTCTCTGCCAGCTTCCCGGACAGATGAGAGAGGCCGGTTTGGGTCGGAAGTCATGCTGAGTGGAGGACAGTGGTACATCTGACCTGTTCTAATTTTTTTTTTTTTAAGTCAGTGGGTCTGGATCAGGGGCTCCACTCTGGAATCAGCTGGAAGATTCTTGAAAATCTCAGTGCCCGGGACCTGCTGGTATTTTTAAAGAAGCCTCCCAGGTGATCCCAGTGGAGAGCCTCTGATCCATGTGGTAGACTTGAAAAAAAGAATAAATTAGAAACAGGCAGTTAGGTGGGTGCTTGGGGCCCACGGGGCCCTGGGGGCTGGTGGTTGAGAGCTTGGCTGCCCACCGAAAGGCCCAAGTTTGAAGTGTCCAGCTGCCTCTGGGCAGCTCTGCTTTGTCCTGTGGGGTCGCTGTGAGTCATGAGTGTCTTGAAGGCAGTGTGTGAGTTTTCTGTGTTTTTAGTTGGTGCTCATGCTCCAGGGAGTTGGACATCATTGGTTGGGGGCTTGGGGCCTGGGTGCCTACGTTGCTTTACGTGTCACCAGAGGGAAAAGCTCTCTTGTGGATAAGCATGAGGTGACAGACACTCGTCGGGACTCTGTAGGTTGCTGACGTGAGTTCGGGCTCCCGGTGGTTCACAGCTAGCCCCGCCTCGCTGCGCTGTGGACCAGCAGCGCTGGCGTCCTCGGGAACCTGTGCAGAAACGCAGGCTCCCGGGTGCCACCCCAGGCCCACTGAATCAGAATCTGCACTTCTACCCGCTGTTTGTCTGTTGTTAGAGTTCAAGGAGCACCGGTCTGTGGTCCTTCCGTGGCATGGGGCAGAGGGGATACAAACAAGTCATGATGGACAGGGAGAGAATGCCAGGGAAAGGAGTCACCAGCCAGAACCAGGAGGACTAGCACATCTCTTCATCCTGTGGCCTGGGGACAAGAACCTCTTGACGTCACTGTGTTCTCCTGAGCCCGTTCCCTTCTAGAGAGTTCTCAGCAGGACCCTTAAGAGCTTGGTGTCAGGCTCAGGACAGCTGCGAGGAGCTCTCAGCAGACGCTGGCTGCTCGGCCTGGTGAGGGGACAGGTGGGGGTCTGAACCAGAGAGGCAGGGATCTCAGAGGAGCTTGCGCAGCCTCCGGAGTGTGGCCGTGTCACACGATGTAGCGGGGGGGAGGTGTCAGACCTGTGGGTGGGTGGCTGGTGACACAGCATCTGCCTGACAGAAAGAAGGGGAGTGGGGCTCAGTGGGTTCAGTCCGGGTGAATGCAAAGTCCTGCACTTGTTTCAAAAACAGAAGGAATGTACGAGCAAAGAACGCTTGCTTCCCAGCCAGGAGGAAGAGCTCTTTTAAGAGCTTAACTTTAAAAGGCACGTTGACAGCCTGTCCCCCGGAGATCTGTTGGGGTGTCACATGCGGGACACTTGAGGGAAGTGGGGCTTTGAGCCGGAGCTCAGAGGTGCGTGGGGCTGAGGCCCGGCTTCTGTGGAAGGAGGATGACTTCTTTGAGTGGACTGCTGTGGAGGTTATGGCAGGTAGACTGAACCCACGTGAGAGGATTTTTTCTACATTTGCAGTCCTTTGAGACAGATGAGCTAAGCTGATGAAGGGGTACGTGTTCCGTGCCCCCGCGTGTCTGAGTGGAGCCTGGGGCCCCTGGTGGGGCGGCTGTGGACAGCGTTCCTGTCAGCTGGGCCTCCCGCACTTGGTGGTCTCTGGTTGAGACTAAACAAAGTACAGTGTTGGGTCGGTTTCCTTATTTCTTGGACAACTGTGTACGCAAAAAACATCTGATTCTCCGAAGCCGTGACTGCTTTTTGAAACCACGCTCTCGACCTACCCTCAGGTTGCTCTTTCAGAGTGAGTGCCACAAACAGCAGCTGGGGCTGTCTCTTAGCTGTGTGCTTCCTGGGTGCCATCCCGTTGATGCCAGCTTGTGCCAGCTCCGGGTGTTGGGGTAGAACTGCCCACGGGGCTGCCTCGGCTGCCACTGTCTTAAGCTATGCTTTAGGTGAACGTTTACAGAGCAGAGCAGTTTCCCCTTCATCAGTAATTACAGTTACCTTATGACCCTGGTTCCCACCCTGCCATGTGTCCACACTCGCCTCTTCTGCACCTCGGGGCCCCTGCTTCCCACTTGTCCAGTTTTGGTGTCCCTTTAGGTCCCTTCTTGCCTTTGCTTTTAGGCTGATGTGCCCATGTGGTCTCATACATGATCGAACGGCAAAGCACAGTCCTCATGTGTGTGATTGTCTGCCCTGTAACCCAGCGCCCTCGTACATTGCAACTCACAGGGACCCTACAAGACAGAGTAGAACCATCCCATAGAGTTCCTAAAGAGCATGTAGTAGATTCCAGCTGCTGACCCTCTTGTTAGCAGCTGGCACACTTAACCGCTGCACCACCAGGGCTGGCATTTGTCCTGCGGACCTGTTTGATCTTGGCTGAAGGGTGAACCTCGGGAGTGACTTCTGTCCTGAGCATAAGGGATGTCTGGGGGCCATGCCCTTGGGGTGTCTCTAGTCTCTGTTAGACCAGCAAGTCTGGTCTTGCCTTGTGAGTTCGAATGTTACTGTGTTTGTCTCCTGCTCTTCCAGGACCCTGTGTCGTGACCGCGATCAGAGCAGTCAGTGGTGGCTGGCCCTGTCTCGTCCCGGCGCAGGCGGGTGGTGGCTGTGGTCTGCCGGTCCTCGGGGGTCCTCCCTCCCTTGTGTCTTTGGTTCTCTTCAGTCTCCCCTGCTCTAGCCAGGACAGGACAGCAGATGTATCCTAGGTGGCTGCTGCTCCTGGGCTGACAGGACAGATGCTCTCATCACCATTGGCTGCAGAACATTACATAAACTGTGTTATGCCCCTTGAGCTGGATGTCCCCGGAGGCCACGGTCCCCAGGCCTCAGCCAGTCCCGTGGTCCCTTGGGGGTGATGAGCCGTGTCTGTGGAGCTGCGTTCTGGTCAGGAGCTGCCCTCCCCACTGCTGCTGACCCTTCCCTTTACCAGGGTGACCGTCATCTGCCATCTAGTTAGGGTTTTCCCTCCCCACCACCCACCTCGTCACCGTCACAGACTACTTCTTTCTGTGCATGAGCCTTTTCTTGGGTTTTCACCATCGTGGGCTCATGTGGCATTCGTCCCTTCTGACTGAGTTAGCTCTCTCGGCATCATGCCCTCCAGATTCATCCCCACCGCGAGGTGCTTTGCAGACCGCTCGCCGCTCTTCCCGGTGGTGGAGGGGTCCGCGGGGTGGACGCGTCGTAGGTGACCCGTTCGTCCGCTGACGGGCACCTGGGCGGTTTCCATCTCATTGCTGTTGTGAGCCGTGCTGCAGCGAACACAGGTGTGCGTGTGTGTTTGTGTGATGGCTCTTCTTGTGGCTCCCGTCTTCATGGATGCAGGTTGCTAGGTTGTCCCCTTGGTGTGTCACTGGGCAGCTTTGAACAGCCCGTCTTTGGGGTAGAAGTGCTAGCTTAGGACCAGCGTGCCGCCGGGCTTCCGAGCGAGTGGTGGCAGCACCACGCTGTCCGACCCTGTGCCCTCTTGGCCATCGCTGGCACGCTGAGTCCCTTCTCTGCCGTGGTGACGGTGCCGTCACCTCATGGAGGGCTTCCCGCATTTCGCTGACTGTCTGTTTTACCGAGCACGATGCCCTTCTCTTGCAGTTGGTCTTTCTTGGTGACGTGTCAGTGTCATCGAGCCAGCGCCGTGCTGCCATCAGCTTATCTCAGACGTGGGCGGGAGAAGGTCGGCGTCTCTTCTGGAATTGTCACCCAGGGGCTGTGTGACTCTGAAGGGGCCTGTGCTTTTGATGGCAGTGTCAAGAGTCTTCCCGATCTCCCAAGTCTAAGGAGCCCACTGTGCGCGACACACGGTCCATGTAGTGGCCGGCAGCCATGGCTGGCTACTGGGATAAAAGTGCAGGGAGACTCGGCCAGCTCCTGAGGCCACTAGCCACCTTCCGGGGGCTCAGGGGGCTCATGTATCAGACGGCGCAGCTGAGATGTGTCTCCGTTCTGTTGGACAGCGTGTTGAAGCTGACAGAGCTTCCCTCTGTGAACTCTGAACTCTCCCAGGCCTCTTCCTGAGTTGGAAGAATAGTTGTCCAGGTTGTCTGATTTTGGGACCCTGTCTTAGTCATATAGTGCTGATTTAACAGCAATATATCAAGTGGATGGCTTTAAAAAGAGGAGTTTTAGTTGACACAGTCCAGTAGGCTACAAGTCCAAATTCAGGGGGTCCACTGCAGGGGACGGCTTTCTCTGCTGGCTCTGGAAGAAGGTCCTTGTCAACAGTCTTCCCCTGAACTGGGAGCCTCTGAAGTGAGGGGGCCCCACAGCCCTCCTTAGGACATGCTAAACTCCCAGCACTTCTCTCCTGGTGGGACTGGGTCCGCAAAGCTGTCTGCTGGCTTTCCTTTCTGTCTCAGGAGATGGCCTCGGGGCACCAAACAGCCATACTCACTCAGTCGTACCCCAGGAAGCCAACTGCTGCCCTTGCTCCCTTGCTAACATTGGGGAGGTTGGATTCACAGCATATGGGAACGTCACACAGCACCAGAAATCATGGCCTAGCCAAATTGCTACACGCATTTTTGGACACAGTTCAATTTATGACAGACCCTGTCCTCACTCCAGAGTGGAGGTGTGTGGAACGGGGGGCTTTCCTAGGTTCCGATCCCTGGAAAGCTCACTGCTGCTGGGGCCACAAACTTGCTTGAGGGGAGAGGTTAACTAGATATGAGATACAGCTCCCCAGCTGGGGATGGGGGCTGTCTGTTTCCAAGCCCCCTGGCAGGCCACCCGCCTCTCACCCACTGGGTTGATTGGTGGCCCCAAGCTCACTTCTCTAAGTACCCCACCCGGAGTCGTCCCCTCTCTGATTCTGGAGGAGACAGCGTGGTGAGTGGGTGGCCTGGGAGACCACATCAGGGGTCTCAGGAGTTGCCGTGATTCTCTGCTGCGTGCTTCATCTCTGCGTGGTCCCTCAGGGACTTAGGGTGGCATGCTGTGGGGAGGGGGCCTGGAAAGGACAGGACCTGTCAGCTTCCTTTGCAGCCCTGGTCAGCCTGCTGGTCTGTGGGGGACGGCCCGTTAGGGTCCCTGTGGGCCCTGCTGGGGGTGTCTGTGAGGGTGGAGATGACCAGCACACTGTCCCTGGAGTGGGCAGAGCTTTGTGGACTTGCCACCTGTCATTTTTACATGAGAAATCTGATAACTTTTTAGTCACCATCATGAGGGAAGGGGGGAAACAAAGCCAGCAGCCCAGTGGAGGTCTTGGGGAGCCCTTAGGTGATGGCAGGTTTGGGGTGTGTCCTTACTGTCAGGGAACACAGCAGGGGACGCTTGTTGGCGTTGACCTGCTGGGAGAGTTAGCTGGCGATGGAATAACGTACCGTCGCTGCCTGAGGGGCGGGATTCTGGATTCATGGGATAGAAGAGGCACGGTGCTGGGTGGAGCTGTCCGTCGAGGGTGTTTGCTGGGTGGACACACGTGCTCCTGTCCCCACATGGTCCGTCCCTCCCCATTTACTGCCGGGTGTGACAGCACTGGGTGGCGCTTTCCTGCCGGGTCCCGCCTTCAACCTGTCACTCCCCCCTTGAAGGGTTGAGCTCTGGGTGGCCCATCCCCTGGTGGGTGCTGGGAATGATTTGGGCTCCCCAGCCAGCAGCGGGGTGACTGATCCTCACCGTGAGAGCTGGGTCCTGTGCGCAACACGTTCCCGCTGCAGGGTAGAGTAGGGGGGGCCGGGTAGTGGGGCTGGGAGCGAGAGGGCAGAGCTGGGGCTGGGAGGGCAGGGGCAGGGCATATCTTCTGGAAGGTGTCCTGGGCCCCAGGACCCACTGTGTCCCTGTGCCAGGAGAAGGCAACTTCTCTCTCTGGCGCTGCCTCCAGCCGCAGCTTGTCACCTGCTGTGACTTCTGGGCCCGCAGTGACTTCCCAGCCTGTTCAGCAGACCTCAGCTGGGACGGGGGTCCGAGACCTGCTGGGCCCGAGGGGAGGTGATGCGTTCCCTGTCTGGGGAGGGAGGCAAGTGTGTAAACGGTTACGGTGCAGCCCGGGAGGGTGTCTGTGTGTGTCTGTGTGTATGCGTGTATGCGTGTATGCGTGTGTAGGGGCCAGGCTTTGTCACCTCTGGACCCACAGAGCCCACTGGGGAGGGGAAGGCGTGTGTTACGGGTGCTTCACCTTGGTGTGTGATGGGCGAGGGCGGACCGCCGGGGAGGGAGGGGCTGCTGGTGGTGCTGAGATGCTCCCGGACTGCCCTGTGGCTGTGAGGGGCGAGGGTGCAGACACGCCGCTGGGCTCTTCTGGGGGGAGGGGAGGTGCGTTGTGTTAATTCCTCTTGGAAGGCTTCTGCTGGGGTGGCCTCCAGGTCCCTAAACCACGTGGCACACCTTCTCAGTGTCACATGACTGCTCGTGACTTGCCTGGGTCCTGCCACATGGGTGGTCTGAGGCAGTTGGATTCAGCGTGGGGAAGACTCCAGTGGGGTTCCTGGGGTGTGGGACCAGCTGACAGGCATTTAGGAGGGGCCATGTGGTGTGGGCAGAGACGGGATACTGGGGGGTGCTGGCCCACAGGCATTCTCTTTTGGTCTGGAAGCTGCGATGGGGTTGTTGGCGGGCTGGAGACCGCTGTCCTTGGGTGGTGCTGGGCGCCCGGTGCAGTCTGGTTCTGCTGCTTCTTCCGGGAGGAACCTCTTTCCTTCTTCCCCTGCTGCTGCTGCTCTTCCTCCTGGAGTCTTCCTCGCTGCCATGGCTGATGAGACAGACGCCACTGCCGAGGCTAATTGCGGAGCCCGATCAGCGAATGGAGGCCGAGGTGGTTCCCATGACAACTGCAGAGAGTTTCAGATCTCAGGAACGATGTGTGTGATGGGCTGCAATTACTCGGGTGGAAATGGATGTGTGGACACCCCGGACTGCAGACGGAGGCGCTCAAGGTGGACGTGGTGTTGGGTTTCTTTGGCAAGATCGTTGGTGTGATGGAGAAGGAAGGAGGTCACCGATGTCTCCCATGGTCACTCCCGGCGCCTGCAGCCTGCAGGATGTTGGGCACAGCTTTGCGGGGGCTTCGGGGTGGCACCACCGCAGCTACTGTGGTTAGGGAGGCGGGGCACACGTACAGAGAGAGCAGAAAGCAGTGCCAGGTGTCAGGTGAGCGGTGTCACCAATGCTTTCAGCCGGCAGAAGACCTGGGTAGCCGAGAAGGCTTCCTGGAGGAAGCGCGGCTTGAACAAGCTTTGAAGAATGGAGTGAGGGAAGAGCAGCCGGCTGACTCTCAGAGAGGTAGGTTGATAAGAAAACCACAAAGCCAGAGCGGATGCCAGAGCGGGCAGTACCTGGACAGTGAGGACAGCCCTGGGCAGTCCCTGTCTAACTTGGGGACCTGGGCTTTGCTTCTCGGTGTCCTGTTGTCCCCTGTGCTCGGGGTCAGGCTGATGAGGTTAAGCAGGGAGCGGGGACAACAACTCTGGGGTTCCTGGATGCTGTGGAGGAAGGCAACAGAAGGTGTGCCCTTGGGGGGCTGCAGAGAGAAGAGGAGGGGGACTGGCTTCCCTGTCTTGGCGCCCATCCCCCGTTCTCCGCCCTCCTGCTACAGACCTGCTCAGCACATTCCAGCTCTGAGCAGAGTGGGGAAGACCGACCCGCCCTGCTGCCCACGTGGGGGAGACCGCCATGTAAACAAACAGGCAGCAGTGCGTGCCACTGGGAGCCGGTGCTGTGTGAGGGGGCCCCAGAGGCCGGGGTGCTGTTGGGGCTCGGTCATCGGGGGTGACATGGGGTTAAGCCTCGTACCCTGCTGGCTTCCCGGAAGAGGGGAGGAACAGTGTGCAGAGTCTCCCAGGCAGGAGACGTTGTTACTCTCAGACCCAGTGCTTAAAGGGCTGCCGTCAGGTTCCAGTGACCCAGCCCTCCCTGCACCCCCTGGGGCCAGCAGAGAGAGGTTAGAAGCTTGAAATAGGAAGGACCCAGTTTTGAGCTCCAGCCCACCGCTCACCAGCTGTGTGTTGATGGCTAGTGACTTAACGTGTCTGGGTCAGTTACTCCGGGACAGACCAGTTGAGTGTGAAGTAAGTTAAATAAATCCTATAGGTGGTTGGCACCATGCCTGGTGTGTAGTGGCATCTTGATAAACAGTGGCAGACATGGCCGCGTCATTATTCCTGGTTGCCGAGGCAGTGTGGGTTTCTCTTACCTAGGAGCAGCCTGCTTGTGTGGGGTGGAGGAGCAGACAGGGATCTCGGGGCCAAGATGAAGGGGACACTGAACGTGGCCTGACCAAGGCAAGCGCTAAGAGGCACAAACGTCCACTTGCCCCCCTGTCTTGTCACCTGCCTCACTGTGTGCTCTAGGGAAGAGCCCATCAAGGCTGTCTTTTGTCCCCAGGGTGAGGCAGATTGTGGGTTGCAGTGCCTCCTGGAATCCTGTCACTAGAGGCCAGCTTTGCACTGCCCCGCAAGGGAGCTCATCCCCCTCTCCTGTGCCCTCTGTGCCTCTGAGACGGGGACAGTGATTGGCTCTCGGTGATGGAGTGGGTAGCGGAACACCACTGAGTCAGAGGCTGTCACTCATCCTGACTACTCCAGAGTCACATCCTCCCTCCTTGTGTTACTCATCTGGGAGGATACGTCATACCTGGTGAGTCCCTCCAGAAGTTAAGGAGGGTGACAGCCGACAGAGGAGCCCTGGTGGCATGCTAAAGCCATCAGCAGCTAGCCGAAAGGTCTGTGGTTGGTGAGGGAAAGATGTGGCAGTCGGCCTCCGTAGAGATTTACAGCCTGGGGAGACCCGTGGGGTCGTTCAGAGTCGGACTGGATGGCAGAGGAGTTCGGCAGCTAACAGCACCTGCAGTGTGGCAGGCACCATGTGGAATTTCTTCAAGGAATCCTTGTGACTGTGAGGTAGGAAACCGGGTGGCTCAGTGGTTAGACAACCGTGTCTGCTCACCAGAAGGTTGGCAGCTTAGCTCCGCCAGGTGCTCCTTGCAAACTGTGGGGCAGTTCTTCCCTGACCAGTAGGGTTGCTCTGAGTCCGAAGCCACTCGACAGCAGTGGGTTTGGTTTTGGTTTGGGGTATGAGGTAGCCTCTTAGTCCCATTTTACAGATGAGGAAGGTGAGGAAAGGGAGGACCAACAAGGTTCCATGGGTAGGTGATGATGGAGCCAGGCACTGAACCTGGGCACCAGCATCTGGGGCAGTCCACCTTCCAGGGATGTGGTCGTGCAGGGAGAGGAAGGGGTAGAGAAGGGTGACATCTGGGGAATTAAATCAGGTGTGGATTGCTGGGGGCCGGGGGGGGGGGTGGGGAGCCTCGCTGCCCTCTGTATCCTGACTCCTGGCCAGTCTCCAGTCTCCCGAGCTTGTGCCCTGGAAGGCTGATGGGGTCTTTGCTCTTCCTCTCTTGGCCTTTCCTGGGGATGAGAAGTCCGGGGGTCCGCTTGCTGTGACCTTTCCCAGAGAAGAGACCACAACGGGGGTGGGGCGGGCGTGGAGGGGACTGTGTGGGTGGAGTGGGCTACCTTCAGGGAGGAGGGAGGGAGTGATGCCCGGTGAGCTGTGGCTGTTTGCCTGTGTGCTCCGTGCGTTAGGTGGGGAGGGGGGAGGGGGCTGCAGAGGGGACTGCACGCCGGTGGTCTGGAGGCTGATTGCCAGTTCAAGCTGTGGTCTCTCTAGCCCAGTGACCTTGCGCAAGTTCCTTCACTTGCCTCCTTTCCGCATCTGCAAAACAGGGCCAAGGCTCCCACTGCCTAGTGCCCCTCCCCCCTTCGAGGACTGAAGGGGTTGTCGCCCCCCTCCAGCTCACGTAGGGCCTGGCAGTGTCCCAGCTGCAGCCAAGATGAAGCCGTGTGCCTTCCCTGGGATGAGAGCGGCTGCAGTGCCATCGGCGTCTGCCCTTCTCTGGGCGCAGTCGGTCGGCAGTCCGTCATCAGTGACCCTGAGACGCAGAGGACGCCTTCTGGGCATTACCTTCAGGGTCCCCGCCTCAGGGAGTGGGGGGGATGGGGAGCAGGAGGAGGAGGAGGTGGTGCGCCAGGATCCCCCAGCCTGCCGGCCTGGCCCGGCGCCAGCACGGTCGGCAGCACCCTTCCTGGTGGGGCCTCCGCCTCCCAGCTGGGCAGGTCCGGCCAGCAGCCCTGCCCCCGCGCGGCCGGCCGCCGGGATTGGCTGGCGACCGCGCCGCCCCCTCGCACACCATCCCCGCCGGGGCGGGGAGGGGAGCCCAGCCGGCAGCTGGCCGCCGCCGCCTCTGCAGTGCCTCCTCCGTGCGTCCCGGCAGGGATGAGGGGAGGCCCGGCGGGCGGCCGCCGCACCGGGAGAGGCCGGCCGAGGTAGGGCGGGCAGGGGCGCGCGGGCCGGGCCGGGCGCGGGCGGGCGGCACGCGTCCTCCGGGACCCCGGAGGGCTGAGAAGGGAGGGATGGAAGCAAAACACACGGGAAGGGGAGCAGGCTGTCACCGGGCGGCCGCGGGAGGCGAGAAGAAGGTCCCTGCCGTCCTTTCTTCCCAGGGCCCCCTTGTCTCCCCCCTCCTCTCCGGGGGCGCAGGGTGGGGGCGTATAGCAGGAGGAGTCGGCTGATTTCGGGGTCTCAGCCTGGCTCATCGTCTCTCTGGCTTCTCTTGCAGGTGGAAGTAAAGAAGGGCGAAGCAGCCAGGCCGTGGGGACAAGGGGTGGCTGTCAAGGTACCTTGTGTGTGTGTGTGTGTGTGTGTGTGTGTCTGTGTGTGTGTCTGTGCGCGCGCGCGTTGGGGGTGGGGAGGGCTGAAGTGTTGGACGGGCTTGGATAAAAATAAAGGGTTTTGTCGGTTGACCCCTTAGTGTCCCGTGGAGTGTAACAGCCGCCGAGGGGAGGGGTGGGGTAGGCGACCGTGGACCCAGGCCTGTGCGGTTCCGTTTGGCTCCCTGTCGCCTCCTCAGCTGAATGGTTTGGGTGCAGTTGGGGTTCTGTTTGTTGAACTGTTATTTTTTTTTCCTAAAGGCGTGCGCACCCCTCCCCAGCCTTGCCTCTGGAAGTCTCTCGGGGAATGTCCCCAGCCCTGCTGGTTCTGATCCAGTCTGCAGAAATCCCGGGGCGGGGGGGAGGAAGGGGTGCGGAGTGGGAATTGCGCTCCTGAGTCTGAAGCTGATAGGGTGTCATTAGTCAGGCTGCTGTCACCATGGAGATGGCTGGAGAGGAGGTGGTGGGGGTGAGGATATTTTGGGTAGGGTGGGGGCTGATGTAACATCACGGCTGGGGATCCGGATCCGGCCGTCAGGCGTCTGCTGTGACTCTGAATGGCTTGGTGTCTGGGGGATTGGGAAGGTTGTGTCACCAGGTACGTGGGAAGCAGAGGAAGGGGGACAACCGCTTCACCATGTGGCTGGCTGGGGGTGGGGGCTGACGCAGGTGGGGCGGGGGAGGGGAGCTGGCACTGAGCGGTGTGGCTCCAAAGCCACAGCCAGCCCTCTGGGGGGGCAGGGGCTGGGGGTCAGGCAGTCTCCTTGGGCTTTGCCCCTGTTGGAAGGGCCGGGGACCCACCGTGAGTTTGGGATTACTCAGCAGTATCCTTTGCTGGCTCAGGGAGAAGACAGCAGAACTGGGGACGCACAACCTCCCAAGTCTGGAGCCGGGTGGCCCAGGGGAGGAATGGGAGGAGGGTGGCCCGGGAGGTTGGGCAGAGTGTGGGCCTCCCAGTGATGAGGACACCGGGTCCAGCCCCACCTTCCCCTGCGGCCGCGGGAGTCTGAGGGGAGCTGGGGAGCCTGTCCCTCTGTAACAGGTGGGTGCGCTGTTGTGTCCCCAGATGCCCTGCGTCTTCTCCATGGAAGCCCTCCCACAGCTTCCTGGGGAAGCTGTAGGAAGCTCCCCACGGAGGTGCTGGAAGTGGCACCCCGCTGCCGCCCCGCCTGGGTGGGGCGAGGGCAGGGGCCCCGCTTCCTCCATGGGGTGGCTCAGGAACCACCCAGGGAGGTGTTTAGGGGAGGGGTGAGAATCTGGCTCGGGGCAGGAGATGAGCGGGTGCGTGGGCTCCCCGGGGGAGCTGTGTGTGGCTTGGTGACAGTAGGCACAGTGGTTGAGCCCGGGCCTGGGGCGAGGCCGTGGGAGCCCCAGAGCCAGGCAGGGTGCTGGTACTGGTGATGTTGTGGGTGGGGGGAGCCCTGAACTCCCGCAGGCTCCCACTGCTCTCCTGAGCACAGCCCCCGGCCTCTACTTCCGCTCTCTTGCCTCGTGCCACCCCCTGCTGACTAGACGCGCTGTCAGCCTGGGTGCGCTTTGCTGGGTGGGGAGCGTGGAGACCGCGCAGGGGCTCTTTTCTGCCCCCTACCCTGGAGAGAGTGGAGCAAGGCAGACAGATGGGCTCAGGACAGCTCCCTGCTTCTGTACCTCTGGCCCTGTCCAAGGGTCCCTCTCTGCTGGGAGCAAGGACTGTCCCTCTCCTCTGGAGCAAGGACTGTCCCTCTCCGCTGGGGCAAGGACTGTCCCTCTCCGCTGGGGCAAGGACTGTCCCTCTCCGCTGGGGCAAGGACTGTCCCTCTCCACTGGAGCAAGGACTGCCTGGCAGGTTTGTTTTCTCCAGAGAGCAACCCCTCCCAGCGTAGTGGTGGCTGTCCTGGGCAGACCTGTTTCTCTTCAGCCCCTTCAGCTCCTGCTCTGTGTGTCCCAGCGGAGGGACCAGGGACGCACCCAGCCCCGAGGGTTGTGGGCGTGTGACCAGGTAGCTTGTGAAACCAGTCCTCCACCTTTCACCTTATCGGCAGAGTTTTTAGCAACCCTAGGTGTGTCTGAGCTTGTTTTATTGTTGAGTCGTTTGTCTGAGGGTCAGTCTTTCTGAGGATCGCAGCTTCCTCTCAGCCCACGTGGGCGCTGCCCTCCAGCACTCAGGTCTGTGAGCCCCTGGGGCCACTGTCCCTGCGCGTGGACTGTCCGAAGGTGGCAGTGGGTGTGGTGACCCACACTGGGGGGCGCAGCTCCCCTTTGCAGGGGCAAGTCTCGGTGTAGGGACTGGGAGCACAGGACACGGTGGGGGCGGGGGTCCCAGTCCAGGTTCCCACGGTTCGGCTGCAGGCTGAGTGCTGCTAGCAGCCAGTGGCGGAAGCCGAGTCCTGCCGGGGCTCCAAGAGTGTCGTGTGTGCGGCTGGCCCTGGAGTCCCCCGCGGTGCCGAGGGTTCGTCCCCGAGGGGCTAACCAAACGTGGGGGATCGGAGTTGGCCCAGAGGCACCGTGGGAGAAAGGCCTGGGATCTGTTTCTGAAAGGTAGCCTTTGAGTGTCCCCTGGAGCAGAGCTCTTCCCTGACACCAGGTCACCAGGAGGTAGATTTGACGGCAGCTGGTGTGGCTGCAGTTAGCACCTAGCACAGGGCTTCCTGCAGAAGTGGGGCTGACTTCTGGAGAAGGGGGGCTTGGTGAGCACAGGCTCGTCTTCTAGTGCCTGATGTGTGTGTAGCTGATGCGTTGTAGCTGATAACCCCGGGATCGTGTCCTGGTGCACAGTGTGTGTTGTAGGTGCCCATGATACTCCGGGAGCGTGTCCTAGTGCGTGTTGCGTGTTGTATGTAGCCATGATACCCTGGGAGCGTGTCCTGGTGCACACTTCTGTGTCATGTGTCTACCCATGATACCCTGGGAACGTACACCGTGTGTCTACCTGTGATGTCCTGGGAGCGTGCCCTAGTACCCACTTCTGTACTGTGTGTCTACCCAGGAGCATGCCCTGGTGTGCACTGCTGTGTGCCTACCCATGATATCCCGAGAGTGTGTCCTGGTGCACACTGCTGTGTTGTGTGCCTACCCGTGACACCCCAGGAGCATGCCCTGGTGTACACTGTGTTGTGTGTCCCCAGGACACCCCAGAAGGGTGCCCTAGCGCACACTGTTTCCATGGGCCCCTCCCTGACAGCCTGGACAGGAGGGAGCTTGCAGTGCTGGGAGTGCCCAGCTGCCCTGCTTTCAGGCTCCTACGCTGCCCCCACACTCTTCCCGTGGGAGCCCGGGCTGGCTCAGGCTGTCTGCAGGCTACTCTGGAACCGTGCCAGGATCTCTGCCTTCGTCTCTCCGGTGTTGTTGTTGTTAGGTGCCGTCAAATTGGTTCCGACTCGTAGCAACCCTGCGTGGAGTGGAGGGAAACCCTGCCCGTCCCGCGCCGCACCCACAGTCAGGCTTGCGCCTGTTGTGGTGGTCACTGCATCAGTCTGTCTTGTTGATGAGTGCATCTTTGTCACTGACCCTGCACTTGATGGACTATGGTGTCCTTCTTCAGGGACTGAGCCCTCCACTCAACGTGTCTGAGGCACAGGAGATGCAGCCTTGCCGTTTTGCTTCTAAGGAGCACCCCACTTCTTCCAGGACAGACCTGGTGGTGCTTTGGGCTGTCCGTGGCACGTTCCCACCTCTCTCCAGCAGCTCAATTCAAAGGCGTCAAGTCTTCTGTCTTGTGTGTTCACTGCCTAGCTTTCATGTGCATATCATGCGACTGAGAATACCATGGCTTGGGCCAGGGGCGCCTGAGTCTTCCAGGTGGCCTCTTGACTTTTTAATACTTTAAAGTGGCCTTTAGCAGCAGATTTGCCCAGTGCAGTGTCTTTTGATTTCTTGATTGCTGCTTCCATGGGTGTTGATTGTGGACCCAAGTCAAGGGAAATCCTTGAAAACCTCAGTCCTTTCTCCATTTGTGACAGTGTCGCTTGCTGGTCCAGTTGTGAGGACTTTTGTTTTCCTGATGTTGAGGTGCAGTCCATGCTGATAGCTCTGGTCCTGGATCTTCCTCAGTGTCTCAGATCCTCTTCATTTTCAGCAAGTGAGGTGGTGTCGTCTGCATCACACAGGTAGCGAGTCTTTCCCCGGTCCTGATGCCTCATTCTTCTTTGTATAATCCAGTTTCTCGGATGATGTGCTCGGCCTCCAGACTGAAAAGGTATGGTGAGAGGACACGACTGACACACACCTTTCCTGACTTCAAACCATACAGTGTCCCCTTGTGTTCACGTGACGCCTCTGGATCCACATACAGATTCCATAAGAGCATAGTGAGGTGTTCTGGAAGTCCCACTCTCCCCAGCATTAGCCGTAATTTGTTAAGATCCACACAGTCCAGTGCCTCTGCGTGGTCAGTGAACCACGGGTAAACATGGTTCTGGTATTCTCTGCTTCTGGCTGAGATCTGTCTGACATCAGCAGTGACATCCCTGCTCCCGCATTCTCTTCTGAATCCAGCTTGAACTTCTGCCAGTCCCTCGTCAGTACACTGTTACAGTTGCTTCTGAATGGTCTTGAGTGGAATTTCCCGTGCATGGGATTTCGGTGATACTCTCTGATGACTTTCACATTCCGCTGGATCACCTTGCTTTGGAATGGGCATGAACGTGGACCCCGTCCGTTCGGTTGGCTGGGTGGCTGTCCTCTAGATTTCTTGTCACAGACGGCTGAGCACTTCCTCTGGTGGTCCTTTGGCTGTCACTGAAATGCCTCTCTGTCAGGAGCTCCGATCCTGCACTTCCCGCACTGGATGGGTCACTCCTGCGACTTTATTCCTGCCTCCTCTCCCCGTGCTCCAGGCATTCCTTGGAAACCCTACAGGGCGGTTTTCTTCTGTCCTGTAGGGTTGCTATGAGTGAGAATCAACTTGATAGCCACGGGGTGACCAAAATATAAGGTTCCTTAGTGTGTTAGTCATTTGGTACTGCTCTGACAGAAAATACCACAGGTACATGGCTTTAACGAAGAAAAGTTTATTCTCCCACAGCCTAGTATAGGCTGCCAGTCTGTATTTAGGGTGCCTGCTCTGGGGGCATGATTTCTGTCTCTGTCAGCTCTGGAGGAAGGTCATTGTGTTGCATCTGTCTTTCTTGGGTCTGAAAGCATCTTGGTGCAGGAACCTCAGGTCGGAAGGACGCGCTCTTCTCCTGGTGCTGCTTTCTTGATGGTGTGGGGTGGCAAACTCTGCTCGCCTGCCTTTCCTTTCATTTCTTGTAGGATAAAAGGTGGTGCAAGGTGACCTCAGGAAACATGTTGCAGTCCCACCCTGATCCCTTTTACGATAATGCAGGCTGTTGACTCCAGGCAAAGATTAGGATTTGCTGCACAGGACAGTCACACAGTACTTGGAATCATGGCCCAGTCAGATGGCTGCGCATATTTTGGGGGGACACAATTCAATCTGTGACACTTGTCAGAAAACCAAACCCACTCTGTCAAGTCAGTTCTGACTCATAGCGACCCTACAGGACAGAGTAGAACCGCCCTATAAAATTTTCGTGGACTTGAGCTGCCGACGTTTTGGGGAGCAGTGGTAACGCTAACCACTGCACTGTCATAGTTTCCCTGTGATACTTAAAAAAAACTCAGTGCCGTCGAGTCAGGTCCGACTCATAGTGACTGTAGAGGTCAGAGTAAAACAGCCCCATAGAGCTTCCTAGGAGTGCCTGATGGATTTGAGCTGCTGACCTTTGGTTAGCAACTGTAGCACCTAATCCGCTCCACCAGGTTTCCCTGTGATACTTAGTGTCCTTGGAAAACAAACATACCTGTTTTCGCAGACCTTAAATACAGTCTGTCCTTCACATCGCGCAGCGTCTGTCTGTACCTGTCGGCCCTGGAGACCTGGTGGCATGGTGGTTAAGAGCTACAGCTGCGAACCAAAGGGCTGGCTGTTCAGATCCGTCAGACACTCCTCAGAAAGTCTACAGGGCAGTTCCACTGTGCCCTGTAGGGTCGCTATGAGTCAGAATTGCCTCGACAGCAGTGGGCTTGGATTTTTTCAGTTCTTTCCACCCTTCAGCCCTCTGCTGAGGGGCCAAGGAGCCTGCTGTCTCTGAGCTTGGTCCGCAAGCGGCAGTGTACCTGGGGACATGCAGGAGAGGGGGCCAGGCTGGAGGGTGAGAGGAGCCAGCGGAGAGGGCTAGGGTGCCAGTCTCGGGGATGGGAAGACAGACAGACGCTTTCTTGTGATGCCTGATGAGAACTGCACAGCTCTGCCTCCTTGGGGACCCCAACCTTTTAGGAATGTCATGGGAAAGTGAAGAACCTTTGGCAAGACAGGCCTGTGTGTGGGCAGAAGGGAGAGCCCTCCTGCTGGGGCTGCCCAGAGCTGCCCTTGGAGGCCCAGGGAGGCCCAGGGAGGACGCCTGTGGTGTCTCCCGGGTTGGCTGAGGAGGGTCCCGGGCACAGGGCTCCCTCCAGCTGCCAAGAGGGAGCTCAACCCGAGGTGGGCTTGGTGGTCCCGCTAAGTCCCTCCCGGTCGCTGGAGGCAGCGGCATGTGGTTAGGTGGCTGGGTTAGGTAGGTGGGGGTGGGGGGAGGGGCCTCAGCCTGGCTCAGTCCCGTTATCTCCCCCTCTGGTGAAATCAGGTCCACTAGGCCAGCACCCTCTCCCCACCCCCCCACCTCTGCATTGGGGCTCCTGTCCCCACCCCCACCTCTGCGTCGGGGCTCCTCTCCCCTCCCCCGACCTCTGCACCGGGGCTCCTCTCCCCTCCCCCGATCTCTGCACCGGGGCTCCTCTCCCCTCCCCCGACCTCTGCACGGGGCTCCTCTCCCCACCCCCGACCTCTGCACCGGGGCTCCTCTCCCCTCCCCCGACCTCTGCACCGGGGCTCCTCTCCCCTCCCCCGATCTCTGCACCGGGGCTCCTCTCCCCTCCCCCGACCTCTGCACCGGGGCTCCTCTCCCCTCCCCCGATCTCTGCACCGGGGCTCCTCTCCCCTCCCCCGACCTCTGCACCGGGGCTCCTCTCCCCTCCCCCGACCTCTGCACCGGGGCTCCTCTCCCCTCCCCCGACCTCTGCACCGGGGCTCCTCTCCCCTCCCTCGACCTCTGCACCGGGGCTCCTCTCCCCTCTCCCGACCTCTGCACCGGGGCTCCTCTCACACCTGGACAGTTGGCCGAGACCTCACCTTGTGCCAGGTGTCAGCATCTTCTGAGGAGGAGACCCTTCCCTGTGGGTTAGTTTAGGAGACTGAGTGCTAGGGAGGGCACTTGAGGGAGTGAGTCCTGTCAGTGGCCGTGATGTGCGGGTCCCTGCCCTGCCCCTGTCTTCTCTCCTGGTCCCTCCACACCGGCTGAGCGTGCACAGGTCACAGGATGGCACTGAGTCCTGAAAGCTGCATGTCATTTGATCCTCACAAAACTGTGGGAAGGAGGGGACTCACGGACATTAGGTGACCCGTGGTCATCCCTCTGGGGGACAACAGGCACCTGCAGCTTGTGCTTTTAAGTCTTATCAACACTTTTATTTTGCTTCAAGTGAAAGTTTCTGCTCAGGGTAATCTCTCACAACAAAAACCTACAAACTGTTGTGTGGTATTAGCTGTGGTCCCCACAGTGGGACAACTCACCCCTCTTCCCACCCGGTTCCCTGTGTCCATTTGACTAGCTCCTGTCCCTTCCTGCCTTCACCTCTGGTGTCTGAACAGGAGCTGCCGGTTTGGTGTTGAGCATCCGAAGTGCTCTTGTCACGTGTGTCTGCCTTTGTTGTATGTTTCCGTGTGATCTTTGTCCAAAGTGCGGGGATTCAGTTCTGGGTTAACAGAGCATCTAGGGGCCATAGTTTTGGGGGTTCCTCCCATCTCTGTCAGACCTCGACATCTGGTCATTTTACATGGATCTGAGTTCTGTTCTACGTTTTTCTCCTGCTCCATCCGGGACACTCTGGTGGGTGCCCACCAGGCCAATCCTTGCTAGTAGCTGGGCACCATCCCGTTCTTGTGGTCCCCGGCTGGTAGAGTCTGTCGAACTTGGTCCCTCAGCTCTGTGGTCTAGTATCTCCTTTATGTCCCAGGTTTTCTTCCTTCTCCTTCGCTCTTGGTGGAGCGGCTCCAATTGCTGTTTCTCGGATGGCCGCTCACAAGCTTTTAAGACCTCAGACGCCACTCACCCAAGTGGGATGTAGAGCATTTTCATCAGGAGCTTGGTTAGGCCTGTTGACTTCTGTGTTCCCATGACAACACGGTAAAGCATTTTAATCTAAACTCTGAGGCTGTGAACTCACAGGGCCAGTGAAGCCTCTGCTGACAGCTGCGCTTCGTCTCTCTGAGCTTCCTGTGTCCCTGGCTCACCAAACTCGGGAGCTCAGGGCACTCTGAAGGCAGAGGTGAGCCATGGGGCTTGCGTTCCGTGAGTGAGGCGTCTGGGATCTGGTGATGACAGGTCAGGGTCACAGGGTCAGAAACAGACCAGCAGGAAGGGCACTTCATTGTGAAAGGAGGGGGTTGACTTGTGTGTTGCTGAGTGAGGCCCGCGGGTGGGCAGCTGGTCTTGAACCTGATCACAAAGATTCTGCAGCCCTTCCTGCCGCAGAGGGCACGAGCGTGACCTGCTGGCTGAGAGGCGAGCGTGACAGTTGCTGAGTTTTTTTCCCTCTCCATCCCCTACTTTCCCCTGGCTCCGGGTGCTTCCATTAGCTTTCAGGATGTCCCTTAATGTCCCTGAGTTTGCACGTCCTGTCAGAAGAAGGGGTTCCCATTCATAGTTTTCATCAGGCTAAATGTGAGGAAGGGCGAGCTTGATTCCTTCTTGTCTAAATTTCCCAGATGTTCCAAATGAATGGTTGAACCTGCTTGATAAATAGCTGGCCACCTCTGCACGCTCACTCCCTGTGGCCACCTTCACATGCGAGAGAGAGCATCACAGCTGTGTTGCCTGGGGCCGGCTGGTCAGGAGCCGGGTTCGGAAGTGGTGCTCTGGGCTGTCTGGGCAGTTCGGTGGTGGTCACAGCTTCTACAGGCTTCCTCTGTGGGTGTTTGCCTGTGGACGACCCGCGACGCACTGTTCGTGGGCCATACCTTGGGCGGCATCCACTTCTCTGTTTGCTTCTTGAATGCCGGGGTCTCTGAGTGCATACCCCACCCCTTTTCTGGACAAGATGTCCGCACTCTTCTATACTCTCCGTTGAGGCGGACAGAGCCACCTCCTGGGGAGTGAGGTCTCCCTGAATGTTCTGTCAGGTGTCCTTGCGGCCTGGCTGCTGGGCATCAGGAGGTCCTGCACCCCTTGGTGTCTGCAGGGCTTGGAGGACAGACAGGGTCAAGGGTGAGGCCAGGGCCCTGTGCACATGCCGCAGTGGGTGGAGGTCCTGCAGGAGACACACTCCTGTCCATGTTGCCTCAGGCCAGGCGCCTTGGCCTTGAAGCCCTTTACCACTGGGCAGCTCTTTACTGTTGCAGGCTGCGTTCGCCAGCCCCTCGGAAACGCTGCAGGCAATTCTCGGTGGTAAAGGGAACCATCAGCTGGAGTTGCCTTGCTGGCTCTGGATTTGGCTTTGGGTTGAAAACCTAAAGGTGTGGCCCTTTCCCTGTGCGGGCTGACTCAGAGCTCTGTCCTGGTACCTGTAAGGACAGACAGACACCATGGTACCTGAGGGGCTGAGTTCAGAGGTCTCCCGTCCTCTCGCTGCTCCTCCAGCCTGCTCGCAGCGTACTTCTTCAAGTAGCGTCCCCCCCCTGTTTTCCCCTCCTGGCTAAACATTTTTGGTGTTTTCACTTGAGATGCTGGAGTTTAGACAGAAAGTAAAAATACTAGTTTTCTTCTTCTCTAGGTCTTGATCCTGGAGGAGAGGAAGGAGGGGGGTCTGGGGTAGGTATCGGCTGTCTGAATGCAAGATAGTCCTTACAGGGCAGCGTCCCAAGGACAGTACGATTAGGGTCTGAGCAAATCCTGGTGGCTTCTGAGGCCAGCACCGTGGTGCCCTTGCTGATTAAGTAACTGGATTGCCCAGCCCCGCCTCCGCGCGTCCGGCGGTAATTCTAACCTCCTGGGCTTTGCAGAGGAAACAAAGGCAGTGAAAGGGTTTGCAACAGGCTCCTGAAAGTGAGCCGTGCGCCCTGTGGACGGAATCTTCTCCTGCTCTGCCTCCTTGGGGGCGTGCCCTCAACCTGCCACCCCCTGTGTCCCGGGGAGTCCCGGTCCGGCAGCCTTGAGGGCCAGCCCACCTGCTATCCTCCTGCCCAGAGCCCTCGGATTCCTGCAGGCCAGTCTGCAGAAGAGGAGGAACCCAGGAGGCTGGTGACGCCTGGCAGAGATGGAAGGAGCGTTCCTGGGGAAGCAGGGGCCTTAGGTGGAGAACCCTGTCTGGTCCCCAGAGAGAGTCCCTCTGCCAGACCTGCTCCCCTGAGTTTGACCAAGTCATCTCTCCTCTGGCTTGAAGTTCAGGCTGGGAGCAGAGGGTCCTATGCACGCCCCCAGGTCCTGCTGGCCGGAGAGGGAGATTTGGGTCCTTGCCACCCTGTCCTCTGGGCTCCAGGGAGGAGAACAGAAGTATACTTTCCCTGGGAGCACTGTAGGCTGTGCCCAAGAGATGCCCACCACGCCACTCCTGGCACTGTGGGCCCCTCCTCCTTCTCCTGTTCTCCCTCCCAAGACAGTCCTCATGTCCTCGGAGACACCTTCACTCCCACCCCTCGGGCTGTGAGCCAGGCTAACTCCCAGACTGAGCAGAGGGCCTCTGAGGGCATGGCTTTGTAGAGGGAGCTGAGGAGAGCAGAGCCATGGAGAGAGCTCGAAGGTGGCCCAGGGCTGTTTGACCAAGAGAGCTGTACCTGGGTGAGACCTGTGAGCCTGCCACAGAGTCAGGTAGAATGGGCACCAGGTGTGAGTGGCATGGGGACCTCGGAGCAGTGCTGGAATCTCCAGACAGGTAGGCCCCTCTGACCTCACCCTTCTCTGGCCCGGCCAGCTGTCCCTGAGCCTAGGTCCTGGTTGAGCCACGTCCTGTCTGCCCTCTGCCCTCGCCTCCCCCCCGTCACTACTTCTCCGTGGTTTCCTTGTTTCCAGCGTCCGATCCTCAGCCGTGCTGTGTGGACTCCAGGTGACGGTTAGGGCTCTGCTCTGGGCATGTGTGGTTGTGGTGGCATGTGTCTTGGCAAGTGGTTGAGAGCCGTCTCTACGCCCTGGCTGAGGGCCAGGACCCAGGGTGCTTGTCTGACTCCTGGATGGTTCTTCTGTCCTTTTCCAGACTCTGGCTCCCTGTTGGTGGCGCCACCCTGTTTGGGCCCACCCCAAGATCTGAGGGGAGTCAGATGCAGAGGCAGGCCTGGGTGGGTGCCAGGACACCCGAGCCCTAAATGCTCCCTCCCACCCCCACAGCCTCCACCCGGACAGGCCGGGGCCACGCTGCGACTTGCCCAGGGAGTGGCCAGTGGCCAGTCCCGCTGGTTTAACTTGTTGGATGGTGCTCGGCCCCAACCAGTGTTGAATCATCAGTGTGCCTTTAAAGAAAAAAAAAAGAGTCGTTGCCTGGGCCCTGGCTTCCTAGGGTGACGAAGGTCCCTGGTCTGGAGGGAAGCCTGTGTCCTAGCTTCCGGGAGTGACATCCTTGGTCTGCATCTCTGAGGGTGGCGTCCCTGGTCTGGAGAGAGCCTGGCCCCAGCATCTGGAGAGCTCACCGGGGGATGTGCTGTGCAGCCGGGAGTCACTGCAGTCCCCTAGCTCAGTGACTGCTGGTGGCCCTGGAATTCCTTCTCATCTGGTGGTTATTTTGCTGGTCACCAGGACAGAATCGGGAAAATTCAGGAGACAGACATGTCAGAGAAAGTTCTGCAGTGAATTGTGTTCCAGAATACTGAACCAAGCTCGTGCTTATCGAAACCAGGATGTCACAGGGTCACTCTATCATAGGTGACAGAAGGCGACTTTTTCCCTTTTGGCTTTTATTAAAAAAAGCTTTAATTGAAGTGTAGCACACTACTGAAAAAATGCGCTTGTGTGTACCTCTTGGAGAAGGGAAACCCTCGTGTGTGGCCAGCACCTGGGTCACGAAGCTCGTCCCCGTGCCCCACCGCGGCTGGCTCCCCTTGCCCAGGGCAGTCGGTTGGGCCCAGCCCCGCAGCTGTGCTGGCTTTGGGGCTGTGAGGCGCTGGCTTCTCTGCCTCCGCGAGGACCTTTACACGCCACCCGTCAGGGTGGGCGTGCTTCACGGTGACAGGGTGTGGGCAGAGGAAGCTGCAACCCCTCTGGGTGCTCCTGCCACCCATTAGCAACCTGGGAAGACAGAGCAGGACTAGGATTTCCAAGACTTTGGTTGGTGTGGAAGCGGGCTGTACGGAAAGCGGGCCACATGGAAGCGGGTGGCCACATCCTTCTTGGGCAGAGCAGTTGGTGAGTTCAAACTGCTGGCCCCTCAGGTACCCGCTGAGTGCTTTAACCCCTGTGCCACCGGGCTGCTTTTCCCATGTGTTTTGTTCTTGTTTTTCATCCTGAATACCTTTCTACCTTGTTCTTGAGGCTTGCCTGTCCCCAGTTTTAGGTAAATCTAAAAATCTAAATCTTTTTTTTTTTGGCCTCTTGCCCTGTTTTTCATTATATGTGTTTTGGAAAATTTGGAAAATGGGCGTAGAAGCGGAAGGGGGTGAGCTCCGCTATCACTTCACCTCTCGGTTGGCTCCCTCTAGGTGGTGTCCCTCTGCTTTGTTCAGTGCCTGCTGATGGCCGCTCGCTGCTGGTGACAAGAGGGAAGGGTGCTGGTTGGGGTTTGCCTTACCCACAGGGGCCCTGGTGGCTTTGTGGTGACGATCTCAGCCCTGCACGGGTCAGCCGTTCCTTGCGCCCATGCTCCTTGGGGGCCCCATGGGGTGTTCTGTCCTGTGGGATCGCTGTGAGTGGGAATCGACTCGATGGCAGCGGGTTTGGTTTTGGTGATCCTTCACAGTAAGGAGCAGTGGTGTACCGGTCCTCGAATTCACCGTGTGGGTCTCGGGGGGCGTGCAGGACTCAGGACTGCTCCTAGGCCAGTGGTGGCGGTACCTTTCGGGAGTTCTGTATGACCTGTGTCCCAGACAGAGAGGGACCAAGAGTTCTCTCTGAGACGGATGCTAGAAGCTTTTAGCACCCCAGATGCAGCTCACCGAAGTAGCATGTAGGGCGTTATGTTTATGAACTATGTCGTGCCCCTGACCCGGATGTCCCTCTGTGGTCCTTAGCCTTTGAGCGTCGTAGCTCAGTCCCATGAGGTATTTGGTCATGACCAGGATGCTTCTGTGACCGTGTCCCCTATTATGTACGTGAATATAGACGCAGCACTTAAAGGAGGTGCACAGAAGGTGTTGTGAGGTGCTGTCGGGTCGGTTCCGACTCACAACGACCCCATGAGCAACAGAATGAAGCAGCATTGAGGCGCGTGCCACGGCCACCACCGTTTTTATGCTGGAGCCCATTGTTGCGCCCACTGTGTTAATCCTCGTCGTCCAGGGTCTTCCTCTTTTTCGCTGACCCTCCACTCTCCCATGCATGATGCCCTTCTGCAGGGACTGATCCTTCCTGACAACACGTCTGAAGTATGAGACGCAGTCTGGCCATCTTTGCCTCCCAGGAGCACTCTGGTTGCACTGCTAAATAGTTCTGTTTGTTCTTTTGGCAGTCCGTGGCATGTGGAAGTCCCCCCAGGCAAACCCATACCTGCGCATGGCTGTACCCCCTGCACCCTCCCACCGCTGTTGAGCACACACGCCGACCTGTGTGTGCACTCACAACTGCCGTTTGTTACTCTCTTTACAGCACTGTGTGTGACACAGCATTGACTGTCTGGGCCGTGCATGGCTGCCCACCCACCCCTCGGTGCCCCCCTACCTGTGTCATGGGCTGCGTTCCCCTTAACCAAAGCTAACAGACATTCACTCTCAAGTGATCTTCTCTTCCCTCATCCCTGGTGAACATCTAAAAATGTTTCCTGTGTGTGAACTTGTGCTTGACTCCGCGGACTGTCAGTTCAGTTCGCAAACTCATCCTAGAAAAAGTGCCCCACACTTTGTTGCTGAGTGTCACTATGGTCACCTTTGAAGCTCTCCCCTGGGAAGCTATGCCCTGGTGCCGGCGCCTAGTCTACCCTTCAAAGCGATTTTGGAACTCTTTCTAGAACGACCATCAGAGCTGTTGTCATATTACCCATGATGTCCTGAATATCATCCAGGTGCCTTCCTTTGAATATTTCCTTTGTCTTTGGGTCAAGAAAAAAAGTCACTGGGGCCAGATCAGGTGAGTAGGGAGGGTATTCCCATGCTGTTATTTGTTTACTGGCTAGAATCTCCCTAACAGACAACTGTACAATTAATCATGAACGTGCCACTGTGTACAATAGCTGTTCTAGAAAGAGCTCCGAAACTGCTTGGAAGGGTGGACTGGGTGCTGGCCTTGGTGCATAGCATCCCAAGGGGAGTCCTTCGAGGGTGACTGTGGTGACATTCAGCAGTGAGACATGGAGGCACTTAGAACAACTGAGTTCACAGACTTAATTGTCAGACCTTGTATTTATGATGGCAGACTCAGACAGTGCTTGTCCCTTTGTGACAGACTTATTTCAGTCAGCATAATGCCCTCCAGATGCATCCACATGGTGACGTGTTTGGCAGGTTCTTCGTTGTTCATGGTGTCGTAGTTGGTGGGGTGGGGGTGTGTGCCTGTTTGCTCACCCAGTCTTCCACTAAGAGGCACTGATGTCGTTTCCATCTTTTTCCTGTTGTAAATGATGCTTCTGTGAATGTGAGTGTGCGTCTCTCTGTTCTTTTTGTGGCTTTTGTTTCTCTAGGACCTAGACCTAGGAGTGGGGCTACTGGATCACACGGTGTTCCTATTTCCAGCTGTTGAGGGAAGCCCTGTATCGTTTCCTGGAATAGAAGGTTGTACTATTTTACATTCCCACCAGCAGTGTATGAGCATTCCAGTCTCTCCATGAGCGCTCTATCATTTGCTGCTGTCTGTTATCCTCAACAGTGCCGTCACTGCTGGGGTGAGATGGTGACTCACTGTAGTTTGGATTTGTGTCTCCCTGGTGGCTAATGGGAGACCCTAATAGCACAGTGGGTAAGTGCCACAGCTGCTAACCAAAAGGTCAGCAGTTCAGGTCTCCCAGGTGCTCCTTAGAAACTGTCCTGTGGGGTCACCATTTGTTAGAAGAGGCTAGATGGCAGTGAGTTTATGTTTTTGCTTTTTTTTCAAATGGTTAATGACCATGACCAGCTTGTTAAGTTTTGGGTTTTTTTTTTTTTGAGTGTTGTCAACAGCACTTGGTTTTTTGGCTCTGGTGGTCTGTTCATTTTTGTTGCCCATTTCTTAATTGGTTGGTGGTGGTTTTGTTGTTGAGGTGTTGGAGTTTTTTCTCAGTTTTCAAGATTAGTCCTTTTTTGATTTCCCCAGTATATAAGTTCTTTCTGTACTGTTTTGGTGAAGTTTGTTTTTTGATCAGCTTAAGTGTTTAATTTCTAGGAAATCCCACTTACCTCATTCTTCTGCTGCTGCCGATGCATTGTGGGTGATGTTTGGTATTCTATTGATGCCACGTATTAGGGTCTCTAGCATTGCTCCTCTTCTTTCATAATCCTACAATTTTGGGTTTTACATTTAGGTTTTGACCATTTTGAATTAGTTTTTTGCACAGTGTGAGGTACTCACCTTGTTTGATTTTTACGCAGACAGATACCTAGTTTTGCCAGACCACTTGCTAAAGAGAGACTCTTTTCTCCATGCAATGAACTTGAACACTTTGTCAAGTTCTATTGTCCGTGGGTGAATGAATTTACTTCTGGGTTCTCAGTTCTATTCCATTGGTCTATGTATCTGGCACTGTACCAGGAACAGGCTGTTTTGACCACCATGGCTGTATAGTGGGTTCTGAGATGAAGGAGTATGAGGCCTCCTACTGGGTTCCTCTTCAGTAATGCTTTGCTTATCCAGGGTCTCTGTCCTTTCCATATAGAATTGATTAGCTTTTCTGCTTCATTACAGAGTGTTGGAATTTGGACTGGAATTGCACTGGCCAGTGGTTTGTCGATTTTAAATGATGCTTTCAAAGAACCAGTTTTTAGTCTTACTGATTCTTTATATTGCTTTTCTGTTTATTTGTGCTCTAATCTTAATCTGTTTGGTTCTGGTGACCGTGGGGTTGTTTGTTGAGGTTGTTGCAGGGTTAAGGTATTACTCTGACCTTTTCTCATGTTTTTGATGTGTGTGTGTTGCTATAAATTGTTCCCTGAACCCTGCTTTTGTAGTGTCCGGAAGGTTTTGGTGTATTTATTATGTTTTCACTGTTGCTTGATTCTAGGAATTTTTTGAATTTCATTTTTAAGTTTTTACATTACCTGATCATTTTTAAGGAAGGTGTTATTCAGTTTCTGTGTGTTTGACTTTTTCCTTGATCTTCTGCTTCCGATACCAATTTCTAATTTTATAGCCTTGTGATCTGAGAAGACACTTTGTATTGTTTCGGTGCTTTTGAGTTTATCGAGGCTTGCTTTGTAGCCTAAAATGTGATCTATTCTGGAGAATGGTCCATGTGTGTCGGACAATCCAGGTGCAGTGTGGCCGTGTGGAGGGTCCCGTGCATGTCTGTGACCCGCAGTTGCTTCCTTGCAGTGTTGAGCTCATCTCTGTCTTAGCTGAGTTTCTTTCTAGTTCTGTCCTTCATCGAAAGTGCTGTGTTCAAGTCTCCCACTAGAATTGTGGAGTTGCCTGCTTCTTTAATACTGCTGTAGTTGGATGGTTTGTGTATTTTGGAGCTGTGTTGTTGGGTACGTAATATTATGGTTATGTCCTCTTGGCAGATCAACCCTGTAACCATTGTAGTCCCTTTTCTTCTGTCTTCCGAGGACTGCTAATAAGTTTGCAGACTCACCCTAGAAAAAGTGCTACATATATCGCTATGGTCTCCTTTGAAGTTCTCACCTTGGGAAGCTGTGCACCCATGCCAGTGCCTCGTCTAGCTCTCGAAGCCCTTTTTCTAGGATGAGTTCATGAACTTAATTGTCAGAACTTGTATGACAACAGCTCTGATGGCTCTTCCAGAAAGAGTTCCAGAATTGCTTTGAAGAATGGACTGGGTGCTGGCGTTAGTGCACAGCTTCCCCAGGGGAGGGCTTCAAGGGTGACCATAGTGATATTCAGCAGTGAGGTGTGGAACACTTTTCTTAAGATGAGTTCCAGAGCTTAATTGTCACACCTCGGGTGTTGATTTTGCTGTAAGGTCTTTTTTGTAAGGTCTGTTTTATCACAGACTGATATTGCCACTCCGGCTCTTTCTCACCTGCTATTTGGTTGACATATTTTTTCCAGCTTATTTTTTTATTTTTAGTGTATTTTTTTTTATCTTTGTGTTTCTGGTATTTCTCTTGTAGGCAACACTGATGGCTCTTTTTTACTTTTTTAATCCATTCTGTTACTTTCTGTCTCTTGAATGTGTGTTTAACCCATCTAGATTCAGTTTGATTATAGCTAGGTATGAACTTACTACTGTCCTTTTGGCTTGTTTTGGATGGGGCTAATGGTTTTTTGGTGCTTTTCTATAGTTCATTCTATTTGTGGATTTTCTGTTTGTTTGCTTCGTTGTTGATTTTGTGTTTACTGATGGTCATTTTCCTTTTTATCTTGCTGAGTAGGTTTATAAATTTTCTTGGTGGTTACCCTGAGATTTTCTATCATCTTCCTGAGTTTAATACAGTCCATTGTATCCTCACATCAGCTTGCCTTCGTCGCCATATGGAAAGAAGTTCTGTGGCCACACCACATACTCCTTCCCTGTTTTTATTCTGAAGTTGTTGTCCTTTACAGAGTAGTGTCTCTGGTTTCCAGTTTTGTTGCTTTTTTTTGTTTGTTTTGACTTTTTATTTTTTATTTTATTATTTTTTTATTTAATATGACTGAGTGTAAAGGTACATTCCCATATAAATTTATATGCCCACCTGTTGCTTTATTTTTGAAAATTCTTTGTCCTGGTTGGTATCTGGGTAGTAATTCTTGTGTCTGATTCTCAGGTTGTTGCCTGATGTTGGTTCTCTGTCCAAATTTATTTGTTTTGTAAGGTTGGTGTGATTTTGGCAGATTCTCGGAATTTCTATTTTTTGAGAAACAATTGACTTTGCCATCGTTTTTGAGAGACAGTGTTGCTGTGTATATACTTTTTAGTCAGCTGTTTTATCCTGTTTCTTTGTACATGTCTTCCCCTTGTCTTCTTACCACCAGGATTTCTGCTGAGAAATCAGAGATTAGTCATAATTGCTTCTCCTTTGTAGGTGACAGTTTGTTTTTCTCCAGGCTGCTTTCAGGATTCTTTGTCTTTCATTTTGGAAGTTTTGATTATGATATATGAGGACTGCCAATTAAGTTCATGAACTTGTCCTTGAAAAAGTGCAGTGTACCTCATTGCTGAATATCACTACTATGACCTTTGAAGTACCCCCCTTGGGAGGCTGGGCACCAGTGCCAGCCCCTTACTAGTCTCTCCTTCAAAGCAGTTTTGGAACTCGTTTTCTGGAATGGCCATCAGAGCTCTTGTTGTATTATTCTTGATGTCTAGAATGTCATCAAAATGTCTTCAAATTTCCTTTATGTTTGGAAAGAAAAAAGTCGTTGGGGCCAGATCAGGTGAGTAGGGAGGGGGTTCCAATACACTTATCTGTGTAGTGGCTAAAAACTCCCTCACAGACTTTCACACAGAACTTGTCACCGTGTGCAATAGCCCTTCCAGAAAGAGTTCCAAAATTGCTCTGAAGGGTGGACTAGCCATTGGCATCTCTGCATAGTTTCCCAAGGGGAGTACCTTGAAGGTGACCATAGTGACGTTCAGCAATGAGGTGTGTAGCCCTTAGAACAATTAAGTTGGCAGACTTAATGATCAGACTTTGTATGTCTTGGTGACTTCCTTTTGGAGCCTATCTTTTGTGGAGTTTGTTGAGTTTCTTGGATGATCACTTTTCATCTTTCATGATCCTGGGGAAGTTTCCTTCTAGCAGTCTTCAGAAATTCTGTGCTTTGGTCTCCTTGTGTTCTATTACATGTAAATGCCGCTTCTTCGTGGTGTCCCACGGGGCTCTTAGGTGTCTTCCTGTTCTTCGTGGTGTCCCACATGGCTCTTAGGTCTCTTCCTTTTCCTTCCTTCTTTCTGTCTGTATGTTCCTGAAACAAACTAGTGGGAAGAGATTTGTCCTCTATTTCACTTACTCTGTCTTCTATTGATTCAGTTCTATTCCTGTCCTTTCATTATATATTTATTAAAATCTATCATTAATCTGAATTTCTAGTTGTTGTTTTTGTATGGTTTCTAATGGTCTTATTTTGTCACTTTGTTCTTGAAATATTTTCCTGGAGTTTTATAGAATTTCGTCTGTTTTCCTTGATCTCTTTTTCCCAATTCTTGAAGGGTCTTTTGAATTCCTTATCAGGTTATGTTACTGGTTTTTCCTCAGGAAGTTTTTCTGGCTCTGTATGTTGGTCACTTGTTTGAACCCCCTCGGCCTGCTGCTTTATGTGACTCAATGTTATGTCTTGTTTTCAAGGCGCTAAGGTGTCTTCTGTTTGTTTACTGGTTGTGTGTTTGTTTGCTTTGTCCTGTCCTTAGTTGTATGATGTACTGGTGAGGGCGCTACTCTGGCGGCCCTGGAATGCTCACCCCTGTTGCTGGGTAGGTGGGGCGCTGGCTGGGAGCATGAACATAAGTCTCTGTCCGCTGGTTGTCCGGGGCTGCTCAGGACAGTCTGGGTCTGCACCGGCCGCCTTGCACGTGGTGTGTTTCCTCACACTGCCACTGCCATCAGCTGGGTGAGGGCCAGGGGCTGATGGCGGGTGGGCATCCAGGCGCTTCATGTAGTCGCCACCATTCATCAGGTCAAGTCGTGGGTGGGTGAGCACACGGGACTGTGTTTATTGCTGAGAATCTCTTATTTTTTGTGCTCTGCAACAATTTAAATGATACAGTTTAAGTAACAGTGGCACTGCTTATACTATGGAGAGGACCTGAGTCTGGTGTCCTTTTGAGGGATAGGTCTTCACAGCTTTCTATTGGTATAGAATTGTTGATTTATTCGTGTAAACCTTTTATTTCATATTTTCCATGGAAGTGTTTTATTTTTAAACTTAACTAGCATGAAAAAAAAAAACAAGTCCTGCATTGTCAATTCCAATGCATAGTGACCCTATAGGACCAGGTAGGACTCTTCCCAGTGCGTGGTGACCCTGTAGTACTGGGTAGGACTCTACCCAATGCGTAGTGACCCTATAGGACCAGGTAGGACTCTCACCAATGCATAGTGACCCTATAGGACCAGGTAGGACTCTCCCCAATGCGTAGTGACCCTATAGGACCAGGTAGGACTCTTCCCAATGCATGGTGACCCTGTAGTACTGGGTAGGACTCTACCCAATGCGTAGTGACCCTATAGGACCAGGTAGGACCCTTCCCTATGCATAGTCCTACCCTATAGGACTGGGTAGAACTCTCCTGTAGGGCTTCCAGGGAGCTGCTGATGGATTCGAATTGCCGACTTTTTGGTTTGCAGCCAAGCTCAGAACGGTTGTATTGTAGGGTCCCTGTTGTCACAATGTGTAGACAGTTACTGCTTTTCAGTTCTTTCGTTACCTGTGATTTTTTTCACTTTCCTTTCTAATGTTGTAAAAAATTTTTTTTTTTGCTATTAGTTGCTTAACTTTGCCAGAGGATTTTTTTTCCTTTAACCTTATCAAGGACCAGTGAAACACACAGATTTATCATTTGTTTTCTAAGTCTTACTTCTGCCTTCATCCTTCCTGTTCTGTCTAGGTTTATTCATTATGTTTTTTCTACATTTTCAGTTGGATCTTTAGGGCACTTGATATACTCTTTGAAAACAGAATCATTAAAAAATAGGAGTTTTTCTCTTAATTGTGGCAATTTCTGTAAGTTGTGAGATTTCGTGTGTGCTGGAGCTGAGGAGCCTGACTACCTTCCTCCCCAAAGACAAGGTCCCTAAGGAGAGTCTGTGCCACGGGGAACCAGGCACAGCCACACAGAGTGCCACTTGGTCACCCTTTGGGCATTTTCTCCAAACCCTCGGCTGGGGACATAGCCGTAGCTCACCGGAGCGGTAGTCAGGGCCAGGGGAGAAGCTTTTTTTTTTTTAATAACCTAAGCAAAGTTGTTTGAATTTATTGCCTGAGAGCGGAGCAGATCCTAAGCTTGGGCAGGAATGTCAGTGGCACTAGACAAGCCTCAGCAGCTCGGGTGGTGCGCTGCTCAGCGCTCGGCTGCTAGCTAAAAGGGTCAGCCGCTCGAATCTGTCAGCCGCTCGAATCTGTCAGCCGCTCGAATCTGTCAGCCGCTCGAATCCATCAGCCTCTCCGCCAGAGAAAAGACCCGGCCGAGAGATCCCGTGAAGATCCCAGCTTGGGAATCCCTGTGGGAGCAGTTGTCCTCTGTTCTCCAAGGCCGCTCTGAGTGACAGCCACCACAGACAAGCGTGTGCACACATCAGCACCAGAGAAGCTAGACGCTCGGGGCAGGGAGCGGGTGTTTGGCCCAGAGCTCCTGGCCTGGCTGAGCCGCTGAGGCTGCAGGTTCATCTCACTCCCAGCCTCTTTACTTCATTTCTAGAAAGTACGGCCCACTGGGGTCCCTGAGGCAGTGAAGACTGTCCTAGGGGGGTGAGGACAAGAGAAGCGGGAGGGACCCACAGTGCCCGGAGAAGCCCCGGTAAGCCTGTCCTGGGCAGGACCTGCAGCGCCTCCAGGGAAAGTGCGTTTCTCTTCCCCTCTGGAGCGGAGCGGAACGCAGAGGACAGAGCAGCAGGCAGGTCCCGGCCCCCCCTCTCTGACCCAGCAGGACCTGGGTCCCTGCAGGGGTTCCTCTGCTCCTCAGCCGGAACTTCTTCAAGCCAGCAGAGAGACGACTGCCTGTCCCAGGGGCCAAACTCAGGGGAAGCGGTGCTACATCATGGGGGGGACTTCCTTACCCCACCCTGACTTTTTAGACAGCAGTGAAGGGCAGATGTGGGGGGGGGGTGTGTGCACGTGTGTGTGCGTGCCTGCAGGGGGAGGAGGAGGGACAGACGGCACTTCAACCTAGACATCAGTGGTGGTGTGCCGGAGGACTCTGGGTTCAGTCTAGAAACCGATTGTAGGAGTGTCGTTCTTTCTTTTTTCCCCGCTTAATGAATGAAACAATTTTTTGTTTTTACATGAAAAAAATAAATGCTCACTTAAGTAATATAAAAGTATATCAGCTGGAAACTGGAAGTCCTTATTTCCTCTCTGTCACAGTATAATTACAACTTACAATTTACACGTATTTTTCAGGTATTTAAAACAAATACAGGAACTTACTGTGGTTTTGCAGTGGTGTTTCAGTGATTTTCCCTGTTCGGGAACTCCTTTATTCACTCGTGAATATGAGGGGATCTCTGTGCCTGTCAGTGTGTCTGCTGTAGCTTTCCAAGGGGTGCGGAGAGTTGTGTTTCATGGATTTGCTGCTGTTTATTGAATTAGTTTCATGTTGGTGGGCACTTGACATCTCCTGTTTTTTGTACTTAATGAATGATGCGGTCATGAGCGTCTTTGTGGGCATTTTTCTATTATACTCACTCAAGTGTTTGTGTAGGATTCAATCATAGAGTTTTAATTGATATTACCAAATTACTCTCCTGATCCCACCAACACTAAATGAGGAATTACTGGTCGTTAATTTTTTTGCCCGTTTGATGGGTGAAACAGAGTGTCTCATTTTACTTTACTTTTATGGGGAAATGTCTGCAGAAGTTAAGCCTTTGCGTCTGCCCTGTGTACTGTGGACACCGTGGTGGCGTAGCGGTTAAGTACGGTGACTGCTGACCGGAAGGTCAGCTGTGGGTTTGGTTTCCTGTGTGTTTGTGTGCGTTCTTTGTTACCTGTGTTTAAGCTGTCACTTAGATGAATCCATAAAGTTCTGAATTAGCTCCGTCGTTGTTGTTTTGGTCCCCTTTGTGTTGCAGTGTGTCTTGTAGGTGTCTGATTTTTTATGCAATCATATGGTCTGCTATTCTGGGAACTGTGCAGTCAGAATCCATGAATATTTCTGTGTGTGGTGTAAGGTGGGGATCTGAGTTCTCCCGCGGAGGAAGCCTGCTCTCCCAGTCTGTTGGAGTGTGTGCAGCTCCTTGATGGTTTGTGAGCCCACTTCAGGCGTCCTGTGGACACTTCCATCTACATGAGTGGCTCCTGAGATCTCCCTTTTATTGCCTGTCTCGTTTTCTTCCACTACTGCGTTGTTTTCATGACCACAGCTCTTACATAACATTTGTTAGGGTTCCCCTCATTCTTTTTCTTTCTTTTTTCCTTTGGGATTTAGTTCTCTACATAATCTTAGAATCAGCTAGTCAAATTCTGTAAAACTGTTGCTATTTCCTGTTGGAATTGCATGGAATTTATGGCTCCCTGGGAGAATGGACAGCTGTCCAGGGATGGGAAGCTTATTTTTCTATATCAGTCTCACACATTTCTTGTGAAATTTATGGTAGGCATGCTGTAATTTTTTTTTCTTTTTGCTATCATGCATGGAATCTTTTCCCGTGACACTTTTTAGCCCTTTGTTGTAGGCTGACTGGGCTCTCTGTGTTGGTCAGCTGCTCTGGACACTCTCCGAGCCTGCCGTCCCTCTGCGCCCATGAGCCCCCCCCAGCCCCTAGCTGCTGGACTTCAGTGCCTGGTGGTGGGGTGCTCCACGCAGCCATATGTTACCCCAGGAGCTGACACAAAGCCTAGCACCTTGCAGATTCCTTGAATAAACACACATGGAATCAAATTGCCAAGAGCCAGTGGGCGTCCGTCCCCTGCGGGAGGTGGCAGTCAGGGCCAAAGGGGAGAGCAGCCCTGCCTCCCAGCCTCGGGCAGTGAGAGGACACAGGTGGGGTCCCTTCCCTGTCCTCTGAAGAAAGCCCTGGGCATTTAGGCACAGGCAGATGTCCGGGAGGAGCCCCCGGCCCACCTGTCCACAGCCCGAACCAGCCCTAAGGAAGAGCAGCCTTCTTGATTCCTGGAGTCCCAGAGCTGCACAGGACGCTGCCCTCACTGGCGAGGTCTCTTTGGTGAGGGTTGCTGTCCCGTCTGGGGCTGGGTCCCCGCTTTCTGTAGCAGTGTCTTCTTCTTCCTGCTCCGTCCTCCAGGATCTGTGCCCCACACCCATTGGTTTCCAGGCGAAGCTCCTCTCCCACCGGAATGCTGAGGCTTCCCATCCAGTTTGCATTTTAAGCTTTTGCTTGTCACTGGGGAATGATGAGCCCTGTTTCCCAGTACCTGCTGCTCTGCCCTTCTCTCCTGGCTGTCCTTCCAGAGCCTCGGGTCCAGTCGGCTCTCTGCTGTGTTTGGAAACTAGGGTGGACGTGGAGAAGTGGACTGCTTCTGAGATCCACAAACAGGGGACCCTCAGTTCTGGGTGGTGAAGCCCTGGCTGGGCAAGCCCCTCCTGTTGTAGGGCAGGAGTTGGGGACTCTGTAAAGAGAAGGGTGGGAGCACCCAATTTGGAGGTGGAGTGTACTCTGCTATCTTTCTGGTCACTGTCCCTGCTGCTCTGGCCGGGGATCTCTGCCCCTACCCCACCACCCCCACTCATCCTGGTGCTAAGGGGAGCAGCTGGGGACCCTTTCTGCTCCTCTGTAAACTTGCCTTCATCTCCTGCAGACACACCGAGGAGACAGTGGGGCTGGGGAGGGGAGGGAACACACCACTCTGGCCCCTGCCAGCCCCCTCGATGAGGGCTCTGTCCCCCTGCACCCCTTGGGGCTGAGGGAGGTGCCAAGCCCGGACCCCTCCTGGCAGCCACCGCTGTGCCTCTGGCTGCTCCAGAGCAGCGTCCTTCTCCGGCTGCCGAACAGAAACCCTGACAGACGGAGCTCCGTGAGCCCGTGGAGCAGCTCCAAACGCCGCTTCCCACTCCCGGCGCCTCGCGATTCCGGCAGGGAGGCTGCGGTGCCGGCTGCTCGGGGCTTCCGCTCACCTGCTGGGGAGGCTCTGCCACGTGGCTGCCCGTCTGGAGAGCAGGGATGCTGTCCGGGCCCCAAGAGGCTCCTGCTGCCTGTAGGTCACCCAGCTTCTGGGCCACCCGTGCCTCCATGAGACCATTGGAGAGGGTTCTCAGGGAGTGTCTGAGACCCCTCCACAGACAGGGTTGATCATGGGGTGGGACCTGGGTCTGCGTCTGTGCCTGGCCTCCTGCGGGGGTCCCTGTACCCACTGTCTCAGCTCCGCCGCGCTGCTGTAACACAGATGCCACACGTGAACAGAAGTTGACTTCTCGCTGCTCTAGAGGCTGACAGGCGCCAGCTGGTCCCTGCTCTGTCAGTCCCTTCCTTGTAGGTCACCCAGATGTTCCGTGGTGTCCTAGGCTTGTCCCCCACGGGGTCGGTCTGTCTGTCCTCACGTGTGCCTGTGTTCATCCTGCTCTTCTGTAACTCAGGAGTGGTCCGATTTAGACCTCATCCTGTGCATGTATGAGTTACTAGCGCAGAAGACCCCACGGGTTCTGCCTTCCGTGCGTTCCTGCAGCCCTGTCCTTGGTTCCTGACTTACAGTGAAGTACCTGAGTTTTCGGTTGTAGTTTTCATGATTACTGCCCTCTGTTACCCGTGTCTTTATAAACTGGATCTTTATTTGTCTTCGGGGGTTGGACCTGCTACATCTGAGACCGATGCCATCAGGAAATACCATGTGGCAGCACTGTCTGTGCTGCGTGCCCCTGAGGATGAGGTGTGACCCCTTTCCCCTGCCTCCCAGAAAAAGGAGGTTTTTAACATGGATTGTCCTAACACACGAACGTCGGCAGTTGGGGACTGTCCCGGTCCCAAACAGGATCCACTGTAGAGACGCACAGGCCTGGGTATCTCAGGGGGCACAATTCAGTCTGCACCACCACTCCAGTTGGAGAAGCCTTGGTCCCTGCGGCCCTGTGACAAAAGGGCCCCCCAGTACTGGTCAGGACTGGGAAGACATGCCCTTAAGGGCCGTGGTGATCTTTTATGAAGGCCAGGCACTGTGCAGATACTGGTGGAAACACAAGTGTAAAAGCTATTAATTTCACCAGGTATAATTGAAGTCCAGAAACTAACTACTTTATTTTTCTGTGACTGTTTATTACAACGACTGAAAACTCAGTGCAGAAGATCAGGAAGTTTAGGTAAGTATATAGCACATAGGCTGGCACACAGAGAAGAAGACAAGTTGTGGATGGCAAATTCTTGTAGTATTTTGGCCTTTCTCAGTCAGTCGTATATGTTTTTATTTTAAAATTCTTTATTGGCAGTCTTCTCAATTATCAAAATAGTACAAAACAGTATAAAACTTGTTTTTCGATTGGTGTGCAAAGTCAGTTTAAATGTCTTGATGTGCGGATCTTTTATTGGTTTGTTTAGTGGTGACCTATCAACATGGCCTGTTTTGTGAATATCGGTTGATTTCTTTTGTCTGTTTTTCTTTTGTGTGGTTGTCTTCAAATCTGTATGAGAACCTGTGTATTAGTATTAATTACTCTACCATATCTTGGTAGGCATCACAAATTTCTTTTGATTTTTTTAGTGTTTCTATCTTGTGCAACTTTTGTTTTTAAAACATGTTTACATGATCAAATCTAGCTCAGGTCCTTTTTCAGTTACGTGGTATTTTTTGGTTTGGCTTGTGCCTGAGAATAAGCTCCACTTTTGTAATTTGTAAACAGGATTGGAAGGGGGGCAAATGGAGGCTGCTGAGCGCCCCACCTCTTCAGCGGGTATCGGCACCACCTGGGAGTCTTATCTCAGTACCGGTTCTGATGGGCGGGTCTGGGGTGGAGCCTGCGTTTCCCACAAGCCCCTGCACAATGCTGATGCTGCTGTTCCTGGACTGCACTTGGAGCAGTGAGCTGGCCAGAAGCTTCCATACTTGGCTGAAGAGCCGCAGCACCTGCACTGCATCTTGGAACAGAGGTTACTGGGCCTTCTTCCAGAGATGTCAAGCTGTGAGACTCTGTCCTGGCCCAGCCGTGTCTGCTGTGGGACTTGGGGACAGTGCCTCGGCTTTTTTGAGCTGTTGGATTCCATCTATAAAAAGGATAGTTCTCACCTCATAGGGATCTGGGAAAATTAAACGAAAAAATAAAAGAGAGCAGCATATTTTATTGGCTAAAAGTAATATAGCAAGAAGATTGGAACCTGCCCCTCTGATTGTAAATTGGTTCAACTTCTTTAAATAGCTAGAACCAGAAATACCCTCTGACCCAGCAGTCCCCACTTCTAGGTACTTACCCTGGAGAACTGAAGCTACTGGTGTGGACAGATAGAACATGCCCACTAAGCTGTGTTCACTGCAGCACGAGTCACAACAGCCAAAAGACGGCAACAGCCTGACAGCTCAGCAGATGGACAGAAAAACAGTGGTGCGTGCATGCAGTGGAATACTACGCAGCCCCAAAGAAGAATGGGTTCTTACAATACGCCATAGCGTGGATAACCTGGAGGATAACTATGCTAGTGAAATAAGCCACAATAGGGCAGATCTTGTACAACCTCACTATTGGAAACAACAAGAATAGGCATGTCTACAGTCAGCATTCTTGGATGGTGTCCAGGGACACGAGGGAGATGGAGGGGAATCACATTCCAGGTAGTGGAGGCTTGTCAGTCTTGGTGATGAAGTCAGCTTGACCAAGGTGAAAAAGAGGAACCCTAAGAAGTGCCCAATGATAAGGGATAAGTTTGGTAAAACCCACAGCCCATGTGGCTTTGTACCAGCTGTAATAACAAAGAAAAAATACATGTGTGGTTACACAGGTGGGTACATACGTGTACATTGGCATGCGTGAACGTGCAGGTGTGCAGGTGCAGATGTTTCTGTGGGCAGATACATACACATGTTGTGTGTGCAGGGTCTGTTCACACAGATACATATAGTGCAGCACGGAACACACAGCCACACAGGCTGCCTGGATCTAGCCAGCTGCCTGGTAGGATGGGGTGACGGGGTTTGAGGGCCCAGGACTGCACTTCAAATGGCAGCTTGGTCAGCTGTTCAAACGGAACTCACAAAGAGGATGTGCTGTGTCCTGGTTTGGAGAGCAGCTTCCGAGGCCCTAAGAGCTCCTGAGGGGCTGTGGTAGATGCAGCCATCGGTCTGTGGGTGCCTGGAGCACATGAGAAGGAAGGAAAGCAGAGGGTCAAAGAAGAAACCAGCCCATAGAACTAGTAAAGAAACAAAAAAGACATTGTTGTTGAGTTGACTGCGACTCGCCGGCACCTCCCTGCAGGAGAGACTAGCACTGCTCCACAGTCGCCGTCGAGCGCCTGGTGGGTTCACCAGCTGGACTTGAACTGCCGACCTCTCAGTTAGCTGGTGGCCGTAGCTGTTGACCACTCGCCACCAGAGTTCCCATGGGGCTGACGGTGTGGGTCAGCCGTGACTTCACCTCCTGGCGTCGTCCTCGAGCGCCGTGGTAACAGTGTTAACACAAGCAGGTGGCTTCAGTAAAGAAAAGCTGGGTTTTACAAGCCCAGTAGGCTAGAAGGAGCCCTCTCTGCAGGCTCTGGAGAGTGGTCCTTGGGTTGCGTCCGTCTCCCTGTGTTCGGGAGCTTCTCAGCACAGGGTCGTCAGGTTCAAAGGACACGTTCTCCGCCTCTGCTCCTGGTGCGGCTGTCTTGGTGGCACAAGGTCCCTGGTTCACTGCTCACGTCTCTTTCCTTTAATCTCAAGGGATCAGAGGTGGTGCGGCCCCACCCCGGGGAGGTGTCGCAGAGATGACCTTTAGTAAGGGTGTTACAGTCCCACCCCGAATCTTCTGGAGCCTAATCCAGGCAGAGACGAGGATTTACAGCCTAGGAAAATCATGAAACAGAGGACAGCCAGACAATCCTGGGGATCATGGTCCAGCCGAATGGCTGCGCATAATTTTCTGGGGATGCAATTCAGTCTGTGACATGGGAAGATCTGGTTGGCTCCCAGCTCCCATTCCTGACCATCCATGGGACGTGATGAATGGTTCCAAGTAGGCGGAGAAAAGGTAGGGACTAGAAGATCCCCAAGACTGTCACAACTGGGGTACCCTTTAAACTTGAGACTCAAACCATTGCTGGTGGTCACCTGTCAGCCGAATGGCAGAGTGGCTTATAAAATATGTCATCTCCCCGTGAGGACTCTGTAAAGCTGAGATCGGCCAGGCAGCAGTCCCCCAGACTGAAGATGAGAGGGTGAGGGGTCCCAGGAAGCTAGACCAGTGGGAACAGGACCCCCAGAATGGAGACAGAGGGCTGACACGTGGGACCAACCTCATGGGGCAGTGTGCACAGAAAACACTGAAGGGGAGCCCCACTTGCTGGGTTCGTTTCGTCCAACAGCACAAAGTAGTTTTTAAAAAGTCGTACAGTGGCAGCTGGGCCTGCGCCCCTTTGGGAGGGTGGAAACCTGTCGCCGTCAGGTCAGGCTGCCTTGCAGCACCCCAGGAAGAACGGTCCCACGAGGTTTCCGTGACTGTTGTCTTGACGGAGGCCACGCGGCCACATCTTGCTCCCGTGGAGCGGCGGGCGGGTCTGAACAACCACCTTAGGGGCCTGCTGAGTGCTTCACGGCTGCACCACCGCTGCTCCGTTTTCAGGGCGGTCCTTGGGTCAGTTTACCCCATTCCGAGTACTTCCGGTGTGTCTGCGTCTCCTTGAGACACGTGCCCTCTCGTCCGCATTGTCTGAGTTTTCGGTTGAGTATGACCTGTGCCATTGATGGGTGGAGGCCGTCTTCCTTTTTGCGTTTCTAATGGCGTTTATTATTTACGTTTCTCTCTTTAAATAATCAGCCTGGTCAGAGGTCTGTTTCTGCTGCTGGTCCTTGGAGAGCCGTCTCTGAGGTTCATTATAAAACACTGCTGTGTTTGTTTACCTGTTTCTGTGTCTCTGCTGACTCCCTTTTCCTGCTTTTCTTAGTTTTCGATTTTCTGGCTTCTTGGCTTGAAAACTTACTTTCCTTGTTTAATGGAAGTATTTATGGAAACATAACTTTTTCTCCATTAATAGACACTGTTCTCATGGATACTGATGCACCCTTCGGATCTGTGATTGTGATTTTGGTTTTTTCCCCTTGACCCTGGAGTTATTTTGGAGACTGGCTTAGAATTTCCAGATGTTGCATCTTGTTCAGTTGGAGACTGGGAGCTGCCCTCCCCAGCGTGCTCTGCTGGGCTCTTGGGGATCCGTGGGTCTGTGGTGAGTGCCACGGTGGGAGCTCTGTGTGTACGCTGCCGCAGCGTCCGGTGGCCGGTGCCGTGGGACTGAGGAACAGGGCTCAGGAGGAGAGCATGGGACCCTGTGTCAAAGCTGCACCTTCTCCTGACAGCGTTGTCCCTGGAGGGCACTGCCCTGGCTGAGGGCTGTGCCCGTTCTTCCCTGCCGTCTGCTCTGCATGTCTGTCCAAGGTGGTCAGGAGAGCTAGGGCCGGCGACGCTGCCCAACCCCTCTCACTGGCTTCACCCTTGGTCCCACTCCGCATCGGGAAGACGCAAATGGTGTCATTTCTCATGGAAAGTGGAAGCACTGTAGTGACCTAACTCTTTTAAAAAATACTCTTATTTTGGCAAAATTTCAGTGTTTCGGAAAAGCTGCAGGTGTAGTACACAGACCTCCTTCCCCAGCTCCCGGGGCGTTAGTGTTTTGACCACACCGTCTTACTCTTCCCTCTCCTGGAGTAATTTCTGCATATGAACCTCCTGAATGGAAGGGGCCCTGGTGGCACAGCAGCTCAGTGCTCGGAGCCCGCTGGTGGTGCAGTGTGAGCGACCCCTGGCGTCCGTTCCCAGGGACCCTGCGGGCGGCTCGAGACCCACCACATGCACACAGCAGGACGCGGAGTGAACGTAATGTCCCTTAGAAAGGGACCGTGCCTGAAGTGAAAGCTGACAGTCCTTGTCTGTCGGTCGCCCTGAAGCCTGCACCCCCTCTGCTGGGCGAGGCGAGCAGCCCGCCCCCCTCCACCCTGCCCCTCCTGTGCCACTACCGTGTTGCCCTTTGACCCTCAAGTCCCTGAGTGTGTGTCTTCTAAAGTCACGCAGTGACCGCCGAGTCATCCTCAGACTCAGGACGGGAACGCTGCTCCACCACGGAGCGGTCAGCTAAGGACATTCCTCAGATTCTGCCGGTTGTCACAATGTCCTTTGTCAAAGAAACCCCCAGGTCACATGCTGTGTCCAGTCATCGCATGCTGCTAATGTCCTTTCATCTAGAGCCGATCCACTGGTTTTTTTCCTCGTGTTTTCAAAGGATTTCTTAAAAGCAAAGGAGGAATTTGAGGCCTAGAGATGTGAAATGACTTGCCCAGGACTTTCAAGGACACACGCAGGCTGAGGCTGGGAGTGGGTGATGGGGATCTATCTGCCCACCCAGATTCTTGGGGACCCCTGCTGTGTCTTGATCACCGGCCAAGTGCTTGGGCAGAGAGAGCCGGGCAGCCCCTTCCCAGGGCATGGCCCTCGGCTGCTCTTCCTTCTGCCCCTCGGCCTGTGCAGTGCCAGCTGCAGTGTCCACCCGGCCCTCCCCTTCCTGGCTGTTTGCTCTTGGCCTGGAATCAGAGCCATCACTGGGGAGAAAGGAACTTTGAAACAGCCCAGCCTGTCCCTTGAGGACAGGGCTGAGTATGAGAAGCTCTGCCTTGCATGGAAGACAGACACATCGGTCGGGGTGTGGATATTGGCAGTTTCGGGTTAGTGGCTGGGGTTTGTTCATCTCCAGTCAGAGATGGGTCTTGAGGCTCAGCCAGAAGGAGCAGGTCCCCTGGAGGGGGTCACCTGGGGCCCACCTGGTCACCTGTGTGGACCCACCTGATCCAGACCTCCCTACCACCGTCATTTATGTGACAAAGGGGACACTTGGTAAGCAGTTTATTTCAAGGTTATTTCTTGGTAGCAGATGCGTATTGTATTGTGGGTATTAAAAACTTACTTTAAACACAATGATTTGAATTTAGTTTTTGAAGGGCATGCTAATTGCTTAATAAATATTCTTTTTTTCACTGAGCGTTTAGTTTACTGAATCTGAGTCCCCGTCTCCTGTATTTTTTAAAACAGCAGACGTGTTTCATTTCAGAATGTTGTCTGTGACGCTCCTCTGGTCCTGCCAGTGGAGCCCAGTTTGGGGAACCCCACCCCAACCTGTATGTGAGCTCTCCCCATTTCTCCCAGAGCTCAGGCCCAGCTCCCTCCCCACTCCTGTAGGAACCTCACCCCTGCTATGCAAAGGGCCCTCCGTCCATGGCCTGGTGGTGAAGACGGGTCAGTGGTCTTGGTGTCTTCAGTCTCTGGTAGCCAGCCCGATGGGGAGGAAGGAGGGAGTGGGACAGCAGAGTTCCCCCCACTGGTGTTCCTCTCTGGCCCTGGCCCCTGGCCCCCTTGCCTAGGTTTGGGAATGGGCTCCCTTGCTTAGCCTGTTCCTTTTGTCTTTCATTTATTTACTTTTATATGTTAAAAAAAAAAAAAAAATTGCCCGTTAAGTCGAAGTTTGCAGTTCAAGTCAGTGTCTCATATAAAAACTTAGACCATGTTATGTGAGTCTTGCTGCTCTCTCCACACTGTGACAGCAGCGCATTCCTCCCCTCCACCTCGAATTTCTTGTGTCCTTTAAACCAGCTCCTGTCCCCCTCTGTCCTCTCATCTCACCTCCGGACAGGAGCTGGCCAGCGAGTCTCAGGAATCTGCTTCAGCCAAGAAGCACTCTCTTGGCCAGTATCACTTTGTCTCACAGCCAAAACAGACCTGAGGCTGCCAACTCGATTCCAACTCGCAGTGACCCCGTGGGACAGACGAGAACTAGAACTGCGCCGCAGAGTTTCCAGGGAGCACCTGGGGGCTTTGAACCGCTGACCTTTTGGTTAGCAGCTGTAGCACCTAACCACTGCACCACACCAGCCTGGTCTTGGTCAGAAGAGTCGGTTCCTGGAGCGGATTCCCTTCTGGTCTGCCCTCTGCTCTTTGAGCAAGAGTTCAGTTCCTGCGTTTGTCTTAGTTATCTCATTAAAAACAAACAACTTTGAGATACAGTTCACGTGCCATACAGTTCACCCACTTCAAGGGTCCTGTTCTGTGGTCTGTAGTGTGCCCACAGAGCTGGCAGCCTCCCCCAGAGTCACCCTCAGACCGCCTCATCACCCCAGAGAGACAGTCTCCACCAGCCAGGACCCAGTCACTCACTCCTCTGTCTCCCAGCCCCACGCAACCTCTCACCTGCGTGCGGTTTTGTAGAGTGGCCTGTTGTGGGCGTGTCACACAAGCGGAGCCACACAGCACATGCCCTTGACTGGCTGGCTTCTTTCACATAGAGCACTGCTCTCAGGGGCCGTCCGTGGGGTCACCCCTGTCAGTACTTCATTCTTTTTCGAGGCTGGAGAGTATTTGTGTGGATGGATCACATTTTGTGGACCTTCGTCTGCTGGTGGACCTTGGAGGCTGTGATGGCTGGTGTCGCCATGAAGGCACAGGGACAGTTGGCGGTGGGGACCTGCAGTCTCGCTTCCTCTGGCCTCTGCCTTGGAGCAGAATTCCTGGCTGATGCAGGCAGACTCGGTGGACTGTTGGAGAAACTGCTGGGCTGTTTTTTCAAAGGGGCTGCGCTGGTTTATGTCCTCATCGGCCGTGGGGGCGGCGTCCACGGTCACACCTCCTTGCTGACTGTCATTGGTTTCCTTTGTGTGACCGTCATCCCAGTGGGTGTGAAGTCGCACGTCATTTTGGTTTTGACTGATGTTCCTCTGATGGCTGCTGGAAACCCCGGCAGCAAAGAGCGTGGTACAGCTGCGAACCACGAGGTCGACAGTCCAGGTCTGCCGGGCGCTTGCTGGAAACTGCAGGGAGTTCTGCCCCGCCCTGCAGGGTCGGTGTGAGTCAAAGACAGCAGCAGGTTTCTTTAAATCTTAATGCCTTGTGATGGTGAGCCCTCCGTTTCGTTTGTGTGTCTTTGCAAAAGTGTCTGTTCAGACCCTTTGAATTGCTTTTCTTTACTGAGACGGAAGGAGAAGTCTCTTCCCGAATGCTGTCATGGCCCTGAAGAACCCCCAGCCCCCACGGGTCTTGGCGACCGCTCGTCTGCTCTCTGAGAATCAGCCCTTTGGGGAGTTTCGTAAGAAAGGGATTGTGTAACCTAGGCCTCTTGTGTTGGAGGTTTCTCATCCGAGTCGACATGGCCAAGGCTCACGGACAATGTGGCACGTGTCCGGGCTTCGCGGTATTGCCAGGTAACTGTCCGTATGGGAATGTGCCTTCTTCCGTGGATTCGTCTGTTGGTGGGCATTTGGGTGGTTTCTGCTTCGGGGTGTTCAGCATGTGCCCGCTGGGAACATCCATACAGGTTTTTATGTGAGCAGGCCTGTCTGGGTTATTTTTCCTTTCAATCCTTGAGTTGTAAGAATTCCTTCTGTATTGTAGACACAAGCCCCTGAGCAGATGTGTGACTCGCAGCTGTTTTCTCTCGTTGCACTTTGAAGCCCAGGTATTTGACATTGTGGGAAGTTCAGTTTATCCTTTTTTTGTTCATCAGTTGTTCCCTGCTGTCACATTGCCTAAGTGTGGGTCCTGGAGGTTTGTGACAATGCTCTCTGAGTGTTTTATACTTTGGACTCTTACACTTAGGTCTTTGATCCTTCTTGAATTAAAAAAAGTCATTGCTGGGCTTTGGCTGAGAGTTGGCAGAGCACGTTAGCCTGTCACCGCACACGCAATACAGAAGCTGGTGGCCCTGGCTGTCAGCCCTCAAGGGGTCGGCCTCGGGCTCCTCGTTCCCCTTTGCCGTGTTTTGGGGTTCCTTCTGCCTTCTCACCCTTGCCTTTGGGCTCATGTGCTCGTGGCTGGAAAACACGTGTTGACGTGTGTCTAAGGGGCCTGTCTGATTTTAGGGTGAAGGGTAAGCTCCAGCGGTCACCTGAGGACAGTTAGAATGGCGCCTGGGGGCATACCCTGGGAATTTTGTTGTAGGCTTTTCTCGCACTCTATCCAGGACCCTCTATTATGACCTGTCGCAGCAGTCGGTGGTGGCAGTCGGGTACCAGCTGGTGGTCCCGACCCCCTCTGGCAGAGGCGGCGGCCGTTTGGGATGTCACATTCCCTTCTGCAGTGTGTGGTGTGAGGCAGGAGGCCAGCCTCATTCCTCAGCAGGGGAACGTCCAGGTGCGCCTGTGTGTTGAAGACTCTTCCATGGAAAGGTTTCTGAGATGCTGATAGGAATCATGAGAGCTAGGTAGTCATTTCAGCTTCACTGTTGGTTGTGTACAAGGGTTGGCTGGTATTGGTACTTAAAAGATACAGATGAGTGCTTCTCAGGCTTTCTGGTGAGGATTAGATTTTAAAACTTGTAATCCATCATAGACTGATTTTTTTTAATGTTTTATTTATATTGTTCTTTAAGTGAAAGTTTACAATATAACTTGATTCGTCATGCAAAAAATGACTGCTGTGTAACTCTAGCTGTGACAGGGCTCTCCTCCTCTCTCTTCCGTGTTCCCTGTGTCCACTCACCCAGTTCCTGTCCCCTCCACCTTCTCATCTCACCTGGGGACAGGAGCTGCCCAGTCAGCCTCCTGGGTCTACTTCACCCAACAAGCACACTCGTGGCCAGTCCCCCTTTAGGTCCAGTAGTCCACTCCAGTCTTTGTGTGAAGAGTTGAATGGTTTGTTGTGAAGAGTAGAATGGTTTCTATTCTGGGCTGACGGAGCCTGGGGCCATGTCTTCTGGGGACCGTCCAGTCTGTGAGACCATCACGTCTGGTCACAGACTGGTATTTTGTAAAACACAACACGAATGAAAGTTGTCCATGCCAAGTTAGCGTCTCCCTGTGACGACGGTGTCTGAAGCAGATGCTTCTTCTTGGGGTCCGTGCTTGTTACAGGTGATGCAGATGGTGGGGACGTGCTCAAGGGACAGCTCTGGGGAGAGGGTTACCGTAGAGGAAGGAAGGTAACCAGTGTATCAGAGACAACCAGATATGCCTGGTGGTCCCAGGTCCATGGACTAAGTGCATGTCGTGTGGTAGGAACAGACGCCATGTGTAGGCTGTGGTTGTCACTGGGCCACAGGCTTTCTGTGGCCTTGACCTCCTCGCTGTCCACTTCACAGGGACTGCACCTTCCAGCCAGCCGTCACAGCACCGTCCACTGAGGCGGTTCTCAGCTGCCGGGTTACTCTGGTCTCAAGACCATTCTTCGTCCCCTTGGGCCCTGCGTCAGGGTCTTACTGGCCGTGGGGGAGTTTGTGCTGGACCGTGGATGGCACGTCAGTAATTACAGGAGGGGTGGCAGCCCTCAGGAATGGACTCACGGTTGGTGTCAGTCCCTTCACCCTGATCATATAGGTCACAGCGTGTGACAGAACCACGGCCACATTAGCAGCTCCCACACACATGTGTTGGTGTGTTGCACCGTGGGGGCTTGCGTGTTGCTGGGCTGCTGGGCGCCGTGCTGCTGGGATTCAGACATCAGCTGGTCAGCCGTGGTGGCCATGTGTCCGCTGAGTTCCCGACCCGGCAGGCCGCTTCTGAGAATGAGCCAGCGGAAATGTCACGAACAGCAGCGGCCCATGGGTTCCGTTGGACTTCAGGCGCTGTGAGTCGGAACCGGCCTGGAGACAGCCAACAGCAACGTGTCAGAAACAGTGGTACCGTGTCAGCTACAGAGGGATTGGTGCGCACGCGGGTCTTAGACAAACCCAAACATCCAGAGTTCCCTTCCAGGGCGCAGGACTCTGCTTGTGCGCGGAGGTGACCTCAGTGCCTGGAAGTGATGCAGAGATGGCATGTGCTCAGGGCGTGGGGCACTTTCCTGTGGTCACTTTCAGGCGTGGACTTTGTCCTCCGGTGTGGCTCAGATGAGCACGTGTGAGGCCCAGATTGTGGTGACGTCCAGTTATCGGGGCTAAGGGGCCCACAGTAGCTGCAGATAATGAGACTGTGCATTGAAAAAGGGCTGCGTAAATTTCCCAGGAGTTGAGGTTTAGAATAGCAGGGCTGCCAGTTAAGTTTGCAAACTCATCCTAGAAAAAGTGCTCCACCACTCACTGCTGAATGTCACTGTGGGCACCTTCCAGGTCCTCCCCTGGGGAAGCTGTGCACCAACGCCAGCACCTAATCCACCCTTCAAAGCAATTTTGGAACTCCTTCTGGAATGGTCATCAGAGGTATAGTTGTATGACCCTAGATGTCCTGAATGTCATCAAAATGCCTTCCTTTCAATATTACCTTTACCTTTTGGTAAACAAAAGAAGTCATTGGGGGCCAGGTCAGGTGAGCACGGAGGGTGTTCTAATACAGTTACTTGTTTGTTGGCCAAAAACTCCCTCACAGACAACGAGGCAATTAAGTTCGTGAACTTGCCACCTTGTTCACCGTGCACAGTGGCCATTCCAGAAAGTGGCAGAACTGTGCTGAAGGGTGGCCTGGGTGCTGGGGTTGGTGCAGAGCTTCTCCCAGGGTGACCGCAGTGATCTTCAGTGGTCTGGTATGTAGCACTGGAAACAGTTAAGTTTGCGGATTTCATTGTCAGACCTTATAAGTTGTGTTTTTCTGTGTGTTTCCTAAATCCCTGCCTCTCGGCAGTACTTGTTGTCCGTCTCTGCCCCCTGTGTGTGAAGCCACCTGTGACGGGTGGGTGGGTGGAGACCTCCCTGCCACAGTTTATTTTCAGCCAGACTTTCGGATGGTGGTTTAGAATAAGATGTGTAAGTTGTCAGGGGTCCGTGAGAGGGGACTCAGATTCCGCTGACGGCAGCACCGGTGAGAGGCCCAGGCCCAGTGACAGCTCCTGAGCTCCTCCCGCAAGTGCGGGTTGATGGGTGTTCTCCCAGGTGGGCGGGCTGGCCGCTGGGCCCCTGCCGGTTCCCAGTCGGTCCAGTTTTCGCCGCTGGTGGAGCCTCGGGGCAGGCTGGCTGACCTCTCAGAGCCCCAGCCGCTTGTGCTCGGCGTACACTGTCCAGTTGGCTGTTGGAAGGAACTGAGAAGGTTCCATGTCAGCGCGAGACTGCTTGCTGGATCCGGAGCTGAGCACCCCGAACTCGGTGTCTCTAGCATCGTCTCACCTGTGCCCCTGGACACATCTCAGCAGTGTGGAGTTTCAGGGGCATGGGCCCTGCAGGGACACTGCGGGGGCTGGGAGCAGTCAGGAACCAGCTCCATCCCTGGGCTTTCATGTTGGCAGTGTTAGCTTTCTCGTTTGCTTTGCCTTCTGGACTTCGGGAGCTAGAGGTGGGTGCTGTGACCTGTTCGTGAGCAGTCAGGTGGATGGAGTAGAGGAGGGAGGGTGCCGGCCTCTCTGGGGACCCACAGGAACTTTGCTGGCCGCAGATGTACGTTGGGTGGCCCCAGTGATGGCTCCAACAGCTGCCGGAGCCCAGGTATGTGTGGAGGTGTGTGTGTCTGTGCGTGTGTGCCTGTGGATGGACAGGTACATGTGTGTGCATATGTGCTGGTGTTTGTGGGTTAGTGTGCGTGTGTACTTGTGTGTTGATGTTTGTATGTGCTTATGTGTGTGGATGTGTGGATCTCTGCGTGCATTTGTGTGCATCTGTGTGTTGGTGTGTGCACGGTGTACATGTCTGTGCCTGTGTGCAGCAGGAAGCTTGCTGAGGCCGGTGGCTGAAAGCTGCCTCTGCGGCCTGACCTGGTGGCCGCTGCTGCTCCCTTCCTGGCCTCAGATGTGGTGTGCTCCCACTGGCCTCTGTCTGCGCCTCACTGGCTGCTTGAGGCAGGGGCTTCTGACAGATGAGGGAGCTGAGTCTCACTCCCCTGGCTGCAGATCAAGAGGCGGTGGCGGGTGGGAGGGTCTGGGGGTGGGGCTGCCTAATGCTGCAGTCTGGGGGTCAGTGCTGCCCGGGTCAGAGTCGCCAGGTGGGCCCTAAGGTGGCGTCCGGTGCTCCACGTAGGTGGCTTTCAGTGCAGTTACAGAGGTGTCACTGGAAAACTTCAGGGCCAGCTCAGCCGGAGCCCCTTCCCAGGGAGCTGCTCATGTTGGAGGACTTGGGAACGCGTCACCATGCTCTGGGTGTGTGTTGGTGCGTGCTGGGACACAAGCACTCGGACCCAGACCCACGGCCCCCGGCCAGTGAGCCTGTCCTGACTCCCAGCGAGCTGCTTGGGGAGTGTTGGGCAGCACCTGGTGGGCTAGGACTACTGACCTTGTCCTCAGAAGCGAGAGCGCTTCACCGCCGCACCACCAGGGTTCCTTCCGTGCTTAACCGTGTTTCCCTCGAATGGTAAAGTATCACCCATGCCAAGACTCTGGGAGACGGTGGGCAAGATCTTACTGTCGTGTGTACCCGTGTAGGGCACAGCGGTGCGTCCTTGGTGGGACTGGATTCTTCCTTTGGTGATTTGGGCAACACTTGGATGCCACACACACCTCCTGTCCGGAAAGCTCTCCGGAAGCCTCGTTTTTGCATTGAAAACAGTTCCCTGGGTCCTCACGGGTTCTTATTCTTCCTCAAGTTGCTGTCCCTCTGCTGGAGGAGGTCTGGTGGTGCAGGCACTGAGCGCTCGGTGGGAAGCCAGGAATGTCGGGGGCTGAGCCCACCACATGCTGTCCAGAAGAAAGAGGTGGCAGTCTGCCTGCACAGTCGCAGCCTGGGAGACCCAGCGGGCAGACCCCTGTGCTGTCAGTAGCTGTGAGTCAGAACTGCCTCGGTGGCAGGGGCTGTGATTTTTAGTTCGGTGCATCTACTGATGAAATAGGGTGTGTTGTAGTTTTCATTACATGTGTGAAACTTTTCTTCTGTCTTGTTCCAAACATACTGGGCCTGGTGGTTATGTTTGCTGAACAGATAAAGGATAATTGTAAAATAAACCGCAGGTGTACCGCACCTGAGCTCAGAACCAGAGTCGTGCTGACATGGTGGAAACTGGGGTGTCCTCCCCTATGCTCCTCCCCCTCTGAACCTCCGGGAGCACCCTACCGTGAACACTGTGCTTGTCATGGCTCTGCTCTTTAGAAATAGTTCACGTACCAAAAAACCCATTGCTGTTGAGTCAATTCTGAGTCCTAGTGACCCTATGGGACAGGGTAGCACTGCCCTCTGGAGCTTCCAAGGAGCTCTGGACGGATTCCAGCTGCCAACCTCTTGGCTGGCGGCTGTGGCACTTCACAGCTGCTCCACCGGAGTTTCCAGTTACGTACATGTGTGTGCTGATGCACTTAATTTTGCTTTTCTTTCTTTGAGCTTTGTAGAATTGGTAGACCATATGTCATCTCTTGAAGCTTGTTTTTTTGTACTTCCGTGTCGTTTCTGGGATTCGTTTGTGTTTCTGTCTCATTGATTCATGTTGCTGTCCCTTCTGTGGCTAGTCGGGTCCCTGGAGACTCTGATGGGTCATTTCTCCTGGGTCCTGCAGGGGGGTGTTGCTGTGAGTCGGAACCCACTTGGCTGCAGTGGGCTTGTCTGATTTTTTTGAGGGTGGTGGCGCTGCGTATCCAGTGGTGTTGTGGGTGCTGCCTCGTGTCGTAAATTGTTTTGCCCTGTCAGGATAGGGGCTGTTCCTGACCCCTTTTAGACAGATGAGGAAACAGGCGCAGAGCCGGGAACGGGCTTGCGGCAGGTCGAGCATGCGCTCAGGGCGTGGGAGCCGTGAGCGGAGCCCTGCTGTTCTGCGGGTCGGGCGCGCACAGCCGCGCCCGCTGGTCTCATCTGTGTTTCTCTGGTGACCGTGGAGGTTGAGTGTCTGTTCGTGTTTAGTTCTGGTTCCCTTTTCACAGAAGAAGAGACGCTGTGACTCGATAAACCCTTCCCTATTGTTGGGGCGCTGAGGTGGTATGTCACTGTTGGCTGCCAAGGCCTCAAGGAAAGTGTTGAGTCCATAGAACTTTTTTCCTTCTGTTGACCAATTGACTTTGTTTACGTTTTCTGAAATGAGACTGAGAACATGGAATGATTAAAAAATAGCTGTGCTGCAGAGTGTATGATCTGGGACAGTGACCTCACCTCTCTGCGTTCAGTGTCCTCCACCCCGGCAGGAATTTGTGAGGCTTAACGAGATGAATGAATGTGCCGGTGACTCCAGGCTTTGTTGAGTGTCCCGTCAGCGTTACTGGAAACTCGCTGGGCCCCTGCGCCCCTCCTCCCTGGAAGTACTAACTAGTCTTGGGTCAGAGGGCAGGGGCGGTCTGAGCCCTGCTCTGCCGGAGAGGTGACCTCGGGCTCAGGGCCACAGGGCGGCTTTTATCTAATCTTCGCCCTGGCCACCGACGCCAGGTCTTCTGTTTGTCTGCGTTGTAGTAGGAGAGGAGATCCCCAGATGTTTCCTCCATTTAGGTCCCTAGTGACTGTGTAAGCCACTTTCCTGATCGCTACACTGTAGCCAGCGAATGAACTGCCGTCTCTCCGCCTCCCGCAAGAACAGCCTCAGCCAGGGGCGACCCTTGCAAAAAGGGACCTGTGACCCTCGCGGGTGTACTGCCGGCGGACCGGGCCAGTCTGGACGTGGAGGGCGCACGCGCACATGGACTCACATATGTGCACAGACTCATGCACAGTTGCACGCTCCCACACGCCCATATCCACACACACGCACTGAAATGCACACTCAGGCAGGCTTGCGCGCTGGCACACGTGCTAACTCACAGGTGTAAACTCATGCATGTGTGGCCGTGCACACATGTTCCCACACACGCTCACAGGCACACACGCACCCCTGCAGAAAGAGCCCAATTTGTGCGCATCCCGTGAAAACATTCCCCGGCAGTCTCTTTCTGTGCTAACATCTTTTTTTCCATCAGTAAATCCCAAGAGAAGAGAGTCCGCTTAAGGGATGAATAATTGATCAGCTCGCGACAGAACGTGTCCCAAATACACCCCGTATGTTAGTAGAGGGGGTGGGGCCGTCTGTTTGTGGGGAGAGGAGGGAGGCGCTGCCTCTTTTGAAAGCCAGTGCGGACTGCAGGGCTGTGGACAGCCTGGGGCTGCAGAGCCAGCGGGAGGTTGGGGGGCACATGGGAGCAGAGCTGCCGGTGTCTCCCTGGGAAAGTGTCAGAGCAGGGTGCCTCACCAGTTGTGATTGTGGGGTCCCCGAGAATTTGCCTTTAATCCCTCAGGGGACTCGCGTCCAGAGGATGCCCCACGGGCCGTGCTCCCTGGCACTGGCCTTCCTGACGGCAGCATCACTTTGGCTGAAAACATCTTTTGGGGCAGTTTTATTGTACCGTATGTGTCTTCAGAACATATATGTAACAGCGCCACGTGCTTGCTCTCCTGTGCTGTGGAACTGTGCTGGTCAGGAGAACAGCCATGGGGACCTCTCCCTCTTTTTACTTCCCTTTCTGCAGGTCCCAGAGGGACTGTGGCCACTGAGGACTTAGTGTCTCAGGACGGCGTTCCTTTTCTTTCCCTCCTCCCTTCCCGTCCCTTTACACAGGCCACTCTCAACCTCGTTTTGATCCAGATTCAGGAAAGCCTTCAAAGCTGGTGCCATTTCCACCCACTTTGCCACCTTGGGGGCCAGATGAGATGTTTGGGGACATTGTGCTCCACGTGTCCCCAGCCCTCCTGCAGAGCTCCTTGGGCTGGCTGCATTGCAGGGACTAGCTGAGGGGACGTGCGGAGGGACTTGGGACTGGTCCGGCTTGGTGGGCTGCTGCAGCAGTGGGTTAGCAGCGGCTTCACCTTCTGAAGCTGAGGGATGCCTGAGGCAGGAGTGCGGGCACCCCAGGGCTGCGCACAGAGCAGGGCGTGGGGTCAAGGCTCGTGTCTGAGAACGGTGTTTTCCCTGCTCTAACCCCCCAGTTCTCAGTCTTTGAGTAGAAAATCCCTTCTCTCCCTGGGTGAGAGGCCATGGTGCCCACCCCCGGAGCTTGAAAGGACAGAGCCCAGGGCAGGCTGATGCCCTCCGTGATCCCGTGAGGCAGGGAGGGGCCTGGGTACTGGTTGGGTGACAGGCCTGTGAAGACAAGGAAGGGTGTTGTTCTTGGAAGGCGGCAGATGCAGGGGCAGTGCCAGCCCCTTCGACAGGCCTCTTGGAGACACGAGGCAGACTGAAGCTCTGTGAGTCGTCAGGTTCCTTCCTGAGCTCACTGCAGCGAGGCTGTTCCTGACGGCGTCTGGGAGCCTTGGGAGGAAGAAGTCCGAGCTGCAGGTGTTGGCGAAAACCGGGCTCCAGGATTGACGGAATAGCAGAGGGGGCATTCCAGTGAGTGGAGACAGCTCTGGGGGGAGCTCCCTCATCTGTACCAGGAAATCGGGAGGACAGCGACCTGGCCAGCCCACTTGGAGAGGTCCCTATCTGCACCCGCTCCAAGTGAAAGTGGTGGGACAGAGTGCAGAAAGTATCGAACCATGTCACTAATATCCCACGCAAGTAGAATCTAGCTGAAGAGCCTTGAGCGACGCTTGCTGCAGTACGCTGACACGGAGGCTGCCGCTGCGGCTGACAGGTAACCACAGCTGTGCGTGCGGCACAGGACCGGGCAGCCCTGGGTTCTGTTGTACACGGGGTTGCTGTGAGTTGGAACTGACTCACCTGTGTCAGGTAACAACATCACATGCAGGCAAAAGCTGGAGGATGGTGAGAAAGGCCGAGAAGGCCTGGCATATTTGAATTGTTGAAGAGTCCTGTCTGGACGTAGCACGGGCTGTCTGAGGAGCAAGCCCGTCTGGGAGGCACTGCAGCCAGGGTGCTCCTTGGAGGTCCGGGTGGCGGGTTATGGCCTATACACTGTGGCCATGCTGTCGGGAGGGGTCGGTCCCTGGAGAAGGACATCGTTCATGCTTGGGAGGAAGAGGCTCTGCGAGAAGGAGACCCTCCAGCAGGCAGACTGAGGTGGGCGCTGCAGGGTGGGCTCGGGTGCAGCAGGTGTGGGGTGGCCCAGGACCTCATGTACACAGAAGGGACACTGCAGGGAGCACGTGGGGTCATGGTCCACTGGAACTGACCGGAGGGCAGCTCCAGGCGACTTGTGTGCTGTGTGACAGGGGCTGCGAGACAGCAGATGGCCTGCTGCCCGGACCTGCCCAGGCTGGCCTCCCCTGGGGGTGGGAGCGGGGTGAGGAGGCTTGTCCCGCCAGCTGCCTGGGGAGGAAGAAACAGCCTGTGTCTGGGGACACACACTGACCACAGCCTGTCCCGAGGAGCCTGCAGCGTCGCAGGTCACAGGCCTGTGAAATGGCCCCCCAGCAGAAGGTGGCCGTACGTGCTGAGTGCCTGGAGTCTGACACGTCCAACGAGGATTCATCTCCAGCATCGGAGTTCAAAGCCATCAATTCTTTGTCTTCCCTGTGGCGAGTAGGGCTGGCTGGGGAGGACTCGACGGGCTGAGGAAGCGGCCAGAGGCTGGGTGAGCGAGACTTAGGGAGACGGGAAGACGGAGCTCACATTTAGCGTTGTGGTGACCAGGTGAGGGGGAGCGCCGATGAACGCAGGTGACATTTATGCTGGAACCTTGGGGAATGGTGTGCGCTGGCAGGTGCGGCAGAGGGGGCTAGGACCTACGGGAGAGGGAGAGGGGCTCAGTTCTGTTTTAGGCAGCTGACAGCGGGTGACAGGGTTTGTAGCATGTCCAGGGCGTGGAGCTGTCTAGAGGCCAGCTGGACGTCCAGACGGAACCCATGACGTCCAGACGGAACCCAGCTGGTGGCTGGTGGAGCCGAGCGGGGTGCGAATTGGGGGAGCTCTAGCCATGGGTGTGTCTGAGCTGAGGGTTCTCAGGCCCCTGCGACCCCCCGCACCTCCTTGCTGCCCTGCCACTTGTTGCTGGGTGACAGCTTGCTGTCCTTGTCCACACCTCCGCTGATAAGAGCTTGCCGCCCTCTGGCTTGGGGTCGGGGCAGAGCTGAGTGCCGTTTTACGTCTCTGAGCGCTGAGAAGACTCATCCCTAAACAGCATAAAGGCTCCATTTGGTCCCACCTGGGGCTCCTCGCAGGACCGCCAGTCTCTTTCCGGAATGACAGGCCTTCCGATGTTTCAAGACCTGTCCCGTTCCTCCTGAGGTTCCTTCCTCAGAGCCCAAAGGAACCTGTCCTCTGGGGTTTTCCGCAGTCCTGCTTGGCCCCGCAGTGCACCCGCACTCAGAGGACTGGAGCAGAGCGGCAGGACCTGCCCAGGTCCGGTTATAGCCGCGTGTGAGAGGCTGCGGGTCCAGATGGACAGCGGCTGGGAAGCCAGCGTAGAAGTCTGCAGGCAGCTCTAAGGGGAGAAGGAGTGCTAGCACGTCTGGGGAGGGGGAGCACTGCTGTGCAAAACCGTGTCAGAGTGTGTGTATGTGTGTGCGTGCATGTGTGTGTGTTTGCATGTGTGCGTGTGCGCATGCGAGTGCAAATACATAATGGGTGGGGATGCACACGGTGCTTCTTGCTGGAGATCATGGTAAGGAAATGTGTGGGAAAAACGCAGGTTACAGGAACATCCTGAGGCTGCTCTGTCATGTCATCCGCGTGTCCCTTCCTGTCACGCTGCGTGTCCCCACCCATCCCGTTTCATGTCCCGTCCCACCACGTTGCTGCGTCTGGGCCATCTGGCTGCAGGTCCCCTCCCGTCACACTGTGGATCCCATCACATTCCATGTCCCGTCCCGTCACACTGCTCATCCTGTCCTGCCTCACTGTGTGTCCCCTCCCCTCACATCACGTGTCCGTCAGCATCTGGCTCTCAGAGCCTGTTGTCAGTGGCCATCGAGTCGAGCCCTGACTCTCGGTGCCCCGTGCGTGAGGATTGAGCGCCGCTCCTCGCTGCGCCATCCCCATCATCGGCTGCGGGCTGGACTGTTGAGGTGGGAGGGCTCCCGCTGGCGGATATTTGGACGTCTACCACCAGACTGTTCTCATCTCCCTTAGTCGGGAAGCTCTGCCCACACCTGCTCAAGTGTCCCAGCAGCGCGTGAGCCTCCACCGAGAGACACTGGTGACCATAGATGATGCGTGCTGGCTGGGTATTGGTCCTGGGTCTCCTGGGGAAAAAACCAAACCAACCCCACTGCTGTTGAGTTGATTCCGACTCCTGGCGGCCTTGTAGGCCAGAGTAGAACTACCCCCCACGGAGTTTCCAGGGAGTGGATTTCAGCTGCTCTCTCTTTGGTTAGCAGCTGTAGCCCTTAACCACCTGGCCACCAGAGTTTCCAGTGGAAGGTGACTGTTCTTCCCCAAGCCACCAGTGTCCCCACTCAAAGCCAGGCCCTCCTGAGGCCTGAGACCTTCCTGGGGCAGCTGCCAGTTTGACAGGCCTCCCCGTTGGCCGCGTGCACAGATGCAGTTTGGGGTCAGAGCCCAGGGCGCTGTACGTGCTCCTGTTTGCTCTCCCGACTCGGGACTCTGTGGCACTTGGCCTGTCCCTCAGCGTGGCTTCAGTTCTCCTGTTTGCGATGTCTGCTCATTTGCTAAGTGTGTCTTCTGTGTCGTTGTGGATGGATACGTTGGACAGGACAGTTCAGACCACTGATAAAGCCGCCCCCAGGGGGTCACCCAGCTGGGGCCCAGCAGCCTCTGGCCCCTGACCCTGGTAACCATCAGAGAGCGGGCAGACTATAAGCACAGCGTCTGTGGCCTGAGTTGTGAGCTCAGGTGCCTGATGGTTAGGTGGTGGACACGGCTGATGAGCAGCCCCCTGCCCCTGGCCGTGGCATCCAGGAGACCGAGGAAGGGGACACTGCAGTGAGGCCAGATGGCAGAGTGCTGGGCAGAGAGCAGACATTCTCCATCCTGGCAAAATGGTCAGGTGGCATTGGGGACCTCCAGGAAAACCGGGGACTCCACATCTCTTGACTTTTTAATGGTGGCAAAATAAAACGCCCAAGACTGCGCTGCTGCTGGGCTGCCTGCGTCGGCCTGACTCACGGCGTCCGTCTGGGCAGCCGCCGTGGCGCGTCTGGGCCTGTCACAGCAGCCACTTTGCCGGTCCGGCTCCTCTAGGGCCTCCTGGCCCTCATCCCCCAACAGGGACGTCCTCTCCTAATGACTGATCCCTCCTGAGCTGGGCAGTGGTGTGCTGGGAGCCGTGAGTGTCCCCTTGGCCAGCTTTCAGGAGTAGAGCCTAGTCTGTCAGTCTGCAAGCTCCAGTGAACCCTGTCCCCACGAGTCACTCTGCTGGCATGTGGAAGGCTGGTGGCGCAGCTTCCAGCATCAGAGTGGCACACAAGCCACCTGGTGCCATAGGCCGACAGGTGGTGGGAGCCAGTTCCCGTTGGGCGGTGCCAACTCATGGGGATCCCGTGTGGGCCAGAACGGAACGGTCCTGTAGGGCTCTCTGGCTGGTTTTCCAGAATGGGTCACCAGGCCTGGCTTCCAAGGTGCCTCTGGGCAGACACGGACCTCCCACCTGTCACTTGGCACCTGAACGCAGCTTAACCACCCGTACCTGGGTACTGGACCCACGGGCCATCCAAACAGATCCATGCTGAATTGGGAATGCACGGTCACTGCCAGTTTGTGACCTGTCGGCCACGGGGTCTCCCATCAGCTGTGACCATGTGACACAGGGCAGTACAGTGAATTGAGCGTTGGTGACTTTCCCTTGCTCTTGACTCCAGGGGTTCCCTCAGTGACTCACCCAGGAACCCTACCTGGGGCCGTGCCCAAACTCAGGGGAGTCCAGTCTTGAATGGCACTTGCTGTGTTTTTGCTTGCTGTGACCTTCTGTCACAGGCGGGATCACTGGCAAGTGTTGATGAGTGTGCCTGTGGGATCCCTGGGCCCAGAAGCGCCCCCATCGGTGTGGGCAGCACTGCCTCCTGCCTGCGTCCCGTCTCACCTGTCCTCTGTGGTCTGAGAAGCGTTTTCCTTCCTGGAGTGTTCAGAGCGATGGGGGGCCTGGCCCGACTCTCCTCATATTCACAGCCCACAAGGCACGTTCGCAGCCCTTCTGGTTGCTGTGGCCATCAGGGGGAGCCCAGCTCAGGCCGTGTGCATCTGTGCTGCTCCATCGTGTGTCTCCTTGACCACGCGTGTTCCTTCTGTCCTGTGCTCGTTAACGTGTACACTTGGACTGCTTTGGGTTCTGCAGCTTTTGCAGTGTGGCGATTCAGGTTTTAGAAAGGAAGGCAGGAAAGGAGTGTAGCCTGGTCAGCGACGTCCCTCGGTGTCTGGGAGATGATCCTCCACCAGGGCCAGGGGAAGGCTTGCGCGTCCTGTGACGAAAGTCCCCGAGAGGAGTGTCGTCCTAGCGTCGGGGGTGGGGGGATCCCCAGACACGCCAGCTGTGGGCAGGGGGCATGGATGCCGTTTTGAAGGCAGTGCCGCCGGGCTGGGGCTGCAGCAGCGTAGGCGGTGACAGCAGTGTGGCCTGGGAACCCTGCTGCTGGAGGCGCGTCCAGAGGGAGGAGCCACCGGTGATTCTGCCAAGGGGCTGGGGGGAGGTGACACTGAGCTGAGGAAGGAGGACAAGCCTGGTGGCCTCCTGGGCAGTGCCCACTGCGTGCACGGAGAGCCGGACTGTGGGAAAAGCCAGAACGGGGCGGCCGTGAGGGTAGAGCAGCATCAGGCTGGAGCCCCTGCTCTCCTCCTGGGGCTGGTCCCCGGCCGAGGCCCCCAGCACTCCTCTGGAGATGGTGACACTTCAGTGCTCTTTGTGCTAGAATTGAAAGTTGTAGAAAAGTTGCAAGAACAGCACACGGACCTCTCAGGCATCCAGATAGCTGTCTTTTGCATTTACAGATGTGTACATGGGTCGTTCTGTCGTGTTTTCATGTGTTCATATGCGCGTGTAAGTCTTTCTGAATCTCTTGAGGTTAAGTCAGAGACTCTGTGTTCTCTTCACCCCAAATACTTCAGTGTGTACTTCCTAGGAACATAGGACAGTGATTAAAACCAAGATTAGGGTTGACGCAGTGTTCTTCTTACCAGCCATCCACGTTCAAACTTGACCAGTTCCCCAGTGATGGCCTTGGAGCAGCTTCTTCCCCTTTCTGAGATTGCCTGAGAGACCCTGAGGCAGGGTCTCACTCATGTCCACATTCTTGACTGGCTGCACACCTGTCGGGCTGGGTTCTCCCGGGCCCTCCCTCTCCTTCCCTCCTCTCGTGGGACTTCAGCATGTGTCACGTGGTGTGTCATGTGTGTCGTGTGTGTCACATGTGGGGCCCCGGTGGACATCGCGTCAGAATCTCGGTGGGTGTCACACGCGTCACGGTGGCCCCAGGGCTTCGGTGGACACTTGGATCTTCCTCTGTGTGGCAGCTCCCTCGTCACTGACTTTGACGGGCTTGGCAGGGCTCTGCTGACACGCGATGTCCACTCAGCAGTGTCTCCATCCGCCTGGGCTTGAGTGCGGAGTGTTGGGTTGTCACCAGGTCTCCGAGCTCAGCCAGACTTAGTCAGAACAGTGATGGGGAGACACAGGAACACCCACTTCCTATCACACACACCCCTCATACTGTAACACACTGTTGTGTGCTTGGCTTGGTGGGCTTCTTTCCCCGTGACCGTCACTGTGGTCCTGTGTCCCTGCGGACACCCCTGCGATGCAGCGGTTCCGAGCTGCGGCTGCTAACCCAGGGTCGGCGGTCCATGTCCATCCACTGGATGCTCCTTGGAAACTCTTCAGGGCAGCCCTGTTGTGTCCTGTGAGGTTGCTGTGGGTCAGAATCTACTTGACGGCAGTGGGTTTGGTTTGCAGATGTCACTCTGGTCTTTGCGTTTCTGTAGCCAATTGCTTGGCCTCAGGGGACCCTCGTCAGTGCCATTGGCCTGAGGTCCCCAAAGGCAAGAGCCCTCAGGCTCCCTGTTTAGGGTCTTCCTAAAGATTGGCATTCCGTTTCTCCAGGAGAAACAAGGAAATGTGGGGAGGTGAGCTGAGGTTTCAGAAGCTGTGCCAGAGACACCCCAGACACAGGGTTTCGGTGTGCACCGAGCGGTCTGGAACAGGGGGCTACTTTTCAGGACGCCCCAGACACATGGGGTTTCAGTGTGCGCCAAGGGGTCTGGAACAGGGGGCTGCCTTTCGGGATGCCCCAGACACATGGGGTTTCAGTGTGCGCCAAGGGGTCTGGAACAGGGGGCTACCTTTTGGGATGCCCCAGACACATGGGGTTTCTGTGTGCGCTGAAGGGTCTGGAGCAGGGAGCTGCCTTTCGGGACGCCCCAGAGACATGGGGTTCTGGCATGTGCCGAGGGGTCTGGAGCAGGGGGCTGCCTTTCAGATATCATGGCTCACCTTCCTCCCTTTCTCCCCCTCCCTGTCTCCACCCCTCCCTCTCTTCCTCTCTCTGTCTCTCTCCAGACAGGCTCAGAGCTCAGCCCGGTTGATGGACCTCTCCCAGGTCAGATGGACTCAGGGCCAGTATTCCATGGGGACTCGCGGCAGCTAAGCGCCTCAGGGGTGCCCGTCAATGGTGCTAGAGAGCCCTCCGGGCCCAGTCTGCTGGGGGCTGGGGGTCCCTGGCGGGTAGACCAGAAGTCCAGCTGGGACGCTGCCCCTGGCTCAGCCCACACTGCCCGCCTAGAAGATGCTCACGACCTGGTGGCCTTCTCGGCTGTGGCCGAGGCCGTGTCCTCCTACGGGGCGCTCAGCACCCGGCTCTATGAAACCTTCAACCGTGAGATGAGCCGGGAGGCCGGGAGCAGGGGCAGGGAAGCCCAGCCGGGGCCTGAGGGCACCCCCCCCAGCAGTGAAGACCTGGACACCCTGCAGGCGGCCCTGGCCCTGGCCCGGCACGGCATGAAGCCACCGAACTGCAACTGTGACGGCCCGGAGTGCCCCGACTACCTCGAGTGGCTGGAGGGGAAGATCAAGTCCGTGGTGGTAGACGGTGGTGAGGAGCGGCCCAGACCCCTGGGCACGCTGCCTCCTGGGGAGCCTGGCCTCCCGGCCCCGAGCGCGCCCCAGGCCCCGCCGCCAGAAGGCCTGCCCCTGTCCCAGAGTGCCCTGAGCATCGCCAAGGAGAAGAACATCAGCCTGCAGACGGCCATTGCCATCGAGGCCCTGACACAGCTGTCGTCCGCCCTCCCCCAGCCTTCTCGCTCCACCTCCCAGGCCGCCTGCCCCCTGCCTGAGGCCTTGTCCCCTCCTGCCCCCTTCAGGTCCTCCCAGTCCTACCTCCGGGCCCCCTCCTGGCCTGTGCCTCCCCCAGAAGAGCACCCGCCCTTGGCCCCTAGCAGCCATGCCTTCCCGTCAGCGACTCCCAGAACCGAGTTTCCTGAAGCCTGGGGCACAGACACCCCACCAGCAGCTCCTCGCAGCCCCTGGCCCGCGCAGCGCCCAAGCCCTGACCCCATGTCTGAGCTGGAGCAGTTGCTGGGCAGTGCCAGCGACTACATCGAGTCGGTCTTCAAGCGGCCTGAAGCCCTGCCCACCAAGCCCAAGATCAAGCTCGAGAGCGCCATGGCTGCCCCGGCCCCGGCCCCGGCCCCGGCCCCGGCCCCGGCCCCAGCCCCAGCCCCTGGACCCCAGAGGGAGGCTGCCCCGGCGCCCGTGGAGCCTGACACCCACCAGAAGGCCCAGGCAGCCCTGCAGCAGCACCTGCACCACAGGCGTGTCCTCTCCCTGGAGCAGGCCCAGCACGCCGCCTTCCCTGCATCCACAGAGCCCCCCGCACCCGGCTGGTGGGCCTCGGCCAGCTCGGCGGCCCCACGGCCTCCAGACAGGCCACCCAAAGAGAAGAAGAGGAAGCCCCTGGCACCCTCAGGAGCTCTGGCGGGAGCCGAGAGAGCTGCCCTCGGCATCAAGCCCACTGTCCGGAAGCCCATTCAGATCAAGAAGTCCAAGCTGCGGGACACACAGCCCCTCTTCCCGCCTGTCCGGCAGATCGTCCTGGAAGGTCTGAAGCCCCCTGTCCCCGAGGACACGCAGGCACCCTCGACTGCCCCCCTCCTTGCCGCCCAGGGCACTGCCGGCCCCCTGCCCCCAGAACCTTCTCTTGCGCTGTTTGCACCAAGTCCCCCTGGGGACAGCCTGCTGCCCCCATCTCAGGAAACGAGGTCCCCCAGCCCCACGGCCGCTCTGCAGGTGGGCCCCCCTGGCCCTCTCCCCCCTGCTGACGACAAGTTGGAGGAGCTCATCCGGCAGTTTGAGGTTGAATTTGGGGATAGCTTTGGGCTTCCGGGCCCCCCGTCTGTGCCCATTCAGGACCCTGAAAGTCAGCCGACATGTCTCCCAGCCCCCGAGAGTCCTTTTGCTACCCGGTCCCCCAAGCAAATCAAGATTGAGTCCTCGGGAGCGGTGACGGTGCTCTCGACCACCTGCTTCCGTTCGGAGGACAGCGGCCAGGAGGGCACCCCCGCCAAGGCCGAGAGCCCACTCACGCCCACCCTCAGCGGTTTCCTGGAGTCACCTCTTAAGTACCTGGACACGCCCACCAAGAGTCTGCTGGACACGCCGTCTAAGAGAGCGCAGGCCGAGTCCCCCTCCTGCGACTGCGTGGGTAAGTGGGCCCGGCTGTCGGGGGACAGAGGGCTGGGGCTGGCTTCTGTTTCCAGTCTCTCTTTCTTCTGAGCAACATGGACTGTGTGCTGACCACTGTCCTGGGGCCGGGGAATGCAGGGATGAGCCCATGGCCGATGGAGACGCCATTGGAGGAAACCGGGGACAGTACTGTGTGCGCACTGTGTCAGGAGGGCCAGGCACGGGCTCAGGCTGAAGCCGGGCATAGGAGCAGGGGTCAGACCTGCGTGAGGAATAGGGGACGTGAACAGTGGGTGAGGAGGAGGCAAGCAGGGATGCCCATCCTCACCAGCCATGGAGGGCTCCATCTGTGCCGTAGGAAGCTCATCCTGAACAAAGAACTGAAACCAAGCCTGACTTGTCTTAACAGGTGTGAGGTTGTGGGGAGATGTTTGGTGAGAGCCACAGAAAGAAATGGTATCTCAGTAGTGGTCTCACCTGGCTTGAGAAAGAAGGTAGAAAAAGACTAGAAGGAAGCATGTCTGAATCCTTGACGGTGGTCGTCTCTGGGACTGGGGTGGTTTTCCCTTCGAGTGTTTTCTAAGTTTACTAGGATGAAATACGTGTTTTACAGTCAGGAGAACTTTGTGAAAGTCTCTCTTGGGCACCACGTGGAAGACGGACGGGTGGGATGTCGTAAGCTCATAGCAGGGGATGTGTAAGAGGTTATGGAGGACAGAGGTGGCGGTTGGGAATGCCTGGCTGGGACAGAGCCCACCGTGGAACCTCTGGACACACCATCTCATTTGTTCCTTGTAGGAGCCCTGTGAGGAAGGGACCGTTGGGAGCTCCATTTAAAGTTGTGTTAAGTCACTGACCACAGGCACACGAGGATTGCCAGTCAAGTTCATGAACTCATCCTAGAAAAAGTGTTCCATACCGTCTTGCTGAATACCACTGCAGTCACCTTCGAAATACTCTCTTGGGAAGCTGTGCACTGATACCAGGGCCTAGTCTACCCTTCAAAGTAGTTTTGAAACTCTCTTTATGGAATGACCATCAGAGCAGTTGTCATATTGCCCTTGATGTCCTAAATGTCATCAAAATGTCTTCAGTATTTCTTTTATCTTCAGGTAAAGAAAAAAGTCACTGGGGGCCAGACCAGGTAAGTAGGAGGGTGTTCCTGTACAGTTATTTCTTTACTGGCTGAAAACTCTCTCACAGACAGCTAGACAGTTAAGTCTGTGAACTGGCCACCCTGCTTCTGTGCCCAGTGGCCATTCCAGAAAGAGTTCCAGAATTGCTTTGAAGGGCATACTAGGTGCTGGTGTCAGTGCACAGCTTCCCAAGGGGAGTCCTTCGAAGGTGAGCAGTGATATTCAACAGTGAGATAGGTGGCACTCAGCACAGTGGAGTTCATGGATTTGATTGGCAGACCTCGTGTGGAAGATGGGGGAGGTACAGTTTGATCCTTGGCAGATGGACTCAACCACCAAGCCATGCCAGGGTTGAGATTGTTTGGTTGAGAAACAGACTCCAACTCAAAGAGTGCAGATGGTGATGCAGAGAACCAAAGAACAGAGGAACTGGGAGACAGTGTCTTGGCAGCAAGGTTTGTACTGGGAAGGTCGTCCTGTTTTCTAGGAGTGTTGGGGACTTCTGGGTCTGGACAGGTGCTTCCATCATTTTTGTTAACTTGTCTCAGAACAAAGTCTGGGACTTACAGACAACTCACTGGCGTTGGTCATGAGATGGGCCTGTCCCGTGTTCCACAGGCTCATCCACTCAACAGTGGTGGTCACAGTTTCAGGCCAAGAGAAGGAAGAATCTTCTGGTAAAAGTGGCCATGAAATTTGCACATCAAGTTATCATAAGGGACTGTTACTCAGCTAGGGGAGGAGTTCTATAAAAGCGTAGACAGGTCTGCGTGGGCATCACCATGTAACTAAGACCCACCCCCACCACGAGCACTGTTTGGTTCTTGCATAAAGACAAAGGTTTCTGAAGGTGTGGTGGGATTCATGTGGGCTTGTTCTCTGAGTCTTGAATTACTGGAATTAAAGATACTCCTTAAAGCTTCATATAAGAATATACAGAAAAGATAGGAAAGGAAATTGCCTTACTCCGAAAGGTGTATGATTTCTACAGGTTTGAGAAAACTTAGGAAAACTTGACGTGGCTTACTGAGTTTGTTCAGCAGGCAGCATGTTGGTCCATTTCTAATATTTTGAGGTATGCACTGGAGATTCCCCTGACCACTCCTCAACTGTCTCATAACGATGGTCAGAGAGAGGACAGTGAGCTCTGGGTTCCTCAGTAGTGGGGACAGTCAGAAGGAGAGCCAGCTTGGAGCAGAGAATGAGGCCACATGGCTTCATATTGGGAACGCAGCCTCTGGAACCATCTCCTGTGACTGTCTTTCCATAGGTGATGAAACAGGCCCATGTTGGCCTGCGAGTTTTATTCCGGTGTTTACACATGGAGGCTGTAGGCAGCTGGATGACTTCAGTGGAGCAGAAAGTTACGAGACAGATGGCAACAGCCACTGTCATAGACATGATCTTCCTGGTGAAAATGACATCTCCTGTGCCTGGGGAAACCCAGGTGGTGCAGTGGTTAGTGCCACGGCTGCTCACCAGAAGGCTGGCAGTTTGAAGCCACCAAGTGCTCCTTGGAAACTCAACAAGACAGTTCTTCCTTGTCCTGTGAGTCGCTGTGAGTCAGAATCGACAGCAGTGGGTTTTTGGTTTTGCCGAAGGAAATCCTTGTGGTGCAGTGGTTAAGTGCTGCGTCTGCTCATGACAAGGTCGGCTGTTCAGATCCACCAGGTGCTCCTTGGGAACTGAACAGGGCAGTTCACAGTGAGGAGGAATCAACACGATGGCTGTGGGTTTTGTCTTTTGCCTAGGGCTTGGAGGGAGTGAGGGACACCGCCCGGTGAGCCCCCGTAGCCACAGGTGCCATCAGGTGAAGCGCAGTGCTCTGCCAGTGGTAGCCTGGTGTCTGTTTGCTGTAGTTTCTTCCGTGTGAGGACCCACTTCCTCCAAGAAGAGGACCTTCTTGGCTTTTAAAAATTTTGTTTTAGACAGTGGAATATCTGGACACCGAGTGTAGCTGTGGAAGTTGGCAGTGTTCTCTTGAGCTTCTGCCCTCTGCCAGGTGGACAGTGCCTCCACAACCCCTTTGGTTCTGGGGAGACCCTGGATCCAGGGCTCCGGGGAAACTCGTTTTGTGATAGCTAGCGGCAGCCGAGCATCCTGGGGTCTTCCTGGGCGTCGGCATCTCGCATCCAGGGCCCGCGGCTTGGCCGTCTGCGTCCCCACTGGAGTGTTTTGCCACCGAAGGCAGAGCCAGGGCTCCCGCCCCCTCACCTGGTCCCTGTCACACCAATGTGGATAGTCGGCGCAGATTTTCCTTTCTTTAGACCTCTTTTATGATTCCTGAGAATGCTTTATGGTACACCTCCTTGTTTTGCTTGGTGTGATTTGTTAGAATTCTGTCTCTGTTGTTCGCTTTTTTTAAGAACAAGACTCTAAATGTATTATTTTCATTTTTATTAAATCCATCTGTACTTTTTTGTTTTCTCTTTCTACTTGATTTAATTCATCTTGGTGTTATATTCTGGTTTCTTGATGGGAGCGTCTGGCTCAGTTATTTTCGTTTTGATGAATTTTAAGAAGTGCGTTCACAGTGTTACCACCACATTTATTTTATAATACTTTTCTTCAGCCTTCTCCTCAGTGCTTCCGCCTTGATTCGTTTTCTTACTAGGTACGAGATAGAGGAGCAGGATAGAGAGGGGTGTGACAAAGCCCCAGGCCAGCACTGCCCAGTGGAAATATGTCAGCCACCTAAGTCACTTGACGTGTTCTAGTGGCTCCATTTAAAACAGAAGCCAATGAAAGTCATCGTATTTTACTTGATTCAATTAAATCAAAATAGTTTTTAACCTGGCATCGATATAAACCCGATTAGATGGTTCGCCTTGTTTTTAGTACTCTGCCTCTGAAGTCTGGTGTGTATTCTGCACGGACAGCGCATCCCAGTGTGGACTACACACACTTCAATGCCCAGTGACACCATTTGTCTGGTGACTACTTTGTTGGGCAGCGTAGCTCTGGACCATAGCAGGTGCCTGATGGACAGAGGTCAGGAAACGTGCCACAACCCTGCCACCACCCGGACACCAGGCTGAGGGAAGGGCTTACCGAACAGGGTCTCCTCAGTGGGCTGTGTGACATCCCAGAGGCTGCGTGTCCTCTTTCTTGGGAGTATGGGAAGAAAATTGTACAACTATTGACCCTTTTTTTTTATTCCTTCAATTTATTTTATTTATGTGTCTGTGTGTTACGTGTACTGACCTGACTCTAGTGGAACAGTTAAACTTTATAAACAAATATACTAATGTTTGCTGTGTAGTCACTGGTGAAGGGGTACCATAAAGTCAGGGCCACTTATCTGGAGAAGACACAAGTAAGTGTTATGGGTGCTGTTTTAGATGGACACTTGGGATGCTGAAGGAATGTAAAGGTGAATTTGACCCTAGGTATGAAGATATCAGAGAGGGCTTCGTGGAGGAGGTGATATCTGATCTGAGTTTTAAAGGATATGTGAAAGTGTAGGGTGTAGACAGTAGGCAAAGGGCCACGGAGATGCAGAGATAAGAGAACATGGAGGAGCACAAGTAGTTCTGGGGTGACCGGGGAAACCCTGAGAGTGGCTGGAAAGGGATGATGCTGAGACAGAGACCAGTTTGCAGGCGGCTCCCGCAGCATCCAGGTGGGAGGCAGTGGGGACAGAGTTGAGACAGTGAGGATGAAGAGGGGACAGACAAGAGCCAGAAGGAGAGTTCACTGATTCGCTTGGCAGCTGGATACGGGGGAAGGGGTGAGCAGCTGTCACAGGGGACCCCCAGGTCCTGGTGGGTGGTTCACCAGGACCAGAAACCTTAGGGGGCAAGATGCCTGTGGGACTTGGAGTTGTCCTGCCACTTGGATCTGTAACTTGAGAGCTTCCTGGGCCCACTAAAGGGACTCGACGTCTCTGCCGTGATCGTTCATCAGGCTGAATGTACAGATGAAAAGAAGTGCGAGAATGGACGGTACCAACATTTAGGGGTGAGTAGCTCAAACAGGAAGCCCGGAAGGAGGTGGGGAACTGGTCGAGTGAGAGACGGAGAAGAGGGCAGGTTATAGAACATGCGTCAGGCGCAGCAGCTGACGGTGTCGGTGCTGAGGAGGAGTCAGCGTCCCACGGTGGATCCGTCTTCGTGTTACGATGCGTGTTATTTTATGTGCTTTCTGGCAGTCTCTTCAACTAGATTCCGAGTCCCTTAAGAACAGAGACCAGAGATTGGAGTCCTGAAGCTGCTGGACGTGCTGAGCGACTCCTGCTTCCGGAGTCCCAGGCAGCCCACCTGAGACTCCAGCTCACCTGGCTCACCTGACCCCAGGAGGGTCCCGCTACCTCCCTGCCTGTTGTCATGACTCTGTGACTCCCACGAGGCCTCTGGCTGGGATCACGGGGGTAGGCTCTAATTCCTTCTATGGTCTAGAGCTGTGCACTTTACGGCGGTTACAGTCACATCAGAAACGGAGAGAGTGTGCACAGTTGTATGGTGCGAACAGTGTGTTCATTGTGCACCAGGTGTGAGTCATGTTTCTGCACCTGTCATGAAGCCTGTGCCCCCATGTGTGTCCCCAGTCACACATGCCCCACTGCAAAGTGTTGGTCCCTAGTCTAGGTGGGAAGAAGTGGGCAGCGTGGTGGGAGCACCCACTTGGAAGCTAAGGACCCTGTCCTGCTGGGCTTAAGAGCAGTTTCATGTGTTTAGTGTTTCATGCTGACAGTAGAAAAGTATGTGTTTCATTCTTCCAGTTGCTGCAGAAGCGGAGTGGAGCACATTTTCCTATTTTAATGAGGATGAAATTAAGCACGTGGGGCAAAGGAAAAAACCCTAGGGCCACATAACCAGCAATTTCTGAAAAATTGGATTTTGCTCTCTTGAGCCCTATCCCTGAAGCTTTCTACTATGTGTTTTAGGGAGAAGACAAAAAAAAAAAAAAACTTTCTGCTCTCCCTGATAAAGTCAGCCATGAAATGGATTTTTCGTTAAACAGAGTGGAGCCTTTTCCTTCCCAAGTCGTTCCTTCTCTGTGGCAAACAAGGAAACCTTAACCACTGAGGACCAACATGAAAAGTGGAGACTTTGCAGCCAGGCAGCAGAAAGCCCCCTCTCCTGAAACCTGGTGCAGGGACCTGAAGACATCTACCCAGAGGGACAAGTTTCCTCAGCTGGAATTGGGGCATAGTGACAATCTTGAATTCCAGGGGCTGCCTGTGCCTTAAGTTCGGTGCCAGAGGACAGCACTGGTCTGCACCGCTCCCAGGGCTGGGAAAAGCAGTAGCGGAAGGTCAGAGGGACACCTGCTACTTGGAGGGCGGGGTTAGAGACCACCCAGCTGGACGGGTGCTCTGGGGAGGTCAAGTGGAGAATGCAGGCAGGTCCTTTGCCCCCTGCTCCTCTGGCTTGTGGGGTATACATACGGTTGGGTGACAGCAGGTAGCAGAGAAATGGAATCCCTGTCCGGGGAGCCATCTTTCTGTCTGAGGGCCGGCAGCAGCAGAGAAGGCAATTGTGCAGGGAAAAAAAAAAGGTTGTTTTTGAGCCACTGAACAAACTCCTGCCAAGTGCGGTGCCTCAGTTTACCGCTCTGTCTCACTGAGAGCAAGCAGCCGGCTCCCTCCTGGACGGGGAGTAAGCCAGAAACCTGGTGTGCCATCCCGCTGAGAGCCAAACACGGCCCAGCACACATGCAGATGTGGAGGTATTGACCCCAAGGGAGAGTACACAGAGATTAAATTTCCCAGTTGCGACTGTCCGCAGCCAGTGCGCCGTCCCCCGGCCTGCTGGACTTCTGAGCTAAACATTAAGACTTCTATAACGTCCTACTCTAGCTTCTAACTGGACTGGAAGGGAAGAGTTAGAGCAGAGTCTGGGTAGAGAGAGGTGAGGGGATTCTGCCCACTCTGTTTGCAGACACAAGAGTCCAGACCGGTGATTTTTACCTGGGTGCTGTTTTGTACTCCTGGCCCCAGGGGACAGTGGTGACACCTGGGAATACTTGGTGTTCTTCCAGCTGGTATGGTACCCCTGGTGTGTATATGCCTGCTTGGGGCTGAGCACCTGCATTGCGGTCCTGTACGGCAGAGTTGTCTGGTCCCGAGAGTCACAAGTGCCGACACAGAGACTGGGGAGATGTGTACCTCCCCTGAAAAGACGAGTTAAGCAAGAGAACCCAAAAATCCAATATGTGACATGTTCACATTCTGTGGGGACAGTGGAGGGGTTAATGCAACATTGAAAATGGAGGTTTACTTAGAAAATGCAAGCTTAAACAACTGCTCTCGGGTACTTTCGAAGAAGTTGAAGAAAATGTTTACTGTGAACCCAGAAAGGAAATACAAGACTCTAGAATAAGATTACAAAGAAACCACAAGAGCTTTGAATTCAATTCAGGAGGAAAATCATACCATTATAAAATAATTACAACTGCATTTAAAAAACAAACTCGGTGGCCTGTGAGGCTATTTCGACTCCTGGTGACCCTGCGTCATGGAGTAGAACTGCCCCATAGGGTTCCCAGGGAGTGGCTGGTGGAGTTGAACGGCTGATCTCTTGGCTAGCAGCTGAGCTGCTAACCACTGAGCCACCAGGGCCCCCGCAGCTGAGTTAGCAGCTGCAAACAGCAGAATGAGAGTTGCAGGAAAGCACAGCACGGTGGACAGGCTTGAAAGACCCCCCGAGCCTGAGCAGAACATGGCATCGGCGTGGAGATGACAGTGGTAGAGACGGATGCCACGTCCTGAAATGGTTCCCAGCCGTGGACCGCATGGGACACACTGAACACAGGCCAGAGTCCATCCAGGACCCTTTTCCGAAGTGAAGAAGGCTTCGTAGGAAATGACCACAACCTCAGGAAAGTGAATCAAAACGGACCAATCCTGATCCTGAGAAACTTCCTGAATTTCAAGGACGAAGAGTAATTTACAAATTATCAACAACAAAAAAATCAAGCTGCTAACATAGACTTCTAACATTTTAAAACGATCTTTTGGTTGAAACATGCTAGGCTGGACAGTTAAGTTTGCGAACTCATCCTAGAAAATGTGCTACGTACTGCACTGCTGAATATCACTACGGCCGCCTTCCAAGTCCTCCCCTTGGCAAGCTGTGCACCAACACCAGCAGCACCTAGTTCACCTTTCAGAGCAATTTTGGGACTCTTTCTGGAATGGCCATCAGAACTGGTGTCGGCCAAGGTCTGATAATTAAGTTTGCAAACTCATTCTAGAAAAAGTGCTTTGAAGGGTGACCTAGGCTGTGGTGTCGGTGTCTAGTGTTGCAAGGTGAGTACTCCGAAGGTGACTGCGGTGATGGTCAGCAGTGAGGTGTAGAGCACTATTTCTAGGATGAGTTTGTGAACTTAATTGTCAGATGTCATGTATGTACATGTATATATATAGACACACACACCCGACTCGACGGCGCTTGGCTTATGTATACACACACACACACACACACACATATGTACACAGATAGGAAGGCATGCATGTCTTAAGCATATAGCTCAGTGACATTTCACAAAAGCTGCACTCACTTGTATAACCAGTGTCTGGATTGAAAAAAACAGAAGGTTCCCAGCCCCCTCCTCCCAGTCCCTCAGTACCAGCCTTTCTATAGCAGGGCTTGGCAAGCTGCAGTTCACAGACCAAATTTGGCCTGCCCTCTGTGAGCTAAGAATGGTTTCCTACTTTAAAAGACTAAGGGGAAAAAAATCAAAAGAATATTTCATGACTCATGAAAATTACATGAAATTCAGATTTCCTTGTCCATAAAGAAAAGGTGTCCTTGGAAGACAGCCCTGCTCTTTTATTTCTGTCTTCTCCTTAGCTGCTTTGGTACTGTCTTAGCAGAAGTTGCCATAGCGACTGTGTGACCCACAAAGCCTAAAATGTTCACACTCTGGCCCCTTGACAGAAAAAGTTGGCTGACCCCTATCCTGAGTGAACCACTGTTCCAGCTTCTGCTGTGATGCTCGGGTCACCTGGTCGTGAACTTCATGTATATGGAATCACGTAGCGTGGACTCCTTCATGTTCTGGCTTCTTTCACTTCACGTTGTATTTGTGAGATTAGCTGTGTTGTGTGTATCGGTGCCTGTAGTGTGTGCATTCCTTTTGCTATCTAGTATTTCGTTTTATGAATAGACCACAAGTTATGCATTAGGCTACTGATGGTTGTTTGGGTTGGTTTCTAATTTGAAATAATTTTGAATTGTGTTGCTATAAACATTCTTTGTATTAAGTCTTGACACATGTATGTATTTCTTTTGGGTGTATACCTAAGGGAAACCCTGGGGGCACAGTGGTTAAATGCTGTGTCTGCTAACCAAAAGGGTCGGCAGTTCAAATCCACCAGACGCCCCTTGGCAACCCTGTGGGACAGTTCTGCTCCGTCTTAGAGGGTTGCTGTGAGTTGGAATGTAGTCTGTGACAGTGTGTTTAAGTTTGGTTTACATGCCCAGGAGTGATGTCTCTGTGTTCAGCTTGAGTAGGCGCGTCATTCTTCCAGAGTAGTGGTAGTGGTTTACACTGCTGCCAGCAGAGTTTCCCGTCCATACTGTCCTTTCCCGTAGGTAGACATTCATGGTCAAAAAAGAGCATTTCAAGATCTGTCCTGAAGTGTGAGGCTGTCAGTGATAGGATGACATCCAGAGGTGCTTCAGATTTACACACTGACCACTAATGCTGGAGATGAGGTGAGGATTTTTATGAACATTTGCAGTCTGAAATGGATCAAGCATGTAGTCAAGATGGACTGATGATTGCTGGTGATTGGAATGCAAAAGTTGGAAATGAAAAAGGACCAGTAGTTGGACAGCACTGCCTTGAAGATAGAAATGAGGTGGGAAATGGCATGATAAGATTTGTAGGACCAATGACTTAGTCATTGGAAATTTTTTTTTAACAACATAAACAGCTACCATACACATGGATTTCTCTAGACAGAATAGACAGAAATCAAATTGACTACGTCTGTGGGAAGACAACAGAAAAGTTGAGCGTTGTCCGTTAGAACAAGGCCAGGGACCGTATGTGGAGGTGACTGTGAATGGTTCAATGTAAGTTCAAGTTGAAGGTGAAGAAAATGAAAACAGGTCCATGAAAGCTAAAGTAGAAAATTGATGATGTTCCACCTAAATGTAGAGACCGTCTCACAATACATTTGATGCACACAGCACTAAGGACCAAAGACTTGACACGTTGTGGGATGATATCAAGGACATCATACACGATGAAAATGAAAGGTCAAAGACAGGAAAGAAAGAAAAGACCAAAATGAGTGTCATAGGAGACTCAGAAACTTGTTCTTGAATGTAGAGAAGCTGGTGAGAAAAGGAAAAATGATAAAGTGAAAAAACCGAAGAAGATTTCAAAGGGTGGCTCAAGAAGACAGACTAAGATATTATGACGAAGTGTGCAAAGATCTGGAGATGCAAACAGAGGACTGAAGGAAAAAGTCAAGCCTAAGTTGTGAAGAATTCTGAGCGTACACTGAATGACACAAGAAGCATCACGAGGGTACGGAAGGAATACACAGTCGTGTACCACAAAGAAGGGGCTGACACGGGACCACCTGGGGGGTGGCATGTGATCACACACTGACTGAAGGAAGTACTGAAGGAAGAAGTTCAAACTCTCTGACGTCCAGACTAGCAAAGCAACAGGCTCTAGGAATTGACTGAACACACAATGAGGTGTTTAAACAAGTGGGTGCAGCTGTGGAAGCGCTCACTTCTATACACCCAGAAACTGGGAAGACTGTTCTCCAGCCTACCAACTGGAAGCTGTCCATATCTGTGCCCATTCCAAAGAAAGATGCTCCAACAGAAAGTAGAGATCATCAATATCATTGATATCACGACCGGGTAAAACTTTGCTGAAGATCATTCAAAATTGATTGCAGCCATACATTGACAGGGAACTGCCAGAAATTAAAAGCACGTTCACAAGAGGTTGTGGAACAAGGGATATCCTTGCTAATATCAGATGGATCTTGACTGCAAGCAAAGAATACTAGAAAGGTTCACCTTTGTTTCGTTGACTGTGTGAAGGCATTCAGCTGTGTTGGTCATTAAAAAACAAACGTTGTGAAGAATGGAAATTTCAAAGCAGTTAATTGTGCTTGACAGGAACCTGTGCGTAGACAGGAAAGCAGGCACTCAAACAGAACAAAGGGACGCTGTGTGGTGTAAAATCAGAGAAGTTGTTCATCAGGCTTGTATCGTTTTACCATATGTACTCAGTCTGTGTGCTGACCAAGCATCTGAGAGTCTGTAGTCTGTGAAGATGAAGATGGAATCAGAATTGAAGGAACACTCATTAACCTGCGATCAGAAGGTGACGGAACCTCAGGGTGAAGGCTTGAAGCACTTACTGATGGAGATGAGAGACCGCAGCCTTCAGCGTGGATTCGACGTCGCCATCGAGGAAACGGAATCCTCACAACTGGGTGAGGAAGCGCTACCGTGATAAATGAACAAAGACTGAACTTGTGAAGGATTTCATTTTCCTTGAATCCATAATCAGTGCCCTTGAAAGCAACAGTCAAGAAATCAATACATGAGGTCCAACAATTAAGTTCACAAACTCATCCTACAAAAAGTGCTACATCCCTCATTGCTGAATATCACTGTGGTCACCTTTGAAGTCCTCTCCTTGGGAAGCTGTGCACAACAGCAGCGCCTAGTCCAGCCTTCAAAGCAATTTTGGAACTCCTTCTGGAATGGCCATCAGAACTGTTGTTGTATTACCCTTGATGTACTGAATATCATCCAAATGTTTTCCTTTCAATATTTATCTTCAGATAAAGAAAAAAGTCATTGGGGGGCAGATCAGATGAGTAGGGAAGGTGTTCCCATAGAGTTATTTGTTCAGTGGCTAAAAACTACCTCACAGACAACTAGACGATTAAGTTTGTGAACTTTCCACCATGCCCCCTTTTAGCATGGCCATTCCAGAAACAGTTCCAAAATTGCTTTGAAGAGTGGACTATGCGTTGGCGTGGGTGCCTAGCTTCCCAAGGGCAAAGCAAAAGCAAAGTTGTCACTTTAAGGACTAAGCTAAGCCACAGTGTTTTCCAGTCACGTAATGCATGCAAAGGCCAGACAACAAATACAGAGTGAGGATTTATTGATGCTTTTGAATTGTGGTGCTGGCAAAGAATATTGAACATACCATGAACTGTCCTAAGAAAGTACCGGTTTGTCTGGAAGAAGTGCAGCCAGAGACTCCTTAGAAGCAGAGGTGATGACTTTGTTTTATGTACTTTGAACACGTTATTTATTTTTATATTAAAAATCTTATAACTGAGAGGAGAAAATATATCCCTGAGTGTACTAAAGAAAAAGTAGGAAGTAAAGTGAAGGAGGAGGCAGGAGAAATTCTGTCTGAAATCTTTTTCTAAAAATAGAACAGAGTAGAAGTGCCCCATAGGGTTTCTAGGGAGCAGCTGGTGAAGTCACACTGCTGGGCTTTTGGTTGGCAGCTCTCGTTCACCGTAGCTCTTAAGCACTGCACCCCTAAACCCGAAAAATAAATCCACTGCTGTCAAGTTGATTCCAATTTATCATGACCCTATAGGACAGAGGAGAACTGCCCCATAGAGACTCCAAGGAGCGCCTGGTGGATTCAAACTGCTGACCCTTTTGTTCACAGCCACAGATCTTAACCACTGCACCACCAGGGTTTCCAGTTCACTCCCTGGTGGTGCAGTGATTAAGTGCTACCGCTGCTCACCAAAAGGTCGGCAGTCCAGATCCACCAGGCAGTCCTTGGAAACTCTGTGGGGCAGTTGTTCTTCATCCTGTTGGGTCGCTATGAGTTGGAATCAACTCAGCAGCACTGTGTTGTTGTTTTTATTTTCTGGGTCAGCCTTCTAGTTGGTGATGCCATTTAGCTTGTTCTCACGTCCCCATGTCTCCTGTGGACTGCTGTGAGAGCTACGTGCTGACTAGCTTCAGGTGGCACGTGTTTTAGGGGAATATTTTAGGTCACATACAGAGGTCCCAGCATGCGCCGTGACAAGGGGGTGAGGACCAGGTCTTGCCATTCAGAAGTGACCTCCTGCTCAGATCCAGCAAGGTCTGCAGGGTGACAGTTGCCACTGTGCAGACATCCAGTGAGCCACCATCCACTGATGATCCCCTAGTAAGTTAAGTTGTACTGCCTGTTGCGCTGACCGGATTCCAGCTCACAGCGGCCCCACAGTCAGAGTGAACTGACCCAGGGCCTTTCCGAGGAGTGCCCGGTGGCGTCCGGCTGCCGACCCCCTGGTCAGCAGCCACAGCACTGTGCTACCCTGCCACCAGTGTTTCCGTTCTTCCATTAAGGGTTGTAAATGCTTGTTTTCTAGTTCTGTCTGTCTGTCTGTCTGTATTCTCGGTGCTTTCCCATAAAGAAGTGCCTTTTCCTCAGCATCTGGTTACCTTTTCCTACCAGAGAGGCAGGATAATAATTCTCGTGAATCACCAGTTATCAGTATCCCATGTCATAAAGTGGAAGAGGCGTAGGTGAGTGCCTTGAGCCTCTCTGCAGTCACTACAGTGTGTAGCCGGTGACATCGGCCAGGCAGCCATTGTGATGGCACTGTTGTCACCTGGTGAGACATGAATTTGGTCACTGCTTTTCATGCTGTTTATCTCTTTATTGAAATTATAAACATTGTTGATGTCATACATGTTAAATTTATGGATCTGACTCGACGGCACTTGGCTTTTTTTTTGAAAATGTCTTTCTAAAAAGTACAGAATTTCTAAAAAGATTCAGAATTGAAACAAAAAGTTATCTGGTACATTCAAAACAGCAGGGGACCAGAGCTTGCCTTGGCTGGGTTCTCCGGAGGTGCAGAGCCAGTGAGGTGACACATTTCCGTGTTTTCTCACAGAGCGGCAGCCCACGGATTTAGCTTGTTCCTTTTTGTGTGCCCATGGATGATACTGAATAGAGATTTGTCTAAGGTGGTCCAAAAGCCTTTCCAGTAAGTATAAAATGAAAATTTTATAAAAGTAGTAATTAAACATACAGGGTCTGACAGTTAAGTTTGTGCTCTCATCCTACACACCTCATTGCTGAATATCAGTGCAGTCACCTTCCAGGTCTGCCCCTTGGGAAGCTATGCACTGATGCCAGCACCTGGTCCACTCCTCAAAGCAGTTCTGGAACTCTCTTTCTGGAATGGCCGTCAGCGCTGTCATCGTATTACCCTTGATGTCCTGAATGTCATCCAAATGTCTTCCTTGCAGTATTTCCTTTGTGTTTAGGGCAAGAAAAAAGTCATTGGGGGCCAGGTCGGGTGAGGACGGAGGGTGTTCCAATACAGTTACTTGTTTACTGACTAAAATCTCCCTAACTGACAACTGTACTACAATTAAGTTCGCGAACTTGCTAGTATGCACAATGGCCATTCCAGAAGGAGTTCCAAGATTGAAGGGTGGATTAGGCGCTGATGTTGGTGCATAGCTTCCCAAGGGGAGGACTTCAGAGGTGACCATAGTGATGTTCAGCAGTGAGGTACAGAGCACTTAGAACAATTAAGTTCACTGACTTAACTGTCAGATCTTGTATGTCATGGTTTACATGAAGGTTTCAATGGTACCTAATAAGTTGTGGAAACCCTGGTGGCACAGTGGTTAAGACAGTTCAAATCCACCAGGCACTCCTTGGAAACTTTGGGGCTGTTCTGCGCTGTCCCATAGAGTCGCTGTGAGTTGGAATCAACTCGATGGCACTAGGTTTGGTTTTGTTTTTTTAATAAAGCGCCTGTCAGCCAATGGAGTGGTCACCTCCAGCGGTGGGGAGAGGTTTGTTCCCCGCTCCCCTTCTCTGAGCCTCTTATGTGCCTTGTTCTGTCCCTTCCTACTTGAGTAGAGAGGGAGCCCTTTCGCCAAGCTCCTTGTTCTTAGCATACATTCTTTGTTATGTGAGTACTTCTCTTATACAACATACTGGAACCTCACTTTCCACTTGACCGTGAATTAGCTGCTTCTCCAGGGACATCTGTGTCCTTTAGTTGGTGACAGCAGTTAGAGGTCCCAAACTGAGACCTAGGGGTACTCATGGCTACTGGAGTGCCATTGCCTTTGAGCTCTTACAGTGACCAGAACTTGTGTTCATGGTGATGTGGAGGTTCAGGTTTAACAGGACGGTGTTTTTACGTACCATCCTGGACTGGGGTGCTTGTATCCCTCTTTTCTTACCCTGGTTATTTTAGTTCCTAACTTAGGATCTTTAAGGACTAAATTGTATGATATTAGTTATGTAAAGCAAAAACTGTGTGAAAATAAGGAGACATTTACATAGTGAGAAATTATGATAGTGTTAGTTTCCATGTGTATAAAATGAGGATAATTACTGTATAAATGTATACTCGTTTTATAACTAAACTTACTTAGTGGTAAGTCAGTCTTTTTTCCCCTGTAGAAGATCTTCTCTATATAGATACATGTACACTCAGGGAAAGAAATGTAATTAAAAGAAACAGTCCTTCTGGAAGACTCCTTAGGCGGCCTTGTCACCTGCTATAAGGACAGAGGGACTGGTTTGTGTGTCCCCAGGAACACTGTCTGCCCATTGAGCTCAAGGCCTCCCTTGAAACACCTGCCCAGCCTGCTTGCAGATTGGCTCAGTTTGGGATCATCCATTCCCTGCTACTGGGGGTTGGGTTGCCAAGATTTAGTTTGCACGTTCTCCTTGGACATATCTTTCCTCTGCTGTTAACCATTTTGAATGTTGAATTTTCATGGTTTGGGGACAAAAGCCATCACCAAAAGCTGCATCGTGCTCCCATGCCAGGGAGGTATCCAATATATCACCCTGAATTGTCTCCGGATAATACAGGCTGGAACAGAGCCCAGAAGGTCTGGCATTTTCCTGTGTTCTATTTTCTGTGCACCATGTGGCCTCCAAGCCCCTATAAAGAGCTTCCAGAGCTACCTCCAGCAGCGGTCTCCTGCTCTCTCCCTCTCCCCTACCCTCTCACTCACCACCCGGTCTTCATTCCTCACTTCGCCTCCTCCCTGTATCTACATCACATCCTCTGTAATCCTCTCAGTTTGGGTTCAAAATTGTGTATATTTGGAACAAGTCATTTTTAATCCTCTGGTTGGGGATATTGAGATCGAGAACTTCGCTGGATGTTTTGCGTTTCATGTAACTCTCAACAAACAGTTCTGCAGCAAATCAACACTTTTGGAACTGCTTTTAAGCTCATAAAATCGTTGAACATAAGGCCACACAGTTGATTTGGCAGAGCCTGGACGATAGCTGGCAACCTTGGTGGTGCAGTGGCTTATTGCTATGTCCGCCCACCAAAAGATTGGCAGTTCAAGTCCACCAGGTGCTCCTTGGAAACTATGGGACAGTTCTACCCTGACCTCTAGGGTTGTCTGATCAGAATCAACTGAAGGGCAGTGGGCTTCGTGATTTTTGTTTCTGTTTTTGGTCTGCACAGTAGTTGACCTGCTGAGCGCATTTGATATGCCCAGTACTGTGCTGGAGCCCTTGTGGACGTGGTTCCATCTGAGCCACACTGTGGCCCATGATGTCAGCAGGAAAGCGTAAGTGTTAGAGGCTGGGAAAGAGCTTGTCCGAGGTGCTCAGGGGTCTGCAAAGCCTGTGCCTGCCCTGCTGCACGGGGTTAACTGTATAGCATGCTGGGATATGCATCTTGGTGCCACTGCTGCGGAAAGGGTGCTGTAGGGGTCCAGAGGGACAGTGAGCCTGTGAAAATCAGTTTGAGCTTCCCAGAGAAGGTGTCATTTAAAGAGACCTTAAAAGGTGACGATAGCTCTTCCAGAGAGAGAACTCAGAGGAGGCACCGTTGTCAGTGGGGAGACGTGCTTAACATCACAGAGCATCAGTGTCTGTGTGGCAGGAGTTGTGGTAGCTGTGGCAGGAGCCGTGGTAGCTGTGGCAGGAGCCGTGGTAGCTGTGGCAGGAGCTGTGGTAGCTGTGGCAGGACATGAGGCTGAGAGGAGGGGTGCAGAGACGGGCGCCGCAACTTGGGTTCTCTGCAGAGGCCTCAGCAGGAGGTGGTGTGCTCAGATCTTGTGATTTAGGAATGTAAGTGATGGTACTGGGTGGGTGGCTTACAAGCGTTGAGGCCACTTAGGGGACCATGATAGTTCAAACGAGAGTGAAGAGCCTGACCCCAGGACAGCAGGACAGTGATGAACCTGTCTGAGCAGAAGCCAGTGTGGGAAGGCCCTCCCATCTGTTGTTCACCTGCTGGGCAACACGTACCACTGTCAACCAATTTAAAAAGGAAAAACTGGGAACACAGCTGAACTCGTTTTTAGAAACGTGCTCTTAACTCGGCTGTTGGGAGTGTGGGTGATACCGTGCATATTTTTACTTCTGTGTACGATAGATGTGGAGTTGTGTGTGTACACTCTGCCCTGTTGTGTACTATGCAGGGTGCACTGCAGCATACTTTTTTTTACTTTGACTAAAATATCTTTGGAGGTGAGGTAAGGGGAGCTCACTAATGCTTGTTATTTTTCTTTAAAGTTTATGTACGCAACATAACACGAGTTCAGCGGTTTTGCATGTAGAATTTAGTGTCATTGGTGATGTTCTCTGAGTTGTGAAGTCACCCTCACCCTCCTTTTCTGAGGTGTTCTCTCACTAAGATAAACCCACTGGCCCCCCAAATTCCCGTTTACTCTTCTGTGTAGCTGTTGTCAGTTTGGTCCTTACAGATAATTCTTTGAGACGTAATGTCCAAGGCAGACGTTCTTCACTAGCTAATCTAAATGGCTGTTACGCTCTAAGATGATTTTACAGGATATTTTTGGTTTAAGGTTTCAGGATTATCGCAGGATAATAGTTTCAGGGATTCATCAATCTTCTGTGGTTCCAGAAAGTCTAGAGTCCATGAGAATTTAAATTCTGTTTTACATTTCTGCTCTCTTGATGAGCATTCCTCTGTGGACTCTTTGATCAACATGCTCAGTAATGGTAGCCAGGCACTGTCCATAGCTTCTGGTCTCTTGGCAAAAGAGACCACTAGCCACAGGGTCTGTATCTTCTGCCTATTCTTGAAACCTTCCTTCTCTGTCAGCCCAGGGAATAGAGACACTCGTTGTTGTACCTTGGATGGCCACTAGAAAGATTTTGAGACCCCAGATAATAGGAACAAGCCGAAAGATGGGAGAGAAGCACTGAACACGTAAGCGTATTGCAGTTCCCACCAGCAGTGAAGAAGGGTTCCAGTTTCTTCGCATCTTGTCTCCATTCCTCTTCTGGTTTTTCTCTTAGCCATGCTGCTGGGAGGGGGCTGGTAGGAGGACTGCCAGTTAGGTTCACAGACTTATCCTAGAAAAAGTGCTCCATACCTCATTGCTGAATGTCACTGCAGTCACCTTCGAAGTCCTCGCCTTGGGAAGGTATGCATCCATGCCAGAGCCTAGTGTACCCTTCAAAGCAATTTTGACACTTTTTTGGGAATGACCGTCAGAGCTGTCATCACATTACTGTTAGTGTCCTGCATTGCACCCAGATGTCTTCCCTTCCATGTGACCTTTATCTTCAGGTAAAGAAAAAAATCACTGGGAGCCAGATCGGGGCGCAGGGAGGGTGTCCCGGTACAGTGGTTTGATTACTGGTTAAAGGCACCCTGACAGGCAACGAGACAATTAAGTTCACGAACTTGTCGTCAGGCCACCGTGTGCAGTGGCCATTCCAGAAAGACTTCTAGAATTGCTTTGAAGAGTGGACTAGGCACTAGTTTCGGTGCATAGCTTCCCAAGGGGAGGACTTTGAAGATGACTGTAGTGATAGTCAGCAATGAGATATGAAGTACTTACCACCATTAAGTTTGCAGACTTAATTGTCAGACCTCGCATGTCCTTAATGACAGACATTTAGGTGTCTTTTGATAGCTGCCATTAGAGACAGTAGTGTGATGTGTGGTCCTGTGCATCTGTAAATTGGTACAAATTCAAATGTTACGCGATTCCTAGAAATCCGAACCTGTTTAAATTGCTGGATCAAACAGATTGTGTGATTGTGGTTTTACTGTCCTGCAGAATTGCTTTCCCGGCTGTCTTCCTATGCCCAACCCCACGGTGCGTTTGTTACTGGGCTTTGGTGGGGACACACCTGGAAGGTGAAAATAGCCTCTCCTGCGGCTTTGCTGATGTCCGAGCTGTCTTGTTTCATGTCTGAGAACAGTGGTGTTCATTTCTCTGTTGTGTCTCTGGTCCTCTGTACCTGTAAGAGCTGTTGGTATATTAGAGAAATTAGCCTGTTGCCTATGTGAGTTCTAGAGACTTACCTCCTCAGTTTGTTTGCCTTTTATAAAGCCTGGCTTTGGGAAGTGACTTCTGTAAATTTTTCTTTACATTTATTGTACGCGTGTGTGCGTGTGTGTCATTTCTGAATTTCTGTCAGAAAAGACCTACCCTACTGATTGCTTTAAATTTTTTTTTTAGAACTTGTAGGCTTTCTTTTTTCACTATTTAAATCTTTCAATCATGTATGTGTATTGTGGGGTAATGTCTGAAGTGGGGCCCTTCTTTCCTCGGTTCTCCAGTGCCCTGCGTTGAGGATGCCGTCTGCCCTCAGTGACTTAGAATGCCAGAAGGTGGCTTCTCTATGGGTCTTGTATGTCCAGCTCATGACCAAATCCAAACCCACTGCCGTCAAGTCAATGCCAACTCACAGTGACCCCTTAGAGCAAAGCAGAACTGCTCCGTCGCATTTCTAAGGAGCGCCTTGCAGATCTGAACTGCAGGCTTTTGGTTAGCAGGTGTAGCACTTCACCGCGTTGCCACCAGGTTTTCCAGCTAGATCATACACTTCTTAAAAGCAGTGGTTGGCTAATGTCCTATCTTATATGTCCATAAAGCTAAACATAATACTTTGCATAAAATATACGTGAATTTTTTACATTTTTAAGTTGAGAAGTCTATATAGTAAAAAGTATGCAAACATTCATATAGGGTGGAACGAACACTTTAAAACACGAAGACCTTTGTAAGCTCCACCTAGATCAAGAAATAGGCCACTCCCAACTCCCCAGAGTCCTCTCTGCCCCTCTGCTGTTACTGGGCTCCTCTCCCACCCTCCTGAGGCAACCAGTCTTTTGACTTTTGCTTAATTCTTTTTCTTGGTACTCTTTATGCAGACAACGTTGCCATTTTTGTAGGTCAGTTTTCCTTGAGTAGCTGCAGTGTCGTCTGGCTTATCCTAGTCGTGTCCCCACGTGAGTGGGGCTGTCCCAGCCGTGAAGTCGTAGTCTGGCTTGGGGCACCACTTCCACGGACTCCTGTGATCTTTCACTCAGCCGCTGGTGTTGTGGGGTCGCCCGCACCGTTGCAGGCTGTTGGCCGTCGTTGCTGGATCAGTCAGTCCCGTTACGTGACAGTGCTACCGTAGGTTCACCTGCTGCCCTGCCGGCCGGGTTGTCAGTTGTTCCCGGTTTTGACTGTTGCTGACAGTACCGCTGTGAGAATCCATGTGGATGGGTTCGAACCGTACAACCTAGTGCGTCTAGCATGGGGGTTGGTGAGTGATGGCCTGCTGTCTGGTGTCTCCTTGTTGCTAAAACAGTTACAATATTTTCGGCAACAGTGGAGACAGCAAATTTGGTTCCTATTTAACAAGTTCTACACAGTTCAGTGACATGGGTGACATTTTTTCAATGTGTTTTCTTGGTCATAATGTCCATTCTGGCTGTCCCAGTTGCCTGTAGCTTCCTGTCCCCTTGTCTTCTTGTCTACTTTTGAGTGCACATGGGCCCTTTGGTCTCGTGTCAATGGTTTTTTAAAGGAGGACAGACGTACAGATGAATGGTTTATGTGCCAGTCTCGTAGCTAAAAGATGATCTCGTGGCATGGTTCCGGTTCAAGGTCTGAAGAGTATTTCAAGCCAGGAGTCTCAGGATAGTCCTCTGATCCCAGCCGGTCCAGTGAGCAGAGACTGTTTCAGAACTGGAGTTATTGTCCACATTTTTCTCCTGCTTTACCGAGGACCATCTGGTACGTTCCTGATGAGAGCGTTCAGCGGTGCTGGCCGGGTGCCATCTGGTTCTTCTCATCTTAGGGTCGGTGAGGATGTAGTTGGTGTGGATTTATTAGTGCTATAGACCAGTTTCTTAATCTGGGTCTTGGGTGGTCTTCATTCTCTTTTACTCTGGAAGCACAGAGGTGACTGATTGCAAGCTTTTAGGTCCCTTAATGCAACTCACAAACTAACCCACTGCCTTCGAGTTCATTCCAACTCAACAGTGACTTTTTGGGACAGAGCAGAGCTGCCCACAATTTCCAAGGAGCTCCTGGCAGATTTGAACTGACCTTTTGGTTAGCAGAGGTTGTACTTAACCGCTGAGCCACGAGGGTTGGTGTACCACATAAGCTTGGCTACTAATTGCTCCAGTGGATGGAGTTGTGCTGTCAGGTGTGGTCCAGAAGGCCTCAGACCCTGTAGGTGAGTCCCTCGTGGTGTGTGGTTAGGTCTAAGAGGTGTCTTATGTCTGTGCCATTTGCGTGCCATGTTGTATATGGGAGCGGATGTGGATGTGTACACCCGCTGCCTCGTTTTGTACTTCCAGTGGCCCGTTGTTTTCCGTATCGTCTGTGGCTGCTTTCATGCTACAGGGTGGATGTGAGTAGTCGTGGTCTGCAAAGCCTGAACTGGTTACTGCCTGACCCCTTACAGAAAAGGTTTTCTGACCCCCGGTCGAGAGCATGGACCTAGAAGTGGAATCACTGGTCACAGAGGATGCGAGTCTTGAGCTTGACTGCGAAGGGCTGGCTGAAGCACAGAGTGGTTAGAGCGCAGCCGTGGACACCCCTTGGTTTGATCAGATGTTGGCATTTTTGCCGGTTAGGTCAGTGTGTGATGGTATTTCTTGGTAGTGTTCGTCTGTATTTTCTGAGCTCTAATAAGGTTGAACACTCTTTCGTGTGTGCATTTTAGGACATTTGGATTTCCTGTTTTGGTAATTACGCCCGTTTTCCCATTGGTGGTTAGCCTTTGTAAATTAATGCTGATCCGTTGGTATCCCCAAATAATGTTTACACTTTGTGTTTCTGCAGAACAAATAGTGGAGAAAGATGAAGGTCCGTATTACACTCACCTGGGATCTGGCCCCACTGTAGCGTCTATCCGGGAACTCATGGAGGAGCGGTGAGTAACCGTAGACGCCCCAGGAGGAGTCGGGCAGCAGCCCTTGTGCTGTCTGGGCCTTGTGCTGAACAATCCGGAAAGCAGGCCCTGGTACCCCAGTGGCGGAAGGCTGGGCCTGGCTTCTGACCTCCAGGGCTTCTGAGTGTCTTTTGAGGTCACAGTTCCTTCTGTCCATCTCTTGCTCTTTTTCTTGAAATGTTTTTATTGAAGAAACATAGTTGCCTGTCCTTTGGGGTTTCGCACAGTCTGGATTTTGCTGAGTGCTTTCGTGTGATGGCTGTGGTGTCCTTTCGCCTCTGTCTGTCCTGTGAATCAGAGTCAGATCCAGACCTAAATGTTGGTCTGAGTTAAGTTGTCCTCTCTTCACCTTTTGTTCCCTGGAAACAGCTTCACACTTGGTATGTTGTCCCTTGGTTGGGAGAGATGTAGTGTCTCATCTTTGGCTGCCAGGAGCCCGTGTGGATTGTCTGTCCCCCGAGTCCTTTGGGCAGGGTCCTAGGCGTCTTGCATAGCTTTCCTGATTTCTCAAGTGACAGGACGTTCCAGGCTTATATTGTCCAGTTATCGGACTTCAGGCCCATTTTACGGGGGGAGAAAGGACTAAGGAAATAGGATCTCAGTCCTGTGGGTGCTTGTTGTTACTGAGATTTTCTGTTGTTGCCTGCTGATGGCCTTAGTCATCTGGTGCTGTTGTAACAGAAATCCTGCAAGTAGATGATTTCAACAAAGAGAAATCGATTCTTTCACAGTCTAGTAGGTTATATGTCCAAGTTTAGGACGTAAGCTCCAGAGGAGGGCTTTCCCTCTCCATCAGCTCTTGGAAGAAGGTCCTTGTCATTTAGTCTTTCCCTAGTCACGGAGCCTCTCAGAGCAGGAACCCTGGGTCCCAAGGACACGCTGTGCTCCCAGCGCTGCTTTCTTGGTGACTCTCTGCTTGCTTCCTTGTCCTTTTATCTTGTGGACGATAAAAGGTGGTGCAGGGCACACCAGGGAGGTCTCGTTACTTGGATCAGGGGTGTGACCTTAATAAGTGCATTTCAGTCCTACCCTCCCGTTTTTTAACATACAGCCACACAGGAGTGGGAATTGTGGCCTAACCAAGTCGACATATATTTCGGGGGGGTGGGGAGCCCCCCGTTAATCATGACACTGGCTGATTGCATAATGAGGTTATACTGATATTTGTAACTTAAATGCAGACTACAGAGTCTTTACTTAATGCTTCTTTTAGTTTTGTTTTATTTTTTTGTAAAGCAGTGTGTATAGACAAATTTTAACGTCTGTGTAGACGTCCACATCTGGAGAAGTAATAGGTGTTCCAGCAGGTGGAGAGGTAGTGTACAGCGGTGGGGGGGTGTCACAGCAGTTAAAGCGCTTGGCCGCTAACTGGAAGTCTGTGGTTTGAACACCCCCACCACTGTGTGGGAGGAAGATACAGTGGTCCACGTCTCAAAAGGTTGCAGCCTCGGGAACCTTGCAGGGCAGGTCTGCTCTGACCTGTAGGGTCGCTGTGAGTCAGAATTGACCCAAAAGCACTGGGTTCGGTTTGGTTTCAATAGACTCGGTGGTTAAGAGCATGGACACCCACCGAAGCTAGAGTCAGGTCAGATCCTGCCTGTCACGTACTGCTCCACTTCCCTGACTCCACTTTCTTATCTGTGAAATGGAGAGGATGATGAAAGGACGTCTCCTGGGGGAGTGTGGTGAGAGCAAAGTGAGCTGATGTCTGCGGACCGTTTCCGGGCCGAGTGCGTGAGGGGTGGGCAGTCATTGTCTGTCTCACACACACACGTTTTGATTGCACCTTTCGACAGGTGTTGGTACTTTAAGAGTAAACGCAGAGAATATGTAGACAGCACTTTCTGCAAATGCATGGAAGGCTGAGGGGTCTGGAGTCACCGCGGACTTGGGGACCAGGTCTGCTCTGGCCGGGAGGCCGAGTTAACCTTGCAGTAACGTTGCAGCAGAGTGGGCTTGAGCTGAAGGCCGTAACAGCCCACTTGAACCCCGGTGAGGTCGGGGGCAGTGAGCTGCTGCCATGGCCCTTAATTACCCAGCACTGTCGGGAAACTCTTGGATCACAAACAGCTCCTCAGAAAGCTTTGATCAAAGACCACGTCTGAAGTTCAAGCCCGGTTTAAAGGGCACTTCTGATTCTAGGGAAACCCTGGTGGTGCAGTGGTTTAAGTGCTGCATCTGCTGACCACAAGGTTGGCAGTTGAGATCCACCAGGTGTTTCTTAGAAACTCTGGAGGGCAGTTCTCCTCCGTCCTACAGGATCGCTATGGTTGACGTCGACTTGATGGCGGGGGGTTTGGTTTGCTTTTTTGTTCCGATTCGGGAGAATGCAGTAGGCTTACAGCATGATGTGTGTTGTGTGTGTGTGTCTGTATATGCTGTGTGCTGTGCTTCCCAGGCTGGGCCAGGCTCTGCTTTTTTCCAGCACTTCTGTAGGACGTCTTGACACTGGCCCTGGGGAATCTTGGCTCCGTCCTTTGCTGGCTGAGGGCCACAGGAAAGGGACATGGACAAGTTTGATCTGGGACAGGTTTTTTAAATAGATTTTCAAAGGTTTCCAGGTAGCTCCTCTCTTAGTTCTCTGGTGCTGCTGGAACAGAAGTACATGTGGTAGTTTGACCCCACTCTCAGCCTGCGGTGTCCAAAGCTAGAAGTCTGGATTCAGGGCACTGGCTCTAGGGGAGGGTCGCCCCCTCTGTCCCCTCTCGGGGAGCTCACTTGTCTCCAGTTTTGGTCCTCGCTGCAGCTCCCCGGCACCCTCCTCAGAGCTCCCGGGAGATCTCTGTGTGGCGTGTATTTTCCTCATTTGTGCCCCCTTGCTTCTGTGTCTCATGTGTTCTTATATCTTGAATGCGATTGGCTTAAGACACAGCTTGCACTGGTAACAGCCTCAGGGACATGCTAAGGACAAGCCTATTCCCCAGCAGGATGACACGTGCGGGTTAGATGTTTCCAGCACACGTTTTTCGAGGGCACGATTCAGTCCATTAACAACTCACTTGAGTAACTTTTAGGAAAGAGTGTGTTTTGTGAAATAAGGGCTAATGAAGAGACAGTGATGAAGTTTCGATTGGTCTTGTTTTTTTCTCACTGCTTTAAAGCAACAGCCAAGTGTCGATCTTCAGAAACTGGTCCAAGGGAAGCCTTTTCTGCAGACTGTCAATACTTAATGCTCTTCCTCAGCCACTGGTGGATTTTTATCTTAAGGACGTGTAGATTGCGGAGCAGGCTGCATTTTCATCTGGATGTGGGCTGCTCACACGCCTGGGGCCGCATCTCCTCTGTGAGGAAGGAGGGAGGTCTCGCCTTTGGCCGGTGGGTGCCCGTTCAGGCTCACCCCCAAGTCCTCTTGGCATGGCCCTGCGGGGTCAGTTACAGCTTCCTTGATTTCCCATATGACAAGACATTCTGGTCTCATCTCCCAAAAAGATGCACAAGACCCCGTTATGTGTATTTTGTGTGCTGTCACCTGTCATTTTATCTTAGGTATGTTTTTTTAAAATATTTTCTGGAACAAGGAAGGGAGTAAATATTGGTATAGACCATCTGGCTGATGGTCTAGTTCTGTTTTTTGTTTTTTTTAATTTGTTACTGTGAAGTGAAAGTTTACAGTCCAAGTCAATTTTCCATGTAAAACCCCAAGTACCTGCCTCTCTGAATCTCCATCTGCCGCCCTCGCCCTGTGATAGCACACTGTCCTGTTACACTCTTTGCTTCCACTATCCACTCAACCAACACTTGTCCCCTCCTCTTCCCCGTCTTCTCACCTGCCTTTCTTCTCCCCTCTCTCCTCTCTTCTTCCCTCCACAAAGAAACCAGTGAGACAGACTTCTATATACATGGACCATAAAGTGCACACACCAACTGCATCACTCGGTGTCCCCAAGTGCGGTCCATCGCTGTCTCAAGCGCTGACTTCAGAGCTGTTCTCATTGCTGGGCCAGCAGCAAGCCCAGGGCCACGTTCCCAGCAGACCCTCCAGGCTGTGGGACCATCGAGTCTGGTCTTTCTGATGGTCTAGTTCTGAATGGTCCAGGAGGCCTCTTTCCTCGTTCTCTCCCTCTTGGAGACTGTGATGCCAGTGCTGGCCAGGCATGGAAAGGAAGCAAACAGAAGCCAAGGAGATGTTGATGCTCTGTTAAAGAACTGGACAGAGAACGGGAAGGTTGAAAGCAAATCCTAAAGTATAACTCCAGCGTGTTTATGGTTTTGTACTCTCTTTAGTAAGTTCTTTATTATTATTTTACATAGAATACATAACATACGCTGTCTTTGGCTGGGTCCATTAAAGAAGTAGAAGCAGTTGAAGCATATACAGAGAGGGAATTAGCTCAAGGAGATGACTCATGGGATTGTAGCTTTGGGCAGGTGCTTAGTCTGTGGGTCAGGCGTCAGGCTGGAGGATTGTCCTGGCTCTGGTAGCTGCAGGGGCTGATGAGCTCAAAGCAGGCAGATGCCTTGAGACACAGAGATCAGATGATGACGAGCCAGGTGGAGGACTCAGGACAAGCAGGGGAGGTTTGCCAGAATGTACGTTTGAGTGTTGGATGCAGGTCACACTATGAGGAAACTCCCCTGACACCTGATTGGCTGTTTGCATCAGATCACATCATGGAGGATGACTGCATCATTGTAGAACTGCCAGATGACATCATTACATAACTGCCAAACCAGTGGAATTGTGTCCCAGCCAAGTTGACAACACAGCCTTAACCACCACGTTTGCCTACTCAGTGTTTTCAGGTGTAGAGTTTAGTGACAGGAGCTACAGTGTGCGGTACAGCCTTCCCCCATGGTCATCGCCAAACTTCCCATCATCATAAACAAATGCTTGCTGCTTGCTAAACAGTAGCCCCCGCTTTCCTCTGCTCTCTCACCCTTGATGTCCAGTAATACACTTTGTTCTGTATACATTCACCTGTTCTTATTTCCTGTAAGTGAGGTTATACAATATTTGCCCTTTGGTGACTGACTGACTTCACTGAGCAAAAGATTTTCAAGGTTCATCCGTGCTGTAACAAGGCTCAGGTCTTCTCTTTTTTCATAGCTGTGTAGTACTCCTTTGTACACACATATCACAACAAAGTCCTCATAGCCGTAGGGGACCAGAGCCAGTTGGAAAGCCCGTGGCTGAGCACAGTGTACTGCGTGGAGCCAATGTCCCTGGTGGGGGGGGTCCTCTGCAGCCTAGAGGTGTTGTTTGCAGCTGCTGCGTAGACTGTGACACACTGTTGACCTTACATACAATAGAGTGAAACGCTGGCTAGTCTTGCATTGTCCTGACCGTCACAGCACGTTGGAGGCCTTCACTGGAGGTGCTGGGCCCAGCTGTGTCGCTGGGGGTCTGCCTGTCCCTCGCTGGTCCTCTTGCGTCACCAAACCTGACGTCCTCCCCCAGTGATCAGTCTTTCCTGCGACGGTGCCCACAGTGAGCTGGCAGGCTTCTGTTGTCATCTGTAGTGTTCTCAGTGACTGATGTTGGAAAGTGGAGCACCAGACCTCTTGCTGTCCTGTCTTAGTTTGGAAGTACCACTGAAACACGTCCACTGTGAGTAACCTCAGTGGTGTCTGAGACACTGGTGACGTAGCTGCCAGCATCACAGCAACCGTGTAGCCATTCCAGGACGACAGACCGACGGATGGTGGCTTGTGGGAGTGAGGTGCTCATGAGACGCTTGGTCCAGAAGCAGAGAAGCAGCATCATGCCAGCAGGTCCTGGGGCTTTGGGAGAACTGGTCTCGTTGTGCCATAGAGAGAATTCCGAAGACACAGAGCTTTAGATGAGTGATTTGCGGATGTCACCCGGAAGACTCAGAAGAGCAGGTTGCTGGGCCCCACTGCAGACTTCCGGGTCCCGCAGGTTGGCGTCCCTAGGAGCTTCCTGGGGGAGCCACCCTTTGAGAACTGGCAGTTGATATTGCCAGGTTATCTGTGAGTGTCAGATTTCAGTTTCTCCTTCCAGACTCGGACTCTCAGGATCCTTCATGGTAGAAAAGTAGTAAGACGTTTAAGGAGAAAGAGCTAAGGTGAGGATTTTGCTCATTGGCTGGTCATCTTTAAACACAAAGAAATGGTGGTGATTTTAGAGTCTAGCTGATCAGACTATGCCTGGCCTTTGGATCAGCTCTCTGCCATGAAGTCTGAAATTCAGTGTAGTGAGCATTTCTCATTTGGCAGGATGGCGAGGAAGGTCTGGTCAGGTCCTCGGCTCGGTGTCCTAAAGGGGGCATGATGAGAGCAGTGGAAACCCTCGGTTCTGCATCCATCCTGGGACACATGGCGTGCCCTGCGCTGCCACCACTGTCTGAGAAGTGCCTGCTGGGTTGAGAGTCTCCCAGGAGCCAAATCGAGGCAGCGTGGTTGGTCCTTTGATCCAGACCACGTTGTGTGAGCTCCCCAAGTGCTGTCCCTCAAACATGTCCCTAAGGGAGTAACACAGCCTTACAATGTGCACACAGTGATTGTCAGGGGCATTTATGTTCTTCCCTTGAATCTTGAGTCACATGGAGAATGTGGAACTCTAAGAAACTTTGTCAGCGTTTTACAAGTTTTTGTTTTCTTTAATTATAAAAATAAAACGTGTGCATAAAGCAAGGCTTGTTGAAAACTCTACTAAGTGTGAAAAAACTCTCCACCAATCATTCTTCCCAGAAGGAACACATTTGTTTGACGTTTGATGCTGGTGACCTTTCTACTTTTCCTAAGTGTTCAGAGAGTTCACCTAAGTGGATGGAGAAACTGTAAACCCAACCAGATCAGCTGTGACACAGTCACCATTCACAGCTTGCTTTCCCCCCTTCGTTTCTGTCCATGTCGGTGTTCAAGTTCTGCATGGTCCTTTTTTATGGCTGCATAGTTTTCCACTTGGGGCCACACACATTTTATGGAGTTAGTTCCATACTGGATGTTGGTATTGTTTCATTCTTTCTTTTTTGTCCCCTGGTTGCAGCAATCAATATCTTGTTCCTAAATCTTGATGTATTTGTATGGCATTTCTTCTTTTTTTTTTTGGTGTAGGTTCCTAGAAGCAGGGTTAAAAGGCATAAATAGCATTTTAAATGGTAATGAGCCAGACCAAACACATCACTGTCAGGTCAGTTCTAACCCACAGTGGCCCTGCAGGACAGAGGAGAACTGTCTGCAGTGTCCCCAAGGCTGTGGTCTTTGCTGGAGTGGACAGACGGATGCGGCTTTCTCCCCCGGGGCAGCTGCTGGGGCTGAACTGCCAGCCTTTCTTGTAACGGTCCAGTACTTCAACAGTGTGCTACCAGGGCTCCTGTTAAACTGCCATAGCTCTGGCCACATTATCCTCTGTGAAAAGCCAAGTGCCGTCGAGTCAGATCCGACTCATGAGAAAGAGTTTATTAAAATAACGTGTCGTGACAAAGTTGGGATAGTTTGATGTAGACAGTCTGTTGAAATAATAGATGTGTTAATTGATCAGAGGCAAAGATCATTTAGTCACTTCTTTAAGTGTTGGTAACACATTTGATAAAAGCCCTCAATTCTTGATGAAAAACCCTTAGAACAAGGGACATTTAGTAAGTGAACATTGGCCAGCCCTCAACGCAGTGGTGACTGTGAGCAAGGTTTCCAGAAAAATCATGAAGCAAGCTAAACTCATGCTAGCCCTTCAGAAGGACCGACTGGCATAGAGACAAGAGCCCAACGCAGAGGTATAAATAGTAGACAAGAGGTCTAGCACATTACTGTTATTTACAAATGATAGAATTTTGGGCTTGAGACCAAAAGGTGTTAAAAGTAAGATGAGTCAGTAAGATGTCTGGCTTACGTTATTGAAAATGACAGAAAAAACAGGAAAAAGAAGCACAGTGACTATTTCCTGGTCCCTTTGCTGCTCCAGGACCCTGAAACTCTTAAAATAACATACTGTCGTGTGTCTCCTTCAGCGTTTTGCCAGACCTAGGAGGTGGGAGCCATTGTTACCCCATTTTACAGATGAGGAAACTGAGTCTTAGAGAAACTCATTGACTTAAGCACAGTAATGCAGCACAAAAGTGGCTGGGCTAGGCCTGTCTGAGCTCCTGGGCTGTGCTGTCCTGTATAGTTGTGTGGCCTCAGGCAGGTCACTTCAACTCTGAAGGCCATACGTTGATTTATCAGATGACCTCAAGGACCTGCCACTCTTGACACACTGAGTGTGTGTGTATGGCAGGGAGGGAGGTGGAGGAACCTGGCTTGCTCACTGTCTGGAGGATCCTTGCAGGCAGCATCTAGTACCCAGTGGGGTCCTTCTCCCCAGCCTTGCTGTTTGTCCTTGTCTCATTTATGTGCCAGGGGGTAACTGCTGACAAGGAGCAGTGGGAGTGAGTCTGCTGTTTGTTTATTGAATTCACAAATAACTAACTCTCAGAGGGACTCAGCTAACATGGCTAGACACACGTACCTGCGCGTCACCTTTGGTTGCAATGCCTTCCCTCAAAGGTAGTCATCAGGGACCTTCTGCCTGACTGCCCAGCTGCCACCCGTACCCAGGAACAGGGGGGCCAGATTGATGGGGGCCTACAGGACAGGTGAACCAGGAGACTGGGACCTGTGGGTGGCCTCTGTGCCCCTGGAGCCTCTGGGTGCAGAGTGAACATGTAACGTTGCCCTTCCTTCTCCTTTGTCCCTACAGTGACGCACCCTGAGTATTGGTCTTACTGACAGTCATCTCCTGTGGGTCTTCCTGGGTGACTGTGGTCTCTCTCCCCCCCACCAGGTATGGAGAAAAAGGGAAAGCCATCCGAATCGAGAAGGTCATCTACACGGGGAAGGAGGGAAAGAGCTCACGCGGCTGCCCCATCGCCAAGTGGGTGAGTGTCAGGGCCCCACAACCAGGGCTGTGCTGCGCTGCGCTGCACTGCTGCCTGCCCCCCTCGACTCCTGGGGCCGAGCTGCAGCCAGGAAGAGAGTATGTGTAAGAACCAGACATGTTCCCTGTGCAGGGGACGAGACCCTTGCAGCTGGTATTTGGTGCCTAGTTGGGTCTTTTCCCTCCAGCCTCAGCTGTTTGTTCTCATCTTATCTAAATGTCACTCTCTCCCTATGGTTCATGGCTGTGGGAAGGAGAAGGGGAAGCCGGAAATGCTGTCATTGCTCAAAGTTGGGCCTGAATCTTTGTCCCCTTGTGGGCCACTCGACTCTTCTCCTGCATGTGCCCTGGATCTCCAAGAATGCCTGTCTTCTGCCTGGTAGCCAGGGGAGAGACAGAAGGCAGGCATGCTGTGACCAGCCTGGGGGATAAGTCTGCTCTGGCCACCACTTCACTTCTGAGCCAGAGCCTGAGTTTTCTCTTTCAGCTAGGGTTTATGTCTGCCTCCAGCCTAGACCCTGGACCGATATAGCTAAAGACAAAACCTTGCAAGTTCTAGACTGCCTAGCCAGGATCTAGGGGAACAAACTCAAGACACATCATGGGTGCCCAGGAACTCAAAGTTGAGAGAACAATCTGGGGAAACAGTGGAGCCACCCAGGGAGCTTCTGATGACTTTGATTTTAAGGTGGCATAAACAGAGTGTGAAAGACATACCAAATAACCAGGCACAAGTAACAGAGTGACTGAGGTGACATTCACCAAGCTAGGAATGAATGGAAGCATGCTGGAAGAAAACACTGCAGACAGCAAAAACGAGCTTTTGGTCGAGATCTCAGGGGTGCTGTTGGTCAGTCTGTAAAGTCAACAGGGGTCAGAACCACTAGTCGCAGCCCACCGTGTAGTATTGAACTTGTCACCATCTATAATCATCTGAGCCAATTCCTAAAATATCAAAAAACAAACACCAGTTGCCATCAAGTTGATTTCCGATCCATGGCAACCCCTTGTGTGTCCAATTAGGACTGTGCTCCACCGGCTTTTCAGTGGCTAGTTTTTTGGAAGTATGTCACCAGTCTTTTCTTCTTAGGCAGTTCTGGGTAGATCCAACTGCCAGTCTTTTCAGTTAGCAGCCAAGCATAGTGGCCGTTTTCATCACCCAGGACTCCTAACCAAAGTCATAAACAGGTATTTGGTGTGAGGGTTAGTTTTGTATGTCGGCTTAGCTAGGGTAGTGATGTAATCAAACACCAAGATTGCAAGGCCTCCTTCTGCAGTGCCACTGGAGAGGCAGGTATTTAAAGGATTGTAGTGCGTTGTTTTAGTCAGCTAGGGCTGCTCTAACAGAAATACCACAGAGTGGATGGCTTTAACAAAGAAAGATATATTCTTACACAGTCCGGTAGGTTGCAAGTCCATATTCAGGGTGTCCGCTCCAGGGAAACTTTCCCCTTGACGGCTCTGGAGGAAAGTCCGGTATTGCATCAGTCATTGTCCAGGGAGCGTCCTCACACAAGAACCTCTGGTCTGAAGGACGTGCTCTGCTCCCGGTGCTGTTTGCTTGATGGTAGTGAGGTTCTCAAATTGTCCTTGGTTCTTTTTCCTTTTATTCCTTGCAAGCTAAAAGCATTAAGGGTGGGGCAAGCCATGCTCCAGGGAAACTTCCCCCATAGCAGGAATTCACAGCCCCACCCTAATCCTTTAACATACAGGTTAGCAAAACCACACAATGGAGGACAGTCCCAAGATACTGGGAACCATATCCCAGCCACGTGGCTGCACACATTTTTGGGGGGGACACAATTCAAACCATGACATCCCACCCTTTGACAACCCAAAAATCACATCACAAAACATTTAACACGTTCATCTCACCATAGCAAAATTATGTCCATCCATATAACAGAAGTCTTAAATCAGCTCCAAGTCCAAAATACAAAAACTCTTCTACATCTGTGAAACTTAGAAGGCATTAACAGGCAACAGACAAGTCAACAGAACACATTACATTAGCCCTCAAAGCTTTGGAAATACTCTTACATTTTCTGAGACATTCTACACAACAGCAATGCTCTCCAGACTCTAGGTATCGGCCACACTCTCAGGTTTCTGAGTGGAGACCTCCAGCCCTGTGCTACAACTCTGCCTTCAAGGCCCACTTGGACAGAAACTCTGTCCCATCGGCTTTAGGAGCACCCTAAGCCCCACTGAGTGGCAATTCCACCCTTACGAACACAGCACGCCATGGTTCCACCCTTTCAAACCCCTGAGGTCATGGCCATACCTCTTGAGACTGAGGCAGCTCAGCTTCTCACGCTATCTGCCTCTTCAGCTTCAGCTTCAGCTTCCTATGGCCGCATGGCCCGGGCCTCAGGCCCACATCTGCCCTGCCGGGCAAGTGTTCCAAAGCTCTGTAGCTCCACTGGTTTAAGTGCCCGGAGGCACCCCACTCTTGCTGGAAAGCGTCCTGCCCAAAGGCACTCAACTCTCTCACTCCGTGGGTCAGCAAGGCCAGCTCACCGATTCAAGTGCCCAGAGGCACCCCGTTCCGCGAGGAAAACCCTGCGCAGGCACTGACCTCTCTCGCTCCACGGGTCGGCTCCAGCGCTGCCTCTGGTTCTGCTGCTGCCGCTGCCGCTGCTGCCGGTCCTCTGTTGTTTCTCATCTGCGCCTTCTTCGTTCCTTCTGAATCTTCTATGCATTTGCAGTTTCAAAGTGGCTTCCACATTTTAGGTATTTGCTAGAGCAGCACCCCACTTCCACGGTACCAATTCTGTTTTAGTCAGCTAGGGCTGCTCTAACAGAAATACCACAGAGTGGATGGCTTTAACAAAGAAAGATATATTCTTACACAGTCCGGTAGGTTGCAAGTCCATATTCAGGGTGTCCGCTCCAGGGAAACTTTCCCCTTGACGGCTCTGGAGGAAAGTCCGGTATTGCATCAGTCATTGTCCAGGGAGCGTCCTCACACAAGAACCTCTGGTCTGAAGGACGTGCTCTGCTCCCGGTGCTGTTTGCTTGATGGTAGTGAGGTTCTCAAATTGTCCTTGGTTCTTTTTCCTTTTATTCCTTGCAAGCTAAAAGCATTAAGGGTGGGGCAAGCCATGCTCCAGGGAAACTTCCCCCATAGCAGGAATTCACAGCCCCACCCTAATCCTTTAACATACAGGTTAGCAAAACCACACAATGGAGGACAGTCCCAAGATACTGGGAACCATATCCCAGCCACGTGGCTGCACACATTTTTGGGGGGGACACAATTCAAACCATGACATGCGTTGATGGAGAGAACTTGTGTGGGTAACACCAGGAATTGGAACTAATCCCCATGGGTGGAAATTATGGGAGGCCAGATTTGGGATTTTGTTGGGCATTGTTCTTCTATTGGTTCAGTGCTCAGAGAGTTCTTGTCCAGAAACTCATAAGATGGTTATACTTCTGTGCAGTTCTTTGAAATGTTTATTTCTGTGAGACTCTACGGCAGAGCATGAACAGCCTGTGTTTCTGGGCCCAGTATGGGTGGGTGCGTGCCTTTCATTGGCTTCTGTCTTAGGCACTTTTGTGCACCTCACCCTGCTAGGTTCTTTCTTAAGAGTGTAGACAGAAAGTACCTTTCTGTTCTTTCATGTTTTTTGTGTGTATTCATACAGATTTATAAGGCTATAGCCCTAGAGAGCTGGCTAGTCCCCTTTGTGTTTGCGCTCAGGAGACCAAAACAACATGGCATAAATTGCAGCTTTGACAGGTCAGGACTGTGCAGCTGGATGCACAACCCGGGAGTGCAGTTACCAGTGAGCTGTCCTGGACTTTCAGCAGATGCTCACAGTAGTACTTGGAAAACCAGCCCCAGTCCCTGAGACCACCGTGGTGTCAGCATTTGTAGACATGTGTTGATGCCTATGACATGTCTGCCTCAGGCATGAGCAGTGAAAGGGATGTGCCCTCTGCCTCCACAGAGTCCTGTTGGGAAGCCACTCATCCACACAGGAAGTCCTAACATAAGTGAAATAATTTAATGTCCTGTTTATTTTTGCTGTAGCCCAGAGCAGGAACTCAACAGCCATAGGTGTGTTTTCTTTTGCATGCAGAATGTCTTTTAAAAATTTGAATGTGATGCTCAGATGGTTTTAAAAAGTGAGATTTCAAAAAGAAAAAAGTGAGGTTTCATATAAAAATGTGCATTTTCTTTTTCCTTGTAAAATTTGGGGGAAAAAAATAAGCTGCACTAGGCTAGTCTTCCTGTCAGTCAGTGGTCATCAGAGAAAAGGCCTTACTTCCTCGTTTTGATGCCAAGCGAGGCAGGTATTTTTTGTCTGCTGTGGTTCACCTCTCTCCCCTGTCTCATGTCTGGCCCACTATCCTGCCTGCCCTGCTGCCTCTGTAGATAGCCAGCTGTGTTGACTTAAGACCATGTTTATCTCCAGCCGAGTCTCCTGATGACCACCTCATTTTTTCAGTTGGACCTGTTAGAAATAGCCACTCAGAAGTTCCAAAGTATCCAGCCTTAGCAGGTTCCTAGTTAGCTTGTCCCCAGCTCCCACCACCCTCAACCTGAAGCTCCAGGGCCATGAACTATGGAAATCATTTAGGACTTCTCTTAGCCCACCAATCCCTAAGTGATCAGGTGGTCTCAGCATCACATTCTGGAGTCTAAATGTCACGGGCATCTATGCCTTTTCCTACTTGGTTCTCCACTACTGTAGTGAGGACCTCACCTGGGCTGTGTGTACTCTCCCAGTTTGTCTGTGTGTCACACCCTATTGTAAAGTGGGATGCTCTTCGTGTAAGCCCCCTGCTGAATTCTTCATGGAGCTCTGCTGCAGAATGGGGTGCTGTATCTTTAGGGTGCCACTCAGAGCCCACCCAGTCCACTCGGCTTTATTTCTGCCTCATCTCCCCCTTCTCACAGACCCCCCAGACTTTAACTGTTCTTTGGGGGGAGTCAGACACCTCACTCCTCAGCTTCTGGGACCCTCCGTCCCGACCTTTTGTGAACTGGGACGCTGTCTCAGGAATGACAGAAGGAGTGAGAGGAGAACCTGGCTGAGGTGAAGGCAGGAGCTGGTGAGCGAGCATTGTGGCTCTCAAGGCCCATGCCTTTGGCTAGATACACACAGCTGGACACAGAAGTAGGCAGCCTTTCCTCTGAACATGTTTTAGGACAACTTAAAAACCTCAGAATACGTGTTGGCTTGTCATTGTGCTCCTAAGCCTATGTAGGAGTGCTGGTGGCCTGGTGGTTAAGCACTCAGGCCGCTGACTGGAAGGTCAGCAGTTCAGATTTGCCAGCTGCTTCTCAGAAACCCTGAGACAGCTCTGCTCTGTCCCAGAGAGTTGCTGTGAGTCGGAAGTGACTCGACAGCAGCTGCTTGGGTCTGGTTTGGGTGAAGCTGGGTGAGTCATGCATGATTTACATCTCACAGTAATTGCCTTTTAATTTGTGCTTTAAAAAATCAGCTGTGTTTTTCATTCCCTGATTATAAGAGTCTGTCAGCACATGTGGCGGCTGGCGCCAGGGTTGACATTTCCAGGGACACTGCCCTCAAGACCTGCACCCCGGCTCTGACCAGCAGAAGAGGCACGTATGGGCCTGACCGCTCAGTGAACAGCACTGCCTGCCCATGTCCCCACAGGTGATCCGCCGGCACACGCTGGAGGAGAAGCTGCTCTGCCTGGTGCGGCATCGGGCAGGCCACCACTGCCAGAACGCTGTCATCGTCATCCTCATCCTGGCCTGGGAGGGCATCCCCCGCAGCCTCGGTGACACCCTCTACCAGGAGCTCACCGACACGCTCCGGAAGTACGGGAATCCCACCAGCCGGAGATGTGGCCTCAACGATGAGTACGTGGCTGAGCTGCAGTGGGGCCCGGGACAGCCCGCTTCGTAACCCTGGGGCCCGGGACAGCCCGCTTCGTAACCCTGGGGCCCGGGACAGCCCGCTTCGTAACCCTGGGGCCCGGGACAGCCCGCTTTGTAACCCTGGGGCCCGGGACAGCCCGCTTCGTAACCCTGGGGCCCGGGACAGCCCGCTTCGTAACCCTGGGGGAAGGACTTGCCCTCCTCAGGAGCATTCTGCCCTACAGAGTAGGGACCATGGTGGGCACGAGCTCGGCCCATGGCTGGCCCCGGCCAGGGAGAGTCTGTTAGCTGGGCTTAGCTTTGCCAACCCACCCCCAGTCAGTCTGAGTATTAGGGATAAGTGTGAAAGGGTGCACGTGTCCCTTCAGTGTGAGGTGTCCGTATTTACAAAGCCTGCCTTGATTTTGTTGCTGTAAAAATGTGTGACACGGCATTTGCCAACTGACTGCTTGTCACATGTATAATTCAGCCACATCAGCTACAGGAGTCCAGTGTCCGTTACGTGATGGCCCATCACCACCAGCAGGAACAGCACTTCCTAAGTAGTGGCGGCCCTTTCCACTCCCGCTGGCCCTTGGTGGCCACCTGAGTGTTGGTCCCTGTGCCTTTACCTGCTGTAGGTAGTTCCTGTGAGTGAGATCACATTTGTGCCTTTGTGATGGGCTGACTTCGCTCCCCACCCCTGAGTGTTCTCACGGTTTGTCCATATCGTAGCGGCTCTCAGGACCTCGTTTCTCTTCATGGCAGAGCAGTCCTCTGCTGTCGTGCTAGCGGTTTTGTTTTTCCTTTTTCTTTAAGGTGTAATTTACTTGTGGGCACCCAGTTCTGAGGGTTTTGACAGGTGCTTTCAGCCTACAACACAGCACCACAGCTGAGACACAGAACAGCTCTGTCGATCCCCGGAGTCTCCCGTGCCCCTCCAGAAGCCAGCCTTGCCCGGACCCCCAGCTCCCCACACCCACTGCCCTGTTTCCTGTCCCTGTAGGTGTGCCTTGCCAAACTGCTGTGTAATAGGATCACCATGGCCTCTGTCGAGGGGGCTCTGGAGGGCCCCCTGTGTTGACGCAGGTGTCCTTCCTTCCCGCATGCTGTTCTATGTGTGGACGTACCACAGTTGATCTGCCCATCACTCAAGGGGCGTTTGGATTGCTTCCACATTCTTATTAAGTGTTGAATTTTAATACCAGAGGTGATGTGTTTAAAGGCCTGTCAGGAGAACCTCAAACTGAGACTTGTGTGCCAGTGTCCTGCAGCACTGTTCACGTAGCTGAAAGGTGGAAACAACCTCAGCGCCCACTGGTGGGTGGGTGGGTCAGCAGAACGTAGTCCATCCACACGACAGGTACCGCTCATCCAGCAGCGGGATGAAGGCTTGATACACGCTCCGTGTGTGTAAACCCCAAAGACGTGACGCTGAGTGAAGTCAGTCACAAAGGGACACGTGTTGTATGACCTCTCTTATTTAAAAAGACAAGAAAGGGCAGGTGCATGAAAGCTAGAATTTAGTAGAGGTGACTAGGGTGGAGGAGCACTGGTGGCACAGAGGTTGAGTGCTCAGCTGATTACCCAGAGGTCAGCAGTTGGAATCCACCCATCACTCTGTGGGATAAAGATATGGCAGTCAGCTTCTGTACAGATGACAGCCCTGGGAACCCTGTGGAGGAGTCCTGCTGTGTCCTGGAAGAGTCACTATGAATCAGAGTCCACTTAGCAGCAGCAGGCTTAGTTGGAATTTTTTCACCAGGAGTGTGACAAAGTTGGCACTGATGGGAAATCAGAGCAGGGTTCCAAAGCTGGTGTTGGCTCTACACCTGTGGGAAGTTGAACCGGCAGAAGTGTGATTGTGTTTGTGACAGTGGCAGAAAGCAGGAGAGGCTGCTGTTGAGGCTGCTGTGTGTGTGCAGTCAGCCACCTCATGGGATTCGGTTCCTTGGCTTTGAGGCTTAGAGTCATGGTTTAATGAGACATCCCACCTAACTATCCTAGACAGTGTTGGGTACTTCTGATCTACCTCCTGGTGCGTCGTTGTAAGGTCTGGGGTCTTAAAAGCTTGCAAGCCGCCCCCCAAGGCACTGCAGTTGGTCTCTGTTCACCTGGAGCTGCAGAGAAAGGGGAGTTAGGAATAAAAGAAGGGGACATGAAATGTGTGGTTAACTGTGTCCATGAACAAGGCCTCCTTTGCCCCTAGACCAAAAGAACTCGATGGTGCCTGGCTCCCTTTCTGAACACCTTGATCAAAGATTTAGTAGACAAACTCTCATCAGAAGGGAGAAATGAAAAACAAAACTTCACATTTTTATGGATACCAGATTTTCTGAGCCATAGAGATTAAACGCCTGGAACTATTACGCTGAGATGATCCTTAATCCTTAAACCAGAAATACATCTCCTAAAGTCCTGTTACAACCAGATAATAGTTTGGCCTTATGGTTTACTGGTGGAAAAGGTCTGCCTTGAACATGATGCTGTCTGAACCGTCTGTGGGGGATCACATAGACAGCAGTGTCTTGAAAGACGGGGGACAGCGAGTTCATGTTGGTGAGAAAGGAGCAGCTCAGGAGTCTGGAAGTGGTGTGCGGCTGGAATTAGTGTCACTGCGCTGTGCATGTAGAAACTGTTAAATGAGTGTAGGTTTTGCCGTGTATATTCTCAATAAGAAAATAAAATTTAGGGGGACACAAGGCCTGTCAGCACCTAGGGTAATAGGAGACAAACGGTGTTCAAACCTTGGATTCATATATGTCCCTATTTGTATGATCTGCGTTGTAGCTGGTAGACATTAGAGCTAAACTCCCCCCAGAAACATTCCTGTCACGCCAGTTGTGACCCATAGAGACCCTATAGGACAGAGCAGAACTGCCTGGGCACGTGGAGTTCCCAGGGAGCGTCTGGGGGATCTGAAGTGCCAGTGTTTTGGGTAGCAGTCACAGCACCTCAGTGCTGTGCCACCCAGGTTTTTAAGGTGAAATGTAACCCTAATTTTTTTTAAAGGAGCTTCTTCCCGCCTGTCTCAAACAACCTGTGTGCTTCCCCTGACAGCTGACTCTAGACTACACCTTGAGGCTCAGGGGTGGGGACCGAGCAGGCTCTAAAGCCCAAGAGATTGCAGCAGGAGTGGGGATCGGGAGAGGCTGGGGTCCCCGCCCCCGGGAGGCTGATGGGCCGCAGCCCTCGGCGCCGGGAGCCTGACTCTGCTCTCGCCGCAGCCGCACCTGCGCCTGCCAAGGCAAGGACCCAAACACCTGCGGAGCCTCCTTCTCCTTCGGCTGTTCATGGAGCATGTACTTCAACGGCTGCAAGTACGCCCGCAGCAAGACACCCCGCAAGTTCCGCCTAGCAGGGGACAATCCCAAAGAGGTGAGCAGAGCTCCACAGGAGCCCGGGGACCAGCCCACACGCCTCTGTCACCAGGTCACCCACACTTGTGGGGGTAGGACCGGCCCAGCCCGTGCTCTGACGGACAAGGCGGACGGGGCGGGTGCATGATGGGGCTGGGAAGGGAAGCGGGGATCTCCCAGAGGTGACCCAGACTTTGGGTTAGAACAGCCCAGTGAAGAGACATAGTGTGCATATTTAAGTTCCTCATCAGAAGGAGTCACTGCCTCGTTCTTCCTGGCATTCTGTTTTGGGTGAAAGCCTGCAATATGAAGGGGCCCCACCTTGAGCAGGTCCCTGAACTCCCCGAGATGACCCTCCTCTCCCTGCCTGTGGACATTGGGACATCTCTGTGCCGCTGTCGGGTTGTCCGAGCTCTTCTGTCCCTGTGGCATGCAGCCTGGCGTGGTCCTCGGGCACTGGGCTGGCACCACACATCACCACCCCATCTCGGCCTTCTAACCTGGGCGCTGGGCCTTCCCCTCTGCTCACCCCAGGACAGCAAGGCTCCTGCCTGGCCACTCACTGTCCACTGAAGCCACACTCAGGCAGGGGACTGGGAGTGAGCTCAGGCTGGTACCCCTGATCTACTCCCCCTCTGTTACTCTGTTGTGAAGGACACACAAAGGGCACACACGGGTCTGGGCTCTCGGTCTTCCCCCCACCCAGTGGCTCCCGCCCTTCTGCCTGAGGCCTGAGAAGGCCATGTCCTAGGTCCCTTTACAGGGATCCAGGCAGCGTCTGGATCCCGCTCTCCACTCCAGATCTCACCTAGACAGGCAGCGCCTCCCCTGCTCCACTGGGCACACGCTGAGCCCCGCAGGGTACCTTGGCGAGTTTCTTGATGCCTCTAGATCACAGCACTGGTGGTCCGTGTACGCGAGGTCAGTGACCTGCTCAAAGCGCTGTTGCTAGAAATGACACCAGGATTTAAATCAGGTCTTTGTTCTCCCAAAGCTGAGGCACCTCCCCACCGTGGGGCTCCGGGCAGGTGATGGCCATATCCCTGGTGGCTGGGGGCGATGTGGTGGCAGTGGCTGGGCAGCCCTTGATATCTCCCTGGATGGGTGGCCGTGCTGTGGGTCTCAGCCGTGGCTTGCTAGGAGCCCCTATAGAGGGCTGGAGAGAGGGGCTGTGGGTGCCTGGGGGCCTCTGCCTGGCATAGCCAGGGGCTTTTTGTGAGGATGGAAATGAGCTCTGCGCCATCCAGCCAGTGGACGCTGGGCCCACGTGTGGCCACTGAGTGTTTACAACGTAAGCTCGTGGCTAAGGCACTGGACACTTCAGGGAGTTTCAGTTACGACTGGCCCCATTGATGTCTCAGGAGCTGCATGTGGCTGGTGGCTTGTGTAGAAGACAGAGCAGGGCTGGTCCAGCTCGGTGGCTGGTCTGCCCCTCGGGCCCAGGGCGGGCTGTGGCAGCCCTGACCGCCGCCCTCTGCCTCCTTTTCTGTACTGTGCTGTAAGTGAAGGCTTACAGAACAGACTGATTCTCATCAAACAGTCCGTGTATTGTTTATGATGTCGATTCACAACCCTGCAACACATCGACTGTCTTCTGGGTCCCTGTCACCAGCTTCTCTGTCCCCTCCTGGCCTCTCATCCTAGCCTCTGGGCTGACGTACCCCTTGAGTCTCATTTTGTTGTATGGGCCTGTCCCGTCGCTGGCTGCAGGGTGAACCTCAGGAGTGGCTTCGTTCCTGAGCTTGAACAGTGTCCAGGGGCCACACTGTCAGGTTTCTGCGGTCTCTGCCAGGCCAACAAGCTGGGCTTTCTTTGCTGAGTTGGAATGTTTCTCCAGCTCTGTCCGGGACCCCCTGTCGGAGCAGCCGGGGGGCAGCCGGGCAGCGTCCCGCTGTGCTGGCTTCGTTCTGCTGGAGGTCGTTGTACATTGGTCGTTGGTCCTTCGGACTGACCTCTCCCATATGTCTTTTGTTTTCTTCATTGTCCCTTGCTCCCGAAGGGGTGACACTGGTGGGGTGTCCTAGATGGCCGCTCACAGGCCTTGGAAACCCCAGACACTGCTCCACAAAGGAGGTTGTAGAGCATTGTCTTTATAAGCTAACGGCTGTGCCGGTTGAGCGAGGTGGTCCCGGAGACCATCCCCTGCCCCTTGTCTGTCTGCAGCCTGGGAGGAGGGTCCCTACCTGCTCCCCGTCTCCTGCTCCTGACTGAGTGTCCAGCCTCGGAAGCAGGACCTGTTAGTACACCCGGAGCGGACTTGAACTAGAGCCTGGTAGTGGTAGCTTAGCCGTCAGGAAAACAAAACCCGTTTCCTTCGACTCTAGCCTCCTGGCAGCCCCACGTGCGACAGCGGATCTGTGCTCTCTGGGCTCCTAGTGGCCCCTCGCCCAGTCCTTTCTCCCAGGACACCCCTGGGTCAGCTGCAACTGCCAGCTTCTCAGCGGCCAGGCAAATTCACCATCTCTGCCACTCAGGCACACCACTGGCCCTTCAAGAAGTGACTTTGCGTGGCAGGCTTCAGGGTCCCTGACTTGACAATGGATGTGGCACCATACTCTCCCAGAGGGGACACTGTGAAGACCCCCAGTGGCCACCCCCCAGGGACTCTGGATGGTGGTGGCGTCTCCTCATGACCAGGCGGCCAGCGGGCCTCTGGCTGGGTGTGACCACTCTTTTCTCCGTAGGAAGAAGTGCTCCGGAAGAGTTTCCAGGACCTGGCCACTGAAGTCGCGCCCCTCTACAAGCGGCTGGCTCCCCAGGCCTATCAGAACCAGGTACTGGCTCCTGGCCTTTCTCTGCCCAGGCTCCCAGGGAGTGGGCTTCCAGGCATTTCTCACCATGCACCCAGCCCAGAAGAGAGCCAAGCCATAGCCCTGAGAGACAATCTGTAGTTCTGATCCCAGACGGTGTGTCCCTGACCCCGGTCACTGCACCCCCCCTGGCATCCTGGGTTTCCTGGATGAGGCCCTTGTTCCCCTCCCCAGACACCCTGCATCACATCCAGGCATGGAGAGAACCCCAAAAAAAGACACTCCTAAAGGGACCCGAAAGCTAACTTTTTTGAAGCAGAAAATCTCGCCCCCTAGCCCATGGGCCAGGTGGCTGGGACCTATGACCCGTCCCTTTCACCAAGGCCCAGCCTCCCCGGGAACAGACGTGGAGCCACTCACTCAGGCATCCTTGGCCGTCCACACAGGTGACCAACGAGGAGATTGCCATCGACTGCCGCCTGGGGCTGAAGGAGGGCCGGCCCTTTGCTGGGGTGACGGCCTGCATGGACTTCTGTGCCCACGCTCACAAGGACCAGCATAACCTCTACAATGGGTGCACCGTGGTAAGGAGGCTGCGTCCTGCCTGTCTCAGCCTCTGGGAACAGTCCTGGGAGGAGGCTGGCTGTGGTGTCTGCAGGGAGGCATATGGAGGCAGGATTCTAGAGCTCCAGACGGCCTGCTGTCCCCAGGGCACTGTCCCTGGAGGAAGGGGCCAGACTGGCCCGTGTGTGTTTGGGGGACCGTCAGAGAGAGGCTATCAGCGGCTCAGTGCCACTCCTGTGCCCCAGAAGGTCGGTGGTTTGAATCTGCCGGGTGCACTGTGGAAACTCGATGGGGCAGTCCTACTATCTGCAGAGTCACTGTGAGTCAGAGCTGACTTGATGCCATGGGTTGGTCTGTTGGCACCTGTCAGTGAGGGTGCTGCGGAAGGCAGCCCGCTGGGCACCTGGTGTCTCCCCAATGTCTGATGTGTGGCTCCAGGTCTCCTGGGCAGTTAAAGGAAACCCAAGTGACCTGGAGATTCATTTTTTCAGTGAGCGTTGGTTGGAATAAGGTGGACAGACCTCTGCCCGCTCGTGGGATGGACTGTCCGCTGGGATGAAGGTGCTGAGGGGGCGGTAGAACGGGGGACGAGAGTGTGCCAGGCAGTGCTGCCGTCAGTGCCGCGGTGAGGAGGGCGCTCGGAGCTGAGACCTGCCCGCCGCGAGCAGAGGCAGCCCAGGGGTGCCCGGGTCAGGGCTCCCGGCTGAGGGACAGGTGGCCCAGGCTGTACGCAGAGGCAGAAGCAGGCCGGGTGCATCCCGGAGGCGGCAGGGAGGCCCGTGCAGCAGGAACAAGGGTCAGCAGGACTGGGGACGGAGGTCACCGAGGCTGGCCGGGGGCCGTGGGAGGGCCTGTCATCTCCGTCCGGGCAGCCCTGGCTTTGGGTCATTGTTGTTAGGTTGTATGTTCTTAAAACTGTATGTGACTGGAGTTCTGTCCTGGTGCACTTTTCAGCAACTTGGTCCTCTTCAGTGAGTGTGATGTTTTCGTTGGTTTGGGGTGATCTCCTTTAATTTTTGCCTCTCCGCGCAACGCACAGACTGTCTTGTTTCGCTCCAGGTTTATTCCCTGAGAGGCTGGACGTCCTGTGCTGTTTCTGGATTTTTCTGTTTCACCTTCGTGAAGAACTCACTTACGACCTTTGCTTATTTTTTTTTTTTCAATCTGAATGGTCCCTAATTTTTTTAAACCTTTGCAGTGCATCTTAAAGGGGTCCTTGTGGTGTGGTGGCTTGGTGCTCGCCCACTCACAGAAGGGTCAGCATTGGGAGCCCACCAGTGGCTCTGTGGGAGCAGAGACCGGAGATTTGCTCCCCAAAAGCTTGTTGTTGTGTGTAGTCGAGTGGTTCTGACTCAGAAAGCAGCCCCCAGGGCAGAGCAGGGCTGCCTGTGGGGTCTCCTAGGCTGTGGTCTTTTTGCCGCAGAGTCCCTCTCTAAACCAAGGGAGTGGGCTTCTCTGCGAACTCCAGGAGGTGGTAGAGAACCGGGCCCCGGGTGGCTGGGGACGGGGGACTGTGGGGATGGAGGGCGTCGGTGGGCAGGGTGCCCAGCTCCCTGACTGCGGAGCTCCCTCTCTGGCACGGGCAGGTCTGCACTCTGACCAAGGAAGACAATCGCTGCGTCGGGCAGATCCCGGAGGACGAGCAACTGCACGTGCTGCCTCTCTACAAGATGGCCAGCACCGACGAGTTCGGCAGCGAGGAGAACCAGAGCGCCAAGGTGGGCAGCGGGGCCATCCAGGTGCTCACCGCCTTCCCCCGCGAGGTGCGGCGCCTGCCCGAGCCCGCCAAGTCCTGTCGCCAGCGACAGCTGGAAGCCCGGAAGGCAGCAGCTGAGAAGAAGAAGCTGCAGAAGGAGAAGCTGAGCACGCCTGAGAAGGTGAAGCAGGAGGTCCTGGAGCTGGCGGGCATCACCACCGACCCAGGTGTGTGGGCATGGGGCGCCTGCCTGGGTGGCGTGGGCGCTGTGGGGGTCAGGGTGCCAGGCGACTCCTCACCTGTGACGGCAACTCACTGGGAACTCCAGAGCTGCCTCCAGTGGCCTCAGCCCAGCCACTTGGACTGGGCCGTTAGCTTAATGTGGTCAGTCAGACAGCGGCCAGCAGGAGCCCTGGGGTGCCCACCTGCCCAGCATCGAGCTCCCTAGAGGAGCGGGGTCTAGTTCTGCACAGGAGCCTCTCTCTGTCCTCTCTGAGAGTCCAGGCAGCATGACATAGCTGTCCACCAGAGGTGACGGCGGCATGCCGGGGAGGGTGGTGCTTCCCTGAGGGGTTCTTGGGTTCTCCAGGGTGTAGGGGTAAGGGAGATGGAGGCAGGGGCTGTGGACTCCCTTGGCCACTTGTCATAGCCTGCTGCATTTTGTTGTCTTCTCTGTGGGTCTGGGGGCATCTGTGGTCAGTGCAGGTGGTCTGGGTGCTTGGAGAAACGTGGGTGTTGTCCCCATGGCACCTCGGGAGACCAGCCGGGCCGTCAATCTCCAGGAGTCAGCCTGGGGCACCTGCTGGCATGCACTGGAGTCTGACTCCCATGGGGCCACCCAGGGCTGGAGAATCCCATGGTGTCCGGTGGCTGGTCTCGGGGTCCTTGGTGGGCAAGCCAGGCCCTGCCTGGGCACGGCTGACCTGTGTGGACAGCATGTAGGCCCCCCACCCCTTGTCCTGGGTACGGCTCACCCGTGTGGGCAGCGAGTTGGCCCCCCCACCTCCCTGCCTAGGCACAGCTCACCCATGTGGACAGTGTATCACATCCCCGCCCCCCGACCTCCCTGCTCTCCCGTTCCCGCCTGTGGTTCCCAGCTCCCTTCCCACCTTGCCTCTCTTGTCCCCAGGCCTGTCTCTGAAGGGCGGCTTGCCCCAGCCGGGCCTGAAGCCTGCCCTCCCGGTGGAGCCCCGGAGCCGCTTCCGCCCCTTCCAGTGCAGTGGCAGCGCGGTGGTGGAGAGCTACTCGGTGCTGGGCAGCTGCCGGCCCTCCGACCCCTACAGCGCCCGCAGTGCGTACTCCTGCCACTCGTACTGCGCGCAGCCCGGCCTGGCCTCCGTCAACGGCTTCCACCCCAGGTACCCGCTGCCGGCTTTCAGCTACTACGGCCTCCCGCCCAGCAGCCCTGTCTTCCCCTCGCAGTTTCTGGGGGCCAGCCCCTGGGGACACGGCGGCGGCGGCAGCAGCTTCGAGAAGAAGCCTGACTTCCACGCTCTGCGCAGCAGCCTGAGCCCGGCCTACGGCGGTGCTGAGTTTGCCGAGCTGCCGGGCCCGGCTGTTCCCACAGAGACCCGCCGCCCCCCTCCTCACCACCAGCAGCCTGCTTATCCAGGCCCCAAGGCGTATCTGCTTCCCAAGATCCCCCAGATCCACCCAGCCTCCAGAGACCCGTCTCCTTTCGCCCAGAGTGCTACGTGCTACACCAGATCCATCAAGCAAGAGCCCATAGACCCGCTGGCCCAGTCTGAACCTGTGCCCAAGGACCCTGGCAAGATGGGCAAGACACCTTTGCCCGAGGCATCTCAGAACGGGGGGCCCAGTCACCTGTGGGTACAATATGCAGGAGGCCCCAGCAGCAGCTCCCCCAAAAGGACTAACGGTGTGGGCAGAAGCTGGGGTGTCTTCCCTCCTGGGGAGAGCCCCGCCCCCGTCCCACCAGACAAGATTGGTTCTTTTGGGGCTGGCTGCCTGACCCCGTCCCACTTCCCGGACGGCCAGTGGGGGCGGTTTCATGGCGAGGGGCAGCAGCTGGCACCGCAGCCCGGAGGACAGCTGCGGGGCAAACCATGGAGCCCTTGCAAGTTCAGCAGCGGTGCCTCAGCCCTGGCCGCGCCTGGCCTGCCCGAGAAGCCGTGGGCCCCTGGGTACCAGGAGAAGCTGTGGAGCCCCTTGAAAGGCGAGGAGGGGCGGATCCCGACGCCGGGGACTGCCCAGCTGGACAAGGCCTGGCCGCCCTTCAGCGTGCCCCTGGGCCCCAGCGAGAAGCTCTTCAGCGGCCTGAAGTCGGAGGAGAAGCTGTGGGACCCCTTCGGCCTGGAGGAAGGTGGGATGGAGGAGCCCCCCGGCAAGGGGCCCGGGAAGGAGGAGAAGGCGGTCGCCGCCGAGGAGGAGGAGGAGGAGCTGTGGTCGGACAGCGAGCACAACTTCCTGGACGAGAACATCGGCGGCGTGGCCGTGGCCCCCGCCCACGGCTCCATCCTGATCGAGTGCGCCCGCCGGGAGCTGCACGCCACCACCCCGCTCAAGAAGCCCAACCGCTGCCACCCCACCCGCATCTCGCTGGTCTTCTACCAGCACAAGAACCTCAACCAGCCCAACCACGGGCTGGCCCTCTGGGAGGCCAAGATGAAGCAGTTGGCCGAGCGGGCCCGGGCGCGCCAGGAGGAGGCCGCCCGCCTGGGCCTGGGCCAGCACGAGGCCAAGCTCTACGGGAAGAAACGCAAGTGGGGCGGCGCCCTGGTGGCCGAGTCCCAGCAGAAGGAGAAGCGGGGGGCCGTCCCCACGCGGCAGGCCCCGGCCATGCCCACGGACTCCGCGGTCACCGTGTCCTCCTATGCTTACACCAAGGTCACCGGGCCCTACAGCCGCTGGGTCTAGGTGCCGGGGAGCCAGCGTACCTCAGCGTCGGGCCGGCCCGAGCTGCCTCTGTGGTGCTTTCGCCCTCACGCCAGGGGGCAGGTTGGGGTGCAGAAGTCTTTCTATCTATGTATACATATATATAGATCGGCATATATATGTATTTATGGTCCAGACCTCAGAACTGACCCGTCCTCGCCCTCTGCCCCAGCACTTTGAAAAAGAAACTACGGCTGTCGGGTGATTTTTTTCCATGATCTTAATATTTATATCTCCACGCTGGGTTTTTGGTTCTTTTGGTTTTTGGCTTTTGGGTTTTTTTTTCCCCCTTGTGTAGGGGTGGGGAGGGACTTTTATTTCCTCTTTGTTTTTAAAACTCTACCCTTGTATATCACTATAATGGAAAGAAAGTCTATAGCGTCCTTTCACAAAGGAGTAGTTTTAAATTCCATTTAAAATGTGTATTTATTGGGTTTTTTAAAAGCAGCAGCTGGCAGGGGTCAGGATCTGCAGGAGAGCCCACGGCGCACCCTCCTGCCCCGGCCGCAGCACCCCGTGGGCCTGGCCCGCTGGGGAGCTGCCCGGGTCCTGTCAGCCATCTGTCCCTCCCAAACCAAGTGCAGACTGTAGCCGCCACCCGGTCCCTCCCCCCAACACCACCCCACAGACACACCTTCCCTCTGGGAAGAGAGCCCTCATGACAGCCTCTGTCCTGGGTAGGGCTTGGAGCTGGGGCTCCTGCACCCCAGGCCAGGCCCCCGAGACACTGGCTTAGATTTCTCCAGAAACCAGGCTGGAAGCAGAAGGCTGCAGGCTTGCTAGTCACCACACTGAATCCTCCATTCACCGTCAAGTCCCGAGTGTCATGGTTCGTCAGGCAGTGCCCCCGAGGGAGCCGGAGCGAGGGTGCCCTCCGGGGCCCACCCCGCCGGGTCGACAGGCCGGTTGGTACTGGGCTGAGGGCCGTCGCTGTCGTGGCAGTCTGAACAACGCCTCCCACAGGCTGGGCTGATACTGAGAAAGGGCTACTGTATCTTTAAATGCGAGAAGTCAACCCCAAGCTGTGAAAAGCCGGTGGTGCTGTCTGTCCGTGCTGTCTGTCCGTGCTGTGCGGCGCCTGGTGCTGTCATGTTGAGCTGGGACCTTCCTGACCCTCGAGCGGGGTGTCCCCTGCTGGAGCAAAGCAGTGTCACAGCGGCTCCCATGTCTCAGTCCCGATCCCCTCGTTGGACAATGGTGCATGCCTCTCACCTGAGCCCACCCACTCCACACTAGGCCTTGGGGGCAGGGGCTCACACTGGCCGGTTTTACAATGCAAGCGTCAAACGCTTGCAGTTAGTCGCTAGGACTTTCCTCCGTAATTGGTGCCATTTCTCGATTCCGCCGTGTCTCTCCTCGTTGTCCCCCCACCTGTGACAGGCCCCTTCGGAGGTTCTGCGGCCCTCTCTCAGTCAGGACCGGGGTGCTTTAATGTCGGCGACCTTGAGAGGTTGGGCCTGGCAGGTGGAAGCATGCTCAGCCGCAGCGAGTCAGACCTCCGGGAGTGTTTGTTGCTCCTGGGCTGGTAGCAGAAAGTCCACCAAGTGCCACGGGCCTGCGTGGCGGTAGATGGCAGGCCTCACCTGTGTCCCTCCATCAGGACACACCAGGAGTTGGGGCGAGAACCAAGCCCTTAGAGAGAGGCCGCCTGTGTGTTGGGCAGGTTCGTTCAGCTGTGGGCCTTTGTGACAGGAGTTTGGCAATCAGATGACAGTGTCCAGGTGAGCGCTGCACTCCCGGTGCCTTGTGAGTGAGGGCGGAGAGCCGACTGCTGGCCGTTCGCTGTAGGCCGTGCTGGCGGGAGCCACCGTCAGGCGCCCTGCGCAATTCGTGGTCTGGTTTCAACTGTAAATAAGGAAAGAGTTTTTTAAGCACTTTTGCCTAGATTCAAACAGCAACTTGAAAAAGAAAAAAAAAGTATGTTTTCCCACGTCCCTGTGGGAGACTTGTAAATAGTAGCCAGATATTTAATGTGCTCTGTCTCTCCTTTTAGCATATTCTGTAAAGTTGCATTTATTTTACAGGACAAAAATGAAATATTATTGCTTTTGAAATAAATACCCAAGAGCTTATCAGGATTTAGAAATAATTCAGAACTCAGATCTATAGGGAAACCTCTGACCTTCCCTCGGACGAGCTGAAGGCCGCCGAGTCTGGTGCGCACGCTCACTGTCCCTGGGCGGCAGGAGTCGGGTCCTTTCCGTGCTCTTTGGCTCGTCACATCCGTGCTTTTGCGCAGGTCTCATTGGACGCGTGCTTAGGTAGATGCGGGGGTGCCTTGGAAACGTCATTTTAAATGATCTTAGCAACAAATAAAATGTTCTACAGAACACGTGGAGAATGTGACCGTCTGTGTGGCCCGTGGAACCCCAGGTTGGCTGTTGGTGTGGCAGGTCCCAAGTGTGGCACAGGTCATTCTGATCTTCGGCAGGCGTTGCTCTTCCCAGCTGGTGTGTCAGACACGCTTTTCCCCTCATCGTCCTCTGGTAGCAAGGCATAAGATCGAAGGCAGAATCGTCACGAGCGACAAGCAGGTGACGCCCGTCGCCCAGCCCAGGCGGCCTCTGGTTGGTGCGTGTCTGGGTCAGGAAGCGGGCTGCCAAGAGAGGGGTCGGGGCGTCCCCCCCGGACGGTGTCGGGAGAGCCAGGTGGTGCTGTGGCCGCTCTGACACTTACACACTACACGTCTAACCTACCTCAAACCTCAGTCATTCCGATTAGCGTGCTTTAGACGTCTGTTTAAAAAGGAACTATGCACAGCTATTTGCCTCCCCCTTGCTGCTGAAGGTTTCTTAAAAAAGATCAACTTTTATTTTTTACTGGCACTCTCATTTTTTTAAGTCCTAAAGAGGATGGACAGACATTTTTATCACGAGAAGAAAAATAAAGCCATTGCAACAGAAGAACCTGATCGCATGACCCGGTTTTAAAGAGTCAGGAACGTGACAGCAGCGGAAAAGGCTGGAGTGCCAGCAGTCATCTCCCAGTGTGCCCTGTCCACGTGCCCTGCAAGCACGCGGCCCCTTTGTGCTTTGAGTCCTTTCCCCTGCCTTGTGGGTGCAAGGGACGTACTTGCAGAGTTCTGTGCTACGAGATTTTTAAAAAATCGCTTCACAGCAGGTTCTTAACAAAATAAACTGGTGCTAGCTCAAGAAACCATTCACCTAACCGTCAGAAATCTCCACTGAAGGTGTGTCATGGATTTGGGGTGTTGGGGGGGGTGGTCTGTTTCTTGTTGTTACTTGTTTTGATTTGAGGCAGGGCCTGATTTCTCCCACACCCCAGCTCTGTGAGGGCAGCATCGCCTTCTCCGTGAGGGGCATTTGACCAGCCGTCCTCCCCTGCCCCCTTGGGCCCTCCCACCAGCCTCTCTTAGAAACAGTCATTTGTGGAGCAAGGGATTTGGAAAGCATGCAAGCTGGGAAAGCAGGCCAGAGTGTTGCTGCTCCGCTTCTTGCTGCCACAGGTGCGCAGGGCGGGTTGGCAGTGACTGGAGGGTGGCCTGACTCACTGAGGGGTCCAGCGGGCTTTCCCCTGGAACTGTCACCGTCATGATCATCTCACACCCGGGCAGTGCCGGTGGACAAGGCAGAAGATCCAGCCCTGATGTGCCTCACCCAGTGTCCCTCCCTTCGGTTACTGCAGTGTGTCTTAGGGACTAGGAAGTGTTTCTATGAATTGAAATTGTCTAAATCAAATGGTGCTACGGTATTGTAATGTGACTGTCCCTGATCTGTCTCGCTGAGGTGCTATCAACATTCTGAAACCACAACCAACCAAAAACAAGGTGGCTCCGTCTCTTGGCTTTTCTTGAACCCCGTCTTTTTGGTGCTGTCGTCTTCGACCCCTTGTTTATTGTGCTCTACCTGCTCAGAGCGGCCGTCCCGCTCTGTCCATTGTGCTTCCCTCGGTGGCGGAGGGGCAGCTGGCTGGCGGGCAGCCTGAGGGGGTGGACCTGCACGGCTGGCTGGGCCTGGGTTCCAGATTTGCCTGAGGCCTGAGGAGGACGGGTGTGGGGGGCTCTTGCTTTTGGAGGAAGGGGAACTCGGGGTTCCAGCCTCTCCTAACGTGACGGGTATTCACGCAGAGGAGTGGAACGTGGTCTCCCTGCAGCCCGAGGTGCCAAGGAGAGAATGCCGGGAGTCTGGAAGTTGGCCGGCTGGCCCTCCCTCCTCGCTGGTGCTGGCTGGGACCGTGGTGGGCAGGAGTCGTGTCTTCCGTTTGGCCTCTGGTGGTGACTACTCCTGTTTACACGGAAGAAGGGTGCGCCCTGCTCTCCGATGCCCCTGGGCGCTTTCTTGTTGGTGCTATTCTCCGTTTCTTCTTGGGTCCCCGGGAGTCGGCGTTCTAAACACTCAGCAGGAAGCTCCATCGTGCCATCCGCTGTCACCTTTTTTTTTTTTAAATACCTCAAAAACAGGACATTGTGACAGCTTGGGTAGAGTAGATTCTGGGAGGGTGTGACACCTGCAGGGTGTCCTTCTGCTGGTGCCCTTGACCCGGGAGCAGTGGAAAGTGCAGAGCTCTCAAGGTCCATCGCGGACTTGGTTTTCAAATCTTACTTTTGGGTAGAATGTGAATTTCCTGTGTCCATCTGGTTGGGCTTTCTCAGTCGCCATTCCTGTCATCTGAAATGGTGCCCTCACGTCGTAGTCTAGCCAGCTCTGCCCGTAGTGGCACATGGCCATCCTTCACGTGCCCTGGACCAGAACGGACACTCGGCGGGGTGCATGCCCCCGGCGCCTTACCATCCCACCCCACGTGCGTGTTGAGTGTCCGGACGGGAGAGGGGCCTGCCCCGGCTCTCCCCGCTGCCCCCTCAGGGCTGGCCACAGAACAGCAATAGGCTTGTCCCCAGTAGAGACCACAGCATGGCAATCCGAGGTCTCCCATTGCTTTTTGCCTAAGAACCCACGAGCAATTCAACTGGCTTCCTCCTTTGCTTCTCTTCCGATATCAGGGATGCTTTTTGTAGTGGTCTCATGTGCGCTCTCTCCTCCTTCTGAGTCTCCGTCGTCATTCAGGGATAACTCATCACCAGTCACGTGGGAATGAAAAACAAGTACTAATTGGCTCATTCCAACATCCAGATTTTCTCGGTTCTGATACCTTTTCTTGATTTTCTTTTGAGGGGAAAACGGGAGAGGATGACAGGAGTGAGGTCACTTCTTTTTCCTGTTTTCTGATTCAGAAGACACAAGGGCAGGTGGCACTGGGGCATCGTAGTGCATCCGGCTGAATCTAGAACCCCTGTCGCTTTTTGATGTGTTTTGTTTCTGCTCTTCTTGGATTCCTGTTTGGTTCCCTGGCTTCCAATGGAGGTGAGCTTAACAACCATACTTGAATATTCCGTCTTGACTTTGTAACTGTGGCTACTTGAAATGAAGTTGACCTGGGTTGATGGATGAATGGTAGATTTTTGCAATGTCTCAAGGCAATAGGATGTGTATTATTAAACTGTAGATACTCCTAGTACCGTAAATTGATGCTGATAATTTTATTTTGTATAATTTTTACCTTTTTGTTAATATTTTTTTTCCTCCCACTTTCTCGGTTGGCCTCCTGAGCTACCCCTCCTTACCTCCTTCCTCTCCCAGTGTTTCGGTAAATTTAATTTAGGGTGCCTAGAAATTGCAAGTATGTATCCTTTTTTTGATTTGTATTTTATTATAATTTACACAAACAACTGGGTTTGTGAACTGTATTACTCCTGGTATCTTTAAAATATTGTGGGTGTTTTAATAAATTTTATATTTATTTTTTGCACTCAAATCCTGCGTGAGTTGTCCTTCTTCTCCATGAACCAGGACCAGATAGTGGTATTTCAAGGGACCTGGTGTCCCCCCATCCCAGTGCGTGTTGAAACCCCTGTAATAGTCCAGCGTGTAGCAGCCAGGCTAGGACCTGTCCTCAGTCCCTCCCACCACCTGGATAAAAGAAATCACACCCACTGTCACTAAATTAATTCTGATTCCCAGGGACCCAGATGAAGTCCTGTTCCAAGACTGTTAGCTGTCAGCACTGGCCATAAAAGCGAAAATACCTCAGGAGTCCCTGGGTGGCACAAAGCCTAAGCACTTGACTCCATCCCCAAAGGTTGCTATTGGAAACACCAGTCAACGTGGAAGGCAGGGCTGGCTGTCTGATTCCAGAAGGTCACAGCCCCGTAAACCTTAGGGGGCAGTTCTGCCCTGTACACATGGGTCACCAGGAGTCAGAATCAGCTTGACAGCAGCGGAACTCTACAAAGACAGCTTTTCTCACCTGTCTGTTGCAACTGGAGACCCTCCTTGCCCCTAGTCAAGCCATTCACTGTTGATGGGATGGGTTCAACACCAAGTCCTAGACCAAAAAATCCAAACCCACTGTTGTCAAGTCTGTTCATATTTACAGCAACCCTACAGACAAGCACAGAACAGCCTCATAGAATTTCTTAGGAGCACCTGCTGGATTTGAACTACCAACTTGGACTTTTTAATCAGTAGCTATAGCGCTTAACCACTGCACCACCCCAGTTTTCAAGCCCTACAGGGAGGGGCAGAAGTGGGGCCCTTGATTCTCCTGTCACTGGGGAGAGGAAGTGTCCTGTAAGGGCCCGCTGCAGGGGGAGATACCCAGTTCTGGTAGCTGACCTCAAATAGAGAACTGTGAATTGAGGAAGGAGAAGAGGAGGGCCAACAGTCCTTCTGTCCTTCCTTCCTCCTGCTTGACTCATCTAACTGAAGGCGATCAGTGTCTCTGGGAGACAAGCTCTCCAGCAGCTGATAAGACATGCGTTTTTGTTCTCCTTGACAACCATCTCCTGAGGTCGCTATAGACAGGAAAGTCCGTGTGTGAGGGCCCCTGAAGGAAAACTCCACCATCATAGTACACACGCCAAAGAGCAGCCGTCACGCTTTCCGGCTTCGGTTTGTTCCCCTTGCAAAGGAACCCTCTAGAAATACCTTGGCCAATGTGGCCCCTGGGGCATCCTTGTACCACACAGCATTGTATAACTTGCTTCTTTGTACCTAACATCTTTGAGTTCAAAGACACCCAGTCCTGTCCCTGTCCCTGTCCCCAGCCCCTGCGTTGGCAGCCCTGTCTTCAGGCCCGACAGAGGACAGGAGATTCCAGCTTCCAGTATGAAATTCATCAACCCACTGCCATCTAGTTGACTCTGACCCACAGCAACCCTGTCAGGCAGCTGAGTGGCCCCAGGCAGCGTCCGAGGAGCCGCGGGTGGAGTCAAACCGCTAACCTTTCGGTGAGCAGCTGCACGCTCAACCACTGTGCCACCACAGCTCAAGTCTCACTGTCGGGTATCAGACACACTTTCATCTCTATTACAAGAGTTATACTTTAAAGGAAGAAAAATTACAAGTTTTTTCAACAATCTGAAATCCCACCACCAGGGAGCCACATGCCGGTGGCCAACATTTTCCAAGTATGGCCATCGACCCGTGTGTGTGTGTTTTAACGGAACAATGTGTTGTAACCTTCTTTCTCATAAGGTGCCTTTAAATATCAGTAATGCAGAACTGAAACCAAAACCAAGCCCATTGCCATCAAGTTAATTTAGACTTATTGTGACCCTAGAAGGCACAGTAGAGCCTCCCATGGAGTTTCTGAGGAGTGCCTCGGGGATTTGAACTGCCAACCGTTTGGTTAGCAGCCTTAGCTCTTAACCACTTCTCAACAAGGGGTTTCCAACACGGAACTACATTCTTCTTAATAGTATTATTGAGCTCTTTGAGATCCCAGTGTGTTGAAATGACGCGTTGGACAATCTAGCTCCACCGGCGCTGTAAACACCACCCACGGCACTTCTTGCTCCTCCTGGAGACATTGCACTGACCCCACTCACCCACATGACAACCTCCTGGCTCCTTGGGTCTTCCCGCCTGTCCCCGCATCCTGTGCTCCCCACTGCACCCTATGCTCCACCCATGTCTGTCCACATCTGGAGCACCCTGCAGCGTACTGTGACCAGCTCTAGAGACCACCTGATCCCAGGTGGGATCTGGGTGATCAAACAAGCAGAGAGACACCAAGGAGGCCCAGCACCTGGACTGGCCGCTCTTTGTAAGTATGCTGTACGATTGATCAGCTTCACGTGCAGCTAGATCGTACTGAGGACTGGGCAGCTCAGTGGAGGAACTTGGCTCCCTCTCTTCCCAGTTGTGTGACCTGAGGTGAGACCTTTCATCTCCTTACGTCATTTTCTTTGTTGGAGTTAGGTGCCATCAAGTCCATTAGGACTCATAGTGACCTAGTACACAACACAATACATGACATACCCATAATGGTGATGCTTGAGCCCGTGGTGGCAGCCGCTGTGTCAGCTCATCACATTGAAAGCCTTCCTCTTTCGCATGGACCCACAACTGTACCAGGCGTGATGACCTTCTCCAGGGGACCAGGCCCTCCTGGTAACATGCCCCAAGTGCATGAGACGATGTCTCACCAAGAAGTCCTCTGGCTGGATTTTCCCCAAGACAGGCTTGTTTGTTCTTCCAGCCGTCCACAGTGCATTTGATAGTCTTTGTGAACACTGTAACTCAAAGGCATTGATTCTTCTTTGTCCAGCTTTCTCATACAGATAGGGTGACTGAAAATGTCATGGCCTGGGCCAGCACATCTGAGTCCTCAAAGTGACATCTGGTCCTTTGCAGCAGATTTGCCCAACACTGACGACTTTGTCTAGAAAACAGGCTAATGACACATTGACACGAGGACAACCCCCCACCACTAAAAAGCCACCTAGACCATTGCCGTCCAGTTGATTCTGACTGACAGCAACCATTAGGACAGCAGAATGGCCCCATAAGGTTTCCAAGGAGCAGTTGATGGATTCGAACTGCCAACCTTCTGGTTAGCAGCCGTAACTCTTCAGACCTATGCCATCAGGGCTCCCCCAAAATATCCCTGAAGTAATCCCTGTCAGGCATTCAGGATAGGTCAGATCATAGAAGCTGTTGTTACAACCCCAGACATCCCAAACTTGAAGTCACAAAAGGCTCCAGGACTCACGTGAGCCACGGCCAAGACAGGTCCCCCGATGCCAGCCCCTCTCCAGTCCATCTTCGGTGGTGTTGTCACTGCTACACGCAGGACTTTGAGTTTAGCCATCCTAAGGGGGCCACCTGACAGCCTCACCCTGCCCATTCAGAACCTTAATCTTATCCAAGGTTGGTCCCAGCTGCCCACTTGCACAGGCCCTCTGCAGGGGCGCTGCTTCTCTGGCAGTGTCACAGTCTTGGAGAACGAGGGTCACCCTCACATACGCTCCTGGCTGTACAGCAAAACCGGGCACTGAGCACTGAGCCCTGACGGAGGGAGTGAAGCCCTTCACGGCCCTAGAATGTGGGGCCACGTGACCCCAGGGAGCCGGCACACATCCCCCCTGCTCACCCCATCTCTGGACTCCCAGCAGGTGCCCCACTCCTCCACTCACCGCCACCTGCAGGCCTCTCAGTGGATGCCCCACCTCCCTGGCTGAGAAGCACAGCATCTGTGTGCTCACCCAGGTCCCTTTCCCTGCTCCCCAAACATCATCCTGTATTTTCATCTTTCTTACACACTGCCATATTTTTACACAAATAGCGCGTGCTCTCTACACTCACATGCCGTCTGCGCACTCCCCTGCCCAGGCGTCTTCGTGAGTGCTGTTTTGTTTTTTTTTTAACATGGAGCTATGAGAAAAACGAGCATGTGTGTTAGTCTTCTGGTGCTGCTGTAACAGAAATACCACAAACGGGTGGCTTTAAAAATGGAAATTTTATTCTGTCACAGTCTACCAGGCTAAAAGCACAAATTCAGGATGTTGACTCCAGGGAACAACTTTCTCCGCTGGCTCTGGAGGAAGGCCCTCATCATCAATCTTCCCCTAGACTAGGGAGTCTCCGAAGCTCGGGGACCCCAGATCCTTTCCAAAGGACGTGCTCTGTTCCCGGCACTGCTTCCTGGTGGGATGAGGTCCCCAACTCTCTGCTTGCTTCCTTTATAACTCAAGCGATTGCCTCAAGGCACAGTGCAGTCTTATATATTGAGTCCTGCCCACCAACACAACTGCCATTCAGCCTTTCTTGTTAAGGTCACAGAGGCAGGAATTACAACATACGGGAATGTCACAGAATTCTGGGATTCATGGCCCAGCCAAAGTGCTACATGTATTTTGGGGGAGACACAATTCAATCCATGAGAGTATGCTTACAAAAATACTGCATGAGGGATGGGTGTAGTTGGCAAAAAAGCCACCATCTCACTAGTGCCCCTGTTCCTCCATAAGGAAAGATCTTGTAGGACAAGAGTCTTTGTCCTCATTGACCTTGCCCAGGCCCAGGTCCAAACCCTCATGGAAACCCTCTTCTAGACCACGTGATCTAGTGTTCCAAGATCCCAAAGTCCTCTACCCCTTTCTTGGACCCCATTGGGCCTTGTGTCTTTTAGACCCACATGCCCCCAAGAGAATCAGTTCTGTTCCTACATACCCTGTGGGTTTTCTCTCAGAGGCCTCCTTCAGTCACTGGGCCTCAACCATGACCGCCGTGAAGATGCTTTCCAAAATCCTGTCTACCACTGACCTCTGACCTCCCCCAAGAGTCTGAGCTGCTGGCTAGGTCTAGCTGGCTGTTCAGCAGGGCCAACGCAACACATTCCAAACTGACCTCTCAACTCTGCCAATTCCCCCTGGCTGTCACTGACCCTGTCAATCTCCTGGTCACATTCTGACACCTGGATTTTACTCCCCCGGGTCCCCCCCAATCCAAGCCCTTACTCCCAGTCTTACTGGCAGCCCACACTCTACAGCTGTGCAGGCCATGCACTACACAGCCCTGGGGGCACCAGACAGACAGACTACTGCGTGCGACTTGATCACTGGCATAGACTCATACTCGTGGACTGGAGAAGGGGTACACAGGAGGAGAACAACAGTGCGGCCCTCCAAAGTGGGGGACCCAGGGAAGAGGCCTTTCATATCTTGGTCTAAACTAAGCAAGATCAAGCAACTTGCCCGAGACCACCCAGCTGGGAATGGGAGAGCCCAGGCTCAAACCCAGAGGCATCTGATGCCAAAATCTGTGCCCTGTTCAGATGCCTTCCTGTTTTGTCACACATGAGACCCACGTCCCCAGAGGACAAACACAGTGCTTGCTGGCCAGAGTCTACCTGTAAGCAGAGCTCAGGGTCTGGCCTGTGGGCTAGGAGTCTACAGGCCTGACAGGAACAGGTTACACAAGTGACTCTATGGGAGACTTGTCCTCTTTGGAGTCTGGACAGTAGGGATTGGTATTTCAGAGGCTTAGACTCTGGCCCTTAGTTTATCTCATTCCTCACCTCTCTGAAATAAATGTCTGTCCTAGATTGATTGTGTCCCCCCCAAAATGTGTGTAGCGATTTGGCTAGGCTGTGGTGCCCAGTGCTGTGTGGCGTTCCTCCATGCTGTAAGCCCTGGCTCTGTGATGTTAATGAGGAGGGTGGGCATCAGTCGTCTTGGTGGGGCAGGACTCAATGTGTAAGACTGTACTGTGCCTTGAGGAAGTCTCCTGAGATATGAAACAAAGATGCTAGTAGAGAGATTTGGGGGTCCTTATACCACTGAGAAGCTGGGCCAGGAGAAGAGCATATTCTTTCAAAAGGACTTGGGGTTCCTGTGCCTCAGGTGCTGCCGTTCCAGAGGAAGACTAAGGACAAGGACCTTCCTCCATAGCCAATAGAGAAAAACCTGGAGCTTCCCTGAATTTGGACTTACAGCCTACTGGACTGTGACAGAAAAAAAATTGTCTTTTTAAAGCCACCTACTTGTGGTATTTGTTATAGCAGAGCAGCAGTAGATGACTAAGACAGTGGCCTTACCCAGATAAAACCAAACCAGCTGCCACTGAGTCAGTTCCGGCAGTCAGCACCTCTTGTGTGTCACAGCAGAGCTGCACTCCACGGGGTTTTCAGCCACCCGTCTTCTGCACAGAGATCCCCAGGACCTTGTCTTACGTACCTCAGATGTATTACCAGAAGGAACCCGTCCAAGGAGAAGGATGTTATGCTGGGTACGACAAAGGGTCAGTGAAAAAGAGGAGGCCCCTCAGTGAGATGGACTGACATGGGACCTGAAACAACAGGCCCCAATCCAGGAATGACTGTGAGGACGGGGTGGGACTGGATGCTGTCTTGTTCTCTTGTACCGGGGTTCATTGCAATTCAGAGCTGACTACATAACACCTGTCAATACTAGCAGGTCACCAGACACCAGTCACCTCTGGATGGATTCAAACCACCAACTTCCTGTAGCAGCCCGCGGGCTTAACTGTTTGTGTCACCCAGGGGCTCACAGATTATCTTCCCGAAAACCAAATCAAATGATAACCATTTCCCTGAACAACTCAATGCTGCCCACTGTCTACATCTTACTTTTGTCCCTGTGTCCTGCAGGACCTGGCCCCAGCTGTCAACTTGATCATACCACAGGCCACTCAGTGTCTGAGTGTATTAGTGTCTTGGTACACCCCCTCCAAGTGGCCCCTCCAATACGAAAGACTGCCAGGAGGAGGTGGAACAAGGAGGACCACCAAGCACTCCTTTGAAAATCCATTAAAATGTTTATATAAGCTATAAAATGACTCCAAGGAAAACGATGTCAGAACAAAAAGCTGAACAAAACTCTGCTCCAGGAAGTATGACTAAACAGGAAGTCCAGTTATCTGAGGCCAAGGTTTTACTGCACAAAGAACAACCAACACTAAGAACTCAGACTAGCAATGAGTCCTTTACAGGAAATACACAGGGTTAGACAGCGATTAAAATCTACTCAAAGATAAAAAGAATTATCTCTATGTAACAGATCAAGTAATGTCTGTGTAGAAAGTACAGCTGGTGCTGCAAAGATCAGAATAAGCAAAATCTAAAGGAGTATCAGGAAGAACGATAAAGGGCTATGGAGCCACATAAGGGGCCACGGAGTGAAGATTGGTTAAGCTTTTGGCTGCTAACCCCAAAAAAATCACTGGTTCATCACCACCAGCGGGACAGAGATGAGGCAGTTTACTTCTGTAAAGATGAAAGCCTAGGAACCCTATGGGCCAGTTCTCCTCTGTCCTGTGAGGTCACTGTGTATTGGAATTGACTCACGGCACTGAGTTACAGAGGTAGTTGTAAGAGACCATAAAGACCATAAGACTGGAGCAGGGAAACTCCTCTTGAGATTCCTTGGAATTCCCAGCAAAGGACACAGAAGAAGTGGTTCAGAATCAATAATCAAAGGTCTGTGAGAATCTGATCGATATATGTCATCGTATTGACAACAGCAACTCAAAAGCTTGGGTTGGTATCTTAGGGGGCAGTGAGTTTATGTTCATGGAAGAATAATTCAGAAGAGGAGGGTGAGAACGGCCACCCAACTCAGACTGTCATCAATGTCACTGAATTGTCTGTGAATAAACTTGAATTGGTGTATATTCTCGCAACAAAAGTAATTATTTAAAAATATATATGAGAAGAAAAGTATTCTGAATGAGGCCAGAGTAAGAACTGATACTTTCATGACTTGACGGCTCAGGCCCAGACTATCAACAAGTGGAATTCCTAAGGAGGCGTGGCCAAGATGGCAGAGCAGACAGATGCTTCCTGTGACCCCTCTAACAACAAAGACCCGAATGAACAAATGGATCCAGTACATGTGACAATCTAGGAGCCCTGAACATCAAAGGGAAAGTTGAGAAATTGAGCTTATCAATGGGGAAGGGAGAACAGCACCATAACTAAACAGGATTCTGCAGACCTGACCGGACAGGAAGTGGCTGCCACTGCAGTATGGTGGGTGCCCTCCCTATGCCCTCAGGAGTAATTGTCTGGGAATTATCTTTGAAAGCTAATCTTTGCTTGTAGCCTGCGTGCATGGAACTGAATCTTTTCTGTGACAAGGGCCTGTCTCCCTTCTCCCAGGACTCCCCACTCTCTTCTTTTCCTGTGCCCAGTGCTAGAGTCTGATGCCATTAACTGAGCTGAAAGCAGGACCCCTTGAGCTTACCCTGTGCCACTTTCCCCTCCCTTCTATGCACTGTGCCCAGCTCTGAAATCTGACTACATAAACTAAATGGGCAGTAGGACTCCCTAAGCCTGCCCTGAGCCATTCTCTAAGACTCAGAGGGGAACAATTTAATAAACTCGTGGAAGGGTGGAAGAAAAATTCTGCTGACTCCTCTAAGCCAGGAAACCAGGGCAGAAGCTGGTCCTTCAACTAGATTCATAGATAAGGGGATATGTCATCATCACAGACACTTAGAGATAGCTGTTGGCCCCCTCGTTTTCTCTGTGGCTGAAGCCAGACACTTGTGCCTGTATCAATCACCCCTGCCATCTAGGACAGCAGGCAAGAGCCAGCATGACAAGCCTGGTGACTGCCTACCTGGACACTTGAGCTGAATCCATATAAGAAAAGTAAACTGTACATTTCAAAACAAGAAGCTGGAACACAGTAGGCAAACCTAAATAAATACAATTTATTAATGGCTTGGAAACAGCAGTCCACATCAAAGCACTTATAGAAGCAGAACTGGATCTCTTCAGAAACCTCCCAAAACAAAGAGTCAAACTTTCTAGAAGAAGAGAACTTCCTGGAATTATCAGATTAATATTTAGAACTCTTCAGGAGATGAGGCAAAACACAACAGAGCATAATGACAAATTGAACAGGTTGTAAGAAAGCATTGAGCAACAAGAATTAGAAATTCAGATAATTAATGATAAAATTACAGAATTAGACAATTTAATAGAAACTCAAAGGAGCAGAATTGAGACAATGGAAGGGCAAATTATTGAGACTGAAGGTAAAGCGCATGACAACAACATATTTGAGTAAAAATCAGATATTAGGTGAGACTCTATGAAGATGAATAATCTATGGGTGATTGTAGTACTGTAACGGGGGGATGGGGAAATGATTGAAAATACAGAGAGAATTGTCATATATTTGCTAACAGAAAAGTTCCTTGATATCATGAAAGATGAGAAGATATCTATCCAAGAGGTCACTGAACTCCACACAAGGTAGATCCCAAAAGAAAGACTTATTATAATCAAACCTGTCAAAACTAAAGGTGAGGAGACACTTTTAAAAGTGGCTAGGAATAAATGAAAAATAATCTAGAAAGGAGAATCTGCCAAAGCCCATCACCCACAAAGACCTCTGTGAGCAGAGCTACAAGCCTTTGTGATGGTGGGCGGAAGCATCTCACCCCTGACATATTTCTGGCTGTACATTTTTCACCCTAATTAAACTCTCCCCAAAAATACTCCCTCATCTTCCTACACAAGGACAAACGCTGAGCCCGGGAACACCCAGCCCTGCTGGCTTCCCCCAACTGCACATCCCCACCCACGTGAAAAGAATTATCCTTTTTAGAACAGCTCAAGAAAGACATAGGGTGGGGGACGGTAGGTGTTTACTGTCCCCGCAGGAGGAGATAAAATAAAGAGCAAAGTAGGAACAAATAGAGATTATAACCTTTAGACCCTTCCTCCTGTACCTTTTAACCTTGAGGTATAAGTAGGGCTGATTGAGCTCAAGGCATAACTTTGTTTTCACTGTCAATTATCACCACAACACACCTGCCTCGGGCCATTATCTAGAAAGCCTTGACAATTAACAAGATCACGAGGTTTCAGTTTCAAGTTAGCTAATAGCTCCTGTGGTCAGGGGGCAGGGTAAAAATCACATCACCTCAAGATCACGAGGTTTCGGTTTCAAATTAGCCAATCACGAGGTTTCAGTTTCAAATTAGCCAATGGCTGCGTGGCCAGGGGGCAGGGTGAAAATTACATCACCTCGACTATAAATAATAAAGTAAGACAGCCCCTCTCTCTTCTCTTGGTTGGGCTGCCTTAAACCAGAAAATTCTTTCCTGTCTCCTTTGTTCATTTTCCCGCCAACGCCTTCCCTCCCTCCATGCGGGACCCTGAAAAGATGCCGGGGCTGGCTCCCAGCAAGAATCCATAAGGCTAAGATCAGACTACTCTCTAAAACCATGCAGGCAGGAAGGGGATTGTATTACATATACAAAGCCTTGAAGGAAAATAATTATATATCCAGAAAAACTGTGTCTCAAATACAGTGATAAAATTAGGACATTTCCATTTAAATAGAAATGTAGTGAATTTGCAAAAGCCAAGCCAAAATTACAACTAAAGACAGTCCTTTGATTAGAAAATCACTAACACCAGGTAAGAACCCAAGACTAGAATGCAGAATAGAGCAACTGGATATCAACCCAAACGGGGGAATCACAAGAACAAATCATAGCCTAAACACCAAAAACAGGGAAACAAAGATGAATTATGTAAACATTATAACAAAAAAGAGGAACCCAAAAGACAACGTAGCTGGAGACCTTTCATATGGGAAGGGAAGTCAAGGCAATACAAAGAAATTAAAGATTGGCTTAAATTCAGAAGAACAGGGTTGAATATTAAGGTAAACGCCATCCTCGGCATCAAAATAAAAATCAAAAGGAGTGAAGTCCCAGCAAATGAAAAACGGCCAACATCAAAAAAGATGAAAACATGTCAAGAAAAAAAGCTGAGCACAGAAAATTAAATGGAACAAAGGAATTGTCTACAACATACAAAAAAATACATCAGCATGATAGCACTAAGCTCAGACCTGTCAATAATCACACTGAATGTAAGTGGACTAAATGCACCACTAGAGAGAGAGTGACTGATTGGATAGTAAAATATAATCCATCTATATGCTGCCTACAGGAGACACACCTTAGACTCAGACACAAAATAACTAAAACTCAAAGGATGGACCTGACTTTAGAACATATTACACTGACATGGTAGTCAAAACAGCATGGTACTGGTACAAAAACAGATACATGAATCAACGGAGCAGAACTGAAAATCCAGATACAACAACATCCACCTATGAGCAACTAATATTTGATAAATGTCCAAAGTATGTAAACTGGGGAAAAGATGGTCTCTTTTAACAAATGGTGTTGGCACAACTGGATATCCATCTGCAAAACATGAAGCAAGACCTGTATTTCACACCATGCACAAAAACTAACTCAAAATGGATCAAAGGCCTAAGTATAAAATCTAAAACAATAAAGATTATGGAAGAAAAAATAGAAACAACACTGGGAGCCCTAATACATGTTATAAGCAGACTAAAATATTACTAACAATGTACAAACAGCAGAAGAGAAAATTGATAACTAGGAACTCCTAAAAATCAAACACTTATATTTACCCAAAGAATTATTCGTGACAGTAAAAAGACTACCTACAGAGTGGGAAATAATTTTTGGCTACCAGGAATCTAATTGGCATCTAATCTCCATAATCTACAAGGTACTGTAAAACCTCAGCAAGAAAAAGACAAATAATCCAATAGAAATAACCCATTAAAATGGGCAAAGGAGGTGAAAAGGCACTTTACCAACGAAGACATCCAGAATGCTAACAGATAAATGAGGAAATACAATCATTAGCCATTAAAGTAACCCAAATCAAAACTACAATGAAATATCATCTCAGTCCAGCAAGTCTGGCATTAATCCAAAGAACACAAAATAACAAATGCTGGTGAGATTTTGGAGAGACTGAAACTCTTCTACACGGCTGGTGGGAATGTAAAACGGTACAACCGCTTTGGAAATCAATTTGGCACTTTCTTAAAAAGCTAGAAATGGAAATACCATATGATCCAGCAGTCCCACTTCTTGGAATATATCCTAGAGAAAGTGAGGGCTGTCACATGAGCAGATACGTGCACACCAATGTTTTTTGCAGCACTGTTCACAATAGCAAAAAGAGGATACCAAACGCAGAACCCATCAACAGACGAATGGGTAAACAAACTGTGATCTATTCTCATAATGGAACACTTACTGTGCAATGATAAAGAACAATGATGATTTTAGGAAACAGCTGATAACATGGAGCAATCTGGAAGACATGCTGAGTGAAATCAGTTGCAAAAGGACAAAGATTATAAGAGACCATTATTACAAGGACTTAACAAAAAGTTTAAGCACAGAAGAAAATAATCCTTGGTGGTTACAAAGCTGGGCAGAGACAGGGGTATTCATAGATTAGACAGTAGATAGGAATTCGGTTACGTAAAAGGAACGACAGCAGGCAGTAGAAGGAAGATTAGCACAACTGGTCTACACCGAAAGCTAAAAAAGGTTTTCTAAATGCAACCCAACATTTTGAATGACAAAATAGCTGGGACAGGGGTCTAAGGACCACGGCTTCATGGGACACTTAGATTAATTAGCATAACAGTTTTTTTAAAAGAAAAAGTTCTGCATAGCACTTTGGTGAATGGTGCCTTGAGTCTTGAAAGCTAGCAAACTGCTGTCTAAGTGGCATCAATTGGTCCCAATTCACCCAGAGCCGAGGAGAATGAAGGGCATCAAAGACGTGGAAAATTGGGCCTAGCAGACAGAAGGTGCCATATAATCCAGAGAGTATATCAGCATGAGACCAGAACTAGATGGTGCCTGGCTAAAACCAGTGACTTTCCTGATAGGGAACTCAGTGTAAAGTCCTGATGTAGCAGGAGAAAAACAGGTGTGCAGAACTAGAACACTGTTAAAAGACCAGATGTGATGGTCCATCAGACTATAGGGTCCCCTGGGGTCATGGCCCCCAGATTCTCCATTAGTCCAGAGCTGAAACCAGTACCAAAGGCAACTCTTCAAAGACTGGACTGGACTATAAGACATAGAGTGATGCTGGAGAAGAATGTGCTTCTTGACTTAAATATACAAAGGGTCTTCCAATAAAGACATCCTATTTTTGACAGCTCATGGTGGCTATATTTGTGAAACTATAGAAGTCATGTTTACCATTTTTTTATTAGTATGACAAACAGCCATGAAAATTTACATGATTCTGCAACTCATAGTAATCACTCAAGTTTATTGTTAAAATGGGTGTTCCTTTAGCCAGCATAAAATTTATGACACACACAGTTCTCCCACCAAGAGAACAATTTAACATTTAATCAAAAACTTTGAGACCACTGCATCTGTTGCCAGTCAGACAATACCTGTGTGTCAACAAACCCCATGTTCCAGTGAAAACTTCGCCACCATTCATGAGAGTGGACGTGAGAACCCACCCCAATCAGTTCCTCGCAGAGCACCACAACTGGGCCATTGTGAATCACAGTTTGGCAGACTTTGCGTCTGAACTTGAAGCTCTACACTTACAAAGTTGTTTTAAATCAAGAACCGAAGTCCAACGACCATAGATTGGGCTGTACATTTGCCACCTGGGCTCTGGAGCAATTGGAAGTTGACCCTGCTTTGAGCCAAAAGATCTTCTTCATTGAGGAGGTCCATTTTTGGACAAACGCTTTTGTTAACAAACAAAGCTGTCACATCAGGAGTGACGAGAATCCAGTGGAGATTCAAGAATGTCCACTTCATCCCCAAAAGTTACTGTTTGGTGTGGATTTTGGTCTAGTGGAGTCATTGGCCCTTATTTTTTCCAAGCTGGCTGAGGAGAGGCTAAGACTCTCAACGGTGAAAGATGCTGGGCTATGATAACTGATTATTTGGGCCCCATTGGGAAGGTGCCACAGTGGCCATTTACCCCAAGTTCTTTTCCACACATAATGCCATCAAATGAACTTCAAAATAAAAAAAAAATTAAAACTGTGTCATTTACACAATTTATCTTATGCAAGTTCAAAGATGTTGTTCGTGTTGTTAGGTTCTGTAGAGTTGGTTCCGACTTAGAGCAATCCCGTGCACAACAGAATGAAACACTGCCTGGTCCTATGTCACGTCCACAATCATTTTTATTCTTAAGCCCATTGTTGTGGCGACTGAGTCAATCCATCTCTTGGAGGGTTTTCCTCTTTTTTGCTGGCCCCCCATTCTTGCCATCTTTGCTTCCAAGGAGCACTCTGATTATACTTCTTCCAGAACAGATCTGTTTGTTCTTTTGGCAGTCCATGGTACACATTCAACATTCTTCTCTGACACCACAATTCACAAGTGTCCATTCTTCTTCTGCCTTCCCTGCTCATTGTCCGGCTTTCACACACATAAAGGTCTGACAATTAAGTCTGTGAACTTAATTGTTCTAAGGGCTACATACCTCATTGCTGAATATTGTCAGGAGCCGTGGGTGAGCCCCTAGGCCCCGACATACAGGAAGCTTGTAGGGCTGAAAAAGCCCGCGCGTGCCAAGTTTGAAAAAGCCCGCGCCCGCGAAATTCAAAAGGCCCGCGCGCGGGAAAAACTTCCTGCCTGATGTCACTGCCTTAGTCCTATGTATATCCAATCCCCAGCCGACAACTACCTCACTCCAAATGTCACTCCATCCCTACGTCACTTGATCCCTCCCTTTATTCCTACCGCTATAAATATACCTCATTTTGATAATAAAACGAGGCTTGATCAGATTCTTGTCTTGCCTCCATTTTTCCGCCTTTCTGTTTACTTTCACAGGCTCCCCCTCGTCCTTTCGTTGATTTGTCCCGCGGGCCGGGGCAAAACTGGCGCCTCAACGTGGGGCCCGAGGTACGGAGCTGCTGAAAGAAACCCACCACGGAGAAGGAAGTCCTGGCCAGGCGTCCTGAGCGACCGCACCGGGTGTGAGCTCGCTCGACTGAAGTTTCCACGGGAAAAGCTGCCCGTGAGTCAAACTTGTCCTGATCACCGCGGGAGTAGCCGCCCTGCGAGTTTGGTCTGAAGAGGTAAGTGGTGGTTCTATATAGACATGGAACAGGAATTAAGTTCGCATGACTTGTTTCTTACCGGCATTGAAAAATCATTGGATAGGCGGAAAATTAAGGCGAAAAAGAAAGACTTAGCTCAGTTTTTTATGTTCCTGTCAGACATTTGTCCGTGGTTTTCGCAGCAAGGCACCATTAGCCTGCAAATCTGGAAACGGGTTGGAGATTGTCTGAATTACTATTATAAAACTTTCGGACCCGAGAAGGTCCCAGTCACTTGTTTTTCTTATTGGAATTTGATAAATGATGTCCTCCAGAGTTCTCATAATGCTCCTGATGTTCAACATCTAGCCCAGATGGGTGAAAAGGTTATGAAAGAACGGTCCCGTCCCCCCTCAGTTTCTCTTGATATTCCAGAAAAACCCCAAGCCTTTGGAACACACACCCCCCCGCAAGGGAGTCATACTGATCCCCCCGAGGGGCTTCACCCGTCCCTGAGAGCTTTCATTGATAAACCCGATTCTAACGCATTGTCCCCTGAGGGTCAGAGCACTCTTGAAGAAAATGCTGCTCATTACCATGAGAATGCCTACCCCTATACCCTTACGGCCCCTGCCTTTCAAAGACCTCCTCCTCATCCTCCAGGCCCTCCTAACCTGACCGCCCCATCCCTTGGCCTGGAACCCAGCTGTCCTCCCCGATCGACTGAAAACTCCCTTGATCAAGATATATCAACGCTAGAAAAACTTGTAGCTCGCAGACACAGACAGTTAGATCTCCAAAAGGAGCTCCAAGCCCTTGAGCAAGAGCTTAACTCACTCCGCCTAGCCCAGGATCCTAAAACTCGATCCGAGAACAATGTGTCAAAAGGTGCCCCAGGCCGTCCTAGGACTCTCCTCACCTTTCCGGTAACTCGTAGCCAGCACGGGCAGATAGAGACTGAAATAGAGAGTGAGGAAGAGCAAGAAGGCCCTGAGATAGAAGAGGAAGAAACTGAAAATCCTGATATAGATGCTGTCCAACCTGACAGCCTTAGCCCCCAGAAATATCGCCGCTTAAATGTGAAACATGTTAAAGACTTAAAAGCGGCTGTCAATAACTACGGCCCGACAGCCCCTTACAGTATAGCATTGCTTGAGAGCCTTAGTGACCGATGGCTTACACCTAATGATTGGCATTTCTTGGCTCGGGCCTGTTTATCAGGGGGAGACTTTGTTCTCTGGCGTACCGAATTTGCTGAACTGTGCCGGGAAACGGCCCAGCGTAACGGAGAAAGCCGGACCTCCCGCACCTGGACGAGAGATAAACTCTTGGGGAGGGCTCCATATGACACCAATGAGAAACAGGCAAATTTTCCCCCTGGTTTATTATCACAAATACAAAACGCCGGCCTTAGAGCCTGGAAACGTCTCCCCCCCAAGGGCGCAGCCACCACCTCATTGGCTAACGTCCGCCAGGGACCCGATGAGCCGTATAGTGAGTTCGTCAGCAGATTAACCGATGCTGCCGAAAGGCTAGTGAGAGAGGGTGAGACTGGCAGTGCCTTTATCAAACACCTTGCCTTTGAAAATGCTAACCCCTCTTGCCAAGAAGCCCTACGACCTCATCGCAGAGGAGATCTCTCCGATTATGTCCGACTTTGTTCGGGTATTGGAGCCTCTCATGCTATCGGCGTTGCCATAGGAGCAGCGCTTAAGGGCTTGAACCCCAGCTCATTACAAAAAACTTGTTTTAATTGCAAGCAGCCTGGCCATTTTGTGCGCGAATGTTCCCTGGGAAAACAAAATCGTGGGCCTCCCACCTCAGTGTGCCCCCGATGCAAAAGAGGCAAGCATTGGGCTGTAGATTGTTATTCCAAAACTGACATCAACGGTCAGCCTCTCCCCCCGAAACAGGGAAACTCCCAGCGGGGCCAGCCCCTGGCCCCACCCTTGGAACAGAACCTAGGGGCAGTCAGGTTTGTTCCCCAAAAGCAGACACAGAGACAGGTTTCAGCTCCCTCTGTCGCGCCACCCCTGGAAGTGCAGGGTTGGACGTACGATCTGCCATCAGTGCAATACTAACCCCCGAACAGGGCATTCAGGTCATTCCTACAGAGGTCCGAGGACCATTACCCCCAGAAACGTTTGGATTGATAATAGGGCGTGGCAGTTCCTCTTTGGCCGGTCTTCAGATCCTCCCAGGAGTCATTGACAATGATTATACAGGACAGATATCTCTTTTAGCTTCTGCCCCCTCAGGGCCAGTATCCATACATGCAGGTCAAAGAATAGCTCAAATCTTGTTGCTCTCTTTATTACCCACACCCCATAGGCATTTAGTTCCCGGCAGCCTGACGTTGCCTTCGGGTCCTCAGATGCATATTGGATACAACCAGTCACACCCAATAGACCAAAACTTACTCTCCAGTTAGATGGCAAAGCCTTTGAAGGAATAATGGACACAGGAGCTGATGCTACAGTAATTTCAGCTAAATATTGGCCTTCCAACTGGCCCTGTGAGACCTCAATAACTCATCTTGAAGGCATTGGTCAGTCTGTCAATCCTAAGCAAAGCTCAAAAATTCTTACTTGGAAGGACTCTGAGGGTAACTCAGGACAAGTTCAACCTTACATAGTTCCGGATTTGCCTGTTAATCTGTGGGGTCGTGATGTCTTATCCCAGCTGGGGGTCATCATGTGTAGCCCAAATGAAATAGTTACCCAACAGATGCTTAATCTGGGCTTCCTACCAGGACAGGGATTGGGAAAGAATAATCAAGGCATGAAGCAGCCTCTTCTTATAACGCCTAAAAATAATCGTTCAGGCTTGGGAAGCAAAAATTTTTCGTAGTGGCCATTGACTTCCCTGTACCCCACGCTGATAAAATTAAGTGGAGATCTGAGTCTCCAGTGTGGGTAGATCAATGGCCCTTGACTGAGCAAAAACTCGCAGCTGCCACAGAGTTAGTGCAGGAACAGCTGGCTGCTGGACATTTAGAACCAACTACCTCTCCTTGGAATACTCCTATATTTGTGATAAAAAAGAAAAATGGGTCATGGCGACTCCTTCAGGACCTCAGAGAAATTAATAAAACCATGTTTACAATGGGGGCTCTCCAACCTGGACTCCCCTCCCCCGTCGCCATTCCAGCTAATTACTTTAAAATCATTATTGATCTCAAAGATTGCTTCTTCACTATTCCTCTTCACCCACTTGATAGAGAACGCTTTGCGTTTAGCCTCCCAGTTATTAATTTTAAAGGACCAATGCAGCGCTATCAGTGGAAAGTTCTCCCTCAGGGCATGGCCAATAGTCCCACTCTGTGTCAAAAATTTGTTGCTCAGGCTGTAGACCCTCTTAGGCGTCGGTGGTCTTCCATTTATATCATTCATTACATGGATGATATTTTACTGGCGGGGGCCTCCAGCTTAGAGGTACTTAGGTGCAGTCAGGACCTAACTTGCCAACTAACTTCCCTTGGACTTCAAATTGCCCCGAACAAAATACAACTTGCTGACCCTTATTATTACCTCGGTTTCGAATTGAATAATAATCAAATCTCCACTCAAAAGCTTCACTTAAAAACCTCTCATCTACACACACTTAATGATTTCCAAAAGTTCCTGGGAGATATTAATTGGCTCCGACCATACCTCAAACTTACAACTGGGGAATTAAAACCATTGTTTGATACTCTTCATGGAAATGCCAGCCCCCTCTCTCCCCGCTACCTCAATCCGGAGGCAAAAAGGGCCCTTCGCATTGTTGAAAAGGCCATACAGCAACAACAGGTTACCTTCATAACTTATGAACAGCCCTTTGCCCTTATTGTCTGTGCCACACTACATACACCCACGGGGGTTTTGTGGCAGAATGGCCCTCTCCTGTGGATACACCTATCCTCCACCCCGACTAAAGTTCTCCTCACCTATCCCTCCCTAGTGGCCAAACTTATAAGACTAGGCTGAGAAAAGAGCCGCCAGCATTTCGGCAGGGACCCTGATCAGCTTATCCTTCCTTACACTAAGGAACAAACAGACTGGCTCTCTCAAAATGATGATGACTGGGCAATTACCCTAGTCACATTCCAGGGTACTATAGATAACCATTATCCTTCACACAAACTCCTCCAGTTTGCCCAGAGGCACCCCTTCATCTTCCCCAAAATAACATCTGCTCAGCCCTTAAAAGGAGCCTCCCTGGTTTTTTCAGACGGGTCATCCTCTGGTGTTGCGGCATGGGTCATAAACTCACAGGAATATAGTGTCCAGTCTCCTTACAAGTCAGCCCAGCTTGTAGAGCTTTTCGCTATCATACAAGTCTTCACCATACTACATAATACCCCCTTTAATCTCTATACTAACAGTGCTTACATAGCCCTCTCGGTCCCTGTGTTGGAAACTGTTCCGTATATCAAACCATCTTTCAACGCTGTGCCTCTCTTCCAGCGACTCCAGACACTCATCCTAGAAAGAAAAGACCCCTTTTTTATTGGGCACTTGCGAGCCCATACCGACCTCCCAGGACCCCTCTCCGAAGGCAATAGCCTTGCAGACAAACAAACACACTTGGTCCTCTCAGCTACCCTGGAGCCCATTGCCAAGGCCCAACAGGCTCATGCTCTTCACCACCTCAATGCCCATACACTTCGTCTTATGTTTAAGATCTCTAGAGAACAAGCGAGGCAGATCGTTAAGGACTGTCCCGCATGCGTAACTCTTCTGCCTCTTCCCCACCTGGGAGTTAACCCAAGGGGCCTACTTCCCAATGAAATCTGGCAGATGGATGTTACCCATATTCCTGAATTTGGCAACCTCAAATATACCCATGTAACTATTGACACCTTTAGTGGGTTCCTCCATGCCACCCTCCATAGTGGTGAGGCCTCTAAAAATGTTATAGCACATGTCCTTCAATGTATTGCTGTCATGGGACGGCCCCAACAAATCAAAACCGACAATGGACCAGGATATACATCACAAACCTTTAAAAATTTCTGTGGTCAATTCCAGATCAAACATGTAACTGGCATTCCCTATAATCCTCAGGGACAGGGCATAATAGAGCGAGCCCACCAGACCCTTAAGTATACCATATCCAAACTTAAGACAAACACTGTTTATTCCACTAAAGGTTCCCCTCGTAACCTCCTAAATCATGCATTGTTCATCCTTAATTTCCTACAATTAGATCTTAATGAAAAATCTGCGGCAGATCGCCTTTGGCATCAAGAGACTAAAAATCAATATGCCAAGGTTATGTGGAAAAATCCCATAACCCACAAATGGCACGGTCCTGATCCAATTCTTATCTGGGGAAGAGGCCACGCATGTGTGTATGATACTGCAGAAGGGGCCCCTCGGTGGCTACCCGAACGTCTTGTTAAGCCCATCAATGATAACCCCATTTCCAGGGAAAATACCCCTGAGAAGCCTTCTCCTCTTTTGTAGGCTGTGAAGGCCACCTGTGTCCAGCATTGCTGGAGTGAAATGCTGAGAAAACTCTGCGATATGGAAGTCAACAATCCATCACAGATAAGCTTTTCAACCTTCTTGTTAATCATTTTTCTTACATATGAAGGATTTGCCCCTACCAACCCCCATGCTCCTTTTAGCCTTAAATGGGCTGTTATAAACCTAAATGATAATTCCATACTCTATAATGTTAGTGACACCAAACCCTTAAACACTTGGTGGCCTGACCTTTCCTTTTGCCTTAAAGATGTCATCCCACGCATAAAAGAATAAGCCTCTAAACACGTGCGCAACTTAGGGTTTTATGTTTGCCCCAACTATAATAAAGGCGCTCACTGTAGGACAACCGATTCCTACTTCTGGGCCAAATGGAGTTGCGTTACCTCAAGTGATGGAAATTGGAAATGGTCCACACCTTCTTCAGACCTCTTAAGTTTCTCCTTTACTAAGTATTATGATAAAAATGAAAGATTTAGTTCCTCTAAACCATGTAGCAAAGACGGATCATTCAGGGGTCATTAAGGACACTATGACTAACCTCAGAGAGCAATTAAATCAAAGACAACGAGGATGGGGAGGCAGCTCAGGACCGCTTGATTTTAACTTTACCGGAACTTCATGGCTTACTAATCTACTTCTCAGTTTTGCTGGCCCTGTTTTAGGAATATTACTGTTCCTGACCTTCAGCCCTTGGGCATTCAGAAGAATAACAAGCTTCATCAAACAACAACTAGATGCCGCACAAGCTAAACCTATTCAAGTTCACTACCATTGCCTGGCAGTTGACGAAGCCTATGCCACTGAAATGGGGTACCCTAGCTTCCTCCCCACGGGGACAGCATGAAAAGTAGAGGCATGCTTACCTCCTTACCAATCTGGCAAGAGAGGTATGGGTACTGGTGTGAGTGCGAAGCAAAGCATTGCAAGGGAAAGTTAACACTAACTCCTCTACGTTTCCCTGGGGCACACCTGGCTTGCATAGAGGTTGGTATCTATCTCAACATCAAAACGGCTCTGCCTCTCCTCCTCAAAAGATGCCAAGAGCCATAAGTTCTACACGGAGGAGCCTTGGTCAATACCCCCTCGCCCAGTTAAAGCCCACCTCCCATCAATTAAAACAAAAAGGGAGGAGATGTCAGGAGCCGTGGGTGAGCCCCCAGGCCCTGACATACAGGAAGCTTGTAGGGCTGAAAAAGCCCGCGCGTGCCAAGTTTGAAAAAGCCCGCGCCCGCGAAATTCAAAAGGCCCGCGCGCGGGAAAAACTTCCTGCCTGATGTCACTGCCTTAGTCCTATGTATATCCAATCCCCAGCCGACAACTACCTCACTCCAAATGTCACTCCATCCCTACGTCACTTGATCCCTCCCTTTATTCCTACCGCTATAAATATACCTCATTTTGATAATAAAACGAGGCTTGATCAGATTCTTGTCTTGCCTCCATTTTTCCGCCTTTCTGTTTACTTTCACAGGCTCCCCCTCGTCCTTTCGTTGATTTGTCCCGCGGGCCGGGGCAGAATATCACTGTGGTCACACTCGAAGTACTTCCCTTGGAAAGGTATTTGCCAACCCCAGCACCTAGTCCACCCTTCAAAGCAATTTTGGAACTCTTTCTGAAATGGCCATTGTACACGGGGGCAAGGTGGCAAGTCTGTGAACTTAATTGTGGAGTTGTCTGTTAGGGAGTTTTTAGCCAGTAAACAAATAATTCTATGGGAATACCCTCTCTACTCACCTTATCTGGCCCCCAGTGGCTGTTTTCTTTACTCAAAGATAAAGGAAATATGGAAAGGGAGACATTTTGATGGCATTCTGATCATCAAGTGTAATAAGATGACACCTCTGATGGGCATTCCAGAAAGAGTGCCAAAATTCCTTTGAAGGTGGACTTGGAGCTAGCATCGGTGTATAGCTTCTCAAGAGGAGTACTTTGAAGGTGACAGTGGTGATATTTGGCAATGAGATATAAAGCCGTTTTTCTAGGAACAGTTCATGAACTTAACTGGCAGTCCTCATATACTCGAGGTTGTAGAGATTACAGCCTCAGATACCCTATGGGGCAGTTCTACTCCATCCTATAAGGTTGCTACGAGTCAGAATCAACTTGGGGGGTAATGTGTTTAGGTTTTTTTAAGTATGTTTTGAATCAAGGAGAGAGAAAAAGGAGCTCTGTGGGTATGTGGAGAAGTCTGCGGCTGAGAGAGTCAGCAAGCAGAAAGCTAAGCAGCAGGACACCAGGCCCAGGAGGCAGCTCTTCTTGGGTCATGTTGGGCATGCCCTCCTACCCGAGGCGCTCATCTTCCTAGGCTATGTTGGACAACGTGCTGTTGTGATCCAGAGTTTTCACCAGGTAAGTTTTGGAAGCCGATCACCAGCCCTTCTTCCTGGTCTGTCTGAGTCTGGAAGCTCCTTGGAAACCTGTCCCCCATGGGTGACTTGGCTGGGATTTCAGGTACCAGTGGCGTAGTTCCAGCATGAAAGCTACATGCAAGCCAATTGCAGTGTGACAGTGTTGAAATGAGGAAGGGCCCGGTAAAAATTGGAGGTATTGTAGAAAGCCCCAGGAAACAACTTAATAGCAGAAAATACCGTAGAATAATCTTACCTTTGTCTTACAAAACACTGTCACAAGACAAGCCTGGGGGCAACCTTGCAAGTGACAGCCTGCAAGTGACCCCTAGACCTTGACGACATTTTACAACTAATAGGAGTTAACCAATCAATGTAAAGGTCAGTTCACCCTCCCTACTTTGCAATCTCACGACTTAAATACTGGGCGCTGAGGAAACTCCCCGTCGCCCCCTGCTCTGTGTAGCTTGGGGTGCGTCCCTGGTGCACCAGTATTTTTCCTATTGGGCATATTTTTTAATAAAATTTAACCTTTAAAGTAACAGTGTCGCATCTTGAAAATCGCGGACCCTAACAACAGACAGACAGGTGGGTGGTGGCAATGGTTGTTAAGTGTTGCAACCCCCACCAGCAAGGTGTGCACTGACCTCTTTCCCCATAGCCTCAAAACTGTGAAATTTTGCCAGTGTGATACATGAGAAATAGTATCTCAGGATAGTTTTGATTTTTCTTATTAAAAGTAAAGTTGAGTATCTTCACATACACTTGAGGGCTGTTTCCATATCTTTATTGATGAACTGCTTGACTGTCAAATGGACCATTGTTCTAATGGACTTTGTTTATTTTTTGCCCCTCAGTTTTCAGATGCCTTCCGCTAACGACCATGTCATCTATTTATCAGTGGTGTGGGTTGAAAACGCTTTTGCCTGGTTTGTCATTCGTCTTTTTGTACGTTTTTATGTAGTCACATTTGTCTGTTTGCTCTTTTGCTGCGTCTGGCTTTTGTCTTGTAATCAGAAAGCTTTTCACTGCACTCATTGTGAAATAACTTACACGTCTTTTCTCCTAGCACTTGTGTGGTTACGTTCTGTAGATTTCTGGCGTGTTTGCAGATTTTTTTTGAGAAACGATATAAGAAAAGGATCCAATTTTCTGTTTTCCCAAACAATTTTCTAGTTGTCCCAATACCATGAACTTAAAGATATTGCTCTTCCCCCCAGGACGTGAGAAGCCACCTCCTCAGCTACTCATTTCTCATACTCCTGGTCTTCGTATTCTGTCCCTCTGGTCAGTCTATTCCTGCGCCGGTACCTTACAGAATTTTAGCAGTATATTTTCATGAGTCGGATCCGACTCGATGGCACTTGGCACTTGGCAATAGGGTCTCTATGAGCTGGAATTGACTCAAGAGAAACGGTTTGGTTTTTATTTGTAAGTAGGGTTACTGTGGGATCCCTGAGGGGTACAATGGTTAACACACTCAGTTTCTAACAGGCCAGAGTTTCTGGCACTCAGAAGCAAGGCCTGGCTGTCCACTTCAGAAAAAACAGCTTTTGGAAACCCCAAAAGCCAGTTCCTCATCTGACACACATGGGTTTGCCCTGAATTGGAACTAAGGGAGTTGATTTAGGGCTAATGTTCCATCACTGTTCTTTTTCCTCTGACGTTTCCAAGCTATTCGTCCATAGTGATTTTTCTATATGAACTTTAAACCCACTGCCGTCAAGTCGATTCTGACTCACAGTGACCCTATGGGACAGAGTACAACTGCCTCATAGAGTTTCCAAGGAGCACCCAGCGGATTTGAACTGCCAGCCTTTTGGTTAGCAGATGTAGCATATAACCACTATGCCACCGGGGTTTCCACACGAGCTTTAGAACGAGCTTATCCAGTGCCAGCAGGGAACAAAAACACTGATCCTTTTGTTTGAATCACATTAAGTTTATAAACTAACCTTGGGAGAACTTACATTTTTATGCTGTTGAGGTGTTCTATTAACGAAGCAATTTACATTTCCCACCTGTGCAAGTCTGCTTCTGTGCCTTTCAGGATGTTTTAAACTTTTTCTCCTATGGGATTTGCACATTTTTTGTTAAGTGACTCCTAAAGGTTTTATTCTTTTTGTCTTGCATTATATCTTCCAACTGGTTATTATCTATATATATGAAGACTATTAATTTGTGTATGTTAACTTTGTACAGAGCTATTTTAGTGAATTCTTTTATTGTTTGAGTTAGCTTTAAAATAATTGCTTCTGGGTTTTCCAGATATATTCTGCTATCTCCGAGTACAGATCAATTTACCTCTTCTTTTCCAGTTTTTAGGCCTCACTGGTTTTCAAGTAATTGCACCGGCTGACAACTTTAATACAGTGGTAACTAGTAGTGAGAATAAAGAGTTTTCTTGCCTTGTTCCTGATCTCCATGAGGTAGGATGCTGGCTTTTGAACTTCCATGTACCTATGTATTAGCACCCTAAACAAAATATCCATTGATTGCTGTTTTATTTTGTGTTTCAGCAGGATGGTTGCTGTATTTTGTCAAAGACCTTTTCAGCATTCCTGGAAAATACATGGTGAATCATATTAATGGGTTTCCAAATATGAACCATTTCTGGTCTGTCTTGTTTTTGCCTAACCCAGCTGAGTGCAATGATTTCTCTCCTTAATGGGCTGTTGGGATGGGAAAATAATCTTTCATGTAATTCTGAAGAGGGATTATTTTGTGGTTTTCAGTTTTGTGCTAGCTACATCTACTGTGGAAACTTTAGTGCCGTTGTGGTTAAGAACAGCAGCTGCAAACAAAAAGTTGGCAGTTCAAATCCACCAGGTGCTCCTTGGAAACCCTATGTGGCAGTTATACTCTTATGGGTTCGCTGTTAGTTGGAATCAACTCGACAGCAGTGAGCTTGGTTTTTTTAATATCCAGTTTAGATATCAATTTTATACTTCCTTCACAAAAGAATTCGGATGTTTTCTTTTGTTTCCTAGTCTCTGAAGAACTGTATTAATGTTGGGATTATCTACTATTTAAAAGCCTGCCAGACTTTCTCTGTATTTATTTGATAAGTTCATCTATGATTTTATGGATATTGTTCTGTTTAGGCTATCTCTCCATGGATCAGTTTTGGTGAATTTTATTTTCCTAAGACTTGGTTCTTTTTATCTGTGTTTTAAATGTTACTCTTGTAAAATTGTACCAAAAATTATATATGTGTTTTTTAGCTTCTTTTGTTCCAATAGTTATTTGACTTTTGTCACCTTTATTTTGTATCTTTATGCTTCCTGCTCTTTTTTCTTAATTAATTCAGCTATTGGTTTGTTGCTTTTGTTGATTTTCTGAAAGAGCCAACATTTTGAGTTATTGTTTCTGCTCTATCTTTTTTCTACCTCATTAATTTATGCAGTGGTTAAGAGCTACAGCTGCTAACCAAAAGGCTGGGAGTTTGAAGCCACCAGCTCTTTGGAAGCTGTAGGGGCAGTTCCACTCTATCATACAGGGCCACTATGGGTTGGGATAGATTTAGACAGCAACACGTTTTCAGACTTCCTTCTGGTTAACGTTGTAGCTCTTTTCCTAGCTTTTTGAGGAAGTTAAAAGTTTAAACAAACTAAAGCTTGCTGTAGTCTGTCAACCATTTTTCAGTACTATCAAAAGATTCTTACTTTTAATCAGGCAATGAGTTCTAGGAGCAAAATTCGTTTTTGAAATCTTTACTGAAAACCTCTTTCCTGAATTATATTCTGCTTCGTACAAAAAAGGAAACCCTGGTGGCATAGTGGATAAGAGGTACAGCTGCTAATCAAAACGTCAGCGCTTTGTATCCACCAGGCGCTCACTGACCCAGTGGGGCAGTTCTCCTCCACCCTACAGGGTCACTATGAGTCAGAACTGACTTGACGGCGCTGAGTTTGGTCTTTCATTCTCTTGCTCTCTTGCTCGCTCGCTCTCTCTCTCGGTGCAAAAAAGAGTGAATGATATTATTACATATACCTCGGGAACAAGACCATCGGTTTCCTAGGGCGACAGGCAGCACATGGACCACAGACAGGAGCAATCTACACCTGAAGCTTAGGATGGATACCCTATGCCTGCACTGCACTGCTTAACTGTAAAATTTCAGCCCTGTGCTGGTACCCCAGAAGCTCGGTCTGCGGGCGGCCCTTCAGTTCGTGCTGGTCTGTGGACTGGCATTCCCTTTGCCATAGAAGCTGGATGTGCTCGGCGAGGCGGCCGGGAGGGCACAGTCCCGCGTAGGACTGGCCGAGACAGACGAGGACGAGGCGGCCGAGCGAAGGCGGGCCTGGGGCGGCCCGGAGACACCCGCAGGAGCCCGCGCGCCCGCGTCCCACGGCCGCCTGGCCCCGCGGAGGCGCCCCACCGTCTGCCCCGCCGCCGCCTCCCCGGGCCCGGGCCGCGGCCTCCCGGCGGCAGGGGGCGCCCTCGCGGCGGCGGCTCGGCGGCGGCGCGCGGCCCCTCTGCCCGGCGAGCGCGCTCGCGGCCCCTCGAATCTTCCCGAGGGCGCGGCGGGGGGCGGCGGGGGGGCGGGGGGGGGCGGCGGGGGGGGCGGCGGGGGCGGCGGGGGGGCGGCAGGGGGGCGGCAGGGGGGGGCGGCGGCAGGGGGGCGGCGGGGGGGCGGCAGGGGGGCGGCAGGGGGGGGCGGCAGGGGGGCGGCAGGGGGGCGGCAGGGGGGCGGCAGGGGGGCGGCGGGGGGGGCCTGGGAGGCGGAGGAGAGGAGGGAGAGCGTGGGGAGCGTGGGGAGTGGGGCCCAGCAGCCGTTTGAGGCACGGGAGACCCGGGGAGGGGAATGGGCAGAGGGATGAGGAGGGGCAGGCAGAGGGCACCCAAGAGCCAGCCACCTGCAGCACCCCCTCGCCCCGCAGCGCCGCCCTCTTGCGGTGCCCTGCTCGTCCAGCCCCTTGCTCCCCTTACCGCCCCTGCACTGGGAGGCAGGCACCCACCTCTGAGGTCACTTCTACAGTTGAGAAGAACGCACATGTGGGTAATTGATGCTTCAGACAAAACATTGTCAAATAAAGGACAGAAATTGAACTCAGCCATGCAACTCAAGATCTTTTGAAGAAAAAGCAACATGAAAAGAACCCAAAGGATGAAGAATACAATATACGTGATGCGAGGCTTCCGCCGTCCCCCCCATGCTGGGTAGCGGGGAGTTTCTGAGAACCTGATCCTACAGATGGCTGTCGAGTTAGCAGGCAGTGCCCTAGAGCCAAAGGAGAGAGGAAGTCAGACATCCCTGAGGACAGGGCCCAGCGTCCGGTAGAAATGTGCTGGGAGAAAGTATGATGCCGAAGGCAGTTTGAGCAAGATGCAGAAAAGGCTGACACCGCACAGCAGCATGTATTTTTCAATTGTGTTTTAAGTAAAAGTTTACAGTTCAAGTCAGCTTTTCGTACAAAGCTTAGTGTTATGTGACCCTGCTTGCTCTGCCCGCACTGTAATAGCACACTCCTCTCCATCCTGCGTTTCCCAGTGTCCATTCAACCATCACCTGTCCCCCACCTGCCTTATCTCACCTCTGGACAGGAGCTGCCCAGTTAGTCTCATGTGTGTCTTTAAGCCCAGAAGCACACTCCACCACTGTCACTTAATGTCTTGTATATCACTTCAGTCCTTGTATGAGGAGTTGGCTTCCAGAATAGTTTCAGTTCTGGGATAACGGAGTATGCGGGCCACGGGTTCCGGGGACCCTCTAGTCTGACAGACCATCAAATCTGATGTTTTAAATCAAGTTTGAGTTCTACACTCGACATTTTCTGACTCCACCAGGGACTCATTGTGTTCCCTGTCAGGGCAGTCGCTAGTGGGAGCCAGGCACTGTCTAGTTCTTCTGGTCTCATGCTAATACAGTCTCTGGTTTACATGAGCCTTTCTGTCTCTTGGATTCATATGTTGCTTACATCTTTGGTGTTTTTTATTCTCCTTTGTGTCAGGTGGGTTGGGACCAATTGATTCTTCTTAGATGACTGCTTGCTAGCCTCTAAGACCCCAGACAATACTCACCAAAGTAGGGTACAGAGCCTTAATAAACTTTGTTATGCCAATTGACCCAGATGTCCCTGGAGCTGTGGTCCCCAGAACCTTACCTTTGCTACTCTGTCCCTCAAAGTGTTTCATTGTATTTAGGAAACTTCTTAACCTGTGGATTGGTCCAGTTGTGCTGACTTCTCTTGTTGTCCGTCCCTTCCCCTAAGATAATTTTGCACACTGTCTGATTAGCCAGTACCCTTTCCCCTACCCACCACCTCATAACTGTCAGAGACTGTTTTCTTCTGGGTTTAAACCTTTTTTTTGACTCCTTATAATAGTGATCTCGTGCAATATCTGTCCTTTTGTGACTAATCTCACTCAGCATAATTCCCTTTAAATTTCTCCATATTATGAGATCTCTCCCAAATTCACTGTTATTCTTTATCATTGGGTAGTAGTGCACTGAGCACACCAGCACTCAGAGGAAACGATGCTGACGGAATTTTTATGAAGTAGATGTTGAAAAGACGCAAGAAGAAGCTCAAATCTGTCCCCAAATGGCAGGGGACAGCAAAACTTCATCACAGTATCAAGTATTTGCATCATTTTTCTGAAAATGAGATGGAGGATAGTGAGAACTGGAGAATCACTGAAGACAGGCAGAGGGTGGTCACAGCAGGGGCTGGGAAATGCTCGGATAGACTAATAAAGAAAGCTGAATCAGTGATCAGAAGTGTCACTGTGTCCTGACGGGGATCACAGCAGATAGTCCTGGACGGAGCTGGAGAAAAACGTAGAGCAAAACTCTAACTCAGAAAGACTGGAGAACCCCTGAGAGTGTGACCACTGGACATCATTTCAGCTCGGTAATTAAGTCACTCCTGAGGTTCATCCTTCAGCCAAAGAGAGACTAAAGGGGCCCACAAGCCCCAGGCAAGGCCTAGAAGACAGGAGAGGGCAAGAAAAGTGGTAACACGGAACCCAAGGTTGGGAAGGGAGAATGTTGTCATGTGTGGTTGTTAACCAGTCTCATAAAATAGTGTGTGTACTGTTTAATGAGAAATTAGCATGTTTTTTAAACTTTTCTTCTAAAGTACAAAAAGGAAAGAAAACTGTCACGCTTGGCAATAGAAACTTAACGCCAGGGTTTGAGTCTCCAGGAGACATCTGAGAATTATACCTACCGACATACACTTCATCAGATGATGATCGTTCAAAGAGAGCTCAGCTTTGGTGGTAAATTGAAAGTTACACCATTCTTAAGTCTCCCAAGCGGTAAGAGGAATCCCTCTCATTCACTTCAATGAGTTTCTGACCTCTGAAACTCAATTCAGTGCTTCAGAAGCCTAAAATGTGAGGCATAACAACAGAGGATTTCAGTAATTTTCTACCTCTAAAGAGAAGGAAAAGGCTACAAGAGAAAGCTGATGAATTGCATAAATCCAAATGGTGATTTGTTTCAGAAGCAGACTGCCAGGACCTTCCTATTCTGTTTGAGGCTATAAACAGCTGAAACCTGTCCGCCATGGGTGACTCTGCTGGTATTTGAATGCTGACGGCATAGCTTTCAGCATCACAGTGATGCATAAGCCTCCACAGCACAACAAACTGACAGAGGCATGTGGGAAAGCCATGCTGTTTTCAGTCACCTATGCATGTGAAATAAGGCAATGAATAAGGAAGACCCAAGGGGAATTGACACTCTTGAATTACCACGTTGGCGAAGAAGAATATATCGTGGGCTGCCAAAAGAATGAACAAATGTCTTGGAAGTACATACAACCAGAATGCTCCTTAGAAGCAAAGATAGCAAGACTAGATCTCACATACTCTGGACGTGCTATCAGGAGGGATCCGTTCCTGGAGAAGAACATCATGCTTTGTAGAGCGGAGGGTCAGCAGAAAAGAGGAAGACCCTCAACAAGAAGGACTGACACAGTGGCTGCGACTGGGCTTAAGCACACCCGCCATTGTGACAGTGGCACAGGACTGAGCACCGTTTCATTCTGTCACATGTCGGGTCACTGTCTTAGTCATCTAGTGCTGCAGTAACAGATACACCACAAGTGGATGGCTTTAAAAGGAAAAATGTATTCTTTCACTGTCCAGTAGGCTACAAGCCCAAATTCAGGGCATCAGTTCCAGGGGAAGGCTTTCTCTGTTGGCTCTAGAGGAAGGTCCTTGTGGTCAGTCTTCCCCTGGATCAGGACCTTCTGTGGTGCAGGGACCCTGGGTCCTTTCCAAAGGATGTGCTCAGCTCCTGGGAATGCTTCTTGGTGGTATGAGGTCAACAACAAAAGAAAAACAAAAATTTGAAGAGGCATGGTGTTGCCTTCATCATCACAAAGAACATTTGAAGATCTGTCCTGAAGTACAATGCTGTCAGTGATAGGATAATATCCGTATGCCTGCAAGGAAAGCCAGTTAATATGACTGTTATTCAAGAGATTTTGTCAGAGCACAATACAATTTTAACAGAATTGAGTCCTGACTCACCAACAAAACCACCACCTATCTTTATTAACATCATAGAGGTGGGATTTACAACATATAGGAACATCACCCAATACCGGGTCTCATGGCTAGCCAAATTGCTATGCACATGGGGGCGCTGGAACACAGTGCAACCCCTGACAGTCGCTGTGAGTCGGAACCGACTCGATGGCGCCTAACAGCAAAGTTTTGTTTATGATGATGTTTCAGTGTGGTGAAATTTTGCATGGAAAATTGCCAGCTGTTAATTGACTCAAAGTCACTGTCAGGAGTTGAATTGTGTGCCCTCACAACTGCCACCTGCCAGTTAACAGCTGAAATGGACCAGTGTTGGCCACTTTGAATCAGACAATGACAGTATGCTAAGCTGGGAACGAAAACTTGAAGAGGAATGGTGTTGCCTTCGTTGTCAAAAGGGACAGTTCAAGGTGCAACCTGAAATGCTGTGAGTGATAGGATAATATCCATATGGCTACAAGGAAGGCCAGTTAGTATGACTGTTCTTCAAATTCACGCACCAGCCAGTAAGACCAAAGATGAAGTTGAACATTTTTACCAGCTTCTGTAGTCTGAAATTGACCAGTGCCATCAGGATGCATGGATACATACTGGTGATCGGGATGCAAAAGCTGGAAACAAGGATTGGTAGCTGCAAAATACAACCTTGATGATAGAAGTCATGGTGGAGATTCTGGGACAGAATTTTGCAAGACCAACCATTTCTTCATTGTAGATACCTTTTTAAACCAACACAAATGGCAACTGTACACACGGACCTCAGTGGATGGAATACACGGGAATCTAGTCGACTACAGCTGTGGAAAAAGATGATGGAAAAGCTCCGTATCAGCAGTGAGAACAGGACCAGGTGCTGACTGGGGCACAGACCATCACCTGCTCATATGCAAGTTCAAAGTGAAACTGGAGAAAATTAGAATAAGTCCACGAGAGCCAAAGTATGACCCTGAGTATTGTCTTAGGCTGGGTTTTCTAGAGAAGCAAAACCAGTAACGTGTGTAGGTACAAGGAAAGATTTATAATATATAGATAGATAGATAGATACGGATATAGGAAACAGCTCACGTAATCACAGAAGCTGAATGTTCCAAGTTCTGGCACAAGCCTCACATGGCCATGGAAGCTGAGGAACCCAAAGTCAGCAAGTCAGAGACCAGAGTTCTAGATCACCAGTTGTGTAGGTCAGTGGATCCCAAGCTGGTGGCGAGACGAAGCAACAGAGGCTGGCGAACCCAGGATCGGCAGGTCTGGGAGCAGGACTCTCAAGTGCTGACTGTAAGGACTGATGAGTCCAACAGCTGCTAGTTCAAGTCCCAGAACCAGACGCTGGAAGAAGACAGCAGGAGCTCCTGGCTACGTGAGTGACCAGCAGCCGTAGTAGAAGATCACGAGATGAGAGCCAAGGGGCAGGGAGCCACCACAAACCCTGCCCTGCCACTTAATGCAGCAGCCAAATATGGAGTAGCCAGGTTGACATGATCCTGACCACCACAAGTATATCTCACCTGAGTTTAGAGACCGTCTTAAGAACAGATTTGGTGTGTTGGACACTAGTGATCAAAGACCAGGCGAACTATGAAGTGACATCAAAGACATCATCCGTGAAGAAGGCAAGAGGTCATTTAAAAAACAGCAAAGAAAGAAAAGATTGAACTGGATGTCAGAAGAGACTCTGAAACTTGTTCCTGAATGTCTGGCAGTAAAGGAAAAGGAAGAAATGATAAAACAACTAAACAGAAGATTTCAACAGGCAGTTCAAAGAGACAAAATATTACGACATGTGCAAAGAGCTTGAAATAGAAAACGAAAAGGGAAGAACACGTTCTGCATTTCTCAAGCTGAGGAAACTGAAGAAAAAATTCAAGCGTCTAGTTACAATAGTGAAGAATTTTACAGGAAAAATATTAAACAACTTAGGAAGCATCAAAAGATGGAAGGACATACAGAGGCATTACACCAGGAAGAACTGGTTGGTGTTCAGCAGTTTGAAGAGGTAGCATGTGGTCAAGAACCAGTGTCACTGAAGGGAGAAGCGGAAGGTGCATGGAAGGCACTGGCGAAAAACAAGGCTTCAGGAATGGATGGATTATCAACTGAGATGTTTCAACAGTGGTAGCGCTGGAAGTGCCCACTCATCTATGCCAAGAAATTTGGAGGACAGCTACTTGGCCAACCAGCTGGAAGAGATCCATGTTTATGCCACACTTATTTCAAAGAAGGTGAGCCAACCAAACGGTGGAAATTGCTGAGCCATATCACTAATATCTCATGCAAGTAAAATTTTGCTCTAGATCATTCAAAGACAGCTGGAACAGTAGATTGACAAGGATCTTCCAGAAGGTCAAGCTGGATTCAGAAGAGGATGTGGAACCAGGGATACATCACTGCTGATGTCAGATGGGTCTTGGCTGAAAGCAGAGAATACCAGAAAGATTTTTACCTGTGTTTCACTGATTATGCAAAGGCATTCGACTGTGTGGATCATAACAAACTATGGCTAACATTGAGGAGCATGAGAATTCCAGAAAACTTTGTTGTGCTCTTAAGGAATCTATATGGATCAAGAGGCAGTCATGCGAACAGCACAAGGGGACACTGCGTTATCCAAAGTCAGGGTTGTGTCCCTTCACCTTACCTTGTCACTCTATATGCCAAGCAAATAATCTGAGAAGCTGGATTATACAAAGAAGAACGAGGCATCAGGATTGGAGGGCAATTTATTAACAACCTGCCTTACACAGAGGACAGCATCTTAGTTGCTGGAAGTGAAGAAGATTTGAAACACTGATGAAGACCAAGGAGCACAGCCTTCAGTATGGACTGCACCTCAACATCAAGGAAACAAAAATCCTCGCAACTGGACCACTAAGCAACTTCGTCATAAGTGGAGAAAGGACTGAGGTTGTCAGGGGTTTCACTTGACTTGGGTCCACAATCAGTGTCATGAAAACATCAGTCAAGAAATCAAAAGACGTGTTGCACTGGGAAAATCTGTTGCAGGTGATCCCTTTAAAGTATTAAGAAGTAAAGATGTCACCTTGAAAACTAAAGTGGATCTGACCCAAGGCATGGTATGTTCAGTCGCATCATATGCATGTGAAATCTGGACAATGAACAAAGAAGACAGAAGAATTGATGCCTTTGAGTTGTGATGTTGGAGAAGAATGGTGAATGCCCCATGGACCGCCATGGGGAACAAAGATCTGTTGTGGAAGAGACACAACCAGAGTGCTCCTTGGAAGCAAAGATGGTGAGACTGCGTCTTACACACTTTGGACATGTTGTCAGGAGGGATCAGTCCCTGGAGAAGGATGCCACGCTTGGTAGAGTAGAGGGTCAGCAAAAAAGAGGAAGACCCTCGACGAGATGGACTGACACAGTGGCCGCAGCAACGGGCTTGAGCATAAACGTGACTGTGGACGTGGTGCGGGGCTGGGCGGTGCCTCGTGCTTTGTGCACAGCGTCGCTGTGACTCGGAACCCACTGAGTGGCACCTAACAACAGATCAACAACAGGTAACGGCTCTGTCACGTGAACTAATGATAAACATTTGTTCTTTCAGCAGTATGTGTAAGTAACAAAAAGTTGTATTCTGGTTTCTAACCATTGTTTCTGAATCAAACAGCATCATGAAGATGCAGGGAACGTCAGCTCTCTCACTGAACCTAGTGCCCCGCATGGAAGGAACCCTGCTGGTGAAATGGCTAAGTGCCCAGCTGCTGACCAAGAAGGTCTGCAGTTCAAACCCGCCCGCCACGCCGCTCCACAGAAGAAAGATTTGTCCATCTACTTCCTCACGATGACAGCCTTGGAAACCCTATGAGGCAGTTCTACTCTGTCCTGTAGTGTCACTGTGAGTCCTGTGGTAGATTTGGTTTCGGCTCAGCGTGAACTAAAGCTCTCCAGAATGTAACATTGCGTAACTTATTACTTAGTGACATTATTACACTAGTTACATTGTTACTTCATCAGTGTGCTATCAGGTCCATTTGATCCCAGACAACCAACAGGAATCTGGAAAAGTCTGGTCAATCAACCTGTTTGATTTACATATGAACCATCTGATCCCTCCACCAAACTGACACAGTTGATCAGATGTTTTAATGCTGTGTAGACAAACTTACATAAGACAGTGCATGTCTGCTCCTCAGACCCTTTGGTCATAGTTTTCTCACCCTTGGTTCTGCTCCTGCTGGAGGCTTTGGGCGCATGGAGCCGAGTTCCGTTCACGCCTCCCTGGGTCGGGCTGTCCCGAGAGCACAGTATGGCAGCAGCTACATCCACACACAGGCCCAGAGCCCGACACGCTGCTCAGAGGTAGACTTGAAGTTCTAAAATTTGAACTTATAGGAATTTTTTAAAAGTAATAAAAGTGATGACTTCCTTTTGGAAAATCATGTATTTAAGTAACAATTTTATTAACATAAAATGCTCATACCATCTTGAAAGAAATCTGGTCACACAGGAGCATGCATTTTTGGAACAGAAGCAGGATAGGTGGTGAGGTTGGTCACATGCATAGACAGGTACCAAGTCCGGTGTTGAGTGTGGCCAGTGATGGCATCTGTGCAGAGACCCCAGAGAACCAGCTCTATGTGGGTCAGAATGAGGTGTCAGAGTGAAACCTGAGCTTTAAAAAAATACACACTGACATCCTATTTTTAGTTAGGAAAATTACTTCTGCCTGTGCAGTGTGGGCTTCTTTGATAAGCAAAACTGTATTTTAAAAGCTAATTTTAAAAGCAACAGCAACACATCCGGGGACCAGAAAGCAGCAGGAGGGACCGAGGCTGGTGCTGGTGGCCTGCATTTGAAGAACCGAGTGTCACCTTTTCCAAGGACTACCCAAATACAGTGCAGGAAATCTTTACAGCCTGCTTACAATGTCGTTTTTCTTTAATTTCATAATTAATTTTTCTTTTGCATCATGCCTTCCTAACATGATACCGACAAGCTCACTTGCCTTGACCTGGGCCCCTTCAAAGGGACAGGTTCTGTTCTGTCTACAGAGCTCGGTAGATCAGCTGGCTCTGTGCAGGCACGTGTCATCAGCTCTCCTGACAGATTACCAGCTTTGGGCACTGAGCCAAACGCAAAAGGAAACCGGAGATATGAAAATCTGCCCTTCCTGTCGGAGGGTGAGCTGGTTTCAAGTCTTCCCTGGGAAAGCCAACTACACAGTGAAATCCGTGAACGTGACGTTCTACGTGCTCCACACCTCATTGCTGCCTATTTCTGCGGCCACCTTCGGAGCGCGCCCCTGGGAAAGCCGTGCACTGGTTGCCGGCGCCTAGTCCACCCTTTAGAGCAACTTTGGAATTCCTTGTGGAATGGCTATTGCACATGGCAAGGTCGCAAGTTTGCAAATTGTGTCATCATGAGGGAGTTTTTAGCCAGTAAACAAATAACTGTACTGGCACAGACTCCTTACCCACCTGATCTGGCCATCCATGACTGTTTTCTTTATCTGAAGATAAAGGAAATATTGAAGGGAAAACATTTTGATGTCATTCAGGACACCAAGGGTAACACAACTGCTCTGATGGCCATTCCAGGAAGAGTCCCAAAATTGTTCGGAAGGGTGGACTGCGCACTGACATCAGTTCATGGCTTCCCAAGAGGAGTATTTCATAGCTGACTGTAGTAATATTCAGCAGTGAGGCACGGAGCACCTTTTCTGGGATGAGTTTGTGAACTTAATTGTCAGTCCTTCTAATCCCTGAAAAAGCCCCAAAAGAGGCGAGTCGGCAGTACCCTTGGAAAACTTTGCCTTGAAAGGCTTAGTGTTCTGTGAAACAATTTCCACCCTTTTGTTCTCCTCGCTAAGTGTGCTCTCAGGTCAGTTCAGACTTGCAGCGACCCCATGTGGCCAAGCAGAAATGCCCCCCTGGGGTTGGCTTGGCTGCAGTCTTGAGAGAATAGATGGCTAGGCCCTTCTCCCAGCGAGGCCTCAGGTGCCTGCAGGCAGACCTTCTGGTCAGCGGCCATGTGGCTAACCGTTGCACAGCAGGGCTCCTTTATTTCCCTCTAGAGCCATGCAAGGTGGATTCACAGAACAGCTCAGCTGGCCCACACAGGGTCTAGGGGCTCTGTGTGCGGAAATGCGAGGTCCTGTCTTCAGTTTGCTTCACCAGGGACACACGTAAACTCATAAAGACATCTTATGGTGTCGCTTCCTCTAGACAAAGCGTTAAAACAATTCCCAAAGTCATTAGGCATTTCTGTTTCCACCTGAAGTGTATTTGGCTTTCTTCCAGTGGTTCTCTGTTAAAAGAAGAAAATTCTTAGCTTGTTTATAAAGTTTCCAGCATTTTGCAGATACATTTATGGTTGATGTGTACATAAAAGCCTTTCCTCCCTAAGCTGGTTTAGGAATCTACCGAACCTCACTCCATCAGCACCCTCGTTAAGCCCATCCTGTCTGGGCAGAGCCGCTGTTTCCTGATGCCCCTAACTCAAAGCAGCTGTTTTATTTTGAGTCCTACCAGCGCCCTTTCTGGAGTGACATCTAAGACATTGTTAGTTATTGCCAAGATGCTCAGGACAGAGTAACTGTCAGTTGTCAACTGGATTGTAACATTCTTTTTCTGTGGTTTTTATTAAATTGCTTCCAGTCAAATATGCTTCTAAGTCCCCCACAGAACATGCCTGCGTGTACCACACTGTCACTGAAACACTTGAGTCCGGGAGTCCTGGCGGCAGAGGCCGTGAAGCCCTTGACTGGAACCTGGAAGGACCGGTAGCTGAAATCCACACAACCAGTGCCTTGGAGGACAGGCTGGGACATCTGCTTCTGAAGGGTTACAGCCTGGAAGGCTCTGGTGAGCACCGTTCTGCTCCGCACACATCGACTCGATGGCACCTGGTGACTGGTACGTCATTGTCTAGAAATTTCTGAAACAGACGTTGTCAGGTGCTGTGAGTTGGTTCTGACTCCTAACCGCGCTATGCACAACAGAACGAAACTCTCCGGCCCAGGCCTGCAGCCACCGTTACGCTTGCGCCCGTTATTGCAGCCCCGGGTCCGTCCGCCTTATCGAGGGGCCTTCCTCCGCTGACCCGCCACTCTGCCGAGCGTGGTGTCCTCCAGGACTGGTCCCTCCTGACAACGTGCCCACAGTAAGTGAGGCGCAGTCTCGCCCTCTTGGCTTCCAGGAAGCGCTCTGGCTGGACTTCTCCCTCAGCAGATCTGTGGGTTCCTTGGGTGGCCCACGGCGCGCTCAGCACTTTTCTCCAACAGCACAGCTTCAAGGTGGGGGTTCTTAGTCTTCTTGATTCGCTGTCCAGCTTTCACATGCCTGTGAGGCAGTGAAACATGTCTTGGCTTGGGGCACCCACACCTGAAAAAAATAGTCGTTAAAAAAAAAAGAAATCCTGGAAACCAGCCCAGCGAAGAGAAGCCTACATGAGGTGTTGCAGAAGGATCCTGGACAGGAAGAGGTAGAAGTGAGGAACCTGAACAGGCTTAGCCCTCGGACTTGGACCACTGTATCACTGCTGATTCACGGTGTAACAGCTGGCCAGGCTAACTATGATTTGAATCATCAGAGGAGCTGGGTGCAGAGAATACGGGAACTCGCCTGGCTCCTCAATGTTTTGTAAATCTGAAATACCCTGAAGGAATCACTTGAACATTACTTACTGTAACTTTCTACACTTGTGTCTGTTTAACTGGTTATCCTGCTGCCCGGTGGCCTTGTTGTTGGGTCACCGTGGCAGAGGTCTCGGCTTCTTGGCCAACTGCCCCACACCTGACTTGTTCTAGGTGCTTAGGTCTGAGTAGGTTCTGTCCAAATACAGCCAACACAGTCGTTTCTATTTTTATTCTAAAGAGAAAGAACTTTGGTATCTTTTATTTGAACCCACTTACCAACCTCTTGAATAACATACTTTTCTTAAAAAGTGAAAATACATAAATGATCTTTTATATTCACAGTGGCAGGGCTGAGGGTGTCTGTACTGGGGGTGCCTGACTTAAAGGTCTGTGGGAGGCTCAGGGGCTTGTGTTACGGCTGCCTCTAACCCGGCTCACCTGGCTTCTGGCCATCTCCAGGTCCTGTTAATCAGCCTTGCAGACCTGGGAGAGGCCAGCTGTGGATGTGTTTAAACATCTCAGGAGGTACTGATTTGCAGCCAGATTGTGAATTATCTTCTGTCTGTCATGGCGTCTCCTTCCCCTCCACTGTGACATCTCTCGGTCCAAGGCTTCACCTCTGGCTTCTCCTTGCCCAGTGCCCTCTGTGTCTCCGGTCTGCCCTGTGCCTTGCACGGGCCATGAGGCACTCTGTGCAGCGGCTGTCCTCGGCCATCTACTCACCCTTCAGCTGGATTCCCGAGAAAGGTGATGGGTGGGTCCTGACCACTGTCTAGGTGAAGCTCCATGGCCCTGGGCTCCTCTTGGCTTGCTGGGCAACCTGTCCATACGCCGCTAGTTGGGTGGTCAGGCATGGTGAGAAGGGCACTGCAGAGACCCCTGGAACACAGCATACCGGGGGTCCCTTCAGTGAGGGCTGTGGTGGGCAGGGACCTCAGATTAGCTGGCCCAGGAAGCAAGCACTGACCTCAGGACACTTGAGGTTTTCTGTTTGACAATTGTACCAAGAAACCCCAAACCAAACCCACTGCCGTCTGGTGGATTCCAACTCAAAATGACCCTATGTGACAGAGTCAGACTGTCCCCCAGGGTTTCTAGGGAGCACCTGCTGGATTTGAACCCCGACTCTGCGCAGCAACTGTAGCTCTTAACCACTGCGCCGCCACGGTTTCCTAGACAATTGGACACTGTTTCCAAAAGAGCACTTGTCTCTGAAAAGACATAAACACAGTGTGTGTGTGTATGGAGTCCTGGGTGGTGACCGAGAGGTTGGTGGCTGGAAGCCCGCCAGCGGCACAGCTGGGACAGCAGAGCCGGTGACGCTTCCATAAAGACGAGCCGTGAGACCCTAAGGGCCGTTCTCCTGAGGTGCACCGAGTCCCCTGAGTCACAAATCCTCGACAGAAACAAAACCAACAGCAAAGACTATCCCCCAATTCCGCGTCTTCCTCGGGAGCACTGAGCAAGGAGGCTGGGAGCTGGACGTGGCAGCCGTCGCGGTCCCACAGTTCCCCTGAGTTTTTAAGAGCCCGGCTTGCCTTTCAGTTGGGGGAAGAACAACCGAGGCTGGCAGAGTGCTCTAGACAGCTGTCCCGGGATTGGGGAGCAGACACGCGGAAAGGGGCGGCGTTGTCAGGCGCGTGGGTTCTGACTCGTGGGGACCCAGCCGGCGGAGCAGTGCTGTCCCGTCAGGTCCCCGAGGCTGACACCCTCACGGGAGCAAAGGCCAGGACTTCTAACCAGCAGCCAACAGTGGGTTCAGGCCCCTGATCTCCGGATCAGCAGCTGAGTGCTTCATTAGAGGGCCACCAGGCCTCCTCCCAGGAAGCGGGAGGACTGACACGTTTCCCTGAGCCCAACGGGGCCCCCGAGGTGGGGGTGAAGCAGAGTGGAGTCTGTGTTTCTCTGTGGGGTTGGAAGATACCCGGTGGGCCTGGCTGGTTAAGCCACACTTAGCTTTTCCTTCACTTCGGAACATCTTGTTTTGTCCCCAGCCCCTTCTTCTGTGGACAGAACCCCATTTCTTAGGCTGACTGCTCCTCCTCCAACCCCAGCTGCAATGTCCGTGCTGACTGGTTCCTGCAACTCCTGACTCCAGGCGGGCCAATCAGAGGCGTTCCAGAATTCTCTGAGCCACAGCATGGAAAGAGCAGACTACTGTTCTCACGGCCGGGACCTTAAAATATGAGTTAAAAGCACCTGACAGTACGGAGCCGTGGCATCACGGGGTCTCGAGCTCGGCTGCTGACAACGTGGTGCACAGTTTGAATGCACCAGGCCCTCCTTGGGAGCCCTGTGGGCGGCTCTGCTCTGTCCTGTAGGGTTGCTGTGAGCTGGAATCGACTCACTAGCAACAGGTTTTACAGGCAGCATGGTCCCCACTTTATGGCGGGTGCCACCCTAGAGTAGGGGGTAACGAAGCCCATCTGCAGATAGACCAGGAGGGGACCAGAGACACTGTGGCTCCTGCCTTGGCTGTCCCCTGCCCTGGCTGCAGCCTGGCCCCTCAGCCCCCCATCAGTACGTGCGATGTCCTGTTGCCCTCAGTCATCTATCATGGCATGAAAATGCCCCCAACATGTAGCACTGAAAACAACCAACGTTTATTCAGCAGTTTCTGTTGGTCAGGAATGGGGAGCAGCTGAGTTGGGAGGTTCTGGCCTGGTACACCGTTAGGACGTCAGCAAGGGCTGCAGTCATCTGGAGCCCGGCCGGTCCCAGAAAGGTCTGCAGAATGGCTCTTGTCTCGACGGAGGCCTCGGTTCCTTGCTGGCTGTTTGCAGAAGACCTGTTTCTCACATCTTGGGTGTCTTCACGGGCTGCTGGAGTATCCTCACCACAGGGCGGCTGGCTTTCCCCAGAATTAGTGGCCTAAGATGCTGGAGTTGGGGGGACAGCACCTTTGTAACCCCGTCTCTGAAGCTGTGCACCACCACCTCCACCTCGTTCTGTAGAACACACAGCTGCACTCAGCCTCCTCAAGTGCAGGACAGTGGGCTGCCCACAAACGGTCAGCGTGTATCTGACCGAGGACTCTGTTCTCGTGATCACTGCCCTCTGGGACTCCAGTCTGTCTCAGGTGTGTCCTCACTACAATACTGAAGCCACCCTCGGGGGCGTCTGGCTCTTCCAGCGGTGGCGGGGGCCCTCCAAAGCAGTTCTCTTCCATCTTCTCAGTGCTGACATCAGTGAGTATTTCCTGTAAAAGGCAGTTTTATTCCAGCAGGATCTAGAAGCTAACACCTCATACCACCATGTATACATAGGAAGTGTTTTAAAACTCAAGTGTAGGGGCACAGGATGTGACCAGAACAGAGTTTTTGAAACTTGTGATGTCCCAAATCTCTGGGGCCGAAGGTCATGCTGTCCATGCAGCCTCATTTCACAGGCAGGTACCTCCAGAACCGATAGTGACCACTGGCTTCCCTGGTGGTCACCCACAGAAGACACAGGGGAGTCTGAGGAAGAAGGGCACAGCCAACCTTCAGACGCTGCCATGCTAAGGGACCAAGGGCTGGGGACGGCAGTGACCTTGTGCCATCTTGGAAGGCTATTCAGTAGAGGTACCCCGAGGGACTGGTGGACAAGCCACAAACCCTAACCAGGCAGATTCGAGCAGACATTACTGAAAGGATACAGGAGCGATTATGGAACTTGTAGGGACACTGGCCCAAACTGTACTGTGGCCACCACCAGGGACTTAAGACAGCAGCTCACTACACTGCTTCCTCTGCCACCAGGACACTGGGTGTGGTCACTACAAGGGCCACTCCCTCCCGATTCCAGCTCCAGGGCCGGTCTGTGTGGTTGGCTGAGCCGAGACCACACACCTTGTCCTGGCTGCCAAGACTGTGTGTCCTGTCCTCCCTGCAGAGGATGCTGGGAAAGCAGGCCTCTTCAGCTTCCACAGTGGGAGGCGGGCCCTGCCTGCCCCCAGGATGCCGAGGGTGGGGATCCTCAAACGTGGGTGAAGGAGGGCAGAGGATCCCGATTCCAGCGAAAAGATGCCCGAGTGCACTCTAGGGAGGAAAGACTCGGGGGTCTGAGCTCCTTTTTGTACTGTTTGGAGGGAAGGGCAAGAGAGCAGTAAACTAAGGACCCGAGGGCTGCTCTCTTTTTCCTTCTTGCCTGCCTCTTCCCCCCCTCCTCAGTCTCACTTCCTTTTTTGTTTTTTCTCTTTAGGATCGAGGCCTGAGCAGTTTCACAGACAAGGGAAGAAACCAGACTGTTTCTTTATCAAGTTTAATGGGTAAGGAAGCCTGCCTTGAGCACCATGCTCTCAAAGAACTAAACGGGACCAAACTGACAAAGGCAACTCAACAGACTTGATGAGCGCCTTGGGGGGCAGCGAGTTTATCTTGACAGGGAGGATCAACTCCCAACAGGGGGGTGAGAATGGTGCATGGCTGGGAGACCAGTCAGCGTGGCCAAATCAGGCATATGCAGGATGTGCTGGTATGTTCCGCTGTGTGTGTTAACAACCAATTAAATAAACCATATGTATGTCATTTACAAAAGAATGTCTCCATGAGACAGAAACAGCTGGCACTGCCTCTATAGCAGCAGGACAGGACTTTCCCAAGCCAGGGTCACGCTGGGGGGAGATAGGCTGCTTCTGAAATGAAGGAATGAGAGGCAGTGCCAAAGACCCTTCTGAAGCTTCAGCAGCCTATTGCCTTTAATTAACCTCTAAATAGGTAACATATTCCTATAGAATCACAATATAGAAATGTCTATGAACAAAATAGATCAATCTTCTGGCAAGTTCCTAGGAGAGGGCGGTGGCAGTCAAGTTCCGTGAAGGCTTCCCGCAGCAGCGGAGGCAGCAGCAGCGGAGGCAGCAGCAGCAGACGCAGCAGCAGCGGTGTGGCCCGGTGGGCTCAGCGCTTGGGGACAGAGGTGAAGATTCGTAGGCCGTGCATGCCCTTGATCTCTTCTTTCAGCGCCTGAGATAGAAAAGAGTGCGTCACTTGCTTCCTGTCTGACTCTCAGTGCTGTGGGCCAGTGCCAGGGTTTCTGTGCAGCTCTACACCTGCGCCAGATCCTGCACACACTTGGGTTAAGCCGTTTCTTCCCCTTTGTAGGGAAAACTTAAAAAAAAAATACTGTGCTTCAAGCAAAAGTTTACAATCCAAATCAACTTGCCTTATTAACCCCCCCACATCACTATGCTACCCTAAAGCTTCCCCCTCCCCGTGACAGCACAGCCCTCCTGGCCGCCCTGTCCTTCCCACATCCACTCAGCCAGCTCCTGTCCCCGCCACCCTCTCACCTCGCCTCTGAACAAGAGCCGCTCAGGCAGCCACGTATACGTATTTAAGCCAATAAGCAAGCTCCTCCCCGTCATCACTCCGCCTCTGTGTCTGAAGAAGTGGCTCTGGTCTCAGCTCTGGGCTAACCGACAGTCAGGGGGCCATGTCCTCAGGGGACCCTCCAGTCTGATGGACCATCAGGTGTGGTCTGAGTGCTAGTTCTGCACACATCCCACCCCCCTTTATTTTAAAAAAGCTTAAATACCTAATGTGTTTCCAAATCCAAAGGTCCAACAAGACAAAGAGTGAGGCCCCCCCTCCCACAGCTGGCCCCCCACCCTCCATCCCACCAACAGCAGAACTGCCTGCCTCGTGTCTTGTTCATCCTTCCAGGAATCTGTAAACATACACTCAAGCTAACATGAGGAAACCGTGGTGGCGCAGTGGTCAGGTGCTACATCTGCTCACCAAAAGGAAGGCAGTTCCGATCCACCAGGTGCTCTGTGGGGCAGCTCTACTCTGTCCTGTAGGGTCATTATGAGTCAGAATCAACTCGAGAGCAACAGGTTGGGTTGGTTGGTTGGATAAACTAATCCATACTCAACCCGTTACGATCACTCTTCTGTCACTTGGTCACGGTGTGGTGGCTTGCATGTTGCTAAGCCGCTGGAAGCGATGCCACCGACCTTTCAAATGCCAGCAGGGTCACCCATGGTGGCCAGGTCTCACTGGAGCTGCCAGACCAGGACAGACCAGGATGAAGGACCAGCCAATCTACTTCTGAAAACACTGGCCAGTGAGAACCTGCTGGACAGCAGTGGGATACCACCTGCTGCGGGGCCAGGAGAGAAGCCCTGCAGCCTGGAGGCACTCCAAATACCCCTGGGACGGGCCGCCTCCACAAAGGAGAAAAGCCCACTGCCGCTCAGTCAACTCCGGCTCACAGCGACCCCTTAGGCTTTCTGAGGCTGTGAATCTCTACAGAAGCAGACTGCTACCTCTTCTTCCCCCGGAGCCACTGGTGGTTTCGAGCTGCTGGCCTTTCAGTTAGCAACTGCTCCCTCTGACCACTGTGCCACCAGGCTCACCCTGACAGTCAGGTCAACCTTAATAATGTAGATGGAGTGAGGCTTTCTAGACCTTCCTTTGCTCAGGTAGCACAAGTCATAAGGAGAAGAGACAGCTGCCCACATGCATGAATGATTAGAGCACAGAAGGTGTGAGAAACACGGGCAACTGTCCAAAAGGAAGCAGAACACTTGCAGACCAATGCCCTAGGCACTGGTGGGCCGACACGGGCTGGTGTTGGCCGTTCTGAACACCCAGTCACATGGTCTGCCGTGCTAGGAATGACAAACTGAAGAGGAAGGGCATCAGATTCATGGCCAGAGGGAACACTTCAAGATCTGTCCCAAAGTACAATACACATATATCCACATAGCCACAAGGGAGACCAATTAGTGGAACTCTAATTCAAATCTATGCACCAACCACACTGGAGATTCTCACCAGCTGCTGCAGTCTCAAACTGGTCAACGTGTCATCCAGATGCACTGGTAATTGTCAGGGATTTAATTTAGTCCCACCAAAAACAGGCATCAATTTGACTGGGCCTGATTCCCTGTATTTTGTGATATTTTTTCCCATGTGCTGTAAATCTCGGATCTGTGATGTTAACAAGGGAATTGTGTTACAGCAGCATGAATGACCAAGATAGTAATCAACGGTGCGGAACGCAAAGGTTGGAGGCAAAGAAGGATTAGTAGTTGGAAAATGCAACCTCAGTGATAGAAACAACTCCAGAGACCACACCATAGAATTTTCTGAGACCAGTGACCTAGTCTTAGTCATCTGGTACCGCTGTGACAGAAACCAAGAGGATGGCTTTAGAAACAGAAATTTTATTTTCACAGTCTGGTAAGCTACAAGTCCACCAAATGTGAGAAATTATTACAGTAAGTAATATTTCTAAGTAAGTAAGGTCAGCTAGGAGCCCAAAATCAATATGGGAACATCCTGGTGCAGGAACCTCGAGTCCATAGGACGCGCTCTGCTTGGTGCTGCTCTCTCAGTGGGATGAAGCTCCCGACTCTCTGCTCCCTTCTCTGTTTTCTCCCAAGAAATGACCTCAGTACAATCCAGGCTTGTCAGTTGAGTCCTGCCTCGCTAACACAGCGGCTGCCCATTCTCTCTCGTCCTGGAGGCAGCATTCACAACACGGGAGGAATCACACCATACCGGTCCTCACAGCTGAGCCAAATCCACACACCCATTTTGGGGGGAACACAGTCTAACTACAACAGACCTATTCAGTATATTCTAGCAACATGAAGAGTGATTACACATGTAGATGGACGGAATACACAGGAATCAAACTGACCCCGTCTGTAGAAAGTGGTGATGGAGAAGCCAAAACAAGACCAGGGGCTGACTACCAGAAAGACCAAATTGCACATATACAAGTTCAGGTTGAACCTGAAGAAAATTGTAACAAGTCCATGAAAGCCACAGCACAACCTTGAGTATGTCCCACCTGAATTCAAAAACTACCTCAGGAACAGATCTGGGGAGCTGAACACGAAAGACTGAAGACCGGACAAGTTACATCAGGGTCATCATACGTGAAGACAGCAAAACGTCACTAAAAAGACAGGAAGAAAAGAAACGATAACAACGGATGCCCCAAGAGGCTCGGCGACTTGCTCTTGAGTGTAAAGTAGCTAAAGGGAATGGAAGGGATGATGAAGTAAAAGACCGGAACAGATTTCAAAGGACAGCTTAAGAAGACCAAGTATTAGAATGACACGTAACAAAGACCTGGAGACAGAAAACCCACGGGAAAAAAAAAACGCAGCATTTCTCAAGCTGAAAGAACTGAAGAAAAAAAACTGAAGCTTCAGGTTGCAATAGCGAAGGATTCTGCGGGCAAATTATTGAACAGCACAGGAAGCATCACAGAAGACGGGAGGGTTACACAGTCACTGCACCAAAAGGACCTGGCCAACATGCCCCCGTTTTGGGGAGCGGCATGTGATCAAAGAGCCAGTGGTCCCGAAGGAAGAATTCCAAGCTGCACTGAAGGCACTGGCAGGAAACAAGTCTCCAGGAACTCAGGGGATGCCAACTGAGATGGCTCCACAAGCGAATGCATCGCTGGAAGCGCTCAACATCCACGCCAAGAAATCAGGAGGACGGCTGCGCGGCCAGCCAACCCGAGATCCGACGGCGGCAGCAGTACATTGAGAGGGCACTTCAGACATCTGAAGTCGGATTCGGAACCAGGGATATCACTGCTGATGCCATATGGATCCTGGCTGAACACGGATACCAGAAAGACGTTTACCTGTGTTTCACTGACTCTGCAAAAACATTCAACTGTGGGGGTCACAACAAATTATGGATAACACTGCAAAGAAAAGGAACTCCAGAACCACGTAACTGTGTTCACGAGGGGCCTACACACAGATGGAGGCAGTTGTCTGAACAGAACAAAAGAGATACTGTGTGGTCTTAAATCAGGAGAAGTATGCGTCAGGGTAGTCTCCTCTTACCATACATACTCAGTTTGTATGCTGAGCACATAATCTGAGACACTGGACTACACGAAGAACGAGGTACTGGGATTGGAGGAAGATTCATGAACACCCTGTGACATGCAGATGACACAACCTTGCTTGCAGAAATTGAAGGGGACTTCAGACACTTACTGATGAAGATCAGAGACCACAGCCTTAAGTGTGGATGACACCTCAACCCAAAGAAAACAAAAGTCCTCACAACTGGATGGTAAGAGCACCATGAGAGACCAGGACGAGACTGAGGTCGCCAGGCCTTTCCTTTCATAACCGGGATCCACAAGCAACACCACAGAAGCACCAGTCAGAAACGCCAAAGATGAATCGCACTGGGCAAATCTGCTTCCAAAAACCGCTCTGAAGTGTGAAAGAGTGAAGGCGTCACATTGAGGGGTAAACGTGGCCTGAGCTGTGGTATTCTGAATCAGCTCACAGGCCAGAGCAATCCAGACCCTGAGGAAGGGAGACCAAAAAAGAACCGGCACCTTTGATTTACAGTGCTGACCAGGAATACTGACCACACCACGGACAGCGAAAAGAAGGAACGAATCCGCCCTGAAGAAGTACGGCCAGGAAGCTCCTTCGAAGTGAGGATGGGGAGACTTCCTCGCATGTGCTGTGGGCATGTGATCAGGAGAAACCAGTCCCCGGGGCAGGACATCATGCTTGGTGAGGCAGTGGGTCCACAGAAAAGGGCAGACCCCCAGTGAGGTGGACTGACCCTGTGGCTGCCACGGTGGGCTCCAACCCGGCCCGGACTGTCCTTCTGCTGTCCACAGGGTCACTGTGAGTCAGACCCACTGAACCACACAAACCCGACAACCACCACCTTTTAAAAACAGGCAGTAACGTTACACACACACTCTTCACTTTGTTTCTTCCCCTGAAGACAAATTTTCTTTGCATCGGTACAACAGTTCCTTAAAACCATAACAATTAGCAACAATCTCCCATTTTACTTTAGGTCAGGAAATGAAACAGAGTAATTGACCGCACCAGGGCCCAGATCTGAACAAGCCACCAGGGTCAAACCAGCCCAGTGCTGGCTGGGAGAGAGATGGCCCACGAGACCCTGAGGGAGGCTGCGGCTGCACAAGCTTATAGTCGACGGAGGGGACAACAGGCTTTGACACAGATCGGCAGAGCACAGTGGGGTGGGCTGTCTGGCCCTCTCCCTTTGTTTGAGAAATGATCCTTTTCCTCTTCCATGACATGCTTCTGGTGTGGCCGGAGTCAGGCGGCTATGTGGTCCTGGCCCAGGCATGACACGTGACTCCAAGTGGACCAATTCTCACTGGAATCCCCACTGGGGTTTTGCAGGATGGAACCTGTTCTGAGGTCACTGGCCTGGAATAACATCAGTTGGAGATGGCCAGGGACAGTGTTCCTCACCATGCAGAGAAGGCCCACCTCCAGTGGGACAGAAGGAGGCCAGCACACAGGAAAGAAGCCGAAAGCTGACAGACGGTGAAAGAGAGGGAGAGAATATGAAAGCTGGACTTACGACCCTGAATCTCCATGTACTGGAAACCAGTGAATTCGTGACATGGGCCAATTAATTCCCTTTGTTTGCTTTGCTGATGCTCGTTTTAACCCCATCTCTGTCACTTACAACAAAATACAAACACATAAGGTTGGGTTCACAGAGCCAGGGATCTTCAGAGGTGATTCAGTCCTCTCTCCTTACTTGTAAAAACGAAGGAGACAGGATCGATCCCTTGTCCCAGGGCAGCAAGTGAGTCAGTGAGTCCAGGCAGGAGCCCAGGTGTCCTCACGTCCTGGCCACACCTGGTCTCCGTCTTGTTCCTGCCTAGTCCTACAGCCAGGAGCTGTATCTGTGCTGAGACCAGTGGGATGCCCCACTGGTCTGACTCCCCCCCCCCCCTTCCCCGTCCCACCCCGCAAGTCCCTCCCAACTGCGGACAAGCAGAGCTGTCCCTGGAAAAGCCTAGTCATCCCTGGGGGAAAGGGACATAGCTTCTTGGGCCACGTGACTGTTTTCTATAGGCATGAAGAGCCCCCCGAGGCTGTCCCTGTGACCATGCCTGGGCTGCCACTTGCCTCCCCTCTTAGCTAAGTGAGGACCATCCCCCAACATCTTCACTTGAGAGGTCGCGGACAGAGAAAATTCCTGGGCCTCGACCCCCCCCTTGCGCTTCCCAGCCCCATGCAGCCTGCTCGAAGCCCCCACCCCACATCGGCACCCAAGCACTGTCATCCCAGCCCCATGCAACCTGCTCGGAGCCCCCACCCCTCCCCCTCCCCTCCCCCTCCCCCTCCCCCTCCCCCTCCCCCTCCCCCTCCCCCTCCCCCTCCCCCTCCCCCTCCCCCCTCCCCCTCCCCCCTCCCCTCCCCCTCCCCCTCCCCCTCCCCCTCCCCCTCTCCCTCCCCCTCTCCCTCTCCCTCTCCCTGGCTGGCAGCTGGCGCGCAGACGAGGCAGGGGTGGGAAAAGAAAGAGAGCAGCAACGGAGAGCAACACAGTCCACACAACGGGCTGAAGGCGACCATGCGAGCACTGTCTGGCTGCCAGCTAGATGAGCCCATGGCAGTGTCCCGGGGGACCCTGCATTCCCGCACTGGGCTGCCGGGGGGGCGGAAGGGTCACTGGTGGGAGAGGCCGGAGAGGCACAGAGGACCACCAGTGGCCCACAGAACAGCGTGAAAAGGGCTGGGAACCCACGACAACCTGCTGGGAAAAGCCTGGCCTCCAGTCGAGCTAACGAGGGGCATGAGAGGCAGCCGGGAGACAGGCCGGTCACTCGGACGAGCCTGAATCCCAGGCTAGGTGGGCCGGCCTGCACGCCATACACGCTACAGACTCAGTTGTCTCCACTCAAAATTTATGCCAAAGTCCAAACCCCTGGGACTTGTGAGCGTGACCTGGATTGGAAATACGGTCTCTGAAGATGTCACCGGTGGCTTCTCTTCCAATCCGAGAGCATCTTTACATAAAAGAAAGGCCATACGGGGAAGTCAGTGTTGTGATGGCAGACAGGTGGCAGCTATAAGCCAAGGCGGCTGGGGCTCCTAGGGGCAGAGACAGACAGAAAGACCCTTCCTTTCCCTGGAGCTCAGACACCAGGGTCCACACATTCTCTGTCAGACCCTCAGCCCCCAGACACAGTCAATTTCTATTCTTAGAAGCACCCGCTTTGAAGTGCTCTGTTGTGGCAGCTGCAGGACACCAATACCATGGCCGCTGGGGACTCCGAGCAGAGGAAAGGCAAGGGCAGCGGCGCCCTGTGGGGAGGGTGGCCCCGCACCGACAGCAAAGAGGCTGGAGGAGGGGGCGGGCAATGAACGTGAGGTCTGACAGCTAAGCTCACAAACTCGCCAGCACGTGCGCACGCTGGCGGCCCTGCGCAAACCACTCGGCAAGGTTTCAGGACCTTGGGTGTCAGTGTCTCACAGCTGTGTCGTGTCCACATGTGGCGGTGTCGTGTTGACTGGCGTTCCTTACTGTCGTTCTGTGTCTTTGTGGGCTGTCACAGAACGCTGGAGCCTGAGTGAGAGCAGTGGAGGAACTTGAATTTCTTGTTACACTGGCAACAGTGGAAGTGAAATCAGGGGGCTGTCAGCCCAAGTTTATGGGGAGAGTGCCACGAAGAAAAGAGCAGGGTACAAACAGATTAAATGTTCTTCTGAGGGGAAAGTATCACTGAGGAAGAGAGGTCACGGAGGCAGTGACAAGCAGGACTGACAAAAACATCGCAAAAGCTCATTGAACTGGGTGCCCAAAAATCATCAGCTGGCTGTGAGAAGCACAGCAGACCAAGTCAACATCAACGAACAGCAAAATCTCAAGTGAAAATCTTGGTGTGACAAAGGTGTGTGAGAAACGGCTCCAAAGGAGCTCACCAATGAACAAAAGCAAAGGAGAGTCCAGCGCCAGACCTTGTGGAGAGGCCAGTGATGTTTCGGAGCCGCGCTGTCACCAGTGACAAAATACGGGTGTGCCAGGGTGACCATGAAACAAAGCGTCAAAAAGCATAATGGAAGTCAGCCAACTCGCCACCACCAAACAAGTTCTGTCTGTCCAAATCAAGAGTCCAGATAATGTTGCTAACCTTGACTGACATCCGAGGGATTGCTCATTACGAATTTGTACCAACTGGACACACAGTTAACCAAGGTTACTCTTTGGAAGCGCTAAAAAGACCGCATGAAAAAGTGAGACAAAAGTGACTTGGACTTCTCACCAATACTTCCTGGCTCTGGCATCACGACAAGGCACCAGCTCACTGTCTGTGAGGGAGTTTTAGCCAGTAAACAAATCACTGTATTGGAACACCCTCCCTACTCACCTGATCTGGCCCCCAGTGACTTTTTTCGGTACTTGAAGATACAGGAAATACTGAAAGGAAGACACCTGGATAACATTCAGGACATCAAGGGTAATACAACAGCTCTGGTGGCCACTCCAGAAAAAGGTCCAGAACGGCTCTGGAGGGTGGACAGCTTCCCCGGGGAGGACTTGGAAGCTGACCACAGTGATATTCAGCAACGAGGTATGCAGGCCTTTTTCTACGGTGAGTTTGCAAACTTAATTGTCAGACTGCATATTTACCAAATGCCTTCCACATGCCAAGCTCGACGCCAGCACGTGTGGTCATGGTCTCAAATGCAAACTTCACACCATCCAATTCACTGCCCACTTCAGCAACGCTGAAACTGAGGCTCAGACCCCAGCGATGGAACGTGGCCCCGCCCACCCAGCCCGGCTCCGCCCACCCAGCCCGGCCCCGCCCACCCAGCCCGGCTCCGCCCACCCAGCCCAGCTCCGCCCAGTGCCGTCCACCTCGGCTCCGCCCAGCCGGCTCTCGGTATTCCTTCTGCCAAGATGGATAGGATGGGGGCGTGCTCCCTCTCAAGGCTATCCTTGTCATCCTGGCGTCCCGGGGCCTGGGCCTGGGCCTAACGCTCTGGGACTCTTTCAGAAAACGGCAGATGAACAGGGCGATGAGGGCAAGGCTGAGCCCCTGAGGGGCCCCACACCCCGGCAGGGCCCAGAGGAACTGCTGAGTTCACTCCCGAGGGTGTGGCAGGTGTGAGAGGTGACAGCAGGGGTTCCAGCCCCCAGATAATCAAGCGGGGGACATCTGCTGAGAAGTCTGGGAAGGGAGTCTAGCCTCAGATGGACCAGCTGAATGTTTCAGGGCCTTTCTCAGCCCAAGACTCTTATGTCTCTGGCACCAGGATGACTAAGTGTGATCGGGACTAGGCAAGACCAGCTAGGAGAGCTCGCCTGTGGCCCAGGACACCAGGTCCCCACCCCTGCCAGACCAGACATCGTGCGTGGGTAATTACTTCTGAAGAAAGGACTCAGTCTAGACAAGGACCACATCAGCACATTCATACACGCGCAGCAAGTCCTAACAACTAGCTGTAGCTAATTAGGGCCACCCCACAAGCTGGGAGGCCTGGCGGTTCCACGGTTCCCATTCAGATCGACCAGCTGCTCCTTGGAAACCCTATGGGACAGTTCTACTCTGTCCTATAGACTCATTATGAGTCAGAGTCTACTCGACAGCAACTGTTGGGTTCTTGGTCCAAGCTGAGGGTCTGGACCAGAGAACACCTCTGTGTCCAGCTCAGACAGCCCTCTTCCCCCACCAAAGCTCCTGCCTCAGTGGCTGCAGGTGCCCAGTGCGGGCGGGTGACCTACAGGACAAGCAGTGCTTGCTGGGAAAACGGTAACAACCCAGAGATCACCAGACAGCACACGTGGTTTCTGCTCACCTATTACTACCCACTAACGGCTCCCGCCCAGCCGGCAGCACCACAGAAGGGAGCCGGGGCAACCTGCTTCCATGATGGCTGTTATTCCAGTTAAGTGGGTGCCAACTCTTGGGGACCCCAGTGTACCGAGCAGGACTGCTTCATCATTTCCTCAAGGCTGTGACCTTTCAGAAGCAGATGGCCAGCCCCGTCTTCCACGTGCCTCTGGCTGGGTTTGAACTGCTAACTCTTCAGCTAGTGGCTGAGCACTTAACGGATGGCACCGCTGTTCTCTGTCATCTGGGAGGTCGCCGCGAGTTGGAATTGAATTGACAGCTGTGGGTGTGGTTTGGGGGTTCACGATGGCCAGTCGGTGGCTGCTCCAAGTGGAAGGTACAGGTCTCAGCCGGACACAGACAACGCCAAGAAGTGGGTTCTCTGAGACAGCATGCCTCGCAGGACTACACGTGTGGCTTCTCGGTCAGCAGTGACCAACCCAGCAACCCGTTCTCCTCCCCGTCTGCAAACATGCACCCTCAGCACATGCTCCGTGAGCTTCTCCTGGGCACAGGTCCTTCGTTACACGTGAACGCCACAGAACCCATCCCCTCCACATCGAGGCTGCTTTCCAGAGGACAACAGGCAGGGATCAGGGCTTCCCATGCAGTGGGTGCAGGTGGTGGGCGAGCACACATCACTGCGGGTGCCCTAAGGGGAGCCTGGGACCAGGATGGTGGGGACCACATTCCCCCAAATAAGGAAACTGCTGCCATCTCCCCCAGACTGGGCTCGGCACCTCCCTGCAGTGTAGGTGATAGTGATGCCGGGGGCTGGTCTCCACTGAACACCTACTGTGTGTCAAGCACTTCCTCAGTGCTCGGCATGCCCTTGTCACCAAGGCTCAGGACAACCCTGAGGCAGCCTCTGGTACTTCCCTCATGTCACAATTAGGAGACGGAGCAGACAGGGTGAGTGTCACACAGACAGAACAAGATTCCTGATTTGAAACATGGGCAGTCTGCCTCCAGAACCTATGACCTCGGCCATTTGTAACTGTGGCTTCAGATCAAGGACTACACTCAAATTAACTGTCCCCTTGCCAGTGGCCTGAGTAGTTTTGGGGACAAAACCCAAAGTGCCATGACTGCCATCATCGGGGCCAGCCAGGCATTCCCTGACTTATGTTCTACCTTAACTCTAACCCATAGATCCCGAGAGGCTGGAAGTGTCTAGAGGGACAGGCCCAACCACCAGCATGGTATAGACGCCCACAGCCAAGGGGAAGACCGGGCTCCACGGCGTAGACGCCCGCAGCCGAGGGGAAGTCTAGACTCCATGCTGTAGATGTCCACAGCCAAGGAGAAGACTGAATGGAGTCCAGGAGGAACCAGAGCTGGGTCCATAAGGGACACAGCCCACAGGGCTTCCAGATCTCAGGGGCACACAGTAGGGCCCTAAGTCTCCAAGACCTCAGGCAGAAGACACTGGCAACCAAACGGCTGTCAGAGGGTGGGAAGGCACTTTACCCTCAGTCTGAGCTGGGAGAAAGGGCTCAGAGAAAATCAACACAGCCAACACCCCGATTCAGACTGTCAGAAAACAAATTTTTGTTCTACAGGCCACCTGACTGTGGTATTTCTGTTATGAAAGTTCTATCCAAGTACATCACAGAACATTAGTCTGTCACAGAACTGATGGTCAAAACCCCACCCACCTTGGCAGCCCTGCCTGACACCCATGGCCAGAGGTTAAGGGACACGTGTGCCTCTGCTGACCTGGTTGACCATCTGGTGCTGCTGGACAGGTCTCTTCTCCTTAAAGTCTTCCGATTCGATCTGGATTTCATACATTGCCCCACAGCCTCCTAAAATAAACACAATTTGAAAGCATTTAGATTGAGTTACATCACAGTCCCACAGTCCTTGGAGAACCTGCAGAAACCAAAGAAAGCCTGACTGTTGTTCCTCAGTAAAAAGGTTTCCAAAATTGCTAAGAAAAAGCCCACTGCTTACAGTCTGACTACTAATGCTTCCCGGATGGGCTGCCTGAATCCAAAATTTGCTCTCCTTTTTGCAAGGCACGAGCACCCAGGAGAGTCCCCATGGCAGGACCGGGGAAGCACAAAGCAAGGAGAACCTAGTGAATGCACTGTCTTTTGTCACTAGCCCAACAAAAGTGACAGGAGGCGGCAAGAAGGATGAGATCTCAGGGTTACACCCTGTGAGGGACCAACGACCAGTCTTTTTCAAAGTGCAAGAATGACTCTAACATTCAGTTTGCAGTGGCATCTGTAAAAGCCTCTTAAGGAAAAGATAAGGAAGCAGCAGACAGGGACACCACTCGGCACTTACAACCACAATCAAGCTTATGACCCAGCTGCCGGTGGCTCTCTCTAGCACTTTGTATTCCAACGAAAAAGAGAAAACCGAGTACGAGCGGATTCTGACTCAGGGAGTCCCTGCACGTGCCAGAGTACAGCTGCGCTCTACAGGATCTCCAGTGACCGAATTTCAGAATAGATCACCAGGCCTTTCTTCTGAGGTGCTTCTGAGTGGACTTGAACTTCCAACTTTTTGCCTAGCAGCCAAGTTCATGAACCACTTGCACCACTTTAGAATTCCTTCTGGTCCACGGAGCAGCTTTCAGTGAATCACCCTGGGTGAACTTCCACAGGGAACTTCATGGAGAAGCTCCAGATGGTTCTCTGCACAGAGCATGGGGGGCAGAGGGGACACTCATCCCCTTCCCAAGCTTTGTCTCCCAGGACTGATGGTCAAGCACGCTGCTCCTGCACAAAACCACCGGGGCAAGGACACAGTTCACCCTGCACTGCCCACACCAGGTCGTCCCCTGACAGGTGCTACTCAGGCTGCATCTGGAGGCCCCGTCCAGGTTACACCGGGTCCCCTGCCCGAGTCTCTTTCTGCACGCTGTTCAAGCCAGGCAAAGCCAGACCCAGGGTCGAGTTCCTGTGCTGCCCGGGCCTGGGGCAGCTGCAGGGTCTCACCCAACTGAGCTCTCCAAAAGGTGTTTTGATAAATTTTCTAAAGTTTCCAGAAGAAAATCTTCCTGAACTTTCTCCCCCATTCTTGTAAAAGTTCAGTTCTCAGGGCCATCAGTCATCCTCCAAGGAATGCTGGGTGGCAGCGGCCACTTCAGGGTGCGGGAGAGACTCAGGTGGACAGGAGTCTCTAGATAAAGGCCTTATCTTCCCCATCCTGTGGGTGCAGAAGTGGATTCCCCAGCCTGCTCCTAACACACAGCCATTGGAAGTTCTGAGGTCCCACTGGACACTTGAGAAAGAGTGAGGCTGGACACTAGTTCTCGCTCTGTTTCCAGGTCAGGTAGCTCTGCTTGTGGGTCGGGTGGGCCAGCTTCCGGGTCAGCTTCCAGGTCTGTAGCCACCTCCGCATGAGTCTCTGTCGTCTTGGGAAAAGGGGAGGGAGCTGGACAATGTCCCCCTGGGGCTCTGATCTTTCAGTGTCAGATGAGGGGAAATTAAAAGGAAGGCCTGTCTCTCAGTCAAAGCCTGTGGACCTGTCCATGGGTTACTAAGAACAACTCACCCTAGCTGGGCCAGGCTGGTGACCTTGAACCCTCCCACCGGGGCTCACCCCCAGTTTCCCCAAGGGCTTCTGAATCCTTCCCTCCTCCCCACTAGTGGGAGAGGCTGGGTCTTCCCTGTCCAAAACTCACCCTCGTTCAGAAGCCAATGACAGCAAGCCCCCTGCCCTCCACCCCTCCAGAGGGTGAAATCCCACCACAGCTCGAGGGAAGGAGAGACTTTACCTGAAATGTCTGTGACTTTGATAGCTGTCGCTCGAGGAAACTTCTCTTTGAGCATCTGGGTGACTCTGAGCTCCCCCTCAGTCTGAGTGGCGAACGTCCGACGTACGTGCTGGAGAAGAGGCAGCTGCCACCAGAGCAGAGAGGTCAAGACAAGCCCCAGTGGCGCTGCTCCTGCTGGGGTCACAGGGCAGCCCCCACTGCGCCCCCCCCAGCACCCACCCCAGCTTAGGGGACTGCACAGACTCAGGGGTCCACTGAAGGCCCTCAGACACAGAGTAGTGTGTTTTTGGTGGCTGGCTTTTCTGCAAAGGGACCACTGGACCTTTCTTCCAAGGGTCCTCTGCATGGATGTGAACCTCCAACTTTTGGAGGTTCAACATTTGCTTCCCCAGGGACTCTGCCACCCTTTGCCCAGGGCACTAATCCTCACGGCGAGAGGCCCGGTTCTGTCAAGACCAGCCGAGAGTGAGGAGTCCCTCCACCCCCACCCCTCGACCATGGGTCACCACAGGGAGCCAGTGCTTCTGAGGGGAATGCGCTCATCCCCCAGGAGCCAAGGAAGAGAAAGCCAGGTCAGCCTGAAAAGGGCGAAGGAAAACAGATTACGGCAGGCGTTGCATACCGGCCGCAAGAATTTGGCCTTTGTCACACAGGTCATGTGACCACAGTGAAGTCTCTTGGGCTTAAGGGAAACTGCAGGAAACATGACAAAGGAGACACTTCAGGTGCAGGCCCCTGACTGGAGGTGGACGGCAAAGGCCCCTGACAGCATGCCAGGGCTGCCATGGAAGGCGACACTGCAGTAACCAGGTGCCACTCTTGTGTGCTCCACCCTATGAGTCCCATGCCCTCGGTCTAGTGTGACAATCCCACAGCCCCTTCTTTACAATTCCTAGTTCACTGTGTCTCTCACTAGCTTGTCTTCCTGGTACCCGCAGTGTCCCAGGGCTGCACCCAAGGCCAGCAGGCTCGGAGACACAGGCTCCGGACTGCGGAAGGGTCTGCAGTCAGGCTGCCTGCTGGAGAGAAGCACACCAGGAACGTCCTGCTGCGGGCGTGGGCGGGACTGCGGGGAGGGGGTGCTTCTGGAGGGGGCAGGCAGAAGCCGTGGTCACCAGTGGTGAAGATGGCTAGCATCGCAGATTCTTGGGAGAAACCTGTCTTTCATCTTAGTAGAAGTGGGGACAGCGACCTTTAGTTCAGATTCCTACCCAAACGAACAATCTGCTGACCAAATCCCTAGATGAGGACTGTCCATGCTAAAGGTCACCAGCAGAACTGTTCTTCACCTTACGGTGAAGTGGCTTCACCACCAGCGCGGAGAAGGGAAAGTGCAAAAGAAAAGGGGTGGGCAAGAGAGCAGAAGGGAGAATCAGGGGGCGGAGATAAGGAGCGCAGCGCGACGAGGCGCTCTCTGCAGGACTTCTACTCTGGGTGCGGGGTCAAGGTCACAGAGGCCTGGCTGGGTTCACCGGACCCCTCCCCAGTCTGCAGCGCCCACACCAGGCCTCCGGGATGACTTCCCTGCCCACATCTGTAAGTGACATTTCTTTCTCGTGTGCCCACTGTCTGAGGACTGTTTTCTGTATTTGCCCCCGTGCCCCCGGCCTCCACTCCGCTCGCGGGCCTCCCGTGCTGACACTTAGCTGGAGATCCGCCGATTTGGTCCAAGGAATGAATGAATGAATGAACGACCACAAGGGCCGACAGGCCGCTCGGCGCCTTCCGTGGTGCCCGCCGGGAGCGCGTCCTCGAACCCTCGGTCCCTCCGTAGGCCCTGCCCCGGGACAGAGCCGTCCCGAACCCCTCCTGGCTCACCCCGCGGATCCCGCGGAGCAGCGGCTCTACTGAGACCGGGCCCCACGCCGCCATGCCCGGCTGACGCGGCTTGCCGATGAGGTCACCGGGGTCTCCCGAGAGGAGCGGGGACAGGGTCAGAGAGCCCCGGCGCTGGCGAGGTCGCCCCCTAGCGCCCGGAGGCCGCCCGGCTGACCCCGACTCAGCCCCGTCCCCGCCCCTCACTTGGCCTCGCCCACTACTTAATCCGGCCCACCCCCGACTCAACCAGGCCCGCCCACCCGACTCAGCCCCGCCCCACTCCTGACTCAGCCACGCCGCGACTCAAGCCAGACCACGCCCCCTGATTCAGCCCCAGCCCCGCCCCTAGAAGCCCAGGCCCCGCCCCCGGACCCCCGGGACCCCCCGGGCCTCGGAGGGGCTCCAGCGGCGACCGCGTCAACGCGCTACTCTCGCTGTCGCCAGAACTCCGCCGTCCGCCCGAGCGCGCAAGACTGTCGTTCCTGGGCCTGGGTCCTGTATGCAGGACTTGCAGGAGGCGGAACCTGGAGGCACGGACACAAGTTCTGAGAAACTGCGAAGGTCCAGGTGAGAAATGAGGCGGTCATATGACTTAACCCCTACCTGTCCAACTGAAGTTCACAATTCAGCAGTACTGCATGTTTACACGTCCCTCCGTGTAAGCCATGCTACTGTAGGAAGCTGAGAAACTTTCAGTTCTCCTAGAAGCCAGATTGCTGGGTCCACGGATTTGGGGTGACCCACTCGGGCCATCTGCCCTTTGAATCTTGAGCCTGTAAGGAGTCTTCAGCTGAAGTCACCTTGAAGTCGAGCAATAACCTCGTAAGCAGTTTGGTGGCGATCGTTTTTGCCCGGAGCCCTGGTGGTGCAACGGTTGAGCGCTCAGCCCCTAACCCAAAGGTTGGCGGTTGGAACCCGTGTTCTGCAGGGGAGAGGTGCAGCTTGCTTTACAGGGGAGAGGTGCGGCTTGCTTCAGCCATGCGTACACCCTCGGGAGGCCTAAAAGGTAGTCTGCTCTGTGTTACGTGAGTCAGAATCGACCCAGCAGCTGTTCTTTCAGGGAATTATCCACGTGCAACCGGTTTCTAAAGCAGGAAACCCAGGATCTGACCGGGAAGTGTGTGGTATGTCTTTAAAAAACAACAAACCAGTTACGTAGTTCCCACGGCCCACCTGGTGTGTCTGAACTGCCAGCTTTTCTGTTAGCAACCACAGTGTCAACCACTAGGCCGCCGGGGCTTCTGGCCTGTCCTTGGTGACAGTTTCTAGGACAGACCTGGATCCCAGCACTCTGTTGCTGCCCTCAGAGAAATTACGTGATTTTCACTGTCGGCTCTTTGGAGTGGGGTCCTGACGATTCACAGGTTGATACTGTAGAAATCCTCCCTAAATCCGAAAACCCCGCCTCCGCCTCGGCCCCGCCCCCCACTAGTCCCCGCCCTCCACCTAACCCGCCCCCCCACAACTAGCCCCGCCCGCGACTCAAATCAGGCTGGAGTGGAGTCGATTCTGACCCATAGTGACCCTGTAGGACGGAACAGAGCTGTCCCATAGTTTCCAAGGAGTGGCTGGTGGATTTGAACTGCTGACCTCTTGGTGAGCAGGTGTAGCACTTGCCCACCACCCCGTCAGGGGTTCCAGATCCTGGCTACTCACAACAAATACATCATTACACTGGGTTTTAGTGTTTCTCTGCACGTTTAGGGTTTTGACAAAGTGAGTTTAGTTCAAGCAGTTCCCTATCTTTTAAGCCAGCTCAAGCCTTGTCCTGTCCAGGCACCCACCTCTGACTGGCCCAGAAAGATAAGGCCCACAACTTGTGCATAAGTTCTGTTGCATTTTTGACCCTGTGAGAATGATCAGTGTGTATGTGTGCAGTGCAGTGAATTGCTTAGCATGGTCCTGCTAGCCTTGGTCCTTGAGACTCGTGCACAGTGGGTAAAACCAAAGCCAAACCCAGTGCCCTCGGGTTGATTCTGACTCATAGTGACCCTGTAGACAGAGAACTGCCGTATAGAGTTTTCAAGCAGCTCCTGGTGGATTTGAACCACAGACCTTTTGGTGAACAAACACTGCACTTAACCACCGCACCACCAAGGCCTGGAACTATGCAAATAAGGTATGGAACTGGTGAGGGTCAAGGTGACATGCCACAACTTGGCTAGGCCATGATTCTCGATATTGCATGGTGTCTTGCATTCTAAGCCTATGTGTGGGCCGAGGTGACATGCCCACCTGGCTAGGCCGTGATACTCAGTATTGCGTGGTGTCTTGCATTCTAAGCCTACATGCGGGCCGAGGTGACATGCCCACCTGGCTAGGCCGTGATTCTCGGTATTGCATGGTGTCTTGCATTCTAAGCCTACGTGCGGGCCGAGGTGACATGCCCACTTGGTTAGGCCATGATTCTCGGTATTGCATGGTGTCTTGCATTCTAAGCCTACATGCTGATGAGGTAGAACTCCTGTAGAGGGACAACCTTGTAGGAAGCATGACTCAAGTCCTGCTCTTGCCAAAGTCATGCCCTTTCCTGCAGTGTGGCTGCACCTGAGGCATCAGTGTGGGTGCCCAGGAGGAGTTCTCTGTCCACACCTGGATCCTACATCCTGTCCTCCATAATCCATCCTGTGGCTCATGGGACCTGAGCTGGAGGTCTGCTGTCTGACTTGTTGACTCTGGGACTTAGCAGCCTCTGCATCCCCGGGGGCCAGACACCCATCATCTGACCTGATACCCAGCTTGTGCAGCCTTGTGGGCGAGCAGCCTGAAGTTTGCCCCGCTGGTTTGGGTTCCTCAGTGCCTGCCGCCACCTGGTCAGAAGTCTGGGAAGCCTACACTTGACCCATAGACGTGGGACTTGCAGGCCTCCACAGCCACGCGTACCACTTCCTGGACACAGTTCGTGAGTTCTGTGAGACATTTGCCTCTAATTATGTTACCCAGAGACAGAGGTGGGGCTGCTGCTGGAGATGACAGAGGCATACAGCAGTGTGGAACAGTCGGGCATTTGGGGCACTTGACCCTCCTTGGGAGAACCAGCTTTGTGCTGATCCCTATATTCATTTAATGTGTCCTACTGGCCTGTAGGTCCACGAGAACATGATCTTGCTTAAGTCATCGGTGTAAGCCAGCACGCTCGCGTGACATGGGACAGAAAGCACATGCACTGTGATTACTGAACAGAAGGAATTGTGGTTCAGCAGTTTTGGCTCCCCCAGTTTTAATCTGTCAGTAACAATGCATATATACTCAGTTAAAAAATAAAGGCAAAAGGATTTATTGAAGGGACCAGACAGTCTGAACAGGGGACACAACTGATCTCACCAGGTGAAATCAGACTGTCTCCAATGGTGGCCTCACTGAGGCCCAGATAGGAGGTAAAATACATTTTGGATCGGAAGTTGCAACTTTGGCTAAGCAGGAGGTGGGATGAATTGAGGGGACTTCCTGTGGTTGGCTGGAAACATGAATGTGGGCTGTTTGGATTGGTTAATTTAAATACACGACTTCAGTGGTGCTGGGGTGACAGAGCAGTCACCAATTGTCCTAAAACATTTCCTGGGCTGCTGAGGGGATTCTTGATAAGGGTCTTGGGTCTAGAAGCTTCCTTAGGAGTTCTTTCCCTATATTTAACCAGGGAGAAAAAAGTCCGAGGGTTTGAGGGTCCAGGGACATCTTGTCATGTCCTTCGGCCTGACTGTGGGTTAGGCAGCTGCAGGGGAAGTAAGCCTCGACCAGTCAGCCTAACCCCAGCCAGTGCCTCCTTCTGAGAGCTCTCATGCACGTGTGAGCCTTAGAAAGGGCTTTGCGAAGAATGTGACCAATCTTGACTTCTGAGTTAGTTCTAACTTAACAGTTCAAATGTTGTGTGTGCGTGTCCGCGTGCGCAGCCCCCAAGGAAAGGGGGACCCATATCAACAGCCCAAGGCTAATTTCTCTGTCATCAACTCTACCAAGGCTGACACCACCGACTGTCCCTCCTACAGCACTGTTGACTGGATTCTCAGTCACTGCAGTGACCACACAGAACTCACAGACCCTCCTGGTGACTGTGGGGTTTATCAGGGACGTTATCCTGTTCTTCTTCCATAGCATTTGATGTAGCGTTGGAAGACTTGGCCATTAGGTGTGCCTCCTCCACAAGTTCTCATTTCTTGAGGTGGCTTATGAAATAGAAATATCAAAAATCTCACACTGACTGCTGGCTTAGCCACACCCTTATACAGGAGTTTTAACTGTTCATTTAGCCACACAACTTATAACTACTCAAGAAAAGCTGAAACAATTCTGGCATTGCTATTTTCAATAAACCCAAAGTGCATCTAACTTAGACTTCTAAAAATCACTCTCCTGTTTCTCCGACAATAGCGAACGCCTAGTGCCTGTCTGGGGTGGCCGTGTTGTCTGCTGACCTACACCAGATACTCTGCTTCAGGGTCAGAACACATCAGACGAGGCCCTCCTCTATTCTTAGCTTTCAGCCGAGAGCACACAAAGACTGGGAGACCACTTGTTACCCGGGACGGGTCTCAGCTACTGTGACCAGGGCACAGTGTGCTCTTGATGGTGGGAGCCTGGTGACTATAAGGTACTTAGTTCATTTAGGGACGTCTTCTGAAGAGTTAAGAAAACATCTTAGCTACCAGCTGATAAACACTGCCAAACTTAACTTGTACTCAAAATCCAGAGAACCTGCAAAAATCCAAAGGATCAAATTTAAATAAAAGTAAGTACTGAGACTTATTTTAATTAGTGATTTTTTTTCAATATACTTTATTCTGATGAAGTTACAAAAGTAGATAAAAAATACTTCTTTAAAAGCAGTTACCTGACTTAGAAAAATAGATAAAGCCCCAAAGGTTTAAAAATACAACAAAGTTTCATGTCAAGAACACCTGAAAATATTTTAGAAGGTAACCAAGATTAACGTATGCGGCCTACTTCCGATGTCAGTGCCCCAGAGCATGGTCCCGAAGCGAGTCTCCCTGTAACACACTGGTGATCTGTTCAGATTTACAGAACAGTGGTCAGGAACAGAATCTGAGAACGTAAGAAACCCCAGTGAACCTGAACACAATTGCTTCTGTAAAATTACTGCTACTATGGGCAATATCACCCCTGTGCCTGTCTACAGCCTTGTATGGTCTGGAATCTCAAAGCCTAATGCAAAGACGGACAATGACCACCTTTCCTCCACTTTGCCAAAATTGACAAAAGTAGAAATCACACTTGCTCAGTCAGCTGGTGCAGGTGCTTTGCCTTCCGTGTCCAGGCTGGGCTCACACCGCTGGGAGACCGCCCTCTGCCAAGCAAAGCGGGGATGCCCACACCAGGCCCGGGGCTGCTGGAAACGTGTTTCTGGAATGCCACCCGCGGGCCAACAGCTCCACAGCAGAGGTGACGGCCGAACCTCAGCGCTCAGAGAGGAGGCCCACGGAAAAACCAGACAACCCCAACCATGTCTGCAGAAGTGAAAACCACCCCGCCCCCTGTGCTCCTAGAAACACGTCCTCTGTGCTAGGAGCAGGCAGCGCACACAGCTGGCACACAGCTGGCCGCTCTCAAGTGACAGCCTCAGGAGCCAGGGCCCTGCAAGTTCGTGGTGACACTGTTGGCTGGTAGCCCTGTCACAGCCCTTCATCGACAATCTGAAGACGAATACAGGAGATGTGCCTGATCAAGACACAAACAGTGGTCAGGAGCCGTGACAGTGCAGACGTCTGCACGTCACTGTCCTGAGCATGGGCGCCCCAGAGGCTCTGAGTGGCTGCCAGCAGCCTCCACCCTGCGTGGCCGTGAGCAGGCCCAAGGGTGGAGGCAGTCAGTGAGGAGAGGACTTCAGGTTAGCAGGGGAGAGTGGTGGGTGCTGTGGGACTGGGACCCTGGGGTGGGCGCTGACCCTGAACACTGGGGGCAAAGGCAGGAGGCAGAGGGGCCGTGGACCGATGGCATCCCCGTCCCCCGCCTACTAGGCCGGCCCTTCAGCAGGTCAGGAGACTACCGCCCTCTCCCCGCTTCCGGCTGCCCTCCTGTGACTCGCTGAAGGTAACAGTAGGTGCAGGTACACCTTGACTCAGACTGGCCTGGGAACCTGGTAACGGCGGTCTTCTTTTAAAAAAGGGCGGGGTAGAATGCTCATTTCAAATTACCGATCTCTGAATTTCTGTCCCTCCCGCGAGCTGCCTGCACTTCTGCTGTCTGTGGTTGACCGTGAGCTTGGCTGAGGAGAAATTCTGTCCCTGAAGATACACGGGGAGCACGAGAACCCTGTTCGCGGAGAGCGCATGACTGATTGGAAACAGCGACGGAAGCCCACCTCGGAGGGGAGACACCAGCTCATTCCTAGAGGCAGAGCACTAAAGCCCACAAAGCGTGGTGTCAGCTTCTGAGGGGCGTTCCTGGTGTGACCTAAGCACAAGGCCTGTCCCTGTAACTCATCAACACAGACCGACCTACACGCGGCCTCCGGACAAGCTTCCCACAGCTGGCTGGGAACGTGCCACACTGTACAGGGCTCTTCCCTGTGCTTCAGGAGTAACTATACCACTCGAACAATGGTGTGCACTTCCAGCCTAAACCAGATGACCTTTTACTTCCTTTAAAATTCTGTATCTAGCTTAAGAAGTTACTGAAATTGATTTATTAAAGGTGGAAGTTTCTAAACAATTCTTTATAGTCAAATGAAATAGTAAAATAAATAGCCAAAAAAAAGGAAAGAAGATTTTACTACCAAATTTAACTTCTGTCAAAGCCATCAGGAAGCTGGTAGGCACGCTGCCTGAGCTGCAGCTCTAAGACACATGACGCAGTTACAGATGTCTGCATCTGGCAAGTCTTCCAACAGACCGCATCTCTACACAGATAACACGCGGCTTCTGTGTCTGCTCATCAACCGCTCCACACCCCCAGATGTCCTCACATCGCTGCCATGCTGACCACCTTCACAGGCTGCTGTTTTAAAAAACGAGCTTGCGGTGCCTGAGACACGTCCCGGGAGCAGGGAAGGATGGGCTGGCTAGTGCAGACGGTGGGCAGCACTATCCGGGCGAAAGCACAGCACTCCTGCCTGCCCCCCCCGCCCCCCGTTTTAAACTAGCAGCTACATTTACAAAACGCTAGGAAACAAATGAAGAAGGCTGACGAAAAAAGGCATCTTCTTCATTAGAGGGGGCATATTCCTTTTATCCCAACAGAAATTAAACTATGGTTTTGCTACAAAAATACGATGTACCCCTTCTGAAGGCTGGTCCTTCCTTTTCACATGAACAGAAGGAAGACAGTTTACTCCTTCCCCCACCTGGTCCCCTTTAAAAAAACACACAGAAGGTGACACGCAAACCCCCCTGCTGTGCTATAAACCGTGTCGACCATCCCAGTTTCGATGATGGCTTTCCTTTAGCTGTCCTTACTGAGACAGAGTGTATGCATACGCATTTCTTCTTTAAGAGTACTCTCAAGTCGCAATAAAACAGACATAAAAACAAAAGGAACTCAAAATGGAATCACTTCAGTGCTCCGAGTGCTCTCTCCCACTCCCCACCCAGAATTAGGCGGCTTTGAACAAACAACGTGATCTAGTGGCTGTGAGACCTAAGTCATAATTTTCTAGAAGTTTTCTTTCTGTTAACCCAAAGCTACCCATGTTAAAATTAATTTTAATGAAGCATTTGAAAATCAAAATCTACAATGTCATTCTTAGAAGCCTAAAACAAATCATTTAAAGCAAGCAAAAACTCCTGAGAGTTTAAGACAGGTTTATGTGTTGAGATAATCCAAAATAAAGATAAACAAACAGTCATTTCAGGGCTAAGTCTGGTTGCTCCCCTCCCATATACGCTATATGACGATTTAAACTGCACTCAGCTTATAAACACACACACACACACACACATTCTTATCAATAAAAACAGTAGCATACAGATTTGAAACTAAGAAGTTAGCCAAAGTGACACACATGTGCTAAGTGTCAGGGAAATGCAGAAAGAAATTTTTTTTCCATTTGTAAAACAGAAGTGGAATAAAACCAATCTGACTGTGCTGTCAAGAAATCTGTGCTGGAAACTTATTGGTAAATTACTGGTAGAAAGTCTTCATACCCATCATGTCGCCACTGAAAACAGAAGCAATCATTTTCTTCCACAAAAGAATTAAGTGAACTCATCAACTACAGGTCAGTCACCACAGCGTACAGCCCAGCTACAATGACTGCAGTGGCCCAGTGGTCAGAGCGCTGCACCGAGGGCATCCCTCTGAAGCTACCAGGGCCTGCCTGCAGGACATCTTAGCAGGAGTCACAGACAGCGAGTATCTTTTTGTCTTGTTTTCTGAAAGTTTGTGTTACTAGTCTATAGGAGACTGCGATGAAAGCTGAGCAGCAGATGAAGAAGGCAGCCATGTTCTAGAAGAAACTCTTATCTGTCTTTCGAGCCAAGCTTTTCGATCAGTTCCTGAAGAGGTGCCAACTCACGCCTATCAATCAGATTAAACTCCTAAAAACAAGAAAAGAAAAATTTAAAAATAGATCTAAGGTTAAAACTCTATGTCATTTAGGAAAAGCTTCAAAAACCCAGTTTTCTGAAATCTAAAAGAATGATGCCATGCACTCTGAGAATACGTGAAAAGGAGACTTTTATTCCCTTTATAAAAATATACGGGACTCATCAGGTAATCAACTATACATACCAGCATCATCCTCACTGTGGGAAACATTAAAATCAAAATTATATACATGTTAAATATGCAGAGAAATATCTAGAAACGACACACTAAACCTTTGATAGTGCCCACATCTGGGACAGTGGCACGTTTTACTGTAATTAATGTGTGCGCACACGCATACACACATGTGCCATCCGGCAATCTCAGGAAGAGACAGAGAAAAGCGCCATATGTTGTCCTCTGCATGCTCTCCGAAACTGTGCCCGCCCAAGGACTGACAGGTCAACAGAGCATGGTGAATCCACCAGGTCTGTCCACGATGAGACTGACATTGATGCTTTACAGAAAGAGAACTATACATCCCTCAAGTTAGATGCAGAGTCCAAATTCCTTGGTTTCTCTTCCCAACAGTGTGAATCATCTTTACGTTCAGAAGTCCCAACCCTAGTGTGCCCTTACTTGGCCATACTGAGAAACGGACACACACCACGACAGGCATGGCCCTGAAGACGCGCTCCGTGATGTCCGTCAGTCCCGGGGGTGAGTGTTTATGGGGCCCCCCACTGCTGCCACGCCTACCCACTCAGTGACCCCATGGGGAGGTGAGCACGGATCTGCCCGTGGGGTCCCTGAGGCTGTCTACAGGAGAGACACCACAGCCCCCAACTGGCAGCAGGGCCCTCATGTCAGTGCGGACCTGTCTGTGGGGTCCCTGGCGCTGTCGTCTCTACAGGAGACACCACAGCCCCTCCCACCGGCAGTGGGGCCCTCAGACTGCTGACCTGCTGAGCAGCCAAGTGTTTAACCACTGTGCCACCAGGGATGTGACAATCTCTAACAAGGAAATGTACAGAGACCCAAACTTAGGAGTGGCCTCCGGGGTGGGTCAGAGGAGGGAGACGGGCAGGCACGATGCTCGGGATACGCTGAGCTCCGCTGCCGAAAAACCCAGCCCACTGCGGCTGAGTAGATGCCGACTCCCAGCGACCCGACAGGGCAGAGTGGACCTGCTGGGTTCAAACGCAGCACTTCACCCCAATGCCACAGGGCTTCAGAGCTGAACTTCTGTTCAGGGAGACGGCTGACCAACACGAGGAACATGACCAATGTCACATGTATGTCACAGAACAAGTCAGGAGGGCAGAAATGACCAATGTTGTGCAGCCTCTCCACCAACCACAGAGGCAGTAACCCAAACCTTTCAATTCTAGCTAAGGGTCCTTAAGGCCACGGGCCGCACCCCTCAGTGACACCCTAAGCAGACATGGGGCGGCCGGAGGCAGAAGGCGGAGAAGACAGAGCCACAAAGCAGCCGGCACCCTCACTGCACCCAGCTCCATGGCTGCAGGAGACACCCGGACCCGGGCGCCGTGCCCAGTCACCAGCCCGCAGCGGCCACGCTGACCTGCACGAAGAAGATGAAGTGCTTGAAGGAGGTGTTGAGGTGCGCCTCCTCCTGCAGCTGCATCACCGAGCCGAAGTGCTGGTGGTAGATGTGGGCGTACACCCTGAAGAGCCGCTTCAGCACCGTCCTGGCCACTGACATGAAGTTCTTGGGGAACGGGACACCTGCAATCAGACCGCGCCGGGCGTCAGCCAACACGGGGGCCCGCACGCCGCTGCCAGCAGCAGCCCCAGCACCCGGACTCACGGCACACACATAAACACACACACACACAACTTCACTTCTTCATCTCGGAGAGTTTCATCCCAAGATGAAGTGCAACACAGATACTGTGAACGCTGCCGGCCCCGACCAGAAACCAGCACTGAGGTCGGCTCTTCGGACAAGCATGAACTGGACTCGGGGACACAGCATGGGCACGTGGGGTGTGTCCTTTCATAGTTGTACACATTTACAGGGGCTGCCCTACTGGTTTCTTTCTAGATGGGAGAGAAGAGGGTGTTGGAGAGGAGGGGACAGGTGCTGGTGAAGAGCATGCTGGAAGTAGAGTACAGCGGGACACATGCTGTCCCCAGGTGAGAAGGGCAGTGCCGCTGTGGGCGGGCAAGCGCACAGAATCACGATAATAACTTTAAAGAGTATTCTGAACATAAGTAAAAAATCTTTACCTTTTATAATTTATAACCCACAGAAAGTTACATATCTGTGTGCATACACACACACACACACTCTCTCTCCCCCTCAAGTGGAAACTGTCCCAAGGTGAAAGCAAAGGCCACCATAAGTCATCACACTGCTCACGAGTGAAAGTCACTCGAACTTCTGCATCACACTGAAAAGCCTGAGTTTCCTTTCCTAAAGGAGGAGTCTGCAAATTTTCTTTTATTCTTTGAAAGTGCTGTTTTTACTCTGCCAGGTGCTTCTGTAGACGGTGACATCCTGGAGAAGCCTGCGGGGCAGTTCACACTGGGTGGTGACAGCTGACGGTACAACCGGAAAAGGATACGCATCCTGGAGACAGAGGCGGACGCACCCTCAGAGAGGTGACCTCCCTCCAACCGTGGGGATGAGGCTGTGATAGGCTGAGGTCAGTCTCTCGGAAAAGGTGGGCAGGAGAGAGGCAGTGACACAGCACCGACTTCAGTAAAGGAACCAGAAGCCACCTGCTTCCAAGCAGCCTGGACTGGCCTCAAGGGCCCGTTCAGCCAGGTTACACCCTCCTGTCGTCCATCATTCAGAAAACAAGGCAAAACATTTCCCTTCAAAAAAAACAAAAATAAGGTTCCCTAACCCATCCTTAATAACCTGAAATTGAGTATATCTTGTTTACACAAGCTCATTTTCTGTGCTTCCCAACCACCCCCTAGTCTTGGCTAACCTGCCTTTTCAAACATCACTCTGGAGCTTATGGGGATGTTTTCTACAAGACAGACCATAAACACATCTCCTTTCACTTCACCAACCAGTAAACCCTGAAGAAGTAAGAAATTAATTACAATGATTCCTTTTAAGTACACTGAATCCTGAGTAGGAAGAAAAGACTGTAAACATGAAATGCTCTGACGTCCGACTACAGACAGTGCCACCCCAGAGCTGTGGCCACAGTCACGGCTGACGGGGGGCTGTAACTGCCCGGGGAGGGAGACGCCCATCGGCAGAACTCATTCCCTCCGACGCTGCGCACCAGGTCTCCTCAGAAGAAAACCACAGGGTCACGTTCTGCCGGTGGGGGGCAGACAGGAAGAGGGTGGGCCGAGGGCACCCTCCAAACTAGTCTATGGCTGCACTTCCTTCATTAACTGTTTTTACTCTATTTATTAGTTTTAAGATGTTTACTTCTTTTTTATTGTGATTGAGTGAAAGTTTACAATTCAAGTTTGCATGCCCACCTGTCTGCAGCTCCCTCTGCTCGCCTTCCCTGGTGACAGCACTCCTTCTCTCTGTTCCATACATGTCACATCCTCTTAACAACCTCCTGTCCTCTCCTCTCTACCGTCTCCACTCCCCTCTAATAAGAGGCCAGTAGGACAACATCTTATAGATGCACACACACACGATTTGGTCACTCTGTGTCCAAGTCCATTCCATTCCTATCCAAAGAGGTGACCTCAGTAATGACATATCATCAGGGACAGCATCAGGTCTGGGGGCCACGCTCGCAGGGGAACTATCAGGGCTTTGACCATCAACTGCCATCTTTTAGTGGAGTTCTTAAGCGTATACCCCCCCCTTTTTTTCTCATGTTGCCACTGGGAGTCAACATTGTGAGCCCCATCATGGCTGTCATTGGTGCTGGCTGGGCACCATCTGGTTCTTCTGGTCGTATGTTGATGTAGTCACCCATTCACATGTGTCTTTCTTCTGGGTTTTTTCCCTCATGTTGTTTTCCTTGGTAGTCGTCTGTTCTGCTGAGCTGGGACCATTTGGTGTACCTCAGATGGTTAACTTGCTACCTTTTGAGACCCCAGACACCACTCACTTATCTGGGGTGCAGATGACTCTCTTAGCAATAGGCTGGTTATGCCAATCGGCCTCGATGTCCCCTAAGAGCATGGTCCTTATGCCCCTGCTCCTGCTACTCTATCCTTGCAATATTGGGTTTAGACTGGAAGAGTTTTCAGGTTAAACTGATCTTCTTTCTACTGTGTGCTGTCACTGATTTCACCAAACCAAGTTTCTATCAACTATCTAATCTATAACCAGCTCTCTCCCTCCCCTCCCTTGCTGCTGTGAAAGAGTCTTTTCCTCTGTACATGAGTCTGTTTTCCTTATAGTAGGGGTATCATACAGTATTTGTCCTTGTGCTGCAGACTAATTTCACTCAACATAATGTCTTCCAACTGAAACTAGGTTATGAGATGCTTCCTAAAATCATCATTGTTCTTTATCATTGCACAGTGTTTCATTGAGTGTATGTACCATAGTCTGTTTACCCGTTCATCTGCTGCTGGGCATCTGGGTTGTTTCCATCTTTTTGCTATTGTGGACTGTGCTGCAATCAACATCCGTATCCCTGTGTCTGTCGTGTGACTGCCTTTGATTCTGCATGATATATTCCGAGCAGTGGAATTACTGGATCAAATGGTATATCTCTTTCTAGCTTTTTAAGGAAGTGCCAGATTTCTTTTCAAAGAGGTTGTACCATTTTGCAATCCCACCAGCAGTATAGGAGAGTGCCAGTCTCTCCATAGCCTCTCCAGCATTTGCTGTTTTGTGTTTTTTGGATTGTGGCCAACCTTGGGGTGTGATGGTATCTCATCATCGTTTTAATCTAGATTTCTGTAGTAGCTAATGATCGTGAGCATTTCTTCATGTGTCTTTTGGCTGCCTGGATGTCCTCTTTAGAGAAGTGTCTGTCCATCTCCTTTGCCCATGGCTTAATTGGATTATTTATCCTTTTCTTGTTGCTATTCTGCAGTACCTTGTAGATTATGGAGATCAGACATCAGTCCAACATTTAGTTGCCAAATCTTTTTTCCCATCCTGTAGGTGGTCTTTTAACTCTTTTCATAAAGTCTTTGGATGAGAAAGAGCATTTGATTATTAATAGTTCCCATTTATCTATTTTCTTTTCCATTGATTGTGCTTTGTCTGTCAGATTTTGAAGCCTAAGTTGTCTATTAAAACTTCCTTTGTTGATCCTATTTTTTCCCTGCATGATCTTTATCGTTGTAGGCTTGACAGTTAGGTCTTTTATCCAATTTGAGTTGGTTTTTATATAAGGTGTGAGATATGGGTCTTGTTTCAATTTTTTTGCAGACGAATATCCAATTTTGCCAGCACCATTTTTTAGAGACTGTTTTTACCCCAGCTGAAAATCTTAAGACCTTTGTTGAATATCAACTGTTCAGACGCGGATGGTGACATCTCTGGGGTCTCAACTGCTCCAATGATCTATCTGTCTCTTTTTGTACCAGTACCAGGCTATTTTGACAACGGTGGCAGTGAGAGGCCTCCCAGTGTGTTTTTCTTCTTCAGTATTGCTTTGCTTATCTGAGGTTTCTTTCCTTTCCAAACAAAGCTGGTGATTTGTTTCTCCATCTCATTAAAAAAATGTCCCTGAACTTGTATTAGGATTATACTGTATATACACAGATCGCTTCTGGTAAAACAGACACTTGCACAATGTTAAGTATTCCTTTCTATCCATAAGCAGGGTAGGTTTCTCCATTTATGTGAGATGTTTACGTTTTTATATTTTAACATCTCTAAATCAGGCCTGAGCTTCAAGAAGGTGTTCTTAAAATTGATGTTACATGTGAGTTTAACCAGGCAGAGCGCCTTTTTCTCAGTGTTTATATGAAAAAAAGCTGCTACTTATTGTGCTGCTTATTGTCAACAGTGCAACTTGGACCAGGTCACTGAGGAGTTCACATGGAGAACATCTGATTCAAGTGACGCGCCAGGTGAGCAGCTGGTTTACGAGCATTCCTTTCTATGTATTAAAAAAATCAGAAAAAGACTTCCAGATACACTTAAACACCTTTAACATAATAACTCAATAATAATGTTTTGGATGGGTGTTGCAAGGCCACTCCTGTTGTCACAGCCGCTGAACGTCCCTGGAATTTTCACTACAACAGGCTTTATGTGGGTTGGTGTGTAACTACGGGTTGTATGTAAGGTGGGTGTTTGTCACTGGGCACAGCCTGTGTTCCCGCTGCCTAACACAACACCTGGCACAGCGCGGAGACCCAGTACTACGCCTTCTCTGATCTGAGACTGGAGCTCAGTGAGAAAACATCACCCAGTAGGTTGAAATTCTTTTCTCTTATTGATATACTGGTTTTAGTCCTCTTCGAGTACACCTTTTCCAGTAAGCATCCATTCTACCAAGAGGCACCCTAACACACAGCCTCACCTTCTCACATAACTACAGATGTATCCACTTAAGAATTCTATGTGTACTGATGCTTTTTGTTAAAGACTGTGAAGGGATCAAATAGCTGTATAATCTTCCATTGCTTTTGAGGTAAAACTTACATAATTAAATCATACAGGAAAATTGTCATTAACGTATGAGTTAATTATGTGTGGTTTTATTAAATTTCTCTTTATATTCATTTTAAAAATGAAATCACAAGTGTCTTTGCTGCTGACACTCAGCAGGCAGTTGCAGCTGGGCCGACTCTGGTCTGTGGCGCCCGTGGGTCAGGAGGCCCGTAAGCCACAGGGCTTTCAGGGACTCAGTTTTAAGAAGCAGACGGACAGCCCTTTCTCCTGAGGCACACCTGGGACCTTCTGATTGGCCGCACCCATGCCCAGCTCGACCACCCGGGATGCCACCGACAATAATAAAGAGGTGACCATCAGAGAGCCCTAAAACTGCCGAACAGATAAGTTCAGCAGTGCAGAGAGCGAGCAAGGACTTAAGGAAGGGGTGAGCAGGTTCATCGGAACAGTGAGAACATCGTTAATGTCCACAGCGCAAAGGGACACAGACAGACAGGGAGCTCTAACAGCAGCGACGGGGACCAGAACCCGGAACCTCAGAAGTCTTCCACAGCAACCACAGGGGTCTACACGCTGGCTGACACCGATTCTTACACAGAAGAGCCAGACCCCTGAATCCACTCAACCAGGGCAGATGAGGGTTGAAACAGGAAACACAGCTATGAAGCACTAGATGAAAGATATGAAGGTGACTGAGCTTCTGGTGAAATGAACAGTGGCTGCTCCAAGACACTGGGAAAAAAGGTGACGGACCCCAAACAGAAGAGGGACACTGAGACAGTGCACGGGAGTTATGGAAGAAGAGAGAACAAGACGCTGTGCAGGAGGGTGTAAAAGAAAATGTCCACAACTGACTCTTTCCAGCTAAAACTGAAACTGGAGGCGGCTGATGGAGCCCCAGACAAGACCAACGAACATCTCTGTGATGAACTAGAATTAAAACCCAAGCAAACGAGAAAGACGCCAACTGTGGCCCATGAGGAAAAATGCATCCTGTCAGGACCCAGGTCATCCAAATGTGTGACGGGGGGACCAGGCCTCTGCTCCAGGCAGCACCCATGCAACCAGGGCCTCGCTCAGGGAAGAAAACCACCTCTGAAGACCTCTGAGGTCAGAGATGAAGTTTAATTTAAAATGTATACATATACATACACAAAGGGTCTCTTGCTAGTAAAACGAACAGAAGAATCCAAACACATCAGTTCTGCCTAACAAGAATAGCTGTGGGCAGTAGCTGGGGAGGGGAGAGCACCCCATAGCGCCAGGAAGGACTCCCGAGGAGTGGGGCGCTGGCCCGAAGGCCGAGTCTGGGGGGGCTCCCCACCTGCCACGAAGGGCAGGGCAGTGCCTGCAGTGCGGCCACCAACGAACGGTGGGCAGGTGAACCCGCCAGGCGCTCCCATGGGCCAGTTCTGCTCGGTCCCGTAGGGCTGCCGTGAGCTGGGATGGACCCGACAGCATGGGGTACAGAAACTGTAAGTAATCTGAGCTGAATGTAACATGGAACATTCACGTACAGTCAACACGCCACGGAGAATCTGTGAGACAGAAGATAAAAGCTTTCCTCACAGAATGGAAAAGCTGACTCACAACGCACGAACCAGTGGAACAACGTGGCACAAGCCTGTCTTCTGAAGAAGCCTCTCATTAGATCACAAAACAAGACTGCCGCACGATGTTGCTTCTCAGGCACCTTTAAGCTCAACAGTGACAGAGGCCAATCTCATCCATAGAGCCCAACACCCAAATCTTAAACCCTTAACAAACACCCAGCACAACCAGATAAGGTCCGGCTGCCGCCACTGACTGCTCCGACAGGGATCCCCACAGAGGGCTCCTGAGAGAGCTGGAGAAAAAGACACAACAAAATCAAAACTCAGAAACAAAGTAAGACCAGACTTCCCGGCCTGACCAGACTTCCCGGCCTGACAGAGGCTGAAGAAGCTCTGCAAGAATGGCCCCCAGACACCCCTTCAGCTCAGTACTGAAGTCACTCCTGAGGTTCACCCTGCAGCCAAATATGGCAGAGGCCCATAAAAGCAAAGGAGACTAAAGGGGCGGCCCAGCCCAGGAGCAAGGACTAGAGGGCAGGAAGGGGCAGGAAAGCTGGTAACAGGGAACCCAAGGTTGAGAAGGGACAGTGTTGACAGGTTGGGAGTTTGTTAACCAGTGTTACAAAAGACTGGCAAATGAAAAGTATCTTCCAGTAGAACTCCAACCACTCCTGATTTAGGCCAAGTTTTTGTAATAAAAACAGATGGTAGGAAAACTGGATTTCCACAAGCAGAAAAATGGGCCCGAGGTGCGCCCCGGATGCACCATGAGGCAGTTCTGCTCTGTTCTGTAGGCTCATTATGATCGGAACCGACTCTGTGGAATCCTTTTCCGTTTTAGTTCTACCCCCTAGTTAATGATGCAGTGTGCCTGGGACCTTAAAAGCCTACAGGTGGCCATCCAAAGGACAACCAATGGTCTCTCTTCTCCTGGAGCAAGAGGAAGGAGGGTCAGGAACAGGAGGAAGAAAACACAACGTGCAGCTCGCTGCCCACATGAACAGCTGTGTCTCTGCCCTGAGAGCAGAGAACTGGATGGTGTCCAGCTTGAGTGGTGAAGAACGTCTGCACTGAGCTCTTCTGAGATCTGTCGACATGGGACCAAACCGACCACAGCCGCTTGAAGGGTTAGATGGAACACGCAGGGGCAGTGAGTTTATGTTATCTTACTAAGCTGTGACTGCATACATAAAAAACCCAGGAGAATCAACAAAAACCTAACAGAAATGACCAGAGTCTGACAGTCAGTTATAAAATTTATATGAAAATCAACAGCTTTCCTACACACCAAACATTAACCAGCTAGAAACTACATACCAAGAAAAAACATAAATTACCTACATTTAAAAAACATGTAGGATTAACATAAAGCAAACTACAGAATTTAACAAGAAGAAATAAGACTTAAATAAATGATATTCAGAAATATATCTTGTTTGTAGATAGGAAGACAGAGTGTTCCAAAGAGATCAAGAGCATTCATCTGCAGACGGAATGCAATCATAGTAAAAATATCCAATTTTTTGTTTGTTACCGTGACACAGTGATCCCTAAGTTCTCTGGAACAACACACATCCCCGAATAGCTGTGAAAAAGAAGATCAAGGAAGGTAACTTGCCCTACGCATGCCATGAGATATATGGTTCACAGGAATTAAAACTCTCCACCTGTTCCTACAGAATTTCTACAGGAACAGATGTAGAGACCACAAGACCCCTACATGCATGGCAATTTAGCGTACCCATGTGATCATCAGGAGAAAAGAGTATTCAATACACTATATGGCAACAAACTGAAAAAATGAAGGCAGCACTCAAAAAAATTCCTAATAAACCAAAACTTGAATGCAAAAATGAAACCATGAAAATATTAAATGAAAACATTGATAAATACTTTTATAAGGTTAATTGTATCAAAGCTCCGAAGTGGAAAATGTCAAGATGAAAAAAATGAGAAAATTACACATGGCAAAAACACCCCAGAAACAAAAATAAGACAGAAGGCAATCTGAGAAAAATACATGCAACATGTCGGACAAAGGGCTGAAATTCTTTAAGGACACAGCAACAGGGACAGGATCCGAAGAAAACACACAATGATCACAACACAGGAGTCTCGGCCTCATCAATGCTTTAAAATGCATACTAAAACATGAATAAACGTACCTTAATTAGAAAAGAAGGGAAAAAAACGAACCCCAGCGTTGCTGAAGAAGCGCGGGCAGACACAGCACGGCTGGGGGAAGAGCGCTCCCTCCGGAGGGGAATCTGGCGGTTCCTATCGGTTTTTCGTAACCCCAGCAGTGCTAACAGAGTCCCCTTTATCATTTCAAAGGAAACCCGCCTACAGCAGGGGCTCACCGATCTTAGAGGGAAAGAGTGTCTCGTCGTCGAGCTGGTCCTGAACCCACGTCATCAGATAGTCAATGTATTTGGGTGCCGAACATTTGATGGGCTTTTTAATATTAGTGCCATCTGCCCAATGATACTCGTATCTGGAGAGAAAAGCATTTTAATATTTTTGAAAACATTAACCAACGTGTCGCCTACAATCAAAGCAGTCACTGTTTATCAGTGAAGTCCTGCCTCCCCTGAGAAAATGACTCCAAGCGTTACTGACGATGAGAAAGGCCCCCACAGAACTATTCCGAAACGTGACGCCTCAGCAGGACAGGAGCTGAGTGTGTCTGGAAAAACCTGTCCGCAAGGAGGGTGCTGAGGCCTCAGGAGGAGGCCGACGAAGCCCCCATATTCTGAGACACCTAGCCACCCAGTTATCAGCAGCAAGACTAAGGCTGCACACTCCTCCCAGGGAAGGCCTCAGGGAGACCGCTAGCCGTGCACCCACCCACCCCTCACCGCTGCTGAGCCCGAATGCCCCACAGAGATCAGCAGAACATCCCTATGTGAGACACTAAGACTACTAGAGAAAAACTTAATTTTTTTCTTTCAATTTTTAAAGCAATTTTGAGAAATAAAACTTAACACAACATAAAGACATCCTCCCTAAAATACTGTAATGAAAACTGAACCACAAGCTGAGGATCTCTTTTCTTTCTAATTCCAGTAAAGTTAGAAAAGACCTTTTTCCCTAAGAGAAAAAGTGTCCTGACACCACCTATCATCACCTAAAACTAATTCTCTAAGAAACAAGAGGGAAAGAAACCCACCCAAACTTTAATCCCACCACTTGTCACTTAACAGTATGGGTGACGGAATTCCACCTTTCTTTCAGTATATTTTGAATTTATAATCAGAAATCTTTTTAATCTACGACCGTTATGCCAGGTAACTCTCTCTAAGCTGTGTTGCTCTAGGTGTCACTGAATAAGCACAGGGAGAGAAAAATCACAAAACATTCAAGGGCCAGCTCTTAAAACTTGGCCAAGAAATTCATTTACAAATGAGAAACAGGAACCATAAACATTAACAGGGTTTAAAAAATAAGTTTTTGCAATGCAAGATAAACTCAACTCAAATTTGCACTCTTCCCCTCTTCCAGTGGAACGCTCATGTTTACTAGTTACCAAATCACACCACGCAGTGCTCAGAGTGAGGTATTCAGTAACCCCCACACCAAGCCCGCTGCTGTCTAGTGGATTCCAGCGAGAAGGGTCCCACAGGGCACATGAGAACTGCCGCTCAGGGTCCCCAAGGGGTGACGGTGGGCCTGAACTGCTGACTCTGGGGTCAGCTGCCACTCAGGCCACTCCCTCAGACCTTGAAGGCCCTGGTGTTTGAATGTTTTCGCCAGTCCTGAGCCACATTCAGGGACTCGTGGGACTGAACTGCCTTTACGCAGAAGGCAAACGGAGGAACAGCACAGAAGCACTGTACTTCACCTACGACAGTCAGCGACACACCTGAAGGGACTCAAACCCCCGCATGACCGCATACGGTGATGCCAGTGCAGCGCATGCCACGGCCGCTAACCGCCGAGTCGGCTGCTCGCACCCCAGGGGCAGCTCTGCCCCGTCCCGTGGGGCTGCTCCAGGTCAGAACTGACGAGCACGCCTGCCTACGCACCGCGGTCCCGCAGACATGACTGGGCAGCTCGCTTCGGTGCAGAATTCCGTAATTGTTCCATATAGCATGTTGATCTGGTTGAAGAAATCCACGGCTGAAAGGAAACCAGCAGAATTATGTCAACATGTAACGAAACATCAAATCTCAAAGAGAAAGCTAACAATACACTTTAAGTTCTTGGCTGAGTGCTTTGGAAGATGCAACAATCTGGTGACACTGTAAATCCTCTTTTTAAGCTGTTAGGCTTAAATACACTTACTCTGAGTACATTATTTTTAAAAACCCAGCTATTTGTCATTGTTGCTGAGAACAAACACTGCACACACACCCACCAATCCAACTTCCTACACGAGTAATCCAGTGACATCAGCGCACAGTCTTGGAGTTGTGCAATTGTCCTCCCCCAGGAACACACACTCACTGACCCCAAAGAGCTCTATCCAACCTGTCTAGCTGCCGCTGGAATCTCATCCCATAGAGATGGTTCTTAAAAGACCAGGAAGCTGAAGGAAGACATTCTTCATCGGATGAGCAAAACTACTGTTTGGTTTTCACATGTCCCGTGGGCTGTTCTGGATTAATGTTTAAAGATTATCCCAGGGCAATAGTTTCAAGGATTCATCTGGCCTCTATGGCTCCAGAAATTCTGTAGCCCCTGATAATCTGAAATCCTGGTCTGCCTTTTCCTTCTTTTGATCAGGATTCTTCAACAGAATCTTTGAACAGGACATTCCAGGCATCATCTAGTTCTTGTGGTCTCGTGGCAAAGGAGGCAGCAGTTCCTGGAGCGTCGGCCACGCCTTCCATTATCTTCGTCCTGCCCCTGACTCCTCCTCTTTGGCTCCAGGAAAACTGACCTACTGTCCAGGCCTTGGGTGATCACTGTCAGCTGGTAAGACTGGAGGTCTCACAAAAGCACAGACATGAGATTATTAAGCTTTTAACCAGTGAACAACAGCAGGATGGCAGTGTTACCAATAACTGAGACTTCATGATGACCATCACTCCTGCTGTCTGCCACCGTCCAGTCGCCTGAACTCAGTGACTCCCAGTGCTGAGACAGCGCAGCGCCCAGACGGCCGCCTCGGCCACAGCCTTCATGGCTGCAGGTCATCAGGCTGCTCCCCACCGAGCCCTGAGTGGCCCTGCACCGCCGCCCTGGGGGCTGCAGCCAGGCACCGATTGCTGGGGCCACCCAGGCTCCATCACGGGGGCCGATGCCACTGGAATACATGCTTTCCCTGCGCTATCTGATGTGCCAGACTTCGCAGCTTCTCGTCACTCTGGGCCGGTCATCACCATGTGTGTCAGCCAAGGGGAGACAAGCAGTGAAGAACGTGCAGACGGTGAGAGGCCACCTGCTACGCCGGCAGGCACTCTGGAAACGTACTGCACACTGAAAACACAGGCTCCAGACCCCGGCCCGACAGCCTCCCCCTGATTGTGACTGATTTAAGTGAAGTGACAGAGATGTAAGAAGACAGCATGCACAGACCAACAGTCAGTGCTCAAGAGCTGACACCCTGAAGAGCTGCTCAGTCAGGGCCTGTTTTCCACAGGACGGAGACCGAGGGTCAGCTAGGTCCGGAAGAAAGCTGAAGAGGACCGGGTGACACCCGCTGCACCTGAGCAGGGCACAGGAACCACACGTGCCGGGGGAACCCACTACCTCAGAAAGCTGTTAGAGATGTTTTGGCTCCCTGACTGAAAGAGTCCCTAAGTCAACTAGGGCTTTTCCAAGTTTCTTAATAAACAACCAGAAGTCTTCCCCTTTCCTAGTTATGTTTCTAAGAACCACCCGTCTAGGCCCTCAATCCTCATTCCAAACGATTATGCCAGACAATGTGCTGGCTCAGGGGCTGCAAGCAGCGGTTCGTGCCCGTGGGCCAGGGGCCTCTCCTGTCAGGGAGCTGTGAGGTCACAGGCATTCTAACTGGCCTTCTGGCTCTCCACTGCTCAGCAGGGCACAGCGGCCTTCTCCAGACGTCACAGCAGACCAAACGGAGCAGCCAACAGGAGCATCCAGGCATCTTCTACTAAGTCAGACATCAAGTAAGACTTGTAAAAATACAAAACAGTACCACACTTCTCATGTGAGCTTGTTCTGGAAAGCAGTCATCTTTATAAACCTCAGGCTGAAAAGAGCCACCAGACGGTGTCACATGGACCCCACAGGCAGTGACCCCACTGCATGTACACAGTAGAACGGATCCAGAGTCGTCACAGCTGTGGCCTTCGGGCAGCCCACGGCCGGGGCTGTCCTCTGAGGTGCCACTGGGTGAATTCCAAAGCAGACCTTCCTTTCAGCCAGTGCTCCAGCGTGGGACCTTTGCACTCCACTCTACCCGGGAGGCTTGATTCAGAAGAACAGATGAGAATTTGAATAGGGTTTAAAAACAAGGATTTTCTTTCTAATAAATCAAACTTCACATGGTTCATGTGTTAATACATTCACATGTACAGAGGAAGACCTAAGTTCTAACCGCCCCAACCCTCCACACACAAGCCAGCGCTGCAGTGATCTCGGTCCCCTGCGTCCTCCGTCTGCCAGCCGTGCCTCACACGCAGCGCAGAGCGCCCTGTAGAGCTCCTGTTTGGCTCCAGCTCTCAGCGGTGCGCAGGGCGCCTTCTGACAGTTCCCGAGAAGAGCAAAGGCTGGACTCCATTTTTCCCAAGGAATCCTTTCTTCAGCTGACAAAGAGAAAACCAGCCAGGAGGCTGCCTGGGGTCCACCCAGAAATTCATGACTTCCTTTCTGAACACCAACTATACTCCCTGTTTTTTTTTCAGTTTAGTAAAACAGTTACCAACTGAAACGGAAACATCAGAACAGTGACCGGCAGTTATCTGCTACTCTGTAGAGCATTTTCCCGGTGCCTGTACTGCTAGGGAAACAGAAAGGCAGGTGAAAACCTGCAAACAAGTATGCACTGTTTCATCGGCCAGAGCAATGGCAGAATGGGAAAAAGTGCACCACAGGAGACCACCGGTTTCTCTTTGATGTGTAGCTAGTCACCATTCCAGGTGTCAGTAACCAGTCGCTATTTAAAGACAGAGAAACCACCTAAAACTTCCCAGAAGTCTTGCTTTAAATCCCCTGACAAACTCCAAGTCTGCTGGAGACAACCTTCAAGACCAAGTACACAGAATAAAACTGACTCTGGGATCCCCAGTGACTCAGCGGAGACAAACTGACACACTGCAGCCCCACACCCACTTAATCCTGACAGGTCAGCCTGGGTTTCACCTGTGGCTTTGCCTCGGCGGGCAGAGACAGCACTCTCTCACGTTCTCGGTCTTCTGACAGTGAGTCAGAACACGCACTTTCTGCACTCGCCCCACTTGGGGTTTGGGAGCTTCTCCGATGTGTTTTCCAGGTCCGGGGAGTTTTCCACCATTATTTCCGCACCCACTTTTCCTGCCCCTTCTTCTCCCACCCTTCTGGCACCCTGACTAGCACTGGTGCACTCCGCAGCGCCCCACAGGCCTCTGTCGCCGTTCATTTCTCATCTTCCTTTGTTTCCAGTTTTCAGAAGGCACAGGCTCCAATGACATACAAGTTCACCAGTTCTTTCTTCTACCAGCTCAAATACACAACAGAACCTTTCTAGTGAATGAATTCTGTATTTCACTAGTTACTGTATTTTCAACTCCAGAATTTCTACCTGGTTCTTTTTTACAACTTTTCTTTATTGACAGCCTCTATTTGATGAGATGCTTTCATTATACTTTCCTTTAATGCTTTAAACAGTTTTCTTTAGTCCTGCGAACATATCTGTAATATCTGCTTTGAAGTCTTCATCTGCTAGGCCCAACATCCGGACCCCCTCAAACACAGCCCCTACTGCCTGGCTTGTTTTTCTTTCGTCCCCCTGAATAAAGAACACACTAGCCTATTGCTCTGCACGCTCATCTATATGTGTGTGTGTATATATATGTACACATATGTATATTTTTTTAACTGGACACTTTAGTTCAGATATTTTACCAACTCTGGATACTGACTGTCTCTGCCCCCAACCTGGAGCCTGCGGTTACTGTGTTACTCACTCTGTGACTTCTGCGTCCCCTGCAGTGGGCAGCCCATGACATCCCCATGCAGGTGCCCCTCATCCCTCAACCTTATCTTTAAGCACGGCGTCCCATTAGTCACCTCTGGTCAGCGCAGCTTCGTGTCCAGCCAGTGACCGGTCAGGGATGCGCAGGCCCCTGAGCTCCCTCCCCTCACAGATGGGTTGGTGTGAGGCTAAGGAGTGCTTCCAAGTCCACCCTCCGCTCCCTCAGGGACCAGGGGCTCTCAGGGTGCCCTGGTTGCTCCAGAGGGGGAGCGTCTCACCGGGGACAAACTCTTGGCAGGGCCTGTTCTGCTTTCTTTCCATGGACCTGTCCAAGTGCTCGCCGCTGCTAATCGTCTTACATAGCAGTGTGCCTTCTTTCAACTGTTCACCCCTCCAAGCAGGAACTTGGGGGGCATGCACGGCACCGCACAGTCTCCTCCACAGGCCCGTCTCGGCGTGGGGGCTCCGTTCTCTGAGATGGAGCTAGAAAGAAGAGGGACGAGAGGAGCCAGCGGGCTGCCTCCTCCTGGGCTAACACCACAGCCCTGCGGCTAGACTAATGGGAAAGGAAGCCCCCATGTTCCTGACACATAAGCCTGATGCCGTCGAGTCACTATGAACCAGCAGCAATGCTACAAGGTAGATATGTGCCCCACAGGGTGGCCAAGGACCACTGGGGGTCAAGACCCCAGCTCTTGATCATCAGCTGAGCTCTTTCAGCCACTGTACACGCCAGGGCTCCGTGTGTAGACAGCAGCCTCTACAGAACAGAGCTGGGATGGGGATGGGGAAGGGGTGGGACCAAGTCCTGTCCCAAAGACCCAGACTTCTCTGCTTCTTACTAAGACTCTGCAGCTTACTGAATAAATGAGTCTCTGTTTTCTGTGTGCCCTGGGGTCTGTCCTCAGCAACTCACCAGGTTTAGCGTTTTCACCAGTGAAATTGCTGTTTCACTGTGGAGAGCACTTGCCAAGGTCCTCCCGGTGCCCTTCAGAAGTCCCCTCCCTAAGGCACAGTCCCATTCGTCGCACACCCAGGCTCCCACGCAGCTCCGTGAGGGGCACTGGTGCTGCGGTGGTTAAGTGCTTGGCTGCTAACCAGAAGGCTGGCGCCAGGACCCCCAGCAGGTCACTGGAGAGAGACCTGCGGTGTGCTCCATAAAGATTACAGCCTGGAAACCCCGTGGGGCAGTTCTACTATGTCACATGTCACACAGCTTCCCAAAGAGATGGCAGAACCTGGACGGTGCCTACCACGTCCCGCCGAATATCCAGGACAGCCTCTGTACCCTACGCTTCTTCCACACACCTGCGAACCCGTCTGCCATCTACGGCGCCGTTCTCAGTACTCAGGGTTTCAGCATGGACACCTCCAGGGTGGCGTTAGGGTTCCCACTACCAAGACTTTCCTGTCTGAGCTGTATCTCAGAATAGCCAAATACCTGATATAAATAAAGATTCCTAGCTAATAAAGCAGGAAGGTAGAATATTACCACTCTGTCACTCGTAATGAGCCAAGGAAGCCTGACCCTGGCTGTCTAGTGCTGTAACCACTGGGCACACACGGGCACTGAGATAGGCTCTAAGTGTAACACATGCTAGGTTGGGAAGACGTGGGATACAAAGAGAAGGTACCCATCTCACTAATAATTTTTAAATTAAACAATAATTTTTATACTGATAACACATTGAAATAAGCCAGAAATGTTAGGTTAAACAAAATACATTAATAAAGTTAATTTTAACTTTTTACAAAATTTAAAATTACACACATAGCTCACATTACATGTATCAAGTAGTACACACCAAAGCAGTGATTATCAATAGCTGCTTATAGCCACACAACAACTACCTGTTATACTACGGGAGGGATGTACAAACTACATGTGATGCAGTCTCGTGAACAAGCAAACAAAAACCGCTGAATCTGATTTTTGATCAAGGCTCTACATCTGCTTGTCCAGCATACATGCCACTAACTACACACGGCTATTTACATGTAAATTATTGGAAATGTACTTTAAAATCCAGTCACACTAGCCACATGTCCAGTGCTGACAGAGAACATGTTCCATACTGCAGAAAATCCTCCTGGACAGTGCTGCTCAAGGTCTACCATTTACAGGAAACACGAGAGGAAGACAGCCTGGTAACAGCTGCCTTGGGGACACAAGCTGCAAAATTCATACTGTGGGAAACAAATGACGAAGTGTCTGCAGCTTAACAACAAAATCAACGGGAAAAAGCCTGCAGTGTGGGAAAGGCGATGGATTAAACGAGATTCAAGAAATAACGAGCAGAACTTGTTTGGATCCTCACTTATACCAACCATAAGCCAAAAGAAAACAGTATGGGATAATCAAGGAAGCAAGAACACTGTGCATTCAGTATCACATCAAGGAATGATGGTATCCTCATCTTTCAAGGAAGGGTTCTTGTATTTTCGAGATACTGAAATACTTACAGATCCAATAACACATCTAGAATCTGTTTCAAAATAACCAGAGTGGGATACAGAAGCAGCACATCAGCTCTGACTGCGGGGGCTCTGGGAACCCTGGTGGTGCAGGGGTTACGTGCCACATCTGTCTGCTGACCAAAAGGCTGGCAGTTCAAATCCACCAGGCATTCTTGGAAACGCCATGGGGCAGTTCTACCCTGTGCTACAGGATTACTAGGAGCTAGAATCAACTCAGGGACAGGGGCTTTGTTTTTTTTTTTTTTGGAGCTTGATAATGGATACATAGAAATTCATTATACTAGTCTCTCTACTTTTTATTTTTAAAACCTCCCTTGGAAAGCTTTTTAACAAATCAAAGTTGTTTTTACCAGGTCTCTGCACGAACCACCAGGAAAAGCGCCCCTAGGTCAAGCTGCATCGGTTTGCTGCCTACACTCTCCGACGGATCAGTGCAGCCGGGACTGGAGTACGTGCCACAATGACACATCTGGGTCCCCCACAATGTCACAGTCCATCACAGATACAGTCCAGGCACTCATCCATCTTTCACCTGACCACGCTCAGCTAGCCACATCAGTCTCCTCAGAAACTACCCAAAGCACCCCCCACTTCTCCCTGGTCCCTCTACTCAACCTCCCAAGCTACCATCAAGTATCCTGAAGAGGACAGCACAGTTGGGGATGTATGTGACCTGGTGGGCTTCTCTGTAACCTATCCGATTACAGCAGTCATACCTGCAAAAGGAAATTCATTAACAGGACAGGCTACAACCAAAAAAGCAAGCAAACCTTTCCGTAACAAGCAAAGCTGAAGGTCAGGACAACTTACTGTTCACAGCGACCCACTCATTGAGGTCCTCGCCCTCCGGCAGCATGACAGCCTGTCTCAGGTTCCCACTGCCCAGGGTGGCTTCCGCGTGTTTCAAGAGCTCATACTGATGGGACCCTTCTGGGATGTTCTTCTTGGGCTTGAACGTTTTGGAAGAGCGGCTGCTGCTGTTAGGTGAGACCAAACCCATTTTAGGGTCAGAAGCAGAAAGGGGTCATTTTAGGTTTAAAAATGATTCAGTAAAATAAGACGATCCCTGAAAAATGCCAGAATAAGAGGGAAAGTGATCATCACCATAAAAGAGTGCTTTCCCTTTTTTCTGCCCATAAAGAAGGCGATGTCACCAGGCCTGGTAAAGCAGCGTGCTATCCCAGACAGAGGCAGCTGACCAAAAGGAGAGGCCTGGCTCCTGCCTCTTGACGGCCACTCCCTCTGTGGCGGCCCCAGAAACCAGACCTCCATCTGGTCTCAACTTCCACCTACAGAAAATGGTGTTGGGAGGCAGACTGAGAATTGGACAGGTTCTCACGAAGGTGCCTCGGGGGCGCACCGGGCACTGCTCAGCTGCTGAGTGAATGGCTGGTGAGGAACCCACCCAGCTGATGGGACGCGAGTCGGCGGACTGCTCCCGTCAGGACGCTAGTCTGGGAAACTCGGGGGCAGCTGCACTGTCACGGCTGGGCTGCTACGAGTCAGAATGGACTCAACGGCAACGGGCTGTTAGTTCGTTAGAAATGATCCGGCAGCCCCGACACAATCACCAGGTTCTCCCAGCGCCAAACGCCAGTTCCCTGTACCCAGATGTTTGGTGATCATAACACTTTATCCCTCTCACAGAATCCGTCAGGAAGGCCTTCCTGCTGCTGGACCCTAACAGCTCTCGGCACGTGTGGGACCCAAGCGCCTGGTCCGATCTGCGCTTTGTGAGCGTTTTCTCCCAGTCCGTGGCTGGTCTTTTCAATCTCAGGCATGTCTTCCACAGAGCAAAACTTTTTAATTTTAATAAGGTCTAACAGCAATCTTTTCTTTTATGGGTCATGCTTTTTGTGTTGTATCTAAAAACCCACTGCCAATCCAAGGCTACCCCCCGTTTTTTCCTGTTATTGTCCAGAAGTCACAGGGTTCGTGTGTAATATTTAGGTCTATGACTCACTCTGAGTTAATTTTTGTGAAAGGTGTCAAGTCAGCGTCTGGGTTCCTTTTTGGTGTGCTGATGTCCTACTGTTCCAGCACTGCCTGCTGAACAGACTGTCCTTTCTCCACTGAATCGCCTGCACTCCTTTGTCAAAGACCAGTCACCCGTATCTGCATGGATCTCTTTCTAGACTGACTATTCTGTTCTACGGTCTGTTTGTCTACACCTTCACCGATAGCATCCTGCCCTCCTAGGCATTTACCCAAATGAACTGAAACCCTATGTCCACGTAAGAACCTGCCCACAAATGTTTACAGCAGTTTTATTCACAATTGTCACAAACTAGAAGCAACCAAAATGCTTTCCAATAGGTGAATGGACAAACGGGTACATCCACACCAGAAACCCAACCAAACCCACTGCCGTCAACTCGATTTCAACTCACAGTGACCCCAGAGGACAGAGCAGGACTTCCCCATGGGATCTTCAAGGCTGTAATCTTTAAGGGGAAACCCTGGTGGTGCAGTGGTTAAGAGCTATGTCTGCTGACCAATCAGGAGCTCAAATCTGCCAGGTGCTCCTTGGAAACTCTTCTGGGCAGTTCTGCCCCATCCTGTAGGCTCTGTAGGCTGGCTGTGAGTGGGTTTGGTTCTTGGTTAATCTCAGGGTGGGGGTAGGGGGGTTCCAACTGCCAGCCATTCAGTTAGTGGCCAGGCACTTAACCACTGCACCACCAGGGCACCCTGCACATACACACAAAGTAGTATCGCTCAGCAATTAAACATAAAAGGTGAGCTACCACAACACAAAAACATACTGGAGGACTACATACTGTGAAAAAGTTACATACCCAACTCTACAACACTCTAGAAAAGGCAACGCTATAGGCAGTGAAAAGATGAGTGGTTGCCAGGGGCTCGGGGGGAGGGACAGAAGGGTGACAGCAAGGCACAGGACATTTTAAGGGCAGCAGAAATCTCCTGCATGAAACGACGGTGGAGAGCAGACATGTGCTGGTCAGTACCCACAGGGTGGCAGAGCACAGTGAATCCGATCTAACCCGTGGACTTTAGTTCCTAACATACAGTCCGTCAGCTGCAACAAAGGTACCCAGAACGCAAGCTGTCAGTAACAGGAGACCTGCGGGTACAGGAGAGTGCTCATGGAGAGGCGACTCCGTATCTGCACCATGTTCTGTAACTGACCACCGCTCTACAAGGATCAAGTGTATCCATTTTTTTTTAATCAGCAAAGGATACGAACAGACGTTTCTCAAAACAAGACATGCAAACGGACAATAAGATGCTCAACATAATTAAAACCTAAAACCAAACCAGATGCCACTGACTCAATTCCAACCCAATAGCAACCCCCAGGACGGGGCGGAACTGCCCACAGGCTTCACAGGAGTGCCAGGTGGAGGCAGTGCCCACCTTTCGGTCGGCAGGGCCCTTGTGGGGCATCTACCACTATGGCACCCGAGTTTCCACTAGAACGTAAATCCAAACCACAATGAGATGACACTTCACAGGCTGTGTCACGGCTCAACATCCAGGTGGGCGTGAGGATGCGAAGAAACTGGGCCTCACACACCGCTGACGGGAACACGAACTGGTGTGCGCCAGTCGGCAAGAGTCTGGCGGCTCCTCAGAAGGTCAAACGTAGTTACAACGTGACCCAGCAACTCCACTCCCGCGTCGACACCCAGGAGAAATGAACACACATCACACAGAAACTTGTATGCAAACAGTCACAGCAGCCTGATTCACAACAGCCAAAAAGGAGGAAAACCCACCGTCCACTGGTGGTTGACATGAAACAGCGCACTCACAAAACAATGTTCTCTTCCATGAAGAGGAGTGAAGTCCTGATACCGACTACCCGACGGGTCCCTGCGGCTGCCACCTCAATTCTGCCTCACAGTAACCCCAGGGGACAGAGCACAGCTGCCTCACGGGGTTTTCTGATGGTGCATGCATGGACCTTGAAAACATTCGCTTTGCATGATTCCATGGTGCCACTGATGGGAAGTGACCTGATGAGTCAAATCTACAGAAACAGAAAGCAAACTGGTAGTCTAGGTCCGGGCAGCGGAGCTGCCTGCTCAAGGCTGGGGCTGCTCTCTGGGGTGACAGAAACGTGCCAGAACTAGATGGTGGCGATGGCTGCCCAATTCTGTGAATCTAGCAAAAGCCAGTGAACTGTATATTTAAAAGGGTGACTTGTGGTTCATGCATTGTATCTTAACAAAAGTAGATTTGGTATCCTCACAGCCTGTCCAGTCAAAGGGTGGATTACCACGAGACACAGTTTCAAACAAACAACAGACCTCACATTTGGGTCCATTTAAGAGCAACAGTATACCCACAAACCACTAACCAAACACAGATTCATAAGGAAAAGACAGAAGGTAGGGGATTATGTGATACGGAAATCTGTCACGAAAAGCTCAATCTCTCACTCTCAGACATGGTCATCATACCTCAGAAACTACACCCTTAAGAAAATAACCCAAAGGAGGGAAAATGCAATTAGGACAAAGACCTTCTCAGCACTGCTATTTTTACAATAGCAGAATAATTAAAAGAATCCAAATTTCTCACAGTAAAGCATTGGTTAAATAAACTCTAGTGGCACAGTGGTTAAGAACTCCTACACGGACCAAAAGGTGGGCAGTCTGCCAGTTTCCCAGGCACTGCCGGGAAACTCTATGGGGCAGTTCTACTCTGACCTATAGGGTCGCCATGAGTCGGAATCACCCGGACAGCAAAGGGGTCTGGTTTTCACAGCAATCTTACAAAACACTCCTAATAAATACAAAAGACAGGTATGTGAATTATATCCATCAGTACCTGAGCGTTCATTCAACCACATAATGCAGACTTAAGGGGAAACCTTGCTGGCGCTCTGGTTAAGTGCTACGTCTGCTAACCAGAAGGTCAGCAGTTCCAATCCACCAGGCGCTCCTTGGAAACTCTATGGGGCAGTCCTCTGTCCTCTAGGGTCACTGTTAGTCAACACTGACTTGCCGGCAGTGGGTTTTTGTTTTGGGTGAGCAACAAGACACCGCAGAGTGTCCCCTGAGAATACAAAAATCAGTGCCAAAAAAATGCTTCTCGAGCCTGAAGGCGTGCAAGAACCGGCAGAGAAGTGACCTTCTTGTCTACTTCAGCCTCATTTGGCCGGTGTCTGTAAAACGGGTTTCTACCAGGAAAAGAGAAGTCTGGGGACAGAAAGCCAGTCCGCGGGCAGCAGCAGAACCGCACAGCTGGGTCCAGGTGTGGGGCCCGCATGCCAGCGGCCAGCTCCACGCCGTCCCAAGGGTCATTTCACACACTGATCATAGTAGAACTGGACACGGGACGGGGAAGCCAAGCCGGCTCCGCACCTTCTCCGAGGCCGCAGACGAACCCCACGCTCCACGTTCTCCGTGGGCTCACTTCACACACTGATCATAATAACAATAAGAAGCAGCAGCCCGGACACGGGACAGCGGAGCCTACAGGGCCCGGAGCCCTCCCCGAGGCCGCAGCCAACCCCGCGCCGCGCGGCCCGGCTCCGCCCCGACCGGCTCCCCGCCCCACCGGCTCCCCCGCCCCCGGGGCGCTCGGGCAGAAAAGTTGGCTGGCGCCGCGGGCGCGGGGCCTTCCGACTCCCCGGCGTCCCCCGGCTTCCTGGGCCGCCACTTCCTCCTCAGCCTTCCGCCACGTCCCGGCCGCCTAGCGGACCCCGGCCGAGACACAGCCAGCGCCGGCGACCCGGAGGGGGCCCGGCCGTCCCCAGGAGCGGCTCCGCGGCGCCCGCCCCGCCCTCAGCCTCGGCCCCGGCGCCCCCTGCCCGCTCCCACTCACAAGAGAAAGCTCATCTTCGGTCCGCGGAGGGCAGGGGAGGGGCCGCCCCCGCCACAGGCAGGATTCGGGCTCGGCGCGGGCACCGAGCGGGCGCGGACGGTCCTTAGCCCGCGGACGGCGGAAGCCCGGGCCGCCGACGCTCCCAGCCGGGGGTCGAGTCGCTGCGCCCACTGTACCCGCTCGGCCCGCCTCGCCCGCCTCCCCAAGTTCGCCGATCCGAATGCGGAACCAGAGAACTCTCGCGAGAGAAGGGCTTGCCCTGCCCCGCCCCGCCGCCGGCGACGGGACACGCCCCTTACCCACGCCCCTTCGGGAGCTCAGCCAATCAGCAGCCTCCAGGCAGGAACTTCCCTCTCCCGCCCGCGTGGTGGCCGCTGTGGTCCTGTCCCCCGGAGTGGCCGAGACCGGCGTCCGGTCCACTTAGGTACTGCAGGGATCTGTCCTTGCTACCTATGTCATATGGGAGGGTGTCTAGGACCGCTTGCCGTCGCTGCGATTTTGAAAATTTAATTTTCTTATTAAAATGTAGTTCACATGCTGTAAAATTTATCCTTTTAAATGGCACAATTCAGTGGGGCTTTGTTTTTCACTGCATTCAGAGACTTATGCAACCACCACCACTACTTGATTCTAGAACATTTACATCACCCACAAAGGAAACCTCATCTCTATTAGCAGTCACTGTACATCCTCCCCTCTTCCCAGCTCCTGGCAATCACCAGTCTATCTTCCATTTGTGTGGATTTTCCTAACCTGGATATTTCACGTAAAAGGGATCATATGGCTTGTAGTCTTTTGTGTTGGGTTTCTTTCACTTAGCACAATGTTTTCGAGGTTATCTCTGTTGTAGCCTGTTAGTACGTCCTTCCTTTTTATAGATGAGTAGTATTTCACTGTCCGACTTGATGGCACTTGGCTTGGCTTTAGTATTTCACTGTACAGGCACACCGCCACATTTTGTCCACTCTTCGGTTGCTGGATATTGGGCTGTTTCCACTTTTTGGCTGTTATGACTAATGCTGCTATTGAGGCAGGAGCTTGACCACAGCCTGGAACATTCCGGAATGATAAACAACCTGTTTTACTACCCACATCCGGGGGACGAATTACTTGAGTTATCCCTAAAGTTGTTTTCCAGAAAAACCAGTTTAGACTAAATTCAGACGCATGTTCAGAGACAGAGGTGACCACTATATGTGTTTCCAACGAGGGCACCAGGAAGCTGCAGACAGACCCAGGGAATTTAACAGGGAAGCAAGGAACTGCACAGACACAACACCCCATAATAAGTCCTGCTACCAGCCCCAGAAGCCCTTGTTGCACACGTCACCCTGAAGTCCTCTTGGAGATGCACCTCATTAACATAGCCCCGCAGCAACCAGAAAGCCCTGCAGTGTACTCCGACCTCCATAAGCCCCAGAGAAGCCCCTGTTCAGGGAGATCGGTAAGCCTTGCCTGGGCCTTCCTCCTGTCTGCTGACAAGGAGCTGCTTTCTGAGAAATCTTTGCTAGCATGGAAAATTCTATGAAGCAGTTCTGCTCTGCCCTTTAGGGTCGCTGTGAGTCAGAACTGACTCACCAGCGGTGGGTTTGGTTTAGTTTTCTGCAGTTTAGTAGAAAACTGTAAATTTCTTCCTGATTATTCTTAGTCAGAAGAGAACAAGAACCCTGTTGTGGGTGAAAACAGCTGAGGCCATCCCTGGCAACACCACAAACATTCCTGTACAGGTTTTTGTGCAGATGTGTGTGTTCATTTCTCTGGACCTCCTGCATTCCGTCACCGCCGTTGAGTCAGTTCTGACTCATGGTGACTCTATAGGACAGAGTAGAACTGCTCCATAGAGTTTCCAAGGAGCTCCTGGAGGATTTGAACTGCTGACCTCTAGGTGAGCAGACACAGCACTGAACCAGTAGGCCCCCAGGGTCTGCTCACCAGTAAGTCAGCAGTTCAAATCCACAGGGCTCTCCTTGGCCTTTCCACAGGGAAGTTGTGTTCTCATCTACGGAGTCTCCTAGAGTCACAAGAGTCCAGAGTCACGTTCTCTTGCCCTAGGGGTGATAATTACGTTTAACCTTTGGAGTAGCTGCCACACTGATTTCCAAACTGAGGAAAGCATTTTGTATTGCCACCAACTGCCCATGAAAGTTCCAGTTGCTCCATATTCTCATCAGCATTTTATATCGTCCGTCTTTTTATTTGAGTCTTTCTGCACCGTTCAACTGTGACACACATGGAGTCACCATGAGTCAGAATCCACCTGATGGCCGTAGTACGTGTGAAGTGGTATCACACTGTAGGTTCAATGTAGAGCACTTTTTCATGGGCTCACTGGACATTTATACAGTTTTTTTTTTTTTTAAATCTTGCTTTAATGTTACGTCAGGCCCCCAAAGGACCATCTAAAGACTGAGAAACAGGGGTTCTGGTCCAATAAGTCTTCACCGTCTCCATGACGTTACCATCCCTTTGTTGCTCAGACCAGAATGTGCATTCTACCCACCCTCCCCCTAAATGTTTCTAACCAAGACCAGCAGTATTTTAGTTTCTAAATCCCACCAGCACTTAGAGCTCTTATTTTACTGGAGGCTGCTTCAGCACCGGCCTTTCTGTTCTATCTGACTCATCCTGTCAGACTCCTCATTCCATTACAGTGGTTTTATTTTTCCAGAACCTCTCTGTTACTCCTTTCCATCTGGCTTCTTCTGTAAGGTGACAGTGGGGACACAGAGAAGGGGAAAACACTGGCCAGATATGTTGGTAATGGTCTACTTTAGCCGGGCTTCTTCGGGTAGCAGTGAGAGAAACCTACCCTCTTGTTCCAGGGGACTTGTCTTATACTTTCTCTCCCGGTGGACTGTGACTTCCTTGGGGAAACTTATCCAGTTTGTCTATCACCCCCAGGGCTCAGCACAGTGCCTGACACAAGGAAGCCACTCAGGAAATGACTGTTGAATGCATGTGCAAAAAGAATTCGCCTTTGAGGAGTTTCCAGTCTCATAGAGGAAATTGACACAGGAATAAATGGCAATGGATACAGTGTTATCAGTGAAATGAAAGGTAATTCCATTTCAGGAACTGAGAATTCCTTAAATTCTAGGCTTTTTCTGACTTGCCCTTTGTTGACTTTCCTGCTGTGGTTGTCCGCGACTGTGCTCTTGTCCAGCAGTGCCTTGCTGACCCCCAGTGAGCCCCAGACCTCTTTGAGTGCATGCTCTCAGCTGCATCATTCTTCCTGAACGTGATGGCCGGGAACCATGTCCTACCCTGTCCTCAGGACTCTGCCGGAAGTCATCCTTCCATCCTCTCAATGTTGGTGATGCTTAATCGATATCCTTATCACAATATGTAATTATAGCTCCAGTTAAAAAGTGGTCTTCCTGTGGTAAATGGCCCCTGTGTTGGGTAACAGGCCTTTGAGGGCTTGTGTGCTTATATTCTTTTCTACTTTTCTGCATATTCTAATGTTTCCCTAAAAAGCAAATTCTGGAAACCGTGGTGGTGCAGTAATTAAGAATTCCACTGCTAACCAAAAGGGTGGCAGTTTGACTCCATCTGATGCTCCTTGGAAACCCCGTGGGGCAGTTCTACTTTGTCCTATAGGGTTGCTGTGAGTTGAAATCAACTCAACAGCATTTTTTTTCTGGTAAGCAAATACTGATACCTTTTTTTAATGCTTTATTTTCTTCTTTGAGCAGGGAAGCAAGGTACCATAGTGGCTGAAAGCTTAGACTTCAGAGATGTCTGAGTCGGAACCCTGCTAGTGTTTCTTAATAACATATGATCTGGAGTATTTTCATAGCCCTTCCCTCAGTTTTCTCCTAGTAAAATGTAGGTAATCATGTTGCACTGTGAGGATTAAATGAAGTGAGTTATATTCAGCACTTAATGCTGAAACATACATCTACCCAAGCAATATTTGCTATTTAAAAGGTAAGAAATTTGGACATGTCTTGCCAGTTCTATTAGATGGCCAAGTCCTTGACTTACTGGCATCTGAAATGTGCCTCACGTGGGCCTTTGTATGGGGTGGCTATTCACGCAATGGTGGTATTTGGCTAAATTTCTTTTACGCTATTTTTTAAGTAAGGTGATCCCTGCGTTTCAGCAGTCTTTGAGTAGCTCGGTAATTAGCCTCTTGTGTTTCCTAGAGAATATGCACTTACTTTTTTGTTTGTTGTTTGGCCTGTATAGGTCTCGGGTTTCCACCTTATCCTGGTGGGGAACTGTCTCTGCTCAGAGGACGGTGGGGTTACCTGATACGGCCACGCACGGGTCTCAGGATGGCAAGCGGGAAGTGCGGGGATCCTTTCTGAAAGCAGTTGGACCGGCAAGACTTGTGAGGAAACCCCACCCCTGGGATCCTGGCGTCACAGTCCCCAGAAAGCCCCGTGCTGGTTTTGCACCCTTGGCTTCTCAGAAAGTTGTTGGCAGGTGATGTGGGGTTGCTTAGACTCCTGCGACCCCGCGTGACAGGGTACAATGGCCCCATAGGGTTTTCTAGGCTGTGATCTGTACAGGAGTGTATCACCAGGTCTTTCTGTCACAGAACTATTCAGTGCCTGTCCGGGCTGAGCACTTAAACCCTTGCACCACCAGGGTCCTCCGGAGAAAGAAGGCACTATTAAACTCTGGAGCAGCTGCTTAAACTGGAAAGTGGGTCTACGTGTGCATTCCTGGATTTCCACGTGCTTTCTATGAGAAATTTTTACACGCTATTTTCCGTTTGCTGTAGCTAGTGCCCCAGAGCCCCGCTACCCAGGGAAACACAGTGTGAGCCGTGTGTCCACAGACACCCTCCAGCCTGGGGCTGCTGCTGGGTCACTGGGAGTTGGGATCGGCTTGATGGCAACAGGCTTTTTTTTGGTTTACTAGCACCATTTTAAAAAAGTAAAAGCAACAAAAACAGAACCCAATGTGGAATGAATTTTAAGCATATATTTTATTATTTTAATTATATTGTTTTAATATGAAAGCAATAGTAAGGTTTTAAATTTTTAATGTTTTTTCCACCTAAGATACAAAAATACAATAACCAGGATAGCAGTACATAATCCACTTAGGAATCAAAGGAAAAACGAATTCCAGTAAGACAGTGGTAGTTACAATTTCCTTTGGGGATAAAACCTATAAGTTTGATGTTAAAAAAAAAAAAAATTGAAAGAGTCCCTGACATGAGAAAAATAGAACTCTATTAAAAGACCAGACTTGATGGTCTGACAACCTGGAGGGTCCCCTGGGAACAAGGCCCCTAGACTTGCTGCTGCCCAGATCTGAGACCAGGACTGAAGTCAGCACTTCAGACAAAGGATGGACTGGATGGGGGGTACACAGAGTGTTGCGGATGGGGTGGGTACTTTATGGTTTAATATATATCTGTTGGCTTGGCGTAATATATATTTACATGTATATTATATTGTATACCATATAACATACAATGTTTTATATATGTGTATATATATATGAGACTGTCGTGCTAGTTTCTTTCTAGAGGGGAGAGAAGAGGGTGGAGAGGAGGGGACAGTGTTGGTTGAGCGGATACTGGAAGTAAAGAGTGAAAAATAAGAGTGTGCTGTCACAGGACAAGGAGAACACATGGAGCTGCTGAGAGGCGGGGACTTGGGGTTTTATATGGAAAATTGACTTGGATTGTAAGCTTAGACTTAATCACAGTAAAAAAAGTTAAAAATCTCTGGAGATTCCTGTAGGGCAATTTGTTCCCTAGCAGACAGAGTCTATAATGTACAAACACTGGAGAGTTTTATTCTCTTCTTGGCTGGAGAGAGATCCCTGCACACCATCTGCACACAGCAGATGCTGAAAGCAGAAATGATAAGCGGCCAGCCCAGACCCCTCTGCTCCCCTCATGCCCTCTCTCCTCCCTGCACCCCGCAGACCCTCTTCCATCCTCTCCCGTCTCTAAGTTTCCATTCATCCTGCAGTTTCCCCTCCCTGAAAGCTTGACAGTCTTGCAGTTTTGTTCCTCGTAAATGCCCGGTCCCATGACTGGCAAAATTCCAGTCCCCACGAGAGATGGGGACTTCCCACTTGAGTTAGCAAGGAAATCCTGCAAAGCCTCCACTTTGAACTCATCTCCAGTGCACTGCACAACTGTCAGCCCTACACATGAGTTGATAAAAGAATTCCTATAGCTTCTGCCCCTGTGTGACTTACATTCAAGTGAAGAAGAGAGATATTAACAAGACAGTCACACACATAGATGGATAATTACAAATCGTGGTAATAGCTGCGAGGAAATGCCTGGAATCTGCTTCGGGGAAGAACACAGAGATGCCTTTAGATGGGAGGAGTCAGGAGCAGCCTCGAGGGCATGTCATTGAAGTCAGCAGGGGAGGGACTGGTGTCCACTCCTGGTGAAGAGTGTGTGCAGGCCCTGAGGCAGGTCAGAGCCTGCCGCCACCGAGGAACTGAGAGAAGCCGAGCGAAGACTGTGAGCTGGGCAAGTGGGAAGGTGACGGGAGAGGAAGCCAGCCGCTAGGGAGTGTGGATCTTGGCTTAGAGCTTGGTGACCAGCTTTAGAAACATTTTCAGGAGAAAGATAATCTAGTGCTCTTTTTAAAAGCTGCAACGGTTGTCTGGGGCAGATGGAATTGACCTGGACTAGGCCAGTGTACCAAAAAGTTCATAGAATGGGATACGTTTTACAGGGAGAATACACAGGTCTCAGTGACGGGCTGCGTGTAGGAGCCAAGGGTGACTGCTGTTTCCAATACAAACAAATGATAACTGCTGTCCCCACTTTCTGAGACAGAGGAGGGTGGGAGGAAAAGCAGCTCTGGGGTTAGGTTTTGGATGCTGATATTGAAATGTCAGACATTTACAGATGCATACACATCTGGAGCTCAGAGAAGAGCCACAGGCTGGAGATAAATTTCCAAGCTATCACCATGCAGGTATCTACAGCAGGGATGAAGGAGACAGAGAAAGAGGAGAGGGAAGAAGTACCAGGGCAGAGCCCAGAGGAACTTGGCTATTCAAAGGCCACATCCAGGAGGACAGACTGACCAAGGAGGCCAAGGAGAAGCCAGAGATGGAGAAGCAAAGCTAGGAGGAGACATTACAAAAGCAAGAGAAGAGGTCGACTCTGTTGGGTGATCTTGAAAGCTCCAGGAAGAAGACAGCAGGGAAAGTTTAAGAGTGGTGATCACATGAAAATCTTCCCACAGCATTCCTGTGCTCATCGCTGCAGTGACAGAATTGGGGGACAGACTGGCAGGAACTAGGCATACTGATGAAAACCTGTTACGCATACGTGCGCTTGCGCGCACGCACGTGCATGCACACACGCACACACACGCGCACACACACGCAGTGGCGTAGTGGCTAAGTGCTACAGCTGCTAATCCAAAGGTCAGCAGTTCAAATCTACTAGGTGCTTCTTGGAAACTCTATGGGACTGTTCTACTCTGTCCTACAGGGTCGCTATAAGTCAAGGTCGACTTGATGGCAGTGGGTTTGGTTGGGAGATATACATACACATATACATGTGTCACCGAAAAACCAAGCCCATTGTCCTTGAGTTGATTCTGACTTATGGTGACCCTATAGGACAGAGCGTAAATACCCCACAGGACTTCCAAGGAATACCTGGTGGATTTGAACAGCTGACTTTTTGGTTAGCAGCCATACTGCTTAATCACTACATCACAAGAGTTTCTCTGTGATAAATTCTCTGATATAAATGTGTGTGTGTGTGTGTGTGTGTGTGTGTGTGTGTGTGCATACACGTATACACAAGGCCTGACAGGTTTGTGAACTTGCCACCATGCGCTTATGTTAGCAGTGCTGTACAAACAACTCTGTAAAGTTTCATAACCTTGGTATATCACTGTCTCACAGCTGTGTTCACATTGATGTGTGGTGGTGTCTCGCTAAGTGGCATTCATTATTGTTTTTGTGTGCCATCACAAGAATGTTGGAGTTTGAATTAGAGCAATGAACAAACATTAAATTTCTTGTTGAACTTGGCAAGAGTGGAAGTGAAATTGGGACATGTTAGTCCGAGTTTAGGAGGATAATGCCATGAAGAACATGGCAGTGTACAAATTGGTTAAATGTTTCCTGAGGGGAGAGAGCGTCACTGATGAAGAGAGGTCAGGGTGGCCAGTACCAAGCAGAACTCATGAAAACATTGCAAAAATTCATTGAATTGTGTGTCAAAATTGTCGACTGATTGTGAGAAGCATAGCAGACCAACTAAACATCGATAGAAAAACAGGAAAACCTTAAATGAAAATCTTGGCATGAGAAAGGTGTCTGCAAACATGATCACAAAGGAACTCACTGACGAACAACATCAAAGGAGACTGGAAGTTGGCCATGACCTTTTCGAGAGGAAAAACATGTTTTAGGCCATGTTATCATTAGAGATGAAACGTGGCTGTACCAATATGACCCTGAAACAAAGTATCAAAGTGCACAGTGGAAGTCAGCCAGTTCTCCCTGATCAAAAAAGTTATGTCAGTTCAAATCAACAGTCACAGATGTTGCTAACCTTTTCTGGGTATCAGAGGGACTGTTCATTATGAGTTTGTACCAACTGGACAAACAGTTCACAAAGTTTACCATTTGGAAGTACTGAAAAGGCTGTGTGAAAACAAATACCACCCAAATTTTTTGCTAATGACTCATGGCTCTTGCACCAGGACAATGCACCAGCTCACAGGGCACTGTCTGTGGGGGAGCTTTTAGCCAGTAAACAAGTAACTGCATTGGAACACCCTCCACACCCACCTGATCTGGCCCCCAATGGCTTTTTTCTTTACTGAGGATAAAGAAAATACTGAAAGGAAGCCTTTTTTTTTTTTTTTACCAAAGGGTATTTTATTATTATTATCATCATTACAATTAAGTGAAAGTATACTATCCAAGATAATTTTGCATGTCCACCTCTCTGCCACAAGTGATGGCTCGATGGAAAAAAGTTTATGCTCTCACAGTCCAGTAGGCTACAAGTCCAAATTCAGGGCATCGGCTGCAGGGTAAGGTTTTCTCTCTGGCAGCTCTTGTCGTCAGTGTCCCCTGGTGTGGGAGGATCTCAGCACAGGGACCTCAGGTCAAAGGATATATTCTGTTCCTGGTGCTGCTCTCTTGGTGGTATGAGGTCCCTAATGCTGGGCTTGCTTCCTTTTCCTTTTATCTCTCTTAAGATAAAAGGTGAGGCCAGCCACACCTGGGGGGAAACTCCCTTTAAGTCGGATCAGAGAGGTGACCTCAGTGAGTGTTACAGTCTCACCCTAGCATAATCCAGTCTTGCTCTTTTAACCACAGAGGTTAGGATTTATAACAGGAAAGTCACACAATGGGAGACAATCACAATATTGGGAATCACGGCCCAGCCAAATTAGTATACACAGTTTTGGGGAGACACAATTCAATCCATGACAGGTTTCTTTAAAGCAGGTCATCGGGGCATCGTATCAGGAGGCACATGACATGTGTCTGTCCCATGACCGGTGCTGAGCACTTGGTTAAGGTGATGTCTTTAGGTGTCTCCCTGTAAATTGACAATTTCTCCCCTTCATAATTTTGTAATTAGTATTTTGTGAGAAAGATATTTTGAGAGTATGTAAACTGGGCTGTTGGATAAAATATAAAACTTCAGGTTGAATGTCAATTTCAGGGAAACAACGAATACTTCTTGTTGTTTGTTAGTATGCCTCCCCAGAATTGTTTGTTATCTCAAATTCAGATTTAGCTGGGCATCTTCTATCTTTGTTTGTTAAACTGCCAACTCTATATGCAAATATCCTGTTCTTCATCCAACTCCTACTATTTTGACCCAAACCGAAAAACCAAACCCATCACCCGTGCAGTAGATTCCGACTCACGGCGACCCTATAGGACTGAGAAAAACTGCCCCATAGCGTTTTCAAGGAGCGCCTGGTGGATTCGAACTGCCGACCTTTTGGTTAGCAGACATAGCATGTAACCACTACATCATCAGAGTTTCCAGTTATTTTGACATCCACTGATAATTCTTGTCTGAATCACTGTTTATTATGTTTTTGCAAAACGACGCTTTTCTGTCATTCCTCTACGTTTATTAGTTTATTAGTCTATCTGCCAGGGAGCCCTGGTGGAGCAGTGGTACAGCGCTCGGCGGCGAACCGAAAGATCAGAGGTTGGAGCTCACCGGCCGCGCCGGGGGAGAAGCCTTGGAAGCCCCATGTAGCCGTTCTACTCCGTCCTACGGGGCCGCCGTGAGCGGAAATCGACTAGCGGGCAGGGGGTTTGGTCTCGGCCGGTTCTATCGGCTTGTCTTTTTACCCACACGTGGCAGCGCCTAGCAGGGTGCCTGGCACCCAGCGGGCGCTCAGGTGTTAGTTCACGCCCGTCATGAGCGCGGCCTCACGGCTATTGGCCGGCTCTGGTGACACCTGCTGCGTCACGCAGGGGCTTGCCCTCCTCAGCCAATCACGGCAGGCTACAGAAGACAACCGATTGGCTGTTTTAGTTCCAGCAGCCCAATAAGCGGCAAGCGGGGGGAAACGAGGACCAATGGGGGCTGGCAGGAGGCGGGGCCCGCCAAGCGGGCCCGGTATAACCGCGCCAGTGGGGCGCCCACTTCCCTCCCGGCGCGGACACCGGCTCCGGTCATGGCTGTGTCTTCGCTTGTGGTAACGTTTGCCGCCCGGCTACTCCGGCCGGCGCAGAGCTGCCGCCGCCACCATCGCTTCTTCCACCTGTCGGCAGTGCGGTAAGAAGGTCGGGGAACTGAAGGAGCGCGGAGAGCCGGGGAGAACGGAAGGCGGGCGGCTTCCGGAGGCGCTCGGAGGGGCGTTCTCCTGAGGGGCGTTCTCCTGAGGGCCGGCGGGCCGGGGCCGTGAGCGCGCCTTTCGGCGGAGCCGTCTCCCTCCGGGCTGGGGGGTCCTCCTGCCTCGGGGCCAGCCCGCCGGCGGGACGGGGCCGAGGGTGCAGCAGCAGGGCGTGCAGGCGGGCCGTGGGACGTCCGGACGCGGTGGGGGCGCGGGGGGCGGTGCGGAGCCGGCCGAGCCTGGCGGCCTCCCGAGGCCGTCACCCGAGCCGCCTGAGGGCCGGCGGCCGAGCGCCCCGAGGTGGCTCTGGGTGGGCAGCCGCCCGCGCGCCGCCCCTGCCCGGGCCCTAGCGGCGGGCGCCGTCGGTGCAGGCTGACGAAATCCCGCCGGCCGCTGGCTCACCTCGCGCCGGGGGTGGGCGTGGCTCGCGCCGCCCTTCCGACCCCGCCCTGGGGGGGCAAAGGTCCTGGGGTCACTCGGAGCTGGTGGGTGCCACGCAGGAGTAAATGGGGGTGATGCGTGCCCCGAGAGAGGAAGGGGGGCTCTGTGTCCCTTTCCTCAGAGACGCCCTGGGAAGCCTGGTGGTACAGTGGTTAGGCGCTGAAGTGTTGGCCACAGGGGCAGCGGCTCAGGTCCCCCAGCCGCTCAGAAACCCGGTGAGGCGCTTGTCCTCTGCCCTCTAGGTTACTGTGCATCACAATCTGAGTCACAGGGGACTAGACAGCGACGGGGGTAGAGACGCTCGCTGTGGGCTGTTTTCTGGTCTTTCTGGACCTTGGGCTTCCATTCTTACATCGCAGAAATCACAGCCTCCTCCCCACCAGAGACTCTAGGAAGGAGAGTCTCGGTCGGGAGGGGACTGTGATTGTCCCCCCAAATCTCTGCACGCTCCCTGTCTCGTCCACCTGGGGCGCCTTTCTCGTGCCAGCGTCCCGGGCAGTTCCGTGGCTCAGCAAGCCCCTCGGTGCCGCCGGCTCGGTCCGGGCCCGGCTGTGGGGGCTCAGAGATGGGTAAGCGCCCTTGTTTCCTGGTGGTGGTGGTGGCCCTCCTGTGCTTGTTTAGGGACAGAGGACATGCAGTTGCCACAGCATGTCAACGTGCTGTGAGAGGCGTTTCCAAGTGGTGGCAGCAGAGAATGTGGGTCTGCGGGTTCTGGAAGGGCGGCTTGATGGGGAAGCGCCCCTGCTCTGACCCTGGCTCTTTCCGAAAGCCCCATCTGCGTTGCCGTCACCTCTCCCCACCTCAGCCCCTTTCTCGAATGCTAACCGGAGGTGCCAGTGGACCAGACCTGCACAGGGTTTTCAGGACTGAAAAGAGATTAATAAAAGTCCTTGAATTGTTCACGCAAAAAATTGGAGCCGTTTGCTCACCCTCCCCAGTAACAGCTGTTGTTTGCTTTGCCTTTCCCAGTGAAAAGGTGCCTCTGCACATCTCTGAAGCAAAGCGTGTTCTCTGTTCTGCCCTTTGGTACTGACAGTTCTTGGGACTGTGCTTTGAGGACTGTTGGCTGCATAAATGTAGGACAATCTATTTTTTTTATTTTTTTAAGGTTGGTGTGAGGGTTTTTCATCTCACAAGTTTCAGGACTCAGGAACATAAACCTTGCAGAGGTAATAGTAGTAGTGTAGGGTCAGTGAGACACAGAGCAAAATGAAGTTGGGAAGCAGAGGTCTGAGTCGGAATTTTGTTTCTACCACCTTGGTTTCTTTCCTCCTCTTTGTAAATAAGGGGCCCTGGTGGTGCAGTGGGTAAGCTGGTAGCCACTAACCGAAAGGTCAGCAGTTCAAATCCACCAGTCTCTCCTTGGCAATCCATGTGGCAGTTCTCCTCTGTCCTGCAGGGTCTCTATGAGTTGACCTCCATCGGCAGCAACCCCCTGTGTGTCGGAGTAGACCTGTGCTCCACAGGGTTTCCAGTGGCTGATTTTGGGGCAGCAGATTGCCAGGATTTTCTTCTGGGGCGCCTCTGGATGAACTGGCACCTCCAGCCTTATGTTGGCACTTGAGAGTATTAACTGTTTGTACCACCCAGATAGTCCTCTCTGTGTGACTTGCTGAGGGGACCGTGAGAACAATATGTGTAAAACTTGTGGCAGAACAGCCAGGTGCCATCAAGTGGGTTCTGATTCTGGTCAAAATCCTGGTGTTGAGTAGAGAGTGAGTCCCACCACCTTTGTGACACCTTCATCAAGCCTGTTTCCAGTAATCAGTAGGCAACAGTAAGAGAACATTTCTCAAAATAACCTGGTCATGAATTGTACATTGCCTCATTAATGTTTCATGGAAAATTATAGTACTCTAAGTTATTGATGCTACTGATTTTTCATTTTAAATTTTATTTGAACAATCCTCTTGACTTCTTTCTACCAAAGAGGATATATGTAAATCCTGGTAGTGTAAGGTCAGCGGTTCAAATCCATGCAATGCTCACTGGAAACTTGATGGGGCAGTTCTACTATGTCCTGTAGGATCTCTAGGAGTCAGAATCAACTTGATGGCAGTGGATTTGGTTTTGGGTTTTATAGATGGCTCACAGAACAAACTAGTTATTCACTAAACATTTAGTACACATACTGCTTTATGGCAGGGGTCAACAACCCCAGCGCATGTCCACACTCTCGCTTCTCAACCTTGGGTTCCCTACCACCAGCTTTCCTGTCTTCTCCTGCCTTCTAGTCCTTGCTCTTGGGCTAGCGACCCCCTTTAGTCTCATTTTGTTTTATGGCCTGTGCAATCTCTGGCTGAAGGCTGAACTTGGGGAGTCGCTTCGTCACTGAGCTTAAAGGGTGTCTAGAGGCCACACTCCCAGGATTTCTGCAGTCTCTGTCAGACCAGCAAGTCTTCTCTTGACTTCTTTCTAGTCTATTGATTCAGTATTTTAGTGGAAAAACTTGAAAACACATCTGAGAAAGCATTTGGTTCCTAAATAGATGTTAGATAGTTACAATCTTTGGATTCCCTGTGGGGCTGGGCTGAATCTCCACTTCCCTGTTTACATTAAGTGGCAGTTACTTTATCTGCCCTTGGTCGAGAGAAACTAGCAATGACAGGTTCCCCAGGCTTTGACGTTGCGGTTGTGGGATGTGGAAGAGAGCTCAATACGGAGGATGTTCCTTACATTGAGCTGTAGTTCTGGTTACTCTTGGGCAGTTTTTTTTTTTTTTTTTTTTTTTAAAAGCCAAATTGGCATAACATCCAGAGCTTGATTTGGACGCCAAGGCCTTGGACCTGGAACACAGGGTTCTCCCAGAAGCCTGTGTCCTTGGCCTTAGGTGGCACTTTTAACTGCCACCATTTTCTCTATTTTGCCTTCAACGTGAAGGGCAAGCTGCCCTCTCCTCTCTGGTTATTTTTTTATATGCAAGCATTTTTTAATATACACACAGGCAGTCTACAGCTTGTGAGCATTTTGCTTACATCTAACCCCCAGAAAGCCTATCATATGAAAAATTCAAGGTCTGTAAAATGGTGTGTAATAACCAACGGTGCTGATTTGTGAAGCGCATCGAGATGTTATCATTGTCTTATCACGCCAAAAATGTTTTAGTAGTCTGCAAGTGTTTCTTTGATGTTTTTATGCATAGAGAGTTACACTATATGCTAAAAACAAAACTTGAATAACTTAGATATCAACCATACCTAACTGCTGTGATTTATGTGCAAATTCAGTTTAAAGACAGAGATTTAGGAACAGAACTCATTCTTAATCTGGGGATTCCCTGTAAACCCATTGCCCTCAGTGGGTTCTGGCTCACAGCCACTTCACAGGACAGAGTAGGACTGGCCCGCAGGGTTTCCCAAGGAACGGCTGGTGATTTGAACTGTGGAGTGCTCAAGCACTGGGCCTCAGGGGCTCCGTTACATACATGTGTAAACACACAGGCATGTGCATGCACACACAGACATAGACACATACACAGTTGTATATTAAGGGTTTGTGTGTGTGTATGACTGCCCCCGAGAATTAAAAAATTAATTTTAGTAAATATATGGCTGGTGCTTTATATGTTATTTCATTCAATAAAAACAACTGTGCTTTTTTAAAAAAGTTTATTTGTTTTTTTGTTATTGTTGATAATATACACAGTAAAACATACACCAGTGTGACAGTTTCTGCAGGTACAATTCAGTGCCCTGATGGCGTCTTCAAGCTGTGCAGCTGTTCCCACCCCTTTTTCTGAGCTGTGCCTCTCCTGTCAGCATAAACTGTTTCTTAAATTTCCTGTATAGTCTTTGGAGTTGCTGTAGTCAGTTTGATCCCAAATAGATAGTTGTGGTGTCACAATGGTTAGTGCTATGTGTGCAACCCAAAGGTTGTAGTTCAAGCCCACCAGGCGCTCCTTGGAAACTGTGCAGCAGTTCTACTCTGGCCTGTAGGGTCACTATGAGTCGGCATCGACTTGAGGGCAGTGGGTTGTTTGTGTTGTACATAGTTCTTAAGAGCACACACTGCTCCAGTGACTTTCTTTTTCCTGTAGTTTTTCAGTCCACAGTGTTGCAGGATTTTAAATGTATCTCTGACCAGGAGCAGGTACTGCTAGGACTGGTACGGGTCAGAGATGTTGCCAGCAGTGTTTGCTTCAACAAGCCCTTTTAACGACATCTCCTCTGATTCTGAAATGCGTTTGTCAGCACCACCATGTGTTTGTTTCCTTAGCCTACCAGGAGTATGTATTAAATGCTGGCACGTATTTTGTGCCAGGCTAGTGTTACTGGCATAAAGCCTTGGCAAAAGTATTTGGTTTGCTATAAAATTAGGAGACGTAATGCCTCACAGAATACAGATACAGATCCAACAATGTTTAAGTAGAAAATAACTGCAGTATGTCTAAGTCCTTGAGATTTGGTTTCAAGTAGGTATTGAATCATAATGCAAGAGAAAAGTAGGTTTAAAGATTGTTAAAACTTTCAAATTCTGTTTTGACTGACAGTGGCCTTAGGAATTAGAGACTAATTGAACTGTTTTAATTGGAGTGGTGCAAACGGTTTATGTGCTCTGCGGCTGAAGGACAAGGTGGCAGTGTGGACCTACCCAGAGGTACCCTGGAGAAAGGCCTGGTCATCTGCTTCCCAAACATGAGCCGTGGGAAGCCTCCTGGAGCCCCGTTCTGCTCGGACGTGCATGGGCCCCCGGAGTCAGGGTGAGCGCCACGGCAGCTGGCTCCGAGCATTAACCCTACCTGACACGCAGGATCCCAGCCTGTTGATCCCTGAGGACAGAATAGCCGCTGTATGGGAAAACCGTGTTTTGTTAGGGGTGGTGTTGACAAAGCCCTCGTGATGCCTGGGGTAGAATCCTGAAGGTAAAGACCTGTTTACAGTGGGATCTTTTGGCTGAAGGAACAGATGCTTACCTTCTGTGAAGTCACAGCCCTCTATTTATTGTAAGGATGTGTGAGGAGATGAACTGGGAATCTTTCCAAGTTGGGCTCATGGCACACAGAAAGTACTTGCTTCATCCATGAGTCTTAGGACAGCCTTTCTAAGATCTGAGAAGGTTGGCAGTTGTTCACTGGCCCAGCAGCCGCCTTCTGCCTCCGGGCTCTGATGGCTGCTCTTTGTCTTTTCTGCTTTGTGTCTGTTGAGTATGGCTTGCCACCTGGCCTTCTAGGTGACGTCTCAGACGCACCCTCTTACTGGCCAGCTGGTAACACCGTTCCACTGGGTCCGGCTTTCGCAGCAGCTGGACCACTGGCCAGCCTATAGAGTGTTGCCCTTGGCTGGATCCTCAGCCCTGTCTGTCCACTTTGGAGGGGGCAGTGAGGTCCTGGGCCAGAGCACATTTGTCACTTAGGAGAAGGGTCCTCCTCCAGACTATCCTCACCAGGATAGTCTTGGCTGTGGGGGCGGGTAGGAGTTTTGAGATCTGACTTGCCCAGGATATTATTTATTCATTTAATGACATACAACAATTTATACATTTAAAACCACAATAGAGACAAAAAGATACACAAAGAATTGGTTTGTAAGATGACTGGACATAAGACACAAACACAAACTATGAATGGTGTGTGAGCATGTAGGAGAACCAGTTTACCCTCCTTCTGGTGGTGGGGGGGCAATGCAATTCTAGTAACCCTAGAGTTCAGGGCAGAACTGCCAGCTGTGATTTCCAAAGCTGTAATCTTGTGTATGCGGGCACGCGTGTGTGCGTGTGCGTGCATGCGTGTGTGTATGCACACACACATGCTTTAGGTGAAGGTTTACAGAGCAGATAGTTTCATGTTCAATGGTTTATATACAGATTGTTCCATAATACTTGTGTGTGTGCGCGCGCGTGCACATAGGCACTCTTTAGGTGAAGGTTTACAGAGCAGATAGCTTCCCGTTCAGTGGTTTATACACAGATTGTTCTGTAATCTTGTGTGTGTGTATGTGTGTGTGCATGCACACGCACTCTTTAGGGGAAGGTTTACAGAGCAGTTTCCCGTTCAATCGTTTTTACACAGATTGTTCTGTAATCTTGTCTGTCTGTCCGTGTGTGTGTGTGTGTGTGTGTGCGCGCGTGTGTGAGCACATGCACTCTTTAAGTGAAGGTTTACAGAGCAGAGAAAGTTTCCCGTTCAGTGATTTATACAGATTGTCCCATGACGTGGCTTGCTGCCCTCTTGATGTGTCAGCACTGTCCTTGTGATCACAGTGGCCTTTCCATTTGTTGGCTCTCCTGGCCCCCTGCCTTCTTGTCCTGCATTTGGGCAGATGCTGCACTTGTCGTTTCGTGTGCATGGGTCTGAGAAGCACTTTCCTTACAGGTGTTATTGTGTGTTTTATAAAACTGTTATTATTTGGTGGAAAAGTGATCTCCGGGAAACGGGGTCAGTTCCCTGTCTAAGGGCCATAGTCTTGGAGGTTCCTCCAGTCTCTCAGAGCAGGAAATCTGGGATGTTGCCCCCTTCTAACTGGCACCTTCTATTGTGACCCGAGTCTGAGTAGGCGCTGGTGGTAGTTGGGCACCTTCTTGTCCTTCCGGTCTCAGGTTAGAGCAGACTGTAGCCCATTGGCCCTCTGCACTGATTGTTTTCTCGAGCCTTTGGTTTCTGTCACTCTCCTTTGCTCCAGATGGAACATGACCACTGGTTGTATCTTAGGTGGCCACTCGTGAGCTTTTACGACCTCAGACACCATTCATCAAGGCAGGACACGGTGTGTGCTTTGTATGAACTGCGCCGTGCCGGTCGACATACATGTCCTCCAAGACTGCGGTCCTTAGCCTTGAAGCCCAGTAACTCAGTCCTGAGAGGTATTTTGTCGTGTCTAGGGTGTGTTTCCAAGGCTGCAACACCTGTTATGTGTGTGTATGTATGAATTATATATGAATACATGTGCTACGCATACAAACTTGTATCTAGAAATATCCACAGCCGAACCCATGTATGCATCTGGGTGTACTTCTGTGCGCTTTCCCACACTTAGTCAGCCTGCCCATCCACCTTTGTGTCACTCATGGATTGATAAATCCGTGTTTCTTCTCACTGTTGCAGCAGGACCGTATGCTGTGGTCTTTATGTGGTGGTCTTTCATTCTCATGGCATCTTCCCTTGCCCCAGATGAATCTTCTCATCAGCCAGTGGCTGCATCTTTCTCCCTTGCAGCACCTGCTCGGTTTGAACAGCAGACCTTTTTGGCCAGCAGCCAGACACTGCCCCACCGGGTGCCTGAGGGGTCAGAGGAATACAGATTAAAGCAAAATAAACACACACACACACACAGGATGGTGTCATGGTTACAAGCCTGGTCTTGGGCTAAGACCCATCTGGATGTGAGACCAGCCCAGCCGTGTGCTGGCTGTCACTTGCACACATTCTCTGAGCTTCAGACTAATGGTGCTCTTTGAGTCAGCTTTCTCCTCCGGATCATGTCACCAGTCACAACTGTACCCTCTGGACTTTGTCCCTCAGATCTCGGTTGTCCCTTTGATTAGGCACGAGTCATTTTTCATCTACACCTGGAATTTTTGGTGTTTAATAACAATTTTAAAAAAGTTATTCTGGTCTTTTGGCAAACCTTCAAGCTGTGGAATCTGACTGTTGCCTTGTAGAGACGAAGCGGTTGTCATTTCTGGACGAAAACTTGCCCAGCAGATCAAGCAGGAAGTACGGCAGGAGGTGGACCAGTGGGTGGTGTCGGGCAACAAGCGGCCACACCTGAGCGTGGTCCTGATTGGCGAGAACCCTGCGAGTCACTCCTACGTCCTCAACAAAACCAGGACGGCCGCGGATGTGGGTAGGTGGGCTCCCGGAGCCCGCTCCTGGGGGCTGAGGGTCCTATTAGGTAGGGTCTGTTGTCGTCACGTGGTCTCTTCTCTCGTGGGAAAGCACACGCGGGGGAGGCGAGGGTAACTGAACTGTGTTCACAGCTGTGCCCCAGTGTGTTCTTTAATGAGGAACTTAACTTGCTCTGTAAACTTTTACCTAATGCACCATTAAAAAAAAGAATTACATGCAAAAAGACCACAACTTCAGTCATGAAGAAGTTGGGCTCTGTCCCTGGAGGAAGCTGGTAGCTTTGGGCAGAAGGGATGTGTCTGGTGCTCTTGGGGTCTTCTGAAATAGGAGGTGAATTCTGCCCTCAGCCTAGTGGTTGACAGATGGCCTTGACTGCAGTTTGCACTTTCTGGAGCAGTCAGGAGTCATCGGTTTGCGTGTTTGCAGTTTGAGGCTGTGGGGCATCAGGGGGAGGTTTGAAGAGAACTCAGTGATACAGCGCAGAGCACCCGTCAGTTATACATGTGAAGGAAATGGCTCTGACTTTTGGGAAGTGACTTTCCATTTCATCACCTACTGGTTGCAAAGCCAGTTGAATCACATAGTTTAGAAGTAGCCAGACTTTTGCTAAGATACAGTTACGAGTCCTTACTCATCTGCAATGAAAGAGAAAGATGGAAAGCCAAGAATCCAAGAAGGAACTGGATTCCAGGAGCAGTTGTCCACACGAAGCACCGCCCTCTCTGCTTGGAGACCAGAAGGCCAGGGCAGTGCCTGAGCTTTCTGACTGGGGACACAGTACGTCAGTCCTGATAAAAAGGAGAAAATGTGAAACAACTTTAGATATTTAAAGAATTTAGACTCACAGGGCGTCCTGAGAGGCGCCCTGCTGCAGGAACAGTTATTGGGTTTCCTGCCAGCGGAAGGGCCAGTGGTCCCAACGCACCCGTCACTCTGGGGGAGAAGGTGGCTGTCTGCTTCCGTCCAGATGACGGCCTTGGAAAGCCTTGGGGGCAGGCCTGCTCTGTCCTCTGGGGCTGCAGCGAGTCTGAACGGTTTGAGTTTTTTTTTTTTGCTCTGGACCTACTGAAGCTAGAGATGTCCCCAAACTATGGCCCTAAGTTGCTCTTCAGACTTTGAATCGAAACTGGCCCCGGGAGTCCCCTTTAAACTAAGTAACAGGTCAGCTCAGAGAGTAAAGGTAAACTTCTGCATGTTGCATTTTTAAAAAATGCTCTGGGCCTGTGGGGTAAGCAGCTGCTCTAAAGCCTAAGTGAGAGGCTGGGGACAGGGTGGGAAGCCAAGAGAAGAGAAACAAGTAGAACAGAAGTAACCAGACTGTGGACGCAACAAGAAAGTCACACCAGCATCACTGATCACTAGATTCAGAAACTGGTGTCTGAGTGGGTTTTGCTGTGTATAGTTTCACTGAAAATACTGAATTTTGGAACACAGTAGGGGTGGCTCTGGGTGGTGGGAGGTTTGTGTCCTGGGCCTTGCTGTACGGCAGCTGTGTGACTGTAGGCAGGAGGTGGGTGGGCCCAGATGGGCTGCTGCCCACTCAGCAGGGCTCAATGTGGTACCAGGTGCCCTTCTGCTCCTGGGCGCTGAGTGCTGGGCCAGTGAGCTCCTGGTGCACTCTGTTCCTCGTCACTCAGGATAGAGATCTCATGCTATTTTAATTGAAAACTTTAGACACTTCTAGCTTTGATTTTTCAGGCATGGAGATAGTACGGTGCAGTGTAAGGCATAGACTTTGGAACTTGAAAGATCTGGGTTTTATAGTCTGACGTTGCACCAACTTCCCCGTTACTTGTCTCTCTGAGTCGTAGTCTCCATGCCTAGAATGCAGGTCATGTTGGCATGAAGTAATGTCAGCCATGCCTGGGGCTGGCATTTGCCGGTGGACGTGTTGGTGGAGTTGGTGTTTAGCTTCCTGGCAAGCAGGTCTGGCTTCTCGGCCGCCAGGACACGTGTAGGGTGAGAGCCTGGGTGGGAGAGCAGCAGGCAGGGCCGCAGCGCTCACCCTGCACTCAAGCTGCTTTTAATCTCCCAAGTTTGTCCCAACAGGAATCAGCAGCGAAACAATTTTGAAACCAGCTTCGATTTCAGAGGAAGAGCTGTTGAATTTAATCAACAAACTCAACAACGATGACAACGTAGATGGTCTCCTCGTTCAGCTTCCTCTTCCAGGTGAGTGTGGCGTGCCGTCACTTCAAGGATTCCTGAGGAGCAGAGAGGCCTGTGACTGTATAAACCTGACCCTTATGGAGGATGTGACTTAGAAGGGGAGGGAAACCGTGAGACTGAGTCCTTGGTTAGATACGGGACAGACATGCTCACAGGATGGTTAGCTCTTCATTTTAGCTTGAGATCTGGATTTGCAGAACAGTGGAGGGAAGCAGCTATACAGGGGTGTTGGCTGTGACATCAGTGTTGGCTTGGCGTGAAGCCAGCCCACTTGATGCAAACAGAGAAGTCCGTCATGGAGCAAGTGTAGAAGGGAGCTGGGTTTGATGAGAAGCCAGGTAAGCTGGAAACAGGCAGTGCCAGCTGTGTCACACAGGACTAAGGCCAGTACTCTGCTTTTTCTCAGAGCACATTGATGAGAGGAGGGTATGCAACGCCGTTTCTCCCAACAAGGATGTTGATGGCTTCCACGTGATCAACGTCGGGCGAATGTGTTTGGACCAGTATTCCATGCTGCCCGCTACCCCATGGGGTGTGTGGGAAATCATCAAACGAACTGGTAGGTGTATCTCAAACTGGTGTGGCTGTGTTATTTTAGAAAACTTCTTGGAGATGGTAAAAATTCATGCAGTCCCAAAGAGTGGGTACCCTCCCCCTGCCTCTCTAGGCATGCTCCCCAGAGGTAACCTCTCTCCAGTTTCCTGTGACTGCATTTGCTGTTTAATCCAGAAGCTCATGAAGGAAGTGTCAGGTGGGATAGTGGTGACAGTGTGCCTTCATGCCACGGTCTGCAGTTTCTGGGGCGCCTCCCTTGATGCTTCACCCTGTATAGCAAGAGTCGTCCTTGGCTGGTGCAGACTGGGGCTCTCAGCTGTTAACCAATGCGTTGACCATTTAAACCCGCCTGGGGACACCTTGGAAGATGGGCCCAGCAGTCTGCATTTAAAAGGTCACAGCCCTGAAAATCCTACCGAGTGCAGTGCTGCTGTGACTCCTACGGGGTCTCCAGGGGGTGGAAGTGACAGGGGCCAACTGGAGACCCCTACGCATAGCCAGTGATGGTAATGGGACAGTGCACTTAGTGACGTCCTTCTTTATCAGAATGAAGGCCATCTGCCTTCTTTTCTACGGTGTTTGTTCTGGGACAGCCTGGCCCTGCTGTTCATGCTGGTGCGTGTCACTTCCCTAGGAATTCCCACCCGGGGGAAGAACGTGGTTGTGGCTGGAAGGTCCAAGAATGTCGGCATGCCTATTGCGATGCTGCTGCACACTGACGGGGCGCACGAACGCCCTGGAGGTAAGGGGGTAGCTGGGCCCCGTGTCCTCGTCTCCCTCCTGTGGGAAACCTCAGGTTGGAGGGCAGTCACAAGATGTAACTCAGCTCTCTGGGGAGTGACCTCCGTCTGAGAAGCTGTACTCAGTGTTACAAGGGAGCTGATTGTGAATCTAGTCCAGCAGTGAGTGTGCCTCGTAGGGATTTGGGTTTGGGTATAAGCACATTTACAGAAATTTGAATTTTGCTTCTGTCATATGTAATCAACTAGATAGCTCTGTGTCTGGAAATTTTCTGTTGTGGCTTTTACAGCTAGAACTGAGAAGCAGTTTTTATTCAAAGAGAGTTTCCCTGTCTGTGTAATTTGATAGGAAAAAAATCTTAGATCATTGCAAAGTCTTAAACTGATACGAATGTAATATTACATCAAGTCCTGTTGATTTGTTTGAGGAAAGCCTTGTAAATCAGTGTCATCCTGTATGATTATGATCTTACATGGTCATATCAGAAATAATGGCAAAACTGTGTTTCCAGATATCTTTGAGCATACCTTTTCTTTTTCAAACTTTGAGTAGTTCTGGTGGTATTTTTGCCTAGAAAAGGTAAAATCTTGAAAGACTCTTAATTGAGATAAGAAATTGAATCACGCCTGGTTCCAAAGGATAGAGCTTGGACTAATGAGTTAAGATCACAAAAAATAAAACATCTAGTAATGATTTTAAACAATTGGATGATAGATAGCTGTCTAGAACGTAAGGAGCAAGCATCACGTCCTCTGTCTCAGAGATGTTGATCTTCTGACGTGGCGTGAGTGATGCCTCTGACGCTCAGAGTCAAGGAAACTGAAGGAAAAGAACACGTTTGAAAATGGAACCAGAAAGCAACCTAGAAAGTTCGGTCTCAGAGAGAGACAGGGTGTGCGTGTGCGTGTATTGTAACTGCACCAACGTCCCAGATGTGATTCAGAAATCAGGACGCTGGTCTCTCCTCCACAGGCGATGCCACCGTGACAATATCTCATCGCTACACTCCCAAAGAGCAATTGAAGAAGCACACAATTATTGCAGATATTGTGGTGTCTGCTGCAGGTTAGGAGTGCAGGGTGGGGACAGGAGGACTTGGCCTCCCAAGGGTAAGGCTGCAGCCCCCAGGTGTTGTCAGCCTGGAGCTGGGCTCGGCTGCCATTGCTGTCACTCCCCTGGGTGGGGCTGTGCTGTTGTTGGAATGCTGATTCCAGGGTCTGCAACAAAGTGGACGGATGGAGGGCGGTGTGCAAGCTTTAGAATATTTTTGTTTACTGTTAAAAAACCACGGCCGTCGAGTTGATGCAGAGTCACAGCAATCCAATAGGACAGAGTGCAGCTTACCCCGGGGCTTTCCACAGAGTGGCTGGTCGATTCCAGCTGCTGACCTTTGGCTCGGCTGTAAGCTGTTGGCCTCTACACCGCCAGCATGCCTCTCTCTGCTGGGTGAACTTTAAATAGTTCTTTGGTTAATATTTTTATAGGTTCTACAAAATGTTAACAAATCTCCCAGGTCTCTGAGTACTGAAGTCAGCAGTCTTTTAGCTCTAAGTAAGCTGGCCCTTCCTGCGCTTCTTTCTAGGCATTCCCAGTCTGATCACAGCAGACATGATCAAGGAGGGGGCAGCTGTCATCGACGTGGGAATAAACAGAATTCAGGACCCTGTAACTGCTAGCTCCAAGCTGGTTGGAGATGTGGACTTTGAAGGTAAATGGTGTAATTAACAAATAAAATAAAATCAGTAAATATGTCCTTTATTAGAAACAAAATTGATAAGTACTTCCTTTAATGGGTACTGAAGACAGATCATTGTCTTTTCCTTGAGCTTTCTTTTAAAATTGTGTCTCAGGTGAAACTGTACAGCACAGATTAGTTCCTTATTCACAAATTTCTACACAAATTGTTCTGTAACACTGGCGGCACTCCCTGTGATGTGTTGGCATCCTTCCCCCATCCTTCCCCCTTTCCCCTTACCCCCCAGGGCTCCTGTGTCCCTTCGTCCAGCTGTCTTGTCCCTTCTGCCTTCTTGTCCCCGGGTTCCCTGTGTCTGTTCATCCGAGTGTCCTGTCCCTTCCTGCCTTCTTGTGCCCGGGTTCCCCATGTCCCTTCATCAAGGTGTCCTGTCCCTGCCTTCTTGTCCCCGGCTTCCCTGTGTCCGTTCGTCCAGGTGTCCTGTCCCTTCCTACCTTCTTGTCCCTGGCTTCCCTGTGTCCATTCATCCAGGTATCCTGTCCCATCCTGCCTGCTCGTCTTTGCTTTGGGGCAGGTGTTGTCCATTTGGTTTCCTACCTGATGGAATGGGAAGCTGGTACCTCAACGTGTGGGATGCTCAGTTCCCAGTCCTGCTGGCATGGCACTGAGGGTTTGCCTGCCGACCGAAAGGTTGGCCATTTGAAGCTACCAGCCACAGCTCAGGAACCCCCTGGCAGTCCTACCCTGACCTGTAGTGTCCCTGTGAGTTGGAATTGACTCAATGAACATGAGGCTGTTGTAGATTTGCTCTAATCTTTGGTGAAAGGTGGACTTCTGATGTGGCTTCAGTTATGGGTTAGCCAAGTGTTGGCGGGCCATGTTCTCAGGGGTTCCTCTCATCTCTGTCAGACCACTAGACCTGCTCTTTTTCGTGAGTCTGAGCTTTGCTGTGCGCCTTTCTCCGACTCTGCCTGGAGCCCCCTCCCGTGGTCCGCATCCCAGCCGTGGGGCAGCAGTGGTTCCGTCTTGCTCTCCTGGGCTCAGGCTGGCAGGGGCCGTGGTTGGGTGGTCCACGTGCCTCGGGGCTGGTATCTTCCTGTGTCTTTGTCTTCTTCATTTTCTTTGCTTCAAATGTAGTGGGACCAAAATATATATTATTTATTTTAGGCGAATTAGTGCATTGGCTTTATTTGTTTACTTAAATAAACAGGCTTTTGTATTTTTTCCTGTTTGTTTATCCCATCATGTAGAAAAGGAGAAAAAGAAAAATGGTTTTGAATTCACTTGATACTAGGACTCCTCAGGTGAAGGGAACGTTGCACCCACTTTTGGGACAGAGAAACAGAGAGGACAGTGGACTCCCGCAGGCCACACGCACCAGGTCAGAAAACAGATACAGTACAAAAGTTTTCTAAAGTGACCTGATCGTCATCACCAAAAACTTGCCATAACAACACCGAAAAACAGAACTGTTTAAGCCACACTGTTTGCCTTGGGATCTTTCCTGCTGCCTTCTGAAATGGTGGAATGTTGACCAGTTCTTTTTGGTATAGTAACTCTGTATGCCTGTCATCTGCTTCCTGCTTGCAGAATCTTTCAGTTTTTCAACTCAAGGCTTTAATTTTCTCTTCAGTGCTTCGAGCTTGAGCAATGCTGAGAGTGTTCTTCCCTTCTGGTTTCTACCTCCGGTTCTTTGCTGTAATACTTTATCTTCTCGAGCTGCCCTTTGAAATCTTGGGTTAAGCTCTTTTACTTCATCATTTCTTCCTTGTGCATTGGCTACTGCACATTCAAGGGCAAGTTTCAGAGCCTCTTCTGACATCGGTTTTGATCTTTGCTTCCCTGCCTTTTGAATGGCCTCTAGCTTTTTCTCACAATGTTCCATCCCTGCTGTCCCACCATTAGTGTTCAGCATCAGATCTCTTCTTGATACGGTCTCTAGTTCAGGTAGGAGGTACTCAAGGTCATACTTGGGCTCTTGGGGAGCTGTTTTAATTTTCCTTAGTTCACCGGGGGCTATGCTCTCCGGAAACTGATGCCAACTGGCACAACTAGCATTTTGCTAAGAGAGCCCTCTGCACCCCACATTGATGAGTGGCATCTGGGGTCTTGAAAGCTGCCAAGCTGCCATCTGAGGGTACAGCAGATGGTCCCAACTTAGCACGAACGGAGAATCACCAAGGACCAAAACGACATGGGGGAAAGAGAATCCAGAAGACAGAGAGACCCACGTGAGTGGGTGACTGCATTGACTTGTGACCAGAAGAACTGGATGGGGCCCAGCCACCACCAGTAATAGCCGTGATGGAGCTCACAAAGTTGAGTCTCACTGGCAACACAACAAAAAAAAGGGGTGCACTCTGAGAGCTCCATTAGAAGACTGCAACTGATGGTCCACTGGCCTTGGAGTTCCCCTGGGAGCACGGCCCCTGGCCCTGATGCTGCCCCGTCCATGAATCATCATGGGGGTCAACTCTCAGACAGGAATGGATTGGACTTGGCGACACAGAGTGACCATATCATGTGTGCACTTTATAGTTCTGTGCATCTATAGGATGTTGTCCTGCTGACCTCTTAAACTGGAGGAAGGGGACTGGGTGGAGAGGAGGGCATAGGAGATTGTTGGGAGGATAAGACATGTATGGAGTAGAGAGGAAGAGTGTGCTGTCACCGGGCAGGGAGACAGTGAGTGCTGCATATAGATTTCAATAAAAAAAAATTTTTCCTCAGTTCAGCTTGACCTTGGCAGTGAGTAAGTGGTGATCTGTTCTACAGTTGGCCCTCAACCTTGCTCTGACTGATGACAGGGAGCTTCTGTGCTTCCCACAGGTGTACTTAGATTCCTGTGTGCACCGTCTGGGAGGCCCTTGTGCATAGCTGGTGCTTACGCTGTTAATGAAAGGTTACCAGTGAGTGTGCTGCTGGTCCCGTGTGTACCCTGTTAATGAAAAGTATTTCCAGTGAGTATGTTGTTGGTCTTGACAATGTCTGTAGCGTGACCTCCCATGTTATTTCTGTCACCACGGCTGTGTTTTCCAACTGCTGATCTTTGTTTTCAGCTTTTGTATTCTGATCACCAGTAATCATCAGTGCACCCTGACTGCATGTTTGATCAGTTGCAGACTGCAGAAGTTGATAAACATCTTCGATTTCATCTTTGGCCTTTGTGGTTTATGTATAAATTTAAATAACAGTAATACTAACTGACCTTCCCTGAAGGTATATGACATTACCTTATTGCTGACACTGTTGTACTTCAGGTTAGATTTTGAAATGTTCTTTCTGATGATGAACGCCAACACCGTTGCTCTTCAAGTTGTCATTCCCAGCACAGAAGACTGTATGAGTGTTCTACGCAAAATGGCCAGTCCCAGGTGCTGCTTCTCACTTTGAGTTGTGCCACTTGAGCGAACAAAGGTCCTGAAAGCTGGACTCCATCCTTGTCATTAAGGCCGACCCTCCTTTGAGAAGGCCGCTCTTCCCCAGGCTCGGGAGGCGCCTGTCCACCCTGGGCAGCACTTTGGGCGGCTCACGCTGGCAGGTCGCCCTCAGCTGCAGACCACGGGTCCTTCCTGGCCCCGGCCGGAAGCTCAGCAGAGACCTGTTGGCGGTGGCTGGCTCTGCCGGTCTCTGACTGTCAGTGGCGTGGCTTCCAGCATCACAGCAACACGCGGGTCACCACAGCGGGACAAACGGACGGACGCAGAGGGGTGCTTTTGTCTAGATGACCTTTATGCTGAGAAGTGCTCCTTCGGTTCCTGTTTCATTGAGGGCTTTGGTCAAGAGTGGGTGTTGGACTTTATCAAATGCCTCTTCTGTGTCAGTTGAGATGTCTTGTGATTCTTAGGTTGTATTTGTGTGTATTTGATTTTCTAGTGTTGAACCCTCATTGCACACCTGTTAGGAATCCCATTTCATAGTGTTATTTTTTTGATGTGATGCTGAATTCTATTGACTAGAATTTTGTTGAGAAGTTTTGTATCTGTCTTCATGAGACACTGGTTTGTAATTGTATTTTTTTGTGGTCTCTTTGCCTGGCTTTCGTATCAGGGTTATGCTGGCTTCATAGAATGAATTCAGGAATATTCTCTCCTTTTCTACACACTGTATTCGTTTGAGTAGTATCTTTTCCTTAACTTTTATACTTGTTACCATGGTAATGCCACAAAATGCTTTTTATTTACAAGAAGTCTTTTTAAATTATAGTTGTTTTAGAATTATTTTAGGTGTTTGTAGCATAAAATCATGGAGAGCAGGTGTAATCTTTTTGGGGAGTTGTTTATTGTCTTAGGCCTATTTCATAGTTGAAACAGCTTCATGACTTATAACATGTTTGAGAATTTAAGGAAGTGACTTTTTTTTTCCACAATCATTGAGTCTTCTAAAATAGGTTACCGACTTCTTACTTTCACACTGACAGCTGAGATTGCACACCTGGAATATTAGAATGGTCTGTGAAACAGCCACGCTTCAGAGATTTTAGAAGATGCTAGATGTGTCCTTTGGCTCCTTACAGGGTCGTGTTTATCTGAGTCTCCTGCTGGAGGTTCTGTTTCTAGCTTTCTGTCCAATTGGAGTAGCCAGACCTAAGCCTACATATTTTAAGTATTTTTGCTTTTCAGATTGAGAGAGAGCAATCTTTCTTCTCATTTTGTTTGCTTGATGTTTTTGACAAACTGTTATAAAATTAAGAAAATGTTGTAGGCATGTATTCCTTCAGGCAGTGCACATTATCAGACACCTCCTTCATAGTTCACCTACTGAGAGGTTTCTTTCTAACGGATTTAATGGAAAGGGGCCATAAAAATGGCTGCTAAGTTCAAGGTCACTCAGTTAGGCACATCCTCCCTGAACAGCTCTACTTCTTATGTGCGTGCTTTCTTACCCTCAAGTCAGACAGACGTTCTTCTGTGTGTGATCCTGAGGTTGACGAAGGTGCTCAGGTATGTTATACATGTGTTTCCTTTGCTGTAACTGAAGCCAAGTGCCTTTCCTGTTGGTACACAGGTGTCAGGAAGAAAGCTGGGTACATCACTCCGGTCCCTGGAGGCGTTGGTCCCATGACAGTGGCGATGCTCATGAAGAATACGGTCATTGCTGCCAAAAAACTGCTGCAACGTGAGGAACAGGATGTGCCAAAGCCCAAAGAGCTTGGCGTGGCCTCTAACTAACCGGAGGGGCTTCAGGCTTGCTACCCGCATTCCCTGACAGCTCAAGAAGCGCAACAGCCCACCAGAAATGCAGTATTTTTTATTTATTGTAATGCAATGGTTTGAAATGATGCCTTGTATTTATAGAGAGCTTACATGGGTGGGTGTGGGCACACGTTACTATGTGGTCCCTCACAGGAGGGCACCCTAATGTCACACTGCATCTGCAGATCTGGCCGCCAGCAGCCGCCAGCTGAGTCATTCAAAGGGGACATAGTTTCGCTGAGAATTCCACTGTTAAAATCTACCTTCTCTAGGATCGCATTGCCCAAGCGTTTCTCCTGTGAGAATTGATACTTGAGGCTTCGAACCTGTTGAGTTCAGCTGGTCAAACCAAAGGAAAGACGTAGCCGGAGAAAGCTAGGGCCAAGGAAGAAACAATGCAATTGGGTATAGAAAATGGTCTGACTTATACCCGCATTGACTGATATCCGGGTCTGTCCCAACAGAAATGGGTAGGAAGGAGGGGAGCTCCACGTCACCACCCTCCAGAGCCATCAGCCTGTGGTGGCAGTGCCACTGGGAAAGCTGGGCAGCTGGGTTTGTTCCTTGCTCTTGTGTTACGTCTGTGACTATTCAGCAAGGTCTCCTATTTTAGTTTTCCAGGACTGAAAGGCGTGTTTTGTAAATCATTCACGAGTGTTGTCACATTTGGCCTTTGCTCTATCTTGAAACATTTTTCACTTTTTGGACTATCAAAGAGTATCTGTGTGGTTTCTTGGTGTACCTGGAACCTGTCTGTGACAAACAAAAAGGATGCAGAGTTCGGCTTGATAGTGAAGCAGCTTATTAAGTATGCAGCTTGCGCTCCACCCAAGACTTGTCCGTAGCTGCCCGCTTTTCCCTGCTGTGCCACTGGCTTTTCCTGAAAGGTGGTTAAGAGCTTGAGTTAATCATTGAATTTAACCTGACTTTGATTAAAGCCTTTAAAATTATTTTTTTAAAATAAAACACTTCCGCCTGGTGTGGAATGAGTTTCTGAAATCTTGTTGTGTCCTACAACCATCCTAGCTGTCACCTCACTGGAGGTGACGGTTCTCACGGGGTGCCGTCAACACAGATGGCCCTGTGTTTGCTCCCAGCCAGCCCTCTCCTGAAACAGACGGACAGGAGGAGCTGCGGAGAGACCTGTCTCGTCCCGTTAGTCTTTGGTCCCGACAGGTGCTGCCGCCGGGAGCTGCTTCTCTAAGATTCGTGTAAGTCCTCACTCCCGTTCTCAGTGTTTTGTCAACCCCGGTGCAGTCTACACCTTGCGATGGAGGGCTCCTTGATGTGCTTGCCGAGGCCTCTGTCTCGGTCTGTGTGTACATATAAATATGCCTTTTTTTGAAAAGCATGAATTGGATTTGACAGAATTTGGGTTGGAAGGTGTTTGCTGTATGTATTGGGAGGCTGGGGTGAGTGGTAGTGTCTGGTCAGCCAGGTGTGTCCGGGGTGTTCGAGAAGGCAGAGGCAGCTTCTGCTCTGGGCGGCCTGGGGCCAAAAGAGGAAGGAGAACCACTGGAAGTCTCTCTGTTCCCTCCTCGTTCCTCAGCCAGCGGGCCTGCTTCTGTGGGTGGTTTGCTGGCCCTGTTTGTGTAAGCGAGGTCTGGTGCCTGTCTGTGAGCTGTGTCTGCTGACTGACCTCAGCTGTTAACGGGGGAGCAAGAGGAACAGATGGGAAGTTTTATTGAATTATGGTTACATTCCTAGTGGAGACACAGACCTACTGCAGGGAGAAGGAACAACATGACCACTGGATAAAAGCTACTTGAAGTTACAGTGTCACGTGTGTACAAAGTCCTAGTGACATAAGGTGACAGTGATCTGGTGACAGCAACAGATGGTTACAGAGTCGTCGTCCAGCTTGTTGGACGGTCAGCACCTGCAGTCCCGAGTCCCTAATGTCTCTGCAGTCTCAGTGCACACAGGGCCACCAGATCCGCATGGTTTTACCCTGAGACGCTGGGAGTCAGCCGTTGGCTCTGCTGGGGCTGGTGCAGATGGGGACAGAGTGACACGTGAGAGTGCTGGTGGCTCTGGATGAGAACAGCCACGTGAGCCCGCTGCTGGGTCACAGAGGTTGAGGCGTACGGCTCCCCCTCTCGGCAGCGTCCCTCAGGAGGGAGCCGGGAACTCAGAGCTGCAATCGGCAAGGCCTGACTGAGAGCTTTCTGTGGACTGGGTGCCGGACGAGGCTCTGGGGACTCCAGAGACAGTGACCTGACCTGCTACCAAGGGGTTAGTGATGGAGTGTCATTTGTCACTGAGTCAAAGTGTAACTAAGGACAGACTCTGCAGTCATGGAGACAGTAACTGACAGATGCCTTCTTTCCAGTGTGGGCACTAAATAAACAAGGTTGGAGGTGGTTAAATGCGGCTGGGGGAGAAGATGGTCCTCACCACATGGGGAACGGCTGGTGTCCTTCATCCCTGGTTTTACGCTCCCCAAACTGCTCACGATCACGCCTTTCAAATACTAGTTATCGCTGCTAAGTTACAGCTGTCGCGGGTGTGACACGCACGTGGCCAGATGTGTCATGCTCACGTGACTGGGCGTCTGACTCTGGGCATCAGGCCATTGGGCGTGTGCAGGAAGGACCTGCTCCAGTGCCTAAAGGAACAGTCTGATGCTGGATGTGAAGGAAAAACCAGTAACTCTAATTTACAAGGTCATCTGTCACTGTACTGTGTGGTTGGAGATGGCACTGTAACAGGAGCTTTTATTTTAAAAACATTTACTCCAAGGTGTTGGCTGTTTGACTAACAGACCTTGGAACTGGCTTTTCAGTCTCTCAAAGCCCTGGTCCCACTTCTGTTCATGGGTAGCCTCTCACACGACCCTCAGAAAACTGGGGCAGAAAAAAAAGGGGGGTCTCCAGCATTTCTTCGTGTGTGAAATTGCAAAGCACTTTCCATCCTTGGCTTACTGAAGTCAGAACATTTCAGGGGTTCTTTCCAGACCATCTAAGATGCTTCAAGACCTAACCTTGAAGAGAAATCTTACCTGGGGTTTGTTTTCAACAAAGGTGGGCTGTTGCCCTCTCATCTGAGCTCTGGTTTTGTTTCATCTGTTTCAAAAGGCATGTCAGTTTTCTGTGATGGGCGGTGTTTTAGGATGAGGTCCAGCATTTACCTTCCCTTGTTTAATGACCACAGAGGGAGGAGAAGGGCTTTGCATCTGCTCGGTACTCTCATGAACAGACTTCCCGTGTTTTATCCAGCTGACCGACCCCCTCTGGTGAACAAGGAAACCGAAGCATGGGGCAGTCACGAGCTCTGACCCAGGCTCCCACGGTCAAGACCAGACGAGGTCCAGCTCCGTCCCCGGCTGGGCGCAGCTGCGCCGCCTAGAGTGTGGTCTCACCCTCGGCCGCCCTGCCGTACTTGTCCACCTCCGGGAAGTCGTAGCCTGGCTCCATCTCGATCCTCAGCTGGGGCATCATGGGGACGGGGCTGCGGGGGCAGCTGAAAGCAGGGGATGCCGGGCAGGAGATTCTGAAGTGCAAGGTGATGCTGGGGGAGACGGGAAAGAACAGCATTTGTCTAGTGCTGGGTGTTATCACACCTGCCCCAGAGCGGGACCCCACGGCGAAGTGCTCGGTCTCTGCCCACGAACTCATCACGGGAGCCAGCAGCGCATCCCTGTCGGCACCACTTCTGCGACAGGGGTGAACTGGGCCCAGCCTTTGTTCACACTATTGAAGCTACTGTTTTTCCTGGGTTCCCCACTCGGCAGATAGTAGGTCCCAGCTCTTTGGCATGAGAAGACGAGGCCAGCTGGGCTCTGCTCCCCTGAGGCTCACTCCTCCAGGTCCTAGTGCTCTGCGCCCACCCTGTTGCTGTGGTTCTCACGGTGACTTCACGCCCGTCTCCACCATCACAGACAGCCCTCTTCTCGTTTCCTCTTCCCCACTCTGCACCTGGCCGATCCCTGTCTGTGCTTCCAGGCCCTGCTCAGCAACACCTGCCTCTGAGGCGTTCGTGGGCCATGCCCCGAGACCAGTCCATTCTCCCCTTCCTCCTGGCACAGGGGCTGTGCCGGCTCAGATGCCTGTCCTTCTGTATCGGTGATCCGGCACCCCATCTGGGAGACCACCGATGTGTCTTTGTTAGACCAGAGTGTTTCTGAACCTTCCTCCTCCCCGAGACTGATTCAGCTATTGTGGGGTCCTTGCTGCCCTTCTCTCTCACAGGTCTGGTGAAACACCTGTGTGGCGGGGAGCTGCCATCTGCATTTCTGACTTTGGACTGCCTGTGTGCAAGGGAAGAAATCCCCTGGGACCCTGGGGAAGGCCTTTTTCGGACCCAAATGCTTCTCTCTTGCCTGAAAGGAGGGCAGTCAGAGATTCCGTTTGGGGCAGATTAGTTTTAAGTGACAGTACATCAGGACCGACAGACTGGACCGGCAGACTGCTATCCCCTAACAGACTCAGCTGTAATGACAGGGATGTGGGAGGAGAAGACAGGCAGGACAGCCCCCACATGTCGGAGGGTGGGAGGTGGGGGACGAGGTAGGCAGGTCAGCCCCTGCCGTGGGACGGTGGGGGTGGGGGACGAGGTAGGCAGGACAGCCCCTGCCGTGGGAGGGTGGGAGGTGGGGGACAAGGTAGGCAGGACAGCCCCTGCCGTGGGAGGGTGGGAGGTGGGGGACGAGGTAGGCAGGACAGCCCCTGCCGTGGGAGGGTGGGGGGTGGGGGACGAGGTAGGCAGGACAGCCCCTGCCGTGGGAGGGTGGGAGGTGGGGGACGAGGTAGGCAGGACAGCCCCTGCCGTGGGAGGGTGGGGGTGGGGGACGAGGTAGGCAGGACAGCTCCTGCCGTGGGAGGGTGGGGGTGGGGGACGAGGTAGGCAGGACAGCTCCTGCCGTGGGAGGGTGGGAGGTGGGGGACGAGGTAGGCAGGACAGCCCCTGCCGTGGGAGGGTGGGGGTGGGGGACGAGGTAGGCAGGACAGCCCCTGCGTGTGGGAGGGTGGGAGGTGGGGGACGAGGTAGGCAGGTCAGCCCCTGCATGTGGGAGGGTGGGAGGTGGGGGACGAGGTAGGCAGGACAGCCCCTGCCGTGGGAGGGTGGGAGGTGGGGGACGAGGTAGTCAGGACAGCCCCTGCCACAGGAGGTTGGGGAGGAGGTAGGCAGGTCAGCTCCTGTCGTGGGAGTTGGGGAGACAAGGTAGGCAGGACAGCCCCTGCCGTGGGAGGGTGGGAGGTGGGGAACGAGGTAGGCAGGACAGCTCCTGCCACGAGAGAGCTGCACTGATGAAGGCACATTTGTCTCTCAGCCTGGCGCTGTGTCATAATTCAGAGGGTCCCGTCTGTGTTTTCTGAAAGGTCTGGGGTGAGCACCTTTCAGGCCTGGAGACTTGTGTGCCTCCAGACTGGTACCAGCCTGACCTTGGAGTGATGTCTGACCTAGCACAGGAGGCTTCCTGTCCATTTTGGGGAACAGTGTGCAAGTGGGCCTCCCCCTACCGCCTTCCCTAGCGAAAGTCCTCTTTTCCAGTGTTGAGCCCCCTCTGTATGGAGCACTGGGGGTGCAGTGGTTAGAAGCTCAGCTGTTAAGCGAAAGGCCCGCAGTTTGAATCTGCCAGCGGCTCCCCAGAAACCCTGCGGGGCAGCTCTGCTCTGTCCTGTAGGGTCACTGTGAGGTAGAATTTGTGTCTGCATGTGTGAGAGAGAGAGAGAGAGACCAGGTGTGATCTAGGACGCCCACTTTCTGCATGGGTGCCATCGCACTGGAAACTAAGGACTCCTGGCTGTTGGTGGGGGGCCTTCTGGAACCTTCCTTGACTGGCAGCCTAGCTCCTGTCTCCATTTATCTTCCAGGCTTAGCTTTCCTTGATACCCTTTCTGACCTCTGCTAATTAACCATGCTGTTATTTTATTCTGTGGAGCCTTCAAGTGCCTGGTCTTTTGATTCTCAGAATTCATTGATCCTGCCTTCCGGTAACACCTCCTTAAATCACGTCTGGGTCGTTTATTTCTTCTCAGTATTTCCGTTTCTACTCTTACCTAATGTTGTCTGCTCCTTTTCTAATGGTGAGCAGCTCTGTGCGCTGTAACTCTGTGTCTGTAAGAGGGCAGACCTGTCACCTGCCATCAGGAACCCGGTTGGCCAGTGTCTGTCTCCATTTCGCCCGCGTGGGTGCCCACCCAAGCAAGGCCAAGACGTTGGCTAGCCTGGGCAATGCTAGTCCCTCCACCTCGGCCAGCGCGTCAGTCTCCTATCTGACACCCGAGGCGTCTAACTAGCGGCTGGTACCTGCGGTCGAGTTCTGAGTCACTGAAGGAGGAATCAGAGCGAGTAACTCCAACTGGAAGACCTTTTTCCTGGCAGGAAAAGAAACATGTCAGAGGGGAAGAAGGTCTGGGGACTACACCTGAGAAGACCCTGTTTTTTCCTCCAGGGTCCCCAGCCACCCACTTTATTCTCTGACCCAGTGAATGCTAAGCGAGAGGAATGCTGGGGCCCTGGCCCAGCGGCTCCTGCCTCAGTTTTCCCCTAGTCCAGAGGGCTTTCTGCCAGGTTAGGTGGGTTTGGGGAATGGGGAGGACAGGGAAGAGAGACAGGAATGACGGGAACACACCAGTGGGAACAGGGGAAGGAGACGGACAAACGCCCAGGGACAGGATCTAGGCTGGGGTCTGTCCAAACACTCCCAGGACAGGCCACAACAGGAAGCTGAGGCCAGGAGGGGCCAAAGGCAGCCCCCGCTGGCCTGCACCTCCACGCCCTGTGCTCCCTCGTTCCCTCTGATTCCCGCGGAGCCCACACACAGACACTGAGGCCTGGGCTCCCTCCTTCCCTCCTTCCCTTCCCCCGCAGGCAGCCTCCCCGTCAGCAGGGGAGGGTGCTCTGATTCCTGCAGAGCCCCACAGACACTGAGGCCTGGGCTCCCTCGTTCCTTCCCTCCCTTACCCTGCAGGCAGCCTCCCCGTCAGCAGGGGAGGGTGCCCTGACTCCTGCTGAGCCCCACAGACACTGAGGCCTGGGCTCCCTCGTTCCCTCCCTCCCTTCCCCCGAAGGCAGCCTCCCCGTCAGCAGGGGAGGGTGCTCTGATTCCCGCAGAGCCCTGCAGACACTGAGGCCTGGGCTCCCTCGTTCCCTCCCTCCCTTCCCCCGAAGGCAGCCTCCTGGTCAGCAGGGGAGGGTGCTCTGATTCCCACAGAGCCAGCACCCAGACACTGAGGCCTTCCGTTCTGATTCTAACCTGCATGGGGCTGTCACTAACCGGAGCCCTGCATCATCTCGACAACCACTGTAGAGTGTGGGCAGACTCAGTGGGCTGTGTCTGGATTGAGGTGCCCTGAAACTACCCCAGAGAAAATGGGAGGAGGGTGGGTGTTCCGGCTCAAGTGAAGACTGATCGTGTCTGCAGGGTTGGATGGGGGGGGGTCCGTCTGACAGAGTCCTGGTTTGCTCCACACAGCCTACCCGGGGGTCCTCTAACACCCTAGACCATAAGTCCCTCTGAGTTAACGACAGAAATCCCTCCAGGAGACGGGTGGGGTTAGTAAGCAGGAGAGGACAGCACCCTGGCTTACTTACTGGTAACGCAGTGGATCCCATTTTGGGGATCTGACTGGACACTTTCCATGGGAATCTTTACGACTGAGGGAGGGGGGAACTGGGGCTGGAGAGAAACAGTGGGAAAGGCAGTGAACACCACCAACACAGCAGCTTTGGCTCTCTAGCCAAAAAGTGAAACCCACACATCCACGTCCGGCCAACCAGCAGCCTCTCCTTGTCCAGACCAAACAAGGCTCCACAAATACGCTGGGGCCCACATGGTCCACTGTGTAGGCACGGGGCAGGACAGACGAGAATTCTCCCGCAGATGTTACACATCAGTTCCATCCGTCACGGTAACAAGTCATTTGGAAATAGACCTCACACAATAGCTACATTGTAAAGACGTGTACCATAAAGTCATGTAAGCTGAATCCTGTTTTTCCACTAAATATATAATCCAGAGCTGCTTTTTCCCAAACCTGAAATAGTTTCTGGCACATGGTAGGCATTCAAATACTTGTTGAATGAATCAAGGAAAGGATAAATCCTTGTCTTTAAAAGGCATTTCAACTCTTAAGTTTCTTTGCTTTCTCTAGTAGCCACCTCTGCAAGTCATCTACCAAACACCACGCGTGAGCTAGGAGACTGTACACCGCGGTGGCGTGATGGTTAAGAGCTATGACTGACCTAAAGGCTGGCAGTTGGGGTCCACCAGGCGCTCCCTGGAACCCTTCTGGGACAATTCTACTCTGTCCTATAGGATCGGTCTGAGTCAGGACTGATGGCGACGGGCTTGGGTTTTGACTTTCTTTCCTGGAGGAGGGTGGTGATCGCGGACCAGGGAGGCTCGGCAGACCACCACCATGGGACAGTTCAGTCATGAACAAATCATCAGCGAGGATTTGTCTTTGCCTTTGAACAGCCTTTGTTAGCCGGGCACCAACATCAGCAGGGCAGGGGGCAGTGCACGCAGGGAGTGGCAGGTTGGGTCACATCAGGAGTGGGAACCAGACACAGCAGGAGGGAGGTGGCACGGGCTACACTGGGACGACAGTCATCAAGCTCACAAACTTGAACTCCCTCCTGGACATTTGGCTGTACGTCACTTCCCTTTTGGGGGCAGTTTGATCATCTGTAAGGAGCTCTTGAATGACATCCTCTCAGCCAGTGCTGCTTGATCTCCTGTTATTTCTAGAGCACTTCCCTGTCTGTTACTCACTGAATGTTTAGGGGATGGACGGGAAGGAAACTTGGGCTAAGGGGAAGATGGGACAACCAGCTGGTCCCAGGCATCCGGGGAGACAGAGCCACTTCCCCACTTTCCTCTGCTCTACCGTTGGGTCTGGCTGGCCAGGCAGGGCTGCCCGCCCAGGGCTCTGGTACATGGGTCCCTGCCAGACCCTTCTCCCAGTCTCTGTTCTCTGGAGGTGGGTCCTCATAGCCCCTCCCCTGATGGAGCTGGTCCTCTGTTGGGTGCCCTCGGGGCCGGCCCTGCAGGTGCTCACCCACCGCCATGGTGGGGGAAGGGCCCTATCCACTCTAGCCCACCCTGGGGATAACCATACGGAGCTTCAGCTGGGCCTGTCGGGGCCACCTGAGGAGCCGGCCCCTTGCTGCCCCGGCAGAGGCAGAGGGAGGCGGGTCTGCAGGTGTCCCCCTCAGCCCCAGACCGCACCCCTACCTCCTCATCACTGTCCTCAGGGGCCCCTTTCCTGCTCCTCTTCTTATCCAAGGTCTCCTTTTTCTCCTTCTCCGGCAGGACATTGTCAATCCAGGCCAGGTCGTGCTGGGAGAAGATGAAGTCCAGGAGCTTCCGGACCATGAGGAGGCCCAGGACCTGCAGGGGGACAGGCAGGCTGCAGTTCCGTGGGAGTTCAGAGAACCATGTGGCCTCAGTGCCCCATGACTGGGCACAGTTTCTCCCCCTGGCTGAGCTGGTTCAGGGACCTCTGGTCAGGAGGCTGTGGGGCCATCCCAAAGCTCCCATCCACCACTACGCAGCCTGCCCTTCACCCTGGTCCCTCCCATCTGGCCTGTCTCCAGGAGAGTGACCTGTTTGTCAGTGACTGAGAGAGATGGCCTGTGACCAGCTGAGGGAGGAGATGGGGGCTGCAGAGCTACGTGGACTGGCCCCAGCTCATGGAGACCGCACACAAGGAAACAGGATGCCACCCGTGCTGGGCCACCCCTGTGACTGGTTGTGGATCAGAGCACCATGACCTGGAGGGCTTCGACCTGCAGACGTCCACCACCAGGCCTTCTCTCCTAGTCTTACTGGGAAGTTCCACAAAACACGTTCAGAATCACAGCAACTCGCACAAGCCTCCATGACAGACAGGTGGAGGCTGTGTGCGAGGTGCCCCGGCTGGGAATCCAACTCCGGTCTACCGTGTAAAAGTGAGAGTCCTGTCACTAGTCTCTGGACACGCTGGTTGCACAATGGTTAGTGCCACATATGCTAACCAAAAGGTCAGCAGTTTGAATCCCCTAGGAGCTCCCTGGAGACACAGTCCTACAGGGGCCCTATGAGTTGGAACCGACTTGGCAGCCAACATTTTGGTCTGCATCAGAATCACCAAGAGCACTCATTAACGTTGAGACTGCTGGGCTCCACAGCCTCAATTTCTGCCCAGGAGGCTGGGGTGGGGCCTGTGAACCTGCCTTTCTGACACTCCGTCACATGATGAGGGTGCTGGTGGTCTGGGGACCACACTTTGAGAGCCACCACTTGAACTTCCCCCTCTGCCTCCATTTCTGAGAGCCACCCAACTCCTGCTAACAATGGTGATCTGAAAAGTATCCTGGTAAAAGACCTGAACTGACAGTCCCATAGCCTGGACACTCCCCCTGGACCTGCTGCCGGCCCTGACCAGAAGCCAGCACTGAGCCCAACTCTTCCGACAGCAGTGGACTGGGCTCAGGACAGTGTGACCATACGGTTTGCATACTTCATGGTCCTGTGCACTTACAGGAGGTGGTCCTACTGGTCTCTTTTTAGATCATTGAGAAGAGCGGGGAGAGGAGGGGACAGATGCTTGTTGAGGAGACACCAGAAGTATGGAATGAAGAGGAGGAGCGTGCTGTCACTAGGAGGGGAGAGCAGGAGTTGTTGCAGATAGGTGGACGTGCAAAACTAATATGGATTGCACACTTTCAGTGAATTACAACAAAAAGATTATTTAAAAAAAAAAAAAACAGTATCCTGGGATAGCTGAAATTCATCAATGAAGGGGTAGGAAGTTTGATTCTGTTCCAGGTGAACAAATTTGAGGTAAGACAACAGGTGCTCACTGGGGGAAGAGTTCCCTAACTACAGTGGACAGTGAACAAGTGCAGTGGGCCTCAGAGACAGCTGTAAACACCGTCCTTTTCACTGCCAACAGCTGGCTGTGCAGAGGCCAGGAGGAGAGCACCCAGGGAGGAGAGCACCCAGCTGGACTGATGCTGGCCCCTCACGGAGACTGCTTCTCTGGGCAGGCAAAATGTGGAGCTGGTCAGGATTTTACCAATCCTGGCTCTGAGAACCAACCAGGACACGGGCCTGGGAGAGGGGTGTCTCCACAGAGGGGCATGGGGGATTTGGGGAATGGTGGAACTGTTCTGTATCATGACTGCACTGGCATGACACCATCTCCGCAGAACCACAAAGAATACATTTGACTGTCACCTGAAATCAGTGCGTCTGTAGGGGGTGGGGCAGGTCCCAGCTCTGCCCCTTCCTGGACGCGTGCCTTGGGTCCCTCACTCATCCTCTCTGGGCCTCGGTTTTCTCAAGGAGCCCCGGTGAGGCAGGGGTTAAGTGCTGGCCTCTGAGAGCAAGGACTGCCGCTTTGGAGCCCCCCCGGGAGTGGGACCCGCCTGCACACAGCCGTGGACTCAGGGCCAGCTGTGAGCACCAAGCCGCTCGGCTTGTGACCGCTGCTGTGATCATGCTTTCTCCCCATTCCCCGTCGGGTCCAGAGCCCAGGTGGGCCCTCTCGAGGTGGTGGGTGAGGCTGGCCCGCATTTATGTTCGCCTGCAGCTGTACTAGAAACCCTGGCTAAGCGCTACAGCTGCCATCCAGAAGGTCAACGGTTAAATCCACCTGGCGCTCCTCGGAAACCCCAGGAGGTTGTTGTCCTCTGCACTAGGTAGGGCCACTGTGTCTCGGAAGGAGTTGTCTTTTGGGTTCTCAGAGTCTTACTAGAAACACCCTTGTCTGAGTTTCTTCAGGACATTCTGATGGAATTGATCTGGGGGAGGCCTGGGGCCCCGTAGCCCTAACAACTCCCATGTGACTCTAGGAGGGGCCAGGGAAGACCCATGAATGTGGAGCCCTCTAGGACCCCTGGGACTGTCTGATCCCACTTCTGAACGCTCAACTTAAGCCCAGTCAGGCCCAGACAGGACTTCTTCCCAGCCTGACACCACCCCAGTCCCAGGCTCAGGTGGCATCATCTGGGGCCCAGGTGAGGTCATCAGGAGCCAGGCTCAGGTGGGGGTCATCCAGCGGCTGGAGGCACCATGTTTTGGCCCACTTTTTTTGGCCTTTGTTGGAATAATTTCAGACTTAAAATTTGCAGGAACCGTGAACGAATGCCTACCCCAAGGTTAGGTTCATGTCTGGGGATTTGAGGGTCTTCATCTCTGATCCCTGTTCTTTCTTTTTACATCATTTATTACTTCGAATGGTGAGAGAGACTTCTATTTAGCTCGTTTACTGAGGCAGGTTGGAGTTCTGGGGGAGACGTGTCAAAGATCCTTTCTCAATCAATCCTGCCCAGAGGAGTGGGGAATTGGGATGCCTCCTGCAGTACAGCCTCAACCTTAGCTGGTGGGGGGTGTCCCGACAGGGGGTGGGTCCCGACAAGGTGGGGGTCCCGGCAGGGTGCGCCCATCACGGACGCTCCTCCCTCCTGTCCACACCGGGTCCCCCCACGCACTGGACCCGGACCCGGACCCGGACCCGGAGCTGCCGGTTGGGCGGGCACCCCGAGACGGAAGCCAGGCCCCTCACCATGACCGGGAAGATGATGGCGGCCACCGTGGACTTGAGGACCCAGAGCACGGCCAGGCAGAGCGTCTGCACCAGGGTGAAGAGGTGGACGCGGCGCAGGGGCACGTGCCGCAGGAAGGCGTGGTCCGGCTGGTGCTTGGCCGGCATCAGGAAGAGCTTGCAGCGGTCCCAGAACTGCGAGAGCGGGAAGAGGGCACTCAGCCGGGCAGCGGGGTACCCGGGAGCTGCCGGGGCGGGGGCCGCGCTGGGGGGAGGGGGTGGGAGTCGGGGAGGAGCTGGAGGAGGGGCTGGGATAGTGGGGCGGGGGAAGGGATTGGGGGAGGGGCTAGAGTGGGAGGGGCCGGAGGGGGCGGGGGAAGGTATTGGGGGAGGGGCTGGAGGAGGGGCTGGGATAGTGGGGTGGGGGAAGGGATTGGGGGAGGGGCTAGAGTGGGAGGGGCCGAAGGAGGGGCCGGGATAGTGGGGAGGGGGAAGGGATTGGGGGAGGGGCTAGAGTGGGAGGGGCCGGAGGGGGCGGGGATAGTGGGGAGGGGGAAGGGACTGGGGGAGGGGCTGGAGGAGGGGCTGGGATACTGGGGTAGGGGAAGGGATTGGGGGAGGGGCTGAGAGTGAGGTAGCCCACATCAGCGCTAGGTGCCAGTCACAGCCTTGGAACTGGCCGCAAACACTGTCCCAAGGACAACGCAACTAAATTGCAAAACACTCTGTGAGACGTGCTGAGGTATCGGTGGTAAATAAAAAACAAAACAATGTCTTCCACCTTAGAGAAGCTGAGAGGGGTAGCCAGGTGCTCACTGCTGTCAGCCAGAGCTGGCTTTTGAACCTGAGCCTCTTTCCTCATCTGTAAAATGGGGTCAGAGGCGGCCCTGGGTCACAGGGTGCTTACGGAGGTTAAGATGTAGAATACGCCAAATGTTACGGCGTAGGAGGTGCCAACTACCCGTCCTTGTGCCTTGTACACGGTAAAGGGCGGTGTTGTTACCGTAGCGGTCCTTCCGTGGTGGGCTGGGGACCCGCGGCCGGCCCGGGGACGCTGACTGGCGTTGGGGTGGGCGCGGGCAGGGAAAGCCTTACCTGGATGCCGCTCAGGGAGGCGACGCCCATGTAGAGGAAGACCCCGTAGAGCACCGGCAGGGGGATGTACTGCGGAGAGAGGCGGGAAGCAGCCCTTGGACTGTGGCTGCTCCCACTAGGGCGTCTGCCCCTGAACGTCCCCACACGGCGGGGGAGCTGGGTGTTGGGAGGAGCTGAGGGTCAGACAGCAGACCTTCAGCCCGAGAGCCGGTGGGTGGGAGACGGGGGTCTCGCGCTCGACGGCCCCTTCTCCGGCTGAGGTGGCCCGTCTAGGGTGCAGTCTTCTCCCTGCCTGCCCACCTTCCAGCCTCAAGCGTGCCATGTGGTCTGTCGGCCAGAGACGTGACTTCTGCCCAGTGGGAAAATGTCACGTCTGGCTCGCAGCCCCCCCCCCCCGTCATTTCTGTTGGCCCTCCCCACCGTCGGCCCCAGCTGAGGACTGCCTCCGACGCCACCCGCTCAGAGAGGGCCCTAGCAGGGGACTTGGGACCCTCCGTGAGCTGGCGTACCAGTGGAAATCCTGATGGCATCGTGTCGGTGCTGCGTCTGCTAACCTAAGGTTGGCAGTTTGAATCCGCCAGGCGCTCCTTGAAAACTCTATGGGGAAGTTCTACTCTGACCTCCAAGGTGGCTGTGAGTCGGGACTGACTCACTGACAGCAGGGTTTTGCTTCATCAAGAACCCAAACCCGTTGCCACTGAGTCAGTTCTGGTTCCTAGGGCGCCACGGAGCAGAGCAGAGCTGCCCGTTGGGTTCCCGAGGCCAGGCTCTTCACGGAAGCAGAGTCCACGTCTTTCTCCCGCAGAGCGGCTGATGGTTCGGGTTGCTGATCCCTCGCTTCACAGCGAAGCCCCTAACCACTGCACCACCCGGGCTCTGGGTACAAACCCAAGACTCGTCAGTCCTCGCCAGCTGCCATCGAGTCAGCACTGACTCACGGCGACCCTGGTGTGTGAGAGTAGAACTCTGCCCTGTGGGGTTCTCAATGGCTGATTTTCCAAAAGTGTCTCGCCAGGCCCCTCTTCCGAGGCACCCCAGGGTGGACTGGGATCCCCAGCCTCTCAGCAGCAGAGCGCATTCACTGCTTGCACCACCTGGGACACCTCATCCATCACACGCACTCAGAAAACAGGAGCGAGACGCAGCTGTGTAGACTGACTACCCACTAACCCCCACTGACTTGCCGGCGACCCCTTTTCTAAACATACATGCAGTGGTGTGTTGGCATTTACGAAGGTGGGACCCCTCCCTGCATGCTGTCCTCCAGCCACACGTCCCTACGAATCTTCAGACGCCTTCCGAGCTGTCTCTGCTGGTGACCTAGGCCGCTCTCCGCATCGTTACTGCCTCGCTTGGTCTGGACCTGAGACTCACCTCTGTGAACAGGGGCTCCTCCACCCTGCCTTCGGGGTGCCCCGCTGGAAAGCACAGAACATTGTGCCGACACAGAATGCCTGACTTGTGTTGCTGCGCGGTGCTGTTGATCGATTTCGACCGCTAGCGCCTCCACCTGACGGGAGAACTGCCCCGAGGGTTCCTAGGCCGTAATCTTTATGGGAGCGGGCTGTGGGGGGCTGTCGTCACGGGGCGCTGGGCAGGCTTGACCTGCCAAGAGGTGAACTGTTGTGCAGCTTTTAGCTGACATGTAAGAACAGCGGTAAATCCAACTACACAGAGAACCTTGGAGTAAACAAGACTGTTCATTTGGAAGCGCAAGTGTGATTTGGGTCCATATGTGGTAAACTAATTGTTTGAACTAAAAGCAAAGAAAGTCAGTACAGGGCCACAGCGTGATGCTGTTTGCAGGAGGCTTGTGAGGTTTTCGCCTACTAATGAAACAAGGTGAGCCCTTCAAGGGGCAACGCTATCCGATTCATCCTCAAAGGCTAAGAGTGACTGAGAGAGAATTAAATCTGTAAAAAATTCATCCTCAAAGGATAAGAGTGACCGAGGGAGAGTTTGTAAAAAATTAGCTATCCTCTCTAATGACACAAGTTTAAGGTGGCTTGAAAACTTCCCTTTTGCCCTAATTAGTATGAACATCACATCAAACAGGAGACCGAATGAGGCCAAGTCTTCATTTGTCATTACCAGCAACTAATTATAAAGTCATCTTGTAATCAAGTGTAACAAATTGTCCATAGTCGGGCTCCAGCAGCTTTCTCTGCAAATCCCAAAGGTCTAGGACATGAAACTTCTACCACTGAGTGGGTTATGAATCTACGATTCTGGATTAATCTGCAGAAATACTCCTTGCAACCCCAGGAAAAGGCTCTTGTCACATATTAGCAATACCATAACGTGGTGAAAGTTAAGTCTGCTGTCAGCTTTACACCACCGGCGACAGCTGTCAACAACTGTCACGGTCTCCGAACCAGAAGGACACCACAGCCTGCTTTTACAGTCGGAGGCCAGAGCAGAGAAAGGCGCAGGGCCCAGCAGGCGAGCTCCTGATGTTGTCCGGAGTCCGTCTGTGGAATCCACAGTCCTGAAAAGCTTTGGCAAGGTGGGAGCAAAGAGATCACCACAAAACTCCTGAGGGACTGGGACCCTGCAGAGCTGAAGTCGTCAGAATCAGGCTCACTTCATCCCCCAGAGCCCCTATTTGACAGCCAGCCTGAAGAGGGCCACCCGTTCTCTAAGGATCAACGTCACTGTACCGAGTGTCGTAGACCTCCTCATCAGAGACCTACAGACAGAGGGAGAGAAGAGAGGGGACCTAGCTCCTCACTGCTCCCTGTGTGCTCCTCAGATCAGCAGCACCCGTGTCACCCGGAAGCAGGTGAGGACTGCAGAACTGGGGACCCATCCCAGGGCTAATGAGTCTTGATTATTTGCATTTAATAAGATCCTCGGTGACATCAGGTCAGTTCTGACACACGGTGCCTCTGCGTGTCACAGAGCAGAACCTCTCTATAGGACTTTCTTGGCTGAAGTCCTTCCAGAAAGGAGCCCCACGAGCAGGTGAGTGCTTGACTGGTAGCCCAAGGGGCAGTGGCTGGAATCTGCTCAGCGGCGCCTCCCAGGGCGTGCCTGGTGTCCTGCTGCTGAACGCTCAGTGCGGTTCTGCTTGGCACACGTGGGCCGCTGTGTGTTGGGACAGACTCACCAGGAACAGTTTCCCGGGGCTTGCTTCTGTGACACTGCAGGACGGGTGTGAATGACCCACCTTTAGGTCGGCCAAGTTTTGCCAACCTCTTGTGCCTCTCAGGCCCCCTGCTTGTTCTATCAAAGTGTGAGGGACACTGCGGGAGAACCCTGCTGGAGGCGCGGAGGCGTGGACACGCAGAGGGGTGCGGGTAAAAACTGATGTACCCCCTGCTGTCCGCTCGATTCCAAATCCTAGAAACTGTGGAAACCCTGGTGACGTGGTGGGTGAGTGCTGTCTGTCACCAAAAGGGTGGTAGTTCAAATCCACCAGACGCTCTCTGGAAACTCCAGGGAGCAGTTCTGCTCTGTCCTGTAGGCTCACCGCGAGTCACAAGTTAACTTGGTGGCACTGGGTTTGGGTTTTTTGGTTGGTGACTCTACAGGACGGAGGAGGACTACCCTGTAGCTCCCACGAAGCAGCCGTGAATTCACACTGCTGACCTTTCTGTTGGCAGCTGAGCTCGTAAGTGCTGCGCTACCAGGGGTCTGATACAGAGCCAGTAAAAAGAGAAACTGTAAAGAAGAAATGGGATATAATTCGCACCCTCTAAAATTAGCAGCATTTGGAAGACTGCTCTGTTGGCTACATAAACAAGAGTTACAGATTTCCACTCGAGAGTGGTCTTGGGCACACCGCTCCCCTGTCCCCGCTGTGTGAGTTCCTGTGGGTCTGACACTCAGCTCTGCCTAGCTGGACAGACAGGACAAACCTACAGTTGCAAAAAGTTAGCCCAGCTTTATGGAAAAATTGGCTTGACTGGAAACAAGTGCCGAGACTAAACCTAGGACCTTAGCTCTGGATTAAATTATATCATCAGCCAGCTGTACCAAAGACAGGAAGTCATCTTTAACTTAAAATCAATCTAGTGTTTAGTACCAAGTCAGCGAGTAAGAATGATTTAATTACGTAAATAATAATTTTGACAGCCTAGTTTTATAAATATTTATATACCTGGATACAATCAAATCAGAAACCCTGAATGTCAGGATCAATAAAAATCCAGGTGAGTCTGCTGTTAAATCGATCCAGTGGATGAACTGAGAGCCCGACACGACAACACTGTGATTTTTCCACGCTCGCGGTGCGAGAGCATGGCAGGCAGATTTTCACATCCCGTTGTGCCTGCATACAGAGACGGTGCCAGCAGCCAGCGCCCTGTGGACTCATGAGGACTTCCCCATGAGCGTTGCCTCACACCCGGTAGCTTACTCCACTTACAAAGCCTGTCTCTTTATGAATTTATTTTTACTTGTGGGTTATTCATAAGTATCTGTATTTTTTTCACACTTTAAGTGAAAGATTACAGCCCAAGTTAGTTTCTTATACGAAACTTGACACATACATTGCTATGTAACTCTACCTGCTCCCCACACTGTGACAACATACCTCTCTTCTCTGCCCTGTGGTTCTCATGTCCATTCAGCCAACTCCTGTCCCTTTCTGCCTTCTCATCTTGCTTCGAGACAGAAACTGCGCATTTACTCTGCTGTGTCTGTTTGAACTAAGAGAAGATGCTTTGCAGTAATTCAATGGTATGGATTTTGTTGAAAAGTGCATTATGTCCTAATACATGGTCAATTCTGGAGAATGTTCCATGTACACTGGAGAAGAAGGTGTACTTGGTCTGCTGACGGGTGGAAAGTTCTGTATATATCAATGAGGTTTAGTTGGTTAATTGTGGCAATGAGGTCTTCTGTATCTTTACTGAGCTTTTTTCTAGATGATCTGTTCAGTATTGAGAGTGGAGTGTTGAAGTCTCCCGCTATTACTGTGGAATGATCTAAACTTTTTTTTGAGTGTAGTCAGTGTTTCTTTGACTTATTTAGGTGCTCTGATATTAGGTGCATAAATATTTAATATAATTAAGTCTTGCTTGTGTACTGAACCTTTCAGCAATAGTGTCCAACTTTGTCCACGATGGTGGATTTTACATTAAAATTGATTTTGTCTGAGATCAGAGTTGCCACCCCTGCTCTTCTTTGTTCGTTGTTAGCTTGATATATATTCTTCCATCCTTTAATTTTCAGTTTGTTCCTATCTTTAGGTCTCAAGTGAGTTTCTTGTAGACAACATATGGATGGGTCATGTCTTTTGATCCAAGATGACACTCGATGTCTCTTTACTGGAGCATTCAGTCCATTCACATTCAGTGTAATTATTGATAGGTATGTGTTCACCGCTGCCATTGTGATATGTTTATTTTTGTGTTGATGTTTTCTCTGTTGTTCTTATTAGTCTGTTCTGGGACATTCTTTTTTTGTGAGTTGATTTTTCACCTTTTTCAGAGCTGTTTTTGTAGTTGTTGAGACTCCTGTGTTACATTTCTTGAAATGGTTTGTCACATCTCTGTTGTGCTTTACAGCTGCCCCTATAATCCCCCTTAATAAACTATACATAAAATCAATTTTAACTACTACCAGTCTTGTCATCTTCCTCTCCATCTGGAAGGACTATAACGACTGTAGTACATCCCTCTTTCTAATATGATGGCACCATAGTTTTCATGATGATCACTGGATTGCTTCTTTCTGTATTAAAGCTGTGATTGATTTTGGAGCCTTCCCTAACTTAGTAGAGTTTTGAGTAGTGTGTCATTCTAAAATATAAAGTTAGTGGTTTCAGTCTTCTAAGCCAGAGCCAAGAACTTCTTTGAGTATTTCTTGTAGTTCGGGTTTGGTTTTTACAAAGTCTCTGAGTTTCTGTTTATCTGGGAATGTCTTCATTTCATTTTTGTATTTCAAAGATAGTTTTGCAGGATATAGAATTCTTGGTTGGAAGTTCTCCTTCAAGGCTTTGAATGTGTCATGCCACTGTCTCTGTGCCAGCATGGTTTCTGCTGAGAAATCTGATGAGAGCCTACAGGGTTTCCCTCTGAATGTTGGCTTTGTTTTGAGTCTTGCTGCCTTTAAGAGTTGCTGCTTATGTTTCATTTTGTTAAGCTTGATTATAATATGTCTTGGAGTCTTTCTTTTGAGATCTATGTGGGTGGCGTATGATGTGCATCTGAGATGTCTCTGTTCTCTTCCTCCATGGTTTCTGGGAAGTTTTCTGTCAGCAGCTCAGCAATGATACTCTCTGTGTTCTCAGGTGTCTCATCCTGTTCAGGGACTCCAATTAGTCAAAGTTTGTTCCTCTTAATAGAGTCCCATATGCTTCTTAATGCTTCTTCATTTTTCTTGTTTCTTTTTTCTGATTTCTGCTCATAGATGCTAGTGTCAGTAGCTCTGTCTTCCATGTCAGAAATTCTTTTTCCCATTTGCTCCATTTTATTTTCTTGGCTTTGAATGGAAGTTTCTATGTCTTTGATTTTGTTCTTGATCTGCTGAATTTCAGAGTACTGGTGTTCCATCGGATTGAACAGCTTGCTTAATTTTTCCTTTTGTTCTGCTGCATTTTGTATAAGGTCTAGAAGGGCTCTGTATATAATCATTTTGTATTCACCTTCTGATGATTTCAGAAAAGTTTCTTCATCTGGAAAACTCCTTGGTTGTTTTGTTTGGGAGCCTTCTGAAGCCATGGGTGATTTCTTGTATGCCACAAGTGTCTGTTGCTTTTTGGGTCCCATGTGAGTAAGTAGAGGCTGAGAGAGATACTGTGAGGATGGACTGCAGATGTTTCTCTGGGCTGTCTTAAAATGTAATGCAAAAGGTATCTGACCACTTCCCAAGTCAATCAGGTTTTCAGGTGTAGAGGTCCCTCTTCCCAACTGGCAAAGTAAGCACTACTCTATCCAACCCCATACAGCAGTCCTACTGCCCTGTTGGCCTCTGCTGACAGGGCCCAGCCTCAGGCGACACTGTGTAAAGTACTGCTTTTGTGGTAGAAAAGCGCTTGCCTGTGGGCGGGCTCTGGCTCCCAGGCTAAGAATTAGGTCCATCTTTGGCCACTGTATCCAAGAAGGCATCCTCCACACAGGCAGCAGATAGAGGGGCTAAAGGTGCCGAGAGGTAGTGATTCCTCTGCTTCATGTTGCAGGACACCCAAAGCAGGTGGCACTGGGTAAATTACTGCTTTTCTGTTGGAGAAGCACTGTCCTGTTTGCAGGCGCTGGCTCCCAGGCTAAGAATTAGGTCTTGCTAAAATCTCCGTATCCAACATGGCGTCCCACACACTGGCAGTGCAGTTCTGTACAAACCCCACTGTGGCAGTGATAAAAAGACAGCCCCAAAGTGGCTAGATTAATAGAGTCCTAAGCCTGGCTCTCAAAATATGGGAATTTCGCCTACCTATGCCCCCAGCAGTGCATCTGAGTCTAGCTGCTAGGCAAGACCCAGCTCCGCCCACCAGCCAAGACAGAGGAAAAAAAAGTCAAAATGTGTGTTTACCTTCAGACCATGAGAGCCAGGACAAGCTAGGAGTGGGAGTCAGTGAAAGACAGGAGGTTTTTCGCTCAGTGGCATGAAATCCAAAGTAACAGCCCTATGCCGTGTCCTGGAGGCTCACTAGGTGACCAGAAGTCTCCATTTGATTATCAATTCAGGTCTTGGTTTCCAGAGGGATATAGGGAAACGTGGGCTTAGTCCGTCATCTTGACTCTGCCCCTCCTGTTTGAACTAAGAAGCACACTCTTCACCAGTATAATTTTAGGTCTTATAGTCCAGCCCAGTCTTTGAAGATTTGGTTTCCAGAATGGTTACAGTTTGGGGTAAAAAAAAACCCAAACCAAACCCACTAATGTTGACTTGATTCTGACTCATAGTGACCCTGTAGAACAGAGCAGAACTGCCCCCATAGAGTTTCCAAGGAGCACCTGGTGGCTTTGAACTGCTGACCTTTTTGTTAGCAGTCTCAGCAGTAACCACTATGCCACCAAGATTTCCAGTTTTGGGTGAAGCCCATTTATTTTTATAAAATGCATGAATTAATACAGCTCCATTCTATAGCTGCAAAAAGTTGCCACATTTGAGTCAACAGCTGAAGCAGAGGGGAGTTTCCATTACTGCTGGGAATGTGGAACTATTTGTCACATGTCACCCAAGACTGGCAATGTGACCATGCAAGATGGACACTCACCAACAGCTGTGACACCATGACGTGCAAGGCAGGTGCTTACCCACAACAGCCATGGCACCATGACGTGCAGGGCTGGCACTCACCTACAACAGCTGTGGTGCCGTGACCATGCAAGGCCGACACTCACCCACAATAGCCGTGGAAATGGTGAACCATGCGCACACGTCTGCTGTCATTTCAGTTATTTTATCACACTCTTGTGGGCACTGGGAAGCCTGGCAGGACAGTGGTTAGTGCTATGTCTGCTAACCAAAATGTCGGCAGTTCAAATCCAGCAGACATCCTGTAGACGCGCTATGGGGTGGTTCCACTCTGTCCTACAAGGTCGCTATGAGTCAGAATCGACTCGACAGCAGCCACGTTTTTCCCTTTCTGTGGGCATGCAACCTACATCAGGAAGGTAACCCGATCAGTGCAAAACCAAAACGTGTTACCATCAGAAATATCAACTACGTAAGAGTAAAAGGCCTGGGAAACCTCTAGTCACAATGTGCCCAAGAGAAGAGATTGCACTGTCATGGGACAGAAAGAGAGAAGCTGCAGTGACATTTTCTAAGTGCCCAGTGAGCTATTCAGCCATGGACCAGCCCATGACATCGCATTTCTATCAGCGATTAGGTTGTGATCTAAGGTTCTAGATTCGTTAGCATGAATCGTCCTTGGGTCCCCAGGGACACGTGTTTTTCAAATATTAATGACACAGGAAAGTGGCCAAAAGGTGCTTTTGCTGTCCGCTGCTGTGAAACAATGAGATCACTGACCATAGTTAGGGACACATGGGAGTCACGTGAGACCTGCTTCTCTGACACAGGGACAGGCACGCTTTTAAAAAATTATTTAAGTGAAAGTTTACAGTCCAAGTCAATTTGTTACACAAAACCTCACACACACACAGTGCTCTGTAACTCTAGCTGCTCTTGCACACTGTGACAATGCCCTCCTCCTTGCACCCTGTGTTTCCTGCATCCACTCAACCAGCTCCTGTCCCCCTCTGACCTCTCAGTTCACTTCGGGACAGGAACTGCCCAGTGAGCCCCTGTATCTTCTTATGCCAAGAAGCACACCCTTCCTCACTGTCATTTGAGGTTCCATAGTCCCATCCAGTCTTTGTCTGAAGAGCTGGCTTCAGGAATGGTTTGGGGAACATTAACTCTTTACATGCCAAATGATTAAGGGGACTTCTGGTTCTTAGAGGGTGCAGATCTGGGACCTCGGCTGCTTTTCCTACAAATGTTCTCCTGATGAGCGGCATCAGGACTGGCCCATGCAGTGGCTTTTAGAGAGCTCTCCACAGAGGTGAATAATCCCTGGCCATCTGACGTGAGCTGAGAATGAAGTGTCTGCCTGCCTGGGTGTGATCTGTTCCTTGCGCGATGGACAGTCCCTTACAGACACACTCAGACTGCCCGGGTGTGCTCAGCCCAGAAGGAACAGACACTATAAACAAAGCCCCACAATTCTCTAGCTGCTGGTTTTCACAACGGCAACCCTGAATGAGCTATTTTGAGATCTTCAGCGAGGGGCAATATTTCCAAAACACTGGGACAAGCTGAATTTAAGAAAGAAGGTTTTCGGTAGGCACTGACCAAAGGACTGCAGCCCTGGGAGCGAAGTGGTTAAGTGCTACATCTGCTAACCAGAAGGTCGGCCGTTCAAATCCACCAGGCACTCCGTGGAAACTCTGTGGGCCAGTTCTACTCTGTCCTACAGGGTCACTAGGAGTCAGAATTGACTCAACGGCAGTGTCTTTGGCTTTTACACCTGGTCCGGTGACACTGGTCACACTTTTCACGGCATGTCAGCATTCTCATTGTTTCCATTCTGGTGGTTCTGTTCTGGTGGTTCTGTCCAGAATGTTCTGCAGCCCTGCCCCTGCCTTCTTATCTTTGCTTTTGTTCCTGTATGTCTGTCCTACAGAGTGGCTGTGAGTCCAAATCCAGTGGACAGCAGTGGTGGGAGTGGGGGCTCTGACATAGACGATAACCTAAAGGGGCGCAGAGCTCCCAGGTGCTGCTGTTGGCTTCCTAAGCCGATCTACTATCTGGTACGAGGGGCCCCCAGGAGTGGGTTAAGTTCCATATTTAGAGGGTGTCTTGGGACAGCAGTCTCCAAGGACCTTCTAGTCTATCGGTCCAGCAAGTCTGGCCCTTATTTGGAATGTGAGCTTTGTTCTGCCTTTTTCTCTCATTCTGTCTGGGACCATCCATTGTCTCTAGTGAGAATGTTCAAGTATCTAGGCAGTGGAATGTGGGCTGCGCCTGTCGTCTCCATGTGGACAGCTCGGTAACATGAGTTAGGTCCATCACGGGCCTCAGCCACCGTCTGAATGTTTCCCTGCAAGCTTTACACCTGGCTGAGGTGAGCAGGCCTCCCACCAGCAAGCCGGTGGCCAGAACTCGTGATCTCATCAAGGGACAGAGCCTCCCGAGGGAACAGTGTCCCCCTGAAAGGTGAGGGCAGACTCAGGGGTGGGAAGGGATGCTCGGCAAGGATAATGAATGATGTCATATTACAGGTAGCAATGACAGCACCGTCCCCACGTGTGAGGAGCCCGCCTGGCGCTCTCTCAGCTGGGGGGCCTGCGAGAAGACCCGGCTTGGCAGACGACGGAGACTCACCTTCAGGATGGGAGCCAGGAAGACAGAGATTCCCGTCAAGATGAAGACGATAGTGCCGGTCACTCTCTGTTCCCTGGCAAAGAAGGACACAAGGCTGGGGTGAATGAGGAGAAGTTGGGTGACCAGGCCAGCCCTTCCCATGCCTCTGGGGGCCCAGTAAGCTCGTATTCAGGGCTTCACCCCAGGGGCTTCTGCACTGAGGTCTGGCTGGCTCCCTGATTCCAGGACTGTACCCCATGCCTGAGGGCAGGCCCCTGCCTGGCACTTTGGGAGGAGAGAAAGCCCCAGACTGAGACAAAGATGCTTTGTAGGGACAGTGTCAGGAGGTGGACACTTTGCAGGGTTAGTCTTAGGAGGTAGACACCTCACAGGAACAGTCTCAGGAGGTGGACACTTCACAGGGACAGTCTCAGGAGGTGGACATCTCGTAGGGATAGTCTCAGAAGGTGGATAGTTTGAGGGATAGTCTCAGGAGGTAGATACTTTGTAGAGACAGTCTCAGGAGGTTGTTTAGTATACTGGCTAATAACTGTGGTGCCAAACAGGACTTGAGTTGACCCTCGACTCTCCCCCTTACTAGCTGGATGGCCCCAGGAGAGTCCTAAGCATCTGCAGACGCAGTCCTAAGCATCAGCAGAATGCAGACAACAGTGGCTTCTACCTGGGCAGCTTGCTGTGAGCACTAAATGTGACATAAGTGCTCATTCTCTCCCTCCACAACCACTGGCAGCTGGTTTACCGCACTCTGGGGGCTGGTGTGTCACTGTGATGCTGGGAGCTGTGCCACCTATTTATTGTGAAGAGCAGGAGGGTCTGCCATGGCAGACAGGCCTCAGTGGGGCTTCCAGACCAGGAGAAACTGAGAAGAAGGACCTGGTCATCTACTTCCAAGAAAAACTGGCCAGTGGAACTTCATGGAGAGCAGTGAGACACTGTCAGGGACAGAGCCAGCAGATGAGTCCCACAGGTTGGAAGACACTTAAAAAATGACTAGGGAAGAGCTGCCACTTGAAGCCAACCTAAGGGACATGGATGAAGTCAAGCTTCTGGGACCTTCATTTACTTCATTACTCAAAATGAGAACAAATGGCTGCAAACACTCATTAATAATCAGAATGTGGAATATATGAAGTATGAATCTAGGAAAACTAGAAGTTGTCAAAGTGAAATGGAACAGATTGGTATCCCATGCATTAGTGTGCCGCAGTGGCTGGTACTGGCCATTCTGAACAGGATGGTTACATGGTCTACTATGCCAGGAGTGACAAATGAAGAAGAACAGTCCTACAAAATGGAGATTTGAAGATCTAACCTGAAATACAACACTCTCGGGGGTCGGATACTGTCCATATTCCTACAAGGAAGATCAGTTAATGTAATTATTATTCAGATTTACGCACCAGCCACTAAGGCCAAAGATGAGACAATTGAAGATTTTGACCAACCTGTGCAGTCTGAAACAGTCAAACACGCAATTAAGGTGCATCAGTGGTCACTGGTGACTGGAATGCAAAGTTGGAAACAAGGAAAGATCAGTATTTGGAAACTATGGCCTTGGTGACAGAGTGAGACGGGAGAGTGAATGATAAATTTTGTAAGACCAACAACATACTCACTGGAGATGCCTTTTTTCAACAATGTGAGCAGCAATTATACACACGGTCCTCACCAGATGGAATATACAGGAATCAAACTAACTGTGGAGACAGACAATGGAAACTCTCCATATCATCAGTCAGAGCAATGCTAAGGGCTGGCAGCTGAACAGATCATCACTCTCTCGTGTACAAGTTTGCGCTAAGGCCCAGGAAAATAGAGACAACTCCATGAGAGCTGAAGTATGACCTTGAGTACATCCACTTGAATTTAGAGAACAGCTCCAGAGCAGATTTGAAGTACTGAACATTAATTACTAAAGACCGGACCAGTTGTGGGAGGACATCAAGGACATCATTCATAAAGAAAGCAAAGGTCATTAAAAAGACAACGAAGAAAGAAAAGACCAAAATAGATGTCCGAAGAGACTCTGAAACTTGCTCCTGAGCATAGAATTGTGAGAGCAAATGGAAGAAATGACAAAATAAAAGAGCTGAACAGAAGATTTCAAAGGGTGGCTCAAGAAGACATACCCACTTATCCCTCTGCTGTTGAGTCGGGTACCACTCATAGCAACCCTAGAGGTCAGAGTAGAACTGACCCATAGAGTTTTCAAGGAGAACCTGGCAAATTGGAACTGCTGACCTTTTGGTTAGCAGACGTAGCACTTAATCCATGATGCCACTAGGGTTTCCCAAGTTCGTCCTTTTTGGTTTTCTAACTGCAGATCTAACTACCAGGTCAAGGAGACAGGGTAAAGTATTATAAGAACATGTGCAAAGACCTGCGTTAGTAAACCAGAAAGGAAGGACACACTCTGCATTTTTCAGAAACAATTGAAGAAAAAATTCAAGCCTTGAGTTGCGATAATGGATTCTGCGGGCAAAACTTTAAGTGATGCAGGAAGCGTCAAAAGGAGATGGAAGGAATAAACCGTCACTGTACCAAAAAGAACTGGTCGGTGTTCAACCATTTCAGCAGGTAGCATGTGGTCAAGAACTATCGAAACTGATGACAGAAGTCTCAGCTGCACTGAAGGCCCTGGCGAAACACACGTCTCCAGGAACTGAAAGAATACCAACTGAGACGTTTCAACAAACAGTGGCAGCCCTGAAGGTGCTCACTCATTTATACCGGGAAGACAGCTACCTGGCCAGCGGACTGGAAGAAACTCATATGGTTTGCCTATTCCAAACAAAGGTGATCCCACAAAATGCAGGAATTATCAAAGAATATCATTACTATCACACACAGATAAAATTTTGCTGAAGATCATTCAAAAGTGATTGTAGCTGTGTATCCCTGGGGATCTGCTAATCTGAGAAGCTGGACCATATGGAGAAGAATAAGGCATCAGGGTTAGAGGAGGACCAGCCTGGGCTATATGCAGATGACACAATCTTGCTTGCTGAAAGTGAAGGGGACTTGAAGCACTTACTGAAGAAGATCAAAGGCCACAGCCTTCAGTATGGACTGCACCTCAACATTAAAGAAGACAGGAATTCTCACATCTGGACTAGTAAGCAGCATCTGATAAATGGAGAAAATCCTACAATTGTCAAGGATTTCATTTTCCTTGGTTCTACAATCAGTGCCCATAGAAGCAGCCATCAGGAAATCAAACGATGTATTGCATCGGGTAATCTGCTACAAGGGACCTCTTTAAATGTTAAAAAGATGTCACTATGAGGGCTAAGGTGCACCTGATCCAAGCCATGGTATTTTCAGTCACCTCATGTGCATGCAAAAGCTGGACAATGAATAAGGAAGGCAGAAGAAGAACTGATGCATTTGAATCCTGCTGCTGGGGAAGAATATTAAATACACCACTGACTACCAGAAGAACAAACAAATCTGTCTTAGAAGAAGTACAGCAAGAGTGCTCATTAGGGGTGCTGCGGCAAGACTTCGTCTCACGCACTGTGGACACGTTACCAGGCAGGACCGGTTCCCAGAGAAGGACTCATGCTTGGTAAAGTAGAGGGTCAGTGAACAAGAACAGGAAGACCCTCCATGAGATGGACCGGCCCAGGGTCCAAAACAACACACTCAACCATAGCAAGGACTGTGAGGCTGGCACAGAGCCAGACAGGCATGCTAACAGCTGGAACGAGCTCTGTGGCGCTGAACTAAACCAGTCCCCATCCTTTCATTAAAATGAAATCTGCACTTTCATGGACATGACTAATGTGGACTCAGGACAGGCATATGTGTGGTGTGAAAGGCCTTCTAACTGGCAGAGCAGGCATCCATGGACCAGAGGACAGGTATGTTCCCCCTCATGCCCAGATCCAGCAATGTTTTCCCCAGTTGGAGCTCTGGCATCTGGGTGGGCCACTGTCCTTGCCAGTCCCAAGCACTGTAACCTGGTGGGAAAAGCCTCAGGTGGGCAGGCAGGGGCCCGGGTCCCCAAGGCCATGGGGAGAAGCCGTGGTGTATGTCTGGTATGGCCTCACTCTAGAAGCCCCGAGAGGCGGAAGATCCACTCCTGTAATGGTCAGGGACTGGACACGGGCTAGGAAGAGAAGCCGAGGGCCAGAACAGGCCCTGGCCACAGCCCAGGCAGCAGGGGGCTTCTGGGAAGGCTTTTCCAGGGGAAATGGAGGTTGGGCACGCTTGCACTCACAGGAGGGCTTCGGAAGGCTGTGTGGCTGGGGTGCAAGGGTCTTGAGGAGACGAAAGAATAGGTCAGAAAGGGGTCCTGTGGGCCATGAGTGGCCTATGCAGGTCTCACGTGTGTAGGTGGGAATGGGGACTGTCCCCCTGTTGCCTGCTGAGAGGGAAGAACCACCCTCTTCAGAAAGCTCATTTGTACCCTGGTGCTTCCTGGGCTGGGAGGGCTCCTTTTGGCCCAAATGCCTTGATGGTGAAAGCCAAGCTGGCTTCTGCTCCCCTGACCTGACCCCCCTGGGTGATGCCCGGTCCGTCCTACCTCACCCCCAGGAACTGAGGCTGCTCCCCAGGGGCACTGGTCTCCGTTTCCATCTTGAGGCTGTCGATGTGTGCGATGGAGATGACGGTGGCCGCCACGTACCAGGGAAGCCCCAGGAAGGAGCACAGGGCCATGAGGACGCCCACCCAGAAGAGGTCCAGATGGTAGCCGGCGGCCTTCTGCGGAGCAGGGAGCGAGGGGAAAGGTGTCAGAGGAGCCTGTTCCTGGCCATCGGATGTGTGGGGGACACGCTCTCCCCAAGGCAGGGGACTGCAGCCCTGAGCGGCCCCTAGGGAGCAGTCAGAGGTGTGCAGGCCCCACTGCCACCAGAGGTAGCACCCGTTGCCACCTTGTCTGAAGGGCGGGTGAGGGAAGAGACACAGGTGAGAGGGTGATGGATGTTTGGGCTCACAGAGACCCTGGCTGGGGACCCTGGGGGTGAGTGGCCAGTATCTCTGGAATTGCTGAAGGAGAGGCCCCGTGTAGGATAGGCCATAGAGCCAGCCTGGGGGGGTCTGGACTGGGGCAGAGGAGGGAGTCCCCTGAAGCTTCTTAGACCCAGAGGCAGGAAGGGAGCTGTGGGACCACGGGGTCCTAAGGAACCCCTCTGCTCATGGTTCCAGGTTAAAACCCCCATGTCAGAACCTGCCAAGAAGCCAGGTTCGCTAGCAGGAGGCACACAGGTAAAGGTGCAGGGGGCCAGCTTGGGAGAGGAAGGGGCCTTGGCCGAGGCCCCCATTCTTGGCTCCTTTGGGCCCCCTGGTCCTTGGGTCCCACAGCCCCAGCCTCACTGGTGTTACCTGCGTCTGGAGGTTGCCCCTCCCCTGAGACACACCAAGTGGGCACTCCAGACCACCGTCTGGTATTTTCCTTCACAAATGGCCCCCAGTACTTGAAGAGGCACCACAGCCCTCCTTCCTTGCTCTGCCTCTGTGGGAGGAGGAGGCTGCCCCTCGGCTCTGAGCCCATGCCTTACCCTCAGCTTGTTCTCCTTCCGGTTGACGATGACGGCCGTGATCTGCTGGTCCATGAAGATCAGGATGGTCACCAGCAGGGCGGGGAGGATGCTGGCCAGGTACACCCACCACGGGTTCTTCCCAAAGGGAGCCACGAACCAGCCTCGGTCGGGCCGTGTGGGCTGAGGGGAGCATAAGAGAGAGGCCTGTCCTCTCCCCACATCCCGGTCCCACCAGCCCCATCCCCTCATCCCCTCAGTGCACTTGTCAACTGCAGTCTTTTCCCTTAAGGACATTAGGTCGCTACAGCTCACAGCGACAAGACCAGGGAGATGGCAGACCCGGGCAGGCCATGAACATGGAAGGTGTCTATCGGGGGCAGAACCAAGGGGCTGCTGGGGCCCGGGGTGGGCGCTGGAAAACCGGGGGTGTGCGATCACTGATTGTGAAGAGGAGAAACTGCCAAAAGGAGAAAGGGGGCCTAATGGGCAAGAAAAAAGAGCTTCGATGGGTCAGTCCGAGACCTCTCTGCTTCCCCTGTGAGTTGCCTGTCAGTGGAACACTATAGGACTGTGTGGTGTAGTGGCTAAGCACTACATCTGCTAACCAAAAGGTGGGCAGTCCAAATACGCCGGGAGCTCCTTGGAAACTCTGTGTGGCAGTTCTCCTCCGCCCTATGGGGTCACTGTGAATCAGCATTGACTCAACAGCAGTGGAAGTTTTTTGGGTAGAACACCAAAGATTTTTATCCATTCAAACCCTGCATATTGAAAGGGACAACGGTACAGGAGCTGGGCTGGAGTTGATGTTTTCCTTAAGAGAAAGGTATGTTTTAATTTTAAAGGCCAATACAAGTTGCAGGGGGCTTGCTTAAGCTACTTAGGAGAACCCTGAAATAATGTCTCCAAGATCAAGACCACGAAGAACCCTGTTCTAGAACCCAGTCGCCACCCTAGTGTAGACAGCTGGTGCTGCCTATGAGGGGGCAGGGCTTGGGCTTCGCCACTAGCAAACAGCACCAACTCTGGACTTATGGGTAATTTCTGGGCCTGAGCAAATCTGAGACTTCCCCAGAGGGCTCGTTAAAACGCAGATGGTGGGTCTTACTCCCTGAGTTGCTGATTACACAGGTCTGGACTGGGTCAAGACTCTGCATCTCTAACACGTTTTCAGAGGATGACGCGATGCTAATCTGGAGAGCCCGCTCTGAGAACCACTGTCCTAAGGATCAACAGATTGCCTCTGGCCCAGGCTTCAGACTGCTAGGGGCCAGGGGATTGGAGACCCCCAAGTGGAAACCAAGGGGTGTCGGTAGCACTGGAGGTGGCTTCCAGCACCTTCTCCACCCTGTGGCTTCTCAACAGGATTTCACTGTGGACACGTCCACACCCTACCATCTCAAGGTTTTAGGGTGTCCGGACCGCTGTAGATCTGCAGGGAACACCCCCGGGGAGGGCTGGGGGAGGAGGAGGTGGAGCACACAGAGAGTACCCCCCAGGCGGCGTGGCCAGAGTAAGGGGAAGGACCTGCAGTCGGTGGGCGCGCGAAAGACAGGGCCCCGAGCAGGGGTGCAGGGCTAACCTTGATGACACTGGGCACATGCAGCTTCGGGGTCTCCAGGCTGAAACAGGCATCGATCCCACAGAACAGCAGGATGGAGAAGACAATGGAGAAGTCAGCCACCAGGGCCCGGACCTGCAGGAAGGGGAGGGGGCCGTGAGCCGAGGCCTGCCCCCTCCCCCCGGAGACTCAGCCCGGAGACTGAGCCCCGTTGAGAGCCCGGACTCTCAAGCCAGCAGATCTGGTCTCGAGTTCCGGCTCTACTCCCTGCCGGCTGTGTGATCTGAGGCAGCCCTGTCACTTCTCTGAGCCTCTTTCTTCTGTAAGATGACGATGACAAGGACAACAGAACCTCCCTCACAGGTGAGAGGGAGCTGTGTTCCAGTGCGGGAGCCGGAACTCAACAGAGCCGCTTGGTTTTCTGGGCCTCCTAAGTTTTCCATCTTTGACAGGATGCAGTCTTAGCATTTTTCTGTCAGTCCCTTTGCTGCTGTTGTTAGGTGCCGTCAGGTCAGTTCTGACTCACAGCGGCCCCGTGCACAACAGAACGAAACTCTGCCCAGTCTGACTCCACAGCCACCATCGTTTTAAGGCATAAGCCCGTCATAGACACTGCGTCGATCCATCGCACTGAAGGCCCGCCTCTGTTTCACTGACCCTCCGTGCTGCCAAGCGTGACGTCCTCCTCCAGGAACTGATCCCTCCTGACAACATGTCCAAAGTGTGTGAGATTTAGTCTTGCCATCTTTGCTTCCAAGGAGCACTCTGGCTATTCTTCCAGAATAAATGTTTGTTCTTTTTGGTGGGCCATGGTACATTCAACATTCTTCTCCAACACCACAATTCAAAGGCATCAATTCTTCTCTCTTCTTTGTTCGTTGTCCAGCTTTCACATGCATATAACGTGATTGCAAACACCATGGCTGGGGTCAGATGCACCTTAGTCTTCAAGGTGACACCTTTGCTTCTCACCATTTTAAAGAGATCCTTTACAGCAGATTTTCCCAGTGCAAGGTGTCTTTTGATTTCTTGACTGCTGCTTCCATGGGCATTGATTGTGGACCCAAGTAAAATGAAATCCTTGACAACCCAGTCTTTTCCCAGTTTATGACAATGTTGCTCAGTGCTCCAGTTGTGAGGATTTTTTGTTTTCTTGATGTTGAACTGCAATCCACACTGAAGGCTGTTCTTTTGGTGATCTGTCTTCATCAGTAGCGCTTCAAATCCTCTTCACTTTCAGCCAGCAAGGTTGTATTGTCTCTGTAACACAGGCTGTATTGTCTGTGTAACACAGGTTGTTAACGAGTCTTCCTCCAATCCTGATGCCTCATTCTACTTCATATAATCCAGCTTCTCAGATTATTTGTTTGGCATACACGTTGAAAAGGTGCTGTGAAGGGATGCAATTCTGACACACACCAGTCATTTTAGTGGGAAATATTTGCCTTTTCCTTCTCTGACAGGCTTCCACCTCACACAGGTCGAGGCTTTTGCAGGCTCTGCTGTATGATCCCTGCGGCCTTGGCAGCCACTACTGAAGACGCTTTGGGTATGGCAGACTGCACTGGGTGACCCACTAGGTGAGGGCGAGGCCGACCTTGGAAGGAAACCTTGGCTCCCAAAAACGTGCAACAAGTTTTTCCACTGCCAGCTGGGCTGGGAGCGTCGCTCTCAGCCTCTGCTGGGGGTCAGACCTCCCACCTGCTAAAGCTCTTCTGCCCCTTGCTGCTTTGTTTCTAGGTGACCCATCCTATGCTGGCATGATGGTTAGGGTTGTCTGTCCCCTGGGCTCAGCCATGGTTCTCAGTGTTTCCATGTGATTACTGCTGTGATGGGATTGGCTGTGAGTAGCCAATCAGTTTAAAGAGAGTTTCCTCGGGGGTGTGGCCTGTATCAAAATATAAGCAGACATTCTGGCTTTTTGCTTGTCACGGATCCTCAGGCTGCCTCCTGTTCATCTGACCTCTGGTTCTTGGGACTTGAGCTGTCAGCTCATCTGCAGATCTTGGGATTTGTAGATCTTCACAGCCTGAGACCAAAGCCTGCTCTCTGACCTGCTGACCTTGGGTTTGCCAGCTCCTGCAGGTGCCTAAGCTGAGAGAAGCCTCCATTCCTGTCCATGGACTTGGGACGTTCCAGCCTCTACAATGGTGTCAGCCACTGCCTTGATATAAATCTCTCTCTCTCTATTTATACATATTACTGGTTTTGCTTCTCTAGAGAACCCAGCCTAAGACAGCTGGGCACTGACTTCACCTCCTATCCTTGCTGAATCAGTGCCCTCTGACTGCCTTCCACACCACTCAACACCCAGAAACCTCAGGACAGAGGAGGGTCCCCAGGTCCGCCAAGCCACCATTTTGTATCCATTCAGAGATGGCAATTTCTAGAGAAACTCCGGGGGAAGTTGAGAAGGGCAGGGGCCGGTGAACTCCTCTCTCCTTTAACACCGTTAATAAAATAATATATGCACTTGATTTTAAGAATAGACGATTCTAAAAAGACTTACAGTGACAAGCAAAGCCCCCACCTTCCCTCTCCTCACTCCAGCCTCACCTTCCAGGTACACCCACTTATATCAACTTGATTTTAAGTGTCATGATACTTTCCTCCACGTCATTAAATAATATGTTTTTACTTTTATATTATCGTTTACTAATCTAAGGCGTTGTCTGCTTTAAGTGAGGAGTTAGTCCTGCTCTCACCTTGGGTGTTTTTTGGGGCTTTCTAGTGATGTCACTAGCTGTATCTTTCTCTTTCTGCTGACTCTGCCAGAAGATCCCCCTCTCCCTCATGCTGGGTGAGGGTCCCTGCACCTGTCCTTCCTACCGCCTTTCTTCTTTCCCTCCCACCTTCCACTTGTGGCACCTTCACTTTGGCCTTCACGTTGTCCAAGCCAAGAATACTCATGTTCTGTTCCATCAACACGTGCCTTTGGTGTTATGTCTACAGGTTGATTCTAAAAGCTGAAAGCCAACAACAGCTTTATATTATTAGGACTGCAAATGTTGGTTATCTCAGAACTAACCAGCAGGTTAAGTGCAGGACTTCTTGTCTGTAACATTTCTACGGTAGCAACCAGATCAAATGGTTATTATGTTAAGCTATAAGAATTTGCCGTTGTTTTAGGTCAAAAACAAACACAAGCCGCCTCACTGGTTCAATGTGATGTAATGGCGGATGGAGGGAACAGCTGTGAATTCTCTCCCACCTGCCCAGTGGACGTCTCCCCGTTACCATTCACACACCTGTCCCTGACCCCTAGAAAAAGCCACTGGCCTGATTTGGAGCTTATTATACTATGAGTGTTGTTACAATTTTAAATTCATTGCTGTTGTGTGCCAGCGAGGTGATTCTGACTCACAGACGTGAGGTGCCGTCGGGTCAGTTCCAACTCACAGGGACTCTGTGCACAACAGAAGGAAACCCTGCCCCACTCGGCACCCTCCTCACTGTCACTATCATACTCGAGCCCACTGTGGTGACCACTGCATCTTGTCAAGAGTCTTCCTCTTTTTCCCTGACCCTCCACTCTACCAAGCATGAGGTTCCCCTCCAGGGACTGATCGTTCCTGACAACATGTTCAAAGTATGTAAGCTGCAGTCTTGCCTTTTTTGCTTCCAAGAAGTACTCTGGTTGGACTTCTTCTAGAACGGATCTGTTTGTTCTTCTGATGGTCCATGGTACACACAGCATTCTTCTCCAACACCACAATTCAAAGGTGTCCCTTCTTCTTCTGTTTTCTTTGTTCACCACCTAGCTTTTGCATGCATATGATGTGATCGAAAATACCATGGCTTGGATCAAGCTCATCTTAGTCTTCAAAGTGACACCTTTGCTTTTCAACACTTTAAAGAGGTCCTTGGCAGCAGATTTGTCCAGTGTAATACGTCTTTTGATTTCTTGACTGCTGCTTCCATGGGCATTGATTGTGGATCCAAGTAAAATGAAATCATTAACAAGTTCAATCTTTTCTCCATTTATCATGATATTGCTTTCTGGGCCACTTGTGAGGACTTCTGTTTTCTAGATGTTGAGGTGCAGTCCATACTGAAGGCTGTGGTCCCTGATCTTCATCAGTAAGTGCTCCAAGTCCTCTTCACTTCCAGCAAGTAAGGTGATATCATCTGTGTAATGCAGGTTATTGGTGTTAGTCTCTAGACTGGATGAACCTATTTACCTTCCCTGGGTGCTACAAACTGTTGATGCACCCATCACTAATGTCCTAGTAATGTGGCAAGCGCTACTGTAACAGAAATTCCATGAGTGGAGGCCTTTAACTAACAGAAATCTATTCCCTCACAGTCTAGGAGACTGGAAGTCCAAATTCAGGTTGCCAGCTCCAAGGAAAGGCTTTCTCTGTCTGTCAGTCCTGGGGGAAGGTCCTTGTCATCCATCTTCCCCTGATCTAGGAGTTTCTCAGGCTCAGGTACCTTGGGTCCAAAGGATGTGTTCCCTTCCTGAATCTTCATTCTTAATAGAACGAGATCTCCAGGTCTGCCTGTTCACCTCTCAGACACAGCCTAACTCGATGGACTGAGTCCTGCCTTGTTCACGTAACTGCCTCCAATGATGCCACATTAACACTAAAGAGGCAGCGTTCACAACACCGAGGAATCACATCTGATCACAAGGTGGTGGAGAGCCACACAGTACTGGGTATTGTGGCCTAGTCAAGATGATACTCATTTTGGGGTGACACATTTCAATCCATTGCACCAGCTGTAATTTTGAGGGCTCCAGTTCACCAAGCACCTCAGAGGATAGACCTGGTGATCTCTTTCTGAAAGACCAACCACTGGAAACCCTATGGAGCACAATTCCGCTCTGACATGCATGGCGTCACCGTGACATGGAGCTGGTCAGAAGGCAGCTTGCCTCATTTACAGTCCCACTCACTACCTTCCGCCTCCCCGACACTGGTGAGGATGAAAAGATGTGGCCTCAGTCTTCTCTGTGACACTGGAGTCCAGGAGGCAGCACAACAAGTTTTAAATAATTGAAGGGAAAAATTGGTGCCAGGAGTATGTCTCACTAAATGAGCTATTTTTCATCTTGCAAATAATAGACAGACATTCTCAGATATGCCTGCTGCTCTAGAATTTCTGTACAGAGAGAGATACTTAGGGTTCTGACTGGTCGGAGGTGGGGAAGCTGGGAGGGGCCATGTCTGAAGGGTGCACAGGGCTGTGAGCAAGCCATACTTTACTTTGTGCATTCTGAAGTTTTCAAAGAGCCTTGTACTTAGTCCTTACAAAATATTGGGAAAAGCCCAAATGTTCTCATCAGGAGTTTTCATTAACGACAAACAACAGAAAAGAAAATAGATAAATGGGAACTACTAAGAATCAATCACTTTTGCTCACGCAAAGACTTTGTTAATAGAATTAAAAGGCCACCTACAGAATGGGGAAAAATATTTGGCAACTCTATGTCAGACTGACATCTGATCTCCATAATCTATAAGGTACTACAAAACATCAACAAGAAAAAGATAAATCATCCAATTAAGCAATGGGCAAAGGAAATGGACAGACACTTATTTAAAGAGGAGATCCAGGCAGACAAAAAAACACATGCGGACATGCTCACGATCATTAGCTATTTAAGAAATTCAAATCAAAATGACAATGAGACACCATCTCACCCCAATAAGGTTGGCCATGATTCAAAAAACGCAAAACACTAAATGCTGGAGAGGCTGTGGGGAGATGGGAACTCTCCCACACTGTTGGTGGGATTGAAAAATGGTACAACCTCTTTGGAAGGCAATCTGGCACTACCTTAAAATAATGGATATAGATATACCATTTGACCCAGTAATTCCACTGCTTGGAATATATCCTACAGAATCAAGGCCATTCACACCAACTGATCCATGCACATGAATGTTCATCGCAACACAGTCCACAATAGCAAAAAGATGGAATCAACCCAGATGCCCAACAACAGAAGAATGGATAGGTAAACTATGGTATATATACTCAATGGAACACTATGCAATGATAAAGAAGAATGATAATAGCAGGAAACATCTCTTAAACTGGTTTCAACTGGAGGACATTAGGTTGAGTGAAAGTAGTCAGCAACAGAAGGACAAATATTGTAGGAGACCCCTACGATAAGAACTTAAAAGCAGACTCATGCATAACAGAAAAGACTCTTTGATGGCTGCAGGGGTGGGAAAGGTGGGAGGGTGACGGGGAGGGTTTAGATTAGATAGTTGTTAGAAATTTGGTTGGGTGAAATTGGTGACAGCACACATCAATAAGGAGATCAATATTAATGGGACTTCAACACAACTTGTGTACTCCTCCCATCTTAACCCAATATTGCAAGGACAGAGTAGCTGGGGCGGGAGGCTGGAGATCGTGCTTTCAGGGGAAACTGAGGCCAATTGGCATAACTAGTATTTTGCTAATGAAGTCTCTCTGCACCCCACATTGGTGAGTGGTGTCTGGGGTGTTAAAAGCTGCCAAGCTGCCATCTGAGGGTATAGCAAATTGTTCCAACTCAGCAGGAACGGATGATCACCAAGGTCCATAATGACATGGGGGAAAGAGAATCCATGTGAATGGATGTCTACCTAGACTTGTGACCAGAAGAACCAATGGTGGCCAGCTACCACCAGTGATAGCCACGATGGAGCTCACAAAGTTGAGTCTCACTGGCAACACAAGTATAAATAGGGGTGCACCCCGAGATCTCCACTAAAAGACTGCAATTGATGGTCCAGGGGCCTCAAAGTTCTCCTGGAAGCAGGAACCCTGGCCCTGATGCTGCCCCTGTCCGTAAATCATATCGAAGTTCAACTTTTCTGACAGCAATGGATAGGACTTGGTGACACAGAGTGACCATATTGTGTGGGCACTTTATGGTTCTAGGTGTCTATAGGAGGTCATCTGTTGACCTCATACTGGAGGAAGGGGAATGGGTGGAGAGAAGAAGACAGGAGACTGTTGGGAAGCTAAGACATGTATGGAGCAAAGAGGAAGAGTGCACTGTCACCATGCAGGGAGAGCGGTGGAAGCTGCATGTAGGTCAGCATGCAACTTTATATAGGAATGTACATTTTCATTCAATCATAATGAAAAAAAAGGAAAAAATGTTTTTATTATCATCATTATTATCACTGCTTGTATTTCACATGCCTTTAGGAGAGTGCTGATGGGCATATGATGGGGAGAAACCAACCAACCCCATGGCTGTTGAGTCGATTCCAACTCATAGTGACCCTATAGGACAGAGTAGAGCTGCTCCATGGAGTTTCCAAGGTACACCTGGTGGATTTGAGCTGCCGACCTTTTGGCTGGCAGATGTAGTGCTTAAATATTGTGCCACCTGGGCATCCAGGTGATGCTGTTCCCAGCACCTTGCCTCCTGATGCATCCGTTTCTCATAACAGCAAGTGCTTCTTTGGTTAATAAACCTGTTTTTCCAGCCACAAACAGAAAATGAAATAAAAACATAGCTGCTCACACTTACAATGACATTAAAAAATAAAATACTTAGGAATACATCTAACAAAAGATGTGCAAGGCCCCAACATCAAAACGTGTAAAATATAACAGAGAGAAAAAGACCTAAACTAGTGGAGATGTGTCCTCTGTGGACTGGAAGACTCAGAATTGCAAAGGTGTGAACTGTCCCCAGGTTGACCTGTTAGAGTGCGTATAGCCCTATCAAAATTCCAACAAACACTGAAATTGGTGAAATTTAAGATAATTCTAAAATCCATGTGGCAATGCAAAGGGCAGAATAGCTGGGACAAGGAGGGGAAAACTGGTCACCAAGATGTTCAACCGTATTATAAGCTGTAGAAATGAACACAGAGCGTTACTGGTGAAGGGACAGACAAGTAAAGAAGTAACTTTTGATATATTTGACTACAGTAAGACCAAGAATTATAAAGTGAAACAGAATAAAGACTCCAGGAGCAGACATTGTTGCTCACAGACCCTACCTGGCAAAGGAAGCCCTGCATTGGGCAAAGAATAGTCTTAAAAAAAAAAATTAACTGCTAAAATAATTGGCTATTCTCATTTTAAAAAATCATTTCTGATGTATTGTAGACCTAAGGTGAAAGGAAAAACAATGAAGCTTTTAGCAGGTATCTTTTGTCCATTATTTCTCTTAAGAAAATTGTTAATGTATTTGACTACTGTAAAACTAACAAAGTCCATTAATCAAGAGATATCATTCAAAACATAAAAAACTCAGTCACAAGAGAAGGAGGAGGTATTTGAAACACGTATGACCACAAAAGGGTTTTTATCCAGAAAACACAAAGAACTCCTGAAAATCAGAAACAGCAAGACAACCCAACAGAAAATGCCCATGTGATTCCAGCAGGCACTTCCAACAAGAAAGTCAAATGACCATACAGCCAGTTAGATGTTCAATAAGGTTTTCAGTCTCATTTGTCACTGGTGAAATGACACAATTTAAAACCATTGGTACTACTAATGCAGAAAGGTGACAGATAAAAGTTTGACAATATAAAATGTCGTCAAGGGAACTTGAAACCAGTTCCCTCTGATGCCCAAACCTGTGCTCTTTCTGCAACAAACATAATGAACCTTGGGGCTGATGTGTCCACCTGTTGGAGGACCAGAGCCCTTCCTGACTGCAGGGAAAGCTTACCTTGGTAGGGAAATAGCGACTGGACTTAAACTTCTTCAGAGTCAGGGTCATGGAGTACGTCCCGAAGAAGAGGATGAAGGACATGAGTGCGAGGTCTGGGATGAATGGGCAGGAATTCCCGAGCAGGCGTCCTCCATAGCTCAGACACTCCTTCTTGCTCAGTAGGGACCAGTCCAAGCCTGTAAGGTTAAGGGGGGTGTACTTGGAGACCAAGCACAGAAGAAACAGTCAGGGTCTTCCTGGAGTGTCAGGGGGGTCCAAGTCCTGCCTTCCCCCTGAACTTCAGTTCCCAGGCAGCCCCCATACTCCTCACTACCCTCGGAGATGCTGTAGCCCTTCTATCCCACAAAGGTGCCCTCTGTAACTGGGGACAGGCAGGAAGCTCCCTGGGAGATGAGGGGCTGACACACGCCTTCACTGTGTTCTAGGACATGCGGCTTTGCCGGCAAGGAAGGCAGGTACGGGGGAAGTGCCCTGGCTCCCACCACAACTAGCCACAGGTTCCTGGGCTTCTCCTGTTCAAGTGTCTCCTGTTTATTCCCCTCTTTCTTCTCCTTTCACACATGGGGGCTCACGGCCCTCCAGCACACTTCACTCATTTCCTCCTGGTCTCGCAGATGTCTACCACTCGGGCTAATAAAAGCAAAAGGAGTCCCAGAGGTACAATTGTTACATGCTTGGCTGCTAACGAAAAGTGGCTGTTGGGATCCACCAGGCACTCTGCAGGAGACAAGACCTGGTGATCTGCTGCCCTAAAGATTATGGCCTAGATCCCCTCCTAGGGGTATATCCCAGGTATGAAGGGACATAGGCACAGCAATGTTTGTTGCAGCTTTATTTACAGTAATAATTAAAAGAACAACAACACTGCTGTCGAGTCAATTCTGACTCATAGAGACCCTACAGGACAGAGTAGAACTGCCTAACAGAGTTTCCAAGGAGTGCTTAGTGGATTTGAACTGTCGACCATTTGGTTTGCAGGCATACCACTTAACCACTATGCCACCAGTGTTTCCAGTAGCAAAATGCAAAGCAAAACAAACAAAAAAGATACAACTCAAGGGCCTATCAGAAGGTGAATGGATAAGCAGAATGTGGCACACACGTACAATGGAACACTACACAACTATGAAGAAGAACGGTGAGGCCAGGGAACACAACACGGGTGGGCCTGGAGGTCAGAGGTCTAAGTGAAACAAGCCAAGCACATGAGAACAAGTCTGGCATGATCCCTCTTTTATAAGATGATAAAAAGAGACATATACAAAGGAACCAGTGTTCAATGGTCATAAATGCTTGTTGTTTTGGGTGTTGGGAAAAGGGGTCCCCAATGTGTGCATGGTGAACATGCTTGGCCAGAGTAAACGATCCTGCTGAGAAGTGCTCATGGGAGAAGGATGCCCAGCCTACAGCATTTCACGCTTGTCAGAGGGCACCAACCCCAGTGAAGATTAAAGACCAGTTCGGTATACCAAATCGTCCCAACTCAGCCAGAAGAGATGATCACTGAGAACACGAAAGACCCCAGGATAAAAGAGCCCAGGAGGCAGAAGGATCCATGTAGATGGAAGACTGTATCAATGTGTAACCAGAAGAACCAGATGGTGCCTGGCCACAACCAAAGATAGCCTTGATGGGGCACAAAATGTTGAGTCCCTGTGGCAACAAGAGAAAAAGAGGGGTGCAGCTCAAGAACTCTCCTAAAAGACTATAACTGACAGTCCAACAGCCAGGGTAATTCCCTGGGAGCATAGCTCCTAGACCTGTTGCTGCCCCTGACCAGGAAACACTACTGAGGTCAACTCTTTGAACAAAAATGAACTAGACTTGGGGACACAATGTGACCATATGGTGGGTTTACTTTATGGTTCTATGCATTTATAAGAGGCTGTCCTAAGGTCTCTTTCTAAATCGGAGAAAAGAGGGTGAAGAGGAGGGGGCAGGAGCTTGTTAAAAGGATACGACAAGTATAAAATAAAAAGGAGAAGTGTGTTGTCACGGGACAAGGAGAGCAGAGGAGCTGTAGACAGGCAGGCATACAAAACTGATTTGGCTTGTATGCTTTCACTTAATCACAATTTAAAAAATCATAAAAGAAACAATACAGGATCACATAAGGATGGGCACAGCCATAGACATACACGGGCAGGTCCAGGTACACACAGCTGAGAAGACAAGTATCTATGTGTAAGAGCAAACAGGTGTGTGCAGGCACATGTGTTCACTGAAGGCACAACTACAGGAAAACCTAACACATAACCACTTTCTGGGACTGTTTTCTGGGTTTGAAGGCTTAGGGCTATAGTCCTATAGAACAACCCAGTTAACTGGCATCAGATGAGGTTGGACAGTCAAGATCATGAACTCGTCCTAGAAAAAGAACCCCATACCTCATTGTGGAATTTCACTACAATCACCTTCCAAGTACTCCCTTTTGGAAGCTATGTGCAGGGACTCTGTCCCCGGATTTTAGAGTGGTTTAACATAAGCCATTTGCTCCTCCCATGTCCCTGGATTTCACAAAGGTTTTAGTATAAGCCATCGTCCCCCGTCCTTACCCAAAAACAGCCCACAGGAATTGGGCCACAAACAAAACTTTATGCCTGCACCGTCCTAAGCAGAGCTCTTCCCTCATCAAACCACGATCATAAGCCAATTTTACCCCCTCTTCTGATCAACATTTCTTCCTTATCAGACCATAAATCCCCTTACTGAAATTTCTTGCAACCCTCTCTCCTCTCCTAATTAACATGCTTCCCTTATCAAACCATAAAGCCCTTCACCCCACAGTACCTCACTGAAACTTTAAAAAACTTCCCCTATTGGCCAGGGGTGGGCTGAGCCACCTCTCAGCTCAGACCCCATTCTCTTCTTTGACTAAACTTCACTGAACGCTTGTACTGGTGTGTCTCTGCCTCTGTTTTGTGCCGTTGTCCCCCCAGCACTACACACCAATGCTAGCATCTAGTTTACCCTTCAAAGCACTTTTCCTAGGATCAGTTTATGAAGTTAATTGTCAATCCTCGTCTGATGACAGCTCTGATGGACATTCCAGAAGAAGAGTTCTCAAATTGCTTTAAAGGGTGGACTAGGCACTGGTATTGGTACATAGCTTCCCAAGGGGACTACTTCAAAGCTGACCATAGTGATATTCAGCAATGAGGTATGGAGCACTTTTTCTAGGATGAGTTCATGAACTTAATTGTCCAATGTTGTATAGCTTAAGAAAGATCATGCTCAGCATCCTAGTGAAGTGAGTGGCACCTGGGATCTTAAAAGCTTGTGAGAAGCCGTGTAAGATGCAAGTCTCCAAGGCTGAGAGCCTACACCAGCCACAACCTCAGCAACTGTGAGACAAGAACTAGATGGTGCCTGGCTAGCAGCACACAGTGATCCAGCTGGGGCCGTGCCCAACACTGGTTAGAGTGGGAGAAAAATACAGCACACAACTCAAATTATAAAAAATGTTCAGACTCAGTGGACCACCCGAGGCCAGCTGTCTCCCTGAGATGATAGTCCTGAGATGCTTTTTAAAACCTGAACCAAAACCATCCCAACATCACCTGGTATCAGAAAAGCCAAGTGACACCAAAATAAAGGATATTACCATTAGATGGGCACTCTACTGGAAAACACACCTGTATGGGTCCAAAAGCCTAACAAGGAGTCAAAGCTGACCAGACGAGGGGCAGGGAAACGGGAGTGTGAGAACTGGAACAACCGGAGCGCAGCTGAGGACGTAGACGCAGTGTGGAAAGGCAGCTAACGCTATCCATCAGTTCGTATGGAAATTGCCAAAGAGGAACCTAACTTATTCTGTAAATTTTCACCAAAACCACAAAAAAATTTGTTTTTAAAAAGATAACCACCTAGGAAGGCTTCCTGGGCAGTTCTACTCCATTGTATAGGGTCACTGTGAGCTGGAATTGATTCAGTAGTATACAACCTGTACACAGTATTTGTACACACACACACGCAATATTTCTGCATATGGATTTAAGAGATAGGGGCATGCTGCTAAAACGCATCTGCCTAAAGTGTGACCCTGGCCCGCCTGTGTGGGACTCAGCAAGGCTGGACTGCCATCGGTTGACTCCAGTTTGTCAACTTCTCCCCCATGAACAAAACTACTCCTGGTTGTGAAGTAAGAGAAAATGACTCACCAGAGACGTGTTGGTGTTTGGGGCCGGTGACGCTGAGGCGTTGGCCATGGGTGTGTTCACTGTGGAGCACAGGACACAGAGACAGTCAGCGGCAGCTGGGCCACAGCCTGCGGCACCCGCTGGGCACCCCCCCATCTCCCTCCGAGAGTGAGAGGATGGGCTTCACTGTGAGGGCACACTGCCACCCTCTCTACTTCGCCCAGAGAGCTGGCGAGAGCTAACAGGGGCAGGGGGCCCAGCCCCATCTCCAGCTGACCAGTCAGGACAGGCTAGGACAGCTCCGGCCTGGCCCCCAGGGCTGGTTTTAAAAACTTGAAGAAGCCATCCAGTGCTGAGACAAAGCCTTAGACAGGACAGTAGGCAATGTGCCCTGGGAATCCCTGTCATCCAGTGGACCCCTCTCTGGGCTGTCCAACTTGAAGACATTTTCAAAGAACTCTCTCTGTGCTGCCCGCCGTGGCAAACCCTTACACACATTCTCTTGCTGTGTCCCTAAGTCCCCATGACATACTTCATGTAGCTGTGACACCATCCCAGGCAGGCTGGCTCAGAGCCTCCCAGCCACCCTCCTGGCCCAACACGGAGCAACCCCAGGCTGCACCCTCTACGAACACTGCCTTTGTCTCCCTCTCCTGTCCATGTAGGCTTTTCCTTAAGGTCAGCTGGGCCGGCGAGAACTGGCGGGCTTTGATACTATCTTCCCTTGCACACAGCTGAGGAAAATGACACCCAGCCTGGGACCTGAGGGAGAAGCAGGAACTCAGAGGGCTGGCTCTCAGCTGTCTGCGAACCTGTATCTTTTGGACAGGCATTCCCTTCCCCAGGCCTTAGGGTCCTGGAGCGAAGGAGGTCTGCCGATCAAGTGCGTGAACTCATCCTACAAAAAGTGTTGCATCCCTCATGCTGAATGTCACTATGGTCACCTTCCAAGGACTCCCCTTGGGAAGCTGTGCACTGATGCCAGCACCTAGTCCACCCTTCAACACAGTTTTGGAACTCTTTTTCTGGAAGGGCCATCAGAGCTGTTGTCGTATTACCCTTGATGTCCTGAATGTCATCCAAATGTCTTCCTTTCAATAGTTCCTTTATCTGCAGGTAAAGAAAAAAGTCCTTGGGGGCCAGATCAGGTGAGCAGGGAGGGTGTTCCAATACAGTGATATGTTTACTGGCTAAAAGCTTCCTCATCACCGTGTACAAAGGCCATTCCAGAAAGAGTTTCCAAATCGCTTTCAAGTGTGGACTAGATGCTGGTGTTGGTTCATAGCTTCCCAAGGGGAGTCCTTCGAAGGTAACCATAGTGATATTCAGCAGTGAGGTATGGAGCACTTAGAATAGTTAAGTTCATGGACTTAATTGTAGGACCCATATGACTGTTCCCTCAGAGCCATGGGAAGATGGAGAGGAAGCCTGATTCCCCTCATCTGGCTTCCATGTGACACCTCCTATGTTCCTTTGCTTGCTTTACCTGCCCTTCCCTGCAGGGAAGCCCATGAATCTGTCCAGATGCCATGGTCCTCATGAAAAGCGCAGGCTGGGAGGGCTGCCGCTGCCCCCCCTCACTTAGAGCAGGGTGGGCAGAGGAGATGGGCCTTCTTCCTCTAAGTGACAGCCCCTCGAGTAGTTCCAGTGCAGTGGTCTGGGGGAGTTCCCTCTCTGAACTGAGCCCCAGGGATGCAGTGGTTAAGAGCTGGACTGCTGTCCCAAAGGCTGGCCATTTGGGTCCATCCCAAAGGTATCTTTGGTAACCCTATAGGGCAGTTCTACCCTGTCCTGTAAGTTGCTATGAGTTGGAGTGAACTCATGGGCAATGGGTTTGTTTGGTAGAAGTTCTCCGAAGCTGTTTTGCTGGTGACAAGTCTGCCATGCATCACAAACTCCGTTGGCCCCTGCTGGCTGTCCACAGGTGGCCAGGACCCCAGGGGCCAAAGGAGACTTGTTTTCTAATTGTGCTTTAGGTGAAGGTTTACAGAGCAAATTTCTCGTTAAACAGTTAATACACATATTGTCTTGTGACACTGGTTGTCAACCCTGCAACGTGTCAACACTCCCCTTCTTAACCTTGGGGTCCCCACTTCTGTTCATCCAGCTTTCCTGTCCCCTCTTGATTCTCATCCTTGCCCCTGGGCTGCTGTACTCACTTGGTCTTACATACAGGGTTGAGGTACACGACACATGTACCTCACTGTTTGTTCTACGGGCCTGCCCCATCTTTGGCTGCAGGGTGGACCTCAAGAATGATTTCAGTACTGAGCTCAAACGAGGTCCAGGGGCCACGCCCCCAGTTCTTCAGTCTCTGTCAGACTGGTAGGTCTGGTCTTCGTTCTGTGAGGTTGGATTTTGTCCTCCATTCTTCTCTGGCTCTGTTGGGGACCCTCTATTGTGACCCTTGTTGAAGCAGTCCGTGGCGGTGGCCGGGCACCATCTAGTGGTGCTGGACTCAGTCTGCTGGAGGCGGTGCTAGCTGTGGTCCGTTAGTTCTCTGGACGATCTTCACCTTGTGTCTTTGGTTTTCTTCACTCTCCCTTGCTTCAGAAGGGATGGGATCAGTAGAGTCTCTTAGATGGCTGCTCACCATCTTTTAAGACCTCAGATGTTACCAGTATAGGGTGCAGAACATTTTCTTTATAAAGCATTTTATGCCAATTAAACTAGATGCCCCCTGAGACCATGGTCCCCAGCCCTCAGTAACTTGATCCTTGTGGGAATTTGGATGTGTCTGTTAAGAAAAAGAGATTATTCTCAAAGCTTCCCCTGACTTCTGATAAGTGGCCCATGAGATGGAGAGAACGAGGGGCACAGCTGTGCTGCAGGCTTCGCGGCAGCTGGGGGTGGCCAAGGCACTGCATCTTGGGCCAGCGTGGGACACTCCCAGGAGCTCTGTAAACCGTCTCAGGCCAGCGTGGGACACTCCCAGGAGCTCTGTAAACTGTCTCGGGCCAGCGTGGGACACTCCCAGGAGCTCTGTAAACCTGGGGGTTGTTACAGCTATTCTGAAGAAACTCCACTTTACAGAAAGCAGGGACATCTGCTGTCCCCCTTGCTCTAAGACCAAGAAAGCAGGACAGAGAGCAAAGGAAGGAGCTAAGAGGGTGGCTCAGGTCAGGCTCAGGGCACACAAAAGCTAGACTCCTGCTGCAGGCCGAGCCTGGGGAGCTCAGAGGTCTTTGAGAACCGGTCTTCTGATGTCTCAGTTTAGTCACTCAGTCTTTCCCACAGACAACTCTGTGTGGTGAACCTGTACAGTTTACTCTGAGATGAAGGGGGAAGGAATACAACCTGGAAAATCTCACAAAGGATCGAAGGCTGACGTACTGTAAAATTCTAGCATTTACAAAGCGGTACTCACTTGGGATTGGAAGCAGCCCAATCAGTATGCAGCATCAACAAACAAAATACAGACCAGTTACAACGGACACACAATTAGATAAAGAGGAAGAGCCTCCCTGTAACAAATGCAGAACCAGAACCTGAGATGTCACCAACAGGGCCATTGTGTGGAGGGGACACAGGGGCTATGAGGACTCTGCTTACTGCTTCCTTTTTGTCTAAGCCTAACCCTGTTCTGTTAGGTGTTGAATTGTGTCCCCCAAAATATGTATGGTAAATCCTAACCTCTGTGCCTGGGGTTATAATCCCATTTGGGAATAGGCTGTTACGATATTGAGGCAGAATTAAGGTAGGATGTATTTTGAATCACTATCATTTGAGACATAAAACGAGAAACACTCATTGCCATCCATTGATTCCAACCCATAGCCACCCTACAGGACAAGTAGAACAGCCCCGTAGAGTTTCTAAGGAGCACCTGGTAGATTTGAACTGCTGACATTTTGGTTAACAGCTGTAACACTTAACCACTATGCCGCTAAAGTTTCCACTTGAGATATAAAGCAAAAATAAGAAATAAAAACCTAAAGTCACTACCATTGAGCCAATTCCAACTCGTGGTGACCCAATAGACTGAGAACTGCCTCGTAGAGTTTCCAAGGAGCACCTGGTGGATTGGAACTGCTGACCTTCTGGTGAGCAGCTGTAACACTTCACCACTGCGCCGCCGGGGTTCCCAGGTAACTAGGACATACCTAAAACTAAAGGGTATGGATTTAAAGAGAGAGACCCTTCAAACAAGTCTGCATGAGAAAGAGGGAGAAGGAGCAACAGTGTTTCTAGATTCTGTAGTAAAACTAGAAATATGGAACATTTAGTCAGCAGATGGCCCACGGCCTCGGAAAGAAACACTCCTCGGTCACATTTGCACTACCAAATCACACAGACCCCTGCAACTTCCCAGTTCATTCTCTCTTAATCAAAGCTAACTCATCTGCTCTCAGTTCCTCTACTCTCTGCGAGGACGCAGAGACCTCATCTTACCAGGGTGAGTGGCTAATCCCTCGGGTGAGGCTAACAGTCGAGGCGCTAGGGCGCTAATGGAAAGGGAGGCAGTTTGAGTCCACCAGAGGCATCTTGGAAAAAAGGCCTGGAGACTCACTTCTCCAAAATCAGCCTGGAAAACCCTGCGGAGCCCAGCTCCACCCTGGCACACGTGGGGTCACCATGTGCAGGAATCAACACAGCTGTTTTTTTTTAGTGATAATCAATAATCCAGTTGAGCAGTTCTCAAACTTGAGTGAGCATCAGACCACCTGGAGGGCTTGTTGAGACACCGGTGGCTGGGGTCACCCATGACTTTCTGAGTTGGTGAGTCCTGAGGTCGGGGTGGGGACAGAACTTGCACATCTAACAAGATCCCAGATGGTACTGAAGCTGGGGGTCCAGGGACCATGCTAACAGCAGCACCGCACTGATGTGATCCAGGAGAAGCAGGTGCCACCAGGCACCTGGCCAGAGCCAGAGGGGACACTACTTGGGGTTGCGTGGCCTTCATTAGGCCTTTCAAATCCCTTGTTCCCTGCTCGTCCACCCTCTCTTCCTAGGGTTCCCAGGGGCCTTAGCTGCTCCTTGGACAGTTGAATCTCAGAACAGCCACAGCCTCACATACCTGGCCCCAGAATTCGGACTGTTTCTAAGAGTTGAGTACAGGTACTTCTAAATGTCACATTTGTGAGGACCTTTGTGTTCAACACAATGGATCCATCCAGAGGGCACAGACAGCAGACAGGAGTGCCTTGATGGTGATCGGCTTACGGGCACCATGCTAGTTCTGAGGACACAGTGCGGAGGGCTTGCAGGCAGTGTGGTTTGCTTTGCTTCTGTGGGGACACAAGGTGTTCTGGCCCAGGACAAACAATAGTTTCACCTAGCACTGGATTTTAATGCAGTAACTTAAAATCGATAATAGAAAAAGGAAAAGAAGTCTAGATGTCTTTATTGGGTCTCTAGGCATCAGAAGTGACTCGAAGTCAGTGGGCTTTTGATGGGTAACTTCTTAGTAAAACCAGGGCCGCGACAGAGGAAGCTTCTGGAGGGAAGGACACCTTCCACTTCCAGGTCTAGTTCCAAGTAGGGAGCACAGCACCTGTGCAGGAGGACTTGTGACTGACTTACAGTGGAGTCTGTGTGGAGGGTCTGAGCAAGCCGACATTGCCTTACGGCCTCCAGCCTAACCTGGATGTGGACACCTTGGTGGTGAGGTGGTTAAGTGCTAAGGCATCTAACCGGAAGCTCAGCAGTTGGAATCTGCTCCTCGGAAACTCTATGGGGCAGTTCTACTCTGTCCTATAGGGTCACTATAAGTCAGAATCTCTTCAACAGTGCTGAGTTTGGTTTTGGTTAATCTGGATATGGAAAGCCTAGTGGTGCAGTGGTTAAGAGCTGGAGCTATAGACTAAAAGGTCCTCAGCTTGAATCCACCAGGTACTCCTTGCAAACTCTGTGGGGCAGTTCTACTCTGTCCTGTAGGGTAGTGATGAGTCAGATCAACCCAAAGGCGGTGGACTTGGTTATTCCTGGGTTTAATCTGGGTACAGATCCGGAAAGTTCATGAAATGAGTGGGGCCAGCACTAACATCTCTTTGTTTACATCTCGGGAGACCGAGATTTACTGTGACCCTGGGTGGTCTCGGGGCTGTCTAGGCTCTCTGCAGGTCCAGGCTTGCTGTGCTCGGAGGTGTGTGGGTGGATCTCTAGCCTCTGGAGTCTAAAGCTGTGTAAGTATCCTGGGTGAAGGAGGCCTAGGAGAAGCTCCCATCGTACACCCTAACTTCATAGATGACAGTTTTTTAGCCAGGAAAGAACTCCATGGCAATGGTACTCTGTCTTATAGGGCCTCTATGAATCGATTCGATGGTGGTGGGCTTGGGTTTGGTAGGCTGACATCCAGAGAGTGTTGCAGGAACTCCCTAGCACCAAGGGGGCCTCAACATCCCACGGGGGTAGCTCCTACCACTGCAGATTCTTCTCGAAGTTCTGCCAGCATTGGGCTGCCGGGAACTTCTGCTCCTTTTTCCTCCTTCTGCATCCTGTGGTTACCAGGGAGCATCTGGACCCCCAGTGACCCCAGCGGTCTTCTCTCATGCCTCTCACATCCCTAAGAGGCTGACCAACCTGTGGTTCTCCAGTCCTGCTTCAAATGACATGGCTGTCCACCCTCTAACCTAGCCAACCCTCTCTTGAATGCACTCCTATTGTTGGGAGAGTCATCCCTTTGTTGCACTTATCTGGGTGATGAGGCAGGGATGCGTCAGGGAATGCGCATGGTGCCGTGCACTCATGGAGCTGGCAGGGACCTTCAGCACCAGCAGGTCTCCCTCTGTCTCAGAGCAGAAACCTCTGGGCTGTGTTCCTGGCAGGTGTATCCTCTTCCTCACCACCCCCCAACACACACTGGAACGAAGCTTGCTGCCCTCTCTTCCTGGGACATCCCTGCTTCTTCCCGATTATACCCCGGCACTGGTGCTGGGACCCTTGGGAGAGTTGCTATCCCACTGGCCTTCTTCCCCAGGCTAGTTCCAGGGCCTGTATTGACCTATCGACCTTGGGGCCATATACTGACCAGCCTGGCTAAGCTCTTCCTCTGAAGTAGGTTCATGTTCATGCATTTGAGTAGACAGGTGAGTGGGAGGGGGTGACGGTCACCTGTGTCGGGGGCAATGCACTCGCACTTGTAGCTGGTGATGGAGTCGGGCTTGAAGTCCCTGTTGATGGGGTAGTACTTGAAGGCACTGATCATCTTCTTGATGGCGTCGTAGATGAAGATGAAGCTGATGAGGGTGGAGAAGCCCTCCTCAGTGAAGCGGGTGACATACTTGATGATGAAGCTGGCATCTGTGGCCACCAGGATAAGGCACTGGATGGCTGAGTGCAGGCCAATCCAGAGGCGGAACTCCATGTAGTCCAGACCGTTATTTCTGGAAGGCAGAGCAAGGGCAGGTGGCCTTCAGCCCAGGCTCCCCAGAACCACCCCGAGGGGCTCACCTGCCTCTCCTGCAGCCTGGACTGCTCCTAAGGGCTGTGAGGGGGCTGGGGACAGGAGAATTCCCAGGTCGGGTTGCCCGGTCTTTGAGAATTCTGAGGGAGGGTCTCACGGGGGAGGCAGGGAGGTGCTGCGTGACCCTCAGTTCCCCTGTACTGGGCTACTGTTTATAGCCCAGAGAGCAGGAGAAACAGGGACTTGTAAAGCACAAACCTTGAGGGGGCCCAAGAAAAGATCAAATCTAAACCCTGAGATGGGACAGGGGACAGCTGGGCCTGGAGAGGTGGCCGGATGTGCCTGGTCAGGGTCCAGTCTTCTGATCTCCAGCTCAGGGTCTCTGTCCCCATCACCCGGAACCCCGGGAGCAGAAGGGTCTAAAGTTTTTCCTCCTGCTTTGCCTGAGCTTCACCCGATGCTGATATTCAGATGGCCCACAGGCAGGAAGCTAGAGGGGACTGGGTGACAATGTGCCCTACCCACAGCTCCCAGAGTTGAAGATGGCCTTTTGCCATCTTCCCCTCACCTGGGGGCTAGCCTGGCATCTGGACCTTGTCACAGTGTTCTGAGCTCAGTCCTGAGTGTCAGGGTAGGAGCTAGCAGTTGGAGGGGCACATACTTGCTGAAGTCAAAGAGGAGCTTCTCGAAGATGAGGATGGGCCCCGTGCTGCTGAGGATAATGAGTGGCTGTCCCGAGAAGAGGCAGAACACAGAGCCGGCCATGGCGGTGCCCAGGAAGCTCTCCATCACCCCCTGTGGGCACGGGCAGCATGAGGCTCAGGTCTAGGGGCAGAAGGGGCCTCTGGAGCCCAGCTGTCTCCTGTGAGCCCAAGGCCACACTGCCATCCTTCATTCTCATGAGCCCTCTTTTGGCCTACCACTCCCCAAATTCTGCTCCTTGTCTCCTGCTCCACGATCCCTCCCTTCCTGCCACAGCCAGTGTCACTCTAACTCTATTGGATAAAACTCCTGTGTGACCTCGTTTGGGTACCTGGGATTTAGAAAGCACTGCTGCCAATGGATGTGCATGATCTTGTGTCCATTCTGCTCTCAGGGGACAGTCGTTCACCTACCAACCACTCATTCCTTCAATATGTTAGGTGCCTATGATATTTCAGAAGCTAAGACATTCATTCATTTAAAATCCAGTATCCCAGCTTCCCCACATGTGGCTGCCCGACACGTGGCCTCTCCCCACGTGGCCCCCCTGACACGTGGCCTGCTGACACGTGGCCTCCTGACACACCCACCCTGCCTCTCCAGCCTGCCTTAGCGTTGGGTTCCTGTTCTCAGCCTTCCTCACTCACTGCCTTGCTAGGTCGTTGGGACCCACCAGCCAACAAATTAACGCATTTTCGGTTTAGTTGAGATACAAAGTAACCAGGCAAGTGCCGTGAGTTTCTCAGCCTCAGTGCTGCAGATGTTCTGGCTGGATAATCCTTTGTGTTATATCCACCCTGTGTACGGCAGGGTGCATCCAGCATTCCTGCCCGCCCCCTTGGTGCCAGCAGCACCTTCCTTGTTATAACAACCATAACTTTCTCTCAGTTTGGTCAAGTGTTTCTTGGGGTCAATATCATCCTGGGAGGGAGTGTGACAAACTGCAAGGAGGTCAGGATGTCACAGCCACAGACAGTAGAAGGGACAGGGTAGGCCTCTCTGGAAGTAGAAATGTGGAAGCTGAGATTTAAAAAATTATGGAGATTTGACAAGGGGACTAGAACAGGCTGAGTGATGAGCGAGAGTGTCCCAGGGGGATGGTGGACAACGACCGGAGCTGACAGGGAGCTTGCACTTGAACAATTAACAGAGATCAGGGTTGGCAGGCAGCAGTGCAAGGAAGACAATGAGTGAGAAAGGCTGAAAACAGAAACACTGGGAGAGGCTGGAGAGGCTGGGAGGGGCGTGTCAGGAAGCCTGAGAGAGGAGACCACGTGTCAGAAGGCCACTAGCTGGGAGGCCACATGCTAGGAGGCCACAAGCCAGGAGGTCACGAGCCAGGAGGCCACGAGCTGGGGAGGGCCACGAGCTGGGGGGCCATGAGCCAAGGGGCCACGAGCTGGGAGGCCACGAGCCGTGGGGGGGCCATGAGCTGGGAAGCTGCCACAGGTGGGGAAGCTGGGGAATGATGTCTAGCTTCTAGTGTGAACTGCTGGTGAATCTTAGTGTCACTTGATGTGCTGGGAAAGGCCCAGGACAGTAGGTCTGGAGGGAAAAATGATGAATGCACTGTTGGCCGTGTGAACTGGAGTGTCCCGAGGGGTAGCCATGTGGACACCCCCACTGGGCAGCTGGAAACTGGACCTGAATCTCAGGAGCAAGGTAGGGATGGAGACAGGCCTCATCCCAAATTCCCTGGGGAAACAGGTCTTCACCTTGGTGTTGTAAGTGTACTGAAGACTCTACCCTGAAGGCTCCACTGGGAAAGGTCCTTCCTGACAGGGACTGGTTTCCACTGAACTGACGTCTTCCCTGGGGAGGCCTGTTATGGCCATGGTAACAGTTTGAAACCCTTCAAAAATGTCTAACTCCAAGCTAAGAATTCCAGGTTTACTTTTAAAGAAAGCAGGTGTGCAGAGACTACCACAATTAGTCATAGCAATTCAGTTCATTGTATTAAGTCCATTCAGCTATCAGTGGGAAAACTTTCAGTCAAAGCTTGACCTATTCGTGTTACACTCACATCTGGTGTTTACTCAAGCTCTAGGAATAGCACACCACTCTGGGGGAAAGGCACTCTGGTGGTGCAGTGGTTAAGAGCTCAGCTGCTAACCACCAGGTTGGCAGTTCTCTGTCCGATAGGGTTGCTCCGAGTTCGATTCAACTCACACATACCTGATAATTGTCAGTGGCATCCCCCAGGAGCCCCCCGAAGGTGATGGCATTGGTGATGCAGCCAAGGTAGATGAAGAGGATGGCGGAGATGGACTGAATGTGGAAGCCATCACAGAAGTCACTGAGGAACCAGGGCAGCTTTCTCTTGACATCCAGGCACAGGCCACCAAAGAACCTGCTCAAGACAGGACCAGGAATGGTCACTCACCAGTAATACCTGTGCAGGGCAGAGCAGCTCTCAGGAGCTTGCAGAGTCTGGCTGAGGAAGGTGGCAGGACCAGGGGAATGGGGTTAGAGAGGGCCAAGGCTCTCTCCATCCAAACATTTAGGACTGGAGATGGGTTCCTGCAGGACTGAGAGTCTGTCCTCCACACCATCTACCCTAGGAAGGATGGTTGTAGACACTGACTGGATGGGAGAGAGGGCCTTGGTGGCAGTCTCCCTAGGGCAGACCCAGCACTATCTGGGGACTGGAAATCTCAGAATCTAAAGATGGTGGCCCTCCTCTCATTCCTGATCATTCATGGGTTCCCTGTGAACATGGGGGTGTCCACCCATTGGACAGAGTGAGCCCAGATCACAGCACAGTGTATTAAGGGCAGATACTGAACCTTATAGATGGTTTCTTTGCTTTCTGGAAAAACTGAGCAGTGACTTTCAGGTTTAGAGACAGAGTTAATTGGGGATGCTGTTCCCTAGAGACCTAATGCAGAGCTTAGCATGGAGCAGGGGTTCCCAGCCTCAGCGCTGTGGACCTTTGATGCAGATAATTCCTGGAAGCTGCTCCATGCTCTGTGGGGCATTTAGCAGCATCGCAGGTCTCTGCTTACAGGATGCCAGTAACACCAGTGCCCCAGATGCTGCTGGATGGCCCAGAGGTGGAGGGTATGGGGGTATGGGGCAAATCCCTGCCTCCTTGGGAACCACTAGTGGTGGTGTGCCTCAGGGCTATGACTGTTAAGTTAAAAATTGTCATTCATGTCCACCAGGTGCTTTCTCCTTGGGAACTCTATGGGGCCATCCCACATTTTCCTATAGGGTCGCTACAAGTCAGAATCAAGGCAGTGGCAATGGGTTTTTGGTCAGGGTAGAGTCAACCCCACCATCCAAGGGGCCCTTAACCACAGCCCTGTTCTTGGGACAGCAATTCACATTTAGCTTGATGGGACTACGTTCTTTCTTGTGTCTGCATTAACCAAGATCACATGAAGAAGGCCATGCTAGCAGTTTCTAAAAGAAAACTTGCCAATATATCACATAAGGTTAAAAAAAATCAAAAGATACCAGAGGGTATCTAGAGAGAAGTCTGAGTTGGTCCTCTCCTGCGTCCTGGTAAGAGGTACCCCTCTCTGAGGAAACCACGCCATTGGATTCAGGAGGGGCTTTGAGGGGCATCGAGAAAGAGCACACTGTGGAGGGGAAGGGTTCTAACAGGGTTTGTGGGGAGAGATGTCTGAAAGCCATCACGGTCATTCCCAGGACTTGGGTGGGCACCTTCCTGTCCAGAGAAGCTCTTCCCCAATTTCGTGCACAGCCGGCATCTCGTCGTCATCTCCGGCACTCCCACCACCAGCCCGGCCACCACTGCTGCCTCCTCCAGGTGGCCCGCCACCACCGCCCACTGAGCCATTCATCTGACCAAGCTCCGCCAGGGAGAACACGGATTTCCTGTAAGCAGAAGGGTGGGCAGGAGAGTAGGGCTCCAATTTTGCCTGTTCCCAGGACATCCTAAACCTCTCCAACAACAATGATGAAATGTCCTAAAACATATAGAACAAAGTGCCAAACATGAGCTGCCAACAGCCACATACAGGTCACCTGGACCACACAGATGCTTACACCGAGTCATATCAGCTCCAGAATGTTTACAGAGACATGAAATGACACAGAGTGACACAACGGAAGCAGGGCTGCTTTTGTGCCCCCTTCCCGACACACCTCTTGTCAGCAGAGGGCACTTTCTTGGGGGGCTCAATTCGGATGTTTGGGTCCCATTCTCCAGGGGGAAGGACGATGACCTCATCCAGAAACTCATCAATTCCTGCGATCAGATCATCCCTATTGCGGGCTTTGTAGGCCACGTCGCTGAATAGCTGGTGGGGAAGTGGGTGGGAAGCAAAAAAGGTCAGATCTCTGTCAAGCCCCCCCCAAAACATGCCACCCACTCACTCTGGGCTTTCAAGGGGAGAATGTGGGAAAGAAGTGAGATGAGGCCCACTGGGAAATGGGACTCCCAAAGGGCAGCCTCCGTACTCCCACTGTAGGACGTGGAGTTAGTTAGCCTTTTTGGTTTCGGTTTTCAACAGAGCAAGCACTTTAGACAACCTTTGCAAAATCCAGCCTAAGAAGGTCAAGTATTTCAAGTCTATTTATTACTTCCTAGATGCAGCTGCTAACTGAAAGCTAGAAGTTTGAATCCACTAACCACTCTTTGGAAACCCTGTGAAGCAGAACTACTCTGTCCTATAGGGTGACCATGAGTCAGAGTTGACTTGACCACATGGAGATTTTTCTTTAGCCCTTCACTACAGGTCCTGGGCACTGTGTAGAGTTAATGAATTCCACTGTTGGAGGTTTGAGTCCACCCAGAGGCACCTTGGTGATCTATGTCTGAAAAATCAGCCACTGAAGACCCTGCAGAGTTCAGTTGTCCTTGGACACACGCAGGTTCACCTTGAGTCAGAACTGCCTGGGCAGCAACCAGTCCAGCCCTTCACCCTGGCAAGTCTGGGCTGTCTTTCTACATTGTCTCCAGGTGTGCTTTCCAAATCAGAGAGTTGATCAAGTTACACCTGTGTTTAAAGTCCTCTAGGCTCCGCTCCACACTCTGTCCACAGAGTGCAAATACTCAGCTTTCCCTACACAGCTCCATAGTGTCAGCTTCTGCCCTCGGAGCAGTTACACTAAGCATCCATGGACCACTTCCATCCCATCCCTCCATCTCTGAGCCACTGCCCTTGTCCCTCAGTCTGGAATGCCCACCTCCTAGGCTCAAGCTGGAGCTGGCCTAATTCTATTCACCCTTAGCTGTAAATATCCCTCATCTCTGACTCCTTGGGAGGAGTTAGCCCACAGGTAATTTCATAATTAGAAATCTGTCTCTCCCACTTGATTGGGGCTGCTGGAGGACACAACCATTGCCTGATACGAATAACCTTCAAGCGTTCTTCACAGGGCCTGGCACATAGTAGCTGCTCAAATGTGCCTCCCAGTGCAGGCCTGCACCAGTGAAGAAGTGCATCTACAGTGCATAGGGCAGGGGTCGCAATGCCCAGGAGCACACGCTTCTTGCTGCCACCTACGTCATCCACCATGAGGGTGGCAATGGCACGGCCAATTTCATTGTAGGATTTTGATCTCCCAGAAGGTCCCAGCAGAATGAACAGAAACCTGCAAAGAAGAAGATGAAGGAGATGGAGATGAAAGAGGAGGAGGAGGAAAATGAGAAGGAAAAGTTTAAGGAGTAGAGGGGAGACAGAAGCTGGCATGCAGCAGAATTTCCCAGCACTCGTCAGCATCTGTGCCTACCGCTTAGCTGACCATCCCCCATCCTTCCCTCTTTGTAACGCTGCATTTGCTCTGAAAACCCCTCTTTCTTCACTCTGACCACACTCCCCCAATCACTGCCCGGCTGCCCAGCCCTACTCAGCAGCATCTCTGCCATCTGTTGGCATTCTTCTCTTTGGTGATTTTTAACATTTTTATTTTGGCAAAAATACACACAACAAAACATTTACCAATTCAGCTATTTTTACGTGTACAGTTTAGTGACATTGGTTACGTTCATCACATTGGACAACGATCGCCTCTTTGCTTTCAATCAAACTCTTTTCTGGTCAGAAGATTTCCCTCCCTGGCAAATTCTCTCATTTTCCTTCTTTGTTTTAAGAGTGTCTCTACCATTACTAGAAATTCTGGTGGCATACTGGTTAAGTACTACAGCTGCTAACCAAAAGGCTGGCAGTTCGAATCCACCAGGTGCCGCTTAGAAACTCTACGGAGCAGTTCTACTCTGTTCTATAGGGTCACTGTGAGTCAGAATTGACTCAATGGCGATGGTTTTTTTGGTTTTCTACTGTCCCTGCTTGCTGACTGCCTGGACCGCTGGCTGCATTAGGGTGAATGTGGTGGCAGGCTGCTCACCTGGTGGGGACCGGCACCTCAGTCACCCCGCCCAGCATAGCAGACCGGATGAGGCGCACGAAGGCGATGAATGGCTGGTCCAGGAAGTCCACCTCACCTACCAGCACATTGGATGCTTCTGAGTCCTTGGGGATCTTCTTCATGAGCTTGTTTCTCCGCTGGTCAGGAGAAGGGAGATGAGATGACCACGGATGCCATACCCTGCGGGCTCAGCCCCCACACCTTCACCCCCTCCAGAGGTCTAATTTTAAAAATTCTCCCCAGACGTCTCAGGAGAATGAAAAAGTCACTAAACACTTTTGTTTTTCAGATGAGGAGATTCAAAGTTGGCTAACCCCAAGGACTGATGACCCTTGGTAGATGGCGTGATTTTAGAAGGATCTGGCTAAGACTTCAGCCCTAAAACTTTCCTTCATGGGTGAAAACTTTTGTCAACTGAATAGTGACTTCAGGTGTCAGAGAAGAGAGCCCATGGGCCTTGATGGCCTTGTGCCTCAGGCCTCAGTCTATCAGCCACTCTTCTTTGACCCAAGCTGACCAAGAGTCTCAGCTCTTACGTTTCAGCCACCAAGACCTTCTCTTTCTGCCTCCACCTCTGGTGGGTGCAGGAAGGAGGCGGCTTGTCTGACAGTCAGGGCACACAGCTGAAACTTCTGGGCCCCACCTCCGTGTCTGGAGGAGTCTTCCTTGCCCACGAACCACCCCTGGGTGACCTCCTGAGGAAATGTTCATAACTTCTAAGATTTTCCAATTGCAACTACTCAGATGGCCACCGTTGAGTTCCTCTGATGGGTGTTCATTCACGGAAGGGGACAAACAGGCAGAAGGAGCTGGTCTGATCTGACAGGTGTTAGAGACAGGCCCTCGGTACTATCTTGTCCCCACTCTCTGGTTGATCACTCGTTCTTAGGGTGAAGACACTGACCTCAGAGTCCTCTTTCATGTACCCAGGGGCAGGTACACACAAGCTCATCAGACTACATCCTCTCAGGACAGTGAGGGGACAGAGAGGGTTGTGAAGACAGAGGACGAGCAGAAGCATTTGGGGAGGGCAGGGCTGGTTGAAGTCTCCAGAGGCCATCAAAGGAGGAAGGGGCCTCAGAAGTGGAGGGTGACAAAGAGCAGTCCTGTGGATGTCACTATTTCCCCACTAGAGTCTCCCCTGGGGGCACAGCAGTGTCTGTTTCTCACAAGCTCTGTGAAGATACAGGTCCGTGGGGAAGGAGACGCTGTGGTTATACTGGAGACCACTGGATCCCGCCCCTTGGAGACCCCAGCTCTTTCCAGATGATACTCACATGGGCTCTGGAGCCAGACTGCATGGGTACATATCAAGGTTTTGCTCCTTTTCAGCTGTACGAACTTGGGCCTGTTCCTTTACTGCTTCTAGCCTCACTGTTCTCATCATTAAAATGGGCAGAATAATAGCACCTTCATGAGGCTCTTAGACAATGTTCAATTGTATCTTGTATGAAACGCATGGACCTTAAATGTTTGTGGATGTCATAATTATGATTTTATTATTTTGGTCACCAGAGGGTTCCCATGACCTGATGGATGCCTTTTGTCTTGCCTTCCCCCAAACCTGGGCTTATCTTGAAGGCCTAGAGGTCACCAAACCCCAAATATCAGGTTTCCTTCTATACTTTTATACTTACCTCCAGGACACAGAAAAGGGGACCATGAAGTCACCACTCCTTGAGGTGGACAGGGTTGAAACCAAGGGGGCCTCTCTGGACTGCCTCAGGCCCTGGTCAAAGGTCTCCAGGGCTAGGAGACTTAGAATTTGGCTCGGCCTGTTTGTAGGATTCTGATTTCACCCCTCCTGGGGGGTACAGGCACATACCCTCCCCCGCCCTTCCCTGGGAGGGAGACCCACAAGCAGACGGTCCAGTTAATTAACTATCAGTGTTGTCCCTGGTGGTGCAGTGGTTAAGTGCTACGGCTGCTCATTAAAAGATCAGCAGCTCAAATCTGCCAGGTACTCCTCCGAAATTCTATGGGGCAGTTCTACTCTGTCCTGTAGGGTCACTGTGAGTTGGAGATGGATGGACAGCAGCAGGTCTGGTTTGGGTTTGGATTGTCCCCACAGGGCCCCACTGCCTTTGTTCTGCCAGCCTAGACCCCAAGCCCATTTCCAGGGTGCTCCCGGGTGGTGGGAGGTGAGCCTCTGTAGGCCTCCCACAAGCTCCGGGCTTAGTGACAGTGGACTCCTCCTCCGATCATGGTCTCTGTCCCCGCCTCCCCCAGGGCCTGACTGACGGGCCGATCCCCATCGTCTAGCCAGCCCAGACCCCAGATACCAACCCAGTCACTCCCGGGATGCTTGCTGTTCAGCAGGAGGGGACTTCTGCCTGTTGGGGCTCCCCTAGACCCCAGCCCCAGCCCCAGCCCCAGCCCAGCTCCAACCTCGCCCTCTGGGGTGGGGCTTTCTTACTTGGTCTGTGTTTGGGGTGTGAGAAATGTCACTCATGCTTCGACTCTGGGTGTGACCTGTGAGAGGAGGGAAGGAAGCCCATTAGCGGAACCCAGGCCCTGGCGAGGTCTTGGCTCTTGGCCCTGAAACAGGTCTTTTCCCCCTTCACAACCAAACAAGACCCCCATCCCGGTCCTGCAGAGCTGTGGCTTCCTGCCTTCTCCTTGCCCACCCTTCAACGCCAGTTGTGAAGTCTTCCTGGCTGGGTTCTGTGGGTCCCTGCAGGGACCAGTGTCCCTTCCACACACAGCTGTCATCCTTGAGTCCCGTGGGTAGACACACTGGGTCAGTTGTCTGAGTCCCTGGCACTGAGCAGTGCCAGGCACAAAGGTAACTTCAGAAACCACGAACTGTATGAAAGGCTCTTCCTGCAGCCACGCCGTTTGCTGGCTGTGGCCTCATGGGTCAGTGGTTGGAATCACAAAGACTAGGAAGACCACGCGACGTGAGTCATTAGACACAGAGGGAGAAAGACAGGAGCAAATCACTCAGCCAGGAGGGCCCACAGTACCCCCTGGGGCCTGGACAGACGCCCGGCCGTGGGCTTCTCTCATTCTTATCTTGGTGTTTTAGATCAAGTGCTTAAGGAGAGATACTCCTTTGTCTCTAACTCTTCATTTCCAAGTTGGCACTTCTCTTTGTCCCCCAGCTCTTCAAACAGTGCATCTTATCCTGCCTGACCCCAGGTCTGTGACTGCTCACCGCCTCAGCCCCCTGACCCTTCCCTAGGCCCTGGAGGGTATGCAGCTGTCGGCGTCCCATCTGAATGATGATGGAGACTGTCACCTCACTGTGGGTCCTGGGAAGGACTGATACTATATTTAACTCAGTTTCTAGGGAAGGCTTTTCATCAAAATAGGGAAAATGATCAGTTTAGTGAAAACAGCAGTATTAACAAAGACACCTAGCCCTCAGACTGGGTGTTAATTGGGCCAGGACTCAGTCCAGAGCTTGGTTCCTCTGCCACTGTTTAGAGGATTAGGGGCAAGTCAGCTGTGGGGGCAGCTCTGGTCCAGGAGGAGGCCTAGCTCCTCCTGGGGCAGATCCTCAGCCTCGGTTCCCTGACAGCATTTATGAAAGCATCTACACCCCACAGCTGCCACATCTGGAGAGAGGCCCTTATCTGGGACAAAGGACACTCACAGACTCTGTCCCACGGGGCAGAGGATACACTCACGCACAGACTGTCACTCAGGGCAGTGGACATGCTCACAAAAACTCTGTCACTTGGGGCAGAAGACAGACTCATGCACAGACTGTCACTCGATGCAGAAGACACACACACAGACTCTGTCATTCGGGGCAGAGGACACACACAGACAGACTCCATCACTCGAGGCAGATGACACATTTATACAGACTATATCACTAGGGGCACAGGACACACTCACACATAGACTCTGTCACTTGGGGCAGAGGACACACTCACACAAACTTCACTCAGGGCAGAGGACACACTCACGCAGGTGTCCATAGGTGGCACCCTCTCGCATCCTCAAGTCCTCGGTGGAATGGTGCAGACTTGTGCCAGCCGTGGGACTGCGGGCAGGGCTGCGACCTGGGAGGAGGGATAGAGAAGACCTGGTGTGGGCATCCTGGGGGGGTGAGGTCTCACCTTCGATCAGCACGAGGTAAGTTACAGCCATTGGAAAGGAAAACTCAGGGAGGAAAGGGTTTTTAAGGTCCGTCCTAAGCATTATGCTCTTTCAAGAACGATGTGTATGGGGTCAAAGGGACAACAGCAACCTGACAGATTAGGTGGGCACTTTAGGGTCAATGAGCAATGTTAACGGGGGTGGGGGACAGCTCAGAAAGGTGGGTGGGTGCAGCTGCCCAGATTTTCGGCGTCACTGAATTGCTCCTAGAGAAACAGGTGAGTTGGTGTATGTTTTGCTGTGAATAATCTCAACAATAGAATTTAGAAAATAAAAAGATATTTTCCCCCTGAAAGGAAGCTTTTGTTTGTTTGTTATAGAAAACAAATCAGTAGTTTGAGCACGTTTACAGGGGCGATGTACTATTACAAGGAAGACAGAGAGAAAATCAGGCCGCAGCAGCGCGTCTCCAGCCACTGGGGTTAGCCTCCCTCGTCCACTGACCGGCGATGGGACCTCAGGCCAGTGACTTAGCGTCTCTGGGCCTCAGACTCCAGGATGCTGCTAACAGCTCCTAACTTGCAGTCCTGCAAGAGATGACGCGCACTGACCTGTGTGGAGTCCTCGGTGTTGCCTGCGCGGGGGACCATGCTAACGTTTATGTCCTGGTGCTGTGAGAGGCCAAACGCTTTCTATTTTTAAAAGGCTAACTGACCAACGCTCCTTTCAGCTCTTTATTTGGCTACTTTATTGACCTTTTTCTGATTGTGGTGTTTATCTAATGGGTTCAGCACGGAGAGTGTCCTCAGGCGCGGAGGAGGGGCCGAGAGGGAGGGCTGGATCCTGAGACGGCATGCGGGACCAGCCACCCATGATCAGAATGTCCCCGGCTGCTGGGTCTGCAGGGCCTGGCACCCTGCTCACCAGCCTCTGTCAACCTTCACGATGGACACCGTTCCTGCGGAGGCTTCTCCTGGAGGTTTGGTGGGAGCTGTTCAGGTCCCTGTCAAGCTCTTCCTTGGCCCCTCCCAGCCCATCTGCACACGAACACCGCCTGGGGAACTCTCCACCTTCTGACGCCAGCCTAGACCCCAGACCAACTGAGTGTACCCCTTGGGGACACCAGTCCTGGCACTTGCCCAGGGTTCCAACTCCAGGTGATTCCATTGTGTGGCCCAGGCCAAGCTCCGCTCCGCATCCCAGCAATGCAGAGACCGACCTCCCTTCAGGCCGGTCAAAGCTCAGAGAGGCTGTGTGGAGTCCGTGTGGACTTGTGGGGCTTGCTCTCTGCCTAGACAGGTCCTGCTCTGGAGCTGGGCACAGCACTGGGGTGTGGCAGGGGCTCCCACAGGCTTTCTAGGAAAGAGGCTATGGAACATTTCCCAGAAGGTCACCATTTCTTCAGGACATAAAAAACAAACCCACTGCCTTTAGTCAATTCTGACTCATAGCGACCCTATAGGACAGAGTAGAGCTGCTCCATAGAGCTGACAAGGGGCAGGAGGATAGTGGTTAAAATTTAAAGCAGCTATTGTCCCAGAGGAACACCTGGGGGCGCTGTGGTTAAGCGCTACATCTGCTAATCAGCCGGTCAGCCATTCAAACCTGCCCGGTGCTTCTTGGGCATGCTATGAGGCAGCCCTACTTTGTCAACAGAGAGTCTCTATGAGTCAGAGTTCACTCAGATCCAGGTGGATTTGAACTGCTGATCGTTTGGTGAGCACACATAGCAGTTTACCACTATGCGACCAGGGTGTCCTCTGGACATAAAGAAACATCCAGGTTACCAGGACATCACCAGCCACAGAGGTGGGACCACTGGCACCAGAAGGTGACGCTGGCACCTCGCAAGGCCCAGTGCCTGCCACGTGTGGCCAGACTCACCTGTGGTGGCAGACACTGACTTTCCAATGTCCACCAGGGAGCGGTGGATGGGCTTCCTGGTCTGGTGACGGTGCTTCCTCAGGAGGACATAGGTGACTCTGTCACGGAGCTCCGGCCGCAGGAGACCCTCCTCAATCTGCTTCTCGATGACGTCATCTGTGTGGGGGACACAGAGCTTTGTTCACATGGGACAGAGCCGGGCACTGCAGGCCCCGCTGGGAGGGGTTTGTTTTGTCCATCACTAGTGGGTGGTGAGCTAGAGGTGACAGGAAGCACAGCACAGTCCTGGTTTTGCTCTGACTGTGGATCCTGGTCACGGTCCAAAGCTTCAGCTTCCTTACAGGTGACAGACACAGGCATCCGCATCTGCGGTGCGTAGGTAGGCTCTGTCATGGTCATCATACGAAGGAAAGGAAACGGTGCCTACGCACGTGCCCCGAGAAGCACAGAGGTGCTGGGCTACGTGGCCTGAGTCCTAAAATGAATTGTCTTGAGCAACATATTTGGACAAAATATTCCCAGCGGAACCCTGGCAGTACTAAACGTGTGGAGATAGAGCTCCTGACAGCATTTAGGGAAAACAGACGAGCCACCTCCTCCCTCCACAACTCCACTGAGTAAGAGCTGATTTCCTGTCGATGGGGACTATGCATTTATCCCAGATAGAAAGGCTGGGTGGGAGTGGTCTCTGGCCTCACGGACAGGCTCATCCCCTCCTCTGTTATGTGGTTTGTGGTCACCGTGGGGTCAGAGTCAACTCACAGCAATCCCATGCACAGATCTCGTGATCCACAGAGTTAGGATTTTGGAAGTGGATCACCAGGCCTTTCCTCAGTCTGTCTCAGTCTGTCGGCCCCACTGGCACCTGTCCAGTGTCCTAGCAACACAGACACGTCCACTGGCCAAGGGCAGCAGTGAGCGGGAGGTGCAGAGGCCAGGAGCTGAACTCAAGTCTCCTGCACAGAATTGTGCCACCAGCCCCCTGCTGTTTCCAGCTCTGCTACATTGATGGGTGACACTCTTTTCCCCTCTAAACAGCTGTGGGACCGACATGAGAGCCAATGGGATGGCTTGGGAACATCACAGCCAGTGTGGTCTGCACAGTCAGGCAGCCGCCAGCCATAGGCCGGCGCTTTTACAGAGCCCCGTCTCACCTATGATCTGTGGTAAAGAGCCACCGTCCAGGTCCAGCATCACCGTCCCCGTCTGCAGGCAGGTCCGGAGCTCAAAGAGGCTGTGCAGAGACAGAGTGGACACGTGGGGCTTGCTCCAGCGCTCGCCGCCCTCCTCCACCTTTTCTTCAAACTTTATCCACCTGGAAGGAGTGATGGGGGTCAGCTAGGCCAGCGCCCTCAGGAGGAGCCTGGTGTCGTGCTGTGGATCCGTGGGGCCCCTGCGGCTGTCTCCCTGACTCTTCCTGACATGGTCATCCTCCGGACAGAGGCACCCAGAGGATGACTGTAAACACAGCGGTGGGATTTGGCCGTGCTCCGTTTGTGGGATGCTAGAGGTGAGCTGAAACCCTGGTGGAGTAGCGGTGAAGTGCTACATCTGCTCACCAAAAGGTCAGCAGTTCGAATCTGCCAGGCACCCTTTGGAAACTCTATGGGGCAGTTCTACTCTGTCTTCTAGGGTCACTATGAGTTGAAATCAACTCAGTGGCAGTGAGTTTGGTTTTGGTTTTGGAGACAAGCTGAAGGCGGCTGTGGCGATGTCTGCACGGTTCTGCAAATGTACTAAAAGCCATCTGATTGCACACTTACGAGAGAAGTTTAACAGACGTGAATCATGCCTCAACAAAGTGGTTAACAAGAGATGTCATCTGGAACCCAGGGCTGGTCTCATGTGAGGCTCTGAGTGCTAAATCTTACAGGGTGTGACTTGCTAGGAGGAGGGACACGGTGTGTTGTCCTCATGGGTTCTGTCATCCCTATGAGTCTCACTTTGACTGTTCGGACTCTGAAAGCTCAGGTTCTAATCCAGGTGGCACGGGGGAAGGAAAGAACCTAGACAATGGATATGTAGCAAGCTGTCTTTTCTCAGACACCTGGGAATCAGAGGCTGGGTCAGAGAGCCCAGTGGGAAGGCCTTGGCATGCTTGCCTTGGGAGGGTAGAGCTGCTGGAGACCCTACTTGATCTGTGTGGGGTGTCAGCTCAGCCTCACGCTACGGAGTGGCCATGAGCTATCACAATCAAAATCCCAAGGGAGTATTTTTGGAACAGAACTGGTGAATTATAAATTTCTTCTGAAAAGTGAATGTTGGACAACAGCCAGAGAAAGTTTAAAAAATAAGGAGAATGGGATTGGACATGCCTTTAAAAAAAAACGCCAAAGACAACAGCATTCGAGTTGATGCCAACTCATAGAGACCCTGCAAGTCAGAGCAGAACTGCCCCATAGAGTTACTCAGGAGCACCTGGTAGTTTGAACTGTCAACATTTTGGTTAGCAGCCATAGCGCTTAACCACTATGCCACCAGTGTTTCTGGGAAATGACTTAGCAGATAGAAAAACATGCTGAAAAGCTTGAGTAATTAAGATGGTGTGATTCCAACCCAGGAGCAGACCAAGGGCTCCACAGGTCAGTGGTCCACAGACAGACCTGGACCTGTGTGGGAATTCAGGCTTCAAAAAAGGACTTGTTTAAAAGATGATGAATACTAGAAAAAAAAAAGTTAAGTCCCAACTGCTCACCAAATATGATACTAAATTCCATATGGATTAAAGTCCAAATATAAAAAAATAAACCTATAAACATAACTATTCAGGTACAAGAGAGAGAGAATATGGGCAAATATTCCTACATCCTTCTTTGTGGAGACAAACCCTCGAAACAAGATGTAAAACCATCATGAAAAAAAACATAGACTTGAGTATGTGAAAAAAGGGTAAATGAAAACTTCTAGAGCACAAAACAAGGCGTAAACCAAGCCACAAAGGAAGTAATGCCCTGAGGAGACAGTGAGGGAGGAGGCGTGGAGACAGGCCCTAACACAGCTGCTGCAGCCAGGACCAGGCAGGCAGCTGCCTCCAAGACTCACCGAGTTATAACCAACTTTTTTCATGTGAAAATCTATTTCGAGGAACATCATTTAAATTAGTTGATCCAAGTGCGCACTGATGCCAATAGTAAGGTTTTTCTAAAAGTTGTATTAACATAGAGTTTACAAGGCAGAGATCAAAGGACAAATTCAAAACAAAGTTTTGGCTAAGAACAGGCTCAACCTCTCTCCCTAAGGATCTTCTCTTATCCAACCAATCCTTTTATACTGCCTGCTGTCTGCTCAAGAATTCACAAGGTCAACTATGCTATCACCTGTCATGGGAGCCCTTATGCTACTCCCTATGCAGCCCCATTCACCCAAAAGTGCTCTGAGTCCCAGTCACGGGGCTTTTGGTTGGTGGCTCTCTTCCCTGTCCCACAAACACCGGGCTGGACATTCTCACGCAGCTCTCTTCCGACCCCCTGCTCTTCAGCTCTCTGCATCTATGCAAGCAAGCCCACCTGAAGAAGTGGGGTGATTGCATCTCCTCCCTGAAGCTCCCTCTACTAAAGCCAGAGAGCAAAGACAGCCAGGCTTCTCGGCCCCCCAGGACCTGGACTACTGGACACACACCAAACCTTAGCTTGAAGCATAAACAGATGGGCATTAACCCGAAGATGCATGGCTCACAGAAAGGTGAAGTTATCCTTGTCCACGTTCGGGGAAACTGCAGAACTGGACCCCTACTACCAGCAACTCCTGAGAACTTGATTTCAAAACAGCCCAGGATATGAGGTGACTTTGTGGGGATACCCCTTCAGTCCCCTTTGAAGCTGTTTGGAGAACCGATGTTGCACCACTGGGAGTGTGACCTGGTCCATAAGTTTGGGTTTTTAAAGACACAGCTGGAAACTGACCTCATTTTCACCTTGACTACAGCAGGCAACAACCCACCGCCGCCAGGTCCGTGCCGACTCCTAGCGACCCTACAGGACAGGGCAGACCTGCCCCGTAGAGGCTTTGACTAGCAGCCATAGCACCCAACCACTCCGCCATCCGGATGTCCTCCCCTGTATTAGAATTACCTGGGGGAGGTTTAAAGAAATACCCGTGCCTGGATGGTCGCCTCACTGGGAGGGTGGCCTGGCCACCGGAGCAAGGTGCCTGGAGTGATTTGAGTGTTCCCTGAGGAGCCCCTGCCTGTAGCCCCACACATATATGAACCCATGCCGTCCAGTCAATTTCAAGTCCTAGTGGCTGTATCACACAGAGCAGAACTGCCCCATGTGGTTTTCAAGAGGGACCTGGTGGATTTGAACTGCCAACATTTTGGTTGGTAGCTGTGGCACTTAACCACTGTGCCACCAGGGTTTCCATAGATATGTATGAAACCATTGCCCTTGAGTCAGTTTGGACTGCTTGTGACCTTATATGACAGAGTAGAACCGCCCCATAGAGTTTCCAAGGAGTACCTGGTGGATTTGAACTGCCGACCTTTTGGTGAGCGGACACAGCAGTTAACCGCCGTGCCGCCAGGGTTTCTAAGAGCTCCACATAGATCCCTAGATGTGTGTCTGTGGGTGTGTATGTATCTGATGACCTGGGAAATACAAACACAATCAATTGATGGAAACAAAGGAGGTAGCTGCTACTTATCTGTAGATGTGACAGTAGTACTGTGGGTGTGTTGACACAAAGAACCACGTGTTGAGACCTTACAGCTGAGATGACGTGGCCGGTAGTGGTTTCTGCCGATGTGACCCAGGTGAACCAAGACTGGCGTTGTGTGGCCTGTTGCTGCTGAAGCAGGTGATGGGTGGATGGGGTGGTTCTGCTGGCCCCAGCCAGTGGGTGGCATTCGGGTCACTCCTGACGCGGGAGTGTCAGGGGGGGCTGTGCTGCACTCCACTGTCGACAGCTGGGTCTTCAGAGGCTGTTCATCTGAGGTGACTTTGGGGGACTCGAGCCCCCAGATTTGCAGTTAGCAGCCACACTCGTTAACTGCCTACATCACCTAGGGACTACCATGTATTAAACAAAACACCCGCCACCATGGAGTCGATTTCGACTTCTAGCAACCTTACAGACCAGAGGAGAACTGCCCCAGAGAGTTTCCAAGGAGCTCGTGGTAGCTTTGTACCGTTGACCTTTTCGTTAGCAAATGTAGTACTTAACCACTGCGCCACCAAAGTTCCTGAATATTACTTTTGTATAAATTTGAATTCTTCACAATAAAAAGTGCCAGCATTTTTCAGAATGAAGAAAGGGATAACCCACTGCTGTCTAGTTGATTCTTATTCATCACAACCCTATAGGACAGAGTAGAACTGCCCCACAGAGTTTCCAAGGAGCACCAGGGATTTGAACCGCTGACCTTTCGGTTAGCAGAGAACTTAACCAATACGCCATCAGGGTTCCCATGAATAAAGAAACTGTTTCTTTAAAAAGCCTCGGCTAAAGCTAGATTTAAGGACTTGGGAAGCCTGCTTAGGTGGTTACTGTGCAGTCCCCAGCAAAGTGACTCTCATGCCAAGGTTGCCTTCAAAATGTGGAGAATTACAGTTGGAGAAACGGGGCCAGTGCAAAGAAAATCTACAGGTTGATGAAGGAATCTCAGGGGGTTTGTGGGGTGCGGGGCTACAGCAGCACCTAATGGGCACCAAGGGGGTTAGCTGGGCCCCTCCTAGCTGGGAAGCAGTGGAGTGGAAGCTGGAACAGTCACATGTCACATCAGCAATCCACTGTCATGCAAAGAAGGGGTTCAGAACCCAGGCTTTCTCTGTGATTAGTGAACTCGGTCACAGATAAGATTAGGGAAAGTCACTGTTCTGTTCATGCCAAGAGCAGAAGAAAGCATCCAGGGGCCAGCTACTGGGGACAGCCAGAACTCTGTGGCCTCAGTCATGGTGTGAGAGAAGAGGGACACTCTCCTTATAAGTCGGGTCTGGGAAGGACTGAAAACCAAGAGTCCAGAACTTGGGGTCCGTCCCACGAGACTTAAACAACGGCCCCACAGATCCTGCCTCGGCTGGAATTCCTGTCAGTGGTTCCCACGGGGCACCTTAGAGTCCCCTGGGAGCTTGAGTGCAGTTCCGACACCCCGGCTGACCCTCATCTGGCTCTGTCAGCGCCCAGGGCCCAAGAACCAGAACTCCATCGCTTTGAAGCGGAAGACAGAGAGGCTGTAAGGAGATGGAGCAGCATGTGGCTACGCCAGTGGCCGGGGAATCGCTTCCAATGGTCATGACCTTGTGTGTTGGGGCAGCGCTGTGCCCAGCAGGGTCTGCAGTGGCCAAGCTCCCATGGGAGGTTGCCAGGCCCTTCTTTTCCTAGCTGGACTGGAATTACCAACCTTTGGGTCAGCCCCTGAGCTCATGAGTTGTGTACACTACTGGAGGGAGTCCTGCATGGGGTGGAGATCGGAGACCAAGTGTGAACGCTGCTGTGGGCTGGGGTCCTCTCTCTGTCCCTGTTTCACAGGCTGGTGCCACAGAGCTGTGTGCTGTTAGTTCACCTCTAAAAATTCCCTTTAAAAAACCCACTGCCCTCAAGTCAATTCCAACTCACAGTGACCCTATAGGACAGAGTAGAACTGCCCCATGGAGTTCCCAAAGAGCACGGGGGATTCGAACTGTCAACCTCTTGGTGAGCAGCCACAGCACATCACCACACCACCAGGGTTTCCCCAAGTTCCCTTTAGTGAGTTCTAATTTCAAAGATTTTTTTTAATGAGGTTTTCTGTAGAACGCAACCTTTAATGGCAAACCTCTAAACATTTGTTGTTGGAAATCACACCGGCATCAATCTGTTTCCTGTAATAAGTTAAACTTGCTCACCTCTAGGGTCACTGTGAAGTGGAATTTACTCGATGGCAGTGGGTTTGGATTTAATGGCCCCCAGAACCCTGGATGCACAGTGGTTAGGGACTTGGCTGCTAACCAAAAGGGTGACTGTTTGAACCCACCAGCCCTCCTCGGAAATCCGTGGGGCAGCCCTGCTCTGTCCTGTAAGGGCCGCTGTGAGTCGGGACTGACTCCACGGCAAGGTGTGCACGTGAAGGAGCTCCTGGGCCTGCAAACTGTTGACGCCTTCGGCCGGCTGCTGGACAGAGAGCTGAAGGTTCGGGTCTACCCAGAGGTGCCTCTCAGGAAAGGTCTGGCAACCTGCTCTCAGAGATCATGCCACCCGGGGATCCGATGTGCTCCGATGTGCTGTGCTCCGATGCATGCAGTCTCCCTGAGTCACAATGCACACGGCAGCGATGCTCCCCTGAAGCCGTGAGGCGCAGGCCACGCTGTGTGATGACAGTCCATGGGGATTCACTGGGCTCTTCTCCTCCTCTCCTTGGAGACTCTTGGCTTCAGGTCTCAGTGACAAAGTGCCATCATTTCTTGTCTCTGAGTTCTGCCTCAGGCCCGTTTGTGATTGATTCTGTGACTATAACATTCATGTCTCAAAAGTCTTAAGAATGTGTCTTTCTCACTTATCAGCAGAGCTAGCCAACATCACACGAGGTCCTATCAGCCTCTGCGTGTCCCAGCAGACCCACGAGACCCGCGTTCATGCCCTTTGAGGCCCAGTAAGAGCAGTTCTGGAGTGTTTGAGGTGGGATCGAGAGATGATTTCTGAGAGAAGAGTCTCTTCCTAGCCCATCCCTACAATTTATCTGGCAAATCCACACTTTATAGGGTCACTATGTCAGGCTTGATTCAATGGCAATGAGGTTTTTTTGGTTTTTTCCAATGACAAGGCACAAACCAGATCGGCCACGCTCCCAGCCACGGTGTTGCCAGGGCTCCTCTGTACATGAAATACTCAATCCAAAAGGCTGAGTATTTAGACCGATCTAAACCACACAGGTAGTGGTATCCTCACCGGCCAACCTGGACAGTGAACTTGCAAGGACATAAAGGATGAAAGACTGAAAGGATGAGCCCTGGTCAACATGAAGTTCAGGGGTACCAGGGGGCACTGCTGGGCCCCAGAAAGGCCCCATAGACCTTGAGGGAGAGCCTCCCCAGACCAGTCTCAGAATCAGTCTTTTTAGTCTCCCAGAAATGGTTAGGCTCAGGGCTGTTGACTAATGCTAACCAAATTCACAAGGGCTGATGTATAAACCCAAAGACCAATTTATTTGGTTTCTGATGAGATTTACTACATTTGAAAGGTTGGTTACTCTCATCTTCTAGCCTTTGCACTCTCTCACCCCAACCGGAAGTACAAGGAAAGCCAAACCATCGCCAGAAGTATATTTGCTGAGCACAGAACCAGAACAAGGCCTCTGAGGTAAGTGATTTGGGATAAGACAGCTGGAAACCTCTGTCCCTGCAGGTAAGATGTGCCTGCAACTGGGACCAGACAGTTGGGACTCTGCCTGAGCCAGTTCTGGATTGAGCCCTACTCTCATCCATGGCTGACTAGTGAGGCCCTGTTGTTGAAAGATTTTCCCTCTGTGGCCTATGAGTCTCTTCTGAGGGTCCTGGCCAGCTGGACCGACAGACAGCCCCTTCCCCGGGAAGGCATCACCTGCAGCGGGAGGGGGCAGTGTGGTGGCATCCCGGGGAGCTGTGGCAGGTGGAATGGGGGACTCTGCCTCCAAGCCCATGCATTCAGCCACGGGTTCCACCTGCCAAACACCGGGTCTTCATTCAGGCCCGAGGGGATCCCACCGCAGGCCTCATGCCACCAGGCAGAGCCACTAGCGAGTTCTAAACTGGCTCCTCCAGGCAAAGCCTTCCAGTGTCAACCCTCTCTCAGGGCCAGCTGACTGCAGTCTCAGACCTACGAGGAACAGCCCCGTGGGTCAGCACTGACGCAGCTGTCAATCTCCCTCAGTGTCCGCTGGAGAGTCCCTCCCGGGCGCCTGTGAGGAGGGGTCCACCCCCCAGTGAGGTGGTCTTCCTCCCACCTCTGCTCTTTCGGAGTCTGGTTTAAGGGCTGCCTCTCCCTGATCAGGCCCCTCAGGCTAGCCCCAGAGGAGAGCTCATGTTCTGTGTGAAGCTTGTCACAGGGCATTAGGAACAATGTTAGTGGGCCCTGTCTGTGTGCCGGGCGCTGTGCTAAACTCCTTCCGCATACTGTCTCATTTCGTCCTGATCCATCCTGAGAGGCAGGTCTCTCATTGTTCCTGGTCCAAGTGAGGAGACCTACACTCTCAGAGGACAAGGTCATGTGGCTTGTAAGAAGCAGAGTCTCAGAACCAGAGTCCCCGTCCTCGGCACCTGACAGATGCCATCCCGGGCTTTAACGTCTTTGCATGTGTGCACATGCCTCCCTGCTTTTTACACTAGCTCAGGGTCAACAGACCATGGTCCCCAGGCTGAGAGCCCCCCAAGTCCGGTGGTGCCTGGCCAGCTAGGTAAGAAGGAGTTTCACATTTTTAAAGTATTGTTAAAAAAAAAGAAAGAAAGAAGGGAGAGAAGGAGGAGGAGACATAGAGACCACAGATAAACACGAGCAGCTGGCCGATGTCCTCAGGGCCCCTGAAAAGGCTGTGACCTCCTGGACCAGGTTGCAGGACACTTTGAGAACTGAGTCATCACCTCCTCATTTTAATTCCCCCATGGGACCTAGCACAGCACCCCCTAAAATGTTTTGAGAATGAGACAAAAATGTGGAGAAGCCCACCCTTTCAAGGTTCTCCTAGGCTTATGGCTCAGTTTCCCCTTTCCGACAGCAGGGTGGGTTGACATGGGGGTGCAGTGATGTCAGGCAATCCCCATGTACAAAGACACAAGTTTCAAAAACACAGAAGGCTCATGTGCAAAGGTGTGCCCTCTGAGCTGCTTGTCCAAGATGGGCATGGGTGTGCAAGACTCCCCTGCCTACACACACTCAGGCAACTCAGCCATTTGGGAGTCCTGGGCACTAGCTACATGCCACCTTCACCTACACACTCACAGTCTTCTGAGAGTTCTAGGGGGCATCAGAAGCACCAGCTGTGACCAGAAGTGGCCACATAAAGTGCATGTCCTTGAAGCTAGCCAGCTGGTCTGAGCATGACAGCTCCACGTGTTTCAGAGTGGAAATGCGCTCACAGGTGGCTGGTTCTTTGTGAGCAGACCTCCAGGCCTTCCTCCAGGGACCCCAGGGTGGGACAGCATTTCTGACCTTTCGGGTCAGCAACAATGGCACTAACCACTTGTACCACCGGGACCCATCCTCACGACCACATGTGTGTAAACTGCATATTTGGGGTGTCCACTTGACCTGCTTCTCTAGGCCATGGTTATACACTACACAAGCAGACCTCCATGTGGTGCTGAGCTGGGTCAAACAAGCAACATTGGGAAAACAAGATTTTCTGAAGAAACGCGGCCCGGGACAGAGAGAGGGCTCCTCTCTGGGTTGGTCCCTTGAGTAGAGCAAGTGTAAACCAAGGACAGGAACAAGTATAGGAAGAGTGCAAGTGCCCAGAGAGACGAGAGAGACCTGAAGCAGAGAAGGAGGACAGCGGGCCTACCCAGGCCCCCTGTGTCACACCAGTGTTCTTTGGAGGCTCTCTTCTGCACAAGTTAGCGTGGGAGGCCTAAAACATACTAGTGGTGACAGTGGCATTTCTGTCCTCATTGGGCATCACACATGGGCCCTGACAGCTTCACTGAGCTTAGGCTGTGAGCGCTGGAGCCGGGCACACTGGATGGAGGGCGCCTGATTCAGCACAAAGGGCTCCGCCCAGAGACTTGGGGAGGGACTGTCTCTTTGGCGTCTCTGGATTTTGACGTCTCTAGTCCTCATGAGACGGGCAGGTGGGGCTCTCCAAATCAGTGTGGAGACATGGCTTTGATTCTGAGCTGTATAAGCCAACAATGAAAGATGCTTTCAAGATAAGGAAATCTAGACTAGTACCAGATGATATTACGGAATTATCCCTGATTTTGTTTTATGTTATGGCAACTTGTGGCTGTGTTTACAAAAGAAGTGCTAATATTACATTAAAAAAAAAGTATTGAAATGTTTACATCAGGAATTTTCATTAAAACGCTCCAGCAAAAACATACAACAAAAGCTCTAAAAGCAAACAAAACAAAAAAGTGGTGAAACTAGATAAATATCAATGGTTGATGACGGTGGGTGATGGGCGTATATGGAGTCATTGGACTATATCTCTCCACTTTTGATGTTTAAAAATTCCCCAAAATAAAAAGTTAAATTACATATTGACATATGCATACAACCAAAGTGCTCCTTGGAAGCAAAGATGGCAAGACTGCATCTTACATACTTTGGACGGGTTGTCAGGAGGGATCGGTCCCAGGAGAAGGACGTCATGCTTCTTAGAGTGGGGGGTCAGCAAAAAAGAGTGAGGCCCTCGACAGGGGCCACAACAATGGGCCTAAGCAGAAAAATTATTGTGGACACGGTGCAGGACTAGGCAGGGTTTTGTTCTGCGGCGCACAGGGCTGCTGTGAGTCAGAACCAACTCGATGGCATCTAACAACGACAACAAAGGCGCACACACACACACACACACACACATATCCACTCTCCACTTATTGACTATCTTATTATCTGATATCTTGCTTTTAAAATAGTAAAAACATTACTGTGTATTGTGTGTATCAGCATGTTGTCTGGTAGTAACAAAGTAATGAACACTGAAGTGTGAGAGTCACTTCAGGGATTTGCAATCATATAATGATGTGATTTGGCAGTTATGCCATGATGTAATTTGGCAGTTACGCCGTGATGTAGTCATCCTGCATTTGGTGATTTGATGTGCTCAGCCTCCCAAATTCACATAATGCTGATTTTCACATAATGGCTTGGTCTTCGGAGCTTAACTGTGTCTGTAGGTGAAGAGTGTGTGTCTATCTCAACCGGGGTCCCTCAGCAGGTGAGGTATTCAGTGGGTCTCCTCCCTTCCCGACACCTACAACTCTGGGAGGTTTCTGAGGATGTCTTTGGCTAGGGGGAGGTGGTCCCTCTTGCTGGCCACCACCTCGTCCATTCTGCCTTGTCACAGGAGGAGAGGTGTCCACCTTCCTGGCTGGGAGCAACCCCTGCGCCCAGGGCCCTCTGTGTCAAAGCCCCTATCAGCTTCCTAGACTTTTAAACTTCTCTCTTCTGGCCCTTTCTGTAAGCATACCATATGCCTGAATGTCTTGCATCCTCAAAATGCAAAAACCTCCCTTGCCCCACCGAGGTGCTCTGGAGAGAATTCTCTAACTCCTGTGCAGCGTCTCAGAAGAATCGTCTACACTTGATGAGCCCATCTGCTTGTTTTGGACACACGTCTTAGCCCACTGACCTGGCTTCAGCTCCCAGTCCTCCACTGAGGGTCTAGGCAGGGCCACCCTTCAGTCCTTCTCCCATCATCCTCTGAGGCAGCCGGTACCACAGTGACTTCAAGCCTTCTCCCTCTTGACTTTTCTGCACATTTGCTGTCACTGACCACTCATGCCATCTTGAATGCTGTCTCCTGGTTTCTGGGAATTCCAAGCCCCTCTTGTTCCCCTCCTGTCTCTCTGGTTGCTCCTTCTGTCTCCTGTGGGCTGCTGTTTCTCTGCCCGTGTCTTACAGGTTGTGTCCTGGGGGCTCTGTCACACTGTCCTATGGATCTGGCTTCCACCCAAATGCTGACAACTCACCAGTCTCTGCTGCTGACCCAGTTTCTCTTCTGAACTCCAGGTTTCTGTATCTGCGTGACAGTGCATTGGGAATCTCCACTCAGTTTCCTCAGAAACAGAACTCACCATCAGCCTCCCATAAGAACAAACAAAACCAAAGAAGCAATGAAGCAAACCCTTACTCAGCCTCTGGTGTTTCCTAAGTCGCTACCACCCATTACCCACTTGCCAAGCTGGAAATGTGGGGGTCCCCCCGACTGTCCTCACCCCACGCCATCTGGCGTTAAGTTCTGCTGAGTCTAGCTGTCGAGGTACACCTCAGCACTGCCTCTCCTCTCTCTAGCATCTCAGCCCAGGCTTTCACCATCTCCAGTCTGGACCAGCCTGCTGGGGGCTGCGTCTTACCTCACTTCAGCTGCTCTCCACATGGAAACCAGAGATCAAACACATACATGAGCTTGTCTTTTGCCAACGTAAAGCCCTTCAAGACCAAAAACCCAAACACACTGCTGTACAGTTGATTCCGACTCATAGAGACCCCAAGGAGCCCCTGGCCGATTTGAACATACAACCCTTTGCTTAGTGGCCATAGCACTTAACCACTGTATCACCAGGATATCTTAGAGCCCTTCAGTGGTCCTCCAAAAGTCACATCATCGAGTTCAACTCTACTTTAGGGCCTGCATAAGGCCCCAGCCACTTCCTGCTCACGGCTCCACAGTCCAGCCACAGGAGGCTTCTGTCACTCACTCTACGTCTGTGTTCCCCGTTCAGTACCTCTTTCTCCATTCCTACCCTCTCCTGGCTAACTCGGGTGCATCCTTCAGGTCTCAGCTGAAACACCTCTTCCTCCTGGAAGCCGTCCTCAGCCCCTCCTGTTCGCCTGTCGGGGTCAGGTGGCCCTACCCTGGGCCTTGGTAGCACTTCCTCATGACACACATGGCTATGTGGCCGTCTGCCCTGTGAGGCTGTCAGCATCTGCTGTCTTCATTTCTGTATCTGCAGAACCTGGCCCAGAGCTTGCCAAGAGCAGGCACTTAGCATCAGCTGAATGAATGAAAGACGTGGATCCCCTCTGTGCTGGTGGCTCTCTGCTCCCTACTCTGTTTTATCTGTAGAGAGGCTAGTGCTGGCCCCACAAGGCTGGTTCCAGATGGGTGGTGAGAGGAGAGGGCGGGGTGCACTCTGCTCCAGATGGAGGGGAAAATGACGTGGGGAGGGTGTGGGACACAGCCCTAAGGGGGAAGAGCTTTGGGGTTGAACAGAAGATTGGAGCTACGTGCCGAGAACCACTCATGGCTTCTGCGAATGTTCTGATCTCAGCTGACCCCACTCAGCTGACCCACCTCCCCAGCCCTCTTTATGCCCCTTCCTGGTTGGCGCAGGAATGTTCTCAGGGCATGCATGTCTCCTAAGAACTTTCTGGCAGGGCTGTTCTTTGGGTCGGCTTGGAGTTTGCCATCAGAGGCAGCTTGGGTTTGGAATTTGCTTTGCTTTTGGAGCTCTTGGGAAGCATTAAGCTCCAGTTATTTTTGAGTGACCCCGAAGGACCCTCCACATTTGGATGGCCTCCAAACAGTCACCCCTCCACCCTCCTCTGGAGTCAGGTGGATGCAGGCTTGAGAGAGAGTGGAATTCTGGGTAAATTGTTTGCTCTGACAGGGGGTCTCCCCCTCCCCCACCCCCACTTGATCCAGCAAGGTCATTATCAGCACACAGCCAGCTGCATTTCCTCAGGGGAGTACAGGAGACAGAATTCCTAAAAATCTATGTTGTTGTGCTGTGACCTACCCGCATTGATCACATTCCAAATGACGTGGACACACACAGTCCTCTTCCTGTCACAGAAGCAAGGCTCAGCACCATGGCTTAAAAAGCCACTACAATCCATCCAAGAGGGTCTCCTTCTTCAAAGATCCAAAACATCCGTCAAACTAATAACTCTTGACAAAGCACCACCAGGGAGAATTCCTTGCGGATTTGAGATTTTCTCTCTGTTAATCTCCTAATTCAATAAAGTAAATGCTCCTCCTAGCAAATTAGACTTTTATCAAAGGGTCCGCTCCCCCATTCTCTGATATGAGAAGAGCTGGACCTACCATTCTCCCAGGACCTGAGTGTCTGTGAGGGGTGCTGCCCTCCCTAACACATTCATTACTACTGTTACTCTACGGTGACCCCAAACCCACTCGGACTGTCTGATTCTTAGAGGCTAGAAACTTCGAGAACTTTGGGTTCCCTGTGAATCCCACAGTCTCCTAGCTGAAGGAAAAGCTTCCCTTCCTTTGGTAGGGGGTGGCACCCCAAACGGGCCTAGCTCCAAACACCTCTACTTCTATAGTTTCCCTGGGGGAGAACCCAGAAAAAACATCCAGGCCGTGGTGGACATCTTGGCTGTGGTCAAACCCTCCTTCAGACCTTGTTAGAGGTTTGCCTCACACAGGTAGCTGGAAATTGGTTAGAGTTATCCACTAAAGCTAGCCAAGGAAACACTGGTGGCATGGCGGTTAAGTGCTATATTTGCTCACCAGAAGGTCAGCAGTTTGAATCTGTCAGGTGCTCCTTGGAAACTACGGGACAGCTCTACTTTGTCCTACAGAGTCGCCATGAGTCAGAATGAACCCACAGCAGTGAGGTTGGGCTTCTGTTTGGGGAAAGAGTAGAGCCCTGGGATGAAGGGAAGCCCTCGGCTCCTTTTCCCACACTGCGTTCTGAGCTGGCCCTCAAGCCACTTCTCTCTGGGGTCTGCCTGCAACCGGGCCAGACATTTTAACCTCTAGACTCTCCTTTCGCCCTTGGTTTGACCCAGGTCACACTGAGAACTGTCCAGGGTCTCCTCAGATGCTGTTCTCAAAAAGCCTGCTTTAACAACAAAGACACGAGGAAAAAAGAAACCAGGAGACAGAAGGACCCATGAGAATTGCTTACTGTATCAACATGAGACCAGAAAAACGAGATGGCATCCAGCCACCACCAAAGACAGTTGTGATGGGGCACACAATGTTGAGTCCCTGTGGCAACACAAGAACAGGAGGGGTGCACCTCAAGAATCCCACTAAAAGACCACAATTGATGGTCTGGTGGCTTGGGGGCCTCTGGGAGAATGGTCCCTAGACTTGCTGGTGCCCCTGATCAGAAAAATTACTGAGGTCATCTCTTCAGACAGAAATGGACTGGACTTGGGGACACAGTATGATCATATGGTGTGTGCATGTCATGGTTCTATGCTTCAATAGGAAGCTGTCCTACGGGCTTCTTACTAGATGGGAGAGGAGAGGGTGGAAAGGAGGAGACAGGAGATTGTTAAGAGGACAAGACAAGTATAGAACAAAAAGGAGGCGTGTGCTATCACCAGGCAAGGGGAACAGAAGGAGCTGCAAATAGGCGGGCATGCAAATTTAATTTGGATTGTACCTTTTCACTTAATCAACAATAAAAAAAAAAGTCTGCCTTGTAGGAAACGCACCATCTTGCAGACAGTGACTGCCAGGCCCCTTTATCTTTCAAGAGCAGCCCCCTTCTAGACACAGTCAGATACATATGCATAGCCAATGAAAACAAGTAGACAGTCGACTGTGTGGATGATAACGAATTATGGATAACACTGTAGGGGACAGGAATCCTAGAACACTTCATTGTGCTCCTGAGGAACCTGTACATAGGCCAAGAGTCGGTCATTGAAACAGAACAAGGGGACACTGCATGGCTTAAAATCAGGATGGGTGTGTGTCAGGGTTGTATCCTTTCACTACACCTATTCAATCTGTGTGCTGAAAAAATAATCTGAGCAAGTAGGCTATGTGAAGAAGAACACGATATCAGGCTTGGAGGAAGACTCATTAATAATCTGAACAACTGGGCTATATGAAGAAGAACACGATATCAGTCTTGGAAGAAGACTCATTAACGATCTGCCACATGCGGCTGACATAACCCTGCTTGCTGAAAGTGAAGAGGACTTTTGAAGCACTGACTGGTGAAGATCGAAGACCAAAGCCTTCACTATGGATTACACATAAACATCAAGAAAACAAAAATCCTCACAACTGAAGCAACAGGCAACATCGTAATAAGTAAAGATTAAAGTTGTCAAGGATTTCATTTTACTTGCATCTCCAATCAATGCCCATGGAAGCAGCAGTCAAGATATCAAATGACAAGATACATGTGCTGGCCCACCCACTCAGGACCCTTTTCTGTTCAGTGGATTCCAACTCATAGCAACTGTAAGACAGAAAAGAACTGCCTCATGGAGTTTCCAAGGAACACCTAGTGGATCTGAACTGCCAACCTTTTGGTTAACAGTAGTAGCTCTTCACCACTATGCCATCAGGGTTTCCTGTGGAACAACCAAACCCACTGCTGTTGAGTCAATTCCGACTCACAGCAATCCTATAGGATGGAGTAGAAACTGTCCCACAGAGTTTCCAAGGAGGACCTGGTGGATTCAAACGGCCAACCTTGTGGTGGTTAGCAGCCACAGCACTTAACCACTATAGCACCGTGGATCAAAAGAGAATGGAAAAAATCAAAGACATAAGGAACATACTGACCCAAAGGACTACAAGATCAGATGAACAAGAGACTCCACCAGGCTGAGATCAGAACTAGATGACGCCCCGTTACCACCTATGACTACTCTGACAGGGAACACTACAGAGAGTCCCCAGCGGAGCAGGAGAAAAAGCAGGAGAAAAATGTAGAACAAGATTCATATTTACATACAAAGACCAGACTTAATGGTCTGATAAAGACTGGAGGAACCCCTTGAAGCTATGGCTCCTGGATGCTCTGTTAGCCCAGAACTGAAGCCATTCCCAAAGCCCACTCCTCAAAGATTAAACAGAACTATAAAACAAAAGACAATACACTGGAGGAACACACTTGTTAGTTCAGTCAGATACACGAGCCTAAGCAGGTGGGCTATTGTCCAAAAGCAGGATGAAAATGCAGGGAGGGACAGGAACTGGTCACGTGGATACAGGAAACCCTCAACAGAAAGGGAAGAGTGATGTTACATTGTGGGGATCGCAACCAACGTCACAAAACATGCGTATAAATTTTTGAATGAGAAATTAACTTCACCTAAAGCACAATAAAAAGAAAATAAGAACTGAAACCACATATTTTCTTGGGCAAATCTGCTACAAAAGAGCTCTTTAAAGTGTTGAAAAGTAAGGCTATCACCTTGGACTAAGGTGCACCTGACCCAAGCCATGCTATTTTCAATTGAATCATATATATGCGAAAGCTGGACAGTGAATAAGGAAGACAGAAAAAGAAATGACACCTTGGAATTGTGTTGGAGAAGAATACCGAGGGTCCCATGGACCGCTAAAAGAATGAACAGCTCTGTCCTGGAAGAAGTACGATCAGAATGCTTTTCAGAAGCAGGAGTGACAGGACTGAATCTCACATACTTTGGACACGTTGTCAGGAGGAGCCAGTCCTTGGAGGAGGACACCATGCTTAGCAAAGTAGAGGGTCAGTGAAAGACAAAAGACCCTCAACCAGATGGACTGACACAGTGGCTGCAACAATGGGCTCAAGCCTAGCAATTGTGACAGTGGCATGGAAAGGTCAGCATTTAGTTCTGCTGTATGGAGGGTGACTCCGAGTTGGAATTGACTGAATAGTACCTAACAACAGAGGGCGCAGTGGGGAGCAGTGGTGCTTCAGTGATAGAATTCTTACCTTCCGTGTGGGAGACCCGGGTTTCATTCCTGGCCAGTGCACTACACGGACAGTCACCACCCGTCAGTCAGCGGGGGCTTATGTGTTGCTAGGATGCAGACCAAGATTCCAGCGGCGCTTCCAGACTCAAACAGACTAAGGAGAAAAGTCTGAGGACTTACTTAGGAATATCAATCACTGAAAACCCTGTGAATAACCACAGTCTGATCCCCAGCTGCTCAAGGGGAGAATGCAGGATGAGGCAGCCTTTAGCTCCATTGGGCCAATCACCACGTGTAAGGGCCAACTGGACAAGAAGAAAGGCTCAGTGAATGGGCTGGTGGGAAGAAGTTGACAGTGTCCAGATGTAGGGACTGGCCAGTGAAGCTCAGGACTCAGGTCTGGGAATCTTTCTTTTCCTAAGGCCTGCAGAGATTTGTGCCTCTACCCTGTTGCTTTCTTTCAGAAACTCCAGTCCAGAGGAGAACCAGAGAGCGAAAGTTGGAGATGTCAAAACCTGCTGCCTGCCACTATGCGTAGGAACTAACTGGGTTCCCTTTCTGGATGATAGAAATGGGAGAGGAGGAACACAGGCCATGGCTGTGGGTAGTTGTCAGGTCTAGGAGTCCTGGTGGCCCCCATTCAGAACTGGTCCTGGGTATAAGGTCAGAGGGAGTAAAGGTGGTCCTGTGTGTTCTCACCTTAGGCGATACCACCCTCGCCCTTGGTTCTTGGAGGAGAAAAAAATCTTAGATATTACGATAGTTTGTAGCCCTCCAAAGCTCAGCCCTATCTGATAAAAATCTCCCCTTATAAATTAAAAAGTTAAAATTTTTCTTCAAGAGGGGAGGGTAATGCAAAAGAGGTTGAGAAACAGCCAAAGAGCCCACCTGCGTGACTTTCCCAGCACCTTCCCAGGGTCTCTCTTCTCTCACCAGCCCGTCATCTCCCACTGTGTCCTTCCCCTTCCATGGGCCCCTCAGCACTAGGACTGCAGACACATTCAGTGTAGCTCTGAGGACTCTCTGTGCCGGGCACTGGGGGTAACAGCCAGCCCAAGCCTCCCCTTGATCCTCTCTTGACTCCCATGACTTCACCATGGCAGCCCTCTTCCAGGTTTGTGGCTGTCCTGATCCTTCCACCGCCTCCAAAGAGGGAGCTCTTTCTGCCACCCACACATCCCTCCATGGTCCAAGTCCACAGTGCCAGCCTCTAACTCTGCCCAAAGCCTTCCTCCCTTGGCCCCCTAGATCTCTACATCTGAATCTTCAGTCACTCAGATGTAACGTGCCTGGCACACATTATCTGTCCTCCACGAAGCCCTCTACCTACTGTTTATCTTCCCTTCTCCAATAGCATACCATTTGAACTCTCTGACATTGAAGAATACATGCCTTTCTACTCTCTGTCAGCCTTGTGACTGGTCCACCTTCCCACTTGGATTTTAATTTATTCAAGGATAAAGTCATGATTTTTTTTTTCACAGTTCTGGATACCAAGGAAAATGGGTGGGAGGATCTTTGGCAATCAGGAACCTCCCCAGCAGAAGTCAAGCTACAAGGGGCCACTGGTTGGTGGCCCTTCCCACCAGGACTCCAGGTCGACCCGCTGAGGAGCCTCACCTGGGGCTCCTGCCTCACCTGGGGCTCCTGCCTCACCTGGCTGATTCCTTCCATTCCATCTGGTCTCCATCATGCTGTAGAGTGTCCATCTCTGTGAAGAGGGTGGGGTTGGGAGCCTCATCTTCCTCCCCCAGGATGTCCTGGAGCTGCTCAGCAGCTGGAGACCCTGCAAAGGGAAGCGGCAGTCTCTGCTGAGTGTCCTGTAGCAGGCAGGAAGGCCACAAAGCCACTGGAAGAGAAGCAAGAACCACACAAAGGTTACTGTCTGATTCAGTAGAACCAAGTCCAGCTTCTGAGTGAGGCTGGAATCACATCACTGTGGGTTGAACGTGGGCAAGATATTCTTTGAGATCAAAGAGATGGAATGATTTAGTCTGAATTCAGACTTCAGTGCAGCCTCAAGCCCATGTCACAGAACAGAAAGGTAAAATGAGAAAGACTGACCCAGCTCCAGCCTGACAATCCCAGAGGGATAATTTTTCTCACCAGGTGCCAAACAAATCAACCCCAGTGCACAGTGCACTAGCCTTCAAGGGGCAGTCAGCCATGCAAGTGCCTGTGCCATGTGCCATGAGGGCTCACCGTCTTCCCAGGGTGGGAGCTCAAGAGCAGGTTAACAGCTGTGTCCTGAGCACCAACCTACCTTCCAGTCACCTACCGTGTGTTGCCTCCTGGATGACTCCCAGGCACCTCAAAACTCAGTCTTTCAACACTGAACTTACAGTCTTTCCCAACACTCATCTCCTGTGTTCATCTACTCATTCTTTCTTCCATTCAGTGATTAATGAATTCCTGCTATGAAACCCTGATAGCATAGTGGTTAAGTGATATGGCTACTAACCAAAAGGTTAGCAGTTCAAATCTTCCAGGTGCTCCCTGGAAACTCTATGAAGCCTGTCTTAGTGACCTGATAATGCTCTAACAGAAAATACCATGAGTGGAAGGCTTCACAAGGAGAAACTTTTGTTGGCACAGCCCAGTAAGCCACAAATCCATTTATGAGTTGCAGTTCCATTCAATAAGAGAAGTTATCACAGTCTGGTGGGCTGAGTCCAAATTCAAGGAGAGCATTTCAGCACAGGAACCTCGTGTCCAAAGGACGTGCTCTGCTCTCGCTCATGCTTTCTTGGTGGTGTGAGATTCCTAACTTCCTCTGCTCACTCTTCTCCCTTACATTCTACCAGCTTGTACCTTGCATCCTGCCTAACGAACACAACTGTTGCCCATTCTCCATCATCAATTACGCCAGAGGCAGGATTCACAACACATGGAAGGAATGGCACCATATTGGAATGCATAGCCAAATCAATCAACACACACATTTTGGGGGCAACACATTCATTCCACAACAAAGCCATTCTACTCTGTTGATAGGGTCTCCATGAGTCGGAATGAGTCAGAATTGACTTCATGGCATGGATTTTTGTTTGTTTGTTTGGTAGTACATGCCAGTCGCTGTTCTAGGTGTTGGAAAAATAAAGCTATGAAGAAGGCTTCTATGCCTGTGTCCTCTCAAGCATATTTTCTAGTGAGGGAAAGAAGAGTACCCTAAATAGTCTAAAGATGCTGAGCTGAATGTGCTGGTTGGTGTGGTTAGGCATCGTGAGCAAGGTAGAGCAACGTACGACCTGAATTTGAAGAGGTCAGCAGAGTCAGATCTTGGTTAAAGGCCTTACTGCCCACCCACGTGTACAGGGGGGATACACTGGAGTTGTCCTCAGTGCGTCCCTTTTCCTTGCCTCCACCCCACATTGACAGGCCTCATGGATCCAGTTCTTCCTGACCAACCCCATCGCCCCTATCCTGGCCCAAGCTCACTTTGTCTCCTAGACCTTTGTCTCCTAGCCCATGGGCTCCTCAACCTGTCAGGCATCGGTGTGCATCTCTGAGTAAACTCAGCTTGAGTGAACCAGGTAGTTGGGAGAAATAAATCAGATAAAAGGACCTCCACCTGACACAGGACCTGGGTGGTAACAAGGGCTCAGTGAAGCACCGTCACAGCCACCCCAGCACCCAGGCTCATGAGCCCCCATGAGAAAACCACCCGACCGTGCAACACCCTCGGCCATTTCAGAGGTGAAGTGGCCTTGCACTCACCACCATTAGAGCCCCTTTTCTATACCCCATTCCTAACCTCTGCCCCTCTCTGCCTGTTCTCCTTCCATCTCCTATCCCACTTCCCCAAGAAAATAAAGGCCACCAGCCACAAAACCCATCACCTTCCCCACTCCTCCTAGTCCTCAGTATCCATACCTGCACTACACTCCATCTTCGCACAAGAGAAGTTCTTCCTGCAGGTCGATCCCTGGCTCCTCCTCCCTCTCCTTGCTGGGCTCTTCAGCGTTTCTCTTCCTCTTAGTCTGTATGCAGCTCTCCTAGCCAGCCCCAAACACCCTCCCCTGACCCTGGCTGCCTCCTGAGTCCTCCTGCTCAACCCTTCTCTGCCTTCATCCCAACTCGATTGTTTTTAAAAGACATTCCTTTTTAAAAAAAAAAAAAAAAATTGTGCTTTAGGTGAAAGTTGACAGCTCAAGTTAATTTCTCATACAAAAATTTAGACACTTATGCAACACCTGTTGCAATTCCTATAATGTGACAGCACAATCTTGCTTTCCACTCTGGTTTCTTGTGTAAGGTACCAGTTCCTGTCCCTTCCTGCCTTCTCATCCTGCCTCCAGACAGAAGTTGCCAATTGGTCTTACGTGTCTGATTGAACTACAAAGCACCCTCTTCTCCTGTATCATTTCATATTTTATAGCCCAGGCTGATCTATGTCTGAGAGTGGGCTTCAGGAGTGGTTTTAACTCTAGGTTAGCAGAGCATCTATGGGTCATGGCCTTCAGAGTTCTCCAGTCTCAGTAAGCCCTTTAAGTCTGGTCTTTTTACTAGAATTTGAGTTCTACATCCCATTTTTGTTCTCCTTCACCAGGGATTCTCTGCTTTGTTCCCTGACAGGGTGGTCACTGGTGTTAGACAGGCACCATGTAGTTCTTCTAGCCTCAGGCTGGTGGAGTCTGGTTGGTGTGGCCTGACCCCCAGCTTCTTGAAAGAGCAGTTAATGCTCACTCTTTACACTTTATTCTTCCTCATCCATCGCCTGACCTGTGATTACTGCTTTAGCCCCCACTGGCTAAAGACATCGATGAAGGCAGAGATCACACACTGCCAGCCTGACTCAGACCCAGTGCTATCAAGTCAATTCAAAGCCAGCCAAGCCAAGTGCCGTCGAGTCAGATCCGACTCATAGCAATTCAAGACGTGTTTAATTCAGCCCTCATAGGATATAAAAGTTATTACAATTATTGGTAACATAAACAACTATGAGATTTTGTATAGAAATTCAGATCTATGGCTTTTCTTGAAAAGCTTCTAGGAATGCACACTCATTCCTGCTCATGGCAGTTAACCAGAGCCGAACAATGGCTGCCTCTCCAGGTGGGGTAGATGCACTGTGGTTTGCCATAGTCCCCACCACTCCCTAGTGTGTAACACCCTGCACTTCTCATTTATGGTACACCCGAAGTTCACAATGCTTGTCCAGAGCCCTCTTGTCAAACTAATGAATTAATAAGGTCAAGAAGACCAACAGCCCCAGGAAAGCTCTGGGCTGGTTTATCTCCCTGGGACATCCACTGTAGTGAAGGCTCCTTCTAAACTGAAATTCTACTGCTGGGTCTCACAGCCCGGCACTTTGTTGATACCTTTTTCGTCTCTCATCCCTGACTCTGGTCCGTGGGTGTTACATATGGTTTGCGTTTGACTAATGACCTCAGGGTTGGCAGTTCACACCCTCCCAGTGGCTCTGTGGAAGAAAGCCCTGGGAACCTGTCTCCCTAAAGGTGACAGGCTGGAAGACCCTAGGGGCAGCTCCACTCTGTGACACAGGGGGCAGCTGTGAGTCAGAATTGACTCAGCGACGATAGGCATCTTCCTCTCTCAGCATGTCCCCTGGCTTCTCTGGCCAGCCTGATCCCCCAGGGGCGTCCTCCCCAGGACTCCTCCGTGTTCGTCTCTTTCCCTTTCTCCCTACACATGTCCTTTGTGATGCTGCCTTGTAGACCACAGCCCCCTTGCAGCCAGGCTCAGGCTATGTTGGGCATTTCCCAGTGCCATCGGACTTGCCTCTCTGGGAGTCCCTGCAGCCTCCCAAGCCAGCCTCAATGCATTCACAATGGCCCATGTCCCTTCTTCACCCAGCACCCCAATTCTGCTCACCCCTGTTTTGGCCAACAGTGCCACAGTCGCCTGCCAACCAGACAAACGCCAGAATGAAGACCCCTCTCCAACCACCACATCTGGTTGAATGCTAGTCCCCAAGGCATTCTTGTGTCCCCTACTCCCCATCTGTGGCCACCAGCCCCCCTCCCCAGGTCCAGCTCTCATCACCTCTCAGCCTGGTGGCGATCAAGGCCACCCACTGTCCCCATGCCCCACTGGTCCCACCTAGGCCCAATCTCCGGGTGACAGCAGAGTGGGCTTTGAGAACAGTTTTTAAAATCACTGAAACTCTTCAAACACTTTTTTCTGGTGGCTCCTCAGCATCACGGCGCTCATTGGGGAGAGTCGTAAAATACCTGCACGTGAGTTAACAGTAGTTTTTCTGGCAGAAAATACTATTATTTCACCTGTATATGGGTCAAACCAAACCAAAAAAACCCACCACTGTTGAGTTGATTCCGACTCATAGCTACCCTGTAGGACAGAGTAGAACTGCCCCATAGAGTTTCCAAGGAGCACCTGATGGATCTGAACTGCTGACTTTCTGGTGAGCAGACACAGCGCTTAACCACTGTGCTACCGGGGTTTCCGTATAGGCCAACAGGCTTTACTTATTTAAATGGACTTTCTTTCTGCATTTTGTAAACTATACCGGACACGTATGTATTTTTCCCACCTTCTGTCCTGAATGCTGGCCCTCTTAATAGGACACAGGAGGTTTCAGGAAATTTTACAGAAAACTTCACATTGAGAAAAGCCTTTCTGTAACCATATGCTTTCTTCCAACTGAGAGAGTCTATGGCTGCTGGATTCTGGAGGGGACACCAGGTCGTCACAGGAGCAGAGTCTCACAACTCGTGTTCTAAAATGCAGATTGGATCGTGTCCTTCTCCAGCTGAAACACCTCCCCTGGCTTCCTGCTACCCAAGCTCAGAGTTGGAACATCCCTCATGATCTGTCCCTAACCTACTTTTTAGGCAGTGTCCAGTCCCTCAACCAGCCACCCCAGAGCCCAGACCCTAACCACAGCAGACTAGGCACAGTTCTCTGCCAAGCAGGGCCTGCCTCCTTGTGGAGCCTGTCTCCCCCTCCAGCCCAGGTAAGAGGCAGATCCAGGAACTGTCACAGACAACAGAGATGGAGCAGAGAGTGGGTGCCTGAACCGGCCCTGTCTGGGGCCTTACCTGCTCCCTGGAAAGGCCAGTTGCCGGGGTCTCGGGCTGTCTGGGCTGTCTGGGCTGTCCCTGGCCCCAGCCTGCCTCTGCTGCTGCTGCCCTGGCTGCTGGCTCCACACTGGTCCTCTCTCCCCCAGGCCAGCCAGCCGGGCACAACAGACTTACTTTTGTTTCTAGTTAAGTAGATGGGGAGGTGTGGAAAGGAAGCCAGAGTGGGGAGGGAGGGGAAGAGAGAGAAGGAATGTGCGAAAGACTTAGGTGGTGGTGAGAGGGAGACTGTGTGCGAGCCGAACAGATGAAGGGGCCAGTGTGACACAGACTGAGAAACTGGGTCTGTGGTGGGAAAGAACTATTGAGAGTGAATGAGAGACACTGTGAGTGTGAGGAGTGGTGTATGTAAGGGTGCGAGAGAGAGACACGGAGCGCACGCAGTCAGCTCTGGGGGGGGGGCAGATGCATTGGTGGGAGAAGGCTGGGCTGGGATCCAGGTCCCCACAGCAGCAGGAAGGTGGCAGCTGAGCACCTGGGAGAGGACTGGCAGTCCTGCTCCTGTCCTTCTCCCCTCCCCAGCCCTACCCACCATCCTGGGAGCTTGAGAAAGGGCCTGGGCATCTCTCCTGGGGCCCAGGCAGATTTGGCCCAGACTCCCAGGGCCTCCTTCAGGGTTGGCAGCAGGTGGGCTGGCCTGGCAGAGCCTTGTCCTCTGGGCCCCGCAGAGGTGGGCAGGGGGTGCTGTCGGGGGGGTCTCACAGCATCCCAGCGAGCTGGGCTCAGCCGGTCAGGGTCTCTCTGGCCCCAACTTAAAGCCCGAACTCAGGCCCTCCTCTTGTCTTCCCACCTCCAAGACAAAGCCCTCACTGGGGGATACTTTCTGAGATCCCAGGGACAGTGGGAACCAGTCATTTCAGGGTGTGTGGCAAGCCTTATTGGGGAATTAGTTTGCTCCCCTGAGAAACGTCTAATCTCCTAGGGTCAGTTCAGCAAGTGTTCTCCGCTTGTGGAGAGGGGCCAAGGTTGATTAGGCGCTGCTCCACTGAGCCTCAGACCTTGAATCCGCTAAGTCCTGGGGGCAGGCGGGGGCTTAGAGAACCCCGAGTCCAAATCCTCCTTTCATGGGTGAGAAGCCTGAGGCTTGGCGCCCACCAGCGAAGGTCCCTGTAGGGTACAAACAGCGCTGCAGCAGAGAAGCTTGCTGACCTGCTTCTGCACAGCTGACAGCCAGGGAACCCCTGGGGAGCCGCTCTGCTCTGTGACACAGCAAGGGTTGGGGTTTGAGTTCAGGCCCACAGGCTGCGGAGCAAGTGAGTGCACAAAGCTTCAAGGATGGGGTCCCCCATGCCACACGGCCCCATTGGCTGAGGACCAGATGGGCCCATCTTAAAGCTGAGAAGGCAGAGGCAGAGGGGCAGGGTCATATACTCCAACAAACCTCACAGGCCCCCTGCATGGGGAGTTCCCGCCCACCCAGGGCAGAAGGGGAGAAACCCAGCCTGGCATCTGGGCCTCTTCAGCCTGTGCTCTGCTATGCCATCATGGAGGTGGCTCACCTCCTCCTGAGTACTACTGAGGGGCCACTGCAGGCCACCCCTAGGAAGGTGCCCCACTGAGAAACACCCGAGTATACATCACAGAGGATGCCAGAAGGCCCCTCGTCAGCCTGCTACTTCAGGAGGCTTGATCTAGATTCGGCTCCTGGTGAGGCATTAACCTCTCTGAGCCTTAGTTTCCCCAACTATAAAGTAGAAATGCTCACACACACCTCACTGCTTTATTGTCGGGGATTAAATGAGATAATACGTGATTGGCACAGTGCTTAGCAGGTAATAAAAACCAAGACCAAGCCTGTTGACATCAGGCAACCCTACAGGTTGGAGAGGAGCTGCCCCCACAGGGTATCCAAGGAGCTGCTGGTAGGTTTGAACTGTTAACCTGCTGGGTAGCAGCTGAGCTCTTAACCACTGTACTACCAGGCCTCCTGGCATGTCATAAACCCAACCTTCTGCCATCAAGTCGCTTCCGACTCCCAGTGACACTATTAGACAGAGTAGAGCTCCCCACAGAGTTTCCAAGGAGAACTTGGGGGACTTCAACTCACCATCTATGGATTCTGGAGTAAAGACCCTTTTTAAAGAGGAAATTAATTTTTATGGAGCCATGAAAACGCATTTGTAATTTGTAGAGCCCCAGAAGGTCCATGTACCCCAGAATGAGAAACGGTATATTAATTCCAAAGACACACTTGTTGCTATTGAGTTGATTCCAACTCATAGCGACCCTATGGGACCGAGTAGAAATGCCTCATAGATTTTCCAAGGAGTGCCTGGCAGATTTGAACTGCTGACCTTCTGGTTAGCAGCCGTAGCACTTACCACTGAGTAAGGGTGTCACACATCACCCTTACCCCCCTTAACAGACACTGATCCTGCCTCAGTAACCACAGGCAGAGATGAGGGTCTGTGACACATGACAGTTACATCCCTGGGGACACCAGGATGATTGAGGAGGCAATTCTGAAGCAGTGGGTGGGTCTCCATGAGAAGGACCAGGGGACCCAAGGGTGGACTTTTTCCTGTCCCAGTTGTTCCCTGGGCCTCAGCTGGGGTGAAATCAAGGACTCTACATGATTCTGGAGTTTGTAAGGGAGCCCTCAGCCCAGGGTCTGTAGCTCTTGGCTGCTAATCAAAGGCTAGAAGTTTCCATCCACAGCGTCTCCATGGGAGAAAGAGGTGGCCTTCTGCTTCCGCAAAGATGTACAGTCTGTGAAACCCTAGGGGGCGGTTCTGCTCTGTCCTGTAGGGTCCTTGTGAGTCAGAGTCAACTCCCTGGCAGTGGTCTGGTTTGGTGGCTTTGCATGTGGTTCAGTGAAGCATCAAATTCCCTTAGCACGACGTCCCTTTAACTGGGTGTACATGGAGTGTTCTGGATTACAACGTGTCTTGCAAAACTATGTGTCAGCTTGACTAGGCCATGATTCTCAGGTGTGCAGCTGTCCCCGTTTTGTCATCTGGTGTGATTCGCCTGTGTGTTATAAGTCCTGCCTCTGTGATGTTAACGAGACAGGATTAGAGGGTGTTACATGAAGGAGTTGGGACTCACCCACAGGATTAGGCTGTGCCTTGAGTCGGTATCTTTGGGGATGTGAAAGAGAAGTGAGCAGAGAGGAGAGGGACCTCATCGCCACCAGACGGAAAGGGCCAGGAACACAGGGCATTCTTTGGACCCAGGGTCCCTATGCTGAGAAGCTCCCAGACCAGGGGAGACCAATGACCAGGACGCTTCCCCTGAGTTGACAGAGAGGGGAAAGTTCCTCTGGAGCTGGTAGCGTGAGTCTGAACTTTCACACTCCTAGACTGTGAGAGCAAATTTCTGCCCACTGAAGCGGCCAAGTGTGGCATTTCTGTTACAGCACACTGTGGACCCTGAAAGAAAAATAGACACTCCAGTGTCATTCCACATCTAATGTGTCAGGGCGCTGATACTGTAAAGCTAACCTGCTGGCCGAGAACCTGGAGTGCACGCAGCCCGAAGGTTGGTGGCCCAGGTCTGCCCTTGAGCACCGTGGACGGAAAGCCCAGCACCTACGACCTTAGGATGACAGCCACTGAAGACGCTATGGGACAGTTCTCCTCTGATACACACACACAGGCGAGACAGAGTCAGCTCCAGGGCAGCAGGTGGCACTGTTTGTGGCTTGGGGAACAAAAAGTGTGTTACCATGCATTGGATTCAAATTTGCATTACAATTAAACCAAACCAGCCGCCTTCAAGTCAATTCCGACTCACGGTGACCCCAGTGGGCAAAGCAGAATGGTGCTCTGCATGGTTTCTGGGGCCATGACCTTTCAGAAGCAGATCCCCAGAGCTTTCTCCGGATGGTTATTAACACTACCTGTTTACTTAACAAAATAATAATGAGCTATCACGGGACGCTTCCACAGACGCCAAGCCCCGAAGCATACACTGTCTTGTTGCAGCCTGGCTGTCATTGCTCTGAGAGGCAGGACCTGAGAGGGTCCTCCCCGACCCTCTGTCTGCAGGGCTACCTCTTGCTCAGCCCTGCCAGTCCCCCACAGTTGTGCAGGACCCCCTCTCTTCTTCTGTGGGCATTCCCACTCAGGCTACGTGGCCGGGCCCCCTGAACCTCCCGCCTGGGCTGTCTGGATGGATTCAGGGATGAGACAGGAAGCTTAGAGAGAGAGCACGTGGGCGTCCCCTTCCTACAACAAGGAAACATGGAGATTCTGGCAAATATCCCCCCAGGACAGGTAAGATGATTCCTGCCCTGTTTTAACTTCTGCCCCCTGGGTCACAGTAACATAGTGGGCACCGGGCTTGTGTCTGGACTAAGCACACAGCACCAAGTTTTCTTGAAAGAGGTGAAGGGCTGGTGGGTGAGCCTTCTACCACCCCACGGAGAATGGCACAGCCCACTCAGCCCCACGGGCCACAGCTCCCAGGGTGGGGGTGCCACTGGCAGGCTTTGCAAGTCCCTGAAACTGGGATCAGGGATGGATTCTTAGCAGTATGTGGGTCGTACCAGAATTTTAAAATTTTGTGTTTCCATTTTCATGATAGTCTTAAATGTATTTCTTTTATCAGATATACCAGCATGACTGTTCTAATTCATGATTTGAAGACATCGTCACGGAATAAACTTCAGTTCACTAAGCTATTGGAGCCCTGGTGGCATAGTGGTTAAGCATTATGTCTGCTCATCAAAAGGTAGGCAGTTCGAATCCGCCAGGTGCTCCTTGGAAACCCTATGGGGCAGTTCTGCTCTGTCCTGCAGGTTCACTACGAGTCAGAATCAACTCAACAGAAATAAGTCTGGAATTAAGATATTGTTTCTCAGCCTGGGGTATGTGGTGCCCTGGGGATCTACAAACACAAATGCACTTTCATGGGTCCACAAGAATTAATTCTCCCTTTAAAAAGGGTCTTTATTCCAGAAGTCATAGGTGGCACAGTTAAGTGCTTGGCCGGGAACCAGAAGTCTGGCCATCGGAATTCACCCAGAAAGACCTGGCAATCTATTTCCAGAAAAACCATCTGTTAAAGCCCTGTGGGCACCGTTTTGCTGCCACACAAATGGGGCAGGCCTGGTTGGAGCCAACATCACAGAACCGGTCACTTTTCCCAAGCTTGAGATTCTCTGTCCGCAGTGGCACCGCCATTCTCTCTCGGCCTGTGTCACAGCCATACCGGGAAGCAGCTAGAGTCACCCATGAGTGGGAACCAGACATGCAGCAGGCCATGAAGGAGGAGGCTCACGCCTGAAGGGTTCTCCATTGTCCCACTTAAAATCAGCACCCCTGACTGGAACCAGAGGCCACCAACGCACCCCGACCTGCCACGCACCACCATGTTTTTCGTTTGTCAGCCGTCACTGGAAATGTTGTTTCTTCTAACTTTTTCTGTGGTCAACTTGATTTTCAACAGGGAAAATTGTCTCTTATTTCCAAGGAAGAGTTGTTTTTTTTCCTTCACCTTCCGATGTGGACAATTTTCCACCATTTGTACCCACTGCCAACCCTCTGGTACAAACCAGGGGACACGTGAGCCCTCCATACACAAATGTCACCATAGGATACAAGCAAAGTGGTGATTCAGAGAGGTCCTGTGATTTTCACCCTAGTTTCTGATGAAAAAAAAATAGGACAGCCTACTTTTTAAACTTTTTTTAACTGTACTTCAGATGAAGGGTTATGGAACGCACTAGCTTCTCATTAAACACTACGCATGTTGTATTGTGACACAAGCATGTCAATGCTCTGCTTTCTTGAATTTGGGTTCTCTAATAACAGTGTTCCCATCCTCTCTTGCCTTGCAGTCCTTGCCCCTGGGCTGGCATGCCCCTTAAGTCTTGATTTGTTTTATGGGGCTGTCCAATCTGTGGTTGATGAGTGAACTTCAGAAGTAACTTCTTAATTGAACAGAAAGAGTGTGCAGGGACCGTACCCTCAGGGTTTCTCCAGTCTCTCTCAGGCCACTAACTCTGATCTTTCTTTTTGAGTTAGAACTTTGTCCTACGTTTCCCTCTAGCTCTGCCTCAGAGCTGTTGTTGGTGGCAGCTGGGCACCGTCTCGTTGGAATGGGCTCAGTCTGGTGGAGACTGTGGTGGCTGTGGCCGTTAATCCTTTGGACTAATCTTTCCCTTGCATTGCTAGTTTTCTATTTCTATTTTTCTTTACACCTGAAGGGGTGAGATCAGTGGAATGTCCTAGATGGCCTCTCATGAGCTTTTAAGACCCCAGATGCTGCTCACCCAACTAGAATGTAGAACGTTTTCTTTATAAACTGTGTCATGCCCATTGAGTTAGCTGCTCCCTGAGACCGTGGTCCCCATGGCCCTCAGCCCAGTAATGCGGTCCCTCAGGGAGACTGGATGGGTCTATGGGGCTTCCACTATCTCGCCTTGTCCGAGTTTTGCTGGCTTCCCCAGGATTGTGTACTGTCTCGTCCCTGGCGCAGGTTACCGCTTGTGTATCGTGTAGGGTTTTTCCAGCCCACTCTTCCCCTTGCTTAGAACCACCAGAGACAGTTTCTTTTTGTGATACTCCTTTAAAAGTTTAGATGATAAGAGGAACTAATTCGGCCTTACTGAAGAAAGTAAAATATATTGTGGAAACCAACTGAATACCACTTATTATGCAGATTTGAGCTATGCTAGGGGTGGTCATGTCCCTAGAAACATCAGTCAAGTTTAGAAAGGATAAAATATCACAGTTGTGTTTGAAGGATTCCACTCGTTTTTAGTCCTCTCAAGACCAGCAAAGTACTGTGAAAACAACGTGTGATTAGCCCCGCACTGCTTTCTGGGGGTCCAGGGAAGGGTCGTGGGGGCTTTGTGTTCAGGTGGGAAGCTTCCAGGGGTCTCGACGCTACAGAGCAGGCTGACTGGGTGACTCTGCCCTATTCCTTCAGCTCAAGGGAGGAGAGGGAAGGAGGTAACCTAGCAAGGAGCCCAGCGAACCTAGCACAATGCCTCAGACCAAGCAGTCAGGTTTTTCACTGGTTCTTAGGGATGACAGCTACGTGGCCCCAAGGAATTTGAAAATAATTCTGAGAATTAAACTGTGAAATCAACGCAAAATGTTTCAGAATGGAAGTCTTCAAGTTACCAGAAAGAGACAGAACTTTAGCCTGGCTACAGGTATCCAGGAGCAGAGAGTTTGATGGCACTAGAGGCAGGCAGAGGGGGCTTGGGAGGCTGAGCCCCCGGGACACTGCCCACATGCACTGGATAAGCCCCCGGCCCACCGCCCCTGTCTGGGTCTACCAGCAGTAGGGACCCCAGGCGCGTCCTCTCTCCTCCAGGAACTCACGGGTCCTGCTGACTTGATCTGCTCCACTGTCCCGGTGGAGGCCTCTGCTTTCTGGCCCAGTCAGCTCCTGCTGCTGCTTGTCTGGCTGCACGCCCCAGCGGACCTTTTGCAGGTTGGAAAGCTGTCCTTTCTGGTCTCTTTGAGAATAACTGGGGACTGGAAGCCCCGTGTTGCTGGCACAGCAGTCTGTGGGCACAACACAGAAGGAGGGTGGTGTGGAAACAGAGTTCCTGAAAACTGGCATTTCACGAAAAAATTTGCCAACAACAAAGGGTTGATGGCCCAGAAGCAAACACAAGATCTGGATGGGGCCACCTCCCCAGGGCTTGAATTGACAGAATTCCATTTGTGAATCCACTCCACTATTACTCTGGGAAAATCCTGGGAGCTATAGTTAGAATTCCTGGGTATCTACAGCGCCAGTGACCAGATACAGCCTAGGCTAATAGTGCAGGAGAGAGTCCCTCAGTGGGTCGTCGGCTTCCTCCCAAATGCAAGTCCTGTGTTGGCTGTGGAATGGAATGTACATTTCCATCCACTGCCACTGCTGCAATAGCCAAGAACCACTGCGACCTCCTGTCACCGTAACCTGCTGAGAGCTTCTCACAGCGGGTGTCCATAAACTAAAATTCTCAAGAAGCAGAGTGACCGAAGACAGTGCAAGGACCCTCAGGAGGTCTGCGCACCCAGAGGCAGCAGGAATCCCCCTGAGGAAGGACACCATGCAGCAGACCTATCCCTCACGTTAACGTGAGGTGGCCATCAGTTTCCATCGCTGTCAAGCTCTCTTTCTGATAACTTTCTGCTAATACAGCTTTAGGGTGGATGTCTTTTCTTTGTCGTGAGCTGATTGGTTAATTCTACAACCTATGGCGGGGGCTGTTTGTACTAACAACGTCTTTGGCTGATAAGGTTCTGATGTTGAGGCTATAACTTGAACCACCTGCATCCGCTAAAACTACTCTTCTCTCTTGGACCTTTACAACTTTTCTTCTCTTTCTCTCCACCCTTCCCTCCCTCCCCCTCCTTCTCTTCCTCGCCTCCCTTCCATCTCTCCCCCTCCTTTTCCTCCCTCCCCCTTTTCTCCTTCTCCCCTCCCCCTCTTCCCTCTACTCCCTCTCTTCTTTTTTTTCCCGAAAGAAAGCAAGAATGGGTGGGGCGAGTGAGTGGGAAGATCACTTGTCCTGCTCACGTGGATTGCGGTAACACTGTTTTAACACTGCTGGCCTGGGGTACCTTTGAATCTGGAATCCCCGGGTGAAAATTTGCTCAAGAACAGGCTGGTCAACACGTATGGGTTGTTAACACCAGTTCTGAAGACTAAGAACAGCAACTGACATTTGAAAGACTGTGGCAGTTGAAGAAATTAAACTTTCTGTTCTTATGCCAAGATCTAAATTAACTTGAGTTTATGGGCCTGTAAAATGAGGCAAGTTCCTTCTGTGCTGGTGGATGCCAGGCCCTAACCCACACAGGCAGGGTGCTGATTCCTGTTTCCTCAGCTACACAGTCCCTGTAAGACAAGGTGGAGACCCTTCCACCAGATCTGCAAGAGCACAGGAGGGCTCAGCAGGTGGGGAGAGGAAGGGAGACCTGCTGTTTAGGTTCCCCAGGTGGAAGAGTCATCACAAGGTGAGTCGAGGAACTCTCAGTCCCTCCTGGAATCTGCACCCAAGTGGCCTTACCTTCTGGATTCCAGTGTCTCCTCCTGTATTTGGCAGGATCCAGTTTTCCCATCCGGGACTTCTCCTCCTCCACCTTCATGACTGCAAAGAGAAAGATGAAAGTACCATTGGATTTCAAGGAGAAATTTTCAAACCCACAGTCATCATGGAGAGAAACCTTAATATAAATTTTAAAACTTAAGGCTCAAGAAGGCAAGAACAAACCGAAAAAGAAAAAAAAGTATATCAATCCTCTAATAACTAGAGAACACAACATTCTTTTCAAGTACCAATGGAACATTTACAAAGAAGCCACAGAAAACCTTCAGTAAATTTCCAAGAAGCTATGTCACAGATTGAATTGTGTTCCCCCAAAATATGTGTACCAATTTAACTAGGTGGTGATTCCCAGTATTGTGTGATTGTCTACCATTTTGTCATCTCATGTGATTGTCCTACGAGTTGTAAATCTAACCTCTATGATATCAATGAGGTGAGATAAATGATGGTTATGTTAATGGACTGGACTCAATCTGCAAGATTAGATTGTATCTTGAGCCAATTTCTTTTGAGACGTAACACAGAGAAGCAGAGACAGGGGACCTTACACCACCAGGAAAGAAGCACTGGGAGCATGGCTCATTCTTTGGACCTGGGGTTCCTGTGCTGAGATTCTCCTTGACTGGGGAGGACTGATGACAAGGACCTTCCTCCAGAACTGACAGAGAACAGAAAGAGCTGATGTCCTGAATTTGGATGTATAGCTACTAGACTGTGAGAAAATAAATTTCTCTTTGTTAAAGCCATCCAGTCATGGTACTTATGTTACAACAGCACTGGATGACTACAACGAGGCCTCCAGAGCAAAAATAAATAAAAATTAAATACATATGCACATACATTGGGAAATTAAAAATAATTTCCAATCACGACTTTCACAGAAAGCTACATAGAAATTATTAAGTATTTAGAACCCAGTATTAAGTATTTAGAATTACTATGTATGGAAACTTGGGGTATAGTTGTGCTTTGAGGGAACCAGAAAGAGAGAGGACAAGGAGTAGCGGGTAGGGGAGAAGGAGGGAGAGAAGAAAGGAGTGAGGGGTTGGGAGGGAGGAGAGTAAGCAGGGAGGGTGGAGGGGGTAGGGAGTGAAGGAAAGGGAAGGGAAAGAGGGAGGAGGGGGGACAGAGATAGGGAGGGGGTAGGGCTAGAGGAAGGGAAGAGGGTGGGCGGCAAAGAGAAGGGAAGAAGAAAGGTGGGAAGTAGGATTGAGGGAGGAAGTAGGGAGAGAGCGAGGGGACTGATAATAAATATAAGAATTAACCAAAAAAGCTAGAAAAAGAACAGAGAAAACCCAAAGAAACTAGGATAATGGAAATATAAAAGACAAAAACAGAAAACAGTGGAGTAGCAAACAAGTGACACACATATTAACAATCCAAAAGGCAATTATACAATTAAAATTAAAATTGGCAAACCATTTTCAAGACTACTCAAAAGAAAGTAAACAGCATTAACTCAATCAGAGAGCAACAAAAGAAGCCCACAGTCACCAGAAAATGTAAGATAACAAAAATCAAACAGCAATAAAACCAAGAATGGAAAAACAATAGAAACAATCAATACCAGTAAAAGCTGATTTTTGGAAAGGATTAATAAAACTGACAAGCCATGGGCCAAAATGACTAAAGAAAAACAGGAGAAGATGCAATAAGAAATGAGATGGGTGACATTACAAAAGAACTAACTGAAATGAAAAGAATTGTAACAGAATACTGTGAAAATTTGTCCTCCAACATTATTTGAAAACCTAGAGGAAAAGGCCAAATTTTTAGAAACATACTATCTACTTAAACTAACACAAACTAAAGTAGAAAATCTGAACAGACCCATAATAAAATACTAAACTGAAGGGCCATTAAAGAACTCCCCACCCCGCAAAAAAGCACTGGTCCAGATGGTTTCACAGGAGAATTCTATGAAACATTCAGAGAAGAGTTGTAGAAAGGAAGGAAGGAATACCCGCCTCCCCCCCCCCCCAGTTTATTCTACAAAACCACCATACCCCTTACACCAATGCTAGGCAAGAAGACTACAGACTAATATCTCTCATGAACATAGACTCAAAAATTCCCAACAAAATTCTAGCCAACAGAACATAACAACATATCCAAAAAAATACACATCGCAATTAAGTGCAATTCATACCAGGCACGCCAAAGTTGGTCCAGCATTGGAAAATCAATCGGTATAATCCATCACATACACAAAACAAAGGAAAAGAATCATATTCAACAGATAACAATAGGTGCAGAAAAGGCATTTGATAAAGTTCAGCACCATGCCTGATAAAAGCTCTTAACAAAATAGTAATAGAAGAAAAATTCTTCAGCATAATAAAAGGAATTTATGCAAAACCAACAGCCAACATTGTCCTCAATGCAGAGAATCTGAAAGCATTTCCCCTGCATAGGAATTAGACAAGGATGCCCTTTATCACTACTTTTATTCAACATTGTACTGTAAGTCTCCATGACAGTGAGAAGGTAAGGAAAAGAATAGACAATGTTCATATTGGTAAAGAAGGAGTAAGATAACAGCATTTGCAGATGACATGATTCTATACATAGAAAATTCTAATGACCCTGTAAGAAAGTTGTTGGAACTAATAGATACGCTCAGCAAAATGGCAGGATACAAGATTAATATTAAAAAGTAAGTTGGACTCCTCTACAACAACAAAGAGGACTATGAAAAGGAAATCACGAAAACAATATCACTTACAGTACCCCTCCCCCACTCCCAGGGGTAAACTACTTAGGAATAAATCGAACCAGGGACCTAACAGACTTTTCCAAATCAAACCACAGAACTCTACTGCAATAAATCAAGAGGCTTACCTAAATGGGGAAACATACCATACTCTTGGATAGAAGACTTAACACTGTGAAAACGTCTATAGTGTCTGTCTTAGTCACTTAGTGCTGCTGTAACAGAAATACCACAGGTGGATGGCTTTAACAGAGAGAGGTTCATTTCCTCACAGTAAAGTAGGCTGTAAGTCCAAATGCAGGCACCGGCTCCAGGAGAAGGCTTTCTTTGTTGACCTTTTCATCAACCCTTCTCTCCAGACGAGAAGCTTCTCTGCACTGGGACCCCAGGTCCACAGGACGTGCTCTGCTCCTGGCCCAGCTTTGTTGGTGGTATGAGGTCCCCCTGTCTCTCTGCTCTATTCTCCTTTATATGTCAGGAGGTTGGCTCAAGACTCAATCCAAATTTACAGACTGAGTCCTGCCTCACTAACGCAACTGCTGTTCATTCTCCCGCGTTAACATCATACAGGCAAGATCCACAGTCTATAGGAATATCACACAATACCAGGAATCAAGGCTGAGCAAATTGATACCGACATTTTTGTGGGGCGATAAAGACAGTACCCGAAGCAGTATTTAGGTATAATACAATCCTGACCCAAATTCCAACTGTGCTCTTCACTGAGATGGAGAAACTAATCACTACCTTTGTATGGAAAAGAAAGTGGCCCTGGATAAGTAAAGCCCTATTTAAAGGAAAAAAAAAAGAGAGAGAGAGAGAGAGCAAAGTAAAAGGCCTTATACTTACTGATCTCAGAGCTTGCTACGCAACCTCAGTAGTCGAAGCAACTTGGCACGATACGACAACAGACACACAGACCAATGGAACAAAACTGAGAACTCCAGTGTACACCACCCACCCATGAACAGCTGATCCACAACAAAAGGTGCTGAGTGGGAAGAGACAGTCACAAGTGGTGGGGGCAAAATTGTGTATCTGTCTGTAGAAAAAATAAACAGGATTCATACCTCATATTGTACACAAAAGCTAACATAAAATGATTCAAAGACCTAAATACAACCCCTAAAACTATAAAGATCATTGGAGAAACACTAGGGACAATGCTAGGAGCCCTAATATATGGCACAAATAAGTCACCAAATGTGTTTTAAAAATGCACACACAGAAAAAGATAAATAAGATAAATGAGGCCTCCTAAAAATTAAATACTTGCACTCAACAAAAGACATCTCCAAAACAGTCAAAAAATAACCTACAGATCAGGAAAAAAATCTGGCCATGGCATATCCAACAAGGGTCTGGTGTCTAAAATTTGTTTTAAAAACTTTAACACCTCAAAAACAACAAAACAAGACAAACAGTCTACTTTAAAATGGGCAAAATAAATGAACAGACACTTCACCAAAGAAGACATTCAGGCTGCTAACAAACATATGAAGAAATTCTCATGACCGTTAGCCAGTAGACATGCAAATCAGAACTACAGGGAGATACTACCTCGTTACTGGCACTGATCAGAGAAACAGAAAATCACAGATGTTGACGAGGACGTGGGGAGAATGGATCTCTTATGCTTCACTGGTAGAAATGTAAAATGGTAAAATCACTGGGGAACATGGTACGGTACTCTCTTACTAAGCTAAAAAATAGGAATATCATATGATCCAAGAATCCCGCTTCCTGGTACTTACCCTAAAGAACGAAGAGCTGTGACATGAATAGACGGATGCGCACCCATGTACAGCGTTATTCACAGTCGTAGAAGAAAATGAAACAACCTAAGTGCCCACTGACAGATGAGCAGATTAACACAGTCTATGTGGTACGTACAACCTGCTGCAAAGGGCCTCTCTAAAGTACTGAAAAATAAAGATGTCCCTTGAAGACTAAGGTGTACCTGACCCAAGCCATGTTATTTTCAATCGCATCATACATATGCAAAAGCTGGACAGTGAACAAGGAAGACAGGAGAAGAACTGGTGCCTTTGAATTGTGGTGCTGGAGAAGAATGTTGAATGTTCCATGGACCACCAAAAGAACCAACAGATCTGTTCTGGAAGAAGTACCAACCAGAGTGCTCCCTGGAAGCAAAGATGTCAAGACTGCGTCTTACATACTTTGGACATGTTGTCAGGAGGGATCAGTCCCTGGAGAAGGACATCATGCTTGGCAGAGTGGAGGGTCAGCAGAAAAGAGGAAGACCTTCGATGAGATGGATTGACATGTGGCTGCAATAATGGGCTTAAGCATAGAAACGATTGTGGGTGTGGCGCAAGACCGGGCAGTGTTTTGTTGTGTTGAGCACAGGGTCTCTGTGAGTCGGAATCAACTCGATGGCACCTAACAACAACAAGTATGTACACACAATGGAACACTACGCAATGATGCTACCATGGAAACCATCTCACAACATGAGTGAATCTGGCGGGTATCGTGCTCAGTGGAATAAGTCAACCACAAGATGACAAATAATAAATAATGTGTGAGGCTGCTTTTATAAAATAACAACAAAAGGTTTACACCGAGGGAAAAAAAAGACCCTTTGGGTGGGTGGGTGGGTAGGTGGGCAGGGGAATTCATCGCGGTGACGGCAGATGTGAGCTAATAGTGGTGAAAGCAAGACGTCAGCACATGACAAAGCATGAGAGGATGCCAAGGGGAAAACCCAATAACAACAAATCCATTGTCACCAAGCTGATGCCAACCCATAGCGACTCTACAGACTGAGTAAAACTGCCCCATAGACTTTCCAAGGAATGCCTGGCAGATATGAACTGCAGACCCTCTGGTTAATAGACATGGCATGTAACCACCGTGCCACCAGGAGTAAAAGACAACTGTTGTAACAACCTGCCATACACAGATGATACAACCTTGTTTGTTGAAAGTGAGGAAGACTTAAAGTACTTATCGATGAAGATCAAAGGCCACAGCCTTCAGTACAAATGACCTCAGCACGAAGAAAGCAAAACTCCTGACACCTGGACCAACCAACACCACCATGGTAAGGGAGAAAAGATTGAGGTGGTCATGGATTTCCTCTTATTTGGGTCCACAACCAACGTCCACAGAAGCAGCAGTCAGGAAATCAAAGGACATACTGCACTGGGCAAACCTGCTGCAGGGGACCTCTTTCACAGTGTGAAGTGGAGCCTTGGTGTCACAGTGGTTGAGAGCTACGGCAAACTGTTGCTGCTCATCAAAAGGTCAGCAGTTCAAATCCAGCAGCTGCTCCACAGAGACCCTGCCCTGTCCTATGGAGTCACTAGGGGTTGGAATCAACTCAACGGCAATGACTTTTTTTTTATGGTAACTACCATAGCATGGACAGTCCTACAGCAACAGAATCAGTAAATGATATCCATGAAATGAGAGGAGGAAGAACGGGGGAAGGAGGGGGAGGGGCGACAGAAGGGATCCGATGAGGGCTCCTGACCATCTTCCACTTCTGGGTTCCAGGCCCTTCCTGGGGTCTCTAAATGCCTGTCCACAAGACACCCCAGTGCCCTTAAAATGAATCGCTCCTTTGCTCTTCAGTCACTTGCATCTAGATGATACTAACCAGTACAGTAGTAACCAGTATAGCACTAACTAGTACAGTCATCTGCAGTATGTTCTCCAAGAACACAAGCCAACAACATGCTAGCCCCTGGGTGTGTAGCAAATCTCAGAGTTTAGGAGAGCAGTTCTCCCCGCTCCCAGCCCCTCCAGGGGAGGGAAGCACAGACCCCCAGAAAGGAATCTACCATGTTAGCATCTGCAGAGTCTGGTTCTCTGTAGCTGTCAATGCCATGTGCCATCACGTCAGTTCTGACCAGTGACCCCACAGGACAGAGTAGACCTGCCTCGTAGGGCTCCCAAGGCTGTCCTCTGTGCGGCAGACCCCCAGGCCTTTTCTCTCGTGGAGCAGCTGCTGGGTTCAAACCACTGACCTTTTGGTTAGCAGCCAAGCACTTAACCACTGAGCCATCAGGCCCCTTGTTTTCCTCAGAGTCTGACTCTCTGGATCACTGTTATTATGCCTTTTATCTTGAGGTCGCAGACCCCCTGAGACTGTGGCTTTGTGGTGCGGGATCAGATCAAATTCTCTTTAGTCCCAAGGCACTTCAATTCTCCCTCTCGGTTCCTGCTGCTGCCACTGGCCTGGAAACGCACCTGGGATCCCTGAGAATACAAAACTCCAACTGACAAAATCTTCAGCACCCCGAGTCTGTAAGGTTAAGGACCAGAGCGCCACGCCAGTGGACTGGTCTTTGCCAGCAGCCATCCTGTCCAGCGCAGCAGAGAAGTAGGGGGACGTATGGCACGTTTGGACCACCCAAACCTTGGTGACTGAATCACCTGCCACTTACCCCCCTTCCCATCACCCACAAGGGCACATCGATTCAATCCAGCCAACCCTTATTGATTCTCCACTTTGTTCCAGATGGTCACACTGGACACCAGAAACAAGCAGAACCCAACAGCTTAATTATTGGAGAAGGACAATGCATGGTGGCAGAACCTCTGGGTTGCGTGACCGCGTATCCGGAAGAGAACCAACTAGGAAAAACGGTGGCGCCACACTGTTGAGCCAGCCATGTGGGAGCTGTCCCTCTTTCTCCACCCTTTAAAGCCATTTGACCTTTCTGTCCAAGACCACAGGACTGGTGAGCCTCTCTGGCAGCTCAAAGGGTTTGGGGGAAGGGTCTCTCCAAGGACTCAGACGAGCCCACTATGTGACTGCAATCAGCAAGAATGATACGAAGTTAGAAAGCTGAGCTGGACACCCGAGAAACACCGACCGCCTCACCCAGGGCTTGTCCATTGTCTCTGGACCCTGTAGAGCAGAAACTCCTTGTCCCGGGAGAGAAAGACAAAACAAGCAAACAAAATGTCCCTAACCAAATGATCACTCACAAAACCAGGTGCAAAAGTATGCAACTCAAGGAGGCTAGGCATTGTCTGCTGTCCCTCTCAAGATATTTGATTAGCAGACGTCACATATCTTTTCACTGTTTTCTGGAGAAGAGGCAAATCTCAAGGCTTTGTCCAGGTTAGTAAACATCTCGGCTGGTCCCGTACATTTGGCAAACGCAGCAGAAGTGTATTTGCCAGTAGAGAAAGGGTCTGAGTTCCATCAGATAAGAAGAAGCATGGCGTCAGGGAAGCAGAGCCTCCTGGCATTTCCGGTCATCTGCAGTGCACTCAGGTGCCAGGTGACACTCATGGTGTGCTTTGTTAAGGAAGGCCAATGCCCAGTGCTCACTCTGTAGGGCTGGTTCAGCCTTCTCAGGGTTCTCCCGCCCCACGTGTGTGGAGGTCGCGCGGGAACGCTGCGTGGCTCCTGTAGGCACAGTCCCCTGTTTGCACAGCCTGGTCATCTACATAAAGCTCCAAGTCACAAACTTACCTTCACTTTCTTGGCACTGAAACCAGACGCCAAATCCAAGAAAGACCCAGGTCACTTGCTCTGTTCCCGTTGGGTGGCAAGAGGGACAATCTGTGATTTCCAAACTGAACAGTATTTGGGGCATGAGAGATTGACTCCGGGGGCTCAGCGGCAGCTAGCCATGTGACCAGGCGGGGCCAGAAACAGATGTCTGGTTGGCTGATGGACCGAGGTAGGGCAGAACCTGAGCCCAACTGGCCACCCCTGCGCACAGACGTCTGCGTTCCTTGCTGGGCTTTAACGCGGTGATCTCCTCTACAGCAGTGGCATGCGCCAGACTGGGCTATCTCCTCACGTGCTTGCCACCACAAATCCTTTTTGGATTCTGTCCTGGAAGGACGTTAGAGCCTGAAGGGGCTTCAGGGATGATCCAGAGTCTCCCATTATATAGGGGGAAAACTGAGGTCCCGAGAGGCACAGTGGCATTTTGAGGAGCCTGCCAAGTTGGTGCCTGGTGCTACATTGGGGGTGACCCTGGCAGGCTGGGACCCCAGATGGCAACTCGTAGAGTACTGTCGTCCCTGCCAATCCCTTTGTCTGCGTCAGCCCTGCCCCTGGCCTTGTCCCCTCCTGCACCAACGGGCAAAGCCTACTGTCACCTTAAGGAATCACGCAGCCACCCCCTCACTGAGGGATGAGTGGGCCGTCTGGGCCTTTCCTGTTCAGGTGATTCTCCCAGTTCCCTCGTGTCCATGCCAGCCCTTCTTTACTGTCCCTGAGGACCCCTGTCTCTCCTCGAAGGTCACCTGACTGGACACAGTGGGGACCACCGGGTGGGATCTCAGCAACACCGCTGGTCCTCACACTTAGCTCTCTGGTCTTTCTGACGTCTGTCTGCTGCCACCAGGAGGGTGGTTGCTGTGCTTTCCACGTCTCCCCTTTCTGCTGTGGGCTGGATTCCTCCCTCTCTGTCGCCTGAGGGCTCTGCCGCCTCCACTGCCCCCACTCTTCCACACCCACCCTCCACTCCCCCCACTCTCCCACCCCCTGCCTTAGTTGCTGGTGTCAGAAACCCAGCTGTACTTAAGGAAGGCAGTGGGGCAGTGGTAGGCTGGGGACCAAGTTGGGGACACAGGTAGAAACAGCCCCTCTGCACTGCTCTTGCATACATTTTTTTCTGGGACAAAAAGAGAGAACCTGGAGGCAGGGTGGGGGCGGAGGAGAGGGCGGTAGACACAGATTAGGGCCACTGTCTGGTTCCCAGCGGTTCCCGTGCTTTGTTTATCCCAGGCTTGTCCTAGAGTAAAGACTCCACTCCCAGCCCAGGCAGAGCACCGCACACCCCTCAGTCACTGCCATCGGCCCAAGGACCAGGGTCTGACCTAAGCCAGGCCCATCAGAACCCTGGAGATTTCAAATGGGAGCTGGGAGAACACTGCTGTTCATGTCTGGGGAAGGCCTGCATCCCATGGGAAGAAATAAAGCCGATAAACAGTACCGGGGTGTGTGTGCGTGCATGTGTCTGTGGGTGTGTGGGCATGTTGCGTATGTATGGGTGTGTGTGTGTGTGTGAGCGTGTATGTGTGTGAGCATGTATGTGTGGTGTGCATGTGTGTGTGTGTACATGGGTGTGTCTGTCGGTGTGGGGGGTATGTTCGTGTGGGTGTATTACGTATGTGTGGGTGTGGGTGTGTAGGTGGACGTATGTATGTATGATGAGTATGTGTTGCAGATGTGGGTGTGTGGGTGTGGGTTTATGTGTTGTGTGAGTGTATGGATATGTGGGTGTGTGTATATGTATGTGAGTGAGTGTACTGTGCATGTGTGGGGCTGTGTGCATGTGAGTGTATTGTGTATGTGGGTGTGTGTTATGTATGTGGGGTGTGTGTAATATGCGTGTAGGTGCATGTCTATCCGGGTATGTGTGTATGTGTGTGAGAGGGGGAGTGTGAGACCTAGGCCCCTGCCCCCGTGGCAGCCTCTGTCTGTGTCTTTCCCTGTGGTTTAGTTTTGGGAGCCACAATACTTCTAGAAGGTACGGATATTTCCCGTGTCTCCTCTCCCTTCCTTGGGGTCTCCCCCTACCTCACTGCCAAGAAGGCCGGACCACCCAGCTGGCAATCTACCCTGGAGGGAGGGTGTGGGGTGCTGTCTACCCTTCCCACCAGAGGCCACCAGCTGGACTTACGCAGGGCTGGGGGGAGGAGAGGGTACAGCTGGCCGTTCTCAGTGGGGTACCTCACTCCCGGGGACCTGGGCACTTTCTGCTGACACTTTGGGTCATCACAGCTGGCAGTTGGGTGCCGCCAGTATCTGTTTGGTAGAGGCTGGGACGCCAGACCCTGACGCTGAAACCGGCCGGCTTCCGAGGAGTCCGTTTCGACTTAGGATGCCTCCGTGCATGACGGAGGGAACGGAGCTCCCCAGGGTTTGAGTGCCTGCGACCCTGCAGAAGCGGGTTGTCAGACCTGTCTTCCGAGGCACCGCTGGCCGGACCCCAACTGCCAACATTTCCGTTAGCAGCAGAGCGCTTAGCCAGCTGTGCCACCCAGACACCCCGGCACCCCAGGAGAGCCCATGCAACAGGACCCAGTCGAGGAGACCTGGCTTAGACCATTGAGCAGCCTAGAACTCGGTCCGAAGGAGCCCTATGCCTGCGCACGGGCAGTCTAACCGACTGTGGCCCCACCAAGAGGCGGGACCAGCGATCCTCGCTGATCGGCGGTCTTCACCTCTGGGCTCCTGTTCCCCTCAGAGCCCTGATGGACAGGGGTGACAGCTGATGGGGACCGAGTCCCTTCCACTTCCTGGCCAAACGCATCTAAACGTCACCCCAGACTAACAGCTGGCAGGGGTTAGGGAGGTGTGACAGAGGACCCCAGCCCAGGACAGAAAGCTGTGCGCAGCAGGAATGAACTTCTAACCCTGGAGGGGCCTGTGGGGTCCGGTCCTGGTGTCAGTGGGGATCAGGACCCTCCGGGGTTCCCAGCACACGTATCCAGAACCTCTACCTCCCGGAAGCGCTCCATGAACTGGCCAGGACTCGGGTTTCAGCTCCCTGATGGTTTCTACCAAGCTTCGGCGGGTGGCACAAGGTTGACCGCCCCAGATTCTTGTCTGTCTTAGCTGGTTCTGAATCATGTCCAGTGAGGAGGATATTGTTCAGACCCAGCTTAAGACAGAGAAGGACACACTGCCACAGTCAGGATTGCATGAGGGCAGCTAGAAAACATGAGTGACACCTCACAGGAAACTGAGTGGTTGATCCCAGGTAGTGGGTGGGTCCCCTGCCTCCCTGTCTCCATTGCCCTCCAGGTTGCCACTGTGGGCAGTGACAGTACCACTATGAACCTCAGCTGGCTCCATGCCAGCCACACTGTGTTTCCTGCTGCTCCTCTAACACCTCCAGTGCATTCTACCTCAGGACCTTTGCACATGCTGTTTTCTCAGCCTTCAACAGGGCTTGCTTCCTGGTCAAAAGCCTCCTACCTGAGAAGGCCTTCCTTAGCCGATCCTTCTAAAACATCTGTCGTTAGCCCTTATCTCTGCTTGGTTTATCTATGTGGCCTTCGTTACCATTCAAAATCTGACTAGGTGTTTGTTTATTTATTTATACAAGTTCTAACAGTTAAGTTCATGAACTTTTCTAGATAAAGGACTACATACCTCACTGCTGAATACCACTACGGTCACCTTTGAAGTCCTCCCTTGGGAAGCTGTGCACCGATGCCAGCACCTAGTCCACCCTTCAAAGCAATTTGGGAACTCTTTTTCTAGAATGGCCACTAGAGCTGTTGTTGCATTCCCCTTGATGTCCTGGGTATGGTATTATGATGATGACACCCTCAGGAAGCTCATGACAGGTCTGTACCAAGGATGTGTGTGTCGGGGGTGAGGGTACAAGGTGGGTATGCTCCCACAGCTGGCAGGAGAGGAGCTGCCCCCGGGGCCTCCCCTTGCAGGCGATCAGAGGCCCCGTCACCGGTCTGAGCCTGCTCTCTGCTGCCCTCTGCAGGCCCTTGCTGGAGGGAAGCAGCCGGCCAGTTTCTGCCAGGGACTCTGCAGAGGGGACATGACCCAGGCAGGAGGCAGAGGCTTTGCCGGATGGCGGTCCATCTACTGAAGCAGGCCAGACCTTCAAGATGGCAAGGCTGGCCCTCGGGAAAGCTGACCCTGGGAGCCATTGCTTGCTAAATGTGGTTGGGTGTCACGGAGGCCACAGAAAAACTTCCCACAGGCCCCAGGACAGACCCTGGGCTGGGACTTTCCCTCCCCTGCCCAGGGTGTACACTTGCCACCTTGGCCAACCTGGGTGACCCTGAAACGCCGCCCTGCCCTGGCCTCACATCCTGTTGGGGAGGCACAGCATGGGCCAGATAATTATCATATGAGAAGCCAAAAATGGTGGGGTTGTGGGAAGCCCTTCCTCTGGGCGCCACGCGGGACTCATTGCCGAGAACCCAGGGACACCAGAACTATCTGAGTAAAAGATACCAGGGCCGAAAGTGCATTTGCACCAAGTCCCTTTAAAACAAAACGAACTCCTTTGCTATCAAGCCTGCTCCCACACAGAAAACACAGCCTAAAGCCACAGCTATCACGTCCGTTCTGACTCCCGGGGACCACACAGGACAGAAAACTGCCTCACCGGGCTTCCAAGCAGCAGCTGGTGGGCCCACACTGCCGACGTTCTGGTTAGCAGCTGAGCCCTTAACCGCTGCACCACCAGGACCCCAAAGTAGTAAGACCATATAAGACAATTAAGTTAAAATTAAAAAAAAAAAAATTAATGACAGTTCCTATAATGTTTTGAACAAGAATGGCCAAGTAACCATGCTAAAATAGTGGAGCTTAGACCTCACTGAGCTTTTACCCTGCGCCAGGCTTCCGAGCCAAGCACTTCACCCAGGTTACCTCAGTCCATGGTGGCCTGAGAAACCATTGTCATCGCGTCCTGAGGCCAGCCCTGGGCAGTGGCTAAGAGCAGGACATCACATGGCCTCGGGAAAATTACTCACAGCCCTGAGACCGGGCTTCCTCATCTGTAAAATGGTAATATAAAGTCTGTCTCAGGATTCGGTGTGCTAATGTAGGTAAAGCCTTTAGAAAAGTGTTTGGTAAGCATAACACTTGATTAGTAAAAGCCGTTATTAGGCTCGGAGACCCTAGTGGCACAGAGATTAAGGGCTAAGTCTGTGACCCAAAAGATGAGCACTTCAGATCTGCCAGCTGCCCTTTGGGAATTATGGGGCAACTTTAGTCTGTCCTATAGGGTCACTGTAAGTCAGACTTGACTGGATGGTGGTGGATTTGGTATTTTTTGTTGGTTGGTTTATTGTTACCCTCAGGGTCCCCACCTCTAACCTGGATTTGCTCCCCACCTCTAACCTGGATGCTGGCAGTGAGACCCCATCCAGAAGAGCTGCAGAAGAAAGGACTGGCAACTTGCTCCCACAGAGACCATGGCCAAGAAAACCCTGTGGGGAGTCTGCTCTGCACACGCAGGGTGGCTGGGAGTGGGGCTCATGGCAATGGACAGAAACCCTGCTGTAAGACTGTCCCAGTGGCAGCCACTGCGGGCGGGCTGACCCAGCGAAACAGAAACAGAAAGGGCCTAGAGAGCGAGCTGCCAGGGCACGGCGGGCCAGGCGCACCAGGTAGGGTGCAGAAGGCAGGGGGCAGGGCCAGAGGTGGGGCTTGAATTTAGTAACTTAGGAATGGAGCATCTTAGAGTACCGGGGTGGCCCCAGGGTGAGAGCACGAGAGGAGGTGGGAGAAGTGAGGCCCTGGTGGCCCTGGGAAGGAAAACTGGGGGGCTGGTTGGAAGTGTGGGAGGGTGGTCCTTGCTCCTCAACACCCTTCTACTCCTTCTGAACTCTGAATCTTGTGATGCGTCACCTATTCAAAATATATAGAGCGCTGCCAGTTAAGTCCACGGCTCAGCCTAGAAAAAGTCCTACACACCTCATTGCTGAATATCACTGCAGCCACCTTCCAAGTCCTCCCCTTGGGAAGCCGTGCACTGACGCCAGCACCTAGTCCACCCTTCAACGCAGTTTTGGAGCTCTCTTTCTGGAATGGACATCAGAGTTGTTGTTATATTACCCTTAATGTCCTGAATGTCCTCAAAATGTCTTAATTTCGATATTTCATCTTTGGGTCAAGAAAAAAGTCATTAGGGGGCCAGATCTGGTTGAGTAGGGAGCATGTGCCAGCGCAGTTATCTGTTTACTGGCTAAAAATTCTCTCACAAGCAACTATACAATGAAGTTCATGAACTTACCATCATGCCACCGGGCACAATGGCCATTCCAGAAAGAGTTCCAAAATTGCTTCGAAGGGTGGACTTGGCGCTGGCATCGGTACATGGCTTCCCATGCAGAGTAATTCAAAGGTGACCATAGTGACATTCAGCAATGAGGTATGTAGCGCTGAGAAAACTTAAGTTGGTGGACCTCTCATTATTGGAGCCTTGTGTAAGTAAGATCAAAACGTAATGAAATCTGGGTGACTTTACCTACGGATTCTTCCAGATTGACTTTTCTTATCGTTTTATCAAGCTTTCAAAAGCCTCTTTAGTAAATTAATGGTCTTTAAACATTTGAAAAGATGTTCAATCTCATGCATTAAAATGGAAAGAAGGAAAGGAAGGAAGAGGGGAGGGAAGGGAGAGGAGAGGGGGAGGGGAAGGTGAAAGAGGGGAGAGGAGGGAGGGGAGGAGATGCCAGGGGACAGGAGCAGAGGGGAGGGGAAGGGGAGTGAGAGAGGGAGAGGAAAAGAAAGAGTGGGCAAGTGCTGGTGGTTCACCCCAGTTTAGTGTGGGGTGTGCCTACGGGTAACCATCTCTCAAGGGAAGAGTCACAAGAAACTGATGACAGAGATGCTTCAGGGACTGGGATGGGAAGTGGACACAGGGTACCACCTGTATTGTACACCAAGAGGATGGATTCCCTCTTGAAAACCAAACAACTTCACTAATAAATGTATTCCTTTAACTGGGCTTATGTGAAATGCAGCCTGACACACAAAGTGTATTATCTAAGCCACAGCAAAGAGCAGTCCTTTCCAAGACAGGACTCTCGGTCTCCAAACACCACTTACCATCCTAGGGGAGGCAGCTCTCTTTTCTCTGGTTTGCAGGGATCCTGGTAAAAGCAGAGGAGAACCAGGACCAGAGAGGCAGGCAGCTTTCCCTGACACAGAGACACCAGCAGAGGGCAGATGGGGGCAGAAACAGAGGAAATACCTCCTAAACATTGGGACATTCTCTGAGAAGAAGGAGGCTGTGTCTGCCTCCGAGGGTGATGGTGACAGGGAGGCAGGGAAGCCGGCATTCTGAGCAGTGTGGGGAAGGCTGGCCTGGAGGGGAATAACAGAAGAGGCTGGACCAGGGACATGTAAGAGTCCTCAGATCCTCTGAGCACCCAGCTGAGGCTGGAGATGATAAATGAGTTGAGAGAATCATCCTTTCTTCACTCGCCTCTTTTCCCACCCGAGGTGACTGTGCCGGAGAAGTCAGAGACCCCCGCTAGCTAAGTAGGGGAGAAAGAGGAGAACCCCGGGCTTCCCACCCAGGCCACCAATGCCCCAGGCTTCCCCTCTTCAACAACTCTGAGAGGCTCCAGCTTTAAGCAAAGACTGAGGTTTGAATTATTCCATGGGGCTGGATATTGTAATTAATGAAATGAGACAGTGACCCGGAATGGCCAGAACAGTCACATGGCCTTGAATTTCAACCAGGAGCAAAACAATGCAAAGCCTGCAATGGTTACTTTTTTAAACATCTTACTGTATTTATACTTTGGACAGGTACATCAGTGAAACACAGCAGCGCACATGAGGTTCCAGGGTCCCAGGTGAAAAGAGGACGCAGCAGAGGTGACACCCCTTCCCTCCCCGACCTCCCGCCTCGACCTGTCTGCTCAGGGGCCACCCCCTCACCAGGTCTAGACAGCAGCTGCCTCTCTTCTGCATAGCTTTGGTTTCCGGTGAGCACCTCACTCATCACGCTGTCAGCCACTGATTTGTCTCATCACCGTGCCACTCACTTTTACCTCCTTCGGTCCCAAAAGGTCAGTTAGGGTAGGGATAGATCTAAGTCTTCTGCTTCCTGCTCTGCACTGTCGAGAGTGGGCTGTAAACAGCCCTCACTGAACCGGAAGAAGCACCAAGCAGACCCAAGATCAAGTCCATCCTTCCACAGCTCAATGCACGGGACTGAAGAGGGGAGCTGAGCATTCCGTCCGGAGAACATCCCTGGAGGCAGACCTCAATCCCCCCTTTCAGGTCCGGCGTCGCCCAGACGCTCACCCTTGTGCATCTCCCTACTTGCTGCACAAAGGTACCTGCAGGAGAGGAAACCGGAGGTGGGACCAGCAGTCACCCCACAGCACTGCCAGTGCAGGACGACATCATTATTCTCATGCTTGTCCCTTCTTGTGCTGGGATCCATAGATTGCCATCGGCAGGCAGACAGTCCCTTGTCCTGGAGCTCAGAATCGGGCTCCAGCCAGCGGCAACACCCTCTGCTCCCAGCTGGCCGGGCTGGGCCTTCCTGTCCACACTCCCTGATTTCTTCATGCACAGCCCCAAACCAGACCCTTCCTTGAGCTGTCACTCTGTGTATTTAAAACCCACACACTCACCTGGGTTAACAGCCCAGCTGCTCACCCCAAGGTCAGCAGTTCAAACCCACAGGTGCTCCCTGGAGACCCTACGAGGCGGCTCTGCTCTATCCTGTAGGGCCTCTATTGTTGGCACGGACTGAAGGCAAAAGCCTTAGATTGGGGCTCTGTGCTCACCCCGAGTGCAGCAGCCTGTCGCTCCTGGGCCCTGGAGTCCAGTCCCCGCGGGGCAGGCCTTGTGATGGGAACTGGCCCACTTCCCCTCCACTGCTGACATAGCTCCGTCTCCGTCGACTCAACAACCAACCATCCGAGAATCAGAAAGTCTTTGTCTATTCATCGCTACCCTAAAAGTAACATTCCGTTTATGCTGTTTAATCTCAGGTCTGCAGTCTCCCGCGGCTCCTATTGGCTGGTCTAATCAGCATGTCCGGGGAGGGCCACGACCGGCCCTGGGAGCACAGACCCAGTCAAGGCACTGACGAGGGGGCAGTGGCCCCTGCAAAGATGCGATGCTCAGTGGAGATGGCAGACGGCCTCCTGCTTCTTTGCTCTGTGGGCCCAAGGTGAGGGAGGGCATCGCACATCCCCCTGCCCTGGGTTTGCAGACCCCAGGTCTTCACTCTTCAGAGTCACCCAAATCAAATGCACTTTCAATGAGCCGATTCTGACTCACAGCACTCTAGGACAGAGCGGAAGGGCCCACAGGGTTTCTGAGGCTATAAATCTTCACGGAACAGGAGTCCCCGTCTTTCTCCCTCAGAGCAGCTGGTAGGTACAAACCACTGACTTGTGTGAACAGTGAACAAGTGCTTGACCACTGGGCAACCAGGCCTTCCCCCAGAGAAGAACATAGATGAGCGAAACAAAGCAGCCGTCTGAGCAGACCGAACCCTGGAGACACACTGGGTATACTTGGCGGTTTTTCTAAGTTTTGTGTTGATCTTTGGCTTCATTTCTTTTCTGAAAATGAGAAAGACAGGAGGAGTGTGGCGTGAGTAGGGGAATAAGTGGAAGACAGGGAATTTGGAGGGAGGTGGGAAGAAAGGACAGGCAGTGTATGGGAAGAAACAGGAAAAGAAAGAACCGTAAGTGGAGGGGAGGGATCAAGAGAAGCATGCTGGGAAAAATCCCGCCAGTCATAGCATCTCCAGGCACCAGGTGCTGGGCTTCATACATAAACATCTTCTCTCACAACAGTCTTGCAAGAACAGCATGGTGTCCCCATCTTGAAGATATGGAAACTGAGGCTCAGAAAATACATTACTTGCCTCTGGACTCATGGTAGTAGAAAGAAGAACATAAAAGTTGAACTCAATCCTTCTTCCACAGTCCCCCTGTGAACTCTGTCTCCAGCTCATGTTTCAGGGTCCACCTTCCCTTTGAGAACTCCTAGAGGTCACAACCAGCTAAGCCCTTGGCTGCCAACCAGGTTGGTGTTCTGAGTCCAGCCGAAGGTGCTTCAGAGGAAGGCCTGGTGATCTACTGCTGGAAAACCAGCTGCTGAAAACTCCAAGGAGTCCAGTTCTCTCAGACACAGAAAGTCACCCTGAATCGTTGTCAACGGCCAACTGGTTCACTAGTTGACCTCTCTTTCAGACAGGAAATGTACCCTCTTGTCTAAGACACAGCAGCACAATAGTCTATGTGCAGCCTTTCTCCTGTCACTCCCACCAAATGACGGGGTGGGACCTCACAGATAAGTGGTTCTGGCTCCCCGAGGAGATTTGATAGCTTGCTAACAATGCAAATAAGGTGCATGGCACCCTCGTGGGAGGTGGGACCACGCAAATAAAGTGTATGGAGCCCTAACACGGGACTGGTCAGTTGGCCATTCTGTGAGGCTTAAAATGAGCCATTCCAGAGGCAGGAAGGGGGGACTTCACTGCCACCAAGTAAGAGGCGCTGGGAACGGCAGGTATCCTTTGGGTGAGGGATCCCTGCAGTCAGCATTTCCTAGACCCAGGAAGCCAAGAGCTGGGACACAGAGATGGAGCAAGACGGTGGGAAGCAGCTGCTGAGAAAGGGCAGCAGAACCAGGGCAGGGTGTGAGACCCAAGAGCTAGGAGTGGGTCATGTCCTTTGGACTGAAGGTCCTGGCACTGAGAAGCTCCTAGACCAGGCGAAGACTGACGGCAAGGACCTTCCCCAGAACTGACAGAGAGAGAAAGCCTTCTCCTGGAACTGGATCCCTTAACTCAGACTTTTAGCCTCCTCAACTGTGAGAGAACAGGCTTCTGTTTGTCAAAGCATCCTCTCACGGTAGTTCTGTGATAGCACTAGCTGACTAAGACGGGTTCATCAAAAGAGAGAGCACACGTGTTTGGAGGATTAATTTATTCCACAGATGTTCATGCCTTACTTTCTAAGGGCCAGGTGCTGGCTGGCATCTGTGTATTAAAGAAAAACTTCATGAAGAAAACGCCCCAGAGGGTGGACAGCAAAGAATGTGTGGGATTTAGAATAGCAGGACTCCTCACGGCAGAGGGAGGGGGCCATAGAAGCAGAGATCCGGGAGGCGAGGGAGCCCGCCACATCCGGGGTCTTTGGGAGCTGCCAGCTGGCACAGGGCAGGCTGGGGAGAGGAGGGTTGGGGCCTGTGAAGGTGGATGAAGGCTTGGACCGTTTCTTGGAGCAGTGTAAGCATTTGTGTGAGTCTGAATTCCGAGGACAGGCCTGTGGAGGTTTGGACAAGGACAGAATCACGGGGTGAATTGTAGCCCAGGTGGGAAGGCCAGTGGAGAAGTTTATCACAAGAATTCAAGCGAAAACATCATGAATGTGAGCAAGAGGGTATGAGAGAAAGGCAAACAGCCGCGGGAAAACCGCTGAGGCAGTGACGTACTCAGAAGCTGACTGTAGTGGCCCCAGGAAGACAGCAAGGGCATCACCTCCACACCACTCAGCCTTGGGGCCACTGTGGCTCTCTGGTCCCCTGGGTAGAGCGGGCAGTGTGAAGGGGGAGACCCAGGGCAGGACTGTGGGGAATCCAGAGAGGCAGCCAGCCATGGGGCAGGAGGGCTGAGCTCGTGGGAAGCAGTGGGGAGTGGACCCCGCGGAGACGGGCCTGGGAGCAGGAGCCTGGGGTCAGAGTGGGTCACGGGAGAGCAGGACCCAGCTCCTGGGAGAACAGCAGGAGACCTGAATTCTGCCCTACTAACCAGTACGTCCCCTCCCCAGAGCCTGGGCCCCTTCCTCCCCCTGAGGAAAGCCAGAGTGTCCTCTGCCACAGCCACAAGACAGCAGAAGCCATCAGAAGGAAAAGGAGCAAGACTTCCAGTCTTGAGTTTTACAAGCCCAGTCCTGCTGAAAGGACATGCGGCAGGACTGGGAACAGGTGAGAGGAGGGATGGCCATGGTCCACCACTCCCAGGCCAGTGGGCTAGAGGACAGTCAGAGGAAAAGAGACCACTGGGATGGGGGAGCTCCTGAGGAAGGCGCCGTGGGCCATGGTGGAGGGAATGATGGAAACCCTGGGTGGGTGTGAGGGAATTCTACAGCTGTAGGGACCTGTGCCCTCTCTCCCGGGGACAGCCATCCGAAACAGAAAGACTCCTGGATTTGTCTAGGCAGCCAGGCCTCAGGCAGCCCCCAGAGGTTCTCTGGGTCTCAGGGGACAGTGGGAGCAATGCCAGGAGCCTGAGTGTCCAGGAGGGACACGATTTGTTGAGCTGAGAAGGTCTGACCCCAAAGAGCACTGGGGTGTGGGAGATGTGCCACATGAGAAGATAGTAGAGCCCACTGGGGGACACAGAGATGCAGAGGATGCCAGGGTGGGTGGACGCCCTCAGACCACGTGCCCACCTCATGCGATGCCTTGACACAGAACTCCCCGAATTGAAATACAGCCCAGGGAAATGACTGGGAGCAGAGCTGAAAGAGATAGTTTCCACTAGTTGGCCAACCACAGGCTTATAACGGAAGTTAAGTTTACTCTTAGAAAAACCAAGTTGTGCTTTGTGGGCAGCTGAGCTGTTGTCAGGGCCACATTGGCTGCTGTCCAGGGACCCTGTGCAGAGTGGCGAGGAACACTGCTGACACCCGGGCCATCTTGGGATCCACGCAGGCAAGACCTTGTAACCCACAGGGCTTTCAGTGGCTGGTTTTCTGTCCTTCTGCTTCACCCATCTGAGGCTGGAAACTCAGCTGACACTTCCCCAGCATCACGGCGACACACAAGCCCCACTGACAGATGGGAGGTGCACCGGCGGGGTCTCGACCCCAGTCTCTTGAGTGGGAAGTGAGAGGTCTGCCGCCGGACGACCGCCACCCTCTGCAGAATCAGAGCCGTTGGGTGAACGAGTGCAGCAACTCAGCTGACCGTCAGGAGAAGCCAGTAGGTAGCGAAAGCGGCTCTCACCAACAAGCTACAAACTCAGATAAAGGGCTTGTTCAAGGCTGAGAAGCCAGGAGCGGAGAATGGGCAGCAGCTGAAGGAGGCGAAGGAGAGACAAAGAAGTGAAGATTCAGATCGGCCAGACATCTAGGACTGTGTTCCCTGAAGTTTGTTGGTACTTTTCATGACATTGGGTGTTGGTGAGTGCTGGGGAAAGGTTATCTGGAGTAACATAAAAATCATCAAAGTTCATTGTTTAAAATTCAGCAACACAGTGAAGAAAACCTTTGTGGACATCGTAGAAGAACCGCATGATGTCCCAGATATGTGTCTGGCACAGACACGTGAGGTCACAAACACATCCATCTAAAAGCCTTCTTACCTATATTCCATACACACTCGACTGATGCCACTTAACCTTTATTTCCAATGGTGCTTCATATCGCAGATGTCCCACGAGTCCTTTAGTCAGCCTCCCAAGGGGGAGTTCTCTGGACCTTTTCCAGTTTCTCCCTATCACAAAGCGCACTTCCATCAGCATCTCTGTATACATGTCTTTGTTTACTGAGGCACTGGGAGGCTGGGTCCAAAGAACGTGCTCTGCTCCCAGCTCTGTTTTCTGGGTGATACAAGATCCCCATCTCTGCTTGTTTCCCTTTCCTTTCTAGACCAAGAGACTGCCCTGAGGCACGAGGCCGTCTTGTATACTGAGTCCTGCCCCACCAACCCAACTGCCACCCATCCTCCTTCATTAACATCGTAGAGGAAGGGTTGCAGCATACAGGAACATCACACAGTACCAGGAGACACGGCCTAGCCAAATGGCCACACCCATTTCTGGGGGACACAATTCAATCCACGGCAATAACCCAACTCCTACCTACTGGAAGTGTAATTATTTGGTCAAAGGGTATGTATTTCAGTTGATTTTCTATAGAAAGACATCTAGATTTTTAATATATTTTTTACTACATTGCCACCGGCAGTGCTGTGATGATCACCCTTTGCTGATATTTACACTGCGTGGCTGGGTTTTTCCTTATTGATTTGTTGAGTATCTGTATATATTAAGTAATGGGCTCTTTGACGATGACGTGAATTGCAAATAATTTTGCCTCATTAGTCATTTGTATCTGGACTTGGTTCATTTATGCCCTGCAGAAATGTTTGTTTTTATGTGGTTGTAATTCATGTCCACTTTGGTTATCAGAATAAGACTATCATCTTATTTGGAAATAGATCTTTTCAGCTGTAACTAGTTAAGAAGCTCAAGATAAAACCATCCTGAATGTAGAGAGGGCCCTAAGTCCTATAACTGGTGTCCTCACAAGAAGATGAGAGGACCCACAGAAACACAGGGAAGACGGCCACATGAGGATGGACGCTTTGATGGTTAAACTTGTGTGCCTGCTGGGCTGGGCCATGACCCTCGGTGGTTTGCAGTTACAATGTAGGTTGGCAGCTTTTTAATGATGTAATCCCCTCTATAATGAGACCTGATCATTTCCGTGATGAGATGTGTCATGTGCAGCCAATCAGTCAAAAGGGAGTTTCCTTGGAGGTGTGACCTGCATCTGATATACATGAAATTTCTAGCAAGGCTTGAGGGCTTTTACTCAGATCCTGCAGCCAGCCCTTCACTTGACCTCTGATTCTTGAGACCTGAGCTGCCTGCGCTCTTCCCTTCTGGTCTCGGCACGCATCAGCTTTACATCTTGTAAGGCAAAGGCTCATTGTCTGACCTTCTGATCTTGTACCTTCCGGTCCCTGTGGCTCCATGAGTCAGGAGAAGCCGCCAGCCTGACCCACGGACTCAAGACTTCCCAGCATCTGTCCCCCCACGAACTACTTCCCTGATACCAGTGCCCCCCCCCCCACCGGTATGGCTATACACCACACTGGTTCTGCTTCCCCACAGAACCCTGCCTGGGACAGAGGCAGGGACCGCAGTGAGGTTCTAACAACCCAAGGAATAGCAGGGGCTTCTCGCAGCTGGAAAAGACAAGGAAGGATTCTTCTCTACTGTCTTCATTTTAGACTCCTTAACTTTAGGCTTCTAGCCCCAGAACTGTGAGACGAAATTTCTGCTGCTTGAAGGGACTCAGTCTGTGACACTTCGTCATAGCAGCCCTAGAGAACGGATACTGTGGTCAAATTAATTGAATTTTTTACTGCCTTTGAGTTTTGCATCACACTTTAAAAGATTTTCCCTTTTGAATAAATATATATGGCAAACTGTCAACAGTTATTAAAGTTGAAATATATGTACTTTTGTACACCTTCAACTTTTATTTACATTCAAAATTTTTATAATAAGTTTAAGAAATGTTTCATGGGTAATTGGGAAGAATGTGTAGTTTCTGTTGGGTGCCAAACTGTGTGTGTGTGTGTGTGTGTGTGTGTGTGTGTTAGTTAGCTTGTTAATTGTGTTATTAAAGGTTTTACTCTTATTTATTTAAATATTTTGTGTATTTGATTTGTTGATTCTGTCAGAGATGTTTAGATTTTCTACTATGATTGGCTTTGTCACATTCTATCTGAATTTCTAATAAGTTTTGCCCTAGTGTATTAAGGTGTTGTGTCACTCAGTGTGTTCAACTGAAAACCCAGAAGTAAACTCATCCACCTGTGGGCAGTGATCTTCAACAAAATGCTGAATTCTATTAAACGGGGGAGAGAGAGTCTCTCTAACAAATGGTGGTAGCAAAACTGGAGATCCCTTTTCAGAAAAATGAAACACGACCCATACCTCAAGCCATATACAAAACTAACTCAAGATGAATCAAAGATCTAAGTATAAAAACTAAAACGACAAAGATCACAGAAGAAAAAATTAGGGGCAAACCTTCAAGCCCTAATTCATGGCCTAAGTAGGCTATCAAACGTAACTCACAAAGTACAAACAGCAGACGACAAACCAACCGACCAGGACCTACCTGTGAGTCAGAATCCACTCAACGGCCACAGATTTTGTTTTGGTTTTTGCCCATCAAAGAATTTATTCCAAAGAGTGGAAGAGGATACGCAGACTGGGGAAAAAAATTGTCAATGACATATGTGACAAGGGATTCATCTCTAAAACTTACAGAAAACTTCAACACTTGGACAACAAGAAGACGAACGCTTCAGTTTAAAAATGGGCAAAAGACTCGAACAGACACTTCACCAAAGAAGACATTCAGACAGCCAACAAAGACACGAAGAAATGCTGTGCTTATTAGCTGTTGCTAAAAACCAAACCAACCTGCGGCCACTGAGTCGATTCTGACCCACAGTGACGCTGCAGTCAGAGCAGAGCTGCTCCATGGGGTTTGCCAAGCTATGATCTTTACGGAAGCAGACTGCCACATTTTTCTTCCGGGTAGCAGGTAAGGGGTTTGAACCATTCACCTTGTGATTAGCAGCCAAGTGTTTAATCACTGTGCTGTGAGGGCTCATTAGCCGTTAAAAAGACCAAGTCCCTTGCCTTGAGTTCAACACAGTGTTAAAGAACAATGATGAAACTGCAAAACAATCTCACAACATAAATGAATCTGGAGAACATTATGCTGACTGAAAGAAGCAAACCAAAAAAAGGTAAATATCATATGAGACCGCTAATATGGAAAGTCGAGAAAAGGTTCTCATGCAGAAAGAAAATTGACTTGATGGTTGCCAGGTATGAGAGGAGGAGGCAGTGTAAGTCACTAACTGGACGGTAGGAAAATATTAATTCGGGTGAAGGGAAAGGCGTCACACAACGGGGGGACGTCGGCAAAACACAACCAAGGCAAAGGAAGACTGTGGGAGGTACGCAAGGGTAAGTGACAGTGATGGCAAAGCTATGACATGCACAGTCCTGCAGCAACAGTAAGGTCGTGGGATGCTGTGCGTCAGTTCAGACCCCACGTGCTCTGCGCCATGCCCACAACGGCTGTTGCGCTGGAGCCATTGTTGCAGCCACTGTGTCAGTCCTTCCTGTGGAGCGCCTTGTTGACCCTCTGCTTTAGCAAGCACGGTCTCCTCCAGGGACTTGTCCCTCCTGATAGTATGTCCAATGTGTGGGAGGTCTTTCTCCCCATCCTTGCTTGTAAGGAGCATTCTGCCTGTGCTTTTAAGACACATGGTTCATTCTTCTGGCAGCTCGTGGCATGTTAGCACCACAGTTCAACGACATCAGGTCCTCTCTGTCCTTCCTACTCTCTGTCCGGCTTTCACACGCATGTGAGGCTGTTGAACATGCCATGTCCTGGCTCAGGCTCACCTTGTCCCTGAAAGAGACAGCTTTGCTTTTTCACAGTGTAAAGAGGTCTTTTGCAGCACGTTTGTCCAGAGCTATATGTTGTTTGATTTCTTGACTGCTACTCCCTTGGGCATTGATTGTGGATCCAAGTAAATCAAAATCCTTGAAAATTTCAAACTTTTCTCCATTTATCAAGATGTTGCTTATGGGTCCAGCTTTGAGGAATTTTGTTTTCTTGACGTTGAGGAGCAAGCCATACTGAGGGCTTTGGCCTTTGATCTTCATCAGTAAAGGCTTCAAGTCTTCTGCACTTTCAGGAAGGAAGGTTTTGTCATCTGCATATGGCAGGTTGCTAATGCGTCTTTCCCCAATCCTGACGCCCCGTTCTTCTTACTGTCCAGCTTAGACCATTTGCTCAGCATACAGACTGAATGAGTATGGTGAAGAGATACCGACCCAATGCACAATTTTCCTGTCTTAAAACCACAGAGTATCCTCTTGTTCTGTTTGAACCACTATCTCTTGGTCTGTGTACAGGCCCCTCATGAGCACAGCCGAGTGTTCTGGAATTTCCATTCTTCACAGTGTTATCCGTAATCTGTAATGACACACAGGCAAATGCCTTTGCGTAGTCAATAAAACAATAAAACACAGGTAGACATCTTCTGTAGTCTTTGCCTTCAGTCAGTCCATCTCAGTCCACATCGTTTTTGGAATCTGGCTTGAAATTCTGGTGGCTCCCTGTCACTGTACTGCTGCAACTGCTTTCAAATTATCTTCGGCAAAATTTCACTTGTGTGTGATTTTAATGATATTGTTCAGTAATTTCTGCATCTGGTTGGATCACCTTTCTTTGAAATGGGCACAAATAGGGATCCCTGCCAGTTGGTTGGCCAGGAAGTTGTCTTCCAGATTTCTGGACATAGACCTCCAGCACTGTGTTCATTTGTTGAAACACCTCATTTAGTATTCTGTCAGTTCATAGAGCCGTGTTTTTTGCCATTCCCTTCAGTGCAGTTAGGAAATGACAGTGATGACAGACTGTGACTCACGAGTGGCTACGTAGGTCGGCAGACATACATGCTAAACAGGTGTCGAGTGGCATGTAGAACACCCATAGGTGTTCACAGCTTTGGTAGGCGAAGTTTCTCCATACTCCCTCGCCAAGCAGTAGACTGGCCTATAACGTGAACAATGACACCCATGAGAAATGTGCTTCTGAGAATAGCCAACCATATGAAACCAAAGGGCGGCATTTGCCCCAAAGTCCAGAAGGCGGGAGGGGCTGGACAGACGGGTGAACGGAAACAGGACCCAGGGAGGAGGTGGCCTGTAGACTGCTTTCACCTTGAAGGGTGACAAAGAATGTGACGAAACAAAATGTGTCTCAGTTGCTCACTTGCTTTGTTAACTTTCACTCAAACCACAATAAAATGTCTCCAAAATAAACTGAAGCTCTCTTTTGTCACATTTAATGTTCTTTACTGCTTAAAGTAAATGTTGCCCTCTTGTCTTTAGTTTCAAATTTAGACAATTTTTTAAATTTAATCCTTTTATTTATAACATTTTCCTCATTTTTAGGTGTAAAACTTCTCTTGGCAGTAAAATACAGCTACGCTTTGTCCTCGGGCATGCTAGCTGTGGTCCCTGGCTTGTTTGGCGTCATTCTCATCATCTTGGTTTAGCTCTTTTTCTGCTTTCTTGCCGTTTATAGGTTACGACAAGTTCTTCTGAGTCCGTTTTCCCCTCCAGTATGTTCTATGCAGCGTTTTTATTCCACTGGCTATTTCCCTTAAATGACTTTAACAAATACAAACCTGTATACATTTTTCATTAAATGTTCTTCAACTTTCTTTGGACCTGATTTCTACCCTTTCCGATTTTGTGCCCTTTGAACATCTCATTCATAATAGATATCTTAGTTTTTGATTTTCCTTTCGTGCAGAAATCTGAGGGCGAGTGTCACCCTGGGCTGGTGCGCAGGCTGGGGACAGGCCTGTGAGCTCAGGATGTGTCCTGGTGGAGGAAAAGGCATGGGGAGGCTGCATCTGTGCCCAGAATCGGTCCTCTGGGAGTTGGCTAGAGTCCTTCTTGTTTCTCTGTGCAGCCTTAATGCTCATTAGCTGCTGCAAAATACATCCCATGTTGACTTTGAGAGCCTTTCTGGCTTGTTATAGGAGAACAGCCGCTCACTTGCTCTGTGGGAACCCAGGAAAAGGTAGGGAGGAGAGCTGGGGAGCAAGGTCCTCAAGTCCTCCCATCACCCACTGCCACGGATCCCACTGTTGACCCCTGCTCCCACTGTCTCCAAGCCTGGAGACTGCCCACTGCGTTCATCTTTCCGTGCTGGGATGCAGGCTTCCCGGCAAGCATGACACAGGTCCATCTCACTGGTGGAATCCACTTTACATCTGCACTTCAGTAGAAAGTGACTCAGGGAAAGAAGCCTTCTGCCTTTCCAATCATTCCAGTTAGGAGCATGAAAAGGAGGTAAGAGAGCCCACCCCAGAACCTCCCACAGGCCTTGCTCCTTGCTGACTTACCACACCTGCGCTTGGCTTCCCAGTTGGCTACTGTGCCCTTGATCTGTACAGCGGAACCCAGAGGTGGGAGGGTGAGAGGCATTGTGGACCCCTGCTGTGCCCGCCCTAGGGTGCTTGGCCGTGGCGAGGAGGCCGGTGCTGCAAGGGCGCGGCAGTGCTGTGAGCCTCCTCCTGGCAGGGGAGGGGCAGCGGGGCTCTGAAGGAGGTCTCGGTGCCCTGCCCCGTCCCAGCCCTGCCTTGGCATTTCTGTCACCCCTCACATTTGTATATAATGATATTTTCTTCTAGCTCTTTTCTGGTTTTGTTTTTTATATTTAGAAGTTGGACCCTGTGGGCTTCAACTGGGTGTGCAGTGCAGGATAAGGATCGAACTGTATCTTCCCCATGTTTTGCCGTCACATTAGTCATCCTTCACTCAACAGTTTGAAACGCTACACACACTGAGTGTTCACAAGCACCCCAACAGCACGTCTTGCGCTCAGACTCCCCTTCCCACCAGCCGCTCAGTCCACAAACCACTGTGTTCCCCACCCTGGACCCCGCCCGTGTCCCCTACCCTGGACCCGCCGTATTCTGTGTTCTCCTGACTTTCTGGAGTTATGTAGACTGGATGAACTCCTGAAACTATTCTCCTGAGATAGTCTTTAAACTTTAAACCAAAAACATCCCCTGAAATCTTCTTAAAAGCAAACAACAGTTTCTCTTAACTAATGAAGAATGTCTTCCTTGAGCATTACGGTTTTTTAAGATCTATCTTTATGCAATCAAATTGACAACTTGAAAGGTTAGATAGGAATCTCAGAGGGCAGCAAGTTTATGTGAATGAGGAAGGAACAGCTCAGAGAACGAGGGTGAGGGAGGTTGCACAACGCACAGTATGGAATTAGTGTTATTGAATTGTACATGTAGAAATTGTTGAATTGTATGCTTTGCTATGTATATTGTCAACAACAAATAAATTCTAAAAAATAATTAGAAAAGAACACAATAGGCACAGAGACACACACAAGAGCAAAACACGCCCCACCATGAAAGCACTGTCTATATTACAAGCCACGGAATGCCCAGGAATCAGGGAATGCCTGGGGTTGCCAACGAGGAAGGAATCCATGCAGCCAAGATCATAATTTGAACTTGCAGCCTCCAGAACTGTGAGGAAATAAATTTCTGTCCTTGAATGCCACTCCCTCTTGTTCTTTGTGTTACAGCAGCACCAGGTGAGACCGGACCCGTTCTGCTGGTGGAACGTGAAGGAGCACAGCCGCTGTTCAAAGGTAACGTCACGCTACCTAGTAAAGCTGGGAGCACACATACCACAGAACTCGGCACTTTCACTCCTGTAACAACATTTGATATGTGTACCTGGGTGGCACAAAGAATTAATGTGCTCAGTTGTGCACTGAAAGGTGGAAAGGTCTGGTCTACCCAGAAGTAGTCAGAAGGGCCTGACAGTCTGCTTCTGAAAAACTTCAGCCTCTGAAAACCTTACAGCGCACAGTTCCACTGTGACACACCTAGGGTCACCACGAGCCAAGGTCAACCCAAGAACACCACGTTACCAGGGAAGATGGAAAAGGATGTTTCTACAACGCAGTTTGCAGATACTCAGACCTGGAAACAAGCCAAACGTCCACCAAGAGCAGATAGACGAGGAAGTTCTGGCCTCGGTACCCTTGTTCATGCTGCCTCCCACTGGCCCTGGGGCTGGGAAGGGGAGGATGTTACTTTTTCAGACAACACATCTTTATTTACACTGGGATTCCCAATATCTACATCTCAAAACAGGAAGTTAGCACTGTCCTCCACTAAAAAGTGGATTTCCAATACCGCTGTGTTCATACAAGGACTGCCAATTAAGTTCACAAACTTCATTGTTCTAAGCGCTGCATACCTCATGGCTGAAGATCACTACGGTCGCCTTCAAAGTATGCCCTTTGGGAAGCCATGCTCCAATGGAATGACCATGGCACATGGTGGCACAGTGCCAAGTGCGTGAACTTCATGGTATGGTTGTCTGCGAGGAAGTTCTTAGCCAGTAAGCACACAACTGTGCTGGAACACCCTCTCTACTCACCTGATCTGGCCCTGAGGGACTTTTTCCTCTACCCAAAGATATAGGAAATATTGAAAGGAAGACATTTTGACGACATTCAGGACATCAAGGGTAATATGATGACAGCTCTGATGGCCGTTCCAGAGAGTTCCCACATTGCTCTGAAGCGGAGACTAGGTGCTGGAGGTGCTGGTATCCATGCCCAGCTTCCCAGGGGAGTCCCTTGAAGGTGACCGCAGTGATATTCAGCAGTGAGGTCTGCAGCACTGAGAACAGTTAAGTTCGTGGACTTGTCAGACCTCTAACAAGTTGTGGTCACTATTTATGAGTTTGTTCATGTAAGTATTCTGCTTCTAAAATTTGTATACTTTTTAAAAGTCTTCTTTTTCTATGTTCATTTCTATAGGTTTTAAGGCACATATATGGTCATCTTTTCTTTTCTTTTTCACACACACACACACGCACACATGCACACGTACACATACCACCCCCCACAGGGACTTGGCTTGGATTTTGTTCCCTGGGAGCTTTGGGAGTTTGATTTCACAAGTTGGCAGGTATGCTGTGTTTACTCCATCATTTTGGATATAGTGACCAAGGTTAATTTCTACCTGCTGGTCCCTGATTGGAAACCCTGGTGGCATCGTGGTTGAGTGCTACAGCTGCTAATAAAAAGGTTGGCAGTTCGAGTCCACCAGGCCCTCCTTGAAAACTTTATGGGGAAGTTCTATTCTGTCCTATAGAGTCGCTGTGATGCGGAATCACCTTGATGGCAGTGGGTTTGATTTGGGTTTTGGTCCCTGATTAAGCGCTTTAAGTCGGCCTTGACTGCTGTCAGGAAGACCAGTTTTGGGCTGGGCTGACCAGGCCAGCTATATTGGACTGGCCACTTCCAAACCACTTCAGATGGGGAGACTGCACCTGTCAACCTGAAGTACAAAGTATCAACAGAGCTGTCTGCTCAGGAACCAGCAGAACCACCTCCTGGCATTGCTGAAGGGTCAGTGACAGAGTCTAGCTTCTGTTTTGTGATCTGAATCCAGGGTTGCGCTGAATGTCTTGTGATCTGAATCCAGGATGGCAACAGACAGAGCTTCTTCTCACTTGTCTCTGACTTCACAAATCAGGCTTATGTCTTCCACTTTAGGGTCTCTACAGAATCACTCCAAGTGTGTAAAGCAAGGATACCAACTGTCCACAGCATCTCAGGAAGCGGACACTGTTCTCCCAGGGTGCCTGGGCTTCCGGGCACACAGACCATTGACTAACAAGACCACGGTGACCAAGAGGAGATTCCGAGGCCAGGACTACAGGGACAGGGACCTACGTGTACTCACACTCCCGCCGTCCTCAGCTTTCGCTGTCAGCAGTCCCTCTGCCCCACCACCCATGCCAAATCTAACTGCGGAGGCAGGGACCCTCCTGCCCCTGCCCCTGCCCCTGCCCCATGGCACGAGCCCCAGCACTGAGAGAGGCGACTTGGGAGACTTCAGCGCTTCCCCCAGCCCTGTTGCCAGCCAGGCGCCACAGCCATTCTGCGGAGCCCAGCACTGGCAGGACATCAAGGACAAACTGAAGAGGTGGCCTTGAGTCTTCCAAAGGAGCTGGAAACCCTTTCCCTCCCCCAGAGGGCCTTTCTCATAGCTTCCTGGGGGCATCCCGGCTGGCCTGTGTCCCTTTCCTTTGTGGCTGCTTACCGGTTACCTGCCGGGCAGCCCCGAGAATGTCGTCTCCTGCTCCCTCTTGAGAAACAGAGGATTTTATTGTACTTGTACGGACAGCTAGTGGTTAAGGCTCACCAAAAGGTCGGCAGTTCAAATCTACCAGCTGCTCCTTGGAAACCCCAGGGAGCAGCTCTATGCTGTCCCTCAGCACTGCAGTGAGTGGGAATCAACTTGACAGCAGCGGCTTTGGTTTGGGGTTTTATCATACTGGTGTGGGACCCTGGTGCACAGGAGTTAAGTGTTTGGCTGCTAACCAAAAGGTCAGCAGGGGAACCCTAGCAGGCAGTTCTCCTCTTTCCTATTGGGTCATGAGTTGGAATTAACAGGCACGTGTTCTTGAGGTTTCTGCAGGCAAGGGTGGGAATCATAAGTGTGGCTGGCTGACTATACAGGGTTCAAAAAGCCAGTGCTTGAGGAGGCGATGGTCTCTGACGAGGAGATTCTTCCTTCAGTCACTGCAGGACTACTGTATGTGTCGGGGTAAGGTCCCACAGAGCAATTTCATGGAGAAAAACCCTTGCTACTGCCCCCTCCACTACACCAAGTCTCTCTGAGTGGACACTCAGGCCTCAGTGTGCAGACGGCTGTTGATGCCTTCACTGTTCGCTGACAAGCGCAGTGTCTCTGACCAGTGGTGTGGCTTCGATGAAGGAAGTCCACGGAGCAGTTCCAAGCCGTGTTCTAGAGCAGCATGCGTCTTCCTGTACCTCCGTCAGCTGCCGCCTTTACAGCAAGGCATCCCTTTGTATCTGCCCCATTATTTAACCAAAAGGCAAAGGACCTGGAGCATGCAACCCGGTCTGTGGAACGGCTGGCCATGTGAAGGCTCTCAGCGCTGGCTCAGGCCCCGTGGCGCTTTGCTGCCTGGGTGGCTGGCGGGTCCCATTCCTTAACATAACGCCTTTTTCAACCCCCTCAGCAGAAAGCTGCTTCTGCGGTGCTGCGAGTCACAACTCCCGCCGTTGAACAGGTTCCCCAAAGCGACGGCTTTGACACCAAGCGCCCACAGCAGCTCAGAGCGAGGTGTTGTCCCCCACTGCCGCCTCCCCGTCTTCGCTCAGATGATGCTGCAGAGAGCCCCCCTCAGATGATGGGACACCACCCCTCTGCATTGCTGAGGAGGTAACGGCGGGTGTCACTCTTTCCTCAGCACTTAGCTGAACGCCTGCACTCAACGAAGGAAACTGTCATTTCAAAACGGCTTGTCTCCTCTAAGTTTGGGTCCCCTCCATGTTCTGCTGTGCTCCCCTCCCCCGCAGGACCACGCCAGGACACCTGGGGGCCACCAGGGAGCTGTGACAGGAAAACCCACGCAATCCCTGGGGACGAAGGCCTGACAGCCCGAGCTCGAACCCCACTCCACAGCGTTCTGTGTCCTCACGCAGACGCATCCACACACGTGTTCTCGCCCAGACGTGTTCTCACTCAGATGTACCCTCACCCGTACTTCCTCACAGATGTTGTCACAGATGTGTTCTCACATGCTCATACACAGGTATGTCCACACTTTCTCATACATTCTCAGATGTGTTCTCACACACAGATGCATTCTCACACACAAGTTCTCATACACACATGTACACACATATGTACACAGATGAACATAAAGCAAACGCTGTATCTGCGCCTGCGGGGTGGGGGCGGGGCGGGGGGGCAGGCGGGCAGCCCTTGGCCTCCCGCCCAGGGGGCTCCCCGCCCAGGGGGCTCCCCGCCCAGGGGGCTCCCCGCCCAGGGGGCTCCCCGCCCAGGGGGCTCCCCGCCCAGGGGGCTCCCCGCCCAGGGGGCTCCCCGCCCAGGGGGCTCCCCGCCCAGGGGGCTCCCCGCCCAGGGGGCTCCCCGCCCAGGGGGCTCCCCGCCCAGGGGGCTCCCCGCCCAGCGCCATTTGGCCTGGCCCCTCAAACTCACAACCACAGTGCAACTTCCCCTGGGCTGCTGGGGAGACAAAAGTCAGACATCCTAAAAGAATTTTTGAGGATGCCTGAAGAGGAGGTGAGCTACGTGACGACAATGGAAACAGATACTTGGTGACACAGCAGCGCGGCAGGCCCCTGTACTGACCGAGAGAAGCCGGCCTACTGCTCACTGGGTACTGTGCTCACAGCTGACATGCATCAACTCACTAGGCCTTCAAAACTGCCCCGGGAGCCACCCCCTGCCCTCCCGATGCCGACCCGAGAGCCCCGGGAGCCACCCCCTGCCCTCCCGATGCCGACCCGAGAGCCCCGGGAGCCACCCCCTGCCCTCCCGATGCCGACCCGAGAGCCCCGGGAGCCACCCCCTGCCCTCCCGATGCCGACCCGAGAGCCCCGGGAGCCACCCCCTGCCCTCCCGATGCCGACCCGAGAGCCCCGGGAGCCACCCCCTGCCCTCCCGATGCCGACCCGAGAGCCCCGGGAGCCACCCCCTGCCCTCCCGATGCCGACCCGAGAGCCCCGGGAGCCACCCCCTGCCCTCCCGATGCCGACCCGAGAGCCCCGGGAGCCACCCCCTGCCCTCCCGATGCCGACCCGAGAGCCCCGGGAGCCACCCCCTGCCCTCCCGATGCCGACCCGAGAGCCCCGGGAGCCACCCCCTGCCCTCCCGATGCCGACCCGAGAGCCCCGGGAGCCACCCCCTGCCCTCCCGATGCCGACCCGAGAGCCCCGGGAGCCACCCCCTGCCCTCCCGATGCCGACCCGAGAGCCCCGGGAGCCACCCCCTGCCCTCCCGATGCCGACCCGAGAGCCCCGGGAGCCACCCCCTGCCCTCCCGATGCCGACCCGAGAGCCCCGGGAGCCACCCCCTGCCCTCCCGATGCCGACCCGAGAGCCCTGGGAGCCACCCCCTGCCCTCCCGATGCCGACCCGAGAGCCCTGGGAGCCACCCCCTGCCCTCCCGATGCCGACCCGAGAGCCCTGGGAGCCACCCCCCCAACCACCCGCCCGCAGTGGAGAAAGCAGGCCCGAGGTGGCTGGCAACGAAGGATCTCCGCACGCAGCACCTGCTCCGCAGTAGGGCTGGGCGCGAGCTTCCATGCCCTCTGTCCTTCCTCACTGGCCTGCAGCCTGCGTCCCCCTGTGCTGTCTGCTTACGAGTCCCTCTGTCCAGGGGTCCGCAGTCCCGCACAGCGACTCCAGCCAGCACAGCCGAGTCAGCGGTGACGGCTGCACAACCCGCGCATTGCTGGACTGCAGAGCAGCGGTCAAGCCAGGCAGCAGAGGAACTCTTAACCCCGTGGTGGACACAGGGGGCCAGCCCTTGCCACCCTGCTTGGACTCACATGACTTTAAGGGACACAGCATCCTACTGACCAGGACAGGGAAAGGCTATCCTATGACTCAAAGCATCCTCAGCATCCCCTCTCCTCCACTCCAGTCCTCAGCCAGGTGACGTGTGCTCTACTCCCAAGACTACACAGGAAGCATTGAAGCAGAAGTTGCTTTAATTAAAGCGTGAAGTCCTCAGTCAGGGGGACCTCACTCCACCTTTGGTGGCAGGGCCTGAGCCTGCCCCCTACATGCCCTGAGGTCCCTCAGGAAGCAGCTGAACAGCAGACTCTGGCAGAAGCCAGGGAATGGGGGAGCCTGGGATGGGGGCCCTGCCAGGATGGGGCGAAGCTGGCTGGAACAGGAAGAGCCCACAACACACGGCTCCACCCAGGCCTGGCGCAGGTGGCGGTGCACTGGGCCTAGTGGAACCTGCAGGGCTCAGAGCGGCCGGTGGGGGCCAGACACTCAGGAGATGAGGCGGCCGTGAAGCCGGTGCAGCTGCTCCTGGGTCAGCACCAGCCGGTGTCGCTGCCCGAGGCCAGCCGCACACGAGAAGGTCACCCTGCCCACGTAGACCGTGTCTTCCTGCTGCTCCTCCTTGGCCTGGGAGATAAAGGGGACACGAGCCCGGGTCATGGGCCACTCAAGCCTGCACACACCCCTGCCGGGCCAGCTGGGCACTGAAGCCTAGGCGGCCCTGGGGGTGAGGGGGACAGCTGGGGGTCACTGCTGGGCTCTCTGGGAACGAGGACAAGGTGGCTTGGAGGGATGACGGCAACAGGACCTTAAGTCACGGGTTACACAAGCTGCTGGGCCCTCGGACACAGCGCCCAAGATGGCCTTGAGAGACTGGCTTCTGGGTTCCTAGGATATGTGACCACATTTCTCAACAAAAAATGAGGTACTCAGGCTGTCAGATGAGTTCTGGGGGCTCTCTGTGTTGAGTCACAAAAGACACTGTTGAGACCCTATACTCCTGGCATTTCTGGGTGCCCTGCGGTAGGGTGTGGCCAGGACCTGGGGTATGCTGCTGCTGGGCCCGGGCCCACCATCTGTCCCTCCCCAGTGTGCCCCCATACCCTGAGGAAAGCTGATGAAGGGAAGGTGGCAAAGTCTGTGGGGACCGTGGCTCCAGGGCGCTGAGACACTGTCTCCTTGAAGACCTCATCCTGAGGGGAAGGCAGAGGACACCACAACCGGCATGAGCCTCGCTGCTCAGGAGCTCCAGCGCCAAGGAGGACCAACTCAGCCGTGCCGGCCCCGCTCCAGGCTCTCCTCCGGCCCCGGCCCCACGTCCCTCCCTTTCCCGTAAGGCCCACCCCAGGTGCCACAGCCTCTGAGCAGACACCCCTCCCCTCCCCAACAGTGGTCTTGGCCCGAGAGAAGCTGCGGTCTACGCCACAGACCCTGCATTCATCCTGTGCGGCCGACAAGACTGTCCCTTCCGTCCCTCCTCCTCCCAGCACGCCCTCCAGCTCAGAGCTGGGCCCACAGAATGCCAGAAGTACTTGGGGAACACGCTCAGGGCTCATTCAGGGGCACTCTGGAGTGTCAGGAAGGGCCAGGCCGGAACTGACCTTGAGCTGCTCGACAGTGTCGCTCAGAGACTTGAGCTGAGCCACCTGCTCCAGGAGCTGGGCCGACGGGCTTTTGGCAGCTGCGGGAGGGAAGTCTGGTGAGGCCAGTGAGGCAAGGTCGGCAGCTATGCAGGGCAGGGCCAGTAGGGCAGGTCCTGGGCCCTGTCCTGGGTGACATGCTTAGGGCACAGTGGCTGAAGCAAGCCACCAACCCTGAGGCCAGAGGACACGGGAAAGCGCTTCTGGGGCTGGGGACTGCATGGGAAGGAGCTTAGCCGGGATGGGTGGAAGGGTGGGGGCCCTACCAGGGCTGCTGCGGGTGATGTCCACCACGTGGGGGTGTGTGCTCAGCTGGTTCAATGTCTCCAGCAGCTGGCTGGTCTTACGGTACAGGGCTCCAGCCGCCACATCACCAGCGGGGCCCTCGTGAGATGGGGGGGCCACCCTGGTCACATGTAAAGGAGGTAGGGCCGCCAAGGCCGCCTTCATCTGGGCTCCCTGTCAGGGAGAGAGAGGAACGTGACCGAAGTGACACCCCAGCAGGCACACTCCGCACCTGCCCTGGCCCACAACCTCTCACCTTCAGGACACTGTTCTCACGCTGCAGCTGGGACAGGTGCAGCCTCAAGGCCGAGATCTGCTGAAGCAGCAGCGGGGAGTCCTTCACCAGCCCCGGGCCTGTCACGGGGCCCGGCGCCTGTCCGGGGGCTCCAGCTGTGGGGCCACAACCACTGTCACAGGCGGGCCCGCCCGTCTGCCTCCTGGCCTCAGCCCTGCTCCAACACCGAGCTCCGTGCCTCTGTCCTGACCACCTCCCACCCCGACCCCTGGCGGCCCCGGCCAGGGGTTATCTACCTCGCTGCTGCTCTTCTGCACGCGGGAGAGCCCATGGGAAAGCAGGGAGAGAGCAGAGAGGAGTCAGGGGACATGAGAGCAAGGGGAACACAGCAGAAGGGCCCACAACACCACCCTGGTCATCACAAGCATCTTCTCCAGGCGGACTCTTCCTCTGCTCCCAATCTCAGGGGACAGCAGACACAGGACAATGACAGGAAGGGAGCCGCAGGGCCACAGGACAGGCAGAGCCAGGGAGAAGAGCATACTGCTTACTCCTGGCCCTGAGGCTGCTCCTGCCTTCCTCCTGACACTCCATCTCCAAGACAAACCCAAAAGGCTCCGGGACCCCACCTGCCAGCACCCTCAGTCCAGCCTCCAGCCAAGCTCAAGGGGACACGACCGCTGCAGCCTCTGCCCACAGGTCTGTGCCTGCTCTGTGGCCCAGGGCCTCCCCTGAGAGCTGCCACAGATTCAGAGCCAGCCACTTCTTTCGTGCCTGTGCTAAGGGGATAAAATGTGGTGACTCTGGAGACTGCCCTAAGGACACAGGAGTCGAAAGACAAGACGGTACTAGGTCACCCAAGACCCGGAGGCCCTGGTCACGGGGCTTGCATGAGAACCCCAGCCCAGGTGGGGCCAGCCTATCAGTCACGAGAGCAGCCGGGGTAGTCTAGAGACCCTGAGGGTTTCATTCCAGAGCAAGGAGTCTGTCGTCTGAAGCGCAAAGGGTAAGGAAGAAACGGAAAACAACACCACGCAGACAAGAAACATGAGAAGCAAGCAGGCAGTGACTACCTCCACAGTCCAGAAACCGGCGAGACTGAGTCTAAAGCCCAGCAAAGCTCTAGGTGAGGAGTCCTGACCACAGAGGCCCCAAAAGAGGTCAGAACACAAGTGCCAGGCGCAACTGGGAGAGCTCAACCTAACAGGCAAACGACACACAGCTGTTCCCCTCCAGAGACCTAAAGCTACAAGAGAGCAGGGATGGGGTTCCCACAGCCTAGGGGTCCAGGGAGAGCAAAGGAGGAGTGCTCGCAGCCTGGGGAGGTGCTGGGGGTGCAGGGAGAGCAGAGGAGGGGTGTCCACAGCCTAGGGAGGTGCTGGGGGTGCAGGGAGAGCAGAGGAGGGGTGTCCACAGCCTAGGGAGGTGCTGGGGGTGCAGGGAGAGCAGAGGAGGGGTGTCCACAGCCTAGGGAGGTGCTGGGGGTGCAGGGAGAGCAGAGGAGGGGTGTCCACAGCCTGGGCAGGTGCTGAGGGTGCAGGGAGAGCACAGACGGGGTACCCACAACTTTCAGAAGCCATGAGAACACTGTGGAAAACACAGAAGCACCATCAGGAGCAGGCCAGGCAAGGTGGGCACCCCAGCAGAGGAAACCAGCTGCTGGCCCTGTGGCCCGGCTAACTAGGACGTCACTCGCGTCACCCTGAGCTTCCTGCCAAGATGACTGAGACGTGGGGTGCGTCGGCAAAGTGCGCATGCCTGCTTCCTGGCTGAGCACCCAGGGACAGACGTCCGAGTGCGGAGGCCTTCACTCCCCCTGCACTCACCTCCAGCAATGCCAGACACCAGGGTGGCAATGCCCGAGGGAGGGGGGCCACGGAGCCCCTCGATGGTGCGCTTGGACTGGCTGTTCAGCCGCTGCTTCAGCTCTGCCTTCTCAGCCTCCAGCTGGTCAATGTCAGCTTGGAGAGCATCCATGGTCTCTTCAAACTCTCTGTGAAGAGACCCAAGGTGGTCAGTGACCCCTCCCAAAGGCACATCCTCACTGTGCAGCCCAGAGAGGACTCTGCAGCAGCCCAACTTAGGGGGCAATGGGACACAACCGGGTTGGCAGTGGGGACCGGGGCCAGCTGAGGGGGCCAGGGCAGGGGCTGGGGCAGGCCCTGACTTCTCCTTCTTGCGCAGCAGCGCCTGGGTCTCCTCCAGCCGCGTCTGGACCTTCTCCGTCCTCTCGTCCGCATCTTTGGCTGCACTGTCCAGCTTCTTCTCCAGCAGGCTGAGCCGCACGTTGGCCTCACTCAGCTCCTCTCCCTGGGCGAAGGAAGACAGCTTCCAGGTCCCTCGCATCCTCCCATGGCCCCACCTTGCTCCCATCCGCAGCACTCAGTGCTGCCCGTGTCCCACCACTTCCCACACCCCGGAGCCCACCCTTCCCTCACCTTGATCTTGAGTGACTTCTTCAACTCTTTGATGACAGTCTCTCGATCTTCGAGCTTCAAACCCAGGCCTTCAGCATCTGTGATCTCAGCACGAAGGGCAGCGGCCCGCAGCTCGACTGGGGGAGGCTACGTGTTGGGGTTCAAGAGAGAGCAGGTGGCAAGGCATCACCATGTGCTCCGCTCCAGAGACCCGGCCAGAGGAAGAACCTTCCTCCTGTCTCTCAGGCAGGACACGGGTATCCAGAGTCTTCCATCCGACCTCCTGGCCCCTCCCACCAGCAGCAGCTCACTCCCCCTTGGCCCCTCCCACCACCACCAGCAGCTCCCTTTGGCCCCTCCCACCAGCAGGAGCTCTCCTCTGGGCCCCGCCCACCCACTCACCTTGCTGGGGGGCCGCTCGGCGTCGTACTCCCCCTCCTGCATAGCTGTGGCCAGCTTGTTCATCGTGCTGATGAGGACGCTGCAGGACTGGCGTAGGCACTCGTAGGGACTGCTGGACGAGGTCCCGTAGATCTGCAGAACCCAGGGCCCTCGTGACCATCCCATGGCTACCATTAGACCCGACTCCCACCTTCTGCTGGGCCAGCCAGGCCCACCTGCTCATTAGCTTTGAAGGCCAACTCCTCCAGGGGGGCCACCGGCAGCCCCTCGTTCTCTGCCAGCGGGGCGATGAGCTGAGCAGCTGCCGCAGCCACTTCCTGCAGCACAGCCACTACCCAGGTCAGGTGCTTCCTGCAGTCCAGGAGCGTGTCCGACACCTGTGCAACACGCCAGGGTCAGGAGACCACCCAGGGACCCTAAAACCACTCGCGCCCCAACCACAGCCTGACAGGCTCGGCCGCCCCCGCCCCATGCCCTGACTTGCAGCCCTGAACCTGTGCTCCGAAGGCCAGGGCAGCTGGGATCCCTGGGGCATCCGTCCCTGGCATTCGCCTCCGGATCTTCTTACAAAACTGGCGGATGTCACTGCACGAAGTCTCCAGGTCCCGGAGCAGGAGGGCAATATCTGAAGCCTCCTGCCCACCCTACTCAGGGAACAGGACGTGGGGGATCCAAGTCAGTATCAGGCTGCGTGGACAGGGAGACCAGGACGGAAGGGCCATCCCACCAGATCTAGACATACTCCCACCTGCAGGAAGGCACGCAGCCGTCCCACCTCCACGCTCATGCAGTCCAGGGCACTCTGGGTGAACTGCGCGGACAGAAGGACATGGACTCAGCTCCCGTCACAAGCTCTCTGCCCCCTCCTCAGCTCTAACAACGCCCCACCTTCTGCTGACCCTCTATGTTGCAGGGTGTCTCCCCTGACGTAACCCCAGGGGGCTTGCCCCGGCTTGTGGGATACCCCCTTGGGACCCTCCGTCTCCAGCCCAGACACCTCACCTTAATGTGGTCGGCCAGCTGCACGGTACAGTCCTCAGGCTGCTCAGCAAGGTGGATGCTGTACAGGTGCTGGGGACGGTGGCAGACAAACAGGCAGTCTTTAGGTCCTGCGAGGGTGGAGAGCCCTTCCTTCCCAAACTACAGTGGGAGCCCCGTCAGCACGGGCCTCCGGAGATACGCGAGACTGCCCGGCTCCCAGCTGTGGCCCGCATCCCCCACCGGACCTGGTAGTACTTGATGGCCTTGGTGAGGGGCTCTACGTTAACCGTCTCATCCAGCTGATCCTTGTGCAGGAGCTCAATGAGGAAGTCCAAGGAGCGCTCATGAGCACTCATCTCGGGGTACAGGCTGCCCACCTTCTTATACACGTCCACGCCACACTGGGAGAGGGCGCTGGGGACAAAGAAAGGCTTGGTCAGGCTGAGCTTGGCCTCGGCCAGGACCCGTGAGGCACCATCCACTCAGTCCGTCTGAGACCCTGGGCCCTGGAGTCAGGGTAGGGTCACTCACTGCTCGTAGCGGTGCAGCGTGGCCTGCAGCAGGCTCAGCGAGTACACCAGCCCCGCAGCGAAGCTCAGCTGCTCCCCTGCGGCACCTCGCAGCCCAGGCCGATCTGAGCAGTTCTCACTCAGTTCGAACTTCTCCTGGGCCTGCTTCCGGATCAACTCTGCCTGTGGGAAGGAGGACCAGGGCCTGGGACTCAGAGAGGAGACACGGGGGACAGAGACTCAGAAACACAGGACGCAGAGTCTACCAACCGGGCAAGTGGCAGGGATGTGTGGACAGAGACAGAGGGTCTCACGTGGGCTATGGTCGTGGTGCCATCACGGGGGTTCAAAGTTGAGAACTTGGGAACAGAAACGTTCCTACAACCCCCCCGAATGCGGAACATGACCCTCTCAATCAGTCACTTCCCTGTCAGTCACTGCTCTGTCACTCGCTTCCCTGGTTAACTCCCAGGGACCTTCTGGGTCTCAGACTCAATGTTATCTTGGCAGTGACCTTCCCTCCTAGTCTCAGCTAGATCCCCAACTGTGCTCTCTCCAAGGAACTGCCTCTCCTCACGACATGACTTTTGTTGTAAGTTAAGTGCACCGATGGCTTTGTTAGCTCTGTTGGCTGTGTGCCCCTCCACCACCTCCTGAACCACGCAGGCTGGGAATGCACCACTGCCCCCTTGACTGTTGGCACCCCCTGACCCCGGCTGGCCTCTCGGGACGAGACCACGGTGAGGAGGGGTGTACCTTGCAGATGAGACGGGGCATGAGCAGCAGCACCAGTACACAGTCGTGGTCTCCGCCTGGCCGAAGGAAGCTGTCAGGCATGAAGGCTGTCAGCAGGGACATGTGCCGGTTGGCCTGGGCCACCTCCATCTGCCGCAGCTCCATCTCAATAGCCTGTGGGGCAACAGGCAGCAGGACTCAGCCAAGGAGGACAAAGCCCCGGAACAGCAGACTCACCTCCACCAGGTCCCCTGCTGCGACCAGCCAGGCAGGAGTCCCCGCCACCACCTACAGCACCTCCCCCCGGGAACCCGAAGCCCAGAACCCCAAAACAGATCGGCTCCCCAGCACCGACCCCTAGTCTGGCCCACTCTCCCAACCTTCGCATGGGCCTTGGTTTCAGCGAACTTGATCTTGAAGTCAAAGGTCTCTGGTGGGGGCTGCTGCTGCCTCTCCACAGAGGCTTCCTGCTGGTTTGTCAGCTCCCGGTTCACGTCCTGGTGGGGTAGAGCCATGAAGTGCATCCGGGTCACGAGAGAGACCCGGGGTGAGCATGAGTGGACAGCAGGGGGAGGGCAGGCACCTGGAGGTGGGCGGTCAGCTGGCGGTACTTCTTGATGGTCTGCTGGTAGTCGGCCACCGTCTCCTGGGCGGCCTCCACGCGCTTCTGGGCCTCGCGCACCCGGGCACCGGCCATGTCCAGCTGCTCCCGCAGCTCCAGCTCCGTCTCACGCGCGTTCTCCTGCAGCTCATCGTTCATCTCGTTCATCGCTTCCTGGGGGGCCGGAAGGCGGGCAGGGCAGAGCAGAGGTAGGGGCAGGGTGGCAGGGCCCGGCGGGTCCCCTCCCACACAGCTGCTCAGACGTCAGGGGCTGTACACCAGTCCAGCCCTCGACAGGCCGCTCCCCTCTTACCAGGTCCCCCACGGTCTCTCGCAGCTCCCGCACTTTCTCCTCCAGGTTCAGGTTGCGGTCCGTCAGCATCTCCACCATCTCCTCTGCCCCCAGAGCCGCGTCCACCTGTGGCACAGGAGGAGGGCGTCGGGGAGGGCTACCAAAGTGCCAGAAAGTGGCGGCACCAGGAGCTTGGTGGGGGATGCCGAGAAGGGTCTCGGCCCCTGACACCTGCTTCCAGAGTGCAGTGACGGGGCCCAGAAGAGGCGCGCCCTGGAGCCAGGAGAGGGCCTGGGCCCCGCACCTGCTCCTTGAGCTCGTCAATGGTGCCCTCCGCCTGGCTCAGCTCCTCCTGCAGGCGCTCCCGCTGCTGCCGCACCACCTCCAGCTCCTGGTTCTTCTTCTCCATCAGCTTCTGCAGCTTCAGGTGCTCCTGCTTCTCGGAGGAGGAGAGGTCCCGCATCCTGGGAGGAGGTCGCCACCGGAAGGGAAACGTGCGTCTCTGACTCCCTGGACAGGGACAGTGCCCTGAACCCACACGGGGGGGCCAGGCAGGACCTACCTCACCAGTGCATCCTTCAGGCGGGCGTTCTGCTCCTCGAGTTGCTTAAGCTGGTAACTGGACGCAGCGCCATCTGAGCCTGGGGAGGACGGGCACGCTCAGACCGGCTCCCGACCCTATCACAAGGCCCCCGCCGGCTCCTGGGCCCTCACCCTTCTCTTCAATCTCGGCCTTGAGGATCTCCAAGTCGGTGGTAAGCTCATCCACGCGCTCCTTCAGCGCCTCCACCTCCTGCTGCAGGGACTCAGCCCGCTCCTCGGCCATCTCCTTATCCAGGGTGGCCATCTCGATGGCGTCAGCCGTATCAGCCATCTCTTCCATGTAGCGTTCCTTTGCCTCCAGTGCCTCCTTGGCTTCCTGAGGGTGGGTGGGAGTCACAGGCACAGCCCCGGCTTACAGGTGTCCCAGGCCCCTCAGCCCCCCCCTCTCTTCCAAGCACCACGTCCCACCCTCCCTCACAGACATCCCAGAAGCCCTCAGCCTCGCCTACCACCCGGCCCACCTTCCGCGCCTCCTTGAGGCGCCGCTGCAGGTCCGCCTGCTGCTCCTGCATCTTGCTCTTCCATTCCTGCACCTGCTCCAGCTGGATCTTGTGTTTCTCCAGCTCCTTCAGCTTGGCCTTGTCCTCGGCCCGCTTCAGGCGCAGGGTCTCCAGCTTCTCCTCCAGATCCCGGACCTGGGCCCGCAGCCCCTCCTCCTCCTGCGAAGGAGTGGCCGCTGTCTGCGCACAGCCTGGCCTTCCCGCCACCGGCCAAGCCGGGGCAGAGGACAGCAACATGTGCCAATGCCACCCGTGTCCCGGGGCCCAAACCAAGTGGGCTACAAACACTGGGCAGGAACCCAGGGCACAGAGGTGGCTGAGTGTGGGAAGAAGGCAGCAGAGAGCGGGTAGCTCGGCTGATTGCACGACACCACCCCCCCCGCCCACATCTGGGTCTCCCCCAGGTCCCGACCATTTCCAGCAATGGGCCAGGCCCCTTCATGTCCCAATTCCAGTCCTCACCTTGGAGGGGGAAAGGAGAGGGGGGCCTGCTCCAGGAGAGGTGAGGGCCGGCGTGGGGATGATGGGTGCAGCCAGCGGGGTCTGGGCTGGGGTGCTGGGCTCACTGCTGCTCAGCTCACCTGCAGACGCAGAGCCAGAAGGGCCCAGGGAGCTGCTGGCCCCGGCCACCCCGGTGCTGGCCGGGCGAGTGGGCTGGTCAGAGAAGGCCGGACACACCAGAAAGAGCACATGGGACAGTGCACGGGAGGGCGAGAGAATGTGAGGATGAAGCAAGGTAGAAGAGAGAAGGGAAAAACAGGCCGAGTATGAACACACAGTGAAGACAGACAATCAAAAGGGAGGCAGGAGCACAGGACACAGAGTCCACGAGATAGTGACAAAGGACAGGGAGGCGGGGGGGGTGAAGGAAGACACAGATTATAAGTCTCTGCTCTTGGCACTAACCCCAACCCCTCCTAGCACTGGCCCTAGTCTCTCCCTCAGTCCCAGGACTGCCCTCCCTGACCCACTTGTCATGCCAATAGCAATCTCTGAACACGCCCAGTCCCACCCTGCTGTGGGCCTACGCCTCCCACATCGGAAGGGACAAGCACCCAGTGCCATTCCTGGAGAGAAACAGAGCAGAGTCTGTCTCCAGGTGCTCGGTTGCAGGGTGGGCCCAGCGCTGTCCCTCGAGGCCCCGCCCTATTCCTGGGGAGTCAGGTCCATTTCAGGACACCCTGCAGGTCACAGGGCGTGGGGAAAAGCTGAATCCTTCCTGCACTAGACCACTGCTCTGAATGGCCCTCCTTCCTCCCGAGGCTGGGAGCACCCCTTCCTCTATCATCAAGCAGATGGCCACCAGAAGTGCTGCCTGCAAGGTCAGTACAGACGACCCCATCCCCCTCCCCGAGACAAAGGGGCTCTCAGGAGGCAGAGCACTCCAGGGGCTTCAGCTGCTCGACCCCTGAGGCGCTGGGGTGGGCAGCAGGCAGGGGTGGCTCTGATGCCCAGACACCTAGCAGTATCCACAGCCACCCCCTCCAGCCCAGAGGTTACACCGACACACGTCACTCTTCGTCCCCCGACATTCCACTCCAGGTTGTTTCTCACCCCTCGCCCAACCCCTCTCCCTAAACTGCTTAAAATTTCCATTTCAGGAACGCCTGCCTTGGTCGATGGCAAGCCCTCTCAGTTCTCTTCTGTCCTCAAGCTACTAGCTCAGACAACCTCCTAAGGGCCTGTAGTCATTTTCCCAGGACAGGCCTGTGACCATCTCCAGGGTCTCTGCCCCAGGACAACCTGGGAACCATAGTGCCCAGCTGTGACTTGCTCACACACAGACACACATGCACCCACACTGCTGGAAGGCACAGGTGTGCTCAGCAGAAGCTTGCACAGAGGCCTGGTGTTTCTCACCTTGGGCCGCCGAGTTGTGGTCTGGACAGATGACAGGAGCCAGAGAAGAAGAGGTAGTCAGGAAGAAAAGATAAGGCAGACAGACAGACATACAGACAGCAAAAGGGACAGAAATGAGAGCAGAAGCAATCCCAGAAGCAGAGCTGTGGTCTGGCACCCTCCCACCACTCCACCACCTTCTCCTTCCAGTGAGCCACCTGGTTCCTGCTCTAGGAACCCACAACTCCTGTCCCCTTCGGCCCCTGCTCCCCACCCCAGTCCCAGGCCTCACTCCTTCAGACATCCCGGAAACCCCAGGGGTCCCTGTCTCCTGGGCAACCAAAAGTAGCCGTGGGTGGAGGTCTCCAGAGACCCATCCGGAGAGCCACCCCCCTTCTCCAGCCCAGCGCCGGAGGCCTGCCCACACACCACTCCCAAGGACTTGCTCAGCTCACCACCCTCCCCCCTTCTGGCCCTAGGCTGGCCAGAGGAGTCCCCAGAAGCCCCAGATCTCTCCCAAGGGGGAGATCAGGTCCCACATGCAGAGAACGCAGCTGGTCCTCACCCTCCCTTCCCCAGGATCAGACCTTGACGCAGTCCCCATCCCTAGAGCACAGGGCTCAGGTGTCAGCACCAGGAATACTGCATTAGCTGAAGCCCAGGACTCAGCCCAGGAACCCCACCCGCAGCCTGAAGGAGGTGGGGGTGGAGAGCAGCAACCCAGAAACCCCTCAGGTCACCTCTAGTGGTGGAGAGATGATTAACTCCAACTCCCAAATGCTGTTCTGGCTACCCAGTGTTCCATTACTCTGACAAAAACAAGATGCAGCCGGACCCTGTCTCCAGAAGACACCGGGAGACCAACCCAATGCCCTGCCCTGAGCTAGGCCTAGAGGCTCCGGGTCAGACCTCCACTGGGGTTTCCTCTTCATCCCACTAGCAGAGGCCCACAACGGCGGGGGGGGGGGGGGGACAACCAAGGGTCAGTCTAGCAAAGGTCAGCTAAGGCCAGCCTGCTTCCCCAGAATCCACCAAAGGAAAATCCCTGAGCCACTGGGTGGCATAGGCTGCCTGAGGCCCAAGCCTGTAAAGCCACCGGGTGCCGGGCCCGAAGACAGACTCGCCAGGGGCAGTAGCCAGCAGGGCAGGGAGCACAGGCTTCTGGCCCAGGTAAGGCACTCAGCCATAGCACACACCTCTCCTTGCCCCGCACTCCTCCAGCCCTGCCCGCCTCCCCCAACCAGGTAGACAGATGAAGTCAATCAGCCCCCACCCCCACCCAGCAGCCTGCTGCCACCATCGCCCTGGCAACCCGGCCGCAGGAGCGGAGCGAGCAAGAGTACCTTTCGGGCTGTCGGTGCCTGTCTCATCATTGCAGAAAACCACAGAAAGCAGGGGGAGGAAAGAAAAGGAGGGCCAGCGGAGGACGGACCGACACACGGAGGGCCAGGCGCACGGAGGAAGGGAGGCAGGGAGAGATGGAACAGAGGGACAGGCGGCGGAGACAGGAGATTAGTGCATCAAATCCTGACAATGCAGCCTCAGCCTCCCGGCCTGCAAACCCGCGGCCCGACGCGAAGGTCCCGGAGCTGCGCTGCCAGCGGGACAGCCAGCCGCCAGCAGGCACCGAGGGCGCCGGCCCCGCTCGCCAGCTCCGGCTGATGGCAACCTCAGCGGCCGCAGCACCCAGCTTCACCTGACGTCATGCACCCACCCTCCCCTACCCCACGGGGGCGGAGCCACTGCTCCTGGTCGCCTAGCAACACCCTTGGCTGCGCTGGCTCCGCCTCTTCCTCGTAATTGGACAGGACCCTGCGCAGAGCCCGCCCCGCCCCTCCCTCCCAGGAATAGGTTCTGGCTCCTCAGCATCCCCCCAACAAGAGCTTGCTCCAAGCAACTGCGGCAGGGCCACCCCAGAAAAGCACCCTGTGGCCGGGCCTCACTGTTGCAACCCTCTCTCACACTCCCCGCCACGCAGCTCCATCAGCTCGGCTTCCGCCTCAGCCACATGGACAATCAATCCCCTAGGTCTCATCAGCCAGACACACCCAGCGAGCACCCCCCAGCAACTGGCATCAGCCCTGAGGAGCACAGGAACCCTCCGGAACGTTCTATCCAGGCAGCAAACTAATGACTCCTGTCCCCCACCGTCCATGACGACAGGTCAAAGCCTCTCCCTAAAGGGCTTCTAGAGAGCACCAGGCCCTTTGTGGACATCCAGGGGTCTCCTGGGCCCTCTCCCTCAAGGTGCCTCCAGCAGCGCACTCCCTATTCTGCATGGGCTCAGCGAAAAAGCTGCCAGGGAAGCAAAGAGGAGAGCCACGGGGGAGCAGGAGGGCTTGCCTGCCACTGTCCACCCTACACAGAGAAGCTGCTGTACCCCAGCATGGCCAGCCCTGATTGGGCTTCGCCCCATTCCCTCAGGGCACTGCCAAAGCTCAGGTATCTGCGCAGGGTGCAGGCCCCAGGCCAGGCTGCGCCAGAGTCTCCACAGATGGCAGACTGCAGCTCCATGCTTGCCTCCATCCTGGGGACTGGGGTCTGATGAGGGTCCCAACCAGTGACAGCCAAGGGAAGAAGTTAGCTTCCTAGGACCCTAGAATGGGCCCAGCAGCCAGGACCTCCGAGCACCCGCCACTCATGGTCTCCCCCACGGTCAGACGCCAAGGTGAAGACCCACCGCCACCCAGGAGTCCAGGGGTGCGCTGCTCTCCCTCCCACTCCCGGAAGCCGCAGCCCTCCATGCGGTGTCAGAAGGGGCAGAAATCACAGCACTGCACAAACAGCCCATGCAGGTCACACACAGAGGCCCAGGGCAGGGTCTGCTGAGGAAATGGTCACGACAGCAACTTCAAGTTTAAAACTCGGGGGGAAAGGGGGCGACACAGGGGAGTCCACTCTGATGACAGATGGTAGAGGGCTGCAAGGAGTGCGGGGGGCCGCAGGCACACCCCCAGGGAGGAGGAGGTGGAGATGGACCCCCAGTAGGCTTTCAGACCTGGGACTGCTCTCCTCTGCTGTTCCCTGACCCCGACCTCCGCCTCCTGGCCCAGCCACCTCCCTTCGCACTCTCCCTTCCCCCAAAGTCTCCAGTCTATGGTCCACTACTTCTCAAGCATAGGCTAAGTGCGAAAGCGCCCGTTTCAGAGAGCAGTAAGAGCTACTACTTACGCACTAAACACTGGGGTCTCTGACAGACAGTGCCAGGGAACAGGATGATGCCTACTAAGTGCCACCTGGACTTGGACTCTGATGTCCCTGTACCCTGCCAGGGAACTCCGAAAGCCGAGGCCACCATTTCCTCTGGCGGTCCCAGCCCCAGGTCACACGCACACGCATGCAGTGGCCCCATGACATGCAGGGCAGGTAGAAGGGGCTCTCGGTCCCCACCCACCCAGACACAAATGGCAGACACACCACCTTCTTAGGCTTCATTCCTCGCTGCATGACGGGTAGGAAAGGGCAGAGTCAGACCACAGATGTCGCCCTGCGCCAGCTGGCCAGACCCCCGGGCTGTGGGTGTCAGGACCAGCACAGGCACACAAGCGGGGAGCTCCGAGTGGGATGACGGGTCCCTCAAGGATCACCTTCTAGGATATCCGTCCACACCCTGGCCCAGGGAAGCTGGAGCCCCCGGAGCCCCAGCTCACCCTGTGCAGGAGGGGTGGAGGGAAGCTACAAATGGCCCTCTGAAGACAGCCCAAACAAGGAGCAAAGGACCTGGATTTTTGCCACTCACTTGTGAACACGAGGGCGCCTTCCTTTTCTAGCTCCTACCCTACCCAGGCCCTCTAGATCCTGGCATCCTTGAGTACCAAAATGTGAGAAGTCAGCACGCGTTCCCCCCATCACTCCAGCGTCAGACCCGTCTGGCCTCTCAACTCTGACGGCTTCGTGGTACCACCTGCCCCAGCCCTCCAACTGCAACACCCATCCCGAAAGGCTGCCTTCTCGGGGGGCTGGGGAGACTGAGAAGCTAATTCGGTTCCGACTCTCCTGGGTCTCCCTCCTCTCCTCCCCCGCCTCTCACTTTCTCTCTCTCCTTCTCTTCTGCCACCCCCAAACTACTCACCAGTTTGCTGGCCTTTGCAGCTGCGTCAGTACCCTCTGTAGAAGCAAGACAGACACAGGGTTTGTTTGCATCAAAAAATGGGGGTCAATATTATGGCTGGGTGGGGAAGACAGCCAAGGGTGAGATGCACCCTGGCTCCACGCTATCTGCAGAGGCCAGGGGACTCTCAGACATGGGGAGGCAACCGCAGTGGGCATCTGTTACCTCTTTTGAGGACCTTGGAGGCAGAAGAGTCAGGTGTCTCTGGGGAGGTGGTGTCTGCTCCATCTTCAAAAACCTGGATCTGAGGCCACAGAGCAGACTCAGTACAGCCAACAGGGGACGGCTGGGACACAGGCCCCTTTCCGAGACAAGCAGGGGGTGGACTCCCTGGGGCGAGCCTCCCATCTGCCCACCTCCCCCTCCCCTTCTGCCCCCACCGGTGGCACATGGCACAGAGCACAGGCACACCAACACACACACACAGACGTGGGCTGTGGGTACCTGGGACTGGCGCACAAAGATGCCGTGCCCCTCGTCACAGGTGAAGTACTTCTTGCCTTGGACAGTCCCGTCGTTCTTGCCTTTGGCTTCATCCAGGATCACGCCTACCCACTTGCCAGTGGCGAAGAGCGTGGCCCCCACATAGGCCACAGTGCCTCGGTGGCCCTTACCAATCACCTCCACACGGGAGCCCACTCGCAGGGGCCGGGCGCCCGCCTCGGCACTCATTCTGCTGCCGCTGGGCGTCTGCAAGGAAGTTACATGCCAGCAACACCCTCAGAGACCCCGTCAAGTGCCCCGGCCAGGAACCCTGGCACAGAAAGGGCCAGAAGTCACTCTCCAGAAACTCATATGTGAATGCCATGGGCCCCTAACTGCCCCCTGAAAAACACCAGTGATACGTTCCTCCAAGACTTCTCAAACCATTCGAATCTACCAGAAGTCTTCAAGAGTTTCTATTTAAATTGCATAAAATCTCAAAATTCCTTGCTAGATCTGTGCATGTCACCGGGTAGCTGAGTTCTCAGAAGCGCTGGCCCCACTGAGGGGAATGAGGCCCAAGCAGTAACTCAGCATAGACCAGGCTCCCCGCAACTGCTCCAGCTAAGGAGCTTGAGGGGGGACAGATAATGGGTGACCCAACACAATCTCGTTCTCCTCTGCCCAGTTAAACCCCATCAGGGCTATAGAGCCTTAGACACCCAGGTTGTGAAGGCCTCAGCCTGCCTTCCCAGCACCCACGGTGACAGCGTCCACAGGCACCCAGGCTGTGAGGGCCCCAGCCTGCCTCCCTAGGGCCCATGGTGACAGTGTCCACAGGCATCCAAGCTGTGAAGGCCCAGGCCTGCCTGCCCAGGGCCCACACTGATGTGTCTACAGGCACCCAGGCTGTGAGGGGCCCCAGCCTGCCTGCCCAGGGCCCACACTGATGTGTCCACAGGTACCCAGGCCTCTCCCTTTCACAGCCATGCGGCTGGACCCCTTCCAGGGCCCCAAGTCACCAGCCCCAGCCCCCTGGCAGCGCCATGGCCCCCCTGGCTGCCTCAGCGCAGCCCATTCAACCATCCAGCCCCCCCTTCGGGTCTGAGGGCTGTTCCACCAGCTCTACCCCAAGCTCTGCGGCTCTGACAGGTCAGTGAAGGCCAGGTGAATTGGGCAGGTCTGTGGCCCACTCTGTCCCCTACGCTCGATCCAGCGGTCCAAGTGGATGGGTCAGGGCTGGGCAGGCCAACAAGTAGCCGACAAACTGCCCTTGGGAAGCACTCAGCTCTGACACCTCTGTGATGACAGGACACAACGTGACCCTGGAACCAGAGAGGCCCAGGGTGAAGGGGAAAGTCACACCTGGGCATTTTTAGCAGCAGCAGCTCCAGGAACCTGGCCTCACAGCAAACAGACGAACCCAAAGGCTCCCAGTGACTGCATGGCCCCACAGACCCCAAGGCTCCCTGCTGATGCCCGGCGTAGCTCCAGAAGGAGCCCTGTCACAGCCAGGAAGCCTTCCGGCCCTGTCATTCGCCTTCCTCAAAGAGCTCCCCCAGCTGTGAGGACACGGCTCCCGGGGACTCCGGGCCCCCATGTCACACCTGGGACAGTCAGGTGGCCCTCATCCACCATGAATTGACAGTGACGGCAAGGCGGCCCCCGACTCGGAGACCCCCGCCTCACAACCCCAGTAAGCCTGTCACCACCAGGTAGACACTGCAGTGGGCACCAATTCAAGCTTGGCCAGGAGAGCGGGCGAACAGGTGACCACCAACAAAGGCTCCGAGGCAGGGCTGTGCGGAGAGGCCACCGACTCACCGCCCACACCAGGTCCCGGAGATGCCTGGCCCCCACCCAGCCTGACGGCCCGGCCAGCCCCCGACCAGCCCCCGACTCAGGGCCTGATGCCATCCGGGCCGCGAGGGCCCCGGCTGGCTCCCCAGCCCCCATGGTGACGGTGTCCACGGCACCCAGGCCTCTCGGCAGCCGTCCCAGGCCCACCCCAGGCCCAGGGCCACTTACCCGGCTGTACACGTGCCTCTTGTTCTGGGCCATGTCGCTCACCTGGCTTCTACCCCCTCCCCCCGCTGGCCAGGGACCCGGGCAGGAGGGTCAGGGCTCCAGGCCACCGCGGAGAGGCACCGGCGGCCTCAGGCCCAGGCGCCCGCAGTCCATGGGTCTCGCGGGGGCCGGCCCACGGGTCAGGTGGGGGCCGACGAGCACGGCCCGCCGCCGCCGCCGAGGGTGCCGAGCCCCAGCCGGGAACCTGCCTCCTCGCCAGCCCCACTCTGCGCCAGCGCTGCTCCCGACCTGTCAGGGACCGCGCCGGCTTCTGGGTCCTAGTGCCGCCGCTCCCCGGGCAGACCCAGCCGCAGATGCTCAGCGCTCACCCCAGAGCCCCGGCAGCTCCTCCTCCCTCCTCCTCGTCTGCACCCGGGCTGTGAGGGCTCCCTCCCCGACCGCTGTGGGGACTCCCCACCCCAGGCTGTGAGGGCTCCCCAACCCCAGCTTTGAGGCCTCAGCAGCCCACAGCATCAAGCAAGGCTTCAGAGGGATGCAACGCCTAGAGCCTCTGCACTGCCTGAATGACAAGTCTCTGGCCCCCCTTCTGGTGTCTTCTCTCTAAACTCTAGGCTGCGGGTCCAAATCCCTCTCATTAGGTGTCGACTTCAATCTCGCACTGGATCTGAAGGGCCAGCTCCAGCCTAGCAAGCAGAGGGGTGAGCGTGGGGTGACAGCCTGCACAGTGAGCCAGTTCCCCAGATCCCTACTGTGGCAGGTCCCCTCGTCCCTCCTCCCTCCCGCATGCCGGCTATTCTGGGGGGCCGGCTATTCTGGGGGGCCGGCTCTGAGCTCAGAAGGACTGGGTCTGACTGGACGAACACACGCTGGGGGCAAAAGCAGACAGCCTACCTTTCCCCTGGAGTCTGAGGCCCAGGCCACCTTCCTGAGCACCTGCCCTCGCATCCTTGGCCTTTTCTCCCAGAGTCTCAGGCCTAAGGCGCTCTTTAACACGCACGATGAAAGCCTGTCCTTCAGACTTCTGTATTTCACAAAATTTCTTACTAATCATGTGTTACTTTGGAAATCAAATATATTCCACATAAAAAGATTGTGCATTTTAGAGGGAGGCTTCCCCTTCACTCATTCACCCACCTATCACTGATCATCAGGGACCAGGGGCCGAAAGACCGGGGCCTTGCCCTAAGTGGTCACGAGGTTGGCCTGGGGTCAGACCGACGGCCCCACTGGGCAGTGTCTGGATGCAGACCCCCGGGGACACCTGCGTGTTCTGCACTGGGCCCCGTCAGCCCAGCAGTGACTTCCCATGCTACCCAAAGCAGGCCAGTTAGGCCAGTATCACCAACAGCCAGGTCTGTGGGCCCCAAATACCTCTCCAGACGCTCAGTCCTACCATCTCTCTCCTCTCCACGTCCTCAGTTCTCTCGTCTCTCTCTTCCTCTGCAGAATCTCCATGCTGCCCGGCCTCCTTCATTCCCCATCACACGGGAGGCCAGGGCCATAACCCTAAACCTTCAGCCCCAGCCAAGTGGGTAGGGCCCTTGTGGTAGGAAGCCTGCATGAGCACAGCACATCACAGTCTAGAGGGCACCTAAAAAGCAGCACCTTACAGTGCATGGTAAGGGGACAGCTTCAGACTCAGGCTGCACCACATGCTAGCTACATCAACTTGGTCTGGTGACAGAACCACTCTGTGCCTCAGTTTCCTCAGCTGTCAACTGGGAACAATCTAAGAACAATCTAAGAGCTGTTACAAAGATTAGCTAAGAGAATCCATTTAAAACTCTTACGATAAAACAAACTCACTGCTGTCAAGTTGATTCTGACTCACAGCAACCCTGAAGGACTGAGCATAACTGCCCCACACAGTCTCCAAGGAGCATCTTATGGATCGGAAATGCAGACCTTCTGGTTAGTGTAGCCAGCAGTTAACCACTGTACCCCCCGGCCTGGTGCTCAGTAAATGGTAACAAGTCAGGTAACAGCACCAGGAACGAGCCTGGTGCTCCGTGGGTCAGCACCTGGTGGCTGGAGGCCACCTGCCGTTCCATGGCAGGAAGATGTGGTCCCCTGCTTCTGAGAAGAGTACAGCCATGGAAACCCCATGCGACGGTTCTGCTCTGTCCTGAGGGGTCACTGCGAGTTGGAATCACCTCAACAGCGAGTGGTTGAGAATAGCAACATCACTGTCACCCTTGTCACGATGGCCATCCCTATCACCCCACAACAGACGCAGGCCACAAAACACGGTGACAAGGAACACCGAGGCTGAGAGAATGGATGGAAGGGAGAGGGCAGCCAGAGCTAGGGGCCAAGCCTGGACCGGGCCCTATGGGCTTTCTACTCCTGACCCACCACGAAGCTTCCAGACTGCACCATCTCCACAGAGAAACCGCAAGCCATCAGCAAACAGACACAGACACAGGGACATGGAGGCCTGGCCTGTCTCCTCGCCTCACAAGTGGGAATGACATGTGCCACCTCAATGTCAGTGCCACGAGGTGTCAGTAAGATCAGGCACACAGAGCACTCTGCGGGGGCAGACGCTGTGAGGTACAAACTGCCGACACGACGCTGCGATGCTGCTGCCACGAGACGACGACGTCCGTCATGTCACTCTGACTCAGCATCCCCAGGTCCGGCACAGTGACAGCGCCGCGCATCCTGAGCCACCCACACAGCTGTCGCTCTGTCAGAGCCTGCTGCAGTGGAGCCTGGAGCCCGCTGGGGTGGCCCTATGGTGACCATCCCACTGAGCGTCTTCCTCATTTCACTGACCCTCTCGCTACCTTCCCAAGCATGATGTCCTTCTGCAAGGACCGACCCCTCCTGGTCACCTGGTCTAAGCACCCGAGAAGAAGTCTCACCACGCCTGCTCCCCAGGACAAGACTAGCTGTACTGTTCCAAGACATGGCTGTCCCTCCTTCCGGCAGTCCCTGGGAGACGCAACACACTTCACCAGCCCCACAAGTCACACTGTGTGGCTGCGTAAAAATACCGAGACAACAGTGAGAAGCTATTGACAGGACAAAGGTCAGCTGCAAGGTCTACCTGCCTGGGCTCTGAATTCCAGGCTGGCTTTTGGACATGTGGACAGGCCCACAGAGGATGGTGAGAGCCGTGACACAAGGAACTTTGCTTGACCGGGGGGCGTTAATGAAGCCTAGCTCGGTGGGAAGAATTTCAAATGAGTTTTTCCACCAAATGATAACCTCAGAAGCCTGAGCCTATGTCACGTCTCCTCTTTACCATCCCACGGCCCTTCGCTCACGGAGTCAAACCCTTAGTGAATAAACAGAAGTTAACCTCTGGGTACCCCAGGAGGCAGGCACGACAGGCAGGAACCTGAACCCTGGCTGGTAACAGAAGCTGCTCAGGTTCCCGACCAAGAGCCCACAGGATGAAAGCTGCTTCTGGAAGACCAAGCAGGTGACACAGGGGTTGACATGGCAGCTAGAGCAGTTTAGAGCACAGAGGCTGTCATGACACGTACCAACCAGATGGGGGGCAAGCACGGCCCAAAGGGGAGGGGGGCGCGCCACAAGACACAGCCAGCACAGGGAAAGGGGCCTCTTCAGAGCCAGCACCCGAGGCATGGGAAGGGTCCGGGGACCCGTCAGACACGGGCAAGGGGGCAGCACACCACGGCTGGGCTCCCAGGCTCCAGGGAGAGCAGGCCGGCACAGGGGGGCCAGGCGCCCCTCTCCTCACCCAGGCCGTCCTGGGCCCCAGATGCGGGAGGCGGGGTGCTGTGAGGCCAAAGGAAGGTTAACGATGCACTGACCACTGAGTCCGGCACCGGGTCTGCGCTCGCCACCTTCTCTGTGAGAAGCGGGGACAGCAATGACAACCTGCACACAGTAGGAGCGCAGATGCCTCCTGGGTGTACAAAAGGGCACAGGAGTACATAAAGGAATGAGCAACTACTCCAGGCATTTTCGAGCCTGCGTCAATTGGGAGAAGGATGACTGAAAACACTGACAGACTTGGAGAGCAAAGTAGAAGAGAAGATCCATGAGGGGAGAGACCAGAAGCCCTGTTTGCAGGGCCACGTCTGGGGCAAACACAGCTGCGTCCACCAACATTTCACTCACAACCTCCTTCAAAAATCAAATGAGGACACATGAAACACAGCCGCTGTGGCCCCACTTTACAGGTGATGGAACTGAGTCTCAGAAGCAGAAGGACCTGCCCCGGTCTTGCAGCCAGCACACGGAGGCAGCACCGGAGGAGCGCAGAGGTGACTGCCACTTCCGGGCACGCCTGGGCCCAGCCTGGGTCACACGGCACAGTCCCGGGTCACTGCCCCTCGGTCACCCAGGAGACAGGCCCTCCTCCGATGACACCTTAAAGAGACAAGGTATTCCTAAATGTCTACAAAAACGGGATCAGGGCAGTGGAGAATCTGTGTCTCAGAGAAATTTCAGACCGCAACAACAGGAGCGGACTGCTGGGAGCTGAGGAAGAACTGAGAAGAAGTGGCCTCTGTGGTGCCCAGCTGGCCCTGTGTTCACCTCACGCCAGCTCTGGGTCCACCTTGCCCCGGCCACACCGTGCCCACCCTGCCCCGGCCACACCACATCCACCTTGCCCTGGCCAGCCTTGTGTCTACCTTGCTCCAAGGGGCACACCGGCATCTTTGGATGGCCAGACCTCCCGCCTCACCCTACTGACTGTGACCCTGGGGTAGCCCAGCCCTGCTCCTCCTCAGCCCCTTCCTACAGTGCTGTCTGGATCCCTATCAGACCCAGGCGGGCTGACAGCTCCGTCTATGTGTTAGAATTAAACAGCCTGAGGCAGTGGGTGACAGACCGCAGTGGCACAACAACTAAGCACTCAGCTGATGGCGGAAAGGTCGGTGGTTCAAACCCACCCAGCAGCTCTGGGAGGAACCGGCCACACGCTCCCAGAAACTCCCCTCAGGGCCCTTCTTCAGTCAGGTGGGACTGTACAAGCCCAAGTCCACTGGTCAGCACCCAACGACAGGCACTGAGACAGGGGGTTTCGTTATAATGAAATAAAAAGAAACACAAATGCAATCTGGCTCAGAGGTACGGCAGACCCAGGCTTTCGGACAAAGTCACACATCTATGACAGCCTGAGCTGGGAAGCAAGAAACACAGCAACAGGCCACTCAGCGGCCAGGGAGACAGTCCGGCCGCTACGCAGACAGGAACCAGGAGGCTGGAAGGCTGTCCAGCTGGAACTATGGGTTCCAGACACCCACAGGAACCCAGACAGAAGACACACTCTGTATCTGCCTTACAGATGCCATACAGATGGGACCTAGACTCGAGATGGATGCCTCCCGCTCTTCACACCCAAACCCACTGCCATCGATTCAATGTCAACTCAAACAACTGGTGGTGCAGTGGTTAGAGCTATGCCCGCTGACCAAAACATCGGCAGTTCACACCCACCAGGCTCTCCCTGGAAGCCTGTGGGGCAGTTTTCCTCTGTCCTTATAGGGTCACAGTGAGTCCAGCTCACCAGCATCTCCTCAGTCCCAGAAATGTCTGCAGACCGCTCCCAATCTGAGCACAGCCTAAGGCTCTCCTTCAGCAGTAACTTGCAGGCCCCCCGAGAAGGGCCCAGAAGGGAAACAGCGGTGCGCCTCCCACACCCTCCACGCAGGCACTTCTGCAGGGAGACGAGGAGCCCACACCCCTGTGCTCAACGGCTGCTGCCCTCCCAGGGTTAGCGGGAGCCCCCCTACAGCGGCTCCAAGTTCTGCTGGTCCCAACCGAGACTCCACCAGGGAGTGCCGGCACTAGGACCCTGCAGACGGGGGGAACCTGAGCCTGCGCTCTAAGGACAGCGATGCACCATTTCACAACTCCGGCATAAGGCGCAGAGGCCAACAAAGCCACTGTCACCTCTACCTGGGCTGTGCGGGGGGGCTCTCCCTTTCGGGCAGCTCACCAGCCACTGCTCAGAGGCACAGCCTTCTGCCTCATCTCTTCTTAAACCTACGTCAACATCTGATCATAATGGAAATCAATCTCCTCAAGCCACCACGCAAAGGCGTATCCATGGCAACCTTGGAGGAAGGACACAGAGAAGATGCTCCAGACGCTGCCAGAGAGGTAAGTCCATTTCCCCCCATCCAGACATCCCATCACACCCCCCTCTCACTCAGATGAGCTGGGTGTGCCCTGCCTGCAAACTCACCTACACACTACTGGGGAAGCACCAGAGATGAGCGTTCATGCAATTAGGGGTTATGTCACATACGGTTAGGTCAGCCTCGTCTCAAAACTGAGTAGCAAAAAAAAAACTCTGTCTTTTCTGGGTGGTGGGGATGGGCAGAACCTCTCTTGTTACACACCGTCTCAGGGACACTCTCAGCCTGCAGAACCAGGCACTTCACTCCCAGCCAGCTGGCTGGCTGGTGAGGGTGTTGGGAGCTCACTCAGGGCATTCAGAGGCCCCCACCAGCTGCAAAACACTGGCAGCAACACTGACCCCAGGGCCCTGTCTGCCCACGCCGTATCAGGCCCACCACACTGGCATGGTGGTGCTCCCGTTCAGCTGCCCTGGAATCCAGCTCTTTAAGGAAACTGGGAGCTGGGATACAATTTCTGCCTCTCTGACGCCTCTGAAAGAGGCATGGTTTTCTACAGAGGTAAGCGATTCATCAAACACAAGTACTACTACTCAGCCTAAGCAATCGTGCATGCCTCAGTTTCCTCTCCTGTAAAGCAGTGCAGTAATGGTACCCTTCTAACAGGATTGTTAGAAAAAAAGCACTTAGAACAGAGCCTGGCACAGAGCGCTCCAGCTTCACCAGCCATTATCACGAGGAGGAAGGAGATGCCTCTGCTTCCGATGGGTACTCCACACTCGGGAGCCTCTCTTTCCTTTTCCTCAGAACCTAACAAAAATATCAAAAGTCAAAAAAAAAAAAAAACCCTTTGCTGTGGAGTCATTTCTGACTCATAGTGACCCCAGAGGACAGAGCAGAACTGCTCCATAGTTTTCAAGAAGCGCACAGTGGATTCCAGCTGCTGACCGTTGGGCGGGCAGGCACAGCACTTAACTGCTACGCCACCAGTTTCACAGGACACCTGACCATAATGCCCCCAACGACTTACCCCTGTCCCTGCCCAGGCCCATGCCTACCCCTGCTCCCCAGCAGGCACCCTGGCAGACAAAGAACACCAAGCCCTTCACAGCCCTTGAAGCAGGAGTTCCTTTGCAAATGTAGATCTATCTGATTTGTGCTGCCTCTCACTCCACAGGAAACCTGTCCCATTCTTCCTTGGGCTCTCCCTCCAGCCCTCCTCTGACGACCTGACTGAGCAAACCCCCTTTCCTTTCACATCTGCTGTCCCCACTGACCCTCACACAGCATCCAACAGCCCGCCCTGGGCTCTTCTGTCCCAGTCCCAGGCTGCTCACAGCGAGGACACAGCTCTGCCCTCCCCTGCTCGCCTCCTGGGGGCTCCTGCGCCCACCCTTCCACGGCAGCTGCCTGCCCTGAATGAGAGCCCTGCTGACCACAGTCTCCCCACAGTCCCCTCAGGCTCACATGGCATCTCCCAAGCTCGCCCTGCTCAATCCCCCACAGCTAAAAGGGTGCTGACCCCCCCCGGAATGTTCCCCTGGTGTCCTGGATGACTCTCCCCTTCCCCTTGCACCAGTCCTTCTAGCCTCCGGTCACCTGCCACCTGCCGTCTTCTGCAAGCAGGCTGGGAGCACCAACCTATTGCCCCAGCTCCCGCCAGCACCTCAGCCACTGCTCCCGCATGAGATGTCCTGCTGGCCCTCAGCCCCCACACGTCCACCCATCTGCCATGCATCACAGATGCCTGAAGTCCAGCACGACCCAAAATTAACACGGTTTGTCCCCCTTAAAAACATCCCTCCTTCCGCCGGCACCACTATTCACCCCAAAGAGAAAACAATCATCCCCAACAATTCCCTCTTGTTTTCAACAACGAGTTAGTCATGGAGTCTGGTTAACTCTATCTGTAAGACCTTAGATTCATCTATCTCGGACTCGCCGGCTCACTGAGGTGAATGGCAGTTCAGCCAGAACCCACTCCTGGGCTATGACAAGGGTCTCCTGATGTCCCTGAGTGTGAGACCCTTCTTCAGGCAACTTTCACAGGCAGTATCCTGGTACCCACACAGCTGAGCCGTCTAGCACCGCAGTAAAGGCCACTCAAAGCCAGGCCTTGATCCAGCCTCATCAATCACCTCTTCCTCGTCCCAAAGTCCTCTTACAATCCAGACACGTGGCTCTATTCCCCTTACGCCTTACCAAAACCCACTGCTGTCCAGTCAATTCCAACTCACAGCAACCCTGTAGGTCAGAACAGACCTGCTCCATAGTTTCCAAGGAGTGCCTGGTAGATGTGAACTGAGGACCCTCTGGTGAGTAGACGTAGCTGTTACCGACCACACCCACAGCCTCTGCAAATGCTGCAAACATCACCAGCCTGCTCTCCCGTCCCATCCTCCCAGGCTCAGCTGTTGAGACCGCTGGCCAGGGAAGGCTCATCCTTCTCACCTCTGCCCTCCCGCAGTCTCCGGACACAGCCCCAGCACAACACCCCAACCCAACACCCCAACCCAGTACCGCTCTGGGTTTAAAATAGCCTCCTCATCCCACCATCGATTCCTCCAGTGCAGAGAGGTTTTCTTGCATCTCAGTATCACACGTCGCGCCGGCCGAGTGAAGGCCCGCAATGCCGAATAAAGCCCAGGCTGACCTGACTGCAGGCTCCAGGGGCATATAAGGGAAAGCGGCCCTGCCCTTGAAGACCACCACCAAATGGTTTGGAAAGCAATCCCACCGACGACATGTGCCTCTTTCCTCCCCGGACAGGAGCCCAACACACAAGAAAGCACAGGGGCAGCCTTGTTCCCAGCCACCTGGTGATGACACCCTATCTCAATCCCTCCTGCTTCCAGGGTGAGAGGGCCATAGAAGGACCTCGAAACTTCGGGGAGGGGCAGCTGTTCTGGGAAGCTGCCTCTGTCAGGCTATTAGGGTGGCAGGGAGGCCCTCAAGAGATGACAGTGCTCGATGGGGAGGCCACGCTGGTCACATAGTACAGCGGCAACCGGACCGGCCTGAGCCCCAACAGCAAAGGCACAAAGCCAGGCTCCGAGTCCCCAGGATGGTGCCAACAGCCCGCACCATCACCGAGTCCGCATTCGGACCCAGCAGCAGCACTGCAGCCCACAGTCTCAGCTGGCGACACGCTGCCACAGAGTCCAAAAAGCACACTGCTGCTGAGGATCCCCGGAAGGGCAGGGCGGCAGTGCCACATCTACACAGACTGACTGCCACACCTCTGTCCTGCACAGGGGTTGGGGTGCTCAAACCACCGACCCCGGGCTCTTTCCCTTTCAAGTTACAGCCAGGAAAACCCTGTGGAGCAGCCCTGCAACACGCTGTCACTGCTGTCACCGTGAGTCAGGACCAGCTCCACACAACTAAAAACAACAGGGTGACAAGGACCCCTAGGTCTGAACCCATCTCATAGCACAGACGATGCACTTCCCATTCTCCTAGGCATGGGACAGACAGCCCACATCCCCACAGCACCACCCAGTGGTGACTCTGGAGGGACAGGTCACCTAGCAATCCTCTCCCATAACTGCAGGCCGCCCCGAGGGGAGTAAGACCCAGAGTGACAGCTGTCCCCGGGATGAGGGATGACGAAGGACAAGGGATGACACGTCTCCCACCAGAGACTGCCCCCCACGCATCTCTCCTCTGCGGCCCCTCTCCTCTGCAGCCGGCCCCAGGCAGGCCCATCGGCCTCTGGATCACCTCCTTCTCCTCTTCTCTCTTTCCACTACCACCGCCGTCACACTGCCGTCACTGGGGCCTGCCACTCACCAGCTTTGACAAAGCGAAGGCAAACACTTGGCCTGTGAGTCATCCTCTGTGGGACAGGTGGCAGCTGTCCTGCCCACCTACAGGATACTGAACCAAAGTGAGGGCACACCTATGGGAGGTGCTGTCCCCTGCTGAGTGGCACATTTACACAAGGCTCTTGTTGGGTGCTGTGGGGCCGTGCTGACTGACAGACCAAGTGACAGAGGACACCTACTAACCAAAAGGTTCACAGGGTGCTCCCTGGAGCCCTAGGGGGCAGTTCAGTGTCCTGCAGGGTGGCTATGGGTTGGGGTGCACTGGATGGCCGGGCCGGGGGGTGAGTCTTTAAGGGAGTGGACAGGCATGGTCACCATCCACCTTAAGTCATCTGTAACTGACATGTGGGGCACATCACGCTCCCAACCCCCTGCCCTCCCCACTTCCAACCACATCACACATCGCAGGAAGACAACACACAGCCTATCTGTCCACGTAAGCTCTAGCCCAGAATCTTCACTGACACGTCCCCACAGCACCACCCAGTGGTGATTGCTGAGGGACAGGTCACCTAGCAATACTCTCCCCTAACTGCAGGCCACCCCAGGGGAGTTAAGACCCAGAGTGACAGCTGTCCCTGGGGTGAGGGATGACAAAGGATGAGGGATGGTGATGGACTAGGGATGACGCCTCTCCCAGCAGAGACAATTAAGTCTGCAAACTGAACCGTTTGGAGTGCTACCCACCTCACTGCTGAACACCCCCGCAGTCCCCTCTGAAGTCCTCCCTTTGGGAAGCTAGGCACCGAGGGAGCCCGCACCTAGTCCACCCACAAAAACAATGTTCAGACTCTTTTTGGAATGGCCACTGTGCACGGTGGCAAGATGGCAAGTTCATGAGCTTAACTGTATAGTTGTCTGTGAGAGTTTTTAGCCAGTAAACAAATAACTGTATTGGAACACCCTCCCTACTCACCTAATCTGGCCCCCAGTAACTCTTTTCTTTACCCGTAAGATAAATGAAATAATGAAAGGAAGACCTCTGGATAACATTCAGGACATCAAGGGTAATGTGATGACAGCTCCGATGGCCCTTCCAGAAAAAAAAGTTCCAAGACTGCTTTGAAGGATGGACTAGGCACTGGTGTCAGTGCACAGCTACCCAAGAGGAGGACTTGGAAGGTGACCACAGTGACAGTCAGCAGTGAGCGTTTGCCTAGGATGAGCCCACGAACTTCACTTGCAGTTCTCGGACCAGCATCTGACACCAGCATAAAGCCTAATACATGTGAACATGTGACAGGGACCTTCCCAACAAGCCCCTCAGCACTGTGACACCAGGCTCACCTCTGACTCCTTTACCACAGGACACCTTCACGTCAGCCACCCCGAATCACACTCCCAGGTCTGACACCCACTGTCTCAACTCTGTACCTTCCCCAGTCATACACATTCCACCCAGCCTTCAAGTTCAGCTAAACCCCAACACAGTCTCTGCAGAACAAGGGCTCATTCAAAAGGGAGACACCTGAAACACCATCACAGCAGAATTACGGCAATTCGGCTTGGAGAAAATCTGGTGGGACTGGCTGTCTTCGGAGGCAGCCTTTTAAAAGCAAATCACTTGTTTTTCTGAGAGATTCTAACAGTCTAGGACCAACAGGACGGACGATGCAGTGAGGCACATTTCAAAAACAAGAACTTCCTTCTTGAGGGGTCCCAATGTGAACTGGGTGGCCTTACAGCAGCCCTCGTGGTGCAGTGGTTAAGCGCTCAGCTGCTAAGCCAAACCTCCACAGTCCAAATCCAGGAGCAGCTCCCCGGAAACTCTGCGGTGTGGTCCTATCCCGTCCTACAGCGCTCTGAGTTGGAATCAACTACAACCAGTGGGCTTATACATACTAAGCTCCCGGTTACTCTGCCATGTGGCAAAGATATCGTAGAGGAAGAACATAACATTGCAGTACATTGTAAATGAAGACGTAGAATAAAGATGACTGAACTAGAATCCCAGTAGCTTAGGTCTGAAAGGGACCTTAAAAACCAAACAAAACAAACCCACTGCCGTCCAGTCGATTCTGACTCACAGCAGCCCTACAGATAGGAGCAGAATCGCCCCACAGAGCTTGCACGGAGCGCCTGGCTGCAGTAGCTCTGAACCACTGCGCCACCAGGGTTTCTATCAGAGCCCCAAGGACACTGGTCTACACTGCCACTGCCCAACTGCGAGCTTCTAACGCTGGAAATGCATTTCCCAAACCGGTCCAGACAATCAAAGGAAGGACCGTGGCGTCCAGGAAAAACTGCTGCCCCAGTCAAACGTGGGGTGCTCTCCACACCGTATCCCCGGGTGCAGATTCGCGCTAAATAGCAGCAGCCTCCTGACGGCGCCGACGTCTTCTGCAGCAAGGAAAAACTTAACCACGGATTTACAAACATACGGTGCACGAAATGCCTTTATTACAAAAGCTATCGTCACCTCTTCTGGTGTCTGTGGCTCGGGCTCGGGGCTCGGTCAGCAGAGGAAGGGCAACCCCCATAGCTCACAGCTGACTCTGGGACCAGCGGAGACAACCAGCGGCCGCACTGCCACGAACAGGGCTCAGCTTGCAAATCCCCGACTCCTCATCGAGCCCCCAACTCCGTCAATCAGCTGCGCTTCTCCTGCCTGAGAATAGCCTCTCAAGGGTCACCCCGCCGGCTAAGGCGGATCCCAGCACTGGGGGCAGACACACCAAACCCGCACCCAGGATCCCAAGACTCAATCTTATTTTCTTCTTTTTTTTCCCACTTAACATAAACTTTTCAGCCCTGGGCCCAGAAGGACTGCGGGGCTCCGTGAGCTCAGGGGTGACCCGGACGCTCCGGGAAAGCACGGGGCCCTTGCAGCCCCGGAGGCACTGGGAGGCGCGGTCAGCCTGACCCCGGAGGGGACCCGGGAGACAGCTCAGGGGAGTCCGACGGGCCCGGGCCCCCAGAAGCGGACGCCCTGGACCCGGGCGGGAGCCACCCCTCCGCGCGCGCGGCCCACCCCCGCCGCCCCCGGCCCGCACACAGGGCTCCGGGGCTGCCCCGGGCCAGCGCCGAGCCGCCCCCCCGCCGGGACCGCCCGGACACACGGGGCGGCGGCGGAGACGCTGGCGGGGTGGCCTCTCCGTACCTGTCCCCTCGGGGGCTCCGCGCGCCCGGCTCCCTTCCCACCGGCGACCAACGCCCAGGACCCGCGGCCCCGCCCGCCGGCCCCGCCCGCCCAGGCTGCCCGGCGCGTCGCCCGACCCCGCCGGGAATAACACCGAGCCCTCCGCCCCCGAGGCCAGAGGATCCCTGGGTCCGGGGAACACCATCCTCTTCCCTGCGATGGAGGCCGAGTAGGGAACTGCGCGCCGAGAGCGGCCGACGGGACTTCGATCAGGCACTAAGTTGGACACCTGGGGCGGAATCTGCGCAGGCGCACTATGCCTGGGAAGGCGATTAGGCCCACAGGGGCCGCCCGTGTCGGCGAGCGCCCTCTGTCGGCGGAGAGGAAACAGTGCACAGAGGCTGGAGCGCCGGTTTGCGCTCGGTCTCCGGTAAGGGGGACCACCTCTCCAAGCCGGGGCGTTCTGAACGGAAATTAAAGCAGTGCTGGTAAACCCTATCTCACGATTAGCTTGGAGAAAAATAATTTTTGCTGCTACTTCAGTGTTATTGGGTGGAGAAATAGGGATTCTCATGCCGTATCGATGGGATTGTAAAATAATGCAAATTTACCTAAGGGCATTTTGGAGTTTTGGGTTTTTTTTAATTTTTTTAAAATATTTAATGAAACATTGAAAAGTGCAGACTTCTCGACCCTGTGCGCCTACTTCTAATAACGTAGTGTAAGGAAACAGTCAAACAACTGTGCAAAGCTGTACGAAGATGATGGGAGAGGCTGGGATTTGATATACACGGGTTTAAATCTCGTTCCTATTTACACGTTGTGTAAAGATCTTGGGAAACGCTGGTGGTATAGTGGCTGAGCGCAGTGGCTGCTAAGCAAGAGGTCAGCAGTTCAAATACACCACGAGCTCCTTAGAAACCCTATGGGGCAGTTTTACCCTGTCCTATTGGACGGCAGTGGGTTGGGTTGAGTTTGTTAGAGGGTCACTATGAGTCGGAATCAACTCGACGGCAGCGATGTTTTGGTTTTGGTTTATGGCGTCACTAGGAGTTGGAGTCGACTCCATGACAGTGGGTTGGGTTTGGGTTTGGTGACCTTCTGAGCTGGTAGCTTCCCTCCCTGTGCCCCTGTTTCCTTCTCACTTGTATAACGAGGATGTTGGTGTCTGTTTCATGAAGTTTTTAACAGAATTAAGCAAAATAATCCGTACGAAGACTCTGAGATTACCTATGGTAGTTTTATGTTTATAGCAGTTAATCTCAGACCAGAAACAACCTGAAAAATCCATAGTGTTGGAGGAAACGTCATTGGTCGAAGGAATGAACTGGGCAGTGTCTTTACTGCACCCCCCTTCTTAAATTTCACGTAAATATCTCTAATTATGACTCTGAATGAGTAATGCATTTACATCATTAAAAAGTCACTTAGCCACCACGCCACCAGGGTTTCCCGCGTATCCGCGTATCCTTCTCTTCTGTATCCTGGGTTCCACATGTCCATTTGTCCAGGTTTCCTGTCCCTTCCTGTCTTCTCATCTTTGCTTTCGGGCAGGTGTCACCCAGCAGCGCATTTGTTACCTGTTAGTGTTGGTTTTGTTGGCCTGTCTCATCTCTGGCTGGAAGGCAGACTTTGGGAGAGGTTTCTTGTCCGAGTTAGCAGGGTATCCAGATGTGCAGAACTTCTGACCTGAGGCTGCCAGGCCTCGGGTGGTGTCCTAGTCATCTACGGCTGCTGTAGCACAGCTATCACAAGCAGATGGCTTTAAGAAGGTAAATTTTATTTTATCACAGTCCAACAGATTAAAAGTCCAAATTCAGGGCATCAGCTCCAGGGGAAGGCTTTCTCTGCTGGTGCTGGAGGAAGGTCCTTGTCATCAGTCTTCCCCTGGACTGGAAGCTTCTTCGGCACAGGGACCTTGGTCCTTTTCAAAGGACACGCTTAGCTGCCGGCACTGCTTCTTGGTTATTTGAGGTCCCTGCCTACTGCCCTTTCCTTTGTGTCTCAAGAGATTGCCTCAAGGTGCAATGCTGTCTTACACTTTGAGTCCTGCCCCCCAAACTTGACGGCCACCCATCCTCCCTCATTAACATCATATTGGCAGGATTTACAACATAAAGGAACATGACACAATGCCAGGGATCCTGATGGCAGGTCGGATGCAGGGAATTCAGGAAAAGACCCAAATGCATGTCAGCATATGAAAGGGGACCCCAAAAACTGAGTCTGAGTAGAACATGCTAATGGGAAAAATAGTGTTAGACACTGTATGTGGCCCAGTGTTCTTCCGTGAACCCTAATACTGTCTTTGTCCTGTGTATTTCTTCATAGGTGCTATTGTAAGAAATCCAGCTGGCCAGCAGGACCCCAAAGGGTCCCAAGTCCCCTCATTTGTGGGACTGGAGCTCATCTCCCCAGCCTGGGATGTTGAACTAAGAACCTCTGTGCTCCCCTGGGAGGATTCCTGGGCGTCAGAGGACATGAGAAGGAGCCGAGGGACGGACTGTCCCCCAGGAAAGCGGTGCTGTTTTCTGGAGCGAGGATCAGACTTGGAGAGAAGATTGGAGCCTGGTTTAAGGGGCCGTGTGTGATGGAGGAAGCCCAGGTGGCGCAGTGGTGAAAAGCTGGCTGCTAACCCAAAGGTCAGCAGTTCAAATCTACCAGCCACTCCTTGGAAACCCTAGGAGACAGTTCTACTCTCTTTTCTTACAGATTGTTGTAACTCAGCAGTGACTCAGCAGCATTTGCTTTGGTTTGGGGGTAGGTACTGGATCAAAAGCGTCTCTCCCTTTGGAATCGAGACCTCTAGACCTGCAGAGCGTAAGGTCCCAGAGACAGGAAACAAAAACCTTGCAAGTGAGTCATTAGGGGTAACAGTGAGGAGTGGCACTCCCATCCGCACCCCTTGAGTCCTGGGCCTGTGAATCCTGTGGCTATGGGAAAAGCAGCACCGTCTATTGGGCACTGGTTTCAAGCATGTACAGCCTCCTGGAGAACACTGTCCCAGCCCTGCAAGGTACTGCCACTAGCTGGTGCCATAGTTGTGTCTTTAGAAGGCCCTTTCATCACTCTGTGAAGCCAGGTGCTTCAGGATGATGGGGAACACGTTAAGACCAGTGAATTCTGTGAACATGGGCCAATTACCACACTTCATTCACTTGTGAAATGAGTCCCTTGATCAGAGGTGATGCTGTGTGGGACACCAGGATGGTGCATAAGGCATTCTCTGTGTTCATGGTTGGTAGTTTTGGCAGAAGCATGGCGTGCAGGGAAGGCAAATCCATATCCAGAGAAAGTTTCTGTTCCAATAAGGACAAAACACTGCTCTTTCCATGATGAAAGGGGTCTGTCTTAGTCATCTAGTGCTGCTGTAATAGAAATACACAAGAGGATGGCTTTACCAAAAATACATTGATTCTCTCACATTCCAATAGGCTAGAAGTTTGAATTCAGGGCAACAGCTCCAGGGGATGGGTTTTTCTCCCTGTTGGCTCAGGAGGAAGGTCCACAGTCTAGGCAGACCTCAGCACAAGAATCTCAGGTCCAAAGGGTGTGCTCCACCCCCAGCACTGCTTTTTTCAGTGGTAGGAGCTCCCCAGTTCTCAGCTTGCTTCCCTTTCCTTTTCTCTCTTACAGGATAGAAGGTGGTGCTGGCCACACCACCTCTTTACAGTGGATCAGGGACGGTGCTACAGTCCCACCCTAACCCTCTTTAACATAATCCAGTCTTGCCCTACTAACCCACAGGCAGAGATGAGGATTTACAACATATAGGAAAATCACAAAACGGAGGACAACCACACAATACTAGCAACTCATGCCAAGCCCAATGGCTACACACATCTTTGGGGGGACATAATTCAGTCCCTAACAATAGCTATCACACAACTTTTGCCAGTTCAGCTTTTTACAGGTATGTGACTTGTTGACAACAACACCATTAATCAGCTGTGCAATCCTACCCTTAATCAACGCAGTTTTTCCATCAGTGTAAACTAAAACTCAGTACTTTATAAGCAGTAAATCCTTGCTGTCTCTGTCCTGACCCTGGTAACCACTAAGGGACTTTGGTCGCTATACATTTGCCTGTTCTTGTCTTTTTACATACTAGGATAATATTTCTCCTTTTGTAATTAACTTAGTTCACTCAGCATGATGTCTTCAAGCTCCAGCCATGACATAGCATGTATCAAGACTTCACAAACCCTGGCGGCGCAGTGGCTAAGTGATACAGCTGCTAACCAGAAGGTCAGCAGTACAAATCCACCAGGTGCTCCTTGGATACTCTATGGGATATTTCTATTCTCTCTCTAGGGTCACTATGAGTTGGGATCAGCATGATGGCAGTGGTTTTTTGGGTACCAAAACTTCATTTCTCTTCCCATCTAAGAAACATCCACTGCGGTATACATCATATTTTGCTGATGACCGTTTAGGTTGTTTCTGCCTTGAGGCTGTTGTGAATAGTGCTGCAGGGAACACAGTTGTAGGAGTATCTGTTTGTGTCTCTGCTCTCAGGACAGTTTGTGAGGTCATAGGAGAGTTTTAGTTTTAGTTTCTTGAGGGTTCACTGCACTGCTTTCTGTATCAGTGGCACCACTCTGTGTTCCTGCCGGTGATGGCCAAGCATTCCAGGTTCCCCACATCTGTGTCAACATTTGTTAGTTTCTGGGTTTTTTTGTTCTTTCTTTTTTTTTTTTGAATCTTAGCCATCCTAGTAGGAGTGAAATAGTATCTCATTATGGTCTTGATTTGCATCTCTCTGATGGCTAGTAAGGCTGGACATCTTTCTGTGAGAAATAAAATTCAAAATGGTCCATCTTCAGAACAAAGGCCAAGATAAGAAGTTACTAATTAATCTAAAAGAAGGGGTGAACAGGGGGAAAGGAGAAACCTGTTTGGGAAACAGGAGATATAACCTGAAAGAAAATGGACTGTTAAGACTTAGGTGATGTCCAGGAAAGACTCTTTACCCCATGGTACTCAGCCGATGAGGAAGTGGGTGAGGGACTTGTGAGTTAAGACATAAAAAGGGCTTGTAAGAAACTGTTTGGTACACCCTGTCTGACCAGCCTCATTTGTGGGCTCAGGCTCTGATTTTCAAAATGAACTAATACAGCCTTGCTTTTGCTAACTAGATTTAAATTAGATTTCTTCAGCTGGTAACTGTCTAATCAGTGACCTCATAAGGGATAAGGCAGCCTGCCTTGACCATGGAGGCAGGGTCCTAACCAGGGGGTTTATACCGGCCCACCAGCTACCAAGAGGAACCGGAGCAGTGTCCAGGGTGCAGACAACATTTCTCACATTTCCATGTGTTTAGTGGCCACTGGGGTGTCCTCTTTGGTAAGATGTTTAGTCAAGTCTGTTCTACCTCTGAATTCACTGTGTAGGGCCTGAGGTCTTCAAAGCTTGCAAGCAGCATCCAAGCCCTGCAATTGGTCTCTCTTCCCCTAGAGCAACAGAGGAAGAGGGAAAGCAGCAATAACCCAAACCAAACCACACCCACTGCCAGTGAGTCGATTCCAGCTCCTGGAGACGCCGTAGGACAGAGAACTGCCCCATGGAGTTTCCAAGGAGCCTCTGGTAGATTTGAACTGCCACCAGGATTTCATGTAGGAGGAGGACACGCGATATGTGTCTAACTGCTGCCATGAACAGCTACTTCCTCTGCCCGCCTCCAGGTTTGGGCGAGTAATGGGAAATTAGTTCCTAAAATTGGAGGGTGCTGAGAAATTGAGGAAAAAGACAGACAACTCCCCTGGGGCAGCAAAGGAGTTTTTATTTGGGTGACTGAGATACAAACAGTGGTCCCTGGTGGCAGTTTGATTACAAGCCAGTCAGGAGGGGCTCACAGAGGCTCAGTCCCACTTGTCCAGGTTTGTCAGTCGAGCCGTGGCATCCCAGAGGCGTCGTGCCGCGTAAGGGTCCTGAGCGGCTTTAGTGGGAAGTGCCACCCTGCAGGAATCACTGAAGTATTTTCCAGAAATGCCCTCCAGCTCCTGGGCCAAGCCCAGGTAGAGGACTGGGATGGCACCATCCTTGGGGGTCTGCAGTGGCATGGAGCGAAAGGAGAAAACAGGGAGTCACCACAGTGGACCCTTAGCCTGCTGAGGAGCCCATTGTGATGCTGGGCTGGCTCCTGTCCCACTCACCTTGGTGACGAAGCTGAGGAGCCAGAAGAGGAAGCGCCACACCCAGGAGAAATTCCTCATGATGTCCGTGTACACGACACCTGGGTCCACAGAGTTCACAGTCACACCTGAGGTGGGGGGACACAAGTGAGAGGAGAACGTGGGGAAGGAGGGGCCGAGTGCTTACACTGTGTGCAGTGAAGAAAAGGTACTCTGAAGACTGCTGGGTCGTGGTCATCAGAGACCTCTGGGTGGTGCCACAGACACCGGTGCTCCTAACTTACACCAATGGTGGTGTCCACGCCAGTCAAGGAGAACAGGGATCAAAGCGCAGGGTCAACTTGAGGAGGGATGTGGGAAACGGTGTCGGCACCAGGAGACAGCAGGAGAAGGCTGTGAAGGGCAGTGGGGAGTTGGAAAAGGCCTAAGAGATGGACGGACGGGGTCGGGGTACAGGGTGCACAGGTGTCAGAAGAGGGGATTGGCAGCTGGGTGGGGAGGGCCTTACAGCCAGTACCTGCTGGGAGGAGAGGTAGAGGTGAGAATGAAGGAAACGGTAGTGGAGGAGTAGAGAGCGTCAGAGTCTGTCACCTGTTCCTGAAAGTCTCCGGGCAAGCTCCCCGGTGAACAAGGTCAACAGCAGTTTGCTGCAGTCGTAGTTCTCGTTGAAGTTCAAGGGGCTCCCAGCTCCCGTCAGGTGCGCCTCATCAATGTGCCCATGAGCATGCCGAAAGGAAGACACATTCACCACTCGGGCTGATCCTGCCCTCTGTAGGGCCCCTGGAAGCAGAAAGGACCAAAGAAAAACCACTCAAAGCAGCTCATAGAGAGCCATTTCTGATTCATGGTGACCCCGTGTGTTGCAGAGAGAGCTGTGCTCTGCAGACCTTTAATGGCTGTGACCCTCCAGACATAATCTCTCCAAGGGGCTTCTGGGTAGCTGAGTTCGCAGGCAGGCATGTAACTCTGTGTGCCACCCAGGGACTTTAGAGAGAAGACCACACTCCTTTAATCCAAGGCCTGGTGTCAACTCTCACACCCATTCCCCAACCCGCTTCTCCAGGAGACTCCCAGAGGGCAGGGGCCACCACCCAGGATAGACACAGGGCAGCTGGGTGCCAACTGAGACTCTGCTTTCATTGGACCGTGTCCCAGAGCTGTCCCCCTCTTTTTAGTGTTGGGCGTTTTGCTTCTCTCTTTTTCCGCCTGGCAGCTGCAGTTAGTTGAACCGATCTTTATTTATGTGTTTGAGCTCACCACACTTCAGAGGGGAAAGGAGGGCCTGGAAACACTACACAAGCTGTCTTCCATATATTTGCATGCTCATTCCCTCGTGTATTCATTCCACAAACATGACAGGCAACCAAGCTAGCTTCTGAGCACAAAAAACCCATTGCCATTCAGTCAATTCTGGCTCACAGTGACCCGATAGGACAGAATCCCCACAGAGTTTCCAAGTAGGACCTGGTGGATTCAAACTGCTGACCTTTTAGTTAGCAACTGTAGGTCTTGACCACGGGTCCACCTCAGAGGAAGCCCTCTCAGGGCAAAGGGTGCTGTACTTGAGGGAATAGAAACGTCTATGCAGAGACACTTCAGGAAGTTTGTTTTTTAAAAAATGAAAACTAAAAAGGACCACCCCTGGAGATGTCATGACAGGATAAATAATAGTAATAATAAACTACCTTCCAAAGTAAAAAAAAGCAAGGTTACAGTCAACACAGTAAGCTAAGTCTTTAAAAATGAAACAAGTACTTAACTACTCGTATACCAAAAAAAAAAAAAAAAAAAAAATCCTGGATTCTACAAAGTGTAGAAATAGTCACCTCTGAGTTGATAGTATTAGCCTTAAAATGCTAAAAGCCATTTGGGGCCCAACATTCAGATTAAAAACCCAGAAGGTGGTATTTAGCCAAAATCCACTAGAGAAGAATTTATTCCCACAGAGTAGGTGCACAGTAAAGGGGAGGTCAGCACAGGTAGACTCTACCAAAGCTAAGAGGTTTCCTAAATATAATCCTACACTTCCAAGGACAGAGTAGCAGGGGTAGGGGTCTGGGGACCATGGTTTCAGGGGACATCTAGGTCAACTGGCATAACAAGTCATTTAAGAAAATGTTCTGCAATGATTTTAGGAAACATAACCTGGTTTCAACTGGAGGACATTATGTTGAGTGAAAGTAGTCAGCGACAAAAGGACAAATACTGTATGAGCCCTATGGTAAGAACTGAAAAGCAGACTCATGCATAGAAGAAGAAGACTCTTTGACAGCTACAAGAGTGGAGAAGGAGGGAGGCCAAGCGGGGGAGGGTTTAGATTACACAGTTGATAGAACTTTAGTTGGGTGAAATCTGTGACAGCACACACTAGAGAGAAGATCAATATTAACTGGACTTCAACACAACTTGAGTACTCCTCCCATCTTAACCCAATATTGCAAGGACAGAGTAGCCAGGGCAGGGGGCTGGGGACCATGCTCTGAGGCAAAAGGAGGCCAATTGGCACAACTAGTGTTTTGCTAATGAGGGCTCTCTGCACCCCACATTGGTAAGTGGTGTCTGGGGTCTTACAAGCTGCCAAGCTGCCATCTGAGGGTACACCAGATGGTCCCAACTCAGCAGGAACGGATGACCACCGAGGACCAAAACGACGTGGGGGAAGAGAACCCAGAGGACACATGGGTCTCTATGTCAACTCATGGCCAGAAGAACCACATGGTGCCCAGCCACCACCAGTGATCGCCATGATGGAGCTCACAAAGTGGAGTCTCACTGGCAATGAGAATAAATAGGGGTGCCCCCTGAAATCTCCAACAAAAGACCACAATTGATGGTCCAGGGGCTTCAGGGTTCCCCTGAGAGCATGGCCCCTGGACCTGATGCAGCCCCTGTCCATAAATCATAATGAAGGTCAACTCTTCAGACAGCAATGGATTGGACTTGGTGACACAGAGTGACCATATCTTGTGGGCATTTTATGGTTCTATGCATCTATAGGATGTCATCCTGCTGACCTCTTATTGGAGGAAGGGGAGTGGGTGGAGAGGAGGGGATAGGAGACTGTTGGGAGAATAAAACATGTATGGAGCAGAAAGGAAGAGTGTGCTGTCACCAGGCAGAGAGAGCAGTGGAAGCTGCATGTAGATGAGCATGAAAATTTATACAGGAATGTACATTTTCATTCAATCATAATAAAAAAATAAAAAGAAAAAAAGAAAATGTTCTGCATCACACTTTGGTGAGTGATATCTGGGGTCTTAAAAGTTAGCAAGCAGCCCCCGTAAGTAGCATCAACTGGCCCCCACCCACCTAGAACAGAGGAGAATTAAAGACATCAAAGACATGAGGAAACTTCGAGCTCAAGAGACAGAAAGCGCCACATAATCCAGAGACTGCATCAGTACAAGACCAGAAGAATAGGTGGTGCCCCATCACCATCAATGACTGCCCTGACAGGGAACACACCACAGGATCCCTGATGTAGCAGGAGGAAAGCGGGTGCACAGAACTCAACCTCTATTAAAGACCAGACTTCATGATCTGACAGACCGGAGGGTCCCTGAAAGGCATGGGCCCCAGGCTCAGTGTTAGCCCAGAACCAAAACCTTTTCCCATGCCAACTCTTCAGTGAGTGGACTGGACATAAAACAATACTGGTGAAGAATGAGCTTCCCGGCTTAAGTAGACACATGAGGTTAACTGGGCAGCTCCTGTCCTGAGGTGAGATGAGAGGGCAGAGGGGGCTGGAGCTGGTCGAATTGACATGAGACGCACCGAGGGTAAAGGGGGAGCGTGCTGTCAGAGGGTGGCGAGAGCAGGTAGGGTTACAAGCAGTACGTCTGTTTTTGTTTGAGAAACTGAACTGTAAACTTTTGCTTAAAGAACATTTTTTTTTTAAGTAGAAGACAGTGACCCCCACATTTGCTAGAGGTAGTGGCAGAAGGCCTAGCTGGAGAGAATGACCCTCACAGTGTGACATCAACGTGGGAAGAGAGTCGTGTGCAAGAGACTCAAGGGAACCCTGTGAATGTGGATGGGGTGGGATGGGGCTCAGGGAAAGTCCACGGAGAGGTACTAAGTGTGAGACGTATTCTTTGTGTCAAGCTTTGAGAGATGAACTGAAGTTAGTTAGGCTAAGAGGTGGAAGAGGACATTGCCGTCAGAGGCCATGACTTGGGCACAAGCCGGCCGGAGAGGGAAAGCAAAGCGTGGCCCGGAACGTCCAGACAGTCTAGCTGGGTAGAGCCAAACGTGAGACTGTCAGTCTGTAGGGCACCTGCTAAGGACTGCCCTGTGGAGAGAAGGCATCGAGGTTTATCGCGAAAGGACACGGGACCTTCAGAGGCTTGGAAGCAAAAAGGTGCACGATGAGAAGGGGAGTGGGCAGAACAGAGGAGGGGAGACGGGAGAGAATACGGGTCATGAAGTGATTTCTGATACTTCATTGTGGTGAAAAAGTGCACGATCAGTTTCCACAGGTACAGTGCAGTGACATTATGGCACGTCGCGTGGTGCAGCCATTCTCCTGTCATCCTCTAAGTCCTCCCGCATGAGAATGCACCCTGAGCACCCTCGGGGAGGGCCTCCGCCTTGCCCGTTCCTCTCACCCTGCCAATCACTCCTCATCTTTGGTTTCTACACATTTGCTGATTTCATGGGAGTAAAATCCACAGCGTTCGTCCTTGAGCCAACGCGGTACTCTGCCCCGCATATGTTTTCAGTTTGCCCGCGGGGCGGCAGGTGGCGGGAGCACCCTTCCCTTTACCGCTGGCTCACATTCCGTGGTGCGCCCGGATCACCGTTGGTTTACTCACTCACTGGCTGGTGGGCATTCCCATGGAGTCTACCTTTTGGCCCTTGTAAGAAGTGCTGCAGTGACGTCCTTTGTCCTCGAGGCTCCCAGGAGCCAGAAGTGACTTGATGACAATGGTTTCATGGCTAATAAGGAGCCCTGGTGGCATGATGGTCAAGCGCTTGGCGGCTGCACCAAACCTATCAGTGGCTCCTCAAGAAAAGACTGGCTGGCTGCCACTGTGAAGAGTCCAAGCCTGAGACCAAACCCACAGCACAAGTCTATTCCGGCTCACCGTGAAGCTACAGGACAGAGAGAACTGCGCCCAGGGTGTCCAAGGCTGTCACCCCTACAGAAGCAGACCAACGCCTCCCTCTCCCATGGAATAGCAGGTGGGGATGAACTTGGACCTTTGGGTGTGAACTGCTGACCTCTTTGTGAACAATCAGACTGCAGCCTAGGAAACCTGATGGAACAGTTCTACTCTGTGACATGGCGTCACTCTGACCAGGATGGACTCAATGGCACACCCCCACAACGGTTAATGGCAGAGCATCCTTTCATGTCCTTGTTGGCCATGTGAATATCTCTCCTTTGGAGTAATGTCTGCTCGAATTCTCTGCCCTGTATCTGATTGGGGTGTCTTTCCATCGTAAAGATGTAAAATTTTCAAATATATATTAGATATCTGTATATTCTCATCACATACACAGTTCCCCAAGATTTTCTCCCCATCTGTAAGTTGGGTGTTTACTTTGTTAATAAAGTCATTTGATGAACAAAAGTATTTCACATTTATGAAGTCCTATTTATCAATTTTGTCTTTTGTTGCTCACATTTTTGTGGGCACATCTGATAGTCCATCACTAAAAAGGAGCTCCCCCAGCCTTGTCTCAACATATTCTTCTATGAACTTTATGGTTTTAGTTTCCACATTTAGGTCCTTGATCCATTTTGAATTGTTTTATGTGTGTGGTGTGAGGTATGCATCCTGTTTCACTTTTCTGCCTGTGGAAATCTCATTTTCCCAGTATCACTTATTACAGAGAATCTGCCTCCACCACTGAAGACTTAGCTACCTTGTTGAAAATCAGCTGACCATAGATACATAGATTTACTTCTGGACCCTCAACTCTTCCATTGGTATATATCTGTTGTCATACCAGTATCAAGCTGCTTTAGTAGCTATTTTAAAAAAACTTGCCACTGAGTCAATTCCAATTCGTACCAATCCTGTAGGACAGAGTGCAGCTGCCCTCATAGAGTTCCCAAAGAGCATCTGGTGGATTCACAGTGTCGATCTTTTGGTTGGCAGCCTTAACACCTAGCCACTATACCTCCAGGGTTTCCTTAATTACTATGGTTATGTAATATGGGTTTATAGCATGTTTTCAAATCAGGAAGTGTTACTCCTCCTACTTTTTCTCCCTCAAGATCGCTGTAGCTTTCTTCTTCAAGATTGCTTTAGCTATCCAGGGTAAATTTGAGGATTAGTTTTTCTATTTCTTTAAGAAGGCTCTTGGAAATTTGATGAGGATTGCATTGAACGTATATTTTGGATAAAACTTACACCTTAACTATATTCTGCCTTCTAATTCATGAACACAAAAGGTTCTTCTATTTATTTACATCTAGTTTAATTTCTTTTAGTAATATTTTATAGTTTTTTGTGTACAAATCTTTTACTCGCCTGGTTATGTTTATTCCTAAGTAAACTATTTCTTTTAGTTGTTCTTTGAAATGCTAGTTGTTATAGTCAGCTAGTGCTGCTCTAACAGAAATACCACAGAGTGGATGGCTTTAATGAAGGAACGTTTATTCTTATACAGTCCAGTAGGCTATAAGTCTATATTCAGGATGTCCACTCCAGGGGAAGGCTTTCCCCCTTGTTGGCTCTGGAGGAAAGTCCAGTATTGTATCAGACTTTGTCCAGGGAGCATCTTGGTGCAGGAACCTCAGGTCTGAAGGACAGGCTGTTCTCCCAGTGGATGGTGTGAGGTTCCCAATTCTCAGCCTGCTTCCCTTTCCTTTTATCTCTTGCAGGATGAAAGGATTAAGGGTGGGGCAAGCCATACTCCAGGGAAACTCCCTTTACAGTGGAGCAGGGAGGTGATCCTATGAAAGGATTTACACTCCCACCCTAATCCTTTAACATACAGTGCAGCAAAATCACAAAATGGAGGACAGTCATAGAATACAGGGAATCCTGGCCCAGCCACATGGCTACACGTATTTTTGGGGGGACACAATTCAATCTATGACACTAGTATTTCCTTAATTTCACTTTCTGTTTGCTCATTGCTGATACATAGAAATCCAACTGATTTCTGTGTATTGACATTGTGTCATTGTACCCTGCTAATTTGCTGAATTGATTTATTAGTTCTGAGAGCTTTCTTGTGGGCTCTTGGGGTCTTTTATGTACAGGATCTTCTCATCCGAAAAATGGCGTAGTTTTACTTCCTCCTTCCCAATATGGATACCTCTTTATTTTTTTTTCTTTCCTAGCCTAATTGCTCTGGCTAACTTCTAGAACAATGTTGAAAGCAGGGGTGAGAGTGGGCATCCATGTCTTAGTCCTGATCTTAATGAGAAGGCTCTCAGCCTTTCTCCATTGAGAATGTTAGCTGTGAGTTTTTCATGAACACTTTTTATTATGTTGAGGACTTTCCATTCTATTCCTATCTTGCTGAGTGTTTTACCACGAAAGAGTGTTGAATTTTGTCAAATGCCTTTTCTGCCTCTGTTGAGGTGACAGTGTGGTTCTTCCATTTTTTAAAAAAAAAATTTTATTGTGCTTTAAGTGAAAGTTTACAATCCAAGTGAGTTTCTCACCAAAAAAAAAAAAAAAACTTAGACACACACATTGCTGTGTAACTCTAGCTGCTCTCCCCACTCTGTGACAACACACTCCTCCCTTCCACCCTGCATGTCCCATGTCCAGTCAGCTAGCTCCTGTCCCCCTCTCCCCTCTCATGTCATCACTGGACATGAGCTGCTCAGTCAGCCTCGTGTACGCACGTACTTAGGCCCCAAAGTGCCAGTATCACTTGAGGGGTTCTTTTACTTAGTTCTGTTAATGTGGTGTGTTCTACACTGATTGTTTTCTAATGCTGAACCATCCTTGCACTCCTGGGATAAATCCCAGTTGATAATGAGGCATACTTTTCTATTATGTTTTTGGATTTGGCTCGCTTGTCCTTGGTTGCATATCCTGCAGGCATATTCATCAGGGTTTTTTCCTGTAGGATCTTTGTCTGGATTTAGTATCAGGATGTTGGCTTCATAGAATAACTTAGGTGGTGTTCCCTCCTCTTTTATTTTTTGGAAAAGTTTAGTCTGCCATTTTGACTCCACCCCAATTTTTTGGAAAACTTTAAGTGAGATTGGAGTCACTTCTATAAATGTTTGATAGAATTCTCCTGTTAAGCCAGCTAGTTATCTTTCATTTAGCAGTTTATCATCTGGCATTTGCTGATTTTTATTGATAACAACTAATTTCAGTAATACACAAAAGCTCTATACCTTTACCAGTCCCCTCCTCACCTTTCCCCTGGAGTTGCTGTTCCTGCTAATTATACTTTCATAACCTCAAATACTCAATAATTTAAATTTACTTTATTACTTCATTATATGGCTTTGATTTTCATTACTTTTATGCATGAGGGACACGCCAGCTGTGTTTGCCAACCAAAAATACCTTAAGTCTGATCTTTCTACTTGTTGAGATATTTTGCTTAATGGACATCTTTTTCTCTGTAGGTACAATTTAAAGCTACCAATTAATGTCCCTACTTTTCCTTCTGGAGAACCCGTTTAGTGGTGGTAACAAATTCCCTCAGTTTTGCTTGTAGGGGACCATCTTCACTTTTCCCTCTTTCTGGACAACAGTTTTGCTAAATACAGTGTTCCTGCCTGATGGTTCCTTTCTGTAAGCACTTTAAATATATCCCTCGCAGCCTTCCTGCCTGTGTGGTTTCTGAAGAGAAGTCGGCACTTCATCTTATGGGGCACCCGTTGTACGTACTACTTCACTTTTCTCACGCTGCTTTCAGTAGTTTCTCTTCATCCTCAGTTTTCTAGTGTTCAATTCTAACGTATCTTGGTGTTTCTCTTTTTTTGATTTATCCTACTTGGAGTTTTCCAAGCTTCCGGGATGTGTCAGTTCCCAGCTTTCCTCATGTTTGGGAACTTCTCGGCCTTATTTCTTAAAAAATTCTTTCTGTTCACACACAAACTCCAGAAGATGACCTAGATGACTGAGATCTTCTTAAACTTAAACACTGATGCTCATCAAGAGACTTCACCAAAACAGTAAAAAGAGACCCTATAGACCAGGGAAAAAATTTTGCTTATTATAAATCAGGCAACAGCCTAATCTCTAAAGTCTACAAGAAAACCCAACATCTCTACAACAAAAAGACAAACAATCCAATTAAAAAATGGGCAAAGGAAATGAACAGCACTTCATCAAAGAACATATTCAAGTGACCAACAGACATATGAGGAAATGTTTGTGGTTGCTAGCCATTAGAGAAATGCAAATCAAAACTACAATGAGATATCATGTCACCTTGGAATTACTAGTAGAAATCAATCAACACTGGGAATAACAAATGTTGGAGAGGCTATGGGGAGACTGGAACTCTTATGCACTACTGGTGGGAATGCAAAATGATAACTATTTTGGAAAACAACATGGTACTTCCTTAGCAAGCTAGAAGTAGAAACACCATATGATGCAGCAATCCCACTCCTTGGACTATGTCCTGAAGAAATAAGAGTCATCACACGAATAGACACGTGCACTCCCGTTTTCACTGCAGCACCGTTCACCACAGGAGGCAGTTGGAAACAAACTGTATACCTGTCAACAGATGAATGCATAGCAAACTGTGGCACATATACACAATGGAGTATGAGATGACAATAAAGAATAGCGATGAATCTGTGAAGCATCTCACAGCACAGAGGAAACCAAAGGGCATTATGCTGAGTGAAATAAGTCAATTACAAAACAACAAATACTACATGAGACTGCTGTTATAAAAACTCAAGAAAAGGTCTACACAAAAAAGAAACAATCTTTGATGGTTACCAGGTACGGTTACCAGGGGTGGGGGTGAAAGAACACTAACTAAACAATAGAGAAGCAGTAACTTTGATGAAGGGTAAGACAGTACACAATCCTGGGGAAGCCAGAGCAACTCGTATAAGGCAAAGTCATGGGAGTATCACAGACACATCCCAACTCCCTTAGGGACCAAACTGCTAGGCTGAGGGGCTGCGGGGACCATGATCTTGGAGAACATCTAGCTGAAATGGCACAGCATCGTTCACAAAGAAAACGTTCTTCAATCTACTGTAGTGAGTAGCATCTCCGGTCTTAAAAGCCTATGAGTGGCCCTCTAGGATACTCTGCTGATCTTATTCCTTTGGGAACAGGAAGAATGAAGAAAGCAAAAGATACAATGAAAACAACTAGTCCAAAGGACTAACAGATCACACCCCCACGGCCTCCACCAAACCCAGTCCAGTCCAACCAGACAGTGACCAGCTGCCACCACTGACTCCTCTAACAAGGATCACAACAGAAGTTCCCGGACAAAGTGGAGAAGAATGCAGCACAAAATTCTAACACAAAAAGGAAGGCCAGACTTTCTGGCCTGACACAGAATGGAGAAACTCTAAGAGCACAGCCCCTGGACACTCATTCAGATCACTAATGAAGTGACTCCTGAGGTTCGCCTGTCAGCCACAGGCTGGACAGGCCAATAATGCAAAGTGAGACTTAAGGGGCACACCAGCCCAGGGGCAAGGACCGGAAGGCAGAAAAGCTGGTAATAGGGAACCTGGGGTTGGGAAGGGAGAGTGTTGACCTGCTGTGGGGCTGTTAGCCAATGTCATCAAACAACGTATGTACTAACTATTTAATGAGAAACTACTCTGTTCTGTAAATCATCTAAAGTACAATAATAAATAAATAAGGTTAACAACAAAGTTATTTCTGTTCCCTTCTCGCTTCTTCGTCTGGATTCCCATGATGCATATATTATCCTTTGTGATAGGACCCCGCAGATCTCTCTCTCGGGGCTCTCTTCATTTTTCTTCATTCTATTTTTGTCTCCTGAGATACATAATATCAAGGTCCTGTATCTTTGAGCTCATTAATTAATTCCTCTACCAATTCAAATCTGCAGCTGAGCCCTTCCAGAAAACTGTTCCTCTCCATTGATGTACTTTTCAGCTCTAGTAGTTATTTTAAAATTTTCTCTGCACTGAAATTCTTGTTTTGCTCTTGTATTGCTTTCCTGATTTCCTTCACTTCTCTTCCTGTGTTTTTCCTTTATCTCTTTGTGTATATTTTAATACTGTTGCTGTAAAGTCTTTCTTGGGTGATTTCATTACCTGTCCTTGCTCAGGGACAGTTATAATACTTCGTGCTTTTGCATAAGCCATCTTTTCCTGCCTCTTCACAGGTTTTGTGCTTGTCTGTCAGAGCTGGGACATTATTCTACTGCAGTAGCTCTAGATGTTAGATTCTTTCCTTTGAGGTTTGCTTTCATTCCTCTTCATTTATGTTATTATTTTGAATTATTATTGATGGTTTACTACTCTGCTTCTATTCCAGACTCTCCATGTAGGTGTCCTGGGTGTGGCCCCTTCCCATTCCTCTCCCTGCCAAGAGATACCAGTCCTCACTGTCTCACCTGTAAGTTCCCTGAGTAAGGGTGTTATTATATTATGTCGCATCAGAACCAAACTCTATGGTTTGTAACACTTGGCATGGTTACCTTCGCACCAGATATTGGATATGTTGCTACTAGGTGCTGCAAGTCAGTTCCGACGCACGGCAACCCTCTATACTACAGAACAAAACACTGCGCCATGCCCACAATCATTTTTATACTTAAGTCCATTGTTGCAACCACTGTATCAATCCATCTCCTTGAGGGTCTTCCTCTTTTTCAGTGACCCTCTACTCTACCAGCATGATGCTCTTCTCCAGGGACTGATCCCTCCTGACAACGTGTCCAAAGTATGTAAGACACAGTGTTGTCATCTTTGCTTCCAAGGAGCCCCCTGGTTGTACTTCTTCCAGAACAGATCTGTTGGTTGTTTGGGCAGTCCATGATACATTCAATATTCTTCTCCAACACCACAATGCAAAGGCATCAATTCATCACCTGTCTTCCTTATTCATTGTCCAACTTTCGCATGCACATGATGTGATATTGGATGGGGATATTGGATGTGCTGATGGTATTACTTCAGCACCAGTCTCCTTTCCCAAGGGATACTGGCCATGCTACTCCAGCATCTGCCCCCTCCCCATTTGGGATTATTAGCTTTCTTTGATTGCTCACTGCCAAGTGATGGGTCACTTTCATATGGCCTTTCTCACCAGTGTTGTAACTCCTATTGAACAACTGGGTGGGGCTACGAAAATAAGGTGTTTGGGGTCCACCAAGAGAATTTGACAGCTTGCTAATAATGCAAATAAGGTGCGTGGTGCACTTGTGGGAATGGAACCATGAAAATAAGGTGTAAAGAACCATGATGAGGTGATTGATCAATTTGGCCACCTTGATAGGCTTAAAATGAGTGATCTCAGAAGCAGAAGGGAGGGAGCTTGCTTGCACAAAGAAAGAAGAAGAGCTAGCAGTGGGGCATGTCCTTTGGGCCCAGGATCACTATGCTAAGAACCTCCTAAACCCAGAAAACAGAAAGCGCTGTAACACTAGAGATGGTGAGAAACAACAACATAGAAACAGCAGCAGCAGAGACTGCAGAACCAAGAGACCAGCAAGAATTGGTATGGTGGGTTTCCTGGCCCACAGAGCAAGAAAGCTGAGTACATTTGGGCAGGACACTTGCTAGCAGAGTGGGGTGGAGCTAGGCTTCTGGACCCATGGGGCTAGAAAGCTGACTGCTGTCAAGCCAAGCCTCACTGGTAGAGTGGAGTGCCCCGCTAGGTACTTATCAGTGGGACTAGAGAACTTTGTAACACTTGTACAGCAGGGAAGAAGACAGATCAGCCCCCAAAGTCCCAAGGGGCTGAGACACCGAAGGTCCAAGAGACCAAGGGCCAGAGAAAGACCTGCCTGTGGGCACAGCTGAGAAGAGTCTGTCTTGATTGAAGAATTATGCACTGAACTGTAACCTGTTATGTCCCTCAGAAGCCCCATAACTGTAAGTACAGTGTGTGAGTTCTGTGTGGCCATCACCATGAGTTATCAAACCTAGCAGAGAAGCAGAGAGTGCCGTGGGAGGGACAGATGGTGTTAGAATTTGTAAATAGGTTGGAGAAAGAGGCAGAGCTAACATAGCACCCTAGACGAACACATCATACCACCCCTCTGCGTCCAAGACCAAAAAAACTAAGAAAAACACATAGAAATGTCAACCCTGGAAGCTTAAGCATCAAATGAAGGGATAAAGAAATAGATCAAATACCAAATGGAAGAAGAAAGCAAATAAAGACAGAGAACAAAGAGAAATACAGAGTGGAGGGTCACCTGCCAACTAACATGGCATAGCTTTGCCATCTTGGAACATAGCCAGAAACTACTGGACACAGGGCGTATGGAAAGGCAGCTCCACTGAGTTCCCAAAAGGAGATGGAGCACCTAGTAATCTGAGAAACATGCTGTGCTATCCCTCAGCTTTCTGACTTGCACACCACCCCAGCCCTTCCTATGGGCCACGCTGTGCTATTCAGCCAGAGAGTTACTCACCCGCCATCACCCCGGGTCTGGCCCCATTGGCCAGCTCCTACTGAGCCACTTTTCCTCCTTTCTTTCAGCAAGCGAGGTTTTGCTCAGCTGTCTAGCTCCATGGGTCCAGACCCCATGGTTGATCAAGTTTAGAACTCAATTATACTTCAGTGATTAAGTGCGCCCACTAAGAACTGATTGCTCCAAAGAACCTCTCTAAAGTACTGAAACGTAAAGATGTCACCTTGAAGACTAAGGTGCGCCTGACCCAAGCCATGGTATTGTCAATCACATCACATGCACGTGAAAGCTGGATGATGAAGAAAGAAAGTAGAAGAAGAATTGATGCCTTTGAATTGTGATGTTGAAGGAGAATGTTGACTGTACCACGGACCGCCAAAAGAACAAACAGATCCATTCTGGAAGAAGTCCAACCAGAGTGCTCCTTGGAAGCAAAGATGGCAAGACTGCATCTCACACACTTTGGACATGTCAGGAGGGATCAGTCTCTGGAAAAGGACATAATGCTTGGTAGTGTGGAGGATCAACAGAAAAGAGAAAGGCCCTTGATGAGCTCGACTGACACAGTGGCTGCAACAATGGGCTTAAACATAAAAACAATTGTGGACATGGTACAGGACTGGGCAGTGTTTTGTTCTGTTGCACCCAAGGTCACTGTGAGTCGGAACTGACCGGACAGCACCTAATGACAACAACACAACCACACGAGCCATTTTCTGGGTAGAGCTCTGCCTTTCTCTGCAGATCTTCACATGCTTTGCTGGTCTTGCCTGTCTAGCGAATCCAGCCTAAGACCTCGACCCACAGAACAAGAGAGCTGAGCACTTCGGGGTGAGATTTCTGGTTGACACTGATTGAATTGCATCCCTCAGAAATGTGGGTCGACTTTGCTAGGCTGTGACTCCTAGTGCTGTGTAGATGCCTGCTGTTTCTCGTGTTGTAAATCCCAACCTCTGTGATGTGCAGGGGAACGCTGCGGACCGTATGTATCCCTTCCTAATGGAGTCAGCTGTGCTCCTGCAGTGCACGCTGGAAGCAAGATGGGATGAACTGGGGCTGAAGCATCCGACTGGGACCTGTGTGACTGGGCCAGGGATGTGAGTATGGAATGACTTGTCAGCAAGAAGAGAAAGACCTGGGCCTGGACAAATAGTTCCTGAGAACACTGGCTCTGGGAGACTTCAGAGCAAAAGCAAAAATTCTCAGCCCCCAGGTGACATATGATATAGAAGCACATGTATCCTGCTGAGGGACGGCAGAAGGCAACCTGGGTCCAGCTGCCAGCCCAACACACCACACGTACGTAAGTCCCCATAAGCAAACTATGTGTCTCTATCACGGGTTCCAGAGTCTTCTGTTTCTTGGAGATGTGCAGACCAGACCATGGGCCCCAACACCCCAGAGTTCTTACGTAACAGATGGTAACGAGGTAAGGTAAGTGTTCTGTTAACAAAGCTGGACAACCTATAGGATCAGACTGAGGTACAAAGAGAGGAAAGGGACCTCGTGCCCCCAAGGAAAGAGGGCTGGGAGCGAAGCGCGTCCTGTGGACCAGGGTCCTTGCTCAGAGAAGCTCCTGGGCCAAGGGAAGACGGATGACGAAGACCTTCCCCCAGCCCCCACCGCAGAGCCAGCAGAGAGAGAGCCTGTGCAGGGAGCTGATGCCCTGAATTTGGACTTTTGCCTCCTAGATGGTGAGAAAATACGTTTCTGTTCATGAAAGCCATTCACTTATGACATTTTTGCTATAACAGCCTTGGATAAGTAAGACATTGGTGAATGGGGTGCCTCGGGGCACCTGTTGGCAGAGCTAAAGACCTCTGTAACCTCTGGCTGAGCAGAGCAGAGGCCAGGCCCAGAGGCGAGGGCCAGAGAGAGGCCTGCCTGTGGGCACAGCTGAGCAGAAGCCATTCCAACTGAAGAACCGTATCCTGAGTCATCTGCGATCCTGAACTGTAACCTATTACTTCCCTAATAAACCCCAGGACTGTGAGTACATCTCTGAGTTTTGTGTGGCCATTGCAGCAAATTATCAGCAGAGAAGCAGAGAGCACCATGGGAAGAAGGGTGGCTGGTGTCGGACGGTAAGAAGGCCGGAGAGAGGAATCCGTTTGGGGCTGTGGATGCCACTGCAGACTTTCTCCCCACCTCGGCTGGGACACTGCCATGCCGCTGTCTCACCCACACTGCGTCCCTTGGGGAACTCTCACCTGGGCTGGCCTCCCAGGGCCTGTCACAGGTCTGCCTGCCCAGCAGCCTTGGCCAGGGCCGCCCCCTCTGCACGCCTCTGCTGGGCCCACCTGTTCTCGTCTGGCCACCTGCACTGTTGTTCTTTCCTGTGCTAAAGCGTTTCTTCCTTTTCCGGAGGGGCCAGAACCTGGGCTGGGGCAGTGTTGTTCCGGGGCGCACACCCGGTTGCTGTCCCCCCTGAGCTCCTTGATGGTCACAGCACAGCCGAGTGCAGAGCTATCCAAGTGGTCTGCAGCTGGAGGCCGAACAAAAGGCCGGCAGTTCGACCCCACCCAGGGCGCTGTGGAAGAAGGCCCAGAGAAGGAACAAGGCTTGCTATACAGGGAAAAGCCCAGAAAAATCCTCCGGAGCAGTTTTCTCTGTGACGTCTGGGGCGATAGGGTGCGGCCTGGGGCTTTGGTTCACTTACAAAACCCACCAGACTTGGGCTTTCATGTTGGGATGAACCTTTGACACTGACTGTCCTCAAGGACAAAGGCAGGCCAGGGGGAGGTGGGGGCAGCAGGGTGAGCACACAGGGAGGAGGAGGGCAGCCACTTCTGGGGCCGCGCAGGGGGGCTCAGTGTGCAGGGCTTCGTTCAGTTGTCTCAGGGCAACTCAGGCTGTTTAAAGCTTTGGCAGAATCAATGTGACAAAATCCTTTAATGCTCCAAGTCCCACGTGCACTGAAAGCCCTGCTGAGTCAAAACCAAACCAAACAGTGTTGCTATTCAATTAACCGCTTATAAATTACTGCCTTCTGCTTTAGAAAGAGACCATGTCGGAACCCTTGCCATGCTTTTACCACCTCCAGCTGAGAAAAAGCCTCACGCTGGTCAGAAAAACACAACATAAAACTACGTGCATTAACTTAGGTTTGTCAGAGAGCTGATGAGAAAATACTGGGACTTCCATGGGCCTCCTGTGTACCTGTTGAGTAATATACAACTTTGAAATATTAGGGAACAGAGGGATTCTTACTTCAAACAACAAAACAGATCACAATTTCATGTATCATGAAAAGCTTTTATCATGAAAACAGAAGTAGCTGTATCTGCACCTGATATGGGTGAGTGGGAGCTGGGGTCTTAAAAGCTAGCAAGCTGCCATCTGAGGTACACCAAATGGTCCCAACTCAGCAGGAACAGGTGATCACCAAGGACAATAACGACACGAGGAAAAAGCGCCCAGAAGACAGAAAGACCTATGTGCCTGGGTGACTATATCCACATGTGACCAGAAGAACCAGATGGTGACCAGCCACCACCAGTGACAGCCGTGACGGCGCTCACAATGTGGAGTCCCAGTGGCAACATCAGAAAAAGGGGGTGCCCCCTGAGAACTCCCCTAGGAGACCACAGGTGACGGACTGAAGGCCTGCGAGTCCCCCTGGGAGCACGGCCCCTCGGCCTGATGCCGCTCCTGATCATAGGTCATCACTGAGGTCAACTGAGGAATAGATCGGACCGGGGACAGAGTGACCGTATTGTGTGTGTACTTGATGGTTCTATGCATCTACAGGATGCTGTCCTACCGGCCTCTGACTAGAGGGGAGTGGAAAAGGTGGAGAGGAGGGGACAGGAAATTATTAAGAGGATATGACTTATATACAACGGAAAGGAGGAGTGAATCACCGGGCAAGGAGAGCAGAAGGAGATGCAGATAGGCAGGCATGCAAGTTTGAGTTATGTTGTAAACTTTCACTCAGTCACACACACACACATACACAAAAAATTACATTATAACATCAAAGAAAAAATAGAAGTAGCTTTAACTCAAAATTCTGTTCTATATACTGTTCATAAAATAGTAAAAATAAATACAAGATGTTCACTTAGTTCCACATCAACTCACTAAAGAAAATCTGGCTACAAAACAAAACCAAATGGCTGAAGCAGACAAAAAAAAGGAAGAAAATGAAGGGAAAGACAATTTGATTCTGATAAAGGCACATAAAGACTCTAAAGGACTTCTAACCTATGAACTGTCACCCCGAGTCATCTGTGACACACAGTGACCTCGTGTCCTACGGGACAGAAAAGAGCTGCTGCACAGGTCTCTGATAACCAACCACTGGATCCAATGCTGACCTTTTGGGGAACAGCCAGATGCTGGACCTCCATGTGACCTTGGCTCCAAATGTGTCACTTTGGACTATCTTAGAACTCTCCCATCCCCACACCCACCATGGAGCAAATAAAATAAACCATCCACACAAATACACTAGTGGGGACATTTTGTTAAGGTCACTCAAACATTTAGGGCTCAATGTTCCATTTGTCAAACACATAGCACAGGTAGAACTATACAAATTCAGCCTCCACAGGAGCCACCACCAAAGAGCTCATCTGAGCACCTTCATAGGGACTTTATTCAGCTTCCCACATCTCTGGGATTTTTCTATATTTTAGTTATTACTGGTTTTTTCAACAGAGAGAATCTTTTCCTCACCAAAAGGCTGGTGTGTATACTTCTTGACTTAATATACACATGAGGCTGTCCAACTGGTTCCTCTTTAGAGAACAGAAGAGAGGTAAGGGTGGTGAGGGGAGGTGACAGGTGTTGACTGGATGCTGGAAGTACCTAAGTACGAGGTAGAAAGGAGGAGCGCACCGCCACCGGATGAGGAGAGCAGACAGAGCTGCCCAGAGGCATGTGTTTGGGGTTTCACATGGCAAATTGACTTGGATCGTAAACCTTCACTTAATCACAATAATAAACAAATAAAACCAGAATTTCCCCTCTTGGGGGGCTTCTGCTTCATTATAAACTAAGGTACTCACTTCACTGGACAAGTAACTAAACAGTCAAAGGAATGGGGTTGGATTAGCATTTTCACTGACCTCAGTCTTGTGCCAAAGTGGAAAGTAAGTAGAAAAATTTAAAAATATCAAAGACGACTGAAGACAGAGGTCTTCCCTGGCCTAGCATGCTAGCACGTGACCTCATGGTCATCTAGTCCCCCCCATTTGGAAAACAGAAACCGGCTCCTTATAAAATAATCACTGAAAAGGCTATGCTATTGATCTATCAATCCCCTTGGAAATCTACTATTAAAAAAATCATGATATGAAGCTCTAACGACATATGCTCCTCAATCAACACCCATGGAAGCAGCAGTCAAGAAATTAAAAGATGCACTGCATTGGGAAAATCTGCTGCAAAGGGCCTCTTTAAACTACTGAAAAGTAAAGATGCCACCTTGAAGACTAAGGTGTGTCTGACCCCAGCAATTGCATCATATGCATGTGAAAGCTGGACAATGAATAAGGAAGACAGAATAAAAACTGAGGCCTTTGAACTGTGGTGTTGGATAAGAACGCTGAATGTATCACAGACCACCAAAAGAACCAACAGATCTGCTCTGGAAGAAGTCCAACCAGCGTGCCCCTTGGAAGCAAAGGTGGTGACACTGTGTCATACACTTTGGATATGTTGTCAGGAGGGATCAGTCCCTGGAGAAGGGCACCGTCCTCGATGGAGTGGAGGGTCAGTGACAAAGACGAAGACCCTTGACGGGATGGATTGACACAGTGGCCACAACAATGGGCTGAAGCCTAAAAACGATTGTGGGTGTGGCATGGGACTGGGCAGGGGTCCGTTCTGCTGCTCACAGGGTCTCTCCGAGTCGGAACCAGCTCAACGGCACCTAACAACAACAACACGTGCAAGGCTCCATATGCCTTTGCTGGTCCCCATTCTGACCAATACTCAGCCCATAAATTAGAGCGGAAAGACTGGTTTTCCTTGGACCCCATTGGAAGGGGCCATATCAACTTGCCCTCACACCTCACAGACTTACAGCGCAATGGAGTACTATTACATGGCTCCGCAGCCATGGTCTCATAACTCCTACAAAGTGTTTGGGTGGGACTATAGAATAAGGTGTCTGCAATCCCTCAGGAGACCCTGGTGACATAGTGGGTTAAGTGCTACATCTGCTAACCAAAATGTCAGCAGTTCAAATCCACCAGGCGCTCCTTGGAAACTCTATGGGGCAGTTCTACTCGGACCTCTAGGGTTGCTATGAGGTGGACCCGACTCGATGACACTGGGTTTGGGGTTTTTTTGGTGGCCCATCAAGGAGATTTGACAGTTCTCCAATGCAAATAAGGTGCTTGGAACTCTTGCAGGAGATTGGTTCATTTTACCATCCCACTGGGCTTACAGTAAGCCAATCTCAGAGCCTAAAGAGGGACAACCTTGGCATCAAGAAGAGAGCAAGTTAATGAGAAGCTAATTTGCTATGTAAACTTTTGCCGAAAGCACAAGAAGAAGAAAGAAAGAAAGAAGGGCCAGGAGTAGAGTGTGTCCTTTGGATCTGCAGTTTCTGTGCTAAGAACCATCTAGACCCAGGGGACCGAGAGGGCTTTAACACTGAAGACACATGAGACAGAAGCAGCACAGGACTGGCAGGCGCAGCTCACCAACCGTGGAGCTAGAGAACTAAGCACACACGGGCAGGAGGCTTCCTGGCAGAGCGGGGTGTCTGTGGGCAAGTACCAGTGAGGCTAAAGACCTTTGCAATACTCACCTGAGCAGAGCAGAGGCCAGGCAGAGAGCCAAGGGCTGAGCACTGAGGGCTCAGGGCTGAGGGCTGAGAGGGAGCCCCGCCTGTCAGCAGGCAGAGCAGAGGAGCTCAGACTGACAAACTGTACCCTGTCTCCCGAGCTGTTCCTGTTACTTCCAAGTTGATTCTGATCCCAAGTTTTAACCTATTACCTCCCTAGTAAACCACACTACCCTGAGTGGTGTCTGGGAGTTCTGTGTGGCCATCACAACAAATGACCAAACCCAGCAGGTAAGTGGAGAGTGCCATGGGACGGACGGCTGGTGTCGGAATCAGTGAGGAGGTCGGAGGGTGCAGATGTGTCTGACCACCACCACAAGGGGCCTGGTCGTGGGCTCGTGCTGCCCTTGCTTCCACCTCATGAGGTGAGAGGACCTGTGACACCATGAGACTTTCACAAGTGACCACACTTCCAGAAGTTCAACGTTGGCTCCACACTTCTCAGCTTAAACATGCCCCATCAGGCTCTTGGACCTGATGCCTACAGGGTGAGTGAAATCTGACATTACCATATTTTTATGTGAACAGCATGTGCTTTCTGCATTTATCATCCATGTCTGCCCCCATGACGTACCCTGAAAAGCACTGTCATGCCAGTCTTCTTCCACATGTTGCTGTAAAAAAAATGGACATAATACCTTACACAAAAACCAACTTAAACTGCATAAAAGACCAAAATATTAAACCTAAAATGATAAAGATCATCCAAGAAAAAAATAGGATCAACAATGGAAGTTTTAATACACAGTGTAGACAGACTTCAAAATCCGATGAACAAAGCATGATCGACAGAAGAGAAAACAGATAAACGGGAACTACTAAGAATCAAACCCTTTTGCTCATCCAAAGATTCTGTCAAAAGGATTAAAAGATCACCTACACAATGGGAAAAAATACTTGGCAACTGTATGTCAGACCAACATATAGATCTGACCTATATGTCTGATCTCCATAATCTATAAGGTACTGCAAAATATCAACAAGAAAAGGATAAATAACCCAATTAGGAGATGGGCAAAGGAGATGGACAGACAATTCTCTAAAGAGGACATCCAGGTAGTCAAAAGGCACATGAGGAACTGCTCACAATCATTAGCTATTAAAGAAATCCAAATCAAAACAGTGATGAGATACCATCTCACCCTAACAAGGTTGGCCATGATCCAAAAAACCCAAAACAACAAATGCTGGAAAGGCTGTGGAGAAATTGTAACTCCCCTATGCTGTTAGTGGGATTGCAAAGTGGTACAGCAATTGGAAAACAATCTGGCACTTCCTTAAAAAGCTGGAAATAGATATACCGTTTGACCCAGTAATCTCACTGCTTGGAACACATCCTACAGAAGCGAGGGCATTCACACAAACAGACACGTGCACAGAAATGCATGTATTATTGCAGCACAGTCTGCAATAGCAAAAGGGTAGAGTCAACCCACATGCCCAACAACAGATGAGTGGATAAATAAACTACGGTATATATACTCAATGGAACACCATGCAATGATAAAGAACAATGATGATTTTAGGAAGCATGTCATAACCTGGTTTCAACCGAAAGATATTATGTTCAGTGAAATTAGTCAGCTGCGCAAGGACAAATATTGTATGAAACCCCTACTATAAGGACTTCAAAAAAGACTCCTGTACAGAAAAAAAGAGTTTGATTGCTGCAAAAGAGGGAAGAGAGGGGGAAGGGAGGGAGAGAGTTCATTAAATTAGATAGTTGATAGAAACTTGGTTGGGTGAAATCGGTGACAGCACACAGTAGAAATAAGATCATTTTAACTGGACTTCAACATAACTTAAAAACTCTGCCAATCTAAACCCAATGTTGCAAGGATAGAGTAGCAGGGGTGGGCATAGAGGGGCCTGGGGACCATGATCTTAGGGGACACTGAGGCCAAATAGCATAACTAGCATATTACTAAGAGAATCTTCTGCATCCCATTGTGGTGAGTGGCATCTGGGGTCTTAAAAACTAGCGAGCTGCCATCTGAGGTACACCAAATGGTCCCAACTCAGCAGGAACAGATGGCAACTGTCACAGATTGAATTGTGTCCTCCTAAAAGTATGTGCAGCTATGGGACTGGGCCATGATTCCCTGTGTTCTATGATTGTCCTCCATTTTGTGATTTTCCTGTGCTGTATGTTAAAGGGTTAGGGTGGGACTGTAAATCCCTTCATAAGATCATCTTCCTGTTCTACTGTAAAGGGAGTTTCCCTGGAGTATGGCTTTCCCCACCCTTAATCCTTTCATCCTACAAGAGATAAAACAAAAGGGAAGCAAGCAGAGAATTGGGAACCTCATACAGTCAAGACATTAGCACCAGGAGTACAGCATTCTCATCAGACCGGAGATTTCTGCACCAAGATGCTCCCTGGACAAAGACTGATGCATGACCAGACTTTCCTCCAGAGCCGAAAAAGGGGAAAGCCTTCCCTGGGGGCAGACACTCTGAATTTGGACTTGTAGCCTACCGGACTGTGTAAGAGTAAACTTTCCTTTGTTAAAGCCATCCACTCTGTGGTATTTCTGTTAGAGGAGCACTAACTGACTGAAACAACTGGCAAAAGCTTTCTTTTGACGCCTGGGACCCCTGGGAGCCTGGGTGGTGCTCACTGAGCCACTCTGCGGGGTCTGATGCCCTCTGTGCTCCCAGTCCTGGGGTCGCAGCCCCCGGCAGCAGCAACAGCCACGCTGAGTCGTGGAGCCTGGGATGGGGGCCTCCACACCCTTTTGGGGTTTCTCTGCTCTTTGTATTGATTCAGTATCTACTTTGACCCTTCACCTCTTGATTGTTGTGCAGGGTTCTGGGGTTATCAGTCTAATCTGTTTTCACTTGTCTTCTTCTGGATTTTTTTGTCGGGGAACAGAAGTATGAGGCTGCTGACTCATCTGTCTTAAACTCCACCTGTCTTGGTGCGGTTGGTTTGGGGGACGGAAGAACAGTGACACTTGCAAACGCTAACCCAGTTTTGTCCTGCTCTTTGTTTACTCTCTAGTTGGGACTAATTGCATCATTACCAGAAATACAAGTTCTTGTCCATGAAGAGAAAGGGGAGTTGATTCCCAAACATAGAAAGAAGGTTGTCTTTTTGTCTGTTTAACTGTATCCTTTTGTACACAGTACAAATTTACTACTTTGAACACTTATTACCCCATCAAAAATTATTTTTCTTTTAAAAGGTTATTACACAGTTCAGAAGAGAGTGTTTGGGAATGTGTGCTTGCTACCCCACTCCCAGGTAGGTACTCAAACCTTGTCATTAGAGGGGCCTTCCTCAAAGGGCCTGCACCCAAGTCAGTGGTGTCCTACGCTGTCTGAGAAAAGGCACTCCATCATCTTCTTCTCCTGTCCTTACACCTTAGTGTAAGGGGCATTTGTAAGAATGACTGACACTGCCTGTTTGAGTCAGCTAGTGCTGCTGTAATAGAAATGCCACAGAGTGGGTGGCTTTAACAAAGGAAGGTTTATTCTGACACAGTCCAGTAACGCTACAGGTCCAAATTCAGGATGCCTGCTCCTGGGTAAGGCTCTCCCCTTTGTTGGCTCTGGAAGAAAGTCCAGCATTGCATCAGTCCTTGTCCAGGGAGAAACTTGCTGCAGGAACCTCAGGTCTGAAGCACCTGTTCTTCTGCTGGCGCTGCTTTCTTGATAGTGTGAGGTTCCCAATTCTCTGCCTGCTTCTCTTTCTTTTATCTCTTGTAGGAGGAAAGGATTAAGGGTGGGGCAAGCCATACTCCAGGGAAACTCCCTTTACAGTGGAGGAGGGAGGTGATCCTATGAAGGGATTTACAGTCCCACCCGAATTCTTTAACACAGAGCACAGGAAAATCACAAAATGGAGGACAATCACAAAATATTGAAAATCATGTCCCAGCCACATGGCTACAAATATTTTGGGGGGGAAACCACTCAATCCATGACAATCACCAACAACAGCATGAGGAAAAAGAGCCCAGAAGACAGAAAGACCCACGTGAATGGGTGACTACATCCACACGTGACCAGAAGAACCAGATGGTGCCCAGCCACCACCAATGACAGCTGTTATGGGGCTCACAAGGTTGAATCCCAGTGGAAACAGGTGAAAAAAAAAGGGTATACCCTAAGAACTCCACTAAAAGACCACAGTTGATGGTCTGATGGCCTGGGAGTTCCCCTGAGAGCATGGCCCCTAGACCTGATGCCATCCCTAGTCATAGATCATTACTGAGGTCAACTCTTTGGATTGGAATGGATTGGACTTGGGGACACAGAGTGACCATATCATGTGTGCACTTTATGGTTTTCTGCATCTTTAGGATATCTTCCTAAGGGCCTCTTACAAGAGGGGAGTGGAGAGGGTGAGGACGAGGGGACAGGAGATTGTTAACAGGATATGACATGTACAGAACAGAAAGGAGGAATGTGCTGCCACCAGGCAAGGAGGGCAGAGGGAGCTGCAGATAGGTGGGCATGCAAATTTGAATTGTATTGTAAACTTTCACTGAATCACAATAAAATATATATATATATATATTGGTTTTTATTGATCATAGTCTTATTAAGTTTTTTGTGGTCATTGTTTTTACTAATATTCTGAAAGCAATTAACCAGAGTATCTCAACAAATATTTTAAACTTGTGAAAAGGACTGGGACTTGAAATATCCAGAACTCTTATACAGAACTGATGGCTTCACAGACTGCAGCTGATTCAGAATTAGGTGGAACACAAAACTAGCTACATAAGACTAAGTAAATAAGTATACCATGGGTTTTATGTGGAAATATTGCAGGTGTTTCAAGGTCTCACTTTCCAGACATAAGAAATCATTTTCCTTTCTGCTAAATTATTTAACTAACGGATTTACATACTGTATTCTCCAATTTACAGTTTCTATTGGTACACTTAATAGATATAAATGTAAGCAAAGAAATGCCTAAAATTTTAGCTCTATGATTTGTCAAATTATGTAACATTAAACTTTCTATTCTATTAAAAAAAAACTGCTTGTACCTTAATAGATAAACATTACTGTATTTGTATTAACATGGAATCTGAGGTTTTATAAAGTGCAATTGCTGCTGAGACACCAGATTCACTAAATCCTTAAAAATATACCAGTTTTAATCACAAGAATAGAGAAGGAAAAGCCACTATGGCCATATATTTTGTATCCTAGTTCACATCAGACATAAGACAAAAAGTACAAGAGCTGGAGACAGAAGCTCAGACCCCATTCTCCTGATTGGTTGAGGAGACCTTTAAGGTGTTTAATAATGGAGATCTAGCGGCAGAGGAGAAAAGCAGAAAAAAAAAAGTCCTAGTTTCTGGCTTTAACTCTCAGAGGTCCACCCCAAGGTAACCCAATTAGGCCTCAGAGATCAAGACTTGGATCACTTCACCAGCTGGTGAGTACTGACCAGAATCAAAGCAGGTACTGCCTAAAAGTCTGCCCAGTAGACTTCCCCAATGGTCTAGATGGACAAGCACTCTGGGACTCTCTCAGAAGAGGAGTTTAAAGAGACTCACCATTGACAGAGCCCTGAGACCTGCCTGTTTAGCTCCTGGCCACACCATGTACATCTCCAGGGGGAAACTAAGAGTCACACTCAATGTGCAAGACAAGGGGATTGTATTTCTCTTAGACACAAAAGCCACCTTCTCTACATTAAACTACCTAATGGGCCCACTCTCCAAGCAGGACTGTGCTAAGTTTACTCTTATGTCTGATGGGTCCCAATTGTTAAGATATTCCTTTCTGTATGTCCCCAAATGCCCTCTTCTGTTGCTGGGACAAAAATTACTAAGTAAACTGGGGGTACATACATTTAAAAAACTGACTAAGAGGGGCAGAGTCAAGATGGCAGACTAAGCGCACGTCTCCTTATATCCCTCTGGAAACCAAGACCTGAACTGATAATCAAATGGAGCCTTCTGGACACCTAGTGCACCCCCAGGACACGGCACAGGGCTGTTAATTTGGACTTCATACCACTGAACGATAAACCTCCTCTCTTTTGCTGACTCCAACTTCTGGCTAGCTCTGGCTCTCACGGACTGACAGTAATGCACCATTGTGACTTTTTTTTTCTCTGTCTTGGCCGGCGGGCAGAGCTGGGTCTTGCCTAGCAGCCAGACTCAGACTCACTGCTGGGGGGATAGGCAGGCAAAATTCCCCTATTCTGAGAGTCAGGCTTAGGACTCTGTTAATCTAGCCACTTTGGGCCTGTCTTTTTATCACTGCCATAGTGTGGTTTGTACAGAACCGCACTGCCAGTGTGCAGGATGCCGTGTTGGATATGGAGATTTTGGTGGGACCTAATTCTTAGCCTGGGAGCCAGTGCCTGCAAACAGCACAGCGCTTCTCCAACAGAAAAGCAGTGATTTACACAGTGTCACCTATGGTGGGAGCCAGCAACAGAGCCAGAGGAATCACTACCTCTCGGCACCTTTAGCCCCTCTGTCTGCTAACTGTGTGGAGGGTGTCATCTTAGATACGGTGGCTGCAGCTGGACCTATTTCTTAGCTTGGGAGCCAGAGCCTGCCCACAGGAGAGTGCTTGTCTACCAGAAAAGCAGTAGTTTACACAGTGTCACCTAAGGCTGGGCTCTGTCAGCAGAGGCGAACAGGACAGTAGCACTGTTGTATTTTGAACTAGTTTGTATCATCTGGGGTTGCATATAGAGATGCTTACTTTGCTAGTTGGGAGGAGGGACCTCACACCTGAAAACCTAACTGACTTGGGATGTGGTCAGATACCTTTTGCTTTACATTTTAAGACAGCCTAGAGAAACATCTGCAGTCCATTCTCACAGTATCTCTCCCAGCCTCTACTTACTCACATGGGACCCAAAAAGCAACAGACATTTATGGCATACAAGAAATCACCCATGGCTTCAGAAGGCTCCCAAACAAAACAACCAAGGAGTTTTCCAGATGAAGAAACTTTTCTGAAATCATCAGAAGGTGAATACAAAATGATTATATACAAAGCCCTTCTAGACCTTATACAAAATGCAGCAGAACAAAAGGAAAAATTAAGCAAGCTGTTCAATCTGATGGAACACCAGTACTTTGTAATCCCATAGATCAAGAACAAAATCAAAGACATAGAAACTTCCATTGAAAGCCAGGAAAACAGAATGGAACAATTGGAAAAAAAAAAAACTTCTGACTTGGAAGACAGAGCTACTGATGCCAGCGTCTATGAGCAGAAATCAGAAAAAAGAAACAAGAAAAATGAAGAAGCATGTGGGATTCTATTAAGAGGAACAACCTTCGATTAATTGGAGTCCTGAACAGGAGGAGACATCTGAGAACACAGATAGTATTGTTGCTGAGCTGCTGGAAGAAAACTTCCCAGAAATCATGAAGGAAGAGAATGTAGACATCTCAGATGCGTACTGTACACCACTCAATATAGATCTCAAAAGAAAGACTCCAAGACACATTATAATCAAGCTTAACAAAATGAAACATAGGCAGCAACTCTTAAAGGCAGCAAGACTGAAAGCAAAGCTAACATTCAGAGGGAAACCCTGTAGGCTCTCGTCAGATTTCTCAGCAGAAACCATGCTGGCACACAGACAGTGGCACGACACATTCAAAGCTTGGAAGGAGAAGAACTTCCGACCAAGAATTATATATCCTGCAAAACTATCTTTCAAATATGAAAATGAAATTAAGACATTCCCAGATAAACAGAAACCCAGAGACTTTGTAAAAACCAAACCAAAACTACAAGAAATACTGAAAGAAGTTCTTGGCTTTGGCTTAAAAGAACAAAACCACTAACTTTATATTTTAGAATGACACACTATTCAGAACTCTACTCAGTTAGGGAAGGCTCCAAATTCAATCACAGCTTTAACACTGAAAGACGCAATCCAGTGACTATCATGAAAACTATGGTGCCATTATATTAAAAAGAGAGATGTACTACAGCCGTTATAGTCCTTCCAGATGGAGAGGAAGATGACAAGACTGGGAGTAATGAAATTTGGGTTTATATGTAGTTTATTAAGGGTGATCATAGGGGCAGCTGTAAAGCACAACAAAGATGTAACATACCATAGCAAGAAATGTAACACAGGAGTCTCAACAACTACAAAAACAGCTCTGAAAAAGGTGAAAAATCAACTCACAGAAAAGAATGTCCCAGAACAGACTAATAAGAACAACAGAGAAAACATCAACATAAAAATAAACATATCACAATGGCAGCGGTGAACACATCCCTATCAATAATTACACTGAATGTGAATGGACTGAATGCTCCAGTAAAGAGACACTGAGTGACATCTTGGATCAAAAGACATGATCCATCCATATGTTGTCTACAAGAAACTCACTTGAGACCTAAAGATAGGAACAAACTGAAAATTAAAGGGTGGAAGAATATATATCAAGCTAACAATGAACAAAGAAGAGCAGGTTCTGATCTCAGACAAAATCAATTTTAATGTAAAATGCACCATTGTGGACAAAGATGGACACTGTTTATTGCTGAAAGGTTCAGTACACAAGAAAGACTTAACTATACTAAATATTTATGCACCTAATATCAGAGCACCTAAATACATCAAAGAAACACTGACTACACTCAAAACCTGACTAAACAGAAGAAATGAGGACTTAGAATTGCTTCTATACTGAAAACTAGAGCCAGCAGGACACATATGTTCCAACAGAAGTGTGAGACATTACCATGTGAGAGAAAAATGGAGGAGGGAAAGGGAAAGAAAAGACAAGGGGAAAGGAAGAGAAAGATAAATGGGGAAAAAGGAAGAAAGAACAAGAAAATGAAAAGAAAGTAAAGAGGAAGTAGGAAAAGCAGAGAGGAAGATGGAAAACTATATAGCTCCAGCCTGAGTTCCCAGAATAAACATAAAATTAAATATATTAATTTATTCTGTTACTAAATCAGGTTTTAGAATGCTATAAATAACTGACTCTGTACCACCCTCTGAAGGTTTTGTCCTATCCTGTGACTCTATATAGACTTTTTCAATAACCCAATTTACAGTAAAGTTGACGAAAATTAAGATTTCTATCTTCCAGGTTGCAACAGTTCCAAATAAAATGAATAATGCTCCATGGTTCCCAACTGAGACCCAGTGTCATGGATCTCATTGTGTTCCCCCAAAAATATGTGTAGCCATGTGCCTGGGCCATGATTCCCTGTGTTCTATGACTGTCCTCCAGTTTGCGATTCTCCTGTGCTGCATGTTAAAGGATTAGGGTGGGACTGTTAATCCCTTTATAAGATCACCTCCCTGTTCCACTGCAAAGGGAGTTGCCCTGGACTGTGTCTTGTCCCACCCTTAATCCTTTCATCCTACAAGAGATAAAAGGACAGGGAAGCAGGCAGAGAACTGGGACCCTCACACCACCCAAAGAGAAACACCAAGAGCAGAGCATGTCCTTTGGACTCCAGGTTCCTGTGCCAAAATGTTCTCACTGGATTTGGACTTATCCTACCAGACTGTGATAACTTCTCTTATGGAATGGACTTGTATCTTGTTAATGGATTTGCAGCTTACTGGACTGTGACAATAAAAGTTTCTCTTCACGAAACCTTCCACTTGTGGTATTTTCTGTTAGAGCAGCACTGGGTGACTAAAACAGAATTGGGTACTGTGAGAGTAGGGTGCTGCTCTAGCAAATACCTAGAATGTCGGAGCCATTTTGAAACTGTGAATGGATTGAAGATTCAGAAGGAACGAAGAAGGCGCCGATGGTGAGAAACAACAGAGGACTGGTAGCAACAGCTGCAGAACCAGAGGCAGCGCTGGAGCCGACCCACAGAGCGAGAGCTGAGTGCCTGCGTGCAGAGTTTTCCTCGCGGAACAGGGTGCCTCTGGGCACCTGAATCAGTGGAGCTGGCCTTGCTGACCCACAGAGCGAGAGAGCTGAGTGCCTTTGTGCAGGATGCTTTCCAGCAAGAGTAGGGTGCCTGCGGGCACTTGAATCAGTGGAGCTACAGAGCTCTGGAACACTTGCCCGGCAGGGCAGAGGTGGGCTTGAGGCCCGGGCCATGTGGCCACGGGAAGCTGAAGCTGAAGAGACGAACAGCGTGAGAGGCTGAGCTGCCCGAGTCTCAGAAGGCATGGCCATGACCTCAGGGGTTTGAAAGTGAGGAACCAGGACGTTCTGTGTTTGCAAGGGTGGAAGTGCCACTCATTTGGGCTTAGGGTGCACCTAAAGCCGATGGGGCAGAGTTTCTGTCCAAGTGGGCCTTGAAGGCAGAGTTGTAATACAGGGCTGGGGGTCGCCACTCAGAATCCAGAGAGTGTGGCCAATACCTAGAGTCAGGAGGGCAGGGCCATTGTGTAGAATGTCTCAGAAAATGTAAGAGTATTTTCAGAGCTTTGAGGGGCTAATGTAATGAGTTCTGCTGACTTGCCTGTTACCTGTTCATGCCTTTTTTCCCTGAAATTTCTCCCATTTGTAATGGAATGTCTAATTTGTGCCTGTTCTGCCATTGTGCCTTTGGAAGCAGACAGCTTGCATTGTAGGTTTTATAGATGTAAAGAAATTTTTGTATTTTGGACTTGGAAGTGATTTAAGACTTCTGTCACATGGGATGAATGTGTTGCGTGTTTCAAAGACGTGATTTTCGGGGTGCTAAAGGATGGGATGTCATGGATCTCACGGTGTCCCCCCAAAAATATGTGTAGCCATGTGGCTGGGCCAGGATTCCCTGTATTCTATGACTGTCCTCCATTTTGCTATTGTCCTGTGCTGTATGTTAAGGATTTGGGTGGGACTGTAAATCCTTTCATAGGATCACCTCCCTGGTCCACTGTAAAGGGAGTTTCCCTGGAGTGTGGCTTGCCCTACCCTTAATCCTTTCATTGTGAAAGAGATAAAAGGAAAGAGAAGCAAGCAGAGAATTGGGAACCTTACATCATGAAGAAAGCAGCACTGGGAGACGAGCTTAGACCTGAGGTTCCTGCTCCTTGGACAAAGACTGATGCCATACCAGACTTTCCTGCAGAGCTGACAAGGGGAAACCTTCCCCTGGAGCGGGCATCCTGAATTTGGACTTGTAGCCTACTGGGCTGTGTAAGAATAAACTTTCCTTTGTGAAAGCCATCCTCTCGGTGGTGTTTCTGTTAGAGTGTCACTAGCTGACGAAAACACCCAGTCATTGCCATCTTGGGCCATTATAGATGTTGTCACTGTCAGCAAGAGATTTCTACTCAGACAGGCAGGCCTACGTCAGCAGATACAGAAGGAGAGACCTCCCTCTAGGTTCCCATAAAAATTATGAGTATGAAAACTCTCAGGGGAAGCTGAAGTAGACAAAACAGTCCACAGAAGAAACCTGCTAAAGATCAGGGCACTTACCTTCACAGTCAGCCAATGACACGGACGTGAGGTGTTGTAATACTGACAGCGGGAATGAAAGGGTTAATAACTGTGAAGATGTTGATGAAAATCCTTGCCTGGTCTCTCTGGCTGACCAGGAAAATGACAAGGACTCACCTGGAAGCTGTAAGGTTTCTTTCAGATTCTGCAAAGAGTGTGACACTATTTTTCTCAACTGCTGACCAGAAAGCTATAGGCCCCCGCCAAGATCCATATAACATTGCCCACTTTGTGACCCCAGACCTCGCCTACGGACCTGAGAGAGCTACAGACCACTGTCCAGATAATAGCCCAGTTCCTGGATGACCCACCTCACTAACAGCCTCCTGTAAGTGGCTTACCTTGTGACCCACCCCCTTGTGACTAAGAATCCCGGAACCCTCTGGCTGGGGAGGAGATGTTGAGGTACCGCCCGGATGACATCACCCTGTTACTAACAACCCACCGCCTCTCCCCCACCCGCTGACTCCCACCCCTCCTCCCCCATGACTCTGGCTCACCTGTGACCCACCTTGTGACTAACCCCGTCTCCTCCCACCTATAAAATCCCCAGTTTGCGATGAGGTGTTAAGATAGTTTCTTCAGGATGATTGCTCTGCATCTTCTCCAATCGCCGGCCACCTGAACAGAGGACAGTCCCTCCCCAACTCTCCCTCTGGCTTTGTCGGGCTTTGTGAGGGCGGTGGCACAGAGCTGCAGCCAGGTGTCCTGGTAACACCACTAGCTGGAGGAACCTTGAAATCCTTACAGCAGAACTGTCCCGCGAGGTTTCAAAGGCTGGTAGATGTCAACTGTTGACCTTCTGGTTGGTGGCTCGCTTGTCAACTGCGGTGCCGCCAAGGCGTCCCCAACCAGAACTTGCTGCTGTCAAGTTGGCCCTGCCTCACAGCAGTCCTGCGGGGCAGGGTAGGGCTGCCCCACGGTGTTTCTGACAGCTGGCTGCTGGGTTTGAATGTTTTCTTAGCACTTGACTCCTAAGTGGCCTCTGACATTGGACGGGCTGTACTCTAGGTGGCCTGACTGTGGGGCAAAGAACCGGATTAGGCCTTTTGTTTCCAGTTCCTAAAAAAGCTCTTGAAATTTCTTGCACAATCACAGGGTCTTTGTTTTTCTAAAATGGCCAGAAGACACCAAACACTTGCAAGTAGGGGTCCCTCAGGCCCCACTCCAGCAGCAAGCCTCAGGAAGGGAGAGGGCATGACGTATGGAAGCCTTCCTGTGCGGTCACGAATTCTCACTTATTCTGTCGACGACTCATACACAATGAGGCCCCCATGGTGACTGCACGGAAGTCCCGTGGTGTACACGCAGTTCTATTAGAGGCTCAGACAGTGAAGTCACACGGGCTTCCTGGGCTGGCAGGAGCAGCCACTCAAAGGACAGGATGGCATGTCACTGGGGGCAACGGACACCTTGTGCTGGACACCTCCTAGGCTCTACCCCTGGTGGATCTCTTCACTTGTATCCTTTCTGGTTATTACGAACAGGTAGCTCTGAGAAAAGGTGCAGAGCCCTGCGGGCCCTCGGGCTCAGCACTCAGCACTCAGCGCTCAGCTGCTCACCAAAAGGTCAGTAGCTCAGTCCACCCGTAGCTCCTTGTAAACCTTGTGGAGCAGTTCTACGCTGCCTTAAAATGTCGTTGTGTGGTCATTTTGAGTCTAAACTTAATGGCAACGAGTTGGATGTGGTTTGGGTTTTCAACAAGCACATAGAGGCTTGCTGTGAGGCAGAATCGACTCAGTGGCAGTGGGTTTGGTATTTCTGGTTTATAGGTTGGAGCCCTAGTAGCATAGTGGTTAACATCTCAGCTGCTAACCGAAAGGTCATCAGTTTAAATTCACCAGCACCTCCTTGGAAACCCTATGGGACAACTGCACTCTGTCCTGTCCTGTTGGGTCACTGTGAGTCAGAATCCACTCTACGGCAACGGGTTTCAGTAGGTATAGGAAACTACCTCCGTGAATTTTGTGAGCCTGTTCAGGAATGCACCAGGGGCACTGAGACCCTGCAGAGCCTGGCATTTGCCTATATGGCCGTTGACCCGAAGGACAGAATCTTTCTGACCCATTGGCTGACCTAGCCCCAAGGGGGCAGAGAGGCAGATGGGCGGAGCGGTCTAAAGGGCAGGGAGTCACGTCAGCTCCTCAGCCAGGGCTGCCGTCCAGTGGTACAGCCCCGCGCGGCCAGGGACGATGTCACCTGACAGGCTGGCAGGGGATGAAGCCTGACCTAACTCTGGGTGGCTGGAGTCACAGAGGAAGTGTATGGAAGTGGCTGTGATGAGGATCACAGAGATGTGAGAAGGGAAAGCCTGGACCCATTTCCAGCTGGGAACTGGATTTGTACCGTTTCCTGCCACAGAGTTAGCAGGAGTTCTCCCACCTTGTCTCTTTCAGAATGAGCCTACTAACCAGCCCCCAGCCTGGACTTGTGCCAGGTGGTTTTTCCTGCTATAAGGAAAGCATGCTGGGTCACCACTCAGCAGGCCACTGGATCCCATCAGGGAAGGAGTGGCCCTGGAAGAGGGCAGGGGTACAGGAACAGATGGCAGCACAGAGGCAGGCACCAGCCTCCCTTACCCAGAAGTAGATGTGTGAGCAGAAAGGGTCCAACGTAGTTGGTGGCAAAGGTGACATCCAGGCCCTCTGGAGTAAGAGTCTTCTGGGGGATTCCTGGGAGGAGATAAGAAGACAGGTGGTAGGTAATGGACGAACTACCTGAGCGGGACAAGGTCTGAGGTGTGTCATAGACAAGTGAAGGTGGGAAGAGACCGAATTCCTTGTGGGAAAATCCAGCCCCTAGCTACACTACAGGGAGTTTCTGTGAGACCACGAAGTATATTGCTTGGTCAGTATTTGCAAACTGAAAGCATGGAAAGACGTTCTTGATCAGTAATTACAGCCTTAGATCATCCAAAGGTACTGCTTGATTGGTAACTGTTGTTGCTAGGTGCCGCGGAGTCAGTTCCGACTCACAGCGACCCACGGACAACGGAACGCAACTCCACAACACGGGCCGCCCTCATGATTGTCACTGCGTTGAGTCCACTGTTGCGGCTGCTGTGTTAATCCGCCTCTTTGAGGGTTTACCTCTTTTTCTCTGACCTTTACCAGGCATGATGTCCTTCTCCATGGATCTGTCCCTCCTGGTGACTGTCCAAAGTATGGGAAATGAAGTCTGGCCCCCTTGCTTCCGAGGGGCATTCCGGGAGCCCTTCTTCCCAGACAGACCTGTGCGTTCTGCTGGCTGTCCGTGACGTGTGCCGTCTGCTTCACCGACACCAGCGTTCAAAGGCATCAGTTCTTCATCGCTCTTCCTTGCACCTGATTTGTAGCGCATTATTAGAAAACAGGACTTCATGTGGTGGCAGTTCCTAAGGCAGGGCTTCCGGCGGTGGTGACCGGCCATGCAGGACTTCCTCTTGATGGAAACTCGTACGGTGATCGGCTTACAGGGACAGACACTGTCTTTCTCAGAGTGGTGACACTGTGGTGATCACAATGGTCCGTGACGGGTGGGGGGGCCACAGCATACTTGTATCGTTGGTAGTGGATGTTCCTTAGTTTCCTGGTAGGTCTGCACAGAAGATGGCTGTTGCCAGGGCAACAGCAGAGCTAGTAACAAAGGAGTCACCCCAAACCTCGAGCTAGCCAGTTTAGTTTTTCCCAGGTAGTTCAGATTGCAAAATTCCCTTAAAACTCACCTCTGTCAAGTTGGTGCTGACTCATAATGACCCTACAGGACAGAGTAGAAGTACTCCACCAAGTTTCCAAGGAGTGCCCGGCAGATTCAAACTGCAGACCTTTTGGTTAGCAGCTGTAGCTCTTAACTGCTGTACCACCAGGGTTTCCAAAATTCCCTTATACAGTTGGATATACGGGAGTTCAGCAGAAACGCAAAGAGGTATGTACATGCAAGGATCGGCAGATGACATTTGGGGCTATCACTCAATATGTTTCTAGGGGAGTATATGAATTAGAATATTTCAGCAGGGTATACAGAAACGCCAGCGGCATAGTGGTTAAGTCCCATGGTGGCTAACCAAAAGGTCAGCAGTTTGAATCCACCAGGCACTTCTTAGAAACCCTATGGGGCAGTTCTACTCTGCTCTGTGAGTCCCTATGAGTCAGAAATGGACTCGACAGCAGCGGGTTTGGTGTTTGGTTTCAGTGGTCTCTGAACTATCACAGGAGGCTCTTCAAGCCAGCATAACTGGACTATACCATAAGCCAAAAGGTTTTCTAAATTCAGGCCAACATTTCAAAGGACAGAATAGCAGGGACAGGAGTCTGAGGACCACGTTCTCCAGGAACATTGAAGTTAACTGGCATAAGTAGTCTTTTTCTAAGCGAGTCTTCTGCACACCACATTGGTGAGTGGTGTCTGGGTCTTAAAAGCCAGCAAGCTGCCATCTGAGGAACACCAGTTGTTCCCAACCCACCCAGAACAGATGACAACCAAGAGCATCAAACACATGAGGGAAAATGAGCCCAGGGCAGAGAAGGACCCCTGTGACTGGAAGACTGATATCAGCATGAGGCCAGAACCAGAAAGTACCTGGCCACCACCAAAGACAGCTTTGACAGGGGACACAATATAGAGTCCCTGATGGAACACAAGAAAAAGAGGTGTGCACATCAAGAACTCTACTAACAGACCACAACTGATGGGCCGACAGCCTGGAGGGTCCCCTGGGAATACAGCCCCTACACCTGTTGCTGGCCCTGATGGGAAACCAGTACTGAGGTCAACTCTTCAAACACCGAATGGAGTGGACTCGGGGACACACGGTGAGTGTGTGGTGTGTGTACTTCATGGTTTTATACATTTATAGGAGACTGTCCTTCCAGCGGGGAGAGGAGAAGGTGGACAGGAGGGGACAGGTGTTCATTAAGAGGACACTAGAAGAGTGAAAAAGAGGAGTGTGCTGTCACAGGGTGGGGAGAGCGGATGGGGCTGCAGAGAGGGTGGCATGCAAAATTGACTTGGATTATACGCTTTTGCTTGATCATAATAAAAAAATAAAAATAAACAGGAAGATCCTGAAATACATTTGGGAAGTAGGCCAGGGCACGCACCACAGACGGCAGCGTTGTTTACCAGCAGGTGGACTTCAGGCGCTTCACGCAGAAGCCACTTGGCAAAGCGCCGGATGGAAGCCAGAGAGCTGAGGTCCACCTCGCCAAGCAGGAGGTTGCGGCTGCCTGAAGCCTCCTGGATCTCAGCTAGGGCTCGCTGCCCACGTTCTCGGTTCCGGCAGGCAAGGATCACACGGGCCCCACGCTGGGCCAGCTCCTGGGACACAACCTTCCCGATACCTGTGAGAAGGCGGTGGCTAAGTAGACTCGTCTGGGGGTGATGAGAGGACCAGGGACGAAGAATAAGGACAAGGGTCCCCAACTGAGAGGACAGGTCCCCCTCGCTGCCCTCCCTGTTGCCACTGTCAAGGGTTGCCGTCCCTGGTGTGCTAACAGGCTAGGAGAAGCACTCACCACAGTTGGCCCCTGTCACCACGGCTACCTTCCCGGTCAGGTCTGTGGAGCAGTGCTGGAGGTCCCAGCCCCGAGACCTCTGCCAGATCCGCACACACAGGCCGAGCAGCAGGGTCACGACGAGGGAGGCAGAGCTGGGACTCCAGGCCAGGGTGCTGAGTGGGACCCACAGTGACATAGCAGCGGATGCGTGTTGGCCGAGGAGGCACGAGCTTCCAAAACAGAAGGTCCAGGGAAGGAGGGCCGGGTGAGCTAGAACTCACAACTAGACAAGTGAGATGACTAAGGTGCCACCTTTAAGGAGGCACTCACACTCATGCTGGTTCCAGCAGGTTTCCCACACCTGAGCATGAGAGCCTCCTTAAATCTCAGTGTTGCCTCACTGCAGTCATAACCCTGGATCAATATTTCCTCACGCCCTATTGCTGTTTGTCGTGTGGTCATCTAGTGCTGTCCTTACAGAAATACCACAGGCGGCAGCTTTAACAAACAAATTTATTTTCTCCAAGTTTAGCAGAAGTCCAGATTGGAGCACCAGCTCTGGGGGAAGACTATGTCTCTCTCTCTTGACTCTGTCTCTGCAGCTTCTGCTTCCTGGCTCCTTGGAGATTACCATGTGCCACCCAGGGACCCTACACAGATCCAGATCTGTCCCTAAAAGGAAAGCTTGGTGTTGTACTCCAAGATGAATGGGCAATGTTCTCAGGGACATCCTGGCCCTGGATCCCGGAGAAGCAAGAAACCAGGCACTTCGAGTGGGGAATTGCTCTGTGCTTAGGCAGCACTGTCCCCTGCGTCCCCTGCTAAAAGGAGACTATAACAGTTTTTCCCATAACATGCCCTTCTTTGGCCCAGACTTCTGCTGCAGCCTGCACCTGCTCCTTGAGACAGCAGGCGGACTATCCAGAATGCTGCTGCTAGGAGCAGCTCTGGTCTACACCAGGGTCTCCTAAGGGTGGTGACAGTGGCACAGCTGGGTTGAGGACAGGGTAACAGTTGCTTGAGCTGCTTCTGCTCTACAACCTTAACCACTTTATGGCCAAGTAGCACAGTGCAGGAAGACGGCTAAGCCGTCCCCTTCCAGGTGCAGAACCCGCACAGACATGGGAAAGGCGACTGATGGGTGGCTTCAGTGGCAGTTGCCAAGGAAGTACCCGCCGCACCAGGTGTGTCGAGGGTGAGCAGGCCTGTACGACATCGCCCAAAGTGAGCTCATTTTGATTCAGAGCTGCACGCGCGCCTCATCATCCTGACTCCGGCCATTCCAAAAACATCCTCCCCACTTCTCTGAAGCGTCATGTGTGTTTATCCCCAGCAAGACTAAAAATTGCCACCCAGGCAAGTATAACCGGACTACATCACCAGCTAAAAGGTTTTTTAAATTCAATCCAACATTTCAGAGGACAGAGTGGCAGGGACAGGAGTCTTAGGACCATGTTTTCAGGGGACATTGAGGTCAAACGGCATGACTAGTTTTTTTTTTCTTTTTAAAGGGGGGTTCTTCACCCTATATGGGTGAGTGGCATCTGGGATCTTAAAAAGTCAGCAAGCTGCCAACTGAGGAACATCAGTTTGTCCCAAGCCACCTGGAGCAGATGAAAACCAAGAACATCATACACATGAGAAAAATCACGAACCCAGGAGACTGAAGGGTCTGTATGAGCGGGAGACTGCTTCAGAAAGAGAAGAACTAGCCGGTGCCTGGCCAGCAGCAAAGGCAGCCCTGACAGGGAACACAGGGTAGAGGCCCTGATGCAGAATGAGGAAGCAGTGTGCAAACCAAGAACTCCGATAGAGACCCGATGCAATGGCCCAACAGCCTGGGGGGTCCTCTGAGGTCACGGCCCCTGGACTTGCTGCTGCCCAGAGCTGGGACCAGGACTGAAGCTGACACTTCAGACAGAGAATGGACTGGACCTGGGGACACAGCACGATGCAGTAGTGTGTCTACTTTGTGGTTTCACATCTCTAAGAGGCTGTCCTACTGGCTTCTCTCTTGAGGGCAGCGGAGAGGGGAGAGAAGAAGGGGCAGTGTCAGTCGAGGGGACAGTGGAAGTGAAGAGTGGTGAAGGAGACTGTGCCGTGACACGGTGAGGCAGGCAGACGGAGCTGTGGAGAGGCGGGTGATCAGGGTCTACATGGAAAATTGGCTTGGACTGTAAAGTGTCACTTAATCACAATAAAGATAAACAATAAACTCCCACCTTAACTGCCTTTGTGAGTCCATCACCGGGACTGGCCCAAGCTCCCACCGACTTGTCACTTGTCATAGGTGAAATACACTGACTAGGGCTGAACCCCAAACCCCATCTCTGTGGACTCGTGAGAGAAAAGACAAAGACCCTCTGTGCCTGAGGCTCAAGGCCCAGGTAGTAGCAGAGGGGGCTGTTCCCCAGGAGCGATGCTCCATTAGGCCTGTAGGACACTGACAGCCTTGGGGTTCAGTGAGAAAGAGGACACCCTTGGAAGAAATGGACAGAAGCATCAGAGCAACTCCTAAGTCAATAGGTGTTTATTTCCAACAGGTGAGAGGGAAGGAGGGTTCTGGTGCTGGGAGCTCAGGTCTCAGAAGAGGGCAGATACTTGACAGGGGGTGAGCACCCTTTGGGGATTATGTTCTTCAGCAGCTGTGACCCGATCAGCAGGGACTTTGGGGCTTCTGTCCTGATGGGGGACTGCTCAGTGGGAGTGCACCTGTCCTTGCCCGCGGGCTGGGGTTCAGAAGAGCGGAGGAGCGTGCGGGTGCTGGGGATCCACAGGCTCACCCCAGGAGCCAATTTCAAGGCATCTGGCTGTAGCACAGGCTTCCACATCACCTGGGAGGTGGGCTCCAGGACCTGCGGGGCCAGATGAGGCCACCTGGGAGAATCCTGGCCCTCTCGCTCCAAGTCCAGCGAAGGCACCCTGCTGCGGCCGGCCCACAGGTCACCCAGCAGCTGGGCCTCCCCTTCCCAACCTCTGGGCCACTTGGCACCAGGCCACGGCTTGGGGCTGGAGCTTCGGGCCACGTCGGGGGGCACTGGGTGTGTGTCGAGGAAGCGGACACCCGAACTGGGGAAGGGTGCCTTCGACCCGAAGGCTGGTGAGAAACCTGAAGGGGGTAATTGGAGGCCAAAGCAAGGGCCCAAGTCCGGGAAAGGCACGCCGGGCTCTGCCGGGGAGACGCCATCGCAGGGGTCCGGGGCACAGGGCGCGGCGCCGGCCTGGGTCTGCCGGCCCCGCGGGCGCCTGCGGTAAGAGTGCAGGGGGCGCACCAAGGAGTCCGGGGCCACCACCTCGGCCAAGGGGCGCACCCAGCGACGCGGCAGGTGCTGGGGGTCGGGGCGCACGCTCCCCTGCAGCCGGCCGCCCGCCAGGGGGCGATCCGGGCTCCCCGGCTGCTGCTGCGGCGGAGGCGGCGGAGGCGGCGGCGGCTGCGGGCCCCGGAGAGACGCCCAGGTGCTCAGCGGAGGGTGGGCGTCCGCCCAGGAACAGCACGGCGACGAACTCTTCGCCGCCAGCTCCGCAGGGTCCCCGGCCCAGCGGAACGGGGACACGCAATAATAGAGGTCCCCGAACGACAACTGGGGGCTGAAGGTCTGCCCGGCCTCTGCCACCGCCCACCAGGGGTCTTCCAGGACGCTCTTCCGCGCTGCCTCGGGGCCGCCGGGGGGCGCTGTCCTCACCGACGGGCGGACCCGCGCCCCGAGGTGTCCAGCCGAGGAGACCGAGCCTCCCCGCTGGCGGTGGTCGTCCGCCGGCAGCCCCTGGGAACCCGCCTCCCCAAACGCCGCTGGGCTGGGCTGGGGGCCCGGTCCGGCTCCCGGCCCCAGAGACGGCTCCCGGGATCCCGTCTGAACGTTAGAACCTCTACCTATCCAAAACCTTTTCAAACGGCTGCGGTCCACGAGCCCTGGGTCCTGGGGAAGCGCACCGGGGTGAGGGCCAGGGAGACGTCGGCCAGGGGGGAGGGGCGCCAAAGGCAGAGGGGTCCGGGGACGTGCTGGCGACCGAGGGGACCTGGGGACTGGGGCTGGACTCTCTGGGCCGCAGGTCGGGTGCTCCGCCGGGATGGGCGGGCGCAGCACAGGCACGCAGCCCTGAGCCCAGGAGTCTGCGGGGCACGCCACCGGCTCCGGGTCCGCGCACCAGCTGGGGTCGTCGTCCACCGCGGACTCCCCCTCGTCCCGGACCAGGAAGCGCCACTGGATCATCTGCAGCATGGCCTCGCGGGCCTGACTGACGGTGAAGGGAATACACTGCAGGGCGACAAAGGACCTCAGCTGTCCCCCTGGGACCCTGCCGGGCCAGGGGTGCTGGTCCCCTTGGGGTACCCAGCTCCGGGCCCACCTGCTGGGTCAGGTAGACTTTGAAGGCGGCGGCCATGACTTGGGCCAGCAGGTCGGCCAGGATGTCCCCCACCACGTCCTCGCCCTCTTCGATGGCCGCCAGCGCCATCCACTCGGCCTCGGTGAGCCGCCCGGGCACAATGTCCACCTGTGGCACGAGCACCGTCGGGGGCCGGGCCTTCTCCGCCTTGGACTTGGTCACTCCCCGGTCTCGGACCTGCCTCTCCTGCCGCTGTGAGAACCCGACAGGGCGGTCAGAGTGGTTGACGCCAAAGTGGGGGGGGGGGCGGGAAAGGAGGCGCAGCCGGGGGCTGGAGGAGATACAGTTTCGGTCAAGCGGCTGTGTGATGATGGGTGCCTTTCAGGTGCTGCACCCAGCAGCGTAGCTCCCCTAACAGCCCACAAGCCCAGAGGTGAAGGTTAGTAAGCCCAAGCCAAGCACAGCTCTGACACCACGTGGCTGCTGTGGTCATTAGCTGCCCCCTCCTGGTCTTGTCCTCATGGAGCCCTTGCCTAAAACAAACAACCTAGGTGGGTGCATGCATCTTCGGACACTGTGTCCAACCCTGTTCAGCCGTCAACGATCAAGGGTGCATTGGCTGACTTGGGGCCACAGATCACCCCACTTTTTCCCCCAGTCTTAGTCTAGCAGCTCTGCGGAAACCTCTCCACTATGGTGGCACTGTGGTATCTGAGGACTGGTGGCATAGTTTCTACCTGCATAGCCATCCCTGAGCCCCTGCAGTATGACAAACCGAGGGACAGCTGGCATAATCCCATCACCTCATAACCCTTGCTATGTGCACCAGATTCGGGGGCAGTGTAAGGACTTCTTGGAAAGGACAAGTCAATAAATGGGGCTGGAGTATTTGCAATTATTTATACATCTCAGTAAATTTCAGATGATTAAAGGATAAACACAAAAAAAGGAAAATCAACTTAAATTGGTACATACCATTTATACGTGAAAGTAATGAGAGAAATCATAACAGGCAAGCGGGTATAAACATACAAGTTCTGACAATTAAGTCCATGAGCTCAATTATTCTAAGTTCTACACACCTTACTGCTGAGTATCACTACAGTGACCTTCCAAGTCCTCCCCTTGGGAAGCTGTGCACCGACGCCAGTGCCTAGTCCACCCTTCAGAGCAATTTTGAAACTCTTTCTGGAGTGGCCACTGTGCACTGGCAAGTTTGTGAACTTAACTGTCTAGTTGTCTGTGAGGGAGTTTTTAGCCAGTCTACAAATCACTGTACTGGAACACCTCCCGACTCCCCTGATCTGGCCCCCCGTGACTCTTGTCTTTACCTGAACATAAGGGAAATATTGAAAAGAAGACATTTGGGTGACATTCAGGACATCAAGGGTAATAGGATGACAGCACTGATACCCATTCCAGAAAAAAGAGTTCCAGGACTGCTCTGAAGGGTGGACTAGGGACTGGCGTAGGTGCACAGCTTTCCGAGGGAGGTCCTTGGAAGGTGACTGCAGTGATATTCAGGAATGAGGTATGGAGCACTTTCCCTAGGATGAGTTCATGACCTGTATAAGTCAGATTTTCCTGTACTTAAAAAAAAAAGTTCTCAATCAGAAGCTACCACTGGTAACTACGGTTCGCTGGCACTTCGACATGTCCATCATATAAACAGACTCAACTGCTGTATTTTTGAGACCATGCACTATTTTCAATCCTATTTTTCAGCAGTGTCCCCAGGATCACACAACTAGAAAGCAGTGAAGTTCAGAAGTCATTTGCAGGTCAGCCTGGCTGCAGAGCCTGACTTCATCCTCAACAAAGACAATGATTTGCAACAAACATGAAAATCACGCAACATTCCCAAGACACTGAAAATTCACAAAGTAAGAAAAACCAGCAATAGCACACATATGAATAAAGGTCATAATAACACTTCACGCAGGAGAAATTGTGTCAATCAATATTTTAAAAGATGCTCATCCAACCTTCAAGAATTCCAAAATGCAAATATGAACTTTTAATTTTTAGCCTATAAAAGTTATTTTAAAAAATAAGAACGCTCAGTAATAATCTTAGATGAAGCAAGGATTAAGTAATGTGATGCCCTGCCAGTGGGAAGGGTAAATGGAACGGTGTTTTTGGAAAGCCTCTTGGCTTCTGAGTTCTGCAACAAGATTACTGAATGTATTTTGATGTCTCCAATGTGCAGTCAGTTGGATCAACACACCCAAAACGCATATTCTGAAGAGAAAAATATATTCTCCAACATAGTCTGTGCAATTAAGGTTTGTAATAGCAGAATATTGAAAATATATCTCTAACCCCCCAGAAGAGGGAGAGGATATATGGTTAATCAGCATGGAATGTTACAGAGTCATTCCATACCCTAGCTTGGGTCAGGTTCACCTTAGTCTTTAAGGTGACATCTTTTGCAACAGGTTTTTCCAACACAACGTGTTTTCTGATTTCTTGACTGCTGCTTCCATGGGCATCAATTGTGAAACCAAGAGAGATGAAATCCTTGACAACCACAATCCTTTCTCCATTTATCATGACATTGCTTACTGGTCCAGTTGTGAGGATTTTTGTTTTCTTGATGTTGAGGTACAATCCCTACTGAAGGCTGCGCTCCTTTTTTCTGCAGTAAGTAAGCACTTTAAGTTCTCTTCACTTTCAGAAGCAAGGCTGTGTCATCTGCCGCAGTTGTTAGTGAGTCTTCCTCCCACCCTGACGCCTCATTCTTCTCCACCTGGTCCAGCTTCTCAGACTATCTGCTCAGCATACAGATTGAAAAGATATGGTGAAAGAATACAACCCTGATGCACACCTCTCCTGACTTTAAACCATGCAGTGTCCCCTTGTTCTGTTCACACAACTCCCTCTTGATCCATGTACAGATTCTTCAAGACCACAATGACATGTTTTGGCATTTCCATTCTCCACAATGTCATCCATTATTTATTATGATCCACATAGTCTATGGCCTTTACATAGTCAATGAAACACAGGTAACCATCTTTGTGGTCTTCTCTGCTTTCAGCCAAGATCCATCTGACATCAGCGATGACACGCCTGGTTCCATGTTCTCATCTGAATCCAGCTTGAATTCCTTGTCAACATACTGCTGCAGTCGCTTCTGAACGATCTTGAGCAAAAGTTTACTTGCGTGTAATATCAGTGATACTGTTCGGTAATTTCTGCATTTGGCTGGATCACCTTTCTTGGGAACGTCCTCCAGTCAGTTGGCCAGATAGCTGCACCCCAAACTTCTTGGCATAGAGGAGCGAGCACTTCCAGTGCTGCATCTGTTTGCTGAAATACCTCAGCTGATACTCCATCAATTCCTGAAGCCTCGTTTTTTGCCAGTGCCTTCAACGCAGCTTGGACTTCTTCCTTCACTTTCATTGTTTCTTGATCATAGGCTACCTCCTGAAATGGCTGATATCAACCAATTATTTTTGGTATAATGATTTTGCGGATTGCTTCCGTCGTCTTCTGATGCTTCCTGAGCCGTTGACTGCCTAATTCATTCTCCTCAAAAGTGGCGTTTCCTAAATCTCTCAATGCACTCAAAATCCCTTAAATCTTATTTCCCAGAAAACTCTGGTGGTATGATGGCTAAGTGCTAAGGCTGCTAACCAACAGGTCAGCAGTCTGAATCCACCAGGCACTCCTGGGAAACCCTAAGGCACAATTCTACTCTGCCTTTATGAGTCGGAATCGACTGGACAGTCGTGGGTTTGGGTTTTGGGAATACACGTACTAGACAAATTGGCTGTTTCCAAGTTCTCTTCTTCTTCTCGCGCTCCACACCACACTTTCCCTCGGGGCCGTGTACTAACCAAGTGTGTGGGTGAGCGAGGCACAAGCTGGCTTCCACTGTGACTTCCTTTGTTGGCCCGAACCCCAGAAGCCAAAGCAAGAAGTAAACCGGTCTCTTACCCTGATAACTCTGGGACGAGGGGATGAGAGCCAGGACAGAGCAGCCTGGAGCCGAGGGGACCCGCGAACTCCGAGCTGGGAGGCCAGGGACCCGCCAAGTGGCTCCAGGTCGGCGACACAGAAGTAGGGGCGCCACACAGCGCGAAGGGGCAGGCGGTTCCCGACGCCGCTTAACGGCCGACCCCCAGCCCAGCGCACCCTCAGTCTTGCTAAGGCTCACCGTGCCTTCGTGCGCCATCGCAGCCGCGGTCACTCCAATCCGGGAGTTTCAGCAGTTCGTGTCCAGAAGCCGCTGCAGCCGCTCAAACGGTCGCCCTGGCAACTGCGCCGCGCGCAAGCCGTCTCGCCCCGCCTACCGGCCGCTCGCTCCCGCCCATGGTTGTCCTGACAACCGGACGCGTCCGGCTGTCCCGACCATTCGCCCCGCCCCGCGACCGTGCGTGCGTGCGTCGTCTCTATGGTGGCGGCGGATTCGGAGCGGCGGAACCATCCCGGAGTCAGGCAAGCGGGCCTGGGGCACGATGTGACCCCGACCGGGACCGGGGGTCTGCGGGATTCAAGCCGCGGCGGCTGGTTGGCACGGGGCTCCTCCTCCCGGCTGGTTGGCACGGGCGCTCGAAGCCACCGCGCCCTGTGCCAGCACCATCCCTCGACTGGCGTCCCCACCGCCCCGTGACTCAGCCCTGGGGCTCCCCTCTCCTTCTCCATGAGATAAGCCCCATGCCTTGCGACTGTCCCCGGGGCCTCCCACCGCATCAGGCCTCAGGCCCGGGGACTGCCGGGGTCTGACGGCAGCTCCTCCCCTCAGGGACCCGTGCTGTGAGCTCAGCGTTCCTCCCCGGGATGTTCCGTCGGGAGCGCTCCATACCCCTGCGAGCCTCGGCCGCCGCCCTGTGCAACAACCTCAGCGTGCTGCACCTGCCCGCGGGCAACCTCACGCACTTCGGCGTCGTCCATGGGCCCAGCACCCAGCTGCTCAGAGCTGGCCCCGAGGGTGTGCCGTTGACCCAGCACCAGCTCTACGCTAAGCAGGCGCCTGGAGTGAGCCCCCCTCTTATCACCCAGGTGAGGCCCGGAGTTGGAGGCCGTGCTTCTGAACCCTGCCCTTCTCACTCCCCTGCTGACCTCCAGATTCGCCCTGTGCTGAAGACCCCGGGGGTCCCTGCTCTGACCTTGGTTCCTTCCTCTGACCCACCTCTCTCCAGGTCCACTGGTGTGTCCTCCCCTTCCGAGTACTGCTAGTCCTCACCTCCCATCGGGGAATACAGGTGAGAAGAAGACCCTCCTGCCCTTCCACACACAGGGTCTTCTCAGTTCCCCTCCCAGGCCCGGAAGACCCCTCCCTGCTTGCCCATAACCAGTTGCACACTTTTCACATCCTCAGTCCAGAGACCAAAACCCACTGCCGTCGAGTCAATTCCAGCCCATAGAGACCCTATGGGACGGAGTAGACCTGCCCCGTAGAGGGAGCGCCTGGTGAATTCAAACTCCTGACCTTTTGGCTGGCAGCTGCACTTAACCACTGCGCCACCAGGGTTTCCACCCTTAGCCTAGGCCGCGTCTATTTTTCATCATCGTTTCTTCCATCGTTTCCCATTTCCAAATGCCCTATCAATATCTGGGCGCCGGGGACCACTTCCTTCACTGCCTACCTGTTTTCTAGCTGTGTGACTGTTGGCAAGTTGCTTAACTTCTCGGAACCTCAGGGTCCCCTGTAAAATAGGGAGACACATAGTGCTTGCCTCCTAGGGCTGTCTTGAGGAGTCAGTGCCCTAAGACTAACACAGGGACAGGGACACTCAGTACGTAGCTGAGCAGAGGCCAGCTGTGCTGTTCCCTCCCCCTTTACTGCCTTCTAGATGTACGAGTCGGATGGCTCTGTCATGGTGTACTGGCACGCGCTGAACCACGGGGACGCCTCTCCAGGTACCTGCAGGACCACGGGGTGCGGGGGGGGGTCTTTGCTGGGGCCAGGAGGAGCTATTGATGACCTTCTCCCTCCACACTCAGCTCATGCGGTGTTTGCCCGAGGAGTAGCTGCCTGCGGCCACTTCATCTGCGTGGGTGAGGGAGTCAGGGGCAGGGTACAGGGGGTTACTGGGGCACATGGGTGCCAGCTTCTGGCCGGGAGGGTGCTGGGGGTCTGAGGCAAGTGTAGAGGGTTCAGGGGGAGGGGGATCTGGGACATTCTGAAACGCCACTGGAGGGGTCAGAGGGGCGGAGCGGGAGTCCGAGGAAGGCAGTGCATGGCAGGGCGGTGCTGTTGCAGCTGTGACTAGTGGTTTCTGGGGTGGAGGTAGCACTGAGTGTGGTGGCCGGAGAGCCAGAAGGGTCAGGAAGCCATTGGTGGGGTGCTGGTTCCGGCTGCAGGGACCTGGTCCGGGCGTGTGCTGGTGTTCGACGTGCCAGTCAAGGGCCCTGACATTGAGCTGTGTGAGGAGCTGGCTGGACACCAGACACCAGTCACAGACATTGCCACCGAGGCTGCCCAGGTGAATGGACACCCCCTTGGGCCTGGGAGGCAGGAAATGGGGTTCATGTCTCCACCCTGACACTGAGCCGCGGAGGGGCCTCAGGCAGCTGCAGCCTTTGCTGGGCCCCCGCAGCCTGGGCCCGGTGACAAAGCTGGAGGTGCTGCGCATCCACGCGGCGTGTTACAGCCCACTGGGACTCTTCGATGCTGCCGAAGAGAGTGGACTAGATGCTTCAAGAGGCACGTGCAGTGTCCCTCATCTGGCCCCAGGACCGCCCTTCCTGGGAAGGCTCACCCCGTTCAGCGCACACTGACCTCCCTTAGCTGAACCCTGAATTGATACCGCCTCAAAGACAACTGTCTTCTCCCCAGTGGGATTGCTGACCACTGGAGAATGAGGTTTATGTCTGCAGATTTGTGTTTTCCATGAGACCTGGCACGGAGCAGGCCTCTGGGCATGTGGCCTGCCTGGTGTCCCGTCTGGGGGGCCAGTGTCTATTAGGGCCATAACTGACTCTGTGAGACCTCCAGCTGGTTATAAGCACCTGACCTGAGTCTTGTCACCCATCCCGTGAGGACAGTTGCACACCACCCCAGTACATGGTAGGAGGGATCTCGGCGTTCCCCAGGGGCCCAGTTAGCTTCTCCCTGCCGTTTCCCTGGAAGTTGAGCCAGAACTGACCCCTCTGCCTCCTGCCCCAAGCATGTGACCACAGCAGTCAGGAGGGGTAAAGGGCTGATCCCACCTCTCCCCTCAGAACTGTGTGGCTGACGTCGTGACAGCTGACGACTCAGGCTTGCTGTGCGTCTGGCAGTCGGGGCCTAAATTCAGATTGTTGACCAGCATTCCAGGGTTTGGGTAGGTGAGGGAGAGGGCCTCCCCCCGAGGTGGCTTCAGGATGGGGGAGCAGGCTTGGGTCCAGCGAGACCCATGTTGGGTACCACCTCTGCAGGGTCCCGTGCCCCTCTGTGCAGCTGTGGCAGGGCATTGTGGCAGCAGGCTATGGGAACGGGCAGGTGCATCTCTACGACGCCACTACTGGCACCTTGCACGTCCAGATCAACGCCCACGCCCGGGCCATCTGTGCCCTGGACCTGGCTCCTGATGTGGGCAAGGTCAGTCTCTCCCGCTCCTCTGGGCACTAGGGTGCTGAGAGGAACACCACACCTCACGTCCCCCCCTGCCCCGGGCAGCCTGCGCCAGGCCCATCAGCTCTTCATCCCTGCCTCTGTCACAGCTGCTTTCTGGCGCCGAGGACACCTTTGTGCATGTGTGGCAGCTCAGGAGAAACCCCGAAGGCAGCGCCATTGAGGTGTGTGCCATGGCAGGGCTGAGGCCGAGGGTCCAGCTTGGGGGCTGCAGAGCCCTAACCAGTCCCCTCCCCCCAGGTGGAGCACTGTCATGGCGAATGTGTCCCTGACACCCAGGTATGCGGCGCCCGATTCTGTGATCCCGAAGGCGGCTCCTTTGCTGTGACTGGCTATGACCTCGCTGAGATCCTGAGATACAAGCTGGTGTGAGAAGAACTGCCCCATCTCCCTGTGCTATTTATTTATAAAGAACCCTTGCGCCCAGCCCTGGTCTGGTGACACAGTACCCCGGTCACGCTGGGACAGGGTTGAAGGTAGAGGGGCAGGGTGGAGACCCAGCAGACAGGCAACCTGTGCCCCGAAGCCAAGAGAAGGCAGCTGTTAAGTAACCTTTAATAGTGGACAGGGGAGGCACCCGTCCTGGGCCCCTCAGTGCCATCCCTGAAGCTGGTTAGTGCAGGGAGGTAGGGCAGAGGTGGCTCCAGTTTTCTCCCAGGAAGGGTCCGGGGGTCTCAGCCAGCCCTGGGACTGCGTCCCTCAGCACCACAGCCACCACCGCTTGCCAGGGGCTTCTAACTCACCTCCCCAGCCTACCCCCAGTCTGGCCGCAGAAGGGGAGGCCAGGCTGGCTGCCTGCTCCCGAGAGTGCCGTCTCTGGAGCCCGGCTGCACACGGGTCTCCCTTCTGGCTGCTCCTGCTGTCGGGACCGTTCTGCATCATACTGGAGACTGCAGCCACGTGTGAGGCGGGCCTTTGCCACAGAGGCCTCTGGATCTTGGAGATGGCTGAGGAGGGAGAGCAGCCACCGAGCGGGAAGTCCCAGGGGAGTGGTCAGGAGGGACAGCGTCCAGGGAGAAGGTTCGGGGTCGCCCCCACGGCAGGGGCTGGGGTCGGGCCGAGGCAGGGGGCACTGAGGCCAGTGAGCGGGGGTCAGGCAGGGCAGGCTGGTCTGTGAATACGGCTAGCCAGGGAGGGGACACCTGCAGCCGCGGGCCCTCCCGCTGGGCCAGGATGTCTGTGACGGCTGCGATGTCATCCAGAGGCCCAATAGCTGCAGCAGCAGGAAAGGGTCAGGGAGGGGGCCGGTCAGAGCGCAGGCCCCAGGCCCGGCCAGCCTGACCGTCCCCACTCACTGCACTAGGAAAGCGGAGCCCAGATCTTGGCCAAGACTGCGTTCTCCTGCAGGAGCAGCCCTTCGCCGGGACACCCTGTGGCCACGGGCTCGGATAAGACTGGTGTATGGGCACAGGGGGACAGGGACAAGAGGGGCAGAGGTGGGCATGGAAACCAAGAAAGAGAAAGGAAAGCAGGGCCAGGCAGGCGGGGGGTCGGGGGGAGACAGGAGTCAGCATGCCGAGAGGGAGACGGAGGGGAGAATTAGGGGAGAAGTCGGGGGGATCTGGTTCTGAGGGGTCTGTTCTGAACTCTGAGCAGAGTTGGAGAGGAGAAGCAAGTCAGTAGCACGCTAGGTGTGTTCTCACTGCCCCCATCACCTGGGTCCCCCAAGGGCCCCAGCCCCACCTGCCATCAGCTCCCTTGATTTTCCGGGTGGCCTCCTGCACTCACCCATCTCATGGTACAAGGACCCCTGCTTGGCCGGGGCCTGGGCTGGTTTTCGAGGGGCAGGGGTCTCGATTTTCATGATCTCCTCACAGCACTGCTTCCATTGGCCTGGGGGGACAGTGCGCGAGGGGCAGCAGGGGGACTGTCAGAAAGGACTGCCCCCCTTCTGTGACAGTCCCTTCCACACGCTTGTTACCGTGAAAACAAGCACCCCCAGCCCCGCCCCAGGCCAAGCCCAGGTCCTGCCTGTGCGCCCACCCGCCCGCCCATCTGTCTGTCTGCCAGCCCTGCCCTCACTCATGTCAAAGAAGAGCTGCCACAGGGCCTCCATCCAGCTCCGCAGGTCTCCCCGGCTCTCGGCCTGGAGTGTGTGTGTCACCTCCTCGTCTCCAGACTGGTTACTGATGCTGAGGGTGCAGGGCCGCCCTGGGGCCTGGTCCGGCTCCCCTGCCCGGACGCGAGTGTCCTGTAGGAGGAAGGAAGCGTCCATTCCCAGCCACAGCTTGGTCATAGAGTGCAGCAGTGACACTGGGCAGGCTTGCTGGTCCCTGCCATAGACAGAGCTGGTGGGGTCCTAGGCAGGCCCTCTCATCTCCCTCCTGTTGAGGAGGGCAGGAAGGACTAGCAGGAAAGGGCTGGGAGGGGACAACCAGCTCTGGGTCAGGAGAGAGGACTGAGGAAGGTGGGGCATGGCAGAGGATGAGATCCCACAGCACAGCCTGGAGGTGGGAAAGCCGGCAGAAGGCCTGGGGGTTACAGAGGGGCAGCTGGCCCTGGGTCAGGAGAGAGAACCAAGCAGCGTAACAGGTGCAGATTCCAAGCTGAGGGAAACGGAGGAGGGTGCGGAATCTTAGCCAGCTCTAGAAGCCCAAGGCTTGGCAGGGGCCTAGGCTGCCGAGGAAATGGTCAGTCCTGCAGGGATGGGGTGTGGGAGGTCATGGTCCCCTTAGCCTTCCTGGCCCTGCAGCTGACCATGCTTAGGAGGAAGCCATCTTCTGTCTCTGAGGTCTGCACCCACTCTCCTAAGCCCTAGAGGAGAGCATCTCTGCCCAGGCCGTACAGGACAGCATCTGAGCCTGGGCCCTCAGCCCCATCCTGGGCCCTGGAAGGAGGTCCTGCCCCCGCCCCCGCCCCCGGCCCCCTCACCTTGTTGATGACCACGGTGAGCAGTGGCTCCTCCCCAACATCTGCATCCTCCGGACGCCGGTAGCAGAGCAGACTTGTGCCTTTCAGCACTCCGTGCACTCGGGCCCAGCCCTGCAGCTCACCGGCTTGCTGCGTAAAGAACTCGGGGTCTCCTAGGGGACCCACACACCCCCGACCCTTCTGCCCTCCCCAGTCTCCATGGAGGACCTTCTTCCTGCCCACCTGCCCTGGCCTCATCCTGCCCCCCAGATCTTGATTTCCCAGCAGCCTGTCTGTCCCAGGTCCTGGCTCTCATCTGCCTCCCGCTTCCCATCCTCAGGGACCCCCTCACCTGCACTCTGAGGGCACCGCTGGCAGTGGGCTGAGTCATGCAGAGAGGCTGGGCCACCAGGCGACAGCACACGCTACCATAGAGGGGCAGCCAGGCGGGGTTCTCCTCTAGGGGCGGGAGACAGGGTGAGGACCCCGCAGGAAGCTGCCCAGAGGAACCCTCTCCCTGCCACCCGGACTCACCGTGACTGCTGAGGGTGAGGTCGTGGGTGCGGAACCCGTCCTGGACTGCTGCCAGCGTGAGCGTGGTGTGTGCCAGGAGGTGGTAACGGGGGCCCCTGCGGGGGAGACCCGGGGGTTGTCAGCAGGCAGGGCGCGGCCAGGGTCCCACCCAAACCTGCCATCCTGGCTGGCCTCCCCAGAAGGGGAGGGGACACACCCTCAGCCCCAGTGAGGGCCAGCATGTTTGCATGCTGTCCCACTGGGTTCCCGTGGCAGCCCTGTGACACAGGGAGCATTCCTCGGCTAACAGAGGCGGTGACTTGAGGCTCCCAGAGGTTAGGAAACTTCCCCAGACTAACTCCCAGCTGCTAAGGGGCAGGACTGAAATTGGGCTCCACCTCTGCCCCCAAAACCAGTACTGTGGTCCTTCCCCTGGAGCAGTGGTGTGCACCAGGTGACACTGTGACACCAAAGTGACTGTCTACATTTCTGTACAGTATTTCAGCAGCAGTTTGTTATTTTTTATGAAAGTATCCTTGTAGGTCTGGGGACCATGTTTTCAGGGGACATCGAGATCAGTGACCATAATTGGTCTTTTGCTAAGAGAGTCTTCTACACCCCATATTGGTGAGTGACACCTGGGGTCTTAAAAGCCAGCAAGCTGCCATCTAAGGAACATCAGTTGGTCCCAGCCCACCTGAAGGAGATGAACCAAGAACCGCAAAGCCAGGAGAAAAACATTAGCCCAGGAAGCAGAAGGGTCCCTGTGATTGGGAGGTTCCATCAGCATGAGACCAGAGAAACCAGATGGTGCTCAGCCACCACCAAAGACTGGCGGGGGACACAGTGTAGAGTCCCTGATGTGGCAGGAGAAAAAGGGGTGTACAGATCAAGAGCTCTATTCAAAGACCAGATTTGATGGTCCAACAACCTGAAGGGTCCCCTGAAAACATAGCCCCTAGACTTGCTGCTGCCCAGAGCTGAGACCAGGACTGAAGCCAGCCCTTCAAATAATGGACTGGACATGGGGACGCAGGGATGCATGTAGTGTGTGTACTTCATGATTTAATAAATATGTGAGGCTGTCCTACTAGTTTCTCTTTAGAGGGCAGAGGAGAGGGTGGAGAGCAGGGGACAGTGTTGGCTGCGTGGACACTGAAAGAGTGGAAAAGAAGAGTGTGCTGTCACAGGGTGAGGAGGGCAGACGAGCCGCAGAGGCAGGTGATGGGGTTTTACATGGAAAATTAACTTGGATTGTAAACTTGCACTTAATCACAATAAAATATTTTATATATATTCCTGTAATGTGAGCAACAAACGCCTTCTCTGTAGGCCCATCTCATGTGTACCAACACCTACAGGTCTGAAGCTCCGCACTGACCGGGCCCTGGGGTCCAGCTGGGGCAGTGGCCAGAGCTGGCTGCTACCCAGACCGGTTGTTCACATCCACTAGTGGCTCCTGGGATACCTGAGGGGGGCAGTTGTGCTCTGTCCTAGAGGGTTGCTGTGAGCTGGAATCGACTCAGCAGCACCAGGTTTGGTCTGGGGGTTACCACATGCCCAACAGAACGGTCACTGTTACCCAGTTACAGTGACACTTGGGATCATGTGGTTTCATCTGCACGCATGGCAAGTACACATGGTTGTGTTGGCTACTGGTAGTGTTTTTCTAGTTGTTGATTTTGTCAAACTTTCTGGTATTTTAGCTATAACATTGTAAAAATTACCGTGGCGGACAGGGGTGATACCAACTCTAGCAAAGCCAGTGCCCGGGGGGCTCTTGAACTGCTCTGTGTCCCAGGGGTCCCAGGCTGCCTGCCTGCGGGCAGCTGTAGGCATCACCAGAGGCCACCCTGCTGCAACCAGGCACTCTGATGTACCCACTGAGACAGGTCTGCAGCTGGGAGTTCAGAGCCCAGAGCCAGCTCTCGCCGCATCCCTGCTGGCTGGGGAGCATGGGCCTCACAGCCATGTGGTGACAGATCAGTCACCTCTGCCTGCCTGTCCTGGTTCCACACACTGTCCAGTTCAGAGGTCACCTGCGTCTGGGGCACACACAGCCAAGGGAGGTGCGGGACGGTAGGGCCCTACCCCACTGTCAGGGTGGGGAGCAGGACGGGACTGCCCCCTGAGCCCCCGGTGCTGTCCAGCGATGCCCGGACACGCCTTCCTGAGGAACGGCCCAGAGAGCTGCTGAGTTTGGTGGCTAGCCTCTTGGGGGCCCCAGTCAGGGCCCCCTCCTCCTCCACGCAGGCCCCGTAGAGCTCCAGCCGCAGCTCGAAGTCTGGCCCCGCATCTGCACTGTGGGAGAAGAGGAAAGGACAGTCACAGGGAAGCTATGGTCCAAGCATGGGACAGCTTGGGGAGGCCAAGCTCCCAGGCCCCAACCCCCTCAGGGGTCCCCACCCAACCCCTGGGACCAGGGACTCACAAGAGCACGCTGCTCTGAAAGGAGATGTCCGTGAGGGTCCTGTCCACCAGGACCATCTCTGTGTCCTCAATGTGCTCCCCCAGCTGCAGCAGCAGGAACACGGCCCAGCGGTGCAGGTCTGGAGCAGATGGGCCCAAGAGGGTGACAACATGCCCCCCCAGAGCCCCACCTCCCTCGCCTCGGCGCGTGTCCTGGGGCCTGGGGACTCACCACCTTTGTTCTTGAAATATTCCGTGTCCTTCCAGATGAGCGGGATCCGGAGGTCTAGAGCAGACGGTGACAGAGGGGGCGGGGGTCACGGACCTTGAGAAGGGGCAGGGCCACCAATTGGCCAGGGAGCCAGCAGGGAGCAGCGGAGCTCCTTACCTGAGATGCAGACCCGGCCACGGCACGGGGAGCGGTCAGCTGGCGGCGGCCCACTGTCAGAAGGCCTGGGGGAAAATCACAGTGTCCTGGCCTGGCCTCCGGGGACTGCTCCCCCTGGCTGCAGTTCCCAAAGGCTCTGGGACCGCATCTGGTCGCAGGGCCCCCGCCCCAGACTCCCCACCAAGCTGACATGGCAGACCTGATGGGCTGGTGGGGGCGTCCCAGGCTTGGGGACACAAGAGCCACAGGAGCTCCCTTCCTGTCTACCTCCCCAGACCCCTGCCAGAGACAAGTGAGGGTTAGGGGGGACAGGTGCCCACAGAGGGGAGACTTTCAAGGGCTCTTTCCCATTGAAACCTCCCTGATGGGGGGTCTGCAGGCTCGTCTGTCTACCATGCCATGGCTCCCCACTTCAGGACAGTGCTGGTCAGCCAGGAAACAAGTGGACCGGTGTTTGACAGCAGGGAAACAAGCAAATAAGGGAGACTGGTGTTCCCTTCACCACAAACCCTTTCCCCTCCCATCTCACCCAGGCTTCAGTTTCTCCTTCACCCCCAGCCAGATACGCTGAGCCTCCCCACCACCCCAAACCCCTCAGTAAGAGCCCCACCCCACCCCACCTGGCATCAGGACTCACTCAGCCTGGGTCCCTCCCCTGAGATGACAGTCATCACCTCTCTAGCGGGACCTGAAGGTAGATGACATGGCACGAACAGCAGCTTGTTTAGCTGTCACAAATTCGGGGTGCACCTCAAATATCCCTGCCTGGGCCACGTGGCACCACAGCCTGTCAACAGCCATCTCTCATAGAAGCAGTTGTCCCTTCCTGACCGCCTTCCTCTGGCTTTGGGGGGCAGTGGGAGGGTGGGTTTCCTGCCTCCTTTTGCTGGCTTCATGGGTCATTCCGGGGTGCTCCTGGCCCCTCCTGTTGGGTCACCTTCATGGCTGAGCTGAACAGGCAGCAGGCCCATGAACGGCGGGGGCTTTCTCCATACTCAGCCCACCAGGACCATGTAGACCACTCTGCTAGAAGCCAGTTCTTCGAGTGACCGATTTACCACAAACGGTCACGTCTCAGAGATCTACCTGTCACATTACTGAGGACGTTTTCTCCACTGTCCTCGTTTTATTACAGTGTCGCTCAACCATTTTACTGCGACTTGGTCAGATCCACAACTGTGATGTCATGTGTGGCTTGGGTCTCTCATCCAAGCTGAATGCCTAACCCGCGTGAATGGTGGGCTTTCCCTCACACGGCCTTCTAATGCTCCCTTCCCAGTCCCCGCCTCTGACTGTGAACCCCAGGACCATCACGTATGGTCAGTTGGTCATGGAGCACACTGGCCATGTGGTGAACTAGCTTTGACAAAATTGGCTTTGCAGACACTTGTGAGCCAAGCTCAGGCGATCACAGGCCGGGCTCAGCAAATTAGTGCATCTGCATCACCGCCCCTGACACTGCCCCCGCCCACCAGATGCCCGGGCTTTCCTGGGTCCAGCTCTGGCCACACGGGCACCTGCAAGGGGGACACTGCCGCTGAGGAAGATCACTGAGGTGCTTGGCAGGCCCTGCAAGGCTTCACGAGAGGTCCCCTTCAGGCGAGGCATGCAGTTCCTTGCACCACCCGGGAGCCTCCAGCTCCTCCCCCAGGTCACCTGTGGGGGTCTGCCTTCTCCAGCACCTCCGGGGGGGGGGGGGACGAGGTACAGGAGGGGCTGTCTTCTCTGGCACCAGTGCCTCCTACCCAGACTCACCTGTCGGTTGCCTTCCCCAAGATCTATGCCTTCTCCCCCGGTTCGCCTGATGGGGGGACTGCCTTCCCCAGCACCTGGGCCTCCTACCCCTGCCCCCGCGCCCCCGCCCCGTCTCACCTGCGCCTCCTAGCCCTGCCCCCCGCCTCCCGCCCGGGCTCACCTGCGCCTCCTACCCTTGCCCTCTGCCCCCCGCCTGGGCTCACCTGCGCCTCCTACCCCTGCCCCCCACCCCCGGCCGTCTCACCTGCGCCTCCCACCCCTGCCCTCTGCCCCCCGCCCGGGCTCACCTGCGCCTCCTACCCCTGCCCTCTGCCCCCCGCCTGGGCTCACCTGCGCCTCCTACCCCTGCCCCCCACCCCCGGCCGTCTCACCTGCGCCTCCCACCCCTGCCCTCTGCCCCCCGCCCGGGCTCACCTGCACCTCCTACCCCTGCCCCCCGCCTCCCGCCTGGGCTCACCTGCGCCTCCTACCCCTGCCTTCTGCCCCCCGCCTGGGCTCACCTGCGCCTCCTACCCCTGCCCCCCACCCCCGGCCGTCTCACCTGCGCCTCCCACCCCTGCCCTCTGCTCCCCGCCCGGGCTCACCTGCGCCTCCCACCCCTGCCCTCCGCCCCCGGCCGTCTCACCTGCGCCTCCTACCCCTGCCCCCCGCCCCCGGCCGTCTCACCTGCGCCTCCTACCCCTGCCCCCCGCCCCCGGCCGTCTCACCTGCGCCTCCTACCCCTGTCCCACGCCCCCGGCCGTCTCACCTGCACCCCCCCCCCGCCCCGGCTCACCTGCGGGCCGCCTTCCCTAGCACCTGCGCCTCCTTGCGCCGCTGCAGCTCGCCCATGTAGCTGAGGATGCGGCTGTTGCAGACCAGCAGGCTCTTGGTGGCCTCCAGAGCCTGCTCGCGCTGGGAGCAGGCTGCCAGCAGCTTGCAGGCCCCCTCTCGCATCCGGATCTCATGGTCCAGCTTCCTCTGCAGCTCCGTGTCCTGACCAGGGCGGGAAGGAGTGTCAGGCAGGGCGCAAGCCGAAGCTTCCCATGACCCCCGAGTGCACTGTGGCCAGGGAGACACTACGACATGTCCCAGCAGAACCAGGGCAGCTTCGCAGGAATACAGAGGTTTCTGCGCTCGATGGTGGGTGAAAAGTCCTTTAGCTTCTTCTGAGCAGAATTTGGAGGAAAAAAAATCTAGGAAAACTACAAAGTTGCATATTCTCTGACCTACCTATTCAGTATCTAGGACTTTTTTTTCTAATCGCACTTTAGATTGAAGGTTTACAGAGCAAACCACTTTCTCATTCAAGTTAGTGCACATAATACTGTTTCACAACACTGATACCAACCCCATGACATGTCAGCACCCTCCCTTCTCAATCTCAGATTCCCTGTTACCAGCTTCCCTGTCCCCTCCTGCCCTCTAGTCCTTGCCCCTGGGCTCTGTGTCCCTTTAGTCTAGTTCTGTTTTAGGGGCCTGTCCCATCTTTGCCTAAAGGATGAACCTCAGGAGTGACTTCAGTACTGAGCTCAAAGGGCATCTAGGGGCCACACTCTCAGGGTTTCTCCAGTCTCTGTTAGACTACTAAGTCTGTTTTTTTTATTCTCTATTTTTCCCCAGCTCTGTCTGGGACCCTCTATTGTGATCCCTGTCAGAGCAGTTGGAGTGGGGCAGGGGTAGCTGGGCACCATCCAGTGGTCCAGGGTTCAGTCTGGTGGAAGCTGGGGCAGCTGTGGTCCCTCAGTCCTTGGGACGAGCCTCTCCCTTGTGTCTTTGGTTGCCTTCATCCTCTCCTGCTCCTGACAAGGTGAGACCAGTGGAGTGTCTTAGGGGCTGCTCAGAAGCCTTTAAGACCCCAGATCAGTATTGTAGAGTTTATCCTACAGGCGTGCATACACACACGGGCAAAGCCCTATATACAAAAATATTCATCACAGCATTACTTTAAAGATCTAGATTAAAGAGTGGCAATAGAGTGTTGATTAAATCAATTCTAGCACACCCATCTTTTTATGAATAAGACTGTGACTCCTCCAAAAGATAAGTTCAAGGTCCAGCCCTCAGGGCTCGTGACTGTGGTCTCACCTGACAACAGGGTTTTGGGAGACATAATTAGTTAGGGTGAGGTCATGCCAGAGGAGAACGGCCCTAGGCCCACATGCGTCACAGCTTCCTTCTCAGAAGAGACAGAGACGCACACCAGTGGGCAAACCATAGTGACCCACTTTCGAGCTGCCCACACCAGAAGCCAGACGAGATAAGGACAGCTTCGTCCCTAGAGCCACTGGAGGGGGCATGGCCCTGCCCACCCTGACTTCAGACTCTGACGTCCAGAAAGGTAGCCCTGGTGGTGCGGCAGTTCAATGCTCAGCTGCTAATGAGAGGACTGTGGCCTGAACCCACCAGCTGCCCTGCAGGAGAACAAACTGGCCACCTGTTCCCATAAAAACCACAGCCCAGAAACCCTATGGGCAGTCCGACCCTGTCCTGTAGGGTTGCTGTGAATCAGAGTCGACTCAGTGACACACATCAACAACGGTGAGCTTCCAGAGACCTGAAACAATGAATGTCCATTGTGTTAAGTGCCCCCTCCCCAGTCTGTGAGAGTTGGAGGGTGGTCTTGGGGAACTAATATTACTGTGTGTCTAACACCATAAAACATTACCCAGCCATCAGAGGGAGGCGCACATGTAGGTACACAAGAGACCTCCACAATACGGGGACAGAAACAAGCAGGCAGAAGAGTGTGACAGCATGCTACTGTTTGTTCCTGACATGTGTATATACACATGTGAGTGTACACATAGCTGGAAACCAGATGCCATCAAGTCACTTCCGACTCACATGACCCTACGAGTGTCACAGCACAGCTGTGCTCCCTGGGTTTTCAGTGGCTGAGGTTTTGGAAGTAGATCACCAGATCTGTGTACCCATGTAGCCATCTGTCCATCTACATATCTCTATCTATTATGTATCTAACAATCTACCTCTGTGTCTATGTATCTGTGTCCATCCATCCATCCTTCCATGTATCCATCTATCTACCTATCTCTATTTGTGTATCTGTGTATCTTCCTGTGTCTTTGTATCATCTATCTATCCAGCCATCAATTCCTCTATGTATGTATCTATCCATCCATCCATTGTATCTATGTATCTGTCTATCTGCCTATCTCTATTATGTATCCACCTATGCATCTATCTATGTATCTACCTCTGTGTCTATGTATCGATCTTTCTATCCAGCCAGCCATCTATCTGTCTATCTATCTATCTATCTGTACATTATATCCCCTGCTATGGAGTCAGTTCCCACTCACAGACACCCCACAGGACACAACAGAATCGCCCGATAGTTTCCAAAGCTTTAAACCTTTATGGAAGCCACCTACCACACCACTGTCCTGCCAGGGGCTGGTGGGTTTCAACTACCAACCTTTTGGTTAGTAGCCAAGCCCTCCTCTTCCCTGCCCTCCCACCCCAGATCCCTCTTTGTATAGACATAAAACAGTGGTGGGACTGGGAGCCAGAAACAGAAAGCAAATGTATGCCCTATATGTACACCCTACCATACTAGTGTATTTTTGGAAATCGTGACTTTTTTTTTTACCAAAACATTTATAAAAAGTAAAATCTTCTCAATTAAAATGTACCAAGCCCCACCTGAGACTTGCAGAATCAGAATTTCTAGGAGTGAGGCATGTGGCTTTCTGAAAACTTCCCAAGTGACTCCAAGGTGCAGCCGGGCTGAGAACTCCTAGCTAAAAGCAAGGGGCACACAGAGTGAGGGCTGCTCTGGGTCGCTCCAAAGACACATAGGAGAGGGGTCATCTTGTTGGCAAGACAGCCGCAGAGCAGGGGCCTTCTGTCTACGGAGTTCACCTGTGCTGCACAGAGCCCAGGTGTACTCCAAGTGCACCTCAAGTTAGGGTAGTCACACCTCCCAGCCCTTGGAGCTTGGGAGGAGTGGAGAAGCAAGGAAGAAGATGGGCAGGTGAGTAAGCAGCCCCAGGTGTGAGGGGCTGGGCAGGCCACAGACATGGACCAGAGCAGAGACTCCAGGAGAAGGACCAGGGATCCCAGAAAGTTCCCTCAGAGAGGAGCCCTGGAGGTCTGGCCATGGAGCAGAGGCTGCTGGCACTGGTGTGAGCTGAGACAAGCGGAGGTCGGTCACGGCCCTGCCACTCTGGGGGAAGCTGGGAAGACACTCGTTTTAAAAGCCATGGGCAACTCACTCCAGTCCCCTTGGTTTCCCTGTCTGTAAATAGGAGATGGCACCAGTTCCCGCATCCTGGGATTGCCAGGAGGCTTCAGTGGCACAGGGACATGAGGCATTCAACACAACACCCAGTACATGGGAAGCCTCGCTGTTCACAACACAGGAGCGCCCCTAAGCTGCCCACAGCCCTGCACTTAAAGCCTACTGGGCAGTGAGAGGCACCACCACGGATGTCTGCTTCCCCAGTTCTGTGTCACGGCAGAAGCCTACCCACAGCAACAGGCCCTGCTGACTGCCGGTGGGGACCAGGGAGGGCTTCAGAGAGGAGGCGGCCGCCTAACCCGGATCAGTCTGCAGACAGCTCTGGAAGCCAGGTAAGCCGAGCCACCCGGGTGGAGGACGACTGATTGAGGCCACCCCAAACTGTCTCCTGGCTCAGGCCAGGTCTCCTTCACACTCCACTTCCACCCCTGGTGCCCCAGCCTGCGAATCCCCAAGACAAAAGCACCCCCACATCGCCATTCAAAAGCCTTGTCCTTGCCCTGCAGATTCTTCCTTCCTTGTCTGTCTGTGGGCCACTGCTCCACAGCACCATCACCCCTCACCCCTGCACTCCCCACCAACTTCCACCCCTGCCGTTCCAATACAGGCCAGCTCTCCCTCCACCAGGAAGCCCTCCCAGACTGTACAGTTCCCCTGGCCATCAGCACCAGGGTCCCACCTGTGCTAAGCTTCGCTACTTGTCAATGCCACCCTGTGCTGCGCTCAGCTCCTGGCACCAGCACCCTAAAGGTGTGAGGATGAGGGAGGTGCAGCAGTGTTCTCAGCCCTCTTCTGGCTGGCCAGCTTCGTGGCCCTGATACTCATGGATCCTTCGTCAGCCCTGTAGGTGGCGTGTGCAGTGCTGGCTCAGTGGGGTGCGCATGTCCAACTGTGGGAGCTGAAGGGACCTGGGCACCAGCGCAGCCATCCCCTCCCTTGCCACGGCGCTCGGGGCGCTGGTGACATCAGCTCCCAACTGCCACGAGAGTGGCCCAGAGATGCCAGGGCTCAGGCAGCCCCTCTGGCCGCCTGGCCAACTAGGGTCCCGGGTCCGGGCAGCTCAACCACAGTACTGGACCTCTGGGAGCGCCCACTTGTCCTGCAAATAACTCCGGGCCTCGGAGCCACACCAGGACCAGGGATGCAGGACTGGAGGTGGCAGGGTGGCCTCGAGCCCTTGGGGGTCTGCCTTAAAGGTGACCACCAGCCCCAAGCATAGGGAGCATCTGTACTGGATAAACCATGGAAAGTTAAGCCCTGGAGTAAGTGCTGGACCTAATCTGAGTGAGGCTTCGGGACCCATACAAGCCACTCCTGCCCCCAGCCCAAATCTACTCCCCAATGGCCTCACACCCAAGGTCCAGTGCCCTAGAAACTCTGGCTCCCAGTGACTGGGGCACAGGACCCCACATGTCCTGGGTCAGCTCTGGACCCCAGGGCTTTGCTTTGTATCATCCACCCGACAGAGGGCTTAATGCACCCGCATCCCAACAGACAGCCATCTCTCCAAGCAAACAGCCTTTTCCCAGATTCTCCTGGGAAAGAGACTAGAAAGGGGTGTCAGCGACCTGGGTTAGGGCCCAGGGGGCTGAAGGAGGATGAGTCACTGGCAGAAGCCCCAGTACACATGGGGCCTAGTGGTGACCCTCCCTCCCTGCTTGTCACCTCCTGTCCCTGACTTCCTGCTGAGCTTCCCACGGCCTTCTGTGACCCTCAGAGTCTGACCAGAGCTACTTCTGGGTAGTGGGTTCACATCCTGGCGTAGGTGCTTGAGTGCTGTGCAAACTGAACCTCCAAAGCCATCACGTGTAAACTGGGGGGCTGCCACCTCCTTCCCGGCTCACAGGAAAGCCTAATCTCTCCCTGGGCCCAGTCCATAATCAAACTAAAACAACCTTTCTCCCACTCTCACTTCCTTGAGTTGTAGCTGAAGGACACCTCCTCTAGAGAGGCTTCTTAGATTCACACTTCTCCGCCTCCCATCCAGCCAACCCCTGACACATCTGTGAGTCTTTCTTTTGAGAACCTCGGCAGAGGAAGAGCCCAGCCCCTCAGCCCACAGCTGACCGATGTGAGAGCAAAGTGAAGACCAGCTCACTCCTCGGCCCAGACTCTGGGCATGTCTCCTAGGATGAAAAACTACATTGGTGTGGAGGTGAGGGTACAGGATTTAAACACTGAAATATCTAGACCAGCTCTGTCCAGTAAAACCTTCCACAATGATGGAAATGTCCAGCAGCTGCTGGCCATGTGAGCACTTGATATATGGCCACAGTAACTATGGAATGAAACGTTTTAGTTTATTTTAATTAACTAAGAATTCAATACCCATTGCTGTCAAGTCGATTTCAACTGACAGTGACCCTATGGACAGGGTGGAACTGCCCCATAGAATTTCCAAGGAGCACCTGGAGGATGTGAACTGCCGGCCTCTTGGTTAGCAGCCATAGCTCTTAACCACTGTGCCACCAGGGTTTATCTGCGTGTGATTCATATGTGTGTGTACATGCATCTATATAACGCACAAATGTGTGTACATACACATACAGGTATATTTACACATACATCAGTATACGACCCTATAGGTCAGAGTAGAACTGTCCCATAGAATTTCCAAGAAGCAGCTGGTGGATTTGAACTGCCGGCCTCTTGGTTAGCAGCCATAGCTCTTAATCGCTAAGAACTCATTAGGTACATATAACTAAAAAACCAGTCACCGTAGAGCTGATTTCAACTCACAGTGACCCCACATGTATGAAAGACAGCTTCTCTCCATGGGGTTTTCAACATTCTGGAGGCAGATCACCAGGGCTTTCTCCTGAGGTTTCTCTGGTGGGGTTCCAAGCAACAGCCTTTTGGTCAGCAGACGAGTGTCCAAGATTTTCTCCACTCCAGGACACAAACTGCTGTCTGCTGTAATTGCACCAGGTGACAAGGGCTGGCTAACACTTATGTCACGCGCCAACACAGGACAGAAGCTAGCATCAGAGCCCCAGTGGGCTTACTGGGCACCCTTCTACAGACTAGAAAAAGGTGGCCCCCTCCTGACACAGCCCAAGACAGAAAAGGGCTCCCCTCTGCCTGGCTCATTTTTGAAAGGTACAGCCTACACAGTTCATGCCAAGACTGTGCTGGGCAGAGATTCTGAGGCCACTTCTGAGCTCCACGGTGGACAGTGCTGTGATTGACTGGTCATGTCTGCTCTGGTCAAGGGATTGGGAGCAACAACTCAGAGGAGCCCGACCTGAGCAGTGGATTTGCCGTTCCTGACCTGGACCCTAAAGCCCTGCCTCTCACTTCCCTCCAGGCGCTCACTGCCCCAAAGTCCTTCCTCATCCCCATCTCAGTAAAGGGTGACATCGCCCAGGAGCTCCCATCCTGGACCCCTCGCTCTGCCTCACACCTCCACTGTCTCGGTCCATCTCATTGATGGGTAGTCCTCCTTCTCACTGGTGTCCTTCTCCAGGGACTGATCCCTCCTGACACCATGTCCACAGTAGGTGAGGCACCAGTGAGGTGTTTTTAGCTCTTCTTTATTCTTCTGACACAGTTATGGAATCACCTCCTGTGGGCAAAGCTCTGTTCAGGACCCTAACTGGACACCGTGGTGCATTCTGAGTGTCTGTGCCAATACAAGCCAGCGTGCATGGTGATGCCGTGATGCAAATGCCTCGCATCAAGACCTCAGAAGGCCTGTGGGACCTACACCCGCCGTGCAAGGTCGGCCCACTTCTCCCAGTCCCCCTGGGCACCTGGGACTGTGACAGCCTCCTGCCCAGCCCTCTGTGGCTCTGCTGGCTGATCCTTCTGCGCACCGTTCAGTCCGTCCCCCACAGCAGCCCTCCCACACCGCTGATCGCCCTCTGCCATGGTCCAACACCACAGCCCTAGAAAATGGCCCTCACGGCCCTGGATGACCCGAACCCTGCCCACCAGCTCAATTCCAGCTGCCACGTTCCAGCCAGACGGGCTTTCTTTCTTTCCCAGAAATGTGTCACCACATCGTCATCTCCACCCTCGCTTTACTTTCTGGCTCCAGTCTTCACACATTTTCAGGTCCTTCTGTTTCCAATTCCAAGATCTCCCCAGACGGCCTTCCCGACGTCCACGATGAATGCTAATTTAGATGGCATTCCCTTGTTTCCAACCTGATTTCACCGTGGGAGAGCGCCTGCACGCACGTCTACCGTCTCTTTCCCACTGGAACACGCCGTGCTTGTCTGGCTCACTGACGTGTTCCCAGGGTCCTGAGCAGAGCTTTGCACACAGGCATGTCAGAAGAATGAAAGAATAGAGGAATGTACGACCCCCTCGCTGCCGGCTGACCGACTTCGGACGTGGTGTCAGGAGGGACCAGTCCCTGGAGAAGGACACCAGCGACAACACAGGAAGACCCTGGACACAGTGGCTGCGATAGCGGACTGAAGCGCACCGGCAGTTGTGGGCACGGCCCAGGGCCGGGCAGTGCCTCCTTCTCTAGTGCGTGGGGTCGGTGGGAGGCAGAACCGACATGACCAAACCTGCACGGCCGCCACCTCCAAGGCCGGCAGGTGCTGTTCTCCTCCCCTAGAGCTCCCCTCCCTTTCTCCCGCAGCACACCCAGGTACAAATCTCTCTCACACCTAAAAGGAGCCCTCATCCCCAGGACTCAGGTCCACACCCTCCCGCACAGCTTCCAAAAACAGGTGTGAAGACCCTATCGCCAGGACGACGCTCAGATCAGCAGAAGTGAGCCTGGGCCCACCCGCGCCCAGAACCACCAGCCCCTCTCGGCATGCTGAGCTGGCTCCCCACCCCCCTCGGCCCCGGCAGGGAAAGGCAGGGCAGAGACCCAGTGTCGGGGTGCCAGGGGACAGCAGAGGGGCGCACTCCAGGGTGGGCTTTACCTCCAGGCTGAGCGCCATCTGCCGAATGTAGAGCATGTTCAGGTCCTCCAGAATGTGCCATCTGTCCTGCATCTCGTGCCCCCCAGCGTCCCTGCCCCTGAAGACCCCTCCCGAGGGGGCAGGCACCGTGGTGCCCACAGTTCCTCCTGCCACCGCTCTAGATCAGGAGGGAGGACAGCAAAGGCTGCCCCTGCCCCTACGGCCTCCTGCTAGACCTCCGCGGCTGCAGAGACCAACTCCTGGCCTACCGCGTGCTGTTCCGGGCCGGGTGGGAGCCGGGCTGGGGGGAGGGGAGGAAAGTGAGGTGAGGAGGAGCGGGGGGCCGCAGGACGAGAGGCCAGCTGCAGAAGGGGCTCTGGGCACAGAGTGTCCAGTCTCGCTTTGGTGGCAGCTGTTGTCCCAGCTGTGAAAGAAAAAGGCCCTTTCATTCCGACTCCGGCCCTCCCCGGCCCCCGCCCACATCCCGGCCTGGTGGACAGAGAATCTGTGTGCCGCCGCCGAGAGGGCGTGAGGGGCAGGCACAGCTGGACGGGGGCAGGGAGGGACATGGGGTTGGCCAGGAGGCCACAGCTTTCCCGAGGGGCTCTGACTGAGTCTGAGAGTTAGGGGAAGGACTGGCCGGAGGGGGAGCCCGGGGAGTGGGACAAAGGGGGAGCAGGTGCTGCCGCCGCCTGCCCGGGCACCGCTTCCAGCCCGGGCCCCCATCCAGCCCTCCCCGCCCCGGACTCCCCATTACCTCGCTTTTCCCGCTGAGGGCAGAGGCAGGGGGGGAGTCAGGGGGGAGCCTGTCCGCTGCTGCCCCCGCGCCCCTGGCGGGCCCCTTCCCTTCCAGACAGGAAACCAGCCCGATCGCGGCCAGCTGCAGCGGGCCCCCTCCGCCCCAGGCGCGCGGAGCCGCCCGCCCCGGTGTCCCGCGGCTCCGCCCGCCCCGGAGCCCGGCCCATCCCGGGGGCGGCCCTGCGCGCGGCCCCTCCTCCCGGGCCTGGGCCCGGCCCCCGCCCCTGGCCGCTGGCGTCTGAGGCCGAGCAGGCAGCGGGCACCGCGATGCCGGCCTGAAAAGGCCTTTGTTCGGGCCGGCGGGTGGGACCGGGCAAAAGGCGGCCTGGAATCCCGGCGGGGAGAGGGGGCGGAGGGAGGCCGGCCGCGCTTAACCCTTCGCGGGCCCCGAGGGCGCGCAGCTCGGAGCCGGGCTGTGCCTCGCCAAGTGGGGGCGGGTGCTGACCTTGAAGAAGCCTCCCTTAGCTGCGGCAGGGGGCTAATGGCCCCTGCAGGTCTGCTCAGCACCCCACCTGCAGGCCCCTCCGGAACCTCTTCTGGGAGCTACAGGTGGCGCTGAGTCCGGGACAAAGTGCGGGTCGGTGGGCCCGGAAGGCTCCCCGCGCCGGAGGCTGGACCTCTTTTAGGCCACGGGAAGGAGGCTGAGAGTTTGGGGACGGGAAGTCTCCCCCAAAGAGTAAAGGGAGCTCCCTCCCCAGCGCTGCGAGCGGCTTCACAGAAGCAGGTAGAGACAGGACCTAGAAGTCGGCGCGGCGCGCGGAGCTGGAGACCGCCTTGTGGGAGCTTCTGCCCTGGGGCGGCAGGGAGGGGCCGGGGTCCAGGCGCAGTTTGGAAACTCAGGCGTAGGTCCCTCTAATCTGGGCCAACCCTGCTTCTCCAGGCAGAGGCCAGTCGTCCCAGCCCGGCCAGGGAGCGCTGGGCGGCCAGGGCCGACGCAGGTGTTAGGACCAGCCCTGGGCGCTGTCGGGGCGCACGGCGCCGCGTCTCCGCCCGCGCGCGCGTGTAGCCGGCGCTGCGACCCGGGCCGGGGCGGCCGGGGCGCCGGGCTCTCACCTCGGGCTGGTCGCTGAAGAGGCTGAGTCGGAAGCGACCGCGTTTGAACTCCATCTCCAGGGCAGAGCCCCGGGCCACGGTGACCCGGCTCCGGTGGTTTCGGGTGAACATGCCGGCAGCCCCGAGCAGCCCAGCTCGGTCTGGGCTCGTCCGCTTCTGTCCCTCGTCGTGCGCCCGCTGGTCCCGCCGGGAATCTCCCTCTGCCTGGTTCCCAAACCCCGCCTCCGAGACGACACCTGGGCAGGGCAGGGCGCCGCACCCGCCTCCGCCTCCGCCGCCGAGGCCCGGCCGGGCACACCAGCCAGCAGGACGGCCCGAGGTTCCCTGCCCCTCGCCACCCCCGCGGTGCCTCTGGGCGGGGGCTCTGACGCTTCACCTGGGCAGGGGCGCGCCGGAGAGGCCCCTCCCACCCGCCGCAGCCACCTGGCTGGCCCGGAGGCCCCTGGCGCGGAAAGCCCCGTGGCCCCTGGGGTCGCTGCGTGGCACACCCCGGCTCCCTTCGGGCTGCGGAACCGCGCCCACTCTCACCCTCCTGCAGCCCAGTCCACGCGCTCTCTCCTGGCCACTCTCAGCCTCTCCGAGCGACCATTTCCACTCTCCTGTTGTTCTTGTGTGCCTTCCAGGAGGTTCTGACTCTTAGCCCTGGCTGTCTCGTGGATCCAGACGCACAGCCACCCTGCGAAGGCAGAGCAACACAGCCCCACAGGGCTTCCGAGGAGTGGCTGCTCTTTGGAACTGCCGACCTTTGGGTGAGCAGCTGACCTCTTAGCCGCTGCGCCACCAGGGCTCCATCTGGCGCCAACCCAGACCCACAGCTGTCGAGTCAATCGTCAGTCCGACTCATGGCGACCCTAGAGGTCAGAGGAGAACTGCCCTATAGTTTCCAAGGGGCGCCTGGTGGATTTGAACTGCGCCCCTTTGGGTTAGCAGATGTAGCACTTAACCACTGCGCTACTGGGGCGTCCTTCTGGCCCAGTGACCCTATGGACCTGCCCTGAAAGGCTTCCTAGGCTGTGATCTTTACGGGAGCAGATTGCTGGGTCTTTTCTCCCGCAGAGCAGCTGGGTGAGCTTAACCACCACCCTGGGGGCTCCTCTTCAGTTGTCCACAGCCCCCAATGTCCGTTATTTGTTCTCCCTCCCTGCGGCTCCCCTCCAAGACTATTCGCCTGTCCCTGTGGCCACGATTCAGGCTCACGGGACCATGTCTAAGCAGGCTTGAAAGCTGTGGAGTCCGCTGATTTCAGCTTCTGTTTCATCATCTGTTCAGTGGGGACACAATAATTATCCCACCTCCGAGGATGCTGTGAGAATTCCACATGGGGATGAGGGCAAAGTGTCCAGGATGGAGCCAGGCCCAAAGGCTCCAAAACCCCAAAACCAAATCCATTGCCGCTGAGTTGATTGCAGCCGTGGCAGCTGTACAGGACAGAGCAGTTTCCAAGGAGAGCCCACCCTTCCATCAGCAGCTGTAGCCCTTAACGAGTACACTGCAGGCTCTGCAGACTGAGCAGGTCTCCCATAAATGGACTCTGAAGCTAGAGTGGCAAGCAGAAGGAGCACCTTTGTGCTGCTGGGAGGGATACCAGTGAACGCCCCAACCTGGACCTGGGCAGCAGAGGGCCTCAAGGACGTGTGCACTTTGGTCCCTCAGCACTGCCAGCTGCTTTGCTGGGGGACTGAGGCAGGGTGATCACTCCCAGCTGCCGCAGGATCAGGGTGCTCCCCTTACTGCCAGTGGGGGTGGCAGGAATGCCAAAGGGTTAGCCTGCCAAACACGCATGAGGGGTCTTCTGGGTACTTCCGAGCTTACGGGGGAGAATTTCAGAAAGGCTGGCACTCATGCCTAGCTGGTGTCTGAGGCTAGCCGGGGAAATAGCACCCTCTCATTCTCTGAGAGCCGGTGTTAGAATTGCCATGGAGAAATACTCTGTATTGTTTTGGAAAATCTGACTTCAAATTATTTCAGCAAGAGGGAAAGTGTAACGGCTGTGGAGCTGCAAAGCCCAGTGGTCAGGCTTGAGGTGTGGCCTGATCCAGGCGTTCAAACACTGTGGCACAGTCTGGTCCCTTGCTGTCCCTTGGCTCTGCTGTCCTCCTTGCTGGCTTCTCACTCCAGGGTGTACCGAGTCTGCCACCAGAATCCTGGCTCTGCATCTCTGCCGGCTTCGGTTCAGCAGAGACGAAACCATCTGTTTCCCGAGACTCCTCTGTGTCTGGGGTTCACGCTGGGCCACTTGGGATCATTATCCACCACAAACCAATTACTCCACCCAGAGCATGGCCTTAGATGAACTGAGGGGGCGTGAACTGCTATGGCTGGGGGCTTCTGTGTGTCAGTCAGCTGGGCCTTGGTTACTTGTCCATTTCTGGAGTCCAGTTAGAACCCTGTGACCCGGGAGCCCTGACGGGGCAGTGGTCAGGAACTTGGCTTCTGACAGACCCGTGGTTTGAACTCGCCCCCTCGAGAGGAAGACATGGAGGGTGCTGCCATGAAGATGAAGCTGCGGAAATGCTGCGGAGCAGCTCCACTCTGTCTTATAACCTCACTGTGGGTCAGAACGGAGTCAACAGCAAGGGCGGTGGCATTGGGGGTTTGAGCTGGGAGACAGAAGAGGAGAGGTGGCTCGCCAGAGAGTAGTCCAGGTGCTACAACCAGAAGGTGAGTAGGCTGGACAGGAAAAATAGCAAAGATCCTCAGTCTGCAAAGTGTCACAGAGAGAAGGGAACTCTTCCAGTCAGCAGGAAAGGCAGATCAAAAGATTTTATAATCTACCCTCTAATTCATTGCATCGTGTTCTGTGGTCTTACCCATCCAAGGTGCAACAGGTGGTCTCTATTCATTCACCTGGAGCAACGGACGAAGGAGGAGAGTCAGAAAGAGAAGGCTGTGGGGTGTGTGGCTAAGTACCTCCATAAACAACTGCCTCTCCTGTGGTGGTGCCCAGCTACCGTGACTGGGTGTTGGGATCAGAGAACCTAGAGAACAGTCCTGATTAAAAGGGGGCAGAATGTAGAACAGAATTTCAAATCCCTGTGGAATGCAGACTTTCTGGCGCTGTTAAGGCTGGATGAACCCTGGAAACTGTTGTTCTGCGACAATCTTTAAACCTTAAACCAAAAATGCCCCTAAAGTCTTCTTTAAACCAAGCAGTAAGTTAGCTTATTTAGCAAAGAATGTATTGAGCATTATGCTGTTTTAAAGGATGATCTATATGGGATTAAAGCGACCATGCTAACTCAGAAAGTCAGATGGTAAACGTAGGGTTAATGGTGGAGGAACAACCTGGAAAAGGAGGTTAGGGATGGCTGCACAAAGGTTCTGCATTTCACTTTGGTGAGTGGTGTCCAGAGTCTTAAAAACCAGCAAATGGCCATCTAAGAAGCATTAATTGGCCTCAACCCACCCGGAGCGAAGGAAAAAGACCATCAAAGACGTGAGGGAAGTGTGAGCCCAAGACCCAGAGAAGGGCGTGTACTAGAGAGTACATCAACCAAGACCAGGGGAGCTAGGTGGTGCCTTGACCACACCAAAGAGTGCCCTTGTGGGAAACTCACAGAGTCTCCGGTAGAGCAGGAGAAATGTGGGGTGCAGAATCCCGATAAAATGATCGGACTTGATGTCTGACAGACTGGAGGGTCCCCTGAAGACATGGCCCCTGGACTGTCTGTTAGCCTAGAAATGAAACATTCTGGAAGCCGATTCCCCACACTAAGATTGAGCTGGTCTATAAGGCAGAAAGTGATCGTGGTGCAGAGTGTGCTTCTTGGCTTGGGCAGACACTGGAGACTGACTGCGCAGCTCCTGTGTGGAGGCCAGAGGAGAAAACAGAGGGGGACAGGGGCTGGTTAAATGGACATGGGATGTACTGGGGGTGGGGGAAGTGTGCCGGCACAGGGTGAGGAGAGCAGCTAGGTGCACATGGCAAAGAGTGTGCAAGTTTCTGAGAACTGACTCAAATTGTAAACTTGCACTGACAACAATGAAAAAAATTATTAAATAAAAATACAAAGAATGGTCACACAACTTGAATGATGCCCTTGACGTCCCTGAATTGTACCTGTAGAAATTATTGTGTTGGTGTTTGTTTTGCTGTGTATGTGCTTAACAACAGGTTTTTTTTTTTTTTAACTCTATAAAATCAGTGGCTTCTGAGATGAACTTTAGAAGACGGATGAAGAGAGAGAAAAGAGAAGGCTCTGTTTCTTAATCTCTTCAAAAGGCAACTGTTGTTCCACTGAACTAACTGTAAGCTTCTCCAGGAAGGGAGAGTGTGTGCTCCATCTCCTGTGTTATCCCCAGGACCTGGCACATAGTGGGTGCTCAGGAAACATCAGTCAGGGCGGATGAACAAAGGGAACACAGAAGGAAGTCTGGAGATTCTGGGAGCGCTCTGCTGGGGTGAGCCCGCCTGTTCACGGACATCAAACGCTTATCCATTTCAAGAGTTCAAGGGACTTTGTTGGTTTGTCTGTCTGTTTGCTTTTAGCGATGAAACCCGTTTTCCCCCAGTGAAACCTCACCTGGGATGTATGAAACAAAATCAAAGCCGCTGAGGTAGAAGCCGAGGCTGGAGCCTGGAACCCTGTCCTCCTCACTGGCCCTCAGCTGCCCCAGTTCCTGAGTAGAACTCGGGCTTTGTGGAAGGCTCTGGAAACCACCAACTTGAGACCCAGGCCAGAGGTAAAGGAAGGCAGGACATCTGGACAGGAAGGTGAGTTCAAACCCTGTCTAAAGAGTTTGTACTCTGGGTGGTCCGAAAGTTTGGGGAAACAGTGACACAGCCAGTTACGTTGTCAGGATGATGCTTGAGCAGCCTCCTGTGGAAGTCCACCTTAGGAGGCTGACAGTGAAGAAAGGGATGCCAGCTCACACCGCCCAGACTGGGAGAGGGCAAACGAGGACTGTGTTTTCTGTGGATTTATTTGTTTATTAAAGAAAGAACGTCATCACTATAAAAATATGAGGTAGGAAGGACCCTAAAAGCATACCCTCCCTGCCTCATTCCCACTCCTTGAGGGAAACCCGGGGGCAGTGTGGCTCAGTGGTGTGCTGGAGCGTCACGCCGGCTTGGGGGCCTGGGCTGGTGAATTTTCAGCAAGTGTGTCTCCCACACCGGTCACAAAGTACAGATATGATTAACATGAAACCATGTAAATTTACGATGAAATAAATGACATTGAAACAGAGTGATGCGCACTTAAAATCCACCACTTCCTGATCACCCTGCGCCTCTCACTGTCCTCTCTTGAGGCTGTCTGTGTCCCTGGGATCCAGGTGGTGGAACAGCTGCACAGCCCTCTGCTGCTTCTTATCTCTTGTCAACGCGGCCTGTGGTGACGTCACATCAACAGCTGGGAACCAGTGACAGTGGCAATACTCACACCGCAGAGACGGGGAACCACTACAGACCTGGGCTGGTCCCTCCACCCCCCAGAGAGCTGTCTGCTAAACATTTACCAGCCTGTCACTAGCTTGGGGACAGTCTCCCCTGACTTTGTCCTTTGTTTGTGTCTCTATCTCCCTATCTAGGAGGTGGATATTTGGGGAGGGGGTAGCTAGTCACCCACCACGCAAACCTTCTTTCTACACACTCTTACACTGCACCCACTGTCGGTGAGCCCGGGCCCACGCCTGCTGTTGGAGCTGCAGAGGCACATTCTTCCTCGGCTTTCTCTCCTCCACAGCCCAGGGAGAGGTGCTGGGCCAACGGGACGGCCTCCCACTGGATTCTGCACGGTGAAGGCAGGCAGACCAGACCCAGGGAGCGTTCATCATGCGCCCAGTGCACCTGCAGCACGTAAGGAGGGGTGGCTGTGCCTGCAGGAGGGTCATCTTCCGCAGGTTCCCGTGGTGTGACTGCAGTGTGGCCATGGCGTCACCTCAGCCCTACGTCCCGCCTGACCTCCCTTGAATCCTGCCATTATCCAAGACAAGTACCAGGCAATCTGGGACATTTTGTAGTGTGACAAAGTAAACGGTGTTCCAAGAGTGACGGAGATGTGTTAGAGGGACACAGGAACCACCTTGAAAGGGTGTCCGCTGCCCAAATCTGGGACAGATTGGCATGTCAAAATCAATGGTAGTGATGGATGACAGCCCATTGACTGAACAGGGATCCATGCCAACCTCCATAAATACAGGCATCAGTCAAAGAGAAAAGAGAGCTTTCTGTGGTGGAATGCCGATTAACGCGCGCAGCTGAAATAATGGAAACGGAACATGCGCCTCTGGGCATTTATTGCGATTCTGGGCGCTGTGTCTGGAGGATGGAAGTTCAGTGAAGAATTAAGATGTTAGGACAGTTTCCGAGGCTTTCCCCAGGAAATACTTACTGATTACAAAGGCAAAAATGTTTCATTTTGTTTTGTGTTTTTAAACAGTGTCTTTACAATGGAGAAAGCTGGCCAACACCCCCTAATCCAAGGGTGGGCTGACATCACACGCTTCTTGATGTGACAGAGAAGAGGCCGGCCTCCTTGTCTGTGTTATTCCTGCCCAGGATAAGTCTAGATGTCACTGAGTCAAGTCCAACCCATAGCGACCCTATAGGACAGAGTAGAACTGCCCCGTAGTTTCCAAGGATTACCTGGGGGATGAGAACTTCTGACCTTCAGGTTAGCGGCTGGAGCATTTGCCCACTACGCTACCAGGATTTCCTATGTATGTACTGACACACATATGTAAACCGACCAAGTGTTGTTGAGTCTGACTCATGACAACTCCATGTGTGTGGAGGAGAACTGTGCTCCACAGGGCTTTCAAGACAGTGACCTTCTGGAAGTGGACAGCAAGGTTGTTCTCCCAGGCACCTCTGGGTATAAACCTTTAACCTTTCAGTGAACAGCTGACTGCTTCAACATCTGTGTCATCCAAGGACGTCCGTATACAAACATGCACACACACCTATATATGTGCACGCATGTGTGTGCATGTGTACATCTGTGTACATCGGTGTAAATGTGTTGTGTACAAACATGTATGTGTATATATAAATGAATGTATGTCTCTGTGCATATATGTGCATGCATTCACATGGTGTGTATGTGTTTGCACATGTGTATATGCGTGTGAGTATATGTGTATACATGTAGACGAGGTCTGAAAATTAAGTTTGTGAGCTTGCCACCACCTGCTTATGTTGGCAGCATTGTACAAACAACTCACTAAGGTTTCAGAACCTTGGTGTATCGGTGTCTCACAGCTGTGCTGTGTTGACGTGAGGTGGTGTCTTCCTGAGTGGTGTTCATTATTGCTGTTGCATATTTTTGTGCGCTGCCACGAGAATGTCAGAGCTTGAAATAGAGCAACAAACATTAAATTTCTTGTTAAACTTGGCAAGAATGGAAGTGAAATCAGGGATGTTAGGGCAAGTTTAGGGGGATAATGCCATGAAGAAAACAGCAGTGTACAAATGGATTAAATGTTTTTCTGAAGGGACAGAAAGTGTCACTGATGAAGAGAGGTCAGGGTGGGCAGTAACGAGCAGAACTGGTGAGAGGATTGTGTGTTCAGATTGTCAGCTGACTGTGAGAAGCATAGCAGACCAAGTAATCACTGACAGAGAAACCGTTAAGAAAATCTTAGCTGAAAATCTTGGCGTAAGAAAGGTGTGTGCAAAAATGGTCCCGAAGGAGTTCACCAATGAATAAAAGCAAAGGAGAGCTAAAGTTTGCCAAGACCTTCAGGAGGGGCCAGATGATGTTTTGGGCCATGTCATCACTGGTGATGAAACATGGATGGACCAGTACGACCTTGAAACAAAGCATCCAAGTTCACAGGGGAAGTGAGCCCATTTCCCACAACCAAAGATGTTCCATCAGTGCAAATTAAGAAAGAGTTTAAATGATGTTGCTAACCATTTTTGGTATTAGAGGGATTGCTCATCATGAATTTATACCAACTGGACAGTTAACCAAGTTTTACTATTTGGAAGTGCTGAAAAGGCTGTGTGAGAAAGTCAGATAAAAGCAACCCGAACTGTTCGCCAACAACTGACGGTTCTTGCATCACGACAGTGCACCAGCTCACACGGCACTGTCTGGGAGGGAGTTTTTAGCCAGTAAACAAATAACTATTGGACACCCTCCCTACTCACCTGATCTGGCCCACAATAACTTTTTTCTTTATCTGAAGATAAAGGAAATACTGAAAGGAAGACCTTTTGATGACATTCAGGACATCAAGGATAATATGACAACAGCTCTGATGGCCATTCCAGAAAAAGTTCCAAAATTGCTCTGAAGGTTGGACTAGGTGCTGGCGTTGGTGCACAGTTTCCCAAGGGGAGTCCTTCGAAGGTGACTGTGGTGATATTCAACAATGAGATATGTAGCACTTAGAACAATTAGGTCCATGGACTTGATCGTTGGACCTCATATATACATGTGTGTGTATGTATATATGTGTTTGCACGTGTGTATATATATATATACACTTATATACATATACACATACACAGAGAGAAAAGATGGTAAATGTTAACAATTGAGGAATCTAGTTTAAGGAGATCAGAGTGTTCTTTGTATTTACAACTTTTCTGTAAGCTTGAAATTATTTTAAATTATATTTTAAGTTTGAAGGCTGTGAACCATTTCAGAAAGACAAAGTGCTACCTCTGCCTGTGAACATGCTCCAATGTCTCCCACCCTAAACAAAGTAAAAGAAAGCACCACCAAATAACAAAGTTGATTTCCATTTACTGTCCCCACTTCCTCACTGCTGGACACCAGGATGCAGAGGAAGCACCATGGGCTGGTGCCAGGAAGTCTCTGTTGGGGGCTGGTCTGCTGCTTGCTACCTGTGTGGCTTTGATCAAACCATGTAACCTCTCTGAGCCTCCGTTTCCTGACGTATGAAATGGGAATAACAGCATCTCTCTTACAGAGCTGCCAAGGGCACCTGGTGAAAGCTAGACATGAAAGTGGGTGAGAAGCCATCACCTCTGTCTCAGTTACCTAGCGCTGCTTTAACACAGACACTGCAGCTGGGCCCTTTAAAGAACATTCAGATGGGACAGTTCGGGGGAGGATGAGGGTGAGGACTGAACACTACGATCAGCAGAACTAATGTCACTCAACCATACGTGCAAAGGTTGTGGAAATGCCAAGGGCTTTGATACAAGTCTATTTCCCACAATAACCCATTGCCCGAGTCGATTCCGAATCATAGTGATCCTGTAGGGCAGAGCAGAACGGCCCCATACAGTTTCCAAGGAGCACCCGGTGGATTCAAACTGCCGACCTTTTGGTTAGCAGACACAGCACTTAAGCACTGAGCCACTAGGTTTCCTCTTTCCCACAATAGAAAATATTAAAAAGAAGAGAACAGAGATTTATTTTACTATGCTTCTGGAGGCTGCAAGTCCCAGCCAGGGCCTCTGTCACGGAGAACCCCCCCTGGTGGCAGCCTCAGGTCTCCTTGGCTGCTCTGTCTCCCTTGACTTACAGATAGTCCTCACGTGTGTCTCTGCATCTGTTCTGATCCTTGGGTAACTCCAACGGTACTGGGTTTAGGGTCAACCCCACACTGCTCGGACTCATTGACATCAGTAAAGAAAAACCCAACTTTCAAACAGGACCACATCTTCAAGTACAGGAGTCAGGAACCCAACACAGACATCTGGGGACACAATTCAACCCATAACTTTAGTCCACAAACACTAAGAACAGATGGCCCCTGCACAGGGGTTGTTTTCACACCGGGAGATGCAGAAGCCTGGCTTCCACATCCTGTGAGCTTGTGGTCTCTTCCTGGCGCTCTGCCTGCCCTCTGCAGGACTGTAAAAGAAGTGCCCTCTCTTGACTGACCACCTTTTCTCAACCCTTGCTGGCCCCTGCCCACATATCCAGACGGGTGCCCACCTGGTTCTGTTTCTGGCCCTTTTCCTCTTCACGTGTCTGTTCCCCTCACCAGGAATCTCCATTATTTTGCTGATGACATTCACACCAATGTCATCTCTAAGCGTTACAGTCCATTGCCACCTCCACCTGAGTATTCCTAAACACACACACACACACACACGCACATGCACACACACACACACAGAGACCAAATCCATAGCCTGTATAAGTTGTTTCTCACAGGCACTTCTTAGGCGAAACCATCCCATTACTTTTGTCTCTCCCCCTGTTTTCTTCCTTATTGAAACACTGCTTTCCTTCCAAACACTTGGACTGGAAACCTAAAAGTTAGCCATTCACTTATCATTTGCTTACTGAGCATCTGTGTGCTGGTATTGGTCTACACACAGTATTCTTGGTTTGTTTTGTTACTTGTAGGAAGCCTGTAAGGTAGATATTATTTCATCTCCGTCTTACAAAGTTGGCACCTGAGGTTCAGAAACTTTACGTAACTTTTAAGTCCAAGGTTGCATAGCTAATAAATAGTGGAACTGAGATTCCCTAAGAGTCTTATCTGACTCCAAAGTCCATCCTCTAATCTTAATCTCTACATTGTGCTCTTTCTGACTCTCCATAGGTAACTGCTCATGGATTCTTGTTGATTTTGTTACTGAAATGTCTCTGGAATCACTTCCTTTCTTTGTGCACTGCTGCTAACTTGTTCATACACTCATCCCACATATATTTAAAAACAACAATAGACAAAAAACCCTCACTGCTGCCGAGTCGACTCCAACTCATAGCGACCCTATAGTAGAGTAGAACAGCTCCATAGAGTTTCCAAGGAGTACTTGGTGGATTCACACTGCCAACCTTGTGATTAGCCAATGTAGCACTGAACCACTACACCACCAGGGTTTCCCACATATATTTAGATACATGTATATAGGTGATGTTTTTCTGAATCACAAATGTGATACATACTGACTGTAAGAAACTTCCAGCTACTACTGAAAGCTTCGGCAATCCCAACCGTTAGAGCTAGCAACCTTTAATGTACGACATACACTCATTTTTTAATGTATACACAGATGCATTATACCTATTTAAATGGCTAACTTCATTGTGAAACTTATTTTTTCTATATCATGTTGCATCAATATAAATGCATTTTGTCCTTTTTTTAAAAAAAAATTAGGTAAAACACATGTTTTCTGCAGTGCTCACTAGGCATGAAAGGGTGTAATGTGCAAGCTTCCACCCGTGTCCCCTAGCCACCCACTAGCGATGGCTATTACTACAGTTGCTTGGATAGCCTTTTGCACGTTTATTTTAATGGCTGCAGAACCCCAAACTCCCAGCCGTCAAGTTGACTGCAACCCAATAGCGACGTTATAGACCAAGAAACTGCTCCATAGTTTTCTGAGCAGCGCCTTGTGGATATGAGCTGCCAATCTTCTAGTGAGCAGCTGTAGCACTTAACCACAGTGCCACCAGGGTTCCCAAATAGCCGCATAGCTCCCCATTATTTATTTGTGCCAAAATTTACTGACTTATATACAGTAAAGAGACACTGGGTTTCCAATGCCGTTATCCACTGGGATCTAAATTCCATGCCAATTCTATCAATTACTTATCAGTCGGAATTCTTGATAGCTCCTCGGTGTTTCCAACTGTACAGATGCATCATTAATTCATCTGCCCATTTGCCTACTGATGAGCGTTTACGTTTCCAGGGTCTGTCACCTGTGCCATTTAGCGCTTCTGCCACCTTCCCAGCGACAGAGTTTCCTACGGACTCCTCCCCTGAACCGCGGACTCATCAGGGACGGGGCGATGCTCCCCTCGTACCCTGGCGTCGCCGAGCGCCAGGCCGACGACGGCGCCCAACGAGCCGAGCCTACCAGTAACTGAACCCAGGGCGCCCCGTTCGAGTGGTAGCGGAAGCGGGAAGACGGACAAAAACACGCCTCTTCCGGTTGTCTGGGCCTCACGGGGTCCCGGAACTCTTGTTGGAAAGATAATTGTTTCTGGGGAAGGATTTTTTTGAGGCGAAGCATGCCCTGCACAAGTATGGCCGCCCGACGCGGAAGTGGCCGTCTGTTAGGCTGGAGTCGGGTCTTCCGCGGGGCGGAAAAGGCATGTATGCGTCTGTCCCGAACCTTACCGGTCCCCTTTCCTTGCAGGATCCCATGAGTAAGCTGTGGCGGCGCGGGAGCACCTCCGGGGCCATGGAGGCCCCTGAGCCTGGTAAGCGCGAGGCCACCAAGCTACCTTCTCAGCTCTCTGAGCCTCCAGGGGCCTCGGCCGCAGGTGGGCAAGAGAAAGGGAGCGTCGCTATGGTAACAGCCGAGTCCCGGGGGATGAGTGAGACCTGCCGCGCGGGTGTAGATCCGACGAGGCTGTCCCCACCGCACGCACAGGTCGAAAAGTCGGTGACAAGCCCTCCCTCCGCAGGGGAAGCACTGGAGTTGGGTCTGGCGGCCGCCCGCGGCCACGGAGCGCACAGGAAGAAGCACAAGAAGCACAAGAAGAAGCACAGGAAGAAGCACCACCAGGCGGAGGAGAGCGGGCCCGCGCAGCCGTCGCCCGCCACGCCCCGGCTCCGGCTCAAAATCAAGCTGGGCGGGCAGGTCCTGGGCACCAAGAGGTGAGGTCCAGAGGAGTTTCAGCCGCAGGCACCCGTGGGACAGGCAGAGCGGACACTTCAACCCCAGGGCCCAGGAACCCAAGAGAGTGCGGGATAGGCTGGACGTAGCCCGCGGGAGGCGGACACCCATCCCCAGAAGATGCCCCTCAGCTCACAGAGTGCTGTGGCTTCTCTGCAGTGTCCCCACCTTCACTGTGATCCCCGAGGGCCATCGCTCACCCTCTCCCCTCATGGTTGTGGATAATGAAGACGAGCCTATGGAAGGAGTCCCCCTTGAGCAGTACCGGGCCTGGCTGGGTGAGAGGGCTCTGGGCCTGGGAAGCCGGGAAGGGCTGGGCTCTGAGCGCCCCGTTGTTGGCCATATCAGGGCACCCCATCTCAACAGTCCTGCATTTTCTCTCTCCCGCTGTCCTCTCCAGATGAAGACAGTAATCTGTCTCCCCCTCCACTTCGGGACCTGGGAGGCAGCTTAGGGGGTCAGGAGGAAGAGGAGGAACAGAGGTGGCTGGATGCCCTAGAGAAAGGCGAGTTGGATGATAACGGGGACCTCAAGAAAGAGACCAACGAGCGCCTGCTCACTGCTCGGCAGGTGAGGTGGTGCACTCTTCACTCGGTCTCCTAATGTGTGTTGAGAACTTTGTGCCCCAAGCTCTCTGTGAGGCAGTGGGGATACCAACAGTGCAGAGAACAGGCGAGGTTTCCGTTCTCATGACGCTACTACGGGAGCACTTGTTCCTGTTAGTTGCTGAGTTGATGCCAACTCATGGTAACCCTGCAAGTGCAGTGCAGGACTGCTCCATGGGGTTTTCAAGGCTGGGACCTTTGGGAAACAGATCTCCAGGCCTTTCCTCCGAGGCACCTCTGGGTGAGTTCAAATCACCAACCTTCTGGCTAATAACCCAGCAACGGACCATGTGTGCCTCCAGAGGCTCCCTTCTGGAGGTGGGGAAAGCAGATAAGTAAATAAATCGTTTTAAAAAGCTTTAAGATGAAAAAAGAGATATTAGACCAGTCAGTGGTCAAGGACAATCTTGAGAGAGAGAACACTGTAGACCTCAGAGTTGCTTCTCCAACAGAGACCAGCAGTTACAAAGACCCTGAGACTGTCACGGGCCTGCCATGTCACCAAAGAGTAGTGTGCAGAGAAGTGACATGATCTGATTTACATTTTAGTAGCCTACTTTTGCGTCTATGTGGAGAATGAGCCTTAGCAGGAGTTTAAGAGATGGATACGGGGAGACGGGTAGGAGGCAGTGGAGTAGTCGGGTCAGAGGTGGTGGGGGCTCGGACGGAGACGCAGACAGCAGAGGTGGGTAAGGTCACATAGACTCTTGACTGGTCTGGAACAGACACTTGGGGTACGAGAAGAGAAAGCAAAGAGCACTGTGACTGTCTGGCTTCAGCGATTATCCAACCGATGCCATCTGTTAAGAATATTTTTAAAAGCTGGTCCCCCCTCCCCACCCCAAGAGCTTTGTTGACACTGGGAGAAATGCAAAGTTTGGGTCCCCGCAAAGCAGGCAGTTGATAATAGCACTGATGATTTTCACCTTGCGAGCCAACGACCTTAAAGCTGAAGGTCTGGAGACCAGGAGACAGCACCTGCCACACCGGGCCCTGCCTTCAGTGCCCTCTCTCCTCTGTCCCGTTATACCCTTGGGCCCATCTGGCCTCCCCGTTTCTGACACCGCCCCGTCTGTGTCTCCCGCCAGCGAGCGCTGCTCCAGAAGGCGCGGAGCCAGCCGTCCCCGATGCTGCCGCTCCCCATGGCTGCGGGCAGCCCGGCCCCCGCCCTCACCGAGGAGATGCTGCTGAAGCGGGAGGAGCGGGCGCGCAAACGGCGACTGCAGGCGGCGCGGCGGGCCGAGGAACACAAGAACCAGACCATCGAGCGCCTCACCAAGACGGCGGCGCCCGGCGGGCGCGGAGGCCGGGGTGCCGCGCGGGGCGAGCGGCGGGGAGGGCGCGCGCCGGCCCCGGCCCCCATGGTGCGCTACAGCAGCAGTGCCCAGGGCGCCACTCTGTCTTTCCCGCCTGGCGTCCCCGCCCCAGCGGCGGTATCCCCGCGGCCACCCCCACCCAGTCCTCCTCCGCGCTGCTCTGTCCCCGGCTGCCCCCACCCGCGTCGCTACGCCTGCTCCCGTACTGGCCAGGCGCTCTGCAGCCTGCAGTGCTACCGCATCAACCTGCAGCTGCGGTTGGGGGGTCCCGAGGGCCCGGGGTCGCCTCTCCTGGCTACTTAAGGGAAGGACCTGACCCGGACGCTGTGCCCTGTTCCCTGTCTCCCGGTTTCCGTGTCTCCCCCTGTTCCCTGCACCATATTAAACTGCATCCGGTGCTTCGGCTTGTGCAGAATTGGGGTGATGGGCTACGAGCCGACCAGTGCCCCGGAGACGCACACCCTGCCTGCCCCACGGCAGCAGGCGCGGGCACCTATGACCCGGAACGGCCTCGAGAAGACCAGCTGGTACCCAGCCCCCGCCCGGCCCGACGTTTGGGTCCCGCCTCCTCCGGTGGCGATTGCCCGGCGTGCTACGGCGTTCGGCGTCTGCCCGGAAATGTGGCTGAAGCCAATCAGCGAAAGCTTTGGTCTTCTGGCCGGCCGTTCACTGGAGGATTAGACGGAGTTGGCTCTGTTACCCGCTATTGGCTGTTGCGGCTGTCAGTCAGCGCCGTGGGCCGAACCTTGCCCCACTCTTTGTCTGTGCAGGCTCTTGTTGTCTGGGAGAGTGGCGGAGGCGCTGCTTTGGATTGGTTGCAGGGAGAAACCCTCTGGTCGGCTCCTATTGGCCCGTCCGTGGAAGGGCGATGCTGATTGGTCGGACAGAGCAACCTCGGCCCTCGTTGGCAGAACTCTCCCCGGATGGAGGCTCCGCTCGCGGAGTGATGGTGGCGGCAGCGGAGATGGGCCGGGCAGGGGCCATGGCGGTGGCAGCAGAGGTGGCAGGGGCGGGGCGGCTGGGGCTAGAGGAGACCCTGGTCTTCAGGGGGCTGTAGGTGGAGGAATGGCTCGGGGCAGCAGCGCCAACGGCAGCGAGGAGGCCTGGGGGGCACTTCGGGCGCCTCAGCAGCAGCAGGTATCCTAACAGCTCCCCAAGTCTGTCACGACAGTCACTGATATTTACTTTCCCTTGTCCCTTCTTTTGGGGGGTTGGGGAGGAGCTCGCGGACCCCGAGATACTGCTGCCTTCTAAACGTGGCCCTTCTACTCTGTCGAAACTTTGTAGGTAGACACAGCTGGCTTTGCCTGCAGCCGCGTGGGTCCCATCCATGGCCGCAGCGCGGGTTTGCAGGTGGCTCTCCAGCAGGCAGAGGCGTAGCCAGGCCCTCCTGTCTTGCAGTAGTTACTTGTGATGTTTTTCTGTGTGCCTGTTGTCACAACAGAGTCGGGCAGCGTCTTCTGTTGAGGGAGCAATTTAGAGAAGAGCCGGAACGCAGACTTGCGCCCTGGATGCCACCCTTTATTTTCCGCAGTAGTCCCCACCTGGCTGGGAGCGCTGCTGTGGGTCTCACACTGCCCCACCTCTGCCTAAGGGAGCCTGAGACCCAGGGGTGGAAAGGCCCAGCCTGGGTGGGGGGCGACTTTAAACCCCTAACCAGTTATCTGTGTCCGTGTTTTATGGCTTCTGCCAAGACACTGCTGTAACAGAAAGCCCCTGGGAACCAGCCCCGCGAGTGAAAGCAATCGTGTACACACGAGGGCTGAAATCGCCCCGTTTTGTCCACACCTAGCGTCCTGTTCTCCAGACTGATGCCTGCTGCTCCCAGCCCCATTCCAGCTGGACAGCCCTTTGGAGAGTTGGACATTTCCTCAGTGCCTGTCCAAGCTAAACGTGGTGGACAGGGTGGGACAGTGTGTCCGTGCGGGGGCAGGGTGGTTCTGAGTGCCCCCTTGTCCCCAGCTCCGAGAGCTGTGTCCAGGAGTGAACAACCAGCCCTACCTCTGTGAGAGCGGTCACTGCTGTGGGGAGACCGGCTGCTGCACCTACTACTACGAGCTCTGGTGTGAGTCCTCCGGTCCCCCCCCACACCCACCCCCGGACCTGGGCATGCTGGCTTCCAGGATCTCCTCTGCGGTGCCTGAGAGCCCCCTCCTCCCTCGCGCAGGGTTCTGGCTGCTCTGGACCGTCCTCATCCTCTTCAGCTGTTGCTGCGCCTTCCGCCACCGACGAGCTAAACTCCGGCTGCAGCAGCAGCAGCGGCAGCGGGAGATCAACCTGCTGGCCTACCATGGGGCGTGCCACGGGGCTGGCCCCGGCCCTGCCAGCTCGCTGCTGGACCTCCGTGAGTGACCAGAGCCCCGGGCGGTCCCTCCCAAGCTAGGCCCCAGAACCACTCCCCGGTTCCCGCCCCCAGCCCATCCGCTGAACCCTTCTCTCCCTGCAGGCCTCCTCAGCGCCTTCAAGCCCCCAGCCTACGAGGACGTGGTGCAGCGCCCGGGCACACCGCCGCCTCCTTACACTGTGGCCCCGGGCTGCTCCTTAACCGCTTCCCGTGATTGCCTCTGCGGCTCCTCCGCCTCCAGCTGCCCTACCCACCGCGAGGGGTCAGCCGGGGAAAGCGCTTCCTCCCACCGGCGGGTCCCCCCTCATCAGGACAGGGAGCCCGGGGACCCGGGGAGCTCCGCCTCCACACCCCCTGCCTGCCGCTCTCGCCGCCTGACTGGGGACTCGGGCATCGAACTCTGCCCCTGTCCTGACGCCAGCGAGGCCGAACCAGTCAAGGAGGCGAGGGCTGCGGCCACCCTGCCGGGTCTGGAGGACCACTCCCCGTGTGACCTGGCCCAGGACTCTGTACTCCAGGTCTCTCCTGTGGGGCTGGCTTCCAGCGAGGGGGACATCCCCTAAGTTGTTCTCGGAATCCTGGCCCCAACTCCTTGAGTTCATGACCCATCCCTGCCCCCCTAAAGTGGCTGGAGCCGTAGGAGAGGCAGGGGGCGGAGACGGCCAGCCCCACCCCCGGCACACACACACACACACACAGGCGCCTTCGATCTCATTAAAGAGATGTGAACTAGCCGCTTGTGGGTGTGGGTGGACTGGAGAACCTGACAGGTGACAGCTGCTTGTCACACCTTCCCTGAGGCTGCGGTCAGCCACGTCCTCCTCGTGAGGCCACACTGGCACAAGCAACGGCACTGGGCCCGTTTCATTTATTAGAAAAATAGACTCTGCATTCACATCCATCCCAGGGCTGTGGGATAACAGTCAGGGGACACCTGAGATAAACTGATGCTATCTGAGGGGCTAGGGACAGAAGCCTGGGGCCATGTCCCTCCAGGCCCCGGGGGCACAGGGGCACTGTCTCAGTAGTCCTCAGCCATGGCCAGTAGGACGAGGCTAGTCCAGCCCTGGAAGGGGCGACAGCCCATGCCCCGCCCATCCCGGTCACTGTACTGCTCCCACAGGAAGCCCGTGGCCTGGTATTGCCGCCGCACGTTGCCCACCATGTTGGCACGGAGCTCCCTGTAGAGCTTGGCAGCCCGGGCCTGCTGGGGCCCCTCCAGGTGCCCGTAGTGGTGGAGAGCCCCCAGGGCCAGGTAATTGAGATTGACCCACACGGCGCCCCGCCAGTAGGGCGGGTCATGCTCAGTGTTGTGCTGGCCATAGAAGGAGCTGGAGGCCGACAGGGAGCGCAGCCCAAAGGGGCTCCACAGGTGGCGGCCGTCTGACAGTATGTCCAGCAGGGGCCCCAGACGGGGTGAGCCGGGGCTCAGCAGGCGCAGCAGGACAGGAAAGAGGCTGACGTACCCCAGGGCATCCACGTACTGCAGCCGAGGCGGGGGCCGACCCACCACCCGCACGAGCCCCTGGGGGGGCCGGGGCTTCAACTGCACTGCTTTTGTGTGGTTCCCGAAGTCTGCAAAGACCCCGAGCTCGGTGGCCCAGTGCAGCGCGTCCAGACCAGCCTCTGCTTCCAGCGTGGCAGCCAGCGGGCTTAGCTGGGCGGCTGCCTTGGCCTCCCCGAGCTGCTCTGCCAGCCGGGCCAGCACGCGGGCACCCAGGGCCACCCAGCACCGTAGGTCCAGGTGCCGCTCGGCAGTGGAAGGGTGTGAGGCCCTGGGGTAGTCGTCCAGCCCCGAGGACAGAGTCTTGGGGTTTAGCAGGTGTGGCAGGGCTGGATCCCGGCCCCGCCAGCGATAGGACAGTGGCACTGGTCCTGCCTGGCTCTCATGCAGCCAGGAGAACCAGGCGTGCAGGCGGGGGAAGGCCTTGCGGAGGAAGGCCAAGTCGGCTGGGTCCCCGGCCTCCAGCATGTGGGCCACAGGCAGAAGCAGGGTGGGGGGGTTGGCATGCGCTGCCCGCTGCACCAAGAACTCAGGGGGCACCCGGGAGCGGGCCTCGTCCCCCAGCACCTGCTCCCGGCCAATCCAGCCGTCGGCATTCAGCAGGCCCAGCCAGTGGCCCAGGGCCTCCCGGGTGAGGCGGGGGTCCCAGCGCTGGACCACCAGCTGGTGAAAGCCCTCGTCCCAAAGGAAGCCTCGTGGGAAGAAAGACCGGGAGGGCACCGCTGTGAAAAGGGGGACAGGGGGAAAAGGGGCTGGGTCTGCCTTCTGCTCAGGGCCCTCCTCTCCCACGTCAGGCAACACCAGACCCTGTCCGTAGAAGTAGCCCATCCCCCCCAGGAGGCCGCTGAGGGCAATGTGGCCTAAAGCCTGCTCTTCTGGGCTCAGCCCCTTCTTCTTCAGCTGAAAGGTCTTCTCAAAACGCTCCCGGAAGGCGTCGGCGTGGCGCCGCAGGGCCTGCGTCAGCTGGTCGCCTGCTAGCCGCTCCGGGGCTTGGCTTCTGCCCACCCGGGCACTGCCAGATTCAAACACCAACTCCACAGAAAAGGGGACGGTCAGCGTCACTTGCTGGATCAAAAACTGCCCTTGTCCCTGTCCTTGCCCATTTGGGCCTCTGTCCTCCCACTTGAGAGACCTCGGCAAGCCGAGGTAGCGTTCTGGGGCAGCCCCGGGGGGCTGGTGTTGAAACCAGCTATTGAGGCGACTCTTCACCAGCTCTGTCAGCAAGGGCAGGCCTGGGTTGGGAGACCAGAAGACATTGTAGCTGGCAAAGATGAAGGGGACACATTACTCAGGAGGAAGGGGGGGGTCGCGAAGGCACAGACAAGTACCAGGCATCAGGCTGGCAGGGTCTCAGCAACGGGGGGGACAGGGAGCCTGGTACAAAGTAAATCGATGCTAGAAAAGGGGGTTGGTCGGAGAAGCCAGGCTGGGACTGGACCACCTTCACGGCTGGCATCCTTACAATCTCTCCTGCCGCCCCCCACTCTGCTCGCAGTTACCTGCCATGCTGGTGGGCAGCATCCACTGGACTGGTGGGTGGCAGAAGAGTAAGACGGAAATCGCCAAGTTCGCTGGTATGCCCACTGATGAACTTCAGCTGCCCCTTGGCCCCAACTTCCGGTACTAAGACGTCCTTGCTGTCTGTGACCACATAGAAGAAGAGGGAGACCAAAGAGGGGGAGGCCGTGGCAGAAGCCTGGGTGACCAAAGACAGACGTTATTAGACTGGCAGCCTCTGGGGGAGCTGCATCAGTGAGGGACAGGGACACGAGAAGGGCAGTAGGGCATGCACATGTGTGGCAGTTCACCAGAGAAGCCATCAAGAGCCTTGAACTGGGCTCTCGGGGTGGGGACAGTTCTAAGAGCTCCACACAGAGTATCCCATTCAGCTCTTACAGTAAATTTCGAACTTGGCTGCTATCATTATCTCCCTTTTCTAGACCAGGGAACCAAAGCATGACAATGGCCTAAGCTGAAAGGATTGCACAGGCAGGCATTTAAGGTGACATTCAGACCAGGCTGCCAGCCTCAGACCCCTGCTCTTAGCCTCCACTTCGCCCGACAAGAGAGGGCTGGCGGAAGTCTGGGCTGAGGAACAGCGGTCCTGAGGCCCGAACCTGGGGCTGCACAGTCACTCGCCAGCTCCAGTCCCCTCCATGCTGGCCACCCGGCCTCTTGACAAACTCAGTGGTGAGCTTCACGGCCCCATCTTGGATATGCTGCCGCCCGAAGGAGAGGCCGTCGTGAAACTCCCAGCCATAGGGGCCCACGCCGTCTCCCTGATCACACGTGTGTCTGAGTTTCGGGGTCCCTGGGGTGGCACCCTGCTGTGCCCACATCAGTCCTAGGGATAGAAGGGCCGCATAAGTTAAGAGACAGAGGAGGAAACCTGTTCCTCATGGTCCCCGAGAATTTCAGGCTCATCCCCTTCCGCAGCTCTCCTGGTCTGGGGCTACAGTCGCCTAGGTTAAGAGTCCACCGTCTGCTTTCCCTGGGGCCCGGTTACCGGTAAGAAGGGGCTGCGGGCTGCGGGTCTTCATGCCGAAGTAGACGTGGGGGCGATAGGTACCCCAGAAGAGGTCTGGGGCCACGGCGGGGCTGGAAGAGTTGGGGGGCAGGACCGGGGGCGCCGAATGCAGCGTGACTGCTCGCCGCGCACGGTGCCACGCCAGCAGCCAGCGCCACGACGGGCCCAGGGCCAGCGACAAGACCACGACGGCCAGAGCCAAGGCTGTGGCCGCGCCGTGGGTCCCGCCGCCCTGCCGGGCGGGGCCGCTCCGGGCAGCCCTCTCTGCCGCCCGCACTCCCTCCGCCTGCACCGCGCGGCGCCGCCGCTCGCCTCGGGACATCTTGGGACAAAGGTCGGCGTCGCAGGGGCTGCGGATGGCGGCGGCGGCAGAGGAAACCAGTTCCTGCCTCGCCTCCCCAGGTCGCGGGCGCAGCCCCGGCGACCACCGCGGGCACCGCACCTGCCGCCCCGCTCCGCCCGCCCCGCTTCCACTTCCGCCGGAAGTCCCGCCTCGCCACGTCAAGCGCGCTTGGGCGGCGCTGGGGGCGCTGGGGGCGCTGGGGGCTGCTCCACAGCAAACCCAGACTTAGAAGGGGCGCTGGGGGCGCTGGGGGCGCTGGGGGCTGCTCCACAGCAAACCCAGACTTAGAAGGAGCGCTGGGGACGCTGGGGGCGCTGGGGGCGCTGGGGGCTGCTCCACAGCAAACCCAGACTTAGAAGGGGCGCTGGGGGCGCTGGGGGCGCTGGGGGCGCTGGGGGCTGCTTCACAGCAAATCCAGACTTAGAAGGGGCGCTGGGGACGCTGGGGACGCTGGGGGCGCTGGGGGCGCTGGGGGCTGCTTCACAGCAAACCCAGACTTAGAAAGGTCAAGTTGGCCCGGACCACAGAGCTGGGGAGTAACTAGCTTCCAACGCAGTTATAACCGAATCTTTGGATCACGCTGCCTGCACCCACTGCTTCCTTTCTTCACGGAGTGGAGAAGGCAGGGGTGACCCCAAAGGAGGCCTGAGTTCTCACTGTCTGTGTCTGTGCGACCCTGAATTTCCAAGAGGAAGAGGTTGAGCCAGAACCGAATCCTAACTAGACCCTGATGGTGCGCTATCCTGAAGAGCACGGCCTGAAAGAACAGGACCCACTCCCATTCTCTCTGTGTACACGTTTTTCCTGAAGTCCTGAATTCCTAGCACTACCTAGTTCCAGAGAAATTTGAGACTACGAGGAGGGGAAGTGATGCAGATAAAGTCTTCTGTCTTAGGATCATCAAAACAGGTGGAGGAGCCAGTTGCTGACTCCCACACCTGAGAACATCCAGATGGACAACCCCGCCCCAGGCTCCAAATGCTGATTTCCTTCCCCCTCCCCTAAACTGCCTACATTCCTCCATCTCTCTCACACTTAATGTTTACGTTAGCTACCCACTAAATTCCCAGACCCGCTGAAGAAGGCGGGCAGGCGCTAAGGACTGATTCCCCCATCCCTGGTATACGAACCCACTCCTGTGAACTCTTGACTCACAGTGACCCTACAAGACAGAATGTAACTACCCCACAGACTTTCCAAGGAGCGCCTGGCAGACTTGAACTGCTGACACTTTTTAGTGAGCAGCTGTAGAACTTAACCACTACACCACCAGCGTCTTCGTCCCTCGCATACTGGTAATACAAATAAGCCTCTTGGTCACTCCACTCCTGAGTATTGGCTTTGCAGCAAGTGGCATGAATCAGTGTTTTATGGTAACAATCCCTCCTGCCAACATGTGACTTACTGTCCGTATGTCTTTCGATGCCAGTGTTCTGGAGAGAAACCAACACCAAAGTAAAGGTGCTTAGGTAAAGGATCATTGGTGTCCCGTTCAGGGAAGGCTTTGGGAACATGGTAGCATCCACACGTCTGTTCTACCTACAGGTCGTTACGTTAAATGGCAGTTCATAAATGCTATTTTGATCCTAACTACGTATTTCTCACCAAAAGCCAGCACAAAGGGTATTTTCAAAGTATGAACACCTGTCATTGCAAAACCCTGCTGTGTACCGTCATGCCCTCAATATATCCTCTAGCTAGCTTGCTTCGTGCCAAAACTCACTATCTAAAACCAATGCTTTCTCCTGTGTGGCTACTGCCTTATTCCATTACACTCTTGCTTCTGGCCCCACTCTCCAATGGCAGAGTTCTTGCTCATTCAGCAGTCACCTTCTGAGCAAACCAAGTGGCTGGTCCACAGCTCTGTCTTTCTTACCACACGTAACTAGTCTTCATGTCCCATATCACTTGTGACGAGTTCCACTACTCCTATGTGCATCGCGGTACTAAACAGAGATGCAAGGGAGATGCTACATTATTTGTAAATCCAACAACTGTTTATTGCACACCCTGTGTCAGACACTATGCAACGTCTTGGGGACACAGACAACAGCTCCAACCGAAAGTTCACACTCTACAATGCCAGCAGTCTTATCTGTTTATAACAGTGGCTGGGCCAGCCCAAATTTTAAGACGAGAGAGTTACTAAGACTGGCCCCAGATAACAGTTGACCACAGAACTAGGGAACTTAAAACAGTGTTCTTTCAACAGTAACCTGAGGACACTCAGATGATGGCACTTCCTGGGCTACCAGCAACATTACAGGTCCTCTGTCGACATTAATTTCATTGTCTCAACAGTCCGGTTTGGTAGAAAATGACAACACTGGCATCGAGACTGAGTGATTCTGAGACAGTAAGTCACCAACGTCAAGAGGCATCAGTCCCTGGAGAAGGACATCATGCTTGGTCAGCTGTCACCCAAAAAGGGGAAGATCCTCAACAAGTCGGAGCGACTTGGAGGCGGCCAGTATGGGCTTCAGCATAAAACCCACTGGTGGGCGTGGTGCAGGGCAGTGGTTGGTCCTGCTGTGCACAGGGTCCCTGTGAGTCAGGGCTGACTTGACAGCATCTAACAAGTCACACAGCTCCTGAAGGGTGGAGCTGCGACGTCAAGCGGTCCTGCTGCTCAGCTCTTCACTGCTTCTGCTGGGTTTGTTTCTTTTAATGGAGTGGGTGGAAAAAGGAGCCCTTTAAAGACTGGAACCAAAAACCTGCTGCGTCACACTCCCAGTGACCCCGTGCAACAGAGCAGTGGGGCCCCGCCCCCTGCCCCCACCCCTGCCCCCCACTCACAGTGACCCCGTGCATCAGAGCACAGTGGGGCCCCGCCCCCTGCCCCTGCCCCGAGTTCACCTGGGCTTTCTTCTCAACTGCTGACCTTTCCAGTAACAGGGGGCATGTTTAACCCTTTGTGCCACCCAGGGACTGCTTTCCCATCAAGAATCAGTGTAGGCACAACGTAGTCGCCTGGCTTCAGGAGACATTTGGGGCCAAGCACACAGCAACCAAGGTGTGGAGGTTCCAGTGTCTTGGCTGGGGACGCTGAAGTTCTGCTCCAAACCACTGGCTTTCGCCCATTTTTTCCCTACAACTCCTGGCAAGAAGCACTTTTACAAAGCTCCCAGCACAAGCAGATATAGGAGCCCTGGGGACACAACACATGAGCACTCGGCCATGGAACGACAGGCTGGCAGTTCAAGGCCACCAGAAGCTTCACCGGAGAAAAGATCTGGCCACCTGCTCCTGTCGAGATGACAGCCTGTGGGGCAGTTATGTCACACAGGGTCACCATGAACAGAAGCCACATCGACAGCACACGACGACATGCAGACACACAGACATCCTGTATACACACATGCCCAAAGCAAACCCACTGGGTTTGGGCTGATTCAGACTCACCGCAAGCCTATAGAGAACAGCCCCACAGAACAGCCCCATGGAGCCCAGGGGGATTTGAACTGCCAGCCTTCTGGTTAGCAGCCATAATCCTTATCCACTACACCACCAGGGTTTCCATCCATTCATCCATACACACACACATACATACGTAACATGCTTAAAACCAAAGTTCCATACAAGAATACTTCCCATCCCATGATCCACACACACTGACAACTTCTTATTCTATTTCACTTTTTAAAAGCTGATTTAATGCCCTATGTTGTCATGGTGGTGACCCCCAAATTGAAAATACCACATTAGGCACTGTCAGCAGCGGGAGATAAAACCCACACTGGGCTTTGGGGAGACAACTGTAAGCCGCAAACTGATGAGGACAGAGACCAGGTGGGTGAGTGCAATAACGACACAGGACAATGAATGGGCAGGGGCTAACATTTCCGGAGCTTCTGTTTACAACAGAGTATTCTGAATCACTGGCTTTACAGTCAGGGAGAAGGTCAGAAGAGAGGAACCTGACGTGGTTTCCAGCCCGCATGGCCGAGCAGTTAAGGCGCTTTCAAAGAAACAGGGAAGCAGGGAGAGAAAGAGACATACATGCGTACATAAGACTGACATATTTCTTTGAGACAAGGAGTACCAGTGGGATGTGCGGTAGATCAGTAGCAGGTAAACTGAGTTGTGAGGCTGTAACACAGAAATTTGGATTAGGGCCAAACCAAAAGGCAAGGATTACCCTCTGAGAGAGCAGTTCTAGTTAAGAGAGAATGAGACGGACCAGGAAGAACAGGAACACAAAGGGTAAAGGCAAACCTAAACAACTAACAGGATTAAACACGTTGAAAAGAACGCAGAACAGGAGGAAGAGTGTCCACTAGGAGGGAATTCCCAGCAACAGGAGCGGCTGAGACAGAAAGACGAAAACTGCAGAAGCAGACAGTCTTAGGTTAACCTCAAGGATAAGAGGCACCTCGAGTGTGTGGTGGCAGAGGTCAAATTCAACGGGGTTAATCAGCTCCTGATGACAAAAAAGCGAAATAAACTGAGGTTCACCCGGACCCTCTCCCGTTTTCTCTCATCCCAAAAACACTGGTTGGATTTGCAGTTGCAGGGCTTCTGGGAGTTAGGGGCTTACTCCTTGATCCCTCAAATGTGATCTGAGCAAGCGGGTCAGGCTCTTCTTACAAGTGTCCCAGTCTCGTGCTCAAATCTGCCTGCTGGCCATCACCGCTGCCCAGTCCCCGCAGCCGCCGGCTTGTCCCCGCTAGCCACTTCGCTCCTGGCTTGGATGTGCGAGGCAAAGGCGGTGAGCATCTCCTGGGCGGTGAGGTGGAAGCCACGCAGGATCAGGCGGTGTCCGTCTCCTGGGCAAGAAACGAGCGAGTGAGGGCTGGGAGGAGGGCAGGGCTGCCAGCCGCTCCCTGCCGCCCGATGCCCCCGGGGAGCCCACCGAACAGCACGTCCACGCAGGGATCGGAGCCGTCGTGCCTCACGTCCACAATCACCGAGCAGTTGAGGTTGGTGGCGCGGACCTTCTCGCTGCTCACCGCCTGGAGGAAGATCCTGCGGGGATAAAGCGCAGGCGGCGTCAGCGCGCGGCTCAGGACCCTGACCCGCAGGAGGGCGAGGCGCGCCCTCTCCCACCCCTCCTCACGCACCTCGTAGACTCCACGCGCTTCTCGAAGGGGCAGAACTGAACGCGAACCTGCTTGACCGCCCGGAGCCCGAGCCGCGCCAAGGCTGCAGCCATTGTGACATTCGCCCCGGAAGGGACTCGCGCCTGCGGAAGTCCCGCCCACAGGCGGAGGCTGCGCACACCGGCATCCGGCGCGCGGGTCTCGGCTGTGCGAGGCGGGCACTGTGACTTCGGTGCAGGGCACGGTGACAGGGGGCGGTCAGACAGCGAGGGACCCAAAGTAAGCAGTCAGTAAGGCTAGGGTCTCACGGTGAGGTAAACAGCACCCATCACTAGGTGACCTCCCCTACCAGCCATGGTGAAAACAGAAGTGCCTGCGCCCTCTTCACCCAGGGGGGAACCCGGCGCTCCAATGCCGCCTTTTCCCTCCAGACCCCGGGTGGCACCACTTTACGTCCCGGTGGGGATTATGTGCCCACCAGGCGGGAAACCGCGCAGTAGTCACGGAAGACGAAGGCTGGACAACTCAAGACTACACATGATGGCCCTACCGCCCCAAAGCCCAGAATGACTGACAACAGGGCTCAAGGGGTCCCGGGTGACAGCCCTGTGACTGATCGAGGTGCAGAAACGCCTGTTTCCCCTCGCTGGCTCCTGATGAGTTCACTTGGCTTTCAGTCTTGCTCCTGGGATTTAGAAGTGGCAGCTAGGCTGTCTTCTGTTTCTGTTCCCTCGCTGTGTCCCCAAGGAGCCAGCCCTCTGGGTCTCCTCCCGTCTAGCCCGAGTCGTTTTTCACAGATGGGAAACCAGGCCTGCGTCTCTCAAGGATGCTGACCTCCCAGTTCCAGGCTGTGCGCTTGCCCTTGGCTTTGGATTCTGGGCTCCACGCGATCTTGGGTTCTTAGCTTCCACCTCCGGGCTCTGTGTAGCTGGTGTTTCTCGGGTTCGCTTTCCTGAGCGCCCGCTCCAGGCTCCTGCCGTGTGCAGTCCTAGGTGTCTGAGCTTCTGCAGTTACAGACGGGTCGAGACGAGGAACTCGACTCCCCGGCTCCATCCCAGGCTCCTCAGTATTCGGCACTGGCCCCCAGGCAGGAGAGACACGGCAGGTGCCAGCGGGGGCGCTGGTGCAGCCTCAGGGCCAGCCAGGCCTGCTGGTTGCCCACCAGGTAAGCCTCAGGGTTGGGCCCCCCGCCCCACAGCGCACTTAGCAACTGAGCCGTCTGGGCGGGCGCTGCGGCGGGCCGGGCAGGGGGCTCCAGGCTCTCCAGGCTGTGGAGGCTGCCGCCGGGCACGTCGCTGGCCTCGACCTCGGCTCCAGGACCTGGGGAGCCCAACGGAGAGCGGGTGGTTCGTAAGGTGCCGCAGAGGCCTAAACGAGGGTTGGGACCGGCTCGGGGTGGGGGAGTGACTCACAGCAACACGGGGGTCCCCCGCGGACGTGTGCGTCAGGCAGGGGCTGCTGCAGCAAACACAGCAGGGCCCCATCCAGCCGCTGGAAGACGCTGAGCGTGGACAGGGTCTGGCGGAGGTCGGGCGGCAGGCCCCAGCGACCCTCGGCCAGCAGCGCCGGGACCACGCCGAAGTCCTGGCGGAGCTGCAGCGCCCCCTGCAGGCTGAAGGCCGAGGTGCCCCGTGGCTGCCCCACCCCCACCCCGCGAAACCCTCGGCCCCACATGCCGTCACCCCTTTTTCCCGTCCTCCCCGGCCGTGTCTCCCCTTCGCCCACCTGAACCGGATCCCGTGGGCGAGGATGTGGTCGAGCCAGGCGCCCAGGACGGCCGTCAGCACCTGACCCAGGGCAGGAGCCTGGGCTGTGGGCGGCAGTCCCTGCAATCCTTGGAGCACTGGCTCCAGGACGCTGCGGACCACCAGCCCGGCGTAGTCACTCGGGACGTTCGGCGGTTCTAGAGCGAGGGAAGAGAAAGGGCTGCGGAGGTGCTCGGAATCGGAAGCCCTATGGGGTGTTTGGGTCTGGGGGAAGAATAGGATTTCGGGGTGGGAGTGGGCCCACTGAAGGTGGGACAAGGCCAGGGTATGGAGGGGAAACTAGCATGAGTTACCAGGGCAGAGACGCTGCCGCCAGTACCGACCCCGCGGCATGTAGAGCTGAAAGCCCTGCGCGGCTTGTTTATGGCATTCTTGAGAAAAGAGATTTAGGAACTCTTCCGACAGGAGCTGCAGGCAGGCAGAAAGTAAAACGGCCTTATTGGTTAAGGATTTGTCAAGTTATGATGGCTTTCTGAATCTGTCTTAACCTGAGGTCCCTAAAACCCCAGAATTCTGTGTAGTAGGATTGTGTGGTCCTGGGAATTTTTTCAGAAGAGCATAGCTTCTATGGGGCCTTCCACTCGATTTGAACCCCCAAAACCAATCCTAAACAACTGTCTTAGGAGTCCAGCACCCGCAGCTGGGTTCAGAGGATGCACGATCCTTGTGGTTCATTTCCCGATATAGGAATGTTAGCAGGATAAAAAGGGAGACCCCACCCCCCACCCCAGTGTTCAAAAGCACTGACAGGGAGCAAGGCCCGCAGGATCTGGACATGCCTAGAGCCTGAGGGCCAGAGGGGGATGGTGCCAGTCTGACAGCCTTCCCCAGAAGGGAGGCTGGCTGCCACTGGGCCACCCCCGTCGCTGTTCCCACCTGCTCTTACGAAGGTACCCCAGCTCTAGTGAGAAGAAGCCCACACTCCCTGGGCTGGTCTTCATTGCCCTCCACAGTGTGAGTGCCAACCAGCTTGGTATGCACACGCACATGCAGAGAGAACCTCTAACGTGTCAGGTCAGCTCCCCACCATTTCCCCCAAGGTCCTAATACCCCTACTGCACCCATAAATCTGCCCAGCCACCTGCTCTAGGCCCAGGCCCTGTGCAGAGCTTCTGTGACCACAGGGCCACCATGGCCTTCCTGCCTGAGAGCCTCACAACCATCATTGTCTGTTCACTCATGATGAGCCTGCTTTGCACACGGTGCATCTGAAGAGGCAGCAGGAGACAGCAGGGCAGCCCCAACCAGCAGATGCAGGTGCCAGGAGCCACAGCACAGCTGTGGTGGTCCAGGCACCAGCACACTAGGGGGCAGCCGGAATGCATCGACAAGAGCACAGGGTCAAGGATGAACTCTAGAGGCATGTCCGTGTTCAGGGCTGAGAGTAAAAAATCGGGCAGGGACGGAAAACAAAAGCCAAACCAGAGAGACAGCTCCCACAGCAGAAGATTGTGTGCAACACAACTGCCTTTTTCACCAACATGGAAGAAAATAAGAGAAGAAAGAGCCAAGATGGAAAAAACTGACCACTGCAGAAGGGGACCTAGAGGTCAGCAGGAGCAACTGGAGTGCTCATCTTTTCATGGGAGCCTCCTGAAACCACGTTCTGTGTTATTTGTAAATATGGAAATGCACTACTTTAATAAAAACAAAATAAACTTCTAAAAAGCGAAGCATGATGTTGAAAGCTAGGAAGGGGAAAGGGCCCTTCATTTATCCTGCTTGTTCCAGACAACACACCGAGTAGGTAAGAAGGAGATGCTTCTCTCTAACAGAAGAGCAAGAAAGGCAGCCCTGGGCCAGCATCGCTGGCAGCCCTTCATGAAACAAGAACTAGGCAGGGATCTCAGAGTTTGGGTGCTGACCAAGACATCGGCAGTTCAGATCCACCATCTGCTCCTCAAAACCCCAGGGGCAGTTCTACTCTGTCCTATAGGGCTGGTATAAGCTAGAACAGGCAACAGGTTTGGGTTTAGTTTAGGCAGTGATCATCTGTAGCTGTTGATGTCACAGAATGAGAGCGTGACATCATTAGGGGTAGAGAGAACTAAAGATGACATGAAACTGACCACGAGCTGATTAAAAAAAAAAAATCTCAGTGATGGCAACACAGAACCCAATACACTCCTCTCTACTTTTGTATAGGTCTGAAATCTTCCACAATAGACACTTAAAGAGAGTGAATAAAGCATGAACAGAAGAATAAAAAAGACTTATCAGAAACTCCAAGGAGATTCCAAGTCACTAAGGTGATTGATCCTACTCCTCTCCCGCAGCCTGGGCACAGAGGTCTAGGACTGCCACTGTCCAGGCCCCTGCTCTTACCTGTATCTGTGCAGCCAGCTTCTGGATCTCCCGGCCCAGCTGCTGGTCCAGCTCCCAGGCTGAGCTTCCCTCTGAGACAAGGCTGCAGAGGGCTTGTGCCTCGCGCAGGAGGGGCTGTGGGCAGAAATGGAGTGAGGTCCGAGCCCACCCCAGGCCACTCCCCACCCTCTCCCAGGTCCCTCACAGGCAGGTCCTTCTGGATCAGGAGCAGGAAAGAGCCTGGGGCCCACGTTGCCAAGTGCTGCCACGCTTGTCCCACAAGCCAGAGCAAGGTGGTCTGGAGGGTGCATGCACCCAGGGCGAGGGCTGCAGGGGCAGAGAATGGGAGAGGGAGTGTTTCAGGGGTCAGGGAGCATCTCTGCAAACCCTGGTGGCAAAGTGGCTAAGAGCTGTGACTGCTAACATAAAATGGTCAGCTGTTCGAGTCCACCAGGGGCTCCTTGAGAACTCCATAAGGACAGTTCTACGCTGTCCTATGGTGTTGCTGTGAGTCAGAACCAACTAGACAGCAATGGGTTTATTCTTCCTTTGGGTGCATCTTTGGGAGGGGGCTGACTTCAGAATGGAGAGAAGGGGACATTCTCAACTATCCTGCACCCTGGTCCCAGCCCATCCTCTCACCTGGAGGCTGAAAGACCATCAGCCCCAAACTGGGTTCCTGAAGAGCATCCAGGAGAGGTGGGAAGAGCCGGTGCAGAAGCTCGGCAGTGGGGGAGCAGGAGCTGCTGTCCCCAGAAGCAGGCAGGCTGCTAGGAGGCCTGCGAGTGGCTCCCAAGGCCTGGCAGAAGCCTGAGGGTAAAGGGGCAGGGTCTGACGGGATGGACAGCCTGGGGCTCTGGTCACCCCCAATGCCCTTCCTGCTCACCTTGGTCCCAGCTCCAGACAAGTGACTGATGAAGTAGGTGGTGGCACAAAGAAGTCAGCTCCTTCTCACACTCCTGAGGTAGCGATGCTGGTGGGAGAAGTTGATGCTGGAGCCTGAAAACTAGGTCTCTGTCCTATAGCCACTGCCTGGCCAGGACGGGGAAGGGGAGCCTCAGAACCGCAACTCAGGCAAGAAGCCAGCCTGTGCCTCCGATACTCAGGCACCCGGGTCTGAAACCCGGCGACATTCCGTCTAAAGGGCCTGCTCTTGTACTCAGGCTGGCTGACAGTTAAGTGAGCTGCGAGAGATAAGGAGGACCTTCAGCCTCTCCAGCGCCCACCCAGGCCCGTCACTCACCCTGGCCCAGAGCGTGGCTCAGCTTTTGTGCCGCCGCCCTGGGGTCCTTCCAAGGTCCCAGCTTCAGGTCCAGGCTCCGCGCACAGGCCGCCCACAGCAGGGTCCAGTACTGGCTCCACAGGGCCCCGGCCCCGCCAAGTCCCAGTGCCCCGCCGGAAGAGGCCGCCCCGCCCCCCGCCAGCCCCAGCAGCCCTGGCAGCAGCTCCCGCTCCTCTTGGCACTGCCGGTGAAGCTGGTCCCGCAAGCCCAGTCCGCCGCGCGCCCCAGCCAGGCGATCTGCCACCTGGCAGCCCCGCTCTCCCGCCAGGAGGCGGAGCACTCGGGCCGGGGTGAAGGAGCGCGCCGCCCCCGGGACGCGGCTCGCAGCTTTGGCCAGCAGCTGGTGGTAGCTGGGAAGCACCCGCAGCAGCTCGGAGAGCTGAGACCACAGGTCCAGGCCCGGGGGCGCCCGGCCCAGAGCGCGCAGCTGCATCCCGATGGCCGCATCAAGACGCTGAGTGGCTAGACCGACAAGGCGCGTCAGGAGCAGCGCCTCGAGCGTCTCCGGAGGCCGGGAGCGCAGGGCTGGCCCTCGGGAAGGGCACGGCAGCAGGTCGCCACACAGCTGGAGCAGGGAGCCGGGGCTGGGAGCTGGAGTGCCGGGGCTCAGCGTCCTCAGGAGGCGCATGACCGCCTGCAGGTGGCGGGCGCTGTCGCGGGTCCGGAGGAGCTGCTGACGCTCGCGCTGCAGCCGCAGCAGCACGGCCCGGAGACGCTGCAGCGCCAGAGGGATCGGGCCGCCCGCCGCCGGCTCCCGCCTCCAGTCCGCGGCCTCGCGGTCTTCGCTCGTGTCCGCGGGTGCCTGCCGGGCCCACCACGCCTGGCTTTCCGGCCCACCGGGAAGCGGGTCCAGGCAAGGGATGCTCCCGGCCGCCGCCGGTAGCCCCCGCCAGCCGCCCGGCTCTCCCGGGAGAGCGCCCGGCCGCCCTTCCTCCCACGGCTCCTCCCAGGAGCCGTCCGGTGGCACCCACGGCGGCGGCGGCGCGGTGGCGAGCGGGGGCAGAAGGCCACCAGAGCGAGACGCCTGGGCCATCCAAGGGCGGGTCCGGAACGGCCCTAACGACTCCCGTGTCCTCGCACGCCCCAACGCCCGCGTAGCCGGGACTCCGCCCCGTCGCCGTCGTCCCCGGGCGGGCGGCCGCCAGAACTGTCATGACCTCTCTCGCGCTCCGTAACCGGAGGCTTCCGCCCTTAACAAAGATGGCCGCCCGCGTCCCGCCCCGTCCGGGGGCCTCGCTCAAACCCCCGACGAGCTTTCACTTTCGGGTTACTGTGGACGGGAGATGGCGCCGATTCCCAAGACTGCGGGGCGGATCGAGCTGGGTGAGCGGGCGTCACAAGGCGGGAGGGGGCCCGGGAGGGCAGAGGCGGGCCCCTGGAGCCGGCCTGTGAACAGTCTCTGGAGGATGTTGCTTTCCCGGGAGGGCTCTGGCTTCAACCCGGAGCCCCTTGACGCGGCGCCGCCCTTCTTTCCTGTAGACTGCCCTCTGCGGTCCGGCTTCCCGCTGGGGGTCGCTGCGGTCCCCAAGCTCTGCCAGGAATTCGGTCCCGAGGACTACGGTGACGAGGTAAAAGGGCCTCCCGGCTTCTCCCAACCGCCCAGCCAGCCAGAGGCGAGCCCCGCCTGGGCTCCGGAGGTTTAGGGGAGCACAGCCCCAGGCCTGTTCCTGGAGGATCCCGGCGCGGGGCGACGGGCGAGGGGCGCGAGGCGCGGGTGGAGGGGCGGTGTTGCCGGCCTAAGTGCTGACGGGGGCTGCCCAGGACCAACAGAGCCCTCCGAGTGGAGAGCAGGGGCGGGGGCGGGGGCGGGGGTGGGGGTGGCCGGAGAGGTGACCCCCGAGAAAGACACTGAGAAGGAAAAGTTACAGGAACTTGGCTGAAGTGCCGCCAGAGCGGAGGGCTTGGCCGGCGCTGCGGACGCCAAGTGCCTTGGCAGTCCTTTTCCTGTCCCCAGTAGGCTTGACAGGGTTACCGAGGAGGGAGAGGGTCAGGTGTGACAGCGCTGAGATGCTGTACGTGCACTTGCTTCTTGGACAAGTCCAGAAGTTATTTCATCTTTGCGCGTTCTTTCCTTTCCCTCTAATCGTCGTTTTGCGTAATGACACCGACTTCCATCCAGTCGCTGAATCCAGAAGTCTGAGACTCTCCCTCCTTGACCGCACACACGTCGGCGGTCACTAAAGTCTGCTTCTGAAACAGCTCACACTTGTTCCATCCAGCGCCTTCCGTCCCCACTTTAGGTCAGGGACTGTTCTGTTCTCTTTGGTCTAAGCGGTTGGAATGGCCTGCTAACCGCCCTACCCCAAGCCTCAGCGCCTTCCTCAGAACTATTCCATGGGAGCTTTTCGCTCCTTAAATCAGGTCACCTCCCACCATGGACGGCATCGAGTTCAGACTCACTGGGTCGGTCACATGAGCTGCTGGAGAGCAGGGCCCTTGGCTGCCTGTCTCTTAGAATAACCTTCTCCGCACCAGTCTCTCTGTCTGCCTTCAGTCACTGAATACGTATCTGAATGTCAGCTATGTACCAAGCACAGTTCTAGACATTACAAAGAAAGCAGTAAGCCAAACAAGACAAAAAAAAAAAACAAAACAAAACCCTACATTCAGTAAATTCGAAGAATTATTAGGACAGCCTGTCAACAAACAAACAACACAGTAAGTTCAGTCTAGGGGAGGTGGGGGTGAGAAAGGCAGAGGAGGACACCTGGGAGGTGGCTGTTGTCAGAAGGGCTGGTTAGAGAAGCCTCCCCAAAAAGACGGTGAAAGAGCATCTCATGGACACATGGGAGTGAGCTCTCCCCTGGGGAGTGAGCTGGCGTTCCAGGCCAGGGAACTAACAGGAAGGGCACAGCCCAGAGACGGGGCGCACTGGGTGTGTGCTTCACCACCTGCAGGGGAGCCCCTGCTGGGGCTGGACGAGGGTGATGAGTGGGTGGGAGATGATCAGTAAGGTACTGGGGGTAGAGCGCGTACCTCGTGGAAGGAAGGAAGGAACACAGCCTGTGTTGGGGGAAGAGTGGAAACAAACCGCCTGGAAGTTGAATGGGGGAATCAGACTTGATAAACGTGCCCTACAGTCAACGTGAAGATACTGTTGGAACAGTATTGGCTCAGAAAGCCGAGTATGTCCCAGTCATCTGAGGGGCAGCCTGTGGATTATTCCACAGCCTCGAGTTTTGTGTGGCTTCGAAGCTGACCACCTGGTGAACATCTGCTCAGTTTCTACACCTAATTAGGCCATGTAAGGAAGTGATAACTCCTGCTCTCCAACACAGTCCGCTGTCTAAGAGGATGCTGTCAGAACCACAAAGCCTGTGGGCGGGTTCCTCAAGAGTCCCCCCACATTTTATGCAGGAGGAGGCTGAGGTCAGAAAGTTAAGCAACTTGTCCCTAAAATGAGCCAGCCAAGAGGGGCAGAGCCAGCCTAGGATACAGTGGGCCATACTCCAAGACAACCCTCCTTCCAGGTCCCCGCTGCCTCCCCAGTTTGGAGAACCATGGACAGCCATACCTAGCGAGGTCCTTACTGTGCAGTCCTGGCCCCATCCACACAGCTCGAGTCAGAGAGGACAGAAGTAATGGGGGATCCGAGGATCTGCAAAAGCTTTGGAGGGAGAGGGGATTTGAATGAGTCTTTGAAGATTGTCAACAAGATGTGGTGAGGTCACAGCCAGGAGGGACCCAGCTGGGGGTGGCGGGCAGAAGAGGACAGAGAAGGTGGGAGGAGTCAGCCCAGGAGCTTTCTGGAAGGCTCTGGCTTGAAGGCAAGGAGCAGGAGTCAGTTCTGTGTGTTACACTGGCAATGGGGGTTACTGGCCAGGTTTTGAAATACTGTTCTTTAAGTGAAAGTGTGCAACTCGAGTGAGTGTGCCCTACAACAGCATGACCACACACTGTTGTGTAACTGGAGCTGCTCCGCCCACACTGGGACAGCACCATCCTCCTTTCCGCCCTGTATTTCCCGTGTCCCTTCAGGTAGCTTCTGTACCCCTGTGCCCTCTCATCTCGCCTCTGGACAGGAGCTGCCCAGTTAGCTTCCTGTGTGTCTACTTAAGCCAAGAAGCATAATCCTCACTGGGATCATTGTATGTCCTACAGTCTGGTCCAGTCTTTGGAGAGTTGGTTTCAGGAATGGTTTCAGTTCTGGGCTAACAGAGTCTGGGAGCCGTGTTTTCCGGGGGCCCTCTAGTATGTTGGATCATCAAGTCTGGTCTTTTTAAGGGCTTGACTTCTGCACCCTGGTTTTCTCCTGCTATGTCAGAGACTGTTGTGTTCCCCAACAGGGCAGTCATTGGTGGTGGCTGGGCACCAGCTACTTCTTCTGGTCTTGTGCTGATGTAGTCTCTGGATTGTGTGGCTCCTTCTGTCTCTTGGGGTCTTAGTATGCCTTTGATATCTTTTGTTGTCATCTGCTCCAGGTGGGGTGGGATCAGTGGTGCCACTTAGATGGCCACTTAGTAGCTTTTAAGACCTCAGACAGATTACTGGCGGTTTCTGAGCAGGAGAGTAATTGCTGTAAGCCCGGTTTTGTGAATTCAGTGGAGAGGAGATATGCAGGGGAGAGACTAGCCAGGAGCGGCTGCACCCATCTAGGTGTGAGGTAGCCCTGTGCCGAACTCCATCCTTAGGAAGACAGAGGGGAGTGAAGGGAGGTGACGCGCCATGCAAGCCGAGTGTAGCGGCTCTGGACGGGCAGAGGTGGGCCGAGGGGGCAGAGGTCGGGGCGGTGGGCCCGGCGGGTGGGCCCCCCGGCCTGGCGGGCTGTGGCTGCCGCGGTGGAGGTCAGACCAGCCAAGCCTCTGGCTCTCCCCAGAGCTCCCCCCACACTGGCCTCCCCCTCCCCCTCCCGTCCCCAGGACCTGGTGGACTTTCTCCGGCGGCTTGTGCAGACTGATGCCCCGGGCCTGCACCGGATCCATGTGGATGAGAGCAGCAGGCGGCTGCAGCTGTGGCACCATGGTGGGGAGTGAGGGGCCTGGCCCTGGACGAGGCTGGTACCCCAGGGAGGGCTGGCCCTCTGCTGCGCCGCGCTCTGATGGCTGTCTGCTGTCCCTTCCCTTCTTTCCCCTGACAGATGACCTCCTGAACCATCTCCATGATGAGCAGAAAACAGCCAGACAGAGAGATGGGGGCCGGGGGGCTGAGGGACTGGGCACCTACTGTGGTCTCCGGAAGTCCTTTCTGTCCCCTTCCTGGGAATCTAGGCCCTGCCCCCAAAGCCAGTGTGCCTCTACGTCCTCCCCCAGTGACTCAGACAGCCTGCGTCAGGTGGTCATGCCCCAGAGGCGCCTGGTGACCACAGAGGTGAGCCCCTCTGGGGGGCTTCGCGCCGCCCTCCACCCCCGCGCTCCCGGGCCCCGTGTCCCCTTCCGTGTGATCTCCCCTGACTCTCACCTTTCACGTCCTTCCGTACCTCTGGCTGCACTTCCGCTTCCCCTGTTTTCTCCCTGTCCCTGTCCTCCTGTCAGCTGCCCTCCCTCCCGCAGGAAGCCAACCGCCTGGCTGAGGAGCTGGTGGCCGAGGAGGAGCGTGGAAAGCAGAAGGCAGAGAAGAGGCGATTGAAGAAGAAGGTGGCGGGGTGCACAGAGGGCCGGGGGAGAGACAGGACTCGGTGAGGGCGGGGCGGAGGGCTCAGAGGGGCCTGTGGTGGCTCTCCAGGAGGGCCCATGGGCTCAGGGACTGGAGGGCTCCCCAGAGACTTTGTGATGACAGGCAGAGCCCAGTCGGGCGTCGACTGCCTCCCCTCTTCCTGGGAGACCTGCGGCTGGTGACTCTTGTCTTTTTTGCATCTGTAAACCGAGGGTGACGGCAGTAGTAGCCTCATCACAGAGTCACAAGGGCACAGTGAGATAGTGCAGGACGTGTAGTACGTGCTGACACTCTGTCCTCATCACAGCGTCAGAAGGAGCGGAAGCTGCGGGCGCGCTCAGAGCAGCACGGCGGGGAGGCTGCTGTGAGTACCTCCAGGCAGGTGGGAAGAGCCCAGGGAGCCCGGCCCCAGAGGGACCCAACTCTACCCGTCCACCTTCCTTCCAGGCCAAGGCCACCCCCAGTGGGGACAGGAGCCCACCCTGCAGCCCCGGGAACCCCGCACCAGGACAGTGTGGCGAGGAAGCGGTGAGCGGCCCCGCTTTCCCTCTGGCCTGTCCTCCTGCCCACCTGTCACTCAGAGATTCGTACTTCATCCCTGCAGTCCACCCTGCCTTCCTTTCTGCCCACAGGACTCGCTGGATCTGTCCAGCACTTTTGTGTTTCTGGCTTTGCGCAAGGTTAGGGATCGGCCCTCCGGTGTCCCAACAAACAAAGGACTGAGCCAGGAACCCCAGCTCAGGCACCAGGGCCCCCAGCAGGAGAAAGACCCCGAGGAAGCGAGTCACCTGAGAGAAGAGCGCCCCCCAAGAGAAGAGCATCCCTTAACAGAAGGGTGCCCCTTGAAAGAAGAGCGTCCCCTAACAGAAGGGTGCCCCTTGAAAGAAGAGCGTCCCCGTAGAGAAGAGACACCCAGGCAGAGTCCTGAGGCTGAGGTGAGGTGGACAGGAAACCCTCAGGGTAGGGGTGCCTGAAGCCCTGGGGAGTCATGTGACATCAGGGCTGAGGGGGGGCCAGCAGGAGTTCTCAGGTCCTAAGGTTAGGGTCAGGGCTGGGGTCAGGGCTAGGGAGTTCTGTGACTGCCGTCGCCGTCACCCTGAACCTGCAGAAGGCAGAGCTGGCGGCTATCCTGCCGACATACTGTGAGGATGACATGAGAGGCCGGGTGCTGAAACCTGGAGTGGGGACTTGGGGGAGGAGAGGCCCCCAGGCCTGCTGACCCCGTGTTCCACCCCCAGGTCTCCCCAGGCCTGCTGGCAGCTGCCTTACAGAAGAGTCAGGAGCTGGCAGGTGAGACCCTTTCTCTGCCCCTCACCCTGCCTGCCCCCAGGGCAGCCCCATCTGAACCCCCACTGTCTGTGCTCCCCAGAACTGGGTAACAACTTTGCCAGAAAGGGGTTCTACCAGAAGGCTGTGGTCTGCTTCACCCAGGCCTTGAAGCTCAACCCCCGCGATCACCGGTAGGTGGGCACCTGGCTGCCGTGCCGGGGAGTGAGGGGTCCCCTATGGGGTGTGCAGGGAGGTGGGGCCCAGCCATAGAGAGAGACCCTGACCTTGAGGACTTTGTGGCAGGTTATTTGGAAACCGTTCCTTCTGCCACGAGCGGCTGGGTCAGCTGGTGTGGGCCCTGGCGGATGCCCAGGTGGCTCTTACCCTCTGTCCTGGCTGGCCACGGGGCCTCTTCCGCCTGGGCAAGGCCCTCATGGGCCTGCAGGTAACAGTCTGGGGCTGGGAGTGGAGCAAGGACTTGGCTGAGCTGGGCTGGGAGTGGGGTGACACCGATGTTCTTTAGGTGATGCCTTACGTCATGGTACTGGTGGGTCTAGCAGCTGGGGCCTGTTGGGAGGCAGGGCCAGCTTTGGTTCTCTGACCCCTCGACACTTGAACTGTCCACTTCCCAAACCCTATGGGACCAAAGCGCTTTGAGGAAGCGGCCGCCGTGTTCCAGGAGACTCTGCGAGGTGGGTCCCAGCCGGACGCCGCCTGGGAACTGCATGCCTGTCTTCTGCAGCTGGTAAGGGGGCCCGGCCCATTGGCTGCTGAGGCGGCTGCAGGAAAGTTGGGGGGCTGCGGGGCCTCAGAGGCTGGAAGAGAGGATCACGTCCCCTTCCTTTCCCTCTCAGCAGGATCGGCGAGGAGGTGTCTCCGTGCCACCTCCACCACCCGGGTTCCCTCAGCCACCTCCTCGGGCTGGGCTGGGGGTCCCGGGCCCACTGTCCCTCAGCTGCCCTCGGATCATGGCCCCCAGGGCCCCTGGCCTTCCTCTTCCACCCTCCCGTCGTCCGCCACCTCACGTGGGCCACCAGAATTGGCCCTGGCCCCAGGCCCCGAGGAGAGGACCCCGTCCTCTCCATCTCCACCACCCCTCAAAGGACGAAGGCCCTCTGGGGCTTGGGTGCCAGCATTTGCCTCAGGCCAGGTGAGGGAGGACCTGTTGGTCATTTAGGGCAGGGCCTGCTATCCATCTCACAGGAGGGGAATGCCTGTGTGGTGGCAGTGAGGCGACTCGCTACACGTTCAAGGTCTCACTGCCTGTGCGGCTTTGGGCACCCTTGGGGTCATCCCTTTTACCCTGCGGAAGCTCCTGACGTGGGAACAGAAGCCCACGGCCACCCAGACAGCCTCTCTTTGGCTCTTCAGCAGACGGCTTATTCCTGGGGAGTAGGAAAAAATATAGCCCAAGACTCAGGGAGGGAGCTGCCCAGAAGTTGTGTTTCTCAGACTGTGACAGACCCAGCCAGCAGGCATTTGGTGGCTCACTCAGCTTCCTGGTCCCAGAGGGCTCACTCACCAGCCAGTGCTCTGTGCTGGGGACTGGGGTCACGGTGGGGACTAAGGCCTGAGTCCCGGCCTTCACCTTGGCAGACACCCAGCCTCTTCCTACCCCCCACGCTTGCTCTGTTTGCCCCGGCCCCAGCCCCAACTTTGCCCCCAGCCCCTCATGCCCTGTTTCCTGTCCACGCGGCTGGGCATGCTCCGGTGTCCCCACTCCAGTGTCTCCTGCTAGTATCTGATGCGGCCACCTCCCTTCCCTGGCAGGTCCCCTGCCGGCTTGCCCACAGAAAGGGGTCTCAGCAGGTGCCCCAGTCGCTGCTACCTCGGCAGCACCCCCTCCCCTGGGGAAATGCCCTGGGTGTTGTCACTGTCCTGCAGACCTCCCCCGTGGACTCACTGCCAGGTTCCCTACTAAGGACACTGCCCAGAAGGCTGAGAGTCTCTGTGTCCTCTTGGCTCCCATCTGAGAGCCTGGCTGCTGTCCTGGGGTGGTTTCTGCCTTACCTGCCTGGGTCTCAGCTTGTTTACATGTGGCTCTGTGGGACTGCTGAGCCCTCCCAGAGTGCCCCTCCTGGGAAGGTCGCTCCTCAGGATAAATGGTTCCTGCCACCCTCGGGGTCTCAGTCAGCACCGTTCACACCTCCTTTACTGACTGCTGTGGTGTGCAGGCCTTTTAAACTCCGTGTGGTAGGATAAACACCAGCTGTAGAGTTGACCTGTTCCTGCCTGGGCCACCATGGGCGGGTCTCCCTGACACCTGAGCGTCCCTTCCCTCACCTGTCGAATGGGCCGGTTCCTACCTCACAGGGCTGTTGTGAGAAATCTCCTTCCAGGTACCTGGTGCACCATGGGTGCTGAATAAACTGACCCTCACCCACGCCCGTCATCTGCCTTCATTGTCCCCACAGTGGGAGGACAGGGCCCTGAATGAGCTGCTGCTGAAAGTCACCAGAGTTGCTAGACTCGTTCTCCAGATGGGGTCCCTGGGATGGCAGCATCAGCACAACCTGGGAACCAGTTAGAAATGCAGGTTCTCAGGCTGTACCCTGGACCTGGTAACTCAGAAAGTGGAGTGCAGCCCGGTATGACGACAAGCCCCGCGGGTGACTCCAGTATACCCTGAATTTGAGAACCACTGCTCTGAGATCTAACAGGAGACACCCCATCAGAGGCTATCTGGGGGGGACAAGCTCAAGGTTTATCCAATAAGTGATTGCCAGAGGCAGCTGCGCTGTCCTGATGCCACAGCAACTCACTGGTGCCCAGCCACCAACACTGCTCTCAGCAGGTCACAGCGGATGGACCTGGTAGAACGGGAGGCTGACACCGAGGAGAGCTCAGATTCCTCACAAGTCCAGCCTTACTGAGCCCGGCGGACTCCAAGGCTCCCTGAGACTGTCACCCCACAATTCTCTCAAGCGTGAGCTAAGGCTGTCTCTCCTCTGACTGCATTCTAGCGCAGTAACAGGCTGGCCCACAGCGTACAGGACGCTGCTTGTGAGCCCAGCGTGCCATCACAAAAGTGACGTGAAGCCCAGAGGCCAAGCATCCCAGTAAAGTGGAGACGTGGGGAGGGGCGGCACGGTGGGAGCACTGGAAACAGCACAGAGAACACGTGCGAATGCTGAGACACGGTGACAAGACGGCCGTCACTGAAGAACTGGTGCAGAGATGGTCAGGCAGGAACCTAATGTGCTGTGTCAACTTTCACTGGAAAAACTATCTAAGCAGTGTGACACTTCAGGCAAAGTGAATGGACTGGACCTGGGGGCAGAGGGTGAGGCAGGTGGTGTGTGTGCTTCAGTGGCTGAACAGATGTGGCTGGCCTAAGTGGTTTCTTTTCAGAGGGGAGCAGAGAGGGTGGAGAGGAGGGGACGAGTGTTGAGTGGACACTGGAGGTAAAGACTGGAAAAGAAGAGTGTGCCGTGCAAGAGTGAGGAGGGCAGATGGAGTGGCCGAGAGGTGGGTGCTCAGAGTTCTGTATCGAAAATTGGGTTGTAAACTTAATCACAATAAAAAGAAAATTTAAACAGATGGCATTGCTGGCCTGGAGTTCTAAAACCCTCAAGTGGAGGTAGGTTATGGCTCCCAGCTGATGAGCTTGACTGAACCCTACCTTCCTAAGGAAGACCCCACACCTCAGGAGTTTTCTACTCCTCCTGGTGGGGAGGTAGGGTGGAAGACGGGTCGTTGCGTAACTCCGTAAGAGGTCTGCTGGCCACAGGGTTGTCACCAGCCAGGTTTTCAGAAGTAGATCACCAGGTCCTTCTCAGTCTGGACGATCCGCTGAAACCTGCCCACCATGGGTGATCTCCTACCCACACACAAGACACCACAGATGACAAGACAGATAAGGGGATGGTATCCTTTCCCTGTACTTGTTCAGGCTGTATGCTGAGCAAATCACCCAAGAAGCTGGGCTGTAGGGAGAAGAACAGGCATCGGGGCTGAAGGAGGACTCAGTAACAAGCTGCACCACGCCAGTGACATGACCTTGCTTGCTGACATCAGGAAGGACTTGAAGCCTTACCGATGAGGATCACAGATGCAGCCTTCAGTGCGGATCACACCTTGATACAAAGAAAATTCTCACAACTGGACCAATACACATCATGGAGAATGGAGAAAAGATGGAAGTCAAGGATTTCTTTTGACTCGGTCCACAATCAACATCCATGCAAGCAGAAATCAAGAAGTGTTTCCTAAGTCAAATCTACTAATAAAGCCCTCTTTAAAGTATTTTTTATTGTGATTAACTGAAAGTATACAATCCAAATCAATTTTGCATGCCCACCTATCTACAGCTCCTCTGCTCTCGCCCTGTGTCAGCACACTCTCCTTTTCATTTTATACTTGTTGTATCCTCTGGATAAGCTCCTGCCCCCTCCTCTCCACCCTCTTCTCTCCCATGTAGAAAGAGACTACCTGGACAGCCTCCTATAAATGCACAGAACCATGAAGTACACCCACCACATGGTCACATTGTGTCTCCAAGTCTAGTCCATTTTTGTCCGAAGAGTTGACCTCAGTAGTGTTTTCTGGTCAGGGGCAGCAGCAGGTCTAGGGGCCATGCTCCCAGGGGATCCCCTGGGCTGTTGGACCATCAATTGTAGTCTTTTAATAGAGTGCTTGAGCGGCACCCCTTTTTTCCCATGCTGCCACAGGGACTCAGCCTTGTGTGCCCCATCACAGCAGTCTTTGGTGGTGTTCAGGCACCACTGGGTTCTTCTGGTCATATTTACATGGGTCCTTCTGTCTCCTGAAAAAGCCCTCTTTAAAGTCTTAAAGATGTCACATGAAGACTAAAACCAACCCATAGTATTTTCCGTTGCCTCACAGGCATGTAAGAACTGGACAACCAGTAAGGAAGATGTAAGAATTGATGTCTTTGAGTTACAGTGTTGAAGAATACTAAATACAGTATGGACTGCCAGGAAACCCTGGTGGCATAGTGGGTAAGTGCTGTGTCGGCTAACCCAAAGGTCAGCAGTTCAGATCCACCACGTGCTCCGTGTAAGTTTTGTGGCATGATGAGTCAGAATTGGCCCAATGACAGGGAGTTTGGTGTTTTTTGGTTTGTGGACTGCCAGAAGAATGACCTAATCTGTTTTGGAAGTACAGCCAGAATACTCCTTAGCATCGATGATGGCAAAACTTCATCTCTTGTACTTTGGTCATGTTTTCAGGAGGCACCAGTCACTGGAGGAGGGCATTGTTATGGATTGCATCTCCTCCAAAATATGTGTCATAAATCCTAACCTCTATGCCTGTGGCTATAATCCCCTTTGGGAATGAGTTGTCTGGTTATGTTAACGAGGCAGGATTAGTGTGGTATGTACTGATTTCATTTCTTTGAGTTGTAAAAGTGATTAAGCAAGGAAGCAGAGAGAGATGGATTGTCATGGATTGAATTGTATGTCCGCAAAACACCTGTTGCCATCAAGAATTCCAACCCACAGTGACCTTGCAAGACAGAGTAGAACTGCCCCATAAATCTTCCAAGGAGCCGCTGGAGGATTGAAACGACCAGTCTCTGGGTTAGCAGCCATGGCGTCTTAACTATGATGCCACTAGGGTTTCCAAAATAAGCATATCAGTTTGGCCAGGCCACTATCCCCAGTCTTCCCATCATTCTGTCACCTGACTGATTTTCCTCTGTGTGTGTAAATCCTATCTGTATATCAAAAATGTGGGATTGGCAGCAGGTGTGTTAGGCAGGCAGGACTCAGTCCGCAAGACTGTGTTTTCAGCCAGTTTCTTTGGGGATGTAAAAGAGAAGCCAGCATAGGCTGGGCGAATGCTGAGGAGGGTGGCTTGGCTGGGGGAGGGGGCAGGAGACCCCACCTTGGCACAGGCTGGCCAGGAGTGAGAAGGACAGTGCCCTGTAGCTAACTAGTGCTCTCCCCCCTCCACCTTCACACTGGAGAAAACAAAGCAGCTGCTTAGCATGGATTCCAACTCAGTGTCCCTGTACGGACCCTACAGAGCAGAGTAGGACCGCACCGTGGGGTCTCCAAGGAGCACTGGAGGATCTGAACTGTCGACCTTGGGATAGCAGCCTGAGCTCTTAACCACTGTGCCGCCAGGGTCCCATTCATGCTGTAGGAGGGTGCTCAGTCACCAGTAGGACAAGGAACGTCAGTAACGTCGCCTGTGGAGCTGGGCCAGTGTCTCCACCCGCCGCAGTGTTGGGACCCCAAGCTCCGCCTCAACGCCACCGCGGTGGAAGCAGCTGTGGCCCAGCCGCGGAGGTCTGGGAGGTACCTGGAGGAGGGGCGTGGCCGTCATTCCCACGTGTCTCGGCGATGTCCTTCTGAGGGGTGGGGAGAAGTGTCTGGTCTCCTGTTGACAGTGACCAAAGGCGGGGAAAGAAGGGTCAGGGCATGAAGCCGTCACTCTAGGACCAGCCTGGAGGCCAGGCGCCAGGTGCCCTAAGCGGGGAGCTCCCCCTCTCTTCCTTCAACCCCGCGTCTCTGTCTGGGAAGCAGAGAGCTGACATGCAGGGCTCTGAAGAGCGGCTGGATGGCTAGGTTCCAATCCTGACCTTTATAAAAGGAGCGTCATTTCATCACCTGCCGGCCGGGTGGCTCTCAGGGTTAAGGACGAGCCCTGATGGCGCAGTGGCTGAGTGCTCAGCAGCTAACCGCGCTGGTCCAGCCCAGCAGCCTCCTGGTGGGGAGGAAGACGGGGCGCTCTGCTCCCCTGAAGACCCAGAGCCTGACTTCTACGGGGTCGCCCACAGTCAGAATTAACGCCACTGCAACGGGCCAGAGTCTTCGGTTTGGGTTTCAAGGGTTAAAGGAATCCTCGTGTTTAAAGCCTCTGGCGCGTGTCAAGCGCATTCCCGCAATAACCAGCAGGGCCAGAGGCAGCATGCGCTGGAGTCTCGGCTTTCTTCTCAGCAACTGGGGAAGGCCGGTGCCTGGACTGCGCCCGGAGAAGGCCCAGGGGGATCCTACTCTCTCACCCGGGAACCCTGACCGGGCTCAGAGCGTCGACAGGAGGCCGGGGCGCAGCCCAGAGCTCCAGCAGCTTCGCCTTTAATCTTCTACCTGTACCTCCTCGTCAGAAAGGTGCGGATCCGGGTCCGGAGGGGCCGAGCTGGGGCCTGCGACACTGTCGAGCCGCGTGAAGCAGCACAGGGCTCCCGGGGACAGCGCGCGCAGCGAGGCCACGTCGGCGCGCAACTCCTCCGCGTCGCGCTTGAGCTTGGCCCGCCGGTTCTGGAACCACGTGACGACTTGCGCGTTGCCGAGGCCCAGCCGCGCCGCCAGCCCGTCGCGCTCGGATGGCGCCAGGTACTTCTGGAAGACAAAGCGCTGCTCCAGCTCCAGGACCTGCTGAGCGGTGAACGCCGTGCGGGATTTGCGCCGTTTGCGGCCCACAGGACTTGGGCTCAGCGCGCCTGCGACCAGGCGGCCTGCGGGGGGTAGGGGAGAGTGCAGAGGTCAGTCTTCGGCCCTGGGAATCAGGGTGATGTCCTGGAAGAAAAGCTGGGGGGCACAAGGGCAGGCCAAGGTGGGCCGGGACAGGTGTGTGTGTGTGCCAGGTGCTGGAACCCAGAAACTGACCCTGAGGGGGTAAAGCTGAGGTCGGAGGGGACCAGCGCAGAGGTGCAGGGTACAGGAGGCAGAAGAGGGGCTAGGTTACCGAAGGCAGCAGGCCAAGGGCATCTCGTGGGTGGATGGCCAGGGAGGGAGGGAAGGAGGGCAGAACTGACCAGAAGAGGCCTGGGTCAGCCCATCTGGGGTCGGGCCTCTGAGGTCTTCTGGACACCCTAACTGCTGCAACCTGCAGGTTGGGAGTGGCAGGAGGGGCTGCAGCCGTCCAGGGTCAGTGCAGAGGTAGCTGACCCGGCATGGAAGGTAGCAGGGACCCAATCAGGCCCATCCTGTCGGGCCATGTCATACTGAGGACTTCGTTAGTGTCACTGGTGCCCCTTCCGCAAGCCCCCAAAGGAGGCAGTTCGGCTACACAGGGCGAGGAACGAGTGCGACTCCCTGGCCCATCCCACAGCTGGAGAAGACAGAGGCTGGAAGCTGACCCGGGCTGCCTGGAGAGGCAGGGCCCGCACTTTCCCACTCTATCGTGCCTTAGCGCGGGTTCACTGGTTCTTTTAGGCCTTTCTCTGTAGCTACCGCCCCGCCTACAGTGATTGACCCAGCAGATCACTCGGCAGTTCTCTCTAGTCGGGCCCTTCCCTCGGAGCTGACGGCTTCCAGGAGCGCCGGCCTAGGGGCTTGTATAATACCCAGGGAGAGGTGAGGAGTGAGGGAGACCCGCCGGAGATGAGTCATGGCGTGCGGACCGAGCGCAGGGGTGCAGGTGCGGGTTAGGGTGGCAGGACCCGGATGGACAGAGGTTCGAGATCGGGAACCGGAGGAGAGAGCTGGGGACTCGCTGTACCTTCAGAAGGCTGCGGGACGCGCCCGTTGAGTCCGCGGAAAGTTTTACTAGTCAGCTCCTCCAGCGCGCACAGTGGCGATGCGGAACCAGGACCCCACTCCGGGGGCTGCGGCGCCATGGGTGCCCGGGGGACCATGCGCCGGCCTAGGATGTCTGCGATGCCGAAGGGTGTCCGAGGCCCTCGGGGCTCCGTTCCCGAGCTCATGGCTGCGGGGCTGTGGCGGTCCTGCGGCCCACAGCGCTCGGCTCCGACGCCACAGCCGCCTGCGCCACAGTGTGCGGCCCCCGAGCTGGGCCCCCGGTTTTGGGCCCGCCCCCGCACCGGGCCGGAGCCTGTGGGCCCCTCCTCCCACGCCCCCCACCCTCACCCGCAGACGCAGCTGCTCTGGAGCTAGTAGACGCCCCGCAGCCGTGTTTCACTGGGTGGGGACCTGCGGGAGGAAGAAGCCAGCGGCACCGGGCGCACACCAGGGTCGCAGGGATGCTGCGCGTCGCCGTGCCCGTGCACACTGAGACTGACCCTTCCCTGGCGAATCCCAGACTCTGTGTGCCGCCGGCTCCCCGCAGAGTCGCCGCTCGACTTGTAAACTCTTGTGTGATAAAAACTGTTTTCCCTGGCTCCCACGGCTGGGAATTTGCAAAGTTCTGAGGAGGGGGGTCAGGTCTGCCGGCACTGGCATCCCAGCCGCACCAGCCCGGCTCCAGACCTCCACTTGCTAGCCCATCCGGGCAAGAATGCTTTGAAAGCTGTCCTGGCCGGCTGTGATTCGTGCCACGCTGGGGCCAGCGCGAGACTCGATAGGGTCGCCCAGCAGTGCCCGGAGCTCCGTGATGAGCGAGGGAAGCAAGCACAGGGGAGGTGACCCCCGCCAGCACTCGGCTGGACTGAAGCCACTGCTCCACCCGCTCAGAGGCTCTGAGGACAAAAGGGCAGAGAAAGCAGGACGGCTGGCCTTCAGGAAACAGGGTCCAGGAGAGCCAGGACTCGTGCTGACGGAAGGAGCCTTTGCCAGTGAGAACCACCTTCTCCAGCGGGCTGCCTGCTCACCCTGCCATCCAGCCGGCTTCCTGCTCACCCCATCAGTTGGTCACCTTTCTTTATCCCTTCTGCCCTCAGGTACTGGCCCCCCTCCCCACTCTGGAAGGCCTAGAAACTGAGGCAGGGTGCCTGACGCTGCTGGTCATGACGGGTGCTAGTGGCAGATTTGACCCAACCAGGTCTGGGAACATGCCCAGTGGCCCCTTAGGAGGTAGACTTGTCAACCCAGGGTCAAACTCAGAGGTCTGGGCTATCTGTTCCTATTTCACCCATGTCCTCCATGCTGTTCTGGTCCTGGGCTTGAACCAGGGGGCAGCAGCCCACAGCACCCCAGAAGAAAGCATTGCTCTTAGGTGACAACCTGCTTGTTCTCTTGAGGCAAGGGGCTTACTTCACATATCCCATCCTTCATCACCGGGGGATTCCAAGCCCCAGCCCCAGGGACTGGGAATGGCCTCCTGGAGGTTTGCAAACAGCCTTGAACTTGGCCGATCCCCCTGGCCCCACATCCTCGGATTGTCCATCCTGTCACGTCCTGGTTGTGCAATGGTCCTCTGTCCAGCTATGACCCAGGGCAAGCCAAGCCTCCAGTTGGTGTGAGGCTCCCAAATAGGGCGTGGGAGACCCAGGGGTCCTGGCCAAAAGCCCAGGTTGAGACAAGGATGGGAAGTCACCCTGATAACGGGACCTACCACCACCTGGGTTGGGGAACCTCAAGTGGCCAGCCCATCCAGCATGCAGGGAAACACAGGGTCTTCTTGGTTACAGACTCTCCGAGGTGGCCTCTCCCTCCCCACACTGGGGCACTCTGGTGACCTAAGCAACCACACACTTGAGCCTGATGAGCCAGTGCTGGGTCCAGGGGCAGAGCCAGACCTCCATGGAAAGCTGAGAGGCCTCCGCCAGCAACTGGCTACTCCTGGCAGGAAGGGGGGTGTGGGAGGAGCAGGAGAGACCCACCTCCAAGTCCAAACCATCCTAGCAATCCCAGGGAGTCCCTGGAGACCACTTGAGACCGCCCAGCCTTGCCCCAGGCCTGTCACCAGGTGGGCACTGTGACCTCCTCTCATCTGTCTTCCCTGTAGCTTTTATGTAGGGCTCCCCCTCTGCTCTCAATTACTGGTGCGTGTTTCTGGGGAGCAGGAGGCCCTCCCAACCAGCCTTGCCTCCCCTCCCCTCTCATCCTCCCCTATTAGGGCTCCAGTTATAGGGTTCGGCTGTCCCCAGACGCCCACAGTGGGGAGGGAAGAGGGGCCTCCTAAAAGGAGGCCACTGATGGGAGAGACCCTCCTGGGGTCGTCCTGGCGGCCATGGACCAGGCCAGACAGTTGCAGAGGCCACAGGAGGGGGGCTTCCCCGGTCCAGCCTTTAGAACTCGAGCTGGGAAGAAACCAGATCCTCTGAGGGGGTTAGGGGGAGGGAGAGTGATTAATGAGGCAGATTAAGAGATTAAACCTGGGATCTGGGCTGCAGGGGTGGGGGGCAGCGCTCAGCTGTCTCCCAAACCCTCTGCAGGCCTGACAGCGAGGACTTGGCCGGGCTGGACTAGCCGGGCGCTTGGCTGGCGCTGGCTCGGTTAGCGTGCTTGCCGACACCCCGCGGTCCTGCTCTGTACCATCCTTGCACTCGCCCACCTCTCTGGATCCCCCTGACTTCAGGGTCCCCCATTTGGAGTTTCCCTCCACAAGAAGGCAGCCCGGTTCTCACGAGGGTCACTCTCCCACTGCCTCATCAGTCCCCTCTGATTCCAGGGTTCTCGTCCCCCTAGCCCTGGACACCCAAGCCCACCCCGGATTCTCATCCAGCAGGTACCCTCCACCAGGCCCACCCCACCTCGAGGCCCCACTCCCTTGGCCAAGGTCTTGCTCAGTAAGGGACCCCCCCTTTTGAGATTCTTGGCCACAGTCATCCTGTCAATGCAGATGGGGTGGGGACCCTCAGAGACAGCCTCTTCCTTCAGGAAACGCCATTAGTAGAAGGTTTGCAAAGAAAGCTGGGACAGAGGAGTGCGGGGTCTGGTACAGCCGTCTCCTGAGTTTGCGCCTGCCTTCCCTTTCAGGAAACGGTGCTGCGGAGTGCACCGCTTCAGATGCTCTCACTTCCTTTCAGGCTTCCGGGGCGTCGGGTCTGGGAGCACCCTGTGGCCCGCAGACTCGCTGCAGAGTTCTGCGCGCGGCGGCACTAAGTTCCCATAGCAGGCGGGCTGGGGGAGCTGCTGCGGACTGACACCCACCTCACCCACGTGCGCCCCAAGACTCGCTCTTATCAAGGAAAGTCTCTCTCCCCAAAGCCTTGGAAGGCTGAGCTGAGGGGCAGCCCAGCTTCCTCCTGACTCCGTGTCACAAGTGGGAGCAAGCCTCGGCATCCCTTTCCACGGCTGCACGTGGCCCCCGCAGGGGCGGGAAGGGCAGCAGGAGCCAAGTGTCAGGGAAGCCTTCCAGGTGGACTGGCAGATTCTCCTGTGAGACCCGCAAGCGGGGACGCAAGAGGAGCCTTTGGGCAGACAGGCTGCAGAGCTGTTCCGCGCGCTACCAGCGGCCAATCTTGGACAACCTGAGTGTGATCCGCAGCCCTTGGCGGTCACCACACCAAGACCAAGGTCACTTCAGAGACTGCGAAGAGCACACCTGGGTGGGGACAGCAGACCCACAGGTCAGGGTAGCGGGTGCAGAGCGTGCAGACGCCGCCATTGAGATATACGATGACGGCTTCACTCAGCTGGCACAGGGCAGGGCAGCGCGCCTGCTGCCCCCTGGTCTAAAACCATGTCATAAAGACCCCATCCTAAGGCTTGGTCACTAGGTTTCTGGCCACTTTGCTGGGGGGAGGTTTGTGGGGGACATCCAGCCAGAGCGCTCCCCAAATGCCAGAGGCTTGACCTCCGAAAAGTTCCCAGGAGCGTTTCTGCTCTCCCTACCCCCACACCAACCCATGCCTCTGCTCCAGAGCTGCTCCTTAGGAACCCCCTGAGAACACTGGGTGTGGGGAGTTCCTTGGGGCAAGGAGCCAGTATAGCTCAAATTCGGGGGTAGAGGGGAGCCCTGGGATCCACATAAACTCATCTAAAACCTGAACACAGCTGATGCTACAGAGGCTGACCCACAGGAAGCAGCTGATTCCTCTTGGGGAGACTTTCCTGGAGGGCCGTGAAGGGCGCCACAGAGCATGGTCAAGGGGGCAGCATGCCGAGGGGCAGAAGGCGGGGGAACACAGGGTGAGCTGGGAGCTGGGCCCAGGGCATCAAGAATTGTGCGGGTCGGTCCAGTGCACCTGCTCCTTTCCCCTGCCCTTCGCCCAGAGCACCGGGTTGGCAGGGGCTGCAGCCTTTGCATACACTGTGCCTTCCTCCTGGCCTAGGCGCATTTTTGGAGGAGCTGTGGTCCCCAAGTCCAGGGGAAAAGAGTGCGGACACTGGCCCTAGCCAGCAGCAGGCAATGGTCAGTTGGGGTGTGCCCCCTGGGGCTTCTTCTTGCAGCCTGGTTTTCACTTCCTGTCCATGCCCCAGGATTCAGGACACAAGGTGACCGCCTAACTTCTGCTGTAGTGGAGTCTGACTTCCACCAGTATGAGATCTGGGCCACAAGCTGGGCTCTGGCGGCCCACAAGCTGCTGGCACCATCCCGCTTGTCCTTGCTCAGGCCTTGGCCCGCTACTGCTCGCTGAGGACCTGGGGCAGACATCAGCTGGCTTGCTTCCCGGCGTCCAGCATCACTTGCTCATAGACACAAGAAGCGTTGGCTGACACCTGTGCGTAGAGCTTCACGGGAACGCTGCCCCCGCTGCTCTCGGGGTGGGCTCTGCTCCCCTTCTTGCTCAGCAACCCTGGTCTCCTCCTCCCTGGCTCACCCCTAATAACGCTATAGGCAGCCAGGCCCCCAGCGGTCTGGAGCCCCCTTGCTCCCATCTGTCACTCAGACGCTCTCTTCTCATGTCCCACCTCAGGGAACCACAGTGCAGTCCTTCTGACTTTCCTTTGAGGTATCGCTCCTGTTCACTCCTGGGGGTGCAGTGTGTATGAACTCAGCTGCCACCCAAAGGCGGGCCCCTCGACTCTGCCGGCGGCCTTGGGAGCCTTGTGGGCAGCTCTCCTCGTCACAGAGCAGCCATGGGCTGCAGCCCACTCGAAGGTTGCAGGCTTGGTTTGGCTCGCTCCTGCAGCGGCCGCTGCCCAGCCATGTTCCCCCTTAGCCCCCTGGGGTTGGGACACCCCGACTCAGGCCCTCTGCCACAGGTACAGCCTTCAAGGACAGTGAGAGCGCCCCTGCCGAAGGCCTTCCTTCACCAGAGAGATGGTGGGGGTGGCCTGGCTTCACAAGCTCACCTTCTGAGTCTCACATGTGTAGGGACCAGGGACACTGAGCAGTTTCACCATGAAACTCAGAGATTATCTCAAGGACGCAGGTTGCAGAACAAAGCGTGAGTGTGCGGTGGGATGCTGAGGAAGGAAGAAGATAAATGGTTTTTAGGTGTTTATTTCAAAAAATAAAGCCACACTTAATTTTACATAAATATCTGGGGACAAGAGGGGTGGGGAGGGGCGGGGCAGGGCAGGGGCTTGGCCCCTACCTCCTCTTCTCTTTGACACTGTATTGTAAGAGCAAAGGGGACGGCTAGAGAGAGAAGAGGGGAGCGTGGTCAGCCGGGGCGTGCTGTGCACAGGCCCCCGCAGCCCCCCGCCTGGCCGCTCACCTTGCCAAACCAGCGGGACAGCCAGACCTGCTTCAGAGTCATGTGGTCAGGGAGCACCTCATTGTCAAACAGCAGCTGCACCTAGGAGGCGGGCAGGGACACCATGTGAGGGACCTTCCTCCCGGGCACATGGGGCCCAGTGAGGAGTGACTCCTGGCCAACTCTGGACTCCACCTGTCCCCTCTCAGCCTGCGGGCTCACTCACATGCTGGGGATTTAGCATCAAGCGGTGACACAACACTCTCCGGAGATGGCGCACCTCTGCTCTCACGGAACATCTGACGTATTTGTTCTAAGGGTGGAGAAGGGCCAGGACAAGGTCAGGGTGTTAAGAGGAGAGCCCTGAGGAGGGGTCTCCCTAGAGAGCTTTCCCCTCGGTCCCTCTCACCTGCAGGACGCTTTTGTTCCTGTCTTTACTGGAACTGGGGAGAAACAGACACAGGTTAAGAGGTCCTGCCTTTCACTTTCTTCCCCACCCAGAGCCACGAGATACTCTCTGCAGGAAACAAACCCTCCCTCACTGCTGGGCCTCCCCGCACGTCCCTCCCTGGTGCAGGGTCATGGCACTGTCGCCCCGGATGGCCCACTTGGGCCCCTCACCTCAGCCTCTCCAAGCAAAGGCTCAGCTGCTCATCGTAGCGATAATAGTGGGCCTTTGAATGGTCAAAGCTGCTGAAGGGGAGGCCGAGACTGCTCGGGGCTGGCTCTGAGGAGGACAGGCAGTCAGGAGGTGGCCCAGCACCATAACCCCCTTCCACAAAGACAGCCCCAGCTCTGGGGGCATTCTCTCGCTCTCCTGCTCTCACAGTCATACCTTCTCCACTGGGCTGTGTGACACGGTCCAAGCCTCGGGACTGGTAGAATTCTCGAATCCGTTTCTCTTCACCTGCGAGGTCAGGGGAAAAAGCGTTGCCGCCCAGTGGACATGTACCCCCAGTGACCCTCCAGGACAGAGTGGAACTGCCCCATAGGGTTTCCCAGGAGTGCCCAGGGGACCTGAACTGCCACCCTTTTGGTTAGCAGCCATGGAACCTGATCCCTAGGCCACCGAGGCGCACGTGCCACATAGACAGTGAGGCACAGTGACCCTGTGACTGCTGGAACTTGACGGAACCACTTTGTTTTCCTGAACTTCCCAAGTTACCTAGCTTGCACAGGGAGCTCACCACTTCTCCATCCCTCATTGTTAAAAACCTGACCCTATAAGCACCCAGTGGGTTCTCCTTCTCTGGTGGGAATCTGCCTGACGTAGGTTCCTGCTTCGGCGTCTGTCCTGTGTCTGCCCTCTCTCATTCTATCCCTCTGGCTGTCAGTCCCTTTATCCTCATGATTCCCACCAAAACCCTTGTCCCCACAAACTACCACACAGCATCAGCCCCAACATTAGTCGTTAAGTGCTATCGAGTCAGTTTCGACTCCTAGCGATGCCGCGAACAACATGAGGTCCTGCACCCTCCTGGGAATCCCTGCTGTGTGTACGCCCGCTGTGCCCATCAGTCCCCAAGAGGCCCCTCAGAATCAGGCTGGTCACTCACTGTCCTGCAAGCCTGGCACCAGCTTGTACACGATGTCCTGCATGACGCGGTCCAGTTTGAGGTTGAGCAGGGGCTGGGTCTCGTGGATCTTGATGTTACACATGGGGCAGTACTTGCTGGTCTGCAGGTATTTCACGATGCAGCTCTTGCAGACTGCAGAAGGGAGAGACAGGCTCTCAGAGACTCAGGGAGTCTGGGCCCAGGCTGGGAGGGGCGCGGACGGCCGGGCCGGTGGAACAGCACGTCCGGGCAGCGGTGCAGCGGCGGGCGGCCAGCGCAGGCGGGGACCGCGGCACTCACAGGTGTGCAGGCACTCCGTGATGGTCGTGGCGTCCACGAAGTAGCCGGCGCACAGGCAGCAGACGATGTGCTCATTGAGGTCCTTGATCTTCACTCGGACCTCCTCCTGCGGACACACCCTCTGTCACTGATCACCAGACCCTCGCCGGCACCTCCCCACTGGTTGGGGCGGGGGGTCACCACTTCATCAGCCCCGTGACCAAGCCCCGCTCCCGGCGCCGTCGGCAGGGGAGAAGCGGCCCAGCGCTGACAATCCCCCTCCGCCCAGCAGGGGGCTCCGCGCACGGTGGCGGCTCCCTTCACGCGGACTCGCCCGACCCTCCTTTCCCAGGGGAGACCGCACGTCGCGGGCGGCACAGCGCGCACGCGTCCTAGACTAGCGTTTGGCGACTCCGCCAGGACCACGCAGGCGCAGTGGAGACCCTGTTTCTGCGCAGGCGCGCTGGGCGCCCGGCCAGCCACCGCCCGTCCTCTAGCCGGCCCCGGTTGGCACGGCTAGGCGACCAAAGCAGTAACCCTGCCGCCCCTGCACCTCGTTCCGTAGCGGGTCCATCTTGTACACGGACTGGAGCTGGTTCCGAAGCCTCATCGCGATCGCAATCTGGCCCCCCTGAGGAGACGCCATCTTAAAAGCTGATCCCCGCCTGCCACTTCCGGTGCCGTGTGCGGGGCGGGACTTGTCTCCCGGCAACGAGGGCCTAGGTCTTTGCGGATTCGTCAGCCCCCGCGAGGCCCCGCCCAGGCCCCGTTGTCCCCGTGTGCTCACCTGCGCCCCTCTGGCCCCTCCCCCTCCTCGATCTGGCATTAGAGTGTGGGGGTGCAGAGGGGAGTCCTATCTTTTCGCTCTTCGGGAAGAGTCTTCGTCAGAGACTCTGCCCGACCTCGGCACTAACTTTTGGAGCCTGCAACAGACTGCCCCTCTTCGGAAGGCCCAGCCGTGTCTGCCCGCCAGAGCCCGGGGCCCTGGTCTCCTGTGACGCTGGCTCCGTCGGAGAAGTCCCCGCGGGGCCCCGGCCTCGTCGCGCCGCCCTGGGCGCCGGAGGATCCCGCACTGCGGCGCCTCGCCCGAGGGCGGCCCTTCGTGGCGGGAGTTGGCCCCGGCTTCGCGGAGCCTCAGAGAGGGTGCCAGAGGGAGCGGGGACCCCCGGGGACCTGGTGGTGATCCAGTCCCCCCCGCCCGCCTCCGCTGGCCGCCGGCGATGGGGGGGCAGGCCCTGCTTAATGATGATGATTTAATCATCGGCGCCTGCGGAGGCCTGGGACAGACTAATGCAGAGCAGATGCCGAAGGAGGAGGGGAGAGCGACGCGGATACTGCCGCGCGCCCGGGCAGCCTGCCTGCGGTAGCATAGGCCCAGCCCCGCGCGGCGGGGGGCCGCGGGGGGCCGCGAGCTCGGCCCCCTCTGTCGTCGCTGTCCTCGGTACTGGCAGGGAGATTTAACAGCAAGGGGACGTTTGCTGTCAAGTATTAATACCAAGTGGAAGTGGAAATCAGAAAAAGGGAGAGATCCCAGTGGAAAACCCCAAAGACTGCAGAGGACGTGGGACTTGGTGTGGATAGAAAACCCCAAAGACTTTGTGGAGGACATGGGACTTTGTGTGATACAATTGAGAGATGGGGTGAAAGTGTGGCAGACATGCAGGCGACCCGCGGAGTTGAGGGGACTCACTGGAGACGGACAGGAAGAGCCCACGCAGGGACATCAGGAGCTGGGACTTGAGGCCTGAGGGCACAGGGAGCTAGCCTGAGAAAGGAGTGTTTGGTTCAGTTATCGGCAGAGTGAATCGAAGAGGCAAGAAATGATGACGTTAGTGATTTATTAACCCCCTCCTCACTGGTCCGAGTCACAGAGTCACCACCATCTGGACCGATGATTGCAGTGGCCTTCCTTTCCTTCTCCGTGTCCCGTCTTTAATCAGCTCACAGACACTCTGTTAAAACGTAAATGGGCACCAGGACAATTTTTGAGGTGACAGATGTGCTTGTTATCTGATGGCGGTGATGGTTTCATGGGTATAGATGTCAGAAGATGTAAAATTGTACCCTTTATTTATGTGCCACTTCTTTTATGTCAGATATACCTCAAGAAAGCTGTTAAAAAATAAAATGAATAAACCAGGTTGTTTCGTTTTTCTGTTCAAAATCTTTTCAATAAGAATGAAAACCCAAGTACTTAGAAGTGGTTTTCAAGGCCTCCCGTGGTCTCTGGGTCCAGACTGGGCCCTCCCTGTTCCACACACACGGCATGTGCCCGTGTTGTGTCTGCGCGCACTGCTTCTCCCCCGTGACCCAAGGACGCCCCATCCCTTCCTTCACGTGTGTACTCTGAATGCCCTCTCTAGGGCCATCCCTCAATACTGGACCTAAATCACGACCTTTGCCGTCTCACTTCTTACACTCCTCCTTGCTTTACTTTTCTCCTTAGCATTTCTTGTTACGTAGTCTATAGATTTCCTTCCTTTCTCTAAGTCCGTCTCCCTGACTGGAATATAAGTACCTCGGTTGCAGGGGGTTTTCCCTGCTGTGTTCACCGCTGTGTCCAGTGCCTAGACCAAGTGCCAGACACACAGCAGCCACGCAGTCTAAGCTTTTCTGGATAAACAAATGAATGAATCTCAGCAGTGGCACTGAAGGGCTGGATTGCGGTTTTATTAGCAGTAGAAACAGAAAGGATGGGCTGTCACCTGGAACATTTGGGAGGGATAACAGGAAGACACAGCTGGGGACTTGCTTTGGGCCCTGAGCGGGTGAACGAGGTGACTGGGAGAGAAGCATGGCATCTCCCTGTTGGACTTAGATGGCAGCAGGACAGGTAGGTGGAACTGGCTAGCAGGCCAGGAGGACAGCGGGGCTAGAGCACAGGAAGTTTCAGGATGGGGGAGTCGGGTGGGGGTGGGTCTCAGAGGCATCTAGGTGTATGTCGGAGTTGAGACACTGGACTGGGTGAGACCTGGGCAGACAGATAGAGAAGGTGGGGATCTGAGCTCTGAGAAATATTTACAGCAAACCCAATAGAGGAAAGAGCAGGGGCTGTGAAAGTCCACAGATGCAGAACAAGACATCAGAGATGCCAAAAGGAGGGGCATTTCAAGAAATAGCTGGTGGTCAATAAGCCAACCATGTCAGAGAACTGACGGGGGGCACTGGAGCTGTTGGGGAGGGGTCAGCTGCGTGGAGCCGGTCTGCAGTGGGTGAGAAGGCAGTGATGAGGAAGTGGAGGCCCGGGCCCGGGCACAAAGAAGGGAGGAAAAACACAATTCCTTTAGGAGAGTCAGGCATTGGTTTTTCCCAAATGATGGACACCTCAGGTGGGAGCAGGGAGGATGAAACTGAGGCAAGGCATGGTGATGAGGAGTGGGGACCAACACCGAGGGAAGGACAGGGCAGGAAGGACAAGGACAGAACAGGTTCTTCCAGTGAAGCTGTAGGCTCCTGAAGTTGACAAGAGTTGGGGACCACATGCTGGCGGGATGCAGTAAGATTAGAGATCCAAAGCTCTGTCTCTCTGTGTGTCCTCACCCTAGGCCTCCAACTGGACCACCAACTAGCAGGAGATGTCCATTCCTGAAAACCAGGGGTGGAGGCCAGCAGGAACTGGGTGTTGAGAGTCAAGCAAAGTCACTCCTAGATCTGTGGTTGGCAGAACTTGTGCCCTCTGATCTTGAAGTGGTGTGCTGAAAGTCTTCTTAACTTCCTAGAACATAGGGATTTGTGGTCATTCTCCAGAAAGGGACAGTGGGACAGTCTGTAGGTGGCAGTGCCATCTGTGCTGGTCTCTTCTGAGGCAAGAGTGTATGGTGAGCTGAGCCTGCAAGGTGCTGTCTTTGTCATTCATTGATTCAGTCATTCATTCATCTGAGAAGGAGGTCTGCAGGCTGGTGATACCGGACAGGTTCTGGACCCACAGCTATGCTGTGCCTGTCACTGCTGGCTCAGAGGCTGACTCCTCCAAGTTGGAAGAGGGACAGCTGACTTCCTGCAGTCCCCCTCTCTTTACTGTCTCTCTGGGCCGTCTTGCCATCCTACTCCATGACTCACACTCTGAGAGCTCTGCCTGAACTGAAGAGGTCTCCAGCTCCCTTTAAGGCCCAAGTAAGGGCACTACAGCCTCTTCCTGGGCTGGGCAAGGTGATGAGGTTGTCCTTGCCTCCCCACCAACATAGAAACACAGCTGCCAAGTTGGCCTGAGGGGCTCTCAATGGGCCGGGGAGAACTGGGGAAATCAGACAACCGAGGGAGGCCCGTGGATTGAGGGGAGGCTGTCCCCTCCTATTTATGCCCCACCTTCAGGACCCACCCTCTTGAGACCAAGGCTTCCTCTGAGAACACAGGGAGGCTGGCCACTAGGGATCGGAAAAGGTCCACCTGCTTTTTTCTCTTCATCTTTCTGCCTAGATATCCAAATATCACTCCAGGTTCCCAGGAGAGAAAAGACGCCCTCACTCTGCCCCAGGCGTCAGGCTGCCAGCCCATCTGCTGGGGAGAAAGGGGCAGAGTCTTTCCCAGGGGATCCTGGAGGATCAATGGGGAGGTCCATGCTCTGGGGAGACCCATTTAGGAATCTTGGAAGGCATTCTGGCTCAAGGGGAAATTCGTAGCTTGGAGCTGAGCCCCAAAATGGGCTGGCGGCGAGGCATGGCACAGCGGGGCGGGGTCCCCAGACCACGGTGCACTGGAGGCCAGCGAGATGCGCGTCCGGTGCCCACCCATTGCGGGTTGTAGGGGCGCCCCCTCCCCGCGCCCAGTCTCACCGGCTCTGAGGCGCCAGGGCCCCCCCGGGGCCGGGCCGGACGGAGAAGGTAATGTAATTCCGGCCCAGCTAACCCGATTACGGCGGCCTGCACCGGGCCGGGTGGCGGCGGGGCGGGTCTAAGGCGCAGGGGCCCGGCGGCGGGGTCCCATTCCGCGGAAGGCGAGGGGTGCACCCCCCTAGCTCTGGGTCCTCGGCCAGGGGTCACAAGGTCACCAAGCCGAGCCACTCTCCCCTGCCCTCCCTTCTCCAGAACGCTCCAGGCGCAGTTTTGGGGTTTCGGGTGGGATGCAGGGTCTGGGGAAATCAGGCGGCCAGCGTCCTCAGCAGGCCGAAGTGAGGTTTCCCGGGTCCCTCGGCAATGTAGCCCTCTCGCCTTTGCGGGTGGGTGCCTGTGAGAATGGGCGTCCTAGGTGCGGAGGGCAGAAGCCCGCTGCGGGCCCTCGGAATTTAGGGTCCCAGGCAGGACGCTCTCCCCAAGGCTCTCCCGGAGCCGGCTGGCCGCGGCTGTCACCGTTCCGCTGGTCTCCGATCTCGGAAAACCGAAATTCTGAGATACACGGCGCACCCGGCCCCCGCGCGTCCGGGTGGGGCTGCGCGACCCTGTGGGAGAGGCCAGGTGCTGCGCCAGGGTCCCTGGCCGGCCCCAAGTGGCTGTCCCCTCCCTAAGGCCACCGTACCCTTCTGCCATCCCCTCCCCACACCTGTCTTCTCGCCCCGGCCTCCAGCTTGCCGGGTGCCGTTCGCCACCCACCTCCCACTGCAGCGGGGGTGCCACAACGAGATCTGGCCTCCGAGGTCGCTTAGGCGGGGACCACAACGAATCCGGGGGTCAGCGGGCGGGACCCATCGGCGGCCAAGACTGGGAGCCAGGGGAGGCCCGAGGCGGAGGCCGGCGGGGATGCAGGCGCCGAGCATCTTCTCCGCCGACCCAGCGCGGAGCGCGATTCCTCGCCGCCGGCCCCCACCCCTACGCTCACCCCACCCCGCGGTCCGTCTCCCCAGTTCCCCCTCCCCATCCTCCACCCTACCCCGTGGGCCATCTCCCCAGTCCCACCCTCACTCCGCGGTCCACCTCCCCAGTCTCTTTTCCCCACCCCCACCCCACAGTCTGTCTCCCTGGCCTCTGCCCCACCCCCACCCCACCCCGCGGTCCGTCTCCCCACCCCCACCTGACCTCCACCCCACCCAACCTCGCAGTGCGTCTCCCCGCCACCCCACCCGGCGGTCCATCACCCCGGCGCCCCGCGCCCTCGGCGGCTCGTCCCCTTTAACAGGCGGCCCCGCCCCACCCCGCCCCGCCGCCCACCCGGCCGCCGTCAGTCACTGCCCAGCCCCGGACAGACCCTGTCCGCCCTGGGCTCGGGCAGCGGCCGGCACCCTGGCGTCCCTCCGCGGCCCGGGATGAGCGTCCCCGCGCGGACCGCGGGCGGCGGAGCGCGCGGGCGCGGCTGCTCCCTGTGCCCGGGGATGCTGCTGTCCCCGGGGCCCCAGCGTCCCTCGGTGGCCGGCACCGCGGGTCCCTGAGGCCGCCGAGCCTCCCGCGGTCCCCAGCGCGGGCCATGGAGCCGGCGGCGCTCTCTCCGCACGACCTCCCGCACCACGAGCCCATCAGCTTCGGCATCGACCAGATCCTCGGTGGCCCCGAGCCCCCGGGGGGCTGCCTGGGTCCCGGCCGCGGGGCTCCGGGGCCCGCGGACGACGCGGTGGCTTTCTCAGGGGGCTTCCGCGGCGCCTCGGGGTACGGCCCCGCGGGATCGCTGGCCCCGCTGCCCGGCGGCTCCGGTGCGGGCCCAGGCGGCGTGATCCGCGTCCCCGCGCACCGCCCGCTGCCCGCGCCGCCCGCCGCCCCCTCCGTGCCCGGGCCCTCGGGCCTGGGCGGCGCCGCGGGCCTGGCCGGGCTCAGCTTCCCCTGGATGGACGGCGGCCGCCGCTTCGCCAAGGACCGGCTGACGGGTGAGCCGCCCGGCGTCTCGCCTCAGGCCCCTGGAACCCGCTTTCCTCCTCAGCTCGGAGCCGCTCCCTCAGCGCAAGGTCCCCCCCCATTCGTTAGCATGTCCCTTCGGCTGGTCCCATGGCTCCGTCCCCAAGACGGATCCCGGTCCGCTGCTGAGGTGACGGGGAGGGGGCCGCCGTCGGTGCGTGCGCCCCCCTCCGTGTCGTGCGACCCGCCCCGCGGGCCGGGGGGCGGTGCGGTGTGAGGACCCCCGTCCCTCTCTCCGGGGCCCTGGGGGCGGAGGGGAAGGCGGCCGAGTGGCTTCCCCCTCCAGCGCGCCGTCCTTCCTCCTCCTCGCGGAGCCTTCCTCTCAGCGTTCCCGTCCCTGTCCTCCCGCAGCCGCGCTCTCGCCCTTCTCGGGAACACGCCGCATAGGCCACCCCTACCAAAACCGGACGCCCCCGAAGCGCAAGAAGCCGCGCACGTCCTTCTCGCGCTCGCAGGTGCTGGAGCTGGAGCGGCGCTTCTTGCGCCAGAAGTACCTGGCTTCGGCCGAGAGGGCGGCGCTGGCCAAGGCTCTGCGCATGACCGACGCCCAGGTCAAGACCTGGTTCCAGAACCGGCGCACCAAGTGGCGGTGAGGCGGCGGGGAGGGCCCCGGGGCGGGCTGGGCGGGGAGGGCCCCGGGGCGGGCTGGGCGGGGAGGCCCCCGGGGCGGGCTGGGCGGGGAGGGCCCCGGGGCGGGCTGGGCGGGGAGGGCCCCGGGGCGGGCTGGGCGGGGAGGCCCCCGGGGCGGGCTGGGCGGGGAGGGCCCCGGGGAGCGGGCCGCCGTCCCGGTGCTGGGCGGGTCCCGGGAGCTGCGGCTCCCCGCGGGCCCTGACCGCGCCTCTCGGCCCGCCCAGGCGCCAGACGGCCGAGGAGCGCGAGGCCGAGCGGCACCGCGCGGGCCGCCTGCTCCTGCACCTGCAGCAGGACGCGCTCCCGCGGCCCCTGCGGCCGCCGCTGCCTCCGGACCCGCTGTGTCTGCACAACTCGTCGCTCTTCGCACTGCAGAACCTGCAGCCCTGGGCCGAGGACAACAAGGTGGCCTCGGTGTCGGGGCTGGCCTCGGTGGTGTGAGCGCCGCCGCCGCGCCACCAGCCGAGCGCGCCCTTCTGGGACCGCGGCGCCGCGGGAGCGCCAGGCCCGGGGTCCGCAGGCCCGGGGCGGCGGGGCGTGCGGGGAACGGCCGGCTCGCGTCGGTCGTCGAGGGCTCGCGGCCGTCTCCAGACTCCGAGCCGCTGCTGCGCCCCCTCCCCGGGCCCTCGGACTCGGCTTTTCCCGCCGTTTTCACTTAACGGCGGCCGCGCGGGATGGATCCTGGGGCGCCAAGTGGGCGGGACCTGAGGGTTGGTAGCCAATGAGATGCTGGGAGGAGGGCGGGCAGGCCAATGGGAGCCGCTCTCCTGGGCGACGGCGGAGGCGCCGGGTCCCCGGTCCCCGGCGGCTCCGGTTGGGGTGCGATCGGCGCCTGGACTGACGGTCTGTGAGAAAGCTGGGAAGAAAGGGGGACGCCGGCGACACCGAGGGACGAAGGAGGTGTCCCGCCAGGGCGCCGAGTCTGGGAGGAGCCTCGTACCCCGCGCCGGGCCTCTCACTGTCAGCTGTAAAATAATCGCTAAGAATTCTTTCCAGCAACGAGACTTGGAGCCTCCTGTCGCATGTGGTTGGCCCGCCGACCGTGCCCTCCTCCCACTCGGTCCTCGTCATGCGCCTGGGAGGGAGGCTGGACGGACTGAAGGAAATACAATCTGGGAACACGAAACTGCACTCCGCTGCCTACCCAGAGGGGACACAAGCAGCGGCGACAGAGTTGACGCCCTGTTGGGTGAGGATGAGCAGGAGTTGGAGGGGACAGGCCTCAGGTGTCAAAGAGAATTCCAAGGCTGGAAATGTGGCCGCTCAGGCAGTCGGTGATTCTGCGGATGACAAAGGGGAAGCTGGAAAGAGGGACACGAGTGACTCTGTAGGCAGAGCTACACCCCCGCCCGGAGAGCTTGGATTCCGGAGAAGTGCCTTTGGAGGACATGAGATGACATGCGCGTGGGGCTGGAGATGGACGGAAAGAGGACTAATAGAGTCCCTACAGGGGAACTCCGAAGAGGAGAGCCGCATCTCAAGGACTTTCTTTCCACCCAGTTCTGCAAACCCACAATGTATGTGTACCACGCTGGAGGACACCACAGTTAGCGGTCCGAGGGAAGAAAAGGGGAAAGCTAGGGCGCAGTGGGGAAGTGCTAGGTCTGCTAACCAAAGGCCAGCAGCTGGAATCCACCAGGGGCTCCATGAAAACTCCAGGGGGCAGTTCTGCTGTCCTGTGGTGGCTGAGAATCAGAATCCCCATGACAGCATTGAGTGACAGGGTGGGTTGGTCCCCAGCTTCAAGGAAAAGGAGAGGATGATGTTCTGGCAGCTGTCACTCAGCGTGTGGCCAGGGCCGCTGAGAAATAAGTTGAGAGTCAGAGGGTGACTGCCATACACTTAAACCACAAAACCAAACCCAGTGCCATCAAGTTGATTCCAACTCATAGTGACCCTATAGGACAGAGTAGAACCGCCGCATGGAGTCTCCAGGGAATGCTTGGTGGATTTGAACCGCTTACCTTTATGGTGAGCAGATCCAGCCCTTACCCACTAGGTTACCAGGGTTTGCAACAGACTTATGGTTTACAAAGAACCAGGATTTCAGCTGTATGGGGACAAAGACAATGCTTTGTCTGATTCCCATAGTGCTCTCGTTTCTGTCTGCCCTGTAGCAGTGTGACAGTGGGCAATGAGCTCTCGGCAGGGCCAGAGGCTGACGCAGCCACTACTTATGTTCTGAGCTAGTGACAGCTGTATCCATCATAGTGCAAAGGCTTGACCAGAGCTGGCAACCAGGAGGGAGGTGATGGCTAGAGCAGCTGGCCCTGGGTCTCTGGTACAATGTCGTCTCTGACTCATGGATGTGGATGGCACCACAGAATCAAACTCAAATGAGCTGTCATAGAGAAGTCTTTTATAGAGGCAACAGGCAGTACAAGAATGGGTTGGCTGAAATTGGGGGAGCAGCTTGTCACCTTCTCTCCAATAAATAAGCGATGGCTAAGGAAAGGGTCCTGTGCTACTTAGGGGGCAGCTTGGCCCATTCCCTTCACTCCCAGCCCATCACTTCTCAGGGTTCAGGCTCCAGGTTTGACACTTGACCCTAAACTTTGGACTTCTAAATCTGGCTGCCTTGGTGCTAGCCCAAGGGAGAATCTTCTGTGGGTGGATGAGGTCTGCTTTGTTCCTTAGGGAGCTCACTGCAGGACACAGGCCTCTCTGAGTTCCCGGGTGGAGGAAGATTCCCTCCCCGCTGACGAATCAGTCATTTCTTCCCTCAGCTGGTTCAGGAGGTCTCTGCTTTCACTGGGGGGTAAGTTGTTCAGGAAGTATGGGGGTGCCAGCTCCACCAGCCTGACAGAGAGAGCCATCGCTGGGTGAGCTGTCTTCCCTTGTCATGTAGGCTCCTCAGCTTTCCACCTTTTCCACAGACCCTCTCCCCTCAAATCATACCTTGCCACAAACCACCAAGAGTCCCTTCTCTTCTGAACTCCCCAGCTGCCATCTGGTCCCCAGGAGAGGGATGGGCAGTGTGGAAGGGGTGTCAGGGAACTCACATCTCTGGTTGGATCTCAGAAACAATGGAAAGGCAGTTGTCTCTGCCAATGGAGAAACTGTGGTAGAGCACCCAAGTTGGGAGTCGGGCTGGGGTCCTCCGGCTTCTGTAGCAGCAGTCTGGGGACAGCTGGGCCACATGCTTATGGGTCAGGAGCAGGTAATTTCCAGTCCCATCTGTGTCTCGGGCAACCTCATTGGAAGGAAAGATATTGAAGGAATAAGTGACAGGGGACAGGCAGACAGCAGAAAAAAAGAAGGGGACTGAGAACCAGTACGGCTGGGCTAAGTATCGAGAGGGAGGGTTCCCTCTAAGCTATGTGGGGTCCCTGTCATACCACAGAGCATTTCCATAGCTCTTTGTACCTCCAAGCCTTAAAGGAAAGGCCTCTCCTGGTTCCAGTGAACCTGTGGAGTAGCCACCTGGGTCCCCGCTGCAGAGATGGCACACTGACCCTTGCTCCCTCTGCTCTGTTGCTCTGCACCTTCAGCCCAGGCCTGTGCCCAACCTTGAGGAAGTACCCTGAAACCAGGGCTCTCTGGAGGTCTCTGCGGTTCTGCTCGGAGCCAAAGGCTGGCTGGGACACGGGAAGTTTAATTCGCTGCATGAGTTCCAGGAGTTCTCCCCGAAGTTGACGGGCTTGGCGCAGTGCTGCCCAGTTCAGACCCCGAGCCTGGCACCAAGCCTCATCCTCTCCACCTAGGAGAGGAGAGGACCAGCCTCAGCCATGGGACCTCCTCTGCCTCGGCACAGAGATCAGTCAGCGGGCTGCACACTACCTGCCCTCTTCAGGGAGTCTGTAATGCACCAGAGGGTGTGGAGTGAGCCACTCACTCTGTATGAAGGCTTCATACACCTGGATCAGAGAGCTGTGGTCGCCATCTGCGTGCTCCAGGGCACGACGCAGAGCAGCTTCTTCTGCACCCAGAGGGGGACGGGTAAAGCCAGGGGCGGCTGGAAGCAGAAGAGAGGAAGGTGACCTGGGGGTCTCAGAAGGGGGAGCAGTACAGTGTCTGGAGACGCTGGAGCTCTGAAGAGATGAAGTGTCTCTTTGGGAACTTGATTCGAGACACACGGAGAACTCCTAGGAGTCCTACACTTCAGCAGACACTGAGGATAAATAAAGACTGGTCTCGGCTCTGAGAGTCACGTTAGAGACTGCTAGAGGAGACCAAGTGAGCAGACGTGGCAGGCACCACAGCCAGGAGCTGAAGGCCCTCTGGAAACGAGAGGGGGGCGGGTACCGAATCTGGGCTTTGGGTGGCGGGGGAGAGAGACACCAGATGAAGACGGCAGGACCCCGGGGCAAGGACTGCAAGTCTGAGTCGGAGTGAGCTCAGTGGTGTAGGGGTGGGGCACAGAGAATATTCCAGAGGGCAGCGACAGCATGGCCTAGCACTCCTGACAGGGCATTCTGGGGAGCTGCTCGGTGTGGGTGGGGGAATAGTAAGGATGGAAGGGGTGGCCCGTGTGGCAGAGTGGCAGCAGACGAAGCTGGAGAGGCAGGAACAGGCCATGTCCTGTAAGGCTGAATGTGTTGTGCACAGGAGGCGACATTCTGTCTTAAAGGCAAAGACCAGCTGCCGAAAGAGTTCTCAGGTAAGGAAGTTCCACGTGACTCAGAAAGTAGGGGGCGACTTCAGGGGTTCAGGTAAGCAGTAACGAGGCTCTCCCATGGAGACTGGCGGCAAGCCTGGAGAGAAGCAGTTGTGTGGGATTAGGGGACCAGAGGGGCGTGGGGCAGGATGAGGGCGGAATGAGGGCAGCGGGGCTGTGGGGACGGTGCTAGCTGGCACTCGCAGGTGCAGAGGCAGGAGAAGACTCGGCTGCTGTGGGGGCGAGCCGCAGGCTCCCCTGAGGTGCTGCAGACTGTTTGGGTGGAAATCGAGAGTGAGATGCAGAAATCTAGGCGGTGGAACAGTCAGAGACGAGGTTTGAGAGTGTCAGTACCAAAGTGGCAATCCGGACCGTGGATGCTGACAAACGTGCTCAGACAGGTCAGGGACTGAGGACACAAAAAGGGTGGGGGCAGGATGCTGAGGACCAGTGATGTGGGTGAGTAGCGCCCCAACAACCCAAGGATGAGATTCAGGGAACTGAGAGGTGGGATGGAAGCCACAGAGAGCCGTGTGACAGAGGCTCAGGAAGGTGCAGTGTCAGGGTGGGAAGTGGTCAGCATCCAAAGTCAAGGATGTCTGCCAAGAGTAAGGGGCCAGAGTGCCCTGTGGATTAGACATCCGGGAGGTCAGTGGTGGTGGGTCCTAGGGTGGACAAAAAGCAGTGGGGGCGGAAGCCATGGGCTAGAAAAGGGCAAGCTGGCGCCGCACAGCTGAGGAAGAGAATAGGGCTGGGGGTGGTGGGCACAGTTTAAGGACAGAAGGGAAAGGTGTAAGCTGTCGGGGCAGGAGCCAGCAGAGGGAGAAGGCTGATGGACTAGCGGAAGACCAGAAGCTGGTCTCTCGGCATGTGACGGGTGGGGACGAGGCCCCGACGGAAGCACCGGACGAGGAGCAGAGCCCAGAGCCAGAGCAGGCTCGTACCGGTGAGCATGGCTGCCAGGGTCAGCATCTCGTCCACGCAGTCAAACTCGCAGGAGGCTAGCAGGGCTTTGGCCAGCTCGGGGGGCAGGGGGAACTCAGACAGGACAACTCCCAGGTCTGACAGGTCCCCATCGTCGTCCAGGGCAGCCAGGTAGTCTAGGTCCTCCAGTGCCTGCATCAGGGCCTCGGGAGCTGCCAGAGAAACGGGGCTCACAGGGCCTGAGGCCTCAGAGCCAGGTGCCCAGCCAGCGGGGCCTGGGCAGGAGGTGTGCTCACCTGGCCAGTCCAGGAAGTGCCACTCCCCAGGCTCTGCAATTTGTCTCCTTTTGAGTAGTAACACCAGGGGGCTCAGATTCTCCTCACAGACCCTGGGTTGAGGCATTGGGGGCGCCTCTAGCTCAAGGAAGGATTCTGGATATAGGCAGACACAGGATCCTGAGGGGAAAAAGACCCCGGAAGAACAGTGCTGGCGATTTCTCAGGGCCTCTGCACAGGTGCCGCTCCCCGCGCTTGCTAAGTGAGGCGAGGCTTCTCACCTGGTGGGGACCCTCTGGCCCGCAGCTGTCGTGCCTTGGCCTGAGACCTGCTGATGGGCCTCAACACTTGAGATTCCACCCGGATCCGCGGGTTGTAAACCTGTCAGCCACCCCACAACCCAGGCCAAAAGAGATCAGAGCAGGCCATTTCTATCCGTACCAACCGCCACCCGCTGTCTCCCACACTCACCCTTCTCAGCTCCAGTCCTGAGTCCACGACATGTCGGATGGAAGGGAGAGAGAAGGAGAAGTCAGCCAACCAGTGCGTGACCACGACCTTTCGGGCACCCACATCAACATCGTCGTACACAGCCTGGGAGGCATGGCCACAGCCTGGGTGGAGGGGCAGCAACTGTGGGGGAGGCCCCCGGAGGTCCAGGGATCCCACTTCCCTGGACAAGGATTCACAGCACAGGGAAATTTCCTGAGGAGAGGGGTGGGGCATTAGGGATGGTCTTACCTTTTGGGGTTATAGACCCCTTTAAAAAAACTGAAGAAAGTTACAGCCTTCCCTTCCACCTTAAAAAATGTACATTCTCATAAAATTGGAAATGTTGTAATCTCAGGGATTCACTGAACCTGAACTCTCTTGATTAGAGGGATTCAGAGAGGGAGCAGACCTCGTCACTCTGAGATCCTTGAGTTTCTCCTCGGGACCCCAACAGAAAATAGACAAGACAGCGCCGCTCTTGTACCCCTCCAGGACAGGAAGCAATCTACAGGAGTAGCCCGCTCACCCTTTTTCAAATAGTATTTTATTGTGATTAAGTGAAAGTTTACAATCGACGTCAATTTGCCATACGAAAGCCCACACAGATATCCCTATGTGACTCCGGCTGCTCTCCTGGACCTGAGAGAAGCACCCTCTTCCTTCCCACTCTGCATTCCCTGGATTGAGTCACCTAGCCCAGTAGGAGTGGTCCCTTTGGGGTGCACTTGTACCTCCTCGCTGGGCAGGTACACCAGCACGTCGCCTGGAGCCTCTCCTCGGCACAGCGCAAGCACAGCCTGGCAGGCAGCTTCCACCCGGTCAGCGGGGACCTTGTCCCTGTAGATGACGGTGGGTTCCCCGCAAGGCTCTTGGGGAATGTGCACAGTGGGTGGGTTGCCCCAGAACGCTCGGAGCTTGGGTTCAAGGGCAGGGTCAGTAATCACCACCACTCGGGGGTCCCCTGGTAAGTTTCCCAGCTTGGCACCTCGCAGCAGTGCCTGGAGGGAATCCGAAGCCAGTGACCGTTCCTGGGCCTCATCCAACACCAGCACACCCCAGGCTCCTGTGCCCTGGGTGGAGGCCAGCTCCTGCAGGAGCTGCCTGTCCCAGCAGAACCTGTTGACATTGGTAGCAGTGAGCAGAGGATTCAGTGTGGATACTTGTCAGCCCCTGAGCTCCAGTGGAGCTTCTGCCCCAGAAGACCTAGATTTTGATACTGAAGATCAGAAAGAGACCCTGTGACTGACTTCCTGAGCTGCTGGACCCGTAACTGACCTCGCAACCCCACTGGTGACACTAGTTCACAGGCCACACTTCAGTTGGGACTTTCGGGGAGGTCTGAAGTCCCTGGGTGGGCTAGAAGGGCTCTGTTCATGGCTGCCTGGTGCCTGATTTGGAGGGTGAGCTAGGCCGAGGGAGGCATGGGGAGCTGACAGGAGCTGGTTTATACCGGGAGGAGATTCCACGGGGCCGGGACCACCACGGGAGCTCCCACCTTAGCAGAGTGTCGGGCCTGGCGCAGTGCTCCTGGGGGATGCTGTACCCAACTTCATGACCCAGCGTCAGGTCCATCTCATCAGCCACCCGCACAGCCAGGCTCAGCACTGCCAGCGGGTACGGCTGCGTGACCATCACCTGGCCCTCCTGGAAACCCCTGGCCAGCGCAAACTCTGCGCACCACTGAGGGATCTGGAGTAGGGAAGGGCAGCCGGTCAGGGAAATGAGACTTGCATCGGATGTCCTGGGGAGCCGTGGCCCACCTCATCCCCCCTGGTCCTGCACGAGCCACATGGGAGCCAAACCAGCCCAGATCCCTTTGTTTGTCTCCCCCCTACCTCACACACCCCAGTAACCCTCACCGAGGGCAGGGACAGTTCCCCAGGCCCTCCCTCTGTCCCCTTGGTCAGTGTCCCCTAACCTGGGTGCTCTTGCCAGAGCCAGGCTCCCCCGACACCAGCACCACACCGCTTGGGCTGCTCTCCAGCTGCTCCAGGAAGACAAAGCGCGCGGCCCACACGGGCAGGGCCCGGCGCTGCTCAAGCAGCTTGTAGTAGCGGGAGGAGAAGGGGAGCCCATCAAAGGGGTTCACGGCCAGTTCAGATTCCCCAGGGTCTGGGCCAGACTCTTCTGCCAGCCCAGGGGGCTGTGAGGTCATGGTAGGTATTGGGCAGGACCTGCAGGAGGCAGGGCGGCCAGTCAGGCCTTGCGTTTGGTCACTGACGCTGCCCACTTCAGCCCTGACCTGAAACTTCCACCCTCCAGCGCTCCTGCCCTGGGCCCCATCTTTCCCAGAACCCACTGCCTGCCAGGACAGAGTGCTGGCAGAGTCTCTCACAGACTGTCGAGTCTCATAGCTGGGTAGTAAAAATCTTGACTAATCAGCGGGAGCAGGAATCTGGGCAGCAGGGCCCAAAGGGTCCTGGGTTCAAACCTGCTTGCAGCTCTGAGACAGGTCAGGATGGCAGCCAGTTCAGGAGCCACCCAGCTAACTACCAGCAACCCTGACTGCGTCAAGTACAAAGGTAAATTCCGGGTCCACGCTGGGCCTTGTCGCAAACATGAATCCTCAGGGCTGGTGCTGGGCTGTGTGCCACTTGCTCCACCTTATTTAACTTGGTCAGAAGCCATCACACTGAGCATGTGCAAATTGTATACATTGCGGTGTCAAGTGCTGGTGCAAGGGATCTTGGGACTTGTAGTTTTGTGACTGTTTCTTCACAGACCTGAAGACCCAGGCTGAGGTCTGGGCGCTGCTGGGTCTTCAGCTGAGTTACTCTTGGTCATAAGGCGATTTCAGACACTCCATTCTCATCATGCCCCCCAAACTCATCCCCACAACCAAGGAAAAGGACCTGCTCGGGGTCTTTTCCGACCCAAACAGGCAACAGAGACTGTGAATGAAAACCCTGAATTTAATGGGATACTAGGGGAGCCCCACCCCTCCCTTCACACCACCCACCCATCGGCTGGTCGTGAACTGGGCGAGGGCTCCCCCAGGCTCCGTCCTGCGGCACTCGGTGCTGTCCTGCTCCTCTGAGCTCAGTCAGCCTCCTGGGCCTGTCTCTCTGTGAATCTCCTGTGGATACAGGAAGGAGCCGTTGAGCGGGCTCTGCCTCTGAGCCCCATGGCGCCCGGCTCCGCCGGCCCCCTGCTGCCTCGTCCTCTGCCTGCTCACCTTCTGGCATAGTCATAAAGGGCCTGCTTGCGCTCCTGCAGGCTCTCCTGCCGGGCCCAGGAGGACTTGGCAAATGTTAGGGCTGTGGGCTGAGGGCTCACCGGGCCAGAGCTGGGGAACTGAGGTGATCACAAGGTCAGAAGGCTGGCGGAGTCATTCCCATTAGACACGCATCGAGTGCCTACTTGTGAAAGAGGCACTGTGCTAGTGTCTCGGGAGCGAGAGAGCGAGGTCAGGGCCAGGGACCATGAGCAGTCTCCCTCTTACCCCAAGTCTCAGACCAGACCCTTCTTTGGGGGTCTCACCTTGGGGGAAGAGGTGGTAGGAAGGGACCGAGTCCCCTCAGGGATGTCTTCAGGCATGAAGGCTACTGCCCCCTCAAGCAGATTGGTGATGGTCAAGTCCACACAGCCAGTCCTGGCTGGGGAGAGAGGAGCAAGAGGAACGGGTGGTCTGGTCCTGCCCACCTTCTCCCCTCGACCCTGGTGTTTCCTGTGTGAGGCCGCCCTCCAATACCCAAGTCTCTTTGGATGACACTCAGTGGCACATGGGGCAAAACCTCCTTCACTCTCTGAGCCAGAGCTGCCAAGTGCCCGTCAGGAGAAGGGCCGGCAGAGGGAGGGAACGAAGACGGGGCTGCAAAAGAAGTGAGGGACACAGTGAGTGCAGAGCTAGGAGAAGGGACGGCTGACCAGCACTGCGACAGAAGACCACACACCTGACTGGGGGCGTGACCTGGGGTGTCTCTGTCGCTTCATGTGCTCTGCTTTGTCTGCTGGCGTGAGCCGTGTCCCTGTCTGGCCCAGCTCCTTGGCCACCAGCTGCAGAGAATTAGAAGGCTGTAAAGGTCAAGGTCTGAGGCTTCAAGTTTTTCCCATTACCTTCTGAAAAAAGACCCCCCAACTTCCACCCTGCTTGTGTGTTCCCTCACCTGTTGTACTCGGAGGGCAAACTCCTCGTTCCCCTCCCCCGGCTGACGATGAACAGGACGGAGCCACCTGCAGAAAATAATTCAGGGCCATGTTGGGGGCACCCAGGGAAGAGCGACCACTCCCTCCTCACTGCTGGTACCTCTTCTCATAAAAAGTAGCGGGGAGGGTGAGAAGACAGCAAGTGCTACGTGGTGCCACCTCAACATTAAGAAATCTGCCAAGCGCACAGGACAGAGACGTCTACCTCTCCAGCCACCAAAAAGCGAAGACAATTAATACCTTACTTGGTACACCGTGAAAGGGACGAAAAGTGACCACAGCAGTTCTGAGACCCAGGAGGCATCTGACACCGTCTGACAGGAAGGGAGGGCATGCTGTGAGCCAGGACCTGGGGTGAGGCTCTTCCCCTCCAAGCCCTACCGTGTCTGTGTCCCCCAGGTGCTCACCACAGAGACCAGGGGTCTCTGAACTCGCAGGGTGAGAGGCTGGACCACGTCCTGGATGGAAAACGGCCAGGAACTAGGGGGAGGAGAAAGCAGGAGTCCGACCCACTCCGCAGGACCCAGTCACACTGGGCACCGAGCGGGCAGGCACAGCGGGGCTCCAGGCCAGACCGCAGGGCGACACCCCCGCAAGTCTCTTCGCCAAGCCGACCCACCTGAAGCGCAGGAGCCCCTCCCTGCCGTTGGTGGCCTCCTCCTCCGGGAACAGCAGCAGAGGGGTCGGGGGAAGCCTCGTGGAGGCACAGAACCTCTTGAGGGACTCCACCAGCTCCTCCTGCCCGTCGGTCTCCAGGAAACCCCGAGACCAGCACACGAAGCTCGGAGGGCTGTGGAGCAAAGGCTGAGAAGAGAAGGACAGCAAGAACCATGGAGGGAACGGGGAAAAAACTGACACGGGAGAGAGAAGCGGGGACAGGGGCTAGCTGCGGTCCTCCGGAGAAACGGCGGCGAGCCCAGAGCCGCCCGAGGGCGCCCCCCACTCACGGTGCTGCAGCTGGTGAGCAGGTTGACAACGTTGTGGTCGAAAGGCGTCACGTGGTTGGAAACGAGGACTCGAACGCGGGCATCGCGGAGTCCCGAGTCCCGCTGCCGCGCCACGAGCCCCAGCACCGCACACATGGTCCGCACCACGAACCTGGGGGCGCAGGCGGCCGTGACCGCGCGGCCCCGGCCCGGGCCCCGCCCCGACCCTCCCCGAGCGCCCGGCTCGGAACCTGCGCAGGACGCTGTCCGGCAACGCGCAGCTGACCAGGAAGACGTGGAGCCCGAGAAACAGGCGCAGGACGAGGAGGCAGAAGCCGACGGGCGCGTAGAGCAGCAGCGCCAGGAGCAGGAAGCCGTCGCTCGGGAGCCTGCGGGCGAGAGCCGCGCTGACCCGGCGCCCGAGCCGAGGGGCCGCGCTCGTCGCCTTCTTCCCGCCGGGACTCTTACCGGTGCGAGTCAAAGAGCCGCTCCGGCCCCGGGGCTGGGGGAGGGTCCATCGCCGCCGCCTCAGCAGTCCCGGGCCGCCGCCGCCGCCGCCATCTTCGCGCACCGCCGCGGGGGCTCCTGGGAAAGCAGTCTCCGGGCGTCCGCCCCGCTGTCGCGGCCGCCGCTGCAGCCACGGCTGCCGGCAGGGCTGCAGGGCCCAGCATGCCCCGCGGCCGCGCGGGGACCACAGTTCCCGGCATGCCGGGGCCGCGTGGGGGCGGAGCCGCCGCGCGGGGACCACAGTTCCCGGCATGCCGGGGCCGCGTGGGGGCGGAGCCGCCGCGCGGGGACCACAGTTCCCGGCATGCCGGGGCCGGGGACAGAGCCGCCCCGCGGAATCTTGGGTCCCGGCGTGCATTTCTCAGGGACTCCAGGTACCGGCGTACCTCGCGTCCCGCCCGTTGCGTCCAGGGCGCCGCCTCCCAGGAGGGCGGGTGGGCGAGGAGGCAGCCGAGGCGGAGCTGATGGCTGCGCTGAGGGCGGGGCGGGGTGCAGGCTGGAGCCTCCGCGGATTGCGGTCTTTGGGGGGAATTCTCAGGGGAAAAGGACCCCTGTTGACCCCTGACCTCCGTGCCCTGCTGACGTCAGGAACTTCTGACCCCCGGGCCCGGGTGACGTATGGGACCCCTAACCTCCGGGCCCGGTTGTCGGCAGGGATCCCTGAACCCCGGACATGTCTGACGTCGGGGATCCCGGATCCCCGGAACCGGGAGGCCTCGGGGACCCCTGGGACCCTTCCGCGCGTGTGGTTGGCAGTGGCGCTGGGCGCCGGGGGGGCCGCGCTGTTGTTGTGGGGCAGGGGGTGGGGTCTCCCGGCGGTCGTCGCCGCCGTCTCTGACCGGCCGCCCACCTCTCCGCGGAGCCAGTACAACTTCATCGCAGACGTGGTGGAGAAAACGGCGCCTGCCGTGGTCTATATCGAGATCCTGGCCCGGTAACGGTGGGGTTGACCGGGCGGCACCCGAGCCGCGGGCGGGCCGGAGGGCTGGCGAGAGAGCCGAGGGCTCGGAGCCTCCTCACGGCCGAGCTGTACTTCCGCACAGGCACCCTTTCTCAAGCCGCGAGGTCCCCATCTCAAATGGCTCCGGATTTGTGGTGGCTGCCGACGGGCTCATCGTGACCAATGCCCACGTGGTGGCCGATCGGCGCCATGTCCGCGTGAGGCTGCACAGCGGCGACACCTATGAGGCCATGGTCACAGCTGTTGATCCCGTGGCCGACATCGCCACCCTTAGGATTCAGACTGAGGTGGGGATCGGGATAGGCCCTGTCAGCCTGGAACCGGCAACTGGCTGCCATCTCCGGCTGATGGTTTTCTTGAGGACTCCCCCTTCTCCCTAGGAGCCTCTGCCCACCCTGCCCCTGGGACGCTCAGCTGATGTGCGACAAGGGGAGTTTGTTGTCGCGATGGGAAGTCCTTTTGCGCTGCAGAACACCATCACATCCGGCATTGTCAGCTCTGCTCAGCGCCCAGCCAGAGACTTGGGATTGCCCCAGGCCAACGTGGAATACATCCAGACAGATGCCGCTATTGATGTGCGTTGTGGCGCGAGAGAAAAGACCAACTGGGACAGAGGTGGCAGGGAGCTAGTGCAGACGCCAGCTGTGATACATCGCGGTTGGGCAGCAATCTTTTGGGGTTGGGAGACCAGGGAAAAAAGAGGATTTGGAGAATGACAGGGTCAAGGTCCCAGTTAGGGGAGTCACGAGATCTCTTCCATGTTTTCTCCTTGTCCTACAGTTTGGAAACTCGGGAGGTCCTCTGGTTAACCTGGTGAGTGGGACATCCTTCCAAGAATTCCTGCCCCAGGTCAGTGTGGGAAGGGTGGCTGTTCCCACTTTGAAGGGTGTTTGGTCAGGTTTTGAGTAGCCTCTTGCTGGCTGTCTCTCAGTGTCCAGCCAGATCTTCCTAACCTTCCCTGCTGTCTTGTTCAGGTGCCCCCCACCCCCCACTGTTTGTTTGGGCTAGGGAACAGGGGCCTGTGTCCCTGCAGGATGGGGAGGTGATCGGTGTGAATACCATGAAGGTCACAGCCGGCATCTCCTTTGCCATCCCTTCTGATCGTCTTCGAGAGTTTCTGCATCGTGGGGAAAAGAAGAGTAAGCCTGATTTAAGTGGCTGGTGGGGTCAACGCATTGGGGTTTGCTGGGAGGAGGGTCTTTTAAGAGCAGGAAGGGGAGGAAGGGTGTAGCTGAGTAAGGCTGATTTGTTGCCTCTGTTGCAGATTCCTTGCTTGGAGTCAGTGGGTCCCAGCGCCGCTACATTGGGGTGATGATGCTGACTCTGACTCCCAGGTAGGAGTGCTAGGGCTCAGGACATGTAGGACCACTGTGGGTGCCTGGCACCTCCCTTGGGCTTTGCTCTCCGTCCTGTCAGGTGCCTCCCACGTGGAGCAGCTGTTTCCCTCCTCGTCCTGTCTCATCCTACTTTGTAGTGCACACCTGCAACCAGACAGCTCTCTGATCCTGGTACGGCTTTAATGGACAGCCTTCATTCCATCAACCTGGCATGTCAGGGCCTCATCTGTCTCCAATTGAACCTCTCAGACTTTGCGTCTGTTGCTTCCTGCATGAAGGCTGTTGGAGCCAACGTGGTTTCCTATTCTGTTCTTATCTGTGCTGTGCTATGTCTGCCAACCAGGAGGTTGGCAGTGGGGTCCACCAGGCACTCCTGGGAAACTCTGTGGAGCAGTTCTGCTTGTCATTTAGGGTCTCTAGGTGTTGGAATCAACTTGAAGGCCCTGGCTTTGGCTTTTGGTGTGGTTCTTGTTTAGACAATTTGCTGTCAGACCCACCTGGTACTAAGTCCTACTCTCCCAAAGCTCTCCTCAGGACTCTAGAATGACATCAGGGCTGACAGGCCCCTGTGTCCTTGCAGCATCCTAGCGGAACTCCAGCTCCGAGAACCTAGCTTCCCGGACGTTCAGCATGGTGTGCTCATCCATAAAGTCATCCTGGGCTCCCCTGCCCACCGGTGAGGGCAAGGCTGCCGTGGGCGGTGTGTGTGTGTGCGGTGTGTGTGTGTGCGGTGTGCGGTGTGCGGTGTGCGGGGTGTGCGGGGTGCGGGGTGCGCGGTGTGCGGGGTGCGCGGTGTGCGGTGTGTGCGCGGTGCGCGGTGTGTGCGGTGTGCGGTGTGTGCGGTGCGGTGTGCGGGGTGTGCGCGGGGTGTGTGTGTGTGTGTGTGTGTGTGTGTGTGCGTGCGTGCGCGCGCGCACCCCTCCTTCCTCTCTCTGACTGCCTGTTTCCCTAGGGCCGGCCTGCGGCCGGGTGATGTGATTTTGGCCATCGGGGAGCAGCTGGTACAGAATGCTGAAGATGTCTATGAAGCTGTGCGAACCCAGTCCCAGCTGGCAGTGCAGATCCGGCGGGGACCGGAAACACTGACCTTGTACGTGACCCCTGAAGTTACTGAATGAACGGGTCAGCACAAGCCTCAGGCTCCTGTTGGGACGCACCTGGCTGCTTGGCCTCGGCTCAGAAGGCACCGCAGAGATGGAATGAACCAGTGGGGGCTGGTCCCTCCAACCACCAGCATCAATCCCCGGGTTCTGAAGACTCACAAAAACACTTTTTATATAAAATAAAATTATACCTAGCAATGCATTATAGCCAAAATGAGGGCAGGGAGCACAATTTTTCTCCCAGGAGGCTAGAGGTAAGGCTGTACCCCCTCGGAACTGAGGGGGATATGGGGCTGACTGTCCTGACCTCCCCGCTCCAGATGCTGGGCGTGTCCGTCTGTCACCATGGGCAGTAGTTAGGGGCTGCTTTGAGACGGGCCAGGCTCGCAGCTGGGCCACAGACGCTGTCTGCTGGCCTAGGAAGGAGGACGATGACTTCTGTGTGGCAGGCCACATCTGTCATGCCCTGCTGGGGGCGTGCAGTGAGCCTGCTGACACCAGGTTTCCTTGGTTCTCTCCTGAGGTAACGGCAGCCTCAGACCTCTGCTGCTAGGGGCCACGTGGTTTGCAGAGGAGGGTGGTGGCCCCTCAGATGACCTGGTTGTTGGTCTGGCCAGGGTACCGCTCAAATCGCTTGTTGGCTTCTTCACTGAAGGCGTCACCTGCAGAAGACACGGGTGGTGTCGGGGGCACCCTGGGGAGAGGAGCAGGAAGGGGGGCCTGTGGGGAAGGGTGGGCAGAGGCCGAGAGGCCGCTGGTCTGTCAGGTACCGATGTGACAGCCGTGCACCCAGACGCGGTGTCCGTCATACTTGCAGTTGCACCTCATCGCGTTGTTGGTGAAGTCACTCTCTGCCACTTCACAGTTTGGGTTGATGACCACCTGCGAGGGGCGCGAGGCCTTTTCACCCAGCCGCAGCCTTCCCATCCAAAGGTGTCCCCAGCGCTCTGCCTGCCTGTCCCCTGGCCGACCCCGACAGAGCCCCGGCACCTGCAGGATGTAGCTGCCTGGCTTCACGTCGGTGATGTCAATCCACTGACAGTCAATGTCGTGCCGGTAGAGGTCCCAGCAGCCCACGGTGATGCCCTGCTCACCAAAGTTGGCGCACTCGTACCGCTTGGAAACGTCTGAGGGGGACGGCGTCCATCAGTGTGAGGAGAGGCTGCGGCTGGGGACACCAGGCCATCCCAGGTCCCAACTCACCCTCGTAACATTCGGTGTCTTCCAGACAGAAACTAGCTTTGTGGCCCTCAGCCACCTTGGTGCCATTGGGGGTCAGAATGTCGTAGTGAGTGAAGATGTCCATGCTGTGGTAGTGCCTGTAGGGACAGGAGGCCACAGAAGGGTCCCCGTCCCTGCCTGCAGCAGGCCAGCCCACCCCTGTGCTCTTGCCCTCCTACCTGACCCCTGGCCCCTGACCCACTCACCCGTGACACTCGTGCCACACCCAGGAGTGGCGGCCAGCCTTGGGCCTGAAGTCAGCTCGGCCCAGGTTGTGGATCTGGGAGGAGAAGCGGAGCAGCCGCCGGTGGCCGTAGGGCCAGTTGGCTGAGCGGGCCGAGCTGCCCAGGCAGTTCTCCTCGGCGGCGCAGTACAGCATGTGCAGAGGCCGGTCCTCGATGTAGGCCGTTTCCTGCACCAGCGCCCAGTGCAGCAGCAGGTCGGACGCAGCTGCCCGGGGGGCAGAAGGCACGGGTGAGGGGCCGCCCTGCAGAGCGGGGCAGATGGGGGCGCCCCTACCCACCCCTCCGCTGGACCAGGCATACCCCACTCTCAGAGGGGTGGCCCAGACACCCTGGCTTGCAGCACCCGACCCTACACTCACTCTCAGAACAGATGACTCCAGCAGTGAAGCGGGTCCCTGTCCTCTTGCAGGTGACGTGGGGGCCATGGTGGGCACACTGGTCCAGGGACAGCTCAGTCCCTGTGCAGCGCACTCCACTCATCACCAACTCTGTGACATTCCCTGAGTCCCAGTACCAGGTTTCCTGTGGACATAGGTGGGTATTTCCTTGACACCCCAGAAAGTGCCTTCCTAGGCCAAGGGATTGGGACTGCTCTCATCACCCCCCAGCAAGGCTCCCAACCTCCCCACTCACCTGCAGGCCATGGTTGGCATAGCCCAGGCCGAGTTGTCTGCAGGCCACCATGGCTTCCAGGGTCCCCCAGTCATCCCCGCAGATGAGGCCCCAGCGCGGGGCCCCAGGTCCTCCAACCTGCACCTCAACTCGGCCTTCGTGCCGGCTGCGGCCCCCGCTGAGGCGGATCTGGGGTGAGGCGGAGGGGCAGTGTGGGGAGCGCGGGACGGGAGCCCGGCGCGGGGCGGAGCGGAGCTGTGGGGGGCGGGGCCCTGGCCCGCTGGGCGGGGCGTCAGGAGACCCAAACCAAGGAGGCAGCGTGGCTGACCTTGGTGTCCACCCCAGTGTAGGGCAGGTTGCACCGGACCCCGGCATCCTGGCTGTGGGAGCAGTCCTCGGCTGTGATGTTCTTGTGGGGACAATTCCAAAGCGAGGATTCCTGTCCAGAGCATCGTACTTCACTCAAGTGGATGGCGCCCATGCCTATCGCCAGACATCCAAGATCAGGAGGTGGTAACCGCTGTCACCGGCTGCCCGGGCTATCCTCACCTTCTTCCCAAGGAAGGCCCGCTCCCCAGCGGTGTGCACCTCCTCCTGCCTCCCCCTCCAGCCCCTCACCCTGTCCCATGCGGGCACCACTCAGAGCCTCTCGAGCACTCCCAAAGCCCAGCTCCCGACACACCACGCTGGCCGCCAGGAGGTCCCACTTGCGGTCACAGACTGTCCCCCACGTGCCAGCCTTCAGGACCTCCACTCGGCCCTCTCCAGGGTGGGACCCACCCTTTAGACGCACACGGGCCTGCAGAGGAGAGAGACATGCCCCAACATCAGAGAGGGGAGGGTTAAGTAGACCTGGGCAACGCAGGAGACAGGCGGAGGCGGGGAGGGGAGAAGTCAGGTCTGTCTGGTCTGCCCCCTGGAAAGTTCCTGTCAGTCTCTGAAGGTCCAGGTGGCGCTTGGTCAGGGGACGACCAGGCTAGGAGACTTCCACCTGGACTGGGAAAGGACACAGTCACATCTCACACACCTCTCCTTGAGGCGTCCACTGTTGTTGCTTCTTCTGGCCACTGGACACAGCGAAGAGTGGGCCTGGCACACAGCTGACCACTGCCGGGGCGCCCCCAGGGCACCTGATGGTGTCGTTGGCACGATAGAACTTGAGGGAGCAGAGGGAGAGGTGGGCCTCGGTGCCCACGCATGCTACCCCATGCAGACCAAAGGCGTGTTGCTGCCGCTGGGCCAGCAGCCTGGGGGACACAAGCGGGGGCGCAGTAGGTGAAACAGCATTCCTGTCTCTCTGCCCACAGCCCTCTGCCCCCTCCACGCCTCCCCACCTCAGACCTTTCATGACCACTTTGTCTCTTCTTTCTTCCAAAGAGACAAAGGAAATGCCAAGTTTCTGGGCTGAATGAGCTTGCTGACCCAGACAGGAGACTCCCTGGGGACTTCTGGCAGCAGAAGTGCCCTCTGGGAAGGGTGACTAGTCTTGATTTGCTTAACAGAAACCTTTTTCCAAACTGCCTCCAGCTGTTGGCCCTATGGGAGACCAAGGCAAGGCTGCAGAGGGCAGAGGAGAGACCAGGACAGCCCAGCTGGACGAGATGGCCGGGAGGGAGTGGCTGGCACAAACAGGAACCCTGAGCAGGCCGAGCCCACGGGTCCCCCGGTATGCTGACACTGAAATAACGGAGTGTGTCAGGATGCAAAGGAAGGGACAAATCCAGGCGGCTTCCCGGACGCCAGAGGATGACGTGTGGTTCAGGGAAGGACAGACCAGAGAACGGACCCAGGAAGAACTGGACTGGCAGGTGCAAGGACGAAGATGGATAAATGCATGACAACAGAAGGCAGTGACAGCATGACCAGAGAAGGGGGCAGCTGTGAGTGCTAAAGCGGCAGAGCCACACCAGGTCCCCAGGCGAGAAGGGTGACAGTGTGGTACAAGGCAGTCCGTGCCTCCACAGTGTAATTAGAACAGAAAGAACGTCCCTCCAACCACCTGAGCAGGAAAATGGGATGAGACCAGACACGAAAGCTTGGAAACACCACCGAGAAACGCTTGAGAGAAGGACGGGACTTGCTGTGGACACAGCGGAAGGAGAGGCCGCGGTGAGGCTCTGGACGGAGGATCAAGTCCTTCTCAGGATGGTGGCTCATTCTGCCCCAGGGAAGAAGGGACACAGTGGGGCCTGCTGGTGGTGGCCTGTGCCTGACAGGCTGATTTGTGGGGAATTGTTGGGGAAGCTCCTGGTGACGCAGTGGTTAAGTGCTTCTTCTGCTAACCACAAGGTCGGCAGTTCAGATGTGTCACACACTCCTTGGAAACTGCACGCAGTAGTTCTCCTCTGTCCTGTAGGGTTGCTATGAGTTGGAATCAACTGTAAGGCAGCGAGTTATTACACTGACGCACTCAGCACTTGGTACCGGAGGACGGAGTACGACGTCTGCCAAGTCAGTCCGCACACTTCACTGTTCTCAGTGCTGCATACCTCACTGCTGGGTATCACTACGGTCACCTGAGGAGCACGCTGATGCCAGCGCCTAGTCCACCCTTCAAAGCAGTTTTGGAACTCGTTTTCTGGAACGGCCATTGTGCAAGATGGCATCATGGTGAGTTTGCGAACTTCACTGTCTAGTTTTTAGCCAGTAAACAAGTAATTGTATTGGAACCCCCACCCTACTCACCTGATCTGGCCCCCAGTGACTTTTTTCTTTACCCAGAGATAAAGGAAATATTGAAAGGAAGATACTTGGATGACATTCAGGACACCAAGGATAATGCAACGATACCTCTGATGGCCATTCCAGAAAAAGTTTCCAAATTGCTTTGGAGGGTGGACTACGGGCTGGTGTCAGTGCACAGCTGCCCATTCGGGTGTGACTGTACTGACATTCAGTAATAAGGTGTGTGGCACTTTCTCTAGGGTGAGTTTGTGAACTTCATTGTCTGTCTTTGTATGAGGACTTGAAGCCACTGGCTATGAAGACATGGAGAGGAGGCCAAGTTTATCAAGAGGACAGACCGAGGGAGCCTGAAGCCATCACAGAACACCTTCATGGGGGCTCAGGAGAAACCATGCTGAAGACGAGGGAGATCAGCTCTCTCCCCCAAAGTCCTGCCTGGCTGAAAATAAAATTCAAAGAGGCCATCACAGGAGAAAGACACGTGTCTTCTAAATGCTTGGTCCCCTTTGTCCACAACTATTCAAGTAGAAAGTGCCGTGTGCACTTTAACGAGGGCTCAGAGAAGACCAGACCATGCCCCTGGTGGGCGAAGAGGACCTGGACCTCAAAGCACCCTAAAAGAACACCCCAGAGTCTAAGCTTCTCTGAGCCACCAGAGGGAGGACTGGGGAAAGAGGGGCACGAGGGACAGCTGGGTGATCGCGGAACTTGCTGAGAAGCGACCACAGAAAGATGACTTCTCCACATTTCAGTCACTGTTTGAGCAGTGGTCAAGGAGACTGTGACTGTGTCCATGGCCTTGCGAGGCCACATATCACTGAGCCCCTGAGTGCGGCAGGCTATGTTACTATTAACCGGGGCAGAGAGGCAGGCAGGGGTCATCCAGGTTGAGGCTCCACAGAGGACTCAGTCTTACCTGCATCTCAGGCAGGCACTTGTTAAAAAAAATAAAATAAAAAAGAAAGGTAAGTTGGGGACAGCACCCCTTGGCAAACTGAACCTCTTGGGAAGTGGCAAGTGTGTCGCCTGTCTGAAGGAGACAAGTGGCAGGTTACCTACCAGCGTCCCTGGGCACACAGAACGAGGGTGGTCAGTAGACGAACTCATGGGGTTTCAAGAACTGGCGACATGCCTAACTCTCCAGAGACCAACCGAGGGCCGCCTGCCTGAATGCTACGGCCAGCGCCGCAGAAGGTGACCTGGAATAGCTGTGGCCGCCTGGCCAGCTCTTTCGGTCACCAGCCCTCGCTTGGCCCCTCCCAGAACACACCCCGCTGCCCACCTTCTCCATTACTTAGCCCGTCTCCCTCCCCCGCAGCCTGAACTCCGTTTACCTTCTGACGGGCCCCCTGCCTGCCTGGGGTTTGGGTTTGACTTTAAGCTTGGTGGCTGGTCTGAAAGAAGCAGAAAGAAGTCAGAGGAGGTTGCGGTCAGATGTGTGGCCGCGGCAGGGTGTTTCTGCGAGAGACCATCGTGCTGAGGTGGGTGGGGCAGAGCCGGGGACATGGGGTTTTCTGCACACGCCATCTACGAGAGTCACCCAGAGGACTCAGAGCCTCAGCGTTCCCTCTGGGTTCAGCACCAGCGAAGGGGAGTCCTATTATGTCCCACAGTCCCAGTGGGGGCAGGGGAAGGAGAGGTGACGGGCGGGGAGGGAAGGGGATGCGGTGGATTCAGGGCGGTGTGGCGTCGGGGGACGGCGGAGGGGCAGGGGTGGCTGAGGCTGGAATCCAAGCTGTCTGGGGTGGCCTGAGGAGCAGGCTTCTGCTCAGCCATCCCAAGCTCTTTCCTTCTGGTCCTCAAGACCAAAGCATGTCCTTTCCTGCGTTCCCCCATCTCCCCTGGAATGGCTGTTTCTCAGCTGCACCCCAGATTTATCAGCTTGGGTTCCGGGATGGACATGGATGGCCTGCCATCGTCCATCCGCCTCCTGTGGCCACGTGGCAAGCAGGAGGTCTCGGGGCACCTGCCCCATTACCTTCCAGGGGGCTTGGGGCGTCGGGCCGAGGCTTTGGCCGCTCGCTTTCTCAGCTTTCTGTGAGGACAGGGTAACAGGAGAGTCAGGGTCAGTCTAGAACCAAGTGGAAACGGCTGGTACAGCAGGGACCAGGGGCGAGGGTTCTTCATCACCTTGAAGGGTTCGTGGTGGGTAGGACATTATCACATCAGACATTCTAAGGCCCTACCCTTCATGGTCCCTACACCAGGACCCCAAGAAACCAGGTTAAGGGACCATGAGGTAGAGGCCCTCCTGGGTCCAGCAATCAGGGTGGACTTGAACATCAGGGAAGGCGGTGAAGGGAAGGGTTAACAGCAGGTGTGAGGGTTGTCAGGTAGACTGTGCAGGCTGGGACAGACACCTGGTCCCGACTAGAGGGGCTGAGTGTGTCTTTTTTCTCTTGGATGCCCTCTGGCCTCTGCGTTGTCCAGGCCTGAGGCCAGTGGATCAGGACCAAGTACCAAGGCTGGACAGGCAAGGCCATTACCCTGGTTTGGCCAGGAGCGTGAGCTCGGCCAGCTTGGGACACCAGCACCCCTCCTGCCCAGATTCCAACCTCATGTGCTTTCCTGAGTCACCGACTGAGCTATCCAGCAAAATTACTTCCAGGGAAATAAATTCTAAAGCCTTCCTTTAATTGGCCTAAATAATTGACCTATTTCAGAAGCATGCCTCAGGCCTGTGCCTGGGTGTCGGGTCCGCTTCTCCTCCCTTCTCCCTGTAATTTTCAGGACTTGAATTGCGGCTCCTCTTTGTCCTGCCCGACTTTATAGACACATGCAGGTCTCCTCGGTCTGTGCTTACAAATTGATGGAATTTCCTGTTATCTGGTGAGTTGTTCTTTCTGTGTGCACAGTCCGGCTCCATTGTTTCTCCTGAGGAGCAGGACTTGACCGCTGTATACTGTGCGCAGATGCACCAGAATGAATTTTTTAAGAAGTATACATATACATACACGTATAAACACAGGGGGGCAGTTGTTTGCTATTTCCTGCCCTGGCCTCTTCGTGAGGACGTGCTTCATGTATACAGTCAGCCCTCCAGGCAAGTGTCCACTGTGGCCGACACGCTAGCAGAGTCTGCAGTACCTCTAGGTCCCTCTCCTGACGCAGTGCTACCGATTCTGTCTGTCATCTCACCTAATGTGAAACCTTTTCTCCAAATGCCTTCTACTCAAATGTGTCTAAAATGAAATCCATGTGGCACCTGCCTTCATCAGTGAACCCCAAGGGGTCAGGGGGTCTGCAGAGCAGGAATCAAAGAAGGCAGGATTGCCCAGGAATTTCACAGGGACCTCCCCTCTAAGTTATTTAAAGGGTCTGTTCTAAGGCTGATGCTGACAGCTGTCCCTGTTTACGCCTCTCCACTCACACATGTGCTCAGTTCCCACTAGCATCTGACCCTTCAGCCATCAAAGAGAACCCGACCTCCAGCCACACATCCTGTTCTCATTCAGTCCATCTCTCCCCTGTCTGTGTAGCCCCCAACTGAAGCCCATTGCCTGTGATCCTTTCTGTCGCTGGTATGCAATCTCTCCTTCTCAACTGAATCCTTACAGACATGTTTCAAGCTCTCCTATACACACATATGGACACACACCTAGATACACAGACACACATGCATACACAAACCCTCTACTCCACACCTCTTCTCACATCAACATCTTTTCAAAGACTTGTCAAGGTTCTCCATCTCAACACCTCGCTGCCCAGTCATTCCTTAACCCAGTCATTTCTGGTTTCTCCCTCCCTTATTCTGCAGAGAGTTCTACTGCAGGGTATTTGTTCAGGTAGACATTGCTTAGTCTTTGTCTCCTTGAGCTCTCAGCAGCCCTGACACTACTTTCTCCTTGATCTCTTCCTTCGTTGGTCTCCCTCCTTGGGTGGTCCCTTCCTTGGTTGGTCTCCCTCCTTGGTTGGTTCCCTTCCTTCCTTGGTTGGCCCCTTCCTTGGTTGGCCCCCTTCCTTCCTTGGTTGGTCCCTTCCTTGGTTGGTCTCCTTCCTTGGTTGGTCTCCCTCCTTGGTTGGTCCCTTCCTTGGTTGGTCTCCCTCCTTGGTTGGTCCCCTTCCTTGGTTGGCCCCCTTCCTTCCTTGGTTGGCCCCTTCCTTGGTTGGTCCCTTCCTTGGTTGGTCTCCTTCCTTCGTTGGTCTCCCTCCTTGGATGGTCCCTTCCTTCCTTGGTTGGTCCCCTTCCTTGGTTGGCCCCCTTCCCTCCTTGGTTGGCCCCCTTCCTTCCTTGGTTGGCCCCTTCCTTGGTTGGTCCCTTCCTTGGTTGGTCTCCTTCCTTCGTTGGTCTCCCTCCTTGGATGGTCCCTTCCTTCCTTGGTTGGTCCCCTTCCTTGGTTGGCCCCCTTCCCTCCTTGGTTGGCCCCCTTCCTTCCTTGGTTGGCCCCTTCCTTGGTTGGTCCCTTCCTTGGTTGGTCTCCTTCCTTCGTTGGTCTCCCTCCTTGGATGGTCCCTTCCTTCCTTGGTTGGTCCCCTTCCTTGGTTGGCCCCCTTCCCTCCTTGGTTGGCCCCCTTCCTTCCTTGGTTGGCCCCTTCCTTGGTTGGTCCCTTCCTTGGTTGGTCTCCTTCCTTCGTTGGTCTCCCTCCTTGGTTGGCCTCCTTCCTTGGTTCCCTGCTCCTGGTCTTCCTTGTTGTCTCCTCTCCCTAGTCATCTAAATTTGTGGAGCTCAGTTTTAGGCTTTCTTCTCACCCCCCACCTTCTCTTTGTATTGTCTCATTCACACCCAACCTCACACTTACAGTCACCTTCTTGTTTCTGCTTACATATCTTAACATTATCAAAACTGTAAGTCCAAAAAAATAAATTCCATTCCAAAAGTCATCCCATAACCAAGTCCTGTCTGTTTCACCACCTTACGGTCTCTCTAATCCATTCACCCTTGCTTTGTTCCAAGCTAGTCCCCAAATGCAATCCCAGTGATTTTCTGGAGTCACACCTGATCAGGTCATCCTGCAAAGCTCCTCATCAAAGCACCTCAGTGGTTTTCCATGACTTGTATTATAAAGACCCAAATCCAGATACCTTTCCTGGTTTATAAAGTCCTCGGTGATCTGCTGCCCAATTACCTCTCCCACCATTTACTCACCTTTGCATTCTCAGCCCCCTGAATGACACGGGGCACACAGTAGGAGCTCAATAAAACCTAATTCAAAAGATGAACTAGAGGGTGATTTCTTAAACAGCACTTAAGCTCTTAGAGCTTCAAATTCCCTATCTGCCAAAGAGCGGTAAGTGGTTCAGCTCCCCGTCCAGTACTCTCCTCTTGTCAAATTCTAGAGCTATCACAACTTTTCAGTTGGAACCAGCAAAACAAGTTTAAAAATGATAAATACATCAGGTTCTGGTTTTCTTATTCCTTAAAGCTTACTAACTTTCTCTACAAGTTCACAGATGTGTTTTCTTTCTCTAGGGAGGGCAGAGTTGTTTAGAATTCTCTTGCCTACCTATTATACTTTTACTGCCCAGAATGCTCCCTCTGCCTGGCATGGCCTGAGACAGCTGTGATATGTCCCCCCAACAGGACTCCTTTAATCTCTCTTTCTGTGCAGAGAACGACCGCCAGTATCCAGTGACACCTGTGAGAGCTAGAACCCGCAGGGGGCCACCTTGTTTTTCTCGTCTTGCAAGTTTTCTACCTTGCTAGTCTTATCCTTTTTTATCTCTTATTTTAATGGAAAATATTTTAGTTTTCCTTCCTTCTCTGACAGGTTCTGGCTTTCACAGATTTTACTGTAATTCCTTTCCCAGACTTGGGAAGAGATTCCAACATTTACAACAAATATTATTGATCTCTGGAAACTACTTTAAAACAACAACAAACAAACAAACAAAAACCCACTGCCACTGAGTCGATTCTGACTGATAGTGACCTTATAGGACAGAGGAGAACTGCACCACAGGGTTTTCAAGGAGTGCCTGGGGGATCTGAACCACTGCGGGCCTTTGGGTTAGCAGTTGTAGCTCTCATCCGCCACACCACCAGGGTTTCAGGCTGCACACATCTAGGGGCAATTTCTACATCTCAGATTTCCCACAGTGGCCACCTTGAAAGCGAGTTCATATTGGCTTGAAGCCCAGAGACGCCCAATGGCACCACCCTTCTCTTGGGGAGAATCATTTCAGGGGTCTGTTCTCTCAGGCTCCCCTTCGCCTATTCAGTCCTTTCCACCTTCGCTGCCACTCTCCCCACGAGCTTCGTTTTATAACTAACTCCTAACAAATGTCTCCACATCAGACGATCCTTTCCCCGTTCACCACTGTCAGGCCAACTCTTAAAAACCCTGGCTTTAGTTTACCACTTTCCCACATAAATGTTTGTTTCTAACTTGCTATCAGACAAAGCTCAAACCTTTCAACTCAGCAGTCAAAGGGTCCCTTATTTTATCTTTTCCAATCCACTTCTTCTCAACATAAACAAACTTACTGTGTCTCCCAAACATATCCTGCTCCTCGTCATCTCTGGAGGGTCCACAGTGGCTTTCATGTGGCCGAGTCCTCCTCAGTAGCCCTGAATCACTTGAGTGTCCCCTGCTTCAAATGCCAGCCCTGGTTCCAGGTCACCCCGACGTCCTGCTCTTCTTCCTCCCTGGCTCTGTTCTCCCCTTGTCTTCTCAATATTCTCTAAGTATTTAAGCTCTCAAGCTCTAGTCCCTGGGCTGCTTTTGTCCTTCTTACATTCTACTTCCATTTCTACTCTACACACATGGTGACGTCTCGTTCAGGGGCTTCCAACGTCTCTACTCCGCCAAACCCTCGATTCCGATTGCCTGCTCGATGCCTCCGAAGCCCGCACGTCTAACCACTGTCCCAAGACGAGCTCCCCGCCTCGCCGCCCCCCCCCCCCCGCTGCACATCAAACCTGCCGTCTTCCCCTTCACAGACAAGGCCAGCTGCATGCGTGGCTCCGGACAAAAGGCAGGATCGCCAGCTCTCTTCTGTCTCTGTGGCTCCACCGAATCCAGAGCAACTCCTGTCAGCCAGCTCTGCCTTTGTTTACACGCAGAATGGGATCACCTGCCCGCACACCCACCCTGGGGCACCATCTCCTTTCACTGTCTTTTCCTGGCTTCCAGGAGACCCTGACTCCCTAAATGGTCTCACTGCCTCCACCCTGCTCAGAGCCCTTGCCGTTCCCTGTCTCACACAGACTAGATGGCAGAGTCCCCCAGCGGCCCACATGATCTGCTCCCTGTTCTTCCCCTGTCACCTCCCATCGCATCTCAGCTCCAGCCACAGCAGTTTCCAGGAGTAGGACAGAATGTCCCCTCTCCCTCCTCCCTCATGCCATTAGGGTCTTTCTTTTATGACCCTTCTTCCTGGGAATGCTGGCTGCCTACACAGCTTGTCCCCTCCTTTTCTTTGAATCCTCTCCCCTGTGACACCTTCTCAAAGTGCCTGCCCTGACCACTCTACCTAGAACTGCAGTCTGTTCCCACTCCCCAGTGCCGTCACTGCTTTCTTTTTGGGTGAATTTTTTTAAAAGGTACTTTAGATGAAGTTTCATAGCACAAACAAGTTTCTCATTAAAAAGTCAGTACACCCACTGTTTTGTGACACTGGTTACCAACCCCGTGACATGTCAACACTCTCCCTTCTCAACGCCGGGTCCTCATGTTCAGCTTGCTGTCCCCTCCTGCCCGCTAGTCGCTGCCCCTGGGCTGGCAGCCTCTCCAGCCTTGCTTTGTGCTATGGGCCTGTCTAATGCTCAGCTGAGGGGTGAACCTCAGGAGGGACTTCAGCACTGAGCGCAGAGGGCGTCCTGGGGCCACGCTCACAGGCTCTCTCCGGTCTCTACCAGGCCAGCAACTCTGGTCTTTCTTTCTGAGTTAGAATTTTGTTCAACATTTGCCACTTCCTTCTGCTTTACTTTTATCCATTATACTTCTTCTTTTTAGCCACCATTACATGTTATAATTTTACAGATTTGTTTTTTTCATTGTCTGCCTCTCCCCTGCTCCAGGACATCAGGGATTTTTATCAGGTTCATCCACTGTTCAATTCCTAGTGTCGGCCACAGTGCCTGGCCCAGAGGGGGGCACGAAGGCATCTCTGTACCTCTGTCCGCACCATCCTCGCCACCTGGGCTGCCTGCAATCTGACTCCTATTCATCTTGCAGAAATAAGCCCTGTAGCCACAACATGAAGCATTCCTCCGTTGACCTAAAAGCCGGGGGTTCAGACCCACCTGGCAGTGCCGCAGGGTGAAGACCTGGTGACCTGCTCCCACAAAGATCACGGTTAAGAAGGCCATAGCTGGCACTTCTGCTCTGTCACATGAGGCGGCTCAGAGTGGGAATCCATGCGACAGCATCCCCCCCAACACCAACGGCAACTGGTCAGGACACAACTTTTTGACCAGGTAAGTTAAAGAGCGCATGGAGGGACGCAGCCCCGAGGTACGAGACAGTGAGGGAGCCCCTAACTGTGCTCAGCAGTCTGTTTCTGGGCCAGAGAGATCAAAGCTCTTCCTCTGGGGCTGGAAGAACTCTCAGCTGTGTCTAAGGGCAAGGATGGGAAAGACGCAACACTGTATTCACTGTCAAAAGCAAAAGAAAGAAGTCCTCGACCTACAGGCAAGTCAGTCACATCCCGGAGTAAGCTGCTCAATAGAAAGTCGGTGAGATTTAGGAAAAAGGATGATCCTGGGAGACTCAGAAACAGAAATTAGCTCAATATGACCCCCGTGACTTCATTTCCGATGAGATGGTTAAAACCAGAAGGCTGAGAAAGGGTGTGAACCAGACGCACGGGGATGGTAGCAGAGACTTACAGATCCTCCCGGCATTCATCAGAGGGAAGACGGTGAAAAATCCTTGCTATGACCAGTTCACTCCAATTGGAAAGATGTATTTCACGACTGGCTAAAGGCCTGATGTAAATCTGGGGTAAAGTTTCACAAGAAGAGCTACGTCTTGGCTTTAAACATTCCCACGACGTTAAAAGAGGGATGGTGACGAAGCCACCAGGCTCAGTTCCAGCATCCGTGGATCAGAGGGTGGGTGGCGTGACAGGGGACAAGCACCATCAGGATTCAAGACAATCCCATGGGAGCCTCACAGCTTCTGAGTGTGTTTTAAAAATGTCAGCTCAAGGGGGCAAAGTCACTTAGACACCAAAAGGCTGGTCTCTCCAGCTCAAGAAAAGAAGACGCAGGCTGGCTGCGGGGCTGCAGGGCCCTCATCGGAAGGAGAGGTGGCGCGGAACCTCAGTGTGCGGCCATCTGCTGACCAGTCCACCGGGCTCGGCCTGCTGCGGCCACAGCTCGGGTGGAGTACCCACTCGACGGTCACCCAGGTGTCAAGAGATCTTGCCTGTCCAGTCAGTTTAGCTTTCAGTTCTTTCTTAAAGAGCTGAAGAAAAGAAGCATTTTTAGCCAGTGAAACAGAAGACAGAGAGGCACTGTCACAGTTTTCAGAGTTTCGCGGCTCCTGTAGGCTCTCTGGCTCAGCATGACCAAATCAGATGCACCAGGGAGACGAGACCCATAAGCAAAGAGGCGTCCACTGCAGGATTTGCCCTCTGTAAGGGAAACTGTGTGCCACGCGCCAGGCTGGGTGGTGAGCGCACCTCTGTCAGAGGACACTCTGGGAGACACTGCCTTTAGCGGCCTGGACTCCGGCTGGACCCGCTCTTCCCAGGCCACAGTGGCCCCAGGAGTGGCCTCTGGCCTCCCTCCAGCTCCTACCTGGCTGTGGCACGCCTCATGAGCCCTGGGAAGTCTGCCCGCCAATTCACCCCAGTCATGAGACGCAAGGACAGGAACCTCACTGGTTCCCACTTCTGCGGAGCCCTCTAGGGGTACCCAAGATTCTCAACTCTTACGCTCCACGACAGCTCCCTATTTTCCCACAATTTCAGATCACCGGTCCCCCCAGTGCCACAGACCTCCTCCTGGGCCTCTTAACACCATTCCTCAATGAACAGACCCCCCAGTTCTGGTTGGCTCCGCCAGCGCCCACAGGCCCCCACCTGTGCATGGAAGGCGCCCCTCACCTGTAGAAGGCCGTGTTGACTCTCTTTTCGCCGGGGAAGCCCAGCATGCCGCACAGCACGTGGCTGTTGTTGGCGCTCCAGCCTGCGTCACAGACTTGCCGCCAGCCCTCGGGAAGCCGAACCTCCACCAAGCCCTCTGTCACGGGCAAGGGTCGCCGGCCCCGCCCCACAGCTGGCCTCAGCCGCACCTCCTCCACTTGCAGGTGATGGTCTACCTGGGACGAGACCGCAGCAGGGGAAGTTGCTGGCACCCCCCGCATTCCCACGCTCTGCCACTCCTGGGAGCTCTGCAGCTGCTGCCGAGCCAGCGGCTGGACAGGGCTCAGATGGCAGAGCCGCCGCCTGCCCTCAGGGAGCCCGCGGGACACAGGGTGCTGGGTCCCTGAGGCCTGGATGCGGAGGTCAGGGTGCTCTGAGAGACGGAGGGGGCGGGGTCCCCACCGCAGGTCCCCAGCTCTGTCTGGAAGAGGAGGTACTTCAGAGGAGGTAAGCACCTACGAGGCCTTGAAGGCGGAAGAGAAAGTCTTAAGGGAGACTTTTGGTACATCCGAGGCCACCGAGAGCACAGGACGCTCCAGGGGGACCAGGGATGAAACTAGAGATGCCGCCGACAGATTCAGGAACCAGACTGGTGATTCCAGATTTGGACGTCACGGCACCCATGACTCTACCACGCGGCCCCCTCCCAAGCCTCTCACCAACCCAAACTGCCCCGAGGTATACAGGGTCCCTCACCTTCCGGATCACCCTTAACCACACAAGGCGCCCACAGCCCTCTCCTTCTGGGTGGGGTGTGTGTGCACACATGTGTAAGTGTGTATGCATGCATGTGTATGCATGCACATGCGTGTGTGTGCACAACAGACCTCAATGACATTGGAGTCTGAGAAGCCAGGGAGGCGCTCGTCTCTGCAGATGACCCCAGCGTCCTCGTCGTGAGTGCAGTCACTGTTCCCCCAGCCCCGGGACGCACATTCCGCAACACTCTTCTCAGTCCCGCGGCAGCTCAGGTTGTCCAGCCAGATGCGGCCTGTGGCAGGGGACAGGAAGGGACCAAGAGGTGGGGGAGGTAGAATGGAGTGTGATGGGAGAGGCTGAGCAATGGGGTGTGTGTCCTGGCCACTGTGAACTCACTTATCTGGGAAGACAATGGGTGGGGAAGCAACACGGGTCTGTCGACAGGGAGAGAAGGAGGCACAGGGCTGCTGGGGGGAGCCCCGAGCACTGAGTTGGCAGAGTGGAAAAACAGGACTCAGCATGACGTTCTGATCAGCTCTGCTTCGGTGTCAGGGCGACTGTGCCAGGCCCTTTGCCAGGCTGCATGCCTAAGTGGCTATCTTGGGACAGTGATGCCGGGAAGATATTCTCACTGTTTTCTATACAGAAACTGGGCTTCCGAGAAGTCCAGGCACCTGTGTAAGACCACACAGTCACCCAGCCAGCCCCGTGGAGGCCTCGGTGTTGGGACCCAGCCTGGAGACAAAAAACCTCGCATCCATCACACTCCCCTGGCATGGCTGCACGTCGCCCCTGCCACCCTTCCTGCCTGAACCTCTCAGCATCCTTGTCTTCTCAGAATCGGGTGGGACCTCAAAAGTCCGTCCCAGCCAATGTGCAGAGCTTGTCCACCTTCTGCTGGTACATCTACCTCCACCAGGCTGCTGCAGCCATCAGGAAGTCCTTGGGACTCTCTCTGACCTTCCCCCACCAGGTCTGGTTCAGTCCTTCAGTGCTGTCCAGAAAAATGCCTTCAGTCACGTGACTGCCCTTACTATATTTAAAGATGACGGGCACGTAATTGCTGCCTAAGGCTTTCTTTCTCCAGATCAGACATCTCTGGTTTCTCCAGCTAGGCCTCCTTCTAACTTGGCTTCTGAGTCTTTGACGTCTGAGTAGCCCTTCCCTGGAAGTATTTCCATTTTCTAATGTCTAAAATATGTGGCACCTAGCGGCAGACATCTTGTTCCAGAAGTGGCCCAGCGGTGGGGACCTGGGAATTGGCTTGTGCCCATCAGTCTTTGGTCAGTGCGAGCACTCCCAGGCCACAGTCAGGGTCACTCTTGACCACCTCCTGCCCCGTGGACTTGACTGTGGCACTGTGCTTCTCCTCAAGCAGCCCCTGTGTGCGGGTTTCAGCTCTGGCTTGTAGTTGGATCCTGTCAGCAGCTGCATCTGCGATCCCTTCTGGCTTTGAGACACTCAGATGTCACCGACCTGCTCTTGGCCTCCTCGGGTGCACGCTGTAATTTAGGCAGCCTTGTGTGTATGGTTTTGTTAAATCACATGGTTTTGCAAGAGAATTTACAGACCATCTAGTCCCTTTGGCACAGGGAAAACAACTGATCAGCCCAGGGTCACACAGCTCAGGGGAGGGACTGAGTTAGCCGCGGGGTCACCCAGGGGTTTTCCTGACACTGGATGTTCTTGGTGTCCTATGTCACCGTGATGGGGTCCTCCTGGCCCTCTCCCTCCCTGTCTATTGGCCTCAGTGAGGCAGTGGGGGCTGGGGTCCCGGGCTTTTCCCGGGACACTGCTCACCTGTCCCGGCACCATACTTGGCACTATGTGTCCAGCCTGTGGCCTCTGTGAAGCCCAGCTCCCTGCAGAGGACGTGGGCAGCCTGTAGTGTGAAGTCATCGTCACAGACGGTGCCCCACTCGCCGGCTCGCTGGATCTCCACACGGCCCTCGTAGGGTTTCCTGGGGAAGCCAGCCAGCCGGAACCGCAGCCCCTGGCTTCCGCCCCTCTTCTCAGGGTCCGTGGGCGGGGCCGGAGACCCCAGGCAGGAGGCACACAGAAGACACAGCAGCCCCCACGTGATCCGTGCGCGGATGGTGACAGGTCGCATGGCAGGGGAGGCCTGGGGGCCCGAGAGAGAGCGTGGGTGAGAGGGCAACTGCGTGAGTGAGAAGCCCAGAGTCAGGAGATGCCATGACGGAAAGATGCCGGCAGGACCGGAGACAGTGACAGCGACAGGGACAGACAGACAGCAAATGAGGGCAGACAGTCCCAAACCCAGAGCAGGGAGCAGAGCAGAAAGAGGGGACAGTGAGAAGGAGAGCGACGTGCTGTCTCCTGTTCTGTAACTACTGAAACTCTCACAGCCAGTTCTCTCTCACCACACCCCTCCCTGAGTTCTGCCATCAATCACCTGTCACCCCTGCTCTCCACGCTGAGACCAGAGAGACCTGGAGACAGTGAGCGGAGACCAAGAGTCAGAGACCGGTCCAGGTACGGGGATACGGAGCAGACGGAGACACAGAGACGGAGCAAGAGACGCAGAGTCAGACCGACGGGAAGCGAGAAGACGGGAGACTGGGAATGAAAGGGATTCCAATGGAAAGCGACAGACACTGTCGAGACAGACAGACAGAAAGTGGCAGGCAGAGTGCCAGGCGCCCAGAATCGGGAAGCCAGAGAGAGAGTGCAGACAACAGGTGATGGGGAGAAGGCTAGGCGGCCACCCAGATGACCCCACTCAGCCAATCAGAGGGACTGGACAGCCAGCTCTCCGGTCCCTCCGATGAGAGCGGAGCCCCGAGTCCCAGACGCCGAGGAGGCAGGGAGCGCAGACAGACGCCGCCGACCCGCGCACGCCCTCCCCCGCGCGCAGGCTCTCAGATGCGCCGCTGCCGCCGGGTCAAGAGGCCCAGGAGGGCCAGGCCTGGAGCCGGGCAGGGGACGGGCGGGGTTGTCCGAGCCTCCGGCCAACAACGCCTTCGCCTTGGCGGTCACCGAGCAACGAAGGCACGGCTCTGACCTGACACCAAGCCAAGGCCCTCGCTGGTCTGGGGGTAACAGCAGCCCCTCCGCAGTGAGGGCCCAGTGGAACGTGCTTCCCCAGTCCAAATAAACAACCCAACGGGACATCTTTGTTTGGAGAATAATCTGGCTCCGGGGCGCCGGGCTGAGGCCTCCCAGAGCAGCCCCCGGCTTCCAAGTCCTCCGACTGCCCGATCTGGAACGCCCTGCGCGACCCCCACGTCGTCTGCCTCCTCTCCCCACTGTCCCGGTGTCCTGCTCCTTTTCTACGGTGATAAACCTTCGGCTGGGTGGCTTCCCCGAGACTCCATCCTTTTTCCTTGGTCCCTCCACCATCCTCTGCATCCCAGCCTGGTCCCACCGGGCTAGCCTGACGCCCCCTACCTCGGGCTGAGCCGTGCTCTAGAGGCCGGATGAGGAGTTCTGGTCCCCGAAATCAGTCCTAGGATGTCCAGTCAAAAAAAAAAAAAAAAAACCAACTGCCCGGACGGGGGCGAGCGGACCCCTCCTCCCGTCCGTCCCTCCTCCTACGTCCCCTGAGCCCTCCCACAGCCCGCCTCCCCTCCCCTCCCCTCCCCGCCCCCGCCCCCGCCCCCGGCCCGCGCTCAATGGAGCTTTCTTCTCCGTAGGTTGGAGGCTGGACATCTGCGGTCAGGAGCTGGACAGCCGAGGGGCCGCCGGGCCGCCTGTAGGGGGCCGCTGGGCTCGGGGTTCCGGGAAGCCTTCCAGTCCCCTGCCCTGCCCCCAGCCCCCAGCCCCCAGCCCCGTAACAGCAGCTAGGCGGGGGCGGGCCGGACTGGGGGAACTGAGGCCACCAGGGCTCACGTGGTCTCTGGGGGGTCCCATTGGGCCGGAAAGCCCTTTCAGAGTGACGTCACGGCCTTCACTCTGACGTCAAGCCGGGCACATGATGTCACGCGCACCACTCCCGTCCCCCGCCCACGCGCCGGAGTTCTCTGGCCGAAACCCCAGTTTTCTCTAAGTGGAGTCGCTCGTTCGACGTGGGTAAGGGCCAGGAGGTGGCGCGGCCATCCAGCAGACCGACGAACCCCCGTCTTTCCCACTCCCCCCCAACCCACAACGGCTGCCCGTGGGCAGGGAAGGGGCGGGAACGCCTCTGGCGACACAGGACCCGCCCACTCCCCGCCTCCATCCCACCCTGGTCCCGCCTCCTCCTCGCTCACGGCCCCACCTCCGGCCCACCTGGCCCCGCCCCTCCCGCCCGCTCACTACTGCCCCGCCTCCGGCCCCGCCCCGCGCCGTCAGCCCCGCCTCCCGCCCGCGAGGCTAGGAAGCGCGGAAAGGACCGCCCGGGGCCATGGACGGGGCCGAGATGGAGGGCCCGCTCTTCTTACAGAGTCAGCGCTTCGGCACCAAGGTAGTGGGGAGCGGGGGCCGCCGCACCCCTCAGTGCCGGTGGGCGGAGGGGCCCAGAGAGACGGAGGGAGCGGGCGCGGCTCCGGGAGCCGCTGAGCCCACGACGGTCCCGCGCAGCTGCACCCCGAGAGGGCGTCCGCCGGCCGCGGGGCACGCCGTCCGGGTGTCCGGGGAGGCTTCGCTCGAGTCGGGCAGTCCCCAACGCCCCGCCGGCCTGAGCCTGGTCCCCGGTCTCCGGCCCAGGCAGCCCGCGCCCGCCGCCCCTGTCCAGCGTCCCGCTCGCTCTCTCCGCAGAGGTGGCGGAAGACCTGGGCTGTGCTCTACCCTGCCAGCCCGCACGGCGTGGCCCGCCTCGAGTTCTTCGACCACAAGGGGTCGGGCTCGGGGGCTGGGCGCGGGAGCTCGCGCCGCCTCGACTGCAGGGTGATCCGCCTGGCAGAGTGCGTGAGCGTGGCCCCCGTGGTCGTGGAAAGCCCCCCGGAGCCCGGCGCCGCAGCCTTCCGCCTGGACACCGCGCAGCGCTCCCACCTGTTGGCCGCCGACGCGCAGTCCAGCGCCGCCTGGGTCCAGACGCTGTGCAGAAATGCCTTTCCGGTGAGGAGGCCGGGGAGTGCGGGCTAGGGGCTGGGCCACTTGCGGAGGAGAGAGTTACAGCCACCCTGGGGGATTTATGGGGTCCTCTGCCGTCTCTCTCTTGACACCAGAAAGGCAACTGGGCTCTGGCGCCTGAGAACCCACCCAAGCTTTCTGCTTTGGAGATGCTGGAGAACTCGCTGTACAGCCCCACCTGGGAAGGTAGAGGCCCCTAGAAGCCTGCGGGTACAGGTGGGGTGGAGAGGAGGGGTGCCCTTGGGAAGATCAGAGGGTTCAGGGACCCACGAGGAAGGAGATTCTGACTCCTTCCTGGTCCCCACCCCAGCACCCCAGCCCCTGGTAGCTCCTTGAAGCCCTAGAAGAGTGTACCTTTCAGGGTCCCAGTTCTGGGTGACAGTGCAGAAGACAGAGGCTGCTGAACGCTGTGGCCTGCATGGTTCCTATGTGCTGAGGGCAGAGCCCGAGAGGCTGACTCTTCTGGCCATGGGGACCCAGAGCCAGAGACTGGAGCCTCTCCTCTTCTGGCCCTATACTTTCTTACGCCGTTATGGCCGTGACAAGGTGTGTGTGGGGGGGTCACTGTCATGGAGGGGTCGCAGGGCTGGGCAAGCTTGAGACCCCCGCACTCTGGGTGGTCTCTTCAGAGTCTTTGTCCAGTTCAGCCCTAGGACACATCTCTGATGCTTCCCCCCACACTCCTTCAGGTCATGTTCTCCTTTGAGGCCGGCCGCCGCTGCCCCTCTGGCCCCGGGACGTTCACCTTCCAGACGGCACAGGGGAATGACATCTTTCAGGCTGTCGAGACTGCCATCCACAAGCAGAAGGTTCAGGCGAAGGCCAGTCAGGGGCATGTTGTCCTGAGAGCCGACTCCCATGAAGAGGTGGCGGAAAGGAAGCCCGCTTCCCCTTGTAGCGCCCAGGAAGCCGTGGGCAGCACCCCACCCCTGTACTCTGAGCCACTGGACGCCCTGCGCAGGCCTCCAGGCCCTTCCCAGGACTCCCTGTATTCAGACCCCTTGGACAGCAGCACCCCTGCTTGGGCAGGGGAGGGGAAACAGCCAAAGAAACCCGTCTACTGGGACACGTATGAGCATGTACACCAGCAGTTGTTGAAGGCCACCCTGAAGGACCCCAAGGAGGATCCCATCTATGACGAACCGGAGGGCGTGGCCCCAGCCGCTCCCCGAGGCCTGTATGACCTGCCCCAGGAGCCCAAGGATGCCTGGTGGTGCCAGGCTCGGGCCAAGGAAGAGGGCTACGAGCTGCCCTATAACCCGGCCACTGACGACTACGCCGTGCCCCCACCTCGGAGTACAAAGCCTCTCCTGGCTCCCAAGCCCCAGGGCCTGGCCCTTCTCGAACCCAGCTCTAAAACAGGCTGCGGTGCAGACATGGCCTTGTACAGTCAGATCCAGAAGAACGGGGCCTAGGGGAGCTGGGACTGCAGGGCCTCCAGAGCAGTGACCAATGGCGCTGGGGTCCAGTCCGAGGGCTTGGAGTGACTGTGAGGCCAGGCCTGCAGAGCTGACAGGAAGACCATGGGGAGGTGCCATTCAGGATGATGAGACCTGAGACCCAGAGGGAAGTGGGCACAAGAGGCTCTGGTGTGAGCCTGGGGTCTCCGAAGGGTTATGGGGGCGTTGAGGGAAGGATGGCCAATCCCAGCAGGTCCTAAGGAATGGAACGGTTGACAGGAACGGAGGGATGGGATCTGGGGTGTCTGCACCCCTATACCCCATGCCTCCTGCAGGAATGGACAGCCACTGGAGCGGGCTCTGGAGAGGGGTGCAGAGTTGAGCAGGTGCAGTTTGGGGGCCTTCACTGAGGCTCTAGGGGAACGCTGGGCTGTGCCCGGTCCTGACCCCACCCCTGCCTTGCCCTTTGCTGGAGAGGTTTTAAAATAATTTTGTGCTCATTAAAGCCTGTTTGGGTTGAAGAGGTGTATGTGTGTTTCCAGACACAGACAGAACACAGTGGCAGGTGTGCTGAGCTGGCTTGAGGGGATCAAGAGGAGCAGTGGGCACATGTTGGGGGCCATGGGAGGAGAAGGGGTCCTGTGGCCACTAGGCACCTGGTGGTTGGGTCCAGCGGAGCGGGGCTGGGGTCCAGCCCTGAGCCCGGGCAAGCGGCAGAGCCTGTTGGCCCTCGGTGTCTGCCCCCTGGCCTTCCAAGACGGGGGAAAAATGGACAGCGGGCTCTAACCCTGGGTCATTGGTAGGAAACAAGGTAATTTTCTAAAGTGCTTTGCATAATTTGAAGCCCAGTCTAAAAAAACAAAATCAACAGTTGGGGCCAATGTGCTGGCACTGACCTCGCAGGACAGAGCAGGACTGCCCCGCAGGGTTTGTGAGGGGCCCTGGGGGCTCTGCGCTGCCCACCGTTCGGTCAGCAGCCCCGCTCCTGGCCGCTGCGCCCCCAGGGTTCCCATTGGAAGCCCATGCTGTCTCCTCAGCAGGAGCTGTCCTGCGGGTGGGCAGGGTCGGGGAGAGGAGGGGCGGGCCCTTTTCCTGTCCTTTCCCCGACACACACCCTGCTTTGCGTGTGGCTACCCCGTTGGCCCTTCTCTCAAGAGGAAGAGACTGCAGCCTGGAGGGTGTGGTGGGAGGGGCAGGGCCTTTGGAATGAGGCTTGGATTTCACACCTGCTGGTTTTCCTTTGTCCCCTGAGGCCCAGTTCCTCAAGGGTCACCTGACCGCCTCCCCCTGCTTCCTCAGCCACCAGCAGAAATTCTGGGTTGAGAGTGCTCCAGAGAATGGAAGCCTTAAAGACTTTACTGTTGACATGTCAAACAATGCCAGAGAGAATCAGGGCCGCCGTTTGTAGAAGGGAAAGGCTGGGGCAGGGACAGGCAGGTGTGAGCCGGGCGGTGGCTGAGCAGGCCGCCGGCCCTGGACTTGGGCTGTCACGGGTAGTCCTCCTCTTCCTCACTGGACAGCAGCAGGCCTTCCCAGGAAGCCTTCGGGGCTGCTGGCGTCTTAGGTGCTTGGTCTGGGGCTGGCGTCACAGGCAGCGGGGCCACCATGGCGCGAACTCGGTGGGTCTGTGGTTGCCCAGCCTGCAGAAAGAGTACCCGGAGGCCTGTCTGAAGACCCACTTCCTCATCTGGCACCCGGAGGCCTGTCTGAAGACCCGAGTTCCTCATCTGTCCACTTCCCCGCTAGGCCTCGTCCTGACTCCTTCGCATGTGCCGTCCCTGGAGTGACAGCCCCTCATGGCCCAGGGGTGTGACTGTGGAGTCCCCGCAGCTCCGGCTTCCACAGTGCCGCTCCCCGTTGAGTCTCCCTCAGGTCAGCCTGCCCGCCAGCTAGCCTGGAGACTGACAGCAAGGAGCTCGGCTTCCACACGTCTGTCCCTGTCCTGCCTTGAACTGACCGTGATTTGGAATTGTCTTTCTCTAGTTCAGTTGAGACATTCTGGCAGTCTCCCCTGAAGGCAGCGTTACTGAGAAACCCAGAAAAGCTGGAGAGCAGCCCAAGGAGAGAAGCCCTGGAATCAGTGAGGATGGGCTTCACAAAAGGAATTCTTTGGCTTCCCCATTTCTCTAACCCTTTGCCACTAGCACCCAGGCCCGGAGCTCCTTACTGTCCTTGGTCAGCCTCACTGTCCTCACGGGAAATGGGGCATGAGACCCCCGTGTCGGGGTGGTGTGGGGACTGAGGGGGGAAATTCCTGGGAAAGCCCTCCCAGACCTGCCAGAGGCCCGTGCCCTGTCAGCAGATGGCAGCTTTCTGCCTCCTCTTTCACGAAGGGGGCGTGCTGTAGCTCCAGGGTGGCCGGCTGGCTTAGGGGGACAGTGGTCTGTGGAGTGACTGCTGAGTTACGACATCTGCACTGTTCAGTTAGCTATACGTTGTCAAACATACACAGCAGACACCTGCTGGGGAGGATCTGTGATTCTGTCCAGGGCCAGGGCCCAGGAGCCCTGGAGCGGGTATGGCTGAGCCCGCTGCTGACCACCATGTCCGGTGGGCACCGACCAGAGGCTCTGCAGGTGACGACATGGGGCTTTGCTTTCGCAAAGATCGTGGACGGCCGGGAGGCCACCTCCATGGCCCACCACAGGAGGGCAGAGGGCCCCTGGCTCTCTTCCTCCTCTGTTGTCCTGGGTCTCCCGTCCGCGTGGGTGGGAAGGGGGAGGGGTACTTCCTGGGTGGGGGGCTGGGGGCTGGGACTTTGTAACGAGGCTTGGTTTTCAGGAGATCTGGAGGCCTCAGCCTTGGTTCCTGCGGCCCAGTTTTCTGAGGGTGACCTGACGACCACCACCTGCTTACACAGAGCCACAAGCGGGGGGGCTGCCACTCCAACAGTGGGCACAGAGGGGAGAGCACGTAGCCGTGGGAGCAGTTACCTTCCTCGGGGCCCGGCTCTCCCCGCTTGTCTGCAGCCGGCCTTGAGGCTTGGCCAGCGTGCTGCCCAGGTGTGAGTACAGGTGGCTGCAGACCTCCAAGGGGTTATAGGTGGGCTCCAGCTCCAGGCGGTCCAGTGCACTCTGGGGAGAGAGGGGGAGCTCTGCCCAGGGAGACAGCAAGGCCGAGACCCCCGAGGGAGAGGCCACAGGCTCACTGACGCCTGGGAAGTTGGCTGGCTGTGGTTGTGGCTGTGTGCTTGGCAGGCTAAGGTCCCAGAAGCAGCAGCATCCCTGCGTATTTAGGGGTACTGCCCCCCGCGGCCCTGAGGAGTGCGTCCTGGGGTTCTGGGCACTGAGGGAGGCCCTGGCAGGGGCCCCTGTGCTCAGTCCGCAGGGCGGCCTGCAGGGGTCCGTACACTGCGTCCCGCTGGCCTGCCAGGTGAGCTGGAGCACCGAGGGGGGGCGCTGGGGCGCAGCATTCCTGGGCAGTCAGGGTTTCCGGCCGCAGCGTCCTGGGCTGGGAGCCCCTGGCCCCAAAGTGAGACGCTGAGCATGCCCACCTCTGTCGGCATGCCCGTGGTGGCCCAGCCGGGAGCACAATCCCAGCCTGTGTCCTCTCCGCACGGACGACGGCCGTCCAGCGGCCAGCGGGCCCAGCCCTCCGTGTCCCGAGCCACCCTCCCGCCCAGCCTGGGAGGCCAGTGAGGAGAGACAGAACTCCAGACCCAAGGGGAGGGGGAGGGGAGCGGGTGTCTTCAGGGCTGCTCCCTCCTTGGCAGCTGGTTTTCATTTTGAGGTCCTTCCTGTTCTGGGCTCCTACACTGGCTGCCTTTTCCTCCACGGAAGTGAGGCACATGAACATGGGTATACACAGACACACGTGCAGAGCAGCAGACCCACGAGGACATGCTACCAGTCCACACAGCCGTGTACACTCATCGACACACACACCAGTCCAGAGACTCAAACACGTGCGCACTCAGACACATAAAGCCCAGCACACCAAGGCACAGAACTCACACAAGGACACAGAACCCACACAGACACAGAGCCACATGAAGCCACCAACCTCGCACAGCCACACAGCCACACAAAGGCACAGAACTCACACAGGACACCGAGCCACACCAAGGTTCCTATTTCTTAGTCAGCTCAGTATTTTCTCCCTACTCCGTCTCTCCTCCCCAGGTGGTTTTGCCCCTTCCCCACCCCATCACCTCTTTCCTGCCTCACCATCTCCTCTGCACGGGGGGTGGGTGGGAGGTGGGGCCAGGGTAGCCAGCCAGTGTAACACAAAAGCACACAAAACGAAACCAAACCAGAGACAGGCTTGGCCCGGCCTGAAGCAGCGTGGTTGAAGACTTCCTGCCCGCTTCCACACACCCCTGCGCTCCATCCAGGTGTCCTTCTGTGACAGCTCCCCATTTCTGCTTTACACTGTTCTTGGGGCTCATTGTGATCAGATTTCAGGGTGTGGTGTGTGTCCTCTGCTCCTCTGGGGATGACACTAATCCCCATTCGTTCCCCCAAACCAACTACCTGTCCCCCTGTCTTTCCCCTGCTTTTCTCTTCCAGTCTGTTTGACTTCATGCCTCACCTCTGTTTCCATCCGGGCATTCCCTCCCCGCCCCCAGCTGTCTTCACTGACCTGCACGTCAGCTGCCTGCTCCCCTCTGTTCCCTCTCTGTTCCCCCCTTTCTCCTCCCTCTGCCCCAGGGGTCTGTGAGGTCCGCCCGCTTGCCTCCACCGTCTTCAGGCTGTCCTCAGGGGGGTCCTCCGGCAGCGGGGGGAGGGCTGCGGGCAGCACCAGCTCCCTCGTGGCCACAGCCTTGAGCAGCAGAGTGAGGGAGGGCGACGGCAGGACCACGTAGAAGGGGCTGGCCGCGGCTCTCTGGCTCGGTCCCAGGCTCAGGGGCTCCCCGGTGGCCAACAACAGCCATTCTCTTTTCTGAAACAAGGACACACACAAACCGGGTTTGTTTCCGCTCCTTGGCACCTTTTGAGGAGAAGACCTGGGTGAGGCTGTGGAGTTCCTCTCGGAGAGTTGGGTGGGCCTGGCACTTCACAGTGCCCTGAGAGTGGAGACCACCCCGCCTGAACCACCGTGGCCGCGGGGCACTGTGCATCCTCCCTGGTCAGCAGTGTGCCAGAGAGAAAACCCTGGAAGGGAAGAGGGTCAACAGCCAGGGGACAAATAAGAAACACCCGCCAACCTGAAGTAGGTGTCACCTCGGAAAGGGCTACCATATGCTCAGAATGATCAGTGCAGAGTTTTAGGAATGGTAACAGGGATAGAGGCTTGTATGAGGGTATTGGAAAAATCCAGGCCTGACATAGAGGCTGTTGTACTCACAACTGGAGTGACAGCGCGCAGAGTGGAGAACGTCGCTGGACGTGCTGCGGAAGGGTTAGGAAGGCTGTGGGAGCAGCCTGCAAGGTGACGGAGGAGGCAGCAGGCACAGGAAAGCTTCGGTGTGACAGGAGGCAGGTATAGAGTAGGCTTCACAATCCGCCCACTAGTCATACCTCAAAAGAAGGGCAAGGACCCGTTGTGCGAGTGAAGGGCCTGCCCCACCCTTTATCCTTTCATCTTACAAGAGATGAAAGGGAAGCAGGCTGAGAACCGGGAACCTCACACCACCAAGCAAGCAGCACCGGGAGAAGAGTGCATCCTTCAGACCTGAGGTTCCTGCGCCAACGTGCTCCCGGGACAGAGACTGATGCGACACATGGACTTTCCTCCAGAGCCCACAGAGCGAAAGCCTTCCCCTGGAGCAGATATCCTGAATTCGGACTTGTAGCCTACCGGACTGTGCAAGAATAAACTCTCCTTTGTTAAAGCCAACCACCTTGTGGTATTTCTGTAAGAAGAGCACTAGATGGCCAAAACAGAGGTTAACGGAGGTCAGCACCACTGGTGAGGAGGAGGGCAGACAGACCTAAAATTAGTTTTTATAGTCATGCCCTTTAAAAAGATAGGCATAGAAATGAGGCAATTTTCTGTGGCAGTTTTTCAGGGAAAACCACAGAACTTCAGGAAATGTGTAGTCAGAGCTGCGAGAGTCATCTGTAAATTGCACCCTTCTGTTGGAGGTGGTCACTGGCTACAGCTGGTGCGAACACAACTGTCTCCCTGCCAGACCCAACGAAAGGAAACACACCAGCTTCTCCCGCTCTGGCTCACAGAGAAGGCTGGGAGAAGTAACAGGAGGCGAGAGGCACAAAGCGGGGAAAAGACTTCAAGGCGTACAGGAATACTAGTGGGAACTCTGGAGGGGTAGTGGTTAAGAGCTGGGCTGCTAATCAAGAGGCAGGCAGTTCACATCCACCCAGTGCTTCTTGGAAATGCCATAGGGCAGTTCTGCTCTGTCCTGTGTGGTCACAATGAGTCAGAGCTGACTTGCCAGCTATGGGCTGAGTTGATGGAATGTGTGTATCTCGTGGAGGACAAGTGGAGGATGACACAGTGAGACAGAAAACAGTGGCTGAAGTACTTGGGTTATACCTGTGGGGAATGGGCTGTGGCTTTGGACATTTGAAAGCCATGTCACCCTTCTGTGCAGCACAGAGCTCTGAGGAGGGTTGGGAGATAAGGTGACAGGAAACCTGTTAGTATCTCCAGGGACCAGGGGTGTGTATCACTCTTGTGGTAGGTGACGTCAGAAATGGACTGTCCAGTCTGGAGACCTGGAGCAGTGTAAACTACAATGTTTGGGGGAGCGGGCGATTTGGGCACGGGGGAGGGAGTCACAACCAGGAGCAGTCACGCAGGCCTCACTCACCACCCCGCTGTAAAGTGCCAAGAGCTTTCGGGCGCCTTCAGAAGTCCGGGCTTTCCTAACCTCTGACGTCTTGCTTCTCTCCGGAGGTGTGCTGTCTTCTCCAGAAGAGATCCCACAGGGACTGGAGAGTCGGCCTGGCGGTCAGCAAGCTCATCCAGCAGGAGATACATGATCTAGAAGCTACGGCGTATGTGTGCATGGGGGTGGAGGGGGATTCTCCCCTTCTCAGAGTGCTCGGCCTCTCTAAGTCTGGCAGGGGTGGTCCCTGGAAGGGGTACTTGGGAAGCAGTGCACTGAACCAGGGCATTCCAGCTCAGATGGCCCAGAGAACTCCTCATGGGGCTCAGGTCTTAGACTGTTTTTAGCTTCTATTTTTCATGCATGTTTGTGCTTTAATTTGTTTATTTACTAATTATTTATAAAACTAGACATGTGTTGAGTGCCTATTATGTTTCTAGGTGTGGGGATGCAGACACCCATCAGACACACTCTTGGACTTCCTGGAGTCTCTGATCTCTAAGGGCAAGGCTGTGAACTGATGCTTGTCCAAGACTGGCTTTAGGAGGGCCGATGCTTCCGGGCCACCTGGGACTAACCCAGCCCTAGCAATGAGAGGCCTGTGTCCCAGGAAACTGCCACATCCTGGCAAATGTCAATGGTGGCCACCCCACCAAGACCTAACTGATTAGAGAAGGTCTTGCTACCGTGGTGTGTCACCAGGGGCTTGAAGGCAGCTTGATTTGATTTAGAACACTGGCTGTGTGACACCAGGACATCATGCACCTGAGTGTTGGGGAGCAAATTCGCACGTGCTGCACAGTGGGGTGGCTAAGAGCCTTGTACGCTGTGCCCAGAGAAAGGATGAGTCATAGAACTAGAGGCCACCGACTGTGAGATACTGGTCAAGATTCCGCTAGAAAACAGGTATACAGAAATCGAGTGAAGTTTCCCAGAAGTCACTGCTGCTGGGAGAACTACCCTTCAACAGTGACGAAACACTGTGAAATACTAGCAAATCAAATCCTGCAGCATATGAAAAGGGTTGCACACCAGGACCAAGCTGTGTCCTGGAAATGCAAGGTTGGTATAACATTCTAGATACACTGCAGTAACAGAAAAAAGAGCAAAATCCACACAGTCATCTCTGTAGATACAGAAAAAGCAAGTGAAAAAAATCCAACACGCTTTCACGATAAAAACAGTCAACAAACTAGGAATAGAAGGGAACTCCCCCAACCTGGTAAAGATCCCTGTGGAGAACCCCCAGTGAATGTCGTATGTCACAGGGAACACTGGGAATCTCTCCCCTGGCCATCAGGGACAAGATCAGGGGTCTGCTCTCATCACTGCCGTCCGCACTGCTAAGGGGGCTCTAGCCAGGGCGGCTGGGCAAGGAGTAGAGACAGAAGGCATCTGGGCTGGAAAGGAAGGACTAAAACTCTCTTTTGGATACAGAAAGTCACGGGAATTCACACAAACACAGACAGCCTACTACAACTAATAAACGAATTACCGGGTGGAAGACCAATCTGTAACTATCAGGCGCATTTCTATACACATTCTGAGGCCTCAGTTTGCCTCTGGGGTTCTGATCCCTACAGAGTGCAGTGTAGTCCAGGCCACAGAGCGGTCAGGCTGGAGGCCGCTGTGGCTTCCCACCCTTGGGTGGTGCTGGAACGGGTGTGAATTCTCTCTGGCTGCAGATATTCGTGCAGGGGAAACACACAGCGGGAGAACTGCCTGCCTAGCCCCACGCTCCAGAGCTCCCGTGAGCAGAAGAGCCTTGTATCCTGTTCTGTTTCAGTATGGGGCTGGGTCCTAGGGGCGAAGACAGACAGAAGCAGCAGCTCCTGGAAGACAGCTCCTCATCCAGCCTTGCACTGCAGAGCGTGCCGAGTAGTTGGTAGTGGACGCAGGAAGCGGGAATGGCCTACCCCAGGAGGACTTCACCAGAGGCGCTTCGGGGCTCCCCAGGGGGTCAGAAGCCAGACCCACTTGCAGACAGTACCTTGGGTGTGAGTTACTCAGGGGAGCTGGACCCTAGGAGCTGGAGTTGGGGACCCTTATCCACGGCTTCTGTGGCCTGGCCCAGTCCTGAGGGGGAGGAGCCATGCGTTGTTGGACTGGACACAACAACTCAGACACTAAGGAACTCACGGTGGCGAAGAGCGCTGAAGACCCCTCCCCACATTTCCTGGACAGTGTTAGCCCTCTGAGATTCCAAGGGGGGCCCCCTCAGAGGGGGAGAGAGCCATCTAAACGATACTGGGTGCACCAACATCCTGGCATTGGGGACCATCTTTTTTAAATTGGATTTAAAGGGTATGGTCAGGTGATAGTTCTCACGGTGTGGCACTGTGGTGCCGATTCATCCTCCCAGTGGCACTATGACTGTTGAGATAAATGTGGCAACAGGCAGATGGAGGAAGAAGAGGCAGAAAGGATGATGGGGTGGCCTTGGGGGGCAAGAAGAGCTTCACGGTGAAGACGCTCCAGCAGAATACAGAAATAAACCAAGTAGATATCTGTCAGGGGCAGAGGCACGGGAAGGGGCAGTGAGAAAGAAGATGTGGCGCTGTGACACAGGTGTGCCTGCAGCAGACGACGGAGGGGCACAGTAAAAGATGACCCCAGAAAAACACAGCGCTGGGTTGGGACCCGCCGACCCCCTGCTAACCTGTCTGTCGCCACTGCAGAGCCCTCACTCTGATTTTTCCTTCTTCTTCTTTTTCTTTTTTCAGAGGCCGCTGACCTGCCGTCACCCCACTCGGCTTGGGTTCTGGGTTTGACTCGGAGCCTGTGTAGCCAGGGACTTTCCATCTCCCCACCCGTTGACTGCCCAACCAGCTCACTGCCTGCATACTCAGACTTCTGCTGGACACATCCCGGCTCGGATTCTGTCACTTCTGTGGCCAATTTGGGGAGATGGGGCTGTAAAGCCCTGGAATGCACGTCTAGAAACTCTGACATTTTATGTAGGAAACTGAAAGACCTAGGTGGGATTTTCACGTCTTTTTCCAGTTCACACAGCCATGATTTTGTAAGGGAAGGTGGCTGTGGAAAGTGAGTCACCCACTGCATACCTGGGGACAGAGCGGGGTCTGCTTGTTGCAATGGTGTTGTGCTGGGGACTGGTGACTCATCTCAGAAAGGCTTGGAAAAGGTTATTTATTTATGTATTTACTCCTCGCCCCATCCCATAACGCCTTAAGCCAGTGTGGAAAAAGGCAACAAAGCAGAAGCATAAAATAAATCATTAAAGGGATGGGACACTGCCGAAATCAGGACAGAGTTGGGACTGGCTGCGCTCACAGAAGCGCAAACCACTTTCTTGGGGAGCAAGGAGCCTCACCACTTTTCTTGACATAAAGTCTGGGTGCTCTCTCCTGGGACCTGACTGACTGGTGACTGGTGGCCTTCCCAGAACTCCTGCAAGCATATAATGACAACTTCACAGGGCTGAAGGGCGGCCAGGAGTGTGGGTGCTGGAGCCAGCCTTCTGGGCTCAAACCCAGTTCTATCCTTTGCCAGCTGTGTGACATGAGTCTCAGTTTCCACATCTGTACAAGAGGGATAATAATGCCTACCTCATAAGATAGTTATGAGGATAAAATAAATGAATATTTGTGGAGTGTTTAGAACAGTGAAGGACACAGTAAATAAACGTAATAGCACATTAAATTTTTAAAAATTAAAATACATTTATAAGTGATAATGCATAATTCATACATTTAGTAATAATAATAGGCTTATTGAATTTGTTAAACTGAAAATCATCGACGCAGAGCTTTTTGATAGAGTGCTATACAAGCTCCACAGAAGGTGGGCAAAGCCTCCAGCTCTCTGGGGCCCTGGTTGGATTTGAGAGTGACATTTACAGGAATGACCGGGTGACACCTGTTTTTCAGGACAGCCTGGGAAAAACGTTTTTATCAAGAGCCTTGCCCATCTGATGAAGTGATCTTCTGAGGAAAAGGAAGTAGAAGATTTGAGGGAAGCAAAATCATCTATGAGGAAGACAGAGGGTGCGACAGGTCGGTCTCAAGGGAAAAACCGGGGAACAGGACACCAAAAACCCACCGCCGTCAAGTCGATTCTGACTCATAGCAACCCTAGAGCTCAGAGTAGAGCTGCTCCAGAGTTTCTGAGTAGCGCCTGGCGGATCTGAACCGCCAACCCTTTGGTGAGCAGAAGTAGCACTTAACCCATGATGCCAGCAGGGTTTCCAATGAAGGCTTAGAGTATGCGTGAAACTGGAAAGTCTCAAGGAGCTTTTAGCCAATGGGGCCTGGTGGGCCACACTGGTGATGGGTGTGGACTGCGCTCAGAGCTACTCTGATAGAAGGTGTGGAGGGAGACCCTGCCCCGAGCACATCGCTGGCACTTGCTGGGAGACCCTCGCCAGAGGACGTGGTGAGGCTGGCCAGGTGGCTAAGGGCCAACTGGAGAGGCCACCGTGTAGGCTCTGCAGGCAGAGAAGACTCGCAGAGGAGAAGGACTACACGCTTGAGAAGCATCTCCTGCATCCGCTGGGGCTTCGGGGGCCAGCCGCTTCTGCTCTGAACCACCGGAGAAGCTGCACGATGCCCAGAACCTGTCTGAGGGCGGCTGCTGAGGCCGCAGGAGCTGGAGCGGCGAGACCCCTGAGGAGGAAGAATGTGGAGAGAGGGAAGCACGACCCCCGCTTTGGCTCCAAGGACCTATGTGGGTTTCAGGGTGGAGAAGACAAGACATCACACTGAGGCACTTGCTGGACAGAGAGACCAGTGGATCTCCTGGCAGACAGCTGGGTGAGTGGGTCAGGGAGCCTTCCAATCCCTGTAGCCCATTTGCCAAATACTGGTACTGCTTGGAGCAGGGGGCAGAACATCCAAGCAGAAAGTTCTGAAAAGCAGACTGTTTTAGCAGTGCTGGGAGACGGAGACACGAATTGGAACCTTCAAAGGGGGGAATGCACAGAACACACCAGACTTTCAGTGGGAGCCCTGGAGGGCCAGGCAGAGACCTGGGCTGGACTGAGCTTCCACAGCCCAGCTGGAACTGTCCCCCGGAGGGGCTGACCCTGCGCGGGGCTGCAGCCCGGCAGGAAGGCTGTGCTGTCCCCCTGTGGAGAAGGATGACCAGCCGCTGTCTGCCTGCCCAGTGCACTACTCTTCCTACCCCTCTAGAGGAAGTCAGCATCAAGTGGGGGTCCTATCATTTATTTATACACAATGTATCTTTCCCTACACTAATACTAGGTTTGCCAAAAGTCAGGACCGAAGATCTGAAAATCAAGAGAAAAAAAGAGACAACAGAAGCAAACCCCCAGGTGATCCAGGTACCGGAGTCAGCTGGCAAGAGCTGCCAAGTGACAACCGTGACTGTGTGTAAGAAAATCAGTGAGGAGAATGTCTCCAGCAATTTGGAACCTATAAAGAAACAAATGGGACTCGTCGAACTGCTAACCAACTAAAGCCAAACCCTGTAGGACAAAGGCGAGCTGATCCCCAGAGCTTCTAGGGGCGCTGGGTGGAGTCCAACTTCTGACCTTGTGGTGAACAGACGGAGCACTTAACTACGGCACCGCCAGGGGTTAGCTCCTGCGTGTGAGTCACGTGCAGGGATGGGTCCGGGGCTTTAAACATGGTGTATTCTTTAATCACCTTAAAAACCTGACGAGGTGTACCTCCTTGTCTCTACAGCACGTGTGACAGGGACAAGAGTTGCCGTCGTGTTTGCTCTGTGCCTTCTCTCCTACTCGACTTCTGACTCACCAGACAAGTCCTGTCACGTCACAGGAGTCAGAGCGAGTACATACGAGGACAGAGAGGACACAACAGCTCATGTCAGCTCCTTTCCTGGACAGAGACAGGCCCTGAGAGGGAGGAGAACCGTGTCGACGAGCCTAAGCCAAGGGTCGTGACGCACAACCAGCACAGCAGGGACAGAGACAAGAACAGAAACCGGGGATGTAAAGTTTTAGGGTTTGTCATGTGAAAGGCTCTTGGAACAGTTCCAGATCTGAAATAAGCAGGGAGCAGAGCAGATCTGAGAAGTGTCATTGTGGGTTATAACACAGATCCTCTTTGGTTTTCTGTGAAAGAGACAAACAAATGAATTAAAAAATCTGCGTGGGCCCCTGTGTGGTGCTTCCTCCGTGCCGTCTGTGCGAAGGCTAAGTCACGTGGGGGCTGCTAGATCAGCCGGGGGGTGACGGGTGAGTGCACCCAGTGCCAGACAGGGTAAGCAGGTAAGCACACACAGTGGGTATCATGGATTGAATTCTGTTCCCCCCAAAAGTATGTGTAGCCATGTGGCTGGGCCATGATTCCTGATATGTTATGATTGTCCCCCATTTTGTGTATGCTGTATGTTAGAGGATTAGAGTGGGACTGTAAATCCCTTCATAAGATCCTTCCCTGCTCCACTGTAAAGGGACGTATGGCTTACACTACCCTCCGTCCTTTCATCCTACGAGAGATAAAACGGAAGCAAGCAGAGAATGGGGAACCGCACACCATCAAGAATGCAGCACGGGGAGAAGAGTGTGTCCTTCAGACCTGAGGTTCCTGCGCCCAGATGCTCCCGGAGCAAAGACTGATCCAACACTGGACTTTCCTCCAGAGCCGATGAGGGGGAAAGCCTTCCCCTGGAGCGGGCACCCTAAATTTGGACTTGTGGACTACTGGACTGTGTAAGAATAACCCTTCGTTCTTAAAGCCATCCACTCTGTGGTGCTTCTGTTAGAGCAGCCCCAGCTGGCTAACACAGTTGGGGAATGAGGAAGCTGTCGGGAATCTGATCCTGAAGCCGTGCACCTCGTGGCTAATGTCCATTACACTTTACCGGAACCGGTGAGGAAACAGCCCTGCCTTGACTCCCCAGGAAGTGGGGTAACAGAGAGGAGAGATTTCCACTCTGGCTTTGAGACTGAGGAATGAGGTGGTGAAGGAGTGCGGACACCAGGAAAGGCAACCCTGTCATCCTGGAGCCTGTGCAGTCAGGTCTGTGTCTTAGACTTGAACTCAAGTCGTAGGGTCATGTGTGCTTGGAGCTATTTGAAATGTGCTTTTCTCTAGAACGGAACAAGCAGACAAAGCCCCAGTCATCCCCGGGGGGCCTGGCCAGGTCTCACTGGGGAAACCCTATTGGAGATGGGTCTTGGAGCAGAGGGTAGGACCTAAACCTGTGGACACGAGCAGGGGACAACACGGGCACAGCTTTAAAGGTGGGAAAAGGCAAGGTCTGTGCACTTATTCGTTCGGCTGGAGTCTACACGATGCATGAGGGGTGAATAATGGGAGACAAGACCCGAGCTCGAACAGGCGGCTCAGGACTGCAGAGCCCGGCACGAGGGGTGGCAGGGTCGGCGCTGGGCTTCGGGATTAATCCAAGGCTGCCTAGAACACGGACTGGGAAGGGGAGGACTACAGGCGTGGAGACAAGGTCAGAGATGACCGCAGGATAAAGCCTGAACTCAGTGACAGAAAGAAGAATGCGGAGAAGACAAACGCAGGAGGTGGCGCGAGGGCACAACAGGCCACGCTCAGTACCTGAGTGGGTGCCCGCCCCACAGACACCACGTGCCAGTCAGGAGAAAGCCTTGAGAACACAGAGCCCTGGGCCTGCGTCACCGCTCAGGGCAACGAGGAGGGACAGAGGCTGGGGGTGGGAAAGCAGGTCCCGAGCTCAGGGCTGAAGTCTGGGTGAGCCGGCAGTGGGACGCGGCGGGGAGGCGGCACAGTGGATGTCATGAGAGGACCACCGATGTGTCCTGGTGACGGAGTCAGTGCGAAGGGGGACAGGGCTGAAAGTAACCGAGGCTTCAAGCCTGGGTGATTCAACGGTGGCGGCAGTGCTTTGAACAGAAAGACAGAAGTCAGAATGAGAAGTTGGCCTGAGGGGAAACGCTGCACTGAAAAAGAAGGCCGGCTCCACAGCGGCCTTCAGAGAGCCTCGAGAGGGTGGAGGGAGGAACACCGGCACCCACGGTAGGCCGAGGGCCTGCTGCAGACTTGTGACAAGAGGGCCAGGAAGGTTAACACCTGAACGAAGTCTTGTCATGTGCACGGCATGCAAACAATTTTTCTTCGTTGTTGGATGAATGAGCAGATGTTTATGAAAAATGCTCCTTGCTCACACAGAGCCCTTCAGGGACTTTGCTGCTCGGAGAAGATGTTGTCATAGAAAACGCTGGACAGACATTCAGATTTTGCTTGTGTCTTTTCCGGAAAGAGACAGTGGTCTTTGGTCTGGACAAAACACAGAGCAGAGACAGCAGGAAGACAAGCTGGGTGAGCAGCTGGTAGGAGGACCTGATCAATGTTACATGAGTTCAGGTTCCATGAAGGACAGAAGCCTGGGGCCTAAGCGACAGAAGAATTAGCCTTAATGTTTCATTCTGCATCTGGTCACATCCAGAGTACAGAATTTTGCAAAGAAGTTAGAAACATGAACTTTGAAGTCAACAGATTTCAAACTCTGACTCATCTGCCCCTAATCGCTGTGTGGCTTCTGGTAAGTCACTTGACCTCCTTAGGCCTCTGCCCTCCTCATCCGTAAAAACAGGGCACAACAATCCCTCCCTTCCACAGTCATCATTAGGATGAAATGTGAGAAAGTTTGAAAAACACTTTGTAAAGCGACTAAAAACAAAAACCAAACCCCTGCTGCTGAGGTGATTCTGACCCATAGCGACCCTAGGGGACTGAGTAGAACTGCCTCACAGGCTTTCCAAGGAGCAGTTGGCAGACCCTGACTGCTGACCTTTGGGTCACAGCCAAATGCTTTAGCCACCCAGCCACCAGGGCCCCTGTGTGCTTAGAGAGAGGTGTCAGTGATGGGTCAACCACACGCTTGTGAGCGTTTCCCTGGTCAGGGAGGGACCAAAAAGACCCCCTACAGCCTGGATTCAGTGCCTGGCATGGAGTGCTCAGTAAATACTTGTTGAACAAATAAATAAAACCAAACCCAATGCCACCAAGTCGATTCCGACTCATAAAGACCCCAGAGACAGAGTAGAAGTGCCTCATGGCATATCCAGGGAGTGCCGGCGGGTCTAAGCTGCTCCCCTTCTGGTTAGCAGCCATAAAGCTTAGCCACTGTGTCCCCAGGGTTTCTGAGGAAATACACACAGTCTCCCAGACTCTAAGTCCAGAGCAGAGAGACTCTGATCTCGTGTATATAAAGCCAGAGGAGAAGGGAACACTCTTTCACATCCCATTTTCAAAGGCTGTGCAGTCTTTCAGTCCTGTAGCTTTCCTTCTGTCCTGTCAGAGGTAGCCACTCCCCCGTCAGGACACTCAGGTGGTTCCCTTTGGTTTACGTGTCTGCTGCAGTTAATGGCTCTGAGCCGAACGCTCTGGTACCCTCACCCTTGGGCCCCTTCCGCTTGCTTTCGTGGACTACTTTCCCAGCGATGCAATTCACGCATTGGGAGTTACTGTTTCCCAGATGGCCTGCACTCTCTGTGGCTGCATGTTGGAGTGGCAGTGCGTGTCTACGGCAGGGACGGCAAGGATGCGCCGGGGGCTCTCGGGGGAGACTCCTACTGAGTGATGTGCTGCCTCTGAGATCCCCCCGAGGAACCCGGTGAAGAGTCCACTGAGCCGCTGGAAGCTAGCAGGCAGAAGGTACCCATCGTCTCTGCTCTGCAGGACCAGAGGTGAGTGTCCCTCGAACAGGAAATGGAAACTCAGGGGGTGGACCCTACAGGGAGTGTGGGCTTTGAAACAGCTCCCGAAAGCAAAAGAGACACAGTGCCGTGCTGTCCTGGTAGCTCACGTCCAGCAGGGTCACACCGTGCGCGGAGCAGTCGTGCAGCTCTTCGCGCTGGGCTGGCCGCCGGCCGTTGGGCTCTCTGGCTGTACTGTTCCCTGTGCAGGTGGTGCCCTCCTAGTCGTTCAGGTCCGCAACCAGGCGGCTGTTGGACAGTTTCCTTTTCCTCACTGTCTGCACCCAATCCCCCACCACATTCTGTCGAGCCAGTCTCTAAAGCATTGCTCTGACTGACGTACTTTTCTCGTGGTGACGGTCCCCATCCTGTCGTGGGCGCCAGGAGGCGGGCCTCGATGACGGTGGTGCCCTGCGGCCTCATTTGCTCGTCTCCGGTCTCACCGCTGTCAGTTGGGTGGCAAATTTCACCACGTGTAGTCTTTACAAACTGGAATAGGGGATGTCTTGAAGGCCACCTCTCTTACCCACACGGCCTCGTGTGACGCAAGCCCTGCTTGCCTCTCCAGCCCTCCGTTGCCTCTCTCCTCCTTCTTCCTGTATTTCAGACTCCAGGCTCTTTGTGCTCCTTCCAGCCTCGGGGTCTTTCTTTGCCTGCACCTTTTCCTGTACCTGGAGGGCCCTTCTTGTCCCCAATCACCCGACTAATTCCTATTCATCTTGCAGGTCTCACAGTAAGTGTCACTTTTGCAGAGAGGTTCTCTTACAGCTTTCTTTTCCTTTGTGAAATTATCACAGCTAGGAGTACGCTCGCACAGCCACACACACACCGCCCCCCGCCCCCAACTGCTGCTTGTTCTGACTCACGGCAGCCCTGAGTGTTGCAGCAGAGCGGGGCTCCATAGCGTTGTCAGCTGCTAAGTTTTCCAGAAATAGATTGCTAGGCCTTTCTTCTCAGGTCCCTTGGGGTGCACCTGAACCCCCAGCTTCAGTAACACCCAGTAACACCCGCTGTGTGAACCACTCGGGAGTATCTGCACAGTGTCTCTGGGTGTGTGTGTATGTTTAATTCTGTCTCTCCTATTACAGAGAAAATTTCCTGAGGCCACAGATAATGCCTTTTATGCCACTGCTGACATCCAGGGCCTGCCCATGTCTCCCACAGACCTGGTATTCTTTGTTTAGATAAACCATGGTGCTTGGCAGTGTCAGGAAGGAAAAAAACCACAGACATTGCCATCAAGTTGATGCCAACTCCTACTGACCCTGTGGGACAGAGCAGAACTGCCTCCCGGAGTTCCCAGGAGCACCTGGTTACTGGCCTCTGGGGAGCTGCTGCAGCGTGGAGCCACCGCTCCACCACAGTTTCCGCGAGAGGAAAGTGAGTTTCAAAATCTAGTTACTTAAGAAAATTCTCTCTTGCCATTCAAACATGCAACCTACAAAACCCGACATGCCCAAATTGAGTGTTACGTAACTGAATTCAGGACTTATTCTCTCAGGATGGAACCCACAAAGGCAAGTCAAAATTGCTTCAGACTCCAGAGCATTTCTGGTTTTCTCCCATCCTCTGGAGGACTGGGCTTAGTCTGTGACCAGAGCAGCATGAAGGGGGCTGCTTTTCTGGGGCTGTGACTGGGATGCCCCTCTGATTTTCCCCTGAGGCTCTGGGTACTCACCAGCAAGCTGTGGCACAAAGCATGGAACTGCTGCTGATTCGTCTCCAGCTCATCCCACTCCAGCTGCCAACAGCTGGTGGGTCTGAGGATGAAGGGGAGTCCATACATCAGAGACTGGCAGATCCCGCTGAACTCCAGAGCCCTAAGGAGAGACGATGGCGGGGAGAGACGTCCCTTCAGCTTGGCTTCAGTTTGAGACTGTCATGTGAAGGTCGTTAGGGGACAACACACAACCAAACCAATCGCCCCGGAAAGGACCCTGACTCACAGCAACCCTGCATGCTTCATAGCAGAACTGCATGCCACCGGGCTGTCACAGCTGTGGCCTTGGAGGCAGAGGGCCAGACCTTTCTTCCCAGGTGCAGACAGCGGCTTCAAACTACCAGCCTCTTGGCTAGTGGCCTGCGCGTCACTGTTGGCACCAAGGAACATGCCTTCAGCTGGGCCCGTGACTTGTTCACCTTTGCGTGGCTGGCACCTGGCCCACACGTGGCACACGGCAGAGTCTCAAAATCTGCTCACGAAGGCGGCAGCCATCACCAGGGCCTAAGACCCTGATGGGTGTTTCTTCTCCCAAGCCTGTTCCTTCTAAGTGACGCCTCTGGGGATACGGCAGCCACACTGAGCAATAGTATGCTGGCCATCTGCATCCTGGTTTGGTCTTTTCATGATGAGGTATTGACAAAGGACACATTTAAGACGGCTCTCCAGCAGCACCCATCGCCACAGAACCCTGGGCAGCTTACCTGGGTACCTGGGCACCAAGCATCATAAGAATTAGGAAACAGTAAAAGTGCTCTCTGCCCTCACTAGTAATTCTCCCTGGAATGAGCTCCCCTGGAAGGAGGACTTTGGTGCTCGGAGACACGGGGGTGGGGTAGATTCTGTGTACTACTTGCTCCTTGAAGTGTAGGTCTCTGTCCCACCACTTAAACACAGAAGTACTCAGTCAGGATCACGGAGGGTAAAGCTGTGTGTTCTCCTGGTCTGTTGTTTCCTCTGTATGCCCAGAGCCTTTCTGGATGTCCAGCGCTCATCTGGGGCATCCACTGCCTCCGCACCCGCCTCGGCCGTGCCGCTCCGTCACCGTGGCCGTGGTGCCGGCCCCCGCTCGCCCGGCCCTTGGAGCCACCCTCCACCTCTGAACGCCCAGCCACGGAGCCAGCAGAAACAGGAGTCTGCATGGCTGGGGGGGATGATTTCAGACCCTACCTGACCACCTGGAGCTTGTAAGGGGAGGCCGAGGACTGGGAGACCATCTGGTAGATGGCGCTGGAGTCCCCTTTGGGGTCATCCATTCTCAGAGCACTGTCAGCTGTGACAGGGAGCAGGGACGGGCTAAGGAGCCGCTCTTGGAGATCACATTTCAGGCACACTGCAATAGAAATGACAGTGGGGGAGGAGGAGGGGCCACTGCCACCTCAGGCTATGGGATTAAGAGCTCACATCTGTCCCCTTTCCACCCCTGCCAGCAAGAAGGGGGACAGGCAAGGGGGGGGGCAAGAAAGAAGGGGGAGTGGACCGAAGACTGTGAGATGTCTCTAGGAACCTGCAGTCTGTGACTCGATGCAACAGTTAACTGATTTTCTTTGTGTCAAACGATTTTTTTGTTTGCTCCTGGGCTGGCCGGGCAGTTGTCTCATAGTGAGAGATGTGGGTTGTGACCTAGTCTGAGGGAGACACGTGTCGTCTGTGGGGAGACAGCTAACCGTACAATATGCAGAGACTCTTGGGCAGTCAGAGAAGGAAATTCGCCCCTGCTGCTTCCCTGTGGCTACTCTTTGGTGACAGCGCTGGTCTGGTCGGTGGAAGGCAGAGCAGGAAAGCAGAAGCTTCCCAGTGGCCAGCTGACAGCAGCCGTTTCTCTGCAGGCTCTTCTAGGGACAGTCTGGGGGAGGGGAGCACTGAGTTCCGGAAATAGCTGACCCTCTGATTCTGCACAGAAACCCGAGTGCAGGACCTTCGGTATTGCTTCCCTTCCTGCCCTGGGGTGTCACTGAGGTGGATGGCACCTTGAGGAGGACTGGGACTGGGTATGAGTCCCTCACCCTGGCGTTGTCCTCTTGGGTGTCATTCTCCAGCAGGGGCACTGGCACACCGGTGTGCAGTGTCCTGTGGCACTAGGCTGGCACTCTTGACCTTACAAAGTTTTAAAATAAACGTGTGCATAGTTTCACAACTGGTGACCAAACTGCAAATACAATAATGTTCAGAGCTGGTGACAAGTGGGCTGGGGGCCGATGGTAGTGATGCGTCACATGACTGTACTAGCAACAAAAATAAACCTAGAAATAAAGGGGAAAGGAAAGAAAGGGAGGAAGAAAGGCGGGGTGGGTGTCAGACCCAGTCAGCCCTGACGCGCTAGCACATCGGGCCTGACGTGAACGGTGGTCAGACAGCTGTCAGCCTGGGGCTCCACGAGGCCCAGGAAGTGCGTGGAAAGGGCCTTGCCTAGGACCCCAGCTTACTCTCGTTTCCCCTTTGCCTGACTTCTCCACAGCTGGGTCTTTGGACATCAGCCCTGGGCAGCTGTGTACGTCTGGCTGAGGCTCTCAGCCTCAGCTGTAGTAACAACAGCTTACGGAAACTTCTAAAAAATACCAATATCCGGGTCCTACCTGAGACCAATTAAATCTGAATCTCTGGGGATTGGGTCCAGGTATTTGAATTTCAGACTTCTTCATGTGATTCTCATTGAGCCCAGGGCTGAGAACGACAGGAAATGTAGCTGGCTGAGGCTCCAAAGCTGGGGAGCTGAGTCTAGAGGCAGGTCCGCCCCTCAGCACCCAGAGAGCGAAGCAAGGAGAAGATACTGTGGCTTACTGACGCTCTGACTGCCAGCAGGAGGCTGTGAGGGAAGCCTAGCGATGGGGAAGGGCTGTGGGCAGCCAAAGAGGCAGGTGGCCTGGAGTGGTGACTTTGGATGGAGGAGCCAGAGTGGCATTCAAGGAGCAGTCTTCAGAAGACTCCATACTAGGAGAATTCCAGTTTGCTTTGTTTTGACTTGTTTCATTTCAAACAGACAGGGCAAGGCGTCTGTTTTTTTAAACAGATACCTGCAGTACGACCTCGACTATGGGTGTTTAAAGCCTCAGGTGGGCCATGCCCACCCCCAGGGGGCCAGCTCTCCCCAGGCCTCATTCCAGGTCTGTCTGGTCTGGAGTCTGGTGAAAACCTCCGCAGCAGGCATGCTGACTAGAGACTGGATCTAAGTTCTATCATGTGCCCCCAAACTACAAATTTCCAAAAATGATTCCTGATAAACCTTCTGGCTCTGACGCTGGTGCTTGTGGACACAGAAAGAGAGAGGGGAAGAAGAGAAACTCTGATCAGCACTGAGGGCAAATGGCACTCAGCAACAGAAGGGTGAAGGGCTGGTCGCAGGAGTTCTTGATCTTTGGAGGGATCCTAGTCCTTGACTCAAAAGGAGAAGAAACAGCTGCAAACACCTATTAGTAACTGGAACACGAAATGTATGAAGAATGAATCCAGGAAAATGGGTAGTCATCAACAATGAAATGAAATGCGTCAACACCAATATCCTAGGCCTTAGTGAGCTGAAGTGGACTGGTATAGACCATTCTGAGTCATTCAGTCATAGGGTCTACTATGCTGGGAATGACACACTGAAGAAGAATGGTGTCACATTCATCGTCAAAAAGAACATTTCAAGATCTATCCTGACATGCAATGCTGTCAGTGATAGCATACCCATGTGCCTACAAAGAAGATCGGTTAACACGACTACTATTCAAATTTATAGATCAGCCACTAACACCAAAGATGAAGAAACTGAAGACAAAAGAGGAACTGATGTCTGAATTATGGTGTTGGTAAAGACCACTGAGTGTATCACGGGCGACCAGACGAATGGACAAATCTGTCTTGTAAAAAGTACAGCCGGTTGTTCCTTAGAAGCAAAGACGGCGAGACTCGGTCTCGTGTCCTTTACACACGCTGTAAGGAGGGACCGGTCCCCAGAGAAGGACACTGCGCTTGGTAAAGCAGAGGGTCAGTGAGAAAGAGGAGGAGCCTCAGTGACACAGCGGCTCCAACAGTGGGCTCAGACTGAGGGACAATCGTGAGGATGGTGCGGGGCTTTGTTCTGTTGTACACAGGGTTGCTAAGAGTTGGAACTGACCGGAAGGTGCACAGCAACCACAACCACAACCACAACAGGCACTCCTGCTGAGAGAAGTGGATCTCTAGCCCCTTTGCTCGGAACAGCCCAGTACCAGGCAGGGTAGTGTAGGAGGCAGGGGCCCAGGCTTTGCAGGCCCAGAGACCTGGGCTTGACGAATGTCCTCTGAACTAAGAATGGTCAAATGTGCAGATACAGATTTCAGGTCACTATTAGTCAGAGTTGACTCCATGGCAAGGAGTTGTTTATTTTTATTTTTTTTGTTACTACTCTAACCTACAAGAGTGGTCTCAGTAAGAGTAAAATGCTCTCTCTAAGCGATAAGACAGCATCATGTCATGTTTACTTGGCAGTGGTTTTCTCTTGGTGGTACATAAAATAACGGTGTACCTTATAACTGATAGCATCTGGTATCGTCAGTGTCATAGGGTGAGAGCACCCGACTCACGGGGCTTTGTGAAGATGAAGTAACCCAAGGAGAAGAGTTAACAGGATGCTTGGGTCAGCGAGAGGGCTCTGTAACATGCTCACGATAATTCGCTTCTGTATCAAGCTGCCAGTTGCCTTAAATAGGAGAAAACAGGTAAGAAGTGAATTCCAGAGGTGGGGAGAGAGGATCTGGGGCCAGGAGCTTTGGACAAAAGGAATGGAAAGGAAGTCCTGGGAAGCAGATTTTACACACAGTGGAAAGACAGATTAGAATAAAGTTGTGAGGTCCTAGGCTGAGAGAGAGAAAGAGCTATTAAAGACCTCCTGACAATCTTCAGAAAGAATTTTGGGAAACCATAATAGGCTATCTGATAACACCTCCAGTGTGTTCTTCCCCAACTTGACAGAGACTGAAAACCAAACACCCACTGCCAGAGAGTTGATTCCGACTCATACTGACCCTATAGGACAGAGTAGAACTGCCCCATAGTTTCCTAGGAACGCCTGGTTGATTTGAACCGCCGACCTTTTGGTTAGCAGCTGTAGCATTTAACCATTACACCACCAGGGTCTCCTGACACACATCAGGGGCACAGAAAAGTTCTGTGACTAGTTCCAGCTGAAGAGAAGACAACATGTGTATGAACTCAAATGTGCTGCCGATGGCCAAGAAAGAGCCCTGGAAGGAAGCAGTGACTCCAGCATGTCATGTCAGAGCCTGTCAGAAAGGCCCTGTAAGCTGTCCAGTCCAGGCTTCAACCCTTCACAGACCTCTAGTCACCACCAAGATTCTGCTCAATGGGAGAGGTGGGCACAAACCTCCACCCTTGAGGAGAGAGGCGAACGGTGGCCCTTTCCCTGTAGAGCTGATTTCTAAGCTGTCAGCTTTCGGAGACTCTGTGCCGCTGATGCAGCTGGGCCCATCTGTAGGCTCTGAGCTAGTCTTTGCAGGCCCAGAAGACCAGAAAAGGCCTTCTTCCTGCCATTTTGTGAGACCTGCAGTGGGGGACCGTTACTCGCCAGAACACCATCCAGGACCTCGTTGGCACGTGTGGACTTCTCGACTGGATCTCCAGGTTTAAGAACTGCCTCAGTGTGCCTTGTGAACCTGGTCTTGGGCCACTGACTGTCTCCCTGGGGCCTGTGGTTGCTTTGGTTCCTGTTATTTGGTGCTTCCTAGTGAGGAAATCTCTTTTTATGGGGGTGCTCCCTCTCTCTCAGGTCCTGTTGATGTCTCTGGGATACCAGCATGCCTCAGATTATAATGCCAGAGTATTACCACACCAAAAATGAGAAAGTGGAGGGGGGAAATAAAAGATTTACCATGCTGTGACGGTGTATAGCTGACGCCCTGTTATTGAGGTGTCTGAGACAGTTTCCCCTAGACTAACTGGCCCTTGCTGGCTGGGCTGAACTCAGTCTAGTTTCTGTAACCACGGTTGCCTTTTAGAACTGGTCTGTTTCTTGTGCTTACACCGGTCAGCCTCATCCAACCCATTAGCCTCCACTCCTCTGTGCTTGGGGGGGGGTCTCACTAGTCTGGAGTCTTGGCCCTAGACTGGGGGAACCACAACCTACATAACTCATCTTTGGGGGGGTGTGTACCTGGACTGTCCCGGGCTCTGGAACAGCTGTTGAAACATCCTGAAGGAAAAAGGAGATGGATGTGCTCCTGGTCCGTCCCACCAGGGTGCAGCCAGGCCTTGAAGACAAGCTCCATGCTGACAGTGTTGTTGTCCACAGTCTGCAGGTCGATGTCAATTCCCAACACAGAACTCTCTGCAAGAGAAAGAGGGTCAATGTCTTTCACTGGAAATTTGAAAACACAGAACATTTTAAACGTACTTATAAGTCTACTTCTAGGTATCTAACCCAGAGAAATTTCCGGACAGGAGACAAGTACCAAGACTGTCACTGCAGCATTGTTAAAATAAAAAATAACTAAAACCCCTAAAGAGATGCAGTTGAAAGGCCCACCAATTGGGGAGCATTCACATGTATGAGGGCACGCTCGAATCGTGGCCCACTCCCGTCTTGGCACACTCCAGTCATGGCACACTAGAATCGTGGCCCACTCCAGTCTTGGCACACTCCAGTCATGGCACACTCGAATCGTGGCCCACTCCAGTCATGGCCCACTCCAGTCATGGCACACTCGAATCGTGGCCCACTCCAGTCTTGGCACACTCCAGTCTTGGCCCACTCCAGTCATGGCACGCTCCAGTCTTGGACCACTCCAGTCATGGCACGCTCGAATCGTGGCCCACTCCAGTCATGGCATGCTCGAATCGTGGCCTACTCCAGTCTTGGCACACTCCAGTCATGGCACGCTCGAATCGTGGCCCACTCCAGTCATGGCACGCTCGAATCGTGGCCCACTCCAGTCATGGCCCACTCCAGTCATGGCACGCTCGAATCGTGGCCCACTCTCGTCATGGCCCACTCCCGTCATGGCCCACTCCAGTCATGGCATGCTCGAATCGTGGCCCACTCCCGTCATGGCCCACTCCAGTCATGGCACGCTCGAATCGTGGCCCACTCCAGTCATGGCACGCTCAAATTGTGGCCCACTCCAATCATGGCACACTCAAGTCATGGAAGGCTCCAGTCATGGCCCACCGAAACCATGGCCTGCTCAAACCGTGGAGCAGCGGGCAGCCATCACAAAACAAAACACAGCTCTATGGACTGACCCGGAAAACTGAGAGACAGGAGATGGATAAAGAAAGTTGTAGAAGAGATGCGGAAGAAATCAAGTGACTTGCACACACACGTACACATCCACGTAACTGCGTCTTGCAGAAGGGTCTGCTCGGCTGTCGCCACTGCTAAAGCAATGGATGGGGCGCGCCTCCGGGGTGGCGTCCTGAGATTCTTCTTCCTATTGCCCGTATGTCTACACAGTTTGAATTTTATTGTAACCATGTACTTCTTGTGTTTGAAAAACATGCTGGAATATAAAAACAACCAAATTGTGTGTGTGTGTGTGTGTATACAGCAATGAAAGTTAAATACTTGGCTAACAAGAGGGATGTAGGCTTTATGTTGTTTTGAAAGACAATGAAAATGGATTCCCTTACTAATTCTGTTACAATACAAATTTAAAAAGACTAAGAGGGGAGAAAATGGATGAACCCTTGGGCTCCACTTCATGATACAGGTCATCCGAGTGTGTCTCTGGCACACGCTGTCTCCCAGCGTGGCGGCAGCGAGGAAGACGGGGTGGTCTGGTGGAATGTGACGTGATCGCAGATTGGAGCGAAGAGAGTTGGGTAGGGTGGGAGTCCTGAGGCTTTGCTGGGGTACTCCCTGCTTCAGGCAACATGGGCTCAGGAAGCAGGGAGAAGTCCAGCTCTGCAGGTCAAGGTAGCCAGTGAAAACCAAACGTACAGTTGCAGAGGACACACACACAGAGGAAATGAGGCAAGAGCTGGCCAGGACCCCAAGAAGCAGCCAACTTTCCCTGTTTCACCATGACGGACTCTCTGAAATACTTTCACAAAAGGCCTCAGAAAACCCAGTTTCTCCAATGAATTGACTCCTGTGTGTGACTAACAGACTGCAGGGAGAAAGCCGGTCTATTTCTAGAAGGACATTCCTGAGGATAAGTCTGCAGTGGTGGCAGCCTCTCCAGAGGGAACAAAGGGACTTCAGTGCAGCATGCTGGGATCCAGCACTGGGGAAAGTGGCGAGAGCAAAGGGACTTCTCACCACAGTCCACGACTCCATCTGTGGCTGGAAACCACGGCCAGATGTATGTCTCTTTGGCCAGTGTGATGAAATCCCAACCGTCTTCCAGGGACAGTTAGGAGGAGTCACTGGCTAACTGACTATTTCATCCATTCCAGCGTGCAGCAGTATACAAGGACAGCCAATTAAGTTCACAAACTCATCCTTAGGAGAAGTGCTCCTTATCTCACTGGTGAACTGTGGTCACCTTCAAAGGACTCCCCTTGGGAAGCTGTGCACCAATGCCAGCGCTCAGTCCACCCTTCAGTGCGATTTTGGAACTCTTTCCGGAATGGCCATCAGAGCTACTGTCGTATTACCCTTGATGTCCTGAATGTCATCGAACTGTCTTCCTTTCAATATTTCCTTTATCTTTGCGTAAAGAAAAAAGTCACTGGGGGACAGATCAGGTGAGCAAGGGAGGGTGTTCCTGTACAGTTATTTGTTTCCTGGCTAAAAGCGCCCTCACAGACAACTGGGAAGTTACGTTTGCAATCTTACCACTGTGTCACAGTGCACAATGGCCATTCCAGAAGGAGTTCCAGAATTCCTCTGAAGTGTGGACTAGGCACCGGCATCAGTGCAGAGCTTCCCCGGGGAGGACTGCGAAGGCGACGCGGTGACACGCGGCAAGGAAGTGCGTGCAGCACCTCGAACAAGGGCGTTCACAGACTTAATTGTCGGGTCTCGTATATTTATGAAGAATCTACTGCTCTGAAGATGAAACACCGCACAGGGTACAAAGGTGTATAGGCCACATTCTGTGCCCTCAGGGAGTGTAGGGGTCAGTGTTGTTCTTTACCATTTCTGTGAAGCCCTCACCTGTCCCACCTTGCTTCGAGATGCTATAAGGATAAACATGAGGTCATTGCCCAAGGAAAGGTCCTTGGAAGAGAAATGTTCTTTTTAATAATGTGACTCTTGTTCTGTCACAGGCAAAACGTGAAGAAACGGATTTTCCTGAGCCTGAAGCCTGACCTTGAACCTGAGGAACAAGTATGGAAGTGACCGAGCAGCTTGTCTCCAGGGAGGCGCGACGTCGCTGAAGCCTTAGGGACAGCTCCAAAGATGCGGCACTGAGCCAAGGGGCTCAGAAGGCAGAGAGAACGTATTCTTGGGGTTCATACAACGGAATTTTGGAGAGTTTTTTCTCTTCAGGGAAAGGGCAGAAAATTACAAGTTGAGCAGTGTGAGGAGACAACACAAAAGTTATCACCCATCAAGAATCTGGAAAGAAAAATTGAGAGGTTTCCTTAGGTAGTGAAGCCATCCAGTCAGCACAGTGCGGTGATGTCAGTCACGGCAAGATTTATCTGTAGCTTTATTGGTGATACTCCAAAACCAAACACACTTCCACTGAGTGAATTCTGACTCATAGCGACCCTGCAGGATAGCATAGAACTGCCCCATGGAGTTGCTGAGGAGCGCCTGGTGGATTTGAACCACTAACCTTCTGGTTAGCAGTTGTAGGGCTGAACAACTTAGCCACTAGGGGTTCCTTGGTGGCATTCAGGTATCTAAAAATAGATGTGTCCATTAGAAGGGGAGCCAGGAGGAAGCACGCACCAAGGGGAGCTGCTGGGGCATGTGCTGGCCGTGTCCACGGGCACTTGGCCACCCTCGGCTCAGAGGAAAGGGCATGCTGGCTCAAGAACGTGTCCCAGCAGCAGGGATGTGGCCGTCAGGTCCCTGCCCTTCTTCACGGTTGTGCTGTCTCTCTAAAACAGTCCGGCTCACACTTTCCTCTTGAGCGTGATCAGATGAGTCAGTGTGTCTGACAGAATGCCCGACAAAGTCTCCAGGTCCTGATCCTGCAGAGCTGGAGAACAAAGCCAGAACCTTGGCATTTCTACAGAGGAGAAGGTGTCCCGCGAGGTCCTCCTGGAGGCGGCTGGCTTCCCTGCAGACACTGCATTAATGTTGTTGACCTTCTTTCCAACCCTGCAGACACCCTATCAATGTTCCTGACCTTTTTCTAACTTAATCTACAAGTGGTTGGGGGAGCCGCGGAGCAGAGCTCCTTCACTGGAGACAGTTCTCCTACAGTCTCCGCAGAGACGCTGCACTTCAGGTGACAGGGTCAGTTTTCCAGGCTCAGAGGGGAGCCGGCACCATTTCAAAGAAAGACTCATGTTACTCAAGCTACAGACCGATGTGTAGATCAGAACACATCTGGAGAACAACTTTTCCAGGTTCTCTGCCCCTGGCTCAGGCAGTTACATCCTGGTGGCTGGAACACCACAGGAGCCTCTTAGCTGTCCTGCCAAAAGTAGTTCCTCCCCGCCAGCACTGGCCGTATGCTGCTACCAGTTAATTTTCCAAACATGGCTTCATCAGCTCTCTCCTTTGCTTGAGAGCACAAGCCACCTTTCTGCTCCATCTTTGTCCCCTCAGGTCCCTGAATGGGTCTGTGCTGCCCATGACTGCTCAGACGCCCCATCCTCTCCTTCCTCCCTTCTCCACCGGATGGGGCCCTGATCCCAGCTGAGCTCAGATGCTCCTTTGTGGAGTTTCTCTGAGCTGTTCCCTGTCTGCCACCCGCCCACAGCTCTTGGCTTATATTTGCAGTACAGTCCGTGTTACTTGGGCGTGGGGACCACAGCTGTTCAGAAACAGGCTGGATGTCCCCTTGGAATGTAAGCCCCTCAAGGGCAGGAACACTCCTGGCCCCTGCGCCTCTCCAGCCCTTAGCCGGGTGCCTGGCAGAGGGCTGAGGCTCCTGCGCATCTGCTCAGTGGAACGTTCAGCTGCTCACACTTCTTCAGGTCTTACTACTTTTAAACACAGCTCGTTAGTTTCAGATAAATTTGTCTCGTGGCCACGTGACTTCCTTCCTTCCTTCCTTGGTGCTCTCATGACTCTGTTGGTGATCGGCAGCCTCCTCCACAGTTCAGCTCGGGACTGACTTGGTCCAGGAAGTTACACTTAGTTAGATCCTTCCTTATCTGACTGGAATACGCATCCCCCTTTGGTATCTCTGAGCCTCATTTGGGCAACCTTAACTCTGTGTTAACTTGTTTCTTCTCAAAGGCTTTTTCTTTCTCCTTTTGAAAGGGAGTAGGATGTAGTGGAAAGACCAAGGCTTCAATTGTGGCTTGCGTGTTGTTAGCTATGTGACTCTGGGCAAATTTTTAACCTCTAAGCCTCAGTTTTGCCATCTGTAAACAGCAGATAGTACAAGGTGTTTCATAAGTTACACCCATTAAACCGATTGCCATCAAGTTGATGCTGACTCACAGTGATCCTATAGGAGAGAGTAGAACTGTCCCACAGGGTTTCCAAGGAGCAGCTGGTGGGTTCGAACTGCTGACCTTTGGGTTAGCAGCCAAACGCTTAACCACTGTATCACCAGGGCCTCCCCGTCCCCCCACCCCTCCCCCCCAAGCTAGGCTGGTGTTGTCAGGGGCTATCACGGCGACTCTGACTCATAGGACCCAGCAACAACAGAAGAGAACACTGCCCAGTCCTGGGCCACCTGCACAGCTATTGCTGAGTCTGAGGCCATTGTTGCAGCCACTGGGTCAGTTCACTTCAAAACGATTTTTTAGAATTTATTGTATTTTAAGGGAAACCCACGTGGCGTGGTGGTGAAGTGCTACAGCTGCTAACCCAAAGATCAACAGTTCAAATCCACCAGGTGCTCCTTGGAAACTCTATGGGGAAGTTCAGCCCTCTCCCATAGGGTCGCTATGACTGGAATTCACCGGACGACAATGGATTTGGTTTAGGTTTTAGGTGAAAGTTTACGTCTCAAGTTAAGTTCTCCTACAAAATGTGTCAGTCCATTTCATTGAGGGTCTTCCTGTCTTTTTCTGACCCTCTACCAAGCATGAGGTCTTTCTCCAGGGACTGATCCCTCCTGATAGATAACATGTCCAAAGAATGCAAGACGCAGTCTCGCCATCCTTGCTTTTAAAGAGCACTCTGGTCGTACATCTTCTGAGATGGATCTATTTGTCCTTTTGGCGGTCCGTGGTACAATCAACACCCTTCACCAATGCCATGATTCAACGGCTTCTGTTCTTCAGTTCCTCATTCATCATCCGGCTTTCGCACACATACGAGGTGACGGAAAACAGCATGGCCTGGGTGGGGTTCACCTTAGGCACAGGGAGATGAAAATGCCTAAACCAAAAAGCCCCATGGCCGTTGAATCGATTCAATTCACAGTGATCCTACAGGACAGAGTAGAACTGACCCGTAGAGTTTCCAAGGAGCACCTGGCAGATTTGAACGGCCAACCTTTTGGTTAGCAGACGTAGTGCTTAACCACTGCGCCTCCAGGTTTCCCACTAGATTTCAGGCAGAAAGTCCAATAAATGTCATCCCCTTCCGTCTCTCGTCAGTAAACTGATTAGCTTTTGGAAGATAACAGTGTGCTTTCCTTAAAAAAAGAAAAAAAAAATTTTGACACCCTTTTGGTCACTGCCCCCCCCAACATATATGGACACACCGGCACCCAGGTTCTGCTCGCTTAGTCAGATGTTAGGGGCCCCTAGTCCTCCACAGAACCCGCGGAGTGGTAGGGCCACTGTCACTGCGCAGACACAGAAAGCAGCTGCCCCCTGACTGCAGAGCAGGCTGCCAGTGCACCCACTGTGGCGGACCACCCTGAGGGCTGGAGGCTGAGGGTGGCCGCAGTGACTCCCGCCCACACTGCTGTGCCTTTGGTGGTTGTGACAGGCAGTGTCCATTCAGTTTCTGGGCCCACCCTGCCCCCCTGTGGCCACAGGCAGTGATGCTCATCTAGATCGGGCACAGAAGAGCAACAGCTGAGGAGGCCGTGGGACTGAAAATCCAGGAACACCCAGAACAGGACCCCTCAGAAGTCGAGGGAGAGTCAGGCTGCCGTACTGTCTGAGGATCACGGCACTGGAAAATTACAAAGAAAGGCCAAAACATGTCTAAAAACATTTCATTACAAAAAAAAAAGAAAGTTAAATGAGAGGAACAAAACTGCGGTGTGTTCACAATGGCAGAACTGAACTCTCTTTCACACACACACACACACACACACACACACACACACAGACGCCCTGGTATGGCTGCACATCTCACCTGACATGAAATGTCTTGAAATGTTTCAAGAAATGCCCAGAAGAAGGGGGACCCTTCCTGGCCCGCGCCTCCTCTCCTCTCCCACACAGACCAGGGCCTGCGGGCTGGACCTGTCCCTCTCAATCACAGGGCCTTCCTGTGGCCTGTCCTGGAGGGCCGTGGAGGGCCCAAGGCCAAGTATGGGCATTTTCCTGGGGCCCCCATCTATAAGGGAGGTGAGGAAAATTCACTTCCCAGAAATCTCCTCAGGGAGACTACTTTTGTCACTCCTGGAGTCACTTAACCAGTCACTGAATTTGTCATTCAAATAAATGTTTACTTAGTACTTCCTATGAATGAGGGGGGCAGCACAGAGGCTGCTAACTGAAAGGTCTGCAGGTCAGCCCCGCCAGGCTCCTTGGAAACCCTGCAGGGTGGTTCTGCTCTGTCCTGTAACTGTCTGTGTGGGGTCAGGGAGCCCTGGTGGTGCAGTGGTTAAGTGCTATGCTTGCTAACCAGAAGGCTGGCAGTTCAAATCTGCCAGGCATTCCTTGGAAACTCCAGGGGGCTGTTCTACTCTGTCTATAGGATCGCTATGAGTCAGACTCAATGGCAGTGGGTTTCGGGGTTATAATTTGTTGTTGTCTGTCCTATGAATTGAGTGGGTCCCTAGGTGGTATAGTGTGGGCATGTGTGTGTGATCTTAGCTTGCCTGGTTAGGGGAGCAGGCTCTCAGGAGGTGACAGTAGAGCAGAGACTTGAACCAAGTGAAGGCCGAGCCAGGAAAACATTCGTGAGAAGTTGGCTCCTTATATCGGATCAATATGTTCAAAGCCTGGGAGCCGGCATGAGCTGGGAGTGCTGGGGGAGGAGGGTGGAGTGTGTGTGGGGGGTGGGGGTAGAGGATGAGAGTGCAGGACCAGGCCCCCGAGACTCTCTTCCAAGGCGGGTGGGCTCCCTCATGGCTCAGGCTAGTCTGATGTACTACTTGGGGTTTGGGAAAGGTAATGACAGGTAGGACGGCTCCTTCCTGACAACTGGAAGTGACAAGATTAGCTTGGGAATGGTAAGCACACACAGGATGTTCCCTTCCTAACTGCGATATGGGCACATCAAGTTCTCCCAGCTGCCTGCGACGTGGCTGCATGCCCAGGGCAGAGAAACTGGGGATGACCTAGCCCTTGTTTCCCTGCTCCCTCCGTACCGTTACCACACTCTCCGTGAGGGGCCCACCATGCAGATCCAGGAGCAACGTCACCACCCTCCTCCCTCACCCATGTATAAAAGGGAACCCCCCAAATCTGTACAGGGTCTTTCTCCACTCATGGAGACTGACCTGCTCCCTCTTTGGAACGTACTTTCCCTAAATAAAGTTTTCTGCCATTTGCTACCAAAAAGGCTGCATCTTCGTGTGCTTTGAGGGGAGGAGGGCCCGGTTTGCTGCTTGTTGGAAAAAAATCTAGAGAGACTGTGTAACAATGGTGTGATCTTGTGTATGTGTATATGCATTTTTGTATTGCTGGAGGAGTGTCTTTGGGGTGTATGATCATAGAAGGGGCGCCGTGGGGCTAAAAGCAGTGTAGTTTTGTCAGCCAGTCTCTGATTCGTCACATAGTAGCCCCTCCACAAGGTGTGTGCCATTGTGCATCCTGCCAGCAGTGCTGGGAAAGTGCAGGCTTACCGACAGGACCTTCACAGTCTCCTCCTAACAGGTGAGAAATGCTATCCGGGTGTTGTCAGGACTTGCCTGTCTCTGATTATGAGAGAGGCTGAGCATCTTTTCATAGGTCTAAGTGTCAGTTAAAAATTTTTTTTCCAATTGTCCATTCATGTCTTTTGTCCATTTTTCTGTAAGGTTTTTGGTCTTTCTCCCCTCAACTTTGAAGAGTTCCTGTATACACGAGGGAAACCCCTTTGGCATAGTGGTTAAGTGCTACATGTGTTAACTAAAAGGCCCGAAGTTCGAATCCTCCAAGTGCTCCTTGGAAACTCAATGAGACAGTTGTACTCTGCCACGTAGGATCACTATGAGTCGGAATCTACTCGACGGCACTGAGTGTATATGTATGTGTACAGTACGTGTATGTGTATATATACCACCAGGGTTTCCCTCGTGTATACACGTATGTGTGTATGTATACATATATACACACATACATTATATATATACATATATAGACATACACACACCATATACACATATAGACTATACATGCACACACATAAACACTGTATCTACGCTACATATATACTACATATACACACACATATACATGTACACACACACACACACACACACAGGAAGCCATGGCAGCACAGTGGTTGAGTGTGACGTCTGCTCACCAAAGGCCCACAGTGCAAATCTACCTGGTGTTCTTTGGAAACTCTATGGGGTGGTTCTATTCTGTCCTGTAGTATTGCTACGACTCGGAATCGACTTGATGGCAGTGTTTTTTTTTTGGTTTATATAAAAGAGGGGTTAGTTTTAGTTTCTCCCCTCCTCCAACCCCATGGTATAATTTGCAAATCATTTTTCTTTTTCCCCTTGTCTTTGACTTGGTTTATGGTGCTTTTTGCCATGCTAAATATTTTTATTTTTATGTAGCTAAATTTACCCACTTTTCCTTTATTGTACCTGGATTTTAAGTCATAGTTAGAAGATCTTTCCTTCTGAGATTAGGCAGGAATTCACCAAATACTTTTTAGAAGTTATAAAAAGTTCTTATTCATTACATTAAGATCCCTAGTCCACTTGGAGTTTTCTTTACTTTCTGCTAAATTGCTAAGCAGCTGTCTCAGAAAAAAGGATTTGAACAAGTTCACCTTTGCCCTAGAGACCGGCAAGCTCACCTCGATCCTGCACTAGCTCTCTGTGCGGATGGGGGTCTCTTTCTGCACCCTGGGCTGGCTCCCGACGGATCCTTTTACTGTACTACTGCTGGGGGTTTGACGGGGCCTGTTTCCAGTCAAGATGCAGCCAGACTGGGCCCAGGCTGGGAGGCAGCCCCACGAGTGAGCTGCCAGGTGAAGCTGAGGTGCGTGCCTCTGAGCGCTGGGGAAGCAGAGAGGAGCTGGGATTTAACCAGAAGAATGTCTTCTCACGTCTCAGTCTCCTAAAGACAGAGAGAAGTCAGAGAGAATGCCCGTGTCTGGTCAGCCTGAAGGGGAAGTAAGGGACGGAGGGAAACAGAACTAATCACACCAATCAAGGGGATTCCGATATGGTTAGATTTCAGGGTCCAATAGTTCTTCCTACAAATCACAGCGATAAACTCAGGAAAACACACAAAAGACGACTGCGGACGGCGCTGGAGATTGAACAAGTGTAGGTGGATCTGGGGAGGCGCTGAGAGTTGGACTGAACCGCCAGCCGAGAGTCTCCCGTCTGCCTTGCCCTGAGGGTGGGCGGCCCGCCCGCAGTGTGGAGGCGGCCAGTGCCTCAATAGCAAGCCCTCTGTCCCCCACTGGGGGTCCCAGGGGCAGGAGTGCGGGCAGCCAGGGACCCCCAGGGAGTGAAGGAGATGCCAGGAAAGAAGGGAGCCAAGACAGAGAACCCTAAACTGTATTTTTATCCTCAGTTCAGGTGCCTGGGCGACCTCTGCACCGCTTACGCATGGGGCAAAGTGAAAGCAGCTTCCAGCTGAGCTCTAAAGGACAGAACTCAGACCTCAGTCCCTGCTCACTGCAGGCACAAACAACTGCAGTCTGAGTCTAATAAAACTGTCTCCTAAAACAAACACTTCTCAGAGTAATATGATAGGATCCAGGGTCTCTATCCCAAATCCAAATCCAAATCCAAATCAAACCTGCTTCCTCTGCGTCAATTCTGAGTCATAGTGACCCTATAGGACAGAGTAGAACTGCCCCATAGAGCTTCCAAGGAGTGCCTGGTGGATTCAAACTGAGTTACCAGGGCCTCCATAACAACTCACAAAAACAATCCCAATATCCTCAACATACAAAGAGTCAGAAAAATGTGACTCTGTCTCAAAGAGAAATACAATCAAAACATACGAATCCCAACATGACTGAGATGTGGGAATTATCAAAGATCTTAGAGTAGCATACTTATAATGGATTCATAATGTAAAATACAACGTAATGAACAAAAAGATAGACAATATCAACAGAGAAAAAATAACGTAAAATGAACCAAATTGGAATTTTGGAGCTGAAAGATCCAGTATCTGAAATAAACATAACGGGCATGGGCTTTCAGCAGAATAGAGACGAGAGAACAGTCAGTGAACTTAAAGTTCATAGAGATCATGTAATCTGAAGGACAGAAAAAGTTTGGAGAAAACAACACAATGCAATACAAGCAAAAAACAAATTCTCCTCTCAGAGTCTGGGGCAATTGTGGGACAATTCAGAAAGGTTTAGAGTATGGACAATTGTAGTTCTAGAAGGAGAGGAGACAGCAAATGAGTCAGAAAAAAAATTGGAAGAAATAATGGCAGAGTATTTCCCAAACTGGATTAAGGGTATAAATTTATAGATTCAAGAAGCTGAGTGAATCCCAAAAAGGGAAAATTAGAGAAAACCTAGGACCAGTCACATCATTGCAAAGCTACTGAAAAACCAAACATAAAAAAAAAAAAAATACTGAAAGCAGTAAGAAAAATATTTCACATGCACGGAGAAATGATCTGAAGGAAGTTATGCAGACTCAGAAACCAGGGACGTCCAGCAGACAGTGGGACAGCGCCAGGGACATCCAGAAGACAGTGGGATAGCACCAGGGACGTCCAGAGGCAGTGGGATAGCACCAGGGACATCCAGAAGACAGAGGGATATCACCAGGGATGTCCAGCAGACAGTGGGACAGCACCAGTGATGTCCAGCAGGCAGTGGGACAGCATCTTTAAGATGCTGAAAGACAGAAAAGTAACCCCAAACCCTGTCAACCCAGAATCTTCATACAGGTCAAATACCCTGCAGGAATTAAGGTGACAGACATTTTCAGAGACAGAACAATCAAGAGAATGAGTCAGTACGAGAATCCTGCTGTATTTAAGGTAAAGGAAGTGACGCCAGGAGAAGCTGAGACCCTCAGGAATGCAGGAGGTCAGAAACGGTCAGCACACGAGGAAACCTAAAAGACTGTTATTCTATTAATTTCTTTCAAACGCACGTGATTGCTTTAAGAAAAATTGATAACATTGCTTGGTAGAGTTATTTAAAAAACTTACTATCTTTATGTTTTCTTTAATAAAAAATTTTTATTGTGATAAAATTTATATACATAATAAAAATTTACCAACTTAGTGACTTTTAAATGTACAGTTTAGTGACATTGATTCTATCCACTATGTTCTACAATCTCTTGTGGAATTTTTAACAAAAATCATGACGGTTACAACGTAAAAGGCAGCGTGTGTGTGTGTGTGTGTGTGTGTGTGTGTGTGTGTGTGTGTGTACAACTGGACCCACACAGTTACAAGGTTTCTACACTTGACCTAAGCTGTAAAAAAGTTAAATTTAAATATATACATGATAATTACACGTCTGTGTGTATAAACATATATATATAAACATGGGTACAAATACACTTTAAATCCTTAAGTTTCTATCTTTTATGTGAAGTGGTACTACACTGACCCTAAGATGACTGAAAAGTTAATAACATATAATGTAAAAGTCCCCAGAGTGGCCACTAAAAGCAGAACGCAGAGAGGCCTAGGTAGGTGACGGTGTTGTTATCGCTGTCAGGGGCTGTGGGTGAGTTCCCACCCTCAGAGAAACCTGATGCCCAGCAGAAACACCACCGTGCCCTGCCCTTTCCTCACAACTGTTGTGAAGTTTGAGTCCATGGTTGCAGTCACGGTGTCAGTCTACCTTGTCTTCCTATTTTTCAAACCCTCTACCCTATCACAGACAGTGTCCTTCTCCAGGGACCGGTCCCTCCTAGGAGTACATCCAAGTGCGTGAGATGCAGGCTGGCTGTCCTGGCTTTCAGGAAGCACTCGGGCTGTACTCCTTCCCGGAGAGACGAGCTGGTTCTCCTGGTGGCCCTCAGCGTGCTACCCATTCTTTATCAGCACCACAGTTCAAAGCAGCAACACTCATTCATTCAGCTCTCCAGAATGTCACGGGTGGGTGAGGCATACCTTAGCTCTTAAAGTGACATATTTGCAGCAGATTTACCCAATGCAATACGTTGTTTGATTTCCAGACTCCTGTTTCCAGGGACTTCAGTTGTGGATTCAAGTAAAATGAAATCTTTGACAAGGTAGATCTTTTCTCCATTTGTTGTGATGTTGCCAGTTGTGAGGATTTTGGTTTTCTTTATGTTGAGCTGTAATTCACGCTGAAAGCTGTAGACTTCCAACTCCACTGTAAGTGCTTCATTCAAGTTCTCTTTGCTTTTGGCAAACTGAGTCATCTGCATAACGCAGGTTGTTAGTGAGTCTTCTGCCCACCCAGATGCCACATTCTTTCTGGTACAGTCCAGCTTTGGGGTTAGCTGCTCAGCAGGCAGACTGAATAAGTACGGTCAAACGATGCATGCCTTTCTTGATTTTAAACCACTCAGTGGTCCTTTGCTAGTCATCTGTTGTTAGGTACTGCTGAGCTGGTTCTGACTCATAGCGACCCCGTGCACAGCAGAACAAAACGCTGCCCAGTCTTGTGCCGTGTCCACAATCATCTTTATGCTTAGGCCCACTGTTGCGGCCACTGTGTCAATCCATCTCGTTGAGGGTCTTCCTATTTTTTGCTGATCCTCTACTCTACTAAGCATGATGTCCTTCTCCAAGGACTGATCCTTTCTGACAAAATGTCCAAACTATGTAGGCCACAGTCTTGCCCTCTTTGCTTTCAAGGAACACTTTGGTGGTACCTCTTCCAGAGAAGACCTGTTTGTTCTTCTGGCAGTCAACGGTACATTCAATATTCTTCTCCAACACAATTCAAAGGCACCAATTCTTCTTCTGTCTTCCTTATTCATTGTTCAGTTAGTAATCTAGTAATCCTGCACCACAAGTGCAGGATCTTAACAAACAGAAATTTATTTTCTCATAGAGAAGCAGGCTACAAGTCCAAACTCAGGGCATCAGCTCCAAGAGAAGTCTTTCCCTGTTGGCTTTGGGATAAGCACCTTGTTGTCAACCTTCTCCTGGACTGGGAGCTTCTGAGGCCCAGGGATCCCTGGTCCCAAGGATTTGCCCTGATCCTGGCACTATTTCTTCTCTGATGGTATGAGGTCCCCAACTCTCTGCTTGCTTCAGTTTATTTTCTTTCTATCCCAAGAAATTGCCTGAAGGCACAATACACTCTGGTAGACTATGTCCCCCCTCACTGACACAACCGCAGCCCATCCTTCTTCACGAACATCACAGAGGCAGGATTTACAACATATAGGAACATATAGGAACACAACACAGGAAATCATGGCCAGCCATGATTTCTACACACAGGTTTTGGGGAACACAATTCAATCCATGACAATCCCCTTGCTCTACTTGAATGACCGCCTCTTGGCCCATGTTCCTCATTCCCATTCTTCAAAATGTTACCCATAATTTGTTATGATCCACACAGTCAAAGGCCTTTGCACAGTCAATAAAACACAGGTAAAAATCTTTCTGGCGTTCTCCGCTTTCAGCTAAGATCATTGTGGTATTGAAGGAGAAGGCAGACTGAACACCACCCCCACTCTGTTCGCCCCCCGCCTCATTCCAGGAAATTTGCCCCTTGCTTCCCCCAGCACTAAATATACACTGCCCCTTGCTACACTCGCCACCAAGCTACTTCCCCGTGCTGCACTCAGCACCAGGTATACCCTGCTGCACCCGACCCAGAAGACCCCAACCCTTCAGGGCCAGTTGTTGGAGGTTTGTGAGCCCCCGCTGGCCCGCTGGCATTACTATAATAAATGGCTGCTTCTTCTCGCCTTGGGTGTCGGTTGATTTCCTGTAATAGTGTCAGCAATGGTATCCCTCATCCTGTGTCTTCTTCTAAATCTGACTTGATTTTCTGTTCGGTTCCCTGTCAATGTAGTGCTACAACAGCATTTGAACAATCTTCAGCAAAAGTTTACTTGTGTGAGATATTAATGATATTGTTCAATAATTTCTACATTCTGTTCTTTTTTTGGAATGCACACAAATATGGATCTCTTCCAGTCAGCTGGCCAGGTAGCTGTCTCCCAAGTTCCTTGGCATAGGTGAGTGAGCCTCTCCAGCCCTGAGTCCGTTTGTTCAAACATCTTAACTGGTATTCTGTCGGTTCCTGGAGCCTTGTTTCCCACCAACGCCTTCAGTACAGCTTGAATTTCTTCCTTCAGTACCACTGGTTCTGGATTGTATGCTACCTCCTGAAATGACTGAACATCAACCAGCCGTTTTAGTATAATGATTCTGTGTATTCCTTCCATCGGCTATTGATACTTCCTGCATCCTTCAGTATTTTGCCTACATAGTCCTTCAGAACTGCAACTCAAGGCTTGAACTTTTTCTTCAGTTCTTTCGGCTTGAGACACGCCAGCGTATGTCCTTCCCTTTCGGTTCTCTAATTCCAAGTCTTTGAATATTTCTTTATGATATTTCACTTTGTCTTCTTAAGCTGTCCTTCGAAATCTTCTGTTCAGCTCTTTTGCTTTACCAATTTTCCCTTTTCTCTAGATACTTTACATTCCAGATCAAGTTTTGGAATCTCTTCTGACATCCACTTTGGCCTCTTCTTTCTTTCCTGTCTCAAACAATCTGCATTCCCTCCACAGGATGTCCTCGGTGCACTCCAATTGCTCATCTGATTTTCAGTCATTAGTGTCCACTGCACCAAATCTACTCCTGAGATGGTCTCCAGGATCAGCTGGGAGGTCCTGAAGGTTGTATTTTCGCTCTTGTGGATTTGTTGTAATTTTCCTCAGCTTCCACTTGAACTTGCATATCAATAATTGACAGTCTGTTTCCATAGTTGGCCCCTGGCCTGGTTCTGACGGATGATACTGAGCTTCTCCACTGTCTCTCTCCACAGATGGAGTCAATTTGACCCCTATGTCCCTGTGTATAGTCACTATTTATGTCACTGAAAAAGATATTTGCAGTGACTAAGTTTTTGGTCTTGTAAAATTCTTGTCATGCAATCTCTGGCATGGTTTCTGTCTCCAAGGCTGTATTTTCCAATGACCTACCCTTCATCTGTGTTTCCAGCATTCACATTCCAATTACCAGTAATTATCAATGAATCTTGATTGCATATTTGGCAAATTTCAGACTGCAGAAGTTGATAAAAATCTTCACTATCTTTGGCATTAGTGGTTGGTGTGTAAAATTGAACAATAGTCATATTAACTGGTCTTCCTTGTGAGCTTCCAGCTCAGTAAGGTCTAGGACAATGGTTTCTATGTTTTTATTTCATTTTTTGACAACTTCCAGTTCTCCTAGATTCAGACACTGTACATTCCACATTCAGATTATTAATGGATGTCTGCAGCTATTTCTTCTCATTTTGAGTCATGCCACATCAGCAAACGAAGGTCCTGAAAGCTGGACTCCATCCACATCCTTAAGAGTGGTTCTACTTTGAGGAGGAAGTTCTTACCCAGTCGTACTTTGAGTGCCCCCCAACCTGAGGGGCTCATCTTCCAGGGCTGTATCAGTCAGTGTTTTGCTGGTATTCGTAAGGATCTCATTGGTCAAGCTTTTCATAAGTAGACCACCAAGTCCTTCCTCCTGGTCTGTCTTAGTTTGAGAGCTCTGCTGAAACTTGTCCTCCACGGGTGACCTTGCTGCTGTTTGAAATACTGGTTGCAAAGCTTCCAGTATCATAGCAACATGTATGCCACAATAGTATGACAAACTAACAGATGTATGGTGGCAAACTACAATAGATAAATTAAAATGGAATTCTAAAAAGTTTAAATAATCCAAAATAAAGCAGGAAAGCAGAAAAAAAGAGGAACAAAAAGCCACTGAGGACAAACAAAATGAAAATGGTGGCCTAAAGCCAAATGCATCAATAATTTTGGTAAATGTTAACGGATTAGACACTCCAATAAAAGTTAGAGGTTATCAGAATGGTGAAAAAGCAAGATCCAATTGTATGCTGTCTGCAAGAGATACACTTTAAGTATAAAGACACAAAGAGGGCTCAAAGTAAACGAGAAGTAAAAGATAAATCATGCACACAGTAAGATCCAAGAAGAATGAAAACCTATATCCACAAAAGATTTCGAAATGAGTATTTGCAGTTGCTTATAACAATACTCAACAACAGGAAACCACCCAGCAGATATCCCCTAAAGGTGAATGGTTAAACACAATGCGGCGCGTTCATACAACATATTACTACTTAGCAATAAAAATAACCTAACAACCCATACAAACAGCAACATGAATGACTCTCAAAATCAGCATGAAACAACCAGACACAAGAGAGAATATATTCACTACCCAATGCCCTTGATAGAAAATGCAGATACATCTCGATACAAAGCGTAACAGAGGTCTAGCGTGGGCGTGCAAGGACGAGGGAGCGTGGATGGGCAGGAGGACCCATTTGGCGTCAATAGAAATGTTCTGAACCTTGAGAGTGGTCATGACTGTGGGCAATGCAGCTGTCAAAGCTCATCACATCGTACAGTTTGAATGCCTGCACCCCATGGCCCCCAGAAGCCTCAAAGCCACTGCCATCAAATCAATTCCTACCCACCGCAGTGGGTTCCCATGACTTGGAATTGAATCAAAGGCCATGGCACTCTATGGTATTCCTCAATAAAGTTGGTGAGGAAAAATTTTATTAAAAAAATTATGATTTTCAAGTTTCCAGCTGAACACTAAGAAATTCTTTAATTCAATTTTGAGAAGATGAAAGAATGTTTCTGAGAGCATAGCTCTGTTAACTAGATCAACACTTCTCTGTGCTAAAAGCCTGGAGACACTAAATGCAGCTGTGGGTCTCATCTAGTCTCAGCACCACAGGAAACGAACTTGAACACATTCACCAAAGGAAAACCCAGGGATCAGAGACGTTTCCTGGTCTCTTTTCTAAGACACCAGAAGAAGAAAAATCAGTTTCTGGAGTCTGCCAGCTGCACTGAAGCATACATCCCTCCCCATGGCCCCTTGAAATCCTTTGGGAAGTAATGTGTCTTTATTTTCCATGTTTGCGTTGCTAGTATTTGTTGTTTCTTGAGAACACATATCAGGAGGAAACATTAAACAGATGGTGGGTGAGCCCTGAGGAAGGGCATCTGCTCTGATCTCCTCTCTGTCGGGCTGAGTAACACAGGCTGGCTGACAGCATCATCAGGCTGGTCTGTGACGGGCTCAAGGACGGACACACCCCACGTGCAGCCTGCTTTCACCCCGGATGGCTGCCTTCTGAATGCCCAGTGATGTGATCACAGTGGCAGTTTCGTTTGGGGCCTATTTGTTACTTGTTTAGAGAAGTCATTATACATATACATTTATCACTCCTTTTAAAAGCAGTGTTATTCCTTTCAAGAATACCCATTACTTCCGTTGGATTTGTGCTTTGTGCAGAGGCATCCCATAGTGCGTCTCTCTGGAGGCAGTTATGTTGGGTGCCATCGTGTCCCTTTCCTCTCATGGTGACCTTACGTCTGCCAGTGAAAGGCCAACCTGTCCTGAGCTGTCTTCGTGACCACCGCCACGTCTGAAGTCACTGTCACTGCTGTTCCGTCAGGCCGTCTCCGTGAGGGGCTCCCTGGTTTTCACTGAAGCCTCTACTTTACACAGCCATGATGTCCTTTTTTGGTGACTGGTTGGTCATTTCCCCAGTGCTGTGCCGGGCCAGCTGGGTCATGTGTCGAGCTTTCATCCACAGGGGTGTCTGTTTCTGGCTCTCGAGCAACAATACAAAAACAATCTGTTGATGTGGTGAATTATATTTATATGTTTTTTTAATGTTCAATCTATGTCGTGTCCTGGGATAAATTGGTCACTGTCTCCGTTAGCTCGTGCTGCCATACAGAAACATCCTGCGCAGGAGGCTGACACAAACCGAGATCATACTCTCACATTGCTGGAGGCTGGAAGTTCAAACTCAGGGTCCCATCTTAGGCTCCAGAGGACGGTCCTTCTCCCCTTGGGGTTCTGCTCATGGGGAAAAAAAGCCAGGTGTCTTACCCCAGCTCTGGTTGTTAGATTGTTATCTCCAAAGAGATGGACTCCAAAGATACATCCTACACTAATCCTGTCTCATTAACATGACAAAGACAACTCATTCCAGAATGGTATGATAACCACAGGCATTTGGATCGACAACACATATTTTTAGGGACACAATTCAATCCACATCAGTCATGATATAATGTAGTTATGATTTTATATAAGTGGATTTTTTAAAGATTGTTGCATCTGTTTCCTTGAATGAGTGGCCAGCAGTTTTCTTCTCTTGTCTTGTCCTTCCCTGGTTTTGTACCCTAACTGGGGTGGTGGTGGCTCTCTGGAGAGTATTATCCTTCACTCCTTTTTCAATTCCTTCTTTTTGGACTTCTTAATTTGGAGTGATCTGTTTCCTGAAAGTCTGGTAGCACCTGTCTTTAAAATCATCTGGAATTCATTCGTTACAGGGCTATTAAGATTTCTATTTCTCCATGAGCCTGTACATTTAGGAATATATCCATTTTTTGTCTAAATGTTTGCATTCATAGTTTTATCTGCCATTATGTTTTCTTTTCCCATTGCTAACATAGCTTAGCTGCCTCTCTCTTGTTTCTCCTTCATCAGTTTCACCAGATAATTCTCTATTTTATTAGTTTTTCAAAAAATGAACTTTTGAATTGTTGAGCAGCTCAACAGAGGAAATATAGAGAATGGTTACGCCTGGAGCTCTGCTGTCAGGCTGCTCTGCTTTGATCACCTGTTCTGTCTGTAACCTGAGAAAATGTGGGGAAGTTACGTTGGGCAAGAAAGTATGCCTTCATTTCTTCGTCTAGGAAAATACGAATTAAATAACGCGTGGAAATTACTTAGAACAACAGAAAAACCTAAACAATAAGTATTCAATAAAATGTTAGCTGTTATTCTGATCTACAATCTAATGCTGGAATATGTTAAGAGACGTAACATTCAGTGAGAGTGCACAATGTGCTAGGCAGAGCGGTAAGTGCTGGTGACACAGAAACACGTGAGGCTCACTGTCCCGGCCATTCAGAACAAATCTTAGAACTGTATCACATCATCGATGGACAGAGAATTTCAAAATTATTAATAATAAGAACAACCAAGTTTTACTAAGCATTTACTTGTATGCACTAACTAATTTACATACCTGATCTCATTTAATTGCTACAACTATTGCATGGGGTAGGAATTAACAAGTAAGGGTTAGAGAGGCTAAGTTCCTTGCTCAAGGTCACAAAGCTAGTAAGTGACAGAAGAGGCATTTGGACTCCGGTGGCCTAGCTCCAGAGCACTCTACCTTCTGACAGTGAGAGAAGCCACCGGTGCCAGCCTCCCAATCAAGATACCAAATTAAAGGAATAAAGGGTTTGATTAGAAATATAGGCAAACTAGGAGGAATTTCAAGCAAGGAACCAGATATATGCTTAACCCACAAAGAAGAATTACACGCAATTTATGGATTGATGTATTATTTATAAGCAAATAAGGAAGAATTACAAGCAGTTTCTGGGACGATGTATTATTTATAAGCGAGTACTGGGAGCCTCATCAGCAGTGACACACGGTGGGGAGCTCTTTCTTGCATTCAAGAGCTCTCCTGCACAGCTCTAGTCACTATATGAAAGGAAGGTGTCAGGCGGCCTTGTACTCTGAGCTCTGTGCCATCAGAGACACATCTAGTTCTTGGTGGGTACAGCCATCAAAGGAAGGAAGGGACACAGTTTGTGTCTAATTTGTTTATGGTCCGAGAGAAAGAAAAGTAACATTTCAGAATGTTTGAGAATGCCTGGGGCAGGACTCTGATTGGATCCAGGGAACTATGACTGTCCCACCTTGAGTCACCACCCACTGTGTTATTAGGACATTGGCTGTGTCACCAGAGACAAGGGATGCAGAGGATTCTGGGAAGTTACAAAATAGCCTCTCAGGTACCACTGTCGCTGACTCATTCAGTAATTGCCCCTGGCGATGTAGAATGTGCCGCACAGAGAGACAGAGAGCAGGAGGAGAAAGTTCTAATCTAAAAGTGCTCACAGCTGAAGCATAGGTGCAAGGATATCAAGCTGCCTACAACTTAGATGAGGAGACACAATGTCACACAATAAAGAGGTGGTGGACAGTTCTACAGGGTGCACAATGAAGTGCTAAATGGTGTGGAACCAACCACGAGTGAGGCAGTTGTTCTAAGTAGAGGAAGACCAGTACAGTGGTCATGATGCTTAACGAGGACATTAAGGGTGGGCTGGGCTGGACAAGAGCAGGGAAGGAATCCCTGTGAAAGGGGACAGAATTCAGAGGCAAAGACTCCTCTGTGTGAAGGGATGGAGCCAGTGAGTAGGCAGTCCTGAGAAGAGCTGAGTGTGTAAGAGCGCACTGCTGCGTGGCCAAGGTTGCTTACCCTCCCTCCCCACCACTACAATGCTGACAACCTCAGGATGCTGGAAGGGTCCACGAGGGTCACACCCCAATGAGCAGTGGTCTCCTCCCCAACAAGCACAGGCCCTCACCGTCTCACCTGGGGCTCATCCTGCAACTCAGCTCAGCTCAGCTCAGGATGCAGGCTGACACCAGGTCCCTGCTGGGAACACTGGGTGGCAGTTTGGATGGGCCGGGGCTGGCTGGAGCACTAGGGCTGGGGAGCAAGCAACTGAGACCCCATTCTAGGGAGACAGGAGGCAGGACTTGGAGCCCTGGAGGGATGCCCAAGCTCTGGGTGCCTTCTCCATCATCCCATTAAACTTCCCTTGGGAAACATCAACTCCATGATGAAAGGGAGAATTTCCAGACAGCGACTGAAGAGCTTTAGACCTGAGCACAGAGTTTTCTGAAAGTGGGTTCTGGATGACTGCTCTAATTGGAGGCCTTTGAAATCAGCCCGGCATATATGTCTGTCCACATGGCACTGATTAGTGCAGAGGAAACTGGAATACACCAAAATGTTCATGAATAAATGATTAGATAAATCAACTACGGCACAACCACGCAGCCATTAAAAAACTGAGACAAATCTAGTAATACAAACACAGCTGTCCAACATGTGAACAAAGAAAGCTCCAGAGTACTGTGTCTGTCGTAACCCAATTAAAATATGATGCGTCTGAGTACGTGGAGGGGTAAGTGTGTGTACGCATGCACGCATAAAAGAAGGTTGGGAGGGACACCTCAAACGTTTACAAGTGATTAGGGAGGTAGCTATTTTTACCTTTTATACCTGTAATATTTCAGTTTGTGCTATTAGCACATACTGTTTCTGAAAAAAAAAATACAACTCTGTCACCTAGAAACACTTGTCTGAACTGCGGTGTGATCTGCTGACTTCATTTACCATTTAAGAATACAAAAAGACCACGGGAAAAATCCCCCTGGCCCCTGTTCTCGCCTTTTCTGGTAATTCTTACCATCGCTGCTGTGCTCCTTAAGGGGGGATGCGGGACTCATACACTCCAGGACTCCGTTTGTGACCTCCACCACCTGAAGCCTCCTGACTCTGCCGAGGTCGGTGTCTTTCAAGCCGTCTTCCAATTGTTGGACCACCTCTTTTCCAGGCTGGGAAGTCAGGACAGTAATCTGCAAACAAACCCAAGAGTCAGTGGGTCTACTCTCCCTGGTGTGCAGAGCAAGGCCCATAGTGGGTTATGTCAGGAGGAAACGTATAGCAAGGTGGGTAGTGGTCTTGGGCTCAGTGCCAAGAGGAAGACTGAAATGGGACTCACACATCAAATTTCATGGAGCAGATTCCGGTAGGACAGGTCTGCTGGGACAGGTCATCGCAGACGCTTCTAACCAGGCCGAGCCGACCCAGGGACAGGCCACAGCTGTAGTGCAGTCTTTCACAACTGCTTTAGAAAGTGGGCTGCGCCCCTCCCACATGACATGCTGTGATTTTATGGGGACACAGAGGAAACAGGCTCTTTCAGTTCCACTCACTAAGTGTGTACAAACACCAGGGAGCTGGGGTGGCTGTCCCACAGCAGGGCTTTGGAATGGCTTCCTCTGCTGGTTTCTTTCCTGGCTCAGCCCAGGCCCAGCTGAGCTATTTCTCTTCCTGTCTTGATGCTAAAATGTATTTACTGCTGACTAATATATTTGACCTGAAGGAATGCTGAGGTATTTGTGTATAATTTGAATATTTTATTCTACTGAATGAACACACAGTTGTTTTTACCAGCAGCTCTGTCTTGGACTTTGAAACTCCGGAAGGCAAATATTAAATCTATAAAAATTCTCTTCTGTACTTAGAAGGTCTTGACTGATGAATACAGATGCAGATGAAATCATGTATATGTATTTTTAATTCATTTTTGATGTTTCTGGTTAACCAGAGACAGAAAGTGTTTTATTTATAATTTTTTTATTACGATAGAGTGAAAATATACAATCCCATATAAATGTGCATGCCTGCCTATGTGTAGCTCCCTCTGCTCTCCCTGCCTGGTGACAGCACACTCCTCCTCTCCGTTCTATACACGTCATATCCTCCTAACAATCTCCTGTCCCCTCCTCTCTACTCTTTCCCTCGCCTCTAGTAAGAGGTCAGCAGGATGACATCCTATAGATTCATGAAGCCATAAAGTACACACACAATATGATCACTCTGTGTTGCCAAGTTCAATCCATTCCTGTCTGAGAGTTGACCTCCATTATGATTTATGGACAGGGGCAGCATCAGGGCCGGGGGTCAAGCTCCCAGGGGAACCCTGAGGCCTCTGGACCATCAACTGTGATCTTTTAGTGGAGATCTCAGGGTGTACCCCTTTTTATTCTTGTGTTGCCAGTGAGACTCAACTTTATGAGCCCCATCATGGCTATCACTGGTGGTGGCCCGGCACCATCCGGTTCTTCTGGTCACATGTCAAGTAGTCACCTACTCACATGGGTCTCTCTGAGACAGGAAGTGTTTTAACTCACTCATCCATCCAGTGGAGAGCATAGTCACAATTTACTTATATTTTTAAGGCAGTCTCAGTCTGGTACCAAGACTGCATGAATTTTTCCACATGCACATTTGTAAATCCAAAGCAAATTTACTCAGTTTAGTACTGCAAAATACAGTGACAAGTTTTGTCTTATGTAAACAGAGAATGCTTTTACCCGTGACACTAATGGTCACTTTATGTTAGAGACCTGTATGTTTCACAATAATATTTTAAGCTTATAGTTATGACTTCAGCTGTGAGGAGACATTAAAAGGAGCTTGCTTTGTTTCATCAAACTGTATCTAGGTGATCAGGCTCACTGAAACACCTGAAACATTCTTTCAGAAAACAAAAGGGGTCTAGTGAACACGATGGTTTCTAAGAAAGTTTCCAAGACTTCAGGGGCCTTGCACCCACGGCGGACTGGCCTTGTGACTGTTATCACAAGGCTTCCACTTAAAGGCTGGCAGTGTCTGAACACACAGTGCTCTCTTACAAAATCTGTGTGTTCTGACACAATTGCCAACCAATCAAAACTTTTTCTCACCTAAGTTTCCTGTTGAAATCCTATGTGAAGCACTGGTTACATCGGAATCGAGCCCACCGTGACGGGCTCTGTCCTGATACGCCTCCCGCCTTCAAGCCTTCTGCTAAACCTGCGGGGGGCAATCCGCTCGTGGTGTTTCCAGTTGTTTCTTTTTGCCACTGCCAAGATTTTATTAGGGACAACTGTCAATTCCCATGGGTGTCTGGGTAAATGTAAAAGAGATGCCAATCTAGCAGTCTGATGTTTGCTTGACAGGTTCCCAAATCCCGAAGCAGGTGGCATACTCAGATTGTATTTCGCTCTCAGTTTTTACCTGCAGTCCGCTTCAGTCTGCGTTTTCAGAGCTCATCGCCAAGCTGAGCGCTGTACTACCGGCTGCTCAGGCGACAGGAGAAAGAGACACACACCCGCCGCCGGAGGGAGCGGAAAATCGAGCTTTGAAAGTTGCACTTGTTGTGCATGAACGGGAAAACAATCCCAGGCTGATGGAGAGGGAGGCGCACGGCTGGCGGGAAGCGGCAGGAGGCCCGGGGCCCGACCGCCGGCACCGCTTACCTCCAGGGCGGCGCAGGTCAGGGCGGCGCGCGCGGGCACGTGGCGGCCGTACTGCTGGAGCTGCTGCAGCCCGTCCTGCACCGCCTGCTTCAGAGCGCTGCCCTGCCGGCGGAAGCGGCCTTCGCGCTGCACCAGGCGCAGCTCGGAGACGCAGCGCTGCAGCCGAGCGAAGTTCCCTTTCACCTGCTGCGGAGAAAAACGCACCAGAGACAGTTTTTCAGTGACCTGCTTTGCGAGTAACTGGCAGTCTAACCAACCTCATCATCGGCTACTCTGCAAGAGCTCCTCCCCTTCCTGAAAAGCTGTTTCTTTGACCAGCAACTACGGAATTGTTCTAAGCACCACATTAAACCCTTCCCTACACCAGATAAACGGAAACCTGCAGCGCAGAAGGTTCTGATACGTGAAGTTACACAGAAGGGGAAAGGCAGTGTTTTTTAACTCAGTCCCTCATTCCCTCAGTTAGTCCGTCCTTCAGTTACTCAGCACGCACGCACTCACACAAGCACTCACGCACTCACAGGATGGTGCAGTGGGGACCGTTTAGTATTACTTCGGCTGGCCTGTAACTGGAAGCCTGGTGTAGTTGTTAGGGCTGTTGAGTCACAGCGACACTACACACCAGAGACTCAAACATGGCCTGGTCATGCGCCATCCTCACAGTCGCTATGCCTAGCCCTCTGTCCCAGCCACTGTGGCAACCCACCTCGCTGAAGGTCTTCCTCTTCTCTGCTGACCCTCTACCAAGCATGATAGCCTTTTCCAGGAACCGATCCTTCTTGACTACATGTCCAAAGTGTCTGAGATGTAATCTTGACGTTCTTGGTCTAAGGGGCAGTCTAACTCTACTTCTTCCCAAACATATTTGCTCATTTTCTTGGCAGTCCACGGATCAGTCAATATTCTTCTCCAACGCCACAGTTCAAAGGTGTCAGTTCTTCTTCTGTCTTCTTATTCACTGTACAGCTTTCGCATACATACGATGTGACTGAAGATACCATGGCTTGGGTCAGGCGCACCTTAGTTTTCAAAGTCACATCTTTGCTTTTCAACACTTTAAAGAGGGCTTTTGCAGCATATCTGCCCAATGCAATGTGTTTTTTGATTTCTTGACTAACACTTGCATGGCTGTTGGTTATGAACCCAAGTAAAATGAAATCCTTGATGACCTCCATCATTTGTCCAATTATCATGATGTTGCTTATTGGTCCAGTTGTATGGACTTTCTTTTTGCTTTAAATGTTGAGGTGCAACCCATACTGAAGGCTGTGGTCCTTAATCTTCATCAGTAAGTGCTTCAAGTCCTCTTTCAGCAAGTAAGGTTGTGTCATCTGCATAATGCAGGCTGTTGATAAGTCTTCATCCAATCCTGATGCCCCTTTTCTTCTTCATATAGGCCAGCTTGTTGGATAATTTGACCAGCCTAAAGATTAACAGGTGTGGTGAAAGGACATAACCCTGATGCACACCTTTCCTGACTTGAAGCCACTCAGTATCGTCTTGTTATGTCTGAACAATGCCTCTTCATCTACATACAGCTTCCCCTTGAGCACAGTTATTTTGGAATTCCCATTCTTTTCAACGTTATTCATAATTTGTTATGATCCACACAGTCGAATGCCTTTGCACAGTCAATAAAACAGAGATAAACATCCTTTTGTCGTTCTCTGTTTTCAGCCAAGATCCACGTGCCATCAGCAATAATGCCTCTGGTTCTTCTGAATCCAGCCTAAAGTTCTGGTGGTTTTGTATTGATGTACTTCTGTAGCTGGTCTTCAATAATCTTTAGCAAAATTTTGCTTGTGTTTGATATGACTGATACCGTTTGATAATTTCCGTATTAGTTTTTTTTTTTGTGTGTGTGTGAACAGGCATAAATATGGATGTCTTCTTAGTCAGTTGGCCAGGTAGCTGTCTTCCAAATTTCTTGGCATAGATGAGCAAGCACTTCCAGCTCTGCATCTGTTTGTTAAAATATCTCAATTGATATTCCATCAATTCCTGGAGACTTGTTTCTCATCAATGCCTTCAGTGCAGTTTGGATTTCCTCCTTCAGTACCATCAGTTCCTGATCATATACTACCTCTTGAAATGGCTGACTGCTGACCAATTCTTTTTGGTACAGTGACTCAGTGTATTCCTTCCATCTTCTTTTGATGTTTTCTGCATTGTTTAATGTTTTTTCCCATAGAATCCTTCACTACTGGAACTTGAGGCTTGAATTTTTTCTTCAGTTCTCTCAACTTGAGAAATGCAGAGTGTGCTTCTGTCTTTTGGTTTTCTAGCTGTAGCTCTTACACTATTTTATTATAATGCTTTGTTTTCTTGAGCTGCCCTTTGAAATCTTATGTTCAATTTTTTTAGTTCATCATTTATTCCTTTTACTTTAGCTGCTTGATGTTCAACAGCAAGTTTCACAGTCTTTTCTTATTATGATTGAGAACATACACGCTCATATAAATTTGCATGCCCACCTGTATGCAGCTCCCACTGCTCTCCCTGCCGTGACAGCACAGTCTTCCTCTTCACTCCATACATGTCTTATCCTCCCAATAATCTCCTCTCCTCTCCTCTCCACCCTCTCCCCCGCCTCCAGTCAGAGGTCAGCAGGATGACATCCTATGGATGCATAGAACCGTAAAGTGCACACATGATATGGTCACTATGTGTGGCCAAGTCCAATCGATTCCTGTCCAAAGAGTTGACCTCCATTACAATATATGGACAGGGACGGCATCAGGGCCAGGGGCCATGCTCCCAGGGGAACTCCGAGGCCCCTTTAACCATCAATTGTGGTCTTTTAGTGGAGATCTCAGGGTGCATCCCTTTTTATTCTTGTGTTGCCAGTGAGACTCAACTTTGTGAGCTCCATCACAGCTATTACTGGTGGGCTGGGCACCATCTGATTCTTCCAGTCATAAGTTGATGTAGTCACCCACTCACGTGGGTCTCTCTGTCTTCTGGGTTCTCTTTCCCCCACGTCATTTTGGCCCTTGGTGATCATCTGTTCCTGCTGAGTTGAGATCATTTGCTGTACCCTCAGATGGCAGTATGGCAGCTTTTAAGACCCCAGACACCACTCACCAGTGTGGGTGTAGAAGACTCAGAGTCTTTTCTGACATCCACTTCGGTCTTTTCTTTCTTTTAAATGACCTCATTCTTCCTTCGTGTGTGATGTATTTGATGTCATTCCACAATCTGTCTGGTCTTTGGTAATTAGTGTTCAATATGTCACATCTGTTCTTGAGACGGTCTCTGAACTGTGTGGGATATAACTGAGGCATGGTATGGTTGTCTTTAACCATTATCTTCATTTCTCAGTGAATCTAGGCACTGGGAGGTTCTCCATTCAAGAAGCTGATATTTTTCCAGGAGCAACGACTTTGATAGGGTTGATTGATCAGAACTGATAAGGTTCTACCTAATCCAAGCCTTGTGATCACTTCAGTACAGAAGAGATGCCTGGCTTAGCCTGCAGTTAGCTCAAGGAGCTACATGGAAACCTCCGGCAAGTGACCCCGTGGCTCTCCTCACCCTCTTCTAAAAACTTGCTTTTAGGAAGTGATGTAATACAGCCTGATTCTAGGTCAGTGTTACTTCCTTCAAGGTTATATGCATTTTGAATAAATGTGAGATGAAAAATTTTGACAGTATTTGAAAGAATTACAAGCTTTTGGAGGTTGAAAGTGGGAAAGAATTGTATTTTGGGGAGGGCAAACCTTCCTTATCAAAGAGTAGAACTGGGCAATATTTGCAGTGCACACAGAACTCAAAAGCATGAGCTACAGTGCTGAAAAAGAGATAAAAAGAAATTTACATCTAAACACAGCGAAGACAAAGTCAAGATCTTAAACCAGCCAGCGAGGAAAAAATAAATATACTGTGTTTACTAAGAAACAATTATTACTCTGACAGAAGACTTCCCAACAGAAACAATGATATCAAAAAGGTCAAAACCTGTTGCCATCAAGTCAATTCCAACTTACAGTGGCCCTGTAAGACAGGGTAGAATTGCCCCATAAGTTTTCCAAGGAGCTGCTGGTCGATTTGAACTGCACATCTTTTGGTTAGCAGCCAAGCTCTTAACCACTGTGCTACTCTTGATTCCTGGACCACAGTTCCTACACCAGAGACTGCACATTGGTTTAGAGTATGCAGTCTTCTGGACAATATTTCCCCAACTCTGCAAGGTTCTGTCACCTAGCTAGTAGTGCCGTAATTGTGTCTTTAGAAGGCCATTCCATTGTTCTTGCAAGCCACCTGCTTCAGGATTATGGGGAACATAGAAAGACTGGTGAATTCTAGGAGCATAGGGCCATCAGTGCACTTAATTTTCTGCGAAGTGAGTTCTTTGATCTGAGGCAATGCTGTGTGTAGGATAACATGATGGTGGAGGCATTCTGTAAGTCTATGGATGGTAATTTTGGCAGAAGCATGGCGTGCAGGAAAGGCAAATCAATATCCATGGTAAGTATCTATACAGTAAGAACAAAACACTGCCCTTTCCATAACGGAAATAATACAGTGTGATTAATCTTCCACCAGGCTGCTGGCTAATCACCCTGAGAAACGGCTGCATACTGGAGACTCAGTATTGGTCTCTCTTGCTGGCAGACTGGACGCTCAGCAGTGTCTGTAGCCAAGCTGGCCTTGGTGACTGGAAGTTCATGTTGCTGAGCCCATGCATAACCTCCATCCTTGCCACCACAGCCACTTTGCTCATGAGCCCATTAAGCAATGATGGGAGTAGCTGGGGAAAGAGGATAACTGGTTTCTATAGAATGTGTCATCCTATCCATGTGATTGCTAAAATCCCCCTTTGCAGAGATCACCCTTTGGTGACCACTCACATGAGACAAATATCTTCACTTGTTTGGTCCATTCAGTGAGATCTGTCCATATGTCTCTTCCCCATACCATTTAATCACCAATTTTCTAATCATGTTCCTTCCAAGTGGCTGACTGCTCAGCCAAATCACTGAGCACAGTCTGTGAATCAGTATACAATTGTACATGTGGCCATTTCTCTTTCTAAGCCAAGGGAACATCCAGGTGCACTGCTCAAAGTTCTGCCGTTCATCAGTTTTTTTGCGGAGGTCCTAGAATGGGCCTGCAGCACTGCCCCTGTCTACTTTGACTATTGCCTGCATTCTGTGAAGAACCATCTGTAAACCAGGCATGAATATTCTCTTCCTCAGTCAGTTGATCATAAGGAACTCCCCATGAGGCCGTGGTGCAGCCTGCGAGAAAGAAGGTGATGTAATAGGAGTGGAGGCCGTGGGCCTCTGGCTACTTCCTTAGGGAACTGGAAGGTGCCTTCTGGCCCTGTCTGGGCTCATATTCCACTTCATAACAGAGTGTTGCTGCACATGTCTACCTTTAGGACTCCATGGGTGGGACACTATCACGTTCGTGATGGGTACCTCACACTCTACACTGACTTGGTGGTCTGCGGTTAACCATTCAGTCTCCACTATGGCTCAGTGGCAAGCCAAAAGCTGTTTTTCAAAAGGAGAGTAGTTATCTGCAGAGGATGACAGGGATTTGCTCCAAAATCCGAAGGGTTTATGCTACGATTTACCAATAGGAGCCTGCCAAAGACTCCAAACAGCATCTCTGTGTGTCACTGACACTTCAAGCACCACTGGATCAGCCAGGATCTGCGGCCCAAGTGGCTAGCACAGGGGCCTGAACCTGTTGCAAAACCTTCTCTTGTTCTGGGCCCCACTCAAAACTAGAAGCCTTAGGGGTCACTTGTTAAACAGGCCAGAGGAGCATATCCAAATGAAGAAAATGTTGCCACCAAAACTCAAAGAGGCCCACCAGGCACTGTGCGTCCTTTTTAGTTGCAGGAGGAGCCAGATGCAATAACTCACCTCTCACCCACACCACTGGACCCCTAGAAATTTCAGTGAGGTGAATGCCTGAATTTTGGGAGGTTAATTTTCTACACTCCATCCTGCAAATGTCTTACCAATAAACCTAGAGTCATTGACACTTCTTCCTTACTAGGTCCAATCAGCACAACACCATCAATGTAACGGACCAGTGTGATGTCTTGTAGAAGGAAAGATGATAAAGGTCTTTGTGTACTAAATGATGCCATAGGGTTGGAGGGTTTATATGCCTGTGATGCAGGACAGTGAAGATGTACTGATGGCCTTGCCAGCTAAAGGCAAACTGTTTTGGGTTGTTCTTCAAAACAGGTCAGAAGAAAAAGGCATTGGCCAGATCAGTAGCTGCACAGCAGCTGCACCAGGGGACACATTACTTTGCTCAAGCAATGCAGCCACATCTGGAATAGCAGCTGCAATCGGAGTCACCAGTTGGTTAGATTTACAATAATCCACTGTCATTCTCCAAGGTACATCCATTTTTTTTGCACAGGTTAAATAGGCCAGCTGAATACAGATGTGGTGGGAATCACTACCCCACCCCCTTCAAGTCCTTGATGGTGGCATTAACTTTGCAGCCTCTCCAGGAACGCAATGTTGCCTTTGTTTCACTATTTCTCTAGGTAGGGGCTGTTCTAACGGCTGCTACTTGTCTTTTCCTACCATAATGGACCGACCTTCATTTGTCAGGGACCCAGCGTCGGAGTTCTGCCAGTTGCCGGGTATGTCTATTCCAATTATGCATTCTGGAATGAGGGAAATCACTGCCGGGTGGGTTTGGGCATTCTCTGGATCCACTGGATGGATCTCAGCTAAGATTCTGTTAATACTGGGACCTCCATAGGCCCCCACATTAACTGGAGGGCCATGTTGAGGGTCTGGGTCTCCTGAGTTAGTGTCCATTCACAGCCAGTGTCCAGTGATCCCTGAGAAGTGTTCATATCTCCTTTTCCCCTGTGAACAGTCACTCTCATTAAAGGACACAGACTCCTTTGGCGAAGGCTGGGAGTGAGAATAACAGCATACATTTTTGTCAGTGTAATGAGGTCCTTTCTCAAGGAGATGTGGCCTCCCTTCATTGAGAGGATTGTGGGTCTATAAATTGGCTCAAGTCTGAGAAATGATTAAGGGGCTAAGATTCTATTCTGGCAAGTTAGTGTAGATCACTTAACCTAGGAATCTTCTGCTTGTGCAAATCATGTAAATATTTAGTAGGTTTCCTATCTATGTCACTCATACAGATACCATGACCAAGTAGCCAAGACCATTAAGTCCACACTAGTCAGACTATTCCGATTACTGCTTTGATTCTGCTGTTCTTGGTAGTAACAACACTCATCTTGTCTCTGCTGATGAAGGGTTTTTCTTGGCCCCTACTACCACAGGTCCAATCAGCCCCACTGAAGTTAGATGTCTTAAGTCATCTAGGGCAGTTCTCCCTGTCAAACTTGGCTTATATTGAAATAGCAATCACAGTAGTCTCCAGGGATGCTGGGGCTCCCTTCACAAATTTGTTCCTCACCATTTGTGTATTCCACGGGTGAGATTGTGAGTCTAACTGGATAAATCCACTCTAGCATGTCAATTTCTCCAAGCCATTGGATCTCTTCTTCTAATACTGTGCCAAGGAAGCCTTGGCATTGCAACTCGTAGTGTAGGCCACTGCTTACTCCACTCTTGAGCCAACCTATCACATATTTTTCTAACCTCTTGAGCTGAAACATTAAATGAAGAATCTGTGCTTAAAAAAACCCTCTGCTGTCAAGTCGATGCTGACTCATAGTGGCCCTCCAAGACAGAGCACAACTTCCCCACGGAGTTTCCAAGTAGTGTCTGGTAGATTTGAACTGTGACCTTTCAATTAACAGTTGTAGTGCTTAACCACTACTCCACCAGGCTTTCCAAGCTGTGCTTTGTGGTGTAGTATACCTCCTCCTGGGTCTCACTTTGTACTCTAGCCCTTGGGGCTCCCCGGGACTCAAGTCTAGTTATGCAGCATAGTGATTAAGTGCTATGTCTGCTACTGAAAAGATCGGCAGTTCAGGTCTCCAGGTGCTCTTGGAAATTCTATGGGACAGTTTCACTCTGTCCTATAGGGTCACTATGAGTTGGAATTGACTCTACGGCAGTGGATTTTTTAAAAATTTTTTTGGTAGGTCTAGAAGTATAAATGAATGGTGGTGATGGGGACTCTGAGGACATTCAGCAATGTCTTGTAAGGCATTTGACTCAGGCAGTGGTCCAGGTGTCACCCCAGTTAATTCAGACAAAGGCTCTTTAGGCACAGCTGGGTGAACCTCATCAGATGGGGTAGAAGGGACAATAGTTTTACTGTGGAGGGTAGTTTAGCTGGCAAAGGTGGAATAATCTCTTCAGATGGAAGTGAGAAGGCTGGTTCTGCTGAAACGAGTAATTCAAGGAATTTAGGGGCACAATGTTCCCAGCTTACTGATTGTCTGCTCATCCGTCCCTGTCCCAAGTTTCGAGATCCCACTCATTCCCAATCAGTGCTCTCATTCTGACTTCAGACAACATTCAAGGGTTGGGAATTCAACTCATACTGTAATTTAAGCACTTTTACATTAAAACTCTGAGTCTGCTTTTGAGCAATATTAGTTCTGTTACTGCTAGACACAACACTTTCTTTCAGGGCACAAGTGGCAACTTTCAAGTCTTCTATGTGACATGTGAGTTGCAATTCTGAAGCCCTGAGCTCATCTCTTTCTTACACTACTTTGTCTAGTGAAAGTAGGACCAATCAGTCAGCTTCCTTACACTTTTCCTTTCGACAAAATTGTAGAAAAGTGTCAAATGTGCAATCATTCAGAGCCTTGTCTTACAAATATGTGGCCCATTGGTAATTATATTTTGTGTATTTATACGGCCACATCAAGTCATGGGTTAGCAGTGCCCTCTTTACTACTGAAGACAGAGTCAACAGCACATTTAAGAACAGTCAGGCCTGAGAATAAATTCAGAGAAATTCATCCTTACAGTTTTGCTTAACTTTTCTTGGTGCCAAATGCGTCCGGCTGAGTTTGCTAGAGAAGCAGACAATGAGGCATGGATAGAAAAATAGAGAGAGTTTGAGCTTCAGGGAATGGCTGAGGCCGTGGGGAGTTGGCTCCAGGGAACGGCTCAGGCTGTGGGGGAGTCAGCTCCAGGAATGGCTCAGGCCATGTGGAGGCTGGCAGTTCTCAGTCTGCAGGTCAGCATCAGGCTGGAGGTGTCTCCTAACCCATGTGGTTGCAGAGGCTGAGGAACCCCAGAGCCATAAGTCTGGCACAAGGCTTCTGGCTCACGAGGTCATAAGAGCTGATGAACTCCAAGGTCTGTAGGTCAGATGGCAGGTTGCTGGCTAATGTCCCAAGAACAGGAGTTCAGAGGACAACAAGTTGGTTGCAGGATCCAGAGAGAGCTTTGTGAGAACACCTCGCTCTCTCTGCCCATCATATACATGATGCAGGCCACACCCCCAAGGAAATGGATTGGCTGTTCACACTGGATCACAAAACGGAGGATGAATACATCATATCTGCCAAACCACTGAGAATCAGGCATAGTCAGGTTGACATGTAACCTTAACCCTCACAGGACTGCTTTCAATTATTTTTTAATATAAGAAACTAATCTTTTTTTTTTTTTTTAAATAAAATAACCTTGAAAAACAACAAGAAAGCATCTGACTTAGGAGATTTGAAAAAGAATAATACAAACTATAGGCTAGCCTATCAGTTGAAAGATGGGTGAATGGTGTGAACATGCAACTCACAGAAGAACAAATACAGATGACTGATTAACAAGGGAGAAGATGTGCACAGTCCCCATCAGAAAAACGGAAAGGAAGGTACGGTAGATAATTATTTAATTCCTGCCAGACTGACAACAATAAAAAAAGACTGAGAGCACTTACTAAGTGGCAATGGCTGGCTAAGGATGTGAAAAAATAGGAATTTTTGTTCTTGGCACCATCTTTCTGGAGAGCAGTTTAAACTAAAAACATTGAATGTATATAACCTGTGGTCAAGGACTGTCATGAGGTCTGCCAATTAAGTTCACGAACTCATCCTAGGAAAAGTGCTACAAACCTCATTTCTGAATATCACCATGATCATATTTGAAGTACTCTCTTTGAGAAGTTATGCACCGACACTAATGCCTAGTCCATGCTTCAAAGCACTTTTTCTAGGGATGAGTTCATGAACTCATCAGACTTCATCAGGCGACAGCTCTGAAGGCCATTCCAGGAAAAAGAACTTCAAAATTGCTTTCAAGGATGGACTAGGCACTGGCGTCAGTGCACAGCTTCCCAAGGGGGTACTTCAGAGATGACCACAGTGATATTCAACACTGAGGTATTGCAGCTCTTTCTTTAGCACGAGTTCATGAAGTTAATGGTCAGGGTTCATACTTCAGGAACATATCCTGGTAAACAAATGTCCGATGATGTAAGTCTACTTCCTGCAGCAGTGGAGTGTTGATTACAATGGCCAAGAAAAGGGACCCAAATGTTCATCAACAGGGGCTTAACTAACTGATTGATGACGGTACAATTAAACATGATGTAGTCACTTAAAATTATAATGTGCCTCTGTACTTACAGACACGGAAAAAGTTCTATAATATATTGCTAATTAGCAAAATTAGATTCAAATCATTTGGCACGGTATTGTCCCATTTATGTAAAATGACATTTCCTCCCTTCTTCCTCCCTCTTCTTCTCCCTCCCCCCTTTCCTCTCTTCCTTTGAGGGGGTGTACGGAAAGGGTGACGGGGTACCCTTTGCTCTCCTTTCTCTCCCTCTTGCTCTGGAAAACAGGCAAAGAGCTCGAACTTGAGGAGACAGCTTAGACCCTGAGACAGCAGAGGTGCTGCAGACGGTGGGGCAAGGAGCCACACCAGGAGAAGCACGGTTTTCTGGGGGCTGCGGAGCTGCCGGGCTGGCTCGAGACCGCCCGAAGTCACTTAAGACAGATGGGGCCTTCTCAGTGGCATCACTAGGGTTGGTGTCAACCCACCCCCCCGTTCCCCTGCACAGGCCTCCTCCCATACAGACTGTACAGAATCCTCAGTTGTTTTTTTTGTACTCTTGTTGTTTGATTTTTCTCTTTTCCTTTAACTACTACTTCATGCTCAAAAAAAGTTACTGATACATATGGATTCATAAACATGAATTCCCTCAATATCATAGCTGAAACATCAGACAATTAGACCAAATTTGTAACTAAGAAAGTAATAAACCAAAAACAACACCAAAAGGCTTGCAGCACTTGCAGCTGAGACCATGTGACTCAAAGTGTCACCGTAAGTGAGCCACGCTGACAGTTGAGTGGGGCACTGCAGAAGGGTCCAAACATAAGAGCCCAGAGGTTTCAGCCTTGCAGCTCCATTGAGACGTGTAAGCTGGGCTCACAAAAAATGTTTTCATTGTTGAAACTAACCACAGGGATATTTCTATAAAAAATTTAAAAAATTACTGATGAAAAACTGCATAAAGAAATTACAATTATTTTGGTGTCCTCTGTCTCTGAAAACATCACCCAGTACCCTCTGCACTCCCCGTACTTTCTTGTGTTGCCTGAGACGTCTATCTTATTCAAGCTGCTCTTTAGTTTGGGGTGCTGTTCCTTACACGTCAATCTAGTTTTAACTGATTTGGTGCCATAAAAAAAAAACTCTTCATTGTGGCAGGAACCGAAGCCCAGGTGTGCTTCCAACTCCCAGCTTTGACAGCGGTCACCCGACTGTGCTTTTCCACATTTGAATTTTCTGAAATGACAACATAATCTCATATCAGAAAAAAGTCAATGTAATTTTATTTTGAAAACAGAAATCTTAAATTGCTTCCTGTAATTAATTCTTTTAAAAAAATAGAAGGGCCTACTCATGTATTTGCTGGGAGGAGACAAAAACCATTAGGAAAAGATGATCGTCCAATAAGATTTGAAAATATTGTCTGTTGGACTATTGAGTTATTCTGCCAAATGCAATGGTTTTGACAATATTGAAATGAAGCTGCTGTTCTGACAGTAATCAAATAAAATGAACAGTCACTACTTTCAGGATATTCCTGGTCTGCAGAAATAAGACCAAGTGACCAGGGCAGATGAGGATGCTTCCTGTTTGTTGAAGTGGGAGGCCATACACTCAGTTCATCTAAAAGCTTATCATCACTTAAATACAAGTAGGCTGAAAACATATTTAAGCTTTATACCTCTTGAAAATGAAATCTGACCCCTCAGGAACTTCTGGTTCTGTAAGTGATTTTCAAAGGCAGCCTTCTCTGGAACTGTAATTGCCTCAGATCTGAAGAGCTCATACCGTCTGGCCCAGCAGCCGTTTCCATATATCCAAGGCTGAGAACAGATGGGCAAATGCTAGACAAAGTCCTAATTGTTCTCAGCTTTCCTCTTCATGAATCATGCAGGTGGTGTTCTACAAGGCAACCCCGAAAACAGCTCAGAGCTGAGTCCCTAGTCCAAAGGGTGTGAAACCACTGGGGTTGGGGTCCTGTGGGAAGCTGCTGGATGCAGAGGATGAGGATGTATTAAAGCCCTGTGTTTTCCAGCTCCCTGCAATCTGCAATCTGGTCACGAGGCATAGTTAGAGATGACAGGAAGCTGTCCAATCCCGTAACTTCCCTTAGCTCCCCACTCAACCTCCCTGGATGGGAGATGGAGGTTTCCAATGTGAGAGATTCAATCACGTTATCGGAAGTTCCTGAGTTTAAATGCAGGTCCTTACTATTGCTCTCCAGCCCGCTCCCTTCCTGGTGAATCAGGTACTGAAGCTGGCAAATCACACTGTTGGGAGTCGCTTACCTAATTCAGGCTCTCTGTCTTAGATCACTCAGTGGGTTTTTCCAGTTGCAGAGTCAAGTCGCTGATCCAGTTACGTGGGCCTAGACTAGAGGGGTGGAAGCTAGGATGAATGGCTAAGGACTGACGGACCCTCACTCCATGTCTTCCAGCTTTCTGTAGACGGGTGTTACAGATGTGCCAAGAAGGTGTTCTCTTCTGAGGCCCAACACACCGGGGTCCACCTTGTTCTGATCCACAGCACCGAAGAGTCCCCCTGGGGAGGACTTTGTTGGAATGAGTACAGTGGGGTTTGGGAATCATCCGTAATGTCAAATTGATAGGCTACAACCGGCCGTCAGTCTTTGAGACATGAGTTGTGTACAAGTCAGCCTTGATGTCAAGGATCTTGAACTCCATCCTCTAAAATCTGGACACAAACTGGCGCTGTAGCCAGGAACTGGTGGCTTGAAAATTCTATGGAGTGAGAATATATCACTAGACATAGGAACTGAGCCCAGAACAGACGGAGACTAGCGCAGTGAATGAGACCCATCATTTTCTACATTTATCACCACTAGGCGTCCTGGGGAAATGCTGGTGGTGTAATGGTTAAGTGCTACACCTGCTAATCAGAAGGTCAGTAGTTCAAATCCACCAGGCACTCCATGGAAACTCTATGGGGCAGTTCTACCCTGTCCTTTAGGGTCCCTACAAGTCAGAATTGACTCAGTGGCAATGGGTTCGGTGTTTTGGGTCACGGAAGGAGCCCTGGTGGAGCAGTGGTTAAGCGTCTGGCTGCTAACAGAAAGGCTGGCGGTTTGAACCCACTGTCTGCTCCACGGAAGAAAAATGTAGCCGCTGCTCTTGTAGATGACAGCCTCAGAAGCCCTGAGGGCAGCTCTGCTCTGTCCATAGGGTCGCTATCAGTTGGAATTGATTAGACAACTGGTTTCGTTTGAGGAGTCAAGACTGCAGGAAGGGGCATGACCATGAGGATGTGCCAGAATACAAGGTATTTGGGAGTGAGTGAAATAGCCCCTTGAATCTAGATGCAGAACAGTGTAGTACTGTACATAGGTGTGAAGTTGCCAACAATTCTTACGGATCATTCAGTGTTGCATAAGGTAGGATGATTGCCCAGGGTCCTGTTTCAACATAAGCCCAGTAGTTGGGTGTGGGTCTCCCCGGCCAGGGCAAACAGTAACCCACCTCAGAAAGCAGGCTGTCCTGGAACCATGTGGTATCCAGGGCCTCTGACTGGCTTTAGTTTCAGTCAGACACCACTGTACATATGAATGTATCCTGACTTCTTGAGATACTTTCTCCTACTTTTAGGGTTAGGGGATTTCTGAGGGCAGGGTTACTTCAGTAATATTTTATATTTTTATTTCCAGATAAGCCATCTATCCCCTCTGAGATTCTATTACCAGTTAGAATGCAGATGGTTAGGCAGAATGATTAAAAGAAAGCAGCTGAAGTTGTACAGTATGGGTGAATTTACAAGTATCTTGTTAGGTGCCGTTGAGTCAGGTCCAATTTATAGTGACCCTCTGCACAACAGAACAAAACACTGCTCAGTCTTGTGCCACATCCACAATCGTTTTCACGTGCAAGTCCGTTGTTGCGCCCACTGTGTCAGTCCATCTTGTTGAGGGTCTTCCTCTTTTTTGCTCCTCCCCTCCACCAAGCATGATGTCCTTCTCCACGGACTGATTCTTCCTGATAACACATCCAAAGTATGTAAGTCGCAGTCTCCCCATCTTTGCTTCCAAGGAGCACTATGGTTGTGCTTCTCCCAGAGCAGATCTGTTTGTTCGTTTGGCGGTCCATGGGATATTCAACACTTTTTTCCAACAACACAATTCAAAGGCATCAGTTCTTCTGGCTTCTTTCTTCTTTGTTCCTTGCCCAGAACCTTAGAGAGGTCTTCTACAGTAAATTTACCTAACGCAATGCATCTTTTGGTTTCTTGACTGCACTTCCATGAGCATAATACTGTTGAAAACTTCTTTCTTTTTCCATTTATCATGATGCTGCTTTTTGTTTTCTTTAGGCTGAGGTATAACCATATTGTCCTATACGGTTTCTGTGAGTCAGAATTGCCTCGAGGGCAGTGTGATGGTGATTGATAACTATATTGCTGGCTGTAGCCTTTAATGTTCATTAGTAAGTGCTTCCTCACTTTCAGCAAGCAGGGTTGCATTGTTTGCATAGCTCAGCTTGTTAATGAGTCTTCCTCCAATGCTGACACCTCATTCTTCTTATAGTTCAGCTTCTTGGTTTATCTGCTCAATAGACAGATTGAGTAGACAGGATGAAAGCACACAATCTGACGCACACATTTGTTGATTTCCGACCATGCAGTAACCCTTTGTTGTTTGAACAAGTGCCTCTCGGTCTAAGTATGGCAGGACTTAGTTCTAGAAATGTAGTGTCCAGGGTGGAGTCTCTAGATCAGTGGTTGCCTTGAAATAGGATGACACCCCCATATCTGTGGGAGGCATCAGACTCAGAGGTGTAGGTCAGAGCTGAGTCATGTAAACCATGGCCATGGTGAAGGTGAAGAGTTTTCTGGGAACCACAGAGCTGTGGCTCGGTTGGACTGGTCGTTAGAAAGTCAGGATAAGAAATAAGGGATACAAAGTTGGTTTCATGATAACATCATGATAAATGGAGAAAAGACTGAAGTTGTCAAGGAATCAAAAGATGCATTGCACTAGATAAATCTGCTGTAGAAAAAAGGCCCAAACCAAACCCACTGCCATCGAGTCTTGTCTGACTCATAGTGACCGTAGAGGTCAGAGTAGAATTGCCCCACAGAGTGAACTGCCGACCTTTTGGTTAACAGACATAGCACTTAACCCACTATGCCACCAGTGTTTCCATCTGCTGTAAAAGATGACTCTAAAGCATCATTAAAAAAAAAAAAGCAAAGATGTCACTTTAAGGACTAAGGTGCATCTGACCCAAGCAATGGTGTTTTGGTTGCCTCATATGAATATGAAAGCTGGACAGTGGATAAGGAAAACTGAAGAAGAACTGATGCCTTTGAATTATGGTGTTGATGAAAAATACTGATACTGAATCAGTAGCCATGCATTATTGATCTGGAGGACTCAGAATGGCTGATATTGGTGGGCCATTATGCACCTGCTCTGGCTGGACAGAACCTTCGAGAATTCCATTTGAGCCTTTGTCCATGAACTTTTTACAGTTAGCCTGTAGACAGTCCAGGACAACTCAGATCGATGTCTCACTGGAGGTCAGGTCAAGAAATCAGAGTATAACTTAGGTCAGTGATTTTCCAAATTTTTTTTATCAGTAGAACCTTCTTTTATATATATATATAAGAAACTTGCATAAAGCCATCGTATTATAATGTTTGCTCAACTTTAAAAAAAAATGTTTAACTTTTATTTATTTTGAATACACAATATATTCAGATGGCTCAAAATTCAAAAGTTACAAAAGGACATATAGAAAAAAAATCACCTTCCCACTTTTATTCCTCAGATAACTATTAACTTTCTGGAGGTGAACAATGTTATTAGCTTCTGGGGCATCTCTCAGAGATACTTTGTTTATATGAAAATACATTTTTTTAAACCTTTCTTTTTTTCTTACCTAAATAGAAGAGACTGGAATGTATTTCTGTATCCTGTTTTTGCAGTTTATTATATTTTAACAGTCATTGCATATCAATACATGAAATTTTACAAAATTACAAATACATTTGAATATTACAAAAAAATCTTTTTTTTTGGCTGCAAACTGTCCCATTATTTAATTTAACTAACTCTCACTGAGGAAATCCTGGTGGCATGGTTGATATGTGCTACAGCTGCTAACTGGAAGCTCAGCAGTTTGAATCCACCAGGCACTCCTTGGAAACTCAGGGGGCAGTTCTGCTCTATCCTGTAGGATTGCTATGGGTCAGAATTGACTTGATGGTATGGGGTTAACCCCTTACTCACGGGCATTCAGTTTGGTTCCACTCTTTTGCAGCTGCAAACAGTGCTCAAGCGAAATGATTGCATACTTAAGTAGTTGTTGCATATATGCAAATATATTTACAGAACAAGTTCCTATGAGTGCACTTGTTAGCTCAAAGGTCATGTGAACTTGTGACACCGTCATTAAACTGCCTGCCATAGAATTGTGCCAATTTACACATTCAGAAGTGGCATGTAAACGTGTCCTCATCAATGGAATGTCTTCAAACTTTTTTATCTTTGTCCAGCACACAGGTGAAAAACGGCGTCCCAGGGTGGTTTTACTTGATATTTCTCTTATTCTGAGTGAAGTAAAATGTACGTTCACATGCTTAAGGGTCTTAAAACTCTGTGTGAATTTCCTTTCTCACTTTCTACTGAATTATTCATCTTTTTCATGCAGAAGCTATTTATGTAGTTAGGGAAATTAACCCTATGTGGTAAGAGAATTAAGTGGTTTCCTTCATATGAATACTGCTAGTTAAGTCCATGAACTTATCCTACAAAAAGGGCCACATATCTCATTGCTGAGTATCACTGAAGTCACCTTCAAATTACTCCCCTTGGGAAGCTATCCACCAATGCCAGCACCTAGTCCACCTTTCACAGCAATTTTGGAACTCTTTTCCTGGAATGGCCATCAGAGCTGTTGTCATATTACCCTCGACATCCTCAATGTCATCGAAACGTCTTCCTTTCAATATTTCCTTTACCTTCAGGTAAAGAAAAAGTCATTGGGGGCCCGATCAGGTGAGTAGCGAGGGTGTTCCAACACAGTTATTTGTTGACTGGCTAAAAGCTCCCTCACAGACAATTAGATAATCCAGCTGGTGAACCTGCCACCGTGCCAGTGTGCACAGTGGCCGTTCCAGAAAGAGTTCCAAAATTGCTTTGAAGAGTGGACTAGGCTCTGGCACTGGGGCGTTGCTTCCCAAGGGGAATACTCCAAAGGTGACCACAGTGATACTCAGCAATGAGGTGTGTAGCACTCAGAACAATTTGCCGACTTAACTGTCACATCTCGTATTTTAATTTGTCTTTAGATTTTGTGATAGTGCTTCCCCCCCCCCGTTTTCTATTTCTATATAGCTGAATTTATTGATCTTTTTAATTTTGGACTTTTGAGCTTCATTATGCTTAAAAAAGCCTTCCTACTCTGATATTTTTTCCCCAGGTTCTGTATACTAACTATTAGTTTATTGCCTCTCAGTTCCAAATTCACCCTTCAATACATGCTCTATGATAACAGATGGAATTCCTCTTGGCATTTTTCCTTTACAGTGAGTGCAATTCTAAGCTTTCTCAGTAGTGTCCTGGAGGGACACTGTCTACCTATCAGCAAGTATACCACAGATCAGCAGGGGAATGTGAGGATACCTGGTGGGGCCTCCTCAACGCAAACAGAATCTGCAGTCTCTCCGTGATCTTGCAGCTCTGGCCTGGCCTCTCTGCAGTCTGCTTGACAGGGACAATGTATGCTTCAGACCTCTTTCCCACACATATACTTGCCTCTGCTCACCTATCACTGTTCAGAGGTTTGTCTTCTGTGGCCCTTTCAATGTCACTGGGTTTCTGATGTGAACACTGGGTGCACCAGACCTCCTGCCCTCACTGTCATCTCCATCCTATCAGCATCTCTGGGTACCCAACCACCAGCTGCTGTTACCCTACACCTAGAGTGCTGCTTCTTGCTTTCCCAGTAACTGTGGACTAGCTGCGGCCTGGGAAAGCCAGTGAACTTCTTTGCCATCAGTGGGCTGCAACTATACATTCTAAGTCCAAACCCTGGCCTTGGGAAGGAGGTGGCTTTTCCAAGTTCATCTTTCCTGGGAATCTCGCCCTCAGCCTTGGGGCACTATATGAAATTCCTCTATATCTTACAGTTACTTTATTATCACAGTTTAGTATGTTCAACTGCACTAAAATTCCTTATGTAAGCCTCCCTTATACAGATCGTGGAAGCCCTGGTGGCATAGTGATTAAGTGCTACAGCTGCTAACCAGAAGGTTGGCAGTTCGAATCCACTAGGTGCTCCTTGGAAACTCTATGGGCAGTTCTACTTTGTCTATAGCGTCACTATGAGTTGGAATTGACTCCATGGCAGTGAGTTTGGCTTCTTTAGGTTTGTATAAGTCACTGTGCGGTTTCTGCCTCACGATCAGGCCCAGACCGAAATAGTCCATTCTGGGGCTTATGTGGTTTCAGTTTTCACATTTAAATCGTTGATTCATTTGGCATTTATCCTGGCATAAACTCTAAGAATAGATCTAGCTTAATTTTTCCCCATATGGTTACCCAGTTGACCTGAGTATTTATTGAATAAGTTTTTCTTGACTAATTTTAGATACTATGTTTATTACATTTTAACTACCCATATGGATCAAGATCTATTTCTGGACTTTAAATTGTATTCCAGTGCTCTCTCTGTCTTTTCAATCCCTAGTATCATACCATTTGAGTGTATCTGTTTATTATCTGGTATGCATAATTCTTGACTAGTCTTCCTTGCTTTTTGTTTTGCTTTTAATTGAAGTTTACTATCAGGATGTCTAGTTCTACTACGGAAAATTTTATGAGAATTATATTAAGTTATAGATTAAGTTAGGGATAATTGACATCTTTCTGAGTTTGTCTTCCCAAGAATGAATAACTTTGGATCTGTGGCATAGTGGGTTAAGTGCTACATCAAGGGAAAGTGCTACATCAAGTGCTATATCAAGGGAACAGCTATCCCATTTTATTAAGGTTTAAAAAACAGTACTGCTATTGTTAGGTGCTGTTGAGTTGGTTCCAACTCATAGTGACCCTATGAACAACAGAATGAAATACTGCCCAGTCTTGTGCCACATCCACAATCATTTTTATGCTCAAGCCCATTGCTGAGCCCACTGTGTCAGTCCATCTTGTTGAGGGTCTTCCTCTTTTTCAATGACCCTCCATTGTACCAAGCATGATGTACTTCTCTACAGACTGACCCTTCCTGACAATGTGTCCAAAGTATGTAAGATGCAGTCTTGTCATTTTTGCTTCCAAGGAGCACTCTGGTTGTAATTCTCCCAGGACAGATCTGTTTACTATTTTTGGCGGTCCATGGTACATTCACTATTCTTTTACAACACACAATTCAAAGGTATCAATTATTCTTTTGTCTTCTTTGTTCATTGTCCAGCTTTTGCATGCATATGATGCAACTGAAAATACCATGGCTTGGGTCAGGTGCATTTTAGCGTTCAAGGTGACATCCTTACTTTTGAATACTTTAAACAGGTCCTTTGTAGCAGATTTTCCCAATGCAATGCATCTTCTGATTTCTTGACTGCTGCTTCCACGGGTGTTGATTGTGGACCCAAGTAAAATAAAATCCTTGACAATCTTAATCTTTTCTCCATTTATGACAATGTTGCTTACTGGTCCACTTGTGAGGATTTTTGTTTTCCTGATGTTGAAGTGCAGTCCATACTGAATGCTGTGGTCCTTGATCTTCATCAGTGTCTCAAATCTTCTTCATTTCCAGTCAAGTAAGGTGGTGTCGTCTGTATAACGCAGGTTGTCAATGAGTCATCTTCTAACCCTGATGTCTCATTCTTCTTCGTATAATCCAGTTTCTCGGATTATTTGCTTGGCATACTGATTAAAAAGGTATGGTGAAATGATACAACCCTGATGTACGCCTTTCCTGACTTTAAACCACTCAGTGTCCCCTTGTTTTGTTCGCATGACTGCCTCTTGATCTGTATACAGGTTCCCTAAGAGCACAATCAGGTGTTTTGGAATTTCCCATTCCCTGCAATGCTAGCCATAATCTAGTATGATCTACACAAGTGGATGCTTTTGCAGTCAATTAAACAACCTTCTGGGATTCTTTCCTTTCAGCCAATATCCATCTGACATCACATTTGTAAGTTTTTGAAAGCATTTCAACAGGCAAGTTGAGCACATGTATTTATGATACACTTGTTCTTAGTTCTACTGTTTTATGGTATACTTTTTTTATTTTAATTTTTATTTAATATGGCTGAGTGAAAATGTACATTCCCATATAAATTTACATGCCCACTTATATGCAGCTTCCACTGCTCTCCCTGTCCGGTGACAGCACACTATTTCTCTCTGCTCCACACATGTCTCATCTTCCCAACAGCCTACTTTTCCCTCCTCTCCACCCACTCTCCTTTCTCCCACCAGAGGTCAGCAGGATGATATCCTATAGATGTATAGAACCAATATATGCATCCAATATATGGTCACTCTGCATTGCCAAGTCCAATCCATTCTTGTCCAAAGAGTGGACATTTGTCATAATTTAGGGAAAGGGCAGCATTAGTGCTGGGGGACATGCTCTCAGGGGAACCCCAAAACAGCTGGACCATCAATTGAGATCTTTCAGTGGAGATCTCAGGATGCACCCCTTTTTATTCTTTTTTTGCCAGTGAGACTCATCTCTGTGAGCCCCATTGTGGCTATCACTGGTGGTGGCTGGGCACCATCTGGTTCTTCCAGTCCCAAGTCGATGTAGGCACCCACTGATGTGGGTCTCTCTGTCTCCTAGGTTTGTCTTTACCCCATGTCATTTTGGTCCTCGGTGAGCATCCGTTCCTGCTGAGTTGGGACCATTTGCTGTGTCCTCGGATGGCAGCTTGGCAGCTTTTAAAACCCCAGACGCCACTCACCAATGTAGGGTGCAGAGAGCCCTCTTAGCAAAATGCTAGTTGTGCCAACTGGCCTCGATTTTGCCTAAGAGCATGGTCCCCTGCCCCCTGCCCCAGCTGCTCTATCCTTGCAATACCGGGTTAAGATGGAAGGAGTACTCCAATTATGCTGAAGTCCACTTAATGTTGTTCTTGTTTCTAATGTGTGCTATCACCGATTTCTCCCAACCAGATTTCTAGCAACTATCTAATCTAAACCCTCTCCCCCTAGCCCTCCTTCCCTCCCCTTCCTTGCAGCTGTCAAAGAGTCTTTTCTTCTATACACAAGTTTGTTTTTGAGATCTTACTGTAGAGGTCTCATACAATATTTGTCCTTTTGTCGCTGACTATTTTCACTCAACATAATGTCTTCCACTTGAAACCAGGTTAGGAGATGTTTCCTGGAATCATCGTTATTCTTTATCATTGCGTAGTGCTCCATTGAGTATATGTACCATAGTTTACCTATCCATTCTTCTGTTGCTGGGCATCTGGGTTGATTCCATCTTTTTGCTATCGTGGACTGTGCTGCGATAAACATTCTGGTGCATGTGTCCATTGGTGTGAAGGGCCTTGATTCTGTAGGATATATTCCAAGTAGTGGAATTATTGGGTCAAATGGTATATCAATATCCATTTTTTTAAGGAAGCGCCAGATTGCTTTCCAAAGAGGATGGACCATTTTGTAACCCCACCAACAGTGTGGGAGGGTTCCACTTTCTCCACAGCCTCTCCAGCATTTGTTGTTTTGTATTTTTTGGATCATGGCCAATCTTGTTGGGGTGAGATGGTATCTTACTGTCGTCTTGATTTGAATTTCTTTAATAGCTAAAGATCCTGAACATGTCCTCATGTGTTTTTTGGCTGCCTGGATCTCGTCTTTAGTGAAATGTCTGTCCATCTCCTTTGCCCATCGCTTAATTGGGTGATTTATCTTCTTCTTATTGATATTTTGTAGTATCTTATTGGAATCCATGAATTTCTTTAGTTCATCCTTGATTTCCTCTATAATCCATGTTTTTTTGAGAAAGATGTTGTTCAGTTTCCAAGAGTTTCACTTTCTATCTATGTTTTTTCTGCTATTGATTTCAACTTTTATGGCTTTATGATCAGAGAAGATACTTTGCAGTAATTCAACGGTATGGATTTTGTTGAGCACTGCATTATAGCCTAACACATGGTCAATTCTGGAGAATGTTCCATGTGCACTGGAGAAGAAGGTGTAGTTGTCTGCTGATGGGTGGAAAGTTCTGTATATATCAATGAGGTTTAGTTGGTTAACTGTGTCAACGAGGTCTTCTGTATCTTTACGGAGCTTTTTTACTAGATGATCTGTCCAGTTTTGAGAGTGGAGTGTTGAAGTCTCCCACTATTATTGTGGAGTCATCTAACTCTCTTTTGAGTATAGTCTGTGTTTCTTCAACATATTTAGGTGCTCTGATATTAGGTGCATAAATATTTAATATAGTTCTTGCTTGTGTACTGAACCTTTGAGCAATAAATAGTGTCCATCTTTGTCCACGATGGTGGATTTGATATTAAAATTGATTTTGTCTGAGATTAGAATTGCTACCCCTGCTCTTCTTTGTTCATTGCTAGCTTGATATATATTCTTTCATTGTTTAATTTTCAGTTTGTTCCTATCTTTAGGTCTCAAGTGAGTTCTTGTAGACAACATATGGATGGGTCATGTCTTTTGATCCAAGACGTCACTCGATGTCTCTTTACTGGAGCATTCAGTCCATTCACATTCAATATAATTATTTATAGGTATGTGTTCACTGCTGCCATTGTGATATGTTTATTTTTATGTTGATGTTTTCTCTGTTGTTCTTATTAGTCTATTCTGGGACATTCTTTTTTGTGAGTTGATTTTTCACCCTTTTTAGAGCTTATTTTGTAGTTGTTGAGACTCCTGAAATGGTATGATACATCTTTGTTGTGCTTTACAGCTGCCCCTATGATCCCCCTTAATAAACTATATATAAACCCAATTTTAATTACTATAAGTCTTGTCATCTTCCTCTCCATCTGGAAGGACTATAACAACTGTAGTACATTCCTCTTTTTAATATGATGGCACCATAGTTTTCATGATGATCACTGGATTGCTTCTTTCTGCATTAAAGCTGTGATTGACTTTGGAGCCTTCCCTAACTGAGCAGAGTTTTGAGTAGTGTGTCATTCTAAAATATAAAGTTAGTGGTTTCATTCTTCTAAGCCCGCGCCAAGAACTTCTTTCAGTATTTCTTATAGCTTTGGTTTGGTTTTTACAAAGTCTCTGAGTTTCTGTTTATCTGGAAATGTCTTAATTTCATTTTCGTATTTGAAAGATAGTTTTGCAGGATATATAATTCTTGGTTGGAAGTTCTTCTCCTTCAAGGCTTTGAATGTGTCATGCCACTGTCTCCGTGCCAGCATGGTTTCTGCTGAGAAATTTGAAGAGAGCCTACAGGGTTTCCCCCTGAATGTTAGCTTTGATTTGAGTCTTACTGCCTTTAAGAGTTGCGGCTTATGTTTCATTTTGTTAAGCTTGATTACAATATGTCTTGGAGTCTTTCTTTTGAGATCTATATTGGGTGGCGTACGATATGGATCTGAGATGTCTATATTCTCTTCCTTCATGATTTCTGGGGAGTTTTCTGTCAGCAGCTCAGCAATGATACTCTCTGTGTTCTCAGATGTCTCACCCTGTTCAGGGAGTCCAATTAATCGAAGGTTGTTCCTCTTAATAGAGTCCCACATGCTTCTTAATCCTTCTTCATTTTTCTTGTTTCTTTTTTCTGATTTCTGCTCATAGATGCTGGCGTCAGTAGCTCTGTCTTCCAAGTCAGAAATTCTTTTTTCTATTTGTTCCTTTCTGTTTTCTTGGCTTTGCATTGATGTTTCTATGTCTTTGATTTTGTTCTTGATCTGTTGGATTTCAGAGTACTGGTGTTCCATCAGACTGAACAGCTTGCTTAATTTTTCATTTTGTTCTGCTGCATTTTGCATAACGTCTAGAAGGGCTCTATATATAATCATTTTGTATTCACTTCCTGATGCTTTCATAAAAGTTTCTTCATCTGAAAAACTCCTTGGTTGCTTTGTGTGGGAGCCTTCTGAAGCCATGGGTGATTTCTTGTATGCCACAAGTGTCTGTTGCTTTTTGGGTCCCATGTGAGTATATAGAGGCTGGAAGACGTACTGTGAGGATAGACTGCAGATGCTTCTCTAGGCTGTCTTCAAATGTAAAGCAAAAGGTATCTGACCACTTCCCAAGTCAGTCAGGTTTTCAGGTGTAGAGGTCCCTGTTCTCAGCTGGCAAAGTAAGCACTACTCTACCCAACCCCAGATAATACAAACTAGTTCAGAATACAGCAATGCTGCTGCCCTGTTGGCTTCTGCTGACAGGGCGTAGTCTTGGGTGACACTGTGTAGAGTACTGCTTTTCTGGTAGAAAAATGCTCTCCTGTGGGCAGGTTCTGGCTCCTAAGCTAAGAATTAGGTCCAGCTGCGGCCACCGTATCCAAGATGGCATCCTCCACACAGGCAGCAGACAGAGGGGCTAAAGGTGTTGAGAGGTAGTGATTCCTCTGCTTCTGTTGCAGGGCCCGCAACGTAAGTGGCACTGTGTAATTTACTGCTTTTCTGTCAGAGAAGCGCTGTCCTGTTTGCAGGAGCTGGCTCCCAGGCTAAGAATTAGTTCCTGCTAAAATCTTGGTACCAACATGGTGTCCCGCCCACTGACTGTGTAATTTTGTACAAACCTCGCTGATGCAGAGATAAGACGATAGGCCCAAAGTGGCTAGGTTAACAGAGTCCTAAGCCTGGCTCTCAAAATACGGGAATTTCACCTGCCTATCCCCCCAGCAGCGCCTCTTAGTCTAGCTGCTAGGCAAGACCCAGCTCCACCCGCCAGCCGAGACAGAGGAAAAATAAAAGTCAAAATGGTGTGTTTACCTTCCATCTGTGAGAGCCAGGGCTAGCCTGGAGTGGGAGTCAGTGACAGAGAGGAGATTTTTTGCTCAGTGGTATGAAGTCGAAAGTAACAGCCCTGTGCCGGGTCCTGGGGCTGATTAGGTGATCAGAAGGCTCCATTTGATTATCAATTCAGGTCTTGGTTTCCAGAGGGATATAGGGAGACGTGGGCTCAGTCCGCCATCTTGACTCCGCCCCCCCACTTCTATACTTTTGATTTTTATAGCTTTTGAAAAATCACCAGACCATATCTATTCTTTCCCTTTATCTTACACTGCTTTCTTGTCATAATCAGGAAAGGTGCATTTCTGTGTTAGTGTTTGCCTTTATAACTATGTTTACATAATTCTCTTAAATTATTTCTTTAATGGTATCAATTAATTCCCAATTATGAAAATGACAAAATTAGTATGTTTATAGATTTATTCTTATTTCTGTCCATGGTCCTGTTCATGTCCTGGAGCCCTCAAACCTAGTTTATTACAGTATCTTTCTCGGCAATTATTTTTAGATGGTTTAACATATCTCTATTATTTTTTTATTTTAAAATGAATATATATGAATGTCAGACATTGAAGATAAGGAACTACATGTCACATTCAACTCATAACACTCCTAGTCCTAAAAATCACATTGTAATCATGGTTTTAACTACCTTGAAACCAGAAGAACTTGATGGGTTCTGATTACCACTACCAACCTTATTCTGACCAGGGTTACAACAGACAATCCCAGATAGAATGGAAGAAAATGGGGAGCAAAATTCAAATTCTTAAGAAAGGCCAGATTTATTGGACTGGTAGAGACTAGAGGAAACCTCAAGTTTTTGTCCTGAGATATCCTTTAAACTAGGAACTCCAGCCACTCCCGGAGGTCACATTTCAGCCAAATGACAGACTGGCTCAGAAAATGAAGACTATCACTCCGAATGCTGTGCTCCTACCAATAATCATCTAAATGAAACCAAACAGTAAACATTTACCCTGGACCAACCATGAGAAGGTGAGTGGGGATAGGGAAGCTAGAGTATGAAAATAGAACAACCACTGTGGAAATAATGAGAAGTGAAAGAACATGAAAAAGTAACCAATATCATTGAACAAAACGTATACCAAAAAAAATCCAAACCCACTGCCAACTCATAGTGACCCTATAGGACAGAGTAGAACTGCCCCATACAGTTTCCAGCTAGTGCCTGGCAGATTTGAACCACCAGCCTTTTAGTTAGTAGCCATAGCACTTAACCACTATGCCACCAGGGTTTCCAACAATATGTACAGAAATTGTTAAATGACAACGCAATTTTCTATGCAAACTTTCACCAAAAGCACAATAACATATTTTAAAAAATCACATTGTAGATAATACGTGGTTTAAATAACTTTTGTTCTTATGAAAAGGCAAAAGAATTGGTAAGAACTGTATATAGTAAGGGAACTCTCTGTAACCCTGCTCCGAGGACAGAAAATAATTTTGGTCAGATTAATGTGTATTAAAGACACACTGAATTTAAAATGAATTCTAATATTTAAATTATAAATCTTTTGTCATGATTACTTACTAAAAAATTAAAACACTATGAAATACACGGAGGTGCCTCCCCTTCCTGGGTAATGTTTCCCACCTGACATTCTCCCCCTTTTATATTTTGAGCTGAGTCTGTTGAGAGAAAATCTCAGATATTTACTCAGGTGAGAGAATGAATTTAAGGCTTCATTTTTTCTTAAACAAAGATTAGATTGTTCAATATGTAAGGTAGCAGCAATGATCCCTCAATGGTCCTGAGCTTTTAACTGGGGTTGAACTTCCTGTTATTCCGGGCAGGACATCTTAGGGACATTTTAGCTTGTGATGTTTCCTTCTGACCAGTCACTGCCTTTTAGTGCAAAGCAGTCTGCCTTTCCTAATGGAGTGGAGAAGGAACTAAGGGATTTGTCCAGGGCCAAATGTGCTGAGGAGTGCTGGAGGGACATCACATGGGCACTTGAGAAAGAAAAAAGATCCCATGACTCACTCCCCAGCAGGCCTACTAGACCAAACATTTTCCACTTGCCCGTACAGATCACTCTGTACTTTTCCCCACTCTGGTGCCCTAGGAAGCTGACCCACAGGACCGGTTCAGTGTGCTTGCTCGCACTCCTACTCCCACTGGGGCTTGTCTAACGGGAAGTGCTGGTCAGAGAGGCAGAAGGCAGGATGCGAACCAGGTCAGGATGGTTACTCCCTGGCTCCCTCCCTGCCAGCCTCTCTTAAAGGTGACAGAACCCGTGGGCAACCCCTGCAGAGAGCGTCCTTCTCCTAGCTTCTGAGGTCCCAAGTGTGGTTTCTGCACCATCTCTCACTGTCTTTTCTTAAACTTTGCTTGCCCTGCTTACACCTGTATAAATATTCCTTTTAAAACTCTCTCTAAAAATTATTCAGTTTGAGTATTTCATCTGTTTCTTGTGGACACCTCGACTGATACAGCTTCTTACATTAGTTCTTTATTTTAAAAAGTAAAATGAGAGCTCAAATAATTTGAAGAGTTATAAGCTAAAAGATAACATAAAAGCCAAAAAAACCCCCAAACCCAGTGCCATTGAGTTGATTCTGACTCACAGTAGATTTAAAATACTACATTCAACATAGATGATGACTCCCAATTAAGTTTGCGAACTCATCCTAGAAAAAGTAGTGCCTACCTCACTGCTGAAGAAAACTAATGTCAGCTATGAAGTACTCCCTTTGGGAAGCTATGCACTGATGCCAGCACCTAGTCCACCTTTCAAAGCAATTTTAGAACTTTTTCTGGCATGGCCATCAGAGCTGTCGTTGTATTATCCCTGATGTCCTGAATGTCATCAGAATATCTTCCTTTCAATATTTCCTTTATCTGGTCATGGGGGACCAGAGCAGGTGAGTAGGTAGGGTGTTCCAATAGTTATTTGTTTACCGGCTAAAAACCCCTCACAGACCACTATACAATTAAATTCCCAAACTTGCTACCATGTCACTGTGTGCAATGACCAATCCAGAAGGAGTTCCAAAATTGCTTCGAAGCGTGGACTAGGTGCTGGTGTTGGTTTTTAGCTTCCAAGATAAGTACTCTGAAGGTGACCTAATGACATTCAGCAATAAGGTATGTAGTACTTAGCACAGACGGCTCTTGGCTGGCTTGGCTTCATACATCGTAAACAAATAGACAGCTAGGATAAAAGCGAAAACCAAGAACCCGTAAAACAGCACTTCATATACAGTCAGCACTCCATGATACACCTACTCCTCACTTACTGACTGCTTTGTTAGACACTTCACATTGACTTGATGGGACTAGGCATTTTGGGGTTATGCAGGAGTAGACAATACAGGAAACAAAGTCGAGTCTGTCTGCACAACAGTCAAGTTGAACCCCTTTGTGGATCTCATCCATTCCCCATCATTCCTACTCCAGCCCAAGCAACAGTTCAGGGACAAAACCACCAGACTGGGACTCAGGACACATCAACATGCACACTTTTCCTGTATGACTTCATCTGAGAGGTCGATTCTTCACCGTTTTCAGCCTAAAGCACCTTCAAAGTAACCAGAGGGTAATTTTGTATTTTTACAATGTTTTCACTAAAGATGCATGAAGCAATGAATATTATTTTGTTCTTTGTCTTATCAACAAAGATGTTATCTTTCTGCTTTTCAATGATAGAAACTGAGGCGTTAGTTAGAAAATGAGTCAATATTAGTCAGGTAGTACATTAGTAACTCAGCAATAGATTTATAAAACTTTTCTCTATTTAATGAAATATAACAACACAAGTCAAAGATTTCATTTTACTTGGATCCGCAATCTGCGCCCATGGAAGGAGCAGTCAAGAAACCAAAAGACACACTGCACTGGGAAAATCTGCTGCAAAAAAACCTCTTTAAAGTATTGAAAAGTAAAGACGTCACCTTGAAGACGAAGGTGTGCCCGAACAAAGCCATGGTGTTTTCAATTACATCATATGCATGCAAAAGTTGGACAATGAATAAGGAAGACTGAAGAAGAATTGACACCTTTGAACTGTGATGTTTGAGAATAGTGAATGTACCACGGACTGCCAGCAGAAGAAGCAGATCTCTTCTGGAAAAAGGACAATCAGACTGCTCCTTAGAAGCAAGGATGGTGAGACTATGTCTCACTTACTTTGGATGTCTTGTCAAGAGGGATCAATCCCTGGAGAGGGACATCATGCTTGGTAAAGTAGAGGGTCAGTGAAAAAGAGGAAGACCCTCAGTGAGATGACTGGCACAGTGGCTGCAACCATGGGCTCAAGTATCATAACGACTACGGACATGGGGCAGGACTGGGCACTGTTTTGTTTTGTTGAGCACAGGGTCGCTATGAGTTGGAACCGACTTGACGGTGCCTAACAACAACAGCACAAAGCTGCCTCAAAGAAGGAGATGGACCTAGAATCTGGGAACATCTTTCTCATCCCTGTGATTCTGAACTTTCCGTAGAGGAGAGAGGGAAGATGAGAATTTTATCCGAGGAGGAGGGCAAAGAGTTGTCTGTGTGGGAGGCTGCTTGGTAAAAGCCATGAACCTGGCCCCTATTTGCCTTCTAAAACCCTAAGAGAAGTTTCACTTGAGTCCTTTGTGGAACTGTAGAGGAAATATTTTCATGTTTCTTCACGGTTAGGGCTTTCTGAATAGAGAAAACCAGAACCTGGGTTAAAGGATAAATCTCAGAAGTTAAAGGGTGAATGAGGAGCCAGGGAACTGAAAATATTCAGCAACATATTTCACTAATTGCTTAAATGTCAAAGGGAGGTGAAACTCACAGTCTGGAGTCAGTTGTTTACCTTCCGAAGGACTCTAAACAGCTGAGAAGCCAACATTTTCTCTCTTTTGGTGGGGTGCGGGGGAGCATGTAGCCAGAATAATTCCCAGATTCATAATTTTGGGGTGTCCCTCCTGTGGTACAAACCTCCATATGTTGTCTGTGGGCACTGGGTGTGGCGAACCAACATGGTTATACTTCTGACCTCTGCTTCAGAAATCTCATGTTTGTTTTAAGATAAAATACAGATATTTAAAAAATATTTTCCCACTCACCACAAAGGGGAGGAGGCACTCGTGCTGATTCTGCACCACGTACAAGCTGAACAGCGACATGCGGCTGGGGCCCAGCAGGCTGCAGGCCAGAGAGAAAAAGTTCTGCAGAGCCTCGCAGAGGTTGGAGCAGACGTCGGCCCAGAAAGGCAGAGCCGCGTGCACCACGAGAAGCTGCGGGGGCTGCTGGGGGAGACGCGCCGGGCTGGAGGGGCCTTTGGTGGCACTGCGCCCGCAGTACATGGCGGCCAGGCCAGGTTGGGGCGGCGGCCACAACCTGCTTATTCTTGACACCTATAGGGAAGGAAAGAGAAATCACTGGCTTTCCTAAAACTGAATTATGTGATCTGTTGAAACAATGAACGTGGAGGGGGGTTGGGTCACTAAATCCAGAAAGGAGTCAGACTAGGCACTAAATTCAACAACCCTGTTGTACTCTCTTAATGGCTGTGATAATTTATCTGAATATCTTTCGGACTTTTTGTTTGCGATCATATAATCTATGAATACTGACGTGCACCTAGATACATGAACAAAGTCAGATTATAGCTGCAAGAAGACTGTTCCTAACAGCCTTGTTTATGATCACCCCAAACTGCAAACAGATGCCTAGCTACATTAGAGTGGAAAAAGTGGATTCCAGTCACACGGGGAGAGATCCAAAGGACTGAGCTAGCTACTCGGAAGGAGGATGACTCGAAACAAACAGGACACAAAAATACACATAGTGGGTTCCACCTACACAGACATTAAAAATAAGCAAAAATAAGTGTTATTTAGGGATGAATACACAGTGATAAAACTATAAGCAAGGAAATGATTATCACAGAAACTAGGGCAGTGATCTTCTCTGGGAAAGAAGGAAGGAGCGTGTTATGATTAGAAGGCATAAAAGGGGTCATTAGGGAAATTTAAGAAGGTTTTATTTTCCCTGCATTCGTTAGCTAAAAAACAACTACGTAGAGTCGCTTTAGTTCCCACAGGCAGGGACCTGCTTCTTGTGCGGTTCCTTCTCCGACTTCGTTCAGTAAGTCACTACCTTATTCAATGAATGTGTATCGAGGGCACACTACGTGAGGGCACTGTGTGGCGGGACATTTCCATTTACGGTTGTCTTATGCCCTAAGCGGCGCTATGAGTCAGAATCAATTCAACGGCAATTTTTAATTTTATTTTTTATTTTAAGTAGGACAGAGAGACTTCCATGAGTTTTCAAGGTGCACCTGGTGGATTCGAACTGGAGCCTCTTCTGGTTAGCGGCCGTAAGCCTTAACCACTGCACCACCACGATTTCCTCCAAAGCGCCTGTACCGCGCTTAGAAAGCCCGCGGTTCACTCGCCCCGTGACAGAGTCTCTCGCATTAAGGCCGCATCCCAAATTTCAAATTTCGTGAGTCCTTTTGCCAGCGTTTTGTTCTTATTTTAAAAAAAGACAGCATGGGCGCCGACCCCAGGAGCGGCCCTGCCTCAGGCCCCGGGGGTCTGCAGGCGCCGACGGCTGGGCTTGGGGACAGCTGACCGGCGGCTCTCCGTGCCACCCCTCCCGCCTCCGGCCACCACGCCGCCGCCACCTGCCCCTCGGCGCCCCCGCGGCCGCCAGCGCCGCCCCACCGCCCGCTGGGCCCCCCGAGGGGCAGGTGGCGCCCGGCGCCGAGGACTGGGCGCGCTCTGAGGGGACGGCGGCCGCCTTACCTGACGCCCGGCCTCTCCGCGCCCGCCGCGCAGCCGAGAGCGCCCGCTCCTCAGCCGGAGCACAGTGCCGCCGCGGCTGCCCGAGAGTCCCGCCTTCGGGCTGGTGGAGGAGCCCCCTTCAGGCGCTTAGGGCGCGCGCCCCCTCAGGCCGGCGGAGAGCGCCCCCTTCAGGCTGGTGGGCCGTGCCCCTCACGCTCTCGGAGCGCGCGCCCCCTCAGGCCGGCCGAGAGCGCCCCCTTCAGGCTGGTGGGCCGTGCCCCTCACGCTCTCGGAGCGCGCGCCCCCGTCAGGCCGGCCGAGAGCGCCCCCTTCAGGCTGGTGGGCCGTGCCCCTCACGCTCTCGGAGCGCGCGTCCCCGTCAGGCTCGCCGAGAGCGCCCCCTTCAGGCTGGTGGGCCGTGCCCCTCACGCTCTCGGAGCGCGCCCCCGTCAGGCCGGCCGAGAGCGCCCCCTTCAGGCTGGTGGGCCGTGCCCCTCACGCTCTCGGAGCGCGCGCCCCCGTCAGGCCGGCCGAGAGCGCCCCCTTCAGGCTGGTGGGCCGTGCCCCTCACGCTCTCAGAGCGCGCGTCCCCGTCAGGCTCGCCGAGGCTGGGCCGGGTGGTTCACTGCGGCGAGCTGCGAGGGGCCGCGGGCATCCTCAGGATTTCTTCTGGCGTGAATCTCAGGCTCCGGGTCTCCAAGCTCTGCGACCCTCAGTAAAAGTCCTAATTTGGACCTTAAACGGAGTTCTGGATCTCTGTTAGGAATATTATGCCAAATCTAGGATTTTTCTCTTTAGCTTCTTATCCTTCCTTCCACCTCCAATAACACGTTCGGTGGCACCCCAATGGTGTTCTTGGTTTAACCTTTTCTTACACATCTATTCGCTCATTCATTCAGTCACTATTTTATTCAACAAGTAGCTTCTGAGGGCACACTATGTGCCAGGCATGGTGGTAGAGATTGTGGTATAGTGGATATACAGTGGTCGCTGCCCTCATGGAAGTTAGAGGTTAATCCACCCTCTAGAAATTATTTTAAGTCCTTTCGAACTCCTGCATCCCTGGAGACTCCACCCCTCTCTTATACTTATCCTCACTTGCTGTTTATTTCTATAGTCTCTGACAAAATCTGTATAACAGTGTCCTCCTCTTATCAGTTGGTCTGGGTCTTCCACTCTGAGTGGTTGAATAGGAATCCTTTTCTGAATGAGCTCACCCAAATCCCCAAACCAAACCCATCGCCCTGGAGTTGACTCTAACTCTCAGTGAGCCATAGGACAGAGTAGTAGTGTCCCATAGAGTGTCCAAGGAGCGCCCGGTGGATTTGAACTGCTGACTTTACCGCAAACGTAGCTGTGAACCACTACGACCCCAGGTTTCCCAATGAGACCACAAGAGAGGAAAAAAATGCTAGTATCAAACCAGAAGTGAATAGACACATAGCTTTATTTTATTTTTCGCTTTATTAGTATTTTTGTCCTCTTAATTTCATGGTCTAAGATGCAGGTTGGGGGTGGACGGGTTAATGGCGGACCCCAGCGTGCCACTGAGTGGCTCCGGACAGGTTCCACGTTTCAAGGGGAAAGGGTCTCCTGCTTATGTTCTAGATCCACTAAAACGCTTTTTCTCTTAACTGTTTCTCACAGTAAAAACAGATCGAACAGCAAACATACCTCACATTGTATTGCAACTATCCACTTGCAACGATTTGTTTACATATCCGCCCTATTGCACTGTGAAGGAGGTTCAAGGACTGACTTTTATTTTGTTTTTTATGTCTTTACTCTTTCGTCTGCCACATAGGGAACCCTCTTTAAAGGCCTGCAGAAGGAATAACTACGAGTAACCTGGTGGGCACGCCCAGTATCCCATATATTTTCCCTGTGAGTGCAGGTATAGGCATTTTGCGGCGTCCAGAGCAAACCTGGCACCCGGGAGTGCTCAGAGCTGTACCTCCCCAGCCGGGTGCGGATGCGGAACACCCAGACTCATCTAGGTTCTAGCTCCGCCTCTCCCTGGGTTGGGCTTCTCTCTTAGGCCACGCCTTCCATCAACTCCGATTGGCTGAAAGGGAAAGCGGCCCGGCCAGTGGTCTCTTCGTGAGGGGGCGGAGCCGCGCTGCGTTTCGTCCGGCCGCAGCCGGCCCGGCTGAGCCCGGCTGGAAAGAGCCGAGTGCGGGCGGCGCGGTGGGGCCGTGTGCCCGAGCGCAGGCGGCAGGGCGCGCCCCACCCGGCGGCCAGGCGGAGCCAGAGATGCCGGCGTCTGTCTCTCGGCCCCGCCCGGGCCCTGGGCCGCCGCCGGCCTCGCCCTTCGCGCTGCTGCTGCTGGTGATGCTGAGCGGCCCGGCGGCCGGCGGCGGCCCGCGCTCGGTGCCTAGGACCTCGCTTCCCGTCTCCGGTAAGGCGCGGGCGCCCTAGCCCTCAGCCCTCGGCGCCGCGCCCAGGCCCCCGCCCGGAAGGGCGCGTCCCGCCTGCTCCTCAGACCCGGGCAGCCGCCCCCCGGGCCCCCTAGCCGCGCTACCGACGCCGCCCGCTCTAGTCCCCTCCTCCGCATCCCCGGCCCGCGTCGTGCGCCCCGGCGCCCCCGACGCGCTCCGGCGCCCCCCATGGCCCCTTGTTCTCGGAACAGCAGACACCGAGCCCCTGACGCTGCAGACGGCGCGCGTGGAGGCCCGGGGAGGGGTCGGGGCTGCTGAGGTCGCCTGTTTTGAAGTTGCTTCTCCCTAATTCCTCCTTGCCGGCGCATGCACCTGTGACCCGTTTGGCGCCCGTTCTGTTCTCAAACCCATCCATCTTTGGTCCCATTCCAATCACCCGCCTTCTGAGCCCCAGCTCAGCGATTTCGCTGGCCCACGTTCATCCCCTGTCGGTTCTCCCTCCCTCCAAGCCTGGTCTCCCCAGCCTGTTTCCCATCCCCTCGGTCTCTGACAGTAGCCCATCTGTACCATGTCCAATCCACCGACTCCCCCTCACTTCCTCAGGGGTCCCTGCTCCCTCCATCCGGTCCCTGTGTGGAATGTGAGAACCCATTCGATGAGTGGATCGAAAGTTCTGTTGAGGTGATGTTTAATGTCCTGGAAAGGAGAGGGGACCGGGGAACACTGCTCTTTCAAAAGACGTAGAAGGAATCATGGATGCCGCAGAAGGTGGTCGTAGGAGTGATTCCGATTTGGTGGCTCTGCCCGGGTGGGCGTGAATGGTCTGGCTGGGAGCTTGCTTTCTTCTCAGAGGGCATGGCGCGGTGTTAGCATCTTGGGCAAACAGAACTGGTCAAGCTGAAAGTACAACCTGTTGGCAGAATCTCACAACTGGTAGTGTTAAGAATCTCGCCTTCACGTAACTAAGGTGTAAACCCATTGTCGTTAAATGAATTCTGACTCATGGCGACCCTATAGGACAGAGGAGAGCAGTTCCATAGGGTTTCCAAGGAGTGCCTGATGGATTCAAACTGCCAACTTTTTGGTGACCAACCGAACTCTTAACCACTACAGCACCAGGGTTTTGAGTAACATATAAAACCCAAAACCAAACCCACTGCTGTCGAGTCCATTCCAGCTGGTAGCAACCCTATAGGACAGACTAGCGTTACCTGGACCGTTTGATTAGCAGCTGGAGCACTTAACCACTGTGCCACCGGAGTTGCCAGTAGCATATGGGAATGCTGTATGGGCCAATCCTGGAGTTGCAGTGTGTGCTGGAGTAACAGCCATAACGTGGAGTTGAGATTCCCACGCTGAGTTCGTGTCCAGAATCCAGGGAGATCTAGAGGGCAAGACGCAGCTGAGCTGGGGGTAGGGAGGCAGGTTGGGTGATCCAGAGCTCATTCTAAGCGTGAGAGAGTAGGCTGGATCCAGCATGGAGCTGAGAACGTATGTGGGGGGATAGGTGGGTGGGACTGCCCACATCATATCTAAAAATGAGTGACTGATGGCCCTCCACCCACTAAGGACAGATGAGCAGGCAAAGCAGGCACAGCAGGGCTATGTTGGTGCAGGGACAGGGTCTCTAGAGCCTGCGGTTGAGCACAGAAGATCAATTCATGCCAGTGTACTTGTTTTAATCTTTAAGCACAGGAGCATTCTGAATGCTAACAGAGACTTAGAATCGTTCAGGGCAGAAGACAGGCCCAAGGAAGGAAGGAACTCTTTGTGAGGCGTGCACCGTGCACTAGGTGCTTCTCCAGACGCTGTCTCCTGAAATGCTATGCACAGCCGTGGGGGAGCGGGTGGCATTCACAGGTTAGGAGAGTGATGCTCAGAAAGGGCAAGCAACTTCCTCAAGGTCACACAGCTTGTGTACAGCATGTTTAAACACAGGCGGGTCTGTTTCCAGAGTCCATGGTTTTTCCCACTACACTCCTTACTTGTTTGGGTGGAACTGGGTGGAGGGGGTCAAAGTGGGGGAGAGAGGGGAGGTGGACCCCCACTGTGTTGGTGAAAAGAGTGAAACACTTCCATTCTAAGTGAGAAGTTGTTACTAAGTAGAGATAAAAACAAGAAATATAGCAAAGTGTTGGAGCCTTCCATAGGTATTTTCAAGTTATGTATCACATTGCTTTAAAGAGAAGTTATAGACAATATTTATCCTATGATTTTAATGAAGTATTCTACTTTTATACGAAAAGCATACTCGGTGAGATTGTGCCTTAAATATTCTGGTCTCCTCAGTTATCTCTGGGGAAAGCTTAGATGGTCAGCCTGTCAAAGCTCTGTTTTCCCTTAATGGCTGCTGAATAAATGCTACCTGGAAGAAACCAACGCTTGGCCTCTTGGGCTTCACCTCTTTGTGGACCCAGCCCGTATGAAGTGGTGGTTAATTTCCCTCTCATTTCTCTTCCACCAGAAGCTGACTCCTATGTCACCCGGTTCACCGTCCCTCACACTCGTAATTACTCTGTCCTCCTTGTGGACCCTGCGTCCCACACTCTGTATGTTGGTGCCCGGGATGCCATCTTCGCTTTATCTCTGCCCTTCTCAGGAGAGAAACCCCGCAGGGTAAGAGCTGAGAGTGGGGACAACCCCAGACTCTGCAGTGTGTGATGAGAGGCATGGGTGTGGGCTGTGTGTCTGTATGTGTAGGATTTTCATTGTAACTACCAGTGGCTGTGGAAGGCGGAATATTGGTACAAGTTAGTGGGGAGATGGCAGCTGAGGAGGACGGGGGTCATCGTACCGGGGGGCTGTCGGGGAGGTTCAAGGTGATGGGTAGGAGGCCTCAGTGACCAGGTCTCAGGTGACAGTGACTAGAATCACAACACGCTAGGGCAGTAGCTTTCACCCTTGTGTCAGCCCCCATTAGCAAAAGAACAGACCAAGCTCATTGCTGTCCAGTCAATTCTGACTCCTAGAGACCCTACAGAACTGCCCTCTAGGGTTTCCAAGGGGCAGCTGGTGGATTTGAACTGCCAGCCTTTTGGCAACTGTGCCACCATGGCTCCAGATGTGGGACATGTGTGAGGTTTGGACCCAGGACCTTGCACACCCGAAGCTCACCTCATACTCCTAGATCACGAGGAGGCTGCAGGGTCACTGTGATTCAGAATCACCTTGATGGTGTGCTATGGTACTGGTTAACACCAACCCTCAGTTTCGCTGAAACCATGCCATAAAAGATAACCAAACCAAAAACCAAACCCACTGCTGTAGACTGAATTCTTAACTCGTAGCGATCCTGAGGACAGAGTAGAACTGCCTCATAGAGTCTCCACGGAGTGTCTGGTGGATTTGAACTGCTGACCTGTGTTGGTGAGCATCAGTAGCACTTAACTGCTGCACCACCAGCTTTTATATGACTACTCATTAGTAAGAAATATCCTTTAAGTGGGACAAAATATACAAAGTGTGTACCTGAAAGAAGTGTTTCTTGGAACAATATCTACTCTCCCTTATGTGTTATGTTCTGATCTAGTTCCTTAAAAAATATGTTGGTCATGATTTCACTACTCATGAATAGGTAGGGACTTCCAATGGGCAGCACAATGCACTGGGGTCCCTGAAGTTCCCAAACTGATGGCGGTTGTGGAACTGTTTCAGTCTGCTGACCTTGACGGGGTTTGGGGGGTTTGGGGGGCCCGGGGGAAACAGCTGCTCCATCTTTTTCAGATTGACTGGGTGGTGCCTGAGGCACACAGGCGTAACTGCAGGAGGAAGGGCAAGCCGGAGGTGGGTGAGAGCCCCCGTCCCGAGTGCTGTCGGAGGTCTTGCCCCAGCTCTGACTCTGTCTGTCCTCTGCGAGGCTCCCATGGCATGGGCCCGTTGGGGACACTAACAGCACGCCATCACCCATCATCTCTGACCCCAGAGCTGCATCTGAGTGTCCTGACACTATCCTGCCCTTCCTGTCCCCACTGCTTCTGATTGTCTCTAACCATCTCTGGCCCCCAGGACGAATGTCACAATTTTGTCCAGATTCTCGCCATTGCCAATGCTTCTCACCTCATCACTTGTGGCACCTTCGCTTTTGATCCGAAGTGCGGGGTTATTGTGAGTGTCAGGGGTGGGAAAAGAGGGAGAGGGAGCCTGCACCTGTGTGTTAGTTGGGGACAGGGGTGGAAGGGCCTACTGTGAGTGACCACAATGGGGGCGTGCAGAGAGTAACGCTTGTGCATGGTACGCGTTGGGGTTGGGTGGGGGTGCCCTCACAGCGAAGCCTCTGTCACCGAGGGAGGGGCGTGACAGGGAGGAGGAGGGAGGTTATCTGTGGCAGGTGAGGTGCAGAGGCCACATGGGGAGCTGGGGTGCAAGGGCAGAGGAAGTTAGGGTGAGCCCTACGGTAGGTACAGGGAATCCTAGGGAGGGTGGAGGAAATCAGGGTGCGAGCTACAGGCCATACAGGGCGCCTTGGGAGGGTGGAGGACGTTAGGGATGCTGGCTGTGGTGTGGCCAGGGTAGGTCCAGCAGAGGCTCGCAGAGACCTGGAGCCCTCGCTGCCCTTGCCCTGTGTTGTCCCAGCAGCCTGGGTCCTTGTGTTACTCACTGCAGCCCGTGCCTGTTTCTTCCTCCCCCAGCGTTCAGTTATCCCTCACACCTTCCCCTCTTCACCTGCCAACTGCCTTCTGTTGGGGGCTGTGACGCTCCACTGTCCCGGTTCTGAGGTTGGTGCCCACTAACGTAGTCCTGCTGGCCCCACCCGCTGGATCTTGGCTTCAGGTGGGCCTTGTGTCAGCTGTGGTGTCTTCTGGGTCCTCTTCCTTCTGCTGGAGCTGTGGGGGTCTCCGTCCTCTTCCTTGCCGCCAAAGCTGTGGGCGTCGCCGTCCTCTAATGCAGGCAGGCTTGGGACACACACCCCCTGAGTAACGTCTAGGCTGGTCGTGGCCACACAGGTCCCCGGGACTGGTGACATCCCAGCAGGAGTGTGGTGGTGTTGGAACCCTCAACTTTTCCCGTTGGTGTGCGGTATCCAGTCACTGGTTCTCACAGTGTGTGTTGGTGTAAAGCCTCACGTGCCCTTTGTATCTGATGGCTTCACCTTGTGCTCCGTAGGATGGGACAGAGTGGCACCATCTCCTTTCCTGACCCTGATTCTGAGCTGGAGAGCTCAACCTGAACCTTCTGTAACCTGCAGGAATCTTGCCACTTGGACATAGTCGGCATGTGATTTCCAGACCCCTCTGTGTCGCAGACTGTCTTTAGACCTGTGGCCTAGGATGCCCCAACTTTCTTGATCGCGCCATCAGTCCCTCTGGGCTCCCCTCAGGGCTGGTGGGGCACAGGTGAAACTTTCCCACAGTATGGGTGATCACTCTTCTACCTGGGCCTGGATTGTTCCCTCGTTCTGGGGCTGGTGGCTAGAAAGTTGTTTCTCCTTCAGGGTGGTGTTGAAAATCTTTGTGTCACATTAGGTAATTTAGGAGTCATATTTTCTTTCCAGAGGCCTGGTGGTGCAGTGGCTAAGAACGCAGCTGCTGCCTAAGTCTACTAGCTGCTTCTTGGAAACCCGGGGGGGCAGTTCTGTTCTGTCTTTTAGGGTTGATCTGAGTTGGAATCAACTCAGGGGCAGTTAACTGCAGTTTCTTTGCAGTTCAAACAAAGCCCACCAGATGGCAGGAAAGCTGCCATTGTCATCTGTGACCTTTCGTGGTGGTCTGCACAGCCTTGCGGAGCCCGTCGGCGTGAACATCGGAGCCCTGGCTCATCGGCCGTCATTCCGAGTTAGTCTTTCTGTGTCTCTTCTTCCTCCTTGACTCTCTGAGGTAGAACCTGAAGGGTTCTCAAATAAGGTACATTCTGGACAAACCTGTCCAGATTACTGTGACGTGGACCTCTGTCCACTCTTGAAGAATGTCAGCGACAGAGTGAAACCGGGGAGGCTCTGTCCTGACCTCCACAACTTCCATGCTGTCTCTCTCTCTGAAAGGGGCCGGGCTGGCTTGTGCAGTGAGGGACCCTTCATCAAGACCTGGGTGAAGGGGAGTGCCAGGCATCGCCTGAAGTGGTCCCACCGTGAACCCTGCGTCATTCCTAGACCGCTGCCCGATCTGTTCCCGGCACGCCCGGCGTGCCTGGCCAAGCTCTCGCCTTTTCTTTAGAGCGGAACTTCTTAGGACCAGTACAGTGGCTCGAGACAACAGCTGTCGTCTCAGAGTTCTGGCACGCCAATCCACACAGCAGCTTGCATGGAGGTGGTCATGGAGCAGTGATTGTCACAGAGATGTGGAGGTGCTAGACGCACCAGCTCCGGTGACATGGAATGCTGCCCGTCGGTTACGGCTCGCTGGGTGGTGGAAGAGAACGTTTTATTTTGTTTTGCTGAGGTCACTCTCTGCAGTTAGTGGAGAAAAGTATTCGACTTCTAACAAGAACAGCAGCGGTGACATGACAATGAGAATTCCCGTTCCGTTGAGGGCCCATTAGGCACTCTGTGTTCCTGACTGAGTTTAATTCTCGTCACTATATCATGATATTTGAGCATCATTAATTTACACCTTACAGATGGGGAAAGCGAAGTCTAGAGAGGCAAGGCACTGTGTCTAAGATGTTGTAGCCAGCAGAGACAGAGCCGAGACTGGTGTTCAGATTTGTCTGGCTCTCCCAACTCTTCCGTCTCCAGGCCAGTGTGCAGCCCAGAAGACTCACTTGCTCCGTTTTCTTGTGGTGTTTAACCTGTTTCATGGAACAAGGACCAGCTTTGTTTTTCTGACCGTCTGGTATGTCTTCTGCCCTTCTCGGCCAAGGTCAAAGCACAGGTCCTGTCCCTGCAGCTTGGTGAGGGCCTTCTTCCCAGCCCCGACTGCAGCTTGAGTGACTTGCCTTCCCCACAGCTGGTTTATCAGAAACTGTGCTGATTGACACAGTGAAGATACGGTGAAGAATTTCACCGGACAGAGAATGGAGTGGAGTGGACTGGCCTCTTTCAGACCTTAGTTAAGCGTCCCTGTGATCAGACAGTAATCATAGCTTGTCTAGTTAATAGGAGGCTTGCTTTCTCAAAGGTTATAAACCTGGAGGGCATGATGGTGCCATTTGGGGAAGCTGGAAGAGGACTAGTTGGGGCGTGTTGAGTTGAAGGGACTGGCAGGTAATCACTGTGAGAAGTCCGTTGGGCCTTGGGACGTTCGGCTTGAAGAGCTCACCCTCAGAGACTTGGGACTGATAGGTGTAGAAGGTCTGGCTGGAAATGCGGGGCTAGGTGAGATCTGTGAATGAGTGTGCGAAGGACCACGGACAGATCCTTAGGATACACACTTAGGGGTGAAAAAGAAGAGACATACCACAGGGGACAGGTAAACAGTAATTAGATAGGAGTGGGTTTCTAGGAGCGTGGCATTTTAAGAAGAGTCCGCAGTATTTCAAGGCAGGGAGTGAGTTAGATTATTCAATGGTGCATAAAGATTAAAGAAAACAGCTGGGGAAAGCTCGTTCTTTTAGGCTTAGTAAAATGTAAGGGAGGAATTCTAGGCATAGAAGTGAAATACCAGGTGATCCGGTTTAGATAGGACAGAATTCATTATGAGAAATAGAAACTCGGCAGGCTGGGTTAAAGAGTGTTAACTCCAGGCAGTGGGGAGCCTGCTTTGTCACTGCCCCGCTCGGAAGTGACCATCCAGTCAGGGCCTGATGCTCTTGGAAGATCAGTCCGGGGTGGGTGTGTAGAGTAACGTGGCTGTGGGGCCGGGCAGTGTAGAGAGAGGTGGCTGCTGCGGTGATTTCGCTGGGTGTTAAGAAGGGCAGCAGCAGGTGTTCAGTGGTCTGCAGAGCGTCCACACTTCTTCGTCGAGCTGCCAGAGGGTCGTCTTGCTCCTCGGGCTAGGGTGTTTCCTTGGACACAGAGTTGAGGTACTTGTGCCTCTGGGCGTTCTCCCACCCCCCGGAGACTCTTGACCCAGTATTTCCTGTCTGGGGACTCAGGTCACACCTCTTTTTAGGAGGCCACTTCAGGGCACTTTTAGGGAGAGACAGTCTTGCTGCTGTCTGCGGTGGGCAGATGGGCAGTGAGGGTGGGCCAGCAGCGTGCTCAGGGCACACAGGTTGTGTAGCAAGCCTAGGTGCTGTCGGTGGGCTCAGTGTCCCGCCACAGCACGTGTCCACCCATCTGTGCCCTGGAGGGACATGCCTGCCGCTTCTATGGCTTTGACTTCCGACCAGCCATGCTTAACTTCCTGCTCAGAGCTGGGTTGGAATCATCCTGATAACCATTTTTAGATGTCATCTTGATGGCTGTCTCAGTGCTGGGTGCTGGGTTCAGGTCATTTCTGGCTGGCTTTGGTGGGACTGCATACCCAGGTCACTCTCTTCCTACCCAAACGTCACACCCTGACCGAGCCTCAGGTCACTCTTCTCTGACTTTGCAAGTTCTCTCCCTCCCATGGATGTTGCCTGGACTCTGGCCCTGTCTGTCACCAGTGGGGTGGCAGTAGAGGGCGGTGGCCCTTCTGGACCAGGCCCCTGGGCATCAGGAGGCTCTGGATCAGGCTGCACTCTTCGTGACCCTTCCCGAGGGCCCCAGCCTCAGGGGACCAGTCCCCTCATCCTCCTTGTCTTGTTGCTTGTTTTCAGAGGGGTTGCAGAACCCACAGTTCTCTAGGGTTTGAGGGGAGAGCCCTACCTGTCTGCCTCTTAGTGTCTTACAAGGCCATCCTAGGTGTTCTGTCGTCAGGGCCCCTGGGCTTGGGGAGTGAGGGGAGTTGAGGGCAGAGAAATGGGTGACAGGAAGGGAGGCAGAGATGAGAAAGGTGGGAGTGGGCAGGGCATGATGAATAGCAGACCAGGATATGGGGGCCTGGTGGGGGAAATGGGAGATGGCTGGGAGCTGGGTTTTCCCACCCTCTGACCGCCGTGTGATTCTCACCATGAACCTGTCTTTGACCCCTAAACCAATTGCACCCTTCTGGTCTTAGGATGTGTCCAGTTTCCGGCAGGTTGAAAGACTTGAGAGTGGCCGGGGGAGATGTCCTTTTGAGCCAGCTCAGCGGTCAGCAGCTGTAATGGCTGGTGAGTGGGGGGAGATCAGAACCTGTGACTTCTTGCTGAAATTGCCTTCCCCCCTGAGTTGGAATTGCTGCATCCTTTCTTTACTTTGCTCAGAATGTGTGTCGTTCCTGTATCTCCTACTGGCCTTTTCTGTCCTTCCCAGCATGCCTGTGACCCCCAGCCCTGCCGAGGGTTCTTTCCCCAGGATGTCTCTAGACTGTCCTCCTGCACACCCGGTGTCAATGCCTTCTGTGGTGACCTCCTTTGTTTTCCTCGTAGAATGTACCTTTTCTGTTTACAAGAGCAGTCCCTACAATGCATGCTGGAAAAAATACAAAGAGACTTGGAAAAAATGCAAAGAGAAATATAAAAATCTACAACATAGCTGTCCAAAAGAACCATGAGTGACAATGGAACTGTTCTTTATCTGGGCTGTCCAGTGCCACAGCCGCTGACTACATGTGGCTTTTAAGCCTTTGAAACATGACTAGTGAGACTGAAGAATGGAATTTATAATTCTAGTTCATTGGAATTTTAATGTACATAGCTATGTATGTCTAGTGTCTGCCATATTAATACAGTTCTAGAATATCTTCACTCAGGAAATACTTTAGTGTACTACCTTCTGGAAACCCTGGTGGTGCAGTGGTTAAGGACTACAGGACTACAGCTGCTGACCTAGAGGTCCACAGTTCAGATCCACCATGAGCCCCCTGGAAACTCTGTGGGGCACTTCCATTCTGCTCTGCAGGGTCGCTGTGAGTTGGAATCAGCTTGGTGGCAATGGGCTGGTCGGTTTTTGTGCTCTTAGCCTTGTTTTGTAAGTGCCTGGGCCTGCACGCATGTACACTTGTGCGCATGTTTGGTGGCCGATCTTCTGTTGCTCTGGGAAATCATTAGTGATCACCAGATAAATCCCTGCGCCCTGTCTGCAGTGGCTTGGGTGTGGAATGTCTTCATTACAGGTCATGCCTCAGCCTCTTCAGAAGATGACTGTCCAGTTCTTTGTCACTTGCAAAGTGACTTGTCTGTGTGCCCGGTGCTTGTATTTGAGGTCAGACTAACCCATACCTACCCTCCAAATTCAGTGGCCGTGCCCCCATTTTCTCATGATGGTTTAAAACAAATAGGCTAAGGGAAAACGTACGTGTGAATGTCTGTGGAAAACTTTCATTTCGTGTTATATGGATATAATTTTGGCTTTTTTCATGTAACATTATATCATAGGCATTTTCTATATAATTTAAGGATTCTTGATACATAGTTAATTATATCAGGATACACATCCTGTAATATACTATAAGCAAGTCCAAAGTTTATTTTTAAGTTTGCTTACCACACAGTTTTTGCTTTTATCCAAAACGCTGCATTGAAAATTTTGTGTGTCAGATTTTGTCCTTACTTGTTTAGTTATTGTACGTAGGTGAAAGGTTGCAGAACAAAACAGTTTTGTCTTTAAACGACCAGCATTTTGTGACATTAGTTGCCACCTGCATGGTTTGTCCACACTCTGCACTTCTTGACCTTGGGTTCCCAGATGCGAGCTGTCCTGTCCCTTCCTGCCCTCTCTTCCCTGCCCCTGGACTGGTGTGCCCGGTCAGTCTTCTGCATTAAGGCCCTGTCTCATCTTTGGCGGAAGGGTGAGCGTCAGGAGTGACTTTAGTACTCCATTAAAAGGGTGTCCGGGGCTCTGTTCTCATTGTAGATTGTCTTGTTAAGATTCCTGGAAACGGGTTACTGTATCTGAGGGTGTGAGCATTTTATGGTGCATTCTGTGTTGCTAATTGAAGTTTTAGAAAGGGTGTACCAATTTACACCCTAAACCGACATTGAGTGAAAATGGTTTCTTTTTTTTTCCTCAGAATTTACTGTCATGTGAAAGATCTTTGCTAATTGGTACCTTGTTTTAAGTTGCGTTTCTTTGAATGTTAGTGCAGTTGAAAATCCTTCATGTTTTGTACTTGTTTGTTTTTTGGTAAGTTCTCTTCCCGTGCTCTTGGCGAGATCATCAGATTGTAGCATGTTAGCGGTCTGGTCCGTGCAGCTTTGCCTTGTGATTATTTCTTTTTACACCCAACCCTTCTTCCTTTAGAGAGCAGAGAAAGAATTTCTTCTCACAGATTTCCCCCCCTCAAACATTTGACTCTGTGATCTGTCTGGAGGTTTTTTGGGTGAGTTGCCTAAGATGGGGATCTGTCTTAACATTTCCTGTCTAGCAAATCGTGACCGCTTTGTCTTCCGTCACGGACACGTGCTTCTCGTGTCAGGAAGGAGCCCCGCGGGGGCCGTGGGGGAGAGCCCTGATCAAGAGGCTGGCAGCTCAAATCACCAGCTGCTTCTTGGAAACGCTTTGGGGAGTTAGCCTCTGTCCTCGAGGGTGGCTACCAGCCAGAATGTACTCGGGAGAGATTTGTTTCTTCTCTTTTCGGTTTTGTTTTATCATAAAATTCATTCTTACCTATATTTTTGTATACTATTTTAGGGACAACAAAAATTGGAATACAAGATCTAATAATTTTTTTTTTTATGCATGAGTTTATTTATAGGAAAAGCCTTAAAATCTATAGTCAGATAGTTAGTCAGTCACCATTTCTGAAAATAATAAAATCACATAAAAGTTTTTGGACATGAGCGTAGAGTGCATATCCCAGTAAATGTAATATTTGGGTTATCATTTTTGTCATTCATCTGTTGACATTGATGAGGCCTTGTTTATACATACATGTATTAAATAATCAATAGATTAGTTTTCTTCAGTTTTTATCAAGTGTCTTTGGCAGAATGCTGAGCCGGTCGTCAGAATCCCTAGGAAAGATTTCTCATTTTTAGTAGTCATCTGTGACTTTTGATTTCACAAAATTGTTAATCAGCAAAAGTGACTTGTCGCTTGCAGCATGCTGAGACCATCGTGAGCACACCTCCATGGTTTAAAGCGGCTGTCTGTAAGCGCGTGTGGCCGTCTGGGAGTGAGTCCTCTGTCCTAGTCAGCAAGGCGATTCACCCTGGGATGTGGCTTAAGGACCTGAATGTCACCAAGGAAATTATTGTATGACAGAGTGAGGAGAACGTTTCGGAAGGTTTCCGGTCCTTGTTCTAAATTGCAGATAGTGAAATTCAGAGTGGCCTCTCAGTTGTTGAGAGATAGCAGTGACAGGAGTCCACTCTGTCATGGTGTAGAACGGGCCAGGTAGTTAACTAGAGCCGCCAGGTCTTTGCTGTCCCTGACCCACATCAGTCCACACCCAGTATGATGAGTTTTGTTCTGAAATTCTTCCTTTCTCTGATCTGACATAACTGCCAGTGTTTGCCGGGGGCCTTCTGTGGTGACCCGTCATGCCGGGCTGTCCCTGTGTTTTGGAAAGGGTGCTAGCATCATGTAAGAACTGGAACCTAAATTCTAAGTTGGAATTGATGAACATTTTCTTAAGGATAATAGAAGTATTCAAAATTAAAAAAGAGCCTTTATGAAGGAAGTGTTAGCATAGTGGGAATGTTGGTCCAGTCTGAATCCTTTTGCATACATTTTTTAAGTAAATCTTTTACATAAATTGAATTAGTGGCATAAGAGTCAATTGCAAAGTTGACTGAAACCGAGGCTAGCATTTATGCGCTGACCAAAAACAGTTCTAGAAGCCCTGCAGAACCCACAGAGAAAGAGGCGGGGGAAGCACTGCATCTTTGGGTGTCTGGTGATGTCTCGTAAGAGGCTGTTAAGATGAAAGAGGACTGAGCTGGCCTGGTGCTGGGAGGAGCAGACTGAGATAACGGGGGCAGGAGCTGTTGGTCTGGAAGGCATCTGACCCTGAGAAGGGAGGGAAGGAAAGGGGCCAGAGCTGGTTTAAAATCCTCTTTCTAAAACAAGCGATCAGACATCCCTGTTATAAACCTTCTTTAGAAGTGGACGCTTTTCTCGTTTTGATAGCAGAGTGAAAGTGGGAAACCCCTAGAGCTGTGTGTGCTGCTCCCTGCATGGCACCTCTCCCGGCTGTCATGGTGGGGTGACACCCCTCCTGGCGGTCACAGTGGGGTTGCTGTGGGAGGAGCCCCAGTGGCACGGTGACATCCCTCCCGTGGTGCAGCGACGCCCCTCCTGGTGGTCATGGAGGGATGGCTACAGGACTGACAGTTAGGCTTGTGAACTCATCCTAGGTAAAGCATTACATACCCCTTTGCTGAGTATCACTGTGGTCACCTTCCAAGTCCTCCCCTTGGGAAGCTATGCACTGACACCAGTGCCTGGTCCACCCTGCTAAGCAGTTTTGGGGCTCTCTTTCTGGAATGGCCATCAGAGCTGTCATTGTATTACCTTTGATGTCCTGAATGTCATTGAAATGTCTTCCTGTGCATATTTCCTTTATCTTTGGGTAAAGAAAAAAGGCATTGGGGGCCAGGTCAGGTGAGTAGGGAGGGTGTACCAATATAGTCATTTGTTTACTGGCTGAAAATGCCCCCACAGACAACTATGCAATTAAGTTTGCGAGCTTGCCACTGTGCTGCCATGTGCAATGGCCATTCTAGAAAAAGAGTTCCAGAATTGCTTTGAAGGGTGGAGCAGGCACTGGCATTGGTGCATAATGTCCCAAGGGAGGTGCTTCAGAGGTGACCCTAGTGGTATCAGCCACAAGGTAGGCGGCACTTAGAACAATCAAGTTCGTGGACTTGTCAGACCTCGCAAATAATGCAGCAGAATATTTGACACCAAGAGTGCCCTGTATAGCCTGGGACGGGTGGGGTCCTGCCCTCAGGCCTGCAGTGCTGACTGGGTCTTCTCTGCGGGTGAGGGGAAGGCGGGGTTGCAAGCCCCTTGCCCCTCATGGAACATCTGGAGCCCTGGTGCCTCTTGACCTCTCCTGCGGTCCCTCAGTGTCAGTGACCCTCTGCTGTCCACTCAGAGTCGTCGAGCTTCCTTCAGCGGTTCCAGGCCCCGGTCTTGCTGACTGCCTCCTGCCCCGCTGATCCCTGAGGAGGTTTGGTGGCCTGTTTCCTACTTCTGCCCCCAGGTCCTTGTGTGGTCTCGCAGGAGTCACACCGGGCCACATTCCTGGCTTCTCCCCTCCAGCCTCCTGCCCCTCTCAGCTTCGTCTGGAGTCTGGTGGGAGAGGGTCTTCTCGTACGGAGGGTCTTCACTGCAGCTCTGGCCTGCGTGTCAGCCTTTTCACTTTTGGGAGAAAAGAGAGAGTTGACCCATTTGTCTCTCTGTTTGCTGCTGGATCTGGTGACCAGTCTGCTTGTTTTTCTCCCTCCCTGGGTGGAGTGGAAAGCCATTTCAGAAGGTTTTTTTTTTTTGTCCCCTCCAGCAAATCAAACAGGTGGCTCTTGGAGGTTTCCTCACAAGTTGCACCTACCGTGTACGACTGAGTGCCAGCCACATGCCAGGTTCTAGCCGGGGCTCTGTGCTTCTCACTCATGCAGCCCTCAGCACCACGCTGAGTACAAGCTGGCGTTGTCCGCCTTCTGCATTTGGGGGCCTTGAGGCCTAGGGAGATTGATTTTTCCAAGATCGTTCTGCTGAAAACAGGGCTCAAACCCAAGTCTGCCTGGCTCCAAAACTCGGACCCTGTTCCCAGTCCCCAGTGATCGAGCAGTCTCCCTCGCCCACCTCATGAGGGTGTCTATCCCTCACTGCTGCCTTTGGGGGCTCCTGACACCCCTCCTGCTCTGCCCAGAGTGTCTGTGTGATGCTGTTTAGGCTCCAGTGCCCAAGACACCCAGCTTCTCTCTGGTACCTGTGACCCCAAGTGGGTCGCGCTTCCCTCTGAGCAGCCCAACCCCTCCTGCTGGCTGTGGGTGCTGCCGGGCTCTCCCGGCACCCGCTCCGGTGCACTGGCTTCTCTTGGTCCTGCAGCCTTTCTGCCCGTGGTCTCGGCTGCCCTCAGGTCGCTCCTCTCCCTAACGGGGTGTGCCCGGGGGCTTTCTCCGCCTCACCTTTCTGTCACCTTCAGGTCGGACCTTCAGCCTCCCGTGTAATTACCCCACACGATTGACCCTGGCCCTGTGTCCTAGGCCCTGCTGGTTCCTTACCTTTTGGTGTCTCTGACTTCAGTGTGTCCAGCTCCTGAACTCACTGTCTCTTCAGCCACCGCCTTTGTGGGTCTTCCCGCATCGCATGGCGCGGTAAAGAGATCACCGTCTGCTCAGCCTGTCCGTGAGAAACCTGAGCGGCGCCTCTTTACTGGAGTCTTTCACACTCAGAGTCCACCGATCTTCAGCCGCTGTTGGGATCCCACCTCAGAAGTGTCTCCCCAAACTGGCCTCTCCATCGCTCCTGCCTGTGGCGTTCAGAGCCTCTGCTCTTGCCTGGACTCGCTAAGTGATCTTTTAGGGTTATCTTCTTTTTTAATTGTGTAATATTTTATTGAACTTCTGATAAAAGTTTACATAGCTAGTTAAAGTTCTTGTTGGACCATCTCCACACACATTGTTCGGTGACATTAACTACATTTCTCACAGGGTGCCAGCATTTTCCTTAACTGTGTTCTATCTGTTCCCTCTCCAGGCACTCGAGTTTCCTTCTCCTTTATTTTCTTGTCTGTGCTACTGACTGATTCTTGACCTTTTGGTCTTATACTGATGGTTTTTAAGTAGGGCACTGACCTGATGGGTAATGGCCTATATTTTGTGTGCTTCCCTCTGAGCAGCCCGACCCTCTCCAGTGTAGTGGTTCTATACAACATTTGTCCTTTTGTGACTGGCTTATTCATTCAGCAAAAGGCCCCTCCAGATCCATCCGTGTTGGCAGACGTCTTTCAGACTCATCACTGTTCTTTCCTGTGCAGTATTCATTGTGTATATGTATTGTAATTTGTTTATCCTTTTACTGTGTGTCGGGCACTTAGGTTTTTGCTTAAGTTTCCATGTTTTTGCTGTTGTGAGTGATGCTGTGGTGTCTGTTGATGTGGCAGCTTTTATTTTTCTAGGACGTATTCTTAGAAGGGGATTGCTAGATCGTGTGGTATTGTAATGGAAAATTCTAACAAGCCCAAACTAGTCTTTGTTTCAGAGAACAACCCTTCCCCCCAACTTCTGTTCTTTGTTCCCGAGAACAACCTTTTCCCGCCACAGAGAACAACCCTTCCCCCCAACGTCCTGAGTTCTCAAAGATGTTACAGGCTACTGAGTGAAAGTCCCACCAATGTTACAGGCTACTGAACAAAGGTCCCACCTACAAATTTAGCCCTTAAATACCCAACCCCGCCCGCTGCTCGGGGTGCCAGCTCTCAGAAGCTGGGCCCCAGCGCGCTGGTTCTTTCAATAAAGCCTCTTGCTGTTTGCATCAAGCTGCGGACTTCATGACTGATTGGGGTTTACATCGTCGCCTGTGACTTGAGGAGGGGTCCCCCCCTCTCGGGAACCTTTCAGTATTTCTATTTCTGGTTGTTTAAGGAGGCGCTGTATGATTTCCCACAGTGGTTGTACCATTTTACCTTCTTAGCAGCAGTGCATAGGATTTCCAGTCTCCTCACAGCCTCTCCAACATTTGTTGTTTTCTGGTTTTTATTGATTAGTGCCGGTAATGTTAGGTGAGATGGACTCTCACTGTAGTTGTGATTTGCTTTCTATAATGGATAAAGATCTGTAGCTTTTCATGTGTGTGAACCACCTGCATGTCTTCTGTGGTGAAGTGTCTGTTCATATCTTTTGCCCATTTTTGGATTAGTTGCCTTTTTGCTACTGAGGTATTGAAATATCTTATAGATGTTAAAGATTGGACCCCTGTCAATATGTCACAGCTGGTTTTTTACCCCTAGCCTGTAGGTTCTCTTTTTCCTCTTGTGGCAGAAATCTTTGGATGAGTATGTGTTTCATTTTGTGGTGCGCCTAGCTATCTAGTGTATCTTCTGGTGTTTGTGCATTGTTAGTTAAGAGTTTGTATTCTATTTTTCCCATGTATCAGGTCTCCTAGTGTTGCTCTGAATTTTCTTCCATGATCTTTATCCTTTTAGGTTTCATGCTTTGGTCTTTGATTCATTTGAAGTTAATTTTTGTGTATGGTGTTGGATATAAGTCCTTTTTCATTTTTTTTTATAGATGGACACCCAGTTTTGCCAGCATCATTTGTTAAAAAGATTGTCTTTTCCCTGTTTAGTGGACTTTGGTCCTTTGTCAAAATCAGCTGACCACAGGTGGATGGATTTACATCTGGGTGCTAGATTCTGTCCCATTGTTCTATGTGTCTGTTTTGACTACCTTGCTGTAGATTCTGAGATCAGGTAATGAAGCCTTTTTGTTCTTTTTCTTCAGTAATGCATTGCTTGCCTGGGGCCTCTTTCCTTTTCACATGAAGTTGATGATTAGTTTTTCCATCTGATACAGTATATGATTGGTATTTGGATCAGGATTGGGTCATATCTGCAGATTGCTTTGGGTAGGATTGACATTTTCACAATGTTGAGTCTTCCTGTCTATGGAGGATGGTATTTTTTTTCATCTATGTAGGTCTTTCTTAGTTTTGGAAACCTTGCTGACATACTGGTTAAGTAGTATGGCTGCTAACCTAAAGGCTGGTAGTTCAATTTTACCAGGTGTCGCTTAGAAACTCTATGGGACAGTTCTTCTCTGTGTTATAGGGTTGCTGTGAGTTGGAATCAACTTGATGGTGGTGGGTTTTGGGTTTTTTTGTAGTTTTCTTTATATAGGTCTTCTACATCCCTGGTTAGATTTATTTGTAAGTATTTTATCTTTTTAAGGGCTTTTGTTTTCCTGAATTATTTTTAAAAGTTCTCTTTGTTGATGTAAAGTAATCCAATTGATTTTTGTATGTTGATCTTGTATCCAGCTACTCAGCTCAATCTTTCTATTAGTTCTACTAGTTTTCTTGTGTGATCTTTGCGATTTTCTATGTATAATATCACATCATTTGCTAATAGGACCCGTTTGCCTCTTTCTTATCAGTTTAGACACCCTGTCTTTTTCTTGCCTTATTGCTCTAGCTAGGATATCCAGCACAGTGTTAAATAGGTGGTGATAAAGGACATCTTTATCTTGTTCCTGTTCTCAGGAGGAATGCTTTCAGTCTTTCCATTTAGCATGATGTTGATTGTTGGTTTTGTATTCAAAACAACCAAACCCACTGCTGTTGAATCGATTCTGACTCATAGCAACCCTATAGGTCAGAGTACAACTGCCCCATAGAGTTTGCTGGGAGTGTCTGATGGATTTGAACTGCCAACCTTTTGGTTAGCAGAGGTAGCACTTAGCCACTATGCCACTAGAGTTTCTTGGTTTTGTGCAAAAGGTCTTTATTATATAGTAGAATTTCCCTTCTATTCTTCTCTGAGAGTTTGAACTTTTATCGAATGCCTTTTCTGCATCTTTTGAGGTGGTCAGATGATTCTTTTGTTCTGTTTATGTGGTGGATTGTGTTGATTGATTTTTTAATGTAGAACCATCCTTGCATACCTGGTTTGACTCCTACTTGGCTGTGAAAATTTTTTTGATATGATGCTGAGTTCTGTTTTTGTTGAGAACTTGTACATCTATATTTGTGAGAGATACTGATCTGTAGTTTTCTTTCTTTGTAATGTTGCCCTGACTTTGGCATTAGGGTTATGCTGGCTTCATAGAATGAATTTGGGAGTATTCCTTCTTCTCCTATGCTCTCATATAGTTTGGGTCCTACTGGTGATGTGAGCTCTTCTCTGAATGTTTCATAAAATTCTCCAGTGAAGACATCTGGGCCAGGACTTTTTTCATTGTTATTGGGAGTTTTTTTTTTTTTTTTTTTAAACCTCTGCAGTCTATTCTCTTATTATAGTTCTGTTCATATTTTCTCTCTCAGTTTGCGCTAGTGTAGGTAGGTAGCGTGTTTTCAGAATTTCTCCACTTCCTGTAGCTTCTCAAATTTATTGCGAACAAGCTTTCATCCTCTTTCTTTTGGTTGGGTCTGTCATAATGTCCCCCATCTCATTTCTTGTTTGGGCTATTTGCTACCTTTCCTGTATAGCTTTTGTCAGTTTAGCCAATGGTTTGTGAATTGTGCTGATCATTTCAAAGAATCAACTTTTGGTCTTGTTGATTCTATTGTTTTTCTGTTCTCTGTGTCATTTATTTCTGCTCTAATCTATTATTTCCTTCTGGTGTCTGTGGGCTTCTTTTGCTGTTCTTTTTTATTGGAGTCGCAGGGCTAATGTTTTGATTTTGGCCCATTTTTTCCTTTTAGATATGTGTATTTATTGCTATAAATTAACTTTGCTGTGCCCCAAAGGTCTGATGTGTTTTCATTTCTAATTTGATTTTAGGAATTTTTGCTATTCTGTATTTGATTTATTCTGTTGTCTAGTGGTTTTTTTCCCAGCAAAGTGCTATACATTTTCCATGTTTTAATTTTTTTTTTAATACTCTTAATTTCTGTTTACCTAGAAATCCCCTAACTTCCCCTTCATATTTGAGAGAGAGTTTTGCAGGACATATTATTCTTGGTGGCAGTTATCTTCTTTCAAGGTTGCATAGTTTTGATAAGTAAATAGAGCTTGTTTTTATTGTTTCCCTGTTGTATGTGACTTTATTATTAGCTTTTTTTTTTTTCCTTGAACTCCTATCGGGATTCTTTCATTGTCTTTGGTTTTGGCAAGTGTGTTATGATCTGTCTTGGTGACTTTATTCTGAGGTCTGTTCTATGTGGGAGGAAACCCTGGTGGTGTAGTGGGTTAAGTGCTACATCTGCTAACCAAAAGATTGGCAGTTCAAATCCACCGAGAAATCCTTGGAAACTGTGGGGAAATTGTACTGTGACCTCTAAGGTTGCTATGAGTTGGACCCAACTTGATGGTAGTGGGTTTTGGGTAGTTCTGTGTGGGATTCATTGAGCTTCTTGGATGGCCAGCTTTTTGTCTTTCATGTTATTTCAGAAGTTTCTTGCCAGCAAATCTTCTGTGGTATTCTCTGTGTTTTCCTGTTTCTCCCTCCCTTCAAGGAGTCCATTTCATGCCGATTTTTACTCTTGACTGTCTCACATGTCTTATTTTTCTTCATTTTCCAGCAGTCTTTTCTTTGATTTTTTCCTAAACAAAATGGTGGCCATTGAACTGTATTCAGTCTAGTGATTCTTTTGTTGTTTCAGATTTACTTCTAAAACCTTCTGTTGATTTGTCCTTTTCTGAAATGCTGTTGTTTATTTTTTGGATTTTAATTGCTATTTTGTATGATTTCTAATTGTTTATTTTGATTTTTTTAAAATGTTAGTTTTCTGAATTTTGCTGTTAGTTTGCCTTGATTTTGGGGGGAGTTTTTAAAAAAATTTTTTTATTGTACTTTAGATGAACGTTTGCAGAACAAACTAGTTTCTTATTAAACTGTTAGTAGATGTTTTGTTTTATGACAACAGTTAACAACCCCCGAACATGTCAACGCTCTCCATTCTCAACCTTGGGTTCCCTCTTATCAGCTTTTCTGCCCTCTCTTGTCTTCTAGTCTTTGACCCTGGGCTGGCCTGCCTCTTCAGTCTCATTTTGTTTTATGGGCTTGTCCAGTCTTTGGCTAATGAGTGAACCTAAGGAGTGACTTCATTACTGAGCTGAAAGGGTGTCCAGAGGCCACACACTCAGAGTTTCTTCAGTCTCTGTCGGGCCAGAAAGTCTGATCTTTCTTGTTGAATTTGAATTTTGGTCTGTGTTTTTCTCCAGCTCTGTTGGGGACCCTCTGTTGTGATCTCTGTCAGAGCAGTCAGTGGTGGTAGCTGGGCACCATTTAGTTGTACCGGACACTGGTGGAGGCTGTTGTATATGTGGTCCATTAGTCCTTTGGGCTAATCTTTTCCTTTTGTGTCTTCAGTTTTCTGCATTTTTCCTTGCTCCTGAAGGGGTGAGACCAATGGAATATCCTAGATGGCTGCTCACAGACTTTTAAGACCCCAGGCATTACTCACCAAAGTAAAATGTAGAACATTTTCTTTATGAATTGTACTATGTCAATTGATCTAAATGTTCCTTAAAACCATAATTCCCACAGCCCAGTGATGTGATCCCTCAGGGTCTGGACGTGCCTGTGGAGCTTCCATGACCTTGCTTGGTGCAAGATGTGCTGGCTCCGCTAGTATTGTGTGTGGTCTGACCCGTCACCAAAGTTACTGCTTAGCTATTGTCTACTTAGTGTTTTTCCATCACCAACCCTCCCTTCATAATCATCAAAGATTGTTTCTTTTTGTGTGTAAATCTTTTCATGAGTTTTCATAGTAGTAGTCTCATGCAAGATTGGACCTTTTGTGATTGACTTACTTCACTCAGCATAGTGCCCTCCACTTTCCTCCGTGTCATGAGGTGCCTCACCGATTCACTGTTGTCTTTTATTGTTGTGGAACACTCCCTTGTGTGTCTGTACCAGCTGATGGCCATCTGGGTTGTTTGCATCTTTTTGCTGGTGTGGATTTTATTAGAGTGTGGCATGCAGTTGGTCTTCTGTCTCTTCTAATTGGGGTTTGTGTCGCTTCCTGTGTTTCCAGGCTTGGTTCTCTGTTTGGATCTGGGAAGTTCTCTGATTATCTCCTGAAAAATGGTGTCTGTGCCTTTACTGCTGTCATGCTGCTCTGTGATTCCAGTAATTCTCATGTTAGATTTCTTCAGAATCTGTTTGCTTTCGTTCTTTTGTCTTGAGACTTGATAAATTCGGTTGTTTTGTGTTCTGGTTATTTCTCTTCGTTTCAGTTCTATTGTTGAGTGTTCTCTTGTCTTTTCTAGTTCTCCTTTATCCTTCAGTTCCAGTGATTTTTTTCTTTTTTTAATGTTTCCTGTTTCCTTATTGAGGCTCTTGTTTTGTTTCTCCATCTGTTTCCTGATCTCTGCTATTTTGTTTTCTGTTCAGTTTTTGCTCCCTGTAAACATATTTAGCATCATAGTCTGAAAATGATCAATCCTTCACATTAGTCTGGCTTCTGTAGGAAAATTTTCTTCTTCATGTTTTCCTTTTGATTCATCCTTTTTCTTGTGTGATTTTGTATGTTTTATTATGTTTTGTTGAATTGTGGCCATTTGGTTTTTAATTTTTTTTCTTTTTTTGCTTAAAATTTTGTTTCTGTTTTTATGTGGGAAACTTTTCTAATTGGGTGCCCTGGTAGTGCAGTGACCAGGCATGTGGCTATCAACTGAAGGCCGGGGCTTGCACTCATTGGCCACTCTGTGAGAGAAAAATGCGGCAGCCCATCTCTGTGGAGACTTCAGCCTAGGAAATCCCACAGCTTCACTTCTCCCCATAGGGTTCCTACAAGCCAGAACCAACCCAGTTCTGGTGGGCTTGTTATCTTCTTCTGAGACCCACTCTAGGTCACTCATCCTTAGGTTGTTTTCAGTGCTGGTTCAGTTCTGGATGCTTGACCTCTGGGGTGTCATACACATGTCCCGGAAGGGTGAGTTGACCTTGTTGCAGATTCTGATGTATCAATTGATGGACTCAACTGTGCTGTACTGAAGGTGGAGGACTCTGTGTCTTCCTTCCTGGGTACCCTTGGACAGGCTCTCCCACAGTGTCTCACTGTGGGCGGGGCTCAGCCCTCTCCCTCTGTTGCTGTCTGTCTGAAGTTTCTGCCTCAGCCTGCTGCCTTTACAGTTCCTCCTGGTCCTAGTGCAGGTCTGTCCTGGGCCTCGTGGAGATTCAGCAGCATGACCTCTCAATTTTGTAGCTCCCAAATTCCCAGGACCAGCCTGTGTTGCCTTAAAAAATCAGGCTCCAGCTTCCTCTGACTATCTCCTTTCCTGTGTTCCCTGTTTGGTGCGTTGCCCAGCCCTGTCCTAAAATGGTACAGTGAGTGAATTCTCACATTGCTAATGGGTGGGTTCTCCCAGCTCCTGTGCTGTCCCTACTTCTCCTCTGTCCCGCCTCTGGACCCATCCTGATGCTGTAACACCCCAGCTGCTGTCCACGCTCCTGAGATGTCAGTCACTATAAGTCTTTGTTCTTCGTCCAGTGAGTTAGTTACTGGGGGAGTAAGAGGGATGGTCCGCTTGCTTGGTCATCTTTCTCTGGCTCCTGGCATTGTCTTCTTCAAAACACAAAATGGATTATATCATTCTGCTTCTCAAAATATCTCTTCACTTTTATTCTTAAGGACAACAACGAAGGCAACAACAACCAGTTGTTAAGTTGATATTGACCCACCCTGACCCTACGTGTATCTGAATGAGCTGTGCTGCGTGAGGTTTTCAGAAGCAGACTGACTGGTGTTTCTTCTGGGAGCCTCTGGGTGGACCAACACCCCAGCCTCCAGTTACAGTGGAGTGTGATAGTCATTTGCCCTACCCAGGGACTTTGGGTTTTTGGTGATATATGCACAGTAGAACATATACATAGTCAACAATTTCTACATGTCCCTCTGGTGACACTAGTTTTGTCCCCCTTGTGACACTCTTCTTGCTGTCTCTGCCCTGTTTTCCCATCAGTGTTGACTTAGGGTCTGCTCCCCTAATGTCTCCCGTGTGCCTTACAGTTACTTTGTGAGTTTGATCTCATATAAACAATTCTTTAAAGGAGCACAGTACCCAAACATTTTTTATTTTTTAACTTTTATTATTGCTAATTTAGTTAAAGTGTTGCTTGTTTTAAAGATGACTTCAGGGGCTAGCTTCAGGTTAGGGTTTAAAGATTTTTCTCAGGGTGATAGGTCCAGTAGTTGCTGAGGTCTCAGTGGGTTCCGTAAGTCTGCATTCCATAAGAATTTGGAATTGTGTTCCACTTCCCTTCCCTTTTGATGGGATTCATCTATTGAGTCCTTGATCAAAACCGTCAGTCGTGGTGACCTGGCACCAGTATCCACTATTTCTGGTCTCGTGACAAGGAGGCAGTAGTTCATGGCGGCACTTCGCTTCTGTTGTCTTCCTTTGCTGCTCCAGGTGAATGGTGACCAGGTGAATGGTCTTTTGGATGGCCACTAGCAAGCTTTTCAGACCCCAGGAACTACTCACTGAACTAAGGGGTAGAGGAAAAGCTTTAGAAACAGTGTTAGTCCAGTTGACCCAGCCACGCCCAGGCACTCTCTTGGATCACCTGTGGGATAAAGTCCACATTCCCTAGCAGGTTCACCGCAGTTGGGTGCCTGTGTCTGCATCTCCAGCTTCATCTCAGCTCACTTGCCCCTTCCCCAGCTGGAGTTTCAGCCACAAGAGGGGCCCCACTGTCTCCAAACATGGCTCACTTCTTCATCATTTGCTTGTCTTTCACCCTGAAGTCCCCCTTTTGGTGGCAGATTTCTCCTTCTTCAGGCTTAGCTCAGATGTCACCTTCCCAGGTAGCTGTAGCTGGGTCCTTCTGGGTGTTGCTGCACACTCTTCCTGGCCTCTGATGACACATTCTTGGGGACAGCAATGTGCCTGGTACCTGGTACAGAGCCTGTATGTAGAGGGTGGTCAGAGAACACCTGCTCTCTGCAGAATGCCTGTGAGACTCGAGGTGCCTGCCTGCAGCAGGTTTGTGGCACTGCCCCTTGTGTCTGAGCCTTTAGTTCCCTCGTGTTCACCCCCAGAGTCTCACCTACCTCCCGGAGTGTCCATGGTTTCCCCTTCCCCAATCCTCACCATCCCTAGGGAGTCTGTGCCCCTCTGCTGTACCACAGGGGACGATTTACTTCCCTGAATCTCCTTGGGGGGTGTTTCTCAAATCAAGGTCCTGAATCACCTGTTATCTGGTTGCTTGCTTGCAATGCAGGTTCTTGGACCACTCCCCAAATCAACTGAATGAGAATTGCTGGGCCCAGAAGCCAGGAGTCTGCACTTAACCAATTCCCCAAGCAGTTCTAGAATCCCATAAAGATAGGGCTTGTTCAGAGCACCGTACACCCACTCTTGTTCAGAAGGGGTGCTAGTTCCCTCAGACCCTTACTGCAGTGGTAGGACTTAAGTAAGCGTGTGTCACGCTGCAGGAACCCCGTCCTGGAGAGTCACAGGGTGATGATCATGTGCTGGCCTAGAGAGTCCCTGAGTCAACAGAAGAGTGTGTGCAGCTTTTATGGGTCTGATGAAAACCTGACTTCACAGGGAGGCCTTTGTTCTCTCTCCATATGTATGAACATTCTAGCACTTTCTGCTTAACGCTGGTTTATTTTAGCAGGTCCACTTTAACCCTGGCTTCCTTTACTGCCTGAGAGCATTGACTTCCTACTAGTGTCTGAAGTGAGGGGGCATCTGTAACGTGCTTGGCACCTACGTGTGCTCAGTCCCTGATAGTCCCCACTTTCTGCCCCGCTCTGCCTGTGACCCCTTGTGCTTTCCTTGGTGGGCCTCTGATGTCTCCTCTGCCTCTCTCGCCCCCCAGGGGGAGTCCTCTATGCTGCCACTGTGAAGAACTACCTGGGATCTGAGCCGATCATCTCCCGGGCCATGGGTCTCGCTGAGCACTGGATTCGGACAGAGACCTTGCCGTCCTGGCTTAACGGTGGGGACTTGGGGAGAGCCTGCTGGGGATAGAGTCCTGGAGGGTAGGAGGGTGGAGGCCCGGTGGCCCCAGGATGTGCTGTGGGGGTCTGAGACCTTCGGTCTCTCCAGCCCCAGCCTTTGTTGCAGCCATGGCCTTGAGCCCAGCCGAGTGGGGTGATGAGGAGGGAGACGAGGAAATCTACTTCTTCTTTACCGAGTTCTCCTGGGCATTTGACTCCTATGAGCGCATCAAGGTCCCGCGAGTGGCCCGCGTCTGTGCGGTGAGCCCTGGTCCCAGGCGTCTGTCTGTCGGCTCCTGCCCTGACTGTCCTCCTGTCCTTTCCTCTCTGGGCATCTGTCTTTGCATCTCTCCCTTCTCATCTTATTTTCTGCTGTGCCTGCTTTTATGGGAGCTGGAGGTGTTCATGGAGGGGCTCTGGCCTTTCACTCCTGTAATTACCCTCATGGCCCACTGTCCCCAGGAGGTGGTCCGGGGTAAAGGTTGCAGGCAGGAACTGGTGACATACGGACGTGGGTTCAAGTCCCTGTTTACCGTGTACTGCTTGTGTGACTCTGGGCAGGTTCTGTGACGTCTCTGAACCTCACCTGTAAAGTGAAGACACTGGTTATGCCCACCTGCAAGGGTTGCTCCCTGTATCTCACTGTCCCCCGGGTGACTCCTCCTGTCTCACTGTCCCCCGGGTTACTCCCTGTATCTCACTGTCCTCCGGGTGGCTCCCTGCGTCCCACTGTCCTCCGGGTGGCTCCCCGCGTCTCACTGTTCTCCGGGTGGCTCCCCGCATCCCACTGTTCTCCGGGTGGCTCCCTGTGTCTCACTGTCCTCCGGGTGGCTCCCCGTGTCCCACTGTCCTCCGGGTGGCTCTGTATCTTTCTTCTTGCATTTCTGTGCATCTGTTTCCCCAACTGTCTGTCTGGGTCTGTCCTGGACTCAGGGAGGAAACTTGTGTCTGTCTCCTCTCTCCTGCTACGATGTCCTGCATTTGTCACTCCAGGGGGACCTCGGGGGCCGGAAGACCCTCCAGCAGAGGTGGACAACGTTTCTCAAGGCAGACCTGCTATGTCCAGGGCCTGAGCATGGCCGGGCCGTGCTGCAGGACATGGCCATCCTTCGACCCAGACGTGGAGCAGGGACCCCCGTCTTTTATGGCGTCTTTTCCTCCCAGTGGTGAGGGGCCCCTGGTCGAGAGGAGAGTCTCAGGCTGGGCGACGTGTGGGGTTGGCGCAGTGTCAGTGCTCTGTCTCCAGAGAGGGCAGACCCCTGTCTCATGGCGGCAGGGCCCCTTGTGCTTTCCGCCTGGGTTATCTGAGTTGACGAGAGATGAGTCGTTTTCCCCTCGCTCCCTCCAGACACCTGGCTCCAACCTGGGACTTTTCCAGGGGAGGAGCCGCAGTCTCTGCTGTCTGTGCCTTCCGGCCACAAGACATTCGGACAGCGCTGAACGGCCCCTTCCGAGAGCTGACGCGTGACTGCAGCGGCGGACTGCCTGTCCTGGACAACGACGTGCCCCAGCCCAGACCTGGAGAGGTGAGGGCAGTGGACCAGCGCTTAATCTGAGTGTGAGGGCCCGCCAGCACCCGTGCTGACCCCTCCTGGCCCCTGGGGGTTGGTCCCTGCTCCTGTGTTCCCTCTAGTGCATCACCAACAACAGGAAGCTCCAGCACCTGGGGTCGTCTCTCTCCCTGCCGGACCGTGTCCTCACCTTCGTCCGGGACCACCCACTTATGGACAAGCCGGTGTTTCCCGCTGCGGGCCGTCCACTGCTGGTCACTGCCGATGCGGTCTACCTCAGAGTTGTGGCCCACAGGGTGGCCAGCCTTTCGGGACAAGACTATGACGTGCTCTACTTGGGGACAGGTATGTTGGATCGTCCAGCAGTTGCCTGCCCAGGGCAGACCTAATCTTGCCGGGCATCAGCATCCCAGGCACAGGAGCAGTGATGTCATTATGCCCCCTTCTTCTAGAGGACGGCCACCTGCACCGAGCAGTGCAGATCGGAAACCAGCTGAGTGTGCTCGAGGACTTGGCCCTGTTCTCGGAGCCGCAGCCGATTGAGAGCTTGCGGTTGTCGCAGGTGAATTGTCAGCTGGGGCCCAGGAGACGTCTGAGCGCAGAGCTGGCCTGAGCTCCAGGAGAGCCAGGCTGTCCCCCTTACCCGCTCTCTTTCTCTAGGGCTGGCTCCTGGTTGGCTCCCGCTCTGAGGTGACTCAGCTGAACACAGCCAACTGTGGCCGTTTCCAGAGCTGCTCAGAGTGCATCCTGGCCCAAGACCCTGCCTGTGCCTGGAGCCTCCGACTGGGGGCATGTGTGTCCCATACTAGTGAGCGTGGCGGGTAAGGGTGGCCACGCGGGTCTCTTGCCTCCTGTCCCAGCCCCTGCTCCCTTGAGAGTTCTGGCGTTGGGTCTCACCTGTTTGTTAATGCTGGTCCTATCTCTGTGTGTCTTTCTTCCTGTTAGTGTCTCTGTCACTTGTGTGTCTGCATATTGGTCTGTCTTGTGCCGCCTCCTCAGTGCCCTCATACTCCTTCTCACTCTGCTCTGACTGTGTGACCTCTGTCCTGCTCTCTCTACTGGACACTTCTCAGTTTTCTTCTTAAAAAACCCTCTGAACGTTTTCACAGCTGACCGTGACTTCCTTCCCTGAAGTATCTTTTCATCTTGCTTTTAAGAAGCCTGCATTTTCCTGGCTTTCTTCCCCATGTCACTGGCTTGTTGCGTGTCCTCCGTCCTCCGTCTTTGCTCTGCCACCACCTCGTCCGGGCTGTACCACCTCTCAGCTAGACTTCTCTAGGGACCTCGTAACTTACCACCTACTGCAGTTTTTATTGTTACTATTTTTGATTACTATTGTTATGATTAAGTGAAAGCATACAATCCAAATCAATTTTGCATGCCACCCTATATTCAGCTCCATATGCAAAACTCACCCAGTGATAGCACATTCCTCCTTTTCACTCTGTACTTCTAGTAACCTCTTAATGAGCACCTGTCCCCTCCTCTGCATCATCAGTAGGACAGCCCCTATAAATATGTAAAGTACACGTGTCTCATACACGTGTCCTAGAGTCCAGTCCATTCTTGTCTGAAGAGTTGACCTCAATACTGGTTTCAGGCCAGGGCCAGCAGCAGGTCTAGGGGCCATGTTCCCAGGGGACCCTCCAGGCTGTTGGACCTTCAGTTCTGGTCTTTTAGAAGACTGCCTACCTTTTATCTCGTGTTGCCTCAGGGACTCTGCATTGTGTCCCCCATCACAACTGCCTTTTGTGGCAGCCAGGCACCCTCTGGTTCTCTCCTCCGCGTTTGTGTCTCGCCTCCAAACAGAAGCTGTCTGGTTAGTCTCCTGTATCTGTTTGAGCCACGAAGCATACTTTTCAGTAGTATCATTTTATGTCTTATGGACCAGTTCAGCTGCTGTCTGAAGAGCTGGCTTTGGGAATGGTTTCAGTTCTGGGCTAACGGAGAGTCTAGGGGCCATGTCTCTGGGACCCTCCAGTCTGTCAGAACATCAGGTCTGCACCCTAAATTTCTCCCGCTCCATCAAGGACTGTTTGTTGAGTTCCTGGTCAGGACAGTCACTGGTAGTGGCTGGGCCCCGTCTAGTTCTCTGGCTTCATGCTGATGTAGCCTTTGCTTTGTGTGGCCCTGTCTACTTCTTGGGTTCCTATTTTCCTTCTGTCTTTGATGTTCAGTTAAGTGTTTTTAACTGATTGCTTAGAAAGTATTTTTACAACAGACCTAGAGATTTCCTGTTTCAAAACCTGGTTAACTTGCAGTTCACAAATCTTTTAGAAGTGGAAATCCTTGTCTTTGGGAATAAAACACTAGTTCACACATGTTAAAATAGAGTGAAAGTGTCTAAAAGATAACTGCCACATAGAATAATCATAAAACTTAATTGTGCCTTTCTAACATTCATTGTGAATTCTAAGTGTAAGTTTTTGTGCCATCTCTTGCTCCGAGTCTTCACTTCCCACCAGGTGGGAATATACAGTAGCTGTTGGATGGTGGGTTTGGCGAGCTTCCCAGTTTCCATTAAGAACTCTGGCCTGGTCTCCTAGTTTTTCTTGGAAGAGCTTTTAAATGCCTAGGATGAAGTCAGGTGACCTGTTGTTTCCTTTTTGTTTAATGTTCATTGAAATAAGAACTTCCGTGGGCTAGTGCGCTCTGTGTTCTTATGCTTCCTGAGCACCCTGACGATACATGTGTGAGGGGGTGTGTGCTGGTGGCCCGAGCTGGTGCTTCAGCACTCTCCGTCCTCCTTACCGCAGCTCGTATGAGAGAGAAGCCGGCGTAGCCTTCCAAGTTCCTGTAGCTGCGTGTGGTCCTGTCATGTTCCCTAAGCTCGGCTGGACTAGTCTGCCTTCCGTTCATGTATATTGGCCTTAGGACTCATTTCTGGAGGCTCAGTAACAGCTGAGGGACAAACCTTCAAGCTCAGTCTGTCTTCAGGGAAGATGTTCGTGTATTCAGACCCATTTGCCTTGCCTCCAGCCTCAGCTGAGGCCTTGGCGGCTGCCCTTAGCTCAGGGCCTGGTGCCAGGCTGTCCCTCAGCACGCTGTCTGTGCGGCCGTCCCTCTGTCAGACACAGTTCACCCAGATTCTGGAAGGGTGAGCGTTGGATTGTGCTTGGACTGGGTCCGTGAGAGGCCACTAAATGCCAGCATTGTGAACGAGCGAGTCCCCGTGTGTCGTCTCTGGAGATTGTCTTGCTGATCTGCATAGAGCTTTGATGAGCTTTTAGAGAGAAGAGGTGTTCTCTCTCTCTCTCTCTCTTTTTTAAAATAACAGGGGAAAAAAAAGCCACTTTAATGTAATTTTTCCATAGAAATGTGTGGTTGTGGACAGCACCTGCGTTTCTTGGAAAGCGCTCGTTGTCTTGGATACTGCTCCCTTCTGGCATGTTTCATTGACAAGGGGGTTGCTGGGAGGCTGTGCAGAATTTGGCTAGGCCACTGTCCCCAGGGGTCTAGGAGACAGTTGAGAAAGAATTTAGTGATGAGGGGTCTGTTGGCCTGTAAGTCCAGGAGTGGCCACTGTGGCGGGCTGTCACGGGTGAGCGCACATCCACGGACACTGATGGTGGGGGGAGTGCTGGCGGCAGGTTTACCAGGCCCTCGTGTTACAGGCTGGTACAAGACATGGAGTCAGCGGACGTCTCCTCCTCGTGTCCCAAGGAGCCTGGAGGTCTGTGTGGTGTGGGGCACTGGGGGTGGAGTGGGCGAAAGGGCTAGAAAGTTGTCTGTTGGAGACCACCTTTACAGTGCAGATCCTGGGGGGTGGCCACTGATGACCCAGGGTCCTGCCCTCATTGGGAACCATCTTTTCCGACCCTGTCCCTGTGGCCCTGTTCCCTATGCAGAGTCACCCTGTATTTCTCCTTCTCACACCCCCAGCCAGGGTCCTTGCATCGTCTGTGCCTTGGCCCTCTCCCCACAGAGCACCCAGTCGTGTTGGAAGTTCCTGTGGCGACAGCAGCCCACGTGGTCCTGCCGTGTTCCCCACGCTCGGCATGGGCGTCCTGCGTCTGGCACCAGCCTGGAGGGGTGACTGCGCTCACCTCCCGGCAGGCTGGGCTGCAGGTGGTGGTGACCCCCAGGGCTCTGGGCGCTTACACCTGTGAGTGTCAGGAGGGTGGGGCCATGCGGGTGGTGGCAGCCTACAGCCTGGTGTGGGGGGACCGGCAGGCCCCTCCAAGCCGGGCCCACACGGTGGGGGTCGGGCTGGCTGGCTTCCTCCTGGGGGTTCTTGCAGCGTCCCTGACTCTCCTCTTGGTTGGCCGGCGTCAGCAGCGACGGCGCCAGAGGGAACTCCTGGCCCGAGACAAAGTGGGCTTGGACCTGGGGGCCCCGCCATCTGGGACTACAAGCTACAGTCAGGACCCTCCCTCCCCCTCACCTGAAGATGAGCGGCTGCCCCTGGCCCTGGCCAAGAGGGCCAGTGGCTTTGGTGGCTTTCCTCCACCCTTCCTGCTTGATCCTTGCCCAAGCCCAGCCCACACTCGGCTCACTGGGGCTCCTCTAGCCACGTGTGAGGAAGCGTCCATCTAGAGCCGGGTGGGGGGGACCACTGGTACACGGTGACCACTGGAATGAAGTGACCGCTTAGATGTGGGAGCGCTAGTTCTCTTGGAGGCTGGGTGATCGCTGGGACTTCCAGTATCTGCCCTCGCTGGGCCCGGACGGACTGATGTCCAAGACAGGCCTTCGCCCGATTCCCAGTTGCAGTGAGAGGTCAGAGCTGCCACTCTGCAGCTCCTCTAGGCTTTCCTCAGCCCTGCTGTCTCTACCCCTGTGACCTTCAGTCCGGCCCCTGTGTCAGGCTCTTTAGTTTTGGAGAGGGGGCATGAGACACAGCTGGGACTTGGGCTTCTGGTTGGGCACCGAGCAGGAGGAGGAGCCGTGGAGGTGAGTGGGGCTGACGGAGCCCTTGGGCGGTTTGCTGCGTCTCCCAGTTCACCTGGCTGTCTGGGGCTGTGGGGCGTGGACCTCTGTGTTGCAGCGAGTGATCTCTGCCCTGAGGCCTCCCCCACCCCAGTTCTTCCAGGAACGCGTGCGTAAGTACTCTGGGCGTTCTCAGGAGGCCTGGCCGTGTGAGCACGGATTGCTGGGCCAGTGCTCAGGTGTACTTGTTGGGGTCAGAGGGGGGAGAGTTATGGTGGGGACACTGCCTGCAGAACCGTAGACCCTGTAGACAGCAAGGGGTGGCTTTCCTTTCTTCAGTGGGACAAATCCCTGTCCCTCCCCAGATAACCCCAGCAGCCTTCTCTGTGTTGGAGTAGACGAAAGCTCCAGAAGTGACCTTCTGGGTGGGGGGGGCAGGGGTGCCTGTCACCTCGCCTGTCTCTGGTTTCTGCCTCCTGGCTGCCAGCACTGCTGTGCCACGGCTGTGTCCTCTGGCTAGTGTTGGCTGAACCCCCTTACCGTTGGGGCCCAGTCCCAGGAAATCCTGGGAGCACCGTGGCAGGTGTGGGTCAGCGACTTCACTCAGGGTGACACCCCAGCCCTGAAGCAGGAGTTCTCCACTGGGGTGCTTGGACTTCTAAAATTGTATGCAAACTGTTGTATCTACTTGTGTGTCTATATTTTTGGGGGGGAAGGCTTTCTGGGGTGTGAGAGAAGCTTGTGGCTGTGACCAGGGCAGAGCAGCCGTGCCCCCGAGTGGCTGTGCTTTGGCTGCGCTGGGCCGGCGCTGGGCTGGTGCTGGTTTGCAGCAGCCTCCCTGGGCCCGCTGCGCCCACCCTGTGGCTGGCCACTGTCACTCAGCCACTCAGTGACCTCTTGTTCCTGCCATCGGAAGCTGCGTTCTGTGCACGTTTGAAGATCCTGTGCCCAGGTGGTACAGACAGTTAAGTGCTCGACTACCAGCCGAGAGGTGGGCATTTGGAAGCCACTCAGAAGGCACCTCAGAAGAGAGGCCTGGTAGTCTGCCTCAGAAGGTCACAGTCTCAACAGCGCAGAGATGGTCCTAGGCTGCAAGGGTTGCTGGGAGTCGGAATCTACTTGGCGCAACTGACAAGTGTTGACCCTCTGTGGACTCCAGGACCTCGTCCTGCCTCAGAGCCCCCCACACTCCCAGCTTTTGCTCCTTCCCGGTCTCACCCTGTGACGTGCCTCATTCCTCCCCTGTGTGGGACCCTCCTCGGTAGACGATTTCAGCTCTACTTTTCCATGCAGCAGCCTGTGAACTACTCAAGAGTCCCCTTTGGTTTGGAATGCTCGGTGGCTTTGCCACTGGGAAGTGTGTGACCCTTGGTGACAGTCTAACTAAGGGGCTTCAGCTGACTCCCCTGCAAAGTGGGGATGATAACACCTACCTCAGGGCTGCTGCAAGGGCTGAGTGAGAAGGTGTGTGGCCAGTAAAGCGCTATCCGTACCAACTGCGTTAGATGCTGTCGGGTTGCTTCCGGTCCCTAGTGGCCCCGTGTCGCTGGACCGTCCTCAGTCACGCCCGAGCCCACTGTCGCAGCTGCCCTGTGATCCAGCTTGTTAAGGGTCTTCCTTTTTTTCTGCGGACCCTTTGTTAGACATGATGTCCTTCTCCGGGACTGCTGCCTCCCGAAAGCCTGTCCAGAATCCATGGGACAAAGTCTCGCCACCCTTGCTGCTAAGGAGCATCCTGGCCGTAGTGCTTCCAGGACAGTCGGGTTTATGATGCTGGCTCACTGTGGTGTATTCAGTATTTTTCACCAACACTGCAACTCAGATGTGTCAGTTCCTCTTTTGTCTCCCTTCCTTACTGTCCAGCTTCTGCAGGACCTAAGGCCGTTGGAAACACCAGGGCTGGGGTCAGATAGAGGCACCTCAGTCCTCTGGTGACATCTTTGCTTTTTAACCCTTTAGAGAGCTGTTTTTCAGCAGGTTCTCCCAAAGCACCACATTTGCTTTCTTGATTGCTGTTTCACGGGCGTTAGTTGTAGATTCAGGTAAAATGAAACCCTTGACAATTTCAGCCCTTTCTCTGTTTATCGTGATGTTTCTTACGGGTCCAGTCATGGGGATTTTGGTTTTCTGGATGTTGAAGTGTAGTCCATCCTGAAGGCTGTGGTCTTTGATCTTCACTAGCAAGTGCTTCAAGTCCTCTTCACTGATGGCCGGCAAGGCCGTGTCGTCTGCGTGTTGCAGGCTGCTCCGGGTCTTCTAATCCTGAGGCTGCATCATTCGTAGATGACTCAGCGTGTAGGTTGAATAAATATGGTGAAAGAATACAACCCTGATGCACACCTTTCCTAACCAAACCACACAGTATCCCCTTGTTCTGTTTGGAGGACTGCCTCTTGGTCTTTGTACAGGTTCTTCATGAGCACTGTCAAGTGTTCTACAATTTCTATTCCCTTCAATATTTTCCATACTTTGTTATGATCCCCACAGTTGAGTGCTTTTGCACAATCAATAAAACACAGATAAACATCTTTATGGTATCCTCTGCCTTCAGCCAAGATCCATCTGACATCAGCAGTGAGATCTCTTGTGTTCTATGAGGTCTGCCAATTAAGTCTGCAAACTTAAATTGTTGTAAATACTGCATACCTCATTGCTGAATATCACTGCAGTCACCTTTGAAGTCCTCCCCTTGGAAAGCTATGCACCAATGCCAGCACCTAGTCCACCCTTCAAAGCAGTTTTGGAGCTCTTCCTGGAACGGTCATTGTGCACGGTGGCAAGTTCATGAATTTCGTCGTTGTCTGTGAGGGAGTTTTTAGCCAGTAAACAAATAGCTATTGGAACAGCTTCCCTACTCACCCGATCTGGCCGCCAGTGACTTTTTTTTCTTTACCCAAAGATGATAAAGGAAATATTGAAGATATTTTGATGATATTCAGAACACTAAGTATAATACAACAACAGCTGTGATGGCCATTCTGGAAAAAGAGTTCTCAAACTGCTTTCAGGGTGAACTAGGCACTGGTGTTGGTGCATAACTTCCCAAGGGGAGGACTTAGAAGGTGGCTGTAGCGATCCTCAGCACTGAGGTATGTAGCACCTAGAACAATTAAGTCAGTGGACTTAACAATTAAGTCATAGAATACAAGGGATCTCACTGATGACGTCACAATTTCCTGCACACAGGTGCTCAGCTCTGTTGCTCTGCGGGCTGGCTCCAGTGCTGTCTCCCGCTGGTCTTCTGGTTCTGGTTTACCTGTTTGCTGCTGCTGCTGCTGGTAGTCCTCTGCTGCTGCTTCTCTCCATCTGCACCTTTCTCGGTTCCTTCTGAGTCTTCTAGTCAATCCATTTCAAAACTGCTTTCACATTTTAGGTATCTGTAAGAGCAGCACCCCACTCATGGTACCAAGTTCTGCTTTAGTCATGTAGTGCTGCTATAACAGAAATACCACAAGTGGATGGCTTTAACCAAAATTTTTATTTTCTCCCAGAAAAGTAGGCTAAAGGTCCAAATTCAGGGCATCAGCTCCAGGGGAAGTATTTCTCTGTTGGCTCTGTAGGAAGGTCTTTGTTCTCCATCTTCTCCTGAACCGGGAGCTTCTGAGGTGCAGGGACCCTGAGTCCAAAGCCCACCCTATGTTGCTGCCATTGCTTCCTGGATGGTATGAGGTCCGCAACCCTCTGCTTGCTTCTCTTTATATCCCCAAAGATTGCCTCAAGGCACACTACGATCTTACACCGTGAGTTCTGTCTCACTAACACAACCACTCCGCATCCTCTGTTGTTAACATCATAAAGGCAGGATGTAAAGCATAAAGAAAAGTCCTACAGTACTAGGGATCATTTGGCCTAGCCAAAATGAAACACTTCTGGGGGAACACAATTCGATCCATGACAGGGGTGGGGGTAAGTGATGGAATAACCCTGTTCCCTGGAGGTTTGGGGAGGCAAGGGTAGTTGGAAGGGCCAAGATAAGGGGTCAAGTTCAGAGCGTTCCTCCAAGCCCTATGAAGAAATCAGTGCAAACCAGGAACTCTTTATTCAAAGGTTCCCAGACGTTGGCACAACTGGGCCTGGAATTTAGGGCTACAGATGCGTCCTAGGACTGTCTAACTGGTGGGGATGGTCCTTGTTTATGTCAGAGTTGGTAACCATCTCATGGACTCTGGTACCTGGCAGTGCCGAGCCACACAGAGGTCAGCCGTTAATGGCGGAGCCATCGGCCAACTTGTCACCTCAGCTTCAGCCAGTGACTGGGACTGAGTAGGCTGAGAACAGAATCTTCACAGGACCGAGGTTGGCTTCAGGCTCACCACTCCTGATGGTTAAGGGTTCAGTAGACCGATTAGACCTGTCCAGTGAGAGAGGCTGGGGCAGAGAACTTGTGGGGGGGCTCAGGCCTCAGGCCTTCATTGGTGCAGTCCACGTCTGTCAGGTAAGAGGTTTTCATCAGCCACGGGTGGATTCACCTGAATTCTTACCTGTAGACCCCAAAAATGGAGACTTGGCGACCAGCTCAGTACTTTTCTTTGAAAACCCAAAACCAAACCCCGTGCCATCAACTTTAATAGAGACTCTACAGGGTAGAGTACAACTGCCCCATTGAGTTTCCAGGGAGTGCCTGGTGGATTCCAACTGCTGGCTCTGATTAGCAGCCGTAGCTCTTAACCACAAAACCCAAAACCAAACACACTGCCATCAAGTTGATTATAAGTCAGAGACTAGCCCATAGGACAGAGTAGAACTGCCCCATAGTTTCCAAGGAGTGCCTGGTGGATTCAAACTGCTGACCCTTTGATTCGCTGCCTGAGCTCTTAACCACTGTGCCACCAGGGTTTCCCTGTTCTTTCAAGACAAACAAGCATGACAGGTAGCTCCTCTTCCTTCTTCACCAGAAGTGAGGCAGAAGCAGTCTTTCCCTGAGGTGAGGAAGTGGGTGGGGGGCTTTGAGTGACAAAGACCTGTGCCCTGCTTCCAGCAGCTTCTCCAGAAGGGGTAGAACCTCCGGTGGGATGGGATGTGGACTCCGGAGGCAGTCAGGGCTCTGAGCATGGTGGGGAAGTGGCGCCCTATTTAGATGTGGAAGGGTGGAGCCACCAGCCATCTGTCTGTGGGGGCTCCGACCATAAGCTGCTCAACAGCACTCACAAGATCCAGACTCGTCTGTCTTTGCTGGAAGTCACATGAGCCCCTGGAGTAGTGTTCTATTCTAGGAGAGAGACCGTCTCCCTATCAGGCAAGTGGGAGCTCAGAACCAGGTTTCTTTGATTCATAGAAATAATTTTTTTGTACCTGTGAGTTGGTGGGGAAAAATTCATGCCCATCATACTAATACCTAAGGAACACTGGTGGTACAGTGGTTAAGCACTCAGGGGCTAACTGAGAAGTTGATGGTTCAAACCCACCAGCTGCACTGTGGGAAGAAGACACACTGTTGACGTCTGTAAAGATTACAGCCTTGGAAACCGTGAGGGACTGTTCTGCTCTGTCCCGTAGGGTCCCTGTGAGTCAGAATCGACTCCAGAGCAGTGGGTGAGTGGGTATTCTAATGTCGGTATTTCCAGAATGCCCCTGGTCCTGAGCCATCTGAACGAGGAGAACTGGCCATACAGAGGGTGGGGTGAATGGACCCTCAGCCAGTGGCTGTCAAGCTGGTTCTGATTCACAGGGCAGTCCCATGCCTGTCAGTGTGAACCGTCCGCGTAGGGTTCTCAGGGCTGTGACCTTTTCGAAGCAGGTCTCCGGGCCATTCTCTTGAGGCACCTGTTTGTGGGTTTGAACTGCTGACCTGCTGGTTACTAGTCGAGGCTTAACCGTTTGTACCCCTGAGACTCCCGTGCACGGAACACACAAAGCAGGCCTCCTTCCAACCCTTTGCAGAGCTGCTCTCACTCGCCTGCCTTCTCCCCGCTCACATCCACCAAAGCACTCTTTACCCCACTGAAGACATGTTCCCTGTCAGTTTGCTGAACTGATGCCATCTCGCCATAGGGTCGTCATAAGGCTCCAGCCCAACACAGGTAAGGGTGACCTGTGACTCCTGGGTAAACGTCCTCAGAAGGGAACGTGACTGCACTGGGTAGGGTCCTCATTAGCAAACCAACGTGTCCCCATGCTGGTGCTACGAAGATTGGTGATAAAATTGTTATGGGAGCTTTGCTAGGTAAGTTCTTGCTCCCTGGGTGTTTATTGCTGTGCTAGTCAGGGTAGGCTTTGTTAGGATGCAGTAACAAACAGCTGCAGGCTCTTAGTGGCTTTAAGCAACCAGTTTTTTTCTCACTCCATGTGTCAGTCATAGGTAGTCACATAGCAGCCAAGGCTCTTAGAGGTTTCACATTGGCACCTGCTCCCATGATAATCCCCCCAAAAGCAAAACAAAAACCCAAACACATTGCCTTCAAGTTGGTTCCAACTCACAGGAACCCTGCGCGACAGAGCAGAACTGCTCCCGAGGCTTGCCAAGGCTGTCATCCGTACCGAAGCAGACGGCCACATCTTTCTGCCCCAGAGTGGCTGGTGGGCTAACCACCGACTTTCTGGTGAGCAGTCAAGAGCTTGACCCATGCACCAGGGCTCCTTCTGAAGGGGCATTTGATGTTTATAATGAAATAAAGTAACACATGTCAGTCTTATCTGCACACTTGTTTCCTCATGAGACGCTGTGTTCTAAGACTGAGATCCAGTCTCTGTGAGCCCAAGTGTGCCACCTGGACGGGTCTAGCACCCTCGCTGGCCTGTCCTCTCTTCCCTGGGTGCCTCCCCTCAGAAGACTAGGATGGATAAGGGGCCCTGTCTCCAGGGGACAGCCTTCCAGCTGCCTCCTCCGAGCGTCCCGGACAGCAGCCAGGGCTGGCCCAGGTCCTCAGCTGGACGCTGGCAGAAAAGACACGGTTGTTCCACCCGCGGGGCTGAGGTGAGGGGATAGTAGAGAACAGGAGCCAGTGGGCAGGGGTGGAAAAAGTAACAGAGAAAAGAAACGGCCGGTTAATTAAGCCACGTCTTCCCTCTCAGACCCTTCTTGCCTCCCTGGGCTGTATTCAAACCCCACTGCAAAATCCTGTTTAGAAAGAGACCATCGGATGGTCTACGAAGTCAGAGCGAGGCTCCCCGCCGCGGGCGGTCGTGGACTCACCAAATACCCCTCCTAATGGGCCAGGCCTGTGGGCAGGCAGGCCCCGTGTACAGCCGGCTTGGCGTCTGCTTCCCAGCCTCGGGCCCTAGGAGCCCTGTCTGCACTGCCTCTCCATACCCACTACCGTGGAGTCGATTCCGACTCAGTGGTACTGTAGGACAGGGCAGCGCTGCCCCACGGAGCTTCCAAGGAGTGGGCTGGTGGATTCAAACTGCTGACCTTCTGGTTAGCACCTGCACTCTTAAGCGCTGTGCCACCAGGGTCCCTCCTGATACAGAGGCAGGGAAAAGAGAACTCAGCCAGACGTAGGCTGGTCTTTAACACTTCTGCCTATGAACCCCCCCCCATTGCCACTGAGTAGATTGCAAATCACAGTGACCCTATAGGATGGAGTGGAACTGTCCCGCAGAGCTTCCAAGGGGCAGCCGGTGGATCCCACAGCTGAGGTTTTGGTTAACAGCTGTCGCAGTTAACCACTACACCACCAGGGTTTCCTATAAGTAGCACGTGTTTTTCTGGTCACTGTTCCATGGCTAAAGCAAGTCACACGGCTGTGCCTTTTGTCAAGCAGATGGAGCAGGGCCGTCCTAGCCACTAGCCCAGACTGGATGTTGGTGAGAAGCCATCGTGATCCAACCTAGGCTTCCCTGCCCTCACGCCTTCTGGCCTTGCCAAGTGTCCTATTAGCATGTAACCACTACCTCACCAGGGTTCTGCGAGGATCCCTGAGGGACTGGCAACTCAGTCAGTCGGTACCCCGCACCTAGTCCACACAGCTGTGCCGTGTGCACAGTGTCCCTGTCACTGACCAGGACCCTCTGCTGAACCCTGGAGACGCAGAGGAAGAGAGGTGCCCTGGGTGTGCACGATGGATAGAAAGGAGTGGGGGGAGGGGACGGCAGGGGGGATGCCGGAGACCGCGTGGGCCGGGGGAAGTGCACGAGTGATACAGCAGGATGGGGGCGCCTCCGGGCCCCTCTTCTTGTTACCTCGCCACATTTGTTCACTCACCCATGCAAACAGTAATCGCAGAGTGCCTGCCTAGTACACAAGGCTGTGGTGGTGCAGGGGTTAAGAGCTTGGCTGCTAATCAAAAGGCTGGCAGTTTGAATCCACCAGGCGCTCCCTGGAAGCCCTGGGTGGGGTGGGGCGGGTAGTCGGGGCAGTTCTGTGTCCTACACTGTCGATTTAAGTCAGAATCGACTCCGTGGCAGTGGGGTTGGTCTGGGTGCCTATGATGCACAAACACTGCTGGTTCCCAACAAAGACACAATTCATATCACGTTGGTTTTCAGTGATAGGAAGAGATTCAAAGAAAAGCAGTAAACAAAGTAATCACAAACCATGATGTGGTGTGCTGGCAAAGGGGTCTGCCTTAGAAAGGAAAGGGGAGTATGAACAGCCTTCCTGTGATGGAACTTCAAAGGGTAGGAAACCAAACTGTTCCCATCTAGTCTGCTCTGACCCAGGGCAGCCGTGTGTGGAAGCCACAGCCACGCCTTCCTGCCTCCAAGTGGCTGGCCCGTGCTCACTGCCACCTTTTCAGTTGGCTGAGTGGTCAGCCACTGTACCCCCAGGGCTCTGAGAGGTACAGGCTAGCCACTGCATGCGTCGGGTGGAGAGGCTGAGTGTGGGAGGGAGGCGTTCTGTGTAAGACAGAGGGGACAGAAGAGAGATGAGGCTGCCGGTGGCCGAGTGTGAGGCCTCAGGGAGGCCAGAGTGGCTGCAGGTACTCGTGAGGGGTGGTGGGGGTGTGGCCCGGGATGAGGGTGGTCAGTGTTCCAGTCATCTAGTGCTGCTTTGACAGAAATACCACAAGTGGATGGTTTCAAAAAGAGAAATTTTATTTGTCGCAGTGCAGTAAGCTAAAACTCTAAATTCAGGGTGTCAGCTTTGGAGGAAGGCTTTCTCTGCCGGCACTAGAGGAAGGCCTTTGTCATCCGTTTTCCCGTGGATTGGAAGCTTCTGGGGCACGTGAACCCCAGTCCTTTCCAAAGGATGTGCTCAGCTCCTGGCACTGCTTTCTTTCTTGGCGCTGTGAGGTCCCTGAGTCTCAGTTTGCCTCCCTTTTTTCACATCCTAAGAAGCCAACCCAAGCCACAACACACTCCCACACGTGAAGTCCTGCCCCACCAACTCAACGGCTGCCCATCCTCCTTCTCCTACATCAGAGAGGCAGGGTTTACAGTATGTACAATACCAGAAGTCATGGCCTTGCTAAATGGCTGCAGATTTGGGGGGGGCGGGGAACACAATTCAATCCATGACATTCCACCTTTTGTTCTCTAAAAAATTACATCTTGGCAATATGTGAAACATATTCGTCCCATCATAACAAAAGTCTCAAAGTCCAAGTCCAAAATCTAGAAATTGCTCTTTAACTGTGAAATCTAGGACACAAGTTACCTGCTTCCAAAATACCATGGCAGAACAGTCAGGCACAAGTTAGGGATTTCCATTACAAATGACAATAAGCAAGTTAACAAGACATATTAGAGTAGCCCTCAAAGCTTTGAAAATAATCTTCCATTCTCTGAAACATTTTACACAACATCCCTGCCCTCCAGACTCTAGGTATTGACCACACTCTCCAGATTCTGAGTGGAAGCCGCACAGCCCTGTACTACAGTTCTGTCTTCCAGGCCCAATGGGACGACAACTCTGCCTCCTCAGCTTTAGGGGCACCCCAAGACCAACTGAGTGGCAGTTTCACCCTTAGAAACACAGGAAGCCATGGCTTCACCCTTTCAAACCCCTGAGGTCCTGGCCATACCTTTTGAGACTGAGGCAGCTCAGCTTCTCTTGGTCTTTGTCTCTTCAGCTTCTGCTTCCTCTGGCCTTGTGGCCTGGGCCTCAGGTCCGTATCTGTCCTTGCTGAGGCAAGTGTTCCAAAGCTCTGCAGCTCCACTGATTTAAGTGCCAAGAGACACACCACTCCTCCAGGAAGCCTCCCGCACACAGGCACTTGACTCTCTCACTTCATGGGTCAGCAAGCCTAGCTCCACCAATTCAAGTGCCTGGAGGCACCCCACTCTGCTAGGAAACCTCTATGCACAGGCACTTAGTTGTCTTGCCTGTGGGTCAGCTCCAGCACTGTTTTGCTGGTCTGGTTTTGCTGCTGTGGGTCCTCTGCTGTTGTTTCTCATCATTTGTGCCTTCTTTGATGTTAATGGTTCTCTTTGGTTCCTTCTGAGTCTGATGTCCATTCACAGTTTTAAAACTGCTTCCATATTTTAAGTATTTGTTAGAGCAGCACCCCACTCTCGGTACCAAATTCTGTTTTAGCCAACTAGAGCTACTTTAACAGAAATACTGCAACTAGATGGCTTTAAAAAGAGAAATTTTATTTGTCACAGCTCAGTAAGCCAAAAGTCCAAATTCAGGGTGTCAGCTCCAGGGAATTCTTTGTCTGCTGACACTGGAGGAAGGTCCTTGTCATCAATCTTCCTCTAGGCTAGGAGCTTCTGAGGTGCATGGACCTTGGTCCTTTCCAAAGGACACACTCAGCTCCGAGTACTGCTTTCTCTCTTGATGGTATGAAGTCCCCAAATCTCAGCTGGCCTCCCTTTCTTTTATATCCCAAGAGGCTGCCCCAAACCACAACACAATCCCACACATTAAGCCCTACCCCACCATCTCAACTGCAGCCCATCCTCCTTCATTAACATCACACAGGGGCACGGTTTACAGCATTCACAAAACCCAGAATCATGGCTTAGCTAAACCGCTACAGAATTTTTGGGAACACAATTCAATCCATGACAGAAGGTAAATGGGGTGTGGGGGCTATTAGGCCTTGCTGATCACAGTAAGTTTAGATCTTGTTCTAAACGCAATTGCAGTTTTTTTTGCTTGCTTGTTTTATGACTGTTTTTAACGAGGCCATACATACATGGGCAACCCTGGTGGTGTAGTGGTTAAGTGCTGTGGCTGCCGACCAGGAGGTTGGGAGTTCAGATCTACCAGGTGCTCCTTGGAAACTCGTGGGGCAGTTCTACTCCATCCTATAGGATTGCTATGAGTCAGAATCGACTCAATGACAGTAGGTTATACATACGTATACTCTGGAGATAAGTAGTTCGTCAAGGGTCACAGTCCAGCCTCCCACCCCTGCTAATTTTACCATCCAGAGAGACAGAGAGACAGGCAGAGACAGAGTGAGGGGTCAGAGCAGAGGGCAAGTCGGGGAGAGGAGAGAAAGCAAGGAGGGAGGAGGAGGAAGGGAGGTGGGACGAGCAGTAGGGAGAGGAGGTAAAGGGGAGAGGAGAGAGATGAAGATGGATTGAGCATCTGCTGTGCACCAGTCGCTGACTGTGTGTTGATACTGACATCATGGGGGATCTTTATTTTCTTTTGCTTGCTAGTCTCTGTCTTCTGAAAGCGCCACAATTAACACACATTGCATTTAAATCTGAAGAAGTTATGAAAGTTATTTTTCTAGTGGAAGAACACTGTTGGTTTCTCCAGGGAAGATACTGTCGGACCATTGTTATCTTTTGTTTTTGGACCGATGCGGTGGAGGTCTCGCTACTGAACAAAACCGGCCTCAGGTGTGACTGAAGTTCAAAGCCTCTGGTGTTCCAAGTTCATTGCAGTTAGGGCCCAGAAGGTGTCGCTCTTTGCCTGAGAATGGGCCACTGCGGCCAACAGGTTCCCTGTGGGCTGGGTCCAGTCTGAATCCTGGATCATTTTACCTGATCTCTAATCTTTGAGTGATAGCCAGCCAGCCAAGTGCCCTCAAAGTTCTTGTTATTTTAACTTCTCTTATGATTCTAATCTATGTCCCAGCCCAGATAGGAGGAAACTACAGTAAAACACATTCCTAAAACTTTTCTCTTAGCTGCCGTATGAGATTGTCTCAGTCCTCTCTAGATATTCCAGGAAGGTGTTCTTGGCTTCATTTTACGGAGGAGGGAAGGGAAGCTCACCCAGACCTTCAGCTGTTAACAGTGAGTCGGTCTTTCTTGCTTTCCCCTCCAGTAGCTGGCTTTAGGAGCTAGCCCTGGGTTTATATTTCTCTTTCAAAAGAATCAAGATGGATGTTAATACAGGCCAAATACCTTTTCAGCACCCTTCAGAAGATTGTATGGTTTTCTCTGGACCCTAGTCGTGTCTTGGTTCTGTTAGTGTCCGCGATTTTCAAGATGCGACACTGTTACTTTAAAGGTTAAATTTTATTAAAAAATATGCCCAATAGGAAAAATACTGGTGCACCAGGGACGCACCCCAAGCTACACAGAGCAGGGGGCTACGAGGAGTTTCCTCAGCGCCCAGTATTTAAGTCGTGAGATTGCAAAGTAGGGAGGGTGAACTGACCTTTACATTGATTGGTTAACTCCTATTAGTTGTAAAATGTGGTCAAGGTCTAGGGGTCACTCGCAGGCTGTCACTTGCAAGGTTGCCCCCAGGCTTGTCTTGTGACAGTGTTTTGTAAGACAAAGGTAAGATTATTCTATGGTATTTTCTGCTATTAAGTTGTTTCCTGGGGCTTTCTTCAATACCTCCAATTTTTACCGGGCCCTTCCTCATTTCAACAGTTCTGAACTTGTCTTGGTTTCCTGGTGACTTTGCAGCCTGGGGAAACCTTGATTAAGCCCTGTAGCTGTGAACCAAAAGGTTGGTAGTTCCCCAGGTGCTCCTTGGAAACTCTATTGAGCAGTTCTACTCTGTCCTGTAGGGTTGCAAGTGAGTGGGAATTGACACGATGAAAGGGGTTTGGTTTGGTTCTGTTTCCAGCTTGGATGGGAGAGATCACTGCTCTTGGAAATTGTGTGGGAAAGGTAGCATGCTCCCTACAAGGTGTGACGATTAAGTGCACAAACTTGCCAGCCTGTGCTTATGTTGGCAGCACTGTACAAATAATTTGGTAAGGTTTTATAACCTTGCTGTATCAGTGTCTCACAGCTATGTTTGTGTCAACACGTGGTGTCTTTTGAGCAGTGTTCATTATTGCTGCGTGTTTTTGTGTGCTTTTGTGAGAATGTCAGAGCTTGAATTAGAGCAACAAACAAATATTAAATTTCTAATTGAACTGGGCAGAGTGGAAGTGAAATCAGGAACATGTCAGTCCAAGTTTATGGGGCTAACACCATAAAGAAAATGGCAGTGTATAAATGGATTAAATGTTTTTCTGAGGGAAGAGAAAACATCGCTGATGAACAGAGGTCAGGGTGGCCAGGAGCAAGCAGAACTGACAGAAATATTGCAAAAATCTGTCAAATTGTGCATTAGATCATCAGCTGACCAAGTAAACCTCGATAGGGAAACAATTATGAAAATTGTAACTGAAAATCTTGGAATGAGAAAGATGTGCTCAGAAATGGTCCCAAAGGAGCCCACTGATCAACAAAAACAAAGGAGACTGGAAGTTTACCAGGACCTTTTGGAGAAACAAGACAATGTCTGGGGCTATGTTATCTCTGGTGATGAAACATGGGTGTGCCAATACCACCGTAAAACAAAGCATCAAAGTGCACGATAGAAGTCAGTCAATTCTCCAAGACCAAAAAAGTCGTATCAGTCCCAATCATGAGTCAAAACAATGTTGCTATGCGGAGGTCCGCCATCAGCCTTGTAGACAAAGTCACGAGCCCCTGCAAATGACGGGCTGAAGCATCTCACCTGTGACATGTTTTTTAGCCTACTGCCCTTGATATTATTTGGCTTCCTAATCAAATTTTCTTCAAAAAGATACCCCCTCCTCTCCTGGCACAAGGATCAGGGGAGATGGCTTCTGAGAGGGGCCCTTTACTACCCCCTTGGTCTATGAAATAATATAGGGAAAACCTGTACAGGAATTTTCTGAGGAAAAAGAGCTCAGAGGAATGATCTCTAACACAGCCAGCTTTGAGAGCAGCGAGGCCGGCCCAACCCCTGCTGACTTCCTCCAACTGCACATCCCCACCCATGTGAAAGGAATTATCCTCTTTAGAACAGCTTGAGAAGGACATAGGGTGGGGGACGGTAGATGTTTACTATCCCCGCAGGAGGAGATAAAATAAAGAGCAAAGTAGGAACAAATAGAGATCATAAACTTTAGACCCTTCCTCGTGGACCTTTTAACCTTGAGGTATAAGTAGGGCTGATTGAGCTCGAGGCATCCTTAGGCCATTATCTAAAAAGCCTTGACAGTTAAAAGGATCACCAGGTTTCAGTTAACTCATAGCTCATGTGGCAGGGTAAAAAAATTACATCACCTCAAGACCATGAGGTTTTTGGTTTCAAATTTGCCAACCACGAGGTTTTGGTTTTAAACTAGCCAATAGATTGTGTGGTCAGTGGGCAGGGTAAAATTCACGTCACTCTTACTATAAAAACAATAAAGACAGACAGCCCTCTCTCTTGCTCTCTGGGTCGGGCTGCCTTAAACCAGAAAAGTCTCTCCTGTCTCCTTGATTCATTTCCCGCCGTGCCTCTCCCTCCCTCCGTGAGGGACCCTACAAAGTGTTGGGACCGGCTCCCGGCATTGCTAACCTTTTCTTGATATCAGAGGGATTGTTCCCTACGACTTTGTACCAACTGGACAAACAGCTAAGTTTACCATTTGGAAGTGCTGAAAAGGCTGCTTGAAAAAGTTAGGTGAAAACCACCTGAACTTTTTGCCAACAACTCATGGCTTTTGCATCACCACAATGCACAAGCTCACAGGGCACTGTCCATGAGGGAGCTTTCAGCCAGTGAACAAATAACTATTGAAACACCCTCCCCACTCACCTGATTTGTCCCCCAATGACTTTTTTATTTATCCAGAGATAAAGGAACTATGGAAAGGAACACGTTTTGATGATATTCAGGACACCAAGGGTAATCTGACGATAGCTCTGATGACGGTTGCAGAAAAACAGTCCCAAAGTTGCTTTGAGGGGTGGACTAGGCGCTGCCCAAGGGGAAGACTCTGAAGGTGGCCGTAGTGATCTTCAGCAAGGAGGTATGGAGCCCTTTTTCTAGGATGAGTTTGTGAACTTCCTTGTCCGAGCTCGTACTCCAAGCTGTGACCGTTCTTTGCCTTCAACACATGTACAGGAAATTGCCCCTGTCCGTTCATGGGCCAGTTCCTCATTCTCTTCTGTGGTGACAGAGTGTCCACTGATGGGTCGTGCCATGGTTGACTCATCCAGCTCCCTTTTGGTAGACACTGAGGGTATGTCAAGTCTTTTCCTGCTGCCAGTAATCTTGGATACACAGTATTACATGGGAATGCTGGCGTGCATCTCAAAACTGGAATTCTGTGTGATAAAGTGAAACGAGAAGCTTTCAGTCCTTTAGAGATAGATGCCTAAACAGATAAATTCTGATAGTCTCAGAAAACGAGCTTAGATAACATGGCAATTGTCTTTGTGTTTCAGGAGATGTTCCTTGCAAGGGAAGCCAGGCATGGAAATGCCGCCTGTCTGTGTGCATGTGCATGTGCGTGTGCATGTGTGCGTGTGCATGTTTGTGTACATTCGTGTGCATATCCGTTGTGTATTTGTGTGTGCACATATGTACATGTGTGCATGTGTGTGCACCATAGTTCTCCCATACCCTCTCAGCTCCTTTCTTGCGACATGTGCTGTCCCATAGCTGTGTGCAGCCCTCAGCATCTCATGGGTTTTAGGAACCCAGATCTTCTGGGACAAGCTGGAGGTAAAGGAGATGACCATCATGGAGACGCACTGAGTACCTTTCCAGGCCAGACACACACAGGGCTGGGTGCTTTGAGGACACCGTTTCTTCCCAGCTGCACCACGAGCTGTCCCATGCTCTTTTTACAGATGAGAAACTCAGCGTTTGGTTTCCTCAAATTTCTTACGCAGTTTGAAACCAAGTCCCTCAGCTCCAGGGCCGTGTGCTGTGAACCGCGTCTGTCCCAGAATTTGCTGGGGTTCGTGTTCTACCTCTGGCAATGGAGCTGGGAGAGACCGGATGACGGGAGTCTGTCCCGATGGCGAAAACAATGCTCTTCAGCTTCTGGGTTCTTCTTTTAGAATCACAGCTCTGTTTCGCAGGGTCCATTCTGACGCCTGATCATGTCAGATGAACAAACACGGAAATCTACCGTGTGGCAGGCACAGCATTAGCTGCTGGCGAAAGCAACAGAGACACGTGAGTCGAGACTCAAAGCCTGATCAGCAGAAGCCCAGCCTTGCAAAGCAGTATGGAAGTTGTCCGATGGATGTGAAAAATACTCCTGCAGGATAATGTCCCTGAACTACTTCCCAAAGGAGGGACCATGTCCTGCTGTAAAATAAACATCATGAAGACCCGTGACTGCTCCTTCCAGGGGCCCTCACACCTTGCAAAGCAAGTGCCAGGTCGGTACGCTTTTCAAATATCTACATCAGTCCTGGAGAAACCTGACTGGGTGCTGCTGAACTGACGCTGACTTGTGGCGACCCCATGTGTTACAGAGGGGCACTGCACCGTGGGCTTTCCTGGTGGTGAGCTTTATGGAAGCCGATGGCCAGGGCGCTTGCCTGCGGAACAGCTGGGCGGGTTTGAACCACTGACAGTCTGGTTGGTAGCCCAGTGCTTACTTGCTGAGCCACAAGGAGTCCACCTGGAAAAACTAGTAGAGACTGTGTTTCTATGGTGGAGCAGTAACTGTGTAAGGGCTGAGGCAGCCGGAAAAGAGAGAAAGGATGGATAGATAAAAATGGAAAATTTCAAAAAGAACTTAGGTAAGAATCCAATAGGATAAGATGCATCAGTATGATAGATTATGTATAAACTAATACACTTTTTTGTATTATGCCTTTAATATAAATAAAATACTTTCTATTTTACAATGAGTAAGCATTATGTTTTTTATATCTTTTATTTGTTTTTCCATTGTGTTTTCGGTGACAGTTTATAACTGGAGATAGTTTCTCATACAAAAACTTGCACACACTTTGTTAGGAGACTAGCTGCTCTCCCCATGTGACCCCACACTCCTCCTCTCCGCTCTGTATCTCCCAGGTCCGGTTAATCAGCTCCTGTCCCCCTCTGCCCACTCCTTTTGTCTCTGGACAGGAGCTGCCCAGTTAGTCTCCTGTATCTACTTAAACCAAGAAGAACACTCTCCACCAGTATCATTTTATGTCTCACAGTCTGGCCTCATGTTTGCCTGACGAGCTGGCTATGGGAATGGTTTCAGTTCTGTGCTAACAGAAAGCACAGGAGCCTTGTCTTCTGGGACCCTCCAGTCTGTCAGACCATCAAGTCTGGTCTTTTTACTGGAGTTTGAGTTCTGTACACCACATTTCTCCTGCTCCATCAAGACTGAGTTTGCTGTCAGGGCGCCTGTTGGTGGTGGCTGGGCATCGTCTGCTTCTTCCAGTCTCGTGCCCTTTCTGTCTCTTGGGCTCGTGTTTTCTTTGTGTCTTTGATCTTCTGCCTTCTCCTTTGCTCCAGGTGAGCTGAGACTGGTTGATGCTTCTTAGATGACTTCTTTTAGCTTTTAAGATACCAGATGCCACCCACCCAAGTGGGATGCAGCTCTGCCAGTTGACCTTGATTTCCCCCTTAAACCATGGCCTCCAGATACCAGGCATTACTTTTTAAATTAAAAAATGACAGTTACAGTAATTTTAAGAAGTTAAGAAAAAGGTTATTCAACTATGTAACAAAATAGTACTTGTTTTTAAGTAATGGCTGACATTTTTAGGCCAAACAACCATCAATAGTTGACCTGATTATGTTAGTGAGCTCATTAGCTGAGACAGGATCAGATTGAGGAAGGGAATAAAAGACAAGCAAGAAAGTAAACATCCAAAATGTTCATGTCCTTTAGTCTAGTTACCCCATCCTGAGAATTCACTCTAAGGAAAATTTTCTAAAGATAAAGAAATTCCATGTACAAGAAAGTCCAGCATAGTAGGAGGGTGCTTAACTAAACTACAGCATTTCAATGCAATGGAATATCATCCAGTCGTTAGAACAACCATTGTGAAGACTCTGAGCCCCTACGGCGTGTGTGCACAGGAAGGGGGTGTGAACACAGCCGAGACTAGACTCACGCTGCGGTCCTCCTCCCGGAGAAGTTCTTAAGATCAGGGTCTGAAGTAAACCTAGAGAAATCAAAACAACTGTTTGGACAAGGGTAGTTAAAATTTTTTATTTAATTTTAAAAGTTAGGATTTTGAACACAAATGATTTTTAAATAAACTTTTGTTGAAAATACACTAGCAGAACATATACCACTTCAATAATTTTTTCACGTACAGTTCAGTGACTCAGTTACAGCCTTCAAGTTGTGTGGCCATCCTTGCCCTCCTTCCCCTAATTGCCCCTCCACTGTTAAAAACCCCACCCCCCTGCTGTCAGGTCGATTTTGGCCCATAGTGATGATCCACAGGACAGAGAAGAACTGCCGCTGGTAGATGCCAGCTGTGGGCCTGTTGGTTAGCAGCTGGGCTCTTAATTACTGCACTATTAGCCCTCCCCACTCCCCGCCCCCATTATGAACAAAAACAATGCTTAAAGAAAAACTAAAAGAGAATATTGTGCTGCTATATCTGGTTGTACAGAGATAGTCTACCCTAGCGTTAGGCATCGGCCAGATGTGAAGCGGAGCCGCCTTCTCTGCAGCTGGATCACTGCTTTATATTCATAGAGCTCGCCCAACCTCCTCCAGCTCCGTCCCGTTCTCTGCGGCTATCATACATATCTGGGTAGCACAACCCCAGAGCGCTCAGCCCCTGTGCCACACACATCCCCCAAAGAGCCCTGAGGCAGGCACCCTAGCTTGTCTGGCTCCTCGTCAGCCTCAGCCTTGCCTTTCTCTCCCCACAACACTACAAAGCAAATCTGCTCCTCTGCCTTGGGTGTCCCAATCCCATGGTTTCATCACTCCTGCTCTCTCGTTCCTGCAGCCCTGCACAGAAGCAATTCCAAATGAAGGAGCAGCAGAGAACTGGACTTTGTCATAGAGAAGTAATTACCCAAGAAACAGGATGCTCTTCCAATCGTTTTTATGATTTTGCCTTTTATATGACCAAATTGCTTCCTAAACGGGTGAGGCCAAATTAAGAGCGAGTTTAGAAGCCTCTAACAGAGCCCAGAAGGGCAGCCCATGGGTGTGGACAATTGATAAACATAATCCATTGTGGGGATAATCAAACAGGGATTATAAGCTGCTGGGAATTCTCCAGGAAACAGTGCTACATGTGCTTAGGCAATTTGCAATTATCTGTACAGGTGAAAAGGCAGCAGTGACATAAATACAGAAGGTAGCCGGCACATAGAACAGGAAGCTGTCCAGGCACAGTCCAGACACACACCTTATTTATGGAAGCAGCTGGCTGGAAGGAACCAGGAGTAGACAGGAGCCCCTGTTCTTGTTACAGCTGAGGAAAGTCAGGGAGACCAGGGGCCTAGCCAGAACTGGATCCAAGCAACTTTCGCCTTCTGGACGGCATCCTCCCTGAAAACAAAGGAACAAATGAAAAGCAACCCAACGCATCGCCCTCGAGTTGATTCTGACTCCTAGCAACCCTGTAGTCAGGGTAGAACAAGGAAGCATACTGTTGCCAAGGGACACCTGGTGGGTTCGAGCTGCTGACCTTTGGTTAGCAGTCACGGTAGCACTTAATGCATCCTAGAGGTCCTTTTTTCTTTATTTCTTTTGCAAAGTTACCTTATTCACATTGTTTAAAAAATAAAAATCGTATAAAAGAGTGCATAACAATAAGTCCCCTCACATCTCTCTTATTTTAACTTCTTAAATATCCTTCAATATCAACAAAACAAAAATCCTCGCAACTGGACCAATAAGCATATCATGATAAATGGAGAAAAAAATCAAGGTTGTCAAGGATTTCTTTTTACTTCGATCCACAGTCAATTCTCATGGAAACAGCAGTCAGCAAATCAAAAGACATATTGCATTGATCTGCCGTAAAAAGACCTCTTTTCAAGCAAAGAGACTAAGTTGTGCCTGAAGCAAGCCATAGTGTGTCCAATCGCACTGTATGCCTGTGAAAGCTGGACAGTGAATAAGGAAGACAGACGATGAACTGATGCCTCTGAATTGTGGTGTTGCAGAAGAATGGTGAATGTACCATGGACCGCCAAAAAACAAACAGATCAGTTGTGGAAGAAGTCCAACCAGAGTGTTCCTTGGAAGCAAAGATGGTGAGACTATATCTTACATACTTTGGACATACTGTCAGAAGGGATCAGTCCCTGGAGAAGGACATCATGCTTGGTAAATGAGACAGTCAGTGAGAAAGAGGAAGACCCTCAACAAGGTGGAGTGACCCAGTGGTTACGACAAGGGGCTCAGACATAGCAATGATTGTGGGCATGGCGCAGGACCAGGCAGTATTTTGTTCTACTGTACACAGGGTTGGTGTACGTCGGAACCAACTTGATGCCACCTAACAACAACAATGTGTATTCTTCCAGTGTTTCTTTGTGAAAATCGAAGCAAATATAAAAATATGTCCTTATTTTCCACTCATTCTTACACAAACCTCCGATTACACAAACCACCCCCTAGAGCCTTACCTGTGTGTGTGTGTCAGTGCTTAGGGGATTTCCTTGTTCTGTTGGACAGTGTTGCCCAGTAAGGAAGTTCCTTTGTATATTTAACATGTTCTTTTTTATGGATTCTTGGGTTACTTCTGATCTCCTATTGCCTAGTGGCTATGAATCACTGGTACAGACGTCACCTTGTAGGAATGCGGATGTGCCTGTGGGGTAACATTCCCAGAAATGGGGTTGTTAGGTCACAGGGTAACTACCTGTGTGGTTTTCCTGGGTGCTGCAGTCGTGTCCAGGCCATTCTGTGACCCGTCAGCACAGTAGAGGTGTGTCTGTCACTCACAGCTAGAGTTAGCTCTTGCTGGAGATCTGTCTTCCAAGATTACATTCTGTTTGGACTAGTATTCAGTTAAAAAAATATGTATTTTATTGTATTTTAGGTGAAAGCTTACGTAAGAAATTGTGTTCCCATCTAACAATTTTTATACAAATTGTTCCATGACATTGGTTGCTGCTTTCGTAAAGGGTCAGCATTCTCATTATTTCCCTCTTGTTTGTTCTATTTCCATTGATCTGGCTTCCTGCTCCACTCTTGCCTTCTCATCTTTGCTTTTGGGTAAATGTTGACTGTTTGGTCTTATATATAACCAAACCAAACCAAACGAAACCAAGCCAAACAAAACAAACCTATTGCTGTTGAGTCTGCCTCATAATGGGACTACAGGACAGAGTAGAATGTCCCATAGCGTTTCCAAGGAATGCCTGGCAGATTTAAACTGCTAACCTTTTGGTTAGCAGCTGTAGCATTTCACCACTAACCCCCAGGGTCTTGTATATAGTTGACCATTTAAGGGAGCACATTCCTCAAAGGTGATATTATTTATTTTATTAACCAATCTGTTGTTTGACTGAAAGGAGAACTCTGGGAGTGGCTTCAAGTTAAAAGGGTATCTTGGGGCCAATCGTCTAGGTTATTCCTCTGGTCTCTATCAGCCAGTAAGTCTGGTCTTCTTCAGGAATTTGAGTTTTGTTTGATATTCTTCTTCAGTGTGGACCTTCTAGTATGCCCTTGGTCAGGATGTTGGTCATGGTAACCGGGCACCCTCTAGTTCTCTTGGTCTCCAGTTAGAACAGACATTGGTTAGTGTGGCTCCTAGTCCTGTGGGCGAGCTCTTTTCCTTTGAATCCTTGGCTTCCTTCATTCTCCTTTGCTGAAGACAAGTAGGAACCAATTGTTGTACCTTAGATGGCTGCTCGCCCCAGGTACTACTCACCAGATTGGGATATAGAACATTATCTTCATGAGTTGTGTTATGCCAGTTAACTGAGTTGTCCCACAAGACTCTGGTCCCAAGCCTTTTGAACCCAGTAAACCAGCCTCTTGATTTGTTTGGGTGTGTCTAAAAAGTCTCTGCAATCTTCTTTGTTATATGAGTACTGCCAATTAAGTTCATGAACTCGTCCTAGAAAAAGTGCTACATACCTCATTGCTGAATATCACTAAGGCGACCACTGAAGCTGTGCACTGACTCCAACACCTAGTCCACTCTTCAGAACAGTTTTGGAACTCTTTTTCTGGAATGGCCATCAGAGCTGTTGCCCTGAATGTCATAAAAATGTCTTCCTTTCAATATTTCCTTTATCTTCAGGTAAACAGAAAATTTACTGGGGGCCAGATAGGGTGAGTAGAGAGGGTGTTCCAATACAGTTATTTGTTGACTAACAACTCCCTTACAGAAGACTATACAATTAAGTTTACAAACTTGCTAACATGCCACCATCTGCAATGGCCCTTCCAGAAAGAGTTCCAAAATAGCTTTGAAAGGTGGACTAGGCACTGGCATCAGTGCAGAGCTTTCCAAGGGGAGTGCTTTCAAGGTGACTGCCATGATATTCACCAAGGAGGTATGCAGCACTTAGGACAATTAAATTCACTGACTTAGTTCTCAAACCTCGTATATATGAATATATGTGCATCACACACAAACGTGCATAGACATCTGCCTAAAGATGCACGTATATACAGACATAGGTGTTGGCATAGGACCTTCTATCCACATATATGTATATGTAACTGCATACATATTTTTCAGCTGTTATTACTGTTGCAGAATTGAATATTTTATAGTATTTACCAAAATTGTCCCTTAATCTGTATGCTTCTTAGTGTCTTCATTTATTCTGGTTAAGTTGTGCCTTTCCCATTATGGGAAATAACATGTGTCTACTATCTAGAAAGCGATTACCCTTCTTCACCGTCCTATCTCTAGTGACCATCAAAGAACATTGCTTTCTGTATGAATGTCTATTCATGACATTTTATAGTAGTGGGACTCTACAGTATTTGTCCTTTTGTGATTAACTTACTTTGTTTAGCATAGCATCCTCCAGATTCATCTATGTTATATGATGTTTTGTGGACTCCTCATTATTCTTTGTTGTTGTTAGGTGCCACTTAGGTGGTTCCAACTCATAGTGACCCTGTAGGGCAGAGTGGAACTGCCCCATAGGGTTTCCAAGGAGCAGCTGGTAGATTTGAACTGCTGACTTTTTGGTTGGCAGCCATAGCACTTAACTATGTCACTAAGGATCTGTGATTGTTTATGGCTGCATAGTATTCCGCTACTTATTCATTCACATGAACGTCATGTCAGGTTTTCAGGTGTACAGGTCCCTCTTCCCAGCTGGCAAAGTAAGCACCTCTATATTGAACCCCAGATATTATAAACTAGCTCAAAATACAGACATGCTGCTGCCCTTCTGGCCTCTGCTGTCGGTCCCCAGCTGTGGGTGACACTGTGTAGAATCCTACTTTTCTGCTGGAAAAGTGATCTCCTCCAAGCAGGCGCTGGCTTCTAGCCCAGGAATTAGGCCTGGCTGAGACTTCCATAGGGGTATACCCACCTCCAAGCAGAGCAAGATGGCATCCCGCACAAGCTTACCACCCTGCTGGGACCAGGCTACTGTTGGAAGAGAGGCCAAAAGTGCTGAGATGTCCAGAGTCCACAGCCTCCATTGCTGGGCCCCAGCCTCAGGTGACACTGTGCGAAACACTGCCTCTCTGCTGGAAAAGCACTCTCCCCAGGGCAGGCATTGCCTCCCAGCCCAGGAACCGAGTCTAGCCTCCATATGGGTGTACCCACCCCCTAATGGATCAAGATGGCATCCTGCACAAGCTTGCCACCACTTCAGCACTGGCTAGTATATGGCAGAGGCAGAAAGAGAGGCCAAAGGTGCTGAGATGCATGGAGTCCAAAGCCAGGCTCTCAAACTGTGGCAATTGTGCTTGCTGATCCCACCAGCAGTGCGTCTGAGATCAGCAGCTAGTCAAGTTCCAGCTCCTCCCACTGGCCAAGATAGAGAAAAAAAAAATTAAAATGATGAGCTATCTTCGGTTCATGCTAGCCCACACTTGCTGAGAGTGGGGTCAGCAAAAAAGAGGAGGTTTTGCATTCAGTGATATGAAGTCCAAGTTAACAGCCTTATGCCATGTCCTAGGGCTCACTAGGTGTCCATAAGTCTCCTTCTAATTATCAATTCAGGTCTTGGTTTCCAGAGGGATTTAGGGAGACGTATGTTTAGTCCACCTTCTTGACTCTGCCCCCTGCTTTCTTGATGATATGAAGCTCCCACTTATCTGCTTGCTTCCTTTCCTTTGTCTCTTGTAAGATGAAAGGATTAAGGGTCGTACAAGCCATACTCCAGGGGAACTGCCTTTACACTGGAACAGGGAGGTGATCTTATGGGATTTACAGTCCCACCCTAATCCTCTAACATACAGCATAAGAAAATCACAAAATGGAGGGCGATCATAAAATATTGGGAATCATGGTCCAGGAACACGGCTACACATATTTTTGGAGGGACTCATTTGATCTGTGACAATCATGATGTGTTATTTTTTGGATACATTATTGAATTCTATTGGCTAGAATTTTATTGAAAATTTTTGCATCTATATTTATGAGAGAAAGTAGTCTGCAGTTTTCCTTTTTTGTGTGATGTCTTTGCCGAGCTTTGGCATCAGGGTTATGCTGGCTTCATAGAATGAATTAAGGAATATCCCTTCCTTTTCTGTGATCTAGGATAGTTTGAGTAGAAATAGTATCAACTCTTCTCTGAATGTTTGGTAGAATTCTCCAGTGAAGCCATCTGGAATGGGACTTCCTTGTTTTTGTTGGGAATTACTTTTTTAATGATACATTCTGTTTCTTCTTTCATTACAGGTTTGTTCAGGTTTCCTATCTCTATTTGTCTTAGTTCAGGTAGTAAAGTGTTTCTAGGAATCTGTCCACTTCTTCCAAGCTTTCAAATTTGTTGTAGTACAGATTTTCATAATATTCTGTTATGACTCTGTGTATCTCAGTTTTTTTCTAATGTCACCCATTTCATTTCTTGCTTTGGTTATTGGCATCTTCTCAGTTTTTCCATTTGTCAGTTTGCCCAGTGGCTTGTCAATTCTGTTGATCATCTCAAAGAACCAACTTCTTAGAAGAGTATTAAGTTTTGCTTTATCTCTTGAATACATATAGGTGACGTCAAAGGGTGTTAGTCCTGTGGCATGCTGGGTAATGCAGGGAACCAGCTGAGGCTTAAAAACTTGACACAGCTAGTGTGCTATAGTCCAGGGTATCAGTGTCTCTTGCCCTGGTTAACTCTCACTGGCACTTCTCCTTAAGAGGCTGTTCCCAGAATAGCTTTGGATGCTAAGTAATCAGGTGATTAATTCTAATTTTATTCTTAAAGTAATCCTATAGGACATGAAGGGTGGTTCAGATTTCCATTAGACAGATCAAGAAACTAAAGCACAGAGAGGTCAGATAACTACTCACAGGTCCTTCCTTCCTGGGGTGGGACCCAACTGGAAGACTGAAGTACTGCTGAGCTGAAGAGCGTTTTGGGCTGGGGTTGCCTCCTGCCGAGGAGGTGCTAAGGGTCTGGGGTGCATGTCTTTCATAGGGAGCAGACCTCAGCATATTTAAGGCTGGAGTTAGGCTCCAGGCCCAAAAGAGAACAAAGAAACATCTGAATGCCTAGTTCAAGTCTTACCTTGAGCTCTGATTTGCTTGAATCTGGAGTATGTCTTTATGTTTCTTGGAGCCAGGGACTGGATCTCCCTCATTTTCATATTTAATGCTTCTCTGATCAGTGGGGCTGGAGTACAAATGCAAGACCTCCACCTCTAGCCCAGCTTCTTCTCTTGCTAGCCCCTGCTCCATCCTGCATCAGAAGTAACACTGTCTGCTGGCTCAACCACCTCTCAGACCTAGGATTTCCCATGGAGGCAGTGAGATCCATGACCCAGACGTAGGGAAGAGGTCTGTGTAGGCCATAGAGTTTGGGTCAGGGCTGTTTGGACGGGGAACTCCAGGGTCCCAGGTGTCTGGAGAATGGGCTAGAGGGAGATTTAGACTTCAGATGGGCATACTTTTTTTGGACCCATGAATGCCTTGCCAAAGCAGAATCCTTTAAAATGTAGGGCCCAGGTTGAAGGGTGATAGTATGAGAAAGGATCCAGGCAGATTATTGATCTGAAGATATTATGTAGAGCTAGAAAACCGGGTATGGGAAACAGTCTGGAGAGCAGGGCAAGCTGGCCATACTGAGTTGGTGTAAACAGGATGAAGGGAGGCACAGGCTGTGGGAGACCTGTCACCAAGAAGCAGAATTGTATGTAGAACACTTTATGGGATGGGATGGCCCAGCAGTGAGTGTGAGATGCAGCTGCCTCCAGGCTGGGCTGCACTGTGACATGCAAGAATGGAGGTGCGTGGAGCTCACTGTAAGAACCATTTTCTTCCACATGGCGACTCTCATCGCTGTCCTCTCTCCAAGAGGCAGAGGAGGCTCAGACATAAACCCTGCACAGCTTGGCTAGCAAGCCTTTATGCTCTACCCAGCTTCTAGGGTCCCTGGATTAAACCTCGCTAGGTTTGTTGAAACCTTAACTGATGTGATAAACAGATACAACAGAATAGAAATACGTCTAGATCATGAGAAGAAAGTCATGTCATTGCTTTCTTGTTTGATTTGTTCCGTCCCTTCAGGTATCCTGAAATGTCTATCATTATTTCCATTTTGGAGGCCTGGACACTCACGGAAGCCAGCCAGTGCTCAATCTGCACCCATGTTACCAGAGTTGACATCATTTGGTCAGCTCCTCATAAGCCCAATCTTGCATCTCAGAGAGTCACAGACCCTTGAAGTTGGAAGGAAATTAACACCTGCTGCTGGAGTCTATCCAACAGCCATTTACAACCACCCAAAGGGCCAAGCCCACCTTTGGGTGCTCTGACTGCTAAACGAGCTTCTTGAGCTTCCACTGAAATCTGCCTTCTCCAATTTGCCACTCTTTGGAAATTGAATTCCAGTCACCTGAACCCTTGGAGTCCATGTAGAATGTCTCCAGCCTGCAGATGTAGGCTTTGTCACCATAGCTAACCGGGGTCACCTCTTTGCATGTCAGAAACTTCACTGTCTTCACCCAGTCTGCATGTGACATGGTTTGGGGAATTCTCACCTGAACTCTGAGCTGAGTTTGTGATGCCTCAAGGGGATATCCAAGTGAAGATGTCACATGAGCTGTTTGACAGACAGTCTGACAATCAAAAGAACAACTCTAATGGATACAGATTTGAGAATCCTTAGCTAGTGTGGTTGAGGGTAGCTGAAGCCATGAGAATAGATGAGGCCCAGGGGGTAGTCTGGGGGTCGATGGGTTGATCAAGGATGGGAGGACCAAGTGGGAGGGGCACAGGAAGGACACGGAAAAGGGACAACGAGGAAAGAAGGCAGAGGACCAGGGGAGAATGTTACTAGGAGGGTTTAAAGTACGGGTGATCAGTGATGGCTGTCTCAGTAGAGGTCCAGGCATCAGGCTACTAGGGGGAAGTGTCAATTTCTGGGGAGAAGTGTGTGTGTGTGTGTGTGTGTGTGTGTGTGGTGAGGGGAGCTAGAAATCAGAGGGTCTCAGGAGTGGATGGGAGGGGAAGAGGTGAAATCGTGAGTGGAGACACGCTAAGGGCTGGGCTGGGGGAGAAAACGAGCCCTAAGGAAGGGGAGGAGATCCGGGGGCAGAGCAGGTAACTGTTACGGCTGCCAACACAAAGCGCGGCAGTTCGAATCTACCGGATGCTCCCTGGAAACTCTATGGGGCAGTTCTACTCTACCTCATCTGGTTGTTAAGATTTGGGATCCACTCGACAGCAGTGGGTTTGTTTTGTTTTTTGAAGGAAGGAGAAGTCCAGGCAGAAGAATTAATCTTTAGGGTGGGAGATGTTTGAACTTATTTTAATACTAATAGGGGGGTTAGGAGACAGGAGGGGGGAGGGGGAGCTGATGGAGCAGCACCCTGAGGAAGAGTGTGAGAGGCACCCAGAGGACAGGGCTATCGCTGTCGGCTTCCGTAGAGGCGGTCTCGGCTCAGCGACCTCGTGTGTCTAGGGCAGAACTGTCCAATGATGTTTTCCTGGCTGTAGTATTTTGGGGAGCAGATCACTAGGTCTTTCTCCCACAGAGCCACTCAGTGAGTTCAAGCTGTCAACCTTTGGCCTAGCAGTCGAGCATTTCACCATTGTGCCACCAGGACTCTTCATAAAGGACAGGGAAGGGATTATTCTTGAATAAGAGAGGGCACCTCGTTCATAGAGATGGAGCAATATGGGTAAGTTTTAGAGCAGATTAGTCAGAATATTGGATAGGGTCGAGGGCAGGAAGATGCCCAGTTTTTAATAAACTAGACCAAACCCTTGGCCGCCGAGTCAGTTCTGACTCATGGCAACCCTATAGGACTGGGTGGAACTGCCCTGCTGAGTTTCTGAGATTTCTGTCCTTATGGAAGCAGACTGCTACCTCTTTCTTCCTTGGGACTGGGTGGGGGGTTTGCACTGCCAAACTTTAGGTTCGCAGCTGAGCACTTAACCACTGCGCCACCAGTACTCTTCAGTCAGTTTTTAGTAGGCAGTATTATCTGCTAAGAGTAAGGGTGGGATTTGTAGAGCAGGGGCCAGCTGGTAGATTCACCTGCACCTAACAAAATGATATACTTCTTGTTGAGTTTACCCAGATGGCACTGCGGCTTCTGCTGTCCTCACCCTGACTGTGCAATTGGGTCCCTGTGGACCCCCCTGTCAGCCTGCAGAGCACCCCAGTTTATCATCTTCAGCCTTGAGGGCTGGATTGCTGATGCATCATTCTGGGTGTCCAGACTCTTCTCTTGGGTAGGGTGGAGCCTGGAGGTCAGATCTGGGCAAGGGTCCTGGGAACCCCGGTTGGGTATGGAGATGACATGCAATGACAACAGACACGTATGGGCCAGGGACTCTTCTGAGTGCTTTGGAAATATTCAGTGACTTAGTCTTTAAGCAAGCCTCTGAGGTAGACACTACCATTATCTCCACAAGGAAACAGAGGCTCAGAGAGGCTAAGTACCTAGCCTCAAGGCCACACAGCCAGCAGATGGGAGAGCAGAGCTAGGATGAGAACCCCATAAAGCTGACTCCAAGTCCGTGTTCTTAACTTTCTCTGGTAAGAGAAAATGAAGCCAACCTGCAGAGCACAGGAGAGAAGGAAGGTGAAAAGAGAATGATGGTACTGAGGTGTTTCGAGTCCTTGGTTCTAGAATTTACTTGGTTTCTGCTTTCTTGAGACTGAGTTCTTCAACCATTGCTTTGATATTGTGATATTGGCTGAGAGCAAAGAATACCAGGAAGATATTTACCAGTGTTTTACTAGCTACGCAAATGCATTTGACTTGTGGCTCATGGCAAACTATGGATAACGCGAAGAGCAGAAACTTTTAACATTGGTCTGCACACAGACCAAGAGGCCATTGTTTGAACAGAACAAAGGAAGACTGTAGTTTAAAAATCACCAAAGGTGTACATCAGCATTATAGCCTTTTACGGTATTTATTCAGTCAGTATGCTGAGCAAATAATCTGAGAAGTTGAACTATATGAAGAAGAATATGGCATTGGGACTGGAGGGAGACCCAGCAACCACTTGTGATACGCAGATGACAGCCCCGCTTGCCGACAGCGATGTGGACTTGATGCTCTTATCTATGAAGAGCAAGAACTGCAGCCTTCAGTATGGATCACACCCCAACATCAAGAAAACAAGAATCTTTACAACTGGGTCAATAAACAGCATCATGATTGTCTTGGTCACCTGGTGCTGCTGTAACAGAAACACCACAAGTAGATGGCTGTAACAAACAGAAATTGACTCTTTTACAGTCTAGGAGACCAGAAGCCTGCATTCAGGGTCCCAGCTCCTGGAGTGTGCTTCTTCTCTCTGTTGGTTCTAGGGAAGGCCTTTGTCATCTGTCTCCTACTAGCTAGGAGCTTCTCAGCAGTGACTCCGTGTCTAAAAGATGTGCTCTACTCTGATGCTTCTTTCTTGGTAGCATGAGATGCTGCTTCTCCCAGCTCACTCCTCTCTCCTTTTGTCTTCTATAAGATAAAAGGTGATGCAGGTGATGTCCCAGAGAAATTGCCCTCATGTTGGCTCAGTTGCACTTCTCCATGATTCTCTTAATGCAACCTAATTTTGCCTCACTAACCACAGTCACAGACTAGGTTTACAACAAGAGGGTAATCACATGCAATCACAAAGCGGTAGACTACCACACAGTACTGGGAATCATGGCCTAGCAGAGCTGATCCACATTTTGGGGGAACAAGATTCAATCCTTAACACTGAAACACTGATAAATGGAGAAAATATTGAAATTGTCAAAGAGTTCATTTACTTGGATCCACTCACAATCAGCATTCACAGAAGCAGTATCTAGGAACTCAGAGCACACACCTGCTGCAAGAGACTTCCAAGTGTTGAAAAGCAGAGATGTCACTTTGAGGACTAAGGTGTGCCTCACCCAAGCCATGATATTTTCAGTTGCCTCAGATGCATGAGAAAGTTAGACAATGAGTAAGGAAGACTGAAGAACTGATGTCTTTAAATTACGGTGTTGGCGAAGAATTATTGAGTAGACCACAGACTGCTGGAGGAATGAACCGGTCTGTTTCGTAAGAAGTACAGCAAGACGGCTTCTTGGAAGTGACAGCGGCAAGACTTCATTGCTCATACTTGGGACGTGCTGTCAAGCGGGACCAGTCGATGGAGAAGGACATGGTGCTCGGTAAGGTAGAGCAGCAGTCACAATGATGAGGATCCTCAGCAAAGTGGACAGGGGACAGCGGCCACCACAGTGGGCTCAGACAAAGCAAGCGTTGTTAGGGTGGCTCAGGACTGCGCAGTGCTTAGTGCTGTGATCTAGAGAGTTATTAGGAGCTGGAACTGACTTAACAGCACCTCACAACAATAATAACAACAAATATTCTAATGGAAAGGGAGTGGCGTTTTCCCAAGCAGAGCCAATGGGTGCAGTGGGAGGAACAGAGCCTGGAGAGAGAAAGCTGGAGGGACAGAATTATTCCCAGAGACTTCGGGATCTGGGGATCTCTGGTGAGCGGGGTATGACATGGCCACAGGGGATTGTGTAGGTCTCCTGCTGCCTACTTGTGAGATGGATGAGGTTGTTGAGGACACCTAGCACAATGGGGCATGGTGTTAGTCAGGTTAGTGTCCTTTACCCTGGACGTGTCTTTCCTGGATCCTCCTGACACTCTCTGTCCTCTTGAGATGTCTTCGCTGGCTTACCTGCAGCCTCCCTGAGAGGGGACACTGTGTACATCGGTCCCTTTTGGCTTTACTGCCCTCTCTAACCCAGCTGGAGACCCGTGGGCAATTGTTGCAGCTACATTTGCACCAGTGACCCAGCTGTCAGAGACCTCTGACTGCCCCTCAGGCCACAGCCCAACCCTGACGCAGCCAGACCATTGGTTTTCTCTGCTTGAATTCAGCTACAGAAAATCACACAGCCAGGCTGACTGGTTCCAGCACAGAACTGTGATTTCCAGCCTCAGCTAGGTCCTCACTGCTGCCGAGAAAATAATCTCCTTTGGTACTTTTTGGCTACCCTTTGCCAACAGCTCCGGGCTCCCTGAGTCCCCTGTTTCACCTTTGTGCCCTCTTTCTCACTAGTCACCATCTTCAGACCTGGGGCGGGATGGGGTGCCGAGTGACTGAGCGGTGAGGCGAGGACGTGGTGTTCCAAGAATATGACAAGGAGGGAAATCAGACTGTCCTCAAATTGCACTATGAAATCGGTGGCCTGTGCTTCAGATCAGAGATGTATAAAGTCACTGAACAGCAGCAGACTGTGCCCCCAACCTGGCTTATGACTTTATCTACAAAAAGACTACGTCCCTTTAAAAGTGGCTTGGTCTGCCATGGAAGCCACCAAAATGGGGAGCCCGAAGGACAGTCTCTGGGGTTAACCGATTCAGCTGTTGGAACAGTTGGGAACCATCACACACTTACAGATCCGGCGGGCCCCCAAGGAGACACCGGGTACGCTGAACACAAGCTTCCAAGTGCAGCTTTTACAGCAGTGTGGGCCGTGAGCCCTGAAACCCTACACAGGTTTCATCAGCCTTTCAAAAATGTGTGACACAATCTGAAGACTGGGGCTCAGACAGCAAAGAAGCAAGGCTAGCGGCCCGGGGACATTTCCTTTAGACAAGATTCCATAAGGTCGTCAACTCTCAAATTTGTATCCCTGGCCCACTTACAGGCTCTTCAGACTTGTGTATCCAACTATTTATGCAGCCTGTGCTCTTGAATGTTGAACCAACATCTTCCGTTCCAGGTGGCCAAGACTGACCTCCCTCTTTGGCCTTGAAACTCGCTCCATCTGCACTGACTGTCATTTTGGTCAATGCTTAGGGTGCAGCTAAGGTGGTCATCAGCACCCAATGTGGAAGCCTTGGTTGGTGAGGGACTCTTGTATCAGGTGCCTCTCCTGCCATAGTGCAGTGGTTAGTGCTGTCTGCTGACCAAAACGTCGACAGGTGAAGTCTACCGGGTGCTCCTTGGAAACTCCACAGGGCAGCTCTACTCTGTCCTATAGGATTGCTATGAGTCAGAATCCACTTGATGGCAGTGGATTTGGTTTTCCAGCCGTAAATTTTCTCTAGATGAGTTCTCTGGATAGCAGCTGGCTTGCTACCTTTCCTGGTCACCCTGCAGCTGGTTTCTCGGCCTGCAGAAGGTTGGACTGAGCTGCATTTGAGGACCTCAGAGCAAGGAAGTCCAAGGGGGATCCTGTGAGCCTGAGTTCTGTTGAGGCAGGAAAGCCAAGTGGTGAGCAACTACAGTGGCCTGGGTTCAAGTCCTAGCTCCCCTGCTTATTAGTTCTGAGAGTAGATAGATTATTTACTGTCCCAAACTCCAAACCAAACCCGTTGCTGCTGTCTCAGTTCTTGCTCTCGGCAATGCTATAGGATAGAGTTGAACTGCCCAGTAGTGTTTCTAAGGGGTGGCTGGTGGATTTCAACCAGTGATGTTTTGGTTCGCAATTGAGCTATTAACCCCTGTGTCACCTGCCAGAAGAACTTACATCCTCCTCTTTAAAGCGGTGACTGACGGTGTCTACTTGCTGAGAAGAATGTTAACTGAATGAGACAATATATAGTATATAGCACGTAGTAAAAGTTCAGTTAACTATTGATGGTTACTTCTTAGTTTAGGATTTCCTGAGCTAGAAAAAGGAAAAAATAAAGTTGATTGGGAGCCTAGAGAACTTCTCTTAAAATTCTTAAAGAGAAACTCGTAAAACACTCAGTGAAAAAGTAGACACAGAAGAGTTTTCTCATGAACAGTGGTGTTTTCCTCCCTAATTCTTCATGTCATTCATCCCTTAACTCTATGTTATTTAGTGAACACTCACAATGCACCAGCTACCGTCCTAAACACCACTAGGACAGATGAAAGTGCCCGTGTCTCTGGAGCCAGCCTTCTTAGCAGGGGTGGGTACAAACAAATAAGTAAATTGTATTCCAGGGTAGAGGGAGGGAATGATTTGTTTGGCATTTGAAATAAGATGATTAGGAAAGGCACATAACACCATGTTCTGAGCAGGGAAGATATAAAAATATCTTCCAGTAGAGTCCCAGCCCTCCAGAAGTGACAATCTGCTTAGGGAGACGAGGAGCTTTCACTTGTTGATGGGTAACAGAACACGCAGGCATTACGCGATGGGTGATGGAGACGAGCGGAGCTCTACAAGGTCAGACAAGTTGTAGGCCAGGCAAACGATGCAGCCCAAAGATCTGTTGGCAAGAGTCGCCTGGACAGGGCTTTTGGAGGGAGTGGCATTTAGCTGGCAACGGTGAAGCCCGTTTTCCCGGGCGTCCCTTCCCTCCAGCAGCTGACAGGAAGCAGCTTGTGCCGCAATGCACCGATGTGAAATGCCCCGCTGAGCCTTTTCCGGGAAGGCGTGGTGAGGAGGAGGTGCGGTAACAGGATGAGAGGACCAGGGGACCATCGCCGTGGGTTCAGCCTCAGACGGGACTGCGGGGGGACGGCAGCTTTCCACACCTAGGCCAGGCTTAGAACCCAGCTGGGAGCCAAGCCTCTGGGAGTCTGGGACGGCCTCTGCCTCCAGCAACCCTCTTTGAGGCCTGAAAACCCAAAGCAGCTGCAGGGTCCCTGGGCTCAGCACCAGGACTGCCAGCGTGTGGGTCCTTCTGTCCCTCTTTTTAAATGAGAACAAGTCCCATGCCTGGGTACCAGATAGGGAAGACCCAGCCAGTGCAGAAGCCAGCCTCGGAGACGGCAGCCAGGTGCCAAGTCTGAGCTCTTATCACTTGTTTTAGATGGAACTGCACGGGTGACAAAGGGTCAGGATGTGTCAATCAGGAAGCTGGTTGGTTCTCCAGGCTGAAGTGACTGTCATATCTCTGAAGAGTCAAGTCTATCAAACACCCAGCTGGCTTGGTGAGGCAGGGGCTGACTTGCTTTAACAAAGCAGCAAGGGAAAACCAAACACATGGCTTACTGGAGGCTTAGAGAAGTCACCGGTATGGACAGGTAGAATTCTCAGTCTCGTTCTCCGCCTAACCCATGTGTCATTGCTAGTGAAATCTTGCTTTTCGTTTCTGATGACTGCTTGGCCTTCAGCCCAAGAAAGTGGTATCAGAGGTGCCGGGTGGAGAGGGCAGTGTCCCTTTGGAAATGTGGTGGTTAACGGACTAGGCTCTGAAGAAAGAGACACTGGGATTCTTAACCTGCCTCCCCCTCTTACTTGCTTGGTGGCCCCAAGCAAGTTACTATACCTCCCCGAGCCTCAGTTTTCTCATCTGTAAAATGGGAACAACGAAAGTGCAGATTTTGTGAGGTCATTGTAAGGATCAAATTAGACAACACACGTAGGGTATAGCTTCTGCCATGTGGAATGTCAGTAATGTTAATTGCTGGTATTATTTGGCCAATCAGGAATAATGACAGCTATTGTATTAATAAGGAGCCCTGGTGGTGCAGTCACTAAAGCACTCAGCTGCTAAGTAAAAGGTTGGCTGTTCTCGAACTCAGCAGTCTGTCCGAGAGAGAGAGATGTGGCAGTCTGCTCCTGCAGAGACTCATGGCCTCGGGAACCCTACAGGGCTGCAGGGACTCAGAATCAGCTGGACAGTAATGGGTTGGTTTTGGTCGGGGCACTGTACTGCTGGGTCCCCAGGTGGTGCAGGCAGGCAGTGCTTGGCTGCTCACCAGGAGGCTGGAGGTCCAAACCTGCCAGAGGCTGGCCTCAGGAGAAAGGCCTGGTGACCCGTTTCCAGAGTGTCACAGCCACCGAAAGTCCTGCTGATTGCGGCTCTCCTCTGATGCACACATGGGTAGCCATAGGCTGGCACTGACCTGACCACAGCTGGCACGAGCTGTTGTGCTGGCAAGATGACCACAGAGAGAGGAAAAGCTGCACCCTGTCAGACTTATCTGGATGTCTGCAACAGGGACTCCCGACTTCCAGGCACCTGGCTGCTTCCAGGTCACTGTGCTTCTAGGGGATTACGTCGCTGCCTGTCCTCTTGTCCACTCCAAACACAGTTTCATAATCCTGACCTGCATTCCTGCCTGCTCCGTGATTTTCCCAGCTGCTCTTCGGTCCCTCCCAGCTTTGCAGAGGTTTCTGTCCCCCTCTCCTTGGGGCCCTGCATCCATCCACCAGCAGGATTCAATCAGCTGCATGCAAATTAGGATTCTTTTCTCATCCTAGCCCAGCAAAGCTTGCAAGCGGATAGATGGATTTTGATGAAGGCTGAGTGGACAGAGAAGTATATTCTCATTCAGTTCAAAATTTACTAAACACAGTGGTATTTTTTTTTAAAAAGGCATTAAAATAACAATTAGATAGCATTTCTTTCCTGACACAGACAACGAAAGAATGGTTCTATATTCTAAGTGGGGGAGGTACATCAACTGAGAAACTCTCTCTGGGGAACAGTTGGTATCGTGGTGTATCAAAAGTGTTAACACTTTCATACAGCTTCACGTCAAATGCTTAGAAACAGTGGAGAAAGTTGCAAATGGCCTGGATGCCCTGGATTGGCAGACTGGGGCTCACTCCTGGACTGGAATATCCTGTAGCATTCAAATGAGATTGTATGAAATCATTAGAAAACTAAGACAGAATTTGGCACACATCATATTTATGTACAATAAAAGACATTTATGATATGTTATTACATAATAAAAGCAGATTATAAAGCACCATGTGCAGTATGTTACAATGAATATGTTATTTGTAGAGTTTCAAATTATGGTCTTGGCATAGAATATTGAACATATAAAGTCATGAAAGGTGTACATCATCAGGGTTGTATCCTTTTCTCAGACCTTTTCAATTTGTACTCTGAGCAAATAATCTGAGAAGCTGGACTGTATGAAGAAGATTGTGGTACTGGGTTTGGAGGAAGACTCATTAACAAGCTGCTTTATGCAGATGACATAAACTTGCTGGGTGGGTGTGATGAGTATTTGGAACACTTGCTGATAAAGATCAAAGACCACGTCCTTCGGGATGGATTGCGCCTGCACATCAAGGAAAGAAAAACCCTCACAGCTGGACCAGTAAGCAACATCATGAGACATGGATAGAGGATTGAGGTGGTCAAGGACTTCGCTTTACTTCGATCCACAGTCAATGCTGATGGAAACAGCAATCAAGAAATCAAAAGGCACATTGCACTGGAAAAATCTGACGCGAAGGACCTCTTCGGGGTGTTAAAAAGTAAAGGCGTCGCCTTGAAGACTAAGGTATGCCTGACCCAAGCCATAGCATTTTCAACTGCGTTATATGCATGTGAAAGCTGGACAATGAATAAGGAAGACAGAAGAAGAACTCATGACGTTGGAAAAGAATATTGAATTTACCACGGACTGCCAGAACAACAAGCAGATCCATTCTGGAAGAAGTACAACCAGAGTGCTCCTTGGAAGCAAAGATGGAGAGACTGTGTCTTACATACTTTGGACATGATGTCAGGAGGGACCAGCCCCTGGAGAAGGACATCATGCTTGGTAGAGTGGAGGGTGGTTGAAAAATAGGAAGACCCTCAATGAGATAGACTGACTCAGTGATCGCAACAATGGGCTTAAGCTTAAAAACAATTGTGGGCATGGCACAGGACTGGGCAGTGTTTCCTTCCGTTTTGCAGAGGGTCGCTATGAGTCACAACTGACTCAACGACACCTAACGTCAACAATGAAGACAGAATTTCAAATCGTGGTGTTGACAAAGAGTATGGAACAAACCACGGACCGCCAGAACAACAAAGTCTGTCCGGGGAGAAGTATGGCCAGAGTGTGACTTGGAAGTGAGGATGGCGGGACTTCATCTCATGCACTTAGGATGTGTTAATCAGGAGGGACCAGTCCCCTGGAGCATCACAGACTACTCGGTAAGGTAGGGGGTCAGCAGAGAAGAGAAGACCTTTAATGAGGCGACTGAGAAGCAGCTGCAACAGCGGCCCCAGATGGCAGCGACTGTGTGCACGGCGTGGGACCGGGCACTGTTTCGTGCGGCTGGGCACAGGGGCACTGTGAGTCTGAACCATCTTGATGGCACCTAACAGCATCGTCTTTGGATTTAAGGTTACAGATAATTTTCTACTTCTTTTTCTAAATTTTCTGATTTTTGTGTGATGAAGTGTGAGTTAGTCGTGTAATTACAAATAAACCCAGCCCAGCCCACTGCAGTCCGCCGGATTCCAGCTCACAGTGACCCTGTGAGACCTAGTGGAGCTGCCCCTGGGCCTTCCAGGGCTGTAAAGTGTCAGGGGTGCAGACGGCGGCCTCTCGCTCCGGCAGAGCGGCTGATGGGTTCAAGCCGCCTGCATTTGGGTTGGCACCCAGCACTCAATCACCGCGCCACTGGTGCGCCTCTCGAATAACTGAGGCGTTATAAATTTTATTTATTTATTCTGGCACACAACAACAGAGATTGGTTCTCTCACGGTTCTGAAGGCTAGCACCCTGGAGGTCAAGGCGTCAGCAGCAGCTAGGCTGTCCCTGATGAACGTTTTGGGGCAGAGTCACTTCCGTGCCCTTCCGTTCGTTAGCTTCTGGTTGCTGGCAATTGTGGGCTCTCCTTACCAGCTATTCACCCAGGAAGTTCTGAGCCCTGAGGGTACAGAAGTCATGAAAGTAGGAGTAACAATTGCTAAAATTTTCTCATGCACCAGATACTGAGCTGAAGCCTTTAATTTTCACCATGAGAGGGTTAGATATTGCATCCCCACGTTACAGATCAGTCAACTGAGGCTCATACAAGATTAGGTTCTGAGGATACACGATAAGCCCGGGGTCGTATATCCAGGTCTGACTCCCAAACCTGAAAATCCAAACCCATTGCTGCCAAGTTGATTCTGACCCCTAGCGACTCTATAGATGGAGTAGAACTGCCCTCCAATTTTCAGGGAGTGCCTGGTGGATTTGAACTGCTGACTTTTTGGTTAGCGGCTGTAGCACTTAACCACTATGCCATCCGAAGACCTTATTATTGTCCCAGATTTGTTATTTTTCTGCGACATCACAGGGGCTGGCTGTCTGGGAGATGGATAGAACGCACCCAAGGATTTCAGGCTCAGGTGAACCCTGGTTAGCAGCGCATGCGTGACTGCGGAGACAGAGAGGGCCAGCCTTTGTGTCTGCGTTGGTCAGAGAGGGGGCCTGGATGGGGATGGAAGATCAGATGTCGGTAATTAGTAGTTGTGGCGAGGGCTTATCCAGGACACCAAGGCATGTGAGTGCAGTGTCGGAGAGCCGGGGGGTGGAGCACACCCGGGGAAAGCAGTGCTGGTCTGGAGTCGCCCAGACGAGGTTCGCTGACTGCAGTTCACGCTTGATCCCTTCGTGGTTCATTTATTTGCTAGGACAGCTTTTGACTGACTGCTTTCTACTTCTTAGCCTGGCTGTTTGTCTGGAATCTCTTCATTTCCTTTCACTAGCCCTTGTGCCCCACTGAGCACTTCCAAGTGTTTCCATTTCACAGACGTCAAAGCGCCAGGTGAGGAGGGACACACTGTGTTGGCAGAGGCCAGGCAGAGGGCCCCCAGCACCAGGATGAGGCAGAGGGCCCCGAGCACCCCGACCGGGCAGAGGGCCCCGAGCACCCCGACCGGGCAGAGGGCCCCGAGCACCCCGACCGGGCAGAGGGCCCCGAGCACCCCGACCAGGGAGAGGGCCCCGAGCACCCCGACCGGGCAGAGGGCCCCGAGCACCCCGACCGGGCAGAGGGCCCCGAGCACCCCGACCGGGCAGAGGGCCCCGAGCACCCCGACCGGGCAGAGGGCCCCGAGCACCCCGACCGGGCAGAGGGCCCCGAGCACCCCGACCGGGCAGAGGGCCCCGAGCACCCCGACCGGGCAGAGGGCCCCGAGCACCCCGACCGGGCAGAGGGCCCCGAGCACCCCGACCGGGCAGAGGGCCCCGAGCACCCCGACCGGGCAGAGGGCCCCGAGCACCCGGATGAGGCAGAGGGTCCCGAGCACCCCGACCAGGCAGAGGGCTCCGAGCACCCCGACCAGGGAGAGGGCCCCGAGCACCCCGACCGGGCAGAGGGCCCCGAGCACCCCGACCAGGGAGAGGGCCCCGAGCACCCCGACCAGGGAGAGGGCCCCGAGCACCCCGACCGGGCAGAGGGCCCCGAGCACCCCGACCGGGCAGAGGGCCCCGAGCACCCCGACCGGGCAGAGGGCCCCGAGCACCAGGATGAGGCAGAGGGCCCCGAGCACCCCGACCAGGGAGAGGGCCCCGGGCACCCCGACCAGGGAGAGGGCCCCGAGCACCCCGACCAGGGAGAGGGCCCCAAGCACCCTGACCAGGCAGGGCTGCTGGTATGCTGCTCCTTCCTCCCTACCTTCCTGGGGTCTTAAGAAAACTGTGAACAGTAGAGGCAGAAACAGAGACTGAGGAGAAACAGAGGCAAACTGGGGATCAGCCTCAGCCCTGGGGGCAAAGTCACAGGCCAGGCAGCAGGGCAAGGCTGACATCTCATCCCATCTACTGCCCTGCATTTGACCAACTAAGGAGTCAACTGGACTGTGTTTTAAAATAGGTCTTTGACAAGTAAATGCAAGTCACACTCCTGGACTAGAGAGAAATGCCATGAAGGACATCGCCAAAGTCTGGTTACCGACTGTTCTGCGTGGAATCTACCACCTGCCTGTCAATTTGTTGTACTGCACTGCCTTGCGTCTCACCAGTCTGCTGCAAAAGACCTCTTTAAAGTGTTAAAACCCAGTAAGTCACTTTGAGGACTAATGTATGAGGGAACTCTGTCCTTAAAGTTCAGGGAGGTCACTGAGGGAACTCTGTCCCTGAAATTCAGGGAGGTCGCATTGTGCTATGATCAGATCTCACCAAAAATAGCCTGGTATGCCCCACCTGGTATAACCATAAATAACTTGATACCTGCATTTCCCACCCTCCTAATTGAAAACTCTTCCCTTATAAAAATCTTGACCATAAACAAATCTTATCCCTCCCTCTTCTAACCAACACTTCTTCCCTATCAGACCATAAATCCCCTAACCAGAATTTCTTGCTACCTCTCTTCTCTTTCTGTATCAAACCATAAACCCCGTCACCCCACACTAAAAACTTGGCCTACTGGGGAAGGGGGGCTGAGCCACTCTCGTCTCAGACCCTACTCTCTTTCTCTTTGAACAAATTTCGCTGGACCCTTAGACTGGTGTGTCTCTGCCTCTGTTTCGGGCCACCCTCTCCCCAACAAGGTACACCTGATCCAAGCCATGGCATTTCCGATAGCCTCGTATGCACGTGACAGCTGACAGTGAACAAGGAGGACTCAGGAAGAACCGTTGCACTTGAAACATGATGTCGGTAAGCGGTTCTGGGTAACCACAGACTGCCAGAAGAATGAACAATCTCCCTTGAAACAAGGTACAGCCACAATGCCTCTTAGAAACCAGGATGATGAGGCTTCATCTCACATACTTTGAACAATGTAATGGATTAAGTTGTGTGCCCTTAAATATGTCTCAACTTGGTTAGGCCATGTTTCCCAGTATTGTGTGATTATCTTCCATTTTGTCATTTTCCTGTGTGTTATAAATCATAATCTCTGCGTGTGGTTAAAGAGGGTCAGGGTGGGATGTCACACCCTGCTCCAGTCACATCCCTGATCCAGACTGAAGGGAGTTTCCCTGGGGTGTGGCCAGCACCACCTTGTATCTTACTGGAGTGTGATGGCTTGAACTGTGTCGTTCCAAAACCGTGTGTATTAATTTGGCTAGCCCTTGATTTCTGGTCGTGATTTTCCTGTCTGCTGCAAATCCTGCCTCTATGGTGCTAATGAAGGAAGATGGGAGGCAGCTGTGTTAGTGAGGCAGGACTTAGTCCCTGAGATTGATTGTGCCTCGAGACAATGTCTTGGGATCTAAAGAAAAGAGAAGAAAGCAGACAGTTGGTGACCTCACACATCAGGAAAGCAGCAGTGCCAGGAGCAGAGCACGTCCTTGACAACAAAGACCTTCCTCTAGAGCCAACAGAGGAAACCTTCCCCTGGAACTGATGTCCTGAATTGGGACTTGTAGCCTGCTTAGCTCCGAAAGATGGCATTTCTCTTTGTTGAAGCCATCAATTTGTTGTATTTCTGTTGCAGCAGCACAGGGTAACTAAGACTGACATATTTTCAGGAGAGACCAATCCGTTGAGGAGGACATCCTGCTTGGTAAAGTGGAGGGTCAGCGAGAAAGATCGTCAACAAGATGCGCTAACACAGCGGCTGCAACAACGGCCTCCCGCGTAGCAACTGTGAGGACGGCAGGACTGTGCCGGAAAGAGCTGTCTGTCTTGGGCTGATGAGACAGAATTAGTGTGGAGGGTCTTGAGTCAATCTCTTTGATACATAAAAAGATTAAACAAGCAAGTAAATAGGCAGAAATGAGGAAAGAGAAATAGTTACTCACATGAAGATCACCTGGGAGCGGAAACTCAAAAAAGACGAGAACTTTCCCCCAGAGTCAACATAGAAAGCCTTCCCCTAAAGCTGGCACCCTGATTTCAAACTTCTAGCTTCCTACACTGTGGGAAAAGAGATTTCTGTTTGTTAAAGCCGCCCACTTGTGATATTTCTGTTATAGCAGCACTCGATTAACTAAGATGGAATTTGGTACACCGAAGCGGCGGTGCTGCTCTAACAAGGACCTGAAATGTGAAAGTGGATAAGGGTAGAAACTGGGAGAGCTGTAAGGTATCTAGTAGGAACAGCCTCAATTTCTTGAAGGGACTGTTGGTAGAACGATGGACGGCAAAGGTGATTCTGACGAGGGCTCAGAAGGAAGAGGGAGAGCTATAGAGAGTCTTTGTCATCTTAAAGAACATATGTGGCACCAGCAGAGTGTTGTTGAAATGTGGAGGTTAAATGTGCTCCACGGATGCTCAAAAGAAAATGGTGAACACGTGATTGGACGACGTAGGAAAGATGATGCTTTTTATGCAGTGGCAAAGAACTTGTCTGAATTATATTCAAATGTTTGATGAAAGGCAGAACTTATAAGTGATGGATATCTGGCTGAGAAGATTTCTAAGCGAGATCTTAAAGGGGCCATGTGGTTTCTCCTTGTTGCTTATAGCTGAATGCTAGAGGAAAAAGATGAACTTAAAAATGAGCTGTGTGAATGTAAACAAAACTTGAAGATTTGGAAAATTCTGTTGTACAAACTAAGAACATATATCCTAAGATTTTCACCAAGGAGTGGCTATACGTCTTTTGTTAAAGAGATTAAGACTGTGACTGATAGATCTAGCCAACTACCACAGCAGAAAATCCATCAGCTTAGGCTGAATGAGACAGAGAAAGAACAAAAAGAAAATACACTGTCTCTTGGAATTTTACAGGCAGGAAACAGGCCAAAGGAGCTGCATCTATTGTCCTCTGAGAAAAGAAGAGGGCTATCCCTGAAACACCTTGGAAATCGGCAGAACTGTTGGAAACAGCACAAGAAGCACAGCTGCCTCATTCTCGAAAGGTGGGACCATGGCCCCAGGAGTCTCAAAGGGTGGGATTATGACCTCTGGAGTCTCAAAGGATAGAGCCATAGCCTCCCGGGTTTCAAAGAGTAAGAGCTTCACCAAATCAGTTCTAGAGTTGGGGCTGTCATTCAGTTTGGGCAAAAGGATGGAGCTGCTGCCCACAGTTGAGGGGGCAAGGCTGCTATGCCCAAAGAGTAGAAGAATGGGACCTGCCAGGGCTGAGGGGCTGGGGTTGCCCCTCAAAGGGACTAGGAGAATGGGGCTGCCTGAAGCCAAAAATAAAAAGAAACCAAACTCACTGCTGTCAAGTTGATTCTGACTCATCATGACCGGACAGAGTAGAACTGCCCCACACAGTTTCCAAGGATTGCCCGGCAGATTTGAACTGCTGACCTTTTCGTTGGCAGTTGTAGCAGTTAACCACCATGCCACTAGGATTTCTGCCCAAAGCCAAGGGAACAGGACTGCTGTCCCAGTGGGACTGGAACACAAAGCAGACACCCAGGCCAAGGAGCCCAGCCCAGAATTGGGAGGACACAGCCAACACCCAGAGTCTGGAGGGCAGGACATTGCCAAGATGGTCTCAGAGAACAAGACTTATTCTCAAGCCTTAAGAGCTGATGTAATATATTCTTCTGGGTTTTGGACTTGCTTCGTGCCTGCTGTTCTTTCTTTCTCTAGCATTTGTCGTGGAAATGTCTACTTTGTGCCAGCTCTACGTTTCATCTTGGGAAATAGACAACTTTAATTTGGGTTTCACAGGTCACAGATGAAGAAGACTTTTGTCCCAGGGTAGAGTATACCTAAAGTCTCACCCAGCTGCAAGAAGACAACCATTCCCCCCCAGCCAGGGCTGTATCCTAAGAGGTAGAGTGGGAAGCACCCAGTCTTGGGGTGTCAGTGAAACCCTTACAGGAGCTAGAATTCTCATCTGTGCTCAGAAGTAATGAGACACCCCTCCCCAGCTGGGGACTTCCATCCCCACCTGACAGTCATGACACTTTTTCTACAGTCTAAAGCAGATGATTTAAGCAAGATCCAGATTCTCATAACACTCAAAATAGCTAGAATAAAAGAGAAAACCACTTGTAATGCCAAGAACCAGGAAAATCTCAACTTGAATGAGAAACCACATTCAACAAGTGCCAACCTTAAGACACATTAAGACAACACAAATGAGGAAATTATCTGACATGTAATTTAAAGTAGCTATTTAAAACATGGAAACCCTGGTTGCCTAGTGGTTAACTGCCACAGCTGCTAACCAAAAGGTTGGCAGTTCAGATCCACCAGGTGCTCTTTGAAAACTCTATGGAGCGGTTCTGCTCTGTCCTATAGGGTTGCTTTGAGTTGGCATCGACTCAGTGGCGGTGGGTTTGGTTTGGGTTTATGAAAAAAGGTGCTTCAAAGAGCAATCACAAACTTACTTAAAACCAAGGAAAAATGAGAATGGTCATAGCAAAAGCCACATGATTTAAAGAAGAACACAGACATTTTAGAACTGAAAAATGTAACAACATGAATTTGAAGAATGACAAGATATTTCCAAATTTGACAAAAGACATAAACCTAGAGGTTCAAGAAACTAAGTGAACCCCAAACAAGAGAAACCCAGGGCACAGCATAATCAAACTCCAGAAAACTGAAAGCAAAGAAAACACTTGAAAGCAGCAGGAGAGAACTGATGATGCCTCGTCTCTAGGAGGAAAACACTGTGAGGGACAGCGAGCTCTCCTGCGGAACCATGGAGATCAGAAGGGAGTGGAACAGCATTTCCCAAGTGCTGCAAGAAAATAACTGTGAGCTCAGGGTTCTGTACCCAATGAAAACATTCTTCAGGAATGAAGGTAAAATCAAGACATTCTTGGATGAAAGAAAACCAAGAGGATTTGTCCCCAACAGTGTGATCTTACCCTCCAAGAATGGCTGAACCCGTTCTTGAAATAGAAAGGAAATAACAGAAGAAGGACTACAGGGTATCAGAAAGGAACACAGGGCATGGTGCCTCGCCCTGGAGGAGCCATCACCGCACTGCACGGTCATCCAAGAAGCTCTAGGAATACCATGCTGCCTTCTCAAAAGCCCCTGGCACGTGTTGAGGCACCCTCGGCAGTGCCTGTGATTACTGTGCGGGGGGTCTCTGAGGAAAAGGCTGGAGGTTGGGGTTCACCTAGAGGTGCCTTGGAAGAAAGCTGACTTTGAAAAACGCAGCCGTTGGATGCCCTGTGGAGCACAGGTCTACCCGGACATGCACGCCATTGTTGTGAGTTGGGGTCACAGTTAAAAGTGGAATGAACTGCGTTTTCACCTCCCATCTTGTGAATGTTTAAGAGAGGCTGCCTCAGTGCTCTCTGGAAATGTAGCATCTTTTAGGAATTGTGTACAGAATGTTTACCGTATTTTTTTGCAAATAACATACACCTTTTGAGTTTGTTTGCTGGTGGCACTATCCCCAGTGAGACATTGTCCTAAGCAGCTATGATAATTTTTGTTTTATTTTTTTTTACAGCAACATAGGGAGGAGAATTGGTATGCTGGGGGGCTTGTGAGGGTGCCTAGAGGGTGGGAGGGAGTGGCCAGCAAACAAATGGCAGAGGTTGCACGTTATTTGCATAAAATACCGTGGTTTCTGTAGGATGTGGCAGCCATAGTCTCTCCAGATCTCTTTCTCATCCATAGCATGTTTCTGCCTCTTTTTCCTTTTTTCTTTCTCGGTACTGTCCTCAGGAAACCATTCTCCTCTCCTCCTGCTCTCTGGGGGGCCTGATCTCCTACTCCCAGGGTTCTAGGTCACTTGTTGTGGACTGACTGCCTTCCCCCAGAATTTGTGGTGAGATCTTAGCCCCGCCATGGTGGGTGTGATCCCGGGCCGACATCGTTTTCTCTGTTATGTTAATGAGGCCCTATCAGTATAGGCTGTGTCCTCAACCTCATCAGGCCTCAGTGACACACAGACTCAGAGACAGGCTCAGATGGGGGAAGGCCACTGTCACATGAAAGCCACCGTGTGCCATGAATTTTCTCCCCACAAAACTATGTGTAGCGATGTGGCTGGGCTGTGATCCCCAGTGTTGTGTGGTTGCCCTCCACTTTGTGATTTTCCTATGCTGTATATCCTAATCTCTGCTTGTGGGTGATAGACTAGATTATGTTAAAGAGGATCACCCGTTCTAAGGTCAGCTCCCTGCTCCAGTGTAAAGGGAGTTTCCCTGGAGTGTGGCTTGTGCCACCTTTTGTCCTATGAGAGATAAAAGGAAAGAGAAGCAAGCAGAGAGTTGGGGACCTCACACCATCAAGAAAGCAGTGCCAGGAGCAGAGTGCTTCCATCAGACCTGAGGTTGCTGCACCAAGATGCTCTCAGACCAAAGAAAGACTGATATAACACAGGGACCTTCCTCCAGAGCCAACAAAAAGCGTGTATTCCCTGGAGCTGGCTCCCCGAATTCAGCTTTCCAGTTTACTGGACTGTTAGAGAACCAACTTTTTTCTGTTAAAGCATCCACTCATGTGGTGTTTCTTTTAGAGCAGAACCAGATGACTGACAGCCAGGAACCGAGAAACGCCACACAAGAAAAGCCAAGACCAGGCTCTGGCGAGAGCTGGTAAAGTGAGAGCCTCTCCCAGAGCTGGCGCCCGGAATCTGGATGTCTTGCCTCCTAAACTCTTAGAAAATGAATTTATCTTCTTTCAAGTCACCCACACATAGTATTTCTGTCACAGCAGCAGTAGGAAGCCAGTACATCCCTCAAGGAGGGATCCTGCAAGGGTTAGCTGTAGACTTTTGGACTGGATGAGGTCCTACTGGCCCTGCAGGTTCTGGGTCCCACGTGAGACCTGAGGAACCAGAATCACCCCTATTTCTTCCGGCGGTTCCTGTGCGTGTGGGAGCGGACTAGCTCTTGCTTTAGGGTTTCTGAAGTCACTCAGAGCCCCCTCCAGAATCATCCCCTACTCATCCCTCTTCTCCAGCTGTGGGTTCCTTTCCTCAGAGCTGCTTTGACGGAAACTTTTCTGTGTAAACTTCATTGGTGTGAGGGGCTCACTTGTCACTGTGGGTACTCGGCCAGTGCTGTGACAGCCCACTTCTGATACAGTCAAGAGCTGTAGAAAAACTCTTAGCTAATTACCAACCTCTCTTCTGACCGGGGAAACCCTGGTGGCATAGTGGTTAAGTGCTACGTCTGTGTACTGTGAGGTCCACAGTTCAACACCCCCTGGTGCTCCTTGGAAACTCTGTGGAGCAGTTCTACTGTGCCCTATAGGGTTACTAGGAGTTGGCATCAACTTGACGATGCTGGGTTTGGTTTTGTTTTTTTTTGGCTTCTGAATGGTACTCATGAAGATTTTGAGATTGTATTTCAGAGCACTAAAGCTCTTCTTCTTGTTCTCTGACCAGCCTAGGTGATGCCAGTTTACAGCCCACTGCCCAGGTCATCGTCACAGTTGACCTGAGATCTACACCCTCACCCCTCACACCTGGAGCCTGTTTCTCCCTCCTTCCCATAAACCTCGCTGTAGAACCCGCTGGGTGAGAGCTGAGCTGTTGAGATGGTTTTTAGGGTGCTAACACGCCACTGTCTTGGATTGCTGGTGATCCGGATAAAGTACTTTTAAAGATTCAATCTCTGTCTCTGCATTTTGGCTTGGGTGACAAGCAGCACGAGTCCGTGACCAGGTTTTTTCCACTGACACGTCTAGGATTCATCATAGTACTTAATGATTATTTAGAACTAGATGGAATAGGAAGATGAGTTTGTAACGCTAAATAAACTGAAAAAGAAAAACAAACCAAACAAAGAAACTCATTGTTATTGAGTTGATTCCAATTCACAGCAACCCTACAGGACAGAGTAGGACTGCCTTGTAGGGTTTCCATGGAGTGGCTGATGGATTTGAATTGCTGACCTTTTGGTTATCAGCCCAGCTCATAATTATTGCACAATCAGGGCCAGAAAAGAAACAACAACAACAGAACCCCTTGGGAACAGAAGTTGTGAATGAAGCAGACTGCCTGGACGGTCATTGCTGAGATGACCGGGTCTGCTGAGTATTTGAATATCAAATCCCAACAGCACTCTGGTGGTACGTCAGTCCTAAAAGGAGCTGGCCCCGGAGGGGCAGGGTCTAGGGTGGTGGGTAGGAGCAATTGGGGTCAAAGGAGGAGAACTGAGTGGCTTGAGGACAGCACCAGCCACGTGGAAGCATTGGGCCTTTGGGGCCAGCAGCCTGCAAGGAGCAGCTGCTCCCTGTAAGCCAGGCATCTGTGGCTTGCGGGGGAGGGACAGGCCTCAGCCTGGCCAAGGGCCACTGAACCACTCACTGGAGGGGTGGATGCAGTTCACCGGGAAGACAAGTGTCTGTGTGTCGGGAGGTCACATGGAGGGCTCTGCTGATCTCTGATACTAGATATTTCCCTGGTCCTGGTGCCAGGAGCTAGGAGAGAGCACTCTGGGGCCCAAGTCACGGCAGGACTGCTGGGGGCAGCTAGGAAGGCTCCCAGGACGGTGACTCAGGTACAGATCCCAGCCACTAAGAGCAGAACAGAGACTAGAGAGGCAGGCCTATTGGGGTAGGGAGCACGCCCAGGCACAGGCACAGGCACACACTCACGGAAGTGCATGCGCACACGCACCCCACGTGCAGCCCCGCGCCCCGAGCCAGCGTAGAGGGCCTAGCAGCAGCCCTGCCGTTCCTGGAGGCAGCGTGGGGCAGAGGTGGACAGACCTGGGTTCAAGACCCAGTTCTTCCCGTTCACTCGACAGCTGTGTGGCATGAACAGCAGTCAGCTGCCTCAGTTTCCTCGTCGGGACCCCGGGAGCGACTGGACTCCTACTTTTATGGGGTCACTGCTGTAGAGTTGCTGAGTTCCCGTGGAACACGCCTGCGTCGTGTCCTCTCCTGGCTGGCATTTGACTGGTACCAGCTGCTGTTTTTACTCTTATGAATGTCATAAAAGGAAGATATTCAACCAGATATTTGGCCAAAAGTCACCAAATCTATCCCTGAACTTTTCCTTGCAGGTTGGGATGGATCTGTTGTTAACTGTCCAGAAACTGTCAGTATAGTTCCTGCCTCCTTTCAGCCAGAGGAGGCGCTGCTGGCCTGGTAGCTAAGCGGCATGGCTGCTGATGAAAAGTCGGCAACTCCAATCTGCTGAGCGCTCCTCAGAAGCCCTGGGGGGCAGTTCTACTCTGTCTCTCGGATCACCGTGAGTTGGAATAGACTCAGCAGCAATGGGTTAGATTTTCAGTAAGAAGTTAAAAGATTTCTTTTCTGCCTTTCCCCCCCACAGAAAGGACATTGCAGGAACTTTGAAAGTACTGCTGACATGTTAGACAGAAACTTGGGCTTTGTAGAGTATCTGGGAAGAAAAGGTAAAGTAATTCTATTGTGTGGAATGCCAGCAGTCTGGTTTGCTGGAAGTGTGGAAGGAGACAGCTGAATCCTTCTGAAGCTCTTGAGAGGCTGGCACCCTCACTGGCCACCCCTGCAGCCCCTCTCCACACTCCCCTTGGAAACATACTACCTACCAGGCCATTAATGAGTCAAATGGCTTGATACAAAGAAAAGGCTTGGAACGTCTTTCCTTTGGTTTCCTTGGAGTGTTGAGGTCTGATTTTAAGAAATGTCTATAATTTAAAAAAATCTCAGCTATTACGTAGGTAGCTGAAGGAGCCCTGGTGGTGCAGTGGTTAAGTGCTCAGCTGTGAGCAGAGGGGCCACAGCTGCAACCCACCTGTGGCTCCGCCGGAGAAAGCTGTGGCAGTCTGCTTCTGTAAGGGTTTATAGCTTGGAAACCGTATGGGGCAGTTATGCTGTATCCTTCAGGGTTGCTATGAGCCAGAAGCTACTTGACGGTAATGGGTTCATAGTGCTCCAGGAATTTCTTGTAAAATAAGACGTGTACTCACTCAGCTTTAGAGGTACCATAAGCCCTACTCTTGGAATGAAAAGAGTTGGGCTGGCGTCCTGGTTCCACCTGACATCTGGCCGGTCACGTACCTCCTCTGAACCTTGTTTTTTTCGTTTGTCAAACAAGGCTGAGGATGCCTCCTCATGTTGAGAAGGGCTTACACGGGATTTACTCCAGGTTTCTGTGTAGTAAGAGAACAAAGAAAGATTGTTTGTTTGGAGTCTGAAAACCAGAATAACCCAAGCAGCAGGAGACTGACAACAGCAGGAGAACAGTTCAGATTTAAAAGAATAAGGTTTATTGACAACTTACTGTGTCGCAGACCCCACTTTAGCTCATTTAATTCTCAAAACCTCTGAGGATGATACTCTTTTCATCCCCATTATACAGATGATAAAACTCAAGACAGAGGGAGAAGAAAAGTCTTCTCTAAACCAGCAAGTGCCAAACTAGCCAAGAAGTGAGTGTCAAAACCTGCACACACACCCAGGCACTTTGAGCTCAGAGCACAGGCTCCTTCTTAGTACGCTGGGCCGGAAGGGCTGACACGTATTCACTCAGAAGGCATGACAGTCCTCTGGGGGCTGAATTGTCATCACCACCTAGGAGCGTAGGAGTTCCTGGGTGGCACAAACGCATCACGAGTTCCTCTAATAACAGAAAGGTCGGAGGCTGGAGTCTGTCCACAGGTGCCTTGGAAATCAGCTATTGCAGTGCAGCGGATCACTTTGATATGGCTTTCTGGGCATGGTCTTCTCACTTGCAGCAAATGATCGGATGGAGCTATGCAAATCAGGTGCTTGTGGCATCCTGAGGTGATTGGACAGCTGCTAAAAATGCAAATAAGGTGTACTTGTGTGAAGGCAGGTGTCAGGGATTGGACTGTATTCCCCCCAGAAAATCTGTATAGCCATTAAACTAGGCCATGATTCCTGCTGCTGTGTGCTGTCCTGCATGTTGTAAATCCTGCCTCTGTGATGTCAGTGAGGGAGAATGAGCAGCAGGTGGGTTACCGGGGCAGGACTCAAGGTACAAGCTTCTTTTGGGCCTTGAGGCAATCTCTTGAGATACAAAGGAAAGGAGCTAGCAGAGAGATGTGGGGGCCTCATGCCACCAAGAAGCATTTCCAGGAGCTGAGCGCCTCCTTTGGAAGGGACCAGGGTCCTTGTGCCTCTGAAGTTTCCAGTCTAGGGGAAAACTGACAGCGAGGACCTTCCTCCAGAGACAGCAGAGAAAGGCCTCCGCTGGAGCTGACACCTTGCATTTGGGCTTGTAACCTAACTGGACTGTGATAAAACAAAATTTCTCTTTTTAAAGCCATCCACTTGTGGTCTTTTTGTTAAAGCAGCGCTAGAGGACTAAGACACTAGGGCCATGCAAGTAGGTATATGGAACTCTAACGAAGTGATTTGCCAGTTTTACCATCCTCTGAGGTCTAAAATACACCATTCAGAGGCAGTGAGGGGGGATCTCAGGACCACCAAGGAAGAAGAGCCGGAGACAGTGAGAGACAGTGAAAAGCAGGCAGGAAGCGTGGAGAGAAACAACAGCCAGTGAACCAGACCAGCAGGAGACCAACTATGGGCTGCCGACTCTCAGAGAGAGCTGAGAGCCTTTGGGCCAAGCTTTCTTGACAAATGGGGTGCCTCTGGGCACTTGTCAGTGGAGCTAAAGAGCTTTGCAACAGTTGCCTGAGAATGGCAGAGGCCAGGCTGGCCCAAGAGGCCTAACGAGCTGAGGGGCCTAGGGAGAGGCGCCCTGTTGAGAGGCTGTCCTGACCACAGAACTGGGTCCGGAGCTGCTCCCCGTCCCTGAGAGCAACCTAGCCATCCCTGATAAACTCCACAGCTGGGAGCGTGGCCCGTGTGCTCTGTGCAGCCACTGCAATGAATTACTGAACCTGGCAGAGAAGGACAGGGAGGTGGGAGGGATGGAAGACTTGGTAACTAATCTGGAGTAGAGGGGTATGGTTGGCCGCCCCTCACAGCACTCAGCCTCGGGATGTGGGTGCTGACGATGATTTTCTCGTTTCCCAGAAACCCTTGTGGAGTGAGACGAGCAGCCTGTCAGGGCTGCAGCACCGGTTTTGCCATGGGGATCTTTCTGGAGAGCCATTAAAAACACCCTGTGGTGCGGAGCTCCACTCTGATAACACGGCCGCTGTGTGTTGGAACTGACTCTCTGGGGACAATTTTTATTCATTTATTTATTGTGATTGAGTGAAAAAGTACAATCTGGTTTAAATTCGCATGCCCGCCTATGTGCCGCTCCTGCTCTCCTTGCCCGGTGACAGCACACTCCTCTGTTATGTTTGATACACGTCATACCCTCTTAACAATCTCCTGTCCCCTCTTCACCCTCTTCACTCTCGTCTAGTAAGAGGCCAGTAGGACGACATCCCACAGATGCACGGAACCATAAAGTGCACACAGTACATGGTCACTCTGTGTGTGGCCATGATTTTTAAAATTGCTTTTATTTTTATTTCTAAGTAGTACAGAGAGAATAAGTAACTTTCTCAAGGTCACAAAGTTAATAAGTTGGAGTCAGAGCTCAAACCCAGAGGGCCTGACCTCAAAGTTTGTCTTCTTAACCATCACTCTAGATAGTTGTTTCAAAATTATTTAAAAGAAAAAAAAGAAAAAGAAAGAAAGAAAATCATGGCATTAGAGTGTCTGAAGTACAATGGCTGCAGCTCAGAGTTCAGGGTGACAGGGTAACCCACTGGGCTGTAACCCATTGGTGACGTCACATGGCCTGTGCTGGCAGGGCAAAGCAGACCAGACGGACGTCACAGGGACACCATGGAGATGGCACTGGTGACTCATCAGCTGACTGATGCGGATCAGCTGCCTGCTCTGGGGATGAAGGGGTGCTGTACCCAAGGACTGCATTTATGCCAACAGATACTCATTCCCTTCCACCCCCACAGCACGGAAACACAAACCAAACTGCGGTTTCCAGTGGACGCAGAGCCTACGTCAAGTCTTTCTGCAGTTATCGTGCTCTTTGGAATTAACAGATCGAAAGTGTGGTTATTCCAGTGCGCTGGGTTATGTCCAGATGTCTGTCCATCCGTCCGCGGAGGATGCTACGCCGGGTCCTGGAAGCCTTCTTCGGGTCAGAAGTGACCCCGTTACAAGCCTGCAATTTCCCCTCCACCTGCAGGTGGCAGCACAAACCCTGATGCCGTCCCGCGAGGGCGTCGGTGCTGTCCATCCAGGAGAGTAACCCAGAGAGGGCACAGGGGAACGGGCTCAGGTGCAGGGACCACTCCCCCCATAGACCAGGTAAGCAACGTGCTCACCTGGCTCTCCAGTTCTTCACTCATGAACAGTGTCGCCTGTTTTCATCACATCAAAGATTCTGCTTCTTAGGTATGCCTGGCCCCTGTCTCCTAATCCCACATTACCTTCCCCTAGAATCAAAGCATCTTTTCAAATTTCCAATCTCTGACAAGGACAGATTATCCAGCAAGCAAGGGAAGCACAGCCTATTTGCACTCATGAATGCACAGTCAGCAGTTTCCCGTGGGTTTTCTCCCGTCTTGTCTGAATCTGCTTCTAGGTCCGGCTGACACCTGTCCTTCTCCAACCCCACGGCACCTTCCTACAGAATTCCCCATGGAGTTATCCGCCCTTTTATGGCCATGCAGCCGGCCCCGAGACCCAGCTGTGGGGAGGGGAGGTGCAGGAAGGAGCACCCTGCGTGTTTCGTAAGTTCTTGCCTAACTGCAGTACTGCTGCGAGGATCCGGCGTGGGCGGCTGCTCTCCCGGGGCCAGGCAGGCATGCCACCCGGCACGGCGCAGGGAGTGCTGCCCGCCCGGGCCGGAAGCGGAGGAGTGGGTCCTGGGTCTGCAGTCTAAGGTCTTCTTCCTTTAGACCAGACAGGATGTCGCCCTTCTGTCCCCCACTTTCCATGCGGGGGCCTGTCTGTGCCTTCTCTTTCTATGCCATCCCTCCTCAAAGGAATGCCGATCACAGCCAAACCAAAAGATTTAAAAAACAAACAAAAAAACCCCAGTGCTGTTGAGTGGATTCTGACTCCTAGTGACCTTGTGGGACAGAGTGGAACTGCTCTATAGAGTTTCCAGGAAGTGCCTTGTGGATTCAAACTGTGGTCTCTTTGGTTGGCAGTCATAGCTCTTAACCAGTAGGCCACCAGTGTCAAAGAGGAGAGACCTAACACGGCTTTCCTCAGGGATACATAGGCAAGAAGGGAACTGGACAAAACAGGCTTTAATGACGAGCTTCCAGGTGTCTGGCACAGACTCTGAGGGGAGGTCTTTCTCAGCAGTAGATTTCTTTTTAAGACCAAAAAACTTCAAACCCACTGCCATGGAGTCCAGCCTCACTCACAGTGACCCTATAGACAGAGCAGAACTGCTCCGTACAGTTTCCAAAAAGCGTCTGGCTGATTTGAACTGCCGACCCACTGGGGAGAAGCCGGAACACTTCACCACCACATCCCCAGGATTGCCAGATTACGTTTCATAAGTCATGACTAACACCTGCTAGTGCCTTTTTATGGTTCAGAGGAAGTCTGACTTCCTGAAAAGGCTTTTCTTTTCAGTAAAGTGTGGAAATGTGCTTTCTTCATCTCTGTAGCAACTTGGAGCCACAAAAGGAAAAAAGTGAACCCCAGAAATTTCTTCAGTCAAAGTGGATTGTCCAGGAGTTGTAGCTGCCGCTGATCAGCTACAGGTCCGGGGGACACCGTGACTTATGTGGTCTTCTGACAAGTCAGTTTTAATCCCTGGGGTTTGTGATTATGATAATGACCATATCTGAATAACGTCCATATCTGAATAACTTCCATATTTGAATAATGTCATTGACATCCATTGCCACTAACTTGCAGGTATTCCAGTTCAAACAACAGTTAACTTTGGAGGTGCACGCCCCTGTTAATTTATGCCCCTTTCCGCTTGAAAATCCCTTCCCCCACTTTCCCTGCTAGAATTCTACTGACTTTGGGGGAGCTCGACCTTCCAGTGAAGACTTCTGTCTCTCCTGCCCGACCTCCAGCTCCGACTGCCTCCTGCTTAAGTTACTTCCCAGGGGGCTGTCTGGCCGTATTAACTATTGAGAAACTGGATTAGGGTTCATTTAACACATTAAAATATTGCCTCACTCATTTTTGGTCTTCTTTCTGAAGGGGTGATCGGCTGAAAGAGGCTGTTGGTGTCCAGGGGGGGAGGACTCTTTACCCTAACCGTAAGCACATGGAAGATGTTTCCTAAATGTTGTTTAATTGATCAAGATGGAATGTCATCCATCTGATCTTGTGAAGAAAGTTTTCTGAGTTTCAGCTCTGTCCTGGGCTGTGTCAGGGATACAGTGATGAGGAGGACATCACCACCAATTGCTGCTACACTGACGGCGACTCACGCTGACACCGTGTATGTTACAGCAGACCTGCGCTCTGGAGCTTCAGCGGCTGTCGCTGGGTGTGAATCACCAAGTCTTTCTTCCAAGACACTTCTGGAGAAGCTCAAACCTGCAACTAATGAGCAGCCAGCCCATAACCATTGATGTCCCCCAAGGACTCCAGAAAGTTCTGCCCTCATTTATAGGAAGATAAAGCCTTCACACAGCTCACTAGGAGGCGGTGTAGAGGCCTCAAGAACTTAGAAGCAAATGCCCCAAAGTTCAGAGGAGTGAGGAGAGCTTGCTTGTTGTGGCCAGCGGTCTGGTGCAAAAGGGTACAGGGAGAATTTCAAAGGGTGGAGATGGTGAAGGCAAAAGCTTCAGACTGAGGGAAGAGTACAAGCAAAAATGGGGGGTGGGAAACGCTAAAACACCTGTGGGGACACCGGCAATTTAGTTTGACTGCAGGGATGTAGGGAAACCCTGGTGGCGCCGTGGTTAAGTGCCATGTCTGCTAACCACAAGGTTGGCAGTTTGAATCCACCAGGTGCTCTTTGGAAACTGTGGGAGCAGTTCTAGTCTGTCCTAGAGGGTCACTGTGAATCAGAATTGATTTCAATGGCACTGGAGTTTGTTTTTTGGTTTACAGGAGTGCAGAGTAAAATTAAGAAAAGATGACGTGCATTAAGAATATACTTCTTGTTGCTAGGTGAGTTGAGTCAGTTCCAGCCCACAGCGACCTCACACACAGCAGAAGGGAACCGCGCTGAGTCCCGCGCAGCCCTCACAGCCGTCATTCCGCTGGCGCCCATCGCTGCAGCCTCTGTGTCGGAGCATCGCCTCAAGGGGCTTCTTCTTTTCATCTGGCCCTATACCTCACCAAGCAAGATGTCCTTCTCCAGAGACTGATCCCTCCTGACAATATGTCCCAGTTTGTTAGTCACAGTTTCACCATCCTTGCTTCTAAGGAGCGTCTGGTTGTACTTCTTCCAAGACAGACTTGTGCATTCTTTTGGCAGTCCTTACCAATACCCAAACCTAGTGCCATCGGGTCAGTTTCAACTCATAGTAACCCTGTAGACAGAACAGAACTGCCCCACAGAGTTTCCAAGGAGTGGATGCAAACTGCTGACCTGTTGGTTAACAGATGTAGCACTTAAACCCTATGCCACCAGTCTGTAGCATATTCAGAAGTCTTCACCAATGTGGCAATTTCAAGGTGTCAGTTCTTTATCTGTTTTCCTGACCCATTGTCCGGCTTTTGTATACATACGAGGCGACCGAAGACAACATGGTTAGGGTCAGATGCATTATACTCTCAAGGTGATGTCTTTGCTTTTTAACACTTTAAAGAGATCTTTTGCAACAGATTTGGCTGATGCAATGTATTGTTTATTTCTTGATTGCTGCTGGCATGGGTGTTGATTGTGGATACATGTAACTGAAATTCATGACAATGTCAATCTTTTCTCCATTTATCATGATGTCACTTATTGGTCCAGTTGTAACAATTTTTATTTTATTTTTTTTACGCTGAGGTGTAATTCTTACTGAAGGCTGTGGTCTTTGATCTACATGCCACATATTATGCTTTACGTACTTGATCTCATTTTACCTTCATAATGCTCTGTGGATTAAGCTCTGTTAATGCTCTTGTTTTATGGGTGAAGAAGCTGAAGATCAGAGGACTCGGGTATTTTACCTAGAGCCATAGCACTACTAGGTTGGAGTTTGACTCTGGAGCCATACTATTTCCTCTCCAAGGTACACATGGAAGAAGTAAGAGATAAGATTCAAAAGATTGTTTGGGCCCATATGAAAATATGCATTCAGTGTAGGAATTAATTTTGATCAGTAATGTGTGATCACTGAAGCTTGTTGAACAGAAGTCACTGAACTAAAATTAAGATTTAGAAAAATTATGATGGCAGCAGGAAGTAAGGTGGCTTGGAGAGAATGGAGACAGAGGAGAGAAGACAATGTAGGAAGTCATGTGGGAGACGAAAATTCCAAGTCTGAATGGAGCAGTAAGAATGGGAAGTAGGAAATTTTCTGCAAAATATTTTAGGAGTAGATTCATTAGGGTTGGTGACTTAGGGAAGTAGAGGATGAAGGCAAGAGCTGATGGGGACTCCAAGACATCACCGAGGCAGACAGAGCTGGTTAAAGATGGCTTCCGGGGCCTGTGAGTAGTGACCAGTGCTGGGACTGGAAGCTACTGTGTCCTAGCCCCCTTGCCCCTTCCTCCTCTTCCCCGTGTTTTGTATTCCTCTGCTTGGTGCCTTGAAACTATTTACAGAATGATAAGAAACATCTACTTGAAATTGTTTGTAGGATACTAGCCTAGACCAAACTATTTGCAAGTTAAAACTATTTCCTTGAAACTATTTGCAGTTTCATTGACTCAGGCAAAATTATTTGTAAAATAATAAGTCCTTAGCCAAGAACTATTTCCTTGAAACTGTTTGCAGGATAATAGCTCAGGTTAAAACTATTTGCTTGTTCCTGTCCTTTGTTCTGTAACAAAGACCATGACCATTTTTGGCAATGCCCTGCCCTGTTGACTTCCTACCTGTTAAGCCTATAGATTCTCCATCAGAGATCATGGTCCCACCTGGCCCCAACTTTATCTTGTGTGATGTGTTTATTTGTTCTTGTGTGATTGATATGTTTTCATGCACAGGTGAGATTTCTCATCCTTTCACCAGTCCACTGTGTCCTCGGACCCTATCCAGCACTAGCCACTGCCGGATGCATCAACGATGGGACTCTCTTGACTCTATCTTGGCGACTCTGTATGTCAGACAGGGGTGATGCAGGTCTTGAGCACCTAACATGATATAACTAACATGAGAACAATTGAAGGTACACTAGACCTTTTTACATCTTACATTTTGTAAGTAATGAGATAAAGGAGGGAGGAAAACAAAAACATTTTCTGTACACACACGGGCACATACACATACATACATGTATAGTGAAACAAGGAAGAATTACAGTTCTTATTTCCGCAACTGGTCACGTGGTCGTAGATGGTATTTAGAATTACCTTCTTCCACCACTCATTTGGTATTCTCTTTGCTCTCAGCAAGAGCCTCAGCCAGTCATAGTTCTTTGCCTGGTGGATGATCTCCTGGGCCACTAGCAGTCGTGCTGGAACTCGATTGTGTAGTTTTTCCATTGATTTTAATCACAGGGCACGGTGATACTAACAGATGCCTTAGGATCTCTTGTTTTCCAGATATAGTCATCTTTATCTGCATTGTATAATACAGTTCTAATTTCCCACTGGTAATCATGATCAATCACACTAGCCAATACGGTAACTCCCTTCTTTACCTGTTGATTCAGAGGTGTGATAAATGCATGGTGGCCAGGCAGTATTCTTAACTTCCTGTTCAATCAAATCAGTCTTCAGCTCCAGGTGGGAGCTTACCTGTTTTTGGAACTAAGACTTCTAGACTTGTGGAGCATAAGGTTGTGGGGACAGGAAGCAAAAGTTTTGGGAGTGGATCACTTGCAGTAATAGTGAATGGTTCCACTCCCATTTCCACTCTTGATTTCTGCACTCATAAATCATGACTATGGGAGAAACAGCACCATGTATTGGAAACCAGTTAAAGCACATACAAGTCTGCTAGAGAACGTTGCTCCAACCCTACAAAGTATTACTACCTAGATGTAACTGTAATTGTGTCTTTAGAAGGTCATTTCATTGTTCTGTCAAGCCAGCTGCTTCAGGATGATTGGAAACATGGCAAGTCCAGTGAATTCCATCAGCATGAGCCACTGCTGCACTTCATTTGCTGTAAAGTGAGTCCCTTGATCCCAGATGATGCTGTGTGGGATATCTTGACAGTAGATAAAGAATTCTGTGAGTCCATGGATGGTAGGCTTGGCATAAGCATTGTGCGCAGAGAAGGCAAATCTGTATCCAGAGTACATGGTCATTCTAGTAAGGAAAAACACTGCCTTTTCTATGATGCAAGTGGTCCACTGTAGTCAATCTGCCACCATATTGCTGGCTCGATCATCTCTCATAATGGTGCCACTTCAGGGACTCAGTGTTGGTCTCTGCTGCTGGCACACTGGGTACTCAGCCATGGCTGTAGCCAAACCAGCCTTGGTGAATGGAAGTCTCTCAGATTGAGCCCATGCATATCCTCCATCTCTGCCACCATGGCCACTTTTTTCATGAGCCCGTTGGGCAAAGACAGGAGTGGCTGGTGGAACAGGCTGACTGGTATCTACAGAATGCATCATCCTGTTCACTTGACTGTTAAAATCCTCGTCTGCCAAGGTCACCCTTTGGTGAACTTTCACATGAGACACAAATTTCTTCACTTCTTTGGCCCATTCACAGAAGGCTATCCACACTCCTTTTCCCCAAACTTCTTTGCCATCAATTTTCTAATCATGTTCCTTTCAAGTCACTGGCCATCCAGTGAAGCCAACGACATAGTCATGGATCAGTATACAATCAGCACGTAGCTGCACATCTAGTCATTTCTCAAATAATCAATCAGGTGCACTGCAAAGCAAACAATCAGGTACAGTGCTCAAAGTTCTGCCTACTGGGAGGATTTTCATTCACCACTGTCTTTTAGGGAGACCCCAGAAAGGGGCTGCAGTGCTGCCACGGTCCACTTCCAAGTGGTGCCTGCATACTAGGCAGAGACATCTGTAAAGCAGGTGTGAATGTTCTCTTTCTCAGTCAACTGGTCATAAGGAACTCCCCATGAGGCCATCCATATGTGCAAACTGGGAGCTGGAAAGTAACGTGACTAGAGTGGAGACCGCGAGTGTCTGACCACTTCCTTATGTAGCTTTTGCCTTCAGGTGCTGCTCGAGGGCAATGTTGTGGTAACACTTCCATTTAATGACGGAATGCTGCTGGGCTGCACATTTCACTTTATGACCCTGCATCAGATAACACCAGTTCAGGACAGGAAGCTTGGGCTGCATAGTGACCGGGTGGTCTTCAGTTTCTACCAAGGCACAGTAATAAAACAAAAGCTGTTTCTCAAAGGGAGAATAGTTAAATGCAGAGGATGGCAGAGTTTATTCCCAAATCCTAAGATTTTGCAATGCGATTCACCAGTACAGGCCTGCCAAAGTGTTCAAACAACATCTCTGTCTGCCACTAACACTTCAAGAACCAGTGGATCACATGGCCCAAGGGTCAGACTGGCTTGCATGGCTCTGAACCTATTCCAGAGCCTTCTGTTGCTCAGGGCCTCACTCAGAACACTCAGCTTTCCAAGTCACTCAATAAACAAGCTGCAGTAACACATACAAATGAGGGATACGTGCCTCCAAAATCCAAAGAGGCCCATCAGGCACTATGCTGCCTTTATAGCTTCAGGAGGGACCAGATGTAACAACTTACCCTTCATTTTAGAAGGAGTACTTTTGAGGTGCACCACACCACTGGACTCCTAGAAACTCGAATGACATGAAAGGCATCTGAATGTTTGTTGGACTAGTTTCCCACTCTCTAACATGCAAATACCTTTCCAGTAGGTCTAGAGTCATTGATACTTCTTTCTTACTAGCTCCAAATCAGTGTATTGTCATGAAGGTAATGGACCAATGTGACATCTTTGGAAGGAACAGGGGGATTAAGGTCTCTGTGGACTAAATTATGACATAGAGCTGGAAATTGATATACCCTTGAGGTAGGACATTCAAGGTGTATTATTGGCCTTGCTAGCTGAAGCCAAGCTGTTTCTGGTGGTCTTTTGAAACTAGAATCCAGAAAAAGACACTGGCAGGATCAATAGCTCCATATCAGGTACCAGGAGATGTGTGTGTTAATTTGCTGTATCAGTGAGACAACATCTGGAACAGCAGCAGCAAGTTTAACCTGGTTAAGTTTATGATCCTCCATTATCATTCTCCAAGATCCATCTTTTTTTTTTTTCCTGGTGGCCACATGAGTGAGATGAATGGGGAATGTAGTAGGAATAATGAGCCGGCATCCTTTAAGTCCTCGATGATAGCAGTAATCTCTGTAAACCCTCTAGGAATGTGATACTGCTTTGGTTTACCATTTTCTAGGTAAGAGCAGTTCTAATGGCTTCTCTGACCACAATGGCCCTTATCCCACACGTCTGGGATCCAATATGGATGTTCTACCAATTGCTCGCTATGTCTATTACAATTATGCTTTCTGGAATAGAGGAAATCACTACTAGATGTGTTCAGAAACCCACTGTTACATGGACCTGAGATAGGATTCCATTAATAACCTGACCTCCAGATGCCCCTACACAGACTGGTAGGCCATAATGATATTTTGGGTCTCCTGGAATTAATTTCAGCTCAGAGCCAGTGTCAAGAAATACCCCAGAAGTCTGATTATTTCCTTTTTCCCAGTGAACAGTGACTCTCATAAAAGACCATAGGTTCCTTCAGGGAAGGCTGGGAGATAGAATAACAGCATAAATTTTGGGGAGTGTAGTGGGGTCCTTCCTCAAAGAGATTCAGCCTTCCCTTCATTCAAGGGTTATGGGTCTGGGAATTGACTGAGGGCTGAGACTTTGTATTCTAGAGATTCAGATTAGACTGCATTTCATTGACCTAGAATACTTCCACTTGTACAGATCAAGCAAATATTTAGCAGAATTCCCACCTTTTTCACTCCTTAGGACACCCTAAGCATCCAGTGCCCTAAGTCTGTATGAGTTACCCTATTCTTATTATTGTGTTGACACTGCTGTCCATTGCAACAACCACACCCACTTTGTATTTGGTGATTGAATTCCTTCACTTGACCCCTACCGCCACAGGATCCAGTTAGGCCCAGTTAGGTGTCTTAATTCAGTTAGTCCACAATCAACACCTGTGGAAGCAGAAGTCAAGAAATCAAAAGACACATTGTGCTGGGAAAATCTGCTGCAAAGGATCTCTTCAAAGTATTAAAAAGTAAAGATGTCACTTTGAAGACTAAGGTGTGCCTGACCCAAGCCATGGTATTTTCAATTGCATCATATGCATGTGAAAGCTGGACAGTGAACAAAGATGACAGAAGAAGAACTGATGCCTATGAATTGTGGCATTGGGGAAGAATGTCGAATGTGCCATGGACTACCAAAAGAACAAACAGATCTGTTCTGGAAGAAGTACAACCAGAGTGCTCCTTGGAAGCAAAGATGGTGAGACTGCACCTTCATACTTTGGACATCTTGTTAGGGGGGATCAGACCCTGAAGAGGGACATCATGCTTGGTAGAGTGGAGAGTGGGTGAAAAAGAGGAAGACCCTTGACAAGATGGATTGACCCAAAGGCTGCAACAATGGGCTTAAACATAAAAAAATGATTGTGGGCATTGTGCAAGACCAGGTAGTGTTTCGTTCTGTTGTTCATAGAGTTGCTATGAGTCAGAACTGACTCGGTGGCACCTAAGAACAGCAATTCAGTTAGGGTAGTTCTTACCATCAAGTCCAACTTACATAAAAAAGCATGGACAACAGTCTTCAAGAATTCTGGAACTCCCTTCACAAATTTGTTTCTTGCCCTTGTGGTAAAAGTTATACCTGTGGGCATTCTGTGTGTGTGTCTGTGGCTCCAGTCTGATAAATCCATTCTAACACGCCAAGTTCCCTAAGCTTTTGGATACCTTTTACGGTCTACTAAGGCAGGTCTGGCACCACAGTTTGATTTAGTGTAGGCTGCCTCTTAATCCACGCTTCAGTGAACCAAAGAAATAGACGAGGAGATCCTTTTGTAATCCCTGGGGCTCAAACAGTGAATGGAGAATCTGTGCCCGGTGGCCAGTATCAATAAACTGAGACTGGTCCGACTTTATGTGCCTGGAACTATTATCACTTAACAGCCACTTCCACTCAGGCTTACCAGGTTTCTGTTTGTATGCATTACAGACACAAGCAGTTCTTTTGGAGTGCGGCATACCTCCCCTTGGGTCACAATTTGTACTTTACCTTTTGGTGCTCATTGGAACTTAAGTCTAGTTACAGGTCTAGAAGCCAAAATGGGTGGCAGGGCTGGATCTTGGGGACATTCTGCAATGTCGTATTGGCATCTGCCTCAGGCAGCACACCGGGTGATATTTCAGACAAAGGCTCTTCAGAGAGATGGAGTGAGATGGAGTCTGACCATCCTCCTTGATTCTAAGGAGCATTCTGGCTGTACTTCCTCCAAGACAGATTTGTTCATTCTTTTGGCAGTCCCTGCTATACTCAGCAGTCTTTTCCAATCCCATAATTTAAAGGTGTCAAGTCTTTGGTCTTCCTTATTCATTGTCCAGCTTTCACATGCATGTGAAGTGGCAGAAAACACCATGGCTTAGGTCAGGTGCAATGGATCATTCGATTGGCCCAATGCAATGGATCATTTGATTTCTTGCCTGCTACTCCCACGGGTTTTCATTGTGGATCCAAATAACATGAAATCGTTGGCAAATTCACACTCTTGCCTGTTTGTTATGATGCTGCTTATTGGTCCAGTTGTGAGGGTTTCTGTTTTCTTTATGTTGGAGGTATAATCCATATTGAAGATTGTGAGCTTTGATCTTCATCAGTAAGTGTTTCAAATACTCTTCACTTTCAGAAAGCAAAGTTGTGTCCTCTGCATAATGCAGGTTATGAAAGAGTCTTCCTCCAAGCCTGGTGTCCCCATTCTTCTTCCAGTGCTGCATCTGTTGAAACAGCGTTTCAGCAATTCCTGGAGCCTTGGTTTTCACCTATGTCTTCAGTGTAGCTTGAGCTTCTTCCTTTAGTACCACTGATTGTTGATTACACGCTACTTCCTGAAATGATGCAACACTGACTGATGCTTTCCGGTACAGTGACTCTGTGTATTCTTTCCGTCTTCTTTTGATGCTTCCTCCATCAATCGGCATTTTGTCGTTTGAATTCTTCACTATTGCAACTCAAGGTTTGAATTTTTTCTTCAGTTCTTTCAGCCTGAGGAATGCCTAGTGTGTTCTCCCCTTTGGGTTTTCCAACTCTAGGTCTTTGCATATGTCACTTTAATGCATGATGTTCTTGAGTTGCCCTTTCCAGTCTCCTGTTTAGCTCCTTTAAGTCATCAGTTTTTCCGTTTGTTGAACTACTCAGCATTAAAGATCAAATTTTAGAGTCTCTTCTGATTTTTTCTTTCTTGTCTTTTAAATGACCTCTCGCTTCCTTCGTGTATGATGTTCTTGATGTCACTTCGCAAGTCCTTTGGTCTTCAGTCATTAGCGTTCAATATATACGTGTATACACACACACATGTGGAGATAAACAGAGAGAAAGAGAGATTTATGAAATGGCTCCCACAGTTGTACAGGCTGGCAAGTCCCAAATCCACGGGTGAGTTGTGAGGCTGCAGGCGTTCCCAACTCCTGTGGTTGTAGGGGCAGGTGAACCTGGAACTGGCTTCTGGTACTGTGGGAGCCGGCAGATCCCCAAATTGGCAAGTGATTCAGCAGGCTGCTGATTTACAGGGCTGTGGGAGCTGGTGAATCCTCACATCTGCAAGTCAGGTAGCATCTGCTGGCTCATGTCCCGAGAACTAGAGATCAGAGATGATAAATCAGATGCAGGATTAAGAGCAAAAGCCAACGAGCTTTTCTAGAACATTTGTGTATATTGGTTGTAGGCCATACCCCCATAGAAACTCCCCTTACAATTGATTAGCTGATCACATCATGTCAGTTCGCTGAAGTAACTGCATCATATTCCTTACAGAAGAGCAGTCAATCCAGTGTTGGCAAACCACTAAGAATTGTAACCTAATCGAGTTGACACATAACATTAGCCATCACAGTGACATTCAGAAGCTGAGAAGCTGAAACCAGGGCAAGGGCACTGAAGCAGAGAAAACATGAATGTGTGATACCCTGAAGTTTTGAAGAAAGTAGAGTACCAGAAATATCTTTTCAGGGCTTTCCCTCCTTCCTTCCTGGCTGTCTTCGGCAGCTGGAAAGGAAGGAGTGCCTTTACAGGGGAAGTCGCTCCGGATGCTCTGTTCTGGCTGTGTCCTCCTCCCAAGCTTCTCCCAGGGGCACCCTGTTAGTTGCTTCTGCTGTTCGTGCTCAGATACTTATTTGTATCCATCCTCTCCTCTGTGCTTCTACATTCTTTGGTAAACGAATTTCTATAAAGTGTTTTAAAACTTTTAAGACATTTAGTGTAGTTAGCAAAGGAGCTGAAGGAGCTGAATCTTGGTGCCCACGCTCTGGGACTGTCACCTCCCCCTCCCCTTCCCGGGGAGTCTTCTTCTAGTCTGCAGGAAATCTTTTTCTGTTTATACTTCTTCCACACACTCTTTCTATAGCCACAGTTCTTCTCCCTGCTCTGGTACTTAACTGTTTGGAAATAAAACCCAGAAAAGAAAGTATTCTTACATTACTTCTGCTTTCTGTCTCACTACAAGGCTCCCTGAGATACAGTAGGCTACTCTTTAAATTGAGGTCAAGGAGAAAGGAAGGAGACAGCAAGAGGGAGAGAAAACACTGACACCTCAGCATCTTACTCAGCCCCGCTTAGCCTGCTCCCCCCGTGCACCGGAGTCTGTCCGCCGGAGATCTGCGGTGTTCTCTGGGGTTGCTGACTGCTAAGTGGTAGTATAGCTAGCTCCCTGCAGTTTCTTTTTATTTTATTTGTTTTCTCCATTCCTTTGTAAAAATTGTGCAAGAAATAAATACTGACTGCAGAAAAAGTGAAAAATATACAGATAGGCAAAATGTTAAATTAAAAATCACCTGTAATCTCGTTGCTTAGATATAAACACTTAGATATAAGTGCTTAGATATAAGCACTCCAGTCCAACACAGGAGCTGGTGGCACTGTGGTTAAGTGCTGTGTCTGCTAACTGAAAGGCTGGCAGTTCGCATCCACCAGGTGCTCCTTTGAAACTCTATGGAGCAGTTCTACTCTGCCCTGTGGGGTTGCTATGAGACAGAATTGACTCAACAGCGCTGGGTTTGTTTTGGGGGGATTAGTCCATCATGCCACCGACCACTGTGACACAAGAAACCAACACATGGACACAAGGAGACAGAAACTAGGGATGGAGTCCTCGAGCATGTAAAACTCTGGCTCCATAAACTTCTGAAAGCTGGCTTCCCGCCCTTCCTGTGGCTTGGAGGTTTCCTGTTTTGCCCATAACTGATCACCCTATCCCACTGCTCTGTGCTGGCTAGCGTTCTTTTGGTGGCAAGTGACAGAATCCCAACTAAAGCTGATTCATACAAAAAAAAAAAAAAACGGGAAGGAAACAGGTGTCAGCTCAGAGAGTGTGGCCCGAATACCGGCCGCACTGGGTCTTCAGCGTGTTACTTAGCCTCTCACAACCGGTTTGCTTCATCTGAAAAGTGACATCCACCTGCCTGTGGGGCTGTTACAGGAACTGAATGAAATAAGGTGTAGAAGGCCCTCCGAGCAGCGCCTGGGCTGTGGAAGCCACTCTAGTAGAGTGTAGCTGGTAACCTTGGTGGAGACCCTGGTGGCATAGTGGTCACACGCTATGGCTGCTAACCAAAAGGTGGGCAGTGCCAACCTGCCAGGTGCTCCCTGGAAACTCTATGAGGCAGTTCTCCTTTGACCTCTACGGGCTCTATGAGTCAGAACTGATGACACAGGCTCTGCTTTTCGTTTCATTAGCCATGGTGGTGTAATGGCGAAGCGCTCCACTACTAACCAAAAATTCAGCAGTTCAAGTCCACCGGATGTTCCTTCTACTCTGTTCTATAGGGTCACTATGAGTTGGGATCAACTTCATGACACTATGAGTCGGAATCGACTTGATCAATAGCAGTAGTTGAGTAGTAATTGTTCTCAGCAGTGGAGAAATTTATGTTGTCAGAGAGTTCTTACTAGAAGAATTTTGAAGGCAGGAAAGAAAGGAGGTGACAAAGGAGTTGCTTCACACATGTACACTCTCCTGAAGTCTGCTGTGACCTGCAGAAGGGGCTGCTGGTGTGTGGCTGGGTACCACCATCCTTCCGCACTGTGGGCAGACACAGCCAGCTCTGAGTGGCTCTTTCTTGACTAACGGGCAAGTCCCTGCAGCCGGAGTCCAGGGGCACTTGGAACGTCACCAGGAATGAAGAGAGACTTTAGTGCAGATTATTTGGGGGCACCAGAGCTCTTCAGTTTGAGATGGTGGTTTCAGGCCTGCCGGGACACGCAGCCTCACGTCAGACACGTCTGGGAGTTTGGGGCGGCTTGCTCTAGTGAAGTCACACTCAAAATCAGGGCGGATTAACTGGCCAGTGAGGTCTGCGTGGGCTTCTTTGTATTTACTTGTTACGTCTTGGGAGGCACAATTTCATGTGAGTTTTTAAAACGTCTTTGATATAGTGAAAATCATGTGAAATTGTCCTCTATAGCTTAGTAAGTAAACATAAGCAAGCCCACGGGCAGTACACTTTGCTTATTGAGTAATCCGTCCTCGCTTACAAATTGAATTCATGTCTTTTGTTCCTTTTTTGTCAGATCAAATCCATTTCAAGTGTATCTAGAGAGCAGTTAATAAAATATCTTCAAGAAAAACCAACCAAAGCCTCCTAAGAACTTCAGAAATAGTTACCTTAATTTTATATTCATAAATCGTGCACTGTTCTGACTAAATTTCTAAGCCTCTTTAAAGGGGTAGTTATTTGGAACACACCCAGGATGTAGACTTACACGCTGGCATGCGAGTGAAATCAGCGTTGTCCCAACGAGAATTTGATCATATGCAAATGATCAGATCGGGCTCCAGGGGTTCTGCACCGAAAACACAAAACCCAACACCATTGAGTCAATTCCTACTCATAATGACCCTTGAGGCTAGAGCAGAACTGTCGTGCGGTATCTCTAAGTTTGTGGTCTTTACAGAAGCAGACAGTCACACTTTCTTCTTTGGAGCAGCCAGTGGGATTGAACTGTTGACCTTTTGGTTGGCTGCTGAGAGCTCAACCTCTGTGGCCCCAGGGCTGTTCTGGTTGAAAATACACTCACTCCAAAGAGACGTGCTGTCTCTCAGCTCATCAGTTCAGGTTGCCAAGGACAGCATCAGGCAATTGGTCCTTCTTAGGCTGACAAAGCTCCTGCCCGTGAGCGTGGCGGAGTCTGGGCTTTAAACTTGTGATCCCAGCAGACAGGTTTTTCCTAAGCGTAGTTACTGAGTCACAGACTCTTAATACCGCACCCAAACCATTTGTGGTCTTTACTACTGAAATAAAACTCCATTAAAACTCACAGCAGTGAGCAATTGCTAATCTCCCCTGTACAGACAAGGCAGCCTGTAATTTACAGCAAGATTTAAAGAGATACACACATTTCTTATTCCTCAACCCCGCTACCCCCCGCCCATCCCTTTCAATAGCTAGAGACTTCATGCCATCTGACTTCAGGTCTTTCTTCCTGCTTGGGAAAAACTCACCCTGCATCTCCCGTGGTTCTGAATATCCCAGCCCCAACTTCAGGAACCCTGACTAATGTCATCTGGGTTGTAATTTAAAGCTTTTGGGAGGCCCAGGCTTTCTCTGTGTTAGATAATTATCAGTGCTTGTGATGGAATCCCTCGTTCCCCTTTGCTGCTCTGTGTAGCAGACAAAGTCCTGCTCCTGGTACTTGGCAAGACATTGAATCAGAGAGAGAAAGATGACAGCCATAGCAGGTGTGCACAGCAGGGTGCCTCCCAGAGACCCTCCATGTGGTCCTTTTCTTCCTTTTGTTTTTCAAATTGAATTTAATTTGTTGTTGTTGAGAATATACACAGCAAAACATTCATCACTGGAACAGTTTCCACACGTACAATTCAGTGACACTGGTGCCATTCTTCAAGTTGTGCAACTACTGTCACCTTCCTTTTCTGGGTTCTTCCTCCCCTGTTAACATCAGCTCCCCAAGTTCATGTCTGAACTGTGGAGTTGTGTGTGGTCAGTGTGATCCCACATGAGCAGTTCTCAAGAGAACATGGTGCTCAAGGTAGACTCCCTTTTACCAGTTATGCTAAACTACTGTTTGGTTTTAGGAAACTTCAGGAGATGTTTCTGGGTTAAGGTTACTGCTCTTTTGGTAACATTTTCTTTTGGTTTCTTTTTAGAAACTTCTGTTCATCCCTGATGCTCTGAAATATTTCATGATATGGTTTATATTCTTTCTGTTATTACTTGATGAATGATTTCATTCTAGAAACTCATGTCCATTAGGTCTAATAATTTTTCCTGAGTTATTTATTGGATAATTTCCTGCTTTTTTAAATTTTCTGTTTTCTCTTTCCAGAATTTCTGTTAATTAGATGTTAGACTTTCTGACCTGATTCTCTAGTTTTCCAGTTTGTCTGTACTACTGCCTCTTTGCTATTTTGTTCTGCATTTTGGAAAACTTTCTTAAATTTATCTTCCAATCCTTCTGTTGGTATTGGCTACCATGTATTTAATTTTCAAGTGCTTTTATAGGTTTTCTGTGTCTCTTCCTTTTATGCCATCCTCTGCTTGCTATTATCTTGCTGCAGCTTGCACACAGTTTCTTCCCCCCAAGTTAAAACTTTTTTTTTCTCCAAAGCCCTTTGTTGTCTTTTTCTGGTTCTGGTTTCTCATGTTGAGGGTCTTTCTCAACTATATATCCTCAACAATTCATTAATATTTGAGTCAGTCACTCAGAGGCTGGTGGGATGTTCTGCGTGCTTGGATGGGGTTTGCTTCTGATGATCTTTGTTGAAGGGCAGTGGTCCTAAACTGAGGTACCTCCTGGGGCATTTTGGAGATCGATTAGGATGTTTAGTTGTCGGGAACACTACTGGCATTTAGCATGTGGAAGCCAAGGATTCTAGTTGACTTAAACATCCAGAACAATCTCATACAAGGATCGTGTTTATATCCGGGGTTGCTAGATAAAATACAAGACATCTGGTTAAATTTGAAATTCAGATACACAGCAAACTTTTTTTTAGTACGAGTATGTCCAAAATATTGTAATTTTGTTGGCTAAATCTGACAACTCTAGCTGTGTCTTAGGCCACTTTTGAAGTCCTGTTGTTCAGGCATGTAGATGAAAGCTGTTCATAATTATTAGATACAGGATATCAACCCTGTTTCTATAAAAATACAAATAATTTTTGCCTGGATTTAATTTATCCTAAGATTTATAAGAATGGAACTATGATGTAAATTGAAGGAGACAGTATTGACTCAAGACTTATCCCAGCATTGTTCACTGTTCACGTAAAGATGCCACAGACAAAATCATGGCTTGCTGCTGTCTGCATAAGTAGCTGTCTTATTCATGGTGATTCAAATATATTTACTTAGCTCTTTTCCCTCAAAATGTTAAATACAAGAAATATAGCAAAACACAAAGAAAAAAGTGTCAACAATATTCAGTAGCATGTGGTCTAATTTCTCTCACCTTCAAACCTGTGAGAAGATGAAAGAACTCAACAATCTCATTATGTCTTCCAGGAACTACTACCCACACACCCACAGAGTGGAACTTGGGTTATTGTATCACAAATTATTAGCCTTTTGTTTCTCCTTTGTTGGAACATTACAATGTTTTTTAAAAATATTATTTGTAGGTTGATTACTTTAACCATAAATTTAATTTCAGATAGAGGAGATATTTTAGAACACTTACTTTAAAAAGGTTTTGACATCAACAACATGATCTGAAGTCTTGAAATAATTATGCTGAAAGAATCCAGACACAGAAAGTACACTGACTCCGTTTTTACAAAATTCTCAGAGCTACAGTTTAAATGTATCTCTAGTGACAGAAAGCAGACCAGTGATGGTCTGAAGATGGGGAAATGGGACAGGGAGTGGTGAGAGGGAGAATTACAAAGGAAAACAAGGACAATTTGGAGGATAATTGTTAGGTTTGCTATCCTGGTTGAGGTGATGATTTCTTGAGTGTATGGATATGTCTAAAACTTTTCAAATTGTGTAAGTAGTGCATTATATGTGAATTACAGCTCGATACACCACCCATCTGTTAGTTTGTCATAATATGATGACTTGCATATTGCTATGGTCCTAGAAGCTGTGCTACTGGTATTTCAAATACCAGCAGGGTCAACCTTGGTAGGTAAGTTTCAGTGAGCTTTCAGACTAAGACAAGTTAGAAAGAAAGGCCTGGTGATCTCCATCTAAAAATTAGCCAGTATAGACCTTATGGATGACAACAAAATATTGTCTAAGCTGTTTGCTCTGGACACGTCTTTGGGAGTACCCTCTAGAGGAGTGCATTGTGTTTGCTGAAGGAGAGAGGTCCAACAAGGGTGTGGGAGACTCCTGGTGAGATGGATTGGCACAGCAATCAAAACAATGGACTTGAACATGCTGGTGACTGCGAGGGTGATGCAGGACCAGGTGACATTTTGTTCTGTTGCACATAAGGTTGCTGTGAGTTGGTGTCAACTGCAGCTAACAACGTAATTCAGAAAAGCTGTTTCAAAAAAAGATAAGGTACAGGCCAATGGGCAACCTCAGTGCCATGGTTTCTTATATATGTGGCCTTTCTGGCCTTGGGCTTATAATTCTTCCAGAAATAATTGGTTGGGCAGCTGCCTGCCTTGTGAGTGGTCTGTTTTATGTACCTTGCAGGACTGGACAGTGTACAATACAAACAAGATGCATAAAAACTTCCAGGAATTAGTTGATTACTATGCAAATTTGGTGATTGGCCTACTGAAGGGATTGGTCAGTTCTTGGTCTTGGTGGGAGACAGAGGCTTGTAAAAGGGACAATTCTACAGAAGTCGACTGTTGTTACGATTGAGAAGAGCCCGGAGGGGAGTGTGTCCTTGGACTCAGGTATCTTGTGCTGAGAACTTCCTAGATCCAGGAGACAAAGAGAGCTGTCACACTGGGTGGCATAAGACAGTGACAGCAGCTGCAGCACGAGTGGCGCAAGTGGCAGTGATCAGGAGACTTACACAGGGCCACTGCAGTGGACTTGCTAACCCACAGACTGAGATCTGAGCACCTTCAGGCAGGAGACTTGCAGATGTGGAGCAGGGTGTAGACCAAAGAGCTGTGACACTTGCCTGAGCAGGGCAGAGGTCAGGCTGAGAGAGGGGCCTAGCAGCAGAAACCAGGCCAGGAATGAGACCTGGTAGGAGAAGATGGACTGAGAGAGAGGCTTGATGGCAGAGGCCTGGCCAAGAGTGAGGCCTGGTGGTAGGTATTGCAGAGAAGAAACAAAAAGTTGTCTTGGTTGGATGCTGTCTTGATTTGATGAACTTCCAAGTTGATCTTGACTCTTGCCTTATTTGCGTAGTTGATACCTGTTACCTCCTTTATAGAATGCATAATGATTGTGAGTATGGTCTATGAGTTCTGTGACAGGTGATTAAACCCAGTAGAGAAGCAGAGAATGAGGTGCGATGATGACAGAGTTGGTAGAAAGGTTAGAGAGTGGAGTTATGTCTTGCCTTCGCCTTAGAGAAATCAACTTTGGACCGATGGTGATTCTTATCTTTTCTTGAGTGTAGATAGTCCTTATGCCGCTAGATTATAGCAGAGATAGGAGTTTTTCAGGAGTTCCCAAATACTGTTGTCTGTAGGGTCTGTAGTTCTTTTTCCCAGTAAGACTAAATTCTCAAGATGGAGATCATCTTATTTCCCTTCTAGCTTATAAAGCTGGCTGCCCTCATTCATGAACCTAGTCAGTGGAAAGGCAGAGATTTCATCATTCAGTGTGCAGACTTACACTGGCTCTTCTGTTTTCAAGCTATCTTCCTCACACCACCTTCTTCTCTACCCAGTGTTCCCAGTCTGATGTTGATCTTACTGCTTTTTGTATATACAGGCGTCCTTCCCCCAGAATATATGCTTTTAAAGCACAAATGTTTGAATAGAACAAATACACTAAAAAAATTTTTCTTACATTTATTTGGGTACACTCTCGAAGGATGGAAAACCTGGTGATATGGTGGTTAAGTGCTACAACTGCTAACCAAAAGGTATGCAGTTAAAATGCTACTCAGAAACTCTGCAGGGCAATTCCACTCTGTCTATGCCAAGCCATAGGGTTGTTATAAGTCAGAATCAACTTGATGGCAGTGGTTTGGGTTTGGGTTTTCTTGAAGGATGGAATCAGTCGGTTATTAAATAAAAACAGGACGGATGCTGGGGCAGGGGCTGGCATCTGAGCCTTTGGTAGAGGATGCTGACAAGACAACCTGTTCAGTCTCACACAGTCCCTCACTGCCACTCTCAGGGTCAGACAGGGTGACCAGGCATCTGTGGTGGTTATTCGGATGGTCTCACAGCTATGGATAGTGACAGCTATGGGACAGGGACCTAGGAAGGGACCTTTGTAGAAAGTCTCTGGACACAGAGATCATCGTGAGGACTAGACATGTATCTTAGTTGCCTAGTGTTGATGTAACAGAAGCACCACAAGTGGGTGGCTTTAAAACATAAATTTATTTTCTCTCAGTTTAGGAGGCTGGGTGTCCAGATTCAGGGTGCAGGCTCGAGTGGAAGCTTTCTCCTTCTAAAAGCTCTCGAGGACAGTCCTCGTCTCTTTCAGCTTCTGGTCCTTGGTTCCTTGGTGATCTTCATGTGGCCTCTGCCTTCCTCATGGGTTTACTTCTGTGCCTAATTGGCTCCTTTTATATCTCAAAAAAATAATTTGTTCAACACACATCTTACACTGATACAGCCACATCAAGATATCTAAGAAAACCATGTTCTCGAATGGGGTTGCATCCACATGTATAAGAGCTAGGATTTACAGTACGTATCTGGGGGGAACACAATTCAGTCCCTTCTAGAATGTTGGGAGTCAGCCTGAAGGCATCATTTCCTGGGTGCCAGAGGAAACCCTGGTGCTGGTGCGGTTAAGTGCTATGTCTGCTAACCAAAGGGTCAGCAGCTCAGATCCTCCAGGCACTTCTTGGAAACTCTATAGGGTAGTTCTACTTTGTCCTATAGGGTCATTATGAGTTAGAACTGACTCGATGGCAGCAGGTTTGGGTGGTCAGAACTCCCCATTCCTGGTGAAGGCAGCTTGTGCCCTACTGTTTAAATAGGGTTGCTACTTAAGAAGCCTCTGGATTGTAATGGTTTGATTTAGTCCTGCACGACATTGCCACGAGTCAGGATCCAACTCAGTACCTGCTAACAACTTGTTAACTCCTTACTCTGTGCTGAGCACTTGTCAGAAATTATGTCATGTGATCTCACAAACACTCTCTTATTTTCATCCCCATTTCATTGATGAGGTGGCTGGGACTCAGATAAATAGACAGCTGCTCCAAAGTCACTCAGCTAGGACACATCTGAAATGGGATTGCATTCATACAAACTGCAGAACTGAAGGTTCAGCTGGAGTCCAGATACCATTCCTTCCAGAATTCCAGCTACCAGAATTTTATGTAAAAGTTGGACATTAAGAGAAATAAGGGAACATCTGTTCTTCCCAAGCAGAAAATCTTTTGGGGTCATGAAAAGAGAGCAAGTTGACACAGGTAGCAGTGAATGGAGAGTCACTTCGTTCCTTGCCTGAAATGCAGAAGGACAATATTCTCAATGGAGCATTATGCCCTCTACATTATGGACTCACTGTCAGGAGTCCCAAGTTCAAGTCTGTGTCCTGTTGCTATGCCTCTGTGTGATGTCAAGTGGTTGCTAAATTTCTGGGAGTTTCAGTGTCCTCATCTGTTAAGAAGGAAGCTTCAGATGATCAGATGTAAAGCCCCTCTCAGCTTTCAGAGGCTGAGATTCCATGGGTTATCTCTCCCAGGGATATGTGGGATGTTTGCACTATGAAGGCCTCCCCTCCATGTATCTTTTACTCAGTTTTCCCCAATGGTGACATCTTGTTTGCCCCTTCTATGGTGCTTTACAGTCTAAGTTAATTTCTCATTCAAAAATTTATACAAGTATTGTTTTATGACATTGCTTGCAGTTCCTACAATGTGACAGCATGCTCCCCATTTCCGTATCAGGTTCCCTGTGTCCTTTTGTCCAGTTGCTGTCTCCTCCTGCCTCCTTGTCTTGCTTTTGATCAGGAGCTACCCGTTTGGTCAAGGTGTGTTTGATTGAACTAAGAAGCATGTTCCTCACTTGTGTTATTTTTTGTTGCATAAAAAAATCCATCTACTGCCTTTGAGACAATTCTGACTTACAGTAGCCCTGTAGGACAAAGTAGAACCGCCCCATAGGGTTTCCAAGGAGCGCCTGTTGGACTGCTAGCATTTTGGGAAGAAGCTGTAACGCTGAACCACTACCCCACCAGAGTGTCTTCTTGTTTCATGGGCCTGTCTAATCTTTGTGCAGAAATCCTGATGGCTCAGTGGCTCAGTGCTATGGTTGCTCACCCAAGGGATGACGGTTCAAATCTACCAGGTGCTTCCTGGAAACTCCAAGGAGCAGTTCTACTCTGTCCTATATGGTCTGTATGAGTTGGCATTCACTTGATGGTAGTGGGTTCGGTTTCCGGTTTTTATCTTTGTCTGAAAAGCAGGCTGCAGGAGTGGTTTCAGTTGCGTTAGCAGAGTGCCTGGGGGCCACAGTCTCAGGAATTTGGAATGAAAGGCCTTTGGTTGCTATCTCAGAGAGGAACTTCTGCAGGTCAGGGGATTGTCCCCCAGTGCTCTGAACTCATCTTGGGGAGCTGTCTCCTCACGGGGAGACGGTGGCGGTGCAGGGGTGAAGCAGCATGCCTCTCCCCACTCCAGGCAGACAGGGTATAAGAAGGACTGAATCAGGTTCCCAGCTCCAGCTGTGACTCACTGTTGAATTGCCACAATGTGAGCACACGCAGCCAGGCAGCGCTCAGTGTACACGGGCAGCTGCATGCCTCTCTGCTTGGATTTTTTTTTTCTTTATCCTACTGTGGCATGCAAGCTTCTTTCAACTCATTTGTTTTTTTTTGGAATGAAAATGAAAGTATTACTAGATAACAGGCAGAAAAGGTATTGCCCATCCATTGGATAGGAACTAGTCCTCCAAGAGAAGTTAGAATTACAATGTCATGCCCTGAGTCAGGAGCTGGCACGCCCAGCCCCGGCTTCCCGCTCTCTCCCTCCCGCCAGTGTGGCCCATTTGCTCTCCCCAGGCTCCCCAAGGCAGCTGCACCTCACCAGGAGCCTCAGCAGGAGCAGCAAGGCCCTGAGAAGGGACTGTCCCTGAGACGACGCAGTGTGTGTGTGTGTGCAAGCGTGTGTGTGTATGTTTGCGTGTGTGTTGGGGGGAGGATTTAGAGCACCAGGACTCTGCAGCTGAAGTAATGACCTCAATAACCTTCCCATGAGGGGAGGGACAGAAATCCACTTCTCAGGTTCCTCCGGTCAGCTTGCACTTCAGTCACCACTCAGCTGGCCTTCCCCAGGGAAGCGAGCTGAGGTCTCAGCTTTCTGCCCGTCTACACTGGCTGACATCTCTGTCACCAAAAGGCCCATTCTATTATCCAGTCCAGTTGGCTGCAGACTCTTGGCCACCCCATGCGCTGTGGGACTGGGCTCTTCTCATTGGCTGGGTTTTTACCAGTAGATCAGCAGTCTCTCTGCCTCTGTATCAGTGAGTCATTCTCTTCTCCTCTACCCTCTTGCTTGTCTGACGCTTTCCTTCTGGTCGGAACCCATTCCCTACAAACTACACAAACAAACAAACGAACAAAAAGCCAAAAAACAAACCAACCCACCCAACACACCCAAACCAAGAAAATAACCTTGCTCCCACCTCAGCCCATTACCTCTTTCCTGTCTTTCCGTGCACAACTGTGGTTCTTGAACGTGTGTGTCTTCCTCCACTTCTACGTCTTCCACTATGCCTAACCACAGGGCAGTGAGCTCGTCTGCTGTCCCCAGTGACCTTCTCATCTCTCAATCTCCCATGGCCTTTTTTGGTTCTGATCCAGGTTAACCTCTCAGTCACATGTGACAGACTGGCCAGCTGCCATATCATCTAATGCTCTCTTCTCTCAGATCCTGCAGCCCACTGCTTTATGACTTTGTCTCCTGTCCCCTGTCCTATCCCCTACAGCCTCTCTTGCTGGCCTAAATGTCATGGATGTGTACACATGTGTATGCCTTTGGAGGTAGCCAGGGCTTTATTCCTGCCTCCCCTCAAAAGGAAACTGTGGTGGCACAGTGGTTAAGAACTCAGCTGCCAAGCCGCAGGTCAGCAGTTCAAATTTGCCAGGCCTCTTGAAAACTAGGGGGCAGTTCTGCTCTGGCCCAGAGGGTCTACTCTGTTCCATCAGGTCGCTGTGACCGGGAATCGACTTGATGGCACCGAGGTTTTCTTTTTTTCTCTCTCTACAAGATAGTTACAGAGAAGTGGAGACAAAAGTGCTGGGAATTGGGAGTCAATTGCAGCCGCGATAAATGAGAGGTGCGAAGAGTTGCACCAAAAGACACCCTAAGTTCATTAGGCCACCCAGGAAATCTGATCACCGGACTCGCCTGCAGACAGCCCTCAGTGACGTGTCATTGGCTAAGCCTGTTGCTGGGCCTGTGAAGGCTTTCAAGGAGGTGGTCCAGTCTCTGTCTGTCTGTCCAGCTCATCTCTTACTTCAGGACCTTTGGAAAGCTGAACTCTCTTCTCAGAACATCCTCTTTCCTTTCTTCTTCCCTGGCATTGTCGACACTGCAAACATTTCCTTTTTTCAGGTAGTCCCAACATCATCTCCTTTGTGAGGCCTTGCCCAGAGCCTCCTGTGACGATCTGTCACCTCCTTTCAGTAGCAGATAGCTGAACTCCTGTGAGCCTCCGCTCTGGCCTCTGGACGTTGGGAACAGTAGCAGAACCTACTTCATCGGGGGGATAAAACACGACACACAGAGAAGGTGCCCAGGCAGCACCCAGCTATTGGGAGCATGACTCCGTGTTGAATATTAACTATTTCTCCCTTATAAATGGAGGGGACAGCAGCCAATAAGATTAAGCTTTTCCCCAGGTTAACTAAGATTCTAATGCTGCTGCTAAGAATAACCCTGACTCTAGCCTGGCCCGCAGGCTTGTCTGTCCTGGGTCACCTCTCAAATGTTCGTCTTCGTCAGTTCCTGGCTGTTCCCCTCTGGAAAATCCTTTCTACCCTGACTGTAGAGCCTCTCAAGGTCAAGGCCACCTGCCCAGTGAGTCTCAGCATGTGGCAAGTGCAGGCTTTCCTCCTGGCTGTCTTCAGCTCTAATCCTGTTGCCTCAGTCTTGCTGAGGTCACTGTGGCTGTAGTTTGCTGCTGAAAGAAAAGGTCTGCTCGCAGAGTGCACCAGGCCTGCCAAATGGATTGAAAAGGCAGAAACAAGGTGTCCCAGGGCCAGAAAAGCCTGGGTGACCTGAAGACGGGCTCCCTGCCACCAGGGCTGCGTCCTGCAAGGCCACTCACCATCTCAGCAGCCTTCTGCCTGCTGGTGCTCAGGCAGTGCGTGCGTGTGTGTGCGCCTGCGTGTGTGCCTGTGTGCACGCATATGTAGTGCGGGGGTGGGGGTGTAAGTGTGCCTGTGTGTGCACGCATACACAGTGTGGGGGTGGAGGTGTATGTGTGCCTGTGTGAGTGTGTGCTCCTCGTGTGCTCGCCTGCAGTTGTGCCTGTCCATGTACAGGCCTGCGTGTGTGCCTGGATGTGTGCATCCATGGAAGTGTGCCTGTGTATATGCCTGTGTGTGCACATGTGTGTACGTGTGCCTGTGTACATGCCAATGTGTGTGCCTGTGTGGGCACATCTGTATACGTGTGCCTGTGTGTATGCATGCCTGCGCGTGTGCACATCTACACGTGTACACATTTGCATGTGCGTGTGTGCGCATGTGTGTGCCTGAGTGTCTGTGTGTATCCCCAGTGTTTGTCCTTGTGCCATTTCTCCAGGTCTCACCTATCAGCTAAAAACATTCCCGGACCAGGCTTGGGAGCCCAGTGTCACGGTCGTTCGGCATCAGGTCTTTAAGTGGGGTCTCAGGACGTCTCAGAATGCTGATACTGGGTTGAATACAAACACCAACACGGAGGGATGGCTAGTATTGCACAAAGCGAGGAAACCCGGGAGCTCGAGGAGACAGACGAGATGCTTCGCCCAGAGCCTTCCCGCTCGCTCCAGTAGTCGGCATGGTCGTGAGCCTGGGAGGTCAGGACCCCGGAGAGCAGCCACTGCAGGTGAATACAGAAGAGGGGGCTCAATGCTCAGGAGCGGGAGCCCCGCGGTGCAGACGTTAAGCGTTTGGCTGCTCAACAGAAGGCCGGCAGGTCAGATCCACCAGGTGCTCCTTGGCAGGCCTGGTGAGTTGGGATCAACTCGACGGCAGTGGGTTGGTTTTTATCTGGCTTGGGGGAGCACCGTGTTGGCCTCAGGTGGCTGGGTTCCAGCTCTGGGATTGTAGGCAGATCACTCTGGGACCCACTTTCTCCATTTGTGGGATAAGAGCTTGGGTGAGGTGACCTTTAGAGGAGGGTTTTCAGGTCCTGTCTCATCTGTCCCCTGAGATGACTGCACGTGATTGCGTGGCACCCTGACAGGAGGGCAGCGTTCTAAATGCCTGTCACTGGGTCTTCACCTTCACATTTCACCCTGTTTTATTTTGTGCGGTGTTTCTCACCTACACCGGAGGGAGTGATTACTTTTTGATGGCCCCTTTTCTCTGAAATGCCCCAGGAAGAACATCTGTCCCTTTCAGGCAAGACTTTATCACCCCCAGAACTCCAGGATCAGAAGGAGCAGGGTGGTGTCCTTCAAGGGGGCAGACAAGAACCAGGCCTGGAGACAGACGCGTGGGGCTGGCAGGCACTGAGGACTCCCAGGATGGCAGTCAGAGAGCACTGGCCAGGAACTGTTCTTGACCAACAAGGGACATTTTGAAAAATGACACAGGGTCCCTGGACACACCAAGGAGAAGCAGAAACACACACAGGCCCACACTGACGGGGCTGGGATAGGTCTGGTCTGGCCATGCAATGTTTTAAAGAAATTCAGATTAGCTGTGAAAATTGAAAATTGGGATATTTGACATTAAAAGTATTTTGGGGCTTCTATTGAAAAATGAGGCATGGGAGCTGCATTGGGTCTGCATTTCCCCTTCGAAGGGGGCACCCTGGCTGGCTCATCCCAGCGCCCACTCTACCTGCTCCCCTCATCCCTCTACCTGCATTTGTGGGTCCCTCCCCTGTGCACCCAGCCCACTGCAGGCAGCTCGGTGGAGGCCAAGTCATGCTCAACGAATGCCTTGATCTTTGACTTCCCCCAACACCATGCTGCAGTGTGACCCGATTTTATCTGTGCCCACATTGGCCTGCCCAAACATGCAATTGTGTATGTTTTGGTGGATCTGACTTTCCAGAAGAAAATCTCCTTCAGGCTGGGGCCTCTCATTCCACACTGGGTACTGCAGTAAGACTTTTCGCTGTTGCACCAAACTCCTGAGCTGAGTAGCTGCTTACATCTTCCTCTCATGAATGGAGAAACTGAGGCACTGAAAGCTGAAACAGCGTTCTGTGGCTCACATGGCGGGCAGGCGGTAGGCTGGGCTGAGAAGCCAGGTCGTCAGGCTTCAGAGTGTCCCTGTGCGCTCCCGACCACTATTCCCGACCCCCTCACCCTTGAGGCTTCCCCGAGTCTGTCTTCCTATTCGCGCAGGGCCGTGAGTCACTCCTGCCTCACCAGTGACAGATGAGATCATGTGTGTGAAAGGACTCGGTCACTGACAACGTGCTCTTTCAGTGTCAGCTCTTAATAGTGATGACCATCACCGGCAGGTCAGGATTTGAGCCAGAGGCCTGTAGTGGCGGCTCCCCAGCCTCTTAGCCTCTCTCTAGCTGTGTCCCTGTGGCTGTAAGTGGGGAAGGGCGGTCACCAGCACCGGGCCAGCCCTGATCCTTGAAATTCCTGTGTGATGTGAACAAAGAATCAATGGTAGGCTACACTACAAGGTGACAGCAGAGGTGTGGGGCTAATTTTCCAAGGCACAAAGATGAGCCCAACACCCCTTCCTCCTACCGTGAAGTCATGACTACCCTGCAGGAATCCCAGACATACCCTCTGCCAAGGAGGACAGGAGGGGCTATACCTGCCTGCTCCCTGAGCACTGCCCCGGGCCTGCGTGCACGGGCTTCAGTGTGTGCGCCGCACACGGATGCAGACTGACGGGTGACTGGGTGCTGGGCTTCTGCGCTCTGCTCATCACCAGCTGTGTGCTCTGGTGTCGGCTGCATCTGGAGGTGAAAGGTGTCCTTGAGGCACATTTCCTGTGTCTCCTAGGCCTGCCTGGAGAAGTCTTCCCGTGCCAGTCCAACTGTTTAGGGGAGCACCTTTCGCAGTCTGTCCAAAGGATGAGTGCGGACTAGCTGAGGCCCTGGCGATGTGCGCCCTCAAGGAGCTCCGCTTCTCCTGCCGGCTCCCCTGGTCTGCTCCACCGAGCCTGTGAATTCCTGAGCCTGCTGGCTCATGGTTCTCCATCCAATCCGTGTTCTCCTATGACTGTGTGTCATTGTCTGTGACCTGATCCAAGACAATGTGACTGAAGGCCTGCTCCAAGATCCCAGGCTTCAGCCCCCCTTGCTCTCCCTCTGGCCTCTGCTTCTGGGTTCTTTTTCTGGAATCCACCCTAGGACCCCCGCCTCACTGCCTTGTACCTGCCAGGTCCCCAGCCCCAAGACAGGAGACTTCTCCTAAAGTGGGGAGCAGAGCCGCAGCCCCCGGCTGTGTATAACCTGTCTGACCAGCCTTCTGAGGGCTGGTCTTGATGCTGCACTCCGCCCATCTGCGAGTCTCACCCCTGCTTGGTCCCACTGTTGTTTCCACCTTAGTGGGTGACTGCCTGTGACAGTGACAGGCAGCCTTACCTGCCTGGCTGAGCATCTGAGGTCAGGCTGGGTCAACGGGTCACCTCCCTGAGAACCCCTCCCAATGCAAGGCCAAGGGGAGCTGTTTGGGACCCTCCCTGCTGACCTGTCCTGTGAGTAAACAAACCATCCTGTTGGGACATGTCCGGAGAGATGATAAAGCAGTGATTTTCCGATCGTGTCACTCCTAGCACCCTGAGGAATCCACACGCAGGATTCCCGGGACAGAGGGGTGCCCTAGGAATAGTTCCTGTGGCTCCTGGGCTGCTGTCACCCGGGAAGTGATTTAGAATCTCTGGAAGCAGGCGTGCTGGTGCTTGGAGGGGATTTCAGAATCCCCCCTCCCACTCCTGAGGTTCACACAGACCCGTCCTAGCGGGGGGCCCAGAGGTCCCTGCCCTTTCCTGGGACTCACCGGGCTAGCTGCCGGGGTCACCTCAGCTCAGGTGTGATGAGCTCTGTTGCTGTTGCTGCCAGGTGCTGCTGAGTCGGTCCTGACTCACAGTGACCCTGTGCGTACAGAGAAGGAAACACCGCCTGGCCCCGCGCTCTGCCCGCCGTCGCTGGCGTGCTTGGGCCTGTTTCTGAGGCCGCAGTATCAACCCATCTTGCTGAGGGTCTTCCTCTTTCTCCCTGATGCTCTTTACCAAGCGTGATGTCCCTCTCCAGGGACTGGGACCTCTTGGTAACATGTTCAAAGTGTGCGAGATTTGACAACGTAGCTCCACGAGAAGGGACCAAACCCCAAACCAAGCCTATTGCCCTCAGGTCGATTCAGGCTCCAAGTGACTGCGTGGGGCTTCCAGGGCTGGAAACCCGACACAGCGGCCACAAACCCCTGAACAGGCAGACGGCCATATCCTTCTCCTGGGAAGGGACGCGAGCTGCTCTCTCTAACTGGCTGCTCTCTGTGCCGTCTTTAGTGGTTTGTGCCCTTATTCCCACCAACGCTGGCTGCCTATCTTCACTCAGCAGGCGGCTTTAGGGGACAGCAGTGGTTGTACCCCAAGCTTACTGCAAACCTGGGCTAGCTCTGAGGCCCGTGGGGTAGACCTGCTCCCATCTTGCTGGCTGGGAGACACTCCTTATTCCTTATCCTCCTGCCTCAGATTCAAGCTGGGTCGTGACCCCAACACCAGTGCTTCCCCAAAGGGCGTGCATTCCGCCCTTTCAGGGGCTGGGTAAGCCCCTCTGTAATGCAGTGGCCAGGTTCCCACTGTGCGTGTCACTGGGTGCAGAAAGTCAACCCTGGGGGTGCAGGTGGCACTGTCTCTAACACCTTCTGGGACTCCCCTGAAACGGAGGTTAGGACAGGGATTCCTATTCCTCGTTAAAACTGTGATCCTTAAAGTGACAGGGCGCATCACAGGGCGAGCCAGAGTGGCAGGCAGAAGTCCTGCTGCCAGCTGCCCTCTCCCTCTCAGAGTCTTTGGAGCTGGGGCCTACTCCGGAGCTGCCAGTGACAGTTCGGCTGCCTATGGTGACCTCGGGGATCTGGGTGTGCAAATCTCTGGCCACCAGCCCACACCTACACCCCACCCAGTGCCGCGGCCTGACTCACCCCCACGTGACTGGGTAACCGGCTCTCTGAGGTGGCCCGAAGAGGGGCCGTTAGGCGGGGCTCAGCGCCGGCGAGTCACCGCCTTCCTCCGGCCTGGGTGCCAGTTTCCAGAGGCCGATTTGCCTGCAGCAGGAGATGGGACCATGCTGGCCCCTCCCTCCACTCCTGGCTCTCTGGGACCCGGTCCCATCTGCTACCGCTGCCCCGGTGGTCAGCTCTACCCCAGGGGCGCCCACCGGGGTCTCATCTGGGGCTGCCCCGGGGGTCAGCTCTACCCCAGGGATGCTCACCGGGGTCTCATCTGGGGCTGCCCCGGGGGTCGGATCTGCCCCAGGGGTGCCCACCAGGGTCTCATCTAGGGCTGCCCCCGCGATCGGATCTACCCCAGGAGCGCCTACCCAGGTAAAGTTCGCTGCGAAGACAATACCCAGTCATCCGTGAGACCCCTCTTGCGGCTCCACCTCCCGCGGGTCCCCATCCCGCCCGGCACCTAGTCTCCACGTGCCTCATGCTTCTATGTGTTTCCCTTTCCTGTGCCTCCTGCACACACACAAATGCATGCGCACACCCGCACACACACAGTCGCACTCACACACACTTCTTGGCTCCCAGATTTTTGACTCCCGGGTAGCTGTTAGGTGGGAAAGTCACTGACAGGTTATCAGGGTCACTACACCTGTGGAAGAAAGTTGTTATTGAGGATTGGTATCCTTTGCATCAACACCTGCAGCTGTTAACTGGGCAAAGGAAAAAAATGTCTGCAACGGTCGGATTTCAGGCATGAACTGCTGGAAGGTGGGGTTTGTGATTAGAGGGGTCTTGCCAGTTCCCGACGCCCTGGTGGTGCGGGAGTTAAGAGCTGGGCTGCTAACCAGAGGGTCACTGCTCCTGGGAACCCTCATGGGGCAGCTGGCTTTATCTTAGGAGGTTGCTGTGGGGGAGCACCAGCTCAGTCCCTTCTCCCCCTTCTCTTCCCTCGGGTCTCACCTCAGGCTTCTGAGACACAGAAGTGCAAGTGTTAAACAGGAGTCCCGCGCACTGCTGTCGTCTGAATTATCTAGTGCTGCCGTGACAAAAGTTACCGCAGGTGGATGGTTTTTACAAAGAGAAATTTATTTCCTCACAGTAACGCAGGCTAGAAGTCCAAATTTAGGGCCAGAGGAAGGCTTTCTCTGTTGGCTCTGGAGGAAGGTCCTGTCGTCCGTCTTCCCCTGGACTGGGCACTTGTTGGGTGCAGGGACCCCGGGTCCAAAGGAAGCGCTCTCCTCTCGGTGCTGCGTTCTTGGTGGCATGAGTCCCTCTGCTCGCTTCTCTCTTGTCTATCCGGAGGTGTTGTTAGTTCCTGTTGAGTCGGTTCCAACTCATGGCAGCGTTCTAGCAGGATGAAACACTGTGCCATGCCCACAATCGTTCTGCTAGGGCCCGTTGTTGCAGCCACACTGTCGATGCATTTTGTTGAAGGTCTTCCTTTCTTTCACCGACCCTCTACCTTACCAGGTGCATTGTCCTTCTCCAGGGACTGGTCCCTCCCGACAACGTCTGAAGTACACAAGGTGCAGTCTCGCCGTCTTTGCTTCCCAGGAGCGCTCTGGTTGGACTTCTTCCAGAACAGATCTGTTAGTTCTTTTGGTGGTCCATGGGACAGTCAGTATTCCTCTCCAACACCCCATTTAAAGGGATCAGTCCTTCTGTCTGTCTATTCGTTGTCCAGCCTTTGCCTGCGTATGATGTGGCAAGGTCAGGCGCACCTTAGTCTTCAAGGTGACATCTTTACCTTTCAAAACTTTAAAGAGGTCCTTTGCAGCAGATTTCCCCAATGCAATAATGTGTCTTTTGATTTCTTGCCTGCTGCTTCCATGGGAGTTGATTGTAGAACCAAATAAAATAAAATTCTTGACAAACTCAATCTTTTCTCTGTTTATCATGATGTTGCTTACTGGTATGGTTGTGAGGATTTTTGTTTTCTTGATGTTGAGGTGCAATCCATGCTGGAGGCTGCGGTCTTTGATCTTCATCAGTAAGTGTTTTAAATCCTCTTCACTTCCGGCAAGCAAGGTTGTGTCATGTGCCTAAGCTAGGTTGTTAATGAGTCTTCCTCCAATCCTGACACCTCGTTCTTCTTCATCTAGACCAGATTTTCAGATTATTTGCTTGGCATACAGTTGAAAAGGTATAGTGAAAAGATACAACCCTGATGCACACCTTTCCTGACTTTAAACCATGCAGTGTCCCCTTGTTCTGTTTGCATGACTGCCTCTTGATCCACATACAGATTCCTCATGAGCACAATTAAGTGTTCTGGCATTCCCATTCTCCCCAGTGGTATCCATTCTGTCTCAAGAGATTGCCTGAAAGTACAATCTCTTCTGCTGTGTCCTGCCGCACCAACAGAACTGCTGTCCTTCCCCACTAATTAATATCATAGAGGCAGGATTTACAACATACAGGAAAATCACACAACACTGGGAATCATGTCCCGGACAAATTCATATATATGTTTTGGGGGGACATAATTTAATCTATGACATCTGGCTAACATGTTTGAGATTTGGTAAAAATTTTGATGATTTCCCCATTTACTGATCCATCAGTCAGATGCTGTGCCCAGTGTGATGGATTGAATTGTGTCCCCCCCAAATGTATGTAGCAGTTTGGCTGGGCTGAGGCTCCCGGCCTTGCGTGCTTGTCCTCCATTTCCTGATTTTCTTGTGCTGTAAATCCTAATCTCTGCCTGTGGTTAATGGGGCAAGATTGGGTTATTTTAAAGAGGATTAGGGCAGGATTGTAACATACCTACTAAGCTCACCTCCCTGATCCAGTGTAGAAGTTTTCCCAGGGTGTTGCCTATACCACATTTTATCCTACAAGAGGTGAAAGGGAAGCAAGCAGATGTCTGGGGACCTCACGCCGTCAGGAAAGCAGTGCTGGGAGTGGAGAGCATCCTTTGGACCCGAGGTCCCTGCACTGAGGTGCTCCCAGACCAGGGGAGACAAGGACCTTCCTCCAGAGCCGACAGAGAGAGAAAGCCTCCCCTGGAGCTGGTGCCTGAAATTGGACTTGGAGTCCACTAAACTGTGAGAGAATGAATTTCTCTTTGGAGAAGCCACCCATGTTGTGGTATTTCCCTTACTGCAGCACTAGAGGACTAAGACATCAGATTAGAGATTTTTTTTTTTTTCCTCAAAAGGTTGTAAGATGAGGAAGAGGAAAAAGTAGCAACTCTCAGTCAGCATCATGGTAAGGTTTTAACTTCAAACTGACCGAGAATGCTGGGAAACACCTGATGTGTGTGCACAAATGTCCCAGAAAATCCAGATAAATTCTTACAAAGGAATTTGATGGGTTATGAATGCAAAGCAGTTGCATAGAGAAAAGTTGAGAGCAGTTGCTTTGGAATGATTAATTTATGCCGATAACCAGAACAGTCACACATGACTTCATTAGAATAATAAACAAAACCAAACCCACGGTTGTGGTGTCAATTCTGACTCACAGTGACACTGTAAGACAAAGGAGAGCTCTCCCATAGAGTTTTCAAGGAGCAGCTGGGGGACTTGAACCGCTGACCTTTTGGTGAGCAGCTGAGCCCTTCGGCACCACACTAGTAGGGCTCTGACCACATTGCCATGGAAAGCTGATGGACGGCTAGCAGGCAGCATTGACAAGGATTCTGCTTCTGCTGGAAAGACTGCCTTTGCCAAAGGGTGTCTTGACCTGCTCACTTCCTGAATGTGATGTGTGGGTGAAACAAGGACTGGACTGCCTCAGGCCCCAGGAGGCCCAGCGCCTGGATGCCAGGGGGCTGTAAATCCTGGCCCACCATTCCAACAGGGCCTGTGAAGCCTGTTGGTGACCCCAGTGCTTGGAAAGTCAGGGAATACCATGCAAGGCACACGGGACCCTGGGATCGGCCTGGATTCAATGTTTGGGATGGCAGCTGTCTAGTGGCAGGGCCTGGTGTGTTTGGGGGCCATTTTGGATGTTTGGGTTGGGATGTTGGGGCGGTCAGCGTGGTGGCTGAGAGTGTAGACTTGGGAGTCTTGCTGGGGAGCACATCCTGGATACACTACTTGTCAACTGTGGGATTTGGAGCAAGTTGCTTAAGCCTTTTGAATCTAGGTCTCCTCATCTGGACAGTGAGGACAATAACACTACGAGGATTACATTCACCCATATTACTTACAAGAGTCCCAGCACATAGCAGGCTCTTAGGGAGCACTAGGTTTTTTTTTATTTTTCATATTACTTTTATTATTTAGAGACAAAAAACCCCACTGCTGTTGAGTTGGGTCTGACTCATTGTGACCATAGAAGTTAGAGTAGACCCGCCCCATCGAGGTTTCAAGGAGTGCCTGGAAGACTTGAACTGCCGACCTTTTGGTTAACAGACACAGCACTTAACCCGCTATGCCACCAGGGTTTCCATTTAAATTACATTCACTTGCTAGTAAAAGACAAAATATTTGGGTTCAAACAAAATATGAGCTTTGATTATTTTGTTGTTTAAATTTTTTTATGACCATAGGTGAGGATTTGCGGAGCAAACTAGCTTCTCATTAAATGATCAGTACACAGACTGTTTTGTGACTTTGGTTACCAACCCCAAGAGGTGTCAACACCCTCCCTTCTTGACCTTGGGTTCCCCTTTACCAGCTTTTGAGTCCCCTCCTGCCTTCTTGTCCTTGCAAGTCCAAAACTGGTGTGGAGACACAGACTTCCCCACCCCCCTACCTGGCCATCTTTATGTGTGGCTCCCACCTTTCAGGTTGCTCAGGACCTGAGGTCACTGCCCTGCAGAAATCCGGCCATGACGTGTGTTCTGGGCAGGAAGCAGGAGGCCGCGGGTAAGAGTGACAAGAGAGGTGTGCTCTCCAGCTAGCTGTCTCTCTTGAAGCAACTTTTCCTGTGTACTGTCCCAAACAGCTTCTACTCACATTTCCTTAGCTTAGAGAAAGTCACATGGCCATGTAGTTGTGAAGGAGGCTGAGGCTGTAGTCACCCCAGTAAAACTGGGGCTGTGTTACTCAGAAGGAAGACGGAGCAGGATCGGTCCAACTTGGGTAGTCAACCAGTAGTGGGTACCTAGTTCTATCGGATGTGAGAAGGTGGTGGTTGGCTTTTTTTATATCATGGAAATCTACTCAGTGAGGTGAGGAAACCCTGGTGATGTAGTGGTTATGTGCTGTGGCTGCTAACCGAAAGGTCAGCCATCTGAGTCCACCAAGCATTCCTCAGGAGCCCAGTGGGGTAGGTCTGCTCTGTCCTACAGGGTTGCTCGGAGTCGGAATCCAGTGCACAGCAGTGGTTTTTCAACTGAAAGTGCGGTGAGGTGTCCCCGGGTGACACAGCAGTTAAGATGCTCGGCTGCTAAGGGAAGGTTGGCAGTTTGAGTCCGTCCGGAGCTGCCTTGGCAGACAGAGCTGGTGAGCCACTTTGCAAAGGGCCACTGAAAACCTTGTGGGGAACAGCTATCCTCCGACAGCCGTGGAGATGGAATGGGCTCCACGCCAGCGGACCTAGTGAGGTGAAGAGTGCACACAAAACGCACGGCTGACATGAAAATCAGGTTTATTTAGAGATCAGTCTGGTTCTCCGATACCTTCCAGAACTCCTCTGATCACTGACCTGATGGAATCTGTTTGCTAAGCACTCGAGACAGTGGCAGAAGATGTTTTGGTTTCAGGTGGCACATGATCAACAGCCTTTGCTGTACACGTCTCTCCACTTGTCGATAAAATATCCAGGAAGCCACAACAGGGCTGGCGAAGGGGGAGCTTTCAGCAGCTTTGCAAATGAAGCCCAGCAGCTAGCTGAGAGAAAGCCAGTCTCAGGAGAGGCTCAGCGCAGGGTGAATGACGATTTAAAAACACTCCTCACTCACCAGTCACCGAACACACCTGAAAAACATAAGACCCTTTAGGCCTTTCTGCCTCTTCATTTCTTGACTCAAAGATCCAGCTGTCGCTCTACTGTGGGGTCCTGTGAGGTGATCTCGGGTGTTTCTCTGCCCCTTTTTTGTCTTTCTTTGTGTTCTTAATGACAGTAACTCCCCAGATTTGACTGGGCAGCAGGTGGTGGCATTTGTGTGTATGTATCTATGTGCGTACGTGTGTGTGTATGTATACGTGTATATGTGTGCGTGCACATATCTGTATCTATACACGCGTGTGTGTTAGAAGACAGCTTTGCGGGCGACTTGCAGTGACCTACATACAAGTAACGAGTCGTTAGAGTGCTCACTGAGAGAAAATTCTGTTTCTGGAACCAGCTGGAACTGTGGCTTCTCACCAGTGACACTGTTTTCAGAGGAGCAGTGGCAGAGCTCCAGCGGATGACGAGAAGCTGAGGCTGTGAGCTGTGGGGCAGAAAGGGAGTTCGACCACCACCCCAGTAGAAATAGGGTCAGGGGAAATCTACAGACATGACCTGCCATCAGTTACCACGTTCAGGTATTTCCCTTTTTCAAATGATTGAAATGTGACTGACAGGTTAGTAACAGCATCGGCACTTTGAAACCGGATCGTCTGGATTCAAGTCCTGCCTCCACCACTGCTGGCCCTGTGGTGTCGGGTGAGTCACCTAACCTCAGTGCCTCAGCAGTCACATGCCTAGGAGGAAGCTAGTCATGCATCCTGCCTCGCAGAGCTGTTGTGGTGATTGCAGGAGTCTATGCATGAGAAATACTTTGGACAAAGCATGGTAAGCCCTCAGTGAATTCAGCTGTAGTCTGATGATGAAATTATAATTAAAGAGAAAAGATTAATACAGAACCTATAGATAAATTACAAAAACAAAGGAAATAGCAACCTGAAGATTCAGAAGCCAAATACACTTTCAAGAATAAGGTACGGCAGATTCCAAAAGAAAATTTTAGAAAGCCATCTGGTATGCTCCACAGGGTGAAGGAAGTTGTGTTCTTGTTAAAACTTGACAGAAACCCACAAAATAAGGTACCAAAATGAAAAATCTCATTGAGCCAGTAAAGAAGAGAACGGAGAAAAGATGAGAACTGGAATAAGTTCCTAACAAGTGTGAGAAATTCTTGCAGAATGTGGAGGAAAAGGGAACGAAAGATCATGTGCGAGACTGCTGAGGTGACTGCAACTCACGGCAACCCTATAGACAGAGCAGAGCTGCCCCGTAGAATCTCCAAGGAGCGCCTGGTGGATTTGAACTGCCAGCCTTCCAGCGAGCAGGCATGGCCCTTAACCACTGCACCACCGGGATTTCCTCAGTAACCGCAGAGAAGAGCAAATTAAGATGTGATGTATAAATAATTACTGCTGAAGAACAGAGTAGAGAAAATGCAGCAGAAGTAATTCTGAACTATGGAGTAGAAGAATATTCCAAGACTGTCAAAATGATCTTGCTGTGTTAAGAAGAATTTGCTCCCTCTGTGCAGAATCAATTGAGAGACTCTTGGCCGTTTAGGTATAGACAGGCCACATGTGTGACCCCTCCAGGCGGAGGAGGCAGGAGACAGTCAGACTGGCTGTAGACAGCTCTTTTGCAAAGCAAAATGCCGAGAAGATACAAAGCATAATTAATTGTCAGCGACGATATCCTGCACCTAGAAAATACAACAGAAGCAGCAGGAAAAAAATTCAAAATTAATTACTAAGAGAAGTACTGCAGTCGGTTGGAAATTAATGTGCAAAAGTAACATCTTTTTTTAATTCCCAGGAACAAGTAGTTTACAGATAGGATAGGCTTGGCAGTGCTGTAGGGAGGCTGAAAGGCTGGGTGGCATCTCTGACAGCGTGATGGGGCCAGAGCACGTTCCTGGAGTCCAGGGCCCCCCGAGCAGGAGGCCTGATGCATCCCGTTCCCTTCATCCTGACACCCCAGATGGATGCCTACAGCTGGGATGGTGCTGTTCTGGGTTAACTGGCCCGGCTGCGGTGCCCAGGTGTTGGGCTAAGCGCTGCTCCAGATGCTGTTATAAGGTAGCCACACGGGACTCACCTAGCTGGTTGTAAGTAAGGCAGATTACCCACCATCAGGTGAGTGGGTCTCCTCCAATCAGTGGAAAGCCTTAAGAGCAGAAAGGCAGTTTTCCCTGGGGTGTTTTCTCCCCCTGGGGAATACAGATTTTGCCAGAACTCCTTCGTTCTTCACTTCCTGTGACCTGACCTACAGATAGTGGGACACTAGATGGTAGGAATCTCCAGTCTGTCCACGGGCCTACCGATTTTGAGTTTGTTAATACCCGCAATCATGTGAACCAATTCCTGTAAATAAATCTCTTCACTCTCTCTCTCTGGAAATCCTGGTGGCGTAGTGGTTAGGGCCACAGCTGCTAACCAAAAAGCTGGCAGTTTGAATCTGCCAGGTGCTCCTTGGAAGCTCTAAGGAGCAGTTTTACCCTGTCCTGAATGGTTGCTGTGAGCCGGAATTGACTCAACTGGGGTGCCTCTGACAACTAAGTCCACAAACTTGACGGCACTAAAAGCCACATCCGTCACTAAGTCACCTTCAGAGTCTTCCCCGTGAGAAGCTGTGCCCCGACGCCAGTGCCGAGTCCACCTTGCAGAGCAATTTTGGAACTCTTTCTGGAATGGCCACTGTGCAGTGGTGGCACGGCAGCCAGTTGGTGAACTTAACTGTGTAGTTGTCTGTCAAGGAGTTTTTAGCCAGGAAACAAGTAACTGTATTGGAACACTCTGCCTCCTCACCTGACCTGGCCTCCCCAGTGACTTTTTTCTTCATCCAAAGAGAAAGGAAATACTGAAAGATGTTTAGGTGACATTCAGGACGTCAAAGGTAATAGGACAACTGCTCTGATGGCCATTCCAGAAAGAGTTCCCAAATCACCTTGCATGGTGGACTCGGTGCTGGCATCTGTGCGCAGCTTCCCAAGGGGAGTATTTCGAAGGTGACTGTGGTGACATTCAGCAGTGAGGCATGTAGCACCTTTTCTAGGACGAGTTTGCAAACTTAATTGGCAGTCCTCGTCTGGATACCTAACACATTCTGCTTCTCTAGAAAATCCTGATTAAGAAGGAAAGTTAAATCAGAAATCAACAGGACTTCAGAAATGACTGTAATTCAGCTTTTCATTATCCAGTCTCTGAAGTAAGATTAAGGTGATCCCAGATTACTAGTGCTTCCAGGCACAGGGCAGAAATAACAAAAATCCACTCAGGAAGAAGATATATCTACAAGTTTAATTCACCAGGAGGATGTAACAATATAAAATATGTACACAGCTAGTAGCATTATAAAACACTCTGTGATGAATAATGGTAAACATACTCAATAAATACTGAAATTTATACAATGCATACAGAGCTGACTCTAGAGGAAACATTTTATATGTGCAAAAATAAAAGCTGAAAGATTAATAAACTTCAAGAAATTGGAAAGAGAATATCAAATGGAACCAAAAGCAAAAAGAAGGAAAGAAATATTAAAGATAAGAACAGATAAGAACAGGAATAGAGAGGAAAAACAGAGCAAAATTCAAATCTGTAAAAAGCCTGATACACTTCGTAAATCCCTGATGAGCCCAGTCAAGAAAAGAAGCGAAAGAAGATATAGATATTCAGTGTCAGGGATGAAAGAGGAAACTAGAGATTTTATAGCTATGAAAACAGTAAGACTTTATTCTGAACAAAAACTTGACAGAATATTTGATAATTTGGATGAGACAGCCAGACTTGTAAACAATTGAAACTGACAAAAACTGATACAGTAAGCAATAGAAAATCTCACTGCCTTTTTTTTTTAGCCTTTCGAATCTATAATAAAAATCTTCCACATGAGAAAACACCAGGCCCAGGGACTTTACTAGTAAATTCTACCAATTATTTAAGAAAGAAATTCTACTAAATCTTGACAAATTCCTCCACAGACTAGAAAAAGAGGGAACATTTTTCAATGTTTTATGAAGCCAACATAGCCCCAGTTTATGCTGTCTAGTCGATGGCAACTCACAGACGCCCTATAGTAAGAGTAGGACACCCCCATATGGTTTCCAAGGGGCTCCTGGTGGATTCAAACAGCTCACCTTCTCGGTCAGCAGCCGTAGCTCTTGACCACGACGCCACCAGGATCTCTGCTGACATACAAGGTCTGACAAACAGGTTCACAAGCTCATCCTAGAAAAGGTGGTCCGCATCTCGTTGCTGGACAGTACTACGGTCACCTTCCAAGGACTCCCCTTGGGAAGCTGTGCACCGATGCCAGCTCCTAGCCTACCCTTCAAGGCAATTTTGGAACTCTTTTTCTGGAATGGCCATCAGGGGTGTTGTTGCGTTACCCTTGATGTCATGAATGGCACCCAAATGTCTTCCTGTCAATATTTCCTTTATCTTTGGGTAAAGAAAAAAGTCACTGGGAGCCAGATCAGGTGAGGAAGGAGGGTGTTCCAATACAGTTATTTGTATGCTGGCTAAAAAGTGTCTCACAGACAACTAGACAATCAGGTTTGAGAACTTGCCACCATGCCACCATGCACAGTGGCCATTCTAGAAAGAGTTCCAAAATTGCTTTGAAGGGCGGGCTATGTGCTGGTGTTGGTGCATAGCTGCCCAAGGGGAGTTCTTCAAAGGTGACTGTAGTACTATTCACAAAGAGGTGTGTGGCACTCAGAGCAATTAAGTTTGTGGTCTTAATTATCAAAACTTGTAATGTTAGTACCCAAACCTGACAAGTATTTTCTAGTAATGTGAAAGTCATCAACACAGATACAAAATATACACAAATACAAGCACACTGAATCCAGAAATATGTACAAGATGAATGTACATCCTGACTAATTTGGCTTCATCCCAGGAGTAGTCAATATTAATTAAAAAAGAAAAAAAAAAAAAAAAAGAAAGTCTTCGTGTTAACAGGATGAAAAGAAAACATGATCATCTCAAAAATTTTGAATAAATTTTAATGTCCATTTTGGCTAAAAAAATAAAAGTACTCAAAAAATGAGGAGCTTTGCTTAATTTGATACAGGATGTATACAAAATCTCACAGTAAACATTGCACTTAGATGAAATTAAAAGCTTTCCCTCCGAGATTAAAAATAAGACAAGGACTGCAGTGATGATCACCTCAGCCAGTATTGCTCTGGAATTCCTAGCTAACGTTATGAGGCTGGAAAAAGAAATACAATGAATGAGTATTAGATAGTAAGAAACAAAGACTGTCATTATTTGTGGATATTATATGCAAACTCAAAATAATCTACTGATAAAATTGTTAAAATTTATAAGTGGCATCACTAAGGTTTCTGGGCAGAAGAGTAACTGAAAATCAAAACCAATAATAGATTTATATACTATCAACAAGTAGCTAAAAATGCAATTTCTAAAAATAAATAGCATAAAAATAGCATTTACAGTATCATTTAAAGAAACCTAACAAAAATATGAAGACATCTACACAGAAAACTATAGAAAATACTTAAAGCATTTAAACATGACTTGCATAAATGAGGATACTCCTTGTTCATGGATTGAAAGACTCAATTTATATGCACTCTCCTCAAACTGATCTGCACATTCAGTTCAATCCAATAACATGCTGATTCTAAAATTACTATAGGTATGCTAAGGACCAAGAGTAAGAGGCAGAAATTGCTGTAATTAACTGTATCAAGATTTATTACCAAAGTACAACAATTAAGCCTTTGTAGTATTTTCTCAAGGATGGACAAAGTCATCTTTGTATTGTGATACAGCAGCCATACTGATCCTTGATTATGTGAAAGGTAGCATTGTAAAGTAAAGGGAAAGTCTTTCTAATGAATGTGCTGGGATATTTTATTTATTGATTTTTTCCTTTTCTTTTTATTGTGCATTAAATGAAAGTTTATAATTCAAGCCAGTTTCTCATACAAAAACTCATACACACATTGCTATGTGACCCTAGTTGCTCTCCCCACCTTGTGACAGCACACTGCTACTCTTCACTCTCTGTTTCCTGGGTTCATTCAACCAACTCCCCTCCCCTCTGCCTTCTGATCACACCTCTGGACAGGAGCTTCCCAGTTAGTTTCATATATCTCCTTAAGCCAAAAACACACTCTTCACCACTTTCATTTTTTTGTCTTTTTGACCAGTCCAATCTTTGTCTCAATAGTTGGTTTGGGAATGGTTTCAGTTCCGGGCTAGCAGAGAATCTGGAGGCCACGTCTTCTGAGGAGACTTCCATCTGTTGGACCGTCAAGTCTGGTCTTTTTAAGAGCTCGAGTTCGGCACCCCATGTTTTTCCTGCTACGTCAGAGACTGTGTTGTGCTCCCCATCGGGGCAGTCATCGGTGGTGCCTGGGCTCCATCTAGTTCTTCTGGTCTCGCGCTGATGTAGTCTCTGGATTATAGAGCCCGTTTAGTCTGTTGGGCTCATATTTTCCTATGTCTTTGGTATTCTTCATTCTTCTTGTTTCAGATGGGTTGGGACCAATTGATGCTTCTTAGATAGTTTTTGCTAGCTTTTAAGAACCTGGAAGCCACTCACCAAAGTGGGATGCAGACTATTTTCTTAAGTTCTGTTATGCCAATTGACCGGGGTGTCCCCTGAAACTGTAGTCCCCAGAACCCTGGCCCTGCTATGCTCTACTTCTAAGTGTTTGATTGTATTCAGGAAACTTCTTAGCTTTTGGTTTTGTCTAGCTGTGCTGACTTTTCCCGTATTGTGTGCTGTCCTTCCCTTTACCTAAAATAATTCTCGTCTACTGTCTAGTTAGTAAATACTTCTCTTTCCCCTCACCACCCTCATAACTATCAAAGAATGATTTCTTATGTGTTTAAATCTTTTCTGGAGTTCTTATAGTAATGGTTTTATACCACATTCATCTTTTTGTGACTAATTTCACTCAGCATAATGCCTCCATGTCATGAGACATTTCAAACTCATTGCTGTTTTTTTATCACTGTACAGTATTTCATTTGTGAATGTACAGTAATTTGTTTATCTATTAATCTGCTGATGGGCACCTAGGTTGTTTTCATCTTTTTGTTATTGTGGATAACAAATTGTGGATACTGCCACGAACATTGGTGTGCATATATATCTATGCATGTGACAGCTCTTATTTCTCTAGGCTATATTCCAAGGAGTGGGATTGTTGGATTGTGTGGTGTTTTCCATCACTAGCTTTTTAAGGAAGCACCAAGTTGATTTTCAGAGTGATTGTACCATTTCAGGTTCTCACTAGCAGCGTATAAGCATTCCAGTCTTTCCACAGCCTCTTTGATATTTTTTATGTTTTGGATCAATGCCAGCTTTATTGGGGGTGAAATGGTATCTCATTATAGTTTTGATTTGGATTTCTTTAATGGCTAATGATGGTGAGCATTTCCTCAAGTACTCGTTATGTGCTTGGATATTAAAATACCCATTTGTTAAGAGATCAAACTCGATTTTTGCCTCACACACAGACACAGGAATAAAATGAGAAGTATTATTTTTAAAAGGAGAAGCAAAATAATAAAGTTCCTAGAAGATAACATAAAACAGTATGTTCATGATCTCACAATAAGAAAAGACTCTTAAACAGAGCACAATAAGCAATAACCATAAAGGAAAAGACTGATATATTTGACTATATTAAACAAGAACTTTTGTTTGTCAAAAATGACAGAGTGAAAAATAAAGCCATTGAGGGAAAGACTACGCAACACATACAACTGACAAAGAGCTTATTTCCAGAATATATAAAGATCCAGAGTCCATAGGATCTTAGGGTATGCATATATTTAACTTTGATAGATAATAACAACTCATTTTCCATCATGGTTGTCCCAAATTATGCCCTGAAGTTCAAGATCTGGAGCAGAAATTGCTGTGAACAAAGCTGCACTGCAAAGATTGAACTCAGTCAGAAATCCTAAGATCAAGGGGAAAAAGCTAGAGAAGACTCAGAAAACATTGAGGAAGAAAGTGTGTCACAGAGTCTATGACAGAAATGAGAAACTTAATATAATGAAATGGAAACAAAAATCAAAGAGTTGAAGAGAAAATGGTAGATGCAGAAAACAGTCAAAGGAGATCCAACCCAGGTATAATTGGTTTGTCTGAAAAAGAAAACCAAAAGAAGAAACATTCACAACATAACAAGCAAAAACAGGTGGTTTCTTATGATGTTTAACTTAATGTACGTTTACCACATCCATCTGTGCCACATTCACCAGTTACACCTGTTCCTAAGTATTTACCAATATAAGTGAAAATGTGTGGGTCTGCTATTAGCACAAAACTGAGAGGCTGAGATTAATGCCCACAGAAGATTTGTGTATAAATAGTCACAGGGGCTTCAAAACTTTAACATTCAGAAAATAGGTTTTAATCTATTCAGAAAGTAGATTTTAATTAAACAACAATATTTTAAAAATCATAATGGGAGAACTCATTATTAGTATTTTAAACTTTGTGAAACTACAGGTTTTTTTTTAAATAAGTATATTGCTGTTGTAGAAATAGGCAGAATAATAAAACAGGTAGTGTGTGTGTGTGTGTGCATTTATATCTAATAAGGGATACACTTCAGTAAGTGGAGAAAAGTACTGACTAACATGTAGAGCTAGAATAATTATTGCCATATGCCAGATGTTGAGAAAACTTTTTATGTAAAGTTCTAGATAGTAAATACTTTAGGCTTTGTGGGTTACACTCTCTCTGCTACAACTACTCAACATTTCCACTGCAGCATGAAGGTGGCTGTGGACAATACATAAACAAATGGGTGTGGCTGTGTCACAATCAAATTTCATTTACAAAAGCAGGTAACAGACTGGATTTTGACTGGAGGGCCATAGATTGCTAACCTAGGCCATACGCCAAAAATTAAACCATCACACACTAGAGAAAAATTTAGTTATCTTTATAGGCAGATATAATTGCATACATAATTAGGAAGATAAACTTATTATCTTAGACTGGGGTAACTTGACACAAGACAATGATAGTAACAAACAAATAATTGATAATCTAGTCACTAAGAAGACCAGAAACATGTTTTTTATGTAAAAATATAAATAGTAACTAAAAAACTAGACAGTGCTTGCATACATAGCTTTTATAAATCAATAAGAAAAAGCCCACCAGTGCTGTAGAAAAAGTAACATACACATTCTACAAAAGAAAAAATATATAATTTTCATCAAATTTGTTCTAACTCCTTAGAAACATCCGAATACAGAAGATGGCATGAAACACTTGAATTAACACACTAAATACAGTGGCTCACTTTTATTCAACTGGCACCGGATAGTAGAAATTAAACTGACCCAAGGAAGCCTCCAACAGATTTTACCTCATAAAGTTAATTAACATGTGACTTGAACTTCTGTAAAATCTTTTAAAATGTCCCGCTGAGAATAAACCAGAAAACTAGAACCACGTTTTTGGATTTTTTTAATGTTTTCATAGACTGGCATCCTGTCCAAAGAAAATGTGAATTCTGTTTATAACTCAGACTGGAATACTTTTATTTTTTTAGGTAGCATTTGATACATATAGAAGAAAATCCACCAGGCACTCCTTGGAAACTCTATGGGGCAGTTCTACTCTGTCCTATAGGGTTGCTATGAGTTGGAATCTACTCAGTGGCACTGGGTTATGTAATGTATAGATAGATTTTAAAGCCTGGTGAGCTTCCCATCCAATCTACCAACTAGAACATGACCTACGTGTTTTGTTGAAGATACATGCGTGCTTCTCTCACATACCTGACGTCCTCCTCGTTAGGAGGGAAGCCCTACCCCACCTCAGTGCTTCTCATGCGCTGTGCTTTTTTTCGGCCTTCAAGTCTCAGTGGTACTTATTTAGTTGAAGACTGAATCCAGTGACTAATGGTACTGTCTTGTGATAAGTGTGAAAGAAGAAACATGATTTAACAAAGAAGTATGTTACATTCTAAGTAATTTTAGGAGCTTTATAATTCTGCTTTCAGGGGATATATATTGAAAGTGATTGTAATTGATGTGTTTTCTAAAGCTAAGAAACTCCCCTTTAGTTTATGGTGGATAGATCCTGATATCAGAATTTCTTTGATACAAATGAGATGAACTTGGGTTGTTGTCGGAGAATTTCTCCAATGAACAGGGTCAAAAGTCAGGGCGACGCCGAAGATAAGAAAGAAACAAGACAAGCTAAAGTGGGATCAGGGTGCTAATGGCCATCACTGCCGAGAGCCCACAACTGACTTTTATTGAAGTATTTACAGTGTTTACCAGAGGAAGTTAAGCTCTTTAAAGTTGAAGAATTGAAGACATCCAGATCTAATTCTTTATCTTAACGGGAGCAGTTTTCTGCATCCTTTGTTTTCTCATGGTTTTCCTTGTCCCTACGTGACTTATCTCCTTGATCTGGATGTACTGTTAGGTCACTTCTAGGTTAAAGGACTTAAGATGTTAATATCGTGTCCCCCATACACAAGGTTAGCAAGAGCTGTGATAAGCAACGCTGGGGTGGCTCAAGATGGCCGTGGTCATGTCAAGAGTGTTAGTATTTTTCCCACAGGTTGTTAGTTTCTATGTGGCCCTTCTTGAACATATCTGGGGTTATACAAGATAAAGAAAAAGTTGTGTTGTTTCTGGCTATGAGAACTTGAACACTGTCTAAGCAGCCATTTTCAATAAGATTCTGTGCCAAAGAAAATGGAAAGTATCTCAATAAGCTTGTCTGTGTACCTAGCTTCCTGAGGAAATCTTCTGAGCTATTTCTCCACAGAAGCACCACAAACAAGTGTCTTGTCATGAGGGGTAGGTCTCAGACATGGATCTGGAGCCTGCAATCTCAGATCTGGAATACAAAAGGAAGAAAATAATCACAACTCCTTTTGGGAGGTGTTACTAAGGAAGCAAACTTCAATAATTGACATTTAATTGTCCTGTTAATCACAGTCTGTCAGGTTTCTGCTAACAGCAGGCTCCAAACTCCAGGATAAACCAGTGACCCTCCCTGCTAAACTTTACCCCACGCTGCTGAAGGGTGAAAAGGAGGAGGAGGAGGAAGAGGAAGCGGAAGAGGAACAGGAGGAGAAAGAGGAAGAGGAAGAGAAAGAGAGAGAGGAGGAGGAGGAGGAAGAGAGGAGCTTTGATACTGGTCAAAGTCAGGAAAACAATTGGCCCTCAGTGGTGGAATCCGTGAAGGATTAAAAGCTTTTCCGCAGAGTTCCTTTCTCCTTTTGATATTTCTTTAGACTCTTTCTTTTGAGACTCCTGGCTCCCGGCCATCATCCTCTAGGGGACCTGGCTTAACAAAGGACCCTCTGCCCTGGGTGGCCTTGGCTGGCTGTATTCTAGAACTGCATGGGCCAAGAGTGAGTTTGGGCCAAGAATAAGTTTGGGCCTGGTTTTAGGCCCAAACTTTGTGTTTTGGGGAGAAAAACATGTTATGTTAGGGGGTGAAAAAAGCTTTATCCTCACTCAAGTATAGCTTGGCTGAGTTTATGTGGAGGATATGGGGCTAAAGATCTCTGATGATAGTGTCTACTTGCCCAAGTGGTCCTTTCTGCAAACTTCTTTGCAATTTGTGAAAGGGATGAGCAGCTGATCTTAAATCCAGGGACTGAATATTCCAACCCTCTTTCCCTTTGTCCCGGGAAGAACCAACGCTACATGGCCATGAAGAAGCCCCAGTGATACTGCAGTTAAAGTGCTCGGCTGCTAACAAAACTATGGGTGATGTGAAGCCACCAGGCGCTCCAGGGGAGAGACGTGGCCATCTGCTTCTGGAAGGATTTACAGCCTCGGAAACTCCATGAGGCAGCTCTGCTCTGTCCTAGAGGTTCACTGTAAGTCAGAACTGACTTGACTGCAATGATTTTTGTGTTTTATGACTGTAAATGTTTTCTGAAAATTGTCTTTGCTGTTGCTGTCAAAAATAGATGGAGAAAATAATTTGCAAGACAAGATCAAGAAAATGGATTTTCTTGAAATGTGAGAGATGGAAGGTAATCTTTGATGAGAGGTTTTGAGACTGTTAAACCCATTTAAAAGAAACACAAGTGAACCCAGATAGCAAAGACTCAAAGCATATGCAAATACTTAGTACAGGGACGTTGTAAGCCTAATTTTTAGGTGGAAACTGGTAGGCATGGCTTATATGATAGAAAACAACCCTGGAACAGTAGAGAAGCTGATGATCTCAGGCTGTAAAAGGATCCATCAGAAAGGGAGAAACTGGTGTGCCATGGTGAAGAAATGATGCGCAGAAGAGAAAGGATCATCTAAGTCGTTCGTGTGATGATACCTTCTTTCTCTAGAATCATCAGTTTCTCCTTCTTAGAGCAATTCTACCAAGGTCATATAAACACGCCATAGTTTATTCCTCATTCTTAAACACATGTACAAACAAAAACCAAACATACTTCTTCTAGTCATTCTTTATCACATTGGTGTTTTAATTTCATCAAAACCATTAAGTGAAATAGTCTTACGTACATATTTTTTAAATTTATTAAATTTGTCATTTGCGTCTCAATGTGAGGATATAAGCTCTATGTGGGCAGAGACCTTGTCTTTATTGGTTATTGACATATTGTCATGTATCCTAGGATAGTATTCAACATAGAGTTGGGGCTCAATAATTATTCATTGATTGAATATAAGAAGTTGAGTGAGATAAACATACAGGACATAATTATTGTTGCTGTTGTTCACTGACGTTGAACTGATCTTTGGCTTACAGAGACCTGATGCGATAGAGCATCACTGCCTCGTGGGGTTTTCTTGGCTATAACCTTCATGGAAACTGATCACCAGGTCTTTACCTGCAGAGCTCGTCGGTGGATTTGAACTGTCAACCTTTTGATTAGCAGCTGATCACTTAACCACCTGGGCTCCATGGGATATAATTATCTAGATACAAATAGATTTTTTTCAAAGGTAATCATAAGCTCAAGGACGGAGACAATGGGTTGAACTCCAGCCCTAAAACTAATAGGAAAAGCAATTCCATAATCCATTTGGGTTTGGACTCAGAACGATAGACACATGGCATCCCGCTTCCCCTTTCCCTATCCTGCTTTCAAAACAGACATCAGTAATCGACCACGGCTCTTTGTTATTATTTTGCAGAATGGCTACTGTCTCCCTGATTATTAAATCCATAACACAAAGGGAAGGATGAGGTTTCACACTGAAAGACAGGTTGAGGAAAAAAAGACCTTGTCAACATGAAAGGACACAGTTCTTTGTAAACAGTGTTGCCTGGCCATCAGCGTTAGGGTGTCAATAAAGAAAAGAAGAGGAATAGTTACACGGCTTCAATTTCTTCCTTCATAAACAAAGCAAATGATGTCACAATGTAATCATCCCAAACTCACACAGCAAGAGGACCAACCAGAAAGCTTGACATTTGTTCGAAGACAGAGCCAAAGCACAGCCAAGAGAATCTGCCCGGTGAAAAGCACAGAGCAGACATACGCCCCACTGACCATGACTGGCAGCTGTAACTCCCCTTCCTGCAGAGCTGCTGGCTCCAGGGAAGTCTGCGCAGAACACTGAAAATGAGAGGAAAGCATAGGCGGGAATAAGAATGGGGCAATTCTTATCCAGTCTCTGAATCTTTTTTTATGGGAGGGAGTCAAGAAGAGTAGGGACAGCAGCTGGAGGCTGCTTTTCATTAAACTGTGGGTGGCATCAAAACTTGACTTGCAAAACTGGAACTTTCTATGACTAGACGAACACAACAAATAAAGGGAGTCAACAAGTTTTTACAAAGCACTTTTTCCATGTCCTGCATGAAGACAGATGCTGAGAAACAGAGAATCCTCCCTGCAGCTCTGCGTCTTCTCCCGACACACACTCCTCATAGCATTGCTCTAAGTTTGTAACTAGCATCTGACTTGCCCCTAAATGAGAGCACTGCTAATGGCTAGTGGAAGGACCTCTTTGGCCAAGGGACAGACTTCTGCCTAACATAAGTAGTGTGAAATAAAGGCAGAATACTCACTAATCTAGTTGACATGTCAAACAAACAAACAAAACCAGAGAGAATAGAAGAAAACTCTCTGTTTGCTCCTGTGTTTCTGGCTTGTCCCTGCTTCTGATCTCACAGGACACTGACAGGTCCTGGGATGACATGCTAAGAAATGGCTGGGCTAAGGACTTGATTAGACACCGCCCTTTTCCTTCAGTGGGCCTTTCTGTGGATGAGTCATTCGAGGCAGGACCACGCGTCACCAGGAGAATGGTTTGTATGTCTCCTCGGGGAGCAGCACTGGACATACAAAGGAGGTGACAAGTTGACACAGAGGAAGGATCAAGAGAGACCTGTCTGCTAAGAAGAATCTGTAGGAAATGAATCACGGGTCACATTATAATGGAATAAGAACGGCATCTTGCAGGTATTAGGCTTTTGGCCTGAATCCTTTCCCGCTTGTCCTCCACCCTCACCTGCTGGCCTCCTTTTCCCTTCTTATTCTTCTCTGCCCTTCAGCACATCAGGTGTTCTTAGTCCTTTTAAAAAATATCCTGCCCTACCCCCCATGCTTCCTGTACCCAACACATCATCTTTTTCGATATTCAAACTGCTTGGGGCCACCTCCTCTTCACAGTCAGATTGTCAGACACAAGGAAAGATAATTTTTGTCTACATCATTGCCTTTACCCCTCCCAGCAATCCAACAACTACATGAGGTAGCTATTATTTACCTAATGTTAAGAAGCTTAGAAACATTAAATAACTTCCTCAAGGTCAAAAGCTAGTGAAGTTGGGACTCAAACTCAGTAGTGTGTGCTTTTAATCTCTATTCTAGTGTTTTCAAAGTGTGTCATCTAGAAGGCAAGCACATCATAAGATTTAAATAGGAATACCATAAAGGAATTTGAAAAATTTATTCTTCAAAAACAAGCATTATAGAGAGTGCAGAGATAAGATAGTGGACTAGTCAGGTGCACTAAGCCTTCCCTCTACAGCCAAGACCTCCCAAATCAAGAACAGATAATAAGCTTCAATCCTGGAACCCTCCACTTTCTTTCTTTCTTTTTTTTTTTATTGTGACTGAGTGAAAGTAGTACACAATCCGATTTAAATTTGCATGCCCACCTATCTTCAGTTCTCTCTGGTCTCCTTGCCTGGTGACAGCACACTCTTCCTTTCCATTCTACACATGTCATTTCCTGCTAACAATCTCCCATCCCCTCCTCTTTACCCTCTCCTCTCCCTTCTAGTAAGAGGCCAGTAGGACAGCATCCTGTAGATACATAGAACCATAAAGTGGACACACCATATGGTCACTTTGTGTCCCTGAGTCCAATTCGTTCCTGTCTGAAGAACTCACCTCAGTAATGATTAATTATCAGGGGCAGCAACAGGTCTAGGGGCCATGCTCCCCGGGGAAGTCCCAGGCCATTGGACCACCAACTGTGGTCTTTTAGTGGAGTTCTTGAGGTATACCCCCTTTTTTCATGTTGCCACTGGGACCCAACATTGTGTTATTGGTGGTGGCTGGGCACCATCTGGAAACCTTAACTTTAAGTGAAGGGATCAAGTATTAGATTGGAAGCCACTGAGAAGAAGCTGATAAAAAACAGAAACTGAGTAGAGATACATAGAAGAGGTTCTCTACCACTTTGGGATAAAGCCAATAAGTCTGAACAAAGATCACAGAAAGGCAGCTTCATGGAATTCTGAATAGGAGAGAGAGGAATGACACGGACACACCCAGAGTGAAGTAAGGTCTTGTTTGCTGGCTGCAGCTTAAGGAGATACCCAGACACTCTCGTATGGTCACCAGGGGAGCACGCTCCTGCACCTGCCCTTCTGATGGCTCCTAGCATGGGCTGCCCTGTCCTAGCAGCTCTGACTGCTGAGGTCTCAGTACAAGCCCACCTACTCCTCTCCCCATTCAGCCTCATCCCTCCCTTCATGCGCCTTCCTGGCTTTCTCCTCTGCTCTGCTGTACTGCAGCCCTAAGAACTGACCCCATGCCACCTCCTTACTCATCATCAGATTTAGCCCACTGCGCGATAGCTGAGCGACCAGCCTGTTCAGACAAGGCCGTGAGAACAACCTGGCAGACAGATGAGCAGGCAACAAAGTACAGCCAGTCGGCTTGCCCCAGCATACCAAATCAGAACAAAAAAGCAAGACAAAACAAACTTAGTCAATAAATGAAGAAAACAATATCTTGAAGTCTGAGAGACAGCCAGCCAGCGCCAAGTGCCGTCGAGTAATAGCAAAACATATAAAAAAAGCATGACAAGGTGGATCCCATCAGTGACAAAAAATAGTCTCAGAAGACCTTCCAGCAGAAGAAAAGGCCCAAGAAACGCTTGAAATAGAATTCAGAAGTCTAATATTCAGGATTCTCCAAGGGATTTGGAAAGAAATCGAGGAAAAAGCAGACCAACTAATCCAAAAATAGACAAAATAATGGAAAACAATGACAAAACCAAAGAAAACAAGAAGTCCCATACAAAGGGCAAACAAGAAATTAGTACAAGAAGAGCAAGGGGAAAAAAGTAAAGTAAAAAAAACACACACACGGAAACTGAGTAACATTTTGCTTAAAAACCAGAGTGATAGAAGGAATCCAAGATGGAATCAAAAATTTCTAGAATCAAATGAGAATGAAAAGATAACATACCAAAACTGTTAGCATACAGGAAAAGCAACACTCAAAGATCAGTTTATAGCAATAGATACATACAACAAAAAAGAAGACCCCAAATCAAAACATTAGACTCCCGACTTGAAAAAAGAGAACAGTAAAAGAAGCCCATAGCCACCAGAAGAAAGGAAAAGAAATAAATGAAATAGACAATAGAAAAATAATAGAAAGAACAACAACAAAAAAAACCATCAAAAGTTGGTTTGTTATGGACTGAATTGTGTTCCCCCCAAAATGTGTGTAGCAGTTTTGCTGGGCTATGATTCCCAGTATTGTGTGACTGCTCTCCATTATGTGATTTTCCTGGGTTTTAAATCCTAATCTCTCCCTGTGTTTAATAGATTGGGTTATGTTGAAGAGGATTAGGGTGGGACTACAACCCTTCCTAAGGTCACCTCCCTGCTCCACTGTAAAGGGAGTTTCCCTGAAGTGTGGCTTACACTACCTTTTATTCTGTAAGAGACGAAAGAGAAAAGGAAGCAAGTGGAGAGTTAGAGACCTTGTACCATCAAGAAAGCAGTGCTGGGAGCAGAGTATGTCCTTCAAACCTGAGGATCCTGTGATGAGATGCTCCCTTGCCAAAGGAAGACTGATGCAATGCAAGGACTGTCCTCCAGACTGGACAAAGAAGAAAAGCCTTCCCCTGGAGCACACACCCTCAATTCCAACTTGTGGCCTACCGGACTGTGTAAGAATAACATTTTCTTTGTTAAAGCTATCCACTTGTGCTATTTCTGTTAGAGCGGTACCAGATGACTAAGACATGGTTCTTTGAAAGGACCAACAAGATTAACAAATAATTGGCTAAACTGACAAGAAGAAAAACAAGAGAGGACGAAAGTCACCCAAATAAGGTATGAGATGCAGGACATTACAACAGACCCAACTGAAATAAAGAGGTTATAACAGAATACTATGAAAAACTGTACTTCAACAAATTGGAAAACCTAGAGGAAATAGACAAATTTCTAGAAACATGCTACCTACCTCAATTAACACAGGTAGGAAATTTGAACAGACCCATAGACAGAGAAGAGACTGAAGAAGAAATTTAAAAAACTCCCAACAAGAAAAGTCCTGGCCCAGACAGCTTTGCTGAAGAATTCTTCCAAACATTCAAAGAGCTCACATCAGTACTACCCAAACTATTTCAGAGTGTAGAAAAGGAAATGATGCTCTTTAATTCATTCTATAGAGACAACATAACCCTAATACCAAAATCAGGCAAAGACACAACACAAAAAAGAAAATTACAAATATTTCTCATGAATATAGATGCAAAAATTCTCAACAAATTTCTAGCCAATGAAATGTACTATCATATAAAAAAATATACCACAATCAACTGGGTTTCATACCAGGTAGGCAAGGATGGTTTAACATTAGGAAATCAATGTAATCCACAAAATAAGTAGAATAAAAGAATTACATGCTCATCTCAACTGATGCAGAAAAGGCATATGATAAAGTCCAACACCCATTCCTTTTAAAAACTCTCAATAACACAAGAATAAAAGGGAAATTCAGGAGAGGTGGGGCTAAGATGGTGGAGTAGTCAAGTACTTCCTGTGGTCTCTCTTACAACAAAGACCTGAAAAAACAAGTAAATTAGTTATATATGGCAATCCAGGAGCCCTGAGCATTAAAGGTAAAGCTAAGGAATCAAACAGCAGTGGGATGAAGGAAAGATGATACAGAAGCACCAAGGAGCTGCCGGACCTGACCTGGCCAGCATCGGCACCCTGCAGGCTGGACTGGCTGGTGTACACAGTGAGGCGAGCAGGGGAGCTTGAGACATGTTTTCACACTGGAAGAGACAGAGCAGCACAGACTCTGCTCTGGTCTCCAGAAACAGTGGGAAATGGTGCTCAGTTGGTGAAAGATAAGCACAAGTGTCTAAGCTACCATGCAGACCAAACATGAAAACAAATCCTCTTGTGGGAATTACTCGTGTCCCATTTACCTGCCCCTGTCCACTCTGTTTGGGGTCCTGGGCTGCTGCCGTGATTGCTGCATTCCTGGGGCCAGAAGTAGGACACACTGTGCACCCTGAACTATTCTCCTGGATTTGGAGAGGGGACAAATTACAGGAAAAATAATCTCTCAGCTCCCCCTAAGCCAGGAACTCCCTTAAGCATAGCCCCTTTGCCTAGGCACAGGCATGAGAAGTCCATGGACTTTGCATGCCTTTTACACTTGCATACACCTGTGTGTGCCCATTCCAGCAGCATAGGCCCTGATTAATACAATGTAACAAGGTAGGTACCTGAAGACTATCTTCAGGTGTATCTGTTTTAAGGGAGAGTACAGGATGTGTGACATTCGACATTGTCCTGCCCGTTAAACAGGGTCCTCATCTACCCACAGCAGGGGTCTGAGGACTGGTGGCACCATCCAAGCCACCCAGCCACCTATGACAGGGATCTGAGAATAAGTGGTGACTCCCAGTCATTACAACAGCATTGGTGCCCAAGGTTTATTCTTACATAGTCTGGTAGGCTGCAAGTCCATATTCAGGGTGTCTGCTCCAAGGGAAGGCTTTCCGCTTGTCGGCTCAGGAGGCAAGTCCGGTATTGCATCAGTCTTTGTTCAAGGAGCATCTTGGCACAGGAACCTCACGTCTGAAGGATGTGCTCTTCTCCTGGTGCTGCTTTCTTGATGGTATGAGGTTCCCAATTCTCTGCCTGCTTCTCTGTCCTTTTATCTCTTGTAGGATGAAAGGATTAAGGGTGGGGCAAGCCATACTCCAGGGAAACTCCCTTTAAGGTGGAACAGGGAGGTAATCCTATGAAGGGATTTACAGCCCCACCCTAATCCTTTAACATACAGTTTAGGGAAATCACAAAACAGAGGACAGTCACAAGATACTGGGAATCACGGCCCAGCCACGTGGCTACACCTATTTTTTGGGGGGACACAATTCAATCCATGACAAAAAGAAAACAAGAAGTTAGGACCACAGCAAGCAAACAAAATAACTGTAACTTCATGATGACTTGGAGACAGCAGTCCATATTAAATAACATAATGAGGCAGACAATAATGATTTCAGCAAGTACTGAAGACAAAGAATCAAGAAACCTTCCAGAGGACAAGAACTCCTTGGACTTGCTAGACTTAGAATTCAAACGACTAATATACAGAACTTTCAGAAGACCAGGAAGGAGATCAGGCAAAATGCAGAACAAGCCAAGGAACACACAAAGCAATAGAGGAACTTAAGGAGGTTATACAAGAGCATAGCGACAAATTTAACAGACTGCAAGAATCCCACTGAGAGATAGCAAACAGGAATCCAAAAGATTAACAATAAAATTTCAGAGTTAGACAACTCAGTAAAAAGTCATAGGAGCAGAAGTGAGTTAGTGGATGAGTCCTGTCCCAACAACACAACCACAACCCGTCCTCCGTCATTAACATCATTAAGGCAAGACTTACAACATATAGGAACATCATACAATGATGGGAATCATGGCCCAGCCAAATTGCTGCACACATTTTTAGGGGGATACAATTCAGTCCATGACACCATCCAATCAGCGGCCACTCTTCTTGAAGACTACTCTGTCACAGTTTGCCAGTTAATGGCCTTCTTAGTCTACAGGTGAAGGTGGGGTGTCAGGAGTCTGGTGGACCTGTCTGGCACTCACGCCTTGCCATCTAGCTGTTCCTTCATTGTGCTCTGTGCTTCTGAATCACCTTGCCCACTCCCAACCCCTTATCATCTTTTGATATTCAGTCCGGCTTACCTTCCTCCTGATGCCTGACCGTTTTCTGTACAGAGTCCCTTCTGTTTGGCTGTACACCTGCCCTGCTGAGGGCAGCCCAACGCCTTTCCCACTTGACACCCCACCAGACTGAGAGCACCTTCAAGGCTGGACCTGGGGCTTACTCATCTCAGTAGCCCCAGTGACAGGCTCTGCTCTGGGCTGGTCACGGGGGCTGCATAAATCATTGTTGAATAAATAGATGTGTTTAATTAGGAGAGAAGAAAAAGAGCCATAACACCAGAAACGCGTCAACTCCGTGTGTTTTTGATGTGTCAGTTGAGATGCCAGGTTCCGTTTCACTGCTTCCTGCAATGTTTGGATACCGGCTCCTTTATCATGTCTCTCTGTGACCTGTAATCCCTGGTTTAGGAACAGGCTGTAGCCAAAAACATGTGGCTTGAAACTTGAAGCACATTTTCCCTCTCACAAACAAAGCTCTTGGGATATAAAGGAAGGGGAAGCAAGCAGAGACCTGGGACCTCATGCCACCAAGAGACAAAAGCAGGCTGGTGATTCCCAAGCTACAATAGAAAGCGAACAAAGAAAAAGATAAGGAAGCTGTTCAACAAAGGTTGTTCCACCAACACAACGAGCATAATTAGTGTCACTGAATTCTGCCCGTGAAGACTGTTGAAATGGCAAATGTTTTGCTATGTATACACTTAACACACACAAACGCACATTAAAAAAAGAAAGAAAAGAAGCTGCTTCCCCAGTCTCCTTTCTCCCTTTGCCTCTTACACTGCTCTCCCTCTCCCCATGCTACCCTTAGCAGATCCCAGTGGAACTCTTGGAAGTTGAGACTCAAAACACAGCCATGAAGGAGCGCTGGGCCCCGGCGTCACCTGGGAAGTCTGACAGCACACACTGTAGGCCTCGCGCCACCACAGGCAGCCCGGTGCCTGCTGGCTGGTGGAGCCCTGCACAAGCGACGGGAGGTGGCCAGAGGCAGCAGGAGAGTCTACAGGTCGGGGAATGATAAACTGAATTTCCATTTCTTCAGTGGCCACTGTCTCCCAGACACTTTAGATGCACTGTTTTGTTTAACTCTTAACTCTACAATGCTATTTTTAGCCCCATTCTGCAATTGAGGAAACTGGGCTTGGAAAGACTGAGTAGTGGGCCAGGGTCTGAGGCTCTATGTAATCAAGCAGGGACTCAAAGCCAGGATGATCAGATGCTAAAGCTGATACTCTCTGCTATGTGAGGGAGGTTGCGTGGGAACTGATTGCCTGCTTGTATACCGCCCGTTTGTACACCACCCGATTACACAACTGGCCAGATCGGGGATGAGGTAGTGAAGGACAGCCAGGCAGCCCTTGTCTTTCAGTCCACTTAGTGTGTCCCTAGGGTAGCTAGCCGAGCAGAGGGCCTCGGGGTGGAACATCAAGGCAAGATCACGCTGAAGTGCGAATTCCCTACGGCTCACTTTCTTTGCTTCCCTTGCACACAGAGCAAAACCTGCCAGATTCTACAGGAAACCAAGCTTTGAGAGTCACTTTTGATGTGGTTTGAAGCTGACTTTCAATTGGTTTCTAAGCTTTGCAGACACAGGTGAAGGACACTGTGTTGGGGTCCATATGGTCCCTGCCAAGAAGAAGAGCACTTGGGTGGGGTTGTCGCAAAGGTGGAGCCCTAGTGCGGGGGTGCGGATCCTGATAAATACATAATTTTAAAAAGTCTCACTTTTAAATGGCCTGATACAATAAGTGTAGTGCACCTTCTACAATATTTTTATTTTTAGTAATAGTATTTTTTTACTTTAAAATTACTGTCTGAGAAATGTTGAGAAAAGCAGTTTTTCTTGTACAGTAATCTTTGCTTGTCATTTCACACATTGTTTTGAATGCAGATCTCTATTCCCTGTTATCGATTGAATTGAACCCCTAAAAAAGAAATACGGAAGACTTAACCCCTTTATCTGCAAATATGAGTGTTACCAACTGAATTGTGTGTCCCCCCATAGGTGCTGTCAATCTTATATTGCCTGTGGCTAACATTCCATTAGAAACTTTGGTGGCTAGTGCTTCAAAGGCTACAGCAGCTAAACAAAAGGTCAGCAGTTGGAATCCACCAGGTGCTCCTTAGAAACTTGATAGGGCAGTTCTACCCTGTCCTATAGGGTCGCTATGAGTCAGAATTGACTCCACAGCAATGGGTTTTGGGATTATCCCATTTGAGACTGGGTTGTCTTTGTATGCTAATGAGATAGGATCAGTGCAGGGTGTATTTTGAACCAATCTCTTTTAAACTAAGGAGACAAAACACCAAATCCACTGCCATCCTTTGAGTGGATTCAGACTCCTAGCAACGCTGATGATGTAGCGGTTAAGTGCTACGTCTGCTAAGCAAAAGCAGGCAGTTCATATCCACCAGGCGCTCCCAGGGAACTCTGTGGGCCAGTTCTACACTGACCTACAGGGTCACAACTCGACAGCAGTGGAAACGGCAAATGAGAAACCCTGGTGGTGCAGCGGGTAAATGCTACGTCTGCTCACTGAAAGGTCAGCAGTTCAAGTCTGCCAGGCGCTCCTTGGAAACTCTATGAAGCAGTTCTACTTGATTCTATAGGGCCTCTGTGAGTCAGAATCCCAACAGCAGTGGATTAAACAAGGAAGCAGGTAGAGCAGAGAGGGAGGAAGATGGATGCCGGGCCGCGTGAAGGTCACGCAGGAGCAGAAGCTCCAGAGGACAAGGCCCTGCCTCCAGAAGTGACAGAGAGCACAGCTCCTCTAACTGGCACGCTGAGTCCAGACTTGTAGCCGCCGACACTGTAAGGACACAGATTTCTCTTCATTAAAGCCCTCCGCCTGTGGTGTCTCTGTTATATCAGCACTCAATGATGAGGACAGGATTTAGCACGGGGAAGGGGGCACACTTCTACAGATGTTTAAACTGTGGAGTGGTTCTAGAACCACACAAGAAAAGAGCAGACCCCTAGGAACGCCAAAGGTCTCCAAGGAACTCCTAGGGCTCCTGGTGATGGGAAACTGTCCTCTAGAGCCAACGCTCTGATCCGAACATCTAGCCACCCCAGCTACAACCCCACCAAAAACATTGCTGTCGAGTCTGACGCACTGCAGTCCCACAGGACAAAGTAGAACCTACTTCCATGGAGTTTCCAAGGAGCACCTGGTGGGTTTGAACTGCTGATCTTTCGGTTAACAGCCATAGCACTTAACTACTACACCACCAGCATTTCCTCCAAGACTGTAAGACAATGAATTCCTGTTCTTTACAGCCCACTGCTGGGGTATTTGTGTTACAGCAGTGCTTGGTAACTAAGACACTCTCCTCTCCACCTTGACCTGTTTTTAGGCCAAGAAGTTCAAACAAACAAAGAAACAAACCAAGCCTTTTGTCTGGTTAGTAGGGCCTGGCAGTCCTGGGGTGGTCCATTGGGGTTATTTTAATGCATGTAGGGGGATTTCAATCCACATTTTATAAGACACTCTTCCTTCTAGCAAAGCCCAAAGGCTGCCCAGTCCGGCCTGGCCTGGCCTGCCACGAGCAAGCCGAGACAGTGAAGGAGCCGTCCGTTGCAGCTTCCCGTCTTCCCTGTCTTACTTGCCTGAACCTTGACCCTGTTCCCGTTGGTCCTCTCCAGACTCCAAGGTCCCCGGCACTGGCAGCTCCGCTCTCCCACCCACCACCTCACTCAGATCCTCTTGCTAGGTGTCACTGAGTCAATTTTCCACTCACAGCAACCCAGTGTGATGGAGTAGAACTGCCCCACAGGGCCCTTAGCGTCGGAATCGACTCGACAGCAGGGGTTTTGGTTCGGGGACAGGGTTTTCTATAGGTGGTAAACTTCACAGGAGAGGATCTCCAGGTCTTTGTGTGCTTGGTTCAGTGGGGCTGATTGGTGGGTTCTAGTTGCGGGCCTTTGAATTAGCAGCCAAGAGCTTAAAAATTGTCCCACCAGGCTTGGGGTAAGATTCTAGACTGAATTAGTTATAATAATAATAGAGTCTGAGAGACTTTCAGAAAAGCAGCCCTCACTGGCAGACAGCCTGAGGTTTTTAACAACAAAGTATGCAGAGAAGCGGGTGCTCAGCGTTTTACGTGGCAAATTGACTTGAATTGTCAACTTTCCCATAATCACAATAAAAACAAAAACCAAAGTATGTTGATCTAGTCTTTTTCTTTCCTCAATGGTGTTTCTAAACTCTTCTATAGAGAAATCGTGTATTACAGTGACCAGAACGTGACAGGGACTTGTATTTGTTGACAGAACACATGGGGGCTTTTGAAGGCTTTTAACAGGGTTTTGGCTTGGTTGACAAAGCCATAGCATAATGCAGGCTGGATGAAGACAGTTAGCTGCGTTAGAATATACCAGAAGGGGTCAGGCAAGCCAGCTTGCAAGTCGAGTGAGTCCCAGTGCTGGGCCAACCAGAATTCTCCTCTTACAACATGGGGTAGCTATGGGAATTAACTCAGTGGCAGCTGCCCCTCCCACCCCCCTTGAAGATAAACAACACTTGCTTATTGTAGAGAATTTGGGAAATACAGGAAACACTAAAGAAGAAAAAAATGCTCCCTGCCCAAATAAAACCAGTGCTAATCTTTATTTGCTTTGGGAGCTCTCTGAAGCCCTCGTGATCTCCCTGTTGGTATGATTTGACATTGACTGTTCTCTGAGCCATCAGTAAGTTGTATTTATTTTATGTGTGCTTAGTGTGTTTTAGCTTCTTGTTTTGATATGTCCAAATAGGCTTGTTTGATTCTCGGCACCTCTGAAGCTCTAATGTCCCGTCACCAGGTAGTTGGAGCTGTTAGTAGGTGCATGAGCCCAGGACACTGTTTTACTGTCCTTGCAGGGATTCCGCTCAGGTGTCCAGGTAGTCCAGGTGTCCAGGTAGTCGGCCACCAAGTATGTGGTATAGGCCCTTCCTGGAGTCCTTACCTGGCAGGGGTGACTGGTGTAGGCACAGGTACCTGGCTGCAGTAGGGGTCTTGTGCTGAGCAAGGCAGGGACCTGACAACCATCCCTGAGTGTCTGTGAGGAATGCGTGTCCCCATTCCCTAGAGCACATGGCTGGATGGATTCTGCAGCCAGACTATGGGCACCCCGTGCCGTTGGCTGTAAGGACTGGGAGGCCGCTTATTCTTGGACCCTGTCACAGGCGGTTCAACAGCTGTGGGTGGAGTCACTCGTTCTCAGGCCTCTGCTACAGGTAGGTAGGGTCTTTTAATAGGCAGGGCAGTGTCAGATGTCAGGAACCTGCCTTTCTGCCGTAAGCTGACGCAGTGAAACCAGGACGCAGGTATACACCCATCGTTCTGTGCTACCCAAGGCCTGTGCTGTTGTGGTGGACCCACACAGATCTATACATGGGTGAAAGGCATTCGTAGGCCTGTGGACTCCTTACCCCTGTACCTGGGCAAAGGAATTGTTTCTGCCCAGAGTTCCCAGTTTAGGGGACCTGGCAGAAAAGTGGCCCTTGGTTGGGTACAGCGCAGAGCAGGAGGGCACCAGGTAAATGGGAGAGAGGGATGCCAAAGCACAGGGTCCGATCCACACAGTACAGTGGATACAAGGCTTACTTTTCACTGATTCTGGAGGCATGAGTGGACTACCCACTGCAAGCTCCCTCTGATGTGGGAAATGTGTCCCCAACGCTGGTAGGTCGCCTCGTTGCACTCACACCAGTGGATCCAGCCCGCAGGGCACTGACTCCCCTCAGGTCAGATCTGGCAACTCCTTGCAGCTTCTGAGTCATTTCTCCCTCCCTCGTAACTCAATCCAAATTTCCCAACTTTGCCCTTGACATTATGAGTTGGAAACGACTCGACGGCAGTGGGTTGAGTGGGCCCTTGATGTTCAGGCTCCTAGAATGTCACAGATAATTGATTCTCTTGTTTTTCTCAGGTCTTTGTTGTGAGAGGGACCACAGCAAGCATCTGACTACTTTGCCGTCTTGGCCCTGTCCCCTCACTCCATGCTAATCTTTTAAGTGTAGTTTTTCTAACAGGTTTTGCTTAACCTACACATTTTTATCTAGATGAGTTAATGTTATATCCTTTCTCATCCCTTTTCCTTTACACTTACATAGTATGTAATGTTGGTGTCATATTCCATCGTGTCTGATTTGGCTATCCATGACTAGGGTCGCCATGAGTTGGATCTGACTTGAAGGCACTTGGCTTGGCTTGGTGTACTCATAGGAGGGGGCTGAAATAAGCAACGGCAGCAAATATTAATACAGAATTTACTAAGGCCCAGACATTGTTCTAAATTATTTAGATTTATTATTATTTTAATTCTTAAAGCAAGTCCATGAGGTCTTATTATTCTTCCTATTTTACAGATGAAGAAACAGGCTTAGGGAACTTGACTTGCCCACCCACCTAGCTACTAAAGGGTGGGCAGGGATTTCTTTCTCTGCTGAAATCAGTTTTGATAGTTCATGTTTATTAAATGATATTGGGATAACTGAATAGCTACCTTAGAGAAAAATGATGGACTTTTTCATCACATCTTATCTTAGACTAGATCCCACATGGATTAAAGACTTAAATATACAAGATAAAATCTTAATAAGCACAAAAGTAGTGCTCAATTCTGAATGAACATGAGACTGGCCCACAGAATTTATTTAAGAATGATCCACCCGGCTGCCAGGGAACATAGTATAGAGTCCCTGATGTGGCATGAGGAAAAAGGGTGTGCAGATCAAGAATTCTATTAAGAGACCAGAGCTGACAGTCCCTAGACTTGCTGGTAGCTCAGACCCCAAGGCAATATTGAAGCTTCAGACAGATGGGACCAGACTAAGGGACACAGAGTGGTACAGGCGGTGTGTGTACTTTACGGTTTAATATGTATATCAGGTTGTCCTTTTGGGGGGGCAGAGGGGAGAGAGAAGGGGACAAGTGTTGAATGAGTGGATACTGGGAGCAAAGAGTGGAGAGGAAGGACACGCGGTCACGGGGGGAGGAGAGCAGAGTGGCGTAGAGGCGGGTGCTCTGGGTTTTATATAGTAAATTGACTTGGATTGTATACTTTCACTTAACTACAATTAAAAAAGATAATAAACAAATAAATATCACTTACATACCATCCACCCCAAAAAAGTATGCTCTGTTTTTGGGTCCTACTCCAGCTATTTTAACCAGAATCTCTCGAGGTAAGGCCCAGGTATTAGTATTTTTTTTCAAGTTGCTCATGTGATTGGATTGCAACCAGAGAAGCTCTGATCAAAAGAAAACTAGGTAGATTAAAAAACAAAAACGAAACAACAACTTTGAGAATGGAGAAGGCTTTTCGTGTATGACACAGAACTTAAAGTTCTAAAAAAAAGCTAATCAATTCAGCTATATCAGTGGTTCTTCAGTGACAGTGATTTTTGCCCCTCAGCAGATATCTGGCACCATTTAGAGGTATTTTTGGTTGTCATAACTCAGGGGTGCTGCTGACATTTAGTGAACAGGATCTCCTAAATATTTTAGAATATATAAGACAGCACTCTACCAACAAAGACTGATTTGGTTGAAAACGTCAGCAGCCTTGGGGTTGGCAAATTCTGAACTATATACATTTTTAAATTGAAACACCATTACAAAAACCACTACAAGGTGTAAATGAAATATAAATAAGAGATTGAAAAAGAAATCAGGCAATCCTTATCACAGAAAAAAATAATATATAAAGAGCACCCACAAATCAATAAGAAAAAGACCCACCAATGAGGAAAATGAGTTGTGGACAGCTCACAGAAAATACAAATGGCTGTTAAACACAGAAAAAGATCAGTCTTACTAAGGAGAGGAGAAAAAAAACAAAACTGTTAAACACCATTTTGCACTTAGATGAGAAAAACAGAAGAAAAAGAAGCAAAAATCCAAAATAAATAAACAAATAAATAAATAAAGGAAAAATCTATTCTCATCCCTCGCTGCTAGTGACAGAACCCAGATCCAAACCCAAAGCTAACCCTTTCCTGTCAGTAGATCATGTTTCCTCTGGTGGGCTGACTCGGCAAAATCTATCAAAATCCCAGATGTCTGTGTCCTCTGATGCTGCCACATCCAGGAAGGAGTCTCTTAAGATAGTCATACACAACATGACACATGTACAAGGTTATTGACTGAAATATTCTTCGAAATAGCAAAAAGATAGACCCAAACATCCATTTACTAGAAGATTGGTCCATTCTGAGGCCTCACCTGGGTGTCCCTTGGGGCAGCCTGCAGACCTCTCTGGGCTAACGGGCAGTGAGTGACAGTGCGAAACAGGTGTGAAAACGAGAAGGGATAAAATGCACACAGTTGTGTATTATTGCACATCTGAGACCATACAGCTGTGTGCCGCTGGTAGGAAAAGTTGCCGGGAGTAGGAAGATGACATTTTTCACTACGTGCTTCTTTATTTTTATTTTTCCTTTTTTTTGTCTACCAAATATCCAAACTCTGCAAGGTAAATTTTTTTCCCTTCCGGCTTTTCTGGGGAAGGCGATGGCTAGGAGGACAGGAGGTCAAGGACACTTCACTGTTGGCTCTTTGTTTTTTAACAACCGGAGGAAGCCTTGATTCTGTCCAGGTGGCACAGGGATAAAAGCGTATGTCTGTTATGCGGGGGTGGGGGCGAGAGTGGACTCCGGATCCAACGGTGGCACAGGGACAGATACGCCTCCTGCCCTGGGATGGAAGAGATATGGGGAGATCAGGAATGTGAAACCAGCACTGTGGGGGACAGGGAGGCGGGCAGTATGCCACCACCTTAGGGTCTCGTGGAAAAATTCGAGACAGGTTATCTACGGCTGATGAGGGATGACACAGTGGCCCAGGGCAGGAGGAGCAAGCCCAAAATCAAACTCACTGCCGTCGAGTGGGTTCCAACTCACGGCGACCCCATAGGACAGAGTAGAACTGCCCGAGGTTTCCAAGGGGCAAGAGGATAGTGGTTAAAATTTAAAGCAGCTATTGTCCCAGAGGAACCCCCGGGGGCGCCTGGTTAAGTGCTACCTCTGCTAATCAGACGGTCAGCCACTCAAATCTGCATGGTGCCTCTGGGACAGCTCCAGGGGCTCTGCGTGGTCAACTGAGAGTCTCGGTGAGTCAGAATTCACCCCACAGAGATGGGTTTGGTTTGGGTTTATCGCAGGAAACAAACCAAGCAAGGAAGCTCTGTCGAGGAAATTGTGGGGCCTCTGGAGCTTGAAAGATGGAAGCCAGCCTGGTGAGCAGAGTACCCTAGCAAGCCGGGACACAGAGCGGAGGGCAGGAGAAAGGGAAGGGAAGAGGGTGCTGGGTTGGGGGTGTCAGAAAGGGAACAGGGTCTTAGGTGAGGTTCTAGCTGCCCTCCAGTGGGTTCTCATAGTGACCTCATGTGTGTCAGAGTACCCCTGCTCCAGGGCATTTGCAATGGCTGAGTTTTGGGGAGCAAATTGCCAAGACTTTCCTCTGAGACATCTCTGGGTGGATTCAAACTTGTAACTGTGTGGTTAGCAACGCTGCTTGTTAGCTGTTGGCACCAGCTGCCCAGGGGCTCCTGTGAGTGAGACAGTACAGGTCGGGAGTTAGTCTGTGGCTGCTGTTTGTCTTTCCCCTGAGCTGGGATCCCCTCTTCTCCAGAGCGGGGAGGCCGGTCTGATCCCAGTTCCATGTTTTATGGTATCCACAGGACCTCAGTAGGTGCTTAACCCATGAGGCACTCTCAAGAAATACCTGTTGAAGTACTCAGTTTACCCTGCAAAAAAAAAAAAAAAACCCAAACACACGAGCAAACAAGCAGAAATAAAACAAAGCCCCACTCTCATGACTTCACTGGTGCTGTGAGGAGGCTTTTATCGCAAAGGGTATCATCCCGTTGATTTACCACCTCATTCACCAGACGTGTTTGCTCTTCCCCAATAGGAAAGTCGCCTTCCAAGGGAGAGGATAATGAGGATATACATATAAACCAAAACAACAGTAACGAAAAAAACCCACTGCTGCCAGGTAGTTCTCACTCATAGCGACCCTATAAGACAGGGTAGAGCGGCCCTGGAGTGTCCAGGGAGCGCCTGGAGGATCTGAACTGCCGACCTTTCGGTTAGCAGCTGTAGCTCTTAACCACTGAGCCACCGGGAATTCCAAACCCTGTGACGCAGCCTTTGATGGCAAATACTTTGCTGGAATCCAAGAAGCCCCTCTCCTTTCCTGAAAATATTTTTGTCGCTGGTGCTTGGAATTCCACTCTCGGTCCTGGCTGCCGACCAGTCTGAGGAAGCGGTGCTCAGCCAGGCGTCGGTGCAGACCCCTGCGAAGTAGGGGACAGACACCCGGGTAGTACTGAAGCTTCCTTCCCGGCTCCCTAGTCTGGGGCCTCGCAGCTCAGAGGGGCCCGCGGAGACCTGGGTGGGAGAAGGGAGGACCGCGGGCCTTAGGCATGACTTGGTGACCCGCGCGTCCTCTGCGAGTCAGGAGGAGACGCCCTCCTTGCCCTCCCGGCCCTCTCTCCGCAGGCCTGCTCTGTCCGGCGTTCTCCCCGCACCAGGAAGCCGAAGAGCCTACTGTGTGCAGCCTGAGCGACTCGCCCTGCCCTGCCGTTCGTCCCGCAGTGCGCCAGCCCCTGCTCCGGGCTGGGCCCGGCGCTGGGGAAACGCGGAGGCGCGCAGATGCTTCTTCCTTCCACCCGCAGCCCGCAGCAGACCTCCGGCTCCCGCCGGCTCAAGGTCACAGGTCTGCCTCTGGACCTGGTTATCTGAACACTGGGACTGCCGACTCTGCAGCCCCTGAAGCCTGAGCGAATGCGAGACAGCTGTGCCCTCCAGGGACCTGGCATGGTATACATGCGGCGCCGCACGTAGCTGCCCCGGCGGGATGCAGGCGTTGCCATGGAGACAGCCGGCAGCCTTGCCACTCACAACCTCCAGGTTCCTTTGTTGGCGACGTTTGCTCCCTGGATACTTGTGCGCCGCAGACCGTCCTTTTTCCCAGTCTCTGGGATAGAGAAGACAAGGGGTTAAGGAGAAGGTGGGAGGTGAATGAGGAGGGGAGGGGCGCGCTGGGGAGTGCCGGGCTCCCAGCAGACTAGCGGGGCGGTGGGTCACGTCGTGTCCCACAGCTCTGTCCCCAGGCTGGTGAAGAGCCTCCCAGCCTGACACGTTGCAGTGCACGGCCCCCCTGCTCTCCCCGCACTCACAGCTGTGTATGACCTTGAGGGCCAAGGTCGGTCAGAGATGGTCTCATTAAGCGAAGCCGAGTGTCCCAAGAGCCAGGTGCAAGGGCCTGGAGTTTCGGCCCCGGGGCGGGGTCGATGAGACAGCTCGGAATGGGAGTCTGGAGTCTAGGATCCTGGCCCTAATCTTGGCCCCATGCTACTTCAGCAGGTCATTTCGGTCCTCTTGGGTGGGTTCTCTCATCTGAAGAAAAAGAAAAAAACGATAGGGCTGGAATGGTGCAGTGATTCCCAAGAGCCCCCAACAGAATCCTTGGAGAATCAGCATCACAAAATGCAGACTCCCGGGCCCTACTCCTGAGATGCCTATTAAAGATGTCTGGGCTGGGACCTGGAAATCTGTATTAAGGTGAAAGTGAATTCATTTCGTTGTGAGACTCTGTTGGGTACTCAGATAGTGAGGAACACCTGGAAAGCAGTCACAGTAGAACCGGGAAGTGCTCAGTAACGCAGAAATGCCAAGTACACACATCGCAGAGAATAGAGTTGAGACCGTCCTGCCTGATTGGTTTCAGACCTTCATGGCTGCATGCACTTACCTCGTGATGTAGTTAAAAAAAGACCACCACTTGAAGGCCTCTTGAGATGATGTAGTGACTTGAATAGTGTCCCTCTGATGTACACACAGCTTCATGTCTACCCAGAACCTCAGAAAGTCACCTTGTTTAGAAATTGGGTATTTGCGGATGTCATTAATTCAGGATTCTGAGATAAAATCGTCTTAGATTAACCATGGGTCCTAAATCCAACGCCTGCTGTTCTTACAAAAAGAGGAGATGACAGAGAGACAGAAGAAGGCCACGTGAAAACAGACACTGTGACTGGAGTTACGCAGCTGAAGCCAAGGAAAGCTAGGACCACCAGGAGCTGAAAGAGGCCCGACAGTGTCCCCCCAGAGCCTCTGCAGAAAGCATAGTGTTTTCAACACTTTGATCTTGGGCTTCTGAATTCTATAACTACGAGGTCTGACAATTAAGTCTGCAAGCTTGATTGTTCTAAGGGCTACATACCTCATTGCTGAATATCACTACGATCACCTTCTGTCGCCTGTGAAGTCCTCCCCTTGGGAAGTGATGCACGGACACCAGCGCCTAGTCCACCCAAGAGGGACAGGAAAACCGGATGAATGGACATAGGGAGCCCCAGGTGGAAAGGAGGAGAATGCTGTCACATTGTGGGAATTGCAACTGACGTCACAAAGCAGTGGATGTATAAATTTTTGAGTGAAAAACTAACTTGAATTGTAAGCTTCCACCCAAAACACAATAAAATAATAAAAACAAAAGACTTTATTTTGCTCCTCTTAGCCCCACTAAAGCCAGAGGATTGAAAACTCATGAGGTCTGCCAATTAATTCCGTGAACCTTATTGTTCTGAGTGCTACATGCCTCCTCGCCGAATACCACTCTGCTTGGGAAGCTATACACTGACACCAGTGCCGAGTGCACCCTTCAAAGCAATTTTGGGATTCTCTCCGGGATGGCCATTGCACATGGTGGCACCATGGCAAGTCTGCAAGCTCAGTTGTCTAGTTGTCTCTAAGGGAGTTTTTAGCCAGTAAACAAATAACTATCGGAACAGCTTCCCTACTAGTCTGACCTGGCCCCCAGTGACATTTTTCTGTACCTGACGATAAAGGAAACACTAAAAGGAAGACATTTGAATGACATTCAGGACATCAAGGGTAATACGATGACAGTTTTGATGGCCATTCCAGAAAAAGTTCCAAAATTGCTCTGAAGGGTGGACTAGGCTCTGGCATAAGTGCACAGCTTCCCAAGAGGAGGATTTCAAAGGTGACTGTAGTGATATTCAGCAATGAGGTGTGCAGCACTTCTTCTAGGATGTTTCTAAACTTCATTGTCAGTCCTCGTATGACCAAGAAATTCCCATTGTGTTAAGCCACTGTCTCAGTCATGTAGCACTGCTACAACAGAAACTCCACATGTGGATGGCTTTTAGAAAAGGATTTAGTTTCTCAAAGTAAAGGAAGCTAAGTCCAAATTCAGGGCATCAGCTCCAGGGGAAGGCTTTCTCTGCCAGCTCTGGAGGAAGGTTCCAGTGGTTGATCTTGCCCTGGGCTGGGAGCTTCTGAGGTGCAGGGGCCCTGGGTCTAAAGGACACTCTCTGCTCCCAGCACTGCTTCTGGGCCATGTGAAGTCCCCAACCTTGCTTGCTTCCCTTTCCTTTATATACCAAGAGATTGCCTGAAGGCACAATACAATCTCACAGACTAAGTCCCATCCCTCCTCATTAACATCAGAGAGGCAGGGTTCACAGCACAGAGGAACATCACAAAATACCAGGAATCTTGGCCTAGCCAAACTGCTACATACATTTTTGGGGGAACCATAATTCAATCGATGACAACCACCAAGTTTCTGGTGATATGTTGTGGTTGCCCCGGAAAACAAATACAGAGGTATCACAGATTCCCCCCAACTTTATGTTGAAGTCGTAACCCCTGGTCCCTGTGAACATGATCTTGTTGGAAATAAGGTATTTGAAGACGTCATCAGGTTACAGGAGGCCTTGAAAGAGTAGAGTGCATCCTAGTGGATTCCAAGGGCTGTCCTATAAAACAAGGGAACAGACTCAGACAGTGGGATGACAGCCGTGGGGTGGCCGAGTTACACTGGTGCTTCAGGCCCCAAATCCTGGGGCTATCAGAGGCTGGGGCACACAAGATAGAACTGCCCCCTCCCCGGTCCCTGAGCCATCAGAGAAAATAAGCTATTGCTGATACCTGGATTTGGATTGCTAGGCTCTCGAACTGTGGCTCCATAAATTTCTGTCCTTAAAAGCCACACAGTTTGTGGGCCTTTGTTGCCATAGCTCTATGAATTGAATAAGGAAAGCATGACCTTAATGGCCTCATTTAGCATCAGTAGTGGATGGGCAGTCATTGTCACCTACCAACTGCCACACCAGTGCTAGAAGTCCTGTTACTTCCATGACTTTCCTTCCTTGGCTTCACTATACCCACCCCTTTTTGTCCTCGCTGATTCTTCATTTGTTCATTTATTTATTCAGTGACTGTTGACTGAAGGCACATGTGTGACCAGACTCTGGGCTGGGCATTAGGGATCCAATGGAGGGTTGTTGGCTCATTACAATAGGAAGAGACGACTGTTCTGAAGGTGCTGTGGGCATCCCTAGAAAGGGGTCTCACCTTGGGAAGATCTCAAATAGCTTATTGCCCCTCTCCTGCCTTTAAACACAGGGATTCCCTACAGCTCAGTGGGGGCTGACATCAAACAGTGTTTACTGATGGAGGATGGAATGGGAGGATGGCGTGAACAGCAGCCTGGGTCAAGTGGGGTACAGAAGACATCTGGGCAGAGAGAATCTTAGTGTTGAGAGTGAGCAGTTCATTCAGAAGGTCAATTAGCCATCAAGAAAACCCCAGCAACTGGGAAGAGATGAATATCCCAGTAAGGAGAGCGAAAGCTAGACAGAAGCCAAAAAACCAAACTAGGACAGAGTAGAACTGCCTCACAGAGATTCCAAGGAGTTCTTGGCAGATCTGAACCGCCGGCCCTTTGGCGAGCAGCAGTAGTACTTACCCTCGATGCCATCATAAATTCAGCACCGGTTGTGTGGACTCGGCCTCTGGGTTGCAGAACAGGATGAGGGAGGTGCCTCCTACGGAAAACCTGGGAGACCAGGCAGGTCATCCAGCCATCCCACACAGGGCTTGGTGGAGGGGAGGGCAGCAAAGGAGTTCCTGAAGAAATTATGTTTGAGCTGAGATCTTAATGGTGAGTAGGAGTGAGCTAGAAAAAACAACAAAAACAGACAAACAGAAAGATAAACCAGTCCCCCAAAGAAAATAACACTTACCATTGAGTAGAATAATTGCTGATGAGTAGAACACTGCTTTGCGGGATCTTCAAGGCTGTGGCTTCTCAGAGCAGTGCTCTCAGCCTGTCTCCTGAAGCACCTCTGGGTGGTCTGGAATCACCCACCTTTCAGAGAGTAGCCGAGGGCTTGACTATCGGTATTCACAGCCACTCCTGTAAAAGAGGGGAGGAAATTGTTTCAGGAAAATCAGGCCAAAGGAGGAGACCCTGGAGAGAGGAGGCTAGCAATGCCTGCCGCCTGAATACAACTGTGGGTTCCCTTTCTATGGAAAATGAACAAGGGTTTAGGAAATTTAGGTATCTGGGGAGACGGAGCAGGCCCTGTGTTAAGAATTGAGTCATGTCTCCTAAAAGATAAGCTTAGATCCAAATCCCTGTACTTGTGAATGTAACCTTTCTTTGGAAATAGGATTTCTCTTTTATCAGTTAAGGAAGTCAGGTTGCAGTGGGATGGGTCCTAATCCTAATCTCTTCTGAATGGTGGTTTTAAAAAAGGGAAGAACAGACACAGACAACTGAGTTGCAGTCACACACTGGGAAAGATAGCAGGTGAGGATCTGCTGAGGCCCGTCACCCACAGAAGCCCCTGTAAGCAGAGCTACATGCCTATGTGATGGTGGGTGGAGGCATCTCACCCTTGGCATATTTTTGGCTGTACTCTCCCTGATAATATTTTGCATCCTAATTAAACCTTCCTCAAAAATACCCTCTCATCTCCTGGCACAAGGATTAAGGAAGATGCCTTCTAAGAAGGGCTTTACAACCCCCTTGGCTTAATGAATCCCTACACAGCACGCCCAGCCCGGGAACGTCCAGCCCGGGAATGCCGAGGCCGGCCTGGCCCTGCATGCTTCCTCCAACTGCACATCCCCCTCCACATGTGAAATACAAGATTGCAGGAAGGCCCTGGGAAGCTCCCCATGGACGACCCCCAACACAGCCCTTAGATATAGACATCCCACTCCCTGCATCAGGAAGATGGATAGACTCCCAAGTTTATTATAATTGGTATGGCAAATGAGTAAATACTAAAGAAATACCCTTCTTAGAACAGCTTAAGAGGAACATAGGGTCGGGGGCAGTAGGTGCTTACTGTCCCCACAGGAAGAGATAAAGTAAGAACAAAGAAGGAACAAATAGAGACAGCCAGATAATAACCTTTAGATGAGCCTACCCCTCTTCCTGCACCTTTGACCTCGAGGCATAGGTAGAGCTGATTGAGTTCAAGGCATAACTTTGTTTTCACTGTTGACTATCACCACCATATACTTGTCTCGGGCAGTTACCTAGAAGGGCCTAATGATTAACATGAAAAGAGACCACTTATCTCGGGCCATTATCTAGAAGGCCCTAATAATTAACATGAAAAAAGACCACAAGGTATCAGCCAACAGCTTATGTGGTCAAAGAGAAATCACATCACTTCATTGATTACGTAAAAAATAAAGAAAGACAGGCCTTAGCAGGCTGCTGATCTCCAGATTCCTGGTTGTCTGAGTCTCATTTCTTTGCCGATGCCACCCATCCCTTCATGATCCCAGACCCTGCCGAGGCTGGCCCCCGTCAAGGACCTGCTGACAGAAACTGGGAGAGGCTGCAACAGCTCCTCTTCTGAAGTCTTTGGAAGGAATGGACAAAACCGTGCTCTGATTTGGATGTCTAGCCTTTAAAACTTTGAGAAAACAAATTTGTGTTCTTTAATGCTACTCTCTTGAGACGCTTCATTATGGAAGCCCTAGGGGACTGTGACACACTAGAAGATACCAGGAAGCCTCTGAAAGAGATGGAATTTGGGAAGGAAGTTGCTAACCCAAGAGGTTATTAACGAGCTTTGTGGAGTTGGTCCAGAGGTCTACAGGTAACCATTGTAGGAGGGCCCTTCTTTCTCTCTGAGGGAGAGATGGGTAGCAGGAAAGAGAAAAGGGCTGCTCAGATGCAGTTATACATTTTACTTCTGCTGAAAACCTTAGTGGTGTAGTGGGTTAAGTGCTATGTCTGCTTACCAAAAGGTCAGCAGTTCAAATCCACCAAGTGCTCCTTTGGAAACTCTAGGGGGCCATTCTACCTGACCTCTAGGATCGCTATAAGTCAGACCTGACTTGACAGCAGTGGGTTTTTTTTTTTTTTTTTGCTTAAAAAAAAATTTCAAACCATTAAGTGGATTCCAACTCACAATGACAATGACCTCATAAGATACAGTAGAACTGCCCCATAGAGTTTCCAAGGAGCACCTGGTAGACGTGAACTGCTGACCTGTTGGTTAGCAGCCACAGTACTTAACCACTAAACCGCCAAGCTTCCTACTTTTGCTTTAGATAGCCAATTGTCTTCTGAAAATGGAAGTAAAGAAAAATAAGTTTTAACATATTTTCTCATCTATTTGATGTTCTTTATGTTTTTCACTCTTTCATGTACATCTGAATTTTTATGTGGTATTTCCTTTCAGCCTGAAGAACTTCCTTTAACATTTCTCATCTTAGTTTCCCAATCTTGCCTTAACACAAATATCATGAATGTGCGACTTGAAAGAACATAAATTTATTTTCTCACAGGTCGGGAGGCTAGAAGTTGGAACATAAGGCATGGATCTGGGGGAAGTACGACCTTGTTTGCTTGAGCTTCTGGTTGTTGCCCCAAATCCAACACTCCTAGGCTTGTAGACGCATCTCTGTCTGTCTTCCTGCCTGTGTCTCTGCCTCCTCTTCTCTTTTCATAACTCAGAAGTGATTAGGTGTGGGGCCCACCCCACACTCTGGTGTGACTTCATTAACATTACCAGCCAAAATCCTATTTCTGAGCTGAATCACATCAACAGCTATACATGCCAGGACTTCATTATGTATTTTGGGGGAACACAATTCAATCCATATTGTTTCTCATGTGTAGATTTGTTGATGGTAAAGTCTTTGTTTTCATTAATCTGAAAATATCTTCATTTCACTTTCAATGTTGAAGGATATTTTCAATGGATTTGGAATTATTTTTTTAATTGTGATTAAGTGAAAGTATAGTGTACAATCCAAATCAATTTTGCATGACTGCCTATCTGCAGCTCCTTCTGCTCGTCCTGCCCAGTGACAGCACCCTCCTCCTTTTCATTCTATTCTTGTCATATCCTCTTAACAATTTCGTGTGCCCTCCTCTCTACCTCCACCCTCTTCTCTGCCATCTAGAAAGAGACCAGCATCCTATAAATGCATAGAACTATAAAGTACACACACTATATGGTCACATTGTATCCTTGAGTCCAGTCCATTTTTGTCCGAAAAGTTGATATCAGTAGTGTTTTCTGGACAGCGGCAGCAGCAGGTCTAAGGGCCATGCTCCCAGGGTATCCCCCAGGCTGTCAGACCATCAGCTGTGGCCTTTTAGCAGAGTTCTTGAGGGACATAGAAGTCTTGTTTATCCTTTCAATGTGTTAAGGGGGTGATTCCACTGTTTTCTAATCTCCATTGTTTCTGGTGAGAAATTACTTGTAATTCTTATCACTGTTGGCGTTTTTAATAAAATTTTTAAAAATTTTTGTGCCTGCTTCTTTAAACATTCTTTGTACTCAATTCTTTCTTCTCGTCTTGTGGGATTCCAATTATCTATGTATTAGAGTTCTTGTTATCATATTGTAAGTGATTAAGGCTCTGCTTATGTCTTTCAGTGTCCTTTTCTCTCTGTGCTTCAGTTTAATAATTTTTGATGGCTTTTTGTCAAATTGCATTGATCTTCCTACCCTGTTGTCTAATCCACTGTTAATGATCCAATGGAGTTTTAAAAATTCAGATATTAGAGTTTTCAGTTTTCTAAGATCTATTTGGTTTCTTTATTTATAGTTTTAATATCTGTACTGAAATTCCTCTTCTTTCCATCTACTATACCTTTTCATACAGATGTTTTACCACTTAACACATTTATTTTAAAATCCTTGTCTGGTAATTGCAAGATACGGGTTGTCTTTATGTCTTTTATGCTGAATTTAAAATTATTTTATTTTATTTTTAAGTCACATTTCTCTACTTATTCATGAATCTATTAAATTTTAAAACTGTTACTCAGTATTGTGAGTACCATATTATAGAGAGTCTGAGTTATTTAACTTATTCCCAAAATTGTTAGATTTTAACTACCATTAAATTACTGATGGGCAACTTTGCTCCCGTGGAAACTTCATTTTGGAATTTGTTAAGTGAGACTATTTTTCCCCTAATCCCACAGTTTTGCCCTCAGTCCTAGGACACGGGTCTTACTCCGAAGTCATGTCATTTCTGCAGTTAATTTAGGCCCTTTAAATTAGCAGATTTTGAACTTCAAACTCAGTCTTCCCAGTATTAGACAGCTGTTGAAATCTCTGTTCAGCATCTCAGCTATTGCTTTCTGCTAGATTTCTTAGATTCCTTCTGTGAACATGTTCACTTCAGAGTTGTCCAAGGATTTGAAGTGAGTTTGTCCATAGATTTGGGGGCTCGTCCTCCGTGACTCCCTAATTTCTAGGATTTCTCTCCTGTAGGTTGCTATGAGTTGGAGTCAACCCAAAGGCAGTGGGTTAGAGTTTTTTTTTCTTTTAAATAACCTGTGGCTTTGGCAGTCCCAGACTCAGCCCTCCGACTCCTTAGTCCGATAAGATTGATGCTTTCTACACGATTTCTGTTCCTGTGCATCACACCACAAAATCCTTAGGAGAAAAAGTGAATAAATACGATCTCATCCACTGTGTTTCCCTTCTTTTAAAGGTCATGTCTACGCCAGCTTCTGCCTGTCTTTTGTCACTCTCCATTATCTTCAAACAACTGTTTATATTTTGTCTAGAGTTCTTCATGGTTATTGACAGGAGAGTTAGTTCAATACAGAGTCACTGGGATAGAGATAGGATAAAGGCGAGTTCCTCCTCTGCATCTGACTTGGAAGGCTGTGGTTGCAAAGCTGGAGTGATAAGAATGACTCAGATGACTTACTTAGATCTGAGGGTATTTAAGAGCTAAATGTGGCCTTTGCAGAGGGTCTAGAATCAGCATGGAAAACTGTGTGGCTGGAGGCAGGAGGTGGGAGTTTTGTGCTGAAAGCTCAGTTAAGAGAGGTGGCAACAGAAACATGCAGGAAGGCTCAACTAGGCAAGTAGGCAGACTTGGATTCTGACTGAATAAGGACAAAGGAAGGGGAGAAACTAATACAATCCCTTAACTTTGATCTGGGAGTGGAAAGGAAGGAACAGCTCTTCAGAAAGACAAGGAAGTTGGGAAGGGTTGTTACAGGTGGAGATAATGCCAGTAGCCGTGAGTGGCGTACCTGGGCTAGGTGGTTCAGCACCTCGGGGCCCGTGGGGCCATCTGACGTTAATCAGAGGACAGGTGACGGCCTGTTAGAGGGGTGAGTGAAGGCTCAGAGACTGCCTGTTGGTCAATACCAGCATCTTGAGTTTGAGAGGAAAAAGTGGAACTGTCCCCAGATCCAGAGGAGGGAATGGAAAAATGGGAAGAGACTCTTTTAAGACAGGAAGTTAAAAGAATAAGTGACCTGGACAGTGGTGAAAACTCAGGAGAGAGGATCCAGCAATGAGGAGAAAGGGACGGAAGAGCCAGGGAACAAACTGGCCTCCCACTGTCTGAAAAATAAATGCTCCCCGTCTCAGAGTTTTCTGACGGATTTCTAGAGCTTTCGTGTTCTGAAACAGCTAAGATGAGCTAACTGAACCTGTCTTTCCTAAAGCACCTTGAGCAGGATTCTCTCAGGACCCAGATAGGCTGGGGATAAGGTGGAGGGAAGGCTTTGTACCTCAAGCTCCATTTTCCCGGTCGTAACTTCAGAACCCGCTTTTGGAGTTGATCTCAAGGGAGTTGAGATCAACCAGAACTAGACTAGTTGAGATCCCTGGAACTAGACGGGGACCCAGTAGGCCCTGGGCACTAATCAGAGGTTCTTCCAAACCGACAGGAGAAGACTTGGATTAACTCAGCATGGGGAGGAAAAGGCTGGGCGAGGATGGGGAGGAGGTGGAGGTGCCCCCTGGGGTTCGTCTTTTGTTTATTCTATTATTGTACTTTGGATAAAGGTTTACAGAACAAACTAGTTTCTCATTAAACAATTCGTACACACATTGTTTTGTGATGCCGGTTACCACCTCTGTCACCTGTCAACACTCTCCCTTCTTCACCTTGGGTTCCCAGTCCCAGCTTTCCTGTCCCCTCCTGCCTTCTAGTCCTCACCCCGGGCTGGCGTGCCCTTGCAGTCTTATTTTGTTTCATAGGCCTGTCTGATCTCTGGCTGAAGGGTGAGCCTCAGGAGTGACTTTATTACTGAGCTAGAAGGGTATTCACGTGCCGTACTCTTGGACCTTCTCCAGGTTATGTTAAGCCAGTAAGTCAGCACTTTTTTTGTTATTTAAAATTTTGTTCTTCATTTTTCTCCAGCTCTGTTTGGGACCCTCTGTTGTGACCCCTGTCAGAACGGTCAGTGGTGGCAGCTGGGCGCCATCGTGTTGTGCTGAACTTAGTCTGGTGGAGGCCGTGGCAGCTGTGGTCCGTCAGTCTTTTGCGTTAGTCTTCCCCTTGTGTCTTTGGTTTTCTTCATTCTCCTTTGCCCTGACAGGGTGAGACCAGTGGAGTATCTTAGATGGCTATTCACAAGCTTTTAGGACCCCAGAAACTATTCCCCAAAGTAGAATATAGACCATTTTCTATATGAATTGTGCTATGCCTGTTGAGGTAGATGTCCCCGAGACCATGGTCCCATGCTGTTAGCCCGGTACTTCAGCCTTTCAGGGAGTCTGGGTGCCTACGGAGCTTCCACGACCTTGGCATGGATGAATTGAGCCAGCTTCCCTGGGGTTCATCTTGAGGAATGAAAAAGCCGTTAAGCAAGATGGAGAGTATGGGAGAAAAATATATTCCAGGACATTTAATTGTGCTCATGTGTAACTTGCACATAGACCAAGAAGCTATTGCTTCGACAGAATGAGGAGATACTACGAGGTTTAAGGAAACCCTGGTGGCAGAGTGGTTAAGTGCTATGGCCACTAACCAAATGGCTGGCAGTTCAAACCTGCCAAGCTGTCCTTGGAAACTCTATGCAGGTCTACTCTGTTCTATAGGGTCACTGTAAGTTGGCATTGACTTGATGGTACTGGATTTGGTTTTCTTAGCTTAAAATAGGGAAGGGTGTACCTCAAGATTGTATCCTTTTACCATACTAATTCAGTCTGTATGCTGTATGACTTAGTCATCTACTGCTGCTAGACATACACAAGTGGATGGCTTTAACAAAGGCAAATTTATACAGAAGTAGGCTCAAACTCCAAATTCAGGGCATCAGCTCCAGGGGAAGGTTTTCTTCCCCTGGACAAGATGCTTCTTTGTGCAGGGGCCCTTGGTCCACAGCATATGCTCTGCTCTCGGCACTGCTTTCCTGGTGGTATTTGGTCCCCAACTCTCTGCTTGCTTCCCTGTCTTTTGTCTCTCAAGAGATTGTCTCAGAACAGCCCAAGCTTGTAGACTGAGTCCCACCTGACTAACACAATTGCTGCCCATTATCCCTCATTGACGTCACAGAGGCAGGATTCACAACACTTGAGAAATACCAAGTAATATTGGAAATCATGGCCCAGTCAAGTTGAGACACACATTTTTTTGGTGCACACAATTCAATTTATGACATTAAGCAAATAATCTGGAAAGCTGGACTTCATGAAGAAGAACATGGCATCAGGACTGGAGGAAGATTTATTAACAGCCTGTAATATCCAAATGGTACAACTTTGCTTGAAGGCACAGGGGACTTGAAGCACTTACTGATGAAGAAAAAAAACTATAGCCTTCAGTATGGATTATACCTTAATTTAAAGAAAACAAAAATCCTCACAACTGAACAAATAAGTAACACTGTGATAAATGGAGAAAAAAATTGAAGTTGCCAAGGATTTCATTTCACTTGGATCCACTATCAACACCCATGGAAGCAGCCGTCCACAAACGACATGATGGACTGCACTGGGCAAATCTGCTGCAGAAGACCACTTGAAAGTGTTGACAACCAAAGATGTCACTTTGAGGACTAACGTGCACCCGACCCATGCCATGGTGTTTTCAGTGTCGCATATGCATATGAAAGCTGGACAATAAATGAGGAAGACTGAAGAATTGACACCTTTGAATTACGGCGTTGTTGAAGAACATTGACTATGCCATAGAATGTCAGAAGAAAGAACAAATTTGTCTTAGAAGTACAGACAGAATGCTCATTGGAAGGCAAGGATGGTGAGACTCTCTCTCACACACTGAATTGTTATCAGGAGTGACCAACCCCTTGAGAAGGCTGTCACGCGTGGCTGACGGTCAGTGAACAAGAGGAAGAGCCTCAGTGAGGCAGGCTGACGCGGCAGCTGCAGCAGTGGCCTCAGTGTTTTGTTCTGTTGTAAGGAGAGTCACTGGAAGCTGGAACCAGTTCAGTGGCACCTAACTACAACAAGGTGCTTCAGAACTTTCAGAGAAAGTTACTCTGTGAGGGGTTAAAATGAAGTGGGGCTAACACGCAGCTCCAGGCTCTCCAGGCTTCATCTAGACCGTTTCTTGCCTAAGAAGAGGCAGAAGACATTTTCATTTTCTACGTTATATATAGATGAAGAAGTTACCTGCATATCCTTCAAGCCAGGGGCTGGTCCAACTTTTTGGTAAAGAACTGAACAGTGAATACCTTGGGTTTTGTGGGCTCTAAGTTCTGCAACCATTTGACTCTGTTAGAGGATGAAAGCAGACATGAGAACAGGGAGGCGAACAGGTGTGGGTGTGGTACAACACCACCTGAAGGGATGCTAAAAGCTGAAGTTGGTATTATTTCCACGTGTCACGAAATATACTGCTTTTGGGGTTTTCCCACCACTTTGTGGTCAGCTGCCCCCAAGATGGCCCCTGGCGCGTGGTGACCTCATACACAGCTGGAGGATGCGCTGCCCCGCTCTGTGCCATCCCCATCATCAGCTGTGCTCTGGACCGTTGTCGTGCACAGCATTGTCACTGGCTCATTACTGGACATTGATCAGCATACTTTTCTTTCAGTCCAACGGCTTGAACATAAAAGTCATTCTAAAAATTTTGACCGCAAACCCACTTCCATGGGGTCAATGCCAACTCATAGCGACCCTATAGACAGAGGAGAACTGCCCCATAGAGTTGCCAAGCAGTGTCTGGTGGATTTGAACTGCCAAGCTTTTGGTTAGCAGTCATAGAACTTAACCACCGCACCACCAGGATTTCCTTTTGATCACAGCTGTACAAAAACAGGCAACAGGCTAGATTTGGTCCACAGGTGGTGGTTTGGGGACCCTTGCTTCAGGTAATTCTCTGTGGAGAATAATTTCTAGAACTGATTAAGGAGAAACATGCTGCCTAGTGGTTACAGTGCTTGGTGCTAACCCAAAGGCTCAGGTGCTTTGAACCCACCAGCCCTTGCTCAGATGTGGCCTCCTGCTCCCATGAAGAGTCACAGGTTTGCAAACTCTGTGAGGCAGTTCTACACTGTCCTACAGGGTTCATACAAGTCGGAATCTGACTCTACAACAGTAGGTGTTTTTTTTTTGGTTGCGTTAAAAAGACGAGAGGCCAAGAGTCTGAAGCTGCTGCCCTCGTTTCTATAGCATTGGCTATTTCAAAAGACAAAACTCAAAATCTCAATGACTTACTGTAATGGGTATATTTTTGCTCATGTCAAGTCAAAACGGGTGCTCCTGATGGGTGGTCAGCCCTCCTCAGGTGGGTGATTTAGGGACCCCGGCTCCATCCATCTGGAGACTTCACAGCTAGCTGACAGATGGGGAAGGACAAGGTGACAGGATGTGTGCTTCTCAACCATGTCAGTCCTTGAGTGACCCGTGACACCTGGGCTGTATTAGATGCAAGGCGGGCAGAGACACGCAGTAGCTGACTGGGCAGCCCCGTTCCAGCAGGAGTGCCCCCAGGAGGAAGCAGTAGGCGGGGCTGGGCTGAGCTGTGGCTGTCGCCGTCCCAGTGTACAGCGGGAACTCGGGTGTAGACAGCGCGGCTGCTGCAGGGGGTTCTCTGAGCCAAGCCGAGTGTAGACAGGATATTCTTCAGTGAAAGTTAAACTTCCTGACGAGGCCACCAGTTCCCTCCGAGGGATGAGATTTCCCTCAGAAAGCCACTGTGTTCCAACTGGAAGGCGGGGAAGCCCCCACATTCTTTGTTCAAGAGCATGACTGTAACATATTTCTTTCTGAAAGATCTTCAAAAGTTCTGCCTAATGGCCCAAACTGGCTATAAAAAAAATCTCGATAACTCAGCCCAGCCAGGGCAGGCAATTAGGTGGCTCCACAGCCACTAGCCTCTGTCCCCTGCTCATGTCAGACATCGGACACGAGTCATTTTCCTCCGTCAGCCTAACCGTCAGAGTGCTTCTAGACATAGTGTTCCTGTCCTAGGGAATCAGAAGGAAGTGGGATCCTCAGCCGCAGCTATGAAGCTGAAACTGAGCTAGAAGGTTGGTGACTGTCCAGGCTCTTGGGCCTTGTGAACAGACTACCAAGATAGTCACTCCTCAGACGTGTTTGGCAGGGAAGGTGCAACAGCACTGCAGGGGAACGAAGTTATCGTCTCTCCAGCAATAAAAGTCACAGAAGTTTACCAATGCCAGGCAGAACACGGAGGTGTCCGAACAGAGAAATTAAAAAGATTGTAAAAAAAAAAAAAAAAAATCTCAGTAAAGAACCCAAGAAGCTTACAGTGTTAAACTGTATAACCTCCTGATGGGCCTTCCAAGATCAAGTCATCATAAAATGTGCTTCCAGGTAATGCAGAGTTCTTCAGCCTTGGCACTAGTGTGTTTGACAAAAAGCCAACTTGATGCTTTCAAGTCAATTCCTGATTCATAGCAACCCTACAGGACAGAGTAGAGCTGCCCTATAGGGTTTTCTAGGAGGAGCTGGTAGATTTTAACAGCTGACTGAACTGCCTACCTTTTGGGTAGCAGCTGGATGTGTAATCACGATGCCACCTGGTTTTCACTGTAGCCACTGGGGCTGCGTAGTTTTTTGTTGTGGGGGGTCTGTGCGTTGCATGGCGTCCAGCCGCATCCCTGGCTTCTACTCATTAGATGCCGGCAGCACCTCCTCTAGCTGTCCTAAGCATCTAAAAAGAGGTACTTTAGAGACTCGTTTGCTAGCTTTGCTAAGAAGTGACTTATAAGGTCGCTTCATTAATTCAGTTCTTTCTTACCTCGCGTATCCACTTGTGGTAGTTATCTCTACAGAAACTCATTTTGTCTGTTAGGTCAAAAAGAATAATAAAGTAACTTTTATTTTACCTTAATTTACTCTTCCTCTGGTGTTCTTCCTTCCTTTACAAGGACTGCCGATTAAATTCGGAAACTCATCCTGGAAAAAGTGCTGAGTATCACTATGGTCATCTTTGAAGCATTCCCTTTGGGAAGCTATGCACCAACGCCAGTGCTTAATCCACCCTTCAGAGCAATTTTGGCACTCCTTCTGGGATGGCCATTGCGTACAGTGGTACAGAGGCAGGTTTGCAACTTCATTGCATAGTTGTGTGTGAGGGAGTTTTTAGCCAACAACCGATTGTATTGGAATATCCTTCCTACTTACCTGATCTGGCCTCCAACGATTTTTTTATTTACCCGAAGGTAATGGAAATACATTTTGATGACCTTTAGGGCATCAAGGGGAATATGATGACAGCTCTGATAGCTACTCCAGAAAAAGTTCCAAAATTGCTTTGAGGAGTGGAGTAGGTGGTGGCGTCAGTGCCTAGCTTCCCAAGGGGTGGACTTGGAAGGTGACCATACTTATGTTAGTAATTAGATAAGCTCATGGACTTAATTGTCAGACCTTGTATACATATCTGTGTTTCTGACTTATTTCATGTTTTCTTCCTTCTGAAGAACTTCATCTACAATTTTTTGCAAGGCAGGTCTGAATTAAAACAACCAAACCCATTGCCACTGAGTTGATTCGGACTCCCACAGACGCTACAGGACAGAGTAGAACTGCCCCAGGGGTTTCCAGGGAGCAGGTGGTGGACTGGAACTGCTGACCTTCTGGTGAGCAGCTAAGCTGTTACCCACTGTGCCATCAGGGCCTTGAGCGGGTCTGCTGGTGACAAATTTCCTCTAATTGGGTTCCCCTAAACGTTTTTTAATTTATGCTTCACTTTCAAAGGATAATTTTACTGGATACAGAATTGTTATAGTTTCTTCCCCTCCTCCTCAAAACTTCAAGTATTTCAATCCACTCTCTTGTTGCTTGTACGGCTTCTGAAGAGAAGTCTGATGTAACTGTTATTCCTGTTCCGCTATAGATAAGGTTTTTCTTTTTGTATTTGCTTTTCTATAGTTTGAATATATGCGCTGTCTTAGTCATCTGGTACCGCTCTAAGGGAAACATGACGAGTGGATGGTTTTAACAAAGAAAAGTTTATTCTTACGCAGTCCAGAAGGCTACAAGTCTGAATCGGGGGTGTCACCTCCAGAGGAACAGACTGTTGGCTCTGGAGAAAGGTCCTTGTGTTGTGTCAGTCTTTCTTGATGGTATGAGGTTCCCAACCCTTTGCTTGCAAGTCACACTCCAGGGAGATTCCCTTTACATTGGAGCAGGGAGGTGTCCTTAGGAAAAGTGCAACATGACCACCCTGATCCTCTCTGTAATCCAGTCTGTAATCACAAGCAGAGGTCAGGATTTACAGCACAGGACAGTCACACGATGGAGGACAATCACACAATACTGGGAATCATGGCCCGATCACATTGCTACACACATTTTAGGGGGACACGGTTCAATCCAGGACACAGGCCTAGGTGTAGATTTTTTTTGTCTTTATTGTACTTGCTGTTCTCTGAGCTTCCTGGGTCTATGATTTGGTGACTGTTAAAATTTTTGGAAAATTCTCAGCCACTTTTACTTCACGTATTTCTTCTGTTCCTTTTTCTTTTCTTCTGGTTTTCCCATTGCAAATAGGTTAGAATTTTAGTATTTGTCCTACAATTCTTGGATAGTATTTCCTCCTTTAAATTATTTTTCTTTTTGCATTTCAGTTTTGGAAGTTTCTGTTGCCATCTTCAAGCTCGATGATTTTCCTTGCCCATGTCCAGATATTTTTGTCCCAGTGTATTTGATTCCTAGCATTTTCCTTGGCTTTTTCCTTAGAGTTTTCATCTCTCCGCTTCCAGCATCCGCCTGGTTTTGTGCGTTGTTTGCTTGTCTCGTCAGAGCCTTGAACATGCTAATCACAGTTCTTCTAAAATTTTGATCTGACAGTTCCCCAGATCTCTGCTGTGTCAGGACCTGGTATTTGCCCTGTCACTTCAGAGTGCATTTCTTGCCTTTTAGTACACCTTGTAAGTTTTGATTGAAGGCTGGACAACATGATGGACTGATCAAATGAGCAGCGGCAGACAAATCTGTCTTTTCGTGTGAGTCCTCACGGTGACCTGGCTCCGAGTTAAAGAATGTGTCTACTGTCTGCTGTCACTGTGGTGTCAGAGGCTAAATCTTATTCCAGTTTCCTTGTTTCAGTTTCTCTGTCAGCTTAGGGTTTCTCTAGAGACTTCTTAAATAGGGTATGGGGCTTCCAGTTCCTTCAGCTGTCATGCCCTGTTGTGACACAGGGTTCCCCCTGATGTAGCAGCAAAGTGTGGGAGAAGGGAAAGTGTCCTGTAGTCCTATGTAAGGTCTCAGTCTTTCACGAGGCCTGTGTCCCTCAGCTGTACGCTTCATAGGTGCCTCTCACTGCCCCGATCCTTAGGTGACACAGGAAAGGCGGGAGTGGGTACTCTCTCCTTCCCCTGTCAGAAACACATGAATTTTTCTCAGTGGGACTTCTGGTGGTCAAATTCAGAAATTCTGTGTGGAGAATGGAGAGCCCTCAAGACTTCAATGAAGACCCTTAAGACCCCCAAGAGCCTTTAATTCTCAAGCCAGTTCACAATGAACCGCCTGCAGTTCGTCAGTTCTAAAGCATTCCCAGGGGTGCCGGCTCCAGGTGTGGGCCAGGACTGGTACTGGCTCCAGTCACGGCTTCCTGCTCGTGGGTTTCTACTCCTAGAGAGGAGGGGGTCTCTGTGTTAGCCTGCTGGTCTCTCTGATTTCGGTGGCAACATTTCTGCCCCGTCACCGCAATTCTCTGAAATACAAATTGGCTTTCAGTCTCTTTCTTGTTTTCTTGTGAGTATGGGAACGACAGCGTTCAGGCTTGTCACATGTCTTGCTGACAACTGGAAGTCTTGTTTCAGTTCTACTCTGCAGTTTATAAAAAAAGGTGTGGGCCTGTGAAACAATGGCCCTCTGAGGAGCCGCAAGGCCAGCCAGGAGCGGAAGGTGGAGTGCGCGGGGACGCGGTGGCAGAGGACCTGGAAGATCGGGACAGGACGGGACCACTGCACAGCCTTTTTCTCGAAGGCCTTAAAGGGCATTTTGCTTTGGGTTTAAAGCAGTGGGTCCTACAGTGTGACAGCCAGACCAGGAGCAGTGGCCTCACCTGGGTGGACCCCAACCCAGACACGTTTTCTCAGAAACTCTGGACAGGGGACCCCATCTCTCTGTAGTTTAGTGAACCCTACAGGTGATTTTGGTGCGCGTTAAAGGCAGCGCACCGATGTGTTCAAGGATTCACAAGTGGAGGTGTTACTTCATTCCCCCATCAGAGCCAGAAGAACAGGTTGTTGCTTTGATTGTCTATTAGCTACCACCCTCATTGTCCCTGTGTTGGTTCCAAAAGTCCTAGAGAAGCCCTAGCCCCTCTCCTTGGAATAATGGCAACGAGGTGAAGACTTGTCTTCAAACGATTAGTTGAGATTTTATTGACGGGCAGAGAAATGTCCGAGTGGGACTCACTTCATGGTCCTTGCTCCGATTCACGTGCTTCTCTCCGGGGTTAAAAGACCTGGACATACCCTGAAATGAGGCCCTCAGAAGGCACAGGGTCACCTAGTCCTAGGATTACAGTCTGTTCCGACCCTCCTGACTGTGGCAGTGCCCTACTGTTCCCATTATTCAAGGACACAGCCTCCCACTTTGGCGTAGGTGCAGAACAAGCCGCTGGCTGCACCGGAGCTGTGACTGGCCCAGAGCGCTGTCCAGCCCCTCAGACTTTCACATTCCTCCCCTGGGAGCCGTGTCTGCTTCATCTGAACTTCCTCTCGTCACAAAATCTGGCCAGAGTGACAGTCATTCCTCTATGCTTTGTCTTCTTAGTTGCTATTATTGCTGTTAGTATTTTGTATTAAACATAGAGAGGAAGAAGATCCTAGTTAGGGGGAACAGCAGGGCTCGCTGCAGAATTTGTGGGGTCCTGTGTGCAAATGTAAGCCTGGCCAGAGGCTGGGAAATTGATTGGCCTGACCCACAGCGCGCTCCCCAAGAGACTGCAACCCCCATACAGGAAGCACGCCTGATCCCAACTCTTCCCACGCATGCACTCTAGTCCAGATGAGGGCTAGAAGACAACAGCAGAACAATGTGCGTGTCATCCAGGCAAAGGGCAGAAGTCACAGGGAGGGAGATGGAAAATTGAGGACCAGGAGGTGGGAAGTGGGTGGCCTAGAACCCATTCCAGGAAGATGATGGGAGGTGCGGCCACGTGACCTGAGGTTCCCACTCCCTGTGTGCCCTGTGACCTGTTGCGCTTCATGCAAGGGACACAAATTCAGAAATAAAATGATTACTAATTGTAAGACAGGACTACAGAGTGTGAAACTCTAAGCTCAGAGCTCTCTTTGCCTAGGGTTCTGTAACCACCTAGTTGTGTACTCATGAGGCCTCCAATTACATGGGACAAAACACATACAGACACGGCACAGCATTATAAGGGAAAGAGGGGGAGTGGGCGTGAGGTGCAGGGGAGCTGGAGGCGAGGCTGGGAACGCCGACGAGAGCTCAGTCCTTCACAGACAGGCAGAGGGAGTGCCATACCATTTTTATTTTTAAATAAAAGATACTTACTGATACACAATAATGCAGAAAAACTTGAAATACCAGACATTAAAAGATGAATAGAGTCACCCATGTTTCTGCTATCCAGAGCCAGCAGTGGTTAATATTTTAGTGCACATCATTCTAGAGCTTTTACACATAGATTAACTTTAAACCCATTGCTGTTCAGTTGATTTTAACTCTTAGGACCCTAGAGGACAGGGCAGAGCTGCCGCATAGTTTCTACAGGGTGCCTGTGGGTTCAGACTGCTGACATTTTGGTTACCAGTCACACTACGTAGGCACTACGCCACCAGGGTTTCCAGACTGACCTTATAGCCAAAACCAAATCCACTACTGTCAAGTTGATTCTGACTCATAGTGACTCAATGGGAAAGAGTAGAATAGCCCCTAGAGTTTCCAAGGAGCACCTGGCGGATTTGAACTGTCGACCTTTTGGTTAGCAGCAGTAGCACTTTACCACTGTGCCACCAGAGTTTCTGGACTAACCTTGGGTATTCATTAATTATGATCTTCAGCTACATACAATTTGCTGAAAAAAGTTTTAAGCAAAGAAGGTGCCTGGCTCAGCTACAATGCTGTAGTGTGCTAGGGTTGCCTCACACTGGCTCCCCAAAGAAAGCTGTGCCCATCTCATGCCAGCGCCCTGCTCAGTGACGTCACGTACGTAACTGGAGACTCACTGCGGTGAGATCACTGACATCACAGAAGTCAGGCTTGCTTGTTTGTTAACTCGCATGTGTGTTAGGAGAGGTTATTAATTGGCACACCTCTTGATTCTCAGATGGCAGAGAGGGGAGAGAATACTGCAGGTAGGGACCCGTAAGGGACAAGTTGGGTAGGCATGAAGGGGCTGGCTTGTTTGGAAAAGCGAGACCTCAGCTGTCCTAGAGAAGGCTGGCTGGGTAGTGGGCTGCCCTGGGGCTGGTGTGACGGGTGGGGAGTGACACCGTGGGAACCCTGTAAGCCACGCAGAGGAGCCTGGGGCTGGATTTCAGAAAGAAAATTACTGGGAGCAGAGCAGTTGGAGGACTGCATGCAGTGGAAACAGCAGCAGGGAGCCTAGTGAGGGTGTTCCCATTCCAGAGCACCTAAGGGCTCTACAGTCTCAGTAGGGCACCCCGAGTCTGCTAGGGCTAGCCCCCAGCCACGCTAATGGCATGACTGCCTTCCGAAATGGAACCCAGGGTGTCCTACCAGCTTCCAAAGTCTGTTGCACTCAAAATGTAAGTTCCTTCTAAACCTAAACTATGGTAAACTAACCTTCTTGAAATCTGAATGGCTATGAGAAACAAACAAAACAAAACAGAAACAAAGAAGCCTTTCCCTGCTCCCCTGAAATCTAGTTCTCCTCTTAGCCTGGCGCTGCTGGTTTGTCAGGCCCCTGTGGGGAATGGGGGCAAGGTCATCAGGATTCTTTCCTTATCCTGTGGCTCTTCCCATAACAAGCCCCACAATTTTCTTTTAAAAACTCCCTCTTCTCCCAGGGCAATCCCAGCCTGCCTTCCCAGTGTGCTCTGGGGCTCTTCATAGGCCTTCGGAATCTGGATCATAGTCTTTTTGTTTAATACAACTTCTGTGCCACCCTGGACAACTCTACCCATGAGGTTGAAGCACCTTGTATCTGGATTCCTTGACTGCATGATTGATTTGTTAGATCCATATGGAATTTATCATCCTCTAGACAGAATATACCATCTTTTCTGGTGTTTCTCAGATATTTTCTGGAAAGCAGAAGTTATCACTGTTAACACAGTCCTAAAACAGCACTTCTCCACTGTCTCCTCTGTCTTTTAGAAGTCAACTCTTTGGACCAGGCTGTCTGCTGGTACCACCTTCTCTCACCACTGGCACCTGGCTTCCCCAGGAAGAGCCTGTTTCGTGGGTGTGCGACCTGGGCAGCCACACAGGCTCCCACACTCACAAGACTCTCCACACTGGGTTTAATGCTCTGCTTTGCCATCTTGAGTTCTTGATAGTTTTATGTTTGAGCTTGTGCAGTCAGCAAAGGTTGGTGGGACAATGGAGCAGACGTGTGAGCAGAAGAGAATGGTCCACCATGGGGACCTGCTGGTCCTTGTTGCCCTGCTCACATAGTACATTCCCCATGCCTGATAGGCAGAAAATTCCAGTAGCTTCCTGACGCGTGGCTGTTCACTGAGATGCAAAATGAGTCCCAGGAAAGTGTGTTATGTCTATGATCTAGTAAATGGAGTCTGAGCCTTGAATCATCTTGCTTCCTTTTCCATCTACAACTCGATTCTAAGGCAGCAAGAAGCCACTCGTGTCTCACGGAACACAGTCAAGGACATCATTGCATCATTTCTTACTGTATCAGCCAACCAACCAAGCTGAAAAGGATGACACAGAAAGAAAGTGCAGGCTGGGGTGACCCGTCATCCTGTTCCTGTCAGTCCGTCCTTGTCAGGAAAGCTAAGGTACAGAGTCTTGGTAGAATGCACGCACATGAAGAAATGAAATAAACTCAACGGAATTAATTTTGTGCTGTTTTCCCACTTTTCTGGTAAGAATGAAAGAGGCAAGCAGAAGAGCCATGAAATGGAAATTGTGTCATTTTAGTGATTCAGCATATTGGTTAGATGCACTTGTGTTTGTGCTTCAAACTGGCTTTGCACAATAAAGATCAACAGTAAAATTCATGCCGATAAATAAAAACTTTAATTTTCCTTTATTTAGAATGGTATCAAATGGCAAATTAAGAAAATGCCATGAAAAATCAAGAGGCAGAACACGAAAGAAGGAAAAAAGCTTTCTAGGCTCTAGAGGGAGGTTCTCCTTGTTTATACATGGCTAAGGTGTGCCTGACCCAGGCTACGGGGTTTTCAGTGGCCTTGTGTGCATGTGAAAGCTGGACAGAGAATAAGGAAGACTGAGGAACTGGTGCCTTTGAATTACGGTGCGGACAAAGAAGACTAACTATGCTGTGCACTCCTGGAAGAATGACCAGACCTGTCTTAGAAGAACAGCCAGAGTGCTCCTTAGAAGCGAAGACGGTGAAACTTCATCTCAGGTGCTTCGGGCACGTTATTAGAAGGGACCAGTTCCTGGAGAAGGACAGCATGCTGGGTAAAGCAGAGGGTCAGAGAGAAAGAGGAAGACCCTCGACAAGACGGACGGACCCAGGGGCTGCAACAGTGAGACCACACACAGCAAAGACTGGCTGACGGCGCGGGACTGCACCGTGGTTCGTTCTGCTGCACGCAGGTTCGGCACTGACTTGATGGTCCTTAACAACAAGTCTTTAGTGACCCTTTGTGGATCATGTCTTCAAGCTACTGTAGTTCTGTCCTCCAAGCTTCTCAGGTCCATCGTCATCTTGAAGTTTTATAAAACTCCATCAGTCTGACTTACTTGGACCCAAGCTCTAAGGTGGTAAGAGGAGTATTCAGAAACACTTTAAATAATTTTCTCAAGTTTAAGAGAGAAAAAAAAAAAGTGGTGTGTTAATGGAAGTTAGATGCCAACAGTGCTGTGTTTTGTATACATATGTGTGTGTGTGTGTGTATATAATATATGTGTGTGTCTATATATAATGTATCTATTTACAAGAACAACAAAAGAATAAATACAACTTCTCTTGGGGCTGCACACGGCATCCTGGGTTCATTTTCTTTTTCAGATGAGACACCCACGCCCAGATGCTGCCCATTTCCCTAGGTCTCTGTGTTCCAGAGAGTCTCAGGCATCCTGCTCTTTGACTGAGGGTATGACTGCCAAGTCAATAGCCCCTATGCTCGTCTCTTTTCTTCTGACCTTCTGACCTTCACCCTGCTGACCAATACTGGCTCCCACTGACCAGCATGTCATCATTGCAATCTGTTACCCAGTGTCTCAGTTACACGGAACTCTTTCTCAAGAGGGAGTGGGAGGCATTTCCCATGCTCTTGTGGTTAGAGAAGACAAGCCTTACTTCATCACTAAGTGGCTACAGAAACCACATCGCAGAATCAAAACAGACCATTTTCTCTCCAGTCTCTTTCTAATTCTGTTTTCTACTTCCCTCCTTTTCTTGGGGGGTTTGTGTATTTAGCCAATGGAAATTAAAACCATAACTCAGCGGACACCAAAGGTACTTACTAGTAGCATTTGATATATTTATTATTATTATTTAACACTTGATTACATCTGGTAATGATACACATGCTGTAAAATTCAAGATGGTAACCGTGAGACTTTAAATCTCCCTCCAGTGCCCACACTGCCCCATTTCCTGTATCTAGGCTGAGTTTCTTGGAAATCCTTCTGGAGTCCTCTGTGCATTTACAAGCACACCTACATTTCACCTCCCTAGGAGTCAGAATCAACTTGATGGCAGTAGATTTGGGGCTTTGGGGGGTTTGCTCTTCACCATTCTGATGTTGTTCAGCATCTTGCTTTTTTCTCTGAGCAATGTGTCCTTGTCATAGATTGAATTGTGTCCCTCCAAAAATATGTGTAGCCTTGTGGCTGGGCCATGATTCCCAGTATCTTGTGACCATCCTACATCTTGCGGTTAAAGGATTAGGGTGGGACTGTAAATCCTTTTGTAAGATCACCTCCCTGCTCCACTGTAAAGGGAGTTTCCCTGGAGCATGGCTTGCCCCACCCTTAATCCTTTCACCCTACAAGAGATAAAAGGAAAGGGAAGCAGGCAGAGAATTGGGAACCTCACACCATTAAGCAAGCAGCACCGGGAGGAGAGCATGTCCTTCAGACCTGAGGTTCCTGCACCAAGATGCTCCCCGGACAAAGATTGAGGCAATACTGGACTTTCCTCCAGAGCTGACGAGGGGGAAAAGCCTTCCCCTGGAGTGGACATCCTAAATTTTGACTTGTAGTGTACTAGACTGTGTAAGAATAAATCTTCCTTTGTTAAAGCCATCCACATCCACTCTGTGGTATTTCAGTTAGAGCAGCACTAGCTGACTAAAACAGTCCTGTATCAATAGTCAAAAAATTCTGAATTTTTTATAACTATATTAAAACAAACTCCTTGCTGACAAGTTGATTCCAGCTCTTACTGACCCTGTAAGACAGAGTAGAACTACCCCAGAGGATTTCCAAGGAGCAACTGGTGAGTTCGAATTGCCAACCTTTCGGTTAGCAGCTGACTGGACAAACCATAATTCACATAAATGAAGTTACCGATGTAATTCCTTACACTTGCAAGTATACTGTGAATACATTCCTAGAAGTGAAATGATAGAAGTTGTGTGACTGCCTTCCGCAGTGATTTACAAGATATTTCCACACATCTTTGTCAGTGTCGTTTATAAAATCTTTTGGTGTTTAATCTGTGAGCTGAAAAGTACACTGGCATCATAATTTTACTTAACGTTGTCTCATTATGAATGGTGTCAACTGTTTTCACGTTTATAGCATTTGTACTTCCTTTTCTGTCCGTTCTTCACATTCTTATCCATTGTTTTCAATGAGATAATGATGTCATTGATTTGTGAAAGCTCTTTGCATTTTAAGGAAATTTGTTTACAGAGGGCTTGCACTGATGAATTTAAAAATCTTCAGTGTAGCTAAATTCACTTTTCCTCTAAAACATTTGTTTAGTTACTTAGAAAACATTTTCTTGGAGGATCTTTCCTCTGGAGCTTAAGAATTCCCCTGTCTTTTTCTAATAATTACTTTTTTTTTTGTATGAATCTTTGCTCCATGAGAAATTTGGTTTGCTGTAAGCAGTAAGATAAGAATCTAAATCACTTTTTCTTCCCAGATGGTTACTCTGATGTTCCAGTATCATTAATGGGTTAATCCATCATTTCCCTGATGATGTGAAAAGCTGCTTTTAACACACACTAAACCCCCGCAAGCCTGTGAATCTGTTTCGGGGCTTGTTGCTTTGTACAATTCATCTGTCTGTCTAATTATGTCTTGCTGTATTTTTATTATATATAATTCATTTTATTTTGATTGTTGCTGTTGAGAATATACACAGGAGAATATACACAATTCAGCCATTTGTACACGTACAATTCAGTGCCACTGATTACATTCACTGAGTGGCACAGCCATTCTCTCTGTCCTTTTCTAAGTGGCTCCTTCCGTTAACATAAACTCACTTCCCCCCTAAATTTGCTGTCTAATCTTCAGAGTTGTTGCCATCCACTTGATTCCATGTAAACAGGTTTTTAAAAAGCACAGTGTTCAAGTCAGACGTTAGTGGTTAAGTGCAACTGTTGCTCGATTTTAAGAGGACTTGAGGAGATATTTTTGTTTGAAGGTTTAAAGATTATCTCAGGGCAATGATTTTAGAGTTTCTTCCATCCTCTATGACTCCAGAAAGTCAGGAAATTATGTTCTGTGTTTTCCCCCCTTTTAATCAGGATTCTTTTATAAAACCTATGAACAAAATGTTCAGTGGTGATAGCTGGGCACCATCCAGCCATTCTGGTCTCATGACAAATGAGACAGCTGTTCATGGAGGCCTTCAGCCAGCCACCCGTTCAATTTCCTGCTCCTATTCCTGAATTACTTTCTTGCTCTGTGGCTCCAGGCAAATAGAGACCAATTGTCATGCCTTGAATGGCTGCTTGAGGAAGTAGAACGGAATAGATGATTTTAAAGAGTGGCTCAAGAAAACAGAGTATTATAACCAAGTCTGCAAAAAGTTGGAATTCGAAGACTAAGAGGGGAGAATAGGCTCTGCATTTGTCAAGCTGAAAACACTGAAAGAAAAAAAAACTCAAGCCCTGAGTTGCAACAGTGGAGGATTCTACAGGGAAAATATTAAATGACCCAGGAAGCATCGAAAGAAGATGAAATGAATACACAGATTCCTTATGTCAGAAAGAACTGGTCTATGTTCACCCATTTCAAGAGGAAGCATGTGATCAAGAACCAACGGTACTGGAGGAAGAAGTCAAATCTGCACTGAAGCCTTTGGCAGAAAACAAGGCTCCAGGAATTGATGGAAAAGCAATGGAGGTGTTTCAACAAATGGATGCAGTGCTGGAAGTGCTCACTTGTTTACGCCAAGAAATTTGGAGGACGGCTACCTAGCCAACTGACTGGGAGAGATCCATGTATATGCCTAGTCTCAAGAAAGGTGCTCCAACCAAATGTGGAAATTATCAAACAATATTGTTAATATCACACACTAGGAAAGTTTTGCTCACGATGATTCAAAAGCCACTGCAACAGTATATTGACAGAGAACGGCTGGGAATTCAAGCTGGACTGAAAAGAGGATTAGAACCAGGGATGTCATTGCTGGTGTCAGATGGATCTTGGCTGAAAGCAGAGGACATCAGAAAGATGTTTGCCTGCGTTTCATCAACTGTGTAAAGACATCTGACTGCAAGGATCATAACAAACTATGGCTAAAATTTTGGAGAATGGGAATTCCAGAACACTTATTTGTTTTCGTGAGGAATTTGTATATGGATCAAGAGGCAGTTGTGCATACAGAACAAGGGGATGCTGCATGGTTTAAAGTCAGGAAAGGCATACATCAAGGTTGTATCCTTTCACCATACATTTTTCAATCTGTATGCTGAGGAAATAATCCAAGAAGCTGGACTATATGAAGAAGACATTAACAACCTGCAGATGACACAACCTTGCTTGCTGCAAGTGAAGAGGATTTGAAACACTTACTAATGAAAATCAAAGATCACAGCCTTCAGTATGGATTGCATGTCAACATCAGGAAAGCAAAAATCCTCACAACTGCACCAGTAAGCAACATTGTGATGGATAAAGGGTTGAAGTTGCCAAGGATTTCATTTTACTTGAGTCCACAATCAACACCCATGGAAGCAGTGGTCAAGAAGTCAAAAGATGTGTTGCTTTGGGAAAATCTGCTGCAAAGGACTTTTTTAAAGTGCTGAAAAGATGTTACCTTGAAGACTAAAGGTATGCCTGACCCAAGTCATGGTATTTTCAATCATATAATATGTGTGTCAAAGCTGGACAATGAATTAGGAAGACAGAAGAAGAACTGATGCCTTTGAATTGCGGTCCTAGAGAAGAATATTGAATGCACCTTAGACCTCCAAAAGAACGAACAGATCTGTTCTGGAATAAGTATATCCAGAGTTCCTGGATTGGCTGCATATCTTAAACTGTTCAACTAATTCCATTATTATGACAGAAGTATTACAACAGTACTTTTGGCTAGTGCAGAGGAAACCCTGGTGGCATAGTGGTTAAGAGCTATGGCTGCCAACCAAAAGGTCAGTATTTTCAAACCACCAGGTGCTCCTTGGAAACCCTATAGGGCAGTTTTATTCTGTTCTGTAGGGTCACTGGCAATAGATTTTTTTGTTTGTTTGTTTTTGGTAGGGATGCTATTGGTATTGGACAAAGTCAAGTGAGTCATCGCCCACATCCTTAATTCTGGCCTAACTAACACTTCATTCATCCTAATGCCCCATAAAGAGCCTTGACTCATAAAGAGCACTGTGCTGGGTAGTCTAGATACTACAACCTGCTTTCACTTAAACCATACAACCACTAGATGAAGTAGCTGTTTGTGTGTTTTGATTCTAAGAGAGAGACACTGACAGAGTTTGGCTCAAATAATAAAGAGGGTATTACATTTTTCTATAAATTGAGACAGAAATCTGAGCTACCTCAGAAAGAGAAGCCTCACAACAAAGCCTCTGCAGTGCACTGAATTACCTAATATGGCCATTCTAATGACACAGAATGATTTGGTGGGACTCTGTAAATGAGGTATTTGTGGTCTGCCAAGGGGACTGGACAGCCTGCTAAGAATGTAAATAAGATGCATGGAAGTCTTGTGGGGGTGGAACTATGCAAATCAGGTGTACAGAACCCTAATTAGGAGTTAGTTGGTTTGACCATTTGTTAGGCTTGAAAGAGAATCAATCCCAGAGCGGAAGGAGGACCTCACTGCCGCCAAGAAGGAAGAGCTGGAAGTGAAAGACATCCTTTGGACCTAGAGTACCTGGGCTGAGAACCCTCTAGACCTGGGTGAGAGAGAGAGAACTGTAGCACCAGAGATGGCGTGAGACGGCAAAAAGGGGCAGCAGAGACATGGCTGCAGCAGAACCAGGAAACCAGCGTGCCATGGCACAGTGGACTTCCTCACCCTGAGTGACGTGTCACAGAGTGAGCTGATCCAGAGCTCAAGAGATCTGAGTGCCTTTGAACCAAGGCTTCCTGGTAGAGGAGGGCACCTCCAGGCACATAGTGGCAGAGCTGAAGTGTTTCCTCACACTTCCCTGAGCAGGGAAGGGGCCAAGGGGCTGAGGGCCAGAGACAGGCCTGCTTGTGGGCATGGATGAGAAGAAGCTATTCTGATCAAAGAAGTCACTGCTGATCCTGAACTGTAATCTGGTACTTTCCTCACAACCCCCTTAATTGTGAGCATTGTCTGTGAGCTTTGTGTGGTCACTGCAATGAATTATCGAATCCAGCAAAGAAGTAGAAAGTGCCGTAGGAAGGCGAGCTGGTGTGATAATCAGTGAAACGGCTGGGGAGAGGAAGCCCGTCTGACCACGGCTCCACGGCAGTCAGCCTCGGGTTGATGCCGACGGTGATTGTCTCTCCAAGGCCAGCTACACCGCGTCACTTTTACGGACGCACAAGAATCTCTCTCCCTCTCTCTCTTTCCATACACATCATTAGTGAAGCATACAAAACTCATTTTACCAGGCTGATGCGTATTTAAGGACCTATATCAAATACACTGGAAACTCTGGTGGCATAGTGGTTTAAGTGCTATAGCCGCTAACCAAATGGTTGGTAGTTCCAATCCACCAGGCGCTCCTTGGAAACCTTGTGGAGCAGTTCTACTCTGTCTTATAGGGTCACTATGAGTCAGAATTGATTCAGTGGAAGTAGGTGTGGTTTGGTGGTTTTATCAAATACAGGAGAGTGCTGGCTTCTGACAAGGACTGGAGAGGAGTGAGAAGACACAGGTATCAGGGCTGGAGGGCAAAAAGAAAAGAAGTGAAAATGAAAAAAAAATAAACAGCAGATATAGGGACCATCACGAGCTGATGATAGCACCTTGGTCTTGGAAGATGAGTAAGCAGCTTCCCTCTGAGGTCGTTTGAAAAATCTCAGTGAGAGCAGTTGAAAAATCTCAGTGAGAGCAGTTCCACGGGAGTGATGGTAGGAGGTCAAAGGTCAGAGTTCACCTGTAGAGAAGAGAGTTACAGGCAGGAAGTAAAGGGAGAATACACCTTTTAATGGTTTGTGTAGGGGGCGGGAAAGGTTTGAATATGTGGAGTAAGGGGAAGGAAGGAGGCAACCCGGAGGGTGTGACCGGTGCAGGAGAACAAGTGATGGGTAGCAAGAGTCGGTGGGAAGCGTCAGCCGCAGGAGGGAGTTCTCCTCCTCCGCTACGAGGTGGTGAGCCTCGGAACAAAGCAGGGTCCGCCACAGCCCAGGCACGCGTCACGGTGTCTGGTGCCAGTAGATGCTAAATCAAAGTTCAGTAAACAAATCCATGAGACAGGGGGAAAGAGGGTGAGAATGAATGTGGAGGTGGAAATTTTAGGCAAATGGTAGGAGAGAAAAGAGCCAGCCACTGCAGTCGACGCTGAGACCTAGTGACTGTAAGTCAGAGTAGGACCGCCCTGCAGAGTTTCCAAGAAGTGCCTTGTGGATTTGAACTGCCTACCTTTTGATTAGCAGACAAAGAAATTAACCACTACGCCACCAGGATTTCCAGAGATGAAAGGAGTTCATGTTTCTAGACCTCTGTTCTCAGTAGAGTAGGAGGCAAGACCAACTGCTGAGAGCAAGGAATCACGGGATAGAAGGTGAGTAGGGGATGAAGAGAGTTACAGAGGACTGGATAGTGTCTGAGGGGAAATAATCTGTCAGCAGAGGAAGCTGACCGAACACAAGGAGTCCTCTCACCCAGGGCCACTGTCTCCATCAGGCACAAATAGACATTGTGCTTAAGGCCCACAATACTTTTAGGGGTTCATAAAATTTTAAGATTTCTTTTAAGGTAATAAAAAAGATACATATAATTCATCATGGATTATAGTCATTTTTATACCAGTGTGGTCATAAAATATAATTTTTAGTGCTTTTTGATGGAGAAGACGGCCCACCAAGGCAGAAGAGCCTGTGACATATGACAATCATAGTGCAACCCTGTTCCTAAGGGGAGGGGCACTCCAAAGCTGCACTTGGCATTCAGGACAAGGATAGGGGGTTCAAGGCAGTAATGGATTTTGGCGCAGCTGTCATTCCAATGGGCAGCGAGGTTGGGAGGGGAGGAAGAAAAGAGCCAACAGACGCAGACTGGGGGATGGGAGACAGTGAGCTTCACCCAGACACTGGGATCTCCCTAGGTGGAGAGCAGGTGTCATGGGAGAGAGGTCAGGACAGTCCCACAGAGGAGGAGGCAGTGATGGTCGTAGCTTACCGTAGAGAAGCAAAGCAGTTCTGAGAGGTGGCAAAGTTCAGGATGTGGCCTCCGAGAGAGTGGCCAGAGTATAAGGAAGACAAAGGTCAGTGGACTTGGGTAGGTCAGAAAGTTGTAAAAGCAGGGTGTTTGCTGGTTCTCCATCAAACCAAAAACCCATTGCTGTTGATTTGGATTCATAGTGGCCTTATAGAACAGAATAGAACTCCTGTATCTTTTCGCACCCCAAATGGCAAGTAAGTTCACACTGCCAACCTTTTCATTAGCATCTGAGAGCTTGACCACTGCACCACTTGATTTCCTTGGGTTGTCCTACATATTGTTGTTGAGTCAATTCCAACTCATAGCAACCCTAGAGGACAGAGTAGACCAGCCCCATAGGTTTTCCAAGGGGTGGCTGATGCATTTTACCTGCCAATATTTGGTGAGCAGCCAAGCTCTTAACCACTGTGCCACCAGGGCTCACTTGTCCTATTGTCACTGAAATCTCCCAGGATTCTGCGGGACTTGGAGAAGAGAGAAAAACCCTGATCCAGGCACCCAAGAGTACAGTCACAGAAGAGGAGTGACCAGCATGTCAGCATAGTGAGAAAGCTCAGCTGAAGGGCTTGGCTCTTGAGGGAGTGGGAATTTTATGCAAGGACAGAAGGAGGGGTTAACCACCAGCCTCATCTGGGCACAGGGTCCAGGTAAGGCCATGAGATGAAGGACACGCCCTTCAGAGAAGCCGAGGATTCCGGGGGATGTCCTTGGCACAAAATAAGGCTCCAGAAGACACATTGTAGGTATGTGGGTGTGATGAGAGATGAAGGAAATTAGAAGCAAACCTAGAACAGGGTTTGGAGGGAGAAAAGGAGGAAGAGAATAGATGACTTGGGGGATGTCAACATTTGGGCTACTTCATCAGTCAGGATAACACAGGTTAGATGCAGTAACAAATGACCCCCAATCTTAGGAGCCTCAAACTACAATGGTTATTTCTTGCATACATTCAAATAACAAAACCCATTGCTGTTGAGTCAGTTCTAACTCAGCGATCCTATAGGACAGGATGGAACTGCCCCCATAGGTTCCCAGGCTGTGATCTAAACAGAAGTACACTGCCACATCTTTGGCCTGTGGAGCGGCTGGTGGGTTTGAACTGCTGACCTTCTGGTTATAATACTTGCCCACTAAAGGCTGATGCGCCTCTGCTCCACGTCACCCTCACTCAGGGACCCAGGCTGAGCGAGGCTGTGCTCTGAGCTTCCTCGATAGTCAAGGCTTGATTCATGTAGGTATGATTTTCCACAGACCAGAGCAAGTCACATAACCATATCTACCTTTAAAGAGATAAGCTGACGCAATCTTACTGTTTGGGTTATCTAGTACCCCCCCAAGAGAGATACCAGTGAATGGCTTTAACAAAGAAAAGTTTATCTTCTCACAGTGCAGTAGGCTAGAAGTCCGAATGCAGGGTGCCAGCTCCAGGGGAAAGCCCTCTTTCTGTGTATCGGCTCTGGAGGAAGGTCCTTGTGTTGCATCAGTCTTCCCCTTGGTCTGAGAGCATCTCGGGGCAGGAACCTCAGGTCCAAATGACGCGCTCTGCTCCTGGTGCTGCTCTCTTGGTGGTATGAGGTTCCCAATCCTCTGCTTGCTTCCTTTTCCTTGTATTTCCTGTAGGATAAAAAGTGGCAGAAGCCACACTCCTGGGGAACCCTCTTGTTAAGGGTGTTATAGTCCCACTGTAATCCTCTTTAGCACAATCCTATCTATTGACCACAGGCAGAGATTAGGATTTACCACATAGGAAAATCACAAAATAGAGGACAATCCCACAATACTGGGAATCACGCCCTAGCCAAACTGATACACACATTTTTGGGGGGACACAATTCAATTCATGACACTTACCATGAACTTAGAAAATTGGAAGTATTTGGAGACTAGAACGCAAGAGGAACCCCTGGTGGTGTAGCGGTCAAGTGCTATGGCAGTTCAAATCCACCAGGCGCTCCTTGGAAACTCTATGGGGCAGTTCTACTCTGTCCTATAGGGTCACTATGAGTCAGAATGGACTCGATGGCAATGGGGGTTTTGTTTTAGAACTAAAGACTACCACAGGCGGTGACTACACCTGTTAAGGATATAAGCCATGGTGTGAATTAACTAGCTACAATTTCAGGACAGAACTCTAGGACAGAGCCATGCTGGCACAGAAACCAGCAATGCCTAGCTGGGGGTGCTGGTGATGCCAGCAGCCCACACCTGCTCTGTAGGCACGAGTTAGTCCTCAAGATCTTCTCAAAGGCTTTGCAATCAGAGATCCACACACACGTAGAGTTAGTTCCTAGAATGTGTGTCAGTTCTGCTCTTGGCCCTAAAAGGTTGGTCTTTGTAACTCATAGCTTTGTTTTCAGGCCGAGAAAGAGATTGGATAAATACCATTCCTGCAAAAAAGAACAGGGATGCATTGTTCTCCTGGATGCCTCAGCTGACTCTTTAATCTGAGCTCCCTGAACTCGCAGGTCACCTTGAGATTGCAACCCATGATGCAAAGAGGAACAGGCCAAATCCCACATTGTCCCTGACGGCCACATTCCTATCAGTTTTCTCTCTGATAAGATTCAGAGATACAGTTTTCTGTTCTAAGCCTGATCAACGAGGAAGGGTCCTTTGGCCACTTGGAGTACCAGCCTTTGAGCTCTGCAGAAGGACAAACGTGAAGTAAAGAAACGTTAGTGTTACCAGGTCCCAGGGTTGCTAATCCATGGAATTTCTTGTGATCAGATCACTAAGTCCTCTCTCTACAACGTCCCGCAAGAGAAGGATGCTGAGCCCCCGCTGCCGGAGCAGTGATGCGGGGGTGTCGTTGGCTGCCCGCCACTTCTGTTTTCCTCTCTGAAGAAACTAGGTGTTGTTCAGGGGACCATCAGATGACCAAAGGAAAGGGGACCCCACCCTCAGCTCGAGGGGTTCATCGGCTTGGCTTCAGCCGGTGTGTCTCAGCATTGGCACTAGTGACATTGGGGGTTGGATAGTTCTTTGTTGTGGTGGCTGTCCTATGCATCGTGGGACAGTTAGCAGTAGTCCAGGACTCTACCCATTAGATGCCAGTAGTCCCTAGGCTAGTTGTCACAATCACAAATGTCTTCAGGAATTGCCAGATGTCTCCTGGGACGCGAAACACCCTGAGGCTCAGAACCACTGGTATCTGGTTTGAGCGTGAACGCGACAAGGTAGCTGGGCCAGGGAAAGAAAGCCAGGAGGAGTTTCAGGAATTTTTTTTTCCTTGTAAGAAAGAGACCCTACCAGAAACTAGGACAAGGGCCCGGAGCAGCTTCTCTTTCAAAGCCTCAGAAGGAACAGACACAGCTGAGATCCTGACTCGGGCCTCTGGCCTCCAGCACTAGGAGAAAAGAAATCTCTGTTCTTTAAAACCACCCCCTTTGAGGTATCTTGTGATATCAGCCGTAGGGGACCAAGACAAGGGCCATCCCAAATACCTGTGCTCTTGTTTCTCATCAGAGAATACAGCACTGAATTCTCAGTTGGGCAAACCTTATCAGGCACAGGTTGTGAGAAACAGACTTTGTAGATAACCGCCTGGGGGAGTTGTTCTTTTCTTTTCTTTTTTTTCAATATTGAACAACTGGTTGATTTCATTTTATTGTTATTGAAAACCTGCGAATCTTTTTCTTTTCTTTTTTTAAAAGGAGAATCTCAAGAGGAGATAGTTCCTTCCTCTTTCTCCAGACCTGGACCTGCTACAGCCACTTTGTCACCAACCTGCAGAGGAAGCGCAGGTAGGGGGAAGGCAGGGCCAAGAGGGTCTCAGAGGGGAGGGACCAGAGCCCTGACTCACGCGGCCTGGAGCCTGGCCCACTGCCTGGCTGTTTTGTTTTATGTGAAACAACAAAAATCACCATTGTTGGTACCGGGGTGTTGTATTACTCACGTCTGAAACCGTCCTAGCTGAAGCCTTAGGAAGAGAGAGGGACAGAGAAGGGCAAGGCCACTCTGCTGGAGCTGCCGGGAGCAGGGCCCTCATTCGCGTCTGCTGGGACACGGTGTCGTCTCGGTTAAAGGCAGTACACTTCCTGTCACTGACGTGGTGGAAAGTTAGGAAGTTTACTTGGGTTTCCGGCAAGTTCGGAAGGAGATAAGTGAATCCCCACTGCCTAGAGGGGAGGAACCAGGTAGCTGTAAAGACAGCAGCTGATGTGGCCGGGCCAGGAACAGACACAAGCAGGGAGGCGGTCCCCAGTGCACAAGGTGCGCGTGGGTTTCGGCCTGTGAATCTGTGCACTGCGGAGGAGTGAGAAGGCACAGGAAAGGCCACGGGGACCTCCCGGGCTGGTTGCTCCTCCCTGGATCAAAGGATTGGAGGAATGGGAAGGATCACACTCGTGTTTGGGGTCAGGAAGTCTCAGTGAGATGCTAAGGCTGGCCCAGGTTCAGACAGTCCTCTAGCGCTGAACGCAGACCGCCTGCACTTGTGTTGGAAGGGAGGTGATTTTTTAAATCACTGATAGCACACTGGAGTTACACCGGGAGCTTAAATCCCCAACCATGGATGTCTGGATCCCTTTGGTGATTCTGATGTAATTAGCCCGGGGTTGATTTGCCTGCACATCACTGATGGTTATTTCTCAGATTTCATAATTTTTGGCTTGGGTGGATTCAAATATCTTGACTCCAAACCATGTGCCCTGTCCACTCTGTTGTGCCTTTATCCCAAGGGCGTTCTCTCCTTAATTAAGTTACATTTTTAGTGCTGAGATAATACTTGCACCTTGTACGAAAGACTATACAACGAAGCCTGTCTCTCACTTCCATCTCTCAGGCACCCAGTTCCTCTACTTAGAGGTGGATTCGTGACTATACACAGGTATATAATTATTTTATTTCTTGTTCCTTTTTATTAATTAATAGTGACTTTCCTACACCCTGTTCTACACCCTACTTTATTAATTATATATGCAGATCATCCTGTATTAATAGTTAAACCACACCCAAATCTACTGCTGTTGAGTCAATTCTGACTCACAGTGACCCTACAGGACAGAGTAGAACTGCTCTAAAGAGTTTCCAAGGAGCACCTGGTGGGTTAGAATTACTGACCTTTCGGTTAGCAGCTGTGGTACCTAGCCACTACACCACCAGGGTTTCCAATATTAATAGACAGCGTCATCTTACTTATTGACTTTCCTAAGGTGGCCACATAGCTCCATCGTACGGATGTGCATAGTCATTAGTCCTCACGTGACAGGGTTTAGGTCGGTCCCAGTCTCACTATGTCAACGACCCTCTGCAGCAGGTGGGGTACACCTGTAAGGCAGACAGGACCACAGGGTCCAAGGGCAGGTAGATGTACACTTTATGATGTTCTTAAATTGGCTTCATGAGGTTGTGCTTTCCCACAACAAAAAGACAAAATATGGTGTGTTACCCTTATTTTACTTTTGCCCAGCTGATGGGTAAAAAGCTGTATCAGTCTGTATTGCGTTTGCATTTCCGTTATCCTGGCTGACGTTTACCAAATTACCGCCTCCTATGAACTCTGTATGTACCGTCTACCCAAGGGTTGTTGGATTTCATGTCTTTAATGATTTGAAGAACCTCTTCACAGAGCAGAAAGTTAGCTTTTTCTCTCTGATGTGTGTTTTTGTCCAGGTTGACTTTTGACTTGGCTTAGCAGAGACTCGCTTATCACCCTTTTCTTATATGACATTTAGGGTGTCAGTGCTTCTTAGAGAAGGCCTCCCAGTCTGATGTCAGGAAGTCAAGTGAACAGGTTTCCTTTCCATGGTGTCAGAGATTCAGGGATGGCCTTCCTATTTTGCTTTCCCATCTGACCATTAGAGTCTGCATGTTTAACTACCTACTGGAATTGCATTTAAAGTTTACAGATTAATCTAAGACCAAACCCACTGCTGTGGAGCTGACTGTGACTCATAGTGAGCCTATAAGACAGAGTAGAACTGCCCCGCAGGGTTTCCAAGGAGCACCTGGCAGATCAGAACGCTGACCTCCTGGGGACAGGCGTAGCACTTAGCCGCTAAGCCGCTGCAGCTTCTGATTAATCCAGGAGGAACAGAAATCTGCGAACCGTTGCTGAACCTCCTTACTCAGCCCGCTTTGGAGTTCCTTGGAATGGTTTCGGTTCCTAGGTATGTCGTATTTGCGGTTACTCTTACCATAGACCTCTTAACATCCCCCACTTCCGCCCCCTCTTCTCTGGCTTCTGTCACGGGTCTTCAGTGTTGGTGCCGATTGTCCCCTGTATTGCTTCCAGCCCATTCGCTGTGTCTTTATGTGCCGGTGGTCTTCCCCTACCCCTCCTTTCTTCAGCTGAGCCCTGCCTCTCGAGGCCGCCCCACTGCAGTCACACCTCTGCACCGGAGGATGGCACACCACTGAAGCCCACCCAGCTCCCCTGGGTCCCCAGGACTTCACCTGCTACTCTCTCCACTGGGGCTTGTTCTGTCATCAGTGAGTTCTGATTGCAAACAGGACTTGGTGTTACTGGTGGTGGGTTTGGGGCCCCAGAGTGCAGGGTCTGCTCCGCACCAGACTCTAAACGAGAAAAGCCTCTGCCTGTTCCTTTCGTGATCTCTGTTTTACAGGTAAGGAAACTGGGGCAGAGAAGGGTCAAGTGCCCGCCCAAGTGCAGCAAATGTGTCTGTGTCAGCCTCGGCATGCCACCATGCCTTCTCAGGAGAGCCAGTGGGTGACAGGCAGATGTCCCTATGGCCACCAGGATGACAGGATCAGACATGATGGCCCTCATGGGGGCTGGAGGGGGCCCCTCTGGCGGTGTCTCATGGTGGCCTGTTCCTCACCTACTGTGACACTGTGTCTGTGGACAGATGCTGGCTTACGGAACGTGTGGACGGGGGAACACACGAACCCTCACGTCAATTTCTCTGCAGTCAGTTTCCCTATTGTCACGTGCCTGGGAGCCACAAACACTAAACGTACTCAACTGCCCACTAAAGGCTGAAACCTCAGTTCTGCACAGACGTGTCTGGGAAGAAGGACCTGGTGATCCACTTGCAAAAAATGCAGCCACTGAAAATCCTCGGCAGCAAAGTTCCCAGCTGACACACAGGGATCACCAGTAGTCGGTGGCTTCTCTGGTGTCAACTTACCTATTGACCCCTTTCGCCTAGTGAAACTGCCACTGAGTACAGATAGTGTCCCAGTTTTCAGTCTTGGGGTTTTATAAAGCCCGATTTGTCTAAGGGCACTTTAAACTCTGCAAGGTCACACCTTCAGTGATTGTTTGGTCTGGTGAGAGCCTGGCTGGTTTTGAGACAGCTGGACCCCTTTCATAACCCTCCATTCTGTGACTCTTGGCTCCCTGAGCCCACGCTCTCAGCTTCTCTTGCAGCTAGAGCATACGCATGTGATCCTGACCTGGACCCACTGCCAGGCCTCTGGGGGCAGACACAGGGAAGCAGGAGGTGCCGTGCAGAACTCCTCCTGGTGAGGGTGCTCAGACCCCCCCAGCTGGCAGTGACAGCTGCGGCAGGTCCTGGCTGTAACATCCCACGCCTGGCATCAAAGTGTCGGCCAAGATGCTGGGCCTAGTGGTCTGGCCAATAGCATCTCCGTGGGCACAGTTTGATGTGTGACTTTGGCATCGTTCTTGGCTGGTCAGCATCTGAACCAGTTTCCCTAGCCTTTCCAGAGATTCTGAAAGTGACCTGACGTTCTTCAACAAACTCCTTATCTGCTTACCCTCGGGTGGGAGGGTTCTGTTTGCAGCTAAGAACCCCAGCTGATTAAACATAGATTGTTGTGTGTCCTTGGCACTCATGTTTCACTTGAACTGCTTTTGGCTGCTTTCCTTTCTTCCTTCTCCAGTTCACATAACTGAACTAGGAAGCACACAATTATCCAGACCACTGGGGCCCGAGGTTAAGGACAACCAGGTGCAAGCAGTCGTGTGGACTTACATTCAGGGAGGGCCACACACAGCCCTAAAATTCTCCACCTAGGCCCTTCACTTGCAACCTGCTCCAAACTGGATAAATCCTGACTAGTGAAAGGAACCCTTAGCAGACAGGGTCTTTCGGTGAAGTGGCCTCCTCCTAGGACAGCTCCCTGAAGCTGCAGGACCCGGCGGAGGTCAGGCCCTTGTGCTCCCACTGCCACCTTGGCATGAAACTGAGAAGCTGGCGTCTGCATGGGGCAGACCACCTTTGGCTGACCCCGGCTCAGGGCTCTGTCTCTCCTCCAAACCGCCATCTCACATAAAGATACTGACAGATTTAGCTCTTAATTATAGACTGTCCTCCACTGTAATACTTGTTTTGAAGGCTCCCAGGGGATGCAGCAGTGAGAGCTGTTGGTTTGTTAACCCGGGTGTCCGCGATGGGAACCAGCTGCTGCTCTGCTCCGCCCAGAGAGCTGTCCTCTCCGCATCTGCGGATGTTCACAGCTGGGGACACCTGCAGGGCGGTTCGAGTCTGCCTTATAGGGTTACTGGGTTCGGGATCCACCCCACAGAAGGGGGTTTGATGCTTGTTTTATGTATTAATCTTTTATCTCTGACTCATCAGTTCATTCCCCAGGACAAGGACCAACTCGTGTGTTTCTTCTGTATTTCTCAGAGCCCCGAACAGACGGCTGAGCTCCGTCAAGTGTTCAATAAATGATTGCTGGTTGATTCCTCCCTTGAGAGTGCACAGTGTAAATCACATCTATGTCTTGTTCCTCTTTAATGTGTGTATGAGAGAGAGAGAAATCTGAGGCTCACGAATAATAAACTCCACAGCATGGAGTCTGGAGCCAGAAAAGTGGAAAGTACTCGTCTCAGCCTTATGTGGGTTACCTCCCCTTAGTTTATCATGTCTCAGTCGAGGGTTACAGCAGTTCCATCCACATTCTGGCATTATTGTGAGCACTGTTAGGGAAATATGCACTTAAAGGACACGAAATTGGAGGGGAGATTTTAAGGAGAGAGGAAAGCACTAAAATTGGTATATGGAGGACTCACTGCTCACATGGCCCAGTGGACTCTGGTCCCTTATATCTGCGTCCGACAGCGTTCCAAAGCACTAACCTAGTGGCTTTCCAAACTTGGCAGCAGGCGCCTACCTCTCCATCTTCCACCATGAGCTAAAGCCATGAATTCACAGCATCTTTTAAACCCAAGCCCCCACTGCCTGCACCATCCTCTCCTGATTCAGGCTCTTGTCTTACCCTCCGGTCTCTGCCCCTCCCGCCTCTCCCTCATGTGCAGGTTAGTTACTGCCCTGAAAACCCCATCTGATCGCATGTTTTCTGCCTTGAAGAACCTGTGTTGGGCGTCTAAATCCATGCATCTGCTATGTAGCTGTAGGTACTATGTGGCTATACCCATTAAGTAGCTCTATCCACCATGCAACTATACTCACTAGGTAGCTCTACCCACTAGGTAGCTCTACTCATTAGGTGGCTGTAACCACTAGGCTATGAGTTGTTGGGGTCAGGTGAGAGATACCTGGTGGGTGAACCAGGCCGATGGTGAGGTGAGATGAGGGGTGAAGAATAAGATGTAAAATACATAAAACAACTCGCCCCCCCCACACATACAGATACGCAACCATACAGTGTGAACCGTGGCTTTCTCTACGACTTATTAACACGGGTGACTAACGTTGGCCGTGGCCCTCCCACGTGACGGGTGCCACTCTAGGCACTGTGGAGCTGAGAAGCAGCACCCACCCCTGCTCCATCCTTCCGAAGCTCAGAGCCCAGTGAGGAGAAAAAAAAACCACATGCAAGTTGCCCATTCCTACACAGTATCAGATGGTGACAGGGGCGATACAGGGAATCAGTCAGGGTGCCTGCACAGGGACTTGGGGAACTATCTGACACAAACTGGTCAGGGCAAGTCCTTTGAGCGGGTGACATCTGAGCTGAATCTTGGGGGAGACGAAGAGTCAGCCAGACACAAACCTGGAAAAGCATTTTCCAGGCAGTAGAAGGAGGCAGAGCAAGGCCTTCGGGCGGGAAAGAGTGGGGCATATTTGAAAACACACCAGTGTAAGTCAAGGAGTGTCTCCGAGGAAGAAATAAATAGTATAGGATGGAGTGGAAAGACAGGCAGAGGTGACATGGTGCAAAGCCTTAGTGGTCAGAGTCAAGACGGAATTTTATGTTACCATTGAAAGTCACTGATGCCTTTGGGTCAAGGAGAGACCTGGCTTCATTTCTATTTTGACAAGTTTACTTTGGCTTCTGAGTGAAGAAGAGATGACTGGGGCCCGGCTGGAGGTAGGGCAAGAGGGAGGGCAGGAGATCGCGTGTGGCAGTGTGGCAGTGCAGCGGTCTGGCCGAGGAGGTGTCCCTGAACATGGGGAGAAGCAGTCACAGACAAGGTCTATTCTATGGGTATTGGGCTCCTGCTGGTGCCATGGTTAATGGTTTGCCTGCTACCCACCAGCTACTCTTGGAAACCCTGTGGGGCAGTTCTCCTCTGTCACAGAGGGTCTCCTGTGGGTTGGAATCGACTTGAAGGCAACGGGTATTCTGTAGACAGAACTGACTGCTTGGTGGGGACAGGATGGAGGGGAGGGTCGGGGCAGGGAGGGATCAAGCAGGACTCAGGGTGGAGGATGAGGCCGTGTGTTGAGACGTCTGGTCAAGGAGTCATTTTGGAAAGAGAAGTTGGACACATTCAGTGTGAGACTCTGGTCACTTCAGTGAGGATGACAAGGCAGCTGGTGGTGTAAGTCTGGGGCTCCCTGAGAGGTCCTCACTGTGGAGTTTACCTTTTCAAGTCACCATCCTGTAGATGACGGAGGACCAGCCAGAGAGAGAGTGGAATTGGATCAGAAAGGGTGAAGGACCAGCTCCCATGGGTCAGTATTTACCCACGGGACAGCCAGGCCGAGGGACTGGGGAGGAGGAACCAGCAGAGCGGGGCTTCCTGGACCTCACCCTGAGAGCTGGCGGCAACGAGAAGACAGCATTTGGTAACAAGAGGCCATACGGTGACAGAAGCCACTGGGGGCCCGAGGCTGACCAGAGTCCACGGAAGGAGGGCGAAGGGGCATGGTTGGGAAGGGTGCAGAGTTTTTAAGAGGCTTTGCTGAGAGGCTAGATCACGGCTATTTCTATGTTTTATTGTTTATGTGTATATTCTAACATTCCAACAATGACATCCACTACTTCAGTGACAGTGATAAAATCCATCAACCCTCATACAGCACCCACCACTGAGACAGAGGAACCCTTCAGCAGAGAATGGAAGACACTCAGCTTCCCTCCCAGCAGCCTCTGCACCCTCGGGCCTGCCCTTCTACCAGGGAACCAATTCCATTCACTTCTCCCAGCTTCCAGCCCATCTATAAATTTGGAGTCCAGTGCCACGCATTAGCCGTGGCTGGGCCTCACCTCTCCAACCCCTGCAGCACCTGCACCATCCCACACAAGCCCGGGGGAGATCGCTCACACACTTGTCCACCCAGTTTCACTCAAGCCACAAACCGTAGGCGGTGATGTTCCCCCTCTGTTCCCCCGGGGCTTAGGACAGGCAGGGTGGGTTAAGGGGGAAGCTTAGGACAGGCAGGGTGGGTTAACGGGAAAGCTTATAAGGAGGTGCCCTGGTGGCTAAGCGGTTAAGAGCTCAGCCTGCTAACCGAAGTGCTGGCAATCGGAACCCACCAGCCGCTCCCTAGAAACCCTTTAAGATAGTTCCACTCTGTCCTATAGGGTCGCCGAGTTGGACGGCACACAGTAATAGGGCTCCACAATTAGAGGGGCATAGATTCTTCCTCCCACTTCAGTGACCCTGGACAGTCTGAATGGCTCTATGCCTCAGTTTCCTTATCTGTAAAACAGAGGTTGTATGAAATTACTAATAATGTTCTATGCCCCCAGTGTTACAAGATTTAGGCTGTGAGGCAAGACGAGCAGCGCTCTGTCCTGCGTGACGCAGTTTGCAGCGGAATAGGACAGCTCGCCGGGCGTCAGCGGGGCCGCGGACTCACCCAGCCAAACTAGGTGAGAGCTAGGATGCTTCGGCGCGCCTCGATGGCGGGTCACCTGAGCCCGGGATGCTAGACGGCATCTCTCGCCCCACGCGGGGCGTGTGCCGGTCCAGTGACCCGTCTTTCAGACGCCCCCCGCCCCAGGCCGAGCCTGACGCGGAGGTGGCTCACGCGCCCTTCCGCCCCAGCCGCCTGCCACGGACCACACGTCCCCATCCTCGGCGGGCTCCGCCCTCCAGCCGGCCGGCTCGGGTGTCTGGGCGGCCGCGCCCGCGGGCCGTGGGCGCCGATTGGCGGAGGGTGGCCCCCGGGCGCACACACCCTCCGCGCTCCGCCAATGGGTGCGCGCGCTTCCCCGGCGGGCGGCCCGCTAGCGGACAGCCCCTCAATAAGCCACATTGTTGCACCCAACTCCCTCGTGAGACTCGCCGGCCGCCGCCGAGCCAGAGCGACCCAGCGCGCTTGGAGCCGCGAGCCCGAGAAGCCCGACCGTCCCGGCGGAATCGGACTGTGGTTCTCTCCGCGCGGAGTCTCCTAAAGGTGGCTCCTAGACCGTGGGCACCCGGATACGTAGCCCAGTGATACCCAGGCGCCTGCTAGCCCTGTAACCTGACTTCAGAGACCCGAGCGCTCTCACCGGGAGCGCCATCGCCCTTAGCCTCCTTTGTGCGCAGCGCCAGCTCCCCGGACGGCCGCCCGAGCCCGGGGACAGGACGATCCCCGCCTCTGCCCGCCTCTCCCCACGCTCCGGCTCCAGGTCCCGGCTCGGCGCCGTCAGGCAGGATGATCGCCTCGCATCTGCTCGCCTACTTCTTCACCGAGCTCAACCACGACCAAGTGCAGAAAGTAAGTGCGCGCACGCGGGGCCCGGCCGGGTCTCGGGCCCCTGCCGGCAGGATGCTCGCCCGACACCCGGCGGGGACCCGTTCCCTACGCGCCTCGGGGCCCCGGCCGCGCAGCAAATCTGGGCGCCAGGCGGCTCCTCCGACCGAGCAGCCACGTCCGCGCAGCGCCGCCCGGCTGCCTCTCTTCCTGCCACCCCGCGCGCTCCTTCCCTCTCCGTCTCTCTTTTTGTTTCAGGAGGGCGGGTCACCCAGCACGTAGTCAGTGCCTGCTGGGCACACGTAGGAAGGTCCCCGCTTCTGCCGCCGAGTTCCGGCGAGAGCACGTGGGGGAGAGCCGGGGTTGGGGGAGGCGGCTGTGCGGCCGCGTGGGGGCTGCCCCGGGCCTCCGGCGCCTCGCTCATGCGTTCAGGGGGCCTGCCGTTCCGCCGCCAGCTCCCCGCGGCCCTGCGGAGGTGGGATCGGAGAGGAGCCGGGAAGCGGGTCCAGAGGGGCTCCGCGCGCCCCGCGCCCCTTCGCCCGAACTGAGGCCCTGCGCAGGGTGTCCCGCTCGCTGGCTCCCACCCCCCACGCGACTGCCTCCGGACCGCCCAGCCTCGCGTCCCGGCGACCCGCCTCCAAGTGGGAGCGGTCTTTGGAAGTTCTTTAAAATTCGCTTCTGAAAGTTTGGGAGAGGATCAAACTCCTTTTCCCGGATTCCTTGAGATTTTTGTCAACGCGAAATTTCTTGCCCTAGGGCGGACGTCACTGCCCACCTCGCTCCCGGCTTTCTCTCGCCGGAACTTTCTTCGGCCAGGCCATTTACATGAAAAAGAGCCCCCGGCCCGGCCTCGGGGTGTGACGGTGGAGGGGGGACTGGGGGTGGGAATAGGCCGGGGGCGGCGGGGGCGGGCCGGGGCACAGAGAGCTCCGTGGCAATGACCGAGCGTTGCTCAACTGACATGTGAAATGTCAGCTACTGAGGAGAACACATTTTGGGGGAGAGTGTCTAGACCTTAGTATTCCGGAGGCCGCCTGCTCGGACGTCCATGCCGGAGGTCCCGAGAGCAGGGCCGGTCATTAACCTGGGACCGATAACTCCTAAGGCACGCGTGCGACAGGACAGGACTCAGGTTCAGACCGGGAAGAGCGGAGGCTCTGTTTATTCCTGGGACACTTTATATCAGTTGATTTAAAAACTTCTCTGTGAGCCGGCAGGATAGGAAGTTGGCAATCTTTCGGGGCTTCTCGATCGAGTCTGTTATCTCTTGGAGAATCTTAACATGAAAGTTAAGGGCTCGTTAATCCAAGGGAGGATTTATCAGTTGGCTAAGACAGTTACTGCGTTTTGCAAAATTACCGTTGTTTTGGAAGAAGGACAACTGGAATGCCCCTGGAAGCCAGGACGGCGAGACTACATCCTACTGACTTGAGACATTTTGTCGGGGGGGACCAGTCCCTAGAGATGAACATGGTACTTGGTAAAGTGGAGGGTCAGCTGAAAAGAGGAAGACCCTCAGTGGTTGACCCTGGCTGCAGCAAAGGGCCCAGGCGTGACAAGGATTGTGGGTGACATTGGTTGTGCCGGTGGCTCGGGACTGGGCCGTGTTTCCTTCTGTGGTACAGAGGGCCTCTAGGAGTTGGAAGTGACTCAGCGGCACCTAACAACAGCAACAAGCTTAGAGTATTCACGCCAGATCCAGACGACCCTACTTCCAGGTCAAGTGGGAGTTGCAGGGCCCACTTGGCCTGGAAGGAGGGTCGCTTTTTGGCCCCTGCAGTAGAAAGAGAATCAGCCAGACGATCTGAAAATAAGTTGTCCTGTCTATCCTCTAGCCTGTTGACTGTTGGAACTCGAGCAAATCACTTTGTCCCTGTGGACGCAGATTTCTCTTTACAGATGGTAACAGCAACTTTCTCCACTTTCCTCGGTAGTGAAGGGTGAACACAGCAATCTGACAAGCCTCCCCTGCAGACTCTGTCCCTCTGCCCTGCAGATCCCATCCAGGTGGCCAGGTGGCCTTGTGATGCTTGCCTGCGTTTCCTCTAAATGACCACAGGGGGCAGGGTTGGGTCAGACCTTGACTTACCAGGTGTCAGAGCCCAGGGCTTCCAGAAGTGCGTGGGTAGGAAGGGAAGAGACGGGGATAACCAGGAGGCATCTCTCCAAGTTGCCGGCTAGAAGGGAGAATTCAGAAGAAGATGAAACAAACTTGGCTTTGGTCTTTGAAAACAGCCTTGATTTGGACTCTCTGAAATTCCCCTGTGATGGCATCTTACACGCTGTGGGTTGTAGTCTGCGGGCATGGAAGGCTTGACCTCGTCGATGGGTGGGTATGTTCTGATGGACAAGCCTCGATGATGGGAGTCGGGGCTGTGGGCTCCCTTTGCCTGTTGACACCTTTAAACCTGAGCGGATGCAGACAGCATCCGCTGTGCACCAGGCATCCCTGGGAGGTGCAAATGGCTGGCACGCTCAGCTGCTGGTGCCCGAAAGACTGGAAGGTCAAGTCTCCCTGTGGGGCCTAGGGAGAAAGTCCTGACTGACTGCCCCTGGAAGTCACAGTCACTGAAAACACAGTCACTGGAGCACAGTACTCTTGTCACACCTGTAGTGGCTGTGAGCTGGAGCCCACAGCAGGGTGTGCCAGGCTACTCAGAGCTCTTTCTGTGTGTTAGCTCATCCCATGCACAACGACACAGAAGCAAAACAAAACCAAACTCACTGCCGTTGAGTCATTTCCGACTCAGAGCAACCCTGTAGATCAGAGCAGAACTTCCCGGGCAGTTCCCAAGGAGCACTTGGTGGATTTGAAGTGCTCCCCTTTTGGTTAGCAACTGTAGCTCTTGATGCCACCAAGTTTCCATGACAGCATGATGCAGGCATCATCCCTGTTTTATGGAGGAGCAACTGAGGCATGGAGTGGTTAAGCCCCCTGGTCAGGGTCACCAGCTGTTTTGTAAGAAGGAAGAATTGAAGCCATGTAGGTGGGTTCCAGCAGGTCGTGTCCTAGACTATGGGCTTGGCTGCCCCTTGGGAGCCGTCCGTGAGTTCCTCCCGGCCTGTGTCTCAGTCTGCTGATGGGTGCCACCTCACCCCGCCAGCATGACCAATAGTGGGACTGACTGCCAGCTTGGTGAGATTAATAACACCAGTACCCTGTGACCCTAGTGGCTGGTTCCCTGGCCTCGTTTTCCCTGACTTTTCCTTTCTGATTGCTCTTGTTAGCTGGCCCGTGGGTTATTCCAAAAGCCTCCTGACAGGTTCTCCTTTGTCTAGTCTGTTTCTGGAACCCGACTGGACCTTTTCGGAAGCCTTGCAAGACTGGCTGCTGAATGCCCCCCACTCCTGCCCCCCTCCAGGGCCCTCTTCTCCATCTTTCAGTCTCCAAAGACTTGACTCACTGTTCTTCTAAGTGTCTTACCTGCTCACACCATGTCCTTTTGTCCCTGTCCTTGTTGGGACCCGAACCCTCGGCTTGTCTTTCCTTCACTTACCTCCTTCCAGCTCAAATGCCACTTCTGAAGCCTCAATCTGCCTCCTGTCCAGCCACTGTGTCCACGTGACTGTGCTTAAGCTGTCTGTGACATTTATTTCCTTCTGCCGTACATGTCCCACTAAGATGGGCAGTGCAAGTCCAGCCCATGATCCCGGGGAAGCAAGGCCCAGCCGGCTTCTATTTCAGCCAAGAAAACCCCGTAGAGCAATTTGACTGTGTCACACACGTGGTCACCATGAGTTGGAATAGACAGCAACAGGTTGTTTTCTTTTTTTGGTCATGCGTGAGAGTTGGTCATTTCGGTTTGTGGTCCTTCCTCGGAGGAGGGCGAATCCCGCCCGTTCACCTTTGTGGCCAGGGTTTTGGGGCTCTGATCGGGTGCTAGTGGGTGTAAGAGGGGAGGTCTCAGGACTGGGACGCAGAGTGAGGGAGCAACTGGGGGATGCCTGGACCTGGGCTGAAGGGTGGGGAGGTAGGTCTCAGGCCTGCTCCTTCATCAGTGCATGGCCTGAGGTCAAGGCTGATCGGGAAAGAGACAGAGACAGAGACAGAGACAGAGAGGGGACCCCTGTCCTCTGGCAAGCTCCAGGCTTTGTATCCTGTGCATGGGAAGAGAGAGGATTCTTTATGCTAACCAAGGCACAGTAGATACAAGATACAGGATGTCTGTCTCTTTAAGAATGAGAATCAGGGTCAACCAAAGAAGGGAGAGGTAATGTTCTTTTTCAGCTATGGACCACACTGTTGTAACAAGTGGAAACATCATTTGACCCCAGTCCCGGAGTACTGATGCGGGCGTCGACTCCTCGCTGTCTGAGCAAGTAGCGGCTTTCTCCCTTGGACTTCAGAGAGAGAGGAAAACCTTGGGAGCAGACAGATACAGCGGAGGCTTCTAGACTCCAGACAGAGGAGAGCTGTCGTATGTTCTTGAGAATCTGTTGGGGTACAAGCCCTTTTCAGTTCTGTGTGAGAAATGGAGACATCTTCAGTTGTCTGCAGAGATAAGACTCCCAGGAAAAGACTGTACAGGCCTGGAAAGATGGCCTGTAATTAACTAGAGCAGCGAGCTGTCAAAAGAAGGCACAGTCATAGGGGTCAGTAGGGAGTTAGGGGGCTGAAGGGAGCCTCGATCTGTTGTCAGCACTGGCTGTGTGTCATGTGCTCCGGGTCAGGGGTTCAGGTGCCTGGAGCGAAGGGCTGAGTGAGACCTCAGTGAGACGATTCTGACTGGGTTCTCTGACACTGACACCTGCGGCTTCTCGTTTGTTCAGCATGTAGCACCTTGGTGCCCCAGTCGTGTCCTTTGGGTGGCGATACGAGTGTGTCTCTGTGTCTGCTGACCGCCCATTTGTTTTACAAGACCAGCCTTCTCTGCTGGAGTGTGAAGAGGCACTTTTTTCTTGACCCACAAATAAGTTCCCACTGAGGTTCCTTAGCCAAAGGCAACTTTGATTGATTTATTTTTTCACATTACTTTTCAAAGTCAAACTTTTCCACCACCCTGTGGAGTTTGGGGGCAGCTAGTGACCCTTTTGCAGGGGGTAATAAGAGCAACACAAACCACACAGTTGGCTTGAAAGTGGCTCTGGCAGCTGGACTCAGGAGATCTGATGTCTGAGAGCCCCGCAGTCCCAGAAAACTGGTCTCCTTTGTTCAGCTACTTCCGGCTTGCAAGACCCACTCTTGATAAGAGGCTCTTCATTATCGTTGTTGAATTTTGAAGTCAGCAACTTTGTTTTGTTTTCCAGCGCTGCATGCTGTCTGTCCTTGCCTTCTCAAAGCAGTGGGGGTAGGGGTGGGCCAAGTCTCATGCCAGAGTTCACAGGATGCGTCTTCATGTCCACTGATCACACGCCTCTGTTGGCTTCTAACATAGAGTTTCTTAACTGGTACTGTTGACCCTTCATCCTGGAGAATTTCTGTGAGGGGCTCCCCCAGTTGTACCCTAAAGGTCAGGGGTGCCCACTGTACCCAAATTTAGACGGACAAAGCCTGTACTTTCTTGCGTTTGTCTTGTGATAGCTCTCAACCAGAACTGACTCTACCTGCCAGTGGACTTGCATAGCGTCTGGAGGGAATTTGGGATGCAGCACAGATGAGATGGGGGAAGTGACTGGCATCCAGTAGGTAGAGGCCAGGGATGCTGCTGGACATCGTGCAATGCACAGGACAGTCCCCACAACACTCACCCAGCCGCGGGTGTCAGCAGTGGTGAGGCTGACAGGATCTGCTTTCGTTAGGACCTGGTCTCCCCTCTCCTCCTCTTTCCTCGCTCCCAGTCAAGTGCACTGCTGTTGTCATATACTTGTCAGAGTGTGTGACAGGAAACTTACCTTACTGCCCCACCCCTCAAAGTGTGCCATGTCTTGGTGGGCAGTGAGATTTATCTTTGGTGATGATAGGCATCAGAGCCGTCAGCGGATGTCCACAGTCCCTGGATGAAGTGGGGTTCCAGTTGTTCTTCCCTCAACCAGAAAAATGTGGTGGGTGCAGATTCTGCAGGAAGCCAGAGGGAGGAAGTCTACTCAGCCGTCCTCTCTAGCAGTGCCCAGGTTTCCATGGAGGCTGGGCATCACCCAGGCTTCTGAGCAAGACAGGCACGTGAGCTGGCTGACCATGAGCCCAGGAGGTGCCATTACTGGGGGAGGACAACAGTGACTGGGGACCCTCACAGTCTAGCAGGCTGTTAGAGAGACTGTGTGGTGAGGTGTTGCACACCGATGCTCCAGGCCAGGCTCCCCGGGTGTGATTCCTGGCTCACCCCTTGAAGAATGGTTTGAGTTTTGGCCTGTTACCCTCTCTAGACTGTCATTTCTTTCCTACAAAATGAAAAGAGTATTTGAATGACACCTTAACAGGATGGGTGTCAGGATTGAAGTGACTTAGTATGTGTGAAGTTCTCAGAGCTGTGTACGGTGCAAAGCCAGTGCTTTATGCATTAAGTATTATTGTATAAAAAAAGAAAGATGTACTCTTAGATACCTGGCTGCAATATCCGCCCATCTGGGAGCAAAGGGAGGCCTTATGTCAACATGGATTATTCCCAGGGGCTTCTTTCAGGGCATGCATGTATAGGCCCATTGCAAATCCCTTTTTCCAACAACATAAATGTGGCCATACATATTGACCTCACTGGATAGAAGACAAAGAATCAAACTGACTATGTCTAAGGATGGAAAAGCTCAAGTCTCATCAGTCGAGATGAGACCAGGGGTTAAATGTGGAACAGACCCATCAGCAGCTCATGTGCAAATTCAAGTTCAAGCTCAAGACAATTAAAACCAAGTCTGTGAGAGCCAGATACAACCTTCCATACATCTTACGTGAGTTTAGAACCCATCTGAAGAACAGATGTGACACACTGAGCACGAATGACTGAAGATCAGACAAGCTGTAGAGTGACATCAAGGCCATCATCCATGAAGACCCCAGAAAGACAGCCAAGAAAGGAAAGATCAAATGCATGTCTCTGTGCAGATAAAGCAAGTGGAAGTCACAATGGACTATAAGACTGGAATAAAAGATTTCAAAGGGCAGTTGGAGAAGAAAAAGAAAATTGCTATAATGAAGTGTGCAAAGACCTGGAGTTTAGAAAACCAAACAGGAAGGACACACTCAGCGTCTCTCAAGCTGGAAGAAATAAAAGATCCATCCTGACATTGAACTATCAAAGAGATTCTATGGGCAAAAAATGGAATGACATAGGAAGCATCGAAAATAAATGTCTAGAAGGAGGAAAGGAAAGAACACAGTTACTGTAGTGAAAAGAATTTGTGGACCTTCAAGCATTTCAAGAGGTAGCATGTGATCGAGAGCTGATGGTACTGAAGGGGAAGTCCAAGCCGCCCCAGAGGCATGAATGAGGAACAAGGCTCAGGAATAGACAGAACGCCAGGGGAGATGTTTGAACAAATGGATGCAGTGGTGGAAGTGTTCACACGTCTTTGCCAAGAAGTTTGGAAGACAGCTACTTGGTCTTCCTGGAAGAGATCTGTATTTATGCCTATTCCAAAGAAAAGTGCTCTGATAGAATTTTGAAGTTATTGAACAGCTTCATTAATATCACATGCAAGTAAAATCTTGCCAAAGATCATCAAGAGCAGCTACAGCAGTACATTGACAGGGAATTGCCAGAAATTTAAGTTGGATTCAGAAGACGTCGTGAAATGAGGGACTTCACTGCTGATGTCAGGTGGGTCTTGACAGAAAGTAAAGAATGTCAGAAAGATGTTTACCTGTGTTTTGGTGGTGAGACAAAGGCCCTTTACTGTGTGGATCATAACCGTTTATAGGTAACAGTGCAAATAATAGGTATCTCAGAACACTTAACTGTGCTCATGAAGAACCACTACTCACAGCAAGAGGCTGTCATTGGACTAGAGTAAGGGGATACTGACTAGGGTTTTAAAATCAGTCAGGGTGTCCATCAACATTGTGTCCCTTCAGCACACTTACTAAATCTGTCATATGCAAGTAAAATTTTGCTCAAGGTCTTTCAAAAGCTGCTGTAGCAGTGTGTTGACAGGGACTTGCCAGAGACCCAGGCCAGATTCAGAAAGGAACTGGGGATATCATTGCTGATGTCAGATGGATCTTGGGTGAAAGCAGAGAACACCAGGAAGATGTTGACCTGTGTTTCAACGACTATGCAAAGGCGTTGGACTGTGTGGATCATAACAAATTATGCATACATTGCAGAGAATGGACATTTCTGAACATTTAACTGTGCTGATGAGGAATCCGTACATGGATCAAGAGGTAGTCATGCGAACAGAATAAGGTGACAACACAGGGTTTAAAATCAGGAAAGGTGTGTGTCCGGGTTGTACCCTTTCACCATGCTTGTTCAGTCTGTATGCTGAGCAGATAATCTGAGAAGCGGGATTATATGAAGAAAAAAGGCACCAGGGTTTGGCGAAGGCTCCATAACAACTTGTATTATGCAGACAACACAACCTTCCTTGCTGAAATGAAAACAATTTGAAACACTTACTGATTAAGATCAAAGACCACAGGCTTCAGTATGGATTGCACCTCAACATCAAGGAAACAAAAATCCTCACAACTGGACCAGTAAGCAATACCTTGACGAATGGAGAAAAGGCAGAAGGTGTTAAGGATTTCATTTTACTTGGATCCAAAATCAATACCCATGGAAGCGGTGGTTAAGAAATCAAGTGATGTATTGCACTGAGTGAATCTGCTGCAAAAGACCTCTTTATTGTGTTCAAAAAAAAAGCAAAGACGTTACGCTGAGGACACCCAAGCCATGGCATTTTCATTTGCCTCATATGCATGGGAAAGCGAGACAATGAATAAGGAACACCCAAGAAAAACGGATGCCTTTGAATTATAGTATTGGCGAGGAGTACTGAAGATACTATTAAGCTGCCAGAAGAATAAACAAGTGTCCTGAAGTGTAGTCAGAAAGCTCCTTAAAAGGGAAGGTGCTGAGACTTTGTCTCACACGTTTGGGACGTGTTACCGGGAAGGACTAGCCCCTGGAGAAGAGCACATGGATGGTGTCTTAGTGACCCAGTGCTGTTGTAATAGAAATACCACAAGTGGATGGCTTTAAGACACAGAAATTTGTCTTCTCCTGGTTTAGGAGGTTAGAAGTCCAAACTGAGTGCACCAGCTGCAGGAGAAGACTTCCTCTTTTTGTTAGCTCTAGGGGGAAGGTCCTTGTCATCAATCTTCCCTGCTCTAGGAGTTTCTCAGCACAGGGACTCCAGTCCCAAGGACACACTCCTCTCCGGCTCATCCTTAATGGCAGTAATGAGGGCCCTGTCCTCTCTGCTTGATTCTTTCTTTTATATCTCAAAAGAGATTGACTCAGGATGCAACCGAATCTTGTAGATTGAGTTCTGCCTCACAACATCATTGTAGTTAGGATTTATAAGAAACGGGGTAGTCAACCAGAGGTTATGGAATGGCAGACAACACTGGGAATCATGGACTAGCTGAGGTGACACATATTTGGGCGACACATTCAATCCATAAAGGCAAAAAGGAGAAGACCCTCAACAATGCGGGCAGACAACAGTGTACAGCAGGAGGCACGAGGACGGGGCAGGAGCCGGCACCCTCCTGTTGTCCATACTGCCACTCTGACTTGGAAGTGACTTGGAGTTACCCAACCATAACAGTCTTGAGGCTTATTTGTGCCCTCTGGCTGTTCTTGGACTAGACCAGAGACAGAAACGGCAGGATGTTGGAGGTGGAGGATGGAGAGTTCTTGGAACCAGAGAAAAAGGATGCAGCCTCACTTGACCCTCCAACTTTTCAAATCTTTTCTTTCCTGGTATAGAAAAGCTCGTCTTTCAGCTCTTCCTCTCACTGGGTTTCCTCCTGGCCCTCCAGGGTGACAGTGGCCTCAGCCCCTGATGTACCTTCCCCAGAGGGATCTTGGTGAAAGCTTTATCAGAATAAACTAGGAGAGTGAGTTCAGGCTGTGTCATGGATTGGAGTATGTTCCCTAAAAAAAAAGGTATCTGTTTGGCTGGGCCATGATTCCCGGTGTTGTGTGGTTGTCCACCATTCTGTCATTTGATGGGACTGTGCTAGTGCATCCTGTCACCATGATTTAATCAGACGGATTATCAGCAGTTAAAGTGATGAGGTCTACAAGATTAGATACTGTCTTACACCATTCTCTTTCGAGATATGAAAGAGAGAGGCCAGCAGAGATACAGGAACCTCGTATTACCAACAAAGCAATGCCAGGAGCTGAGCGTGTCTTTGGGATCAGAGGTTCCTGTGCTGGGATGTTCCCAGACCAGGGGAAGAGAAGGATCTCCCTCCAGAGCCGACACAGGGAGAGAGAGAGACTTCCCCTGGAGCTGATGCCCTAAATTCAGACTTGTAGCCTACTGGACCATGAGAATCAACCTCTCTTTGGTAAAGCCACCCACTTGTGGTGTTTCTGTTAGAGCAGCACTAGGTGACGGAGGCTGGCTTTGATCAGCGTCTGACCCTGGGAGCTGTTGTGGCCCACCCGCTCAGCTCTTCTGCCTCTCCTCACCCTCAGCTTGGCATCCGGGCCCTGGAGGTGTCTGTATTCTATAAAGGTCCAGTTCCCAATGTCTTGCTGCTGTCTGGTGGCTTTAATTTGTGCCTCTCCTCCTTCTTTCCTGTTGGAGGGACTTCCTCCCGGGTTTTCCTGTGTCTCAGCCTCTCCACTGAACCTTCCAGCCATAGCCCATCAGGGCTTCTTACACCTCTCCTCCCATAGGTGTTAGAGATGCAGCCTGTCTAAGCGTTCTGTCTGTAGTAACCAAGGTCATGGTCAAGCAGCCCTCCAGGGTAGGGCACTGTTATCTGCTACTGAGATGAGGATGATGAGGCGCAGAAAGGGTCAGTTACCTGCCCAAGGACACACAGCAGTAAGTGACACAGCCAGAATTCACATTTATCTGGCTCCCGGCAGCTGCTGTAACTTGAGAAGGCCAGCTGCTTCACTCTCCCGGAGTCAGGTGTCACGTGTCACGACTAGGAGGAGACTTTGGGGATCATCTTGCCCCCACCCTTCAGTTTACAGATGAGGAAACAGGTGCTGTGTGCTCAGGGGACAGTCCAAGCCGACTGAGGACAAGCCCCAGAGCTGTCACCAGGCTTCTGGCTCCTGCCTTTGCAGAACCAGTTATGAAATCTTAGCTTTCTGACCTGTACGTAGGATGGCCTTGTAATGTATTGTCCACACTGGATCCTTCTGAGAGGGAAAAGGGGTGCTATCAACAGTTGTGGTGACCTGTTGTGTGTCACCGTAGAACTGTCACAGAGAGGTTCCAGTGGCTGATTTTTCAGAAGTGGATCACCAGGCCTTTCTTTGGAGGCACCCTTGGGTGGGCTTGAGCTCCAAGCCCTCAGGTTAGCAGCTGAGCTTGCTAACTAACAATTGGCTTTGTTAACAATTATGCCACTGGATAGACACAAACAGGTTATCCCGGGCATACTGGGATGATGTGTGGTCACACGGGCTGTGGTGAGGAGTGTCCTCCAGGACTAGGGCTGCCCGCATTGTGCGTTGGGCAGACCGAGGAGATCTGGTCCTGGATGTGGCCCGGAGGGACAGACCCAGCAGGAGGGCCCGTCGGCGGCACTCAGGAATGGGCAAGAGGCTGACGGGCACTGTGCTCCACTGTGTGGGATTGTCCCTTAGGGGACTTGGGATAGTCAGGACACCGAGGCAGATGGCAAGTGACGTTGCTCCAGCCAGGACCCTGTGAAGCAAGGGCACAGACTTGAAGAGCAAAGTCACACGGAGCGTTTAAACCCCAAACAGAACCTGTAGCCGTTGAGTCAATTCTGACTCCTAGTGACCCTACAGGACCTAGTAAAACTGCCCCCTAGGGGTTCCAAGCTCGTCGTCTTGATGGAAGCAGACAGCGGGCCACCTTTTCTCCTGTGGAGCAGCTGTTGCCTTGGAACCACCGACCTCGGGGCTTGCAGCCGAGAGCAGCACCACTGTCTCGCAGGGGCTGCCTCTAGGGCTGCCTGCTGGCCTGGACTGGCTAGCTCTTCTCCTTGGCACTGCCGTAACCCCTTGGGTGTCACTGTATCCAGGATAAATATTTCCTGAGCACTCTCCGTGTCTGGAGAACTGTGATGGCTGTTGGTGTTACAGACAGGGAGCCAGCCACAGGTTGTGGGTGCCTTCTACCCTCTGGGACTCCTGTGGGCGAGAGACTCAAAGGATCAGAAGTGTTGGCATCATCACCCGAAGGATCTGGGGAAGGCATCTGGGGAGAGGGCGTGTGTGCCGGGCCCCGAAGGTGTGTGGGCGCTGGGTAGGCCAGAGAGAAGCGAGTTCCAGGCAGGGCGAGGGGCCAGTGCAGACTTGGCCTCCGACCTCATCAAGACAGACCCTCCTCAGAGCTGTGCTGCTGTGTATGCTTCAAGTCACTGCGTGTCCGTATTTCAAGACAGTGAAGAAGCTGGCGCTCTCTCCCCTTCCCCGCTGCGGTCGCCTGTTGGCACAGCTGCCTCTTGCTGATAGACTGAACGCTTTCAGACAGGGAATGGTGTCTCCTTGATTCTGGCATCCTTGGTGCTTAGCCTGGGTATGCTAGGGTCACATGCATGAGGGACATGTCTTCACACGGTGGTCCACAGTCAGGACGGAGTGTCTGTGGACAGGGGACCCCACGGTGGGATCCTCAGTGCCCAGCTCCTGGACCCCTGACAGGAGCTGCTGCCTGCGGCCTGTCTGGCTGGGACAAGATGCAGCCGAGACGCAGAACTGGAAGAACCGGAAACCGTGTGACTCAGGACAGCGCGGCAGGACCCTGGGGGTGGGGCTCCCTGCCAGCCGCACACGTGCCCTGCCGCGCTGCCAAGTGGCCTGTCACTGCCCAGTGTGCTAGAGCTGGATCTCTTAAGGTGGCACGGTGGCCACGGTGAGGGTCTCTCAGGACATCCGAGGGCGGTACCAGAGCAGGCCTGTTAATTCGGGCAAGGTGGCTTTTGGAGCATGGAGACTTCAGGAATTATTGACCTACTCTTTGTGTCTTCCTCCCCAACTCATCCTGGTGTTTTTTGCTTGTCGTTTTTTTATCAGAAACATCTGGCCTGCCTTGGCAGCAACACAAGATAAACTCGCTGCTCTTTGGCCCTCCCAGCTGGAGTCTTTGAGGGCCAGCCCGCCTTCTGGGATGGGCACACCTGTGCCCCAGGTTAGGGCACTTGCCCTGTCACTGGATGTTTTGGGTCAGCCAGGCCCTTGGCCTGTGGTTTAAATAGGCTTCTCCAAGCTGCAGTCTCCTTGTGAAGGGCTGCGGTGAGCCAGCGGCAAAGGGTGCACAGGAAAAATAGGAACTCTTCTGGAAGCAAAGTTGCAAGCATATGTCAGCGCAGGTCCCCGGAAGGCTCCACCCGCTGCTGGTCCTCTGCTGAGTTCCTTTGGACCATTTCCCTACAGGCCATAGGTGGCAGGTCAGTTCAGGTGTACCTGGGCACTTTAGGAGATGGACCTGGAGGTTCACCTTGGGAAGGGTACCAACAAAAAAATCCTCTTGTCACTGAGTAGGTTCCAGCTCACCGTGACGATACAGGACAGAGTAGAACTACCCCGCAGGGTGTCCAAGGAGCAGCTGGAGGGTTCACACTGCAGCCTTTTGGTTAGCAGCCAAGCTCTTAACCACTTGGACACCAGGGCTTCTCCCAGAGATCATGGCATTGACAATCCAGTGAAGCAGTTCTGCTTTGCACACACGGCATCCCCAGGGGTCAGCACCAGCCCCACGGTGACAGCCATGACAGTAGCGAGTGAGTTAGGGCCCAGAGAGTCCCCATGGGTTGTGCTCTGCTGTGCTTTAAGAGTAGCTATTTAACCTACCTGCAGTAAACCGAACACTCCCGGCTCCAGCCCTAGTGCCGCTCTGGTGCTCGTGCCCCTGCCCACGGCCACTGCGGAGGACTGCCGTTCTGACTTCTAACAGGGCACAGTGGTCCGGTTCTGAACTTAGTATACAGGGACTCGCGCAGCATGGCCCCTTCTGTGTCTGGTGTCTTTCACCCAACGTCACAAGTTTGTTCCCACTGATCCCTGCTGTTGTAGGTGGGGCATTCTTACTGCTCGAAAGGATCCCTCTGCCTTGTTTGGAAAGGAGCCTCGGTGGTGCAGAGGTTAAACACTTGGCTGCTAATCGGGAGGTTGGCAGTTTGAACCCACCTGCCAATCTGTGGGAGAAAGACGTGGCTCCTGTAAACATTAAAAACCAAAAAAACCCACTGCTGTTGAGTCAATTCCAAGTCACAGCGATGCTGTGAGACAGGGTAGAGCTGTCCCGTAGGGTTTCCAGGGAGTGCCTGGTGGGTCTGAACTGCCCAGCACTTGGGGAGCAGCTGTAGCACCCCACTGCTACACCACTGGGGCTTCCCCCGTCGAGATTACAGCCTTAGAAGCCCTATGGGGCAGCCCTACTCAGTCCCGTAGGGTCGGTCTGAATTGCTACGGACGCTATGGCAGTAGAACTTTGTTTTGATCAACACTGACTTAACAGAACAGGCGCTAAGAGTCGAAAGCCTTCACTACGTGAGGGCTTGGTCTTGGATGAATTTTGAGGAGACCGGGTTGGAACCTCAGCTTAATTGCTGGGGGCCTGACTGTAAGTATCTTCAAGACAAGGACAGGAGTGTTAAGAAAGCTGCAGTTCGTGTGGTGTCCTTGAGGGGTCCAAGAAGAGATAAATTGTGGGCATTAGCTAGCATTTGCCCAGCCCCACCTGGGGAGGAGTGTGCGCATACTACGTCCAAAATGCCCCAAGTGTGGAGAAAGGCAGGCCAGCGGTGCGGCCGGGGCCCTGTGTCCTAGGCTGTCGTCTCTGTGCGCTTGCCAAGTTTCTGCTTGATCTGATTCGTTCACGTGAATTCAGTCCTCTACCAGGAGGGTGCGTCCTGCGTGGAAGACTGATGAGTATTCGCTCATTCATGTCTTATTTATTTTTCTGCCTGCTTGCTGAAAGGATTTGGCGATTTAGTTCAGCTTTCAGTAAGAGGATTTCTAGAACAAGAGTCATGGAATGGACTGGGATGAGTACCAAAAAGACTTAGGCTGAAGGAAGTTCGCTGGAGCCGAGGCCAGAACTCTGAGGTTCCTGAAATCCAGGCTCAGGACAGCAGTGCTTGAACGTGTGGTTTCAGTCTCGCTGGCCTGTAACTGCAGGAAGTGGTATGTCTGGACAGACAGACTTTCTCTGGCCACTCAGTCTTGCTGGGAGTTGACGGGCTATGGAAGCGTCGGTGCATGACCCTGCAGCTGTCGTTGGTGGGGTGATCTTTGTGGTCCTTTTTCCCTTGGTTGGAAAGAGAAGGATCAAATCCTACTGAAGAAAACATTTCAGCAGGGAGCTAGAATGGTGGAGTCAGGGCGAGTAGCTCTCTGGTGTCCCTGAGGTTGATGCGTCATCTCCTTCCAGGGCCCAAGGCTCGCCTCCGAACCTTGCCTCTTGTTCTTCTTGCCATCTCCAGGTTGGGAGTCATCCACTAAGATACCTTAGGCCGGAAGCAATCTCCCCTGAACACGGGTCTCACAGGGCACTTGGCTCACGCGGATCTCACTTTGTGGGCTTCTTTCTTATCAGCCGCGGTCCATCTGCCCCTTTAGTCCAGAGACTTCCACCGGGTCCCTAATGTGATACCAGTTCTGTGCCAGCTGGTGAACTCCTGAAGAGCTGTTGTTGCAGTTAGGTGCCATCGAGTCAGTTCCGACTTGTGGTGACCCCACGCGTGACAGACAAAGCACTGCCTGGTCCTGCACCAGGCTCGTGATGCTGGGAAGCCTGAGCCCGCTGTCGCAGCTGCTGTGTCAGTCCGTCTCCTCGAGGGTCTTCCTCTTGTTCGCTGACCCTCTGCTGTGCTAATCGTGATGCCCTTCTCCAGGGACTGATCCCCCGACAGAGCAGTGGTCTTGATTTCTAGCTATGTTTCTACTCACAGCATTATGTTGCATGTAGCTGGTGTTTGGTAGATGGTCTATACAACAGAATAAAGGAGTTACAACACTGGTCTGGGATTCGGGCTTGAGTGATAGGAGCCTTACCCATGTAGAAATGGAAATTGAAGGCTAATTTTCTTCCACATTTTCCTTTTCAACTTCTTTAAGACGTGTAGCACTTTCTATAATGGACTGTGTTATATAAAGTTACAGGATTATGTATAACTTATAGCATTACTATCTTGTAGATGGCAAGATGGGGCAGTGTTTTGTTCTGTTGCACACAGGGTCACAGTGAGTGGCAGCTGACTGGATGGCGGCTAACAGCAGTAGACGTACTTAGTCTGATCAGACACGACGCAGAGCAGCCTCAGGCACCAGGCAGTGGCCAGCAGCCATTCAGTAGGAACTGACCCGTGGGGTGGACCACTCTGAACCCCCAGCCCTGTCATTTATTGTTTTTGACAATAGAATAAGACACGTGGGGATCTAGGTTCTAGTGTCACTTTTGTGACACTGATTCAGGCTGTTCTTTGATGGACCTGAGTTTCTTGAGGCCCATGCCCGCTCTCAACTTCAAACTTCCCTTTCCAGGGCTTTCCTGCAGCTGGCTAGGCCTGTCTCTGCTCATCCAGGGCCCTTTTCATGTCACACTGGGCACTGGAGCCTCTCGGAGGGTGACCTTCTCTTCCGTCCCCTTCTCTTAGTGCTTGTTGTGAGGGCAGGCACTTAAGGGAATGGCTTTCCCTCGCTGGGTGTGCTCTTGTTCCGTAAAGAGTGTGGGGTTCACTTCCCTCAACGCCCCTGCCCCCACTCTCTTTTCTGTGGAGGAAGTGGGCCTGTCAGATGGGTGTGTTGTGGGAAGAGAAGAAACGGACCAAAATTACTCAATGAGGAAGTTCTAGTCTCCTTGGAATTGCTAAATGTGTTTCGTCTCAGACTGCTGTCTCTTTCTCTAAGACACACCCTCACCTCAAGGCAGCCAGCTGGCTCCCCAGGCCTCAGCCAGGTTTTGCTCCGGCCTGCCTCTGTTTCTCCACCCTGGATCACCCCTTCCTTTCCCTGTTTCTTTCTGATAGATGTTGAAGGAGAAGCAGTCCAGCTGTGGTAGGCCAGGCACTGACAATACACAGGGAAGGGACAGCCTGGGGGACAACCCTGGGTCTGTTATCCCCGAGTATGACTAAGTCAGGTGAAGAAACATCCTCAGATCTTCCCAGAGCGACAGGGACTGAGGGGACTCTGAAGAGAAAAAGGTGGAACTCCAGCACTGTGTGTCAACCCAGGGTTAGTTCACAGGGACAGCCTCGGTCAATCAGTACTGACTTTCAAAGGCTCCAGGCATTTAGCTTGTTAGGTTTTTTTTAAGAATTTAATATCTGTAGAGAAAGATGAGAAGTTATCAGCTGGATTTCCATCAAGCTGTGTAGAGTTGAAACACTGAAGATAGGGTGGGAATGGCCTTTGTAGAACTGAGGCCACCTTTTTAGGGGTGGGACGTCACGCACCAGGAGGTGGTGGTGGAACCTCCTGACAAGGAGTGAAGCCTCTCCTCGTCACTGCAGAAACTCGCCTGCCCCTTGGCAGATACACACACGTCTGTCTGGGGCATGGGTGGCACCAACTCTTGCCTCTCTCTCTCTCTCCTCCCTTTGGACAAATAGTTAAGTGGGAGCTTTATGTGGGACATAACGTCCAGAGACGTAACTGCTGAGTCTGCTGACCTCTGCCCAGCCAGCTCCATGAGTCACACTTGCACTTGACATCTGCCCTTCGTGTCTGTGCTGGGATATGACCGGAGGCGAAACTGCCTTCTCACAGGCCGTGGCTGGCTGGCATGCACTGCAATGCCACCGGCCCATAGGTGCTGCTGTCATCTAGCTGGAAAGGGACAGTCACCAAGCCCGTGGATGGGAGTACTGAGGTGCCCGGCCACTCCCAGCTTGGCCTTTGAAGTCTGTGGGACTTGGGGCACGTTGTTGTGACCTGTCTGTAGAATGGGGGTGACGACAGTACCTGCCTCAAGGGGCTGTACAGTAACTACAGTACCTGCCTCGTGGGGCCATGCTGAGAATTCAGTGACTCAGTGTATGCAAAGCCTTCAGAACAGGGTCTGGCCCAGAGCTGGTGCCTCATCAGTGTTTGTCCTTACTGCAGCTGTGCATGGAGGGTGTATGGCCTGGGAGTGGCCGTGGCTTGACCTTGGCCTCTGTTCTGGCAGCCCTGCACTTTGGACAGTAACAGTGAGATGTATAGTCATGAGGTAGTGTTCCCGGCCAGCTGAGATGTCACTGGGGTGGTACAAGTTGCCTGTCATGGGTTTAGGAGTCACTGGAGGCTGCTGCAGATTTGTCTGTCCCTTCACCGGCAGGGAAGAGGCTTGTCTAGTATCCAGCTGAAGCTGAACCCTTTTAACCGTGGGGGCCTGCAGACGTCGTCACGGGGTGAAGTAGCCCAGGCCTCCTTGGGAGCACCCTGGCTTCCCGGTCTTGGACACTTCCGCAGGTGCAGTGATGTCGTGGACACTCACCGCCTCCTCTGATGGGTTTCTATCGGGCCTTTTCCTAATAGCAGGAAACGGGGAATACACCTGGCCGAGGCAGACGGGAGCTGCCGAGAGATCACTGAGAGGCTTGTGATACTTCTTGTGCTAAATCAGGGAAAAGCGTATCACCAAGGACACCAGAGGCTGTGTTACCACTTACGTCATGCTGTGTTAGGGATCAGCCACCACCCGAGGCTCCAGGGTTACGAGGTTGGACAGACAGACACAGTTCCGCTCCTGGTGCTTACAGCTGATGGGAGCGATAAGCCCTAATAAATATGTATTTCCAAATTATGGAGGATTCGGAGGCAGGAGCCTGGGTTCCCAGGCAGGCTCACAGAAGGCCTCGTGGAGAGAGACCCGAAGGCCTGGTGGGAGACGGGGGGGACAGAGAGCAGGGCAGGGCTGCAGGACGTGCGTGCCCAGGCTGCGAGGAGAGCGGCGGGAGGAGAGAACCCGCACGCCGGATGGGGGCGGGGGTCAGGGGGCGGGGGTCAGGGGGCGGGGGTCAGGGGGCGGGGGTCAGGGGGCGGGGGTCAGGGGCCAGGGGCGCCTCGGGGGGGCGGGTTGGGTTTGTCCCTCGTGGGAAGCTATTGAGGGCTTAAAGCAGGAGAGCAGCCGGGTCTGCCTGTGCGTGGACAACAGGTAGAAGAGGTGAAAAGTGGACCTGGGGACTGTGTAAGTCCAGACAGAGGGCACAGCCTGCCGTGGAGGGTGATGGAACTGACACGGGAGGTGGGGGCAGGGCTGGAGGGGGACAAGAGCGGAGGGTCAGTAACGGACCCCGGCTTTGGGAATCTTGTCACAGGCGTGTAGGTGCAGCCCGTCTGCAGGAGGAGTCCTCATGGCACAGTGGTAGCAGCCACGTCTGCCAACCAAAGGGCCAGCGGTTCAAGCCCCCCAGCCCTCCCTGGAAACCCTAGGGGCAGTTCTGCTCTCCTACGGCATTGCTGTGAGTCGGAACCAGCCGATGGCAGCGGTAACGGTGCCCGCAGGAACTCTCCTCCTCCCACCCGTGCTTTGCCTTTCGTTCCATCATTCTCTACGTGCCCACTGTCTTAAGCCAGAAATAAACTATTTTCATTTTCAGTCTGTGAGAGACGGTCCTGTCACAGATTCCTGTTAAGTGGGCTGTCTTATTTATCTAGAGCTGCCGTGACAGACAGACCACTGCAGATAACTTACACAAGGACAGATGCATTGCCTCACGGTAAAGGAGGCTACGTGTCCCGGCATCAGCTCCAGGGGCCTTCTCTCTGCTGGCTCTAGAGGAAGGTCCTTCTTGTCCGTCGTCCCCTGGTCCAGGAGCTTCTCAGGCATAGGGACCGCGGGTCTAAAGGACGCACTCTGCTCCCAGTAACTTTTCTTTTCCTGCTGATACGAGGTCCCTAACTGCTGCCTTACCTTTCTTTGGATCTCCTGGGAGACAACAGGTGGTGCCGGCCACACCCAGGGAAACTCTCTTTACTTTGGATCAAGGAGGCGACCTAGTAAGGGCGTTATGATTGTGACCCTAATCCTTGTCAAAATAAAATTACAGTCACAAAATGGGGAACAACTACACGATAGCAGGAACCATGGCGCAGCCCAATTGGTGGACATGTTTTGGGGGGACATAATTCAGTCCTAAGATGATCTTTAATCAATGATATGAAACAGATTGCATTCCTCTGCCCGATGTGGCTGTGTCCCACCGCACAGCCGGCGCTAGAGCCGACTTCACCCACGTCTCTGCTCTTTCCTCCCCTTCTTGCAGGTTGACCAGTATCTCTACCACATGCGTCTCTCAGATGAGACCCTTCAGGAGATCTCTAAACGCTTCCGTAAGGAGATGGAGAAGGGACTGGGAGCCACCACCCACCCTACCGCCTCTGTGAAAATGCTGCCCACCTTTGTCAGGTCTACTCCGGACGGGACAGGTACTGCATCTCTGGGGACCGCCCCAGAGCTCCACTGCTGGAGGGCGGCTTGGGTGGCTTTGCTCTGGGACTCAAAGGACTGTGAGTGAGTGATGGGGTTTGGGGCTCAAGCCTCAGGAACCAACCCTGGCTGTTATAAACGTAAGAGGAATTAACAGAGGGGTGTGGGACAACTAGAAAATCAGAGAGAGGCATCCTTGGGGGCCAAAGTCAGAGGACCTTGTGGTTGGTCACCAGGGTACTGCTGCTGGGTGCATGCCTGCCAGCCTCTCGTTGCCCATCCATGTGCCGAGAAAGGCTGGCTCAGCCTGGGGCGGGGGCGGGGGGGCTTAGTTTCCTAGTCCACCAGTGGGCCTGTCCACTGGGGTGGAGGTCGCCGACACCAGACACCAGAGACACCGAAGGATGACCCCAGCCACGGGCCGCGGGAGTCCAGGGCCCACCGGCCCACTGTACGTACCTTGCGTCCAGCTGGCACATCCCGTAGGCTTGCCAGGGAAGCTGGGGTGTGAGATTGTCCCGGATTGTCCCTGCAACCCGACAGCAAAAGATATCCCAGAAGTCTGCATTCCTCGGGGAGATGTTACTAGGGTGGTCAAGGCTCTGAAGCCTGCCAGTAAAGAATTTGTTAAACTGTTTAATCCATTGCCCCGGAATTAGTTCAATCAAATTAGAGAAAAGGGAAATGGTAGAGATTCAGGTTGGAAAGCTTGAGTAGGGCTGGGTCACAGAAGGCCTCGAACGCCAGCTTGGGGGCTAGTCTTTCCTTGGGAGGCCTTGCAGACGGGGGGAAGCTGTAGAGAGCGCGAGCAGAGCTGTGCTGGCTAATGAGCACCGTCAGCTGTCTTGGGTCATGTGGATCAGCACCAGCGTGTCAGGAGTGGAGAGGGGAGCAACGGGAGGCTGCTGTAGCAGAGGACCTGGCCCTGGTGGGTGTGACAGACCAGAAGATAGGCCTCAAAGGTCATGCGGAGATGTGGAGTCCAGCTGTTTGGAGGCGGGGCCTTTGCAGAGAAGACGGAACTAAGTTGTATGAGATGTTTCATACAGTAAAGAATTTAGAGATGAGACACCCGTAGGGCTGTGTGGGGTGTGCCCCAGGTCCTCACATCTAGAAGGTCATAGGAAGAGCCCAAGAGCTGCTGTTGGGACACTGGAAAGGCCAGCAGAGTACTGGAACCTGACAGGAGAGAGAGCTCTAAGAAGGGGGTGGTCACTGGTGGCACTTGCAGAGAGGGGTGGGACTGGAGCAGGGCAGGGCTGGGCTTTATATGTGTGCCACATGCCTGCACTGTCCACAGCATCCAAGTCCCCAGGGGTGGAAGACCGTCCTGTTAGCAGACTCTGCTTTCTAAAAGAAAGTGTGTGCTTGCTGAAGTCTTGAGACATAACGTGAACCCAGAGCTAAGGATGTGATTGCCTTGTTCTGGATAGTTTTGTGTGTGTGTGTGTCTGTGTGTGTATCTCTGTGTATGTGTGTCACCCCCTCAAAGAGCCTTGAGGCAAGGGGCGTCCGTCCTTAGGTTCTCCTTCTTGACAACCGTAGATTGGCACCTATAGAGTACTTGCCACTGCCTCTGACTGATAATCACACTGTTCTCTGTGGTGTCGATTAGGCTGTCTGATAAAATTCCTGGCTCCTTAAGGCCAGAGGCTCTGTCTTACTTCCCACGGTGCGAGCACCAGTCACGTGCCCTAACATGACTGTTCTGAGTGCCTGCGTGTATCAGATCATTTACTTTGCACAAAACCCCTTAAAGTAGTCAGCATTCTATCTATGGTTTTGAGATGAGGATTTGAGGCTTGGGTGGTCAAATCGTAGGCCCAGGTCACCTAGGCAGTGGGAGATGGAGCCAAGATTCAAACAGATACACCTGTGTCCAGTTGTCAAGATTCCACCCAGCTCAGTGCTGTGCACACAGGAGTGGTGTGCTCAGTGCTGTGGCTGCGGCATGTGCTCGCTGACAGTTCTGAAGCAGGGTTGGAGTTGGAGATTTGTGTCTGGGTTTTAGGTAGCTGGGTGCATTCATTGAGGAGACCTAAGTATGGGACCACCTGGTTTTATTCTCATTGCTCCCCTGAGGTTGGTGGCACAGAGACTTCTCCCTACCCTTGAAGTTTGTGCAGCTTGCTGCTCTGTCTGGTTGCTCGAGTCCCCTTCTCTGGCCTCAGGCTGGAATCTTGGCAGCCTGGCGTCTTCCCACCCAGTCCCAGTTTGGAGCAAGTAACTATGCTTTTGCTGTCTGTAAGGGCGGAGCTGGCCTGAGCTGGGGCCAGGGAACCTGCAACCTTTTGGGGTTGGGAGGTCTGGGGCAAGATTTGTTTGGGCACCTCCTTTTCTGTGCCCCAATTGGAGGTTTTTGACAGTTTTTGTGATACCTAGATTGCCTCTTTCTGACCTGAAATTGTACAGTATCAGTGAAGACAGTGTGTGCCAGGAATACTGTGCACTGGGCTGTTTGATTCACACGAGCAAAGCAAGCACGGCCTGGCGTGGTGTGGGAAGCTGGCGCCCAGCTGCTCACCTCCACCTCTCTCCCCAAATGCACTGGCTTTGTGAAGAGAGGACTTGGTCCCGCTGTCCTGGTCTGGTTCACACTTGGACTTGAACTAGTGCACAACTGTATGCACACACACACAAAGTTCTCTGAACTACTGTAATGGGGCAATGATAATGCTCACTGTCTGTTAGCTGGGCACTGGTGAGTTCACGTTCCCATGATTCCGTCTTCTGCAGCCCATCGTAAAGCATGAGATAGAACATTTGAAGCACCATCTCATTTTGTAGAAACAGCTGAGACGTACATACATATTCAAACTGTCCTAGGAGTGACAAATTGAAGACGAATGGCATCCATTCATTGTCAGAAAGAACATTTCAGGACTCGTCCTGAAGTCCCATACGGCCAGTGACAGAACTGCATCCATGTGTTTACAGGGAGACTGGTTAACACGGCTGCAGCAGCACATGCCCCCAGCCCCAAGGGGATGTTTCAACACTCACTGTAGATTCCTGAAACTCCAGATTATACTGAACTGTCTAGATGGTATGTTTTTCTGATATATACACACGGAAGATGAAATTGCAAGTTTGGCACAGAAAGCAGCTGACAGCGGTAACGAGTCACAGACACAGCGGTCCTAACAGTAAGCTGTCATAGATGCTATGTGAAGGTAGATCTTAGAAACCTCAATACAAAATTGTTTTTCTTCCTTTATTAAGTCAAGAACTTTCGCTTTGTCACTTCAAAGAAGCACTTTGCAGGGTCTCTTTGGCGCATTCAAACTGCCAGCATCACTGCTCCTGCCTTTGGGGCCCTTATTACATAAAATAAGGGTGACTTGTGCACAAACATTGCAATACTGCCCTAGCTGATCTGATAAACCGAGATAGGTATTGCTTCACTGGCAGCTTCTACAGCAGGGACGTGCAGGAAAAAGCCATGACTGACATCCCAGGCAAGGGCCTGAGATTTCATTGTACTACTTAGAATGGTGAGCAATCTAAAACTTAGGAGTTGTTTATTTCTGAAATTTTCTATCTAAAATTTTCGGATTGTAGTTGACTGCCGGTAAGTGAAGCCACGGAAACTGGAACCGTAGATAAGGGGGACAGGGGATAGTGGACTACTGTGCTATTCAAATTTATGCACCAACCACTAATGCCAACTTCTATCTGACATTGATCTAACTTACAGTCAAGAATGGTTAATAAATCCTGACAGTTGGAATGAGGAGGAGCCCTGGAGGTGCAGTGGTGAAGAACTCAGCTGATAACCCAAAGATCAGTAGAATTGAATCTACCAGGTACTCCTTGGAAACCCAGTGGGGTGGTTCTGCTGTGTTCTTGTAGGATCTCTGAGTTGGAATTGGTTCCACGGTTTTGAGTTTGGTGGAACGAGAAAGCTGGAAACAAAGAAGGAAGATAATTAGTTGGAAAATATGGCCTTGATGATAGAAACGACACAAGAGACTGCGTGATAGAATTTTTCAGGAATAATTCATTGAAAACACTGTATTTCACCAACATAAATGACCACCACACGTGTGGACCTGGCTGGATGGAATACATAGGGATCAAATGGACTACATCTGTGGACACAGGCAATGGACAAGCTGGGCATCATCAATCAGGATAAGACCAGGGGCTGACTGCAAAGTAGAGGATCAGTTACTCCCACGTGAATTCAAATGGAAGCTGAAGAAAATGAAAACAAGTCCATGAGATCCAAAGTATAACCTTGAATATATCGCACCTGAATTTAGAGATAATCTCAAGGATAGATTTGATACACTGGATATTAATGACTGAAGAGGTGCAGAGCTGTGCGATGATATTGAGGACATCAGTCATGAAGAAAGCAAAAGAAGAAAAAAAAACCCAGAAAGCAAACCATTGCTGTCGGGTGGATTCTAACTCATAGCAACCCTACAACGACCCTAAAGAACAGAGCAGAACTGCCCTACAGAGTTCCTAAGGATCACCTGGCAGGTTTGAGCTGCCGACCTTTTTGTTAGCAGCAGCAGCAGCCTAGCACTTAACCACTATGCAAACCAAGAGGTTGTTGAAGTCAAGAACCGGAGACCCCAATGGATGTCTGAAGAGACTCTGAAACTTGCTCTTGAATATCCAGTGACTAAAGCAAAAGGAAGGCATGATGAATTAAAAGAGCTGGACGGAAGATTTGAAAAGGCAGCTCCAGAAGACAAAGTATTATAAGGACATGTGCAAAGAGCTGGAAATTAGAAAATGAAAGAGGAAGAACACTCTAGACATTTTTCAAGCTGAAAGAACTGAAGAAAAAAATTCAGGTCTCAAATTGCTGTATTGAAGAAACCTGTGAGTCACAGTATTAAAAGATACAGGAAGTATCAAAGAAGGTGAAGAGAATACACAGAGTCACTATACCAAGAAGAACTGGTTGACATTTAACCGTTTCAGGAAGTAGCATATCATCAGGAGCCAATGGTTCTGCAGGAAGAAGTCCGTGCTGCTCTGAAAACGCTGGTGGAAAAGCAAGCTGCCTTGAACTGATGGAGTACCAGTTGAAAATTTCAACAAATGCTGGAAGTGCTTACTCATCTATGCCGAGATCTGGAAGACAGCTACCTAGCCAGCCTACTGGAGGAGAGCTGTGTTTCAACCTCTTCCCGAGAAGGGTGAGCCAACAGAACGCAGACATTATTTAACGGTATCGTTATTAACACGCGCAAGTACAATTTGACTGAAGATCATTCAGCTGCAGCAGTTGGACGCAGCAGTACTTCGACAGGGAACTGTCATCATCCAAGCTTATTTAGGAAAGGATGTGGAGCGACAGGTACTGCCGATCTCAGATAGACCTTGTTTGAAGGCAGAGACCACCAGAAAGAGACCAACCTGTGTTTTCATGCCTGTGATACGAATTCAGCTGTGTGGGTGTGACATGGTGAAGAACGGGCTTGGATTGAGTTGTGTTCCCCCAGAATGTGTGTATCACTTTGGCTAGGTCATGATTCGTAGTCTGGTTGTGCACCATTTTGTCATCTGATGTGATTGTCCTAGGTGTCGTAAATGCTAGCCTCTGCTGTGGTTAACGAGGCAAGATGAGATCCTGATCAGGAAGGTTAGGGTGGGCTGTGACACTCTCGCTCAGGTCTCATCATTTCTGATCCAACGTGAGGGGTGTTTTCCTGGGGTGTGTTCTGCACCACCTTTTGTCTTACAAGAGATGAAAGGAGAGAAAGGAGCAGAGAGTGGGGACCTCATACCATCAAGAAAGCAGCTGTAGGAACAGAGAGTCCTTTGGGCCTGGGCTTCCTGCTTAATGAAGCTTCCAGTGCAGGGGAAGATTGATGACATGGACCTTCTTCCAGAGCCAACAGAGAGAGGAAGCCTCTTCTGGAGCTGACTCCCTCAATTTGGACTTCTGCCTATTTTGCTGTGAGGAAAAAAAAATTCCCTTTGTTAAAATCATCCACTTGCGGTATTTCTGTTATAGCAGCTCTTAGATGACTAAGACAGCTGGGAATTCCAGGACACTTAACTGTCTGTGTGGAGCCGGTGTGTAGACCAAGAGGTAGTTGTTCAAACAGAACAAGGGAGTGCTGCATGGGGTGACATCAGGAAAGATGTGCATTAGGGTTACAGCCTTTGCCCACACTTAACTCTGTATGCTGAGTGGATAATTAGAGAAGCTGGCCAATAGGAAGAAGAATATGGCAGCAGAACTGGAGGAAGACTCATTACCAGTCTGTGATACGCGGAGGATACACCCTTACTTGCTAAAAAAGCAAGATGGAATTGAAGCCCTTACCACTGAAGACCAATGGCCTCAGCCTTCAGAACAGATTACTGTGCAACATAAAGAAAGGCAGAATCCTAACAACTGAATTAAAAAGCGAGATCATGATAAATAGAAAACATGTTGAAGTTGTCAAAGATTTCATTTGGTTCCATGATCAAAGCCCAAGAGTGGTGAGAAGTCAATGACTTATTGGGCAAATCTGCAGTATTTAAAAGTGTGACAAAGCAAAGATGTCACCTTGAGGATTAAAAGACCCCTGCCCAAACTATCTTCAGTTGCTTTGTATGTATGCAAAAGATGGACATGAATGAAGACTGATGAAGAATTGATGCTTTTGAACTTTGATGTTGGTGAGGATGATTGAATAGGCTGCTGAAAGCCAGATGACAAAGAAATCTGTCATGGGGGACATGCAGCCGGAAGGCTCCTTAGAATCTGGATGGATAGACATCATCTTCCTTGCTTTGGTCATGTCCGCTGTTAATGATGAAATCAGGATTTGAACCCAGCTCCGCCCACCTGAAAGCTTGATGCGTTCACGTTCTACCCAGGATTGAAACAGAAGCATGTTTTCATTCTTTGAAGAGCAGCTTCTCACCTCTGGGGTGACAGCAGATTCCGTTTGTCTGTGGGCACTCTCTCCTTCTCTGTGTAAATAGGGACTTAAGTTATGTGTCTGGGAACAGGAAACCTTGGTGGTGTAGTGGTTAAGTGCTGGGACTGTTAATCAGAAGGTCAGTGGTTTAAATCTGCCAGGTGCTCCTTGGAAACCCTGTGGGGCAGTTCTACTCTGTCTACAGGGTCGCTATGAGTTGGCATCGAGTTGACAGCAGTGGGTTTGGTTTTGGATTTGGGGCTAATGTGGCACCTGTCGGTGACTGCACACATCTGTAGCTGAAGAAATGCTTCTGTGGTGGATGAGGCAGGATGGGGCCTCCAGCCAGGGCACTGGGTGCCGTGGCTTTATGGGCCCCAGGCCCTCTCTCCAGTGGAGCAGCTCCAGTTTTCTCTGGCTGTAGATTTTGGCATACCAGTTTATTGGGGAGAAACATCCCATTGCAGAGAATGATTTAAAACCAGTGATCGAGAAGATCGGATCACTCTGTTCCTCGACTCTGCTGGCCGTGGCATTAACTGACTGTGTGATTTCTATGACAAGGCAGAGTTGCTTCTTTATTGTTGAGCTATTGAGCAGAGACAGGTGTCGCCCTGCTGTGCAGTAGCTGAGCTCCCGGAGCGCACGGGGAAGCTGTGAGCTGCAGCCCTGACTGCAACAGGGCCAGGTGTGTGGGAAATCCGTGCCGTAAGGAACCTGTGCCCGTCCAAGGTGGTCATTTTCCTGGATTTCTCTCTCAGGACCTAGTTAGAGATTTATCTTTTTAAAGTTCTGATATATGTAACAGTTGACATTCTGACCCCAGGTATTCCTGAATAGAACGTGTGCTGTAGGTTTTGAATGGTTGATTTTTTGGGAGTTCATCTCCAGGCTTTTCTTCTAAGACACCTCTGTGTAGACTCGAACCACCTGCAACCTTTCAGGTAGCAGCCAGGCATGTTAGCCGTTGGTACCACCCAAGGACACGCTGTCTCTGTGTATAAATACAGAGAGAGAGAGGCACTGAAAGAGAAAACCTGCTGCTGCTAGATCAACTCCAACTCACAGCGGCCCTGTAGGAAAGAGTAGAGCTGCCCCATAGTTTCCAAAGAGCAGCTAGTGGACTTGAACTGCTGACCTTTTGCTTTGCAGCCAAGCTCTTAAACACTGTGCCCCTATATATATGTATTATATATAGATAGAAAGATCATTTATATCTATATGTGTATGGATAGGGAGAGGGAGAAAGAATGCCGTGTACCCATGCGTACTTGGAGCAGTGGAGAGTACAGCATTGTGTGCTAACAGGTGCTTAAAAACTCAAGGGTAACTCAAGTGTTCCCAGCGTCAGAGCCACTCTGAGGATGCACACCGTGGTCACTTGGGGCCCCAGGAAATGCCCCTCTATTGCAGCAGGCAGGTGCAGGTCCCTTTGGATGAATCACTGTAGGGCTGATGCACAAACCCCATTGGAAAGCGTGGGAGCGTGTCTCTGACTTCCCTCCATGGTCAAGCCTTCCACTGGATTGGCCAGTGGCCAGTGCTGGAGTGTTTGCTGTGGCCCTTGGGTGGCCAACCATCTGAGTTGCCTGGGACTCTCGTGGTTTTCAGTTGCCTTGTCTACGTGTGGAAGTCAGCAGATGGACAAGGAGGCCTGAGGAAGAGCTGCTGCTTTTGAATTCCAGTGTTGGAGAAAAACACTGACTACACTGTGGACTGTTGGCAGAGTGAAGAGGTCACTTGGAAAATGTGCAGCCAGAATGCTTCTGAAAAGCAAGGTGGGCAAGACTTGATGTCATATACTGTGGACACGTTGTCCGGAGGGATCAGTCCCTGGAGAAGGCCATTGTGCTTGGTCCAGTAGAAGATCAGTGAGACAGAGGAAGCCCCTCGATGAGACGGACTGACACAGTGGCCGCAACAGTGGGCTTGAGTGTAAGAGCGGTTGTGAGGATGGGACTGCTCTCACAGTGTCACTATGAGGTGGAACCAGTGAGACGGCACCTAGCAACCACTTCTGGTTTTAGCTCTGACAGTCTTACGTTGTGGAAAACCTCTCAGTCTCGGGCAAAGTGTGGCCACCCTGCGTGGGCCTGCAAGCCAGCTCTCTACTCTGTTCCTGTGCTGCCACCTGTCCTTGCAGCTGCCCTATTGACTCCCTGTCCCTGACCCTGTCCCCTGTCCCCTGTCCCCTATAGCGCTGCTGGAGCCTTTGTGGAAACCCAGCTCTGATCTGCTTAAACACACAGTCCTTGGTGATGGCGTTGCCATGGGCTGATAGCCACCGTCACATGGGAACATTTTAATGTTGCAGTGACTCTGGAAGTGCCGTTCCATGAGCACACCATGAGCTTTGACACCGCTGTCTGTGCCACCCTCACTGGCCAATTCAGACTCCTCCTGAGACGCCTTCCTCCTCTAAGCAGAGGCAGTCATTCTGTGTGTAACAGTCGTGTCATGGTACTTGTCCCCGTACATCTGACCTCTCTCTTCCTCCTTCTCTGTCAAGGTCAGGGACAGGGCTACTCAGAGCACTAAGCACCTAAGAAGCTTTTAGTAACTGTCCCCAAGGCTCAGTATTGAAATAACTGCTTGTGGATTGGGAAGTTGTTTGCTTGCAGGAGTTAGAATGTGGATTCAGCAATGACTTGAAAATCACTTCTTTAAATTCTTATTTTTAACCTTGAATGATATGAAACCATATTTGAACCCCATACATAAAACAGAAGTAGGGAAATAAATGGCAGCAGAAGCAAGGGTGCCTTAGTTGGCCGCTCTCCTCACCCTCTGCTGACGGGGGCCTCCCCGCCTTGAGGGTCTCCAGAGTTCAGGGCTCACTGCTCAGATCCGCTTGTTTAAACGTGGGCGCCTGGAGATGCGGGTTCTGGACGCTTGATGAACCACCGGAAGCGCTGGGGTGCGGGTGCCGGGGGCAGCCGCCTCCTGGACCGGGACACTGCCATTTAGGAACACAGTTGCTCCAGAAGAGAGACAGTTGTTGTGTGTTACTGAGTCAGTCCCGACTTGGAGTGACCTTAGGTGGCAGAGCAGAGCTGCCCCACAGAGTTTTCTTGGTTGTGATCTTCATGGGAGCAGGTCACTAGTCCTTTCTTTACCGGAGACTTGCTGAGTGGGTTGGAAGCCGTCTTGCAGCCAGCAAAGCAGAGTGTAACCATTGCACCCCCAGAGTCCTTAGGGGGACAATTAAAACACCTCAAACCAAGCCCTGTGCTGGCGAGTCAATTCCGACTCCTAGCGACCCTATAGGACAGAGTAGAACTGCCCCTAGGGTTTCTGAGGGACGCCCGGTGGGTTCAAACTGCCAACCTTTTGGTTCAGAGATGTAGCACTTCAACCACTGCTCCTCCAAGATTCCCAGAAGAAAGATTTTTGCTGCTTAGAGTAAAGCTCAAACAATAACAACGTCTGCAGGTCGCCCCTGGGGTGTGATTGGCACGTTGCTGGGACTCCCAACAAGAGGAACAGATGGCTGGCTATTGTCATCGTCGGCAAGTACCTAGTGACTGAAAAGAGACCGCTTGGAGTTGTCCGCGGGCTCTTGCCCCCCACCCCTCAAAACACGCAGGGACCTTGTGTGAGCCAGGCCACCTGGTGATGCAGGATTTCAAACAGTGCTGGAGTTAGGACCAACCAGTTCAGCTAAGTGCCCAGTGTCACAGCAGCTTGGTCAACACTGACCGTCGTGTTCAGGTGGTTAGTCAAGTGCCCCTTTGGTCCTTAGCCTTTCCATGTATGTGACTGGGTTCCTTGGAGAAGTCGAAACCCCTTATCTCGCTGACCTTATGTATTTGATAAAAGCCACTGGGAAAGTGAGCAGAATGGAGGGCCAGGATGGGAAATGGGAAATGAGTCAGAAAGCAAACTCGTCTGGAGCCAGGGCTGGGATGATAACTACTGAGCTGGTCTGGGGTGGGGCCCTCCTGCTGTCCCTTCCTGTTACCTGTGGGCCGTCCTCACCAGTGGGTTTGGGTACCTTTTTTTTTAATAGATGTTATTTAGAGCCGGGGCCTAGTGGTTAAATGCTATGGCTGCTAACCAAAAGGATGGCCGTCTGAATCTACCAAGTGTTCCTTGGAAACTCCATAGGGCATTTCTTCTCTGTTTCTTATAGCAGTGCTAGGCACTGGAGTCGACTCAACGGCAGTGGGTTTGGTTTGGTTTTTGGTTTATTGTTTAGAGCAGTGTTAGCTTACAGGAAAAGCGAGCAGGGAGTACAGAGGCTCCTCAGTGCCGTCTTGCACCTATTAACATCCTCAGATTCATGTGGGACATTTATTCCTACTGACAGAACGTAGTGACACGCTGTCACTCACTTGAGGAAGCAGATCACCAGGCCTTTCACTGCACGGCTGCTGGGTGGGTTCAAGCCCAGCCTTCCAGTGGTCAGTCCAGTGCAAACTGCTTTTGGCACCCAGGGATGCGTGCCATGTAGCCACTATCACATTACAACACAGAATAACTTCATTGTCCCCCAAATGCCCCCTTTGCTCCCCGCCCCCACCCCCGCGAGCACCTGTTTCTCTTTCAGTAGAGGGCCAGTGCTGGGCCGCTGAAGACCCTGTGCACCTCGGCTCTGCTATGGAGCAGGTGGGGTCTCTGTGAGTCGGAATCAGCTTGATGGCAAGTGGCTGGTTATAGGTGGTTTTCTCTTGTCTGTTCTCTGAGAGGAGCTACAGCAGAGAGGACTGGGCAGTGTCCAGTAAGAGGAGGACAGAGGTGGCTCGTCAAATGTTTATTTTTATGTCCTGACAATATTTGTGACTTCTGGTAAACCTGTCTGAAATGGCACTGATCTGTGGCTACCAGGGAGAAAGAAACCGGCATCGAAAACTCTGAAAAATTGTGGAAAGGGGAAAAGGGTGTGTCATCTCTTGCTAGTGGCTGTCTGCCTGCCCCTCACCCTCACCCCCTGCCTGCACCCTGCTCCCTACTTAGCCAGCTAGTAGCTGGGGGGGGATGGGCAGCAGTTACCAGGAGCGTTAAAGGCCACTTGGGCTTCTTTGCTTCCATCCTGGATTGTGTGCCAGCTTATGCTTGGCTTCCAGGAAGCACAGCCGTAAAAGCATGGGTGTGGTGCTGTGGGACACACAGAGTCAGGTGGACTTGGGCTGAAGGCCCAGCTGTCTCTGGCCCCACACGAACTTGGCCATGTGACTCAGCTGTTGCCCAGCGTCACGTCCCCTGCCGGCCACACCAGCGGGAGGGCTGCCTGGCACCTCGGGAATGACTTGATGCTGCTGACATCACCAGTGAGGGATTCTCGATCTGAGGACTTACAGCTTTTCTCGGGGTCTTCTGAGTGCTCACTGGCAGCAAGCAGCTTCGCCGGAGAGCGGGACCTGGGTCGGATCTTGGTTTAAATGATCTGTGCTTTGGTCTTCTCACTGGTCAAACTGGGATTTAAGGCCTCACAGGGTTGTTGAAGATGAATGAGGTAATGTTCCGAATAAAGTGCCCCTCGCCTAGCAAACGTTGACTCCTCTTTTAAGGACATCTGTTGGGCGTCTCCCTGTCCGATGTCCTCACACCCGCCTCCATCTTCTGGTTATTCTGTTACAACGGTGATCCAGGCGGAGGCGAGACAGCCCCAACTCTGGGCGTCGTTTAGAAAAACAATCACATCATAAAGTAGAAGACAAATCCAGGGTTTTATTTTTTAACCATTTCTTAGAAATCATGGTCAATAATTAGGCAATAAAACACTTGCAGTGTTTCATTTGTGATTTTTCTAGTTGTAGTAGTCATATTTAGGAGGAAGTGGAGAAGGTTAGAAAAAGTAGTTAACTAATTTTACAGTCTTCAAGATGTTAAGGAACGGGGCATAAAACCCAGATGTCATAAATATTTTCATGACCTGAAAAATAGACATACCTGCCTAGCAAACTATAGATTTGGCTTTTGGTATCCAACTGGCAAAAAAATCATTGGCAAATGTATAATGGACAAAGCTATGGTTTTTAATATACAGGGAGCTCTTTTAGGTTATGAAGAGAATAACAAATATTTCTAAAAAGGTGGAAACTATGCATAGATAATTCAGAGTCAAAGGGAAGTGAGCATTTCAAAATAACCAACTTGATGCCGAGGGAGCAGCGAGGGTCTGTGGTAGCATTCCCACTTCCCATGGGGGAGCCCCGACGTTGATTTCCAGCCTGGGTACCTCAAGCCTGGCTGCCGTCTGTCTGTCTGTCTGTCTGGAGGCTGCCCTGCTGCTCTGATGCTGTACAGATCTCAGCAGAGCCTCCAGACTCGGATGAGTCGGGGAGCAAGGCTGGAAACTGCCTTCTGAATGTCAGCAGATGAAGACCACAAAGGCCACTGTGGTCCAGTCCCCTACCGACCATCGGGATGACCCAGGGCTGGACAGTGCGTCCGGTCTGTTGCACCGAGGGTCGCCAGGCATTGGGGGCCAACTCCATGGCAGCCAACACCAAGAACAACTGCCTTGCGCGAACTAGGAAACCAGGTTAAATACGTGAGATACCACTCTGAACCATCGAGTTGGCACAGACGAGTTACTAGATAACATGGAAGAGCGGAGAGAGTGACTCACGCCTGGTGGCAGGAGTGGAGATCGATCGGCAAGCCGTCATTTTAGGAGTATGACTTGGCGATGTCTCCATATTAAACCTACTCCCCACCCCCAGCCTGCTGATTGAACCCTTTCCTCGGGTGGGCTCGGTTCCGTTCGCCCCTGTTCTGGTGACTTAAATGTATCTATGGACCTGCAGGAATTTGCTCTTCGTGTTTACTTGTGGGTTGTAGAGAAGGAAAGAGAGACTTTTGCGTTTTCTTTTATCTACTTTTGCACTGTTTGAACTGTCTATCAGTTTTTGTATTTAATTATTTTTAAACAGTTCAGATGGTTCTCCAGAGACAAAAGCCTGTGTGTAAGACTTATGGTCCCTCCGGTGGTTATGGCACAAGCTCCACGGTGAGCGCTCACTTTGTTTGATGAAAGACCCATCAACCCGCAAGTGCAACAGGAGATGGTTGCTTAACAGTTCTCTCAGTGCACATTGGAGTTGCTCAACGAAATGTTCTCTCTTGACCTTACCAGGTCCTCTGCCAGGTGGCTTTGTACTTCCTTAAGAAACCTGCTGTTGTCCTCCTGCCCCAGGCCCGGAGCTGTGTTCTTCCACTGTGCCCCTCGTCACACGCTCATACGCGCTCTGCCCTGGGTTTCCGGAATCCCCCAGACCTTTGCCGTGGCTGGAGGACTTGAGTCAGGAGGAGGAGTAGGCAGGGTTTGGAGGGGCTGAGAAGAACTGGGAGAGGGAATTGCCCCAAAGCAAAGGGATGATATAACAATAGGGACAAAGACAGGGACGGTTTAAAAAGCGACAGCTGCTGCTTACTGATGGCTTCCCATATGGTGCTGAAGTATACTGAACACACCATGGGCTGCCACGGGAACAGTCTTAGATGAAATAAGGTCAGAACGCTCCTTAGAAGTGGGGATGGTGAGACCCGCACTCGCTCACTTTGGACATGTGACCCAACCACTGACCAGAAGAGGATGTCTTGGCTGGTGAAGCCGAGGGTCAGTGAAAGCAAGGGCAACCCCTGGTGAGATGAGCGGACTCGAGGACCACGACGGTGGACGCGGACGCACGACGATGGACGTGGACGCACGACGGTGGACGCGGACGCACGATGGTGGATGCGGACACGTCACCAATCCTGTAGATGGAGCACGACCAGACAGCGTTTCATTCTGTTACGTGTAGGTTGCTGTGAGTTGGAGCTGATTCCATGGTCCCTAACAACATGCCCATACATATTCCCGTGTAATTTTGTCTGTATCTTGTGTAAGCCTCGCCATTGCTGGGAGGAGCTGGCACCGTTGTCCCCATTCGCTGGGTTAGTGGTATTGTGCTCGGAGAGACCTGCGGTGTGCCCGCAGCCACATGGGTAGGGAGGTATCTGCCCAGCTGGTGGCAGGGTTCAGTTCTTCGCCACTGCTCCCTGGGGCCATGGCATGGCTTTGGGCACCTGGAGCGTCAGTCTACAGCCCCAAGAGGGTCTCATGTGCAGGGCCTGCCTCAGAAGTGCCAACTCTGGAAGGAATACAGTCCTTGGCTATGGTGGTGGTGGTCGTGTGTATCTGGGGAGGGGGACGCAGGGAGAAGGGATGCAGAGGGCCGTCTGGTCCTAAGGAGTTTGGCAGGAAAGCCAGGGATGATGTTCCTTCCTGGGAATGGAGCTATCAACCTTTCTTTGTGATCTGTGGATCATCTTTGGCCTGTGAGAAAATCCAGCAAGCCCACTGTCTGTGATGGAGCTGTGTCCCTGGCCGTGAGTCCAGCTGCTGGGCTGCCCTGGCATGGGTACCAACCAGCGGGAACCCCTCCCTGGCATCCTGCAGTACAGCCATGCCGCTCAGTCCCCCGTGACCAATTCAGTGGCCTCATGCTGCTGGGAACCCCAGAGTGCTGATGCAGGTGGTTTGTCTTCGCTTTGCCTTTCATCCTGCACAACAACCACCCCACTCACTTTTCTTAGAATTCAGCTGAGGAAGGCTCCAAACCCAAGTGCCTGGAAAGGTCACCCATGGCCACAGGGGCAGAGTCACTCTGGATGGGGATGAAGCTGCCTTTGCCAACCAGAAACGTCAGCAACTTGTGGGGAGATTCCTTGTGAAAAAGACCCCTGACTCCCTCCAGGAGAAATGTAGACATCCCTGAGACGGACCCCAGGGCTTTTCTTGTGCTGATTTCTGCAATCTCCCGTGCCATTATCGACTTCCTCACCTTTTAGCCGTCAGAGAAGCAACCCTTGCCTGAGGTCTGGAGGTCTGTGTTTGCTGCCAGCCTGTATAGGAAACCCCTAGTACTTCTTGAGTGTGTCTGAAGTTCTGGGCACTAGGCCAGGAGCTTAAGCACGTGATGTAATTCTTTTCCTCACAAGAATCCCATGAGGTATAATATGCCCATTTTAGAGATGAGGCAGCTGAGGCTCAGGAGCCTGACTCAGATACCACAGCTAAAAAGTGGCAGGGCTCTGACCTAGAGTATATGGGCTCCAGAGCCAATCTCTGTTTGTCACCCCACCAGACCACTCTCTGGATGTATGGGCTGGTCCCCACGGAGTCTGTCCTCACCTAGAAAGGTCACGGTGGTCTGCGGATGTTGTCCAGTATAAATTCCTCCTTTGAAGTCGAGAGTGGTGGGCTCTGTGAGGGGAGTTAGGGCTGCTAAGCAGCCCCGGGCCCAGAGCAGCCCCCAGATTGTCCGTCTGGTCAGTGTATCCCCTGGCCGTCCGCACCCGGGCTGCTTTGTTCAGTGACAGTTGTCAGGAGAGGCGAGTGAGTGTTGACGGTCATGCTGCTGAGTGAATTCTCCGGAAGAACCAAAAAGCAAACGAACAAACCCACAGCCGTCAAGTGGATTTGACTCCTAGTGACTGTATAGGACAGAGTGGAATTGCCCCAGGAGGGGTCTCCAAGGAGCGCCGCAGGATTTGAACTGCTGACCTTTGGGATAGCAGTCATAGGTCTTAACCACTCTGCCACTGAGGTTTCCTCGTGTCCTCAGAGAAGCTGGGTGGCAGGGTGGTGGGAGCCAGGGGGAGACTGGGCCAGCCGAGGCGGTGGCTGTGGCCGTGAGGCTGCCCCACCACCTCGCCTGCCCCCGCCTGCCCCGCTGCCCCGTTACTGGCCCCGCAGCTTCTTCAGCACTTTCATTCTGTGTCACACAATGGGACACTTGCCCGTGCTCTGGTCCAGAATCTGGATGTTTCCTGCCTGCACTGCTGGCTTCCGGGAGGGAGGGAGCTGTGCCTTCCTTGTGAGCCTTCTTGTGACATGAAGAGCTCGACCTGTCTGTGTCTGTGGCACTTTCCTGGGACCTTCCTCTTCCTCCTCCCTCGGCTCTGGCTGGTTTCCGCGGACCAGCTGCGTGGCCTCAGCTCTCTAACATACATTCAGGTTGGCGTCCTCTCCCATCCCAGCAAACCCGAGACCTCTTGGGGGGCACCTGCTCGGCTGACTTGCCAGGCCTCTTCATTTAGAGCTGGTTGGACCCCTTTCCACCCCATCATGTGATCTTGTCACCCTGGCTAGGGACATTCCACCACAGTAGGTCAACGTGAAATTTTGTGCAGCGATGGCAGTCTGGCAGAAGGCCCAGGGGCCACAGGCTGGGTGTCGTGCGGTGTGGAGCACATCACTGGGGCATGGAGGCTGGGCGCAGGGCATGATGTGGCCTGACAGCTCCACGGGCGCTTGCTGGGCACCCGTAGGAAACAGCTCCCATGAGGGTGAGCGTGGCATCGTTGGAGAGGTGATCAGGGTGAAACTACCACCTTGTTGGTTGGAAATAGAAAATATCATAAAAGGGCTTAAAAAAAAACAAACCAAACTCACTGCCGTCGCATCGATTCCAATTCCTAGTGACCCTATAGAAGGGAGTAGAACTGGCCCATTGGGTTTCTCAGGAGAAGATTTGAACTGCTGAGGTTGTGGGTAGCGGATGTAGCACTTAACCACTACGCCAGCAGGGCTTAGCGTTTAAAGAAATTCAGGCAGTCCACACACGTGCGGTGAAGGAGAGAAGACCTGTTGGCCACCCCGTCACCCAGAGTCACCCTGTGTCCGTGGGTGGAGTCGTGGATTGAATTATGTTCCTCCGAAATATGCATTGGCCTACCTTGGCCGTGAGTCCCAGGTTGTGTTGTCTGGTGTGATTTTCCTCAGTGCTGTAAACCCTCTGTCTGACATCCATGAGGCAGGATTTGTGGTAGTGGCGTTAAGAGGGCAGAACTCCCGTCTACACAAGGTTAGATTGTGTTTTAGGGTAATCTCTTTTGAGATGTAAAAGAAAAGAGCCTCAGAAAAGACCTGGGGAGCTCATGCCACCAAGAGACAGGGCCAGAAGGCAAGCGTGTTGTTTGGACCTGGGTCCCTGCACTGCGAAGCTTGACCTGGGAAGACCGATGACAAGGACCTTCCTCCAGAGCCCCCAGAGAGAGGTTGTCTTCCATCGGCACCCTGAATTCAGACTTGTAGCCTCCTAGACTGTGAGAGAATGACCTCTTTGCTAAAGCCATCTGGTGGTGTTTCTGTCACAGCAGCAGTAGATGACTGAGATGGAGGAAGTCACAGGTTTTAGGTCTTGGTCTTGGTGAAGCGGTTTGATCTGGTTGTCTGTCCAGAGTCAGTAGTGTGTCCTCTTTTCTCTGCAGAACATGGAGAATTCCTGGCCCTGGACCTCGGAGGGACCAACTTCCGTGTGCTGTGGGTGAGAGTCACGGACAATGGCCTTCAGAAGGTGGAGATGGAGAACAAGATTTATGCCATCCCCGAGGACATCATGCGGGGCAGTGGCACCCAGGTACCACCCTTCTCTAGTGCAGCTGCCAAGACTGCCCTGGGCAGGTCGTGCTCCTCTCTGGTCTCAAGGGAGGAGACCAGGCCCAGGCTCTGGTTTCCTGCGTTTTGCACCTGGGTTGTCTGCCTGGGGTGCCCCTCCTTGCCTAGAGGCTGAGCGGGGGGCTCAGTCAAGAGGAGGCATGTGGGCCTGCGAGCAGGGAGCACGTGTGTGAAGCCCTGGGGTCGGCCTGTGCTGCAGTGGCCCATTTTGACTTCCCATCTCGTTAGAGCTCAGCTTCATGTGCTGGTCGTGGGGGAAGAGCCAGCTGCCAGGAGACTGGCCAACGGCCTTGGACACCTGCAATTGTTAGTGGGACTATTGAATGATGAGTCAGTAGGATACACAGCTGTGGTCTGAGCGCCCGTGGGTGATGCTTCCACCTGCCCATGTGGCAGTTCTCCACCCACCTCGGCTCGTGGTGTTACCATAGCATTGCCTGGACATGAAGCCTGCCCTGCTGGCTTTCATTTGGTCTGCTCTCTCTCCTCCTGATTGCCTAACACAGAAGCTTTGCACACAAGGACAGGGAGCCTTTTGAGAAAACAGTGAAACCCAGCTGTGGGCTGTCTGCCCCATCTGGGATGCCGCGAGCACGGGGGCTTCCACAGTGACCGTCAGGGATCATGCTTAGTCGTTCCATACCTAGGCTGACTTCTAGGGCTGTGTTTTGTACCCAAAACACACTCAATGAAAGGAGTGGACGGAGAAGAGACATGAGGTCTCAGTAAGAGTCCTATCAATGACAGCTGGAAAACAAGAGCAACCACCAGGGTCGTCTCTAGGCAGGTATTAAGGAGTGTGTATGCACTGGGTACTGATTCCTGCTGGGAATCCGAGCCATCAGCCTTCTTTTCAAAGACTTGAAGCCCAACTGGGCGAGCAGGGCGCACGCACACACGCACGCACACAGCAGAACCTGAAAGTTTGTGTTCGAGTGGGAGCGTGACCATCAGGAGAATACAGAAAGGAGCTGGAACTTGCTGACGCCCTGCTGGGTGGCCGGAGCCCAGGCAGCACAGCAGTTAAGAGCTCTGCCGCCAACCGAGAAAGGTTGGCATCTTGAATCCACCAGCTGCTCCTCGGAAACTTTGTGGGGGGTTGATTTTGGTCTTGGTTTACTCTGTGCCAAGCACTGAGTCCAAGGGATTTGGATGGATCTTCTCATTTCATCCTCAGATTGGCTCCACGAGGCTGGGTGCTGCCACTGCTGCTGTGCGATAGCTGTAGACGCTTGGATCGGGTAGCTTTCCTGTACATCACAGCGGTGGGAAGGGCCAGACATGAGACACAGAGGCAGTCTGGTATGACCAGGACCTGTTCTAACAACTCTGGGGGCTCCGTCCCCTTGGTAGTGTGTGACAGCAGTGTTCCCTGGAGCTATGCAACATGATGGTCCTGTGTCCCACCTGGCTGCCCTTACTTCCAGAGTAGGCGACATTCCTAACAGGGGCTGGTGCTCCTGCAGGTTGTCCACTGGGGCCACCCTCCCTCTCGAGTTCCCCCAGGAGGACCCTCTTACAGAGGGGCAGTCATTCCCTCAGCACCGGGGACGTCTGATCCATTGCCGGCAGGTGGCCACAGGTCCAGCCACTCTTGGGTGTTCAGGGAAGCTGGTCTCCTTTGCCTACTTTATGAAAAATTCCCTTGGGGCCCAGTCTTTCTGAGCCTCCTGCACTAAGTGCTTAGGACGCAAAGGTAAGTGAGATAAAAATCCCACCATCCAGGTGCTCACGCTCCGTGGGCAGACGACCACTGAGGCCTTTCGGGGGCTGTCTCTGCTTGAGCTGTGGCTCTAGGGATCCTGGTGGTACAGTGCGAACTGCAAAGTTGGTAGCTTAAGCCACCTGCTCTCCACAGGAGAAAGATGTAGCAGTCAACTTCTGTAGGATTCGCAGGCTTGGAGACATATGGATTGCATTGCAACCTCCAAAACCATGCCCTGTAAATCCTAACCTGTACGCTTTTGATTAGGATCCCTCTTGGGAATGGGTTGCCTTTGTTATATCAATGAGACAGGATTATTATCAAGTGTGTTTTAAGTCAGTCTCTCTTGAGATATAAAAGGCATTAAACAAGCAAGGGAAAGTGGAGACGGGGAAATACAGATGCCAAGACACATGGTGATCTTTAAGGAACGAGGAAGCAGGAGCTGAAGGATGAGGACCGTGCCCCGGAGCCGTCTGAGTGAAAAAGCCTTCCAGCAGAACTGGCACTCTGAATTTAGACCTCTGTCCACTTAAGCTGTGAGAAAAATTTGTGGTGTTTCTGTCCTAGAGGCACTAGATAACTAAGATGGAAACCCTGCAGCATTGGCGTGAGTTGGAATTGACTCGACGGCAGCAGGAGCGCTGTGTGGGCCCCGGCTTGCCTAGTGCTGGCTGTTCCTTCGTGGGCCTCAGGGCTTGGAAGAGGTGAGGCTCCCCTCTCAGGCTGCTGTACTTCCTACCCTTCCAGGCGACCTCTTCTGAAAGAAATTTCAGACCGTGAGTAAAATATGTGCAGGGACTTTTTTCGGACCTTTATTTCTTTGTGAGGTGGCTCTGTGGGTAAACCTAATTTCATAGTGAAGGCTGAAGTTGAGGTAGGAAGACTAGGCCCTCCTAGGACTGTGGACGTCAGTTCTACTGAGGCTGTCACCTGGTTCTAGTAAAATATCAGGAAGGATGTGAGGTAGAGACTGGTACCGGCTCCCTCAGCCCTGGGCTTGTTCCTCCTTGGAGAGGCTGACTGTTGAGGCACTAAGAGGCTGGGCCCTGCAGGCAGGCCATCTAGCTGGGGGATGCTAGGCAAGTTACTGCCTAGAGGAGCCTATTTATCTGTAAAAAGGGATCATGGTACTTATTTTACAGGTTTGTGCTGGCTCATCTTACTGTCCTGTTGGTTCTGTTGTGCTCTGCCGCCGGCCTTTATGGCCAGTGGTTGCATTGTCCCCCGCACCCCTAAGGAGGATGTGGTCACTTCTGCTTCCCGTTGGCAACTCTACCTCCAAGACTGCCAGTGCTCAACAACCAATCAATACAAGACCAACTGGAAAGTCAAGCTTGGGTTTGTGCAGCTCAGTCTAACTTGGTGACATGAACGCCACGGTTTGTCTTCCTAATGATACAGCAAAATGGTGTGGAGTGAATTGTGAGGATGTGTGTGCGTTTTAGTCCTGTCTCCATGTTCTGTTGCTCATTCTGCGACAGCATGAAAGGCTCAGAGAACACGCAGCCCTTGAAGTTGTCCTCCTCCTCCGCAGAGGCTGCGAAGAGCTTGAGGCACCCACAAACAGTGAGCTGGGCCTCCACCAGTCAAGACAGATTCAAAGAGCCCAAGGAATCTGTTTGAAGCATTCAAGCTCTGAGTCAAGTTTTGCTTGAAGAAGTGTCTTTAAAATCATTGAGTTAGAAGATATAAAGAAAAATACTCCATACAATAGAAACAAAATACTTTTTACCATGCACAAGCGCACACACACACACAAATACAAACAATCTGAGACCTTTGAGGAAGAAACCAGGGCTGTAGAGATAGTAAGAAGGATTTGAATATATGGGAGAAATGCTGTATCCAGGTGAAACATACAAAAAAAAAAAGATGGAATACAGGTGCCTGTTTTCCTATAAGGAAGCGAACAACATCACATGCTTAAAAGGAATAGAAAACAATTTGAATAAGACTGGAAGGGAATTCACGGTAGCTCTTTTAGTGGCCTGCCCCTTGTCTGTTAGTTTGTCGCACTGCGGTGGCTTGTGTGCTGCTACGAAACTGGAAGCTGTGCCACTGGTTTCTCAGACACCAGCAGGGCCACCCAGGGAGGACAGGTTTCAGCAGAGTTTCTAAACTAAGACAGACTGGGAAGAAGGACCCAACAGTCTGCTTCTAAAACACTTGACCAGTGAAAGCCTCTGAATAGCAGTGGGACAGTGTCTGGTACAGTGCCAGAAGGTGGACCTCTCCTGTACAAAGGCACTCAGAAGGTGACTGGGGCAGAGCTGCGTCCTCAAAGAGAGTCAGTCTTAATGCAGATGAGGTAAGCTTTTCTGACCTTCATTTGCTGATGTGACATGACCCCAAAAGAACCAGCTGCAAACATCTTTTAGTAATCAGTACTGGAATGCACAAAGTGTGAACTTAGAAACATTAGAAGTTGTCAAAAATGAAATGGAATTCATAAAAATTGATATTCCAGGCATCTGTGAGCTCAAATGCACTGGTGTTGGCCATTCTGAATTGGACAAGTGTATGGAAACCCTGGTGGTGTAGTAGTTAGGTGCCACAGCTGCTAACCAAAAGGTTGGCAGTTCAAAGCCACGAGGTGCTCCTTGGAAACTATGAGGCAATTCTCCTCTGCCCTATAGAGTTGTTGTGAGTCAGAATCAACTCAACAGCACTGGGTTTCTTCTTTTTTTTTAGTGGTCTGCTATGCTGGAAATAACTGAAAAGGAATGGTGTCACACTCATCCCTCAAAAAGAACATTTCAAGATCTAGTCTGAAGTATGACTCTGTCAGTGACAGAATAATATCCCTAAGCCTACAAGGAAGACTAGTTAAAATAACTATTATTCAAATTTATACACCAGTACTAATGCCAAAGATGAAGAAATTGAATAATTTTAGCAGCTTCTATGGTCTGAAATTGATCAAACATGCCATCAAGATGCATTGGAATGTGAAAGTTGGAAACAAGAAAAAGGATTGGAAAATATGGCCTTGGTGACACAAATGACACCAGAGATGGCAGGGTAGAACTTTGCCAGACCATCCACGTGTTCTTGGGAAATACCTTTTCCCGCATCGTAAATGGTAACTATACATGTGGAGGTGCAGTGGACTGTAGCTCAACATCAACAAGACAAACATCCTCACAATCAGACTACTGAGCAACAGCGTGATAAATGGAGAAAGGATCAATGTTGCCCATGTGTGAATTCAGAGTGAATCTGACAAAAATTTAAAACAAGTCCTCGAGAGCTGAAATATGACCTGGAATATATTCCACCTGATTTTAGAGATCATCTCAGAATAGATTTGATACATTGACCAGAAATGACTGAAGGCCAGATGAGTTGCAGGAAGACATCAAGGACATCACACGTGAAGAAAGCCAAAGGTCTCTAAAAAGATGAGAAAGAAAGAAAAGACCATAATAGATGTCAGAAGATACTCTGAAACTTACTTGGGAGTGAATGGAATGAAACATGAAGAGAACCAAATAGAAGATTTCAAAGGACGCTCTAGAAGACAAAGAAAGTATTATAACAAAATGTGCAAAGACTTGAAGCTAGAAAACTAAAAGGGAGGAACACGCTCAGCAATTCTCAAGCTGAAAGAACTGAAGAAAAAAATCCAAGCCATGAGTTGCCTACAGGGAAAATATTCAGTGATGCAGGATGCATCAGAAGAGGATGAAAGGAATACAAAGAGTCACTGTACAAAGATATTTCAGGAGGCGGCGTAAGCCTAAGAACTGGTGGTACTGATGGGAGGAGTCCAAGTTGTGCTGAGGGCGCTGGCCAGAAACAAGGCTACAGGAACTGAGACGTTTCAACAAAGAGATGCAATGCTGGAAGTGCTCACTCGTCTATGCCAAGAAATTTGGAGGACAGCCACCTCGCCAACCACCTAGAAGAGATCTGTGTTTATGCCTATTCCAAAGAGGGTGATCCAACAGAATATGAACATTATCAAGCAATATCATTAATACTGCATGTAAAACAAATGTTTTGAAAACAATTAAAGAATGGTGGCAGCAGTTCAATCCCCAGGGAACTGCCAGGCATTCAAGCTGGATTCAGAAGAGGACTGGAATGAGGGATATCGCTGCTGATGGCCGACAGATCTCAGCCAGAGGCGGAGAATACCAGAAAGATGTTTAGCTGTGTTTTATTGGCTATGCAAAGGCACTCAGCTGTGAGGATCATAACATTTAATTGCACAAAGAGCAGGATCAATCATTTGAACAGAACAAGGGGATACTGGGTGGGTTTAAATCAGGAAAGATAGCATCTGGTTATATCCTGTCACCGTAACTATTCAGTCTGCATGCTAGTAAATAATCCAAGAAACTGGACTGTGTGAAAGTGTGGTGTCAGGATTGGAGGAAGACTCATTAACCACCCTCAGTAGGCAGGTGACACAAGCTTTTTTGCAGAAGGCAAAGAGGACTTAAAGCAATCGCTGATGAAGATCAGTAAGGATTACACCCCAACATAAAGAAAACAAAATCCTCACAACTAGAGCAATATGCAACATCCTGATAAATGGAGAAAAGGTTGAAGCTGTTGACGATTTCATTTTACTCGGATCACAATTAGCACCTGTGGAAGCGGCAGTCAGGATGTCACACAATGTATGGCGTTAGCAAATTAGCTGCAAAGGCCTCTTTAAAGTGTTGGAAGCAAAGATGTCATCTTGAGGACTAAGGCACACTTGACCCAAGCCACAATGTTTTTAGTCGTCTGTTATCCATGTGAAAGCTGGATCATGAATCAAGACTGAAGAAGAACTGATGCCTTTGAATTACAGTGTTGGCAAAGAAGGTTGAATACACTATGAATTGCTGGAAGAACAGGAAACCCTGGTGGCATAGCGGTTAAGTGCTACACCTGCTAACCAAAAGGTCAGCAGTTTGAATCCACCAGGCGCTCCTTGGAAACTCTTATCGGGTAGTGCCACACTGCCCTGTAGGGTCGCTATGAGTTGGAATCGACTGACGGCAATGAGTTTCTCTAGACAAACAAAATCTATCTTAGGAGAACACCCAGCATGTTCCGTAGACTTGAGGATGGCAGGACTTCATCTCATGTACTTTGGACGTGCTGTCAGGAGACGCCTGTCCCTGGAGAAGGCCGTCATGCTTGGCAAAGCAGAGGGCCAGTGGAAAAGAGGAAGACTGTCAGTGAGACAGTGTGACACAGTGGCTGAATCCTAGCAATGATTGTCAAGATGGTGCTGGACTGGATGATGTGTTGTGTTCTGTACGTAGGGTAGCTATGAGGCAGAGCTGATTCTACAGCACCTAACATTTTAGTGGTGCCTTTTTCCCTCTGTATTTTTGATCTGTAAAATTTTGGTCTTTGATATTTCACATTACCCTTCTCATTTCACAGGGTCCATCACAGGGGACAGTGCAGAAAATTAGTCAGGAAGAACCGACCCTACATGCAGTGTTAGGATAAAGATCCTAGAAAGAAAAGTAATGAGGAAGTTAATGCTTTTGAGTGGCTGCCCTTGACGTGACGGTATGTGTATCTTATTTTGGCAGTTCTGTAACTTCCTCTTTCCACTTCTCTGGGCAGTAAATCATGAAGGAGAGAGAGAGGTTGATTTATATCAAGGAAATGGCTCATGACGCTGTAGAGGCTGAAACACTGGAACACACCAAGTCTGGGTCAGGTTCTAATGCACGAAGCCCACGGGCATTGGCCAACCTGAGATCAGCCGGGCCAGAGAGTAGGGCTGTTGCTCACAGGCTCTGAAGATCAATGAATCCCAGAGATTGGCAGGCAAGACTGCAGGTCAGCTGCTAGCTCGGGCCCCAAGAACTGGCGACGAAATGAACAGGTGCCAGCTGTAGGATCCAGAGCAAGCAAAATTCCCAAGCCTTACCAGAGTATCTGCTTACAGTCAATGCAGGCCACACACCCAAGGAAACACATTTCAGCGGATGGGCTTACTCACAATGGGTCCCATCATGGAGGTGATCATGTTATACCAAACCTCGCCATGAAAGTGATCATACCATCGTAGACTGTCAAGTCACTGAGGATCATGGCCCAGCCAAGTTGACACACAACCTTAACTGTTACAGACAACAGTCTTTTAATTGGAGGAAAAGAAACAGATTTAAAAAATAAAGTTTAATTAAAACCAGACCAAATCCAGACTTGCAAAGTTCTTGTAGAACTGTCATGTTGGGTGCTGTGTGTCTCTGGGTAAAATCTGCCTTCCATTACAGAGCTGTGTTTCTAACATCCACTAATAACAGTGAGGAACCTTGATGGCCTGATTCGAATTCACCAGCTGCTCCTCAAAGTCCCAATGGGACAGTTCTACTCTGTCCTATTGAGTTGCTCTGACTCAGAATTAACTTGATGGTTTAACTGCAATGAATTACAAATCTTAACAGCACCCACTGAAGCTTTTAAAAATGTATCATGTGGGAAGGAGAGCAGGCAGATTCTCAGACTAATAAGGAAAAGGAAACCTTTTTAAGTTCATAAAAGGATGCCCTTTGAGCCTTTTTATGGCAGGAAGGTATCGATTCTTTGGGCTCAGCATCGCACCCTTTTGATCTTCAGTAAACAGAAAAACAGGTCTCCTTCCAAGGCAAGGAGAAGATGGTCTCCCGCCTCCCACTTTGCAACAGCTCCAGGCTCTTTGTCCCCGGTGCTGCCCACTGGACCTTTCTGCAGTGGTGGAACTGTCGTTGGTTTGTCCTGTTCTCAGTGGCAGCCACTAGCTCTCCAGGGCTGTTGAGCACTTGAAATGTGGCTGGTGTGACAGAATTGTGAAGAATTCTGATTAATTTAAACAGCCACATGTGGCTTGTTGCTTGATCTCAACTCGTGGTGACCCCCTGTGTCCTCCGTAGGGTTTTCAAGGCCAGGACTTTTTGGAAGCAGTTCTCCAGGGCTCTTTTCTAAGATGCCTCTGGGTTGAGTCAAACTACCAAACTTGGGCTTTGTGCCACCCTGGGTCCTGACTGCCACACTGGGCACTGTAGTCAGTGTTGACTACCTTTAGACCGTTTCTTGCGTCTCTGCCTCTCTCTGTTGGAAGCCTAAGTAAAAAGGTGTGAGAGATGATCAGGGCTGGGCAAGGGGAAGCCATTTGCTCTTCTAGTTTCTGAAGACACCCGCTGTCTCTGATCGTGGTCCTGAACTCTTTGCACAGCCTCTGCTACTTCTCACCTTTAGATAAAAACTATTTGTTCCAAAGATCATTTTGACTGGAATGAAGAAAAACAACCCCCTTGGTGTCAAGTCAATTCCAACTCATGACGACCCCATAGGAGAGAGTAGAACGGCTCCACGGAGTTTCCAGGGAGTCCCTGGTAGACTCAAACTGCCAGTCTGTTGGTTAGTAACCCTAGCACTTGACCACTATGCCACCAGGGCTTCTGACTAGAGCACCAGGAAGAAAGTGCCAGAAATTCGTTGAACTTTATGGTAATCTGTCTCCTATCTACTTCCCAACAAGGAGTGCAGACAGGTGCTGAAAGGCCATATCTACAGACCATATTTGCATATTAAAATCCTTGCCCTCGGCTCCAAGGAACGGGGCCTGTGTGCTGGTGCTACTCCTCTTACTCAAGAAGGCCCTGTGGCTGCCCAGCCTGGGCTTTATCTGTTTCTTGAGAGTGTGTCATTGTGTCAATTGATTGCAACTCATAGTGACCCTATAGAATGGAGCAGGACCACACCGCAGTTTCCAAAGAGCACCTGGTGGATTTGAACTTTTGACTCTTTGGTTAGGAGCTATAGCACTTAAGCAGAATGCTACCAGGGTCGTGGCGTAGTCATTAAGTGCTGTGACTGCTAATCAGGGGGTTGGTAGTTTAAATCCACCGGGCGCTCCTTGAAAACTCTCTGGGCAGTTCTACCCTGTCCTGTGGGGTCGCTATGAGTGGAAATTGGCTTGACGGCGCTGGGTTTGGTTTTTCACGGTGTTTGGTTGGCAGGTTCAGCGTCAGCTGTCACTAACTGGGCCAGAGATCAAGTCACGCAAAAGGGCAGTATTGCTGCAGGAAGCTCGTTGGGAGCGGGCTACTGTTCAGGTGTCCCTGAGCATGCCCCAGGCAGCGGGGAAATCAGGGGTCTTCCAGATCCCCAGTCCCTGTCCCCCTCATTTTAAAGGTAGATATTCTTGTGGTTTGGGAACAGCTGTGCCTTGGGGTCACCGGGAGGGCTTGTTGACAGAAGCCTGGGCCCCACTCCCAGGGTTTCTGATGCACTGGGTCTGGGCTGGGGCCCTAGGGTTTGCGTTGCCACCACGGTCTCAGGTGACAGGGATGCTTGGTCCAGGACCATACGTAGAGAGCCACTGCTTAGTGGAATCTTCCTTGTGTCCGCCTGGGGAAGACGATGAGTGTCGTCCTCCCTGGGCCCTTTAGCCTTTTAGATTTTGCTGTCTGGTCATCCGGCCCTTGGAGTCTGCTTGGCCCCTGGGGCCACTGCCAGCCCTTTCAGCAGGTGTCCCAGCCTCGGATTCAAGACACTTGGGGATTTGTCAGCTAAGCTACAACGGAGGAGCCTGGAGGGTGGGGGTGGTGGGCTTCGGGGCTGGTGGACACCCCCAGATGATTGCAAATCTGGCTTTTTCTGACAGGCCCCAGCAGGCTGAGGAGCCACGGAGCCCACCCAGCCTGCTGAGGGTTATGAGGTTGCCCACAAAACCGTGTTTGTTCTTCAGACTTTTTATAGACTCAGCAGGTGTTCCACACTGGACTTAGAAAGCAAAGATGACTCCTGTGAATTGTCCCCAGGAAATTATTTTTTAAGAATGTAATGAAATTCTAGGATGAAAGTGGCTTGTTTTTGCTCAGTGGGCTCAAAGAGCGCCACCAGAGAGTGGCCTGTCCCTGCCTGCATCCCCTCCCCCATCACAAGAGATGGGTGAGCTAAAATACTTCTTGGCAGTTAGGATGGCCTATCCTTTCCAGTAAAATATCAGCTGTCCCCCCGTGTCATGGGGTTTCTGACAGGGCCCCGAGGGATGTTCTGTTCCCAGGGCACCTGGTTGGCTCTGGCCATCATATCTGCTCTTTGCAGAGTTATTTTGGCAGAGGTTTGGAGGGACCGTTAGTGTGGAAGACGGCGTTCAGTGAGCGGGGACTGGTGTAAAGCGCTTTCTGTGCATCCCGACGCCTTTACCTCTCAGTAACTCTGGAGAGGCGGTGTTGGTATCACATTCCGTTGTAGGTGACCAAATAAAGACCTCAGAGGGATAGGGATGTGGCCCCCACCCAGCTAATACCTTTCTGAGCTCAGAACCTGTGTTCCTCACGTCCGTGCTCTTCTGCCCAATTATTGACCTGTCTTTGCATCCTCAGCTGTTTGACCACATCGCTGAGTGCCTGGCCAACTTCATGGACCAGCTGCACATCAAGGACAAGAAGCTCCCGCTGGGTTTCACCTTCTCGTTCCCCTGCCACCAGACGAAACTAGACGAGGTGAGACGGGCTCCTCAGACCCTTCTGTTGCTTCGTCCTTGGTGCTGGGAGGCCGGGAGGGACTGACGGGCTGTGCAGATAACGTATAGGTGTTGAGATTTCTGTCCTTCCCAGTGACTCCTTCCTTAATACTTTGTGGGTGGGTAGGGGGGTGGGTATAGGGGTGAAGGAGTGATCACAAAGAGAATGGAGAAGTCTGTCCCACTCTTCGTCTCTCTTCTCTACACCCCTCCTTTCATTCACGTCACACTCTCAGGGATGCAGTGTTAGGATAAAGATCCTAGAAGGAAAGGTAATGAGAACATTAGTGCTCTTGGTGGCTAGCATCTGTGTGTCAGTATAAGCGTCTTACTTTGGCAGTTCTGTGACTTCTTCTTTCTGCTTCTCTAAGCAGTAAAATTGTGAAGGAGGATTCATTCATGTCCACCTGGCTGGTCTCCACGGGGCCTGGTCCAGTTGGGACAGCAGGGTACGGATTCCACCATGATTTCCCGTAGTTCAGCCCAGGGGCAGTGGTCTCTGCTCATGGTTCCGGCTGGAGGTGTGCGAGCCAAGCTTTGGTTGGGGGCACTGACCTTTATTCCTTGCTCCTTTTCCAGAGTTTCCTGGTCTCATGGACAAAGGGGTTCAAGTCCAGTGGTGTCGAGGGCCGAGATGTGGTGGCCCTGATCCGGAAGGCCATCCAGAAGAGAGGGGTGAGTAGGGGGCCGGGTGCTCTGGCTGCAGGGGTGAGTAGTGGGGCCGGGTGCTCTGGCTGCAGGGGTGAGTAGGGGGCCGGGTGGTCCAGCTGCAGTCATGGGGGTGCTTGGGGTCTGGAGGCTCTTTTTCCTGGTGCCCTTGGAAGCCTCTACTGTCTGCCCTCAGATCAGCATGAAAGCCTTCTGTGGTTATTCTTAAAGAGAAGATTTCTTGTCTTCTTCCTCTGCTGTACTTAACCAGTAATCTTCAGTGTGATCTGATGTTGGGATTTTTAGATGAGCATTGGGGATAAAAAAATGTTCACCTTGGTGCCGTGAAAACCCTGTAGTCCTTAATGTGATGAAGCCTTGAATATCACTTTTGAGAAGGTCGGGTGATGCTGACATTGATACGAAGTGGGCAGAGAGAAGGCAAGAGAAAGGCCTTTTCACAGGAGTTATTGGGCGGGAGAGAGAGGAGAGGGCAAGCCAGGGCAGCCGTGTCTCAGTGCCCAGGCACTGCCAGCGAGTCGATTCCAAAGCAGTGCCGTGAGGGCTACAAGCAAGACTGAAAAAGCATGTCAGCCAAGTCCTCTCCAGCGAGGACAAGCAGAAGGTAGAGTTTGAGTTGCAGCTAGATGGGACATGGAGCTGGGTCTTCAGCTGTCCCCTTCTAAGCAGGGTCAGTGATGGGCGTCGTGATCACATCTGAGCTCTGTGGCCCACTGGTCTTTATCTCCACCCTTCTGTGACAGTTGATGGTCAGGGCTCTCCTTTTATTCCTGCAGGACTTTGACATTGACATCGTGGCCGTGGTGAATGACACAGTCGGGACCATGATGACTTGTGGTTACGATGACCAGAACTGTGAGATTGGTCTCATTGTAGGTGAGTGGCCGTGGGGGCCGGCGTTGGCCAGCGGGTGGGGTGTGGGAGGGAAGGGAGAGACTGTCGGTAGCCTGGGTGCTCCCTTCTACTTCACGTTTGAAGGGAAGTGGTACAGTCCCTAAGGAGGTCTTGTGGTTCAGTGGTTACACACCCGGCTGCTAACTGACAGGCTGTGTGTCAAGCCTGCCAGCCACTCTGTGTGGGTGCAAGGTGGGGTGGTCTACTTTGGTAAAGAGTCAGAGTCTTGGAAACTCTGAGGGGCAGCTGTAGGTGGTCCACTGTGTTGCTCTGAGTGGGAGTCAACCCAACGGCAGTGAGTTTGGTTTTGCTTTTTGCGTGCTCACTTTGGCGGTTGAATCAGAACCTTGGGGTTCTGCTTTTGCTCGCGCTGGTACCACAGACGGCCTTCCAGAGCTCTGGGTTTCTGCACTGGGCCGCAGGACCTACAGGAAAGTGCTGTGTAACGGCTCCGGGCCACACAAAGGCCGCGCACCCGACCCCCGATGCTTGCTTACTTGCGGGTCCAGGCTGGCAGAAGCTGGGATGGGAACTGGGATGCCGCAGCGGTCTGCAGTGAGGACCTCCAGCCAGCGGGGCAGCCTTCGAGCAGGATGGGGGAGGTCAAAGGGAGGCAAGGTGGGTGCTGAGGAGGGCGTGGGTAGGTGCTGAACAGTCCCCTCTGTGGCCAGGCACGGGCACCAACGCCTGCTACATGGAGGAGATGCGCCACATCGACACGGTGGAGGGCGACGAGGGTCGGATGTGCGTCAACATGGAGTGGGGCGCTTTCGGGGACGACGGCGTGCTCAACGACGTCCGCACTGAGTTTGACCACGAGATCGACATGGGCTCGCTGAACCCCGGGAAGCAGCTGTGAGCAGGACCCCGCGGGTGGGTGGGCTGGGGGCTGGTCCAGAGCCCAGAGGCAGTCCTCCTGCCTTCCTCTACAGTCTCACGGCCCTAAAGGATGGCCCTAGACAACCGTGGTGATGGGGATGCTGAGCTGGTTGTGTGCCGTGTGATGAACCATTGCCCAGATGGTTCTAAAAAGACAGAGCAGGCAGGTGGACCTGAGGAGGGCCACGAATTTGGCTGTGTCCTTCGGAGCAGGCATTTTAAAAGGCGATGGCTGAATTCTAAGTGTGCGTGGTCTTCTGTATTTCAGTTGTCTGTAGAAGCAATTTTTTACCCACAAAAGAGAAGTCGTGTTGAGAAGAGCAAGATGTGGCCCTCTGAAATACTGACCCTGTCAGGGCCCAGGGGCTAAGGCTGGGACAGTCAGCTCCTAACGTCCTGGCTGTGACTTTGTCTCTGACTCTGGCTCCAGGCTGAGCTAGATTGGATCCCAAGGGGTCTGGGGACATCTTGCTGGTGCTACTGGTCAACCCAGTGCTGACCAGAAGAGCCAGTCACAGGCTCACTCAGCCTCTTTCTGTGGACCGTGTGGCCTCAACACTGTCCTGGGATGTGAGCATCAATATCATTCTGCCAGGGTTGGATCAGGGGCATTTAACATTGAATGCGGCTCTCTGAAGTCTGGCCAGGCATGGTATTCTGGTTTTGTTCTTTTTGACTCTTAAGCCTGATTTCACCGTTACGGACATGTGCCAAGGGAAGATGTTGAAACGGGAGTTGCTGCAAGTGCCCAAGGCCATTGCAGAAAGCCTTGAGCAATGCCTCCAGGGTCTTCTTGTGGTGCCTTTAGGAAGGCAGGCAGTGCAGACAGCCACTCTGGGAGCAGAATTTTGACCCTATAAACTAGACCAGCGGGGGGTAGCATTTCCTTTACGGGAGGGGCCTTGCCTCCCGAAGCACAGCTTCTTGATGTCACCAGCTTCTCACACACAGTGAGACCTGAGTCCACTCACTCGTCATTTAGGAATGGGCTCGCTGTGCCTGTTCTGGGTGGTGAGAGGTTTATGGGCTGAAAAGCCACCCAGTATGTGCCTCTGTTAATGAGACGCCTGAGTCACTCCAAGTCGGCACGTGCCCTTTGAGGTGGCTTCCCCAGTAAGCCTTGTCAGTACACCCCTGGCTTGTCCTTAGATAAAGCGAAGACTGGGGGGGCTTGGGACGCAGCGACCCTTGGGGCAGCCTGGCTCTCATCACTGACAACTTCTTGTCCTCTGGTAGGTTTCTGCAATGAGCATTCCAACTGCTGATGGAAACAAGGTGTTTTAAAAATGGGAACAAAAGTTTTAAATAGCAGCCCCGACTTCAGAGCCCAGTCTACCCCAGGCCCGCCTGCTGTGGGACCAGCACGTGGCCTGTGCAGGTGGGAGAAGATGGGACAGGAGACTGTCCCTCATGGTTCACACAGGGCTGTGCCCAGGCACTGGAACCATGCTGGTGCTTAGACACTTAAAATGCACCCCACGTTCAGACAACCTGCCAGCTCTCTACGTGACCCCCTTTCTGCATCCCGAGCTGATCATTTCCTGGGGGCCTCTATTTCCTCTGTTGTCGATGACACTGGGTGGCGTTTCGTGCGCCTGCTTCCTGCTCTGGGCCTCGTCCTTGCTGCGCCCTGTTCCGGTTTGTTCCGGCAGCACCCCCATGCCTCCTCTACGAGCCCAGTGGTTAAGTGCTATGGCCGCTAACCCAAAGGTCGGCAGTGAGACCCGCCAGGCGCTCCCTGGGAGCCCGATGAGGCAGCTCTCGTGTGTCCTGCTGGGTCGCCGTGCGTTGGAGTGAGCTCGCTGGCACTGGGTTTCGTTGCTTTTTTTGTTGCCACGCAGAATTGCGAGGGCTTGGCTTTCGCAGTCAGCCAGACTCGAAAAAGAAAACAGCGTCACCTAGTGTTGGAAAAATAAACCACCTGATGACCCTCCTACCTTGGCACCTGGCCTCTGCCCTTCCCAGACAGGCGTTTTTGTCTCACCACTGCTTGCTCAGAAATGGCCATCCTGCTCACCCTCTGCTCGCTAAGACGGCTTGACATTCAGAGCTCTGTCATCTGGCCCCATCTGCCCCTCCCAGTCGCGCCCCATCCCTCCTGGCGGTTCCCCACTGTGTTCTCAGGATTCCACAGAGGGCCCGCAGGGACAGGTCAGTGTGGGCTGAGGGTCACTGGGCCTCTGCCCCCAATTTCACCAGGTTGCTTCTCTCTCTCTCTTTTTTTTTTCCTTGAAAATAAATACGGGAGTTCTACATAAGATGTTAAAGTATTTCCTTGCAAGAGAAAATTAAAAAAAAAATGACTACCCTGCACATCAAGCTGTTTAATGCCAATTGAGATGATTTTCAACTCCTAGTTACCCCACAGGACACAGCAGAATGACCCCAGAGGGTTTTCTTGGCTGCGACGCTCATGGAAGGCCATGGTCAGGTCTTTCTCCTGCAGAGCGCTGGGTCAGTTCACACTGCCAGCCTTCTGCTTGGCCACTGAGTGCTGAACATACTTTAACTAAGAAGCCAGCCTGTTCCAGAATGTTCTGTGCTCCCTGGACATTTAGCTTGGCTGCTGAAAGGCCTGCTCTGCCCCACAGCTCAGGGCCTACCCAGGCTGCAGAGAGCAGCCCACGCTCCCAGCTCCTCCAGTCTCCACAGAGCTGTCCGTTCTGCATGCATCTCAGTCCCGCAAAGAGGCGCACACGTGAGGCCTGAGCTGCACACCAGCCCTGCTGTGTGTCTGGGTCTCTCCTGCGGGCTTCTTGCTCCCAGAGTTCCGAGTTCGCTGACGGCAGGGCCTTCCTGCAGGTTTGAGAAGATGGTCAGCGGGATGTACATGGGGGAGCTGGTGAGGCTGATCCTGGTGAAGATGGCCAAGGAGGAGCTGCTCTTCGGCGGGAAGCTCAGCCCCGAGCTCCTCACCACGGGCCGCTTCGAGACCAAGGACGTCTCAGACATTGAAGGGTGAGCTTTGGGGGCTGTCGTCTCCCTTCCTGGGGTACCTGGGAGGTCAGACGGGCAGGCGGGCAGCTGGGCATGGAGGACGGGGCCTGTGTGCTCGACCCTCCAGGAGTGGTCTGCTAGAGGGCCTCACCCGGCAGAGACCCCTATGTCACTGACCTATTGGTGTTGGCTGCTGTCCAGAGGGCCCCTGATGAGTGGTGACCACATGCCCAGTGGGATCTGGTGACTGCGGTCCACTGAGCTGCCGGGGCTGACTGTCAGCTGCTCATCGCCAGGCTTTGCCTCCTTGTCCATCGGCCCGGAAGCCCCTCTGAAGCCTGCTCAGCGCCACAGCGCCACTTGGGCTTCTGGCGACCGGCAGTGGCGGCCGAGCACGAGGTGCAACGCTCAGAGGGGGCAGGCCCACTGCTGGATTCACGGGCTCAGGGGTGGTTGGCAGCAGAGACACCCCTTCTTCCCCTTCACTCCGAAAGAGGCGAATGTACGCTTCTCTCTCTTATGCACACGAGCGTGCGTGCACGTGCACACGCGCGCGCGCACACACACACACACACTCTGGTGTATGACGGAGCAGGCCCAGGATCTCGGCCTGACAATGTGTGTTAGAAATGCTGATACCTCTCAGGGAAAATGGCTGTGAAGAGTGCTTGGAGAGGTGGAGTGGAGCAACACTGTGTGTGTGTGTACCTGTAGGTGCCTGCGTATTTGTGGCATGCGTGCACACATGCATGTGTGTATGTGTCTGTGTGCCTGTGTACGTGCACGTGCCTGTGTGTGTGGTGACTGCGGGAGGAGCCTCAGATTGGCCGTGTTGTGTTTTGCATCTGCGTTGTTGCTCTCCCCAACACGTGCTGACCATTAAGTGTGTGCCCGCTGTCCCCGGGTGGTCCGTGCCGAGCTGAAGGTTCCTTGCCAGCTCACTTGCCCCCGCTCCTGCTGGCCACTGTGCCCTTCACTCAGTGCCCATGTCCTCTCTTTCTGTTTCCAGGGAGAAGGATGGCATCCGGAAGGCCCGCGAGGTCCTGGTGCGGCTGGGCCTTGACCCGACACAGGAGGACTGCGTGGCCACTCACCGGATCTGCCAGATCGTGTCCACACGCTCAGCCAGCCTGTGCGGGGCCACCCTGGCGGCCGTGCTGCGCCGCATCAAGGAGAACAAAGGCGACGAGCGGCTGCGCTCCACCATTGGGGTCGACGGCTCCGTCTACAAGAAACACCCACAGTGAGTCCTGTGTGGGGCCGGGCCAGGCTGAGCTCCAGACAGGCTCAGGAGGCCTGAGGGGCTCCATGGGCAGAGGTCAGCTCTGCTGTGCATTTCAGGAGTGTAGAGGGACCACCGATTTGAGGGCGTTTGTAGAACAAAAGACCGAGAGCCCAGTGGGCCAGTATTTTCTTGGTAAGGGTGGTTGTGTGCTTTGAGGGCATTCTCTGTCAATGGCTTGGATTCTACTTGAGTTCCTTTGCCACCAGGGGTCTTTCTGCCACCACTCTGTGGAAGTTAGTGTTTCTGTCTAATGTCTTTACTGATTCTCTCACGACTTTTGGGGTTGTCCCTTCAGGTTCCGTGTCCCCTCCTAGGGGCTACCCCAGACCAATGAGTTGCCAGCCTCCAGGGGTGACCTTGCTATTGAATTGACACTGCCTTGACTCAGAGTTTTGATTCTTGGGTCATATGTGCCAAAATAATCCGATTTCCCTTGGGACCTGGGAAAATCTTTCCCTTCATGTGAGTGCTAAGTCACTGCCCCATCGTTAATGTGTGATGCAGAAGACACGGACTCTGAGAGGCCCCAGTCCCCAGTACATTGTTCCCAGAGCCTTAACGTGCCCAGGAATCACCTGGGGTGTTTGGAAGGAACAGATTGTGATCTGGAAGGTTTAGAGTGGGCCTGAAGTCATCTTGCATTTCTAGCAGGCTCGAGAAACAAGAAGGCAATGCCGATACTGCCGTTCACAGCTGGAGGAGCGCTGTTCACAGCTGGAGGAGCAAGGCTCTACCAGTCAGGGCTCAGAGCAGCCTCCGCCCAGAGAACGCCATGATGAATGTGACTGGGGTCCTTAGCACTTCCAACGACTTTAGGATCACTGACAGAAAGTGGTCAAAGAGAAGTCCAAGTCTAGAAGATTTTCTAAGGTCTCTATTTTGGATCTAACACAGTCAGTGAGGAAACAGAAACAGCAGAGGCAGCAAGAATCACCTGATTTCACATCGGTGGCTTCAGCAAGAAGCTGACTGGGCAGAGGAACCAGTCTTCCAGTTTGATTAGGAAGAGGAGGCCTTCTGTGACCTCCTGCAGGGGATAGTGGCTTCTTAGAAGGGTCCCTTCCTTTCAGCAGTCGGGGTGGAAGAACCCAGCCAGAATCATCATAGTTGAATATCCGAGTCTTTATACGGCGATCCCTACCCTGGGGCAGGAGGGGCAGGGACGTTTAGGCTGGCATCTGCTCCCACAGGCGTTGTGGCGTCTGGGCTGAGGTGTGAGCTCCTGCCTAACCAGACCCCACGCCCCTAACCACGGGCTCCTGTCTGCCCGTCTTTCTGGCTGCAGTTTCGCCAAGCGTCTTCACAAGACCGTGCGGCGCCTGGTGCCTGACTGTGACGTCCGCTTTCTCCGGTCTGAGGATGGCAGTGGCAAGGGGGCGGCCATGGTGACCGCAGTGGCCTACCGGCTGGCTGATCAGCACCGGGCCCGGCAGAAGACCCTGGAGCCTCTGAAGCTGAGCCATGAGCAGCTGCTGGAGGTCAAGAGGAGGATGAAGGTGGAAATGGAACAGGGCCTGAGGAAGGAGACCCATGCCAGCGCCCCTGTCAAGATGCTGCCCACCTATGTGTGTGCCACCCCAGATGGCACAGGTACCTGGCAGGGTTGCCGCCTGACCACCAGGCTGGGCCTGCGCTGTGACACTGATGGGTGGGCTCCCTCAGCTTGAGGATGGGGTCTGACTGCGCTTCTTCCGCTGTGCTCCCAGGGCAGCCTAGTGTTCAGCATGCTTGACCGAGGCCTTCTTCCACCCAAAGTTCGACAGTAATGTCAGCCAGCACGTGCTGGATGCACTGCTATGGGCGCTTAACAAGTATTAAGTCATGTCAGCTTGGGTCACTGTTAGCATTGGTGTGCTTGGTGGAACACTGAAGCAGAGAGACATTAGGAAAACTATCCAAGGTCGCGCGGCTAGAAAAGGGCAGATTAGGGTTTCAAACTCAGGAAATCCCAGAGCCAGCTCAGTCAGCCACCGCACTGGTCTTGTTCAGAGGTCAGCAAACTCGATCCAAAGGATTAACTCGAGCCCACAGCCTGTTTTAGTAAATAAAGGTTTATTGACAATAGCCACTTGTTCACGTGCTCTGTGGCGGCTTTGTGATACGCTGACAAAGTTGAGTAGCTGTCATGGGGAAGATCTGATTCACGAAGCCTGGAATATTTACTGTGGGGCCTTTATAGACACAGATTGTCGACCCCGGGCTAGGTACTCTAGCCGAAGAACCTGTGGTCTTTCCCCAGTTCAGGGAAACACGATCAGTGAGCAGGTTTCGGAGAGTGGGGTTGGGCCCCTGCTCTGCCCTGTCCCAGCTGTGCGGCCTCGGGGGAGGCACTGAACCTGGCTTGCCTAAGCTTCGTTTGTCTAGAAAAGGAATGGAAATCCCTCCCACCTTGAGTGCAGACTGTGTGGCACGTGGGGCATGTCACCAGGCACGTTGTGATTGCCCCACAAAGGGGATTTTGTCGTTTGAAAAGATTTCTCTTGAAGAGTTGAGCTCTGCTCTTCCATGTGTGCTCTAGAATGAGCGAATATGCGGTAGCCTTTGATTTAGCATGAAGGATATTGAATATTTTTATGTGTACTCTTGTCGGCGTTCCCCGGGTTCCACAGAGATAACTGCGTCTTCGAGGTCCTACCATGTGAGCTCCTTTGAGAACCTCTAAGTTGACATGGCTTGAGGGAAGGGGACCTTTACTGGTAGGTAGGGAACAATGGCCCATCAGCGGACAGGCTGTCAGTGAGAGGTCCTGTTAGGGCCGAGGGCTGTAGACCCTGGTCCTCTATGCTGCGATGAAGCACTGATCCCCCAACTCATCACCTTTCCTGACTTATTTTCCAGAGAAAGGTGACTTCTTGGCCTTGGACCTGGGGGGCACAAACTTCCGGGTCCTGCTAGTACGCGTGCGGAACGGGAAACGTCGTGGGGTGGAGATGCACAATAAAATCTACTCCATCCCCCAGGATGTCATGCACGGCACAGGGGACGAGGTGAGTGAGGCAGGTGTTGCCTCCAGGGTGTGAGGGGGACCCAGTAGACACTTACCTGTAGGGACAGCCATTTCTCTGCTCACCATGGTCCTGGGGAGGGCTCGGTGGGCCTTGAGCCCCAGTTTGGCTTTCCCTCGGGCTTGCGCCAGAGCCTTGTGGGTCCCCTGGGTGGAGGCCCTGCCGGGGGCCGGCCTGCCCTGAGCCCTCCCTCATCGCCGTGCCTTCCCTGGCAGCTCTTTGACCACATTGTGCAATGCATCGCTGACTTCCTGGAGTACATGGGCATGAAGGGCGTGTCTCTGCCCCTGGGATTCACCTTCTCCTTCCCCTGCCATCAGAACAGACTGGATGAGGTAACACTGCCCTCCTGGGGGCTGTCCCCGGGACTTGGGAGCTCCAGCAGTCAGGAGCAGGAGTCCGGCAGGGGAGAAGCTGTGCAGACAGGAGAGAAAGGAGGACATGCGTGATCACTGTGGGGGAGTGGCCTATTGATGGGAGCCTGGCAGCCCGGGTTCGGGGAGGTTGGGTGAGGTTGGGTGGGTGGGTGAGGTTGGGTGGGTGGGTGTGGCGAGGACGAGGATGAGGATGGCGCCAATCAAAAAGTTAATGATCAGCTATTTTCAGCACTTAGCCTACCCAAGGCACTATCCTAGCCTTCTGTATGCGTTACCTCATTTAACCCTCACGGCGACCATATAAAGTAGGTGTTTGTATGGCTGTTTTTCAGAAAGGAAAAGGCCTACCGAGGGATCCGGTACCTTGTTCTGGGGGTGGTCAAGTGCTGATGTGAACGTCTGAGCCCATGGTCGTCAGTTATGCTGTCCCTTCCCGAGGCCCTTGTACTGGGCTCGGGTCAGGTTTCCTTCCGTCTCCAGTTGCTGTCTGGATGCCAGTCTCTTCCCTGGGCTCTCCTTAGGGTTTCCTTCCCTTCACACTCACTTGGGTGGACAGAGCAGGTGGCTGGGAGTCCTGGAATAGCTCCGGCTCTTCTGGAGATGAGGGTAGGGACAAGTGGGTTGAGGCTGATTGGGCCGTGCTGGGCCCGTCGTGGTGGGCACCAGGACAGTCTTCTGTCAGTAGCACCTCCTCTGTGTCTCCATCGGCCAGAAGGCTGCGTGCCTACTGTGTGTGCGGCGCGCTGCAGACGCCATCACCAGGGCACAGACGGCAAGGTTCCGGCTGTAAGATGCTCACATGCCCGGCTCAGGAAGCAGCCAGAGCTGAGGAAGAGCTGCCGGTGGAGTGCGGCGGCGGGGAGAAACGGCAGCCCTGAAGGCAGAGCCAGCCGAGCAGACCCGTGGCCGAGGAGTCAGTTCTGACTCCTGGCGACCCCGTAGACACGGTAGAACTGCCCCGTGGCATTTCCACGGCTATAATCCCTGCAGAAGCAGACTGCTGCCTCTTTCTCTGGCGGAGCGACGGCTGGGTTCCAACCGTCAACACTTTAGGTATCAGCCGAGTGCTCTAAGCCCTGCACCACTGCGGACATGCAGTGTGATGTTGATCTGAGCGTCCACCTTGGGATAAGTCAAGACAAGGAGTTAATGGGGAGCCAGGTAGGAAGCCCAGGCCAGTGAGGGAAGGGGGGGTGCAGGTGGGGAGAAGTCCCCATCTAGAGTTAGCTTGGCCAGAGCCAGGTCACCTGTCCCGGTGCTGAGGAGAAGCCAGCATTTCCCACAGGGCCCCCGAGATACCAGCCCCCAGGCTGAGTTTGGTAAGTGCCTCATCCTCGTCCCCATTGTGGGCACTATCAGGGTTTGGGGAGGTGAGGCAAGGAGACCCAGCCCTTCTGACACACTGTCACGATTGGGGAGGTGTCTCACAGAGGAGGGGTGACCCGAGGGCCTTCCTCACTGCACTGAGGGGTCTCGAGCCCGTTCTCGGGGCTCTTGTCCAGGGTCCGGCTGACCCATGAGTGGCGCCTGCTTCTTTGCTTCTTGGTTGCCTTAGACCCCCTTTTCCCAGGGCCTCTGTGTTCCCAGAGTCTTCCGGGAAGAAGCCCAGAATCAGCTGCCGCCTGCCCAGGGTCTGCGTGCAGGTGGGGGGGCACATGTGTGGAGGGGTCCAGGGAAGGAAGGATGGTGCCTGAGGGGCGGGAGGCCTTTTGCTGCTCCTCGATTCTCCTGCTTTCTTCTGGTCCTGCCTGGCCGAGGTGCCTTGGGGCTGTCCCTCACCTGCCCTCGGTGCTCCTGTGCTCAGCTGGGCTCTGGATCCTGAAGCCCCTTGAAGTCTGTGAGCTCACAGCTTCTTCCGGGGGCCTGTGTAGGCTGACTGCCTGCCCGCGCCGGGGCCAGCCTACAGCTGTAAGCTTTTCCGGTTCCTTTGTCTCTGTGTGTTGTTTTTCCCCGGTATCAGTGTGTCAGCTTTTCAAGACTTCACAGCTGCATCCACTTGGCTGAGGAGATGCTCTAACACGTAGATAAATCTTTATGTAGCTTTTAGTGAAATGTGGTTCATAACAAGGTAAGGAGAGACAGCCTGATTGTCTAATGTCGAGAAATATATCATGAGACTCTTATTGTTCAGTATCAATTACTAGTTTTTTGGAAGAAATTTCAATGGCATGAGAAAATTCTGGAGGTATGATTTAAAAAGAGCTGTTTAAAAAAGTGTCAATTTTATTTATTATAGAATAGTATAAAATTAGAAATAAGTTAGAAACAAAGCTCAAATGTTAAAATCCTTTTTTGAACAGACAACTATCTTGCTTATTTTTTTCATGTCCACAAGTGCATGTCCTGTATTTTTTCATTCTGTTATCTTTTTTATTGTGCTTGAGGTGAAATTTTCAGCTCGAGTCAGTTTCTCAGGCAGAAATTTATGCACACATTGCTATGTGGCCCTGGCTGCCCTCCCTGTAAAGCGACCACAGTGTTCTCCTTTCTGCCCCACGTCTCCCACGTCCACTCACCGGCTCCTGTCCCCTTCTGCCTGCTCATCTCGCCTCTGGACAGGAGCTGCCCGTTTCTTCTCGCGTATCCACTTGAACTAAGAAGCACACTCCTCACAAGTACCATTTTCCAGTCTAGTCTTCGTCTGAAGAATTGGCTTCCGGAATGGTTTTAGTTTTGAGCTAACAGAGATTCTGGGGTCCATATCTTCTGGGGTCCCTCAGGTCTCATCTGGACCATCAGGTCCTCTCTGCTGTGTGCCCCTCCTGGGGTGGTCAGTGGTGGCAGCCAGGTGCCATCTAGTTCTTCTGGTCTTGGGTGAATGGAGTTTCTCACTTGTGTGGTCCAACCAATTGATCTATTTGGCAGGTGGCCCAGAAGGCACGTGACTTAGTTTCTTAGTGCTGGTATGACACATATACCACGAGAGGGTGGCTTTAAAGAACAGGAGTTGATTTTCCCATGTGTTTGTAAAGCTGAAAACCACATCCGGGTTTTGGCCTTGTTAGTGACGGCATGGGTAGACCTAAGTGCCCTGGTTTCACTGGCCGTTTTCAGGTGGATCCATCTTCTTCGGTGTGTGCAGGTCTGTGTGGCGAACTCACTGTTTTCATAACCAGACTGCTTAGATTTAGAGCCTACTGTGCTCGGGTGCGCTCTCACCAACGTGACAAGCCAGTTGCTGTCACGCCAGTGCCAACTCATGGCAAACCCACGTCTGCCAGGCTAGAACTGTGCTCCTGGGGTTTCTGGTGACAGATGTTTTGGAAATAGGTCACCAGACCTTTCTTCCAAGGTGCCTGAGTGGACTCGAACTCCAACCCTTTGTTTAGCAGTTGAGTGCATTAACTGTCTGTGCCACTCAGAGGCTTCTTTTCCATGCAGGATTATGTCCATGGCTGCAGAGGTTAGGGTGCCTGTAGAGGTTAAGGTGCCTGTAGTATTTGAGGGGACGCAGTGGAATCCCTAATAACGTGTTCACTATTTCTGTCTGAATTCCAGGTTCTGGGTCGTAGGTCTTGATTTTCTTCTAGACGTTCTGTGTTACTGTGAGGACCATGTGGTCAACTCTAGAATCATGAAAGTTAGGAGCAAATAAAGCCAGAGTTGGGTCTGGACATTAGCATTGGTGAGGTCATCCTGTTGACGGGACAGCCAGCAAGTGATGAGCAGGATGCTGGCCCAGGAGTCTCAGCACTGCGTTTACTAGCTGGTGGCCTTGGGCAATTTTCCCAGCGTGTTGGGGCCTCTTATTAGTGACACGTGAAATGATGTTACCTGGATGTTCTGTAAGCTTTCAACTGTCAGGCAGAAGATTTTGTTGTAGGCAGGAAAATGGTGCCAGGCATGCAGCCTCAGTCCTGTGGAGGTGGAGTGTGCACCAGGGCTCCGTGGAGCTCGGCCGCTGTTTCTCCAGATCTCCTGGGACCTGAGCACAGTGGGACCCTCAGGGTCGGTGTGTGTTTCAGGTGTCGGGTATGAAGGACAGAGCAAGGCCTGGAGGGCCCGTGACGTGGGCTGGTCACGAGCCCACGCAGCCCAGTGACAGGTGCCGACCTCTGGGGAAAGGGACCTGGAGTCCCTGGGGCTTGTTTTCTTATGGGCTATAGCACCAGAGAGTACCAGGGAACAGGACCCCAAACATCTCTCCCTGTTCAAGGCCACCGCACATCTGTTCCTGCGGGCCCCGTGACACAGCAGAGGCCTCTTGAACAGGGAGGGGCCCACGGAGGACTCTGGGAAGCCTGGAGGGGCTGGGGAGAAGCCCAGACGTCTCCCTGGTAGTAGGCAGGCCATTTACTCACTGACTACTGGCATTTAGAAATCTAGAGACGCTGACTGTTCCTTCCGGTGCAAACACAGGGGCGGACACTGACGGGTGGCTTTGCACAGTGAAGGAAGCCAGCGGTCAGAAAAACGGGGGTGCTCACGTGAGCTACGAGGAAAAATGGAAAGGACTGTGGCTAAGGATGCAGCATGGGCCTGGGGCTGGCAGGGGACACTGCTCTAGACACCCCCATCCAGGGAGGCCTCTGTGAGGAGGCGATGTTTGCATAAAGACTTGAATGGAATGAGGTGAACCACACTGCCTGGTGCTGTGGGCCCACATGTTGGAGTTGTGGGGCCTGGGCAAGTCCTCTCCTGTCAGGTGTAGGCCTCGGGGCAGTCACTGCAGAGCGTCAGCTACTGAGAAAGGGGATGATGATGTCGACTGTCTCACAAGGTTGCTGTGAGGAGTGAATGACGTAATCCATGTGACAGGCCTCGCTCGACACAGTACGTGCTCAACAAACCAGTCTGTGCACCTTAGAAACAGGTGTAGAATCCTAGACGGGCAAGACCGTGGGTTACCTCAGGGGCTCTGTGTGACCCGTGAGGATGGCCTGGAAGCCCAACGGGGAGCTCTGTGACCTGGGAGCTGTCCCTGACCCCATCACTGTGGGTTCTTTGGTGATTTTTCAGAGCATCCTTCTCAAGTGGACCAAAGGCTTCAAGGTGTCCGGCTGTGAGGGCGAGGATGTGGTCACCCTGCTGAAGGAGGCCATTCACCGGCGCGAGGTAGGCGAGCTGCGGCCCGCGCTCTCTGGTGGCTGCCATTCCCTGTGTGTTCTGAAGAGTGGGAAAACATTCAGTTGAGGGAAGAGTTAACTGAGTCGTTGAGCGATTACTGAGTGCCTGCTGGGGGTCAAACCTTGAGGGTTTGGCGGTGATCACCGTAAAATCGCGGGCCACGTGAACCACACTCACTGTCTGATGTCAGGTGATGGTAAGAGGTATGAGGAAAACTGAAAGTTGGCTGAGAAGGCTAGGTGGTGCGGGTGGGCCTGGGAAGGGGTACTGTTTTTAAGCAGTGTAGTCAGGGAAGGCCTCTGTGAGGAGGTGATACTTGGGTAGGGACTTAGATGAGAAAATAAGCCAGGCTGTGTGGGATAAATTTTGTATTCATATAAAGCTCCCTTGCAAGGGCCTAGAATATAGCGAGAATGTGGTCATTCCTCTGTGGACTGAGAATCCCCTTCTGCCCACCTAGGAGTTCGACCTAGATGTGGTCGCTGTGGTGAATGACACAGTTGGGACAATGATGACCTGTGGCTACGAGGATCCTCACTGTGAAGTTGGCCTCATCGTTGGTAAGGACCCAGACTGTCCTTTTTTTTTGTAGAAGTGCTTGGAGTTGGTCAGATGCAAGGTTGAGGGCACTGTCCTCTGGCTGCCAAGTCTGCCCAAGACGTCAGACACCAGCATCAAGTCCAAGTATGCCTGGGGCCACCGTCATCACTTCTGACCAGCTGGTCACACATTTGGGAGTCCCCATGAACTCTTGGGTTTGATGACTTGTGAGAACAATTCACAGAACTCAGGAAAGCACCGTACTTATGATTATAGTTTATTAAAACAAAAGCTGCCAATCAGAACCAGCCAAAGGAAGACATGCATAGAATTGAATCCAGGGCTGGAGGGGACCCAATGGGAAGCTTCTGTGTCTTCGGAAATGCCACAGTCCTGGTGATGTCACGTGGCCATACATGCCAACCCAGGAAGCTAAGCAAAGCTTCAGCGACCAGAGCTTTTCCTGAGGCTTCATCATGTAGGCATGATTGATTGATTGATTGCCCGCGTGGCTGAATTTTACCTTCAGCAGCCCTCGTCCCCTGCCAGCATGCTGTGGCACAGATCCCTAGCCCCCTAACCGCATAGGTGGTCTTGTCAGCGTGCCCAGCCCCTGCCTGAGTTTTCTCTTTAGCATCAACTACTGAATAATAGCAATAACACAAGAACCGTGAATAACAAAGGTGCCCAATCCGGAGCCTTTAGAGATGATCCTCCCCAACCAGAATCCAGACAATAATCCAACTTCTTTGACAAAATAAACCAAACCCAGTGCTACCAGGTCGATTCAGAATCATAGTGATTCTGTAGGAGAGAGTAGAACTGCTCCGCAGAGTTTACAAGGAGCGCCTGGTGGATTCGACTGCCAACCTTTGGTTAGCAGACGTAGCGCTTAACCACTACACTGTGAGGGTTTCCAGCCTTTCTTTAGGTGAGGCAAATTCCTTGGCTACCCAGGACGCATACCCTTGGATGGCTAGACAGATGGCCCGATGTCTCTGCTTGGCAGGCACGGGCAGCAACGCTTGCTACATGGAAGAGATGCGGAACGTGGAGCTGGTGGAAGGGGAGGAAGGGCGGATGTGTGTCAACATGGAGTGGGGAGCCTTTGGGGACAATGGATGCCTGGACGACTTCCGCACTGAATTTGATGTGGCTGTGGATGAGCTTTCCCTCAACCCTGGCAGACAGAGGTAGGCGCCTAGCCGCCCACGCGTCCTGCTTCTTGTACCCAGACCCGGACGGAGATGTGGGCCTGGCTCCTCTCCCTTGGTGTTGCCCAGAGTGCTAGTTCTCTCTCAAGATGTTAAGACAGAAGTTACTGAACAAAGGAGCTGTTGTTGGTCAAAGGGAAAACGTGGTCAATGGCAAGTGAATTTAAGGATTCAGACTCAGGAAGGATCTTACTCTTCTCCCCGGGAATGTGGTGGGTGGTGTTGTGGGTTCTTTTGTGAGAAGCTGGGAGTTGGCCTTGGAGGAAATGAGCCCAGAAGGTGGGGCTGATGGTGGGGAACCCCAGGAGCCTCAGGCAGACACCAGGGACCCTACCAAGTGACTAGAGGAACACCAAGAGAAACCGTCTGTCCTCTCCTTTCTAATGCAGTGGGGTGACCGAGCTGCTCGGTGGTGTCACCACACACCCCAGCACCTTCCCCCTGAACTCTGCGAGTGTCACCTGTGTTGCAGGTTTGAGAAGATGATCAGCGGCATGTACCTGGGGGAGATTGTCCGCAACATCCTCATCGACTTCACCAAACGCGGCCTCCTCTTCCGTGGCCGGATCTCAGAGCGGCTCAAGACAAGGGGCATCTTTGAAACCAAGTTCCTGTCTCAGATTGAGAGGTGAGAGTTTTAAGGTGGGGCTGTGTCCTTTATTCTTGTGGAGACACTAATTGAACAGCTTGGGTAAGAGCAGGGCGCCGCTCACAGGTCCATCTAGTGGCCAGCACGCTCATATCTAGAGGATTCGAGGAACTTCTTACGGATGGCTGATCTGTCTTTAGCACTATTGTGTGGGCTTGTGTGTTGCTATGCCACTGGCATTTCAAGAACCAGCAAGGTCACCTACAGGGGACAGGTGTCAGCAGAACATCAGATGAAGACAGGCCAGGCAGAGAGGCCCCAGTGGTCTACTTCTGAAAACTAGCATGTGAGAACTGGTGGATTAGGACAGACACCAGTACAGTGCTGGAGGACAAGCACACTGGCTTGGACACACAAACCGGTGGTGATGACGCTGGCACAGGACCAGGCCACTTTGTGTTCTATTGTGCCTGGGGTCACCGTGAGTGGGACCAAGCATGGTGACAACTAACAAGAGAGACAGGTGACATTTTAAGGGCAGGCACATGACATCTTCACGAAAGAACGCTGTACGCCAAGCTGTCCTAAAACTGTGTCCCCACGGAGGTAAATGGCAATGCACAGAGGAGGGTGACCTATTGAAGGCACCTGCGCTTGGCTTGGGTGTTCTGCCTGCCTGCTGGCCAGGGTACATGGGTGATCAGGACTTAGTGCTCATTAGGCAGTGTGGCAGTGCCGAAACATGTCAGAGTGCCACTTGTTGAACCCAGTCCCCCCTCCTGTCTTGTGGCCCAAGAGTCAGCTCTAAACTAGAGCAGGAACTTCCAGAGCCCTTTAAAAATTAGTCCTGTGTCGTTACTGTCAGACACCAGGAGAGCCAGGAACTAAAGGGCTGGCGTAAGCAGCCTCCAGGGCTTCTGCTCAGTGAATAGAAGGAATGTGTTCTAGTGTGTCTGTCTGTTGTTATATCAGAGGAGGAATCCAGAGTCTAAAACAAACCAAACCCATTGTGGGCAAGTCAGTTCCAACTTGTAGTGACCTTATAGGACAGAGTAGAGCTGCCTCATAGAGTTTCCAAGGAGCACCTGATAGATTTGAACTGCTGACCTTTTGATTAGCAGCTGTAACACTTAGCCACTATGCCACCAGGTTTTCCAAAACAGTTCTCTTTAGATTAGGGTTTATTTTCTCCTGACAGTCTTGTTTCCATTTGCTTCATAAATAGTACCACAGGAGACTTTGGAAACCCTGGTAGCATAGCAGTTAAACATTATATCCACTAACCGAAAGGTTGGCAGTTTGAATCTGACAGATGCTCCTTGGAAACTGTCAGGAGCAGTTCTACTCTATCCTCTGTGGTAGCTGTAAGTTGGAACTGACTCGATGGCAGTGGATTTGGGGGTTTAAGTAGACTTCAGGCCCCCAGTGTGGAGGGGACAGAGCAGACCTGAAGCCTGGTTGATGGTGCTTGTCTTGCTGGCCTCCTGTAGCAGTGGGCAGATGGCCAGGAAAGACCATGAGTCTGAGAACTGTCCTGTTCGGCCGTCGCCACTGTCTTTATTATCCCAAAGGAACAGCATGCGTAGGCCGTGAATTTTCTGTGGTTTCCAGTCGTAAGTTTTGTAGCAGCAACACTCTGCCTTGCTTGGGTAATCCGGAGCAGGGACCTCTTCTTGGTCCTCCTGTCCCTCTTCATAAGGGCTGTGTGGTGAGTGGGAGGGGCAGTAGACTGAGTTCAGAAATGTCACAAGGGGAGGTGGCTTTATGCCTGTTCTCAAATGGCCAGACCCACGGAGCCACTCCCGAGGGGGAGCTGGGCCCCGTGGTGGGGAGGGAGGGGTGGTGCCGTGCAGCACCCCCACCGATGACTGACCCCTGCTGTCTCCCTCCCGCCAGCGACTGCCTGGCACTGTTGCAGGTCCGTGCCATCTTGCGGCACCTGGGTCTCGAGAGCACCTGTGACGACAGCATCATTGTCAAGGAGGTCTGCACCGTGGTGGCGCAGCGGGCAGCGCAGCTCTGCGGCGCGGGCGTGGCCGCCGTGGTGGACAAAATACGAGAAAACCGCGGGCTGGACACCCTCAAAGTGACCGTGGGTGTGGATGGGACCCTGTACAAGCTACACCCTCAGTGAGTGCCAGTCCCAGCCCCCAGCCCCTCCTCTCCCCACGGCTGTTCTTTCCTTGCTCTTCTCTTCTTTCCTCACATTACAGTGAATGCTTGAACATCCCCCAGAGCACACACAGTGTGTGCAATGAAAGGGAAGGAGGCTGGTGGCGTTGGTTAAAGCACTCAGTCGCTAACCCTGAGGTCAGCGGTCGGACTCCAACAGCCATGGCACGGGACAGAGACGGGGCAGTCTGCTTCTCACAGGGCTGCTGTGAGCCGGGATGGACCCACTGGCCGTGGGCTTGATGTGTGTGCCACCATCCCTGGTGGCACCGTGGTGAAGCACTCAGCTTCTTACTGGAAGGTTGGCAGTTTGAAGCCACCAAGCCACTCTTCACAATGAAAGTCCTGGTGATCTGCTCCTATAAAAATTATGGCCCCGGAAACGCATTGGGGCAGTTCTGTTCTGTGTTACAGGGTCTCTGTGAGACAGACAGACATGTGTTTACATCAGGTAATCCCTGACTGGTGGCGTGTTTGAGTTATGAGCTGCACTTATGACCATCTGTGTGTGTGTGTGTGTGGCATCTTACTGTTAGCAGGAGCCTTGGTGGCACAGCGGTTAAGAGCTCGGCTGCTAACCACAGCATTGGCACTTCATGTCCACCAGGTGCTGCTTGAAAACCCAGTGGGGGCAGCTCTACGCTGTCCTGTAGGGCGGGTGTCAGTCAAAACGGACTCCGCAGGAACGGCTTTGGTGGGGTTTCAGGTGTCATCCGTGATGTGTGCCGCCTACAGTGTTGTCCAATATAGCGTGCTGATGTCACCGTTCTCAGATGTAGGATTTCCTTAGAGACCAAGGTTGGATCTATGAAAACAATGCGAATAAAAGGCAATAATAAGAAAATTATCAAAAAAATGAGGTATTTGACGTATGTCACGACCAACTCAGGGTGGAATAGTTGTCAGAATAGTGTCCCATTGTGAATGGGGGACTGTGTGTGCACGCGCGCGCGCACACACACACACACACACACAGAGTAATGATTAAGGACCAGAAGTAGACCTGTGTTTCCACCCCCACTGTTAGGAGCCCCCCTAGGAGTCCCCTCCCCACTACCCCTGCCGGGGATGACCTCTCTGTTGAATTGGTCACTTGCTTCTCTGCTTTCCCACAGACCTATATATAGAGAGACATAGTTTAGTTCTACTTATTTTCAGACTTGCCATAAATAGAACCCTGTGACATCTCTTCTTCTGTGACCAGCTTTTTTCCCCAGCGTTGGTGGTCTGAGATGCATCCACGATGAGATTTGTACTTGCCCATTCATTTTCCAGGACGCACAGTGGACGTTTCAGTGAGTGGGCTGCAGGGTGGCCGCTCTGCTGTTGATGCATGTCTGGGTTGTTTCTAGGTTGGGGCTGCTACAAACACAGCTGCTGTGAACATTAGAACATGTACGTTGAGTTCCTGAGCGAGAGCGTCTTTGACGGTCCAGAGCAGGGGTTGGCGACGACAGTCATGGCCGCCTTTCAGGAACAGCTTTGTTGGTGTGCCGTCATGCCCATTCATTTACACACCTGATTGTCTCGGTTATTTTCATGCTGGACAGTAGAGCGATGGAGAAAGTGACTTCGCTTCCCCATCTGAGGGCCAAAGCCGAAAACATTTACTGTCTGGCCCTTTGTAGACAACATGTACTGGTCCCTGGTTAGGCAAGTGCTGGATTCTCTTTTCTTTCTGTTCTTTTCTTCTCTCTTTGCTTGCTCTTGGCTCCTCCCCCATTTCTGCACTTGCAAGTGTTTTTAATGAATTATTTTGACATCAGGAAGTTCGCCGAGCTCTCTCCACCTGGAATGCCTTTCATCTAAAGGTTAAAAGAGGAAATAACTTGGTGGCCCTGGCCTGAGTAAGGAGGGGCAAGTTTAAGAGGACACAGAGACTCTTTGATCCAGTTGTCACCTGCTCAGGTGATAGTTCTTTCAAGGAGTTAAGTGATGCATCCAGAGCCTGTGACAAGAACAGAACTTCTGAAGTTCTGTGTTTGTCTTCTTGTGAACACTGCTGGTCCCAGATGAGGACCAGGAGGTGGACACGGCCTGGCCGCTGGTGCCAGGACTTGGCATCAGAAGTCTGTGTCCTCAGCTTTGTCCTAACCCTGCTGCACTGGGACAAAGGATAGCTACAGTGAAATCTGTCACAGCCAGGGCCCACCAGGACTGCCTCGGTTTCCAGGTCTTGCAGGTCTGGCAGAGTACAGTCTTTCCACCATTCTCTGACTTGTGGAAAACATCTGCACTTTCCTTCTCTGACAGCATCCTGCTTCACACCGATTCTGGCATTCACAACTTACAGCTTTTGGAGGTTATCTGCAATCATTTTAATGTCCCAACAGCAGCCCCTTGGTGTGGTAGAGTCAGCGTAAGGCCAGGATGCAAGGGCATGTTCCTGGGAAATAGAAGTCACCTGTCCTGGGTTCCCCTCTGGACCTCACGAACGGGTGTGCTTGTTTACAAGACACACTTGTGGCTTCTCTCACTGATTCATTTTAAGAACAGCCTTCTCATAAGCCCAGACTTTTGTCCCAGAGCCAAGTCCTGGTTCCGCCCCCTGCGTGGCCATGATACAGAACCTGGGTGCTGCCTTGCCTTTCTGAGGCTCAGTTTCCTAAGACCTGATGTGTAGGAAGCATTCAGGACAGTAGCTGTCCTGTCCTTGTCCTAACTGTAAGGAATCCTGGGTCTCAGGCATCACTGCTTAGGGGATTCTCTCAGAGGACCCAAGTCCATCATGACTAATGCATCTGTTTCTGTGTCTTCTCCTCACCGTTTTCAGCTTTGCCAAAATCATGCATGAGACGGTGAAGAGCCTGGCTCCGAGGTGTGACGTGTCCTTCCTGGAGTCTGAGGATGGCAGCGGGAAGGGGGCAGCTCTCATCACCGCGGTCGCCTGCCGGATCCGCGAGGCTGGGCAGCGATAGAGTCCATGAGACCCAAAGGTGCTTCCTCGGCTTCCCCGCCCCCCACCCCAGTGTGATTTTAAGTTATAAGGTGCCGTCCCCTCGTGCCAGTAGCCCCTGGCTTTCCCTCAGCAGAGAGGATCCTGTCAGACGGGGTGTTGCCTCTGCATGCACCCCTCTAGGGCATGGTGCCCAAGCCTTGCCCCTCCCGAGACACCCACTATTTGAAGTTAGGATCTGTTCACATCCATTACAACCGTTCCCAGTGATTCTCTTAAGACATCTTTAAAGTGCTACCCCCCTGGCCAAACTCCATGTCCCTGTGTAATCCTACAGGATGAGGACACTAATGTAAGGATATGGTTGCTTCATCTTGGAGCCTGAACTTGACATTTCTAGGGGGAGAGCCCTCCCCAGCAAGGATATTGATGCTGTACCTCCCACCAGAGGCAGGACAAGTCCCTACCAGCTTGAGCCAGATTCTCCTGCAGACAGAGCCTGGTGGGGGGTGATGTGACACTGGAGGGGCATCCATGGATGTCCACACGGAAGCCTCTCCTCAACCTCATCTCCAAGCACTGATCCTGCGGGTTCCTGGAATCGGGGTGACAGCCCTGAATCTGGGCACGTGAAACCAAAGCCAAGAGTTGACCGTGTTCTGCTGTGGGCACATTTTCTGCAGAATCGTCAGTGAGCAGCGAACCTTTGGAGGACAGGGGCCTTTCTGTTTTTTAAACTTTTCCTGAAAAGGGGGAAACACTGTATTTTCATTTTAATTTATGTTTGAAATTTATCTAGTTTGTGAAGTTGGTCTGCACCTTCCACTGGACACTGTATGGAATGGTCGTTGTATGCAATGTATTTATGTGTTAATTTGCTACGTACATAGAGGTGCGGGGACTTGTCAGGCGGGGACTTGTCAGGCGCAGCCTCGTCAGTAAATCAGTGGGATTCAAGGGCGGAAGGTGAAGACACTCGCGGTTGCCAGAAATACCTCATTCACCTGTGGGGGAGTCAAGGGGGTCCTCTCGAGGATGAGTGACCAGAGCAAAGTGGCTGCTGCCTGGTCCTTCTCCGTGGACAGGACCGTGGCCGGCGGGGCGGGGGCGGGGCCACCCCAGACCCGCCGCGCCTGCCTGCTGCCCTGTTTGCAGCCTTTCCAGGCTGTCAGTGTTACCTGTGATGCCGACCACAGGAAACAGGAATCAGTCCAGGTAGACTCGTTTCTTAGAAGTCTCTTAGGACGGTCAGTAGCATGCTCAAACTCTGACAAGATAGAAAAGCCACCGACATTTTATTTTAACAATGTCCGTGTGCTCAGTAAGAAAACAAAACCACCACCAGAAACCTCAAAGACATCTTGGTATATCTATGTGCTAGCAGTTTTACTTGGGATTGCACACGTTTGACAAAAAGTGTCACCTGTTTGCTTCCCTAGAAGACCTGGTGGCGCAGTGGTTAAGTGCTATGTCTGTAACCTAAAAAAGTCGGCAGTTCAAATCTGCCAGGTGCTCCTTGGAAATTCTGGGGCAGTTCTGCTCTGTCCGATAAGGTCACTATGAATTCGAACCGACTATGGCAAGGGGTTTGGTTTGGTTTTAGGGAGTGTGCTTCCCCAGGCTGTTCTGGCATCGATGTGTTGATCCATTTGTGTGATTTCATGCACAGTACTGATGTCCAGTTGCTGGCGGGGAGGAGGGGACAGGAGCAGCATAAAGCCTTCAGATCCTTTCCGAGAGCCCAGTTAACTGTGCATCTGAAAGCCCACTCCTGCCCTGGAATACACACACCCACCCTCTTACTCAAGCGGAACACCCCACGGTGAAGAGGGGGTACTCTGCGGCACTGCTGGGTAGGATGCAAGATAGAAACAAAGGTAGAAGGAAGTTCCCCCAGTCTTGGTACATGTGTCAAATGTGGGTGAGAAACAATCCGATTCTGTCACTGGGGGGGCAAGGTGGGGTGTGATGCATGAGAACTGTAGAGCAGCAGCTTTGCCCGGGTCGTCCTGCGTGTCACAGGGGGGAGACGGGTGAGTCCGTCTCATCGGTTCCTGTCTCGCTTGGCCTGTTGCGTGGGCACTGCACTCCGGCACCAGTTGATCCACCACGTGGACGCTTCTTCCCACCCAGAAGCCAAAAGACACCTCTAGATTTGTAGATCACTAAAGTGTGACCACAAAATAGAGATGAATTTTTAACACTTGAATATTAGGCATCTATGATGTGTGAGTGGCTATGAAAGATGTGTTGTTGAAAACGCAGTTTGAATGTTTGTGTTCCCAGAAGGAGGTGACGACCCTTTGCTGATGCTGCTTTCCCTGGTGTAAATACTGCAGACCTTCATCTTTGATCCAGATGTGTCGAGTAGCAGGTCATCTCAAACCCTTCCTCCAGTCTAGTGGAGATGTCGTGTACAATAAGTAACTAGTTGAATTAACTATGTGATGTTAGCTATTAATAAATTTTAACGTTTTTCAAAATATGACTAATAAGAACTTTCAAGAGTTGTCTTTTGGGTACATTTGTATTTCCTGATCAGTCTGATGACTAATTGACTGGTACTGGGTATACCATAAGCTCGATCCAAAGAATTTGATGTTTGTCCTTGGTTTCTGAGAGATAACACCTAAAACCTTGGCATTTATCTACTGACTGAGGTGTCAATTCCACCTTCCAGGCCACAGTTGAGGGTTCCTGCTAATGAAGTGCCTGTTGGGTAGGGGCAGGTCAGGCCAGAAAGACCCACCAAGTGATACAAGCCAGCCTCGGGGAGGGCAGGATGCAATCAAGCATGCCTGTGTAATAAGGTCTGCGTGTAGGGTCTGGTCACGGATGCATCATGGGCTTCCAGGTTGATGAAAGACATCGGTGCATGTGGGAGGGTTGTTGTCAGGTGCTGCCGAGTAGATTTCAAGTCAGTGACCCTGCATGTGACAGAACAAAGTGCTGCCTGGTTCCACGCCATCACGATTGTTGCCTTGTTTGAGCCAACTGTCGCAGCCACTGGGTCAACCCATGTCACTGAGGCTCTTCCTCTTTTTCACGGACCTTCTACATTACCAAGCATGATGTCCCTCTCCAGGGACTGGTCCCGCCTGATAACAAGTCCAATGTACATGACACAAAGTGACCATTCTCACTTCCAAGGAGCATTCTGGCCGTACTTCCTCCAAAACAGACTTGTTCATTCTGCTGGCTGTCAGTGGTATGTTCAGTATTCTTTGCCAGCACCGTAATTCACAGGCATCAGTTCTTCTGTTTCCTATATTTGCTGTTCAACATTTGCACGCACATGAAGTGTCTGAAAAGACCATGGCTTCGGTGAGGCGCACCTGAGTCCTCACAGAGACGTCTTTGCTTTTCAACACTTTAAATAGGTCTTTCTATCAGATTTGCCCAGTGCAGTATGTTGTATGGTTTCCTAACTGCTGCTTCCATGAGGGTTGATTGTAGATTCCTGTAAAATGAAATCTTTGACAACTTCAGTGTTTTCATCATTCGTCATGATACTGCTTACTGCTTTAGTTGTAAGGATTTTTATTTTCTTCAGGTTGAGGCATAGTCCATACTGGAATCTAGTCTTCGATGTCCATCAGTAAGTACTTCAAATCCTCTTTCAGCAAGCTAGGTGGTGTCATCTACCTAGCGCAGGTTCTTACGGAATCTTCCTCCAATCCCAGTGCCCTGTTCTTCTCACACAGTCCACTTTCTCAGATTATTTGCTCAGCAAATAGATTAAGTATCGTGAAAGGATACAACTTTGAAATGCACCTTTCCTGATTTTAAACCACGAAGTATCCCCTTGTTCTGTTCCAGACACTGCCTTTTGGTCTCTGTATAGCTTCCTATACACAACTTAGTATTCTGGAATTTCCAGAATTCTTCACAATGTTACCCATAATTTGTTATGATCTACACAGTCAAATGCCTTTGAACAGTCAGTAAAATACAGGTGAACATCTTGTGTATTCTTTGCTTTCAGCCAAGATCCATCTGACATCCACAATGATATCCCTGCTTCCAGGTCCTCTTCTGCATCAGACTTGAATTTCTGGCAGTTCCTTGTTGATATACTGCTACAAATGTTTTTGAATCATCTTCAGCAAAATTTTACTTGCATGTGATATTAATGATATTATTTGATAGTTTCCACATTCTGTTGCATCGCCTTTCTTTGGTGTGGGCGCAAAATTGGATCTCTTCCAGAAGGCTGGTCGGGTAGCTGCTTTCCAAATTTCTTGGCATAGGCCAGTGTGTGCCTCCAGCACTGCGCCTGTTTATTGAAGCATCTCAACTGGTGTTCCATCCATTCCTGAGCCTTGTTTTTCCCAGTGCCTTCAGTCCTTCTTAGACTTCTTCCTTCAGTGCCATTGGTTCTTGACCGTATGCTACTTCTTAATATGACTGAATATCAACTAATTCTTTGTGGTCCAGCAACTGTATGTATCTTTCTGTCTTCTCTTGATGCTTCCTGGGTCATTCAAAGAATCTTCCTATATTGTGATCGGGGGATAAATTCTTTCTTCAGTTCTTCTAGCTCGAGAAATACTAAGAGTATTACTCATTCTGGGTTCTCTGGCTCCAGCTGTTCGCACACTTCTTTACAACGCTCTGTCTTCTTGAGCTGCCCTTTCAGCCTTCAGTTCAGGCCTTTAATAGAGTCACTTGTTTCGTTCATGTAGTGGTTCTGCTTTGAAGAACAGATTTCTGAATCTCTTCTGATATCTGTTTTTGTCTTTCTTTCCTGTCCTTTAAATGACCTTTTGCTTTCTTCATGTATGATGTCCTTGATGTCGTCTCACGACTTGTGTGGTCTTCAGTCATTAGTGCTCAGTGAGTCAAATCTTTTCCTGAGATGGTCAAACTTCAGATGGGAGGTGTGCAAGGTTGTGGTTTTGCTTTCGTGGACACGTTACTGGGCAGGACCTTTCCTGTAGAAGGGCGTCGCACTTGGTGAGGTAGAGGATCCACAAAAGAGAGGAAGACCCTCAGTGAGGCACAGTGGCTGCAACAATGCGCGGAGCATCACACAGTTGTGAGTATGGTACAGGGCCAGGTGGTGTGCTGTTCTCCTGTGCACAGGGTTGCTAGGAGTCAGAACCCACTCATGGCACCTAAACGATATCCTATAAAACCATTTTAAATAGCGTTATAGAAGAATATTTGGTGTTACAGAAGCTGTTGACAGTATGCTGCATCATGCCGAAAGTATGTTAGAGAACATTAGGACCCTATTTTTGTTTAAAAATTTTTATGTGTGCAGTTTAACGTGAGTTCCTGAGCATCCCCTGAGCCTCTCTGAAGTGTAAACGCACAGAGGTCAGTAGCTTTGTGGTTGGGGCCTTAGCCCCATGCCTCCACAGCGCCCCCTGGGGTCACCCTGACATCCGTGCGGGCATGTAGTCTGGGCTCCGGAACTGCCTGGGCCGGCTGCTGCTCAGGGCGGTCTGGGTACCACTCGCCCTCTGAGGTCACTGCTCCTCTTCCACAGAGAAGAGCTGCTCCCCGTTTTCTCACTGGGGATGCCCACAGGCCATGACACTAGAGGAAATGTTCAGAAGGGGATTTTCTCAGTCTGCAGTTAGAAACTGGGAGCAGCGGTGGAGCAGTGGTACATTTATCAGCTGGAAACCCTGGTGGTGTAGTGGTTAAGCGCTACATCTGCTAACCAAAAGGTCAGCAGTTCAAATCCACCAGGCGCTCCTTGGAAACTCTGTGGGGCAGTTCTACTCTGCCTCTAGAGTCACTATGAATCAGATCCGACTGGACGGCAGTGGGTGGAGGTTTTATGTGGGAGACTTAGGTTTAATTCCCGGCCGGTGGACCTCACGAGCAGCAGATGAATGCTCTCACGTTGCTGTGCTGAACAGGATCCCTTGGAGTTCCCGGACTAAGACCAGGAAGCAAGGCCTGGTGATCCAACTCAGAAAATCAGCCAATGAAGATGCAGTGGGTCACAATGGTTTGACCCATAACCAATCAGGGGTGGCACAGGACCCAGCAGTGCTTCACTCTATAGCCCATAGGGTCCCCGCGAGTAGAGGGCCGACTTGGAGGCGGCCAGCAACCGCAACCGAAAATCGTTTCCTGTGCTCAGAGAGCCTCAAAGCTGGCAAATCACTAGGCTTGTGTGTTCCCTTGGGCTGTCTTCCTGCCCCACTTCTGCCCTCCAAGGGTAGCTGCCGGGGCACCTTAAACCAGGCAGTGTTCTGCACCAAGACGCTCGCAGTGTGGAAACGCCAGTGTCGCCTGCTTTTACATCACCCATCCAGACTTTCTGCTGCCTTTGTTGCTCTGTGGCCTTCAGCTTGGGCTCCTGTGCTGAAGGCTGGGTGACCTGTTCTCCTCCTTGGTTCAGGGAATCTACTGGTATTTGGAAAGACTCCTTGTTTTTCTCATTTCCTTTGATCCGCACCCCTCTCTTATTCTCCACTCGCTATCAGCAATCATGTTATTGTGTTGAATACGAGACTATGTAAGTTTGACAAACATGTATGGCTTGGTTGCATACTCATTTTAACTTAGAAAGTGCTTTGGCTAAAAGTCTTTTGCTCTCTCCCTACTGTTCCTAGCCCTTCGAGTTTCCTTCTGTCGACTGTCTGCTCTGTTCTTTGCTCAGTTCTGAACCAGGGCGATCCCCTCTTTCTGATCCACTGGCGCTCCCGGCATAGCCTGTTTCTCAGCAGCCCCTCTGGCTCGGAGCGTTGCATGTATCTTCTCCTACCCTGTGCGTTTTGTCCATGATACCCTTCACTGGCTAGAAACCCTTCTTTGGTGTGATCAGACCTGCCAGTCTTTCAGGGCTTGTGTTTCTGACCTTTCTTACTCTTAGACCACTAATGTCGTCTTTTCTTAATTTTATTTGTAATTTGATCTTTCACCTTAAGGGTTAACAATATAAAGCCCCCAGCAAGGCTGCCTTCTGTACAGTACAAAGCTGGAGACTGATATTTCTTCAAGTCGTTGCTGAGGTAGTCTGTTCTCTTCATACGGAGTTCGCCTTTTCGGATAGACTGCAAGGTCTTGGGGGTCTGTTTCTGAGCCCTCCTTTCTGCCCCCTTGGTGTGTGTTTGTCCCAGGACCAACAGCTGCTGTTTCCGTCCCTGCAGCTTGTAGGGCGCCTTCATGGGCAGCCCGGTGAGACTCCCTTTGTTCTTTTCCACAGTTGTTTTTGCTGTTCACAGCCCTTTATGCCTCCAGGAAGTTTTAGAGGAAGTTCATGAGATCTCTGAGAAGCACAGCTTGCATTTCAGTTAGCACTGTAATGAGTGCACTGACTTGGGAGGCTGTTTTAGCTGGCACTGCTCTCACAGAAACACCGCAAGTGGATGACTTTAACAAGGAAAAGTTCACTCTTACACAGCCCAGGAGGCTGGAAGTCCAAAGTCAGCACTGGCTCCAGGGGAGCCGCTCTCTGTCTCTCTGTTGGCTCTGGAGGAAGGCCTTGAGTTCCCTCAGTCTTGCTTTGGTCCGAGAGCGTCTCGGCACAGGAACCTCAGGTCCAAAGGACACTCTGTGCTGCCAGCGCTGCTTTCTTGATGGGGGGATGTCCTCAGCTCTCTGCTTACTTCTCTTTCCTTTAATCTCTTGTAGGATAAAAGGTGGTGCAGGCTATACCCCAGGGCCAATCCCTTTACACTGGAGCAGGGAGGTGACCTTGGGAAGGATGTTACAGATTTGTCCCCAGTACTGCCTGGGACATACTTATGCTAAACAATGATTTGTTGTTTATTGCTTTTCTTTTCCTGTTAACGTAACTTCTACCACCGTTAACATAATCGTCTGGTGGAAAGGGCTGGCCCGTGTGTGGTCGAATGTATAGCAGTGTCCTTGCCTTACACCCACAGACACCACGGTCCCCTTTTCCCTGTTGTGACCAAATGTGTCTAGATACTGTTAAACGTATCCTGGGTGTAGGATTGATTACCAGATAAAACACAGGAGATCCAAGAATTTGTCCCAGATACTGCATGGAATACACTTATGTTAAATAATTGCTCGTTGTGTGTTCTTCTTTTCCCAATTACCACCATTAACATAAACTCAAACCTCCTCTGTGGAAGCTTCCCCACTCCCCCAGCCAGGAATCCCCTTTGGTCTCTATGCATTTTCTTATGTTCCATCAGTGAGACCAGGCAGTATTTCTCATTTTGCGATGTAATGACCTCGCTCAGCGTCGGGGGTCCTAGGTTCACCCACGTTGTGGCATGTGTCTTTGTGTCTGTCTGTCTTGTTGAGGGTCTTCCTGTTTTCTTCCACCCTCGACCTGACCAAGCACGAGGTCTTTCTCCAGGGACTGATCCCTCCTGACAACGTGTTCAGAGTGTGTAAGTCACAGTCTAACGAGGTCTTTCTCCAGGGACTGATCCCTCCTGACAACGTGTTCAGAGTGTGTAAGTCACAGTCTCACCATCCTTGCTTCTAAGGAGCACTCTGGTTGGACTTCTCGCAGGACAGGTCTGTTAGTCCTTTTAGCTTAGACACCAGGATCACAGGACAAACCCCACAAACCTGGCTCTCAAGGGGTGCATGACCTCAGCCACCCCAGGGGAGGGATGAGGCCTTTGTCACTGCATCATCAGGAGCTGACGTGGCCTTCCTGGGACCTTTTCCCTTCTTTCAGTTCACCGCGGTGGTGCCTTAGTGGCTACGCGCTACGTCTGCTAACCAAACGGTCGGCGGTTCAAGTCCGTCAGGCACTCCGGGGAAACCCTATGGAGCAGTTCTCCCCTGGCCTACGGGGCGGCTATGAGTCGGAATCAACCCGACGGCAGTGAGTTTGGGGCGGTGAGGGCTCAGCTGCTAACGGAAGGGTCGGCAGCTGGCAGTTGCGGGCCGCCAGCCCGTCTTCGGGAGAAAATCTGCTCCCGTCCCCATCACCCACCGCGGTCCCGGCAGCTCCGGCTCCGGGTGACCCCGAGGGTTTCCAACGCTGTCCTTGTCGAAGCCCCCTGCCACCCCGGCCCCCTGGGGAGCTGCGGGTGGGCTGGAGCCGCGCCGCGGAACCTTAACCCCTTCGCCGCCAGGGCGCCTTCGCGTCGAGTCGGGACCGCGGCCGGGCCGGTCCTCGGCGCCCGTTCCACGTTCGTCCTCTAGGGGCGCTGTGAGCCGGAGCCGGGGCGCAGGCGCAGAGGAGCCGCAGCCTTCGGGGCTGCATCCCTGCTCCCGGTCCTTCTCTCGCTTCTGCAGGCTGCCGGCCAGTTTGCAGGGAGGGCAGGCACCGGACAGGCCGATGGCAGAGCTGGAACAGCAGGAGGCGGCTTTCCTGGCAGTGCCCAGGCTTCAGGGCCCCGGAGGGACAAGCATGTGCTCTGTGCGTCACCGAGCGTGTTCCCTCTGGATAAGCTGCAGGGAGCGCTCGCTGCCAGGGGTCTGGCGACAGTGTGGCCTTTGGCCTCGGAGCCCTTCTGTGTTCTGATTTCTCGCCTGTGCCCTTCGTGTCCTCGCCCTGGAGGCCCAGAAGGGCCACAACGGGCCAGGGGCACGTGTGCTGCGGGCAGGGCTCTGCTCCTGCCAGAAGCCCGCGGCCACCCTAAGGCTCTTTCCCAGAGATTGGGAAAATGATGTTTGGGAGGAGTGTTACTCAGTTCACGTGGATTCTGCACGGAGCGAGTGTGAAGTAGCCTCCAACTCTTGGGTGCAAGAGACCCCTCATTACTAAAAACAGAGTAAATCCAGCTCCAAGTCCTCTCCCACAGATGGGTGAGATGTCCCGTATCAGTTATTTTTGGGGTTACTCGACTTCTCCACAAGACTGAGAAGGGGCCCTGCGGGACCAACATAGACCAGAACCCCCAGAGGAAAAGGTCTGGTCTTCAGCCCACTGTTGTAGCAGCTGTTCTCAAGCCCAGGGGGCCTGCTGGAGACCCCCTCCACCAGTGTCCACCAGCCTACCACGGTCCCTGTACCCTTGTCCCCTACACTGTCCCCTACAGTGTCCCAGCCTCTGCTGAAGGGGACGGTAGCCTGGAGGTGGCCCTGTCCTCCACTAAACGATGCCCACCCCAGGCTTTGCTGTCAGTGGACTTACCTCAGGGGGCCCTCGTGAGGCTGCTCAACCTCTTCTCTGAAAGTTCCTTCCTCCGTCTGGTCTTAATTCACTTATTTGTTCAGTCAACAAACCTGATTGCTCCAGATGACTGTTTTGAGTACAGGGGATGTAGTGATGAGCAAGAGACAAATGCCTTGCCTTCTGGCGCTCAGAGAAGGAACCCAGACTACCCATCACGGTGTGTGTGGTCAGCGCCATGAGGAAAAACATAGCAGGCAGGAAGACAGAGGAGCATGCTGGGTGAGGCCGTAGGACAGGACTTTTTCTTACTTTACTTTTTTAGGCAGACTTTTCTGACAAAGTGAAGATGGGACAGAAACTTTAGGAGGTGAAGGCAGGACGCAGGGATGTGGGGGACAGGCTTTCCAGACCAGGGGAGGGGCAGGACCAGGGCCTGAGGCAGGCTGTGCCCAGCAGAGGTTGATGGAGAGCTGTGCCAGTCAGCCAGCTGGGCAGAGCTGCAGAGAGGAGCGTACGAGGCCGTGGGGCAGGCAGATAGACAGCTGGTCACTCTCCCACTGCCTTCCACGTGGCAAGGCCTTCCCAGACACAGCGGGACTTTTGGATTTTGCTCCAAGTGAAACGAGAAACCATCACAATGGCTTTAAGTAAAGAAGTGCTGTTATGAAGTTTTTTAAGAGCACGTTGGTTGTTGTTTTAGTCAGCTAGGCTGCTCTAACAGAAATACCACAGAGTGGATGGCTTTAACAAAGAAAGATTTATTCTTACACAGTCTGGTAGGTTGCAAGTCCATATTCAGGGTGTCCGCTCCAGGGAAAGACTTTCCCCTTGTCGGCTCTGGAGGAAAGTCCGGTATTGCATCAGTCTTTGTCCAGGGAGCGTCTTCACGCAAGAACCTCTGGTCTGAAGGATGCGCTCTGCTCCTGGTGCTGCTTGCTTGATGGTAGCAAGGTTCTCAAATTGTCCTTTGTTTCTTTTTCCTTTTATTCCTTGCAAGCTAAAAAGCATTAAGGGTGGGGCAAGCCATACTCCAGGGAAACTCCCCCTACAGCAGGAATTCACAGCCTCACCCTAATCCTTTAACATACAGGTTAGCAAAACCACACAATGGAGGATAGTCCCAAGATACTGGGAAACATATCCCAGCCACGTGAATGCACACATTTTTGGGGGGACACAATTCCAACCATGACAGTTGTCATGCAGAGAATTAGGCAGAAACAGAAAAATCAGGAGAATTAATGTAATAAACCAGAAGCTGGGTACATCTTGAAGGTAAAGCTAACAGATTTGTGGGTAGAATGGATATGGAGTGTGAAGGAAAGAAATTAAAACTGATTCTAAGATTGTGACCTGAGCAACTGGGAGGATGGAGGTGTTGTCATTCACGGAGATGGAGGAGACACAGAGGGGGACAGGCTCAGAGGACAAAGCCAAGAGACGTGTTTTGAAGCAGCCCCAGAGCAAGGACCACCCCAGCACCCACACACGGTCTTGAAATACCATTTCCCAGCTCTGATGTTGCAGGCCCGGCCAGGGGATGGACGAGAGGAGCCTGGGGCACCTTACAATGTCAATAGCTAGACATGGAGCAAAGATAATAATTAGGGTTCTGTCAACAAATTAATAACCAACTTCAAGAGACCCTGCCTCTATGATGTTCATGAGGGAGGGTGGGTGATGGTTGTGTTTTGTGAGACGGGACTCCATCTACGAGATTGTATTGTGCCTTGAGGCAATCTCTTGAGATAGGAAGGAAAGGGAAGCAAGCAGAGAGTTGGGGACCTCGTATTGCCAAGAAGTAGTTCTGGGAGCAGAGTCCATCCTTTGAGCGTGGGGTCCCTGTGCCTCCGTAGCTCACAGTCCAGGGGAAGGCTGGCAACGAGAATCTTCCTTCAGCACCCAGAGAAAGACTTTACCCGGAGCTGATGCCCTGAATTTGGCCCTGTACCTACCGGAATGTGACAAAGTAAATTTCTCCTGTTAAAGCTATCCCTCGTGGTACTCGTGTCACAGCAGTCCCAGATGACTAAGGCAGCACTTTAAGTTTGAGCTGCTATTTTGACATCCAGACAGAGACACCGAGTAGGTTGCTTAGTACCTGAGACTGAGTTTCAGTAAAGTGTCAGAGACCAAAATGAAGCAGCCCTAATTTGCAAACGTGTTATGGAAATGTATGAGGTCACTTAAAATCAGCATAAATGAGAGAGAGATTTGTAGGCTCAGCCTTCTGGGTTTCCAAAGTTGAGAGGTCACGAAGATGGGGTGGAGAAGGAGCAGCACAGACATTTCCAGGGAGGGAGGGAGGGAGGGGATGAAGAGACAACCAAGGTCTGGACGCCGATCTAGATGGTGTGTCCAAGAGGGGCCGTGATCCTCTAGGTCAAAGCCTGCTCAGGTTCAAGGTGGATGGGGACTGGGGATTCACCTTCGCCCTTGGCTGGCTGGAGGTCATTAGTGACCTGGACCAGAGGAGTCTGGGGGAACGCTGAGGAGGAAACCCCGATGGAGGGGATTCAGAAAGGCGGAGAAGGAGAGGCAGAGAGCGCAGCCAGGTCTTGGGAGCTGGCCTGTGATGCAAGCAGCTGCTGAGGAATGACTGAAGGTGTGAGCGGGTGTGTGAGGTCAGTGAGGCTGTTTTGTTAAGAAGAGAGGAATGACAGCATGTTTATATTCTTATGGGTATGGTCCAAGGCAGAGAACGAATGATGTGGAGAGAAGTGTGACAGTGGTCTGAGTGGGGGGCGGTGTCTGACCTCCTCAGGGGACAGAGAATCAGGATCAACAGCCCAAGGGTGAGTCCTATGGGGCAGAAGTCAGATAGACCTCTTCTCTGCCATCTTTACCAACTCTGATGCCAGCTGTCCCCTCATGGCACTCTGCCTTTCTGCTGGGTTCCAGAATTCATTGCATTGGCCACAAAGAGCTCACAGACCACACTCACCATTATGGGGTTTATTAGGGAAGTGACCGGTTACAGTTCAGGCTCAGGGACACTCAGAATACAATTCTTCCATCCAGACAGCGTCTTTTCAGCTGGGCTGTCAGACAGACTTCTCCCTGGCCCTGTGCCCAAAGGTGCCAGGCTTTCTCTCTCCAAGGGCCGTGAAGCCCACCGTGCTATCTACTGCAGCGGGGCCTCCGCTGCCACTCTCTCTCTCTCTCTCTCTGTCCCGGTTTCCTGGTTGTAGGAGCTTCTCAATGAGGGGATCTGAGGCACAGAGGATGGGCTGGGCTGGACTGTTCTTCCTCGATGGTGGTGGGGTCCTCTCTTTCTCACCTCTGGGATGGCTCACTTCAAGCCCAGTGGAATGGCAGAATGGAGCAATCCCTCTGTGGGCCACAATTACTGTGTCTGCAGAGTCCTGTCCTGTCTCTTGACTGGGAATGACAAGACCTTGGCTAGAAAGGCCCCACAGAAACAATCCATTGCACCGTGGAACGGCGATTGCTGGCGTGATTGTTAGAGTCCCCAAGATGGGCCTCACACAGATCCTCATGACTGGGTCAGGGATGGATCTGGGTGTCCTGATGCTCAGGTTCGGCAGCCAGGGACCTGAGCGTCCCTGCGGTCTTCCCAGGGTGTCCATTAAAATGATGATGTGGTTTTGATGCTTGTGCAACTGTTCTGGAGGCCTGTGTCCATGGGGATGGGGTGGGCTTGGGAGCCCCCAGGTATAGGGCTCATGGATCAGCACAAGGTGCGTTTTGATGTCTTGTGCAAGACCAGGCTAACTCATTTGGAGATACCGTCTTGACGACTTGTACGTATTCTTGGCAAGTTCGGTATTACTGGTCATCTCGTCTCCTACTCGCTGGGTAGCACTAAAAAGCAACTGATGGCGTTCCAGTCCCAACACCAGTGTCTGTCCTCTGTTCCCAGCTGCATCCCGATCACTCAGGCTATGCCCTTGTGGTGCTCTTCCTTGTAGCTGTCCATAGTTGAGGACAGAGGGTGAGATAAGGGCCAGACCCTCCAGGGAAAGAGTCCCAGGAGAGCCCGGCAGGCAGCACTGGGTCCACGGTGAGACTGGGCTGGCCTGGGCAGAAGGTCTAGATGCTGCCTTGGGTCCGAGGAGGAAGCCAAGCCAGGGCTGGGGCAGCTGGAGGAACACTGGCCCCAGTGGCTATGTGACCCACACAGTCTCTCCTCTGCCCCCGGATGTGTCCTGGGCTTAGCCTCCTTTCATTTCCACTATGTTAAAGATGAGGAATCTGGCCAGTCTGTGGGTGCTGATCACAAACACTCGGTAACCATTGACTGAGGCAGCGTGGCTGGGTGTCTACACCTGACTCCTCTGAACAAAGCCTCAGCCCCAAGAGCACACCTCTGAGGGTGGCCTCTTCCAGGCCCACGACACGCCCAGCTCCCACCACGACGGACCCCTGTCTCAGCTCTGGCCGAGGAAACCAGGCAGCTCTTCATTTCCCCAGGTCCTCTGTCCTCATGTGGTCTTTCGGGACACTTCATGGTGTGCTGGGGGGATTTCTGGAGAAGGATAGGGAGATCTGGAGTTTATGTCAGGGTCTGCCCGGACCAACCTTGGGCATCTCTTCCTCAAGTTCACTGCATTTTACAGAGGATGTTCTTCTCATGTGCCCCCAACCCGGCACAAACTGCTCCTTCTTTAGGATGGACTTTAGGGAAGAAAACTTCGGCAGTATTTCCTTGACTTCTTTCTGACACTTTCCGTCTTTGACTCCAGGCAGGCTTCTTCCCAGTTTTGTATCTTACTTCTAACCTGCCCACCTGCTCTCACAGCTCTGGACGCTTTGGGAGCAAGGAACCAGTTTTTTCCTTTCTTTTTAGCGCCACAAACAGTACTGGCATCACCTCGGGGGCATGGCCCTAGCCGTTAGTCCATAACTCGGAATTCCTTGTTGATGGTGTGCTTTCTCCGTGTCGCTGTGAATGCCGGAGAAGGCGACACGCCGTCCTTGCTCCTCTTCATGTGGCCAGATCCGAACACAGAGCAGGGGCTCAGTGAACGTGTAGCAGATGAAATAGGCCCAGTGCCTACTGGGTCTCCTTCCGTCTCACATGCATCCCGCAGATCTCCGAGTGGCCTCCAGGTGGCGTCCGCTGCTCAGAGCCGCCTGCCCTCCGGTTAAGACGGGCCACTCCCGGCTGGTCTGCTCAGCGCAGGGCCCTGCGGAGGGCGCGGTCGGGGGGCACGTGCAGGCAGTGGCAGGGGTGCTTGACCTCTGCGCACTCTTGGGCCTCCTGGCAGACAGTTTAGCAATGTTTCTGGATCGAAGGTGGGGGCCGCGGGGACGGCTGTTGCTTTACTTTGTCTCTTAACCCGTTATGGTCCAGTCTGTTTCCAATCGTGGAGACTATACGAGGCAGAGCAGAACTGCCCCTCAGGGTTTCCAAGGAGTGGCTGATGGGTTTCAACTGCTGACCTGTTGGTTAGAAGGAGCACTCTTAACCACTGTGCCACCACTGCCTACTGGCACCTCTGAAAACACAAACCAAACCCACTGCCATGAAGCCGATGCTGACTCCTAGTGGCCCTACAGGACAGAGCAGGACTGCCCCATGGAGTTTCCACGGGGTGCCCAGTGGATCTGAACTGCCGACCTTTTGGGGAGCAGACGTAGCACTTGCCCACTAAACCACTAGGGTTTCCTGGCAGCTCTTAAGCAGCACTTAAAGCCCTGGTGCTGGCTGGCAACTATGTGGCAGCCGCAGCACTGTGCATGCCCACACGCGTGCACACACACACGCAGACACACGCACACGTGCACACACGTATTTGTCACAACAGTGGTGTTAACAGCAGTTGTGCCATCTGTCTGGCACACTTCCTGGGTAGCATCCACTTTTTTCCCTTCTGAAAACACCGGGTCCCCAAACCCAAATCCACCGCAGTGGTGCCAACTCGGCTGGTGGCAACCTCACGTGTGACACAGGAGAGCTGCCCCGCAGGGCTTTCCTGGCTGTGGTCTTTACTGGAGCAGCTCACCAGGGCTTTCTCCTGACTGTCCGGCCTGCGAGCGTACTGCCAGCCAGACGACACCTGCCAAGCACTGACGCATGCCAGGCATCTTGCTTTGTGCTCGTGGACAAGCAGGTGAAGTGGTGAAGTGCCCTTCTTCCGGGGGGACCCAGGTGTTGGGGTGCACTAGAGGAAGTGGGCGAGACAGGCTCCCGTAGCCGGTGCCCAGGGGAGACATGGCGGGGAAGGACACGCAGACCCCCCGCCCCATCCCTGGGCTCTTTTTCTGTCCCTTTTCTACCTTGATGTTTTTCACCTGAGGGCCAGCCAGCCTTGGTGCTGGGCACCTGCCCGGGCCCCAGTCTCTCTACGGCTTGTCCCTGCTGGGCACCTGCCCGGGCTCCAGTCTCTCTACGGCTTGTCCCTGCTGGGCACCTGCCGGGGCCCCAGTCTCTCTACGGCTTGTTCCTGCACAGAGGCTGGGACTTTTGCTCTTAGTGACAGTTTTTTCTTTCTTTCTTTCTTTTTGATTGTGATTAAGTGAAAGTATACAATCCAAATTAAATTTGCATGCCTGCCTGTCTGCAGCTCTTTCTGCTCTGCTTGCCTGGTGACAGTACACTCCCGCTTTTCATTCTATGTGTGTCGTATCCTCCTAGCAGTCTCCCACCCCTCCTCTCCACCCTTTCTTCTCCCGGCTTGTGAGAGGCCAGTAGGGCGCCCCCTACAGATGAGTAGACCCACCAAGCGCGCACACACTGTATGGTTTCAGTGACAGTGTTCTAATGCTGCTGGCCTGCCGAGATTTCTGAACAGCAGGGACTGTGCTCCATTTCAGAGTCCCGGTGGCACAGTGGTTAAAGCCGTCGACTGCCAAGCCAGAGCGGGTAGCCCTTGATCTTTCTCTTCCCCTCGTCCCCTAACACACAACACACAGCTTCCATCTGAGGGTGCTGCGCCGAGTTTCCTGCCTGGCAACGCTGCTCTCGTCCTCTCCTCCAGAGGATACTGCTGCCGCCCTGGCTGCTACCTTTGGCTTCTGCTTTGGCAGAATCTCCTCCTAGCCCAGGGATTTCTAAGCTCTTGTTCGCTGCAGAGCTTACTCTTCAAATACTCATCTGTAAATCTCAGAGGAAAGTGAGGGTTAGAGATGATCTTCCTGGGGAAGCAGTCTCAATGGTCTGCCTACCTGCCCCTGAGGACCCAGCTAACATCTCCAGATCTAGGGCAGTGCAGCCTGATGGGAGCTGACCCACAGAATGAGAGGGCAAAGCGGGAGCCAGGAGACTGGACACACACAGGGCTTGCTCAGTCTCCTCATCCGGCAGGTCTTGATGCACCCCCGTAGCTGCAAATCTGGGTAGACTCCAAGGACCACTGTCTGCCTTTAAATAATGATGCTGTTAAATAGAACCACTTGCAAAGTGTAAAGAATGAAGCAAACAGTCAGCGACTTCCCTCGGTGAAGGGGGGTGTGGGTGTGTGGTCTGCGTGTTCTGTCTCAGCGCTCACCGCTGTTGGTTGTATGGCTCAGAGACATCGTTATGTGCTCCATGGGTCCAGGGCTAGTGCACCCTGTGACTCCCTGTGACCAGCTGGCTCCATGTTGGGCTCTGCCGGGCAGTAGCACTTGGGCGACTTCAAGGCTTGAGGAGGGAGAAGGGGCTTCTTCTTCTGTCTGTGCCTCGTTCCTGTGAGGTTCACCCCACTGGGGTCCCCTCACCTGGCAGTGAGACAGTTCGTTCCAGTAGCAACTGGTTCCAAACAAACAAAGAAAATCAAACCAGCAGTGGTCAAGCCGATTCCAACTCATAGCAACCCTTTAGGGCCGAGTAGAACTGCCCCACAGAGTTTCTAAGGAGCACCTGGCAGATTTGAACTGCTGACCTGGTTAACAGCTGTAGCTCTTAACTGCCTTTACAGCCTCCAGTGCCTGTTTAACCAATTGACTGTATGAAGTTCTCTCTGTTAAAATAACTGCTGTGGTTCCTGTTTGCCTAACTCAACCCGACTGATAAACCTCACACAGCGGCATTGCCTAAACAGCAGATCAGGTGATTCTCAGGTGTATCCTTGTCCTGCTGGGCTGCTCCGAGGACACCAATCTCAGAAGCCCTGCCAGTTACCTCAACAAGCCAGCCTCTGAGATAAACGAACTTTCTTGTTTAGGAAAAGTGCCTCATCTAAAGCCACACTTATAAACAAACTAACTCCAGGAAGGAAGGTTTGATTTGAGAAAGCCAATAGGGACCATGAATCTTTTCATCCCAATCAAAGCTGTCACAGCCAGTTAGTATCTGAGCCAGTCAGATGGTCTCAAAGCCCAGCAGCCATCCCGTCGCCAAGGAAACCACACATCAGAGCAGAAAGGGATGAGTAGGGCCCCCAGGGAGTACCGCGAAACTCAGTTGTTTGACATGTTCGTCACTATCAGCTCTGCCGAAGAGTAGCATCTCTTGGAAGACTGATTCTCTGAAACTTTTCCCACCACAACCGCCCCCGGCCTTCTGTTGTGTCTTAAACCAAGAACAAGCCCACCTCTGAGCAAGACATGTGCTGGCAGGCATGGCAGACAGTGAGGAAAGTTGTTGACTAGGTGATCGAACAGCTGTGCCGTCTGCTGCACGGCCTCCGAGATGACCCGCCGTGGGATGCTCCCTCCTGTCTTCCCAGGCCCTGAGGCCGCTGGTTGTCCAGGCTTCTTACTAGTGGTCGGAAAGTTTGCTTCTCCCCTCCCCCTGCCACGGCAAGACCAGGATAACATGCTCCGCAGATGTCTGTGGCGGGTTTAATTTTGTCTCCCCCAAATTTTGTTGAAGCTCCAACCCTCAGTACCTGTAAATGTGACTTTGCTTGGAAATAGGATTGAGGCTGCGTCGGTTAACATGGTGTCATTTCAGGGTAGGGTGGGTACTGATCCAATCTGTGGTGTCCTGTAAGAAAAGAGAAGGGACACAGACAGACAGAGGCAACCTGGCCGTGTAGAGATGAATCTACGTTCCAGGGAACACCTGGGGCTACCAGAGAGCTGGAGAGACAAGTTTGGATCTTTTCCTAGAGTCTTCCAAGACAGCACGGCTTGCTGACATCCTGAAGTCATCCATACTGCTAGTCTCCTGACCTGTGAGACAATAAATATCTGTTCTTTTAAGCTACCCACCTTGTGGTCCTTTGTTAGAAAGCTCTGGGGGACTCGTGTGCTATCCTTGCCTCTATCTGGGTTAATGGTTGATGTTACCACCCCCTAATTATTAAACAAAGCCCATCCATTAGTGCCTGAGAACTTCACACGTGACAAGAGGATTCATTCAGTTATTCAATCATTCTTTAAATACTCATCAAGCATTTCTTGGGCCAGGCACTAGGCTGGCCGTTGAAGTTAATAACAATTGGCCCAGAGCTAAACCAAGTACTGAAGCCAGCTCTCCAGAAAAGACTGGACTGGCCTATGGTGAAGTGTTTACTTCTTGGCTTAACTGTCTACAGGAGGCTGTCAGAGCAGCTCTTCTCCAGAGGCAGGATGGAGGGGTGGGAGCTGGTTGAATGACTATGGGAAGTGCAGGGTGGAAAGGAGGAGGGTGCTGTCACATGGTCAGACAGCAGCAAGAGCTACCTACAAGTGTGTGTGCAGGGTTTTATACACCAAATTGGTTTGGATTATAAACTTTCACTTAAAGCACAATAATAACAATGAATCCTTTACTGGTGGTGGGTGGAGCCAAGGGATATTTACGACGGGCCAGGGAGGGCCATTCTGAGGAAGAGATGGAACAGCTGTGTTCTATTCATCCATTGTTGTGTCATAAATCACTCTCCAACCTAGGTTTTTTTTTTTTTAGTTTAATACGACTGAGTGAAAATGTACATTCCCGTATAAACTTACATGCCCACCTATATACAGCTTCCACTGCTCTCCCTGTCCGGTGACTGCACGCCACTCCTCTCTGCTCCATACACGTCCCATCCTCCCAACAGTTTCCCTTCCCCTCCTCCCCACCCACTCTCCTTCCTCCAGCCATCCGAGGGCACAGCAAATGATCCCAATTCAGCAGGAACAGATGCTCACCGATGACCAAAATGACATGGGGGAAAGACAACCTAGAACATAGAGAGACCCACATGAGTGGGTGCCTACATCGACTTGGGACCGGAAGAACCGGATGGTGCCCAGCCACCACCAGTGATAGCTGTGATGGAGCTCACTAAATTGAGTCTCACTGACAACACAAGACTAAAAAGGGGTGCATCCTGAGATCTCCACTAAAAGACCTCAACTGATGGTCCAGCAGTTTTGGGGGTCCCCTGGGAGCATGGCCCCTGGCCCTGATGCTACCCTTGCCTATAAATCATAATGAGGGTCCACTCTTCGGACACAAATGGATTGGACTTGGTGATGCAAAGTGGCTATATATTGGATGCACTTTATGGTTCTATGCATCCATAGGATATCATCCAACCTAGTGTTTTAATGCAGCGACGGCATTTGCTTTGTTAATGCATCTGTAACTCAGGCAGGGCTTGGTGGATTCCGACTGTCTTGGCTTCACTTCGTATCAGTTGGGGGACCTCAAAGGCTGGTGACTGGAATCAGGGGGGTACCAGCAAGGACCTCAGTTGGGGCTGTCAACCTGAACACCTACATATGGCTATTTGGCGTTGTCACAGCGTGCTGGCCCGTTTTCAAGGGGATCCTCCTGAGAGAGAGCCCCGTGGAAGCTCCATCACCTTTTCAGCTGGTCTTAGAAGTTACACAGAGTCACAAGTCACTTTTGCAGCATTTTGTTGATTAGAAGCAAGTCACTGAGGACCTTTCTAGTACTCACAGGGATGGGAATTAGATCGACGGGATCAGCTCAAAGAATCTGTGGATCTATTTTCGGACTCTGGCGACCCTGGTGACATAGTGCTTGAGTGCTACATTTGCTCACCAAAAGATCGGGAAGTTGAATCCACCGGGCCTCCTTGGAAACTCCGTGGAGCAGTTCTCTGTCCTGTAGGGTCACCATGAGTTGGAATCAACAGGGCACTGGGTTTGTTTTTTTTATAAACTGTAAGTAAAAGAAGAAATCAGTGAAAGAGCATTCCAAGAAGAAGGACTGACATGTAAAGGCCCTGAGGCTGGAAAAAGCTTGGTGCAGTCAAGGAAATGAAAGGCCAGTGAGACCACAGCACAGCGAGCACGGGGAGAATTGTGAGGCCAGTTTGGAGATGGACAGAGGCCATATTAGGTTGTTATAGGCCTTTGGATTTTGTTCTGAGTGCGGTGGGGGCCGCTGGAGTACATCAGCTGAGTGTGGTCGTTTTTATATTCACGTCTTGAAGCAGTCATTCATCTGCTACGCAGTGAGTGGATCGAAGTGAAACCTCAAAACGAACCAAACCTGTTGCCGTCAAGTGGATTCCAACTCATAGTGACTCTGTAGGATTAAGTGACAGAAATAGGGAAAACCAGTTAGGACACTCCTGAAGTGATCCAGAGAAAGGGACAACGAAGGCTTGGATTAGAGTGTCAGCCCTGGAAAGGGAGAGAAGTCGATGGACTTGAGAAACGTGAACAGAAGGGGTCTATTAACAGGCCGGATGTGAAGAGAGATAACAAGAAGTCCTTTCTGGTTTCAGGCTCGAGTATCTTGGTGGATGCTGGAGCCATCTCCTTTGTTCAGAAGACTAGGGGAGGTGCTGACAGAGAGGGGTGACAGGCAAAACCCTAAGGCCATTTATGAACAGGTCAGGTTTGAGATGGCCATGAGATATAATAGTGGTAAGGATTAGACAGCTGAGTATATGAACTTGCTAGTCAATAGAAAGGTGAATTGCCATCATATGGTGATATTTAAAGCCATGCACCTGGATTAGAACACCTTGGGAGAATCTAGAGTAACCAAAATAATGAAGACTGAACCCTGGGAAGGACAGCCTAAAAAGGAGACTGCAGAGTGGTCAGAGAGTCAGGAGGAAAATGAGGGAATTGGGTGTTACAGAAATTAAGAGAGGTGAGAGCTCAGAGAGAGGAAGTTGAGAAGGAAAGACTTGGTTTGAATAACCCTTAAGGCCTCTTCAGATCTGAATTTATATGGCTTTACGAATGTCTCAAATCTCTTCAGGCTGGGAAAGTCTGCGACTCTGTTGTATCTTTGTGAAGACACTCTTATTTATGTGTCATGAATTTCTCGAAAGGCTGCTGGAATGCTAGTGGCCAGACCAGTGGGACCAGTTGGTTTGGTCATTGATAGTTTTTTTTTCTCCACATTCAGCTGCATGAGTGTCACTGTGGAATAAACGTAGGACTAGATTTTGCCACAGGTGGACTGTACCGGTCCCTAGCCCTCTGTATCTCAGTTACAAATCCATCTCCTGGCTTGCTTGTGGCGTTGACACATTTCTCTGAGGCTGGTCGCTATGATAGTAAGTTTGTCGGTAGTGAGGACTGAAGGGACCTTAGAGGGTGGGAAGGTGTTTCCCAGTTCCAGGGTGATGTTTCTGAGGGGAAGGTTGTAGCAGCCAGCGTTTCCTATTACCCACATTGGGACGGAACGTGCATTTCGGGCAGCGGGCAGTGTCTTCTCCGAGCAGCTTCTCTCGGCGCCTGGAGGCAAACCTACCGGGGGCACCGCAGTGGCTTCCCCGCCCAGGGAGCCGTGATGCCCACGCCCCTCCAGTGAGGTCTGCTCTCAGCTCCAGTGGCGAGGGATGCCTTTCAGTACCCATTCCAGCCTTGGGAACTCTGCCTCCACCCTGGTGGTCATGGACCCAAAGCTGTCAAGTCGACTCCGATTTGTAGCAACCTTATAGGGCAGAGTAGAGCTGCCTGGCAGGATTTCAAGGAGCAGCTGGGGGGCTTGAACTGCTGGTCTTTTGATTAACAGCTGAGCTCTTAACCAGGGTTCTTGTGTAGTGACTGCTCCATAAATGCGCTATTCCTCTACTCTCACATTTCACGTTGCCCCTTGGTGGCCAGTGTCCTGTTTTGTCACTGTTGTTGTGTGGCTTTAACTCAGCAACTGCACGCAACAGAGTGGAACTGTCCCATGGGGCTGGCTAGTCCGTCGTTTTTATAGAGGCAGATTGTCTTTCTTCCCCAGAGCCACTGGGTGGGTTTGAACCACTGACCTTACTGCCAGCAGCCAACGCTTAAACATTCCACTACCAGGGCTCCTTTCAGTCACCTGTTACAGTTATTGACTTTTTTTATATTAAACTTTCCCAGTTCAAATTACTGCAAGTGTCTGCTAGCTGGACCCTGACTTCTATGTTGGTGAGGGTATTGAGAGCGAGGTGGGACCCTGGAAGAACAGGGGTCACACTCCCCTGCAATGAGGGAGGAGAAACCTCCCTCCAGCATCTATCTCCATGGAGTCTTCTGAGCATGAAGAAAACCTCCTTTTAAGAGTTGCAGCTCTTCCAGTCCAGGTCCTATGTGAATTTAACTCTAAAATCTTCAAGAAAGGGAGGAAAATGAAAGAAGAACAAAACCAAAACCACTGCTGAAGGAGAGAGGCGCAGCCAGCGTGAGCAGTGGCTGTACAGTCCCGGCAGCCAAGGCCGGCCTGGTTCCCCTTTCCAGAGGCCAACAGGGGAGAGGGCAGAGGCATGTGGGTCCCGGAAGCAGGAAGACGTAACCTTTTTGTAATGATGTCCGTGGTGTGTATTTCAACTCTGGCAATTGTGTTCAATTGTTTGGTTCCGTCAGAGAGGGGCCCCCGGTAGAGATTCCCCTGAAGGTCAGGTTTTATAGGAAAGAAAGAAACTGAGGAACATGTTAGGTAAGCTGGGAGCAGACTGTGCTGTTCACTTCCTGGTGTTCAATAGCGGACCACCTGGTGGGAGGAAAACCAGGTAGATGACTGCATTTCATCTTCCAAAAGGGTTCTGGGAACGTCTTCTGTGCAGCCCCCGTCATAACTGTCATTAAGCAGTCAGTTGCCATCACTGATTTCATTTATGTCTTTCCTATCCGACGGCAGGCATCTCTCACACCACTAGTGCCACCAGGGCCTGGCTTGTCATCTCACACGGGAAGCACTCAGTAAACACTGGTTGAATGACTGAATGACTAGCGAATCAAGGACACGGTAGACGTAACGTGCATTTTACAGTGGAGAAAACTGACAGCTCTGAAATGGTATTTAGGATTGACGACCCAGAGACACAGATGGCATTCATTGACCAGAATTAACTGAAAATGGACGAGGATCAAATAACTGGTGGCATAGCGGTTAAGTTCAAATCTACCACCAGGCGCTCCTTGGAAGCTCTCTGGGGCTGTTCTGCTCTGACCTATAAGGTTGCTGTGAGTCAGAATCTACTCGACAGCAAAGGCTTTAATCTTCAGTCTCAAAATACATTAGGAGTGGGTTTAGCTGGCCAGTATGAAGGGTCATCTTTGCCCTGATTTCACTCTACTGCTCTCTGCCTGAGGAGTCCCGGTGGCACAGCGGTGAAGCACTCATCTGCTAACGAAAGGGTTGTCGGTTTGAATCCCCCAGCTGCTCTGAGGGAGGAAGACGTGGCATTCGGCTTCTGTAAAGGTTTACAGCCTTAGAAACCTCGCAGAGCAGTTTTACCCTGTCCTATAGGGTCACAATGAGTTAGAACCAACTCAGCGACAATGGGTTTGATTTTTGGATCCTTTCCCTATTCGAGATGGGAGATTGGCCCATTCATGTCTGATTCTCTCCCTGTAAACCAGTGCTGTCAGTCAGAGTCCACAGCCAGATCCAAACCCAGAGCTGTCTTGGGGAGAAAGCGTGCTTGCCAAAGGCACGGTGAGGACGCTGGAGGGGGAGTGTGTGGTTGTCTCCTCTGGCCAGAGGCTGGTCTCTGCCTTCAGGTGCAGAAACCAGATCCATCCGTTTATTGAACTTCCATCCATCTCTCAGCTTCAACTCTAATTAACTCAGCTGGGAGAGCTGGGCTGTGAACCCAGGACGTCAGTTTATCAGTACATGAGAAGACTGGAACCACCTCTGCGTCCCGAATGCTTGGCCCACATGCCTTGCACGCCATTCTCTCACTGAAGACAGACCTCCACAGAAGGCCAGCCAGCGGGAAGTTGTAGAGCAATCCAAACTTCCAAGTGAGGGAGCCAGTTAGGTAGCTCAAATGTTTCATGGCATCAAAAGCTCACCTGTGAAAGCCTGGCACTGCCATTTTCACTGTGGGAAGAAAGGGCCTTGCCGATGGCACTAGGACATTCCAACCACTGGCTGAGGATCTGTCCCACGTGCACAGTTCTTATGTGGGATCCGCAGACGATCCCATCGTGATGTCCTTTTCTGTGTTTCCATGGCTGATCAAGCCTACGTTGACTTGCCTTTTTAATCCTTCTTCCTGCTAAGCCTTGCAGACCTTGTCTGTCTCTATAGGATGACTTGATCCGTCTTGACTTTGATCTGTTTTGTGTAGTTTTAGAATTAGTTTCTCAGGGGATACTCTTATCTCAGCAACCCTTAGGTGCTAAAATTGGAATGACACAGAGATTAGCACGGCCCTGTGCAAGGAAGACATACACTTTTGTGAAACGTTTCATATTTTGGCCGTCCCTGGGTTACACAAGGAGTTTGTGCTGAACTACTAACCTATAGGTTGGTAGTTCAGATTCACCTAGAAGCCTTATGGAAGAAAGATCTGGAGATCTGCTGCTGTAAAGGTTACAGACAAGAGGACCCTATGCCGCTGTTCTATTCTTAACATATTGGGGTGCCAGGAGTTGGAATCAACTCAATGGCAATAAGTTTCCTTATTTATTTCTACATTTTTTAAGGAAGTCTTTATAGAAATCCTCAACAGTTAAATAGATAGATTGCCTACTTGTAGTTGTATCTCATTTTATTAAAAAGAGGTGCTTGAGGACAGTTATCAGACACTCTCTGTTCCATCTTGTACTACAGTCAAATGAATTGTAGGTAGACTTCACCTTACTGCAGAGTGACGTTTTAAGTTGGTTCATCGGTGAATTCAAAAACCCTGGTGGGGTGTGGTTGACTGCTATAGCTGCTAACCACAAGGTGGGCCCTTTGAATCCACTAGTGCTCCTTGGAAATTCTAGGGGGCAGTTCTAGCCTGCCCTATAGGGTGGCTATGAGTCACAATCAACTCAGTGGCAGTGGGTTTGGTTTTGGGTATTGGTGAATTCCTCCTGAGGCACATGTTTCGGTGAGGAAAGTGTGAGTGGCAAAGAAAGACCATCATTAGACAGACTGCTTTCCTTCCACAAAGGTGACCCCTATGCAGGCCATCTCTCGAGTGTTGTCAGCAGCTGTGGAGGCAGCTTCGACTCCTGGTGACCCCAGGTACCGCAGCGTGAATCACCGCCTGGGCCTGTACCATCTTCCTGATGGCCGGTGTGTTGGAGTCCCTTGTTGCAGCCATTGTGTATCTCGAGTGCCTTCAGTCTGGGCCTCACGCTAGAAGCAGCATGATATCACACGCTGTTCTGTTGTGATGCGTGGATTTCCACTGGCTGACTTTTGGAAGTAGATGGCCAGGCCTTTTTTTCTAGTCTTTCTTAGTCCAGAACTCCTCTGAAACCTGTCCACCGTGGGAGACCCTACTGGTCCTTGAAATACTGATGGCAAAGCGTCTAGCATCATAGAGACACGTCAGCCACCACTGTATGACAAGCTGACAGACGGTAGTGACATCTTTGTACAGACCCACCAGACCTGGTTGTAGTTGAGCATCTGGTTGGTCTTCGGGCAGCACAACATTAATTTATTGTTGGTGGTTTTAAATGGCCTCCCTGCTGCTCTGTGCCTTTGGGGACACTCTTCATCTCCAGAATGCTCATTGGTCCAAATCATACCCACTCTCTAGAGCCTGGTTCTCCACCTGAAGCTTTCTCTGACACCCTCCTTCTCTACTATCCCACCTTCCTGGACCTTTATGGCATTCGTAGCTTGCACCTTGGAACCCATTGCCTTGGCCTGCTCTTCACTGTCCCAACCCAGACTGTCCTCTCTATAAGCATGTGCCTTCTGACAGAGATCACAGAGAAGCAGATCGCAGGCTCCACAGGGCCACTGAAGGGACAAGTCACTACTGAGAAGTCGAGATTTTTAGCCTCTCTTGAAAAGCTCGAAGCTCAGGTAATCTAGGTTTGCGATTCCTATGGCTGCTGTGTTGTTTATATCTGGGGTCAAAAAGCATTTTCAGTACAGGGCCAGATGGCAAACATTTTGTGCTTTGTGGGTCATATTGTCTCTGCCACAACTACACAACTCTGACATGTAGGGCGAAAGTAGCCTTGGAAAATACATCAGTCAAGTGGTGTATTTGTGTTCTGATCAGGTTTGATTGACACCATCATGTGGCAGGTGGGATTTGACCCTTGGGACGTAGTTTGCCTGCTATGATCTACTGAATCAGCCTGGCTCAGAAAACCATCTGACTTTCCCTCTCCAGCCTAGTGGGAGCTGAGAGCCTGTCAGTGAACGTTACAGCTGCGGGTGGCAAGATTGGGGCAGTGTGTACAGATGTTGTAGGAGGCAATTTTAAACCCTTCTGAAGATGAGGCTTTAGGGAAGGAGGGAAAGGATGGAGAGTGACAGGCAGGGGATGGAAAGTTGGCTGGATCCAAGCTAAAAGTGAAAACGCAGCTATAATAATACACCGAACCCCGACCTGTTACCACCCAGTCAATTCCAGCTCATAGTGACCCTGTAGTGCAGAACAGGACCGCCTGACAGGGTCCCTGAGGAGCACCTGGTGCACCCACTGTCAGCAGTTACAGCTTAGTCACGTGCCACCAGGGTTTCCACAAAGGATACAGTTGGGAAAAATTTAAACATGGACAGGAAATTAACTGATATTATGGGAATAATTGTTAATTTCATTTGGAATAATCGTGGTATGGTCATTACGGAGGGAACTATCTATTCTCCAGAGACATGTGTGCAAAAGAACTTAGGGGTGAAGCGCTACAATGTCAGAAAGACACTTTCAATTTCCTTTCTTTTGGGGGCTTTTTATGTGCCTGTTTATGGAGAGATGAAGCAAATACAGCTCCAGTCAACAAGGTTGAATGTAGGTCAAGGGGAAATGGGTGTTTATTGTACCATTCTTACAACTTTTTGTATGTTTGAATTTCCACAATAGGAAGCTGAAAAAGGTACAGACTATAATAAGAGGTCTGTAGCTATCTTTATAGGGAGACCCGGCAGCACAGTGGTCAATCGCTTGGCTGCTAACCAAAAGGTCAGCCGTTTGAACTCACTAGCTACTCCACGGGAGAGAGACGTGGCAGGCCACTTCTGTAGAGAAGACAGCCTTGGAAACTCTACGGCACGGTTCTTCTCTTTCCTATAGGGTTGCTGTGAGTCAGAACTGACTCAACAGCAAGGGGCTTGGCTTTTGTTTTTCGTAAACATTTGTGTGAGATCCCAGGAGACTATTCTGTCTTGGAAAGTTGGGTATTGCCCTTGCTACTCTATATTTATGCTTTTTCACATCAAAGCAGGGTGGGGAGTTGGATTAGAAACTCTTTAAAGTCTACTGAGCTTTAATGTCTTAGGGCTTCACACCAAGTATGAATAAAGAAAAGAAAAAAATCCTCCCAGCTGCACTAGTAAGCAACCTCATGATAAATGATGAAAAGATTGAAGTTGTCAAAAGGTTTCATTTTTACTTGGATCCACAATCGACACCCACGGAAGCAGTGGTCAAGAAATCAAAAGATGTATTGCACTAGCAAATCTGCTGCAAAAGACCTTTCCTCAAGTGTTGCAGATGTCACTCTGAAGACTAAGGTGCACCTGACCCAAGCCATGATATTTGCAATTGCCTCATATGCATCTGAAAGCTGGACAATCAATGAGAAAAGAAGAACTGATGCCTTTGAATTCTGGTGTTGGCAAAGAATATTGTGTATACCACGGACTACCAGAAGAACAACCTGTCTTACAAGAAGCACAGCCAGCGTGCTGAGAAGTGAGGATGGCAAGACTTTGTCTCCCGTGCTTGGGACATGTTATCAAGAGGGATCAGTCCCTGGATGAAGACATCATGCTTAGTGTCCGGAATTAAACTGTGTCTCCCCCAAAATCCGTGTAGCCACTTGGCTGGGACGTGATTCCCAGTATTGTGTGATTGTTCTCCATTTTGTGATTTTCCTATGCTATAAATCCTAATTTCTGCCTGTGGTTAACAGATTGGTTTATTGTCATAGATTGAATTGTGTCTCCCCCAAAATAAGTGTAGCCATGTAGCTGGGCCATGATTCCCAGTATTTTGTGATTATCCTCCATTTTGTGGTTTTCCTTTGCTGTATGTTAAAGGATTAGGGTGGGACTGTAAATCCCTTCATGGATCACCTCCCTGCTCCACTGTAAAGGGAGTTTCCTGGAGTGTGGCTTGCCCCACTCTTAATCCTTTCATCCTGCAAGACATAAAAAGAAAGAGAAGCAGGCAGAGAATTGGGAACCTCACACCACCAAGAAAGCAGGACCAGGAGAAGAGCGCACCCTTCAGACCTGAGGTTCCTGCACCAAGATGCTCCCCAGACAAAGACTGATGCAATACTGGACTTTCCTACAGAGTGACAAGGGGGGAAATCCTTCCCCTGGAGTGGACATCCTGAATTTGGACTTGTAGCCTACCGGACTGTGTAAGAGTAAACCTTCCTTTGTTAAAGCCATCCACTTTGTGGCATTTCTGTTAGAGCAGCACTAGCTGACTAAAACAATTATGTTAAAGAAGGTTAGGGCGGGACTTTAATACCCTTCCCAGGACACTGCCCTACTGCAATGTAAAAGGAGTATCCTTGGAGTGTGGCTTGTACCACCTTTTATCCTGTAAGAGATGAAAGGAAAGAAAACCAAGCGGAGACTGGGAACCTCATACCACCAAGAAGGTAGCACCGAGAATAGAGTATATCCTTCATACCTGAGGTTCCTGTACCCTGATGCTCTCAGATCAAAGAAAGATTGATGCAACACAAGGACCTTCCACCAGAGTCAACAGACAGAGTACATCCCCTTGGAGACGGTACCCTGAATTCAGACTTGTAGCCTGTTGGACTGTATGAGAATGAACTTTTCTTTGTTAAGACCACCCACTTGCATTTCTGTTAGTGCAGTACTAGATGACTAAAACACTTGGTAAAGCAGAGAATCAGAGAAAAAGAGGAAGACCTCCATGAGATGCAGGGACACAGTGGCTGCAGTGACGAGCTCCAACAGAGCAAGGGTTGTGAGCAGGGTGCGGGGCCGGGCAACGTTTTGCTCCGTTGTACACAGGGTTACTGTGCACCAGAACCCACTCAACAGCACCTAGCAATGCCGACAGAGTAAATACACTCAGTTCTCTGTGCTGCTCTTTTAGGGGAATGACACACCCCTCATCCATGGCCTCTAAATCTCATCAATTTGATACAATAACCCATTAATTTTCTTGTTGGGCTTCACTCTTTTGCTTCGTAGTGGTCACACTTAATCACTGGAGAATCACTGAGTTCTAAATTAACGAATCAACTGCCCAACCAAGAAGCGAAGATTTATGAAGCAAGTACTTTGAAGCCATGAAGTGCCGTGGGGTGCGCAGAAAAAACAGGCATAATCTCTGCTTCGGGGACCATATAGGGTTCTGGGGAAGATCCAGACAATGTCCTCAAAGCAGTGAAGGGGTACCCTGGAAACTTGCGGTCATCTTGTTTGTTGTGTCAGCTGCCATAAAGGCTATTCTAATTCACGGTGACACTATGTGACCAGAATAGAACGGTTCCATAATTTTGAAGGCTGTAACCTTTCAGAAGCAGACTGGCAGGCCTGTCTTCCGAGGTGCCTCTCAGTGCAGTCTGAACCTCCAGCCTTTCAGCTCATTGAGCACGTAACTCTTCGCAGCCCCGAGGGAGTCTCTTTGTAGTCATCTAGGACTTCTGAAAGTAGAAAGATAACTTAGGGTCTTGTGGCCAGAAGTGTGTGAAGGCATCAGGAAAAACTAGAGCAATGCAGTCCACTCCCGTCCGCTAGTATTTGACTTACGTGTTCACTCTTGTGTTTGTTTTGTGTCCCTATCAGAGTCTGACCAGCTTAAAAAAGAAGGACTGTGGGGCAGGTCAGAGGGAAATGTGAGTTGGAAGATGGTCACATAGGCAGGGCTTTGGGCGGCAGTCACACGAGAGGAGGTGGTTGGGTAGGTGAAGGCCAGGTATGGCCAGGTAGTGGCTGACCCAGGCAGGAGCCACGGCAGAAATGCTGGAGGTGCTGCTCAGGTCCTCCAGGGCAAACCGAGAGGAGAGTGAAGCAGCTGAAGACGGTCACTGAAGGCCAGGATGTGAGCCAAGCACCAGGGTAGCTCCCTGTCGTCATGTTTTCCTAAAAACCTCTAACTAGTCCTGTCAGAGAAACTCAAGAGCTGTGTCCTCTTTCTCCAGCTGGCTCAGTGACCACGTGTGGACGGTGCCGTGGACTCGGGCATTCCCATCTTCATAGCTCCATCGGCCCTTTCACCCATTGAACATCTGGACACTCAGAAGCTTCCCGCTCAGATGATCTGCAAGGTTTTGCCTGGGTCTCTGGACTGGACTTGGACGTGTTAAGTGTCCACAGACTGTTTTCGTAGAGCTGATCGCTATGAATAAGACCTGGTGGTGCAGTGAGTAACAGCTACGGCTGTTAGCCAAAAAGTCACCCGTTTTAACCCCCCAGCTGCTCCTTGGAAGCCCTATCGGGCAGTTCTACTCAGTCCTATGGGGTCACTAGGAGGTAGAAGCAACTCAGTGGGTAATTACGATGAGCAAACAGTGGAGGCTGTTGTTCGTTAGAATGCCAGGCCTCTTAAACAATCCATTCCCCTACATCCACAGGGACATCTTTAAAGAGATCTTTATTTTTTTTCAAAGTTAAACATGACCTCTAGCAATGAATTATCTTAAAAGGCACAGCAAAAAACATATTTCAATGTATTTACTACCCATGTTTCTCTTAAACACACGTGCACACACTCATGTTCTTGCAGAGTTCATAGTGACTGTAATTCACCAAGCACACACACACACACATACATACACACACACACACACGCACACATGTGCTCCTGCACAGAGAGCTCATGTTATTGTTGTTTGGTGCTGTCAAATCCGTTCTGACTCCTAGAGACCCTAGGTACAAAAGAATGAAACACTACCCGGTCTTGCACCGTGTCCACAACTGTTTGATGCTTAAAGCCCATCGTTGCCACCACTGGGCCAGTCCATCTCCTGAGGGCCTTCCTCATCCTCACTCACCCTCCAACTCTACCAAGCACCATGCCGAACATCTTTCTGTGTGCTCACTGGGCGTCTGTGTACCTTCTTTGGAGAAGTGTATTCAGATTTTTAGCTCATTTTAAAATTGGGTTACTTGTCTTTGTATCGAGTCACGAGAGTTCTTTATATGAAGATCTGACAGCAGGTCCTCGGACTTCATTGTTTTAACAGCTACATAGCTCACTGCTGAACATCACCATGGTCACCTTTGAAGTACTCCCCTCGAGAAGCTACGCACTGATGCCAATGCCCAGGCCACCTTTGGAACTCTTTCTGGAGTGGCCATTGTGCAGAGTGGCACAGGTACAAGTTAGCGAACTTAACTGAGTTTTGTCTGTGAGGGAGTTTTTAACCAGTAAACTAGTAACTGCATTGAACACCCCCCCTCACCTAATCTGGCCCCCAGTGACTTTTTTCTTTACTGAAGGTAAAGGAAATAATGAAAGGAAGACATTTGGATAACATTCAGGGCATCAAGAGTAATGGGATGACAGCTCTGATGGCCATTCCAGAAAGAGTTCCAAAACTGCTCTGGAGGGTAGACTGGGTGCTGGCACTGGTGCCCAGCACCCCAAGGGGAGTCCTTCGAAGGTGACTGTGGTGACATTCAGTAGCGAGGCATGTAGCACTTTTCCTAGGATGAATTCCCGAACTTAACTGGAAGTCCTCATATATTCTAGATACTAGAACTGTATCAGATATATTATTTGCAAATGTTTTCACCCATTCTGTAGATTATCTTTTTATTTTCTTGATAATGGTATTTTATTCACGTTTACAGTTTTGATGAAATCCAACTTATTTATTTGATCTTTGGTTGCCTGCAATTTTTGGTCATCTCTAAGAAACCATGGTGTAATCCAAGGTGACAGAGATTTAGTCCTTTGTTTTCTTCTAAGCCTTTTTAGTTAAACACACAAACATAAAAACCAAGTACACTGCCGTCAAGTCAATTCCGACTCATAGCGACCCTATAGAACAGAGTAGAACTGCCACAGTTTCCAAGGGGCACTTGGTGGATCTGAACTGCCTGCCTTTTGGTTAGCCAATGTCACCCTTAACCAATATTCAGCCAGGGTTTCCAATTTTATAGTTTTAGCTCTTATATTTAGGTCTTTGATCCCTTTTGAGCTGATTTTGAATATCGTGAGTCCCAATTCATTCTCATGCATGGGGCTATCCAGCTGGACCAGGACCACTTGTTGAAAAAAGTACTCAACACTGAAATTCCTTGACCCCCTTATCAAATTCAATTGATCATAAACATAATATTTCTGGACCCTCAATTCTATTCTATTTATCTATACGTCTGTCTTTATGCCCGGGTGGTGCAGTGGTTAAGAGCTTGCTTGCTAGACCAAAGGTGGGCAGTTTGAATTCACCAGCTGCCCCTTGGAAGCCCTATGGGGTGGCTCTACTCTGTCCTATAGAGTTGCCATGAGTTGGAATCCTGTTGACAAGGTTTTTTTTTTTTTTTTTTTTAAATTAGTACTTTACACTCTGAGCTGGTTGGAATGTTGCTCTGTATTCTACTGCAGTGGGACCCACAAAAACCCAGCCATGGATACTTTATGTTTTATGGGTTTTGCCTGGAACTTTCTATGCATAAGAGTGTGCACAGATGTAAATCTGACAACAGGGGGTTCCAGTGTAAATTTCAGTGACATCTTTTCTGTAGCTTGAAATTCTGGGCCACCCTCCAATGGATGGAGGCTCTTAGTCCAGGCACAGGTGGAGGGTACTACCTAATTTTGGAATGGACAGTCATTTCAGATGTCACCTCATTCAGCTTCATCCTGGCTTCATCACATTCTGCTGTGGGTGAATGATTAACCACCCTGTGCCTCAATTTCCTCAAGAATAACCTGATGCTAAAATACCACCCACCTCAATACGGTATTATGAAAATTATATAACACGGTTTACACAAACATAAAACACTTTGAATCATGCATACAGCATGTACAACAGAACAGAGTTAGGTTAACACCCGATATTACAGATACTAATGTTCCTCTATGCAGACAGATTCAAGGAGTGGTGTGAGGATCCTGGGGGGTCCTGGGAATGCTTTCCTGGAATAGGTGGTGCTGTGGGAACTATTTTCTTAATAATAAGCCAAAAAACAAACCCACTGCCATCAAATTGATTCCAACTCATAGCAACCCTGCAGGACGGAGTAGAATTGCCCCACAGTTTCCAAGGAAGTGCCTGGTAGATTTGAACTGCCGACCCTTGGGTTAGCAGCCAAATTTGGTTAGTAGTAGTTAATCACTATGCTACCAGGGTTTCCTTCTTAATAATACCAACTGGTTATTTGCTTTTTTCAAGATGCAGTAGAATTTCGCAGCGCTAAGTCAAGTGATGAGGTTACCACACACGTGCAGCTAACTAGTGTCATCTAATCAGGTCATCTGAAAAAAATGTAAAACAGTGCCACTCTTCCTACTAAAGTGCTTATTTTTTAAGTTATCTGTTGAACAGAAACACCTTAACGGGATCATTAGCTATATTTCATGAATATTTTAAAACTTTGTTTTAATTTCTAATACAACGACTGTGGATAGATAATACCTACAGAAAAGATCTCTGGGGACCCCAATAATTTTTAGAGTATAAAGGGATCTGGAAACTGAAGTTTTGAGAACCAACTGTCTGATATAATTGGTGATCGCCGTTAACTCCACGCTTTCCAGACTCGGCCTTTCTCGTGGCCCCTTCAAGAGCACACAGAACTCCTTCCCCCTGACGCCGGCTTGGGCCTCACAGCCTTCTCGGTGTCGTCTTGCCCGGGCGCTGGGCCCTCCCGGGGGCGGACGGGCCTCCCTTGTGCACTCGGCCCCTCGACCTCGGGGGCACTTGGCGTTGAACGAGACCCTCTCTCCCGCTGGCCGGGTCTAGGTGTCTCCAATGTGCTCCCGCCGCACCGGCCTAGCCCAGGCACCATCTCCGCCGGCTAAAGGGCAGTGCGCGGGCTCACCTAGGCCAGAGGCACCGAGGGCCACCGGGGAACGGCCAGCAGACAACCACCTGCAGGGCAGCTCGGGGTGAAGACGCCGGAGCGCGCCCCACGCCGCCCTTGGGCCGCAGCGCTTCCGGGTTCCGCCTACCACCGGGGCGTGGCCACGAGCCCGCGGGGCGTGGCCTCCAGCCCCCGCGGGAAAGGGGCCGGCCTCCTCTGCGCGCGCACAGCCCGCGGCCGCGCGCAGCACGCTGGGCGCGGGATGGCGGCGGCGGCTGGCAGCGGGACGCCCCGAGAAGAGGAGGGGCCGGGTGGGGAGGCAGCGGCCCCGCAGCCCCAAGCGCCGGCGAACGCGCCCGGGGCTCGTCTTTCGAGGTTGCCCCTGGCGCGAGTGAAGGCCCTGGTGAAGGCGGACCCCGACGTGACGCTGGCAGGACAGGAAGCCGTCTTCATTCTGGCACGAGCCGCGGTGCGCCAGGAGCGCCAGGCCCACGCCAATGGCGGAGGCGGGAGGGCGCGGGAGCGTGGGGGGCGGAGCCTCGGGCCTCCGCGGGGCGGGGCGCTCAGGGCGGGGCGACCTGGGCGGGGCTTAGCGGCGGCTTGCGACGGGGGGCGGGGAGCAGAAGGGTCTGAGCGGGCCGGCTTGGGGACCCCTAGCTGGGCAAGGTGCTGGGGCCGGGTTCTGAGATGTGGACGTGGCAGGGGAGACTGAGGATAAGAGTCCCTTCCTGTCTCTCTCTCCCAGACAGTGACTTTCACTTGCATCCTTGGTGGCTGACACCAAGTGAATGAATGGGGTGCATTTGCAGGTCAGAGAGGGGGTACTTGTCCTTCTGGGCTATTGGGATGGGGGAAAACCCTGGTGGCGTAGTGGTTAAGTGCTACACCTGCTAACCTGAAGGTCATCGGTTCACATCCTCCAGGTGCTCCTTGGAAACTCTGTGGGGCAGTTCTACTCTGTTCTTTAGGGTCGTTATGAGTCGGCATTCACTTGATGGCATTGGGTTTGGTTTTTTGGGGATAGAGGGAAGGGGAATAGGTCTTCCCGAAATTCCTGTTAAACTTCCCTGCCCTAAGACCTGCTCCGTCCTACAAACAGCATCACTTGAGAAGAACGTTGAAGAAACCCACTGATAGAACTTTGCCTGTTTGCTCCCCAGGAATTGTTTGTGGAGACCATTGCAAAAGATGCCTATTGCTGTGCTCAACAAGGGAAGAGGAAGACTCTCCAGAGGAGAGACCTGGGTAGAGTGTCCTGGGGGGACTTGAGGTGGACAGAGGGCTAGTGGAGAAGGCAGCACTGATAGGAGGGGTGCCACAGAGTCTGTGACATTTTCCCATTGTCCTCTCACAGTGCTGCATGCCTAGCATTAGCCTATGTGTTTTGGGTGGTGTAGTGGTGTGGGCAGTGTAGGAGGAAGAGGCTAGGGGTAACACAGCAGAGGAGACCCTTTACACCTTCTCTATTGGACCAGTCTTGTCGTTTCTCTTTCCCCTAGAAACTGGGTTTGATTTCTGACCCCTTTGTCTAGTTGGTAATCTCTGAGCTTGTCTAAACTGCCAAAGCCTGTATTCTCACCCACGTGCTGTATTCACAAACTGGAAGGACTTTCAGAGTAAAGAGTGTAAGTCAGTTCAAGTTTGAGTCAGGATTGTAGGGCGATGTTCCATGTTCCTTCCTCACTGGGGGAAGCAGTACGTGTCCTGGCCTTTCTTAACCCTTGTGGAGAGACAGCTGAGGTGTCAGAGTTGGTGGTGACATAGAAATGGATCTCAGGTGCAACCTGAGACTGCATGGGACACGTTTTAGAGTGCCCTTATCGGCACTTGGCTTGGCTGGCGTATTTGCATAGGGGTGTGTGGGTTGTGCCGTTCTGGGGCTGATGTCCAGATGACCGGTCACTCACTCAGCTGTCCTTTACTTGTATTTCAGATAATGCCATAGAAGCTGTGGATGAATTTGCTTTTCTGGAAGGTAAGCTTGCTGTCAGTGGGGGGTCAATCACTTTCATCCATGTCTTCTGTGCCGATGACGAGTGCAGACCTTAAATAGTGGGTACTTGGTTCTTGCTAATTTGTGTAGGAAAGTTCAACTTCCTGTTAAATAGGAAAAACAGACTTGTTAAATCTGGTGAGGAAACCCTGTTAGTGTAGTGGGTAAGTGCTGTGGCTGCGAACCAAAAGGTCAGCAGTTCAAACCCACCAGGTGCTCCTCAGAAACTGTGTGGGGCAGGTCTCTTCTGTCCTGCGGGGTCACTGTGAGTTGGAATTGAATCAGTGGCAGTGGGTTTGAAATCAAGTGAGATTCAGGTTGTTCTGTTGTGACATTACAACTTTCACCTGAAAGTGGCTTGCCATGAAGAAGTGGCAGGGAACATGAGGACCCTGGTGGAGTCAGATGGATTCAGGAGTCTGGCTCCTACCTTGGTTTCTATCCCTAGACAGAAACCTTTTCCTCCTCCTAACACTGGAGCTCAGAAATGAGTACCAGTGTTTTGAGTCCCCCCTTGTTCCCTGTTCGCTGTCACCTGCGCGGGGATCCGTGGCAGCAGTGGCTTCCTGACTCGCAGAGGCCCGTTCTGTGAAAAGCAGCGCCTGCGGCCGTCAGTTTTAAGTGGCTGGGTGGTCTCTGATAGTTGCTGATGGAAATGCTCTGGCCGGGAGACAACTTGGTAGTGTCCCTCCTCAAGCCTGCCCCAGGCACACCCGCTGCCCCCAGCCCTTAGATACCTCTCTCTCCACCAGCCCGTGTCTCTTGGTTCTTTGCCCTTTTGGATTAAGGCCTCTAGACTGCGTAAATCTTGGTGCATGGAGATAGCAAACCTTTGAGATGCCTGATTTCATGTACTTTCCCTCAGCGGTTTCTGCCACTTAACTCCTGAATGGGGTCAGCTTCCTCTGATGGCCCGGTGTCGGACTGGGGGGCTTTGTGGAAGCCCCCTGCCCTCGCTTCCTTCTCACCTGCACCCCGCGGGATGTTAGCATCGCCTCTCTCGAGGCTCAGGACCGCAGAACTCTTGGTTTATTCGTCTCTCTCTTTCTCCGCATCTCCACATCCACCCAGGCCCCTGATTCTTTCGGCACACTCTCCTCAGTATCTTTCAGTCACTTGCTTTTTTAATACTTCCTGTGGCCAGGCTCCAGCCTTGCTGGCCGAGGGCTCTCCTCATCTGTGATCTTTCCTCAGCTTCTCTGCTTTTGCTAATCATCTTTCCTAAAAATAATTTGTGCTTTCAGTTGCCCACCCAAGGCAAGCCTCTTTCTGTCCGTTTTCCAGTCAGAAACACTGGACCCTGTGTGACCTGCCTGGTTTGAATTACCACCTTTGCAGAAATGAAACATAGGGTCCAAGTTGTGTTTTAAAGAGAGAAGGCTGGTCCCCATTGGGCGACATTGGAAAGTGCCAGGGTAGAAACAGGGAGACCTCTTCCACCCCGCAGTTCCCTCCCCAGTGGCTTTCTTCACGTGGAAGGCCAGCCCAGCCCTGCCCTGCATCCCCTTTGCCCTCTGTTGCCATGCCAGCCTTCAAGGGGTTTTCTTGTGCATAGTATGGGCGGTGAATCTTGACGTAACATACCATCTGGCATCTGCGTGATGTTGTTCTCTAGTCATTCGATCAGTCTCCTCCTTTTAGGTACGCTGTATGCCTCGCCAGGTTCGTAGCTGTCGTTGGCCACTGTTAGCTTTGCCCCTCAGCAGGTCCTTGCCCAGCAGAGGGGAGCATCACCGTCCTGTGCCACCCTCATGGTTGTTCATGTGCCTGAGTCAGTTGTTAGCGCTTCTGAGGCCGTCCAGCCTCGGGGGCTCACCCTAACGCACTGAATCAGACCGTACTGCGTTGTGATCGTCAGGGTTTTCACTGGCTGACTTTCTGAAGCAGCTCTCCAGGCCTTTCTTCCTAGTGTCTGTTAGTCAGGAATCTCTACTGAAGCCTGTCCAGGTTGTCCCTGGGCTTGAGGAAAGCCAGCGGGAGGAATTCTGTTGTCTGTTGTGCGTGTTATGTGTTGTCCACTGGTGCCGTGTCATGGTCCTTTCCCCGTATGTGCGTGATTCCCTTGAATGCTGGTCATTGTACTTAAAAACTTGATCTGTTGAGTGGTGTGAAGCCTTTGTGGTCATTCGGTTCTTCAGAGAAGATGTTTATCTGCTTTTGCAAAACCCCCGTGGGAGTTAGCAGGGCTGGATCTTCTCCATTCAGGTCCAGGGCTGGAGGATTCTGGGACCACTGGGGCGTGAGCCTGGGGGTGTTGTTCTCCCCGCGCTCAGCCTTTTGGAAAGCCCGGGGCCTCAGGGCCTTTCTGGGGGGCCCCTTGGGCCGCCCTGGCGTGACCGGGCTCTAGAATTGCACTCCGTGTTTGCTCAGCTGCCCCGAATCACGGTCCAGTTTCTCAGCTCTGTCTTTTTTAGGTCGGTGCCCTCAGGGCAAAGCCGCTTGGGTAGCTGGTGTCCTGGGCCACGACTGGTCTGGACTGTGGATTTGCCTGGTTTCAATGGCTTTTGTTCGCCTGAAAAATTCAAAGAAATGACTCTTACTCAGTTTCATCAGCTGGTTTTGGCAGAACTTGCCATTATCAAAGTGGTTTTTGAGTAAATAGACGTGGTTTTGTTTTGTTTTGTTTCTCTTTGTGCTGTTCTTCCCTCTGAATCATCTGTTTTTTCTGTTTGTTGTAATTAATTTTGACCTCTTTCCCTATGTAGGCTCCCTTTGGGTACCTGGTAATCCTTGGATTTTCGGTGTATCAGAAATGAGGCATTAAGGACTGTTTGGAAGTTCTCTCGCTCTCTCTCTGTGTCCCTCTGTGTGTGTGTGTCTGTGTCTGTAGCAGAGGTGGTGTCTTCTCAGCTTTATGTTAGGGTGACGAGAGGTGGGGTCAAATGTTGATGTTAAGCCAGGGCCTCCAAAGGCCAAGTTGTGAGAGGCTTTTCTTTGGGGTGCCCACCTTTTCCCAGGCTGTTCTGGTTCTTTCCAGTTGGTCCGCTTAGTTCTTTACAGAAGAGCCCTCAGATTTTTTTCCCTCCTGGAGTTTAAATACTGGTGTAGGGGAGTCCTACTCGCAGGGGAGATTAGGGGTAAGGGGCAGCCACTTGTAGGTAGACTTTCAGACAGGAAACGCTTTTAGCCTCGGGTCTCGCTTCTCTTTCTGCCCTTCCTGGTCTGCACCTGAACCCGGGTGGTTCCCCTAGGCTGGGGTCTCTCCTTCACTGCAGCCCCCCTTGTGTTCACTGTAGACTGTGGTTTCTTCTCTGTTCTTTTTAAAATACACTACCTCAGATTTCTATTCAGCTTTTTGTTGAAATGCCCATTTTTTGTTGGAGATTTTTGCCTTTTGAAATGCCTTTTCATTTTGAATGCAATCCTGGGAGGTAGGCTGTGCACACTGGAGGACACGGGTGCCCTTTTGAACAGCGATCTTTCTAGAAAGATTTCTAACTCTTTGTCTCGAGAGCTAGCCTCACTGGCTCTGCACCCGTCGCCCCGGTGTCGCACACCCGAGTCCCTGTGAACTAACACCGCTACGTAGCACCTCTCGGTCCCAGCCCTGCAGCCCGGAGTGCTGGCCGCCGGCTGCCTGTCCTTCCGTCCTGCAGGGTTTCTTCCGGGACCTCCTGGATGACCACCCCTCAGAGCCGGTATCCTGGTCTGCAGAGCAGCAGTCCCGCTGCTCCTGCAGCCTGGCACCGTTTGTCACGCTGCTCTTCGTGTTTCTAGGTACCCTGGACTGACGTCGGGCCGTGCGGGTCAGTGCGCCCCCCACGCCCCCCACAGCCCCCATGGACCACCACGGCCCCCTGCTCTGCCGGACGCGGCTGGGGCGCACTGCACACGCTTACTCTGCTCTGCCTGCACCACCCGACGTCACCTGTGGAGCGTTCTGCCCTGGGGCTTGGCCACCTGGGTCCGCCCTCCTCTGGGGGGATGTGGGACGCCTCTGCCTAGGTTGCTTAATGAACGAGGAAGACCCAAATAAAGGTTTGTGGTCACGTTCCGCGGAGTGTGTTTTGTAATCCAGCCTTTGTCCTTGCCCCATGGGGATAGCCAGCACGCGCAGTCCTTGCCCCGAGAGTCTTCTGCCAGCCGTCCCAAACCTCAGTCCTTCGGTGTGTTCTGGCCTTCACTCTTCCAGCAAGTCACTGGAATGTAGCTTTGGAATTTATGGCAGTCCACTTCTGGTCTCATGAAGTTTCACATCCGTGGGATCCTAGATTTAAAACCAATTTACATTTTCTTTTTCGAGGAGGGTGTGGGTAGCTGGGAAGGAGGCAGGGTCCATAGATGAAGTGAGGAAGGAGGAGGACTGGGGTCCTGGGACAGCAGCTCTGCTGTGCTTTCGGATCGTGGGCCAGTTTGAAGATACAAAGCCTGTGGCTCTTCCCCTTGGAAAAATGAACAGCTGCTTGGTCCTCGTTTTAGTCGTCTGGTACTGCTGCCACGGAAATAACACAAAGTGGATGGCTGTAACAGTCCAGTAGGCTGCAGGCCCACATTCAGGGTGCCCGCTCCAAGGGGAGGGCTTTCCCTCTGGAGGAGCGTCCTTGTGTTGCATCAATCTTTGATCAGGGAGCATCTTGGAGCAGGAACCTCACATCCTTCAGCGCTTTTCTCCTGATGCTGCCTTCTCGGTGGTGTGAGGTTCCCAGCTCACTGCTTGCTTCCTTTTCCTTTTATCTCTTGTAGGATAAAAGGATAAAGGCTATGCAAGCCACTGCCTTTACAGTGGAGCAGAGACCTTCAGAAGGGATGTACAGTGCCAACCCTAATCTTTAATAAAGAGCACAGGAAAATCACAAAATGGAGGACAATCAAAACATATAGGGAATCACGGCCCAGTCGAATGACTACACACATTTTTGGGGAACAGTTCAATCCATGTAATTTTTTTAAATGAATAATTTTACACTTGCAGAAAGTTGTGAAGATAAAGAGTTTTTGTACACTGTTAGGCTGAAACCCAAGCCCCGTGCCCCAACCATTCCCAGGATGGCCCCAGTCCAAACGTGTCCTCCGCCAGCTATTCAGAAATTCCATTCAAAAAAAGACTAGCTACCACTTCTTCCCCATAGGCTCAACTAGACCTCTTCAAAACAATATCCCCTTATGTTAATTAAGCGACTCTAATTGTCCACAACCCCATTGGCTATTTGCCACGGGCACTGTCCTCATTGCCGCAGGCGCTGTCCTGAGCGCTGTCCTCAACAAGGTCGGTGTCACCCCTCTATAAACCCCCACCCCCGAGCCAGTGCGGTTCTACAGACTCCCATCGAGAACTCTGTAAAGCCCGCCGGGACGCAAATGAACTCTTCCTTTTTCTGTCTTTTCCTCCTTCTGGTTTTTCTTCTACTACATAATTTCAATTAAACGAAACCCACTGCATCCAAAAATCTCTAACATACGCCCCTCTCCCACTCCCCCCACGGTAAACATCTGACATCCCTGTGGCACGTGTGTCGGAACCAAGAAGCTGGTGCTTGTAGTTTCCTGTTAACTAACCCGTGGGATTTGGGTTTCACCAACTTTTCCATTAATGTCATTGTTCTGTTCCAAGATCCAGTCCAGAGTGTGTTGCATTTGGCTGTTGTATCTCCCCCTGGCCTGTGACAATTTCTTGTCTTTCCTTGTCCTTTCCTTGTCTTTCATGACTTTGATAGCCTTGAGAGTACTGGTCAAGTGTCCTGTAGAAAGTCCCCAAGCTGGTGTCTGTTGTGTCCCTTGTGACGGGGTAGAACCATAGCATTTTGTGTGTGACTTCAAGTGTTATACAGACCCCTGAGACCTTTCCATGGCCCTCCTGTTACCAGTGCAGATGGAATTTAGAAGGTAATGCTGGTGTTTTTACGAGATAACATCACATTATGAATTCTAGCCCATTTGTGGGTCATAAAGTCAGTGCAGCAGGTTGCCACCTTTTTTTTTTTTACTAACATAATAAAAGCATCAGATGATTGAATTCAATAAGGGTGAGTATTTGTTTAATTTTTACATCATTTATATGTGTGTATGTACTAGTTCCTGTGTAAAATGTATGTGTAGGCAGAGTTTTGACCTCTATGACCTTCCCCCTTTGATGTCATGCTTATGAATGTGTTGCAAAAAGTGAAATGTAGATGTAATTAAGGTTACGAATCAGTTGACCATCAAATAGATTGTCCTGGATTGTCAGAGAACAAGTCCTTAACCAAAGCCTTCTCCTGGCCTGGCTGAGGGAAGAAGAGGAGGTCAGAAAATGCCATAGGTAGGGAACATGGAAACTCAACCTGCTGACAGTCCTAGGACTGTGGTGGGCCTTTGGGAGCTGGGAATGACCTCCAGCCTACAGCCAGCAGGGAAATGGGGACCTCAGACCTACAGCTGCACGTATCCCAATTTTGCCAATGACTTGAATGAACTTGGGAGGGGATTCTTCTTGATTGCCTCCAGAGAAAAGCCCAGGCCTGCTGACAGTTGACATCTACACCTTGGTCCTGTGAAACCCTGGGCAAAGAACCCACCACACCTTACCAAACGGCTGACCTGCAGAGTTGTGGGGTAACAAATGGGCTTGGAGTTTGCGGTCCTCAGTTTTGGCAGGGAAACCCGGGTGGCGTGGTGGTTAAGTGTTATGGCTGCTAACCAAGAGGTTGTGGTTCAAATCCACCAGGTGCCCCTTGGAAACCCTACGGGGCACTTCTGTTCTGCCCTATAGGGTTGCTATGAGTCAGAATCGCCTTGAGGGCAGTAAGTTTATTTTTGGGGGGATAACAGAAGTGACACAATACCAGTACAGTGTGTTTTCTGCTCAAAGGTTTAGGTTAAAAAAAAATTACAGCTATAGTGGAAAGGATCTGAGATGGGTGAGGAGACTTTGCTTCTCGCTGCACTATGCTGACCTCAGATGACTGTCACTCTTCCTGGGTTTCCTGTCACCAGCTGACTGGGTTTTAGTAGATAATTCTTCAATGTCTTCCATTTATTTTCCTGTCATAAACTGCTTTGTTGTTTTCAGGAACAGTCATCAATTTTCACATTTAGCTCCATGAGTTTTGATGAATTGTGTCATCGCCGTCATGGTTCTGTTGTCACCAAATACCTGCTTGTCCTGTCTCCTCCTCCTGCCTTCCCACCGCACCGTGTCAAGACTGGTCTATCTTTCAGCCCTGTAGTTTTGCCTTCTCCGGAATGTCTGACAAATGGACTCATATGGTGTGGGTTCTTTAACTTGGCCAAATGTCTCTGAGGGTCATCCTTGTGTGCACAGTTGTTTGTCCTTTCCGTTGCTGGGTGCATTGAGTGGCATGTGTGTACCTCAAAAATCAAGGCTCTAAAAACCCATCAGGTATTGTGTGCCTTGTTGACATTTCCTTAAATGACACATGAGAATCGGTTAGGGACCTAATAACCGGAGTGGCTGCTGGGCACACGTCTTTCAGTGATGGAGGGCCTGGGGCACTGAGGGTGGCTTTAAATGTCACTCAGGGCTCTAATCAATCAATTTTGGGGGAGAGACTCTCATAGGTAAGTTTATTCTGAATATTACCAGAAATGCCCTTTAAAAGATGGAAGAAAATTTTCCTTCTGTATGTTTTAAATACAGAGAAGAATGATTTTCAGTAAGCAGGCACTGAATGTGCAGAACACAGACAAAGAGAATTCTCCTTAACCCATTTATCTTGTTGGACTTAGAGAGGTTGGTGACAGTCACAAATGACAGTCACTCTTTGTTACTCCATTTCCTGAGGCACTTTAAATGATGAAATGTATTCCTGGGAATATTCACACAGCAATAAGAGACTGCTGTTCAATTTCAGGTGACAAAACCCAGGGCTGATTGAAGCATCTTAAAAATACCAATCGGATGTGAAAGTTTTGTTTCAGTATTTTCTGTTTGCTCCTGACAGTAAAGAGGACAGAAGTAGAATGAGAAGGAAACTATGTAGGTGCTCAAGTTAGGGCCTAGAGAGGTTAGGCCGCCGTGCTTATGGCTGGCTGTTTGCCTTGTGTGCTGAGAATTCAGAAAGGCCCCTAAGAACAAGACTCACGGAAGACATATCCATGTGGCTGCCCTGTACCCTGCAGGATGGGGGCCTCAGGTCACCCTCACGGAACTGTGGGCATGAAGGATGAGCAGCACCCTGAGATGGCGCTGAGATTGCCCTTGATCTACCTCTCCTTGGCCGCTGTGCAGCTCTCTCCGACCTGAAGTCCGTGGCTGGGCCAGCTGAAGGACTTGGCTTTTCTAGGTAGTTTCCCATCAGTATCTACCTATCTGCAGCCTAAGCCCAGGATTCCACATCAACGTGGTGCCCAGAGAAAGATGTTTCCAGACACAGAGGGAAAGAAGTGATTCCCCTAATGTTTAGTTAGAATGTACAATTCTTGTGTCCATGTTATAATCCCGCTGATGGGGTGCTCCCTTCTGAGTTCAAGGCCAAGGCTTCTGGTAAGTTATCTGCCCTCACTCCTGGCAGGGGCTCCTCAGGCCTTCCACCTCTGCCAGCCAAGGTGCCAACAAGGTGTGGGAGCTGCCTGGCTGGCCACAGGCATCCAGGTGATCCCTGGAGCTTTGGGAAAATTACAGCCCCTTTGTTGCTCACTTTCCACATTGTCTACTTTTTTAACTGACATCCTCAAAAAAGGAAGGCAAACTGTAGTTATAGAATTTTAGTGGCTAAAGTGGTTCAGAACAGCATATGCATTTTTGCTAATTCTTGATTCCCTGGCTCCACATAAGGCTTATGTGGCCAAGGTCATTGTCCGCAGCATGGCAGTGGGAGTCATGTGACCAAGAGACACCTCAGTTCTGGTGATCTCTGCTCCGTAGCTGCTTTTCTTGGAAGCTGCTCCTGATAGAGCTCAGCCATCTAGACTGAACCCAGGAATGGCTCACCGTCAGGCACCCTCCCACCGTTCACGATTTAGAGAGGGTATCTAAGGGTAACCGAGCCACAGTAAGTGGGAGAACCGTAAATGCATCTAGAATGCAGCTTAGGGAAGCCATGTGGAACATGTGAGTTGGATCAACTCGGCAGCAATGGGTTTAGTTTTGGATTTGGGGCTCATTCTTTATGATGTCTTTTATAATGATATATACAGTATATGTACATTATATACAGCAGTATATATATATATATATATAGTAAACATGTGGCTGTTAAGTTGACCCCAACTCATAGCAACCCTGTAGGACAGAGTAGAACTGCCCCATAGGATTTCTAAGGTTGTAAATCTTTATAGACACAGATGACTCCATCATGCTTCCACAGAGCAAATGGTGGATTAGAACTGCTGACCTTTTGGTTAGCAGCTGTGTGATTTAACTTCTCCAGGGCTCCTATAATAAATGTCTCATGTATACTGTGTGTGTTCTGGATGGTGAGGTCATGTGAGAGGAGTAGATGGACCCAGGCTGACAATGGAAGTCTGGGATGTACAGTCACACTCTGTCATTCACATATGGCATTGAAAAGCTGGGAAAAAACATATACCATATTTGCAAGACGCTCAGAGTCTATGGGGAAACAGGCATGTAATTATCAGATTTTACATCTGATGAAAATTGTCAAAAGAGATGGATGAGCCAAGGAAGTATTGGAAATATGAGAAAAGGATCAATTCTGTCTATGGGGATTAGGGATGATGTCTTGAAGAAGTAACCTTTGGGGGCCAATAGGACTTCAACAATTATACAAAAAGTGATGCTTGGCAGTAACGCTCTTAACTTACATCTGTGTGATGACTTCCTGCTGACTCCTTCGTCTCAGATAATTCATCTCATTTAATCAAAACGCAGATATTGCAAGGTTAAACTGTTGTTAGGTGCCATCGAGTCAATGCTGATCTACAGCGACACCTTGTTACAGAGTAGAACTGTCCCGAAGGGTTTCCTAGGCTGTAATCTTCATGGCTTTATTCCACCCATGACTCAAAATGAGAAGAAACAGCTGCAAACATCCATTAATAATCAGAACATGGAATGTATGAAGTAGAAATCTAGGAAAATGATAAATCTTCAAAAATGAAATGGAATGCATAAACATTAGTATTCTAGGCATTAGGGAAGTGAAATGGACTGCTATTGGCTGTTTTGAATGAGACAATCATATGGTCTACTAGGCCAGGAATGAAAACTTGAAGAGCAGTAGTGTTGCATTCATCATCAAAAAGAACGTTTCAAGATCGGTCCTGAAGTACAATGCAGGCAGTGATAGGATAACAGCCATATGCCAACAGAGAAGACCAGTTAATACGGCTGTTATTCAAATTTATGCACCAACCACTAAGGCCAAAGATGAAGAAATTGAAGACCTTTCTTTACCAGTTTCTGCAGTCTGAAATTGAACAGACATGCCATCAGAATGCATTGATAATTACTGGTGGTTGGAATGCAAAAGTTGGAAATGGAGAAGAAGGATCAGTAGTGGGGAAATATGGCCTTGGTGACAGAAATGACAGCAGAGATCACATGACAGAATGTTGCAAGACTAATGATTTCACTGCAAATACCCTTTTAACCAACACAAACAGTGACTATACACATAGACCTAACCAGATAGAACACACAGGAATCAGATCGATTATGTCTGTGGAAAAAGACAATGGAAAAGCTCCATATCAGTAGTCGGATCAAGACCAGGTGCTGACTGTGGTGCAGACCATCAATTGCTCGTATGCAAACTCAAATTGGAACTGAATAAAATTAGAACAACTCCATAAGAGCCAAAGTATGACCTTGAGTATATCCTTCCTGAGTTTAAAGACCATCTCAAGAACAGATTTGGTGTGCTGATCACTAATGACTGGAGACCAGATGAATCGTGGAGTGACTTCAAAGACATCATCCATGAAGAGAACAAAAGGTCATTAAAAAGACAGGAAAGAAAGAAAAGACCAAATTGGATGTCAGAAAGACTCTGAAACTTGCTCTGAACCATTGAGCAGCTAAAGCAAAAGGAATGAATGATGAAGTAAAAGAACTGAACAGAAAATTTTAAAGGGCTGCTTGAGAAGACGAAGTAAAGTATTATGATGACATGTACAAAGAGCTGGAAATGTAAAACCAAAAAGGAAGAACACATTCTGCACTTCTTGAGCTGAAAGAAATGAAGAAAAAATTCAAGCCTTGAGTTGCAATAGTGAATGATTCTACAAAGAAAATATTAAATGACTCAGGGAGCATAAGAAGAAGGTGGAAGGAATACACAGAGTCATTCTACCAGAAAGAACTGCTCAATGTTCAGCCATTCAAAGAGGTCGCATACGATCAGGAACTGAAGGAAGATGTTGAAGCTGTATTGAAGGCATTGGCAAAAAACAAGGCTCCAGGTATTGGTGGAATATTAATTAAGATATTTCAAGAAACCACTGCAATGCTGGAAGCGCTCACTCATCTATGCTGAAAAATTTGAAGGACAGCTACCTGTCCAACTGACTGGTACTTGTGCCCATTGCAAAGAAAGGTGATCCAACCAAATGTGGAAATTACTGAACCGTATCATTAATATCACACATGAGCAAAATTTTGCTCAAGATCGTGCAAAAGCAACTGCAACAGTATATTGACAAAGAACTGCCAGAAATTAAAGCCAGGTTTAGAAGAAGACATGGAACCAGAGTATCAATAAGTATCAGTACTGATGCTGGATGGATTCTGGCTGAAAGCAGAGAATACCAGAAAGATGTTTACCTGTGTTTCATTGACTATACCAAAGCACTCAGTTGTGTGGATCATAATACATTATGGCTAACATTGCAGACAATGATGTGGAGGGCTGATCCCCTCCTCTCCCAGCATGAGGATCAAAGAGGAAGTCTTCTAAGAGGGGCTTTACAACTCCCTCAGCTTATGAAATTATATTGGGAAAATCTGACCAGGAACTTCCAGGGAAAAGAGCTCAGGGGAATAAATTTCAATACAGCATGCCTGAAAGCACCGAGGCCTGCCCAGCCTTGCTGGCTTCCCCCTAATTGCGTCTCCCCCCTCCCTTTTCTACACATACACAGGTTTACAGAAAAAACCCTTGAAAGGCTTCCCAAGGACAATTCTCCACACAGCCATTAAAGCTATACAAGCATCTCACTCTCTACAGCAGAAAGATAGATAAATTTCCAAGTCCATTATAATTGGTATGGCAAATGAATAATCACTAAAGAAACATCTTTCTTAGAGCAGCTGGGCTGGGTTGGGGGACGGCAGACACTTACTATCTGCACAGGAAGAGATAAATAAAAAATTAAAGAAACAAATGGAGACAGCCAAATGGTGAGGCTTTGAAGAGTCTACCCTTCTGTGCCTTCCACTCTGAGGTATGAATAAAACCATTAATTGTGTTCACTGACATTTATCACCACGAACACCTGCCTTGGACCATTATCCAAAAAGCCTTGGCAATTAACTAGAAAAAGAAGACCACGAGGGGTTAGATTCTTGTTAGCCAATAATGTTTGGTTAGTTTCTTGTTAGCCAATAGTTTATAGGGTAGAAAAATAGAGTGAAAAGTACATCACCTTGACTATAAAAATAATAATAAGGCAAGACAGACATAACAAAGCAAGAAACGGGCCTGCCGTTTCTCCAAAACTCTTTCCTGTCTCTCTCAATTCATTCCCGCTGATGCCTCTCCCTCCCTCCGTGGGGCCCCACAAAAAAAGTTGTCAGGGCTGGCTCCCGGCACAATGGGAATTCCAGAAGACTTAAATATGCTCATAAGGAATATGGATATGGATCAAGAGGCAGGGGCATGAACAGAACAAGAGGACATGGCATGGTTTAAAGTCAGGAAAGGTGTGTGTCAGGGTTGTATCTTTTCATCATACCTTTTCAATCTGTATGCTGGGCAAATAATCTAAGAAGCTGGACTATATGAATAAGAACAAGGCATCAGGATTGAAGGATGACTCATTAACAACCTGTGTTATGCAGACAACACCACCTTACTTGCTGGAAGTGAAACACTTACTGATAAAGATCAAAGACCTCAGCCTTCAATATAGATTGCACCTCAATATCAGGAAAACAGAAATCCTCACAAATGGACCAGTAAGCAACATTATAACAAATGGAGAAAGGATTGAGATTGTCAAGGCTTTCATTTTACTTGGGTCCACAATCAATGACCACGGAAGTAGCATTCAAGAAAATGAAAGATGATTTGCATTGGGAAAATCTGCTGCAAAGGACCTCTTTAACGTACTGAAAAGTAAAGATGTCACCTTGAAGGCTAAGGTGTGCCTGAGCCAAGCCATGGTATTGTCAATCACATCATATGCATGCAAAAGCAGGACAATGAATGAGAAAGACAGAAGAAGAATTGATGCCTTTGAATTGTGGCATTGGAGAAGAATGTTGAATGTACCATGGATCGCCCAAAGAACCAACAGATCTGTTTTGGAAGAAGCACAAACAGAGTGCTCCTTGGAAGCAAAGATGGTAAGATCACGTCTTACATACTTTGGACATGCTGTCAGGAAGGATCAGTCCCTGAAGAAGGACATCATGCTTGGTAGAGTGGAGGGTCAAAGAAAAAGAGGAAGACCCTTGATGAGATGGACTGACACAGCGGCTGCAATGATGGGCTTAAGGATAAAAATGACTGTGGACATGGCGTGGGATCAGGCAGTGCTTCATTTTGTTGTGTAGAGGATGGCTGTAAGTTGGAACCAACTTTCCAGCACCTGACAGCAACAACAGCAATCTTCCCGGGAGTAGATTGGTAGGTACTTTCTCTTCCAGAGCTTGTTGAATGGCTCTGAACTGCCAGCCTTTCTGTTAGCATTCCACTGCTTAACCACTGGGCCGTCCGGGCTCCTACGAGGCTAAGTAAGAGGACATTATTATTTTTTCAGATCAAATCGACACTTAGAAAACTGTAATGATTTGCTTAAAGTGATCCAGTTGTTTGGTGACTGCATAAATATGGAATGGATACCGTCACCAGGCACTGTGCAGTAGCTTTTTCTTGCCTGTGCTTTTAACAGGCTAACTAGGGGTGTCTTCCTGGAGTCTGCTAATTGCCTATCATTGCTAGTCATACTATCAGTGACCACTGGGCGCTATCCAAGTGACGCAACTCCTCAGACCAGCGTCAACTCCCCAAGGTGTATTAGTTTCCTATGGCTGCCATAACAAAATACAGCAACATGGGTGTTTTTGCCAAAGCCAAGCCAAGTGCCACTGAGTCGGATCCAACTCATGGTGACCCTAGGGTGTTTTTAAAGAACAGAAATTCATTGTCTCAACAGTTGTAGAGGCTAGCAGCCTGAACCCACGGTGTTGGCAGGACTCTGCTGTCTCTCTGCCAGTGCTACGGAAGACCCTTCTTTATAGCACTCAGTTTCTGGTGGCCTCATGTGTTTCTTGGGATTCCTTGTCTTGCAGCTACATCTTCACAGAGTCCTTCTCCAGTGTATATGACTATGTGTCCCATTTTATAAGACACCATTCACCATAATGTTAGGGAAAAACTTTTGTAAGAAAATCTTTGGTCAGAAAAACAAAGAGTCTCTTAGCAAACTTTCTTCTCGAGCACTGGGCCATGCATTCCTGATTGTTGAAACTGCCCCTGACGAAAGAGGAAAGGGCCATACATTCCTGACTGTTGAACGAAAACGGGAAGGGCCACTTCCCTAACCACAAGAACTAGTTTTAGAAACAACAGGACAATATAGAACCAATCCCCCTTCAGAGTTCCAGGAACTTACCTAAAAAGGCTGGTTTTGGGAATAACAAGAAGGAACTTACCCAAAAAGGCTAGTTTCAGAAATACCAGGAAGTAAATGCACCTGAAATACCCGCCTTAGCCCTGAGCTAATACAAACCAACCCCACGCGGGAACTTCCCCAACCCCACCTCCCTCAAGAATGTAAGACCCTGCCTTTATATACTCTGTACTTCTCTTGCTCAGGGCCCATTCCCTCTACTCTGACAAGAGTATGGATTGAGCCCCAGCGCGCTGGAATAAAAGCCTCTTGCTGTTGCATCAAGCTGCAGACTTCGTGACTGATTGGGGTTACGCCGTCACCTGTGACTTGAGGAGGGGTCTCCCCTGTTGGGGGTCCTTTCAATGAATGAGGACTATGTTTTAGTCAGCTAGGGCTGCTCTAACAGAAATACCCTAGAGTGGATGGCTTTAACAATGGAAGATTTATTCTTACACAGTCTAGTAGGCTACAAGTCCATATTCAGGGTGTCTGCTCCTGGGAACGGATTTCCCTGTTGTTGGCTCTGGAGGAATGTCCAGTATTGCACCAGTCTTTGTCCAGGGAGCGTCTTGGTGCAGGAACCTCAGATCTGAAGGACGTGCCCTTCTCCCATTGCTGCTTGCTTGATGGTGTGAGGTTCCCAGTTCTCTGTCTGTTTCCCTTTGACCTCTTGTAGGATGAAAAGGTAAAGGGTGGGGCAAGACATACTCCAGGGAAACTCCCTTTGCAGTCGAGCAGGGAGGTGATCCTAGGAAGGGATTTACGGTCCCACCCTAATCCTTTAACATACAGCTTAGGAAAATCACAAAATGGAGGACAGTCACAAGATACTGGGAATCACAGTCCAGCAACATGGCTGCACATGTTTTTGGGGGGACACAATTCAATCCATGACAGACTAGGACCCACTTTACTCCAATATGATTCAGCTGAGTGTGTCTTCAAAGAAAGACCCTATTTCTCCAAACAAGTTCACATTCACAGGTACAAGATTTCAGCATTGTTTTGGGAGGGCACAATTCAATCTGTAATACACAGAAGCTTAGAAATATAAATTCTAGGACCCCATGCCAGACCTACGGAATTAGAAGCTCTGGGGTAGGGGCCGATGAACTGTATTGCAAGCAGCCTTCAGATGATTGCGATGCATACAAGTTTGAGAAGACTGAGGTCTTAGGTTCCTAGTGCTGCCAGGACAGAAAAACCTCAAGTCGGTGGCTTTAATGAACAAAAATTTGTTTTCTCGAAGTTTAGGAGACTGGAAGCCTGAGTTCAGGCAATGGCTCTAGGGAAAGCTTTCTCTCTATGTTGGCTCTTGGGGGGAGGTCCTTGTCTCTTTTTCAACTCCTATTCCTTGGCTGGAAACTCTAGTGGTGTAGTGTGTCAAGTGCTATGTCTGTTATCTAAAAGATTGGCAGTTCAAATCCACCAGGTGCTTCTTGGAAACTCTATGGGGCAGTTCTACCCTGACCTATAGGGTTGCTATGAGTCGGACATGATTCGACGGCAGTGGGTTTTGGGTTCCTTGGTTAGAAATCCTGGTGGCATAGCAGTTAAGTGCTATGGCTGCTAACTGAAAGGTTGTCAGTTAAAATCCACCAGGTATTCCTTGGAAACTCTATGGGGCAGTTCTGCTCTGTCTATGGGGTCACTGTGAGGGGGAATCAACTTGACAGCAATGGGTTTGGTTCCTTGATTCCTTGGCCGACTGCCTCTGGCTCTACCTTCCGCCACCTGCTTGCATTCCTCTGTACCTAATCTGCTCTTTTACATCTCAAAAAGTAATTGGTTTAAAACACACCTTGCACCAGACTTGGCCTTATTTGTATAACAAAGAAATCACTATTCTTAAATGTGATTACTTCCAGTGATAGGAAGATGAGGGTTTACTACACAATTTTTGGAAGACACCATTCAACCCATAATGACTGGCCTAGAAGAGCTAGATAACTCAACTTTGGGGATCTTTTTTTTAATCCTTTTTACTTTGGGATGTACGCAAGTGTTTATTTATGGTCATTAACATGTCTTAGCTTGGGAAATCTATTCGTTGATTTTTCATTAATTTGTAGTTATTGAATGGTCACAGAACCAAGATTGCAAGTCAACAGCTTAATTGTCTCCTAAGCTGGGGCCGAAGCGATGGTATGTGTGAGGGAAGAGAGTTCTTGAACACGGATCGTTCTTTGTTCAGCAGCCTAAGTGACTCTTAACTTTCAGTGCCAGAGGGCAAGTGTTGGTCTGTGTGGCCATACTTGACTTTGAAGACATTAAATCTTCTTGGTTAATGAACAAGTCAATCTGTTCATTTCAAAATATCTGTTAGCATTGGACATGTACCCAGTGTCTTGGTCATCGGGCCTATTCTACAAACCAGTATAACGATGACACACCAAGTTTTGACCAAGTTGTGGAACATTGCTTATGCCAAATGAATTCCTGATGTTAATATGGTTTCTGGAACCCCTGCTGTGTGCCTTGGATTCGAAGGGCGGCTTCCCAGTGGTACAGGCAGCCGTGAGCAGTGCTGGGAAGTTGATGTGCTCTGTGTGATTCCTAGCCAGGGGGACTGGGATCAGGGCTCATTTTCCTTTCAGTGTGCAGTTTTTCCAAATTCAGGGCTGCTCATCTGACCACGACCTGCTGGGAGACGGCCACAGCCACCATGTGGTGGCCTGAGCATGGGGGCTGGTGGGTGCCCTCTTCAGTAGGAGTGGTTGTCTGGAGAGTCTACTTGCACCTCCAGGACCAGTGCCAGACTGCATCCCTCTGCCAAAAGCTGAGTCCTTGTACACAATACGCTGAGTGCGCGGATCTGAATCTTTTCTGTGCAACGGGGCTGTCTGCCCTCTCCCAACGCCCCAACCTCCCCTTTCTGCATTGCTCCCAGTGCTAGAATCCACCTGTACCAACTGAGCCCACCTCTACCAACCAAGCTCGGTAGAGGACACCTGAGTCTGCCCCAGCCACTCTTGCTCTCCCTTCTCCACGTTGCCTGGGGATGTTGTTGAATAAAATAGATAATGTAAAAACAGGAGGACTGACTCTAAGAAACTCTAGTTAACTCTTGCAGTATCAGCAGAAGGTGAATTGTCCTTTCCTTTCCCATGTCTGAGGGGGTTTTATGAGCAGGGTTCGGTGGCATAGGGCTGGACCAAGTTGGGTGTTAAAAAAACATGGGCTTCACTTTCATTAGGAAAACAGATACAGGTAAAATCCCAAAGGATGTAACCCCCAGTCTCTCAAAGTCAGATCTTCCCGAGATGACAAGACGCCATAGAAAGCACTAAGTTGCTTAGAAACACAAAGGGATGGGTTTCTGACAGCAGAGCTCCTAAGCCTGAAAACTTCTGAATCTACTCCTGAGAACAAGGCATTTTCAAGTAGTTTCCACTGAAAAATGGAAGAGATTCTGGTGTCTTGGCATTTCATTCTTTTGAATAGTTTATGAGGAAAAAACCAAGAGGGATGAGGGTATTCTGTTACCATGACAACCTGGAGAGGCCCAGACTAACCGATGATACTGAGGCGCTAACAAAGGTTGGTATCTTGTTTCTAGACAAGAAAAATGAGGACGCTGTAATGTGGGGATTGGTAGAAATGATTTTTTTTTTCCTTTGCAGCTCTGCCACTCTACCTGAATTTTAAAAAACAAGCTGTTAAATTAAGCAACAGGCACAGTGACCGTGACCAGTGAACATTTATTCATGTGCTTCCCCTTAGCTAGAAGGCACTTGCCTTACCTTGTTTGGTTTCTATTCGTCTGTCAAGCAGTCTCCAAAGCCCATTTCCTGGGGAGGCCTACCTTGCTGACTGGCCCTCAGTAAACCACTGTGTTTAAAAACTCCTTCACTCTAAGGAGCCATGGTGGTGCAGTAATTACAAACTCAGCTGCTAATCAAAAGTCAGTGGCTTGAACTCACCAGCCACTCCATGTAAAATCATTTAGGGCCATTCTACTCCGTCCTATAAGGTCACTATGAGTCAGTATCACTATGCAAGGGCAGACAGTGGCAGAATGGATAAAACAACATGATTCGTTCTCTTGTTGTCTATAAGAAACACACCTTAGACATAAGGAAACAAACAGACTAAAAATAAAAGGATGGAAAAAAATATTCCATACAACCAATAAATAAAAAACCACCATATAGCAGATAAAATGGACTTTAAATCAAAATATTACAAGAGGGTAGGAAGGATGTTTTAGTCAGCTAGTGCTGCTCTAAGAGAAACACCACAATTGGATGGCTTTAAAAAAGAACTTTTATTTGTCACAGTGCAGTAAGCTAAAAGTCCAAATTCAGAGAGTCATCTCCAGGGGAAGGCTTTCTCTGCTGACACTGGAGGAAGATTCTTGTCAGTCTTCCCCTGGAGTGGAAGCTTTTGATGCACTGGGACCCTGGTCCTTTCCAAAGGCCGTCTCAGCTTCACACACTGTTTTCTTCCTTGATGGTAGGAGGTCCCCAAATGTCTCTTCTAGTTCCACTCCTTTGTGTCTCAAGAGACCACCCCAGGGCACAAAACAAAACTGGACATTGAGTCTTGTTCTACCAACACAACTGCTGCTCATCCACCCTCATTAACATTACAGAGGTAGGCATTCCAACACAGAGGAACATCACCCAATAGTAGGAATTATGGCACAGCCAAATTGTCACAGATTTGTTAGGGAACACAATTCAGTCCATGCCAAAGGACATCACACAATAACAAAAGTGTTAAGACAGCAAGCAAACCTAGCAGTTATAAATACATATGCAGGTAACAGCAATGCACCAAAATACATGCAGCAAAGACTGATTAATGTGAAAGGAGAAACAGACAACTCCACAATAACAGTAGGGGAATTCAACCCACCACTTTCAATTATAGCCTGAGCATCTTAAAAGATCAGTAAGGACAGTGAGAACTTAAATAAAGCCATAAGCCAATTGGACTTAATGGACATGTACAGACCACTCCACCCAGTGTGAGAAAAATACTCTTTTCCATGCACACGGCTTATTTTCCAGAATAGATCATATCCCAAGACACAAAACAGATCTCTACAAATAAAAAAAAACTTGAAATAATACAAAACATCTTCTCTAACCACACCAGTATGAAACTAGAAATCAACAATCAGATAAATGAGGAAAAAGAAATACATGGAAATTAAATAATACACTACTAAAAGCTACTGAATGATTGAAGAAATTAAAAGTGAAATAAAAAACATCTAGAATCAAACAAAAATGAAAGCTCAACATATCAGAAACCTCTGGGACACAGCAAAAGTAGAACTCAGAGAGAGATTCAGAGCAATAAATGCCTACATTAAAAAAGATTAAAAAAGATCATTAATTAAACTGATAACTCCAACAAATAGAAAAGGAAGAACAGAAGAAGCTAAAAGCTACCTGAAAAAGGAAATAATAAAGATCAAGGTAGTAATAGAAAAATAATAGGAAGAATCAACAAAACTAGAAATAGTTTTTTTTGACAAGATCAAGAAAATAAACAATTGGCTAATCTGACAAAACAAAACAACAACCCAAAACAGAAGAAGCAAAAAATTAAGAAATAAAATTGGTGACACTACAACTAATCCAACAGAAATAAAGAAGATCATAACTGATTAATGTGAAACATTTTACTCTAACAAGTTTGGAAAACCAAATGAAATGGACAAATTCCTAGAAAGGTGCTAAGTGCCCAAACCAACACAAACAGAAGTGGAAAATTTAAACAGGACCATTATAAGAGAGGAGAATGAAGATGTCATTAAAAAACAAATAAGAAACAAAAACACAAAAACAACTGCCACAACCACCACAACAAAGAAGACCAGGCCCAGATGGCTTCACTGGAGAATTCTACCAAGCATTTAAAGAAGAGTTGACCCCAATCTTACTCAATCTCTTCAAAAACACAGAAGGCGAACGAACACTACCAAACTCTTTCTATGAAGCCAGCAGAATCTTGATACCTAAATGGAGCAAAGACACCACAGAGAAAATTATAGACCAACATGGCCTATAAACATAGATGCAAAAATTTTCAACAAGTTCTAACCAACAGACTTTGGCAGCGTATCAACAAAGTTTATATACCAAGTAGGGTTCATACCAAGATTATGAGAATGGTTCAATTCTAAAAATGTGAGATGGTCTTTAAACTCAGGAGGGATACACTCAAGGTCATACTCTGGCTCTTGTGGACTTGTTCTAATTTTCTTTGGTTTCAATTTGAGTTTGCACATGAGTGATCGGTGATCTGTGCCACAGTCAGAACCTGGTCTGGTTCTGACTGCTCATGTGGAGCTTTTCCACTGTCTTTTTCACAGATGCAGTCGATTTGGTTCCTGTGTATTCCACCTGGTGAGGTTCATGTGTACATCACCGTCTGTGTTGGTTAAAAAAGGTATTCACAATGAAAAAATCATTAGTCTCACAAAACTCTGTTCTGTGATCTCCAGCATTATTTCTGTTGCCATGGCCATCTTTTGCAACTACCGATCCTTCTTCTTTGTTTCCAGCTTTTGCAGTCCAGTCACCAGTAATTATCAATGAGTCCTGACTGCATATTCCATCAGTTTCAGACTGCAGAAGCTGGTAAAAATTTTCTGTCTCTTCATATTTGTCTTAGTGGTTGCTGCATAAATTTGAATAATAATTGTATTAGCTGGCCTTACTTGGAAGCGTATGGATATTAGCCTATCACTGACAGCATTGTGCTTCAGGACAGATCTTGCAATGTTCTTTTTGATGATGAATACAACACCGTTGTTCTTCAAGTTTTCTTTCCCAGCATAGTAGACCATATGTTTGTTGGATCTGAAATTGCTAAAACAAGTTCATTTCAGCTCACTAATGCCTGGGATATCAATGTGTATTCATTCCATTTCATTTTTGATGATTTCCAGTTTTCCTAGGTTCACACTTTGTACATTCCATGTCCCAATTGTTAATGGATGTTTGCAGCTGTTTCTTCTCATTTTGAGTTGTGCCATATCAGTGAACAGAGACTCTGAGGCCTTACTCCATCCACATCGTTAAGGTTGGCTCTACTTTGAGGAGGCAGCACTTCCCCAGTCGTCTTCCAAGTACCCTCCAACCTGGGGGGCTCATTTTCTGGCACCACATCTGACAATGTTCTGCTGTTAATCGTAAGGTTTTTCTTGGATAATTCCTTTCAGAAGTAGACTGCCAGGTCCTTCTTTCTAGTCTGTCTTAGTCTGGAAGCTCAGCTGGAACTCATCTACCATGGGTGACCCTGCTGGTATCTATACACCAGTGGCATGGTTTCCAGCATCACAGCAACAAGCAAGCCTCCACTGTCAGACAAATGGGGGCTGCTCACTCTGTCTCTACCCTCCTTACCTGATGCTGTGATCTGCTTTACCTGCTGCTGTTATCCTTTCCTGATGCTCTTACACTCTTTACCCGATGCTGTTACCTTCCTTACGTGATGCTGTTACCTTCCTTACGCGATGCTGTTATCCTCCTTACCTGATGCTGTTACCAACCCTTAAGCACAGTGGTTAAGGGAGGTATTTTGAACCAGGGCCAAGGAGGGGTGTAGCAAACAAGTCAAGGAAGAGATGTTCACCAGACTAACTGGCCAGATCACTTGGGTGAATCTGGGTGATGAGTGGGTGGTAGACATGAGAAGATGGCCTCAATGCCTCTCGTCAGACCTGTGGTGCGCACTTCGGGATGTCTGACTTTTGCATGAGGATGGAAGGCAAATGGTGTGAGATCAAGAATAGGATGCTACTAAACCATTCATACCACTTTGCCATTCTGTAGTGAACCACGTGTGAGGGAAAGAACTGCATCCATCTAGGATGGTCATGAAGTGACTCAAGTTCCATGCTATTTTAGTCTTCTGGTCCTGCTCTAACAGAAATACTACCAAGTGGATGGCTTTAACAAAGAAGTTTATTCTTGTGCAGTCCAATAGGCTGTGAGTCTGAATTCAGGGTGTCTGCTCCAGTGAAGGCTTTCCCTCCTTGTTGGCACTGGAGGAGGCCCCTTGTGTTGCCTCAGTCTTCTGTCAGTGAGCGTCTTGGCACAGGAACCTCAGGTCTGAAGGATGTGCTCCACTCCTGGTGCTGCTTTCTGGGTGGTATGCGGTCCCCAACTCTCTGCTTGCTTCTCTTTCCTTTTGTCTCTTGTAGGATAAAAGGATAAGGTGGTGCAACCACACTCCAGGGAAACTCCCTTAGTAAGGGTGATGCAGTTCCACCCTAATTTTTTTTAAACATCATCCTATATATTACCCACAGGCAGAGATGAGGATTTACAGTATAGGAAAATCACAAGATGGAGAGAGATCAAACAGTACTGGGAATCATGACCCGGCCAAATTTCTATACGTATTATTGGGGGGGCACATGTCAACCCACGACACACGCCAACAGTATCTTAAGGACCCATGGCTGCAGTCCACCTTCCTCACAGAGGTGCTGGCAGAGTTCCCTCCTGATCCACCCTTAGGGCTGGCCTCAGGCTCCAGGCCATCCCAGCTGCTGAGACGTTAGTGAGGTTCTTGGCTCCAGCAGTTTGGGTTCAGCCAGCTGATATCAACCACACAGTAGGTTAGACAGGAGAGATTAATACAAGCATTATTGACTATGATAAAAAGACTAAATATAAGACATATATATGGCATCCAGGAAATGAGAGAGTGTCCAAGGAAAGCCAGTTTTGTGAGGGCTTCAGACCTTATTGGAGACGATGTGGTTCAGCCCACCATACAGAAGAGAAGTCGGCTAGTTTGACCTGACAGGAGCTGGTCTGAAGATGCTGGGTGAGCAAGAGGCAACCCTCTGGTGTGTGAGCAGGAGATTAGCAGCTGGTAGCATGGAGGTTCAGTGGGAGGCTAGGTTGACAGACAGGGCAAGAGGCCTTCAGAGTGTGTGGACTGCATGTGAGCTCGCAGAAGTGGTAGCTCAGAAATCCTAACTAAACTATCAACAAATTGAAGATAGTCAGAAATTCAGAACAGCTTGGCTGGACAGTATGGGTTCAGGATCTCTCATGAGACTACAGTCTCATGAGAATATTGGCAGGAGCTGGTGTCATCTGAAGGCTTGACTGAGGCTAGAAGGTCTGTTTCCAAGACGATTGCTCCTATGGCTGTCAGCAAGAGGTTTCAGTTCATTACTGACTGTCAGCAGGAGGACTTAGTTCCTCACCTTACGGGCCTCTTGATAAGCTGTTTGAGGAGTCTCATGACATGACACCTGCCTGCTCCTAGGAGGAACAATCCAAGAGAGTGACCAAGATGGAACCCACAATGTCTTTTATGGTCTGGTCTCAGCAGTCCCATATCATCTCTCCTGTTTGATTTTATTATTTAGAGTGGGTTGCTAGGTCCAGCCCATACTCAGGGCCACAGTGAGTCAGAAGAATAACGGTGAACCGTAGACCGAGAACAGCAACCGTCACCGGGATGTGGTTAAGGAGCGGGAGTGGGCAGAGTTGAGGAAGTTACGGGGAAAAAAACCGCCTTCTCAAAAAACTGGCTGTAAAATGCTGATAAATATGGCTACGTGCCTGCTTATAATTTTTTGAGTCAAAAGATTTTGTGAATCAAGTGAAGGGCAAATAATAAGCTAGCTAAGTGTTTACAATGTATGTGTTTGAGAAGAGTTTCCCCCCCTGAATTTTGTTTTGTTGTTGTTGACAGCACGTATAGCACAGCATACATCAGTTCAACACTTCCTACCATTTAGTAACACTGAACACCTTTTTTGCTGTGTAACAATTCTTGTTCTCCTTTTCTGAATTGTTCTTCCCTCACTAACATAAACTTGCTATCTTCTAATCTTTCAAGTTGCTGTTGTCAACTTGATCCCATAGAGATAGTTCTTAAATGAGCATAAGCCTCAAGGCAGCTGCTTTTTTAAATAGCTGAGCTAAACTATTCATTGACTTTTAAGACGACTTCAGGGTATATTTTTGGTTTAAGATTTAAAGATTATCTCAAGGCAATAGTCACAGGAGTTCATCCATCCTCCATAGCTCCAGAAGATCTGGACTCCATGAGAGTTTGAAATTCCATTCTGCATGTCTCCCCACTTTTGATCAGGGGTTTTCTATGGAATCTGTGGTCAAAATGTTCAGTAAATGAAAACCAGGCACCATCCAGTTGTTCTGGTCTCAGGGCAAAGGAGCCAGCTGTTCATGGAGGCAATTAGCCACGTATTCCAAATCCTCCTTCAATTCCTATGGTCTTTCTTCTTCTGTTATTCCAGGTGAAAAGAGACTAATTGTCGTGACTTGGAGAGCTGCTTGTGAGCTCTGCTTCCAGTAACGTCATGTTCGTAGTTTGAAATCAGCCACGGTGGGAGCATTTGTACTGAGGAAATGGGCAAATGCTACAAATCAGTAGCAAATGCTACAAATCAATTGATTTATTGTTTTGTTGATTGCCCAGAGGTTAAGAAATTGAAAAAGAAAATGTTCATAAAGCACATTAAACTTGAAAGCATGTCATGTCTGTAGCCATTATATTGTGACTAGAATAGCACATGAAATTGATTACAGTCTTTCAGCATTTGAAGACTGTAATCCAATATAACAAAGAAGATGCTCGTATCATTGATGAATGAGTGAAGTGCAGACATAAGTCTTTGGTGTTTCGCTGCCATCTTGCTCAATAATGCAAAAGAAAACTCCAACAGACATCTATGTGGGAAACTGCACCGGGAGAGCTGGCTGTTAAACATGCATGAGTGTGCCACTAGTTTGAACCCAGGGACTCAGAAGTAGGAGAAAAAGGAGTGTGGTGGGGCAGGCAAAGAGCAGAACAGAGCAGACACAAGGAGGTGTGCTACTGAGCTGACCTCAGCGTCCTGACAAGCACAGCTCGTTGAGTGCTGTCTAGTTACCTGGTGCTGCTGTGACAGAAACACCACAAAGCAATGGTGTTAACCAAAGAAGTCGATGCTCCCACAGTCTAGCAGGCTACAAGTCCAAATTCAGGGCATCAGCTCCAGGCGAAGGCTTTCTCTCTGCGCAGTCTCTGGAGGAAAGTCCTTCTCATCAACCACCCCCTGGATCAGTAGCTTCTCTGAGCAGGAGCCCCAGTTGTTCAAAGGAGGTTCAGCCTGCTCCTGGTGCCCCTTGGTGGTTTGAGTTCCTTCAACTTTGTGTGGGTGTCCATTTCCTCTATCTCTTGTAAGATAAAAGGTGGTGTAGACCACACTGCAGGGAAGCTCCCTTCACATTGGATCTGCGATGGGACCTGAATGAGTAAGGACATCACATCCCACCCGAATCATCTTTGACATAATCTAATCTTGCCTCATTAACCACTGGTAAGGATTAGGATTTATAAAACACAGGTAAATCACCTCAGATGACAGAATCACGGACAATCACACCACATTGGGAATCATGGCCCAGCTACACTGATGCACAATTCAATCCATGACACCTGGTTTCATAGGACATCTTCAGAGTCCCCTGAACAGTCGTTCTGGGGAGAAAGGGAAGAGCAATTGTGCACCAGCTCTCCTCTCACTCTGCATTCCATCATTCAGGGTCTGTCCCAGGGGATGTAATGCCATCCTATTTGTAGGTTCTGTCACTTGGCTTCTCTGAGAAGTTAGTGGAGAATCCAGAGTCCACTGGGCTGTTTGCAGGTGTTGACATCTTTCTTAGCCAGCCCTGTGCGGGGGTCTTCTCCATCAGATGGCGGGGGCACGGCAGTGACCTGCCTCTACGGCGCAGGCTGTCCCTAGGGCCTGAAAGCAAGGCACGTGCACAGATCCGAGTGGCACACAGACTGAACTTCGCACAGTGATCCTGTGGTCATTAAATCTGAGTAGGAGTCAGGAAAGGAGTTATACAGGGACACAGTGGTTTGTCACCAGAAAGGAGAGGAAAGACACAGAACTGCAAAGGAGTGCACGAGGGCTAAGACTGAGGAAGTCATTCATCAAAAAAGCATCCTGGTGACGATGCTTTTACCTAAGTAAAATATTTTACCTAAGTAAATATTTTCTGCATTGTGGTAGTATCTACTCAGAGTCCCACGCAGCAAAATAAAAGCCATTGCTGGTCGGTGACTGTTCTGGGGCAGCTCTACCAAACCCCAAACCCACTGCCATCAATTCTGACCCATAACAACCCTATAGGACAGACTAGAACTGTCCCATAGAGTTTCCAAGAAGCACCAGGTGGGTCTCGACTGCCAGTACTTTGGTTTGCAGATGACCTCTCCGCCACTGTGGCACCAGGACTCTGGTTTATAAAATTCAACCAATGGATGGAAGAGAACTGCATTGTCTAAAAGGGCATCACATTGATGGGCACATATTTTAATTTTCAAAATATCATTTTGGAGAGTAAATTTGTCAGTGTAAAAGAACTGACTAGAATCTGGATTTATTATTCTTCACTCTTGGGAAATTGGCAATGAGAAATAGGGTCAGATCGCTTTTATTTATATTGCTTTTGTATTGTGCTTTGGAGAACAGATTGCCATGCTAATTAAGCTGAGCATATTAGTGTAAGAATTGTTTCTTAGCAAGGAATTATTAATCAAAGCCATTCCCTGCATTTAATCAGTTGTTAGAACTGTTCTCCCAGTACAACCCCCAAACGAAACCCACTGTGGTTAAGTCGATTCCAACTCGCAGTGACCCTCTAAGACGAGCAGAACTGCCCAACAGAGTCTCCAGGAAGTGCCTGGTGGATTTCGACTGCTGACCTTTCAGTCAGTAGACATAGCCCTTAGCCACTGGGAGCAGTTTTTATTTCCCCTCCCTCTTTGTAGAGAAATGGACTGTAGGGCATCTGGACAGAACTAGGCATCAGAGATCTGACTTTTTTTCTTAACTGTGGTTTAGGTCTTTAGGATCTTGTTATACCAGGGGTCCCTGGCCCACCGAACCCGTTGCTGTTCAGCCGATTCAGACACATAGTGGCCCTGTAGTACAACTGCCCGAAGGGTCTCCAAGGGGCAGCTAGTGGAGTGGAACTGGCAGACTTTTCGGTTTGCAGCTGTGCTCTTACCCGCTAGAACACCAGGGCGCCCAGAACAAGCAACGCAGTTATCCGAGACAACAGACACATCACAGAGGTGTGCTTTGTCTTCTGGCCCCTGATGCGCCGCTGCCCGTCCCGGCCTCCTGAAGTCCCAATCTATTCAGGAAGCAGCCCAGACCGCTTTGATTCCTCCACTTTGGAGAGGGACCTCCTTCATCCACGCCTCTCACGCGGCTTTGTCCCCGGGGCATGGCATTGGGGGTCTCAGCTCTGCTTGACTGCCATCGAGTGTCCCCAGGGGCTTCGCTGCTGCCGATGTACAGTATAGGCCAAGGGTTAATCCTGGAAACAGGACTCTTCTGAAGTTTCCTGTCTCCCCCCAAAGCAAATTATTCCTGAAGTAGCTTCGGGCGCTGTTACCAAGTTGGATGAGATCCCTGCGGGTGGGTGAAGGAAAGGCATCGCTGCCCGTCTCCTCACCCTTGTCTATCCACACAGCTGCTCTGACTTTGAGCATTTCTTGACCTGTCCGCTTCTTCTGTGCCAGCTGCGGGTCTGAAGCACCCCCGCCTCCCAGCAGCCCTCTGTGTCTGGTAAGAGTGGATGTGTGCACATAGAACCCCCGGCTTCCTCCCACCGGGGTCGGGTAACTCCGAGGCCTGTGCTCCACAATCGCCTCCCCGAGTTCTGTGGTGGAATTGAGCTCATGTTGCCCACAGTGGCAACTTGTTTGGACAACACAGAAATAGAAATAACGAAAACAAATCAAAGCAGTTGTTACTGAGTCGATTCTGACCTTGGCCGCCCCATGTGTGTCAGAATAGAACTGCACTTCGTGGGGTTTTTATCTTTCGGAAGTAGGTTACCAGGCAGTCTCTCGAGCTGCCCTGGGGTGGGCGCGAACTGCCAGCTTTCTGTCAGCAGCCCAGCCCTTCACCGTCTGCACTACCCGCCTTTATCGGCTTCCTTCCTTTCCCAGCTCACTTCCCAAACAGACGACTCCCTCAGGTGTCCCTGTCTCAGGGTCAGCTTCTGGGGGAACTGAAAGGAAGACAGCTTCTAAATCCATCAGACAACTGGAGCCGAAGACAAGCCAACCTTTATTTCCGTAAGAGACCTTGGTGGTGGCGTATCAGTCTGAGCCGAGCTCTTTCCACACCTGTTGTAACTGATTTGCCCACAGCTGAAGCGAATCTGGGGTCTTGGGAGCCATGGTGGTGAAGTAGTTAAGAATTTAGGCTGCTAACCAAAAGGCCAGCAGTTCCAATCTACCAGCCACTCCCTAGAAATCGTTTGGGACAGTTCTACTCTGTCCTCAACAGTTGCGGTAAGTTGGAATTGACTTGATGGCAGCCGGTTTAGTTTTTTTTTCAATTTTTAGGTTGTTGTTATACTTTATTAGTTTTCTAAAGTTGTTTAATAACAACCATAGTTATCTATTTTTATCAACATTAGCTCATTTTTTTTAAATATGAATTTTAACTAATTTACTGGGCTCTAGGAGAAAAGTAATGAGCCTGAAATCTAACGAACTGTCCATCCCACCCTCCTTTTTCTCTATTAACGGGAACATTTGAGCATTTGGCTAACTGTTGGTGAAATCTCATAATTTTGATATGTAGCTGAAAATACAAAAGTAGATGAACTGGGCACTCACCTCTCTAAATCAGAAAAGACAATGGCAAAGTAAATTCAAAGAAAGCAGGAGGAAAACATAGTAAAGATGATAACAGAAATTAGTGAATTAAAACTCAGAAAATGGCATTATAAATCAAAGACAGACTTTAAAAAAAAGAAACAAATAGATTATACAAATCTCTGGAGAGTCTATTCTAGAAGCAAAGAAAAACAACAATGACAACTGGACAGTCAACTATTTTAGTGCTAATACCAGTACATCAAAGGACGCCTCCGTGTCACAACCATTTTTTTCAGCGTTTTTCTGGATGTTGTTGTTGAGAGTGTCATGACTTTGTTCTGCGAACACAGGCTTTCCAGGTGGCAGGGGTTGCAGAGCTTCTAGGTGGGAACAGCTAAGGGGAAATTTGTGGGGTGGGATTGTCAGGGCCGAGGCTGCCTCTGCCCTGGGGTATACGAGTGAACATGTTTCTGGGGTACTAGGTATACGTGCTATAGTACAAGGCCAATTCAGTTTTACTAGGTTTCTTTGCTTCATGCCTTGTCAAAGCCCTCAATACTCACGTGTAAGCTGTAAATCCGAGAAGCCACCAAACCCAAACCAAACCTGTTGCCTTCAAATGACTTCAACCCATGGCAGACTTGTGTGTTTGGAGGAGAACTAAGCTCCATAGAGTTTTCTTGGCTATAAACTTTATGAAAGCAGATTACAAGGCCTTTTTTCTGTGTCTCCCATAATTTTCCCAGTTTGAGTGATGCTAGAATTCTGCAATGGACAACTCTTTTGAGGGATTCAATCAGGCAATAATTAAAAGAAAGAAAGAAAGAAAAAAAGACACACACACAAAAGAACTAAACTTATTTATAAAAGTATTTTTAGATGATTTGATTGTTGTCTTAGTGAAGCATCAATCAGTCTTGTACTCTGTTAGGAGTGAAACCAAAGAGAATTATTGGAAGAAGACGGGGATTGTGAAAAGAGGACACCCCATAACATCCAGGTTGGGTATCATAGTGTTTCACAGTGCAGGGGGACCAAATAAAAAACTGAACCCTGTGCCCTTGGGTCTATTCTGACTCATAGCTGTCCTGTAGGACAGAATAGAACTGTCCCATAGAGTTTCCTGGTGGATTTGAACTGCTGACTTTTTGGTTAGCGGATGTTTTGGTCAGCTAGTGCCGCTCTAACAGAAATACCACAGAGTGGGTGGCTTTAACAGAGAAAGATTTATTCTTACACAGTCCAGTAGGTTGCAAGTCCATATTCAGGGTGTCTGCTCCAGGGGAAGGCTTTCCCCTTGTCGGCTCTGGAGGAAAGTCCGGTATTGCATCAGTCTTTGTCTAGGGAGCGTCCTGACGCAAGAACCCCTGGTCTGAAGGACGCACTCTGCTCCCGGTGCTGCTTGCTTGATGGTAGTGAGGTTCTCAAATTGTCCTTTGTTTCTTTTTCCTTTTATTCCTTGCAAGCTAAAAGCATTAAGGGTGGGGCAAGTCATACTCCAGGGAAACTCCCCCTACAGCAGGAATTTACAGCCCCACCCTAATCCTTTAGCATACAGGTTAGCAAAACCACACAATGGAGGACAGTCCCAAGATACTGGGAACCGTATCCCAGCCACGTGGCTGCACACATTTTTGGGGGGACACAATTCCAACCATGACAGCAGACATAGCTCTTAATCACTGGGCCACCAGAGTTTCATTTCTGGCAATAAATAAGGGTAGGTACAAGGGAGGGGTGTACAGCAAAAGTCACAAGTGGGGTCTTTAAGCTATAATGGTCCAAACCTTACCAGTTCTAATCTCTAACTGCCTGAAACATGCTGACTGAGGCATTCTTCACAGATGAAGCTGCATAAACATTCTTGGCAATCATCTTTTTAACTAACAATTCTTCATGCAATCTCAAGTATTCACCTCATGCTCCTTCCTGTACAACAAACTTCTACAGGAAGCCAAATTCATTCCCTGGGCGCAGCAGGAGGGAAGCTTTCAGGCCCAGCTGCTGTGCAGATTCCAGATGGCGCTTCCATTCCGTTCTAAGGCTGTCATCTTAGTTACGCCACATGCTTCAGTGACGGGTCCACGCACACATTGTTTACCTAGAAAATTTAAGAAAATCCATTGAAAACCTACATGACCAGCTACACTAAATGCATTCCAATTAGTAGCCATCCTGGGTATTTGGTACTTCTGTAGCAGAAATACCTCTAGCAGGTGGAATTAACCCTTAAAAGGATGAATTATTTACTTTTTTGTTTTTTTTTGGAATTGTCTGTTGATAGCATGTGTTTTCATTTCATCAATAGCATGTTGAAGCATGCTAAATCACTGCGTGTGTCAATTTGTTAGGTTAGTACAGGTTTTTTTTTTTTTTTTCCTCACTGTCTCACACAAGCCTACTCTTGGTGTTTCCTGATCCATACAAAACCAAAAAAACAAAACCCACTGCCATCGAGTCGGGTCTGACTCATAGTGACTGTAGAGGTCAGAACAGAACTGCCCCATAGAGTTTCCAAGGAGCGTCTGATGGATTTGAACTGCTGACTTTCTGGTTAGCAGACATAGTACTTAATGCACCACGCCACCAGGGTATCTGATTCATACAAAGCACCATTAACTATACTTCAGAATCTCTGTTCGAATGTATTCATACATATAACAAATAATAATTTTCAGAATTTCTATTTTTCTTACCCAAAATTCAGATGCCTCACACAATGCCCTGCAAAGACCATAATTTATGACGCCTGCCCATGTTTGGGTTTCTGACAGACACAGAGGCCCTGGTCTCGTGGCAGAATTCACTCTCTGCTGCACACAAAACACATTCGCCCCATCCTGTTGACCCAACAGTATTAAATCAATTCCAAGCCCCAAGTCTCATCTTCTGAATCATCTAAATAAAAAATGAGTGAGATGTTAGGCATATTCCTTCCTGGAGCAATATTGCTCTTCGTGTGTGAACCTCTGAAATCTGGAATACAAATTACCAGAAACCGGAAGGAGAGGAGGGATGGCAGGCAAGTCTAAACCCAGAAGAGCAAACAACACTGGGGCTCAAGGCTCTATCCCTGGGGCTGTTGGGCAGTGATCCCGCCCTGCAGGCTCTGGGTGCTGGCTCTGCTGTCTGGGTTCTGGGTAAAGGCCCTTTGGCCCCGAGCTTCAACTCTGCTTTCCAGGCCTTCCAGGATAGCAGGCGGGCTTCCTCGGCTTTAGGCAGCCCCCTTCTCTTAATCCATCTGAGTGGCAACCCCTACTCCCTTGGCCCACTTGGCTTCATTCTTCATTCTGCCCCTCAGGCAGAGCAGCCCAACCCCCTCAGCTCTGGCTGGCAGCCCCATCCCCCTGGCACACAGTGACAGCAGTCTCACACTCCACAGCCAAGTTGGCAGTGGTCTGACTCGGAATCCTGGGAGGCTGTGGCCCCACCCTGGGAAATCCAGGAGACCACTGGCTCCACCCTTCTCGTGCTCCCTCTAGCAGTTCTGCTGATTTCTGGGCTGCTCAGGGATGGTTTCTTTCTTTCCTTAGAAGCCAACAGATGCAACTCCTTTGACTTCTTTCCTGCCCATAGAATTCCAAGATGCAGACAGTACTCCTTCCTTCATTCCTTCCTTCTTTTCTCTGTTCCCTTCCATCCAAGCTGACAGGTTTCCCACTGTGGTAGTTGGTTAGATCCCTGAATCACAGCCTTAACCTCTTTAATGAAAGATTGTGTAGCGACTTTCTCAGTGAAAATTCTAGGACATATGTTCCGAGTTTGTACATCAGAATTTTCCAGGCTGGCTGGCTTGTGTTTTCATTTGTACAATTCATTTTATCTTTCTTCTCACACTTTACTGTAAGTGGCCAGGTGAAATTACACAGCCCCTTTAAGGTCTTGCTTAGAAATCTCCTCATCTAGATACTCAGGTTCATGGCTTACAGGTTCTACCCTCCACCAAACATCTGAGCTGTGTAGGAATACTCCAAATTGAGGTCCCTGGCTGGAGTAGGATAGCTAGCTTTGGTTTGGATCAAACTCCCAACAGGTAACTAGACTCTGTTCTGAACCCAACTCAGGTAGACCAAGGCCTCTGCCCCTGCATTCCTGAGAACACAGCCCTCTACTTTCCTAAACTTTAACTGCTCTTAGCAAATAATGGAGTAGGGGAGGGGAATGTGGCTGCTTTGGGAAGAGCTTTTGATTACGATGTTGGTGATCTCTTGCTGCTCCTCTCTGGTTTGTTGATAGAGAAGAACATGGTACTGATTACCTATTGCTGCTTTTCCCCCCTTTACTGTTAGCTGTATGCTATCATGCATTTACCCTCCCTATCTTACTGTATAAAAGGCTCACCTCCCCCTCAGAAAGGAGGAGCACTTGGTAGATTCCTCCCTGTTCTGTGTTTCTCCTATTTGCAATTGTACACCTTCAATGAATCTCTCTGATTTTACTTTAACAGAAGCCAGTGTTCTTACTGTCAGACAGAATGTAATTCAGACTAGTTCTTTGTCATTGCATACAAAGCATTACCCTTCCTCCATTATCTAATTCATCATTTCCTCTTAAAGGCTCACCAGAAGCACACTTATCATTTCTGTTTCTAGCAACATTCTGTTGCTGATGCCGCATGTATTTTCAGAGGTGATAGGGACTTTCTCTAAAGCTCTCCTTGTTACCAGAAAAAACCTGCTTGCAGACTTGTGCTGCCTGTCACTGCTAAGCCAAATTCAGAGACAGATTGAATCTCTTAAAAGTGCTTTACTCAGATTGCTGGCAACTTGAGAAGGTGGTGGGTTAGCACCCTAAAAACCATCTTAACATCTCAGTCCAGGGTGACAAGTTTCATAGAAGGGCTTAGGGAAGGGAAGGGGGGCAGCCGAGGGGCGCAGGCATGCAGGTGCTCAGAGGAGGTGAGGTTGGTTAAGAAACTCAGTTCCTTTATTATAAGATGAGTTGTCCTTGATGTCTGCAGGCTTGTTACTTTTCTCAGGGACACTGTTGCTTATCTGAAGAGTGGGCTGCATATTGGCTTTACTCTGTCTGGTTATTGATCAAGAAAAGCCTGGGAAAACAAATGTAAAATCTTTGTGAGTACTGGTCAGAAGGGTGGTTACAGTTTTCTTTCTGTGTCAGCATTGGTAAGAGTGAATGGGGTTTTAGCATTATAGAAGAAGCTAGGAATTTTTCTACAGGTATTAACTATCATCCTTACTTTCTTCTGAGCTCTCACTAGAACTGCCTTTGAATTCTAATGCTACCAGTAGCCTCTTCAAGACAGTCTAGGCTTTCACTATTTGTCACCTTAAAACTTCTTCAGCTTCTACCCCATGACTCAGTTCCCAAACTGCTTCCACAGTTTAGGTATCTGTTAGAGCAGCACCCCACCCTTCTGATACCAAATTCAGCCTTAGTTATGTAGTGCTGCTTTAAGAGAAATATCACAAGTGGGTGGCTTTAACAATCAAGTTGACTTCCTCACAGTTTAGGTCTTTGCCTCTTCTGAGCTTCTGCTTCTGGGTGATCTTCATGTGGCTTGCCATGTCTCTTCCCCAACTCTGCTCTGCTTGCTCGTTTAATCCATTTTATATCTCCAAAGAGGTTGACTGAAGAGGCATCTTACACTAGTCCTGCCTCGTTAATATAACAAGAGCAGCCCATTCCCAAATGGGTTTATGACTGCAGGCGTAGAAGTTAGGATTTACAACATTTACTTTGGGGGGTATAATTTAATCCATAATGCTCACTTCATAAGATCAGCAAAAATCAGTGAAAAATACAGTTGGCAAACTAGCACATTTAAATACCATTAAAATATAGAATACCAAAGAACAAAATTAATAATAAGCGTATTGGATCTATACAAAGACAACCTAAAGTGTTCCTGAAAGACATGAAAGAAGAACAAATGAGGGAGCTATCTATTACCTCCCTTGCGAAGATGTCAATTTCCTAAATTAATCTATGGATATAGTACTAATAATTCTAACTAGAATTTTAACAAGAATTTAAAAGGAGTTTAACAAACTGATTAAAATATTTTATATTTTCACTTTTTTGTTTTTTGAAATAAAAAAGTGCATATGTATTACCTTTGCAATGTGAAAAAATGTAACTATAAAAACAAATGAGTAAAAACAGTTAAAAAAAGTGGAAAATAAGTGATGCAGGAAGTCTTACGTGACCAAATATGATTATGAGGTATTAAAAAAATATAATGATGTAATACTTCAAATGTTGTGGTGCTGGCTCAAAGCAAGAATAGAAATTCAAACTCTAGAACACAAAAATAAGTTAAAATATGGTAAAGGAAGCATCACAGGTCAATTAGAAGGAGATGAATTACATAATAACTGATATTGAGAGAATCGATTGTTTTCAGAAGTAATAAAGTTAGAGCCTCTTTTAAAAAGTATAACGAAAGAATGATTTTTAAAAAATTCTTGAAGAGCTGAATATGTGTGTAACACCTAAAGAAGTTATTTCTAGGTAAAAAGCAAAGGAAAAATTATGAAAAAATACAGACATGAATACATAAAATTTAAAAATCTACCCTTCAAATGTAAAGAACGTAAAAATGAAAAGGAAAACAACCAACAGAGGTTATGATTTTTAATAATTTAAGCACTCATCAAAACTGATAAAAAATTCTGAGGACCTCAATAGAATAAGGAGTAAGGGACACAAAGACGGGTGATTTAAGAACAAGAACAAGAAAACATAAATGGCCAAGAAACATACGAAAAATATTCAACTTCAGTGTTAGAGAAATACACAACGAAATCATAATGAACTGATGGTTTTGTTTATCAGATTGGAAAGTATACCTTATCTGAGACAGAGATGGTTTATTATCCTTCTATAGAGTAGTTTGGAAGCGGTGATCAGCCAAGGACTACATTTCCCAGAAACCCACGCTGTTAGGCGCTGGCGGTCTCCTTGGTTCCAGCCAATGGATGTTGTTAGAAATGATGTCAGCCACTTCTGGGTGTGTCCCATACAAATTTTCCATTTAGCAACTCCCCCCCACTCCACCCCCGAATTTTGTTCTTTCTGGTTGGTTGTATAGAGGGGACCCCCAGGGAAGTCAAATGTCGAAGGAGGCAAAGCCTTTGTCAGTCTTGGGTTCTTGAGAGACTAAGGGAAGGATAGAACTTTTCCCAAGCCATTCACACATCCACTGATAGTATGCGAGCAAGAAATACGTTTCTACCCTTGTCGACCCTTGGCATCCCAACAGCAAGCTACACAGTGACGTGGGGACAGGCCCACGGGTAATGCAGTGAGAAACAGACACAGTTTTCTTCCTTAAAACACTTGAAACCTTCGTAGTGCCAACCATCGTGGACTGGCTCCAAGCCGCTATTCCTGGGATCTTTAAGGTCTAGCTACAAAAATGTTTAAGGAGTTAGAAAAGAAACTTCACCTGCTGGTCCCTTGAGGTACGCAAGGATGAGGACCAGTGGGGAAAGGCTCTCTTTTTAGGGCGTAAACACAACAACGAGAGTCTTAAAGGAGGTTCTTCCTCCACAGAGCAGACCGAAAACTGTTGGTCTGATAAACTCGGTATTTTATGATACCGGCGTAGTAAGGGAGCAGGAATGTTGAGTGTTCTCTACTGGGGAAAGACCAGGGTTTTGGAGAGCCTGAGACACAGAGAGGAAACCCTGGTAGGAAAACCTGCTAGCTATAAGGTTGGCTGCTGGAATCCACCAGCTGCTCCTTGGGAACCCTGTGGGGCAGTTCTTCTCTGTTCTGCAGGGTCTCTGTGAGTTGGAGTTGACTTCACAAAATAACTTTTTTTTTAGATGGAGAGAAGAGTAGGGATAGAGGAGAAGGGTGTGTCCCAGGGAGATGTTGGGGCTGGGTCCTGAGGACTAGGGGGGCCAGTAGAAGGACTCCCCCGGGGATGGGCTGGGGACTCAAGGACAGTGCTGCTGCTGGCTGTGGACCTTCAAGCATTCACTGGGCCTGCTATGTGAGCTTCCACCCACGGCTGCGTCTATGCCAGACTTTGAGTATAAGGCTGTTGGTTGCCCACTACAGCCTTGTATTAGTGTTCAGGGTGGGCTGAGATGGGGTAGGAGCACACACAGGCTGTGGGCTGGTGGGCCCTGGTTCTGAGGCTTGATCAAGAGCAAAGCAAGCTGGTCAGAGATGCAGAAACACATGCTTTCCTGGTCAAGGGACAGCAGAGCCAGCTTTGGTGTGGGCTGCCTCAGTAGTGGAGAAGAGGTAAACCTCTGCTTCTCCCAAAAAAGGGATTCTAGGAAAAAAGTGACCCTTCTGAGGACAGGGAGGAAGGTGAGCAAGAGCCCCCCTTTATGTGAGGTAGAGGCTGGTCATTTTATTTTGATATTTGCTGGGGACATCTTGGTTCCACTTGCCTATTCATTCCTGTGCTTATTTTGTCAGCTCTGTGTGGACCATCGGCGAAGAGGTGTCGTAGGAATGCACTCAGGCATGAGGCTTTGGAAGCGGATTGTCTGGACTCAGAGCGCAGCCCTACTGCTTGGAGACCTTCCAAGTCTCAGTGTTCTGCAGCATAAGGACAGCATCAGGATGGCATCGTGGGAGCTAAATGAGATGCTGAATGTAAGCACTTGGCATAGAGCCAGATGCAGTGTAAGCACCCAGGAAGTGCCACCACGATGCAAATGGTTAACTTGTTGGAGGGCTACTGGATGGTCAGAGGCCCAGGTCCACCCAGAGCCGCCTTAGAAGAAAGGCCTGGCAATCTATTGCTGAAAAATCAGCCTATTGAAAGCCCTATGGAACATGGAGATTTTGTGTGACGTTGTGGAGGGTCAGAGTAGACCACACAGTGACCAGTGTGTGGTGCCTGCTCTTATGTTGTCACTGCTATGTACCATCAAGGCAGTTCCACCTCACAGTGACCTTATGGACAGTCGAATGCAGCCCTGACCGGTCCTGCGCTGTGCCCACAATCGCTGTTTCCCTTAAGTCCGTTGCTGCAGCCACTGCGTCAGTCGGTCTTTCCAAGGGTCTCCCTCTTTCTCGCTGACCCTCTGCTTTACCAAGCACCACATTCTTCTTCAGGGATTGATTTCTCCTGATGATGTGTCTAAGGTATGTAAGATGCAACCTCACCATCCCTACTTCTAAAGAACACTCTGGTTGTACTTCTCCCAGAACAGATCTACTTGTTCTTTTGGCAGTCCATGGTATGTTCAATATTCTTCTCCAGCACCACAATTCAAAGGCATCAGTTCTTCTGTCTTCCTCATTTATTGTCCAGCTTCCACATACATATGATATAATTGAAAATACCATGGTTTGGGTCAGGCTCACATTAGTCTTCAAGATGGCATCTTTACTTTTCAACACTTTTAAGAGGTCTTTTGCAGCAGATTTTCCTAATGCAATGATGTGTCTTTTGATTTCTTCACTGCTGCTCCCAATGATGCTGACTGGGGAACCAAGTAAGAGGAAATCCTTGGCAACCTCAGTCCTTTCTCCATTTATCATGATTTTCCTTATAGGTCCAGCTATGAGGACTTTTGTTTTCTTGATGTTGAAGTATAATCCATACTGAACCCCGTGGTCTTTTACCTTCATTAGTAAGTATTTCAAATCCTCTTTACCTTCCCAAGCAAGGTTGTGTCATCTCGTTGTCTTCTTCTTCACGTGGTCCAGCTTCTAGGATTATTTGCTTGACATACAGACTGAAAAGGTATGTTGAAAAGATGCAGCCCTGATGCACACTTCTCCTGACTTTAAACCATGCAGTGTCCCCTTGTTCTGTTCACGTGACTGCCTCTTGATTCATGTACAGATTCCTCACAAGCACAATTAAGTGTTCTGGAATTCCCATTCTCCACAATGTTACCCACAGTTTGTTATGTCCACATAGTTGAATGCTGCTGCATGGTCAATGGAACATAGGTAAATATCTTTCTGGTTTTCTCTGCTTTCAGCCAAGATCCATCTGACACCAACAGTGGGACCCCTGGTTTCATGTCTTTCTCTGAATCCAGCTTGAACTTCTGGCGGTTCCCTATGAATACACCCTTGCAGTTGCTTTTGAATAATCTTAAGCAAAATTTTATTTGCATGTGATATTGTTTGATAATTTCTGAATTCAGGTGGATCAGCTTTCTTGCAAATAGCCATAAATGTGAATCTCTTCCTGTTGGTTGGCTAGGTAGCTGTCCTTTAAATTCCTTGGCATAGATGAATGAGCACTTCCAGCGCTGCATCCACTTGTTGAAACATCTCAGTTAACATTCCCTCAGTTCCTGGAACCTTGTTTCTTGCCAGCACCTTCAATGCAGCTTTGATTTCTTCCTTCAGTGCCATTGGCTCCTGATTGTATACTACCTCTTCAAATGGCTGAATGCTGACCAACTTATTTTGGTATAATGGCTCTGTGTATTTCTTCCATCTTCCCTGGATGCTTCTGGTGTCTTTTAGTGTTTTCCATGTAGAATTCCTGACTGTTGCAACCAGAGGCTTCAATTTTTCCTCAGTTCTTTCATCTTGAGAAATGTAGTGTGTTCTTCCCCTTTGGTTGTGTATTTCCAGCTCTTTGCACGTGTCCTTGCAATACCCTACTTTGTCTTTTCTCTCTGCCCTTTGAAATCTTCTGTTCAGCTCTTTTACTTCGTCATCTTTTCCATTTGCTTTAGTTACCCAACATTCAAGAACAAGTGTCACAGTCTCTTCTGACAACCAGTTTGGTCTTTTCTTTCTTTCTCACCTTTTTAATGACATCTTATTTTCTTCAGGTATGATGTTGCTGATATCATTGCACAACTCTTCTGGTCTTCAGTCTTCAATGTGTCAAATCTGTTTTTGTTTTTTGTTTTTTAAAGCATCACAAACCTTTAATGGAACTTCTCAAAGAGCATTAAAGAGGGCTCAATGCTATTGTTCTTATAAAACCTTTAAAAAAATTTTTTCCACATTACTTTTTTCTCACATCCCTGCAGCCTTCCTAATAGTTCTGTCTCAACCACCGTTTTATTTATTTATTTATTTTTATTAAATAAAAAATGGAAGTGTACATACTCTGTACTTACAATATTGGGTTAAGATGGGAGGAGTACACAAGTTGTGCTGAAGTCCCGTTAATATTGATATTCCTACTAATATGTATTGTCACCAGTTTCACCCATCCAAATTTCTAACAGCTATCTAATCTAAACCCTCGCCCCTCACCCTCCCACCTTCCTGCCCTCCCACCCTCCCCACCCTTGTAGCCATCAAAGAGTCTTTTCTGTTATGCGTGAGTCTGTTTTTAAGTTTTTATCATAGGGGTCTCATATAATATTTGTCCTTTGTTGCTGACTAGTTGCACTCAACATGATGTCCTCTAGTTGAGACGAAATTGAGAGATGTTTCCTGCTGTCACCATTGTTCTTTATCATTGCAGAGCACTCCCTTGAGTACGTATACCAAACTGTACCCATCCATTCTTCTGTTGTTGGGCATCTGGGTTGATTTCATCTTTTTGCTTTTGTGGACTGTGCTGCAATGAACATTCGTGTGCATGTATCAGTTGGTGTGAATGGCCTTGATTCTGTAGGATATATTCCAAGCAGAGGAATTACTGGGTCAAATGGTATATCTATATCCATTATTTTAAGGTAACGCCAAATTGCTTTCCAAAGAAGTTGCACCATTGTGCAATCCCACCAACAGTGTAGGAGAGTTCCAATCTCTCCACAGCCTCTCCAACATTTACTGTTTCGTGTTTTTTGGATCATGGCCAATCTTATTGGGGTGAGATGGTATCTCATTGTCATTTTGATTTGAATTTCTTTAATAATTAATGATCGTGAGCATGTCCACATGTGTTTTTTGGTGGCCTGGATCTCCTCTTTAGAGAATTGTCTGTCCATCTCCTTTGCATGTCACTTAATTGGATGATTTATCTTTTTCTTATTGATATTTTGTAGTACCTTCTAGATTATGGAAATCAGGCATCGGTCTGACACTGAATTGCCAAAATATTTTCCCAATCTGTAGGTGGTCTTCTAATTCTTTTGATGAAGTCTTTGGATGAGCAGAAGTGTTTGATTCTTATTAATTCCCATTTATCTATTTTCTCTTCTGATAAATGTATTTTGTTTGTCAGATTTTGAAGTCTCTCTCTATTGTGTATGAGAACTTCCATTGTTGACCCTATTTTATCTTGAATGAGCTTTATTATTTTAGCTTTTGGCTGGCTTGGCTTTATATTCAGGTCTTTTATCCAATTTGAGTTGGTTTTTGTATCAGGTGTGAGATATAGGTCTTGTTTCAATTTTTTGCAGATGGATATCCAATTATGCTAGCACCATTTGTTAAAGAGACTGTTGTTACCCCAGTTTAAAATCTTATTAGGACCTTTGTCAAGTATCAGCTGTTCATAGGAGGATGGTAGCATCTCTGGGGTCTCTACTTTGTTCTGTTGGTTTATGTGTCTCTTTTTGTATCAGTACCAGGCTGTTTTGACAACCGAGGCAGTGTAATAGGTTTTAAAGTCAGGTAGTGAGAGGCCTCCCAGTGTGTTCTTCCTTTTCAGTAGTGCTTTACTTATCCGGTGCTTCTTCCCTTTCCAAATAAAGCTGATAATTTGTTTCTCCATCTCATTAAAAAGTGTTGCTTGAATTTGTATTGGGATTGCATTATATAAATATATTGCTTTAGGCAAAATAGACATTTTCACAATATTGAGTCTTCCTATCCATGAGCAGGGCAGATTACTTCACTTATGTAAGTCTCTCCTAGTTTCTTGTAGTAAGGTCTTATAGTTTTCTCTGTAAAGATCTCTTATTTCTCTAGTTAGACTTATTCCTAGGTATTTTATCTTCTTGGGGGCTATAGTAAATGGAATTGATTTGGTGATTTCTTCTTTAATAGTTTCACTGTTGGTATAAAGGAATCCTATTGATTTAGTTACGTTTATCTTGCATCCGGATACTTTGCTGAATTCTTCTATTAGCTCCAATAGTTTACTTATGGATTTCTTTGGATTCTATAAACAATCATATCATCTGCAAAGAGGGAAATCTTTACTTCTTCGTTGCCAATATGGATGCCTTTTATTTCTTTGAGTTGTCTAATTGCTCTGGCTAGAACTTCTAGCACAATGTTGAATAGAAGCGGTGAGAGTGGGCATCCTTGTCTAGTTCCCGTTCTCAAAGGGAATTCTTTCAGTCTTTCACCATTCAGGATGATGAAAGCAGTTGGCTTGGCATAGATGCTACTGCTTATATTGAGGAATTTCCCCTTTACTCCTATTTTTCTGAGAGTTTTAAGCATGAATGGATGCTGAACTTTGTCAAATGCCTTTTCTGCATCAATTGACAAAATCAGGTGATTTTTATCTTTTGTATTATTAATGTGGTTGATTACATTAATTGTTTTTGTGATGTTGAACCAGCCTTGCATCTCTGGAATGAAACCAACTTGATCATGATGAATTATTTTTTTTATATGCTTTTGAATTCTATTGGCTAGAATTTTGTTGAAGATTTTTTGCATCTAGATTCATGAGTGATATTGGTCTGTAATTAAAATAAATAAAATAACAGTTGAAATCAATAACAGAAAATTCATAGGTAAAAATTCAAACTTGTGTAAACTGAACAGCACTTTGCTCATAAAGTCTTGGGTTATAAAAGAAATTAAAGACACATTAAAGAAATTTATAGATTCAAATGAGAATGAAAACACATCCTTCCAGAATATATGGAATACAGCGAAAGGAGTGCTCAGAGGTCAGTTTATCTCTATAAATGCACACTTCCAGAAAGAAGAAAGAGCACAAACTAAAGAATTAACCTCACAGCTTGAACAAGTAGAAAGAGAGCAACAAAGGAACCCCTCAGGTACCAGAAGAAAACAGATTATAAGGATTAGAGCAGAACTAAATGAATTAGAGAATAGAAAAACAATTGAAAAAATTAACAAAACCAAAAGCTAGTTCTTCGAAAAGATCAACAAAATTGGTAAACCATTGGCTAAGCTTACAAAAGAAAAATAGAAGAAGATACAAATAACTGATTCAGAAATGATTTGGGAGATGTTACAACAGATCCAACTGAAATAAAATATATCATAACAGAATACTATGAAAAGCTATACTCTAACAGGCTTGAAAACCTAGGGGAAATGGACAAATTTCTAGATTCATATGACTCACCAAGACTAGCACAAGGAGAAATAGATCAACTTAATAAATTTATCACAAAGGAAGAGACTGAAAAAGTCATAAAAAATCTACCAACCAAAAAAAGTCCTGGCCCAGATGGCTTCACTGGAGAGTTCTATCAAACTTTTAGAGAAGAATTAACTCCAATACTATTCAGGCTATTCATACCATAGAAAGAGATGAAATACTTTCAAATTCATTTTATGAAGCCAACATAACCCTGATACCAAAATCTGTTCTTGAGATGGTCTCTAAATTCAGGTGGGATCTACTCAAAGGCATACTTTGGCTCTCATGGACTTGTTCTAATTTGCTTCGGTTTCAGTTTAACTTGCACATGAACAGGTCACAGTCTGTGCTGCAGCTGGCACCTGGCCTTGTTCTGACTGATGATGCAGAGCCTTTCTGTCATCTCTTTCCACAGATGTAGTCGATTTGGTTTTTGCGTATTGCATCTGATGAGGTCCATGTGCATAGTGGCCACTTATGTTGATGTAAAGGTATTTGCACTGAAGAAGTCACTGGTCTTGCAAAATTCTGTCATATGATCTCTGGCATCATTCTGTCACTGAGACCATGTATTCCATCTACTGATTCTTCTTCTGTTACCAGCTTTTCCATTCCAACTACCAATACCTACCAGTGCAGCTGATTGCACGTTTAACCAATTTCAGACTGCAGAAGCTGGCAAACATCTTCAATTTCCTCATCTTTGGCCTTTGTGGTGTATGAATTTCAACAATAGTGGTATTAACTGGCCTTGCATCTAGGCATGTGGATATTATCCTGTCTCTGACAGCATTCAGGACAGATCTCGAAATCTTTTTGATAATGGATGCAGTGCCATTCCTTTCCAAGGTTTCATCCTAGGATTGTCTAATTCAGAATGGCCAACACCAGTCCATTTCACCTTACTAATACCTATGTTATTGAATGTTTATGTGTTTCATTTCCTTTTGGATGATTTCCAAGTTTTCTAGATTCATAATTCATAATTTTACATTCTGATTATTAATAGATGTTTATTTCTCATTTTGAATCTTGGCGTATCAGCAAATGAAGAGCCCAAAAGCTTGGCTCCATCACATCATTAAGGGCAACTCTGCTTTGAGGAGGCCACTCTTCCCAAGCCGTCTTTAGAGTGACTTCCGACCTGAGGGCTCTTATTCTCACACTCTACAGACGATGTTCTCTAGCTATTCATAAGGTTTTCACTAGCTAATTCTTTTCAGAAGTGGGCCCTTATGCCACCAAGGTTTCCAAAGCAGGGTAAAGGAAGTGAAAATGCAAGTAGGGACAAAACAGCACCATTTTACGTAGGGCAGCGAGGGACAGCCCCTTTGATAAGGTGACAATCCAGTGTGATGCTGGATAAAATGACACTGTGAGAACAGGGCATGTCTGGGAAACAATGTGTTCTGGGCAGTGAGAATAGCAAGTGTAAAGGCCCTGAGCAGGGAGCACTACCTTTCCTTAGCTACTCTTTATTATGGTATCCCATGTATTCTCTTTGCAGAGGCTTTTACTCTCTGAAGTTATTTATTCTTTGTCTTCTTGTTAGTATTTTTCAGCAAGGTCTGTGAGAGCAAGGAGCAAGGAGCTTAGTGACTTCTCACTACCCCATCCCCTTTGCTGAATTGAGTCTGGCATTAAAATATGCCCCTTAAATGGGAATAACGTGTCCCTATCTTGTGTCTACCAGGCTCTCTTAGTGCAAACTACAGAGACAAAATAAAAAAAGAAAGCTAAAGCAAAGAGGAGTTTATGGGGAGGGTTTCTAGGGGCTCACCGAATGAAAGACAAAGTTGGAGAAGAGTACAACCAGGTCTCAAGACGTCTTCTGTTGTCCTTTGATTTTCTTATATAGTGAATCTTACAGACAGCTGTTCTCATCTGTCAGAGAGAACAGAGACCAAGTGCAATGTAGTTCTTCATCACTCTGATCTCTACCAACACATGGGTGTTTAAATTCAAGTTATTTTATGAATTAAATATTTTCTTCTAATAATAGATCAATGTCACAGCAAGAGGCACATAGAAGCATGTATGAGGTCTGATGTTTAAGTTTGCGAACTCATCCTAGAAAAAGTGCTCCATACCTCATTGCTGAATATCACCGTGGTCACCTTTGAAGGACTCCCTTTGGGAAGCTGTGCACTGATGCATAGTGCACCCGTCAGAGTTCTTTTTCTAGGATGAATTCCTGAATGTACTTGTCATTGGACCTCGTCCAATGATAGACATTCCAGAAAGAGAATTCTAAAATTGCTTTGAAGAGTAGACTAGGGGCTAGCGTCAGTGCACAGCTTCCCAAGGGGAGTCCTAGGAAGGTGACTGTAGTGATATTTTGCATTGAGGTGTGTAGCATGTTTTCTAGGAGGAGCTCATGAACTTATTGTCTGACCTTGTAAGCCAGGACAAGTGGCGTGGCCTCTGTTGTGGAAGGAACTTCCCTCCCATTAAAGACCTCTGATGATATGGTCAAAGGCATTTGCTAAGATCTCAGAACTCTCCTTGGATTTGATCTAATAGCTCCATTCTCCTTAAAATATCTGATCAATTGCTGTATCCCAGAAGCTCCAGGTAAAGACTGTTTGCTTCCAGGTTGTTTCAAACCTGCTTCATGAGGTGGGGCTGCTGTTTCTCCATCTCCGTCCATAGATTTCTCAGATTACCATCTCACAGGATAAACTCAAAGTGTGTATTTTGTGTATAACAAAACTTATTTCTCCTTTTTCCAAAAAGTCTTGAGGCACCTTATTGCAAAATGACAGTCAAGTTCATGAACTCAACCTAGAAAAAGTGTTATGTACTTCATTGCTGAATATCACTGTGGCCACCTCCTGAGTACTCCCCTTGGGAAGCTATGGTCTGATGTCAGCACCTAGTCCGCCCTTCAAAGCAATTTTAGAACTCTTTTTCTGGATGGGCCATCAGTGCTGTTATAGTATTACCCTTGATGTCCTGAATATCATCAGAATATCTTCCTTTGAATATTTGCTTTATCTTTTGGTAAAGAAGAAAGTCATTGGGGGCCAGGTCAGATGAGTAAGGAAGATGTTCCAATACAGTTACTGACAAAAACTCCCTCACAGACAACTAGACAGTTAAGTTTGCCAAATTGCCACCATGCCACTATGCACAATGACCATACCAGAAAGAGTTCCAAAATTGCTTTGAAGGGTGGACTAGGCTCTGGTGTTGGTGTACACGTTTCCAAAGGGAGTACTTCAAAGTTGACCATGGTGACATTCAGCAAAGAGTTATGTAGCACTTAGAATAATTAAGTTAGCATACTTAATTGTTGGATCTCATATATACAATAAAGGAAATGAGGTGGAAATACAAGGTCAGAACCAAAAAGAATGAGTGGAAACTCGTGTAGTCAGGGACACTACCAGCCCGTGTGACAGACTCAAACCCTGCTGGACACTTCCTGGAGTCTAAGGATGAAAAGCAAGCAGGAAACGTCGCACACGTTGTGATCAGTAAGGAGGAAATACACGAGTTGGCCACCACAGTAGAATTTTTCTTGGTCAGCTCATTTTGGTTGATTCAACTTCAACTCATAAGGCCCTGTAGGACAGAATAAAATTGCCTCACGGAGTTTCTAAGGGGCCCCTGGTGGATTTGAACTGCTGACCTTTTGGAAATGAAGAAGGATGGACAGTTGGAAAATATGGCCTTGGTGCTAGAAAACAGGACTCACAGGGTCACTGTGAGTTGGAACTGACTTGATGGCCCCTAATAACAACCGGCCTTACTGGAGATCCTAATTCAGCATGTCGCCAAGGAGTCCGGCTCTTAGATGGTGCTCGCTGGATTTTCCCAAGGTCGAGGAGGGGGTCCTTGTTACCGACCCATCAGTAGCAGGATCCTGTTTGTTGGACTTTTCAATCGAAAGTATTCGCCATTTTTAAAGTATTCATTTATTTTTCTGACAGTTGTTTGGTATGGTGCCTACTTGTGCCAACAGTGTTGGTACAGTTAATGTGTGTATAATCTTCTCAAAATGTGCGTGTTCTGTTGTGTTGCCCTCATGCAATTCTTTGTATGTTTAAGTCACTTTCTCTGGCTAAATGACAGTCACAGAGGTCATGCCACTGACCTCTTCTCCTTCTTGGATGTCACTTCCAGTAGCTGTGCTGATCAGAGTACAAAATTATTATTGTCTATTGTCCCCAAACAGCAAGTATGGATTCCTAGTGTATACATTGCCCTGTGATATTCTAAATGACTGGAGGTAGCTGATACAATTTTATTAAAATTGGAAAGCCTCTCTCCAATACTGTTCCTTAGGTTGGAAGTCAGCTTTTCTAGACACAGAGAGAAGCCAAAGAGGTGCTTGAAAGTAAAGCTAAAAAAATTTTTTTTCCTCAGAAGTGTGGGCAACATGACCACAACTGGGGGTGTGGGCAACTTGGCCATGATTAGGGCAAATACTGCGGCCTGGGTATGGGGCTTGTGAGCCTGCAAATGAATGAACACAAAAATGTTGCCAAGGCTGGAATGTGTGACATCAGACCCTCCGATGGGTCTGGCCTGTTGAATGTGACCTCGGTACTGGTGCACTGGCCTAAGTGCTTTACCTCCTGCAGAGGGGAATCCACCTGAGGACGTGACCTTTGTTATGTTAGGTAGACAGGAAGACACCCATTTACTTTGTGAGGAACTGCCCATACCCTATTCAAATGAATGCCTGGTTTAGTGCACGTACACCTGTTTTGTTCCCTAAATACGAGGGAGCTGGATGATCCCCAGATTGTTGCTGGGGCATCGGAGATGCCAGCTCCTGTCCTTACCACCAGTGTCTTTTCTGTGGCATTCTTCATCGGCACTGGTCAGCCACGGGCAACACAGACCCGTAGAACCCAGCAAGAAGGAAATTTGATCTGGACGCAGTACTTGATTCAGTCACTGGGATTTTATGTGATCAATCATGGCAGAGAAGCTGATGACTTAGGAAATTTTCAGTATGAAGTATGTTGAAGTTGGCATGCACCAGCTTGTGAGAGCCCACTGGTAAATCCTCAGAAACTGACTGAGCTGGTTGTTAAACCACAGCTGCTTGAAATTGGCCTGGCCTTAACGGTAGTATTTACACCAGGGAAAGGGGCAAATGCTATAATTATTTTTTGTTGTTGTTGCAGAGAGCCTGTTATTAAACATTTTCTATCTCGTCATTGTCTCCAGTCTGTTATCTAATTTTAAGCATTATGGTCTCCTTGTTCCTGGGAAAACCCCAGATAAGTTTAACCTACCTTCAAAAAGGGCCACCAGTTGTTTTCTCTTGACGGTAGAGCCGTTCTTCTGCTCATAATATTAAAATGCTCTGTAAGTTTTGCTCTACAGACACATTTCAGACTTGGGTCTCAATTGAGTATTTAGAAAGGAGTAAGTTTTAAAGACAACTATTATATTTACTAGCCACTATTAAACTTCATTGTATCTCAATTATTTATTTATTCACTCAATCATTGATTAAATTTTGAACTCCATTTGGTGCCCCAAATGAATGAACGTTGTAAAACTACACTAACATCAGCTTTTAATAGGATTTAGACCCTGTTAGGGATTACTAAAAATGTTACTGTACAAATAATGTAAATTTGTGAATTCTGTTAATGTAGTGAAGGAAGTGAACAAGGCCATGTAAGAGGCAGTAACATTGGCCTCTGCTGTGAGTAGGAATGAAGAGAAACATTCTTAAGAAAGTGACGTTTGATTTGAGATTTGGAGAATAAACGAGTATTAACCAAGCACAGAAGGAAGAGAAATTCATTAATAAAAGGATCAAAAACCAAGTAAGACCCTTTGTAGAGTTAAATTAATTGTGTGCATATTTGTGTATTGTTACCTTTTGATGAGAGTCATACCTTGAAATTTTCACAAATAAATTAAATAATGATTTATGTAATTCATGGTATTTCTTGGGACTCAACAATCCCATAGAATGGAAAATAGCTGTAAGAGCAAAATACAATCTTGGTTATTAGAACCTGGGCCTATGGTCAAAATAGTAGAGTAGTTAATGTTGAGTTGCCTGAGGCCTAAAGTAAGGTTTATGAAATTTCACATAAGGTCAAGAATGGCTCTAGATTTATTTGGCTTTCATCAGTTGGTCCTTCTGTAGGAGGGACACCACGTGGGAATACATAGATCCTTGTGTAGGCCAGTGCAGTCTTCTTTGTTGTTGTTGTTGTTAGGTGCTGTTAAGTGGGTTCTGACTCATAGCGACCCTATGAACAACAGACCGAAACACTGCCCAGTCTTGTGCCATGTCCACAATTGTTTTCATGCTTAAGCCCATTGTTGAAGCCACTGTGTCAACCTAGCTCGTTGAGGGTCTTCCTCTTTTTGGCTAACCCTCCACTCTACCAAGCATGATGTCCTTCTCCAGGGACTGATCCCTCCTGACAACATGTCCAAAGTATGTAAGGTGCAGTCTTGCCCTCTTCGCTTCCAAGGAGCACTCTGGTTGGACTTCTTCCAGAACAGATCTCCTTATTGTTCTGGCAGTCCATGGTACATTTAACATTCTTCTCCAGCACTGGATCTGACTCGACAGCACTTGGCTGGCTCCAACACTACAATTCAAAGGCATCAATTCTTATTGTCTTCTTTGTTCCTTGTCTAGCTTTCATGTGCATGTAACGTGATTGAAAATAACATGGCTTGGGTAGGGCACACTTTAGTAAAGATGACATCTTTACTTTTCAATACTTTAAAGAGGGCACTGGCAGAGGATTTTCCCAATGCAAAGGCCTTTTGATTTCTTGACTGCTGTTTCCATGGGCATTGATTGTGGACCTAAATAAAATTAAATCCTTGACAACCTCAATCTTTTCTCCATTTATTGTGATGTTTACTGGTCTAGTTGTAAGAATTTTTGTTTTCTTGATGTTGAGGTGCAATCCATACTGAAGGCTGTGGTCTTTGATCTTCATCAGTGTTTCAACTTTTTTACTTTCAGCAAGTAGAGTGATGTCATCTGCGTAATGCACGTTGTTAATGAGTCGCCCTCCAATCCTGACCTCTTCTTCTTTTTTGTATAATCCAGCTTCTCATATTGTTTGCTTGGCATACAGATTGAAAAGGTATGGTGAAAGAATACAACTCTCACGCATGCCTTTCCTGACTTTAGGCCATGCAGTGTCCCCTTGTTCTGTTCGCATAACTGCCTTGTAATCCATAAACAGACTCCTTAGCCAAAGCATGAGTAGCCATGACAGACTCCTTAAGAGCACAATTAGGTGTTCTGGAATTCCCATTCTTTGCAATGTTAGCCATAGTTTATTATGATTCATGCTGTCGTGCCTCTGCATAGTCAATGAAACACAGATAAACATCTTCCTGGTATTCTTTGCTTTCAGCCAAGGTCCATCTGACATCAGCAATGATATCCCTACCACGTCCTCTTCTGAATCTGGCTTGAATTTCTTGCAGTTTCTTGTCAATATACTGTTGCAGTCACTTTTGAATGACCTTGAGCAAAATTTTACTTGCATATGATATTAATGATAGTGTGCAGTAATTTCCACATTTAGTTGGATCACCTTTCTTTGGAATGGGCATAAATATGGATCTCTTCCAGTCAGCTGGCCAGGTAGCTGTCCTCCAAAGTTCTTGGCGTAGGTGAATGAGCTCTTCCAGTGCTGCGTCTGTTTGTTGAAATATCTCAGTTGATATTCAGTCAATTCCTGGAGCCTTGTTTTTTGCCAATACCTCAATGCAGCTTCAACTTCTTCCTTCAGTACCGCCGGTGCCTGATCATATGCTACCTCTCCAAATGGCTGAGCACCGATCAGTTCTTTCTGGTATAAGGACTCTGGGAGTTCCTTCCATCTTCCTTTGATGCTCCTTGAGTTGTTTAATATTTTCCTGGTAGAATCCTTCACCATTGCAACTGGAGGCTTGAATCTTTTTCTTCGGTTCTTTCAGTTGGGAAATGCAGATTGTGTTCTTCCCTTCTGGTTTTCTGTTTCCAGCTGTTTGCACACGTCATTAGAATACTTTCATTTGTCTTCTCCAGCTGCTCTTTGAAGTCTTCTGTTTAGGTCTTTCACCTCACCGTTCCTTCTTTTGCTTTAGCTGCTCAGTGTTAGAGAGCAAGTTTCAGAATCTTGTCTGGCATTCAGTTTGATCTTTTCTTTCTTTCCTGTCTGCAGTCTTGTTGAACAGTTATTTCTCCTACTATTGATTTGGACTTCCACGTGGAGACACAAAAGGGTAGATGTCCTGAATTACTAGACTCTACTTCTCAAAGCCTGGTACTGTCTGTACCAGAACTGGCTGTGCTATTTGTACAAATTCAGGTGAGGGTCACAGTCCCCAGACTATGGCATCAGAGTTTCTGAGGGCATCTGCAGCGGTACTCTGTATTTGCCATACTCTCCCACCACATTCCCGTCAGCTTTCCTGCTCTCTTCTTCTCAGAGAAAAATTGAAGCCATCAGCTAGAGGAATTCCTCTAACATCTTGCTGTCAAATTTCCTCATACACCTTCACCACTGATTGCCATCTTCCAGCTGTTCCATGCATCCCACACTCCCGTGTCGTCAAGTGTCATCTGTTGTTGATTCTGTCTTCTCTCTCCTGTGTATTCGCTTGTTCCTCTTAGAAGGATCATTCCCTTAGGAGTTAAAGAATGTTCAAGTCTCTTCTGTGAAACAACAAAACACATTGAAAGTGTGCTCTTTGGTCCCACATTATCTCAATCCACTGCCCTCTGTCCCTGCTCCCTAGCTGGCCTTTCTGAAGGAGGTCTGTAGGATTGGATCTCTGTTTCTTTATCAAAAGTTCACAAGTAAGAAACCTCCAATATACCTTGGAGATTTCCCCTTTCCTTACAACCAGTCCAATCCATCACAAATACATATTTTTAATATCATCTCTAAACATTTCTCAAATGCACCTGTTTCTCTCCATACCCATACCCGTTGTTTTAATCTAAGCTCTCCCCACTGCTCACCCGGACTGTGTGATAGCTACTGTCTCCTAACGGGTCTTCCAGAAGACAGACTGACTTCATTGAAAAGCAGATCTGACCTACCATCTTCTAACCCTTGAGGTGACTTCCTTCTCCTCTAAGTCTTTATAACCACGCCCAGTGCCATCCGGAGCATTCTGATCTACTGTGACCCTATAGGACAGAATAGAATTGCCATGGCTATGACCTCTGTGGAAGCAGACTTCCGCCTTTTTCTCCAGTGACGTGGCTGGTGCAGTTGAAATGCCAAGCTTTTGGTTAGCAGCCTTTTCCCAGCGCATCACCAGGGCAGACTAAAGACCTTGATTCTGTATGGCCCTGGTCCTCCCTGCCCTCTTTTCGCCTTTTGGAACTCTCTGTCCTCCCTCTTCTACGCAGGCACATCACACTTGTTTTTTCAGGCCCTGGGGTACTCCGTATGCCCTCCCCTCACCGGCCTCTCTGTGGCCCTCCCTGTACTAGGCCTGAGCTTTTCCTCTGCATTGTCTCCTTTGCTCACTGTCATCCTCAGGGTCCCTCTTCTCGGAGACTTCTCTGATCTCGAATCCTAGGCCCAGTTCTTCGGTAACAGGTTCTCAGGGAAGAACCTTTTCTCCTTTCACAGTCCCTATTTCAGTTTAAGTAATAACTTCATCTGTGGGAGTGTTTGGTAAGCATGGCTTTTTCCCACCAGCTGGGAAGCTCCTTTCGAGTGGGAACTGTGTCTGTTTTTCCTTCTAGTGCAACCCCAATGCCTACCACAGGGCCTGGCATGCTTAGGAGACCAGAGAGTGAAGGAATGAGAAATGAGACACCCTTCCACCTGGTGGGAGCCACAGACCAACTATTTGTAGATGCTGTCTGTGGCTGTTAACTGCCATTGGGCCAACACGTCTATGGCAACGCTGTCACACAATGGAAGGACTTGCTGCTCAGTCCCGTGCCATCCCTAGGATTGGTTGTGAATCAGACCCTTGGGGTCCTTTGGGTTTTCATAAAGCAGATCACCAGGCCTTTCCTCCCAGCTTGTCTGAAGACTGCTGAAACCTGTTCAGCATCATAGCAACACACAAGCCATCACTGATGATGGGTAGGGATTGTGCATGAAGTGCGCGCACTGACCAGGAATCAAACTGGGGTCTCTTTCCCTCAAAGTAAGAATTTGCTACTGAACCACCAGTGCCCCCAAGGCGGATTTGGTCTTAAGGAAATTGCCTCATGTCTGTGAGGGAATGTTCCTAGGGATTCAGTAAATGTTAGTTGAAGGGGTGAGTTACAGGGATCTCAGAGTAAGTCCTGCTTTCATTCTGCAGCCAAGAAGGGCACACAGAGTCCCGTCCCCCTACTGACCCCCACACCCCTGGCACAGTCCCCATCATCGCTTCATCCAACGGGCCCAGTACTCCTGTCTAAAGAGGGATAAAATGGGGGAAAGTTGTTTGCAATCTCTTCTATTTACTTGTAAAAAGAAACTGGATCCCATCTTACTGCTTTTCTCTTAGTATTTCTTGACCTTCGCTCCCCTCTCTCAGTGCATAAGCAGCATCACTCTCACGGACAGACTTCCTCCCTTGCTTGGGTATGAGTCAGAACTAGACATGAGGGGAAAGTTATAAATAATTGAAAAAGACTTAAAATTGCATTGAGTGCCAGAACTGTATATAAAAAATAAATTTTCCCAGAAAATGCTCTGGGAATTGTTTTAGAACTCAGATAAAACAAACAGTTCCATCCTGAGTTGAACACAGTTCAATGCTGGAGCCTTCTAGCAGTTAGCAGCTATAGGCTACACTTAGGTATCTGGATAAGGGGAACATGAATGTGTTATACTGCACTCCTGAGGTTTTCCTTTGTTTTTCTTACCTCTCTTTTTAAGTATTTTCTTGTGCTTTAAGTCAAAGTTTACAATTCAAGTCAGTTTGTTGTACAAAAATGTACACTCAGCATTATTTTGTAGCTCTAGTTGCTCTCCTCACCCCGCGATGGTACACTCCTCCTCTCCGCCCTCTCCGTTCAGCTAGCTTCTGTCTCTCTGCCTTCTCATCTTGTCTCCGGGAAGGGGTGGCCCAATTAGTCTCGCATCTGCTTAAGCCAAGAAGCACACTGTTTGCTGGTAATCCAGTCCAATCTTTTGTCTAAAGAGTTGCTTCTGGAGTGGTTTTAGTTCTGGGCTAACAGAGTATCTGTAGCCCTGTCTTCCAGGGACCCTCCAGCCTGTTGGACCATCCAGTCTAGTCATTTTAACAGAGTTTGAGTTCTGCATCCCATTCTTCTCCCACTCCGTCAGGGACTCTTTGTTGTGTTCCCTGTCAGGGCAGTCACTCTAGTAGCTGGGCTACGTCTAGGTCTTCCAGTCTCACGTTGATGTAGTCTCTGCATTACACGGCCTTTTCGGTTTCTTGAGCTCATATTGTCCTTATGCCTTTGGTGTTCTTCATTAGTACTGAGTTCTCAAAGTTGTGTGAAGGAAGACTGAAAAGGAGGCAGGGCAAGAGGTGGTGGAGGAGACAGCACACTGGAGGGCTGAAGGAAACACCGGGAATGAGCTCCCTGACGCAGAAGTTGCTGTATCTCCCCGCGTCATCCTTCTCCCCATCATGGCACTGAAATGCTCCCAACCAGCTTCTTATGCCTGGTTCTCCAAGAGTCTCTGTTGACAGTGAGGTGAGTCTGTGTGCCCGGAATACCTTGCACTCACCTCCTTGTAGTGTTGTTAGGTGCCATCTAGCGGTAGCGACTCACAGCCCCTCGGTGTACAACAGAGTGACCCGCGGCCTGGGCCTGCACTGCCCTCACAATCGGCATTTCTCGAGCCCATTGTTGCAGCCACTGAGTTGCTCCATCTCATTGACAGTCTTCTTAGTTTTTGTTGACCCCAAAACTAGCAGGCACGGTGTCCTTTTCTACAGTTTGGCCCCTCCTGACATTGATCGTTCTTTTCTGTTGAAGTCCCTTCTTGTTGACTTTCCAAATGGTTTTTTCTTTAGGTTTTGGCTAGTCTGGTGGTTCCACAGAGCGCAGGTGGTACGGTGATGAAGAGCTTGACTGCTAACCGAAAGGTCAGGAGTTTGAATCCACCAGCCTCTCCTTGGAAGCTCTATGGGGCGGTCTACTCTGTTCTATAGGGTCAATAGGAGTTGGAACTGACTCAGTGTAGCTAACAACAATAGTAGTTTTGTGGGTGATCTGCTTGTTAAAATGTAGATTCCTTGGTACTGTCAGTGATGTACTAAGTCAGGACTTCTGGGAACGAGGCTAGGTATCTGAAATGTCAGAAAAATCCTGAAGTGATTTTTAAATTCATTGTTGTTGTTGACACCAACTCATGGTGACTTTACGTACAACAGGACACAGTGTTGCCCAGCCCTGTGTCATCCTCACAGTCACCAACATGCTTGAGCCCATCACTGTGGCTACTGCGCCCAGTCATCTCTTTGAGGGTCTCCCACATTCCCCCGGCCCTCTGCTTCACCAAACATGACGTCATTCTCCAGCGACTGACCCCCCAATGATGCGTCCAAGCAAGTAAGTCGGACAATATTTTGTTGTGATTCATGGGATTTTTGTTGGCTAATTTTCACAAGTAGATGTCCAAGCCTTTCTGCCTAGTCCTTTAGTCTGGAAGCCCCACTGAAACCTGTCCACCAGGGGTGACCCTGCTGGTATTTGAGTTATTGGTGGACAGTTTCCAGCATCATCGCAAAGTGCAAACCACCAGAGTATGCTGAGCTGACTCATAGTGGGTGGTTATGCCCGTTACGGTTTGAAAACCGTTGAGCTGTTCCTTCTAGTTTTCCACTTCCTAGCCTTCTGCTCTAGTTACTATGTGTGGGTGCTGACTCACCTTTTTTCCCGACTCAACAGTTTTTGGGATAATGGTCTTGTTCCCCCTGGCCCCGGGACACCATCTCCGGTGCACCATGTTCATGGGAGGTCAGGAGCTCCTCCCTCCACCTCCTCATGTACTTGGGTGAGCCTGGCCTTATGGACAGAAGGGGGATATCTAAGTTGTCAGTCATAACTCTAAGATATTACTCTTCCCAGTGATGTTTGTCTTTCTTCAACAAGCCTTTATCCTCCAAAGACACGTGTATCCACAGGCTTTTATGCACTCAAGAGTGCATGGGCAAGACTGATTCAGCTGGGAATCTTGAATTGCCCGCTGTAAATCGTAGTTAGAACATGGCCACATATCTTGCTTGATTAGAGGGGTGACTGCAAGGATTTGCTCTTTGGAATGTTTTTCTGATGATCACAAGACAAGCTGCAAGGTCTGCTTCTTTTTAGAGAAAATACCTGTGTTCTCCCTAAATTTCTAAGCTAAACAGAGAGCCATGTTCCTAAATGTTCCTGACAGTATTTCTTTTTGACTGTTAGCATCTGGTGGGGCTAGTTGGAAATCTGCTCCTCCTGAAAACACCACCTTGGGAATGAGCATTCTGGCAGTGTGTTTTGGAAGGTCATTCCAGTCTGGGCTGCGGCACGTTTAAGAGGATGGAGGCAGGAATGCAAGGAATAAACGGGGAAATAGGAGTCCCTGGAATGATGCAGTGGTTAATGGCACTAACCTAGTTGGAAGGCTGTAGGTTCGAGTCCACCCAGAGGCACCTTGGAAGACCAGCCTGGTGGCTCTACTCCGGAAGAACCAGCTGCCGAACACTCCACAGAGTACAGTTGCACCCTGACATGCATGGGGCTGCCCTGAGTCACTGTCGACTTGACGGTAACTTGCTTCAGAGGGTTTGTGTGAGACACTGGGCTTTGGAAGGGGGCAGTGCTGAGCTTCAGCTCTGGCCGTGGGATCTGAGATAGGTGACACCAACTCTCCAAGTCCCCTTGTTCTCATCTTAAAACAGGGATGGTAGCAGCACTGACTTTCTGGTGCACCTGGATTGAACACGGTAATGCACGTACAGCGCCTGACCCAGGCGATCCAGGAGGTAACCCCTGGTATTGTGATTGCTGCACGTGAAGAGGGAGATGGGAGAAGCAATCCTTATGCTCTTCCAGTGCTCAGTGCCTCCCGCTCTTCTGGAACACACATTTCTACTGCTGCTCACTTACCCTCTTCCTCTTTCGGATGATGACTCTGGGGAGATCTCACTCTGCGTTCCTTCTCCCACCTTAGTTTGCATACAGCGGCAGTATTTGCAAGGTGAACACCAGGGCTACATGGCCTCGAGCATGAAGGAACATCTGGGAGGTAGCAAGGGCCCACCCGTCTTCTGTCTTGCCACGGGGAAGGCTAGAGAATGAGTCCTGAGTTCTCGGTGTGAGTTCTCAGTATGGCTTCCATGTCTTTTTCTTTCTGAAGCATCCGCTGACAGAATCATGCCTTCCTCAAGTGCATGGCCCTGAGCCAAGTGCAGCGAGAGATGTCTCCCAGAACACATGCCCAGGCTGTTGGTCACCCTCTTTTACCAGTCCTCCTCCTCCTTCTGGGGACTCACGTCCAGTTCCTTAGGAGACACAGGGACTGATCCTGCACAAGACACCTGCAGAAGAAAATCATCTGGGAATGGTCGGGTAGTGGTGATGCTTCAATGGTGGCATCCAGTCGCACATTTCAAGGCTGTTGTAGATTGGTGGCAGGACTGCTAAGTCTAAAGCCTCTGAGACAAAACAGAGGTCTTGCCCTAGGTGGGCGATGAGTCTGCACAGCCACAGGCTGACATCAGTGGCCCCCAAGGATCTGAGGACCTCATGGTTTCACTGAAGACAGTTCTTCGCGGAGCATCTCCGGGTAAGCAGCCCGGAGGCCGTGCCCCCCGCTCTGCATAGTCCCAGGCATAGCTCTCTGCTCCACCCTCAGGACACCTCCACTGGAACTTTAAGATTGGCACACGAGTATTCTGGAGTGGGCAGGACCCCCACTGGGCAACAGATCAGAGAGGAGGAGGGGAAGGGGCATGTGGAAATCCCCTCTGAGCCCTGTGGCCAGTCCCTGTGATCAGATTGGGGCTTCCCGGTGGGGAAGAAGCAGAAGCAGTGGTTGAGTTTCCTCGGGTGGGCAAGGCAAGCTGCCACTGACTGGGTGGCTTATAAGAGCAAATGTTTAGCATCTCTTCGTTCTAGAAGTCCAAATCCAGGTTATTGGTGCACTGATCACAAGCCTCTGTCTTAGGTTTCAGTGGCTCCCAGCAGTCCCTGGGGTTCCTTGTTCTCAGCTCTGCTTCCTGCAATCTTTGCCCCCCTTTTCACGTAGCTGACTTCCCTCTGCGTGTCTCCGTGTCTCTTCTTTACTGTGGGAACACCATTCATGGGATCATCATGAATTGTAATCCACTCAACTAACAACAACAAACTAGACTAAGGCTAGGACGTGTCCTCCTCCGGTCTGACCCGAAGTTAACTGATAACATCTTCAAAGACCTCCAGGTCCCAGGGGTTATCTGTTTTGGGGAGGACAGACACAATTCAACCTGTAATAAGTATTACAAGCACACAACCACGAGTGACTATTCAAATACATGTCTTCTTTCGACCTGTCAGGAAACTAAACAATGCCCTCCAAGCACAGCAAAATCATGCTCTCGGCACTGATTCCTGGGCCACTTCCAAGAGAGGTCATCACCTGTTGGCAGAGTGCGTATGGTCCCTGCCAAAAAGAAACCCGACTCACTGCTATCAAGTCGATTCTCACTCATAATGACCCTATAGGATAGAGTAGAACTGCCCCACGGAGTTTCCAAGGACAGCCAGGCGGATCTAAGTGCCAACCTTTCGGTTAGCAGCCACAGCACTTAACCACTGCACCGCCGGGTGTCCTTGTGGTCCCAGTGTTGGGCATTTCACCCACTGGACCTCTTAACCTGAGCCTTTTCATAAAGGGCAGGTGGTGAAGTGGTTAAGAGCTGCAGCTGCTAAATAGAGGCTGCTGGTCTGAATCCATTAAGTACTCCTCGGAACACTGTTGGCTACTTCTGTTCTGTCCTATAGGGTCTCTAGGAGATGGAACTGAGTTAACAGCAACGGATTTCCTTCCGTTTTTCTTCGACTGGCTCAGCCCATCGCCTGCGGGCCTCCAGAGGGCAGCAGAGAGCAGGGCTGCCTCAGAAGAGAGGTGGGTCCAGGGGCGCAGAGGCCACCGCCTGCAGGGACACTGGAGAGGCAAAGGCTTGCCTTCGGAGGATTAAAAATCATCTGTAGAAAAAAGGTGCATGGGTTACGGTGTTTGGATCTTCCTGACCTAGAAAAGCCAAGGCTGTCCATCAGACAGGAGAAAACTTGGAGTGCCTTAGAAGAAAGCCAAAGCTTTCGGAGAATATTTTCTGCCGTGGGGTGGGCTTTGCCAGGGAAGGACAGTTGTCCTCTAATTATGTTCGGCAGGGGTCACATCAAGAGCACTCTCTGCTTTGGTGTCCTGTCACTAGCTGTGATGAACCCCCAATGACGCCACTGCTCTGGGAGTTTCCCAAAGGCAGGGACCAGGTGTGATGGAGAAGGGCGTCTTCAAGTCCCGGAGAGTGCCGGCTACTTCAGGACACCAGGCAAAGGGTACTGAATCCCGAGACAAGCTGCGAGATCTGCTCCCTCTTTAGAGAAAATATTTGCGTTGTCCCTGAATTTCTGAGCTCAGCGCAGAACCACTTCCATGGTTATCCCCGACAGTATCTCTTTTCTACTGTCAGGACAAACGCAGGCGGCTGCAGTCTTTGAGGAATAGTTCTGCCCCTACAGGATCTCTCTGCCCAAACAGAGAGGGACATCTGTCCGAAAGTGGTGATTGTAGAACGACAAGGCAGTTTTGGGGGTGTGGTCGGGGTGGGAGTGTCGTAGGGTGGGAGTAGGAGCCCAGAGTCCGCCAAGGACAGAGGAGCAACGGGAAGTGGCAGAGCTTCATGTGTCGCCCTTGTGCGCTGCCCCATCCTTGCCCTCCATCTCGGGGCTTCTTTATGCTGTTCTCCAAAACGGACACCGTGTGGTCGGGGGACCCCAGCCCTGGGCGGTGGCATTCTGCCTGGTTTGCTGTTCTTTCTGTCCAGCTGAGCACCTGCACCTACTGCTTCAGGGGCTTTTATAAAGTGTTGGGACTACACTTGAGCCCTGCTCTGAGGGTAGCCTCAGTTTGGGAAGTGAGTGAGTAGGAGGTAGGAGTTAGGGCGAGACGGGAGAGTGCAGGTGGATCCATGTGAGGACTGGACAGGGCTGGAGGGACACGGAGAGATGGTGACGGGTCAGCCGTGATGGGTAGGCTCCTTACTACCGCACTTTACTGACTAGTGCGCCAGGAAGGCATCCAGCACAGCGGGATGAAGCCTAGAGATGTCAGCAGAGAAAGTGTCGGGAGGAGAGGGCATTCAGGGACGGGAGCTACGTCTGAGGAAAGAGTGGAGAGCAAAAGACGGGCGGAAAGAAGGGAGGAAGGAAGGAGAGAGGGAAAGACGGAAGCAAAGGGCGAAGGAAGGAAGGAAGAATGGAAGGCAGGGAAGGAGAACGAAGGAGGGAAGGAGGGAAGGAAGAGGGGAAGGGGACCCCCCATAGTGCAGTCAGGTCCCCCTAGACTTGACTCTGTGTTAAGGCCCCTGAAGCTAGTGGAGCGTGCCCTGGAAACACGGCTCAGAGAGGGCCAGCTGCCGTGGGGGCCACACCACTGGCTTTCAGTCGCCTGGGTCCAGTTCGCAGCCCATTCTCTTTGCAAGTGGCCCTGCTTGGGAGTGCAGGAGTAGGGGCTGCAACATAAAGGCTGCCACCCTTTATGTTGAATTTGGTGCTGTGAGACACAGTACTGCACAGTCTCACCTTCTTGCCCTGTCTTCCCAGGCTGGGTAGAAAGAAATGATTCTGGCCCTGAACATTGACTGTGGGGTTCGGGAGAGAAGTTTCTGCAGTCAGGGAGGCTCCTCTCACCTTTGAAAGGGAAGAAGAGGTGTGTCTCCCCAGCAGCCATCATCACCCTCGGGGGCCAGAGCTCGGGAGAGCTTCAACCACTTAGGCTCTATTAACTGAAGGGATTCAGTGCATCCCAAGGGGAGCGTTCCTGTGGCCAAGTGTGGCTCCCGGGGATCCACACCTTCAGTGTGATTGTGGGCCACATGTGTTCCCAAATCATGGAGACCGTCTTGGCGTTTCCACAGGAATGTCTGTACCCTACAGCTTGTATTATCTGTGAAGCCATAACTAAGACATAGGCCTCCCTCGGTCAATGAATGCTCGCCTCTGCATTGAGAAGACTGAGTGCACCTCTCAGCTGTGAATGGGGTGCTTTTATGTCTGTACACATCTTCAGGGGCAAGGTACAGCTGTAACTCCTCCGGGGGCCTGAGGTGGACGGTGATTTTACTCTGAAGCTGTTTCCAGTTTCCCAGCAGCCCATCTGGTTCCCCTGGGGACCCTTCTTCCTCTCACCGTGGTTGGGAGGGCTCCATTCTCTTGGGCCTCTTCTACGAGCGACTGAGTCTCTCTTTTCCTTCACAGAGCAGAGGTGAATGATTTCTTTTGAAGAGATTTAAATTTACTGCACTCCCTATCTCTCTGTCTCTCTCTCTCACATACACACACACTTTTGATTTTAGGAGACTTGTGGATGTTTTGAAGCTTATTCAGATACCTCAGTTTAAGATGCCTTTGTTTTAATGAAAAATATCTGTATTATTTACTTCTGATACTAAATACATTAACTAGTTGTTAAGGACTGAATTGTGTCTTCCCAAAAGGTATGCCTCCTTGGCTAGGCCGTGATTCCCTGTATCGTGTGACTGTCCTCAGTTGGTTATCTGATGTGATTTCCCCATGCTCTGTAAATCCTACCTCTGTGATGTTAAGGAGGCAGGATCAGAGGCAGTTTTGTTCATCAGACAGGACACAGTCTGTAGGACTAGGTTGTATCTTGAGTTAGTTTCTTCTGAGACATGAAAGAGAGACGCTAACAGAGTCAAAGATAGCTCATCACTGCTGGGCAAGAAGAACCAGGGGCCTGTGTTCTTTGGACTCAAGACCCCTGCACTGAGAAGCTCCTAGACTAGAAAAGATTTGGCAAGGACCTTTCCCCAGAGCTGACAGACATAGACTTCTCCTGGAGCCGGTGTGCCCAATTCAGACTTGGGACAGCCATCCACATATGGTATTTCTGTTACAGTAGCACTAGATGACTAAGATAATAGCTGTCTGTGTTTCCCCAGAGCTCCCTCTTTGAAGGCCTTCACAGTCCTTGTCACCACCTATCTGCTCAGTCACAACAGTGCGTTGGGACCTCCTGAATGGAGCAGATCTCAGGGTGAGGGGGGGCAGGATGACCCTGGAAAATAGGAGGCGGGTTGCCATGGTCACAGTGATAAGCACTGAACTTTCAAATCCTGCCAAGGATTTACTGATATATATTTTCAAATGCAAGGGACTAGACAGGCTCAGGTGGCGGTCACAGAGGGCCCTGGCTCAGATGTCTGTCCCAGAAAGAACTTCTTGCTGTGAGGAGTGCGGTCGGCTGACAGCTCCCAGCTCCCAGCTGCAGAACCCACGGTGTTCCAGAGACCACTCACCCCAGATGCTTCCCAGCCCAGGAGGAGCTAGGCAGGGGCCACCAGACCTGGCCACTTCTGTCACTGTGGAACTTCACTCTGGACAACCGTTGTGTGATGCTGGGCTGGCCAGGACTTTCTGAGATGCCGCGCAGTCTGGGGCTCTTCCTGCCCCATCCCCCTCCAACTCCCCTTGTTTCACAGTTATCAGATCTGCAGTGTCATGGATTGAATGGTGGCCCCCCTCAAAATGTGTGTGGCCTTTTCGCTAGGCCGTGATTCCTGGTGTTGCGTGATGCTCCTGTGTGTCATAAACCTTGCCTCTACAATGTTCTTGAGGAAGGATGGGCAGGACTCATCTGTAAGACTGTATTGTGCCTTGAGACAATCACTTTAGATATAACAAGGGGAAACCAGCCGACAGTTCGGGACCTCGTACCATCAGGACAGAAGTGGCGCCAGCAGCAGCACACGGCACTGGGGCCCTGGGGCCCTGTCCCTCGGAAGCTCCCAGTCCAGGGCCAGATCGACTAAAGGACCTTTCTCCACAGCCAACAGAGAAAGCCTTCCCCAGGAGTCGCTGCCCTGAATTTGGACTTCAGACTACTTTTATGTGAGAAAATAGGCTTCTCTTTGTTAAAGCCATCCACTTGTGGTGTTTCTGTTACAGCAGCACTAGATGACCGAGACAGCCAGACATTGGGATTTTGTTAGACACGTTTGACTGCTAACTGAAAGGCTGCAGAATGAAGTCCACCCTGTAAGAAAGGCCCGGTGATCTACTTCCAAAAAATCTGGCGTTGAAAACTCCACAGAACGAAGTTCTGCTCCAGTACACATGGGGTCATACGAGTCAGTACCAACTCGACAGCAAACGGTTTGGTAGCACAGACGAGACCCAGGCTGGTCAAACACACACTTTATTTTAGTATAGATGTTTTTTCACAGTCACAGGCTGGGAACCTCAGAACCTCAGGAGCTACTCCTTTCCACTTTCCCTCTTCTCCCCTAAAGCCACGTCAAGAGGTCACTCCTGAGTCTCTTCTCTCAGGATTTCCCTCAGTCCTTCCAAAAGAAAGGACAGCCCACTGTGTCTCAGCTTGCTAGTAGGGGCTGTGGAGGAGGAGAACAAGGACTCTCGTCTTCCGGCTCCTTCCGTGAGGGTCTCCCTCCCCACCCATCTGACCGTGGTCCCAGTTACTGTGAGTCCATGAAGAAGAACGAGAAGAAGACTGGCACATCACAAATGACACATTGACAGCCACTGGGTCCCACGTTGTGGAAGAAAGATGGCCTCACGGTGGCTTAGATTCTATTACTGTGGGACAGAATACCTCAAGGGAGCTCACTCACAAGGGAAACACACCGGACAACACGTTTCCATATAGGACAGAGAGCCATGCGCAGCACAAGCCATGGTGTTGCTCACACACGGGGGATGACAGCATTGTTTAAACGTTAAATGGACATTGATGGGGAGGGCCCGAAAAGGCTTGCTGGGCTCTTTCTGAGGGGATGTTCTGCCATAATCAAGACAGCCCAGGACGATCTCACACTCCCTCGTACCTGCTGTGGGAGTGGTTAGACCTCACCACTCTACGGTCTACTCTTGGGAATTATCTCAGGGATCTCTTCTTGCTTTCTGAAAGTTCAAGCCATCGGCTTGATCACCTGCGTTGCACACAGCTTTTAGAACCCCGTGGAGACTCTGCTTCTCAGCGCCTTCCAGCCGTGCTGGGCGGGCTGCTCTCCCTGGGACTGGTGAGTTAGCACTACAGGGCTGCAGGCTCCCGAAGGCTGGAAGGGACTGTGTGTCCCCAGCTTGGCGAGAAGTCCACAGCAGGTGTCCAACGCTGGCTGAATTCAGCCCTGACTGTCCTCCTGTAGACAGATGTTCCTATGCCGGGATAACTTTCTCTTAGGTACGTCTTCTAGGGTGACTGGCTCCTGCGTGGCACCCTTCTCCATTAGGACTAGTGCCCGGCACAGTGATCCGCGCGCTCCTAAGCTGTGTTCTCCATTCATGTGTCTGCACTGAACTGGCTTCATCTAGCTTGTTTGATCCCATCCAGGCTGCTTTGCAGAATATGACTCATGGCTCTTTACGGTTCATACAGCTTCACCCAAAGCCCTGAATGGGTTAGAGCCACTTGGGTTACAAAGGCTGTCAGCCCTGTGGGTAGCGTCCTTTTCCTCTTAACACTATGGACATAGGACACGTATAAACCACAAGTGGGACAATTATGGATGTCACAAGAGGCTTCTGCTTCTAGCCACATCTGGATAAATTACAGAGCTGGGAAACACAAAGAAAGTGCACATCCCCCTTCTGGAAACCCTAAAGCTGTATCAGCACAGGGAACGTTCAGTGCATGGCCTTGGCAGACTCATTGTCTTGTAGGGTTGATGAGTCGTTCCACCCCATCAGAGGTAGGAGCCCAGCGAAGCTGTGGGAGCAGGGAGGGGAGAGTCGGTCTTTGAAGGCAAGAGGCCAGGCATCCTTCTCCTGGAAGCACCACCCGGTGGGCAGCCACCTCCTCACTCACTGGGCAGTGGAGTGCATGCCAATGCTACCATAGAGTTGAGAATCGGAGTTGGCAGCCCTGCACTAAGATAACCAAAAGGCCAGAGCAGAGAGCTCAAGTCTGTCTTTTCTGATGCCATCTGTAGCTATGGGACAGCCTGCTATAGCCTGATGGGGAGACACAGGCTGGGGCACGAGGTCCTCTGTTGTCCAGCCGGCCGACAGCTTTCAGGAGAAGGAAGGCCCTCACTGTTTCAGGGTAGCTCAGTAGAGAATGCCCAATATAGGTATTGACATATATTCTCAGCAGTTGCTTTGTCTCCAGGAACTGGGTGTTAGTCACTGGCTTGCTGCTCCTATTCTCTTTCGGATCACTATCTTTTGGTGAAACAAGGAAAAACCATACAGTCACTGAATTCCTGGATGCTACAATTCAAAGGGATGGTTGGATGACCTAGCTGAGGCCCACTGCTTTGCAAATAAGGAAAGAAGCTCGGAAAGATGAAGCAAGCGTAGGGCTCCTGACTGCTGCTCCCGAACAGAACGCTACCTTGTAGAAGCTGATGTGTTCTCCTGTGTCACCTACAAAAATCACGAGGAAGATAATGCAGAAGCCTCTGAGGGTTCGACTCTCACAGTGTCTCCTCCAAACATCCAAACCTAAACACAGTGACGTATTGAGATGCTGAAAAAGGAGCAGAGTATATCTCCTTTTTCTGGATGCTTAGAAAGACCTAAAATGCCAGACTCACTGCCTTTGAGTTGATTCCAACTCATAGTGACTCTATGGGACAGGGTAGAACTGTCTTATAGGGCTTCCAAGGAGCGATGGCTTCAAACTGCCAACCTCTTGATTAGCAGCTGAGCTCCGGTGCCAGAGTCAAGGTTAAAGCTTTCACTCACATTTTGTGTGGCTCCTTGTTTTGTTCACCGCATCAAGTGACAGATGGTGTGAAGTGAGCCACCAACTAGAGCAACAGAAGTCTGAGCACAACCAGGAGTGAACCGGTTCAAAGGAGACAGGGGAGACAGGCCAGCGCTGATGCGTTGCAGGGTTCATCCCGAGTGTGCTCTTGCTCACAGCCTGAGCTACATCTAGAATCCTGAAACAGACTGTACAGAAAAGCCAGTCCAACCCTCTCATCACCTTCTAGGGTCAGAGCAGTTGGAGGATTTGCCTTAGCATTACATAGTGTGAGAGTGGTGACAACAGGGGGAATTCTGCTTTTTTGATTGCAGGATAGAACGTTTTCACCTAAACCATTTGGAACACTTTGTGTGTTTCTGATGGTCTCCAGATCAAGGAATGCCCATGCATGAAGTGAAGCATGACAAACAGGGGGCGGTGTCTGCTGGGGAGGCCCCGCGTCTAGGAGAACGTGCTGGAGTGGAAGCTGAAGCTCTCGGTCACGGTCTTGCAGCTGCTGCGGGTGGAGCCGTTGGAGGTCAGGTCTAGGGACGATGGCGTGGTCTTGGGGCCGTCCTCCAGCTCTTCCTCGTGGGCGCCCATCACGGTGGAGACGGTGGTCTCCAGGCGGCTGCCTTTGTATACACTGCCCTGGGTCTGGAGGTAGCGGGTGGACTTCATTTCAAGCCCCTCGTAGTCCCCGGCATTGACAAAGGGACAGCACCGGAAGGCGTGCTTGAACCCCAGACGGAACCTGGGGAGGAAGCAGACGGAGAGATGACTGCCAGAGGGCCACCTTCTGGGGCATCTCTAGCCTGGCGTCAGCTTCTGGACTGACCCATGCACCCAAGTGGGACTCTGTTATCACTGTCTTCTAAATGAGATGACAGTCAGAGACGTGAGGGCAGGATTTAAAGGTGAAATCCTAGATGACAGCCCAGGTCCATCTGAAGCGGGTCTCTTTGCAGAGGGCAGAGACTGAGCTCCACTGCCTCCCTTGGGACACTGAGTTAATGGGACATCTACGGAGACTCACCAAATGCCTGCTATGTGCAGAGTGCGGTACCACTCACTGGGTGGTGGCAACACCCATCCAGTACCTCACAGATGGCTGTGCCTCAGTTTCTCTGTTTGTACACCAGGCAGAACCAACTTACAATTAAAGACACAGTAGGAGATTTAACCTAAACATGCTTAGCGGGGTCATCAGGCCCTTAGAAGGATGACCGTAAATTGGATGAACTCTTTGGACATGTTCAAGGGAATGTCTTTCCCCAGCTTCAGAGTTCCTGAGTGTCTCACCTCTAGATGACACCTTATAGACTGATGACTGATGGAAACAAAATCTGTGACAAGCATTTTGTCCCTGTCCCTGCCTCTTCCACCTCCTTTCCCTCGCTGAGTCTGGTGTTGTGCTCTGGATGAACAGTTGTCCTGCAGCACAACGTCCTAACTCCCTCTTGGGGACATCTGGATGAATTCCTTATCGTTGGCCTCATTCCGTGTTGGATCTACCTTTCTTTGCTTGTCTGAGGTTGGCTTCTGCTGGGGGCGATGGTTCCCCTCAACCTCACTGGTAAAGAAAGGGCAGGAATCATGCCTTTCTTTTCAGGAATTGTGACTCCTCTCTGCTTACTCTGTCCTCCTGGAAATGCTGGAAGAAACTAGGTAAACCTTTCCAGCTTGTATGAAGTGATGGGAAGAGGAAAATTAGCCAAGGTGCCTTGTCTGGGATGGCATTTCGGTGCCTGTATGGCGGACTCAGCCTTCAGACCAGCCTCTCTCTTTCTCTGTGGGTACACGCAGCCCCTCTGTACTGAACAAGGAGGTCTGTGAGCAGACCCACCGTCTCTGGACTGGATCTAGCTGACACTCATACTTGATATGCATCCATCACAAGCTAAGCCAGCCCCATCACAAAGATTTGTTATTTTTCTTCCCTGATTTAATTGCCAGCATTTAAAAATTAGAAGATTTTACACACAAAAATGTGTATTTCTGGCTCCTCTTGAGAAAAAAAAAAAATCTGTTCCCCCCCAGGCTCCCATTCCCACACAGCCGCCGTCACCAGGGGCTGAGCAGGACGGTGCTCTGCTTGCCACAGTCCCCGCCCCTCCGTCCTGTGTCACAGCCAGCTCTGCTCACTTAGATCAGCTGTTTGCCACACAGGTGAATGACCTGTGGTCCCCAGAGAGGGTACGCACGGGGCCCTCACCTGTCGTTGAGGCAGCAGTAGATGATGGGATTGTACATGGTGGAGCTCATGGCCAGCCACATGACGGCCAGGTAGACCTGCTGGATGAACTTCTCCAGGTAGAGCTCCGGGCTGACGTAGGGCAGCAGGAAGAAGACATGGAAGGGCAGCCAGCAAACGGCGAAGGTGCACACCACGATGATCATCATCTTGACCACCTGGCAGGAGGGCCACAGGTGAGACAGCCTCTTTCCTGGTGGCTGCTCTCTTGCTCTTCTTGGGGGAGGGTAGGGAGGAACTTCTCGGGGAGGAGGAAGGACCTTTTATGTGCAGCATCAAAGAGCTTGGGTTTTCAGAAACCGGTCCCATGACCAGCATCCTACTTCTCATTGGAGACTTGTTAGAGATGCCAATTCTTGGGCCCTCCCCCGAATCAGAAAGTCTGGAGGCGGGCCCAGCATTCGGTGTTTTGGCAACACTTCAAGGTGATTCTGGGGCCAACTCAAGTTTGAAAGCTGTTGTGTTCTTATTCTGGGCAAGGACCGGAGAGGCCAAGGAGGTGACATGAGTGGGAAAAGTGGAGGGAAGGCCGCAGGAGGGGACGGAGAGCAGCAGAGGGGGTGGGGAAGGGGGGAGCCCAGGAGCCAGGGGAGGTCAGAGGCTGAGAAACCCAGGCAGGGGTGCGGGGAAGACAGCAAGAGAGTGGACTCCCACTGAAAGAGCATTCTAAGAGCACTGGCTATTTAAAGGAGATTTAGAAGAATGTTTTATGAACATGGGGTAATGTAACCCAATTTTTTCCTCCCCAAGAAGTGTCTGTGAAAGAAATACGTAAGTTCTACACAATAAAATACCATGCACAAAAAAATACCAGAAAAGGAAAAAAAAAAAAAAAAAGAAAGAAAGGAAGCTCTTTATATATTGAGCTTTGAAGATCTGGTGGATACTGTTAAGTGAAAAAGATGAGAGGAAGAACAGTGTGCATTTATCATTTGTGTAAAAAGGGAGAGAAGAAAGAAGAAATATTTACTTGGATTAAAAATGCATTGAAAGTCTAGAAGAATAAAAAGACAAATAGCGGTGGTTACAATTGTGTACGTGTGTGTGTGCACATGAGACTTTTCATGGTAAACCTTTTTAATTTACATATATATTTTAACTTTTAATTTTGAAATAATTTAAGAGTTCTAAGAAGTTGTAAAGTAAGGCGGTGAGTTCCCAGGGCCCTTTAGCCAGCTTTCTCTGGCAGGAGCGTCTTACAAACCAGTTTATTTGACCCAAACCAGGAAACTGGCGTCAGTACAATGCTATGAAATAAGCTGCAGATGTGCTTTTGGGTTTTGCCAGTTTTTGTAGACACTAACTTTTTGTTTTAGTTCTGGGAAATTCTATCACATGTTTAAAAACTAAAATGAAACCCACTGCCACGGAGTTGATTTCTGACGGAGAGCGACCCTATAGAGCAGAGAATGGCGCCATAGAGTTTTCAAGGAGTGCCTGGTGGGTTCAAACTGCCAACCTTCTGGCTAGCAGCTGTAGCACCTAACCACTGCACCCCTGGGTTTCCATCGTAAGTCTAGGGAAGTGAAAACTCCATCACAGCCAAGATACAGAGCGTCTCCACCACCTCCAACTATCCCTTGATAGTCAGTCCTTCTCCCCGACCCTAACCTGCCGATCGCTGGGTCCCTTTGAACACTTCCTGGTGTTTGCACGGTGTGAATGCATTATTTATTGAAAAGTTAAATAAACAATAAAGTGGATGCATGACTCATGCTTGCCTAGTTGAATGTGTGACTGTGTGTGTTCTGATAGTGGACAGACGGCAACTCTTGACTCAAGGAGCAAGAAGGCGGCTGGCGTCTGTGCCTTCAGAAGGTGTCTCCTGGCTCTTCCCTCCGCCGCCTCTCCCCTCCGCTCCTCTCTTCCTAGACCCACGCGCGCTGTGGCTCGTGCCGCCGGCCCCCGAGGCTCTGCGCTCCGTTGCCCCTCACGTGCCAGCCCGCGGCCTGGCCAGGCTGGTTCCGCGGGGCCCTGCTCACCTTGCGCTTGGCAGAGACTTGCTCGTGGTAGCGGTCGGAGGAGTCCCCCGGGATCTCGCTGGCCCACAGGGTGACACCCACGACGGTGTAAGCGTAGCCAATCACCAGCAGGGGGAGGAAGTAGATGAGTACCGTCACGCAGATGTGGTACCTGCCACGGAGGAACGGGACGGTCAGTCGGAAGGCGGCAGGGGCGGCAGCGCCCGGCTCCGGAGCGGCCGTCAGCGAGCCCGGGCTGCGAGGCGCGGCCCAGGGAGCTCTGCCGCCTGCGCGCTTCAGACGGGTGATCGGAGTGGGTAACCGAGGGCAAGCGCATCTCCTTGACTTATGCCTTCCTTCTGGACGTTTTACTCTGGAAGATTCTTATTTAGATCGAAAAGAGAAGAATAAACACTGATACAAGGGCATAGAATCTGTTACATACTTACGGCTATTTTAATGATGGTCAGCTCACTATCACACACACACAAATCAGCATGACCTTATACCCAGACCATATCTGTTGCTGTCCTATCAGTTCTCAACTCACAGTGATCCTATAGGACACAGAAGAACTGCCCTGTAGAGTTTCCAAGGAGCATCTGGTAGATCTCAACACAGCTGTAGCACTTAACCAATTACACCACCAAGATTTCCAATACGACCTTAAAAACCCGTAAAGCCAAATCCAGTGCCATCATGTTGGTTCCAACTCCTAGCAACCCTAGAGACAGAACACAACTGTCCCATAGAGTTTCCACGTAGTGTCTGGTGGACTTGAACTGCCGACCTGGGCAGCAGCTGTTGCACCTAAGCACTACACTACCAGGGCTTCCAACACAATCTTAGGCTGCCTTAACAACAACCATTCTCTGGAATAAAGGAGGTAATTAGACCACTCAGTTTATTCCTGTCAGACTATTACACTTACAATCAATTTTGGCGTGGGCATGTGGGGCCCTTAGGAGGTTCTGGTGAGAACAGCCAGGAGAACGAAGGCCCCAGTCCATGCTATGTGGCAAATGGACTCACGGGGGCTCGAATAATTGGCTTGGAGAACTTATTTAAGAATATCTTCTATGAGACGGATAAAACTTACCCGAGAACTAGGATTAGTGTATGGAAACCACTTTCAAGACTTCCCCTTAAAAATATCATTCTAGATGCAAGCTGCCTGGGTCCCTGACAGCTAGGGGACAGCTGCCTAGCGACTTGTTTTGGACTGGGACATGAGCAAGAAGAAAATTTTGCAACCATAACCACTGAGCTTTTGAGGTGCATTTATTAAAACAGTATCATGTATTCTGTAGGACAGAGCAGAACTGCTCACAGGGTTTCCAAAGAGCGGTTGGTGGATGTGAACCGTGGACCTTTCGGTCTGCAGCCTGAGCAATGAATCACTGTACCACCAAGGCTCCTCACTTATTCTGTTTTGTTTAAATCAAGATCTCCTCCAAGTTACGAGACTCAAATGTGTTATTTAAATTTTGAGAAAGGTTGTTTTTCTCTTAGGGGTTTCTTGGTATGTTTGGAGAGTCACAGCCCTTTTCTCACAGCTGGGCAGAATGGGGAGGCTCAGCACCCCAAATACTGCCCTTCTGAGTGAAAACAGTCACTGTGTTAGTGATCCTGATGACAGTCTCAAGAGCAGAAGTGGCAGGGAAGTTTTACTTCCTGTTTATGACGGACACTCTGCCAAGCATTACCAGTATTATCGAACTTAATCTTTGGAGTGGGTAACTGGGTAGAAGCCATTGTAATCCCACTCTGTAGACAGCAAAGCAAAGCTTGCAGAATGTAATTCATTCACCCCAGTTCATATAGCTGGTAAAAGGAGGGGCTGGGACTGGGACACAGGTCTGCGACTCAAAACCCAGCTTCTTGTCACTGGAGAGAAGTCCCTCTATGATTTTTAGTTCCTCTCTGATTAAAATCTCTGCTTATTCTCCGCAGTGATTTCTCCCACTCAGGAAAACCCACTCATCACCCACTTTAATTCTCCTTCTGTTTATGGGTCCTCAGTTAGCTTTCAGTCACTTTTTGTGAAGCCCCGCGGTGTTAGCGTGCTCCCAATCCTCTCTGAGTGCGGAAATCTGCAGTTTGAGGACACTTGAGTTCTTAAGTAACCAACCCAGATTGGGCAAAGCAGAGCGCCCGGCTGCTTCCCTTCTGGGTGGAGAGGCTGCACCTGGCTCTCAAGGCCCCCCCCGTTGTCACCTCCTTCTGGGGGTGTTCTGTGCTCTCCAGCCACGCGGCAACCCCTGCATGCCATGCTTCCTACCTCATTTCAGCAACAACCCACCCCCTTCCATCTGCATAGGCAGTGCTTGCCATCCAGGTGTCTGGAGACTGGGAGGCTGGGAGCCATCGTGTGAACCTCCAGCTCGCATCTACTTGTTGTTTTTGTTAGCTGCTGTACAGCTGACTCTTGACGCATGGTGATGCCAGTGCACAATGGGAGGAAATGCTGCCCGGGCCCGTGCCACCTTCACGCAGAGAGTCGTGCTATTTCACTCTATGCACGCCTTCTGAAGGTGGGCATCTGCTCCCCTGTGAAAAACGTTCAGGAAGGACTCAGACTCCTGTGCAAGGCTGGAGTGGCATGGCGGGCTGGTGGCCCAGGCCAAGGGCAGCTTCAACAACAACCAGCAGGAAAACACCTGTGCCTGGACATGACGTCCGTGGGAGTGCTAGCCGCCCAGGGGCTTGGGAGGAAAGCAACAAGCCAGGGCTTCAGTTAGAGTGGCATGTAAAACTCACACGTATCTTTCATGTTGACACTGTTTTGTAGAAATTTTACCATGACCTTTTCATTAATTGGTGAGAATTTTTTTTTTTTGAATCTTTTGCCCAAGTCATTACTTTGGAGAGTTAGTCCAAAATCCAGCATAATCTGTTTTGTGTGACTCTGTCATTTTTGGCTCTGAACTCTCCCATGTCCTAGATTCCTGCCAGGCAAGATTGTATCTGCTCCCAGAACCAACATCTGGGAGTAGAGATCAGAGGTCTGGGATGGGCTAGAAGTGAGGTAAGGAAGGAACCCGGTGTGACTGTGAGGGGCAGGGACAGAAGGGAGGTCCCTGCTTGATGAGATGTGTGGCACTGGGGGACCCAGCACATCAGTTTTGGTCATTGACTCCTACTGGTGGGCTGACATGACTTTCAGAAGGAAGGTGCTGGCTGCGTCCCCTGCACTGTTTCCTTCTAGTTCAGTCCTCTGAGCAGTCAGTGGGGCTTTGACACATTGTACGGGATAAGCTCGCTGAATGCAGAATGCATGCCCCCAATCCTGCTGATCCCTCAGTCCTTAGACCTTCGTGCGCACAAATCCAGGTCTGCTTTTGTCTCCTCATCCAGAGTCACCTCTCTGGTCAAGCATCAGCAGCTCCAGTTTCTGAGAGAACCTTCAGTGTTTGAAATCAGGATTGCAGGCTTGCTAAAGCAGTCCTGGTGGGCAGTCGTTAAGGACCTGGCTGCTAACCCAACGGCTGGCGGTTCAAAGCCACCAGCCGCTCTGTGGGAGAAGGATGTGACCGTTGGCTTCTGTAAAGGGTCACAGTCTTGGAAATGTCACGAGGGCAGTTCTGCCTTTTCCTGCAGGATTGCTCTGAGTCAGAAACAACTGGATCACAATTTCCTTAAGGGTGTGTTTTAGGTGCCTGAAGGGACTGTGGTGGCGCAGAGGTTAAAGTGCTTGATTGTTAACCAAAAGTCTTTGGGTCATTGACTGGAAACCACCAGCGACTCGCTGGGAGAAAGATCCCAGGTTCTGATTCCACAGTGATTTACAGACTTGAAAACTCTAGGGTGTTACTGTGACTTGGAACTGACTCGGTTGCAGTAGGTTCGGGACACTGGTCTCACGTCCTGGCAATCTGCTTTCCTAACGATCGCAGCCAAGAAAACCCTACGGGCGGTTCTCCTGCGTAACACATGGGATTGTCAGAGTCAGAACGGACAGCAGTGAGTAGGGCTGGGCTAGGTGTTCAGGGTGTCTTCATAGCGTGCTTCAGGGGGGCTCTAGGCACCCTGGAGTGGAGAAGGAAGTAGGTCAAGGGACAGGGCTCTGGGTTTTTAACCTTCCCACTGACCAGATAATTCCTTTGCTGGCTTTGTATACTGACTTCCTGTGGAGAGAAAAAAAGATTTTAGCTGTTACAGAAAGATGAAAGAACAGTGATGTAACCTCCACCCAGGGTGTTAACCTTCTCTGCACTGTCCACACTGAGTAATCAGCTGTCTTCTTGAAAATTCCAGTGACATTCTGCTCACAGTCTTTAGAGCCAAGCTATGTCAGCAATGTCAGCAACGGCAGGAGCTTGTTAGAGATGCAGACTCCCAGGCCACACTTCCGATAGAAAGATTCAGAGAGCGCGGTTAACAAGTTCCCTGCCGCCTTGGTTTGTGGGCTGAAGCACACAGCTCTCAGTCTGCGCCACATTTTGCAATTGCCTGGGGGGAGCTGGAAAATACCAGAACTTGGAAGTGCCCTTAGAGCCCCCCGATTCAGGTGGCGAGGCTGCGCATCAGAGTCTCAGCAGCTCTGCAGGTGGGTGGCTCTCCTGTGCAGCCTGTGCTTAGACTCACGGGGAGAGTGTCCGGTTGCTGGGTCTCTGCAGTTGTCCTGAGGCTTTCATTACTTTGTCTTCAGCAACAAGCAACAAGCTGAATTCAATCCCCTAGAACGGCCCCACAGACACAGGGGCCCTGAACAAGCCCTCCCCAGAGCCCGCCTCGCATCCCTGACTCCCCTGGCCGCGATTCCACCTGTCACTTGGCGCAGCTCAGGGGGTGCTTCCCCTCCCAGCCCTGCTTGGAATGGCCCTCAGGGTGTCTGATCTCCTCTGTGTGTGGATACCCACCTGACTTCTTTCCTGGAAAAACCTGTGTGCTTTGCACATAAAAGAAAGCAAAACCTATACACTTCTCGGTTTACTTCTAGACATTATGGGCAAATCCCAAAGCTCTTAGAGTCCTCTTGGGAGCAGGCCAAATTCCAACCCATTAACTGAAAAATGCAGCAAGTGTTTATGTGACACTGACTGTATACCTGGCCCTGTGCTAGGGCTTAGGGACCACAAAGTGTTCCAGACTGTGGTCTCTGCTCAAGGAGCACCATCAGCTCGTGATCCGGGAGTGTCAACGAGTCTAACGCGGGAGCTGACAGTGTTGACTTCCCTGCACCAGGAATAGAGACGGTGAGGAGGTCTTTAAACACACATACAGGTGTGTACAAGTACACGGACACACGTACGCATATAAATATAGGTTTACAAATGTAAAAATGTATGAGAACCCTAAACACAGTGGTCCAGGGGTCTGGTTAGTGAGTTCGTGGAGGGTCCCAGGAGCGGAGAAGAAGGCCACCCAGCCAAGCTGGTCAGGGAAGCTGCGCGGAGCTGCTCTGTCTGGCTAGCCTGTGACCAACGGGCAGGAGACGGACGCTACAGCCCAGAGGACAGCAAGTGCGGAGGCACCGAGGGAGCAGGCCTTGGCTGGGCCTGGGACGTGGGATCTGGACAGAAGGGAACACAGTCATGTGGAGAAGTACCAGGAGAGGGGGTTGGAGGCCAAACCAGGAGGGACGCTTGATGGAAGGCTAGAGGGTGGGTACTGGATCCTGAAGGTGACAGGGAAACCCTGCAGTGGCTTTGAAAAGAGGAGCAGCACGGCTGGATACTTGTACCCTGGTGACGGTGGAGCATGGATGGGTGTGTTCAAGGCCTGAGGTGGGTGAGCCCAGAGGGCGCCATGCATCAGTCCAGGCAGGAAGCGACAAGGACCACCCAGGGAGTGGGTGGGAGCAGCGGGAGTCCAGCAGGACCGCGGTGAGGTATGTCCGTGCAGAGTGGGTAGGAGGAGGGACAGACCCAGTGGGACTGTGGGGAGGACCGTCCGAGTGAAGTTGGGGGAGAAGAGAGAGACTGTGTCCGGACTGTGGCGGGAGGAAGAACCAGAGACTCGGTGGCCAGCAGAGTAGTTCACCCGGACTTCCGGCCCGGGTGAACAGGGAAGAGTGAGGCGGACTGTTGCTGATCTGGCCAACGGTAAAGGAGGACAGGGCGCAGGGGACGTCAGTGAGCTGGCTTTTGGACATGCTGACTGTTAGAGACTGAACTGTATCACCCCCTCGTCTAAATGTGTTGAAATCCTACCCTCTTATTGGTAAACATGACCCTCTTTGGAGACAGGAGTTTTTCTTTTGCTACGCTAACGAGGTCCTACCGGTGTAGGGCGGATCTGAAACCTAGTCGCTTCTGAGTTACAGAAACAGCGCAATAGATACGGGGACACACATGGGATTGGGGGAGGGCGGAGACGGGCAGACGCACCCACAAACCCAGAAGGTCAAGGCCCGCCGACGGGGCTTCCCACCGCCCTCGGGGAAGGCCGCGTCTCCCTGTGGCTCTGCAGCAAGGCCTTTGCTGTCAGTCTGCCGCTGTCTGGGAGCTTCTCAGTACAGAGGCCCCAGGCCTGGAGGATGAGCTTCCCCCCAGTTCTTCACACCCGGAGATACACGGGCTTTCTCCGCTCCGCTGGCCTCTCTCCTTCGTGTCTCAGAAGCGGCTGACTCAGCACGCAGCCTGACCCTGTAGCCTGAGTCCTGCCTCATCAGTATAACTGCCTCCAATCATTAACGTCACAGAGACAGGGTTTACGGCACACAGGGAAAACCACACTAAAGCACAAAATCGTGGCCAAACACACAGTAGGAAAAACTGTGGCCTAGCCAAGTTGATGCATAGTTTTGGGGAACATAGTTCAATCTATAACACCTCCCAGCCCCTCAGCACATTTCTCTGGAATCAAAGCCTCTTTCAAATTTATAATCCCTGACACAGGCCAATGACCGTGTGTATGTGTGTGTGTGTAGGCAGGTGCTTAATAGCCTTGCCTAAAAGTTTGGTTGAGTAGGGAAAAAAAAATCAAGCAACACACACACACACACACCCCCATATATATCATACATAGATGCCCCTGAATTGCAAAGCTCCAGCAGGCTTCACATTGCTGACCGAGGAACTTTAGCTGGTCCTTGGGTTGGCCAAGGTCCATTGTGTTTTGAGATAGGAAAAGACAGGTCAAAAGTCTAACTTACAGAAGTGTGAAAAATACTGAATTAGTCTGGGGGAAATAAATCCAGAGTTCAGGTAAGGGAAGAGAGAGAGGCAGAGAGAGACACAGGGAGACAGATGGACACAGGGAGTGACAGAGTGAGAGACAGACACACAGACAGAGAAGTGCCCCCAAGGGGGTCCCAGGAGCAGCCGGTGGTGGTTGGTGGATGCGAACTGCTGGCCTCTGGTAAGGTGGAGCTGTTAATCTCTCTCCATTCCCTGGGAGATTTGTGACAGATGAGAGCACAGTCCTTCCTATGACGATTTTATGCACGAAACCTTCAGTCAAAGAGCGCTGCAGCCGCTGTCTCCAGGTCAGGGGGCCTTAAAGCGCGGAGGGAGGAGCACCGGTTTCCCGAGGGAGCCGCGCGGGCTGACCCGAGCTGACGCTGGCCCCGCGGCTCTGCAGGCCTCGGTTCTCACCTTGAGCGGGAGCGTGGCCCAGGGACCCAGGGAGGGCGTCCCTGACTCCGTGCTATGCTCCCGGCGGCATCTTCCCAGGGTGATGGATAACATCAAACCACCTGGGACTTGGTGGCCCTGCTGGAGCCCCCCAGCCGCAGAGCCGAGAGCACCAGGCTGAGCAGAGCGCAGCCACCAGGTGGCGCCAAGCCGCAGCTGGTGCCCCGAGCAATCCCGGTGTCCCGCAGGTTGGGGGCGTTTCAGCAACCGGGCAAGGAGGCAGCCTGGGTCGCCAGTGCTTGCATTCTCTGGGCACTGTGTGATGGTGCAATTTTCCAACACATGCATCCGTCTAGGCTTTATGGGCGTCTAGATGAGCTCTGCAAACCTCCTGGAGTTTATAACATTGTTGTTAGGGTCTGTAGGTCCTTGGGTGGGAAAACCCGTTGGTACTGACCACTTACCAAAGACTGGTGGCTCAAACCCATCAAGTGGCACCATGAAGAAAGGCCTGGCTACGTACTTTTGTCAGGATCACAGTCAAGAAAACCCTATGGCACTCTGGTGCTCCTGTGTAACACACGGGGTCACCGTGAGTTGGAATCGACTTGATGGCAGCAGGTTATTTATTGATGTAGTTTTTGTCCTTGTTGTTATGGCCTTCAGACAGCTGTGCTGGGCTTGCTTGGAGTGGCGATGGGCATTGCTAGATATTTTGCTGATAGAACTCGTCCACAGCTTCAGTCCTTTCCAGTGGTTCTCAACTCTTCCCTGCGGTGCAGTGCTCGGGCTTGGGTTCGCTGACTTCCACCGCTGAAGGACGGTCCTCGCTGGATGAGTGACCGAGGAGATGGGGGCTGAGCCTCTATTTTAGCTCCCACTGTCTGTGATGACCACCGGACCGATAGAGGCTCAGATCCAAGCAGCAGAACAGAAACTTGGACTTTACCTTTTTGTCAAGTGTTTAAAATATGGTTATTCTTAATGGGATATTGTTTAGAGATAATTTTAGTCCATGTCAACTGATATGAGTAAACATTTCCTGATTTAAGTAAATTGCATCAGTAATGTGGGTTGGGGCTGTTATTTTATCCTCTGTCAAGTCCCTGGGGTCTAAGGAATTTAAAATAATCAAGACAGTCCTGGTCATAATAGCCTATAATGGACAAACACCCATGTCCCCAAGACTGGGTGATGCTGATGCCAGTACCCACTCTCTGTGCTGTGACGTGGGAGAATTTCTTCCCTATATGACAAATTTTAGCACAAAACTCACAGAAAGTGGCCTGACATGTTTTTACATGAAAAAATCAAATCTAGCATCAAGTTAGTATCAAGTATCAAAGATAAACAGCCATCAGCTTATGGAAGATGTAGAAAATTCATACTTTCTGTATGCAGTTTTCCTTTTCTTCCTTGTAAAGGAGCTTCCGGAAAGTGGATTCAACTTCATCTTATTACCTCTGGGACTTCATGTAAGAGACAGATACTGCTAACTCCATTTTAAATTGAAAAATTAAGGTACAGGGAAGGTAATTGCCTTGTTCAAGTCTCTGAGGTTTGAAATGGGAACAGAAAGCAGACCTGTCCTCCTCTCTCCTTAACCCTTTGCCTTTCTTTCTCTTTCTGCCCAGATGGGTTAAGAAAAACGGATAATGCCATTTGCAGCAGGGAAGCCATGGTTTTTCAAGAACGAACAAATACGTCAAGCCCACAAATTATCAGCAGCACTAAATAAAGGCCGATGAAACACTGAAAAATAGCATAGCTTAAAAATCAGTTCCAGGGCCTGGCCACCACCAATGACATCCATGACGGGGCTCTCAAAGTTAAGTCCCAGTACCAATACAAGAATAAAAAGGGGTGCACCCTGAGAACTCCACTAAAAGACCACAATTGATGATCTGAAGGCCTGGGGGTTCCCCAGGGAGCATACCCCTAGACCTGATGCTGCCCCTGTTGGTAAATCATTACTGAGGTCAACCAGGGAGTTGGTGACACAGTGTGACCGTATCGTGTGTGCACTTTATGGCTCTGTGCATCTGTAGGCTGTCATCCTACTGGCCTTTTACTAGAGGGGAATGGAGAGGGTGGAGGAGAGGGGACAGGAGATTGTTAAGAGGATACGATGTGAAAGGAGGAGAGTGCTGTCATCAGGCAAGGTGAGCAGTAGGAGCTACACGTAGGTGGGCATGAGAATTTAAACTGGATTGTACACTCACTCAACCACAGTAAGAAAAAGAAAGGAAAAAAGGAAAAAAAAATCAGCCCCGGAACTTCATAGAGTCTAGATGGGTTTTTGTAGTGGGGACCACGTTGGGGTCTGTGTTCATTCTTGTATTTCCCCGCTCCCTTCCTGTCTTGAAGCCTGAGCCTGGAGACACCCTCGGCTGGCTGAGACACGTGGGAAAGACAAACAGCCCACCTTCTGCTCCTCAGCCAGCAGTTTCTCAGCACAGGCAGACAATAGGCCGCTACACCATGGGCCCCACAGGCTGCCTGGCTACTGTCTCCATCAACAAATGGAGCAATGCAATTTATGTGTCACACAAGAAACCAGCCAGGAGACTGCATTAATCATTCTGAAGTCGGCTGAGCTGTATGTGACAGGGAAACGTTCTTAACATGGTGGTGTTGATGGATTTTCTCACCTCCCACGTTGGGCAGAGAGAATCCAGTGGATCATCTGGATGGGCTGTCTTTCTCTTAAAAAATGGATTTTTGTGCTGGAAGTATAAGGTATCCATACAGCCACGGGAGGTTAGCATGCTGCAGCAGTGCAACGCCGTGTGTACAGCGTAATGCGGGAGACAGGCTACGTATGCGCCTGGAAGAAGGAGACCCTGGCGGTGTTGTGGTGAAGACCTGCTGCTGCTGACCAAAAAGGCTGGTGCTTCAAATCCACCAGGCGCTCCTCGGAAACCCTACAGGGCAGTTCTGCTCTGTCCTACAGGGTTCCTATGAGTCAGAATTGACTCCATGGTGATGCGAGAGATGCGTACTAAACCAGTTGCTTTTGAGTCAGCTCTGACTCATGACGACACTCGTTGTACGTCAGGATGGAACGGTGTTCCACAGGATTTTCAGTGCTGGACTTTGGGGGCTAGGTTTCCTGTCCTTTCTATTAGCATGTCTTTGGGTGAGCTTGAACCTCCAACTTTTCGATTAGTAGCTGAGCACGTGAGCCTTTATAGGATTACTTACCTGTAGAAAGCATACTGGAACATGTGCCGCATAGGATGCATGTACACACACATGAAAAGAGAAAGTGGGGAGGCGGGGCAGAAGAAGAGAGACAGAACGCCCACGTGGATTGGAGGTGGGGACAGACGTGGGGGGCCTACGGGAAGAGCAGCAGTGGATGCGACAGTGGGAGGTAAACAAAGACAGGGATTTTTTTTGGTAGGTATTTGGCAGACAACTGTTTTGGGTATTTTTTAAAAAAATTAAAAAAATGTATTGTTTTAAGTGAGAGTTTACAGTTCCATCAGTTTCTCATACAAGGAAACCCTGGTGGCGTGGTAGGCTCCTTGGGAACTCTATGGGGCAAGGTCTACTCTGACCTACAGGGCTACTGTGAGTCAGAATCAACTCAAAGGCAGAGGCTTTTGTTTTGTTTGGCTTTGCTGTGGAAATCTTGGTGGCTTAGTGGTTAAGAGCTATCTCTGCTAACCAAAATGTTGTCAGTTTGAATCCACCAGGAACTCCTTGGAAACACTATGGAGCAGTTCTACTCTGTCCTATAGGGTCACTGTGAGTTGGAATGAACTCCACAGCAATGGGTTTGGTTTTCTGCTTCACTGTGGTGCCTCAAGGTTCTGGAAAGGGAAGCAGTTATGACCAAAACAGGAAATCAGCACTGGCTGGGCCAAGCTCTCACCCACAGCTGTGTTTTGGTGCTCTCATTTCTGCTGTTGAGACATTCTCCCTCTTTTGGCAGCAGCTCAAATCCTGTCCTTCTCTGAGGTCCATCTTTGCTGCTGAGAGTTTCCTAGAACTGGTATTACTATTTTTTTCAACTCCTCTTGCCCCTCTCAACTCCTAGAACAGTGAGCATCTATTTAGTTTTTGGTTACTAGGTACTCTATACAGGTTTCTATCTCATGCACATTCACTTGTCTCCCAAGTTGTCTGTAAGCTTTTTTTTAAAAAAAGACCATGAGTATCTTTCTTTTCCATTCTCCCTGTTGTCCATTGCAGACTGTTGTCCAAAACTCAGCTCTGATCATTCATACAAATGATCTTTCTGTTCCAACTTCCAATAACCTACCAAATTAAGCACACGCTCCTTAGCTTGACATTTTAAAATCCTCCTCAATAGGTGCCCAGCTACCGCCAATAACGGCCCTAACAGGGAACAGAACAGAGTCCCTAATGGAGTGGTAGAGAAGAGGAGTGCAGAACTTGAACTCTATTCAAAAGACCAGACTTGGTGGTCTGACAGGCTGGAGGGTCCCTAGAAGACGTGGCCTCCAGACTGTTTGTTAACCTGGAACTGAAATCATTCCTGAAGCCAACTCTTCAGACAAAGGTTAAACTGGTATGTAAGACACAAAATGACACTGGTGAAGAGTGTACTTCTCGACTTAAATAGATAGAGGAGACTAACTGGGCAGCTCCTGTTTGGAGCTGAGATGAGAAGGCGGAGGAGGATAGAAGCTGGCTGAATGGACATGAGGAATACAGGGAGGAGAAGAGGAGTGTGCTCTCACAGGGTGGGGAGAGCAGCTAGGGTCACATAACAATGTGTGTGTAAGTTTTTGTATGATAAACTGACTTGAACTGTAAACTCTCACTTAAAGCACAATTAAAGAAAAAATTCTCCTGAATATCCATCCTCAATCCATGTCTTTACAATTCTAACTAGGTAACTCATACCCAGATAAGTTGGCACAGTTTCCTGACTTTCTCTAGCCTTCCTTGGAGATCCAGGGGCAAAGGGGAAAATACAAGGTGGTGGTCAAGGAAAGCCTTGGGAGCAATGGACTTAGTGACTGGTGATCACATTCATTGTCCAGGATCTTACCATGTAATACTCTGTTTAATGTCCACAGCAATTCCAAAGGATTTAAAGTCAAGGGTCAAAGAGACTCTTTCCCTGATATCACTGAGCTAGCACGTGATTGGAGAGAGGATTTGAACCCAGGTCTTTCTTTTTGTATTCTACCATTTGGCCTCATTACCATGGAAATGGTGTTCTGAGGCTCCAAATACCACTAATTTGAGGAGTAAGTGAAACTTTGAAGGGCTGAGAGTCTCTTCAGCATTCTTACTTTTATCAAACTGTGTGGCGTTACTCACGTGACCACCAACCAGGTAATCCTTCGTGGTCCGCCTGGCCACATGGTGGTACTTGTGCTCTGCTGACTGTGTGTGAAGCTGCATCTTTTGGGACCAGTTTCCCTTTGAGGACCACAAGGTGATGGATGGAGCGGGTCCCTTCTTGCTTTCTTCTCTTTCCTGGCCCAGCAAACCAGGCTGGGGAAGTGGACCAGAGAGAGTCCAGCCATGTGTCCTCAGCAAGATCCATGTTAGTTCCACACGCTTTCTGGTTGCTCTCTTCTGGCTAAAGCCTGCCTTGATGCCACGCTGCCCTTAATAACCAAAAACATTTTTTAGTGGTAAATAAGAAGACAACCTTCTGGGTCTGGAAAGAGGAGAAAGATCAGAGACTTACACGAAAATCCAGGCATTCTCTTCCATCTGCATGTAGAATGTATAAAAACATTATCAGGAAAAAGTTTTTAATAAAATGATTTCCGGGCCCCACCGTACTTCCGTAGTCTGAGGTGGGGCCTGGGAATATGAATTTTAAAAGTGCATCAGTGCTTCTGAAGCAGGCAGCCCTCACCCACATGTGAAGAAAACAATGCTCCCAAGGGACCCAAATTAAGCAGCCTAAATGGTTTAAGTCTTGGTGGCATCTTTAGGGCAGCTGTCCAAATTCCTCCTTAGAAACAAACCACCAGTGACCGTTGTTACACTTTGATGGAAAACGGGTGTCTGTGAGCATACAAAGGGGTCTCCACGGAAGGCTGGCTGGTTGGCTGCCAAGAGACCTCCCCAAAAGGCATGTATTTTGATGAATTCACTCTGGTCCAGGGGCGGGCCCAGTTGTACTGTGCTAGAAATCTCGTTTGCCAGCTTGCATGGTCTCTGAGGAGTGGATATGTTAGTTGGGCTCACAAAAGTCTGACCCGTAACCATTTTCAAAGAGAAATAGAGCTGCAAAGTCAATGGGGTTGGTGTCGGTCAGGTCGGTAGGCTGCCGGTCAGACCACATTTGGCATGGGGAAGGCTGCTTAGCTGATTCCAGGGTTTCCTGGCACCAGACTCGGAGAGCCTGGCAGTCGGGTGTCCTACCCTCCACAGTGAGGATCCCTCTGTCAGCAGGATGGACACGCCTGCCTGAGGGGGACACCTACTCTTGCAAAGTGTCTGTACATAGTTGGTGCCCAGAAGACTGTGTAGAGGGATGAAGCCAACTTCAGGCCTTTTTTAAACCCAAATCCTTAAGGGCTGTAGTTCCCAGACTTCTCCATTTCATGGAAAATTTTTAAAGCAAAATTTGAAGACTAACAGATTTTTTCCAGTCTTTCATTCTGCCAAGTAAAAAAAGAAACAAAATGCAAACCAAACCCATTTCGATTGAGTTGACTCTGACTTATAGTGACCTTACAGAACAGAGTACAACTGTCCCATAGAGCTTCCAAGGAGCGCCTGGTGGATTTGAACCACTGGACTTTTGTTTCACGGTGAACTTGTAACCACTGTGCCACTAAGGTCAGCTAAGTAAGGACGTTAGAAAAATGAAGCAAAACTAAACGAAGCCACTGATTACTATTGTCATCACTTCGTTCAATAAGATACATTTTGACTGCAGAGAAAGAGTGTGATGGTTAAGGGTCTGCGCCCACTTAGTTGGCCGTGGTTTTCAGTGGTTTGGCTGCTGTGAGGTACTCTCGCCGTCATACAGTGATGTCATCACCTCCACGATGGGACCTGCTGTGAGCAGATTGTTGGAAAGGGGGCTTCCTTGAGGGGCGTGGCCTGTGTCCAATGTCGGTGGCTTCTCTGACAGGACTCAACTGCTGTTACTTGCTCTGGACCCCACAGCTGGCTCCTGCTGCCTGGCTCTGGTTCTTAGGACCTGAGCTAGCAGCTTGCCTACTGATTATGGATTCATCAGCCTCTGCCATCTGGATCCTGAGTTCACCAGACCCTGCAGTTATGTCTGTCGAGAGAAGACTCCAGCCCGACTCAAAGACTCAGAACTTGCCAGCATCTCCAACTAGGTGAACCATTTCTTGGATCTCTACAAGGTCTGACAAGTTTGTGAACTTGCCACCACACATTGGCAGCACTGTGCACACAACTCGGTAAGGTTTTATAAGCTCAGTATATCAGTGTCTCCCAGCTGTGTTCATGTCGACATGCGGCAGTGTCTTGCTGAGTGGCGTTCATTATTTTTGTTGAGTGTTTTAGTGTGCCATTGCAGGAATGTCAGAGCTTAACTTAGAGCAATGAGCAAACATCAAATGTCTTGTTAAACTTGGCAAAAGTGGAAGTGAAATCAGGAACATGTTAGTCCAAGTTTACGGGGGTAATGCTGTGAAGAAAACGGCAGTGTACAAATGGATCAAATGTTTTTCCGAGGAGAGAAAGTGTCACTGGTGAAGAGAGGTCAGGGCAGCCAGTAACGAGCAGAACTGACAAAAACATTGCAAAAATGTGTCAATTTATGCATCAAAATTGTTGGCTGACTGTGAGAAGCACAGCTGGTTAAGTAAACATCAACAGAGAAACAGAAAAATCGTAACTGAAAATCTTGGCATGAGAAAGGTGTGTTCAAAAAAGGCCCAAAGGAGCTCACCAAGAAGAAAAGCAAAAGAGGGTTGAAGTTTGCCAAGACCTTTTGGAGAAGCAAGATCATGTTTAGGGCTGTGTTGTCACTGGTGACGAAATGTGGGTGAGTACCAATACAACTCTGAAACAAAGCATCAAAATGCACAACGGAAGTCAGGCAATTCTCCACTAACAAAAAAGGTCCGTCAGTCTAAATCAAGAGTCAAAATGATGTTGCTAAGCTTTTTTGGTATCAGAGGATTTATTCGTTATGAATTTGTACCAATCGAACAAGCAATTAACCAAATTTACTATTATGAAGTGCTGAAAAGGCTGCAGGAAAAAATTAGACAAAAACAACCTGAACTTTTTGCCAGCAACTCATGGCTCATGCATCAGGACAATGCACCAGCTCCTACGTATGACACTGTTCGTGAGGGAGTTTTTAGCCAGTAAACAAATAACTGTATTGGAACACCCTCCCTGCTCACCATATCTGGCCCCCATGGCTTTTTTCTTTACCTGAAGAGAAAGGACATATTAAAGGAAGATATTTGGATGACATTCAGAACCTCAAGGGTAATACGACAACAACTCTGATGTCCATTCCAGTAAGAGCTCCAAAATCGCTGTAAAGGGTGGACTAGGTGCTGGTATCAGAGCATAGCTTCCAAGGGGAGTACTTCGAAGGTGACCATAGTGATATTCAGCAGTGAGATATGTAGCACGTTTTCCAGGATGAGTTCACAAAGCAAATGATCAGAACTGGTGTATATATATCCAGATGCTTCCTTGGTTTTGCTTCTCTAGAAAGCCCAGCCTAAGCCAAGGAGTAAAGACAGAATCTCAGCAGAAAAGGGAGTCATTTACATGAAAAAAACCTCACTGTATTAAAGAACAAAACCTCACTGCTCACAGCTTTCTAGACTAGGGGACTGGAGATCCCTAAAAATCTGGGCAGTTCTTCAAGTCTCCTTGCTGACCGCATCTCCACCTACCGACTCAGCAGAGTACAGCCCCGCCTCCCTTGCTGTCCTGAGAGGAGTTCTGAGTGCTCCCAAGCTCTGCAGTCTGTCTTTCACAGATAAACTCTTAATTTAAAGATAGTAAATCTATCTGTGTGTAGAAACTCCCAGTTTAATTTCGTTTCCAGGAAGAGGGGAAGTGAAGCTTAAGAAGGGGATGACTGGCATTTTCTGTGGGAGTGGGCTTCTAGTTTCTTTGTACTTCCTCCTCCAATGGAATGTGTGCAGCTAGGGGCCACAGCTACGGGTCATCCTTTGGCAGTCCGTGGTACATTCGACACTCTTTTCCAACACCACGATTCACAGGCGTGAATTCTTCAGTCTTCCTTATTTATTGTCTGGCTTTTGCATGCATGTGATGCGATTGAAAACACCATGGCTTGGGTCAGGTGCACCTTAGTCCTTAAAGTGACGTCTCTGATTCTAAAGCCTTAAAAGAGGCCTTTTGCAGCCGATTGGCCCCCTGCAATGTGTTGTTTAGTTCTGCGACTCCTGCTTCCATGGGTGTTGATTGTGGATCCAAGTACAAAGAAGTCCTTGACAACTTGCGTCGTTTCTCCATTTACCTTGCTTATCAGCCCAGCTGTATGGGTTTCTATTTTCTTGATGTTCAGGTGTCATCCATACCAAAACCCACAGCTTTTGGTCTTCGTCAGTAAGTGCTTCAAATCCTCTTTGCTTTCAGTGAGCAAGGTTGTGTCATCTGCACATCACAGGTTGTTAATGAGTTTTCCTCCAGCTCCGAGGCCCCCTTCTTCTCCACGTAGCCCAGCCTCTTGAGTTCTTTGCTCAACATACAGATTGAAATGTGACATTATAAATAGAAAGCTTCTGAGTTTAGATGCAGAAACTTAGAAACAAATAAGGTACAGAGGCAATGAAAGCTCCCCAAACCCACCTGAAGCAATGCTTCTGTAGGGTAGTGAGACATTTGTTACAGATTCACAGAACAGGTTCACCTTGGCTCGGATGGGGGACTTTGAACCTGAAGGTGACTCTGCAACCCTAAAATAAAAGCAAGATTCCCCCAGTGGCTAGCACCCCACCCTGCATCCTCTGCTTTGCTTGAGTAAAACCTAACTTGGAATGAGAGGTTATGCACAGTTCGGAGATAAGCTTCGCCTTCTGTGATTTGTATTACTAATTCGTTTATGTTTACCATGTCAGGCATTATGCTATTTCCCAAACGGGGATAGTGTCACCCCCTTTTCCCAGCCTCCACTGCTGTCCCAGTGTTCCTGCCAAATACCCGCCCTGTTCACAGGGAGTCTTTCTTCAAGATGAGAAAGCACCGACCTGAGTGTTGGCCGGTGCTGTCGTAACTCACTGCACAGATGACAGCTTGAGAACTGGAGTTCTTCTCCTCTTTGCGCCCTGATTCTCCAGCCTCCAGCCAGAGCCCTGTTAAATCTGCTCTGAGACACGGCTCCATCCAGTAGGGGCTCTTGTGTGCACCCAAGTCTTCTCTGAGAGGCGGAGCTCAGACCTGACAGTCACATAACTTGGGGTGTCATTGTGACAGGGTCTCCTTGGCAGACTGGCTCTGGACCTGGGTCACTTTGAGACATATTTTCAGACAATTCACATTTCTCAAGACTGGGGAAAGAAGTTTAAAAAAAGAAAAAAAATCCAGCCACTATGGAATGCCCTAACATAAAACACCAGGTGGTCCAGAGTGTTCTTTTGAAGTAAACAGTAAAATTCTCCCATTCAGGAGCCGTTAAGAACAGGGATGGTCCCCAGAGGCACTATTTTGGGATGTGTGGTGATTTCAGTTTGCAGCCTGCAGGATGCATCTGCTATAGGGAGGCCAGTCCTGTATTTTTTTTTTTTGTGTGTGTGTGGATGTGTTTGGAGGGAGGTGAGGGTAAGATTAGGCTCCTTGCATGGGATACAGTGTTTTAGGACTAGAAAACTTAGGGAACCTCGTATATGCAGCATGGGTCACTGACCAGCTTGTCTTGGTTTGCCTGGAACTTCCCTGGTTTTAAAACTGAAAATCATGTGTTCAGAGAACGCCCTTGCTTCCAGGTAGATCTCCAGATGCAGGGACGCTGGGAGCTTGCTTTTTCCCCGTCATCTTCTACCCCTGTGACAGAATCAGTTGTCCACTATGTAAGTTTCCTTCCTTTGAGGCAAGGCTTTGTCCCGTATTCAAATGTAGGCATCCTTGAGAGGGCTGACCCTCTTAGCCACCGCAGCTGGGAAGCCGTGCGGCCAAGCTGATCCATCACTCCCTCCTGCCTGAAAGAACCGTCTCCTTCCTCAAGGAGATAGACCACAAGATAACATGCTACACTCACTAGATGGGAAAAAATAAAGTCTGACAACATGGAAGCTGATGAAGGATGTGGGGCAACGAGACCAGACCAAACCTGCTGCCGTCGAGTCGACTCCGAGTCACAGCAACTCTGTCAACAGCATAGAACTGCACTGTAGAGTTTCTAAGAAGTGCCTGGTAGATTTGAACTGCTGATCCTTTGGCTAACAGTCATAGCACTTGTCATGGGTTGAACGGTGTTCCCCGCAAAATGTGTGTAGCCATTTGAATGGGCTATGATTCCCAGTATTTTATGACTGTCCCACATTTTGTGACTTTCTTATGCTGTTTGTTAAAGAGAGTTAGAGTGGGACTGTAAGTCCCTTGCTAAGGTCACCTCCCTGCTCCACTGTAAAGGGAGTTTCCCTGGAGTTTCATCCTGCAAGAGATAAAAGGAAAGGAAAGCAAGCAGTGACTGGGAATCTTATACCACCAAGAAAACAGCATCGGGAGAAGAGCGCATCCTTCAAACACGAGGTTTCTGCACCAAGATGCTCCTTGAACAAATACTGAAGTTACACCAAGAACTTTTCCAGAGCTGACAGAGGGAAAGCCTTCCCCTGGAGTGGACACCCTGAATTCAGACTTGTAACTTACTGGACAGTGTAAGAATACACTTTTCTTTCTTACAGCCATCCACCTGTGGTATCTCTATTAGAGCAGCACTAGCTGACTGAAACAGCACTTACCCACTACACGCCAGGGTTTCCTTGGGGCAATAAGAACTCTCATTTACTGCTGGTGGGATGTGTGTAGGATGGTATATCCATTTTGGCAAAACCATGATTTTAGTGGCATTATCTTATAAAATTCAGCATGTGCAAACCTAGTTACTCTGTGCCCTAGAGAAGCTCTTGAAGTTGAGCTAGGAGTCAGATTCAAGAAGGTTCTTAGCAGTAAAAACTTACAAACAACCCAGTGTTGACAAGTAAGAGAATGGACAAACAAAGAATGACATAGAATTTAATATTAACGAACCACAGCTACATACATTAACAGATAAATTTCAGAGACAAAATTTTAAGCAAACATTTTTAAAAAAATCAGAGGAAACTACATGCCATCTAACACCATTTCTATAAGGGCCCAAACCAAGCAAAAGTAAACACACAGATTGACTTATGGAAACAGGGGGGTCTTCTGTGATTTAATTGATGCTATAGTTTGCAAGAGGAGTATTAGATGCACTTGGCTTGCTATTATTACTGTGCCTCATCACTGACATATATTTTTCATTTATTTGTAAAAACAAAACAAAAAATATGTATAGTAAAATATTTTAAGAAAGTAAGATAGAAATAAGTCAAAACATGCTTAATGGTAACAAGTGTGAAGAGACCCAATTCACTGGCGAAAAGGCAAGGAGGGTACGATGATGCTTAAAAAAATCAATGACAAATTCAGAAAAATGCTTTTTATGAAAAATGCAGATTAAACAAAGGAACACATCAACCATCAAGATAAAAGGGTAAAAACCAAAACACCCACTGCTGTCGAGTTGGTTCAGAGTCGTAGTGATTCTAGAGGTCAGAATAGAATTGCACCACAGAGTTTCCAAGGAGTGCCAGGCGGATTTGAACTGCCAACCTATGGGTTACCAGACATAGCACTGAACCTACTACACCACCTGGGTTTCCGGAGGTAAAACGGTTGAAGAAGGTATTCCAAACTGAAGGCAACCATGTTGATTTCAGGCAAATAAACACAAAAGCAAAAAACAATGTGGGGAATCAGGAGAGTGTCTACAAAATCACTGTAAAGACTCCCTGTGTTCTCAACAGAATCACTGGGAGAAATTGAGAAATTCACAACCATGACGGATGATTTTCACAGGGCAGGTGAATGTTAGATGCAGGTTTTGTGTCTGGACCTGCCTCCGCTGTACTGTTCTTCCTAATTTCCTATGCGACTTTGAGCAAGATTCTTCGTCTTGTTAGATCCCAGTTTCTCACATCAGCAAAGAGAGGACTGGACCAGATGGATGAAGATTCTGTGAAATCCCTGTACTCCCAGGCCAGGTAGTGTCTAGGAGAAGGCCTTGTCACATGGTGGATGATTGTGAGCCTGCTGGTAGCTGGCATTCTTTACTCAGTGTGTCCCAGGAGAATCTGTAACCTGCTGTTTCCCTTGACAGTGCCACCATCCAAGCAGCCCCTTGACATCCCAGACCACTTTACCAGCAGAAGCTTATAAAACCCATTACCAGCTGAAGGGCTAACGGAGAAAGTACAACCCGGTAGGCAGCTTCTCGGAGCTGTGGGTCTAGTTTTCTTCTTGAGCCAATTAGGAGGGGACGGTGTAAGGAGGGCAGGACAGGACAACCCGAGTAGGAGGCAGGCGCTAACATATGACGCATGTCCTGGGAAATATGGAAGGGGCCAGCCCTGAACGCTAGGAGTCCAGCTTCCCTCAGGAGCAATCTCAGTTGCAACAATCTGGGCAGTGCTGTTGGTGGCTCAGCGGTTAAGTGCTATGGCTGCTAACCAAAAGGTTGGATGTTTGAATCCTCTAGATGATCCTTGAAAATCCTGTGGAGCAGTTCTACTGTGTTCTATAGGGTCGCTATAAGGCAGAATCAAATCGACAGCGGTGGGTTTAGTTTGGTGAGGGGTTTTATGAGTGAAAGACTGAGAGAAAGGAGCTGGGGCTGGTTTTGCAACCCTTGACATTCACGGGTACCACCTAGGGCAAGCCACCGCAGGTCCCTGCGTCTCTGCTGCAGGGAAGCATTTTCAAGCCATGAAAGCTGAAGCAGGGTGTTGTGTGGGATTTTGGGCTCGCTTTGTGCCTCTTATCCTTTCTCTCCCTCCCATTTCTCCCATTTCTAACAGAAATGTCTACCTCATGCCTGTTCCGTCACTGGACTTTGGAAGTGGTAACTTGTATTCTAGATCTTATAGATGAAAAGGAATTTTTCAGAAGATAGAATGTGCACTTGGAGTTGATTTCAGCTTTTGAGATGATACAATGGTGTGAGTATGTTTTACATGTGGCAAGAACAAGAATTTGGTGGGAGAAATGGTGGAATGTTATGGATTGCATTATGTCCTGCAAAAATGTATATCAACTTCGCTAGGCCATGATTCCCAATATTGTGTGGTTGCCCACTGTTTGGTGGTGTGATACAATTATCCTTTGTGTTACAAGTCCTAACCTTGTACGATGTTAAAGTGACAAGATTAGAGGCAGTTATGTTAACAAAACAGGAGTCAATCTATAGGTTTAGGTTGTATCTTGAGTTAGTCTCCTTTGAGATATAAGAGAGAGAATTGAGCAGACGGCAGAAAAACCTCATTACCAACAAGCAGGAAGAACCAGGAGCAGAGCATGTCCCTTGGACCTGGGGTTCCTGTGCTAAGGAACTCCTAGACCAGGGGAAGACTGATGACAAGGAGTTTCCCCAGAGCTGACAGAGAGAGAGAGCCTTCCTGTTGAGCTGGTACCCTGAATTCAGACTGTTAGGCCTACTACACTGTGCAAGAATAAACGTCCACTTGTGGCATTTCTGTTGTAGCAGCGCTAGATGACCAAGACAAAGGGTGAGGGAAGGCATCCAGGAACAGAAGCCCTCGATGACCTCCTACTCCTCCCTTCCATCTCCAGTTTACTCATTTTCCCAAGTTCTAGCTTTGCTTTTACTTCTTTCTCTATCAATAATTGCACATGGACCAGACAGCTTAAGTTGGAAAGTTGATTCCTATCTATTGCATCACCCCCGGGAGCATCCGTGTTTTGTTCTGGGGCTCCCGATACCAAACAAACCATTTCTCTGCCGGTGTAACTGTCATCACTGGAGCAGGACAACATTCCACATTAGGGGGTGGAGGGCCCTTCACAGAGCACCCAGGTGAGGCCCCTAATCATGCAGAGGAAGACATGGTGTGGAGCTTACCCGAAAGAGACGTTGGGCAGCATCGACACAACCTGAATGGGGTACCCCACTGCATCCGAGCTTGAGTACATACTGGGTAGCTAAATACTGGATAACGGAATTCGGAGTCTGATGCCAAATTCAAGGCCCTGGGCAGGTTCCACAGGAGTTCTTGTTTTTTGTTTCATTTGACCTTAAAGTAGTGGATTTTGCATGGTTTTGCAGTTAAGACCTTACTTGGTTTCTGAACAACCTATCTCAACCTCAGTTTATATACATATAAGAAAGAGATTATATTCAAACATTCCTTGTAGGAATTTGTGAGGATAAAATGTTACTATTCATTTAAAGTACATAGCATATACCTGGTTTATGATAAGAGCCTGACAAAAATGTGGTATTCTTCAAAATAGTTAAGAGTCTAATTTCTGTGAGTTCTCTTTTGTCTGTACTTGTACTTTTCCTTTCTATTAAGATACTTTTCTTCTAGGCAAGATGCCCAAACAGCGTCTTGGTTTGCTTTTCCGTTTTCTGCTCCAGCCTGTTCCGGGCCCACCTCCCGAGCCAGCTTCAGCACCATGGAGTCGCTCAGAGATGGAGCTATGGTCCTGGCAGGAGTGTACTCAGAGGAATTAAAAATCTTCTTTGGGCATCAGAGAAGGAAACTGTAATTGTAAATGGTTTTGAACTGTTACGTCCCCCAGAAAATATGTGTACTAATTTGGCTGGGCCGTGATTCTCTGTATTTTGTGATTTTCTTATGCTGTAAATCCTAATCTCTGCCTGTGATTGACAGAGTGGATTACGTTAGAGAGGATTGTGGTGGAATTGGAAAACGCTTCCTAAGATCACCTCCTGCTCCAATGTAGAGAAGGTTTTCCTGGAGAGTGGCTTGCAGCACCTTTTATCCATTTATCCCGCAAGTGATAAAAGGAAAGGGAAGCAAGCAGATGGTGAGAGCTTCACACCATCAGGAAAGCAGCACTGGGAGTAGAGCACGTCCTTCAGACCTGTGGCTCCTGCACCAAGATGCTCCCTGACCAAAGACTCCTGCAACACGAGGGCCTTCCTCCTGAGCCCACGAAGAAGGAAAGCCTTCCCCTGGAGAGGACACCCTGAATTTGAATTTGCAGCCTTCTGGACTGTGTAAGAATAAACTTTTCTTTGTGAAGTCGTTCACTATGTGGTATTTCTGTGTGAGCAGTAGCAGATGACTAAAAAACCAATAGAAGAGTATTCTTAGTTTCATTCGTTCTTTGTTCTGACAGTCAGGATGCATGGACAGGGCCAAGCGCCAGGACTTGCCTCTGTAGATGCTGAGTGAACCCTAGTTCTTTACCCCTTTCCCTCTCCTTCCCCTACCCACTGTCTATTTAGCTATAAATTCTGAAGACTCTCAGAATTTCAAAGGGAAAAATGTGACAAAATAACTGCTAAGTTCATGGGAAGTGAACACAGATAAGCGCTCTGGTAAGCAGCCACCTTGCCTGTGCTCGGGGTTCTGCTGGTGTTGGGGTACTCACCCCTCACAAGTCAGCCTAGACCATTACTTCCCAAATTTAATTATTCTTGAAGTTATCTTTATAGGGAAGCCACTTGACTTCCATGTCCTCGTGGCACATCTACGCGTTGGTTCTAACTTTGTTCTCTGGAACAACTCAAATAAATACTGCAACTCCTGCACGAGACAGCTTTTTACTCCTCCTTGCATACACACCCTTTCTGTGTCACCGCAGGTCCCTACATGGAACAAATGGTTCGTACCAGGTTACCAACCCCCCAGTTGGCAGAACCCACCCGGAGATCTGCTTCCCTTGTGCGTATAGCCGAGACAAACACACAGAGTTGTTCCGCTCTGGAACACATGGGGTCGTCATGAGTCAGAACCGGCTTGACGGCAGCAGGTTCTGTATCAACGCACAGACACTACGTTGTCCCTCACCATCTGAGGAGGAATATCGCCCACACCCTCCTTAGGATGCTCCTGTGTCCCATCTCTTCCTTCTCCTCGGACCCGTGTTACCCCTTCTTGCCAGCTTTTCTCCCTCCAGCTGGGTTACCTTCTGTTAGTTAAAGTGTATATGTCAAACTTGGCTTTTGAGCCAGTGCCCCCACCTGTCCTGTCCCTTCTGCCTTTGTCGCTGGTCATGGCCTGCCAGGCCTCTCTTTGCTGTCTCACGGCTTGCTGCACCGTCCACTAGTGGTGTGCTGTCTCCTGTCACTGTGGACAACTTGTTGCCAAAAATACCTTGTAATTTTCTGTCTCCTTGATTTCCCTGGTTCCACCTCAGTCTTCGTCTAGAAGGTTCTGCCATTTCACCCTCTGGATTCAAGTAAAATTCATTTAAACCTCAGGAAGTGTCCAGACTTTGCTTCTAGATCTAATATCTTTTTGTCTCACTGTGGAGTGAGTCATTTCTGCCATCCTCTGAGTGACCACCTTCCAGGGGAATGACCCACCGGCAGCAGCCTTCTAGAAGATGAATCCCACGGCGGATTGAGGGTTATCTGGAGGGAAACAGAACGGCAGCTGTGCCACCTCAGTCAGGTTTCTGCATCGCACGGCACCAAGGAGGTTGTCAGAAGCAGCTTTTGAAGTACCGACCTCTCCAGTCTTGCAGAAGGTTGTTATGTGTCTATTTACTTACACTTCAGAATACTGACATTGGAACAAGGCTAATTCTCACTGAAATTAGAAATCGAAATGCAATTAGAGTTTTCTAATTAAGTTGGTATAAATATTTATAAGACTACAGTGCACATTTCAAATGCCTGGAACACTGAATGTCTCTTTGAAATCTGCCGAAGAAGAGAAGTATGGTGTTCAGCCACCCGTCGTGGGAAAAAGGTGCCTTCCCAAAAGGCTGAACACACAGAGCACAGGGGTGAACACATGCAGACCAGTGTGTGAACCTACCCAGAGCACATGTGTGAACACACAGAGAGCACATGTAAACACACAAAGATACGTGTGATCATCTCTTAGGCAGCTATCACTGCTGTTATCCTCAGAAATAACTATTCATATGAATTTTTAATACTCACATTTGTAATACTCACAATTGTGATTGAACTTTATAGTCTTTCTAACTCAGAACTCTGGACACGAATTGTCCAAGATACAAGGGCAGCGTTAGCCGGCTCAGGAAACAGATTCACTGCCTTGTGCTTTCACTTGGCTTGGGGAGGAGGTGCGAGGGGAAGAAGCATTTTACTTGAGAAGATAAAAGACAAAAGGTTTAATTCTGGCTCTTCCATTTACCACCCCTGTGAAGTTAATAAATGCTTTATCCTTTCATGCTTCCAAACAAGAAACAGGAGACTCTCCCATCTCCTGGGGCTGTTAGGAGGATATATAGAAGCAATAGAAATGAACACACTTAAGAAGATCAAAAAGAACCCATATCTCAGGTATTAGTGCCATTGATGTAATTGCTACTGAACCGCCACAAAGGAACTATTTCCTAACCTGTAATACCAGGGACGGGGAGGGTTGGGAGAGGGTAGCCTAGGCAGGGGCCAGGTGAGGACAGAGAGGAGACAGCATGGGCAAGGATGACTTAGGTGGAATCAGGGAAGGATCGTCTTCACAAAGCCAGCTGGGAAATTACCACAGTCCCCGAGCCCTTGGCAGATGCTTGAGAAAAGCAAAGGCACGTCAATCAATGCGTCCATCCACCCAGGCGTCAGTTCTTTCTCATTCCACAGGAGCCAGGAGGAATAACAAAGCTGAGCAAAGCCTTCCCTGGAGGAAGTTGCAATTGAGTGGAGAAAAATGATGTGAACTCAGAAAATGGATTACTAAATATTTGATAAATGACACCAAATTATGTAAAGAGAAAGTATATTCGAGCTGCCAGCCCAGTTATACTCAGGCAAGAGGGGTCCCTGCTCCGGGTCCTGTGCTACAGGGGTGCCCCTTAGAAACTTTGTGACCAGGACCACCTCACCTCTGTAGTTTGAGATGTCTGTGAGGCCAAGGAGACAGACCCGCTAGCGCACCACCCCTCTTTCTGTCATAGGGCTGTGCTCGGGCCCCTGTTCAATGGCCCCTGTTCAATGGCCCAAGCTCACTTCCAGGGCCTGTGTAGGGATCCTTCTTTGATCAGTCCCCACAAGAGGTGGCAGTGCTGCAGTGCTGCTTGAGATGTGGACACGGGACAGCTGCTTCTGGTGACCACGTGGAAGGAAAGAGGGTGTCACATGCATGACACCTGTCTAGGCACAGGGCAGAGCCATCATGGGAAGAAATGTGTGCCAGCCTGAGGAGCTGCAACTGTGTTATCCTGTGTAGCCACGTGTCACAAAGAACTCCAAGGAGTTCAAGGATTGATCCAAACCTGGTCTCTAGGCCAGCATTAAGGTGTACTTTTCAAGTATGGAGATTGAACTTTCAGTGACTAGTTTCTTCACTTGATTTATAAATTTTAAGTATTTAGACTGGGTAGGGAGGCCTCCATGTGTCCTCTTGTTTCTGGCCTGCAAATGTTTGTGTCAGGTCTGAGAGCTACAGTGATTTGGGGAAGGAACTGTGGTCTGCAGGCATGAGAGAAGACTTCCCCAAGGAGTGCAATCTGACTTTTGCTTTGAAGGAAGTGTCAAGGTTGGGATCAAAGTCCAAGACACCCCAATGAGCGAAACCCTGGAAGCAGTAAGTATGGCCTGAGCAGTGTCACTATTGACTCCTTCCAGCCCCCAGCCGTTGTCTCTGTTCTGAGGTGGAATTCCTATCACTTCTTCAGGAAGTCCGACTTCCTCCAGGGAGCCATCTCAGATTTCTGCATCCCATGAAACCACCTGTGCCGTGAGTGTGCCCTGTCAGCCTAGACACTTGTGTGAAGTCTCTCGCTTGATCTTAAAATTTTGTTTTTCTGATCACCTCTGGATCACTTCACCTACGCCATCAAGAAGCACATACTTAAAAATTTTTTTTTTTTAATTCACTGTGACTGACTGAAAGTATACAATCCAGTTTAAACTTGTATGCCCGCCTATGTGTAGCTCCTACTGTTCTCCTTGCCTGGTGACAGCACACTCCCCCTTTCTGTTCTGTACATATCATATCCTTTTAACAATCTCCTGTCCCCTCTTCTTTACCCTCTCCACTCCCCTCTAGTAAGAGGCCCGTAGGATGACATCCTATAGATGCATAGAGCCATAAAGTGCACACAGGATATGGTCACTCTGTGTCACCGAGTCCAATCCATTCCTGTCTGAGGAGTTGACCTCAGTAATGATTTATGATCAGGAGCAGCGTCAGGTCTAGGGGCCATGCTCCCAGGGGAACCCCCAGGCCTCCGTATCATCAGTTGCGATCTTTTAGTGGAGTTCTCAGGGAAGATGCACATACTTTTGAGACAACCCAACAGACACGGGCATTACTTGTTGGCATGACTCAGTCTAGCAGTTAATTGTGAATGATTGGTTTCCAGGGCGTTGGCTTTGTTTCCCCAACATGATGCCTTTAGTTAAACACAGAAGGGCTGTGGAAGTGGGCAGTGGCAAGGTCACGAGGTCAGAGACCATGGAGGTGGTGGTCGCGTGTTGCTTAGTCAATCCTGATTTATAGCCATCCTGTAGGACAGCCCCTGACATCCCCAGAGGGTTTCCAAAGCTGTAATCTTTGTGGGAGCAGATTGCCAGGTCCTCTCCCCTGCAGAGAGGCTGGTGGATACTAACCACCAAACCACCAGTTGGCAGCTAGTACTTAACATCTGTGCCCCTAGAATGGAGCGGGGAGGAGGGAGAGACTTCCTGGCCTTCAACTTTTCCATCCAAGTTGCTTCTCACCGCAGAGGAGCCAGGGATGCGCTTCCTCCAGGGAGGCAGGAGGCACTGTCATGAGGGTGCATGGTCAGCCAAGACATTTGTGTGAAGGCTCTTGCTTGATCTTAAAACTTGGTGCAAATTTTGCATTCTATTCTACTATACTTTTCGTGTCTGTTAAAATAATGATAAAGTCTTGAATTATTCATCACTGAGTAAAACTGTCCAGGAAGACCTACCACACCAGTTTAATAAAGCACAAATTACACCCAGTGAGAGTCACTGCACTTGGCATGTAGCTGACACTCGGCAGACGTGGGGTGATTGAATGAATGAATGATACGTGTTGAGGAGTCCCACATACCTGCCCGTTGTGCTGGAGTCTCAGGAAGGAGTACCTGGCTTTGAGTTGCTGAAATTAGGACACTATTCCAGTGCCCATGTGTGTGGGAAAAGGCCTGGGCGGGATGACAGCAGTGTAGGCGAAAGGCAGACAGGACAGACCCTGCAAAGGATGAAGAAGCTGGCTAAAATACTGACGGCAAAGCAGGGCCCGAAGGGAGGACGGTGAGCAGAGTTGCCTCCCCAGGCAGCATGGGCTTTGAAAGCCACCGTTGGGGCAACGTCGGGTGGGAAAAGCCACAGGGTCTAGGCCTGTCCTGTCCACTATGGTAGGCACTGGTGACGTGAGCCTAATGCACATCCGTAGCATGCAGAGTTCAATGGGAGGAGTGCTGCCACTGTAAAACACCCACCGGGACACACACACACACACACACACACACACACACACACACACACAATGTAAAATATCTCACCGCCACTGCTGCTGAGTCAGGTCCAACCCGCAGTGACCCTGTAGGTCGGGGCAGAAATGCCTCCTCTCATTAACCCTTTTTATATTGACTACATGCTGAAATGATGACTCTATAGGCATATTACTAAGAACTAAATTAGACTCACTGCCGTCAGCTTGGTTCTGACTCATGATAACCCCAGGTGGTACAGAACAGAGCTGCTCCGTGAGGTTTTCTTGGCCGTGACCTTGGCGGAAGTAGACTGCCAGCCCTTTCTTCTGCAGTGCAGCTGGGTAGGGCTGGTCTGCCAGCCTTTAGGTTAGTTGGTGTTGCCAGCTGCCATTGGGCTGGTTCTGACTAATGGTTACCCCTGTGTGCCGGACAGACCTGCTCGTAGCACATCAGGAAACCCTGGTGGCATAGTGGTGGGGTGCCACGGTTGCTAGCTAACACAGAAGCTGGCAGTTCAAATCCACCAGGGCTCCTAGACAACTCCCTGTTGCAGTTCTACTGTGTATTATAGGGTTGCTCTCTGTTGGATTCCAGTTGATGGCAGTGGTACCCAGGTGTCAAGGCTGTGACTTTGGAGGCAGATTGCTAGGCCTCTCTTCTGAGGCACCTCTCGGTGGGCTGGAATTGCCACCCTTTCAGCCAGTAATTGAGGGCTTAAACATTAGTGCCACCAAGGGACTTTAAAAAAATTGTTTAACACTAGTGTAGATGAAAGTTTTTAGAAGGGACGAGCTTCCCAGTAAACAATGAATAAACACACTGTTGTATGACATCAGCTACCAGCAGTATGATATGTCAAAACTATGGCGTAGTAATTGTTACAACTGCTTACCAGAAAGCTGGTAGTTCAAGCCTGCCAGGCATTCTTTGGAAACTCTGTGGGGCAGTTCTACTCTGCCCTGTAGGGTTGCTAAGAGTCAGAATCAGCTCAACGGCAGCGGACTTGGACTTGGATCCCCTTTTCTACCTTGGAGTCCCTGTTCACAGCTTTCCTGTGCGTTTCTGCCTTCCTGTCCTTGTTGCTGTGCTGGTGTGCTCATTTAGTCTTGTGTTGCTTTATGGGTGTGTCTGATCTTTGGTCAAAGGGTGAACCTCAATCATGATTTCAGTACTGAGCTACAAGTGTCCAAGTGCCATGCACTCAGGGTTTCTCCAGTCTCTGACAGGTCAGTGAGTCTGGTCCTTTTTTTGTGAGTTAGAATTTTTTCTGCATTTTTCTCTAGCTCTGTCTGGGACCCTCTGTGGCATCACCCTTTGGAGCAGTCAGTGGTGGCAGCCAGGTGACATCTAGCCGTGCTGGACTCAGTCTGGTGGAGGCTGGGGTAGCTGTGGTCCATCAGCCCCAGGGACTAATCTCTCCCTCGGGCCTTTGGTTTTCTTCATTCTCCCTTGCTCCGGATGGGGTGGGACCAGCGGAGTGTCTTAGATGGCCGTTCACAAGCTTTTGAGACCCCAGACACTACTCAACAAAGTAGAACGTAGAACGTATGCTCTATAAACCATGTTACGCCAGTCGAACTGGATGTTTCCTGACACCGTGGTCCCCACAATCCTGAGCCCATTAACAAGGTCTCAGGGACTCTTAAGGTTAGTAGTTGAACAAACTACTGGGGCCACCACAGGACCTATGGACATGTTAAGTTCAATAAAATACATTATTAAAATTAATTTCCCTGGCCTATGTTTGCATTAAAAAATGTGGCTGCTAGAAAGCTGAAAATCAGACATGCATTTCACATTTGTGGTTTTCACTGGCTTTCTATTGGGTGGTGTTGGTCTAGGCTGGTAAGGAGACATGACCCAGTCGCAGCTCCAGGAAAAGGGATCACAGCAGCTCTCTGTTAAAGACTGCTGTGGACTAGCCTCTGCAAACCTTGCTGTGCAAAACACAGTGTTTGTATCTCTGGGGATGTTTAGAAGACACTGTTAATAGATGGTTGCAACGAGCCATTATCATTTACCACCACGCGTTTGGCAGAGCTCAGTGTTGAGAAAAACTGTAAGAAGTATAAATTCAAATGGAAACTAATTAAACCCCTTGCCTGAAGAAACCCCATCAGTCCCCAACAACTTCAAACAGAGATGTGGCAGCCGACCGTCCCCCAGCTGGATTTGCTGGCTGTCAGTGATCGGCCCACCCGCATGTTGCTTGAAACTGTCAATAATTGGACTTCTGCTCATCTCTTTGTCATTTCTAATCACTTGCAACGTAACTAGACTCTCTGCTGGAGAAACAGAGACATATTTGGATATAGTTTCTTAAGTATTTGTCACAACTATAGCAGGACTCTAACTGCCTGATTGCTATTTGGGGCTAGTGGAGGGACACAGAATTTCTGATTGAAAAAACTCCCAGTGACAGGTAGCCAGGGACTGTTTTTGGAGACTTTGTGACAAGGATGGGAGCCCCTGAGCCACTGATGAGACCTGTAGCTCAGGGAAACTCTCCTCTGGGGTGTCATGAATTTCCCTGGCCTGCGGACCTGCAGCTCCCCACACCCAGATCCCTGCTTCTCTCACTGACCTCTGTCTGGTGGCTTGGTTCTGGAGCTCCAGAGTGCAAAAAACCAACCAAACAAATGAAAAGAACAAAACCCAACTGTCACGGATTGAACCGTGTGTCTCATCCCATCCCCCAAAATAAATGCATTTAGTAATTTGGCTGTGCCATGATTTCCAATATTTTGTGATGGCCCTTCTTTCTGTGATTTGCCCATGCTGTAAATCCTCATCTCCGCCTGTGATTAATAGATTAGGCCATGTTAAGAGGATTAGCATGGGACTGTAACACTCTTCCTAAGATCACCTTCCAGCTGCTTTGGAAAGCGAGTTTCCCTGGAATGTGGGCTGCGCTACCTTGCGTTCTTTCATCCAAGAGACAAAAGGAAGGGGAAGCAAGCAGAGAGAGGGGAACTCATACCATCACGAAAGCAGCCCCGGGAGTGGAGCGCATCCTTCAGACCTGGGGTTCCTGCACCAAGATGCTCCCTGACCAAAGACAGACACCACACAAAGACTTTTTTTCAGAGTTGACAAAGAGGGAAAGCCTTCCCATGGAGCTGGCACTCTGGATTTGGACTTGTAGCCTACTGGACTGTGTAAGAATAACCTTTCCTCATTAAAACTATCCATTGTAGCAACTCTGTTACAGCAGCTCCAGGTGACCAGGGCACCAACCAACCAAAAAACAATCCAAAACAAATCAAACAAACCCAGGGCCACTGAGTCTTCGGAACCTTGGTGACCCCACGTGTGCAGAGCAGAGCTGTGCTCTGCGAGATTTTCAGGGCTGTGACCTGAAGGAAGCAGACTGCCAGGACTTTCTTCCGACGTGACTCTGGGGGGCTGGCTCACATATCTGCGCCACCCAGACTGCCATCACCTGTCTCTTTTGTGATGGCTGAGCTGTGATAGGTAAAGACTTATACTCAACATAGCCTGAAAAGCTTTTCTGGCCTGACCTTGCTACTCTCTGCAGCCTCATCTTAGGTCACTCTTCTGGGGACCTTGCTTCAGACACCCTGTTGCCCTCCTGTCTTGGGGCTTTATCCTCGGAGAGCTCCCTTCCTGGGATAATCTCCGTCTCTCCCACTTCAAGCAGATGATGCCTACTGGAAGCTAAGTTCCTCAAGGCATCTTCCTTGAAACTTCCAGGCTTTTATTTGCCCCTTGGGTGGCTTGGGCTTTTCTAAGTTGTTAGCACAGTCGATGATAAATGATTTATATCACCGGGTGGTTATTTGATGTTTGTCTTTACCACTTGAGTTCAGGCACCTGGAGGGAGTTTCTGAGCTTGCTCTGCTCACTGTGGCATTCCCAGGACTAGATATTACCCAACACGTGTTTGCTGATCGAATGTGTAGATAAACCCTCCTTCCGCAGACTGCCAGAGCTGTGTGGTTGGGAATGCTGCCAGCCTGGCACGTGAAGAATACCACCCCCATTAGGTACAACCCTGGGTGCCTTAGGCTGTGGCTACCACACGTGGGCCAATGAGGTGCTGGCTCTGACCAGTTACAGGTCTGGTCAGCTCAAGATCATGGAAAAAATGTGAGTTACAATGGCATTCCCAGTGAGGCAGTTCAGCGGAGGAATTCTCACCTTGCAAATGGGAGACCCAGGTTCAATTCCCAGGCAATGGACCTCAAGCGTGGCTGCCATTCACCCATTTTTCCCCACGGATGGAGGCCTGAGTGTTGCTAAACCAGTTTTGACAGAGCTTCCAGACTAAGACAGACCAGGAAGAAAGGCCTTGGTGAAACACTTCTGAAAATCAATTAAAACTCTGGATCACAACAGTCTGACCCCTAACCCATCGTGGAGACGGTGCAGGACAGCATTTTGCCTTGTACATGAGGTCACCACGAATTGAGGCCAAACACATGATGCTTTGTCAGCTCTGAACTCCAAATCACTCTTCCGTTCTTCATTCTCTTGCCCCAGGCTGCTTCTCCTCCCTCCCTGAAATTTCTTTCTCTCTGGATCTCAGATCTTCTAGCATGTCTCTGTCACTCTTTCTGCTCTCTGCCCAGCCTCCTGCTCATCTGGCAGTTTCCCATGGAGAGGTATCAAGCCCCATCTGGGGAGGTAGAGGCACTTTGCCACCTGATTATACTAGCTTCTAGACTTTATCACTCTCGTGCAGGACAGCACAGGCTCTCCCAGAGGTTCTGACTGACTGGCTATAGGGTCTTGACGGTGAGGGGACAGTTATGGTCAGTGCATGCCTGTTGAAAGAGCGGTAACCCTGGAGAAAGAGCAGATTCTGAGCAGGGGAAGTAGATGCATTTAATCACGCTGACAGCAGTGCCACTGAGTCATCCATACCAGGTATGCGTTATTGTCTAGAGTTGACAAAAGCAGTACAGGCTAGAGCTAGAGACATCAGAGACAGCAATCTACAGATGGCAACTGAAGGCACGGGAGAAGACGGGAGCAGCTGGGGAGAACGTGGAGAACGGGAGAGGAAGAAACCACAGGTGGAATCCAACTTTCAGTGATGGGCAGAAAGAGCATGAAGAGGGAAGATCTAAGAGGTTTATGGAAAACTAGAAATATGTAGCGTCATGATTGTCAGGAGAGGAGGATGGTCTAAGAGGGAAAAAGTGACTGATTCATTCTTTTAACAACTGATGATCTACACTATTCATCAGACAGTAGGTAACGAGCATCACGGAACTTAAAGTCCAGTTGGGAAGATGGTGTGTGTATCAATCAGAGACTCATCACGTTCATACACTAAGACTGCGGCTGCGATAAGTGCTGTCTGGCTCAGGACACCCTGAGAGGGAAGCTGTCACAGGCAAATGACCCCTGGGCTCAGCTCTGCGGGTGGACGAGGGTTGATGTGATGATGGGAGGGGAGGGGGAAGAGATTTCAGGTAGAAGGAACAGTGCAGTGGCCAAGCAGCAGGGCGGTCCTCCTGGGAGGGAATGTGGGAGAGGTAGGCGGAGCCAAAAGTGCCTGACCGGGCCTTGTGGGACCTGTGGAGCACTGTGAACGCCCCGCTGAGAGCAGCAGGAAGCAGACACTGGTGAGTGTTAGGCGCTGTCGTGGTAGGGACGCATGGCTGCAGGCTCAGTGTGAGTGAAGCAGGGGGCGCAGAGTGGGGACACATGGGAGGGTGGGTTTGGCAGATCCACTAGGAAACCACTGCAGGAGCACAGAGGAAGGTAAAAACCTTAGAACAGCAATGGCAGAAGTAGTACGGTGACGAAGTTTTCAGGGTACAGACCTTGGTGCTGTAGTTCACTAAAAGTCGTGAGAGGGAAGGAAGTCAGCAAGAACAAGCCTCAGGGGCCTGTTTGGATTATAGCATGACTTCCTAAGATAAGAAAAGGGTCATATTTGCTGGATTCTGTTGCAGACACTTCAACACTTCTAAGGAGAAAGTATGAGGAGTTGGATGTAACGGTCTGGAGCTCAGAGGAGCAATCTGAGAAGGAGATACGATTTTGTGAGGCGTTTTCTGGTAGGTGGTGAATGAGTGATGCAGAAAACACCAAAAGAAGCTGGAAGGAACACAGACTCACTGTACTAAAAATAATGGGCTGTTGTTTAACCGTTTCAGAAGGCAGCACGTGATCCAGAACCGCTGACACTGAAGAAAGAAGGCCAAGTTGCACTGAAGGCACTGGGGAAAAATAAAGCTCCGGGAACTGACTGAGCACCAACTGAGATGCTTCAGCAAACAGATGCGTTTACCCACCTGTGCCAAGAAATTTGGAAGACAGCTACCTGGCCAGCTGGTTAGAAGAGATCTGTATACATGTCCATTCTGAAGAAAGGTGATCCAACAGAAGGTGGGCATTATCGAAGAGTGTTGTTAGTATCATGTGTAAGTAAAATCTTCTGAAGATCACTGAAAAGTAGTCGCAGAAGTACTTTGGCAGGGAACTGCCAGAAATTGAAGCTGGATTCAGAAGAGGACCTGTGACAAAGGATGTCAGATGAATCCTGGGTGAAAGCGGAGCATGTCAAAAAGGTGTTGGCTTTTGTGACTATGCAAAGGCATTTGACTGTGTGGGTCATAAAAGGTCATGGATAACACCGGGGAGAATGGGAATCCCAGGCCACTTGATCGCGCTATATGGAACCTGTACATAGACTAAGAGGTAGTTGCTCAAACCCCTGTGGGATTTAAAATCAGAAAAGGTGTGTGCTAGGGTTGTGTCCTTTCCCTATACTTACTCAGTTTGTAGGTTGAGCGAATAACCAGAGAAGCTGGACTAGTTGAAGAAGAACAAGGTGTTAGGATTGGAGGAACACTCATTAACAACCTGCGTTATGCAGACGACACAGTCTTGCTTGCTGAAAGTGAAGAGGCGCTTACTGACGAAGATCAAAGACCACAGCCTTTAGTGTGGGTTGAACCCCAGCATCAAGAAAAGAAAAATCCCCACAATCAGACCAATGAACAGCACCATGAGAAGTAGGGGAGAGACTGAAGTGGTCAAGGATTTTGTTTTACTTGGTTCAACGATCAACACCCATGGAAGCAGCAGGAAGAAATCAAAGGATGTACTGTGTTGAGCAAATCTGCTGTAAAAGGCTCCCGCAAGTGTTAAAAAGCAAAGATGTCACTTTGATTATGAAGATAAACCTGACCAAGTGAGGGCCTTTTCCGTTGTCTCACATGCATGCAAAAGCTAGGCAATGAAGAAAGAACATTGAAGAAGCATGGATGCACGTGAATTACAGTGCTGGTGAAGAGGGCTGACCGCACACCATAGCCTGCCGGAAGGACACGTAAATCTGTCTTGGAAGAACTGTCGCCAGACTGTTCTGTGGAGGTGCAGATGGTGAGCTTTTTTTCACTTCTTTGGATGTGTTTTCTGGAGGGACTCGGGACATCATGCTTGGTAGAGCGTAAGTGAAAAAGAGGAAGACCCTCAAGGTGATGGACTGATGCGGGGCCTGCAACACGAGAGTGAGGGCAGCCACGACTCGAAGGGTTATGCAGGACCGGGGAGCGTTCCACTCTGTCATACACAGGGTCGCTGTGAGTCAGAAGTGAGTCAACGGCTCCTAGCAGCAATTACAATAACAGGGAACCAGAAGATAGATAGATGGTAGGTTGATAGATAGATAGGTAGATAGACAGCAGATATATAGACAGACAGATGAATGATGATACAGAGGACACAGAATATAATGAGTAAGACTTGTGTTCTCTGTTGAGACACAGAGCTATTTCCTGGACTTGGCCAGGGACAAGACAAATGGTCCGTCTACACTATCCTTTATCCTTTGTTCTGTTTGGAGCTCACCAAGCAACCTTTTTATGCTTTTGATTTTTTCAAGTCCCAAACGCTGTTATCATTATCTCCTGCTGTTTTGTTCACACACATGGTATCTAATTCATCAGCAAAATCTGCCAGCTCCTTCTTCAAAGTCGTACCGAGTATCAGCTACTGTCATTTGTCTCTGGAGTTAGGGTGACAGTCTCCCTGCTCTGCCCTCGCTCTCGTGTTTCAGCATTGTGTTCAGAGCGATCTTGTTGAAATGCACTTCAGCTGTGACCTTTTTCTGTTCAAGTTTTTCCACTGGATTTTTTCCTCATTAAAAAAAACAAACCCAAGCCCACGGCCACTGAGTCTATTCTGACTCACAGCAACCCTGCAGCGCAGAGTAGAACTGCCCTGTAGGATTTCCCAAGAGCACCTGGTGAATTTGAACTGCCCACCTTTTCGTTACCAGCCATAGCTTAACCACTACGCCACCAGGGTTTCCTCCTTCCTCAAAGTGAAGCCGAAATCCATGCAAAAGCCTGCAAAGCCTCAATCTCTTCAACCTTGCTCGTTCTACCCACTCAGTCAACATCCTAGAGTGTGTCCAAGGAGCTTCATGCCTCTGGCCTTGACGTGTGCTGTTTCTCTCACCTGGAGCAATTCCTTCAGCTAGGCATAACCTTCTGCTCCAGGGCTCTGCTCACAGGGGATCTTGTCAACGGGGCCTCCCGACCACCTCCCCTGTGACAGCAGTCCTGACTCCTCTCAGCCTCCAAACCTCCCTCTCTCCTTTCTGGGCTTTATTTTGTTCCCGTCATCTGATGACTTTATAATCTGACATAACACATGTTTACTAGCTTGTTTATTTCTGTCTCCTGTAGCTACTAGAAGGTACCTTTTATGAGGACAGGGATATTGTCTGTTCCATTAATTTCCTAGCATATCGAGAGGGCCTGTCACATAGCAGGTGCTCAATAAACGCTTTTTGAATGACTGAATATAAAAAAATTCAAACAAGGTGGTGATCAGGATAGACTGCGTATGTTTGCTGCTCAGGCTGCATCACCGCTCATTCATACCAACGTTTGAAAACTTAATTAATTATACATAGGTTATTATAGGAAGTGGGAAGCAGTACTTTTTATATCCCGTTAGCTTAAATGCTTGGTGTTTACATGTGATTTTGTCACACGTCATTAATTCATTTATTTGTTCAAGAAACATTTATTGAACATGGACTGTGTACACTGGGGATGAAGTGGAGAACAGACTGCGATGGATCTTACTTTCTAACGTGAGTGGTGGCAGTGAGATGGAATGTAAGCAGTGAATAAACAAGATCATTGTAGATGTCACCAATTCTATGAGGAAAACAAGACATGCTTAAGTGATGGAGAAGGCATTAGAGTGGAAGGAAGTTCCCTGAGCGGCGATGTGTGAGCTGATACCCGAACGAAGAGGGGAAAGCAACCATGCAAGGATCTGGGGAAAGGGCAAATGACCCAGCTGCAAATGCAGGCGCAAAGGCCCTGGGGTGGAAACATTTTCCCAATCCAAATATGTGCATTGGAGTTCTGAATGTACCACAGAAATGTGCATTTCTCTGCAAATTCCATCTGCTTGAATTCAAGTCACCGTTATAGACTATGAAGTCCTTTGAGGACTCTGCATCTTTCCCCTAAACTTTTAGTGGTTTCTGCTGGCTTTACTCTGCAAATTTGAAAGGCATGCCATTGAGATGACAGTCTCAAGAGCCCGTTTAGAGAGTCACCATACTCGCAAAGGCATTCTCCTGGGAGAGTAGAAGGTGTAGTGCAGGTTCAGATGGGTGACTAACTAACTGGTACCTGGGAGCCCTGGTGGCACAGCGGTTAAGCGCTACGGCTGTTAACCCCAAGGTCACAGTTTGCATCCACAAGGCACTCCTTGGAAACTCTATGGGGAAGTTAGACTCTTTCCTGTAAGATTGCCGTGCGTCAGAAATGACTTGATGGTGGTGGGTAATTTGTGCTTATTCCGGTATCTCTCGGATGGGTCTGTTTCTGGTCATGCCGCGGGGAAGGCAGTCACCTCTCTAAACCTCCGGTGCTGCTCACCTTGTCTGAAAAGGCAGTCGCTGTCCCATCTGTATGCTGTCATGCTACTTCGCCATCGATTTTCAGTCAAGTCCCAACCTTCTTCTTGCCTCAGGTCTGAATTGATCCTGCTCCCTCCTGGTTGCTCACGGAGTCAGCTGTTTTATGCTGTCCAGTTTGGTGCTTGGCAGAATCCTTTCCTGTAATCATCCATTTCTTAGGTGCTTGGACAATAATTTCCCACTGAAGTTTCTCTCCTAACTCTGCCATAACTCAGTGGTGACCTTGACAATGTTACTCAACCCTTCTGGATGTACAAATCAAGCCCAACCAGAAAAAGCAGTCAGTGATCCAAAGTGAACTTCGAATTGATCTTGGAGAATGCATTGCTGTCAGCTTTAATCTCTGAACTCCTGTCCTCAACTCACTATGGCAGGCAGAAAACAAAGTGCCTGTCAGTTGACAAGACTCCTTGTCTTTGGGCGGTGACTGAGGTCATAAATATGGAAGACGATTTTCCTTCTACCTTGTCACCGTCAGCATCACCGTCAGCACCTTCTGTTGGTAACTGAAAAGACCGATCAAGAGTGCTAGTAAAAGGGATAGAAGAGTATTTCATCCAGTGCTCAGGAGAGTGAGAGACAGACTGAGAACCCGGTGCCTGACGAAGTGGCTCAGCTCCTGAGCCGGGTTCCTGGTATCGGAGCCCACCGCAGCCTGCAACCAAAGCTCATACACCACTCTGCCTGGGCTGAAGCAGAGCTGGGAGACCCTGATTCCCTCCCAGGTCCTCTGCCTATTCAACCCCTGAAAGCTCCTTCATGGCAAGGGGCTCCAAAGACCCTTTAGAACTTGCCCGACTTAAAGAAACGCAGCTGTACTCTCTGGGCTGAGAGGCAGGGTTCTCCATAATCTGGCTCGTGAGGCCAGTTTCACCTCTTGACACCCCTCTGTTGCAGACTGGCTGCCTGGACACCACATCAGCCTGGCTGATGACCTTTGTCTGGAAGGTTCCTTCTGTGAGTTGAGACCAAATGTATATAGAAAAGGCCACAGACTTTTTCAGGAATTGGGAAATGGAATGAAAGCCATCAAAAGGGAAAACACATGATCAAGAACCTTCAACTATGCAGCATCTGCAGGCCAAGTTCATTTTGCGTATGATGAGCAAATTCATTCCTAAAGCCTCAGTCATGGATGGGAGGCCCACCCCATGGGAGACACAGGTCCCGTGCCTGCAGAGAGTCCGTGAAAGAGTGCAACAGAGACGGCGGTGGGAGAGGGGGGCAAGCTGTGTTGCAGCTGCACTTTTACAACTGGGTTTGCTGCTGTTCTGTGCTTTTAGATACCGCTGAGTCCATTCTGAGTCACGGCGATCCCATGTGTGCAGGGTCAAGCTGTGTTTCAAGGGCTCACAGGGCAGTGGGTCCCCCAGACGCATGTGGTGATGTCTGTCTTCTAAGGTGTCGCTAGGTGATCCTGAACTCCCAGACTTTTTAACTAGTGGTCCAGCACTTAACTTTTTGATCAGCCAGAGCCTCCACAATTTGGCTTGCCAGCGTTAATTCTGCTGCCAAGTTAATCCTTCATTTTCTCCTGTATGACTTTCCACAGAGCAGAGGAAGGATTTGTCCCAACACTTCCGACTTTAATTTTCCGTCCTTGCGTAGGACCTATGCGGAGAAGATCTCAGAGACGTCAGAAAGGCCTTGCCAGCAGCAGATGGGAGCTCTCCTCTCTTAGCTAGATGTTATCCCTCGGTAAACTTGGAGCCCTTCCAATCTGATCTACTGTTAATCCTCCTGTGGAGTTCTCAGCGGGTTCCAAATTGTGCTGGTTGGAGGCACTGATGGGGAGAGCTCTGGGGCGGACATTAGTGTCTGTGAGATAAAGACAGGAGCACTGGGGGTGCCCACCCTAATGCCTCTGCTCTCTGCCCCTGCCTCACCCGTGGTAACTGTAAGTGGACTTATGACTGGACAGTTCCATTGGGTTTGTAACAAGTCAGCAACCCACCATAGGGTCTGTTTGGCAGACAAAATTTAAAAGTTAATTTTCTTTTACATTTTAACTGTAAAATTTAATGACTTTGATTATTGGAGCCCTGATGGCGCAGTGGTAAAGAGCTCAGGTTGCTAATCGAAAGGTTGATAGTTGGAATCCACCAGTTGCTCCGTAGAAAACCTATGGGGCAGTTCCATTCTGTCCTACAGGGCCACCATGAGTCAAAACTGACTTGAGGCAATGGGTTTGATTTTTGGTAGGATAACAGGGCCAGGGCTGAGAGCTGCGATCTTAGCATCTCGGAGGGATGGAGCTTCTAGTGTTGTCAGGATGATCTAGTTCAACACTTTTTAATTTTTTGCAGAAGAGGAAACAGGTCTAAACAAGCACAGAAACTCCCTTAGGTTCTATAGTCCATCAGAGGCAAAGACAGAACTAGAACTCAGGTCTTCCAGCTCCCAGCAGTTGCGCTCTCCCCTGATGTCACACTTTTTATGGGCCATGTCTAAGGTGCTCTGTGCCTCGTTTAGAGAGCACCATGTGCAAAGGACTCCTTAAGACATCGTTTTGACTGATAAGGATGATGCTGTTAGCGCTGATTTGATTACGGAAAAAATGCAGCTTTCCAATGGTAGGCTCAATGCTGAACACACACGAGAGTCCAAGAATTATTCTAGGCAAAAATTATGTAGTCAGTAGGTAGTCTGTACATTAAAATAATGAGAAGCAGACTATGAAATTCCTTTGGGTAAAGTGTTCAGAAAATTGAACTGAAGCTTCCATTTAAAAAAGTTTTTCTATTGGATACAAACTTGTCCTTTACCAAGGAGGGTATTCACTGCAGTTCAGGGACCACGGTGATCTCTGAACTATCCCTGGGTGGATGACTGGTCTCTTAAGGTAAACAACATTTCTGGTAAGTCAACTCTATGTAGTTTGTGACTGTCATGGATTGAACTGTGTCCTCCCCAAAATATGTGTAGTAATTTGGCTGGGCCAGGATTCCCTGTATTCATTTTGTGATTTTCTGATGTTGTAAATCCTAATCTCTGCCTGTGGTTAACAGAGTGGATTATGTGAGGGAGGATCAGGGTGGGACTGTAAATCCCCTCTTAGGGTCACCTCTCTGCTCCACTACGAAGGGAGAATCGCCAGAAGGTAGCTTGCACCACATTTTACCCTCTCATCCTACAAGAGCTAAAAGGAAAAGGAAGCAGGCAGAGAACTGGAAACCTCACAGCATCAGAACGCAGCAGCGGGGGAAGAGCGGGTCCTTCAATCCTGAGGTTCCTGCGCCAAGATGCCCCCCGACCAAAGACTGATGGAACAGAAGGACTTTCTTTCCTCCAGAGCTGACAGAAGGAAAGCCTTCCCCTGAAGTGGACAGCCCGACTTTGGACTTGTAGCCTACTGGATTGTGTCAGAATAAACTTTTCTTTGCTAAAGCTGTGCACGTTGTGGTATTTCTGTTAGAGCACCAGCTGACCGAAACAGTGACTTTCAATCTCTTTTGTAGCTTGGGTTCTCCAACGAGGTGGTGGAAACCTCTGCATGGCAGTGACAGTGTGATGATGCTGATGGGGATCTTGGTATGGTGGTGGTTGTGTCGATGGCAGTAGCAGTGAATTGTTGGAAATTGTAGTGGCAACGATGGTGGCGGAAGTGATGGCGAGCACATAGCTACGGGGAGGTGCTGGCCACGGCAGTGGTGGTGACACGGGAGGAGCTGACGGTGGCAGCAGCGGCAGGGCAGTGGCAGGGCTGGTGGCAACAGTGTTAGTGTCGGTGGTGGTGACGAGAGTGCTGGCAGTGCAGGTGCTGGTGGTGGCAACAGTGACGAAAGAATGTGTCATTGGCCCTCACTTTGAAAGATAGACAGAAATTTCAACCAGCAGAGATTTGGGGGAATGGAAAGTCCAAGCTAAACCACAAAAACCCAAACCTGCTGCTGTCTAGTGAATTCTGACTCAGCAACCCTATGGGACAGAGGAGGACAGTTCCACTGAATTTCCAAGGAGTGCCCAATGGGTTTGAGCTGCCAAACTTTGGGTCAGCAGATATAACACTTAGTCACCATGCCACCAGGGTTTCTAAGGAAGCCGCCTGAGAAAGGTGTTTATTGTCACCGGTGTCAATGAGTTTCCTTGACTGACTGGGATGAGGGGTGACTGGTGAGGGTAACAGGTGGGGGCATAACACCAGAACGGTGTATTGAGGGCATCTGGTGAAACTTCGCACATCAGACAGGAATTTTGCACAGACTTTTGCCCAGAATGGGGAGCACTTCAGGATTTGGGAGGAGTTTGGCTTGGTCAGATGGCTGCTTTCAGGGGGCTGTGGAGTGTTGAAGCTGGGGAACAGCTTGAAGACGACTAGAATCTTTCAAATGAAAGATGACGAGAAATCGACTCAGGGAAGTAGCTCTCATGTCAGAAAAGTGACAGTAGATATGAGAGTCACCTGTGGACCGATGGAACCTGGGAATGAATAGGGCATTCAGCTGTCAGCTTCTTCAGAGCAAGGGCAGTGTCTACGGTACCACTTGGCTTCTCCATGGGGCCTAGTACTGTGCTGAGTATATGCTTGTGCTCTGAAAATGTCTGGGGTCTCATTAACAGCTTTCTTGTCTCCCTCTCCCTGTAGCACGCACACACAGGTGGTGGCGCACCCATACAGAGAGCAACATTCCATGCTGCTAACTAGTTTTGGTCAGACTCCAGTACACTGATTAGGGTTGATGGTATTGTATAACATTCGTTCTTCTAGCCCCCATCAGAAATGGAAACTTGGAATAACCTCATGGAAGAGGTGATGCCAAGCCAAGCCAAGTGCCGACGAGTCGGATCTGACTCATGGAAGAGGTGATACATAACCCAAATCTTAAAGAGGGCTAAGTTTGATAAGCAGAGAGGGAGGCCATTTTACGTGGGAAGACAAGAGAGGCTGAAGTTTAGGCATTGGGATGACAGGATCAGTTATACAGATGTAAAGAGTGTGAAAGCTCATTCTGATCAAACTGGGGAAAGTAGAGAAGTTAGACTTAGGGCCAGGTCTCCTGGGGCAGGGATGACTGGTGCTCACCTAAATGTCGTGTGCTGCCCCAGAATACTTCTCGTCTTGGCCTCCCTTATAACCAGCTGGGGCTCCGTGAGTGACTTCCGGAAGATGGGACTAGAAGCTAAAATACTGCATTATCTCCTGTCAAAGACCCTTAAGATGCCGCCCCTATTCCTCTTTGCCCCTTTGGTGCACCCTGGCAACTTGCAGGCAGTGCATACCCAAGATGAAGTAGTCTTTCTGACTCTGGTTCTTGATTGTGAGGGGCGGGCCTTGATGGCTGTGTGGGGCTTGTTCTGTGAGGGCCAAATAAACTTTTGTTGTGACAAGGTCCTGAAGTTTGGGGTTAATTTGTTATGCCAGCTGTCATCCTCAAAGCTTTTACAGTTTGGGGTCAAAGGAAGAGGGCAGGGTGGGAGGAACAGGTATGTGTAAAGCTGTGTCCTTGTCATCTGTGAAGTGTCTCATGTGCAATTGGATGACGCACTACTCTTCTGGCCATCGAGGAGAACAGTTGATTAAAAATCCATGAATTGCCCCTCCCTTTTGCTGGGCACCATTTTCTTGCCTGGTTTACCCTCTTTAGGAGTGGTTGGGTTGACACAGAGAGTGAGATGATGGAAAGAAGGCCAATACTTTTTGAACCTGGGAGTGAGGAGGTGGAGCCCGTCAGTTCTCCCCACATATCCATCAGCACTAGTGGAAGCTCCTCCGTACTTCCAGTGCAACTCAGATCACAATCTGAAAATTCCTGGGAACAGAAAAGGCAAAGGATTTAGATTTGAGAGACCTTAGTCTGAGTTTTGGCTCCACTAGTTACTGTATTGGAAGATTTGGTGGCATAGTGGTAAAGTGCTACAGCTGCAGACCAAAAGGTCGGCAGTTTGGATCCGCCAGGTGCTCCTTGGAAACTCTGTGGAGCAGTTCTATTTGGCTATAGAGTGTTGCTATGTGTCGGAATTGACTGGACGGCAGCAGGTTTTTTTTTTTTTTTTTTGGTTCTTTTAGTTACTAAAGCTGTGTCTACGTAAGTTCTTTCATCCCTGTGCCCCATTCCACATATAAGAGTAGATAGAATATTGAAATTCCTGTTGTACAGGGTTATTGTGCAAATACAGGCAGTCCCAGGGTTATGAACTTACAACTTACAGACAACTTGTACTTAAGAATAGACTGCCATAACACCTGTTATGTTATATTACAAATTTTAATTAAATACAGTGGTTTATAACAATGAATGCATGCACTACTTTGTGATGCTTGTGAAACCATTATATGATTTGGATGTCTTTCTTAAGTGTTTTATATGCGTGGAAAAGTAAAATGTATACTATATACAAATATTTGGCTGCCAGCCAAGCCAAGTGCCGTCGAGTCGGATATTTGGCTGACACTAAATAAAAACCATATGTAATTGTTCTGACTTATCTACAAATTCGACTTAAAGACAGTCTTAGGAACGGATCTGTTCATAACCTGGTGACTGCCTGTAGAGATTAAGTGCTTGACTAGTGCTTTGGAAACTAATACCAATGATCACTGAGTCAACTTTGACTCATGGAGATCCCATGGGCATCAGAGTAGAACCACCGTCCATAGGGTTTTCAGTCATTCGTGTTTTGGAAGAAGACTCTTGGGCCTTTTTTCTGAGCCCCAGCTCGTGGACTCAAAACGCTAACCTTGTGGTTAGTAGCTGAGGGCGTTAATCATTTGCACCACCGGGAACTCTACAATTGTGTGGAGATCATTTATCATCATGCATGCCTTGCTGCACAGCTGTAGCAGTTGGGGTCTCATGGCTCCCTCTCACATGATCTATGATATACATTCTAGAACCTTCTTTCTTCTTTTTGCAGATGACCTTGCCTGCTGCTTGACTGAGAATGTCAAGAGCTCCCGACATGGATGCCTCAATTTGTTTTTGGGCTTTGTACATTTTCTCATTCTTCTTTCTGTGTCAGAGGAAGATAGTGTTTACCTCTGTTCCACGGTGTACCCCTCCTCTTGGGCTCCAAGGTTCCTTCCATCAAACTTCCTTCAAGACTTTGCTCTATCAGTCAACCTCTGTATCTCCTGTCTTAATATTCCCATTCTCTCAGTGAGCCAATGTATTCAAATCTTTTGCATCTGGAAACATAACAGTCCTTCAGCATGTTATATCCTCAGATTAAGTCTTATCTTCCTCTCCTTCTCCTTACCACACACATTTTTTTCTTTTAATTTTTTTTTATTCTGATTGAGTGAAATTGTACAGTTTAAATTTTCATGCCTGCCTATCTGCAGGTCTTTCTTCTCTCCTTGCCTGGTGACAGCACACTCTTCCTTTCTGTTCTGTACATGTCATAGCCTGTTAACAGTTTCCTGTCCCTTCTTCTCCACTCTCTCCACTCCCCTCTAGTAAGAGGCCAGTAGGACAACATCCTATAGATGCATAGAACCATAAAGTGCACACAAGTCCAATCCATTCCTGTCCAAAGAGTTGACCTCAGTAATGATTTATGATTAGCAGCAGTGCTGGTGTAGGGGCCATGTTTCCGGTGGAAGCCCTAAGCCTTCAGATTATCAATTGTGATCTTTTAGTGGAGTTTGAAGGGTGCCCCCTTTTTTTCTCATATTGCCACTGGGACTCAACCTTATGAGCCCCATCATGGCCATCATTGGTTGTGGCCAGGCACCATCTGGTTTTTCTGGTCATGTGTTGATGTAGTCACCCATTCATGTAGTCTTTGTCTTCTGGGTTCTCTTTTCCCCAGCACGCATACTTCTGAAAGAATAGCCCAACTTCTCTTCTGCTTCAGTGCTCATTGTGAGTGGGAGGTATGGGAGCAGTTGCCTTCTGACCACAATGAAACAGCCCATGGTGCGACGAATATGGGCAAGAAATGAAAGGAGGTGGCATTTCAGAGTCTTTTGTTCTGAGTAGGAACAAAATATCAAAACATGTTGGATAACCAGGAAACCAGAGGAAATAATGTTGTCACTTTTCTCTGACCCTTTCCCAGACTGAGTTTTCAGCAATGCTGTAGCTTCATTAATTTTTTTTTCTTACTGTAGGTGATGAAATGATTTCTGTTCTGTGCAGTATGTGAGTATTTGGAAAGTTGAGCTAAACATCCTTTCACTTAATAAATAACACACTCAGGACTAGAGCCAACCCAGAGTTTTTAAACTAAATGACAAAAAACATGGAGCTCAATATGCTCGAAGCAATGACAGGGACAGATCACCACACAGGGAGCAAGACTCAGGGTTGCTAGGGGCTAAGTCGGCCTCAGTGTACCCTTCCCACACATTCCTGGGGTGAGCACCCGACCCCTGTCCATGGCTGGAGGCCACTCCAAATAGAAGCCAGCTGTCACTGTCTGAAACTAAGAGGCCCATTTGGGGCCGCACCTCTTCCTGTCGCTCGGCTGAGGCATGGACAAGTTGTCTCTCTTCCCTTTGGGAGCTTCATCAAGGAGAAGACAAATGGGGCTTTTGGTCCTCAAATCCTTATCAGTTCCTGGGTGTACTTAAATTTTCATCAGGGTGCCTGGTGCTGTTACACATTCAGTGATACATGGGTAGCACCTGGGTCTCTGAAAAAAAAAAAAAGATCTACTTTGTAGTGTTTTGTGGTGTGCGTGGCAGTGTAGTGGGTAAGTTCCATGGCTGCTAACCAAAAGGTGGGCAGCTGGAATCCACTAGAAGCTCCTTGGAAACTCTATGGGGCACTTCTGCTCTGTCCTATAGCATCGCTATCAGTCTGAACCAACTGATGTCAATGGGCGTTTGGATTCTGCAGTGTGTGTATTTCCATGGTGCCCAATCTGGAAAGAGATGTGGGCAGATGACTGGCTACTGCAAGCTGGCTTCAGCACATCACTGAATCTGTAATGCATTCTGTTACAAAAACAACACATATGCCATGGTTGTTGCTAACTGCTGTGAAGTTGGTCCCTAACCCATATTGACCTCATGCCCAATGGAACCCACTGCTGCCCTGTCCTGTGCCACCCATGATCCAAACATTATGCTTCATAGAGTTTTCCTTGGCTGGTTTTTGGAAGTCAATCATCAGGCCTTCCTTCCTAACCCGTCTTAGTCTGAAAGCTCTGTTGAAATCTGTTCCTCATCATACAAGGTCTGACAATGAAGTCCGTGAACTTCACTGTTCCAGGTGCTACATATTTCACTGATGAATATCACTACAGTCGCCTTTGAACTACTCCCCTTGGAAAGCTATGCACCGATGCCAGCATCTAGTCCACCCTTCAAAGTGATTTTGGAACTCTTTTTAGAATGGCCATTGTGCACGGTGGCAAGTTCTCAAACTTAATTGGATAGTTGTCTGTGAGAGAGTTTTTAGCCAGTAAATAAGAAATTATATTGGAACACCCTCCCTACTCACCTGGTCTGGCCCCCAGTGACTTTTTTTTTTACTGAAAGATAAAGGAAAGATAGAAAGAAAGACATTTTGATGACATTCAGGACATCAAGTGCCATATGATGGCTGCCGTAATGGCCATTCCAGAAAAAGAGTTCCAAAATTGCTGGCATCAGTGAATCGCTTCCCAAGGGGAGGACTTCAAAGGTGACCGTAGTGATACTCAGCAATGATGTATGTAGCACTTTTTCTAGGATAAGTTCGTGAACTTGATTGTCAGACCTTGTAGCAACACTCAAGTGTCCACTGACTGACGTGTGGGGGCTGTACACCAGGCACATTGGCTAGGAGGACAACCTGGCTCCTGTCACAGAAAGTGAGAATTCTACCACTGAGCTGTCACTGCCCTCCACATACCATAGGAAAGTATTATTAAATCATAGAAATGTAGAGCAGAGAGAGAGAGAAAAAAAAACAATACTAGGAGTTACACTGTCTCCTCCTCCAAAAAACATGACTGTTAATAATTTGTGTATTCCACTTTTGGAAAAGAAAATAATTCTATGCGTATGTATTGCCATTAGTCCGTTCTTACAGGCACCTTAAAGGACAGAGTAGGATTGTCACACAACGGTGCCAAGGTTTTCAGCCTTCACTGAAGCTGACGGCCACCTCGCTCCCCTGCAAGGGGCCTAGTGGATCCTGAACAATGTCCTCTCGGTGAGCAGCCAAATGCACAACCACCAAGCTACTCAGGCTCCTCTGGTATTTTAGCAGCTACCTTAATATTGTGGAGCACAAACCACAGTGTTCCCAAAACTACACCTGTTGCCTTTGAGTTGATTCTGACTCATAGTGGTCTGATCGGATAGAGTAGAGCTGCTCCATAGGGTTCCAAGGAGTGGCCGGTGGATTCAAACTGCCAACCTTTGGGCAGCAGCCAAATGCTTAACTACTGTGCCACCAGGGTCCCTCAATGTTCACATCATGGCACATTAAGACTGTTTCTAATTTTTATCAAAAAATGATTTGTTTACCTTAATGAACATCTTCAAGTCTCCTAGAAATGTTTTTGAGGGAGTCTGAGGGAGCAGCTGCCTCACAACTGGCCAAGCCTCGGCAGGTCCTGAACCCAAACTGTGCTCAACTGCTACGATACTTCCAGGCTAGGGCCATGAAACACTTCCCTGTCACTTTGGGTCACCACCATAAATCCAGGTCATGCTAGGAGTTTATCCCATCAGGTAACTGAGTCCATCGCACTTTCCTCTAAGACTACCTCACTCTGACTTTGAACTTCTGCTTTGTGTCAAGTCAACTCCTCTTTGTCAGGAGTGTTTTCAGGAGTGTTCAGTCTATGCCAGTCCTTTACAGGTACCTGGCAGGCCCTTGTTGTTGTTAGGTGCCATCGAGTTGGTTCCGACTCATAGCGACCCTATGAACAACAGAACGAAACACTGCCCGGTCTTGCGCCACGTCCACAATCATTTTTATGCTTAAGCCCACTGTTGCGGCCCCTGTGTTGATCCATCTTGTGGAGAGTCTTCCTCTTTTTTGCTGACCCTCCACTCTACCAAGCAGGGTGTCCTTCTCCAGGGACTGATCTTTCCTGACAACATGTCCACAGTATGTAAGATGCAGTCTTGCCATCTTTGCTTCCAAGAAGCACTCTCGTTGGACTTCTTCCAGAACAGATCTGTTGGTCCTTTTGGTGGTCCATGGGACATTCAACATTGTTCTCCAACACCACAATTCAAAAATATCAATTCTTCTTCTATCTTCTTTGTTCATAGTCCAGCTTTCTCACACATATGATGTGACTGAAAATACCATGGCTTGGGTCAGTCATGCTTTAGTCTTCAAGGTGACATCCTTACTTTTGAATACTTTGAAGAGGTCTTTTGCAGCAGATTTTCCCAGTGTAATGAGTCTTTTAATTTCTTGGCTGCTGCTTCCAAGGGCATTGACTGTGGACCCAAGTAAAATGAAATCCTTGACAACCTCAATCCTTTCTCCATTTATGAAAATGCTGCTTACTGGTTCAGTTGTAAGGATTTTCATTTTCTTGATGTTGAGGTGCAATCCATACTGAAGGTTGTGATCCTTGATCTTCATCAGTAAATGCTTCAAATCTTCTTCATGTCCAGCAAGTAAGGTGGTGTTGTCTGCATAACGCAGGTTGTTAATGAGTCATCCTCCAATCCTGATGCCTTGTTCTTTGTATAACCCAGTTTCTCAGAGGATTTGCTTGGCATATGGATTTAAAAAGTATGGTGGAAGGATACAATCCTGACACACGCCTTTCCTGACTTTAAACCATGCAGTGTCCCCTTGTTCTGTTTGCACGACTGCCTCTTGATCCATATACAGATTCCTTAAGAGCATAAATGAGATTTCTGGAATTCCCATTCTCCGCAACATTAGCCATAGTTTCTTATGATCCACACAATTGGATGCTTTTGTGTAGTTGATCAAACACAAGTAAACATCCTGTTGGTATTCTTTGCTTTCAGCCAAGGTCCATTTGACATCGGTGATGATATCTCTGGTTCCATGTCCTCTCTTGAATCCAGCTTGAATTGCTGGCAGTTCCTTGTCAATATATTGTTGTAGTCACTTTTGAATGATCTTGAGCAGAATTTTACTTGCATGTGATATCAAAGATATTCTTTGGTAATTTCTGCATTTGGTTGGATCACCTTTCTTTGGAATGGGCATAAATATGGATCTCTTCCAGTCAGTTGGCCAGGTAGCTGTCCTCCAAATTTCTTGGCATAGACGAGTGAGTACTTCCAGTGCTGCGTCTGTTTGTTGTAGTATCTCAATTGATATTCCATCAATTTCAGGAGGCTTGTTTCTTGCCAATGCCTTCAGTGCAGCTTTGACTTCTTTCTTCAGTACCATTGGTTCCTAATCTTACGTTACCTGTTCAAATGGCTGAATATCGACTAGTTCTCTCTGGTCTTTCTTTACGTCTTCTTTTGATGCTCTCTGGGTTATTTAATAATTTCCCCGTACAATCCTTCAGCACTGCAACTCGAAGCTTGATTTTTTTCTTCAGTTCTTTCAGCTTGAGAAATGCAGGGCATGTTCTTCCTTTCTGGTTTTCTGTTTCCAGCTCTTTGCATGTGTCATTATAATTCTTTTGTCTTCTCGAGCTGCTCTCTGAAATCTTCTGTTTAGGTCTTTTACTTCACCATTCCTTCCTTTTGCTTTAGCTGCTTGATGTTCAAGAGCAACTTTCAGGATCTCCTTTGGCATCTAATTTGGTCTTTTCTTTATTTCCTGCCTTTTAATGACCTCTTGCTCTCTTCATGGATGACATCTTTGATGTCATTCCACAATTTGTCTGGTCTTCGGTCATTCATGATCAACACATCAAATCTTATCTTGAGATGGTCTTTAAACTCAGGAGGGATATACACAAGGTCATACTTTGGCTCTGTGGACTTGTCCTAATTTTCTTCAGTTTCAGTTTGAATTTGCATATGAGCAACTGATGATCTGTGCCACAGTCAGCACCTAGTCTTGTTCTGATTGTTGATGTGGAGGTTTTCCACGGTCTTTTTCCACAGATGTAGTCAGTTTGGTTCCTGTGTATTTCATCTGGTAAAGTCCATGTGTACAGTCACCATTTGTGTTGGTATAAAAATGTATTTGCAATGAAAAAGTTGCTAGCCTTGCAAACTTCTATCATGCGATCTCTGGCATTATTTCTATCACCAAGGCTGTCTTTTCCAACTACGATCCTTTTTCTTTGTTTCCAACTTTTGCATTCCAGTAACCAGTAATTACCAATGCATCCTAACTGCATGTTCGATCAATTTCAGACTGCAGAAGCTGGTAAAAATCTTCAACCTCTTCATCTTTGGCCTTAGTGGTTGGTGCGTAAATTTGAATAATAGTCCTTGTACACCTCTCAAATAAAGTCTCCCCACTCCCTGACTTTTCCCTCACATTCACTCTCTTAAGAACCAGGAGGTGGAGCAAGGATTTTCTGCGCTCTTCATTGTTACATCTAGACTGTTGTCCCTCCCATCGTGTCAAATACCATTGACAGTCATTAAAGTTGTGACGTAGTTTGATAGTCATTCAGTGAAGAGATCCCCTCCATGATGAGATTTTATATACTGTGATTACCTCCATGACGGGATGTGCCCTGAGTAGACCGTCAGCTGAGAAGGAGTTTCCTTGGAGTGTGACCTGCACCCAGTGTAGGTGGACTTTCTAGGAAGTCTCATGGGCCTTTGCTTGCTCTGGTTCCTTCAGCTGGCTGCTGTTTATCTGATCTCCTGTTCTTGGAACTTGAGCTAGCAGCTTACCTGCTGATCTTAGGATTTATTGATCTTTGCAGCCTGTGAGCCGGGAGAAGCCTCCTGTCTGACTCATGAACTTGGACCTTTCTAGCCTCTTCAATGGCACAAGCCATTTCATTGATATAAATCTCTATCTACTATACATATATGCTTTACTGATTTTGCTTCCCTGGAGAACCCAGCCTAAGCTAGCACCCTTGTGAGGAGTATTTGTCCAGCCACATTACCATCTTCCTTCATTGTTGTCCCCCACCAACCTCCTGGTCATTCTTCCCTAGTCACCGGGGACCTTACCTCTGGCTCTAAGTCTTCTCCAAAGCAGCTGCTATCTGATTCCAGTGTCTTCATCCTCCTTGAGAAAGACCTCCCAGTACTCTGGCATCTTAGTTCTTAGACTCTCCATCTCCTCTATTTCAGTTATCTACTCCCTGGATGTGCTCTGGATTGGGCACTACTTTCGAAATGTTTTCAAACCTCCCTTTCACAAATACCCTGTCCATCCTCCCGGCCCACTTGCTGCAGTATGTTCATTTTCACATGTCTCAGTCTCAGTGGGAAGTTAAATTGCTTGAACCTGGTACTTTCTTCCACTCCACCAGTTTCTTTCAGCTTCAAGCCCCTCCTTGTCCATCTGTGTACTCACTCTCAGACAATGCTCTCCTGGAACTGGGCACTGACTCTTGTTGTCCCACCCACTACACTACATTCACGTGCTCATCTACTTGTCTGATTACCCAGTAAATTCTGAGAGGCCTGGGGATGAAGAACATGTCTTGGTCACCCTTGTATCTTCAGCATAGTATTTACCTTAAAGGAACTGTTCCTAAACACTTGCTAACTAAATGAATAAAATGATAAACCATATTAAGCGATGATAGCTTATACCTTTTAAGTCAACAAAGAAAGTTCATCGGAATGATGAGGAAATTTGTGATTCAGAGGAATCTATCAGTTCAGTGAACATCTTTGGTGAGATACTAGTGGTCCCTGAAATACAGCACTCTCACTCACTCAGTCACTGCCACTGAGTTGATTCCAACTCACAGTTGACTCTATAGGATGGAATAGAACTGCCCCATAGAGTTTCCAAGGAATGTCTGGAGGATTTGAGCTGCCAACCATTTGGTTAGCAGCTGCAGCACTTAACCACTATGCCACCAGAGTTTCTGAAATACAGTGCTACAAGAAAAAAAATGAAGGAACACTGTTCAAAACAACCAATTTGTATATGTAGAAATACTTGATAAAATGCTGTCTTTGGGAAACAAAAGGAAATGTTCATTAAATGGGTTCACCTCTCTGTACCCAGGTAGGCATAATAAAAAAAAAAAGGTTGCTGAATTAAAAAAGAGAAAGAGAGAGAGAGAGAGGGAGCGAGAGAGAGAGAGCTACAGGGAAGTGAATAACATATTGGATAAGGCAAAAAAATTGAGTTAGTCAGGAAGAGTACAATTTGATTATCCACTCACAGTATTTTAGAAAAGGAAAACAAAGTAAAAGTGGGGATAATAAATAGAAATATAATTGGTATCACAAAGTGTATAAAGAAAATGTTCTACTGCAATCTTAAAAGCTTGTGAGCAGCTATTGAAGATACTCTGATTGTCCTACCTCATCTGCAGCAAAGGAGAATGAAGAAAACCAAAGAGACAAGGGAAAGATTAGTTTAAAGGACTAATGGACCACAGCTGCCAAGGTGCTTACCAGACTGAGTCAGTGCAACTAGATGGTGTCTGGCTACCACCACTGACTGCTCTGACAAGGATCACAGTAGTAACTCCTGGACAGAGCTGGAGAAAAATGTAGAAGAAAATTCAAACTCACCAAAAAGACTAGACTTATAGGTCTGACAGAAACTGGAAAAATCCCAGAGTATGGTTCCTAGATACTCTTTTAACTTAGTACTGAAGTTCCTACTGAAGTTCACCCTTAAGTCAGAGATTAGACAAGCCTATAAAACAAACAATAATACATGTAACTCAAACAAGTATATGAGACTAAATGGCATACCAACCAGGGACAAGGATGAGAAGGTAGGAAGGGACAGAAAGGATGGATGGATGGAAATGGGAAGCCAAGGGGAGAGTGTTCACACATCAGGAGGTTGGCAACCAATGTCTTCAGAAAACAGTGTGTTTATACTGTTTAATAGGAAACTAATTTGTTCTTCAAACCTTCATCTAAAGTACAATAAAGAAAAATAGACAAGATGACTAAATATAAGAACAACAACTAGAACAAAGCAATCAACAAGATGACTCACAATTGAAATTTGAACCCTGAGTATAGAGAATGTTCTGTCCTTTCAATGTCTGTATTTGGGATCCTAAAAAGCATTTTAACCAGTTTCAAAATGTGAAGTTCGGCAAATGCCACAGTTTCGGTTCATAAGAATAAGAGAAAGGAAGAAAGAAAGAAGAAAGGAAACAAGGAACAAAAAAGAGAGAGAAGTACTTCAAATAACTTTGATTTACAAAAATAAAACTTTTCTAAATATTTACTGAGTGAAGAAACTATATACATAGTGATAGATTATTTAAAAAGTATAGAAACTGAGAGCAGTATATCACATTTCTTATGGAATTCAGAGACACAGAAGACCTAAGTGGTAGATTTTTTGCTATTTGAATTATAAAAATAAATGACATAAGTGTTTAACTGACTAAGTGTTCAGTAGATGTGCATTTAAATAAAATTAAAAAATCAGGAAGAAGAAAATAAAAACAAAAGCAGGAGTTCATGAGAGAAAAACAATAGAAAGGAAGAATACATTCTTGGGCAAATATTTTGGAATAAAAGATAAAGGAAATAGAAAAAGCAAAAAGATACGTATGATTGTATATATAATTACATTTAAAATCACTGTGGAATAAATTTTTTTCCATGAAAAACACAAATCAACAAATTGAAAATCAGAAATACTAAAAGTACCAAGTGGAACTAAAAGTGTATTAGAATTCATGCTATAAAAGGCTCTAGGGACTGCTGGTTTTATGAGTGAGTTCCTTTGCTAATGTCAATACTTTTACAGAAAAATAAAGTTTTTAAAAGCATTCCTATGCTTGATACTAAAACCTGACAAATCACACACAAAAAAGCAAATTCTACTTTTGAATATGAATACAAAAATCTTATTTAGCACAAGTAATCAGTGTATTGGAAGTGTGATTCATCATGGTCAACTCAGACTCATCCAAAATATACAAATACAGAATTGCAATGATTGCATTGTTGTGATATACTAAAACACTATTTTTCTCAATAATAGCTTCTCAATAAGTTCTTTATCAAACTGGGAATAGACAATGATTCTTAAAATAATAAAACATGTGAATATTGAGATACAATCAACAATGAACTTCATTGTGAAACAAACAACCCAAACCTACTTATTGGCAAAGTACTAGTGGAATTTCCAGAAAGGTAAGAAAGTTTGAAAATCCATCATTATTTAATCCTGTAAAAGTTAAATGTAGTGTTAGTATCCTGGATGAATAGCTTGACAATTTACTATCTTTACAATGCTGAAAAACATCATGCTTCCAGAAAGTGCAATGATTTTTAAACTTAATTTTGAATTTTATTTGCTAGTATTTTAATTAAGATATTTGCATCCATTATTACAACATGAAGTAGAAATAAGAAATAGCCGAGCCAAGTTATAATGATTAAAAATATGGAGATGATTGTTATTTACAAATGATATGACTGATTTCCTGGAAAAACTCAGCTTAACACTGTGAGAATTAATAAATAAACTAAGTAGGAGATGAACTCATAAAAACTGATTACTTCCCTGTGTTACCAACTGGAAAATACAAAAAGAACCCTTTCAAAATTTGAATATGATGCTCTAGTCTGAGCTCATATAGTTAATTTCTTCTTTTTCTAAATTAGCCAAACTATTAAAGAAATGTAAAATCTATTTCAGGTTTGGAAATAAGGGCAGGGTGTCACACTCAGGCCAGAACCAATTTCTTCAAGTAGCTGAGACCTGGGTGGGGGATAGTCCAGCCAGTAGAGAAGAAACAACTCTCCTGTGGAAAACAGTGTTAGGGACCTGTCCCAGTGAGAGGGCTGCAAGCAGGAGATAAGGCAGAGCTTAAGAGTGTGGGTGGGGTCAAACCTTGAATGTGCTGTCAGCATCAGTGAAGAAACTACCAGCTCAGAGACCGGTGTCTAGCTTCCCATTGACTTGAACAGCTAAAAGTCCACAGTGAGGAATCGGCTGGGACTTACATGTGAAAGAGTTAAACTGCAGCAAGTGTACATTTATTTGTTCTCTCTATCTAGGACTGAGAGACGTGAGTAAGGGTTCCATACATTTCTGAATCCATGCTAACTCTCCATGCTGGAAAGCAAACTGTATAATGCTGAGCAAAAACAAACATCTCTCTGTCAAAGAGCTTACTGAAGACTTAAAGAAATAGGTAGAAATTCAAGGCAATCTCTTGCTTGTTTCTAAAGTAAGTTTTTGGAGTCTGCTGCGTCTATGGAAAGGGCAGGAAATATTGCTCTCAAATGAAAATCATGATTTTACAGAATTAATGCAATGGAGCAACAAAGAGAAGATAGTCTTTTAATCTTACAGCCTCATCTGTCATGCATGGGAATTCACCAAAAACCAGGACAGTGATGAGAGAAATGGCTGAGATTAAGTAAACGGTAAGTAACATGGGGATAGGCTCCAGGTAATCAATGTACGTATAGCAGAAACTCTGAAATGGGAAAGTGGAACATAGACAAAGCAAGCAAAAAAAAAAAAAAAAAAAAAAAAGGAAGAACTATGGAGAGAAATGTCCATGAATTAGATTTGATTTTAGATTGGAAGGGGCTCATCTGTAACAGAAAAATACGACAATAAAACAAAAAACCTTTATATTTACATATATTTTGGGGTAGAGATTTTTTGTTCTTTTTTACACACAGACACAGACACACACACACGCATATATGTAAAGAATAATGAGAAATCTTAAGTACATGCTGGCAGAAACCACAAATTATCTAAAATGGAAAAAAATCGGATGATATCAGATTTCTTCAAAAAAGCTAAACACCAGAAGAGCACAAAGCAACGTCTAGAGGCTTTAGAGAAAATGATTGTGGCCCAATGATTCTACAGTCAGCCAAACTACTCTTCAGGTGTTGATGTGCCCATCTTACTTTACTCTTTTGCTTTTATTTTATTTTATCCTTTTATTCTCTGTTGATTTTTTTTTCAGCTGACAATATTTTTAAGTAGACACATTACAGCTTTCACATTAATGAATTAAAAAAAGGCAGGAGAGGTGTTAAGAATTTAGTTGTGTCCTCCAAAATGTACGCCAACTTGGCTAGGCCGTATTTCCCAGTATTGTCTGGTGGTCCCCCATTTTGTGATCTGATAATCCTGTATGTTATAAATTTTAAGCTTCATATTATGAATGGAGACCTGATGATACAGTGGTTAGGGCCTTGACCGCTAACCCCAAAGTTGGCAGTTTGAATCCACTAGCTGCTCTGTGGAAGCCCTATAGGGCAGCTCTTCTCTGTTCTAGAGGGTTGCTGTGAGCTGAAATCAGCTTGGCAGTGATAAGTATGTGTACGCAGGTATGACGCTAATGAGGCAAGACACAGTCTACATGATTAGGTTGTATCTTGAGTCAATCTCTTTACATTGTTTGGAACATAAAAGAACAAAAGAAGCAGAGAGGAGCAAGATCTCATTATCACCCAGCAAGAGGAGCTGGAAATTACTACATCCTTTGGACCTGAGGTCCCCATGCTGATGAATCCCTAGACCAGGGGAAGATTGAAGACCAGGACCTTCCCCCAGAGCCAACAGGGAGAGAAAGTTTTCCCCTGGAGGTGGCACTCTGAAGATGAACTCCTAGCTTACTAGATAATGAGAGGAAAAACTTCTGTTTGTTAAAGACTATCTCTTGCTGTATTTCTGTTATAGCTGTACCAGGTAACTGAGACGGGGGGTGATACGTTATATTTAGTTTAGGAAAAACTCACATTGCAGAAAAGCAAAAAAACCCCAAAAATAAACAACAAAAAAATGACCTATTATCTCACTTCCAAGAAAACAAGAACGTTGAGCAGTCAACTTTTGATGCATCTTCCCAGATATTTCCCCATCATCTATGAGTAAAGGTGCATATGCTACAAAGGGAATCCTGATGGTGTAGTGGTTAAGAGCTCAGCTGCTAACCAAGGTGTCTGCTGTTTGAACCCACTCGCTGCATCGTGGGAGAGAAGAGTGGTAGTGTATTTCCTTAGAGATTATGGCCATGGAAATCCCCTGGTCTGTCCCATAGGGTCACTCTGACTCAGAGCAACACAACAGCATGCTTCACAAAACTCACAGATGGTATTATACTAAGTGCACTGCTTTGAAACCTGTTTTATTTACTGATTAGCATATCATGAATACATTTTCATGTTAATTCATTTGTACAATGTTTTTTTTAATGACTGCATAGGTTTTCTTTGAATGGATGATCCATCATTTTTTGTTCAGTCTTCTCTAACTGGTGTTTGTTTCTAATTTTACAGCCTAATTTGTTTCTAATTTTAGTACCAGTATCTTGCATATTAAGTCTTGTACTTTTGAATGTCTCAGTGCATAATTCCTGATTGAAAGCAGTGTACATTTAAAAACCTTAAGAGATACTGACCAGCTCTCATCCTGGAAACAGCATTCACCTTCTCCATGGCCTTGTTAATACTTAGCTTTTTCATCAGGTTTGATCTAGGTCGGACAAGGAAAGGAACACTTTCATCCATGATTGGAGCAACTATTTTTCGTCTTCTTTGTGGACTGTAGGTTTTTTGACTCTTGACTTATTTTTGCTGATCAGAGCTCGTCTATGCTAGTTATATGAATGGCTTGTCACATATTTGACTTTTTTTTCAATTTGTCATTTGCAAATGCTTAAAAGTATTTCCTCCTTTAGTTTCTTGACACATACAACTTGATACATCCATTTCGACGCCTATAGCCGTATCTAATGACAGGATTCCCGGTGGCATGACGGGTATGACCTTGGCTGCTAATTTGGAGGTTGGTGGTTGGAATACCCCGGTGGATCTGCAGGAGGGGAGACCTGGGGATCTGCTCCCACTAAGATTACAACCTGGGAAACCCTGTGGGGCAGTTCTGCTGTCATCTCTGTGTTCACTGTGAGTCAGAATTGACTCAGTGGTACCCAACGACATACCTACCCCTAAACCGAAAAGAAAAAAACCTCAAACCTGTGGCTATCGGGTCAATTTCTACTCACAGAGAGTCATAAGGCAGTTTTTTCTGTTTTTTGGTTTAGGCTTAAGTATGTCACTGTGTGTCACCAAGTTGACTCTGACTGAGAGTGAACGTGTGTGTGACAGAACAGAATTGCCCCATGTGGATTTCAGGAAGTGAGTAGTGGATTCAAACTGGTTAAGATTCAAGCTTTTGGTTAAGAGTCAAGTCCTTAATCACTGCACCACCAGGCTCCAGACCTGCACAGATTCTCCAGAACGTGGATTCTTCCTGTTAGTTTCTCTGGAGTCAGTTCCGACTTACGGTGACCCTGTATGTGCAGAGTAAAACCATTCCATAGAGATTTCAAGGCTGTGGCTTTCTGGAAGCAGACCACCAGGCCTGTCTTCAGAGGGGCTGCTGGGTATGTTTCAATTGCCTACCCTTCTGCTACTAGTAAAGCTCTTAAACATTTATGCCACTGAAGAACTTCTGTGTCTGCTTATGTCCACGACTATACCTTCACCTATGGGTATACCCAAATGAGCACTCTTTTTCATTTTGTTTTTCGCTCTGAGTATTATGTTTAGAAAGCTTCTATCCCATTCCAGCTTATTTGGAATTAATATCAGTTTTAAACTGTGAGAAAGTCCAGCTCTATAGTTATCTTAGAGTTTCCCCACAGTGTAGTTTATGCGTAATATATCTGTGGAATGTTAACAGGGGTTTATCAAAAGAAAACTTCCATGGTTAAGTGAGTTTGAGAAACACAGATTTAAGGAAAACCACTGGGTTTATTTGCTGCAAAACTTATCAAAATGGAGCCTGTTCATTGCAATGTAATTTGAAATGGTAAAATAAAAGAAACCATCTTAATGTCCAGCAATGTCTTGTTAGATAAGTAAGTTGTTGCTTTTTCCATACAAAGGACTAGTACGCAGGTATAAAGAATGTTAGAACACTTGCTACATACTGCTGGGAAGGAGTATCTGATATCCATTGCTACAGAAAAATACAACACACAGAATAGACTACAGATATTTTGTGTAAATAAAGGAGACTCCTATATCTCTTCAGTCGGATCCAACTCGACGGCACTTGGCTTGGCTTTGGCTGGCCTATATCTCTTCAGATATTTTTTAGACTTTGAATTATATGAAATACATCCCTCAAATATTCTCTTAGAGTATAAGACAGCGTGCTGTAACAGCATGTTTTCCCTATAAATCCTGACTAATCCTTAAGATTTTATGGCTAATGTTGTGGACAGTGGGAATTCCAGAACACCTAACTGTGCCCTTAAGGAACTCGTCCATGGATCACGAGGCAGTTATGAGAACAGAACAAGGGGACACTGCTTGGTTTAGAGTCCGGAAAGGCGGGTGCCAGTGTTGTGTCCTTTCACCATACCTTTTGAATCTGTATGCCAACTGGAGGGCCAGTGAGGGCAATGGAGACACTGGGTGAGATCCGAGCCGAAAAACCAAACCCGCTGCCATTGAGTCAATTCTGACTCATAGCAACCCTATAGGACAGAGTAGAACTGCTTCACAGAGTTTCCAAGGAGCTCCTGGAGGCTTCAAACCAGTGACTTTCTGATTCGCAGCTGTAGCCCTTAACCATTATGCCCCCAGAGTGTCCCAGGTTAGCACAATTATCACAACAATGGCCTTGAACATTCTGGCCACTGTGAGGAAGAGGCAGGACTAGGCAGTGTTTTGTCTTGTTACGGTCTCCATGAGTTTAAGTTGACAGATATTTATATAGGTATTTGATAGGTATTTACATAGCTATCAGAACATGTTCTTGAGATAGTTGGAAAAGAATTGGTATCTTTAAGGAATTATGTAAAGAAAGAAGGAAGACTCATATATCCTCAGATATTTCTTAGACTTTGAATTATATGAGATACATCCCTCAAATATTCTCTTAGAGTATAGAGAGCATGCTACGATAGCATGATTTCCCTATAAATCCTGACTAATCTGTAAGATCGTTCTAAGTGTTTTTGTTTGGTTTCTGTTGTAAAGGATACCTACTCTTCATCTTATTTTTTTTTTTTATCAAGCATTACTGCTGATACACAGAATATCTACTTTTTAAAAATAGATGTTATATTAAAAATTTTATTTTTGCCCATCAATGAGATAAATATGCTATACTTCCTTTCAATCAATTAATTTGATAAAATATAGCAATAGATTTCTTGATAAAACACTCTCCTTATATTACCAGAAAAAATCATGCTTGAAAACAATGCACTGATATTTAAATATTCTTTGCTAGTATTTTAATTGGAGTGTTTGTCTCTCTGTTTATAAATAGGATTGGCCTGAAGGATCGATGCTGGCCCTGTTTGTCAGTTTTATATTTGGGTTATGCCAAACCCATATAACAAATCAGCAAGCTTTCAGTATTGTTCTGCACTTTTGAAAAGCGTATAGAGTGTTTAAAAGGATTTGGTTGCAAGAGTTGGATCCCAGTGCCTTGAAAGATGTAATTCTGGAACAGTATTCTCATTAGTCTTCAAGCTTGCTAGTCACTTTAGTTTTGTTCTTTCTGTATCAACTTGATTACTTATAGTTTTGCAGAAAGTCATCATTTCATCTTATCATCAATTACACTCTCGGGGGAGTTTGGGTGCCATGTTTTTCAGTCTAAAAGCAGCTGCCTCTGAAAGTCGTAAATCGTATCAGCTAAAAGAATTACCAATAGGGTGGTCCTGCTTGCTCAAGGCTTATCCTTCCACCTCCTAACTAGGGGCTGCTAGCATACTTCTCCCAGGACTTTCTCTGCTTATTCCCCATAATATTGCATCTCTTTTCCAGGGAAGAGCATTGCTGGAGGGTCCTGGGTGGTCTGTCTCCCATTTGGCTCTATCTTGGGAGCAGCTATCAGACCCTTAGGGGAATTTCTGGTATTTGAATTGCAACTTTTGTAGTTTCCTCCTCCCTGTACTTTTTCCTTACCATGGTTTTGCTTTCTCCACTCTTAGGTTGTTTTAAGAGTAAGGGAGGGCGGGGGGGGGGGGGTAGTTTAGATTAGATAGTTGCTAGAAATCTGGTTGGGTGAAATCAGTGATAGCACACCTTAGAAACAAGAACAATATTAAGTGGACTTCAGCATAACTTGAATACTCCTTCCATCTTAACCCAATATTGCAAGGATAGAGTAGCTGGGGCAGGGGGCAGGGGACCATGCTCTTAGGTGAAATTGAGGCCAATTGGCACAACTAGTATTTTGCTAAGAGGGCTCTCTGTACCCCACATTGGTGAGCGGAATCTGGGGTCTTAAAAGCTGCCATCCGAGGGCACAGCAAATGGTCCCAACTCAGCAGGAACGGATGCTCACCAAGAACCAAAATGACGTGGTGTAAAGACAATCCAGAAGATAGAGAGGCCCACATGAGTGGGTGCCTACATCGACTTGGGACCAGAAGAACCAGGTGGTGCCCAGCCACCACCAGTGATACCTGTGATGGAGCTCACCTAGTTGAGTCTCACTGGCAACACAAGAATAAAAAGGGGTGCATCCTGAGATCTCCACTAAAAGACCTCAGTTGATGGTCCAGCGGTTTCGGGGTTCCCCTGGGAGTATGGCTCCTGGCCCTGATACTGCCCTTGCCCATAAATTATAACGAAGGTCCACTCTTCGGACACGAATGGATTGGACTTGGTGATGCAGAGTGACCATGTATTGGATGCACTATATGGTTCCATACATCTCTAGGATATCATCCTGCTGACCTCTGGCTGGAGGAAGGAGTGTGGGTGGAGAGGAAGGATGAGACATGTATGGAGCAGAGAGGAGTAGTGTGCTGTCACCGGACAGGGAGAGCAGTGGAAGCTGTATATATGTGGGCATGTAAATTTATATGGAAATGTACATTTTCACTTAGTCATATTAAAAAAATAAAAAAAGAGTAAGGGAGGAGGGCTTGTTTCTATGCTGCCATCTTTCCCTGAAGTGTCAACACACTCTTTGCTCTTGGTTTAACTGCTTTTCATCAAAAGCAGTGACGGTACTAGGGGCCCTGGGCTGTATCTGTGGATGTCATTGGTGTCAGGGGAGGAGATTAATCACGGCAGCAAGCATAAACGATCAATCCCAGCAACAAGAGTACGCTGACATCCCCGTGGCTGAGGCCTGGAGCCACTCAGCAGGGGATCTACACTGATGTTTTGTAACTCAAGAGACAATCAAGAAGACGGCAACTTTGAGAAGCGCCGCTGTGGATGCATGTTCTAGTATTCGTCCCCCTCATACTTCTGTCAATTAGTTGATTTTCAACTTTCATCACTAATAAAGTAAAGGATGCGTATAAATAAAAACTGTGCAGTGGATTTTTTGTAATGGGTCATGACATACAGAGGACAACATGTAAATAATGACGATAGCCTGTTTTATCATCTGCTGGTTATAATTGGTACTTATTTGAAAATTATACTCCAGTTAATGTGCTTACATTCATGTAAGTCTTCAAGAAATCGCCAGATCACAAGAGTCACGAGACCTCAGTATTCTGACAGGCTCCTCTCCCAGAGCCGCTCACAATATCTGAAATTCAGAATAGGCGTGTCTTACCTTGCGTCTACCACCAAGCTACGCTAACATAAGTTTGTTTAACAGCAGATGACATACAACCAATATTAATAAGTGATTCAAGGAAAGCAAAATTCCCCAGGCTGTCTAAATCTCGTTGTTCTGGCTGTCTTTCTCATTTTTCAGGCTTGTTTTCAGACTTTGGAGTGGCATTGGCAGTCAGCTTTCTAGTAAAGAAAAGTGGGCTCATTCTTGTTCCTTGTCCTCAGGAGCATTGCTCCCGGGGCCTTTCAGGACCGTGGTGACTTTACAGACCAAATGGCATCCTCAAGAGTGATCTACCAGCTAAATAACTTACAGCTGCAGTGTACTCCTAGCTTTAATAGAAAAAGGCAAAGCCACTGCTGTCAAGGTGATTCTGACTCACAGCAATCTTGTAGGTTAGAGTAGAACTGCCTGACAGAGTTTCTAAGAAGCGCCTGGAGGATTTGAACTGCTGACCTTTCAGTGACCAGCTGTAGCACTTGACCACTACACCACCAGAGTTTCCTTTAATAAGAAAGAGAGATATATTCTTCTTTATGTTTCATCTTTCTTTTTCCATGCTGTTTTTCACCATCAAGAAGAGTTACCTGGGGCATGAAAGGCAAAATTGCTACCACGGAATCACCGCTGCCCTCGTATTTTATCTTACTAGTCAATTAGGAGAAACAACTGGAGTAAACACTTTCAAAGGAGGGGATCAGTTAACACAGATGCAGATACATATACACGTGTATATATCTACGTATCACGTCATGTTGTAGAGGCATGCTTAATGACACGGAAGATTCCTCATGATACTGTACATGACGTAATCAGATTATAAAACATACACACAAATGACTTAAATTATGAAAAGATGCTCATCCCCACTCTTATCAAGATACATGTGCATTTTAACACCGACGAGACATCACTTCCCCATAGATGGATGGAAGTCTAGGACCTTGACAGTAAGATGTGTCAGTGAGGCTGTGTTGGAACAGGATTCTCGTCCACGCTGGTGGGAAGGTCAGTTACTCCCATCCCACACAGACAGTAAGTCTGAGGATTAAACGATGATCTCTCTAACTCAGCAGTTCTACTTTTGGAATTTTCTGGTACACTTGTACTTGTAGATGTGAAAATATGAAACACGTTCATGGCAACATTGTCTAACAGCAGAAGGTTGGAGGCAATTAAAAGTCTACCAATAAGTGATGGGTTAAATAGATGATTGTGCATTCACTGGAAAGAATAATGAGTAGTTGAAAAAGAATGAAAAAAAATTGTATGAACTGATAATGAAAAATCTTTGAGAAATATTGTTCAGTTAAAAAATAAAATGGCACAGAACAGTGGGCACACACTTGGTTTTGTGTTACAAAGAGGTAAACAGTGTGTTGACTGTACGTGTAAGACAGTGCACTGGAAATCAACAACAGTGATTCCTGGGGATAGAATCCAGGTGGACTGAGGGAAAGGATGAGAAGCCTTTCACGGTATGCTTGTTTTTTAGTTTATCTTGTCATTGTCAATGTTGGGCATATGTATATCTATTTATACACGGACTGCCTCATGACTTTGCATGTCACCATCGTGCAAGGGCCACAGAACCTCTGTGTCCTCCTAACTTTAGTCTATATGCTGCCAAAGCCACAACTAGGCACTTTTTTGAATTACATGAATGTATTAATTATTTTAAAAAGTAAATAACAGGCTGTATGTGTGTGTGGATTTGCATGGAGAGACAGGATAAAGGAATGAACACACACATGCAAGATTAGAAGGATATTCATCAAACTTCTAGAATGTTTTCATAAATGAAGGGAATACAGCGATTTAAGAAGTCATGGGAATTTTCATCACTCTAATATATTCATATTTTTTATAGAAGACATAAGAATCTATAGAAGAATTAAGTTTTTATGACTCCTCAGGAAGATGAATCGAGTTTGTGGCTCTTTTGTGCAGAAGCCCGCCCACAAGCACTGCAGGAAGGGTAAGGACCTCGGGACGGTGTGGCCTTGTTCTCTGGTTTGACAACTGCCATGTCCTCCCAGGGGTCTCTGGGTAATGTGAACAGTTCAAGAGCTTGGCCACTCAACGGAGAGTGGGCAGTCTGAGCCCACCCACAGGCTCCTCAGAGGAAAGGCCTCGCGAGCTACTCCTGCCCAGTCTGCCCAAGGGGGCCCCGATGGCACAGCGGTGAAGTGCTTGGCAGTGGGAATGCATCAGCCACTCCTCAGGAGAAAGAGGTGGCAACCTGTTTCTGTGAAATGACAGCCTTGGAAACCCTATGGGGCAGTTCCACTGTGTTCCATAAGGTCAGAGTGAGTCTGTTAACTCTCCAGCCATTGGTTTTTCGGAAAACCCTGTGGAGCACAGTTCTACTCTGACACGCGTGGAGTCACCATGAGGTGGCACTGACTCCCTGGCGACTGGTAAACACCCTTCCAGGGACAAGTGGTTTAATGAGAAGACTTTACACCCCTAGCCAGCCGGAGAATTCTGACTTCTAGCCTTCTAAACTGTAAGAAAATACAATATTTTTCTTTAAAACCACCCAGCTTTGATCTTTTGTTACAGCAGCACAAAGAAACTATGACACATACATTCCAGAAAAAGTATATCAATACCCAATTATCTGGTGTAATAGTAATTTTTAAGTGAACATACATGCTGTTACCACTAAGCTCCAGAAATGGAACAACCCATTTCCTCAGAGTATCTCCAAGGGTCCCTTCCTTCTGAGGAGAAACAAGTGTGGTCTTCGCTTTCATGGTGACTACTTCCTTGCTTGTACTTACAGTTTTATCATCTGCTTAGCCATTCCCCAAATCTTCATTTCATCTTGCCTGTTTTAGAACTCTCTTATAGAAGCAATCCATATTGTTGCACAAAGCTATGTGTTACTCATTTTAGGAGCTACGAAGAGTTCTATTACGTATACGGGCCCCATTCTATCCATCCTACTAACGATGGCTATTACGAATCTCTCCACTTTGGGGCATTAAGAATAATACTGATATGAACATTGTGTTAGATGTATTCAGGGGCCTACGTGCATGAGTTTTCCTAGGGTATTTGTCATTGAGTGAAATCAGTGGCTTACATAGGGTCACTATGAGTTGGGATCTCCTCCAAGACAAACTTTTTGTTGTTGCTGTTGTTTTAGAGTACACATAGAATCCTTTCTGCAAACCCTGGTGGTACAGTGGTTAAGTGTTACGGGAGTTAACCTACAGGTCTGTAGTTCAAATCCTCCAGGTGCTCCTTGGAAATTATGGGGCTGTTCTACTCTGTCTACAGGGTTGCTATGAATTGGCATTGACTTGATGGCAGTGAATATGATTTGGTATCTTTGGTAGCATCTTTTCTAGATATTGTCAAATTATGTTTCAATATGATTTTGTTAATCTATACTTCTTTCAGCAGCCTACAGACGTTATCATTGCTCCATATCTTCACCAAAATTTCTAAATGATTTCATCAGACTTTTTAACATTTGCTAGTCTGATGGTTGGTAGTAAAATCTCATAAGGTTTTAGTTTGCATTTCGTTAATGACAAATGAAATTGAATACTCCCTCATTTATTTAATGGCTATTTAGACATTTTATTTTGCGAAGTACGTGTTCAGAACTTTTGCCCATTCTTTGATTAAATTGCTTGTCTCTAATAGTGCTTAATTGAATCTATGTATTAATAGAATCTGAATAATGAACTATCAGGGTTGGATATTCACCATGCAACCAAAAGGCAAATGCAGCAACTTAACATTTTTAACAAATAACTTTTACCTAATTAGGTGGCACAAATTATCCTATAGAAAAATTGGGTCTAGCTACCTGTCCATCACAAAAACTGTATCACTGACAGCTGCCAGTTATCTGTCAGTGTAAGTGGATTAATTAATGATGCTTACCCATCTTTAAAGTACTGAAAAGTAAAGATGTGACCTTGGAGACTAAGGTGCATCTGACCCAAGCCATGGTATTTTCAATCACATTATGTGAACGAGAAACCTGGACAATGAACAAGGAGGACAGAAGAAGAAATGATGCCTTTGAATTGTGGTGTTGGAGAAGAATGTTGAGTGTACCATGGGATGCCAAAAGAACAAACAGATCTGTTCTGGAAGAAGTACAACCAGAGTGCTCCTTGGAAGCAAAGATAGAGTGACTGTGTCTCACATAGTTTGAACACACTGTCAGAAGCAATTAATCCCTGGAGAAGGACATCGTGCTTGGTAGAGTGAAGAGTCAGCGAAAAAGAGGAAGAAACTCAATGAGATGGGTTGACACAGAGAAAACAACAATGGGCTTAAACATAACAATGACTGTGGGCATGCCTCAGGACTCGACAGTGTTTCTTTCTGTTGTGCGTAGGGTCACGATGAGTCAGAACTGACATGATGGCACCTGACAGCATCACCACCACCAACAGTCGCAGTTGATGTTCACCAGACCTTTAACCACAGGCCAACACTGGGTGGAGCACCTCACGCGGACTATCTCACTTCTCTTATTACTTCTACGTGGGATGTACTATCAGGCTTTGAGGCTTAGGCAAACTGCCTAACTCCCAGGGAAGGCCAAGGGCACCGTCTCAGCTAACTCCTGAGTTCACACACTTATCCTAATTATCATACTATCCTCAAAAAGTTCCCCTCTGGGACTATCTTGTACCGCCAAAATGGCAATTCTTAGTTCTAAAAGAAGACAATATTATTAAGTAGTTAGTGTCAAGGCAAAGAAATCAAACCTGCTGCTGTTGAGTCCATTCCGTCTCACAGAGATCTTATAGGGCACAGCAGAATCGCCCTACAGGGTTTTCAGAGAGCAGCTGGGGGATTCCAACTGCTGACCTTTTGGTGAGCAGCCGGGCTCTGAACTACTGTGCCAGCAGGGCTTAAACAGTTAGCTTAGTTCAAAACCAGACCCACTGCCATGGCATCAATTCTGACTATAGAGACCCTATAGGACACAATAGAGCTGTTGCACAGTTTCCGAGGAGCTTGTGGTGGATTCCAACTGCCAACCTTTTGGTTAGCAGACACAGCACTCAACCACTGCACCAACAGGTTTTCCAAGTAGTTATGCTCCATAGTCAAGTATGTGGTAAAGCTTTATTCAAACCTATTTTCTTTTGCTTGTATCCTTCAAAATACATTATGATTTGTTTTTGGGAATTAAAAGTTTTTTTTTTTTAACTGTAGCAAAGAAAAATTTATTCTTACATAGTTCAGAGGGTTGTAAGTCTGAATTCAGTATGTCTACTTCAGGGAAAGGCTTTCCCCCTGGTCGACTCTGGAGGAAGTTCCTTGTGTTGTATTAATCTTTGGTCAGGGAGCATCTTGGCACAGAAATCTCAGGTCTGAAGGAACATTCTATTCCCGGAGCTGCTTTCTTGGTGGTACGAGGTTCCCAGCTCTCTGCTTGCTTCTCTTTCCTCTTATCTCTTGTGGGATGAAAAGTGGCACAAGCCATGCTCCAGGGGAACTCTTTGTATATCGGAGCTGGGAGGTGACTTTAGGAAGGGTGTGTGGTCCCACCTTAATCCTCTCTAAAATAATCCTGTTAGCCACAGGCAGAGACTAGGATTTACAGCATAGGAAAATCACAAAATGGAGAGCAATCATACAATACTGGGAATCATGGCCTAGTCAAATTACTACACACATTTTTGGGGGGACACATTTCTTCTTTTTTTTCTTGTTTTTTCCTTCTTTTATTTACTTTTACATATCTTTTCCCACCTTTGATAAAGGCTTATAAACAAACTAGTTTCTCATTAAACAATTAGTACACATACCGTTTTATGGAAATGGTAGCAACACCACAACAGGTCAACACTATCCCTTCTCAACTACGGATTCCCTACCACCAGATCTCCTGTCCTCTCCTGCCTCCTAGACCTTGCCTCTGGGTTGGCATGTGCCTTCCATTTTGGTTTGTTTCATAGGGCTGTTCAATCTTTGGCTGAAGGCTGAACCTCAGGAGTGACTTCACTGCTGAACTGAAAAGGTGTGTGGGCGCCACTGTGTTACGCCAGCAAGTCTGGCCTTTTTTGAGTTAGAATTTTTTTTTTATTATGACTGAGTGAAAATATACAGGGAATTTAAATTTTAACAACTCTAAACTGGAATAGTTAGTTCTACTCTAATGTGCAGAGGCTCCAAGAGTTGGAATCGACTCAGTGGCAGTGGGTTGGAAGGTACTTGACTTACATTTTCATTACAGTCAACATGTGAGTGGCAATTATGAAGTTTTTTGACTTGCTATTGGATCAATAAAATGCTTCTTCATCTTGAGTTGATAAAATCAGATGCTTTTTGTAGGGTGTACAATTAACTTTATCTTAGGAGTCTGGTTTTTTTCCCTGGTTCCTGGCAGATGATCTCTAAACTCTTAGAATTTCCCCAGTAATTGGAGTTCTTGTTTTTCGTGAAGGGACTTCATATCATACATGAAGTCATGCTAGTGAGGTGACCCATGTAGGATGGTGACTGTTCCTACCAGAAAGATATTAATTCAGCCTCCAACGAGAGGAACAGATCCACAGATTGAGGCCGAAGAACTGAATAGTGCCCCAGTCAGTCACGCCTGGGCAGCCGATCCCCTACAAAAACTCTGGACACTGGAGCTTGGAAGGACTTCCTTGTTGATAGAAGACATCCACATGAGAGGATAACATGTCTTTTGGGACATGAAGTCTCCACACTGGAGACCCTCTCAGACCTAGCTCTATGTGTCTCTTCTTTTGTATCTTTTCTGCTATGATAAAACTATATATAGAGCTTTCTTGATTTCTGTGGGTTGTTCTAGAGAATTATCAAACCTGTGGATGCTGTGAGAACCCCTGAATTTGTAGCCAGCAGGTCAGAAGCTTAGGTGTCTTGGATGCTTTTGCACTTTGGGCTGAAGTCTAAAGTCTCAGGGAGACACGGCAGTATGTAGTACAGTTTCCCTTACCATGTGACATCTAACTTAACTCTAGATGAGTTGGCTGAAAAGAACCTTGAAGCTGGTGTTAAAATCAAAACCCACTGCCATCGAGGCAATTCTGACTCACAGCATTCCTATAAACAGAGTAGAACTGCCCTCATAGAGTTTCCAAGGAGCACCTGGCAGATTTGAACTGCCAACCTTTGGGTTAGCAGCCACAGCACATAACTGCTATGCCACCTAGGTTTCAGAGAGAGGATATTTAGAACTGATGTCAGGAGACACACATGTTACTCTCCAATGAGGCTTGTTTTTAAGGTCAAAATGATGAAATCATCACTGATGGGAACACTAACCGAGCATCCTATAGCTTGTTTTTGGTGTCAGGTGCTGTCAGGTTGGTTCTGACTCATAGAGACCCGATGCATGATACAGTGTGACGCTGCCTGGTCCTGCGCCAGGCTCACAATCATTGTTATGCTTAATTAAGCCCGCTGTTGCAGCCACTGCTTCAGTCCATCTCTTTGGAGAGTCTTCCTCTTTTTTGTTGACCTTCTTACTTTACCAAGCATGATGCCCTTCTCCAGGGATGCAGTCTTGCCACCTTGCTTCTAAGGAGCCCTCTGGTTATACTTCTTCGAGGACAGATCTGTTTTGTTCTTTTGGAAGTCCAAGGTATGTATTCGATACTCTTCTGAATATAATCTCCATAGCAGCCATCCTAAACTCTCACAATGAAGAAAGAAGACCATCCAACAGGTGTACAATCTCAAGGAGACTTTCTAGTCATCAGTAAATATAATGACAGAAAACCGTTCAAAAGTTCAAGACACTCTTGTTTCTTGAACAGGATCTCAGAGATCCATAAAGAAAATAAACTTTCATTTATGAGACAAACTTTGAAGTTTCTGAAAGATGATAAAAATGATAGGTATGTTGAAACCAATGTCATAGAGTGCAGACTGGGGTTTACAAACATCGTGAGACTAAGTCCTGACCTACTGTCCCCGCAGTCCCTGGTGGTTTTTGAAGCAGCTGAGATAACGAGCTTTCCCTTAGAGGTTGTCTTCCTTTGTTTCTTCTGAGGGTTCCTTCTGCCTTGAACGTGTTCACCCATCCTGGATGCCTTATAAAGCTGTGTTCTTCCTCCCGCTGAGACCTCACTCAGGCTTGTAGTTCTATTTGAAGAAATAGTTGTCAACATCTATTTCTGAGTTGAGCATTAACCTCCCTCTCCCCACTCCCTAACCACTTGATTGATTAAACCCCGCTGTTTGCAGCTGGAAGGCAAGTCTGAGCTGTAGGTAGTACTTTCTGGCAAGCCACTTTTTGATGCTTTATGGAGCAACTGCAGCGTGATAACTCTGTGTGCCCTGAGCTCCCTCTAATGTGGGGGAAGGACAGGTATAGCAACTCATGTTAACATAGAATAAGTTTAGAAGCCTGTAATGATTAGCTAGTGTCTTAGTCATCTAGGGCTGCTATAACAGAAATACCACAAGCAGATGGCTTCAACAGAGAGAAATTTATTTTCTCACAGGCTAGTAGGCTCAAAGTTCAGATTCGGGGTGTTAGCTCCAGGGGAAGGCTTTCTTTCTCTGTAAGCTCTGGAGGAAGGCCCTTCTCATCAGTGTTCCCCTGCACTAGGACATTTTTTGTGCAAGAATTCTGGGTCCAAAGGAAGCGCTCTGCTTCAGCTGCCTTTTTCCTGGTGGTGTGAGGTCCTCTGCTTGTTGGTTTGTCTTTTCCTTTGTCTCACATAAGATAAACGGTGGTGCAGGCCACACCCCAGGGAAACTCTGTTTACAGTGGATCAGGGATGCAACCTAGGCAGGGGTGTGACATCCACCCGAATCGTCTTTAACCCTGAGCAGACTATGATTTATAACACAGAGGAAAATCACAAAATGGAGGAAACTCATACAGTGCTGGAAATCAGGGTCTAACCAAGTTGACACATGTTTTTGAGGACACAATTCAGTCCACGACAGGTAACAGCTGATGAATTTGGTGTGATAACAGCATCTGATCTTTCATAGGCATTGACTAGCTTGCCACGTGAGAACACATAATCGTCCTGAGAACTATGTATCGAAAATAGTGCTTTATTTTCCTACATCTTAACCAGAAGGAAATGAGTGTCGGAGAAGCTGTGATACTTGCCCAGGGCTGCACAGACAGCAGCTGCAATGAAAACCCAGGTCTGACTTGACTGCCAGTCTTCTTTTACTTTCATGTAATAAACCCAAGATTTTAGAATTGTACAGGAATTTCAAAAAGATCCACATTATCGAGGAAACCCCGGTAGCATAGTGGTTAAGAGTTATGGCTTCTAACCAAAAGGTCAGCAGTTCGAATCCACCAACACTCCTTAGAAACACTATGGGACACACAGTTCTAATGTGTCTTATAGGGTCACTATGAATTGGAATTGACTCAGCAATAACGGGTTTGATTTTTGAGTTTTGAGAAGAACAAAACCAAGAATAAGCCATTTCCATGTTGCCTCTAGATTAAGAAGTCTTGGAGGGAATAGTTGGGATAGCTTTGAAAACCCCTGTCTGTGACCAGTCAAAGCCCTGGAAGAGCAGTACGGCTGCCCTGAAAGGGGCCTGTGACTCCTCTGGCCTCAGTGCCCTAGCCTGTACCCCCATGCATTTCACAGGGGCACACCTTATCTCTCCAGTGGAATAATGCTAGAAGACTGAAGGAAACCTTAGTCACACAGTGGTTAAGTCTATGTCTGCTAACCGAAAGTCAACAGTTCAAATCTGCCAGGCTCATTGGAAACTCTGTAGAGCAGTTCTACTCATTCTACAGGGTTGCTATGAGTCGGACTCAAATAGACAGCAGTGGGTTTGGTTTGGGTTTTGGGCAGAAGGATGACATCTTGGTTTGGTTTTCCCAAAAGGCGCATCCTGAGATAATGAGTCATGAGTGAGTTACTTCTTTGGAAGGAGAAAGAAACACCCATAGGGAGGGGCAGTGGACAGGGAAGGGAAGGAGGCCAAGCAGGATGTGTGGTTGAGCCAGCTTCCACTGGGCTGCTGGAGCTTAATACCAGCAGGAGACACTGGAGATTGTATAAAGTTTACACCTCAGAAAAAACCCCACCCGAGGGAAATAGGAGCTGAGGTGGTGAGGCCTGCGAGGCAGGGAGGGTAATTTGTCCTCCCTCTGGCATGCTGTGCACATGGGCAGAGTGGCATTCTGTGACCTAGGACGAGTCCCAGGCAAAAAACTGTGCAGATTCAGACAAGAGAATGTCACTAGGAGAAGACCTGAAGGGCATGGGGCAGGTCCCCACAGGGCCTGCTGTCGGGGGACCTAGGCCTTATTTTCTTTTTTTCCTCTATCTTTATTCTCTTTCAAGACCCAGAATAATATTCGGGACATAATAGTCCCCTGACTGCGACGAGCACAGCTAACCAACATCAAAGTGGATATGAGAAATGCTTTATGAATACAAACAGAATCCGGACCGACAAAGGAGCACGGACAGAGAAGAAATAACGGAAGACCGGGAGGCCCCTCACACCACAGCGACTTCGGAGCGGGAAGTTGTCACTACTCACACTTTCTCGTAAATCTTGTGGGGGTGCTCGGGCCACTCGATCATGCACACGACTCTGTTGGGCATGGTCTCGGTGGTGGAGTAGTAGCCCTGGGGGAAGGCCAGCAGGAGAGCCAGCGCCCAGATAACGCAGATGACCACCTTGGTGGCTGTGGCTGACAGCCGAGGCTGGAGGGGGTGAATGATTGCCATGTACCTGGAGCAGAGAGGAAAGAAGAAAGTTCAGATTTGGTCAGCAGACTCCGCATCACTTAGCGCCTGTCTTTTCTGCCAGTGAACGGTTCCCAGAAACCCTTTGACCCCTGACGATTTTTACAACCCTTTTTACCTCCTATTATTAATCCTCAAGAAAATGGATTGAAATAGTAGTTGCAACGATGGGCAACGGTGAGGAGAGTGAGGACGGTGTGGGACAGGGACAGGGCAGGGTTTGTGCTGTTGTACGTGGGACCACTAGGGGTGGGAGCTGACTCAGCTCATCTAATAAGAGCAACGTGCTCATGCTTGATAGGTTTATGTCATAGGATGTTATAATTGGGAAGTCAACCAGATTTTTAATATTTCAGAACTCATCTTGCAACATTCCAAGAAAGAAAGTTCAATCTTTGGAAAGCTCCCCCTAGAGACGTGGTTCTTGAGTATGGTGAAATAAAAAAATGAGGGCAGTGTTGCAAATTCACTGTCTTTTATGTATTTTGGGTTAAGGAATAATGCTAATGGAAAGAGTAGATTCTAGGGTCCTTATATGGTAATATAAAAGGTCAGGAATCCTACCTCAGTCTGTGCCACTTGAAGGGAAGTCCATGTGTGTGTGAGAAAGCAAGCCCCAAAGTGAACCCATGGCTGTCAAGCCTATTCTGATTCATAGCAACCTTACAGGACACGGTTTCCTGGTAGATTCGAACTGCTGGCATTTTCGTTCACAACTAAGCTACCAAGTTTTTCATGTGAGAAAACAGGATTTTAAAGCCAACAAAACACAGCAGCTCCTGCAGAAATCTCCAGCGATTCTTTGAGCATCCAAAGGCAGTGTGTGACTCAGAACTCATGTCTGGTGAGGAGAAGCCCAGTGCTCTTCCCGTGTGGCAGACAGGCTAGCGCACATCCAAGGCCAGAGTGGGCCTGCTCCTCACAGGAACAAGAAAACAGAATAAATGAGGACTTCCAGTCAGGGCCATCCCTCCATTCCCTTCTTCCAGGGAGCTGGCATTGAATGACGTCATCTGAACAAGTGTGTCCCCATCTTGTGCAGCCAAAACTTCAGAAGTAATAAATATTCTGATAAGCATTTCACATCTGTTAAAGTCACATGAACTTTTCTTCCTCCAGTTTAAAAGGTATATTCCTAGGTGACATCTTCTTGCAAAGTTTTGGTCCCACCCCTTAAGACATACTTTTTTTTTTTTTCAGAATAGGAATTATGTCTTATACAGCCTTTGGGTCCACGTATTTTCTGACAAAACCTCAAAAAACATGTCTGACTCTCTGACATGTAAGGCTTTCTGGCTTCCATGGGGTGAAACAGTCAGCACAGACCTGGGGGGTGAGCAGCCAGGGGCAGTGCGCGGTCAGCTGGCTCCACCCAACCCCGCGTTGTTCTCTCTCTGCCCTCCTCCAATTCCCGGGAGCTAGAGGCCAGAGCTGGAGCCAGGTCTACAAACAACGCAACTTCATAGTGTAGGCGCTCAACAAATTCACCCTGGCCACCTATCACACAGAACAGAGATTCTCTCTGAACCAGATACTTCTGATTTTTTTCAGGGGGAAAAAGCCTGTAAGAAAGGAGCTATAAAATGACAGAGCTGGAGGAGAGATCTCAAGTGGCAATCCCGTAAATAAATAGCTTGGAGCCGCTGGGACACTGCAGAGCTGATCATGA